>OX344725.1:87092115-91892115 GCA_947034835.1 Ballota nigra | reverse complement strand
GCGTGTCTATTCGACTTCCGAGTCCTATGGCCGTAGAGATCAAATAGTAAAACAAAAAAAATGCACAGTACAAAGGACAGTGTGTTTAAAAGTATAGATAAAAAATTATTTTCCCAAAATAGAAATGGAAAATGGGCGGAAAATTGAGCAGCTATTTTTGGCAAGACTATTGTGTTTTTATATATATATAGATTTGCAGTAACACATATTTACTCTAATAGTAATATACATTTGCTCCAATTGTAACACACATTTGTTCTGACGGTAACACACATTTGCTCTAATAGTAACACATATTTTTAGTAACACACATTTGTTCCAATAGTAACATATATTTTTTGTAACACACATTTGCTTCAATAGTAACACAAATTTTCAGGAATTTTTTCGAGGCATTAAATCGAACACATATTTTTAAAAATAACAATTTGCAAAGGAGGGTTGAAGAGAAATAAAAAAATCAATTTTAGAATGGGGTGTTGCAGGATTGTTAAAATTTTGAAATTGAGGGTGGGATGGATGAAGGGAGAGGGTGAAGAATTGAGGGGAGGGGTGGCAGTGTAACAGGGAATTGGGGTTGGGCATAAGGGGCGGCTGCTCTTTGCTCTGTTACTTGGAATTGGGATTGGACTGACATAAGGGCTACGGCTGTTTGGAATTGGAGGGCAGCGGGGTGAGTGGGGGTGACGCATAGCAGGGCAGTTGGAGAGATCGGCAACGGCAGAGGCGGATGGCAATAGTCCGTAAAAGGGAAAACACGCCAGTATAGCATGAGGATCCAAATTTTGGATATGGATTATTCTACGAATATTTTATATAACAATTTGCGATATAGTATAATATAATGTTCGATTATTTTTTCCTAAAATAAAAAGTATATAGTTATATATTCCCGAGAATATTCTTATGTGATATATTGCATTTTTTTTAATTATAAATAAGAGCATATTGTATTTCATTTTTTCACATCAAATTTCATTTGTTCCACTTTTTGCTGAGATTTCTCCCATCAATTGTTGGTTAGTTATATATCTATTGTTATTAGTATATTTATTTTATAATTAAATTCATCATTTTAAGTGCTCACAATTTGATTAGATTTAAATATCAATTTCAATATCAATATGAATGTAATAATGATTGTTGATTTATGCTCGTTCAGTTTAAATATTCTTCATGTGCAAAAATAATAGATTTAACTATACCATATATTTTTATCTGAATAATTATGATGGTTTAATTGTTGTAATTTAAATCTCATTTTAGATTTCAAGAGTATGACACCTCAATTTTCTCTGATTTCTAATATCAAGAATGGGAGCCAAAAATTGACTGTTAAAGTTAGTATTGAAAAAGTTGGACAATATTTTTTAATGATTTTAATAGAGACAAGTTCTACTTGGAACTCATTTTGATCGATGAACAGGTATTTGTAACGTTAAAATTTATTTCAAATTTTGTATTATTTTTTTATATAAATTAATTTCTTACCGTATACTCCCATTAACTAATAATGTTGATTAATTTATAAATTATTCAATATTGAAATGGAAATTGATTATTATTAAATTATTAGTCTAAGTAATGTTATTCCATAATTGTTATTAATTTATGTGAATTTTGATTTTTTTTAATTATTTAGTTTGTAGGATATACCTATAGGGTTTAGTGAAGGGCACGGGCCACAGCTAAACAAACACCATAATTTATTGTATATACCTCGAAATTTAAAAAAAAAAAATACTCTTATATTAAATATCTATAGAAAATAAATATAATATATTTTTTCAGTACGCGAAATTCGCGTGGATACACTCTAGTTTAGTAAATAATTTGTAGTTAGAAATATTAAGAAAAATACAAATAAAAAAAGGACGCTACTATTCACCCATATAAAATTGTCAAGTTCACCCACACTTTTATTTTTACAAAAATAGCCTTATATAGAAATACTAACATACCATTTTTAATTAAAATAAATTAATTTACTAATCCCACCCATTTTATACCGATATCAAAATCTCATCTACATTAAAATATATATTCTCTTAATCTTCCGCGCACAAAAATATGAAAACCTAATTTTTTTTAAAATCTCAACATGGAAGACAACATCTAGTCTAGAGAGAAAAAAGAAATAGAAAAAACAAACCTTCTTCTTGAAACATGGTTGTTGTGTACATAGATACCGGGGAGGATCAGTTTGATGTTGAATTGAATTGGTACGGGTGGATTAGGCAAAATTGAGTTGTGAAGATTGTCCAGCGCTTGCGATTTGTTTTCGCGATTGTTTTGGTTTTTTTTTTTTTAACAGAGGAGGGGTTCTACGATTTCCTTTTACGTGAAGAAGGTGTATTTCTTTAATCTTATATTGTAAATTAAATTGGTGATGAGAGGTGTTTATTTAATAAAGTGGGTGTAAATATTGTGTTAGGGTTGTAATTGTAAATTTAAAGAGGGTGTATTTAGAAGAATTAAAAAATAACTGAAATATGTGGGTTAATTTAGCAGTTTAGTGGGTTAGAATAGTCGTGCCCATAAAAAAATAAAAGAAATTTGAACCTACCCTGAACACTTCTCGTTCTAAAGAAAATCAGGAACAACAAATTTCTTCTTGGTCAGGTCTTTGTATGTTCACAATAAGTAAAAATTTTCAAGAAATTCACATATTAAAAAAAAAATTGTATGAATTTTGAAATTTTACTTGGAGATAAATTCTAGTTTGCGTTTAGGTGTTTTATGAAAGAACGTCAACATGTCATAAGTATATGATAGGTCATTCGGACTAAAAATTAACACTATTGATTTTTTAAGGAAAAATGGGAATCTTGCGCTATATTTATAAAATTACAAGGGAGTTTAACTGTTTAACGCAATTTTTAAAGCATATGGGGGTTTCACGCTGATTTTCCAAACCACAAGGGGGTTTGGTGCAATTTACCCCTTAATAATATACTTTTAAATAAAAGAAATGCAAAATATTCATATTGAAAAGAATATAACTGATTTATCCCAAGTAATTAATTTATTAGTAAATGTTATTTCATAATTATTAATTAAAAAGTATCTATATGAGTTTATTAATGAAGGTAAATATAACCGACTATATAATTATAATATTAATGGATTAATTAACTGTATAAACTATGCAAATTAGGATAAGTATATAATATTTTAATGTGATAGCCAAATTTTATAGCAGATTGTGTATATGAGACTCCACTTGGTAGTCATTTATAAAATAATAGAGGTGCATAAATTTAGTATTGATTTTAGGTATTATATTGCTTGGTACATCAAATTAAAAATGACAGTATTAATTATAGAAATCCACACAATTACTTGGTAGGAAGTAATAAAAATGATACAAAATATGCAAATTACTAGTTTCTTCTCCTCCTCCTCCTCCTCCTCCTTTGAACTCAACTCTGCAGACCACCATGAAAGAATTCAATATGCAGGCTACCATGAAAGAAGCAATCTCCTAATTCAAAAACTAAACATCCAGAACACATAAATTAAAAAACCATAGAACTCATAAACTCAGTAATTAGAAAATCAAAATCCCAAAATTCCTCAAGCATCACAGAAATTGAAATCCAAATTCGAAAAATCTAGTGTAACAATGGAGGAAACCCAAATTTAGATCTAATTTAAAAAACACCCAGAAATCCGTTCTTCCCTATTCATAAAAAAAACCCAGAATTCCTTCTTCCCTCTTCATCACAAAACCCCAGAAATTCAACCCACAATGTTTGTCTTCTCTATCGAGAGAGAGGGAGGCGAAATTAAAAAACCCAGAATCAAAATTTTGTTCCGATTTTGCCGGTATTGATATTGCAGGCTGGCGGAGCAAGGGCAAAGATGGCGGTGGCGGTTCGATCAGGCCATCCCGTTCCCTACGACGACGACGATGGTGCTGGTCAATCAATGGCACGAGCAGAGGCCGTGTGGACAATGGCGGTGATGGCGGTCGGGCGGCGGCAGTTCAACACAAATAAGGAAGACGTGATGAAGAAGAGGACAAATATGATTTTTACCCAATAATAAATTAGTAAGGAGGAGGAGGCCAGACAAATTTGTATTGATTTCTCATATTAAAAGACCATTTTTACCGGGTACCCATTAAAAAAATATGGATCCATATTATATTAATATGTTCTACCAAGTAAGTTTTAGGTTGTATTAAATGCAGTAGTAATGGCTAATAAGGGCTACCAAGTGAAGCCTAAACTTATTATCAAATTTCAAGGAAAGGAAAGTTAAAATTATATATATTTCATATAGGAAAAATATCACTTTTAGTATCCAAAATTTACCTTTTTTCGTTTTTGATACCCGACTTTCACCAAGTCTCAATATTAGTCATTGAAGTTTGAATCCCCTCTCACTTTGGGTCTTGCCATTAGTTGACCCATCATTGACTAACGGGACCAACGATTTCAACGGAAAAATAAGGTAGGGTTTAGGGATTTCACCCCCAATTCGGCTAAAACAATGTCACTCAGTCGAATGACATGTCCACTCGGCCGAGTGACTCTTTTCTCCCCCCCTAAACCGAGTGGTTTTTTCCAGAGATATCAACTCGGCCTCTTCACTCCTTCACTCAGCCGAGTGATATCCTATTTTGGCTGAGTGATTTTTCAGAGATTTCCACTCAGTCTAGTTTCAATCTCACTCGACCGAGTGACTTCTTTTTCTAGCTTTTGACCTTCTCGACTTTACTTTTCACCAACTCTTCGATTCCTTATCATTTTCAATCCAATTCCTACATAAAAAGTGAGTACTCGAGCAAAACATAATATCAAGAAACGAGACATTAAATATACTCAAATCAAGCTCAATCATGCACAAAAACAACTATAAATCACACATAAGTAGATGCAATTACACGATGAATCAGGTTTCAATATATCTCATACTTAAACTCGTTCAAATCAAACAACACTGCAAACCTGCATAATTGAACACAAACCAAACCTGCAGATAATCTAATAATTCAAGACAAACCTCAGTGATAATTGAACACAATTATATCAAACTTGTTCAAACTAAACTGATAATTCAACACAATTACATCAAGTTTGTTCACACTAAACTGATATACTTATTCAAACTAAATTGATAATTCAACTCAATCTGATAATTCAACACAAACTAAACTGCAAATACAATGTCTTAATGTGATTCGAACTTGTGTAAATCAAAGCACTCCTAGCAAATTCAAACCAAACTAGTTTAAACCAGAACACTCTTAACAGATTTAAACCAAACCACTTTTACACATTCAAATCACACAATTTTTCTTGGCTTGTCACTCTTATCAGTCCCTGCAGGTTTTCCTTTGGCATCTCCCTTGCTAGTTTTGCCTAGTGAAGAACCAACACTTCTCATATATGCACCCAGATTTGACATAGTGATGTAATTCACTCTCCCTTTAACAATAATTGGATTGTTGACCCTTGATGACTGCACAACCTGTACATCAAACAAAGATTAAACTCACCACTCACATATTTATTTTTCATCTTACCATCACTATCTTGAGCATGAGCAAGATTAAACTCAACCTCAGGATCAACATACTTATCATATAACATATCATCCTCATCCATATCATACTCACTATCAACAAATGCATCTAAATCTTTTGAATTTTCAGAATTTGAATCTACAGGTTCACTAAAATCCACATCATCTAAGAAAGACATATCAATCACACGGTCACTATCATCCATACCACCTATATCACCCATATGAACTTTATTTTCACTACCTTAATGTTCAATATAAACCAAAACCTCTCTGTCCTTATTTAAATAATTAACCAAACTACACACATCATTATCAAATTCAAGCAATCTACCACCCGTGTGCAAATTTCTCCCAAACTGATGCCAAAATCTTACTTTCTCTTCTTCATATCCTAATTCACTAGCAAAATCTTTCAATTCCAGTAACCCAAACATATCAGAATCAACATAATCAAAATAATCTACATAACCCCCTACATATTTTCTACTATGACCATTAATCAATTTACCCCCATGAAAAATTTATAATGTGAAAAAGGTTGGCTCATTTTTTTGATCTGCATATTGTAGGAAAAAAAAAGAATTGATAAAAGGAATGAAAGCATATGAACATATAAACCTAAAATTTAAAACAAAAATCGAAAGATTACCGTATCGAGGTGCAAACCCAAGCTTCTCTCTTTTCCCCACTGCTCGAATCACTCTAATAGCTGGAATTTCACGCTCAATATACTGCACTTTAAGTTACGCACACACCAGGAACATTAATCGAAGAGAAATCAAAGAAAAATTAAGTGAATTAAGGTAGGGGAAGAAGAGGGGGAAAAGAGGCGACGAATTGGGGGGTGAAATCCCTAAACCCTACCTTATTTTTCAACTGAAATTGTTGGTCCCATTAGTCAATGACGGGCCAACTAACGGCAGGACCCAAAGTGAGAGGAGATTCAAACTTCAGTTACTAATATTGAGACTTGATGAAAGTCGGGTACCAAAAACGAAAAAAAAAAGTAAACTTTGGGTACCAAAAGTGATAGTTTCCCTTACATATATTATAGGATATAATCTAATGAAATTAAAGTAATACATATGTTAATTAATCAAGATGTAATTTATTTTGCATATATGAATAATAGACATTAATAGTTTTTAGACCAACTTAAATTTAAATATACTAGTTATCTAACACGTGCGTTGCACGTTATTTATAAATTCTCAATAATAATTGGCATGCAGTTTATTTGAGTTGCCGAACAAATAGTTAGGATTGAACGTATAAGCCTAATATGAAAGAGGAGCATCCAGATAACATATTAAAATACACTATTATATAATTCCCTTCCCTACTCAGTAGAAGGACATTGTTACTTTGGGTGGAGGCTGCTTGTTTTGAATCTTACAATAGATTTATGTCAAGTCTACACAATGGGCCAACACCGAAAAGTAAGATATCCAAAGGATACAAGTTTAGAAACCATCTACAAAAGATTTCCAAATGTTCCAGGCTAGCAAATACTGGTAATACATATGTAATGACAAATTATGTGTTGGAGATTTGAACCTCTGAAAGCATTATGTCCCAATAAGCAGCCCATTCCCTGATCACAGACATGGTTATCTACAAGGAGTTGATTTAGAGAAACATATAATGCACATACAAGCCAAATAAACATAATTTCTAAAACTATAGATCAGTGAGGAAAGCATAGAAATTGGGTTCAACTTTACATTTGCACTAACAATAAAAGTTATACAGACTGTACGCCCCTCACACAGCCTTAGAAATTAATACATTTCCCTCTCACCATCATCCAGCTCGTTACGTCTACGATTGATCTGGCTGCTCAAACAATTCGCAAACTTGTTCAATTACTACAGCGCAAGGTGAATCTGTTTATCTTAGCTAATTAAAGCATTATATTCTACACCAGCCATTTTTCAATATTATTAAATGCAATCTCCAAAATGGTCAGAATTAGGGTAAATTCCAACAATATATTCCTAGAAAATAAAACATGACGAACAAAGACATCGGAATGCATTGTCTAAAGACGAATGACATACCTTAAAAACACAGAAGAAAGACACCATTCAAATCATACAACCAGCAACGAAACCAATAGTAATACGGAGAAACTTGTTGAATGCATCAACACATATAAATGAAGGAACTGCTACAATAGGTTGCATCAACAAATTAAACAAAATGGTAACTTTTCAATTCATTACTATGATATCGCACAAGAATTGATAAACCTTCTTGTTGAATATTTTAGTATAAGACCAACTATCAGCCAAGAGTAATAGTCGGTAGTTCGGGAGTATTAGTGATTACAAAATTAAAGTTCTAAAGAAGCTATGAAGTCATAATGTAAAGATACGATAGATGAGTTTCACCTAAGTACCCTACCCCAAGGGAAGCACCATCATTTATTGTTTTCTAAACTTTTCAGATTGGAGCCATAATTTATTTTTTTATATATCAGTTCCCTGTTTTTCAATATGGGTTAAAAAAAAAAAGCAGAACATGAGGACATCCAACTACTACTCTGAAATAAATTTTAAATATCAAATTTTAATGATTAGAACCGCAACTCAGATGTTAAAAAAGAAAGTTAGGATAAATCAGTAAGTTGTTAACTCACCATTTTCAAACCAGGAATGGATTGATTGCCTGTATCTAGAATAGAATTCCCTGCAAGAAAAAATAAACCTTTAAGTAAACGCGTGGAAATTTAATATCTGCCAAAAGAATGAAATAAATATGATTTCACAGAATACACAATGAAAGTTGTTCACAATTGTTCTATGTCCCAACAATATGGAGGTGAAGCGCCTCAAGAGGAGTCCAAGAACTGAATGGAAAAACTACAACAGAGAATGAATCAGAAAATTAAGCCAACCACTTCTATAATCTAAGAAAATGAAAATCCAAAATGTTTGAAAATGAAAATCGATCTGTAACAAACGACTCTAAATGTCAGGGTTGAAAACTGTCCAATCTCCCACGACTGAGATCAGGTGCCCAACGACACATATCTTGAATCTAAGAACAAAAAATCAGTTAAATAAAAAATGCAAATTGCGCAAACCAAATAGGGAGATCACAAACTGAACACTTAAAACTTATCATTCCAAATGGTTAAATAAAATAAAAAATGCAAATCGCGCAAACCAGATTGAGATATTAAAATTGAACACTTCAACTTATCATTCCAGAACACAAATTAGCACAAAGACATCACCAACCACTCGTCTAACAACAAATGCGCCACATTGGCTGCAAGATCAGACAGTGAAACAGCAAGAACCATACTCACTTTCTTATCTTAAAAACTATATGATTTCAACCTAGAAAATAAGAAATTTGTCTCACAATTTCACATCTTAAAAACTGGAACTCAGATGGCTTGCACATCTAGAGATTCACAGCCTAAGTATCATTTAATATGAGATTGGTTAATATGGTAACTAACAGTTTAGTTATCAAGTCTAAGAATGCAACAGACATGGAACATATTTTATGTAGAACACAATTCAATTCACACCTTTGTTATGAAGAAACCAGTCATGTTAATGAAGCCCTTGTAATTATTAATTATTAATAGGCATACTTGATACTACCATGCACAATAGCCAATAGGGCAGGTTTATTCCAATTTTATAACTGTAGTTGACAAACTTAAGGAAGATGTCAGTGTCATAGAAGTGTTGAGTTATAATGAGATCACCTCCAGCACCAACTTGAATAAGAAATTAAAGAACTACCCTGTAACTCAAGCAAGAAATTATAGATATTGATTAAGTTCATTATAGTATGCAGGTGACCTTTTTCATGAGATTAGCTAGGTCTTTCTTATATATCTCTAGTGTTACCAATCCATCTTGTTTAGATAACATCGGGTTGTTCCCTCTGAATAAAAAAAGAAAGGGTGCAAGACCAAATCCAAGATGGATGGTTAACAAATTCAGAGCACACACATTACCAAAAGAACAAACATATGTATAAACTTGTTATTAATGCCATACATAAGCTAATCAATATCCAACTCTCTTGCAATTCTTGTAGACTCTAATAATGAAGAAGAAAATAAATCCAAATATATACAATTCAGCTAAATAAAAAACAAAGAATTAGCACCTGGATAACCCGCAACAGCAATCCCGAAGTAGTCCTTGTATTTGCAACGGATATTCTTGATCTGCAAACATACAAAAGACACCCAATCAGAGATATTGGTACGTCGAACACTAAATAAAATTGCAGCGCCTTATATGCGGCATTGGTTGCGGTTGCGTAGTCCTCTCTGAAGAGGCCGATAGCCACCGATAACAACCGTGGCATGGGATATTTCGAGGGCACACAAATTCAAAATTGTTCAGATTGGGAGGAGATATAAGAAGGATCAAATGGAGGTGATGAAAGGAAAATGAGAATTGAAATGATAGAGTTCGCAAGAATATTCAAATAAAAGGATGAAATTTATAAAATAAATTATATATATATATTATCTAAGCAACATGAATTCAATGAGGTTTCTAAAAGTCGTGCAGCTGAGGCAAACCTGCTTAGTGGAGTTGATTTGAGTGGTTTCGACTATACGTAGTTTTGATCGAGATCGTAGAGGGTGGTAGTCGCCATTTCCACCTGAAACTCCTCCGCATCAGACCATGGCAATGTAGAAGAGAATGGCTGAAATGACATTGTCTGGGGTGAGGGATCCAATTCTGGCAGTCTCCAATGGTGGTGTTATCGCCAAAAGGAAAGTACAACACGAAGAACATGAAATATGTAAGCAAATGAATAAATCCACGGTATTCGAGGACGGAGATAATTGCTTACTTTGTTGGTTCAAGATTGACCAGAGATACCTTTTATCACCAAACTCAATTCTTCCAATTCCATTAATTCCTAAACACATAGAGAAAGAATTCGCTTCAATTCCTTTATTTGCTGAGATGAACCTTACACCTCCACATCTAGGCGGAACTAAAATATTAAAGTAACGAAGAGATCAGAATAATTCAAACAAAGTAAACAAACGATGAATCTAAAATCAGCGATTACGAAAATCCACATGGTAGAACCTCTATCCGAAATTGTAATTGAAAATCAAACCTGATGTTGGCCAAATCAGAAACAAAAAGCCCTAAATTCGCAGCATTTTAGATGAGTACATTCTGCTGTCAATTCTGGGCAAATTAAATCTTCTCATCTAAATCGATGGAAACTCTGGCATTGGAAAGAAGATTGCTTGCCGGTATTGCCCTGTTCCTGATCGGAGAATGGTATCACGAAAGAAATGAAAGGACATGGTATGTAAAGGGATGGATCGGATAAAAGCTCTTGACGAGCAAGACGAAAAGCAAAACAATTATAGTCAAGAGGATTAATGCAAAATAAGATTAAACGGCCAGGAGTTATGGATTGGACAGAGAAAGAGTCATGGATTGAATAGAGATGAAGGGTTAAAGAGTATAATACAGAAAATGGGAGGGGCTAAATTGGGAAAAAATGATTTACAAATCTAAGGCACTTTTAAATATATTATAGATTATAGATAATGGATTTTTAAGGAGGAAAATATGAAGAAATAAATTAAAGTTATATAAATTTCCTAGTCACATTAACAGTTAAAGTGTCAGTCAAAATATTGATGGCATAAACCATGCAATATATTGTACCATCACATAAGTTTACTCTTATATAAAATTTTAAATTTAATATGAAATTATTCATAATTAGAGTTAATTTTACTTTTAAATTGTTAAAATACCAATATATATATATATATATGATATGATATGATATTCATAATATATTTAAGATTTTTTATTGAAGTGTGATTATTATTATTTAAAAAGCTATTGCTAGCAACAACATAAATAAAATGTTATTATAGTCAAATTTACCATAGAATTGAGAATCAATAAGTTCAATGCATATTGATATATAATGTGTATAGTCAAATTTACCATAAGTTCTATTTATAATTATAGTCGACAAATTTGTTGTAAATCTAGAAGATTTATTCCAAATCTAGAAGATTTGATGTGGACATTACTAATGGACCAAGAAACCCAACGGGCCTTATATTTTAGACTAGGGTTTTATTTTTATAAATAGATCATTGTATTCATTATTGTAATCACTCTCATACACAAGATCATTAGTGAAACTCCTGGCTTGGATCGCCCTCATACGTAGTCGTTCCCGATGAACTGGGTCAACAAACGCTGTCTCTTTAATTTACGCACTTATTTACAACAAGTTATCAGCACGAGTTTCTGCCCGAGATTGTACGGTACGCTCTAAATTAATTTTCATATGAATCACATGTTTTTTATGTGTACTCTTTCTATGAATTCGTTCTTGAATATTCTTGCGTATAATTGTATTATGTTCATATGCGAATTAAATTATTTTTGTAAATTGAACCGACGAGCAACGGCCGCCGTCCCGTAGACGCTTGACCGCCACCCGTCCACAGCCGAGAGGCCGGCAGCCGCAGCGCAGTCACAGCCGCACGCCGCCGCGCGGGCCACCGCCCCGTCGCGCACGCAGCGGCCGCCCAGTCGCGCGTGCAGCCGCCGCCCCGTCGCACGCGGGCTGCCGACCCATCGCGCGCACAGCCGCCTGCCCCGCACCGCCCGCCGCCCTCCACGTGCCGCCGCTCATCCTCTTCGCCGTCGCCCGTCCGCCATGCGCGACACACGCGGTGTTTTTCCCCGGATTCTTGTGATTTGCCATTTCGTTCTTGATATCACAAAATCCGTATTATTTTATTTTTAATCCTGAAAATATTTCGTTAAATTGCGTTAATATACATGAAATAATTATTCTTATGATTATTCCCTCTGTTTATTAAATCGTATATTTTCTAGAAATTATTTTCATGTGATTATCTTCCTTAATTGTTTATGCATGTTTATGTGATTTAATTATCCTATGTGCATTACTTTTCCGCATATAGTTTATTTCTTTATAGTCCGCATATTATGCCCGGGTAGGCGGCGCCCGGTATTTGTCGGACCGTAAATTTATATTTTGGGTAGACGGCGCCCAATACCTGTATCTATATGCTCTAGAATAATTAAATAAATCCTTATTTCTCCATTGTCAATAAATTGGTCACAACTCTTACCATGACACTTTAAAATCGTAGTGAAAATATATGATATTACCATGAAAGAATTCGATGAGCTTGCTCTTGATGGTAATAACTACCTGACATCGGCGCTAGATATCGAGTTCCATCTAGCCTTAAATGAGTTGAGCGAAACAATTCTCGAAGGTTCGAAATCCACTAACGCCCTGAAGGCGAAAGTGTTGATTTTTCTCATGAACCACCTGAGTGAGAAATTCATCATTCAGATCCTCATTCAGGGACCCCGTAATGTTGTGGAACTCCCTGTAGGATCGTTTCCAACAACAAAATGATATACTCCTCTCTCCGGTACAATACGATTGGTTGAGACTCCGTTTCCAAGACCTTAAGTCTATAACGGAGTACAACTCTGCTTTGCACCGTATTGTAACCTAGTTGATGCAGAATAATCTGTCAACATTCCACACTAGCAACCTTATACTCCAGCAGCAGTATAGGGACAATTATATTATTGGTTGCAAACATGGAAGGGGGATAGATTATGATGATCTGGGTTAAAGGCCGAGGTCGTAGTACATTCGGTGGTCACAGAACCTTGAATTTCGCTCTTCATCTGGCAAGGTTAAGCAGTCCTGCTACAGATACGGATGCAGAGGCCATTGGTCTCGCACGTGTCGTACTCCCAAGAACTTGGTTGAGGCTTATCAAAAGCAGCAGAAGGACGGCAAGGGGAAGACCCCTAGAGTCGAATCTCACCATGCCAGACTGCCCGAAGCAGACTTTGACCAAGACAACGTCGATCCTCTGGGCATCAAGCTCAAGGACCTTGGAGATGATGAGTGATTTTTAGTACTTTATATTTGGATCATTTCTTTCGGATATTTTATTTTATGAATAATATTATGTTTTAGCTTCAATGTGTTTACCTTAACGCTGTCCATTAAATTTACTTGGATATTGCTTTTCATGGCTAGTAAACATATCAGTTATTAGGTTTGGGCTATTTCCTCTGGCATGATGGATTGAGATTGTGTTTTATGTTTGGTAGATAACGCCACCACTCATGCAATCTTAAGAGATAAGAAGTTATTTCATAACTTGTTAAATCGTAAGGGGAGTATAACTACAATAGCAATGATAGTAGGTTGATAGTGGGGTCCAGAAGAGCTCCCATTGTCCTCCCCGTGGGTACCGAACTCATAATGAATAATGCCTTATTGTTTCCACAGTTTAAGTGTACCCTGCTCAGCTTTAGAGATATTAGAACTAATGAATATCACATTGAAACTGAAACTGAGAACAATAACGAATACCTTTTGATAACTATTACTCGAGGTAGTCGTAAATAAGTTATAGAAAAACTTCCTTACTTCTCCCCCGGATTGTACTATTCCTACATCCGCCCGTCAAAATCTCCATCTAGCCATGAGTATGAAATTTCATGACCCGAACTTCTTTATATTAAGGCATCAGCGGTTAACTCATCCAGGACAATATATGATACATAGGATTCTACCTAATTCAATTAGTCATAATAATTCGAATAATAGAATCCTTCCTGTTGATGAACTTATTTGTGATGCATGTCTTAAGGGTAAGTTAATAGTGCGTCCGTCGTGCACTGAGGTTAGACTAGAGTCTCCGATTTTTCTTGAAGCGAATTCAAGGAGACATTTGTGGACCGATTCACCCAGCATCAGGACCATTTCAGTATTTCATGGTCCTTATTGATGCCTCCACTAGGTGGACATATGCTTATTAGCTGTCTACCCGCAATCAAGCTCTTGCAGAGCTCATTGCGAAAACTATCGAGCTTAGAGCTCAATTCCCGGATTATCCAATCAAGTCGATTCGCTTGGATAATACAGTTGAGTTAAGCTCGAAGGCCTTTATAGATTACTGTATGGCACTGGGAATTATAGTGGAGCATTCGGTCCCCTACGTCCATACCCAAAATGGTCTTGCTGAGGCGCTAATAAAACGTATCAAATTTATCACGAGACCATTGCTTATGAACTCCAAACTACCCACCTCATGCTGGGGGCATGCAGTCCTACATGCATCGCACTTAATCCAAATCCGTACAACTGCATATAATGATCATTCCCCCCTACAGTTAGTGCGTGGGAAAGAACCTAGCATTTCCCATCTGCGTATTTTTGGATGTGCAGTATACGTTCCAATAACGATACCAAAGCGGACCTCTATGGGCCCACAAAGAAAACTCGTTATTTACGCCGGATATGACTCTCCATCCATCGTGAAATACCTCGAGCCTTTGTCTGGGGATCAATTAACGGCCCAGTTTGCTGATTGCACGTTCGATGAAGATTACTTCCCGGCATTAGGGGGAGATCCGAATTTAAAATTGAATGAATGCCGGGAGCTTACGTGAAACGTAAGTAATCTTTAGTATCTAGATCCGCGCACTAATCAATCTGAATTAGAAGTTCAGAAGATCATTAACTTGCAAAATTTAGCACATAATCTGCCAGACGCGTTCACTGACCATAGAGGTGTAACTAAATCGCATATACCTGCAGTAAATGCTCCCCAAAGGGTTGAGGTCCCAAGTAAAACGAGTACTCATGCCCCCACACGCCAAAAGCGTAAGGGACCCTCAAGAGATAGTAACACACCTAAACGAAAGGCTAGCAGAACTGGTCAGTCGAATGTAAAATCTCTAGAGATCCGTTTTGATAACCCCAAGTCTTTAGGAGATGAGAGTCCTAGTGATGAAGCACGTGCACAAAATATTCCTTGCACTAGGACCGTGGAACGACCAAACCCAGATACAATGGAAAATGAGGAAGGTCTGGTTAACGTAAACGTCAAAGTCTCTGTAAATTTCACAGATACGGGAGAAACATGTAATATAAATATTACTGTCGTCGATGATACATTTGCAGCGATATTTGCTCTTTCCATTAACGATCAGATCCAGAACCCAAAATTATCGTTAAGTGCCGGAAGCGCTCCGATTGGGTAAAATGGAAAGAGGCATTAGGGGGAGATCCGAATTTAAAATTGAATGAATGCCGGGAGCTTACGTGAAACGTAAGTAATCTTCAGTATCTAGATCTGCGCACTAATCAATCTGAATTAGAAGTTCAGAAGATCATTAACTTGCAAAATTTAGCACATAATCTGCCAGACGCGTTCACTGACCATAGAGGTGTAACTAAATCGCATATACCTGCAGTAAATGCTCCCCAAAGGGTTGAGGTCCCAAGTAAAACGAGTACTCATGCCCCCACACGCCAAAAGCGTAAGGGACCCTCAAGAGATAGTAACACACCTAAACGAAAGGCTAGCAAAACTGGTCAGTCGAATGTAAAATCTCTAGAAGAGATCCATTTTGATAACCCCAAGTCTTTAGGAGATGAGAGTCCTAGTGATGAAGCACGTGCATAAAATATTCCTTGCACTAGGACCGTGGAACGACCAGACCCAGATACAATGGGAAATGAGGAAGGTCTGGTTAACGTAAACGTCAAAGTCTCTGTGAATTTCACAGATACGGGAGAAACATGTAATATAAATATTACTGTCGTCGACGATACATTTGCAGCGATATTTGCTCTTTCCATTAACGATCCGGATCCAGAACCCAAAATTATCGTTAAGTGCCGGAAGCGCTCCGATTGGGTAAAATGGAAAGAGGCAATTGAAGCAGAGCTCGCATCGTTTAACAAAAGACAAGTATTTGACTCTTTCGTTCGTACACCCGCGCGTGCTATCCCTGTAGGATATAAATGGGGTTTTATATGAAAACGAAATGAGAACAATACTATGGAGAGGTATAAAGCGAGACTTGTAGCTCAAGGGTTTTCGCAGAGACCCGGGATTGATTTTAATCAAACCTATTCTCTCGTCATGAACTCAATATTATGGACTCAATAACGTTCCGCTACTTGATATCTTTGGCAGTTAAAATGAATTTCCAAATGAGATTAATGGACGTAGTAACCGCATACTTATACGGATTATTAGATGCCGACATTTACATGAAAATCCCCGATGGATTTGACGTTCCTCAAATGAGGGATGGTGAAAACCGCAGTATGTATAGCATACAACTGCAAAAGTTGTTGTACGGCCTGAAGCAATCGGGCCTCCGACTTAGTGAATTCCTTCAGAAGAAGGGATACACATTCGATAAAGTTTTCCCATGCGTATTCACGAAGAAATCGCAAGATGGTTTTTGCATCATATCCGTCTATATTGATGACCTAAACATAAACATAACATGCAAAGAGATTGAAGAAGCCAGTTCAATCTTGAAAGCTGAATTCGAAATGAAGTCTTTGGGTAAAACCAGGTACTGCCTCGGCTTGCAGATCGAGCACTTTCCAGAAGGGATCCTTATTCATCAGTCAACCTACGTAAAGAAGGTATTAGAGAGACTTCACATGGATAAATCTCATCCACTTAGCACCCCTATAGTTGTTCGATCCCTCGAAGTGGATAAGGACCCATTTAGACCAAGAGAAGATTCAGAAGAAATTTTGGGGCCATAAGTTCCTTATCTTAGCACTGTTGGAGCTTTGCTCTATCTCGCAAGTTGCACTCGGCCGGACATTGCATTTGTTGTCAATTTGCTTGTGAGACATAGCGCTTCTCCTACAAGGAGACATTGGAATGGTGTTAAACATGTTCTACGGTACCTCCAAGGGTCTCAAGATCTTGGACTGTTTTACCGTAAGAACCAAGACAAAACCTTAGTAGGTTATGCGAATGCTGGCTATTTGTCTGATCCCCACAATGCCATATCCCAGACTGGTTACGTTTTTCTCTGTGGTGGTACCGCGATCTCATGGAGATCGGTTAAACAATCCATGGTTACCAAGCCTTCAAACCACTCAGAGATAATAACTTTATTTGAAGCCGCACGAGAATGTGTTTGGTTAAGGTCCTTGGTAAAACACATTGGTGACTCGTGTGGTATCGTTAAAGACGGTACACCTCCTACCGTTATATTTGAAGACAACGCTGCTTGCATCGCACAAATGAGTAATGGGTACGTCAAGGGAAACCTGACGGAACTTATCTCACCTAAGTTTTTCTACCTATACGAACTCCAGAAGAGTGACATGATTACCATTCAAAAGTGCAATCTAGTAACAATCTAGCAGATCTGTTTACTAAATCCTTACCTACGTCTACTTTTGAAAAGTACGTTCGTGGTATTGGGATGCAAAGACTTAAAGTGTTGTTGTCTTCAGGGGGAGCGGTAACCCCAACATAAATCTAGAAGATTTAGATCTAGAAGATCAATAACATTCCTCCCTAATTTATTATTTGACCGATACCTAGCACGTGGAGTTTTTATGACAAGACATTTATGTTATGTCGTAATGTCCAAGGGGGAGTGTTGTAAATCTAGAAGATTTATTCCAAATCTAGAAGATTTGATGTGGACATTACTAATGGACCAAGAAACCCAACGAGCCTTATATCTTAGACTAGAGTTTTATTCTTATAAATAGATCATTGTATTCATTATTGTAATCACTCTCATACACAAGATCATTAGTGAAACTCCTGGCTTGGATCGCCCCCAGACGTAGTCGTTCCCGACGAACTGGGTCAACAAACGCTGTCTCTTTAATTTACGCACTTATTTACAACAAAATTTACCTTTAAGGTGTGTATATAATACTAATTAGATTTACAATTAGATTATCTTCAATGCACCTCATAAGGTGTACAATTATATGTACAATAAGATATAATAATAGTCAAATTTATCATAAAAAGTATATATAATGCAATTCATTAATATTAAAGTGATTGACCCGTGAATTAATCAATGTATCCTATTATTGACGAATTTTCATACACTATAAAGCTAAACTATATAAAGTAGATGTTTTAGAACAACATTATTCTATTTTGCCTTCTACCACAATATTATTTCGTTTGAGAATTTTTAAATTCTCATTAAAAGTTACTTAATTTTTTTAATCTCAACCCTACATTTTGAACAAAATGATATCAACCATTAACTTTAATAGGTTTTTACCTTCACAAATCAGTTTTCAGTTTTCACATATACATACATAAATATGTTGCAGTTTCTAAAGTCAAAAGCAAAATAGGATTGAAAAAAAAGTTTTTCGAACTGGTTTAATTACAAGTATAACTTTTCTTGCGTGAAATATAAATTTGTGGACTCATTAGTACTAAATAATTAATTTCACTTTTGCATATTTGAATTATAATTTCAGTTTAAATATATTGTGTATGATAAAGCTTTTGTTTATAGAAATATTTTTATTAAAAAATATTTAAATTTAATATTTTTATTATACATACAAATATTCTTTCATCCCGTGAAAAATTTGCGGGTCTAAACACTAGCTATTTAATATTAATAAAAACAAACTTTAAGAGAATTAATTGAGTAAATATACAGAACTATCCAGATATACCAAAAAAAAAAACAATTTATTATTAAAATTACATAAAAATTTACAATAAGTGAAAGATCATCATCATGTTGATCACAATATTATGAACTATCATCTTCAAACTTAAATATTGAGGCTTAAATCTCCAGGGTCACACTGATTTTTATGGTTTCCATATGATCGATTTCCTCTACAAATACAATAAACGCATCGAAACGAAAAATAAAATTTATTATATCAATATGTAAATCTATATAAAAAAAAGAAGCACTAGATTAAATCAATAATCATACTCAATGCTTTTATTTAATTCATCCATATAAGAATCAAATTTGAGAATTTTTTTTTACAAAGTTGAAAGCATAAAGATGTAACCAAATAAAATGAAGCATAAAAAAGATGTACATAAAAGACTAGACATAGATTCTTGAACAATATTCTTGTTTTTCCTATTGCCAGCAGGTATTCGCACCTTGCAGCCCACAACCCACCCACCATAATCACACGATCCAAATGATCTCCAACAGCTAATTGACGATGAAGATACCTCTTTAATTGACATACCATGAACACCAAAGATGTATTCTTATAATTTGTACCCACCAACGCAAAATAAAATAAATAATTAAATACATTAAGGTCTACAATAATTAAAATAAAATAGATTATGCACGATATAATCAACTGAGAAGAAATTAAGCAGAAGGGGAGAAGGTTAGAATTTTGAAGCAAATTGAATGAGAATGAAAGTTACAAGAGAGGACAAATTAATAGAAGATATAAAATGAAATTAATGGCTGAGATCAAAATACCTAAACTAAAAGCTAAAAGTTAAGTTTTAAAATTAGTGTTAATGAGAATAAATGATTTTTGAAATAAAAGGGTGTGACTTTGTTACATAAACTTCCCAATGTTTAGCTTTATAGTGTGTAAGATATATATATATATATATATATATATATATATATATATATATATATATATATATATATATATATATATATATATATATATATATATATTAAAGAAATACACTTTATTTAATGTGAATTGAATCACTATTCAAAATTTTGTTTTTAAATGATATACTTTACATATGTTTTTTGAAAAATAAATGTAGTACAATTTACATTCAAAGTAATACTCCCTTCGTCCCCGTATTATTTGCATAGTTGAAACGATTAAAAAAAAAAGAAATCACTTTTTAGTAAAGTGGTGACATAAGGGTAAATTGTGTATATTATTGTGAGTGTGCACACAAAATAATGTTTCCTTTTTTAAGTGTGTAAATAATTTTGGGACGGACCAATAAAAAAAATGTGCAAATAATAATAAAACGAAGGAAATAATATTTTTATTGAAAAGTAATATATGTCACATTGTAAGACAAACACACAAGACTTGCTCAAAGAAAAATGATTTTGTTATAAAAAAAAATTCTTTAACTAATTTGATTTTTGTTTGATACTCAATATCACTTCTGTATGGGCTTGCCTATTTCTGGAATCAATGACTGCACCTTGCAGGTTTTGAACTTGAGACCTAAAAATCATTTTATGCAATTTTTTTTTTAATTTTTGCATATGTATATATATTTTTTGCACTATGTAAATTTTTGTGTAAATCTCATTAAGCAATGAAATGAGTGTTTTTTGATTTTTTGGATTGAGCAAAATATTAATGTGCTTATACAAAATATGTTTATGCAGTGTTGCAAACTATTTTATTCTTGTAGGCACAATTAACCTGGACCAAAAAAAGAATATTGTTGTGCAAAATATTTCAGCAGTTATGCAAAATTGAATGTTGGTCGGGAAATAAATAGCCCAAATTTAGGGTCCATAAAAATAACCAGAGCTTGTAAAACACAAGAATGAGCCCGTAAAAGGAGGGTCTGACTTGAAATAAAATTGGAATGATGATATAAAAATGTGTCCCAATTTATAGATTTTTGTTATATGGGGAAATTCATATTGATTTTTGCAAATATGAGAGTCAAGTATACATGATTGCCCCTGATATTTTAACATTAAGATTCTTGGCGAAGCCTTATTTTAACATTACAATTAGGTCTCAAAAAATGGGGCTATAAGCAATTATTTCAATAATTTACTAATATCCTTCGAATAAGTTTCACCGTAAATATCATTCACATAAAACTCGGTCTTAAATGTTTTATATAAATTGCAAATGTAGAAAAGTTTAGGGTTGAAATTATGAAAAGTAATAGATGGACGTGGAGCCCAATACAACTAAGATTACCCAACTGTCGCCGCTGAAAGAGATGTCTGTGATCGTTGGCCTGCTTTGATATTATTTTATTTTATTAATTTAACTAGCACTGCCAGCCCATGGGCTCGATTATAGTTTAACATGATCTTAATCTTGATAGAATAACAATTTAACACAACCTTAATCTTAATAGAATTACAATATCAAGATTGGTTGGTGTTTGAGTTGAATAAGCGTACTCCTCACCCATGGGTTAAAATACAATTTGAACTTATTCACTACTAAATAAATTAAATATTATCTATGAAATTAGAATTGTTTACAAATTTTTTCAACAAAAATAAAATTGCATACAACTTACTTAAATAAAATTATATAGACATCTACATTCCTCAATCTGCCAACAATTTACTTACAAAATCACTTTACCTACAAAATAAAATTTCCAGGTAAGTAGTTACCTACAAGCAAATTGCCTAAAAAAAATTACATACAAACAATTTGCCTACGAAAATAGACAATCTCTATTATAAAAATTTTTTGTTGGAATTTTCGTAGTTATATTGACAATTTTTGTAGGCATTTCTTTATTTTCTTATAGAGAAAGTCTCATATGCAACAGTTACACCGTGCACTCGCCCCACTCACTTGACCCGCCGTCCGCCTGCCCGACCCGCCTCCATCCTGCCCGTGCCCGCCCGCTCCCCCTCTCTCCTTGAATCGTGTCGCCAGCTCCCCCTCTCTTCCTTCCCACCGTCGCCACCTCGATCTCCATCGTCGCCCGTTCCATTACAACTTTCTCTCTCCTACTTCCTCAATTTCTTCAATTCATACCTATGAGAGAGAGGAGAGGTCACTGAAATTCAGCGATTCTTGATTTATATTCCTATTTTCTCTCTCTGCACGTACGAGTATCGTGTGCTGGCGAAGGTAATCTGCTTTTTTGCTGCACTTTTTCTGTTACAAAAGTTTCAGTAAAAGGAGAAAGTGTGGGTTTAGTGAGAGTGGGTAGAGGTTATGAAGATGATGATGATACATATGCTTATGGGCATGGAATTTCGTTCAGAGGGTTCAGATTGGGTTTGAGTAGTACTTAGTAATTTTGGCACTTCAGTAAGTGAAAAGTTACACTAACTTTAAATGAAAAATTACCCAAACTTTAACTGAAAAGTTACACTTGCTTTTATCTGAAAAGTTACATTAGATATAATTGAAAAGTTACACAAACTTTAAAAGAAAAGTTAAACTAATTTTAACTGAAAATTTACACAGACTTAAATTGAAAAGTTACACTAATTTTAACTGAAAAGTTACACAGACTTAAATTGTACTTAAATTGAAAAGTTACATAGTCTTAAATTGAAAAGTTATACAAACTTAAACTGAAAAGTTACACTAGCAAACTTGTATAACTTACAAATTAAAGTACGACTATACTTAAAAATTTAGTTTTGATAAGAAATCAATGTAGAACAAAACAAAACTCTTTTATTTCAACATAATCTTACTCCTTGGTGTATTTTTTTCCTTGTGAAGTGGCAGTCAAGTCATGAATGTTGGAAAAAAGTGATGAATTCAACATGTTTATATAACAGCTGGAAAAATTGTTCAAGATAAACAGAAAAGTGAACCCAAGTAAAGCCGAAAAGTGGGTAAAAAAAAAGGCGTAGAGGGGAATCAAACCCTGGACCTCGTGTAAGGCACGATCTTCAGTTTCCACTAAGGCACAAGCGTAAGGCAATTAAAAATTCGAATATTTAATATATGTAGCATGCCCCTAATGTAAATGGATCATCATTTGACCCAATTACACTGTGCACTTGATGCACAAGAGACCCACTCTTTCTTATATTGATTTAAACATTGAATTATTATTTTTTACAAATAATTTTTAAAATGATAGAATAAGCCCTCTACCTAATAAAAGGAGACATGAAAGGCTGCACCTCCCTCTATAAAATTGGCAGGTTTTGATCTACACAAACAAAAATAGAAAAAACTTTTTCTTGTTGTATGGTTAGAGAGTATAGAAACTCTTCCAAGATACTATTATAATTAAGGCATTCTCAACCTACAAAAGTATTTCCAAGATACTATTATAGCATTAGTAATTGTCCTAGCTGAGTACTAGGATTCAAACTCCTTTGTCCATTCACAAATTACTCAAACTCTCGTTCAAAGTAATAAGCCTAGAGTTATAGAGGTTCTATAAATTTGCTCAATACTAATTGTGATTAATCATAACTCACACGAATCAACAACAATCAAATCTCATGTCGATATATTTCATCAAAATTCCAACTTTCACTGTAACACATCAATATATATATAAATTATTAGATTTTTTTTATTAAAGGTTGGAGGGTGATTTGAATCCATAACTTCACAATATTGACAGTGGTGTTACAACCACACTTGATATGTTCCAATTCGTCGTATAAAGGAATAGAATTAATCATGCAAAAGAACAAAAATAATTAATTAATCTAATCTAATCTAATTAATCTTAAATCGAAAAGAAAAATCTCTAATTAAAATTATTGTTAATTTCTCACATGACTAAAAATAGCTGAAAACGAAAAGAAAGAGAAGAAGAAGACATAATCAAAATAAAAAACTGGAATCTAGGTATGTAGCGTTGTGTCAAATTTCTAGAATTTTGTTTTATATAATTAGATGTAGATCTTCCTAAAACAAGCCAGACTTAAAAAATTAAAAATTAAAAACTCCTCTATTTTTAGCGAAGATCCACACGACCCAAGTCAAACCTACTTGCCTGATCAAGAAGGAAATTTCCCACATCTTCCTATGCAATTTGGGGTCGATCCAAGTTAAACTAATTCTGGTTGTCTTGACTCGACCGAGCAAAATTGTCTAGAAAATTTGGCTCAACATCTTGTTGCTTCATGGTCATAGGCTCACTTGACCCGAGTCGAGGTGACTCGACAGGTTGAGTGAGTTTTCTTGCTTTGATTTGGTTGTTCTTTGTCTCATTCTTCTTTTCTAGACTTCTAAACTTGAAATTTTGATAGCCTTATGTCCCATGTCTTCTTTGGTCGTGAATTAGTAGTCAATTTTGGATCTTGTCTTTTTGCTCATATTATGTATTTTCTTGCTAGTTCTCACTCATTTCCTGCATACTCAAATCAGTTCTTGATCATGCGAGATTATACTTAACTAGAATAGCAAATAGAGTTTAATTCACACCAAACTATACTGTTATTTTTAAGACCACAATTTCGATGCAAAATTGATTCTAACTAATTACAAATGACAACAACACTCATTTTTATTCACACCTAGAAATATTAAGTTCACACAAAAATAGATCCATTAACCATGATATTAACAAAAGAAATAAACTAACTGAAAATCCCAATAACATTCAGTCACAACACTAATCCAAAGTCTGAATACTAGAATGACTACAAAATTGCAACGTTCAAGGCTAAAATATTAATACATTACATTTTTTGACACAAAATCAACTATTAAACCGTGTAATCAATCAATCAATCGACCCGAGCCGAGGATTTGCAAACTCCTCTAGAAGGTGAAGGAAGGACCGATTCTTATATAAGGCCAACAAACTAATTGATTCAAAATGTTACGGAATTTTAGGAACCCTTTTTTAAGTACCTTTTAAATATAGATGTATATATATACCCACACATATATAAAACAAATTAAATATAAAAAAGGTTGTAACCTAGTTTGTTGGTTAATTATTATTGGGCAATTAGCCCTACCACTGAAAAAGACAGAAGCCATAGATCAAGTTGAAAAATATTTTAGAATAAATTATTTTCTCTTTATAATTGATCAAAATCGGTGTTCTATAAAATCTCGATTTACATAGTTCTAAAAATATGAAGATGTTTTTTTTTTTTTTTGTTTAGTCTAGAGAATTTGTGAAGAGGTGATGATGAATGCTTATTTAGGTCCTGTAAGAAAACTTGACACATAAATGGTTTTTCCGATGCTGAGCAATGATTTATTTTTTACGTGTATTTTATCAAAAGAAAGAAAATCTGCAATTGATATGCTAATTTATACTTGCATTGCTTATAAGATCATGTTGATAATACCACTTATAGTTTCAAGTGTAGAATGATGATTTTCAAAGTTGAAACTCATTAAACTTACACGTGATTAACCAAGTTACATGCAAGATTGAATGAGTTAGTTACACTAACAATTGGGAAAGGAGTTGTGGATGAATTTGATAATTCTAACTTGGTTAATGTTTTTGCTATTAAAATTGCTAGGCGAGTTGTATTTATGTAATTACTTGGAACATAATTATCGGAAGAATCTAAGTGTAATAAAATATTTTGTAAATTAACATTGTTAATACTTACAAATTCCTTTTAAGATATTTATTTAGTTCATATTGATAAGAATGTGGAATAATGGTGACCTCGATTTTAAAGTTCGATTTTGGCCCAAATATTATTAGGACTGGCCTTGGGTGGAGGATTCTTTAAGAAGAAGAAGAAGATAATGATGAGTGGTGAAAAAGGTAAAGATAAAAAGGCAGGATGAAGCCACTAAAGAAAAGCCCGAAACAAGAAGAGCTCTTGTACACTTACGACACAAAAATAATACTTATCAGTGAAAATAACTAATACTAACAAGCTAATACATTCTATTAAAATAAGTAATATTATTTAAAAAATAAACTTGTTTTACACGGTGCACCTGTTGTATACGTGTTTTTGTCACGAGAGAAAGGATATGACTTTTGAGCTACAATGAAGATCATAGAAGATTCACATAATTTAAGGAAATGGGCAAGACCAGATCCAATTGTATTGATATAAAATTTGTGCAATTGGTTGATTCGGGTGAAAATTGCATGATTTTATTGCTTATTTAATGTTCATTTTAAGTTTAATTTCATGCTTTTATTATCTAATTTCGGCTAATTACGCTTGATATAGAGAAAGATTTTGTTTTGCCTTTTGTAGAAATATTGAGGATTTAATGCCAAACGAGGAAGAAACCAAGAGAAAATACAATAATTTCAGGCCATTTTTCGAGCCCATATTGTTGCAATTCACGGCCAATGAAAAATTAATTCAAGCCCATTTACCTTAAGTAGAATTTTACTTCTTAAATAGATAGTTGAGTATTGCAAGTGTCTTGGTACCTGTTTTTCTCTTATTGAGTTTTATTTGTCTATTTTTGTTATTTAATTTGCATGAAACTTTGCTAGATCATTTAATTTATTTGTTATTTTTGTTTTTTTGCTAGTGACATTTAGAATGAGTAATTTAGAAATAGTTTGAATTTTCACAAGCCTTAATTAAGTGATCCTTCTAGAAAGAAAAATACCATCTCCTAACACTTTTATACTAAACCCGTCCTCATGGGATCGACTCATATTTACCATCCCAAGATAGACACCGTGCGCATGCGACTGACTATTTTTAGGTGTTGAAAATATCAGAATGTTGGTTTACATAAAACTTTGTCATTATAAAAATATGTAATATAGCTATTAAAAATAATAAGATTCAAACCACGGATAACTTAATACATTAGATGATCTATGATTCTCGAGTTGACCTAATGTGTCGGGACCATTTTGACTACTCTACATGAAATAATCTCATAAAAATGCCTCTTCAATTTGATGCACATAAAAATGATACACACCTATTGAATTGATTTCTTGTGCGCAATTTTACAAGACAAACCTATTGTAGGACTACCGTTATGGAGTGACTAAGCATAGAATTAAACCATGGTAATACTGCAATAAATTATAAATAAAAAAATCTCATTTAATGAAGTAATAAAATAGATCAAAACAAAGGAGTAGAGTTCAAGAGTAGTACATGTCTCACATTGAGCTTATTTATAGGTATATATAGAGTTAAGTTCTAATTAGAGTTTATTGGTTGTGTGGTAAGCCCGAACCCGAAAGGGAATAACGGATCGTAATGTTGATCACCAACGTTCATGGGAAGTTGATCAACACTCTTGAACCAAGTACGTGGAAGCTTCCCAGTGAAGCCATAATCGCCAAACAAAACATCAACAACGCCTTGGCCTTCAGACCCGGGCAACCAAGCAGCCACCAATGCATCAATCTGTGAGAGGTACGACTCGATCACGACGGGTCTACCTGTAATGAAGACGACGACATATTTCACTGACCCACATACATTTGTTATGATTCTTGGCCCTGGATCAGGAAATGTTAAGTTTAGGTTATCTCCATGTGTTTCTGCATAGTGTGGTTCTCCTACCACCACTATTGCATATGAGAAGTTGTTGTTTCTAACATATTCAGGATCAGGATTCTCGATGAATACCACATTTGTTGTTGGATCCACTGTATCTCGTACACCACTTAATATTGTGGTACCTGAAGAGCGAATCCATAATTTGAAATTAAGAAAGGGACACTTGTATAGGGTTAAAAAAAGAGTCAAGTGATGGAAAAATTAAACAAAGATTGTAATTTTTTGGGCTAGAAAAACAAGGATTGTAACTTTCAAAGTAGCAAAATAAGGACTATAACCTTTAAAAGAATCAAAACAAAGACTATACCTATTTTTTTTTTTTGGCTCAAATCGCACACTTGGATATTAGTTGTAAGCCAACTCAGGTATAAATTGAGCCAAAAAGAGGCCCACGTGACTTTCATGTGGAAAATAAGCCTGAGATTAATTTGGGCTTATTTTGGCCTCAAATTGTAATTTTATAAAAGTCACGATCCTTTTTTTTGCTACTCTAAAAGTTGTAGTTCTTGTTTTATCAACCCAATATGTTATAGTCCATACAAAAAATAAAAATAAAAATTCAAACATATTAAAATTGGACGGAGGGGAAATGTGATAATAAAATTAAATTATCGAACTATCAATTATACTTTGGTTGTACCACTAAAGAAATTATTATGAATTACATTTATGAATTACATCTTTTGTAATTTCCGATGAAAGCGCAAAAAAAAAAAGGGTGAAAAATAGGTTATTTTTTTTAATCAAAATTATTTATTTTCCATTAATCAAAGTACACGCGTTTAGAAAAAAAACTAGTTACCAGATGTAAGATTGTTGCCGGTCTGTCCCTGCCATTTAATAGTCCAACCACCACATTGATTGCCGAGATCTTCAGCGTGGGTCCCAGCAACGAGGATCTTTGATGCTTTCTTAGGTAGTGGTAACAATGGTTCATCAGCTGATTCACCATTTTTGAGCAACACTAGTGATTTTCGTCCGCTTCTCGTGCTAGCTCTCTATGTTCCTGTGTATAATTTGGACATGCATAAGCAAATGAAACTACACTACGAAAAAGTCCTTTTAAAACATAAATCCTGTCATTATAGATTTTCTAGCTAGAAATAGTCTTCAAAATTATGTCATTAAATGTCAATTTTCTTATACTTTATAAGTGTCAAATCTCTGTCTATCACTATAAAAAAAGAATGACCTTTAGTTAGAAAAATAATGATAACAGAACATGACATGACGAGATTGTTGTCAATTTTCTTGTCGAAAAGCTAACCTGGCTTCCCAAGTACTTGGCCATGCTATAATCAGCCAATGGGTGTTCAAACATACCCATCGTAAATTTAACTCTTAAAATCCTCTCCACAGCATCATCAATTCGACTCATGGGAACAAACTTATTTTTCACCAACATGGTTAGACCATCAATGAATTCCGTGTAGTTATATGGAACCATAATCTGCAACATTAATTTAAAAGTTGATTATAAAAGTTAAATTACTAATTATATGTATAATTTTTGCAAGCTAGTTTAACTAAAATTCAATATATATCTAAATGAGTATTTTCTATTTATGTTATCCTATCTTATGGAAGTCTATCGTTTGAGGATCGGTCAATTAAAGTTTTTGTTTGTATCCAATTTTAAATTGGGGCTCGGTCAATTAAGCTCTGACTGGCTGTGTTTGTCAAAAATAAAGTTTGAAGTATTATTGTTCAATTGTTGTGCACAATATATATTTTTTTGTCATAGATGGTAATTATTATTTCAGTTTTGTATCGTCGAATCATATTGTTGATTAATCTATATTAAGAGTATGCTTGGCACAATTAATTTTGATTAGTTATTTTTTTTTTTTTGACAAATATGAAATGTGTGGTATTAGTGTTGCGTTATTGCACATGTTTATTGTTCACAAACTTTTTGCTCAAATGTGGCAATTGTATTATTAGTTTCGATACTCAAGCAGCGTAGTAATGCAAATATGGCAATGCATATTCTTATTAGATGCATGTAAATTATATAGTGGTTAAGTGTATTGAGATTATGCTCGACTGAATTTAATTCTGATTGGTTATAAATTATAATTAATTTGGAATGTAGACACTTAATGCCGAATTTGTTTGGACGGTTTTTTTTAAAAGGTTCTGTCGTTAATGCTAATTATTGTATTCAATAGTTTTTTTTCTTCTTTTTTTTGTTGTTGTTTGGAAAATATATTATTTGTTATAGATTATTGCACGTGTTTCTTATTCATGATTTTTTAGTCGTGTATCTCAATCATTGAATTGATATAATCATGCAAAATATAAAGTAGGATGTGATTACTGTAATATCAATAAATTCTTTCCTATAATCAAGCCTTAAATTGGTTATTTGGTAGAAGATTTAATTTCGTGTTTTGGAAACGGTTAGACTAATCAAGAACTATGATGATCATAATGCATTGAAGCATATAGGTAAGTCGTCTATATTAGTTATGTTTTTTTTAATGAATGTCGAAAGAAGGACTTTTAATGTTGTATTTTTGCACATGTTTATTATTCGTAATTTTTGGCTCAAAATGTTGTAATTGTTGTATCATTTTTGTAGTGATGGATGCATGTGGATTATATAATGATTAATGGGCAGATGTGTTGAGAGTATGTTTGATTCTATTTAATTCTGATTGGTTATATATGTTTGAGAGTGGTTCTAGGGTGCATTCGAGTGCATATTATGCACATGAATTTTGTACCCAATTTGAAATTAATTTTTGGGTTATTGGTGATTATAACTTGAGATATTGGTGATTAAATATCAGTGTATTAGTGAAAAGAAATTTGGACATATAACTTGGGGTATTGATAATATAACTTGGGGTATTAGTGATTATAAATTGGGGTATTGGTGATATAATTTAATTGGGGTATTGATGATATAACTTGGGGTATTGGTACGAAGTTTATATATTAAAAAAAAACAAATTTATATTATAAGTAAGTTTAAATATAAAAGAATTAATTATATTTCTTAAAATAAAAATACTTGTTTGTTCTTTGAAACTTTAAAAATTTATTAATGATTCAAAATAAATAATTCAAATACGTTTGAAATAATTTTAAAAATCAAATTCCAATTTTAAAAAATCAAAATGTCCTAACTCCAATCCACAATACACATTCAAAATATCCCATTTTCAATTAGAATATTTTATAATTAATTGAAGAAAATAATTAAATTAACATTAAATCCCTTCCAATTATTCATCCTCAAGCATATTGTATATTTAACACTCTGTAAATAGACTTCCCCATGCCTATCGCCATTCTCTACCTCTTCCTTGCAAATCTCGAGTTCGAAATACTGATTCGAGGTGAAGACCAGAGATATGCAAATATTGAATGTATCAAATTTGCCTACAAAAATTCCGTAGGCAAAATTTTTGTTGGTAAAGAATAAAGATATCTATATAAGTAGAATATTTTGTAGACGGTCTTTATTATAAATTTTTTTTGTTGGAATTTTTTAAGTTATATTGGCAATTTTTTGTAGGCGATTCTTTATTTTCTTGTATTGATTTAAACATTGAATTATTACTTTTTATAAATAATCTTTAAAATGATACAATAAGCCCTCTAAATAATAAAAGAAGACATGAAGGCTGCACCTCCCTCTATAAAATTTGCAGATTTTGATCTACACAAACAAAAATAGAAAAAACTTTTTCTTGTTGTATGGTTAGAGAGTATAGAAACTCTTCCATGATACTATTATAAGAGTATGTATAGGGTGAAAGTGGTTTATACATGAACCATTGAAGAGTATTAATCGTTTTCACTAAAGAGTATAATTTTTTTTTAGGGTAGAATTATTAGTTATTTTCACTGAAGAGTATTAGTTGTCTTCACTGAGGAGTCTTAGTTTATTTTCAGTAAACAACTAAGACTCTTCAGTGAAGACAACTAATACTCTTAAGTGTAAACGATTAATACTCTTAGTGAAAACAACTAATACCTTCTAATAATTTATGTATAAATCATTTTTATTCTATACTTTGTCCTATTATAATTAACGCGTTCTCAACCTACAAAAATATTTCCAAGATAATATTATAGCATTAGCAATTGCCTTAGCTGAGTACTAGGATTCAAACTCCTTTGTCCATTCATAAATCACTAACTCTCGTTCAAAGTAATAAGCCTAGAGTTGTAGAGGTTCTATAAATTTGCTTAATACTAACTGTGATTAATCATAACTCACACGAATCAACAACAATCAAATCTCATGTCGATATATTTCATCAAAATTCCAACTTTCACTGCAACATGCATCAATATATAATTTTTTTTATTTTTTTTATTAAAGGTCGAAGGATGATTTGAATCAATAACTTCACAATATTGGCAGTGCTGTTACAACCACACTTGATATGTTCCAATTCGTCGTATAAAGGAATAGAATTAATCATGCAAAAGAACAAAAATAATTAATTAATCTAATCTAATTAATCTTGAATAAAAAAAAAAATTCTAATTAAAATTGTTGTCAATTTCTCACATGACTAAAAATAGCTGAAAACGAAAAGAAAGAGAAGAAGAAGACATAATAATAATAAAAAAAAACTGGAGTCTATATAAATTGAAAAATATCACCTTCAAACTATACAATAATAAAAGTATATAAATTTTCAAGAATAATTAAATCTAAGTATGTAGCGTTGTGTCAAATTTCTAGAATTTTGTCTTATATAATTAGATGTAGATCTACCAAAAACAAGTCAAACTTAAAAAAAAAAACTCCTTAATTTTTAGCGAAGACCCTCACAATCCAAGTCAAACCTACTTGCCTGATTAAGAAGGAAATTTCCCACATCTTCCTTTGCAATTTGGGGTCGACCCAAGTTAAACTAATTCAGGTTGTCTTGACCCGACCAAACAAAATTGTCTGGAAAATTCAAGAAGAAAATTTGACTCAACATTTTGTTGCTTCTTGATCATAGGTTCACTTGACCCGGTCGAGTTGAGGTGACTCGACCGGTTGAGTGTGTTTTCTTGCTTTGATTTGGTCATTCTTTATCTCATTCTTCTTTTCTAAACTTGTACATTTGAAATTTTGATAGCCTTAGGTCCCACGTCTTCTTTGATCGTGAATTAATAGTCAACTTTGGATCTTATCTTTTTGCACATATTATGTATTTTCTTGCTAGTTCTCACTCATTTCCTGCATACTCAAATTAGTTCTTGATCATACGAGATATACTCAACTAGAATAACAATTAAAGTTTAAATCACACCGAACTCTACCGTTATTTTTAAGACCAAGATTTCGATGCAAAATTGATTCAAACTAATTACAAATGAAAACAACAATTATTTTTATTCACACCTAGAAATATTAAGTTCACACAAAAATAGACCCATTAACCATGATATTAACAAAAGAAATAAACTAACTGAAAATCCCAATAAAATCCAGTCACAACACTAATCCAAAGTCTGAATACTAGAATGACTGCAAAATTGCAAAGTTGAAGGCTAAAATATTAATACATTACATTTTTCTAACACAAAATCAACTATTAAACTGTGTAATCAATCAATCGACCCGAGCCGAGGATTAAAATTTTCTTTAGGGAGACAATGACCTCCGACACATTGTGTTTTAGAATTTGCAATCTCCTCTCGAAGGTGAAGGCAGGACCGATTCTTATATAAGGCCAACAAACTAATCGATTCAAAATGTTTCAGAATTTTAGGAACCCACTTTTTTTAAGTACTTTTTAAATATAGATATATATACACACACATATATAAAATAAATTAAATATAAAAAAGGTTGAAACCTAGTTTATTGGTTAATTATTATTGGGCAATTAGCCCCCACCACTGAAAAAGACAGAAGATGTAGATCAAGTTGAAGAATATTTTAGAATAAATTATTTTCTCTTTATAATTGATCAAACTCGGTGTTCTATAAATCTCGACTTACACCGTTCTAAAAATATGAAGATGTTTTTTTAATTTTTGTTTAGTCTAGAGAGGTTGTGAAGTGGTGACGATGAATGCTTATTTAGGCCCTGTAAGGAATCTTCTAAATTCTTTGACACATAAATACTTTTTCCGATGTTGAGCAATGATTTATTTTTTACGTGTATTTTATCAAAAGAAACAAACTCTGCAATTGATATGTTAATTTATACTTGCATTGTTTATTAGATCTTGGTGATGATACCACTTATAGTTTCAAGTGTAGAATGATAGTTTTTCAAAGTTGAAACTCATTAAACTTACACGTGATTAACCAAGTTACATGCAAGATTGAATGAGTTAGTTATACTAACAATTGGGAAAGGAGTTGTGGATGAATTTGATAATTCTAACCTGGTTAATGCTTTTGCTATTAAAATTGGTAGACGAGTTGTATTTATGAAATTACTTGGAACATAATTATCGGAATAACCTAACTTTAATAATATATTTTGTAAATTAACATTGTTAATACTTACAAATTTCTTTTAAGCTATTTATTTAGTTCATATGGATAAGAAATGTAGAATAATGGTGACCTCGATTCTAAAGTTCGATTTAGGCCCAAATATTTTAGGACTAACCTTGGGGGGAGGTTTCTTTAAGAAGAAGAAGAAGAAGAAGAAGAAGAAGAAGAAGAAGAAGATAATGATGAGTGGTGAAAGAAGTAAAGATAAAAAGGCGGGATGAAGCCACTAAAGAAAAGCCTGAAACAAGAAGAGCTCCCTTACACCATTTTACGACACACAATTAATAATTTCCAGTGAAAATAACTAATACTAACATATTAATACATTATATTAAAACAAGTAATATTATTTAAAAAATAAAGTTGTTTTGCACGGTGCACTTGTTGTATACGCGTTTTTGTCATGAGAGAAAGGATATGACTTTTGAGCTACAATGTGGATCATAGAAGATTCACATAATTTAACGAAATGGGCAAGACCATATCCAATTGTATTGATCTAAAATTTGTGCAATTGGTTGATTCTGATGAAAATTGCCTGATTTTATTGCTTATTTAATGCTTATTTTAAATTTAATATCATACTTTTATTATCTAATTTCGGCTAATTACACTTGATATAGAGAAAGGTCGTGTTTTGCCTTTTGTAGAAATATTGAGGATTTATGGAAACAATTTAGGTGCCTAATTTTTAACGAAGCCAAACGAGGAAGAAACTAAGAGAAAATACAATATTTTCAGGCCAATTTTCGAGCATATACTGTTGCAATTCACGTCCCCATGAAAAATTAAGTAAAGCCCATTTATTTTGCCCACTTGCTGCTATTAGTTGAGGCTCATTTGCTAGGCAATTGACATTACCGTAAGTGAATAAAAAAGATCAAGGAAATTGGCACTATTACCCCTTAAGTAGAATTTTGCTTTTAAAATAGATAGTTGAGTGTTGCAAGTGCATTAGAACCTATTTTTCCCTTATTGAGTTTTGTTTGTCTATTTTTGTTATTTAATTTGCATGAAATTTTGCTCGATCATTTAATTTAGTTGTTATTTTTGTTATCTTGCTAGTGACATTTAGAATGAGTAATTTAGAAATAGTTTGAATTTTCACAATCCTTAATTAAGTGATCCTTCTAGAAAGGACAAGCCATCTCCTAACACTTTTACTCTAAACTCTTCCTCGTGGGATCGACTCATATTTGTAGGTGTTGGAAAATATCAGAATGTTGGTTTACATAAAACTTTGTCATTATAAAATATATAATATAGCTATTAAAAATAAGGGATTATATATTTGTAAGTCCCGTAACTTTGCACTGTTTTGAATTTGGTCCACATGAATTACATGTTTTGATATTGGTCCTGTAAGTTTGAGATTATTTTGATTTTAATCGTTTTACCTTGATTTTTTTTGATATTGGTCCTATATGTTCGATTTTTCTAAAAAAAAAATTGGATTACACGTTTTGATTTTGGTCCTATAAGTTTTAAAAGGACCAAATTCAAAATAGTGCAATAAATAGTGTGTGGATTGGACCAATTTTTTTTCAAAACGTGTAATCCAATTCAAAATAGTGCAATAAATAGTGCAATTTGGTCCTCATGGTAATACTGCAACAAAATATTAAAAAAAAACACTCATTTAATGAAGTAATAAATTAGATCAAAGCAAAGGGAGTAGAATTCAAGAGAAGTACAAGTCTCACATTGAGCTTATTTATAGGTATATATGGAGTTAAGTTCTAGTTAGAGTTTATTGGTTGTGTGGTAAGCCCGAACCCGAAAGGGAATAACGGGTCGTAATGTTGATCACCAACGTTCATGGGAAGTTGATCAACACTCTTGAACCAAGTACGTGGAAGCTTCCCAGTGAACCCATAATCGCCAAACAAAACATCAACAACGCCTTGGCCTTCAGACCCAGGCAACCAAGCAGCCACCAATGCATCTATCTGTGGAAGGTACGGCTCGATCACGATGGGCATGTGGGCCTACCCGTAATGAGAACGACGACACATTTCACCGACCCACAAACATTTGTTATGATGCTTGGCCCTGGATCAGGAAGTGTCAAGTTTAGGTTATCTCCATGTGTTTCTGCATAGGGTGGTTCTCCTACCACCACTATTGCATACGAGAAGCTGTTGTTTTTTACGTATTCGGAATCAGGATTCTCGATGAATACCACATCTGTTGTTGGATCCACTGTGTTTCGTACACCACTTAATATTGTGGTACCTATAGAGTAAATCCATAATTTGAAATTAAAAAGATACTTGTAGGGTAAAAAAAAGGTCTGTGATGGAAAAATTAAACAAGGATTGTAACTTTTCGGGTTAGCAAAATAAGGATTACAACTTCTAAAAGCATACAAACAAAGCTTGTAACTTTTAAAGTAGCATAATAAGGACTGTAACCTTCAAAAGTATAAAAAAAGGACTACACCTTTAAAAGTAACAAATTGAGTCCAAGTTTGCCTGAATTACCATTCTTTTTTTGGGCTCAAATCGCACACCTGGATATCAATTGTAAGCCAACTCAGGTATAAATTCAGCCAAAAAGAGGCCCATGTGACTTTAATGTGGAAAATAAGCCTGAGAGTAATTTGGGCTTATTTTGGTCTCAAATTGCAATTTTATAAAAGTCACGATCCCTTTTTTCTACTTTAAAAGTTGTAGTTTTTATTTTAACAACCCAATATGTTATAGTCCATAAAAAAACCATACAAAAAAAAAAAAATTCAAGCATATTAAAATTGGACGAGGGGAAATGTCTATCAATTATACTTTCATACAAGGGTGGCTTCGCTACTAGGTACCTAATCATCAAACCACACTATCTTGTTATGTGCACGACCATAAATAGAAGAGCGATATCCAAGTTATCCATTTTGGTTGTACCACTAAAGAAATTATTAAGACATTCTTTTTTACATTTATGTATTACATCATTTGTTACGTCCGATGAAAGCGCAAAAAAAAAAAAAGGCGAATAGTAGAAGGGTGATTTTTTTTTATTTAGTCACAATTATTTAGTTTTTTATTAATCAGAGTATACACGTTTAGAAAAAGAAATTAATTACCCGATGTAAGATTGTTGCCGGTCTGTCCCTGCCATTTAATAGTCCAACCACCACATTGATTGCCGAGATCATCAGCGTGGGTCCCAACAACGAGGATCTTTGATGCTTTCTTAGGTAATGGTAATAATGGTTCATCAGCTGATTCACCATTCTTGAGCAACACTAGTGATTTTCGTACCGCTTCTCGTGCTAGCTCTCTATGTTCCTGTGTATAATTTGGACATGCATGCATAAGCAAATGAAACTACACTACAAAAAAGTCCTTTTAAAACATAAATCCTGACATTATAGATTTCCTAGCTAGAAGTAGTCTTAAATGACAAGAAACAATATTTAAGGACATGATATAATATAAAATTTTTGTCATTAAATGTTAATTTTCTTATACTTTTAAGTGTATAATCTTTGTCTATCACTATATAAAAAAAAAGACCTTTAGATAGAAAAATAATAATTACAGAACATGACATGAGGAGATTGTTGTCAATTTTCTTATCGAAAAGCTAACCTGACTTCCCAAGTACTTGGCCATGCTATAATCAGCCAATGGATGTTCAAACAGACCTGATGTAAATTTAACTCTTAGTATCCTCTTCACAGCATCATCAATTCGACTAATGTCAATAAACTTATTTTTCACCAACATAGTTAGACCATCAATGAATTCTGTGTAGTTATATGGAACCATAATCTGCAACATTAACTTAAAAGTTAATTATAAAAGTTAAATTACTAATTATATATATAATTTTTGCCAGCTAGTTTAACTAAGATTTTTGCCAAAAATAATACTTATCAGTGAAAATAACTAATACTAACAAACTAATGCATTCTATTAAAATAAGTAATATTATTTAAAAAATAAACTTATTTTGCACGGTGCACCTGTTGTATACGTGTTTTTGTCACGAGAGAAAGGATATGACTTTTGAGCTACAATGCAGATCATAGAAGATTCACATAATTTAAGGAAATGGGCAAGACCAGATCCAATTGTATTGATATAAAATTTGTGCAATTGGTTGATTCGGGTGAAAATTGCATGATTTTATTGCTTATTTAATGTTCATTTTAAGTTTAATTTCATGCTTTTATTATCTAATTTCGGCTAATTACGCTTGATATAGAGAAAGATTTTGTTTTGCCTTTTGTAGAAATATTGAGGATTTAATGCCAAACGAGGAAGAAACCAAGAGAAAATACAATAATTTCAGGCCATTTTTCGAGCCCATATTGTTGCAATTCACGGCCAATGAAAAATTAATTCAAGCCCATTTACCTTAAGTAGAATTTTACTTCTTAAATAGATAGTTGAGTATTGCAAGTGTCTTGGTACCTGTTTTTCTCTTATTGAGTTTTATTTGTCTATTTTTGTTATTTAATTTGCATGAAACTTTGCTAGATCATTTAATTTATTTGTTATTTTTGTTTTTTTGCTAGTGACATTTAGAATGAGTAATTTAGAAATAGTTTGAATTTTCACAAGCCTTAATTAAGTGATCCTTCTAGAAAGAAAAATACCATCTCCTAACACTTTTATACTAAACCCGTCCTCATGGGATCGACTCATATTTACCATCCCAAGATAGACACCGTGCGCTTGCGACTGACTATTTTTAGGTGTTGAAAATATCATAATGTTGGTTTACATAAAACTTTGTCATTATAAAAATATGGAATATAGCTATTAAAAATAATAAGATTCAAACCACGGATAACTTAATACATTAGATGATCTATGATTCTCGAGTTGACCTAATGTGTTGGGACCATTTTGACTACTCTACATGAAATAATCTCATAAAAAGGCCTCTTCAATTTGATGCACATAAAAATGATACACACCTATTGAATTGATTTCTTGTGCACAGTTTTACAAGACAAACCTATTGTAGGACTACCGTTATGGAGTGACTAAGCATAGAATTAAACCATGGTAATACTGCAATAAATTATAAATAAAAAAATCTCATTTAATGAAGTAATAAAATAGATCAAAACAAGGGAGTAGAGTTCAAGAGTAGTACATGTCTCACATTGAACTTATTTATAGGTATATATAGAGTTAAGTTCTAGTTAGAGTTTATTGGTTGTGTGGTAAGCCCGAACCCGAAAGGGAATAACGGATCGTAATGTTGATCACCAACGTTCATGGGAAGTTGATCAACACTCTTGAACCAAGTACGTGGAAGCTTCCCAGTGAAGCCATAATCGCCAAACAAAACATCAACAACGCCTTGGCCTTCAGACCCGGGCAACCAAGCAGCCACCAATGCATCAATCTGTGAGAGGTACGACTCGATCACGACGGGTCTACCTGTAATGAGGACGACGACACATTTCACTGACCCACATACATTTGTTATGATGCTTGGCCCTGGATCAGGAAGTATTAAGTTTAGGTTATCTCCATGTGTTTCTGCATAGTGTGGTTCTCCTACCACCACTATTGCATATGAGAAGCTGTTGTTTCTAACATATTCAGGATCAGGATTCTCGATGAATACCACATTTGTTGTTGGATCCACTGTATCTAGTACACCACTTAATATTGTGGTACCTGAAGAGCGAATCCATAATTTGAAATTAAGAAAGGGGCACTTGTATAGGGTTAAAAAAAGAGTCAAGTGATGGAAAAATTAAACAAAGATTGTAATTTTTTGGGCTAGAAAAACAAGGATTGTAACTTTCAAAGTAGCAAAATAAGGACTATAACCTTTAAAAGAATCAAAACAAAGACTATACCTATTTTTTTTTTTTTTTTTTGGCTCAAATCGCACACTTGGATATTAGTTGTAAGCCAACTCAGGTATAAATTGAGCCAAAAAGAGGCCCACGTGACTTTCATGTGGAAAATAAGCCTGAGAGTAATTTGGGCTTATTTTGGCCTCAAATTGCAATTTTATAAAAGTCACAATCCTTTTTTTTGCTACTCTAAAAGTTGTAGTTCTTGTTTTATCAACCCAATATGTTATAGTCCATACAAAAAAAAAAAAAAAAAAAAATTCAAACATATTAAAATTGGACGGAGGGGAAATTTGATAATAAAATTAAATTATCGAACTATCAATTATACTTTGGTTGTACCACTAAAGAAATTATTATGAATTACATTTATGAATTACATCTTTTGTAATTTCCGATGAAAGCGCAAAAAAAAAAAAAAAAAGGTGAAAAATAGGTTATTTTTTTTAATCAAAATTATTTATTTTTCCATTAATCAAAGTACACGCGTTTAGAAAAAAAACTAGTTACCAGATGTAAGATTGCTGCCGGTCTGTCCCTGCCATTTAATAGTCCAACCACCACATTGATTGCCGAGATCATCAGCGTGGGTCCCAGCAACGAGGATCTTTGATGCTTTCTTAGGTAGTGGTAACAATGGTTCATCAGCTGATTCACCATTCTTGAGCAACACTAGTGATTTTCGTACCGCTTCTCGTGCTAGCTCTCTATGTTCCTGTGTATAATTTGGACATGCATAAGTAAATGAAACTACACTACGAAAAAAGTCCTTTTAAAACATAAATCCTGTCATTATAGATTTTCTAGCTAGAAATAGTCTTCAAAATTATGTCATTAAATGTCAATTTTCTTATACTTTATAAGTGTCAAATCTCTGTCTATCACTATAAAAAAAGAATGACCTTTAGTTAGAAAAATAATGATAACAGAACATGACATGACGAGATTGTTGTCAATTTTCTTGTCGAAAAGCTAACCTGGCTTCCCAAGTACTTGGCCATGCTATAATCAGCCAATGGGTGTTCAAACATACCCATCGTAAATTTAACTCTTAAAATCCTCTCCACAGCATCATCAATTCGACTCATGGGAACAAACTTATTTTTCACCAACATGGTTAGACCATCAATGAATTCCGTGTAGTTATATGGAACCATAATCTGCAACATTAATTTAAAAGTTAATTATAAAAGTTAAATTACTAATTATATGTATAATTTTTGCAAGCTAGTTTAACTAAAATTCAATATATATATATATTAAAAAAATAAATTACCATGTCAATTCCAGCGTTAACTGAAGCTAGAATTGAATACGTATAATTTTCGTGAGGTGATGAAGTAATTCTGTCAATTCCCTGCCAATCTGATATCACAAAACCCTGAAGTGATGTCATATTAGTTAATGATGGATTAATTATATAATTAACTAGCTAGATAAATTAAAAAATGGAATAAAAGAGAAAATCTACTATTTAAAACAAAAACTTTCGGTGAATTTAAGTATCATTGTTATGCATACAAAATATCATTGTCTAAAAATCAAATATTTTTTAGATAGTGATATTTTGCATGCATAACAGTGATACTACTCGACGTACTCTAAAACGTTGCTTGTTCTTTAGGAAGTCGGTGATGAGGTGGCGGTTAGCGTGCATCTTGATGCCGTTCCAGCTGGAGTAGGAGATCATGACTGTTGAAACACCCTTGATGACCGCATCATAGTAAGCTGGCATATGAGTGCTTAGTAGTTCATGTCTTGTTGCTAGTGTGTTATACTCGTCTATTCCTCTTCTCGTTCCACCATCTCCCACGTAGTGTTTGGCGCAAGCTACAACTTTTTGTCTGAAACAAAACCAAAATATAAAACAAAATGCTATAAACATAAAAGGACACTATACTCATCATTTACTAAGTCAAAATGTGATAAACGATTTTGTAGTTTGTTTTTTATTTTTAGTTTATTGCGTGTTGTATTTTGTCCAAAGCTTGAGGGATCGATGGTCGTTTACTATAAATAATACCCCCAAAATGCCAAAAGAGCAGCCTTTTGACTCATTTAGACACAAAATTAAATTATGTGCCACTTTGATGTCTCATTGGTGCATATTCAAACTTAACTTATGGTGTATCAGTAGTGAAAACAAGGAAAGTCCTAAAATTTATGGGACAAAACTTGTGTTTAAAGTAATCATAGTTTATGGAATCATTAACATTTTGAAGCATTCAAAACTTTTATTTTGATATACAAGGATCCACGACATAAAATGGAAAGTCAACATAGAACCAAAAACATAAATAAATAGGGGAAATTGCAGAAATGGTCCCATAAGAATTGGTCCTCATGAATTTGTTCCTTTTTTTAGCGCAAATAGTCCCATACGATTTTTCCGTCAAAAAATAACGGATTAACGAGCATGTGGCCCACACGCCCCTTAGTTTTCTGCCAAAAACTCGTGCGTATTATTCCCAACTTAAAAATAATTAATTTCCAACTTCTTAAAACTCTACGAACTAAAGTTGCAGAATCGCCTCCACACTTGCATTTTACATTGAAATGATTGTTAATAGCAAAAGCTGGCCCATTTTCCTCCAAAAATCAAGTTGAAAAGTTTTTTTCATCCAGTATTCCATAGAAAACTGTAAAATATTTAACGAATGAGATCTTTTCTGCTAAAAATTGGACTAAAAAAGAACATGGGACCAAATCTGTCAAGTACAAATTCTCATGGGACCATCCTTGTAATTTACCCTAAATAAATATAATTTAAACGTACATTCTAGAGTTGGACAAAATTAATGTACATTCTAGATTTGACAAAACGTGGATGCTAGAGTTGACACAAAACGTGAAATAAAAGGGATTATGTGACTAAACAAATGCATATATGAAACTTCGTGGTTTTTTTTTTCATTAATTGAAATAAAAAAAACACCAACACGCCTTTTCCATGAATTTAGTTAAATATTCTAATTAGGTAATTATAATCTAGGATAATATTGAAACAAGAAAGAAAAAGAAAAAAAAATTGAGATTAATCTTACTGGCTAGCAACGTAGGGAATTCCCTTTGGAGAACTAGAAGGTATATCGCCCTATAAACCAGGGATAATCTCAGTCATTGCTCGAACTATGCTTGGATCTTCACTATAGCTCTCATAACACCGTCCCCATCTCGGATCTCTACATACCTATATATTTATTAACACAATAATTAAATAAATTATTATCAATAACGCCATATATAATTAATTTTATGTGAGAAAGAATGAATTGAAAGTATTTGCCTCATAACTTTCACTTTTTTTTTCCCGGAAATTCGTCTCAAAATAATTAAAAAAAAAAAAAATCCATTTTAGTCCCTCAATATAGTATATTACTCAATTACGTCCCGTTCTTGTCAAACATGATCGTTTCCAGCACATGAATTGGGACGAGCAATAAACATGATCTAAAAAATAGCAAAAAACAACATCCTTTTACAAAGGTTGGAAACAGAGCAATACATAATGTTATGGCCCAAAATTGAATATTTTGACTACTTGGAGCCGGGTTCGCTAAAAAATTAAAAGTAATTATGGGATCAATATTTTTTTTAATTGGCTGAAAAAATTAAAGTTGTAGGTTCAAAAAAATTTCTAATTCGATAATGAACTAAATTAATTACCGCAATGCAAGGAGCAAAAGCAAAAGAAAATCCTGTAGCTCTCATTTCTAGAGCAGTCGCCGCGCCAATTTTCTTCACCAATTTTGGGTCCCTATCCAAATAAAAAATAGACACGCATTTATCATGACCATAAAATCAAGAAAAAAATAACATGAACTCAAAGTAGGTAAATAATACACATTGAAGTACTTGCCTAGTAACACCCAAACCAACATTATGAGGAAAAATTGTAGCATTATAAATATAGTTATTTCCATGAACTGCATTGATCCCGTAAATCATGGGTATCCCTAGACGAGTCGATAGGGAGCCCTTCTGGAGCTCATTCAACATATCGACCCACGTTTTGGGAGGCACCTGCAGGGCCGGAACACTGCCTCCATCATTGAGCACACTCCCTAAGGCAAGAGTTATGAATATTAATTAGAATTTTAATCATTATAGAAAATTAATAATGAATTTGATGAACAATTAGTACCTATGAAATATTTGTTCAAGACTTGAGGAGTTGCAACGCTTAGATCAATCTGCGTCATTTGGCCAATTTTTTCCTCTAAAGTCATTTGATTCATAAGGTGCTCGATTCTCCTATATAGTGGCTGTTTAGGATCTTTGTATATGATATGATCAGCATTTGCCACATGACCTATGCAAATGCAACAACAAAGAATCAAAACTCCGATGAAGGCCATTTTTGCCTGCAACATGGACCCGCAATGAGCAGAAAAAAGAGAGGGGATGGGGGTTAATTCTTGGGGAGAAATGAAAATATGGTTGGTATTTATAGAGAATGTATTGCAATTTAAATTTCAAAGAAAGGTTTAGTATACGTTACACGGCCAGCTTGCGTAATAAATATCTGCAACATTCCATAATTTTTTTTTAGAATTTTTTATTATAAAAAATAGTAAAATATTATCCATTAAGACCTTGAACTCTCCGGACTCAACCATTTTAAAGCAATATTTGACACATTTTACTAATTTATAGTCTTACGCGCGTATTAATATAAATAGTGTTGTCAAAGTGGGTTGAACCCGTTGGGCCGGTCCGCCCCGCCATACTTAAAATGAAGGTTGGGTTAAGAATTTCTTAGCCAGTTTAGAAGCGGATCTAAATGGGCTGACCCGTTTGGGCCGCGGGCTTTGACGGGTTGGGCGAGCCGGCCCGCCTTAACAAATGTTTATTCTTTAAAAATAAAATTTTACATTTTTTGTACATTGGCGACTATTATAATATCATTATTAGGACTATTTTGTAAAATTTATGTTCATAGGTGATGAATTTAAATTGTAGGAATATATTTTTATGAATTATTGTCGTTAATATATTGTAGACTTCAATTTGTAGAAAATTATTTTTCCGTTAAAGAATAATAAACATTATTTGTAGAATAAAATTTATAGTGATAGTTATCAAGATAATTTGTTTGATTTCATTTGATTTTGCTGAATTTTATGCATTAGAGCTTTTAAATTATATTTTCTAAAAAAAATAAAAAACATATTAAAAAAATTGAAAGTGGTCGGCCCGCCAAAACCTGAGTCCGTCAATAAGTGGGTTGGGTTGGGGGTTTTGCAGCCCGCCAAATTTCTAGCCCGCCCCGCATCGCCCCGTCAAAAGATGGGTTTTGCCGGGTTTTAACTCGCCCCACCATGCTGACCAATTTTGACAGCTCTAAATATAATTAATTGTAATGGTCTTAAATATTTTGTGAATTCAAAATTATTAATCAATCAATACCTTTATATAACCAAATCATTCCATGCCTATTTGGCAAGTGCCATTGGCCTATATGTCAAGATCTTTGGCCTCTCATTTAGTCAATAATGAATTATTTGTCTTAACCGTTGTTTCCTAAAGTTTTAATCTTAGTCGTTGATTTTGTTTTGAGATTTCTATAAATTTCCAATTCCCCCACCACTTTCAATTGTCTTATTTTGCACTGCCTTTGATTTTAGGATTTCGTCTATTGTTCGTCTTTATTTTTTTCCGCCATGATTTGTGTGTTGTTGTGGTTATCGTAATAATATTCTTAATCTTTGTGTGCATATGTTATTTTAGTAGGTATCTTTCATATTGTTTCGATAATAAATCTTCTAATTATGTAGATTATATTATATTTTTGTCAACAATTTTTTGCAGATTTTTTTTTTCAGGCACTGTCATTTGGTACGTATGCATTTTTCGTGCATCGAAGATTTAGTGTTTTTTTGCTAATACTCTCATCGCGTTCTTTTGTATTCTTTTTGATCTTGCAGATTTTTTTTAATCAGTTTCTTTCGCTTGAGATGTGTATTGTTCGCCCAACTTGAAGATTTTGCGTTCTCTATCTCTGAGATCGTCGGTTTAAAGATCGCGCGTGTTTAGTTTTCGTAAAATTTCGTATTAATGTTTAAATACGATTAGGTAGATGAAATTTTCCTCTTTCAGAGTTTATTTCCCCAGTGAAGTGTATCTTTCGCTTATGTAATTATTTGAGTGTATATATTATTACTCAATTCGATTCAATTGAATCGTTGTATGTATATCTATTATATTAAATATATTATCATTCTTCAAACAAATCATCATCTTTTATATGGTTAGATTTCTATTTTCATATTTTTAGAGCAGATTATGCGGCTAATATATCTGACGTCGTGTGATGCCAATTTATTTTTAATATTTGTCAAGCGTGAGTTGCTCTAGTGGTAGAGCTCCACCACCCGAGGCCCTAGGTCTCGGGTTCGAGACACGGAGAGGGAAAATTTATTCCTTCTTGTGGTGATTCCTCTTGTAGAGGGGTGATGTTTCTCCTCTTGTGGTGATTGTAGTTCGAGTGGTCCCCATCTTGTGGTAGTTGCGGTTCCAGTCTACCGCGAGAGAAATTATTGTTGTCACGTGCTCGGTGGTAGAAGAAGCTATATTGTAATTGATTATATTAGAAAACTAGTTTATGCAGACTTTTAAAATATTATTGAACTTCGGTTTCAATGAATAAATATACATCTGGTGTAACATTATGTATAGTATATTTGACATGTAAATTGAGTATTTTCTATTTATGTTATCCTATCTTATGGAAGTCTATCGTTTGAGGATCGGTCAATTAAAGTTTTTGTTTGTATCCAATTTTAAATTGGGGCTCGGTCAATTAAGCTCTGACTGGCTGTGTTTGTCAAAAATAAAGTTTGAAGTATTATTGTTCAATTGTTGTGCACAATATATATTTTTTTGTCATAGATGGTAATTATTATTTCAGTTTTGTATCGTCGAATCATATTGTTGATTAATCTATATTAAGAGTATGCTTGGCACAATTAATTTTGATTAGTTATGTTTTTTTTTTGACAAATATGAAATGTGTGGTATTAGTGTTGCGTTATTGCACATGTTTATTGTTCACAAACTTTTTGCTCAAATGTGGCAATTGTATTATTAGTTTCGATACTCAAGCAGCGTAGTAATGCAAATATGGCAATGCATATTCTTATTAGATGCATGTAAATTATATAGTGGTTAAGTGTATTGAGATTATGCTCGACTGAATTTAATTCTGATTGGTTATAAATTGTAATTAATTTGGAAGGTAGACACTTAATGCCGAATTTGTTTGGTCGGTTTTTTTTAAAAGGTTCTGTCGTTAATCCTAATTATTGTATTCAATAGTTTTTTTTCTTCTTTTTTTTGCTGTTGTTTGGAAAATATATTATTTATTTTAGATTATTGCACGTGTTTCTTATTCATGATTTTTTAGTCGTGTATGTCAATCATTGAATTGATATAATCATGCAAAATATAAAGTAGGATGTGATTACTGTAATATCAATAAATTCTTTCCTATAATCAAGCCTTAAATTGGTTATTTGGTAGAAGATTTAATTTCGTGTTTTGGAAACAGTTAGACTAATCAAGAACTATGATGATCATAATTCATTGAAGCATATAGGTAAGTCGTCTATATTAGTTATGTTTTTTTTAATGAATGTCGAAAGAAGGACTTTTAATGTTGTATTTTTGCACATGTTTATTATTCGTAATTTTTGGCTCAAAATGTTGTAATTGTTGTATCATTTTTGTAGTGATGGATGCATGTGGATTATATAATGATTAATGGGTAGATGTGTTGAGAGTATGTTTGATTCTATTTAATTCTGATTGGTTATATATGTTTGAGAGTGGTTCTAGGGTGCATCCGAGTGCATATTATGCACTTGAATTTTGTACCCAATTTGAAATTAATTTTGACCACAATATTAAAATTCGCGGGTCAACCTAACCCGAAAAAAAATTCGCGGGTCTATCTTTTGTTGAGTTTTTTAGCTGATGCGCTTAACGCTACCACGACGAGCAAGACGGCGAATCGCGTTCTCTCTGAATATATTATATATTTGTGTTAAACTAGAAAAGAACTATTGCTAATCCTTTTCTGAATCATACCATGAGAAAGACTAAAATATTGGAAAATCACCGATCAAAAAGAGAAAGAAGAATACTGACCAAATCACAAATTAAGACAAAATACAAGCCCAAACCTAAACGATAATCGCACTCGCCGTCCCAGAAGAAGAAAACGACAACGTGACAGCAAATGAAGAAGAAAACGATGACGATACAACAAATTGAACTGCGACTTGGTGAAGAGCAGATGTAATCCAAGTCTTGCTAAGTTACAGTGGATAGGCACGAATGGTTAATGACGTAGAAAAACAACTTTGAGAAGGAAAGAGACATCCTATTTTACGAAAATAATTATATTACACGGGTATTGGTGATTATAATTTGGGTATTGTTGAGTAATTTTTGGGATATTGTTGATTATAACTTAGGGTATTGGTGATTATAATTTGGGGTATTATTAAATAATTCTTGGGGTATTGATAATTATAACTTGGGGTATTGTTGAGTAATTTTTGGGTTATTGGTGATTATAACTTGAGATATTGGTGATTAAATATCAGTGTATTAGTGAAAAGAAATTTGGACATATAACTTGGGGTATTGATAATATAACTTGGGGTATTAGTGATTATAAATTGGGGTATTGGTGATATAACTTAATTGGGGTATTGATGATATAACTTGGGGTATTGGTACGAAGTTTATATATTAAAAAAAAACAAATTTATATTATAAGTAAGTTTAAATATAAAAGAATTAATTATATTTCTTAAAATAAAAATACTTGTTTGTTCTTTGAAACTTTAAAAATTTATTAATGATTCAAAATAAATAATTCAAATACGTTTGAAATAATTTTAAAAATCAAATTCCAATTTTAAAAAATCAAAATGTCCTAACTCCAATCCACAATACACATTCAAAATATCCCATTTTCAATTAGAATATTTTATAATTAATTGAAGAAAATAATTAAATTAACATTAAATCCCTTCCAATTCTTCATCCTCAAGCATATTGTATATTTAACACTCTGTAAATAGACTTCCCCATGCCTATCGCCATTCTCTACCTCTTCCTTGCAAATCTCGAGTTCGAAATACTGATTCGAGGTGAAGACCAGAGATATGCAAATATTGAATGTATCAAATTTGCCTACAAAAATTCCGTAGGTAAAATTTTTGTTGGTAAAGAATAAAGATATCTATATAAGTAGAATATTTTGTAGACGGTCTTTATTTTAAATTTTTTTTGTTGGAATTTTAAAGTTATATTGGCAATTTTTTGTAGGCGATTCTTTATTTTCTTGTATTGATTTAAACATTGAATTATTACTTTTTATAAATAATCTTTAAAATGATACAATAAGCCCTCTAAATAATAAAAGAAGACATGAAGGCTGCACCTCCCTCTATAAAATTTGCAGATTTTGATCTACACAAACAAAAATAGAAAAAAACTTTTTCTTGTTGTATGGTTAGAGAGTATAGAAACTCTTCCAAGATACTATTATAAGAGTATGTATAGGGTGAAAGTGGTTTATACATGAACCATTGAAGAGTATTAATCGTTTTCACTAAAGAGTATAATTTTTTTTTTAGGGTAGAATTATTAGTTATTTTCACTGAAGAGTATTAGTTGTCTTCACTGAGGAGTCTTAGTTTATTTTCAGTAAACAACTAAGACTCTTCAGTGAAGACAACTAATACTCTTAAGTGAAAACGATTAATACTCTTAGTGAAAACAACTAATACCTTCTAATAATTTATGTATAAATCATTTTTATTCTATACTTTGTCCTATTATAATTAACGCGTTCTCAACCTACAAAAATATTTCTAAGATACTATTATAGCATTAGCAATTGCCTTAGCTGAGTACTAGGATTCAAACTCCTTTGTCCATTCATAAATCACTAACTCTCGTTCAAAGTAATAAGCCTAGAGTTGTAGAGGTTCTATAAATTTGCTTAATACTAACTGTGATTAATCATAACTCACACGAATCAACAACAATCAAATCTCATGTCGATATATTTCATCAAAATTCCAACTTTCACTGCAACATGCATCAATATATAATTTTTTTATTTTTTTTATTAAAGGTCGAAGGATGATTTGAATCAATAACTTCACAATATTGGCAGTGCTGTTACAACCACACTTGATATGTTCCAATTCGTCGTATAAAGGAATAGAATTAATCATGCAAAAGAACAAAAATAATTAATTAATCTAATCTAATTAATCTTGAATGAAAAAAAAAATTCTAATTAAAATTGTTGTCAATTTCTCACATGACTAAAAATAGCTGAAAACGAAAAGAAAGAGAAGAAGAAGACATAATAATAAAAAAAAACCGGAGTCTATATAAATTGAAAAATATCACCTTCAAACTATACAATAATAAAAGTATATAAATTTTCAAGAATAATTAAATCTAAGTATGTAGCGTTGTGTCAAATTTCTAGAATTTTGTCTTATATAATTAGATGTAGATCTACCAAAAACAAGTCAAACTTAAAAAAAAAAAACTCCTTAATTTTTAGCGAAGACCCTCACAATCCAAGTCAAACCTACTTGCCTGATTAAGAAGGAAATTTCCCACATCTTCCTTTGCAATTTGGGGTCGACCCAAGTTAAACTAATTCAGGTTGTCTTGACTCGACCAAACAAAATTGTCTGGAAAATTCAAGAAGAAAATTTGACTCAACATTTTGTTGATTCTTGATCATAGGTTCACTTGACCCGGTCGAGTTGAGGTGACTCGACCGGTTGAGTGTGTTTTCTTGCTTTGATTTGGTCATTCTTTATCTCATTCTTCTTTTCTAAACTTGTACATTTGAAATTTTGATAGCCTTAGGTCCCACGTCTTCTTTGATCGTGAATTAATAGTCAACTTTGGATCTTATCTTTTTGCACATATTATGTATTTTCTTGCTAGTTCTCACTCATTTCCTGCATACTCAAATTAGTTCTTGATCATACGAGATATACTCAACTAGAATAACAATTAAAGTTTAAATCACACCGAACTCTACCGTTATTTTTAAGACCAAGATTTCGATGCAAAATTGATTCAAACTAATTACAAATGAAAACAACAATTATTTTTATTCACACCTAGAAATATTAAGTTCACACAAAAATAGACCCATTAACCATGATATTAACAAAAGAAATAAACTAACTGAAAATCCCAATAAAATCCAGTCACAACACTAATCCAAAGTCTGAATACTAGAATGACTGCAAAATTGCAAAGTTGAAGGCTAAAATATTAATACATTACATTTTTTTAACACAAAATCAACTATTAAACTGTGTAATCAATCAATCGACCCAAGCCGAGGATTAAAATTTTCATTAGGGAGACAATGACCTCCGACACATTGTGTTTTAGAATTTGCAATCTCCTCTCGAAGGTGAAGGCAGGACCGATTCTTATATAAGGCCAACAAACTAATCGATTCAAAATGTTTCAGAATTTTAGGAACCCACTTTTTTTAAGTACTTTTTAAATATAGATATATACACACACACATATATAAAATAAATTAAATATAAAAAAGGTTGAAACCTAGTTTATTGGTTAATTATTATTGGGCAATTAGCCCCCACCACTGAAAAAGACAGAAGATGTAGATCAAGTTGAAGAATATTTTAGAATAAATTATTTTCTCTTTATAATTGATCAAACTCGGTGTTCTATAAATCTCGATTTACACCGTTCTAAAAATATGAAGACGTTTTTTTAATTTTTGTTTAGTCTAGAGAGGTTGTGAAGTGGTGACGATGAATGCTTATTTAGGCCCTGTAAGGAATCTTCTAAATTCTTTGACACATAAATAATTTTTCCGATGTTGAGCAATGATTTATTTTTTACGTGTATTTTATCAAAAGAATCAAACTCTGCAATTGATATGTTAATTTATACTTGCATTGTTTATTAGATCTTGGTGATGATACCACTTATAGTTTCAAGTGTAGAATGATAGTTTTTCAAAGTTGAAACTCATTAAACTTACACGTGATTAACCAAGTTACATGCAAGATTGAATGAGTTAGTTATACTAACAATTGGGAAAGGAGTTGTGGATGAATTTGATAATTCTAACCTGGTTAATGCTTTTGCTATTAAAATTGGTAGACGAGTTGTATTTATGAAATTACTTGGAACATAATTATCGGAATAACCTAAGTTTAATAATATATTTTGTAAATTAACATTGTTAATACTTACAAATTTCTTTTAAGCTATTTATTTAGTTCATATGGATAAGAAATGTAGAATAATGGTGACCTCGATTCTAAAGTTCGATTTAGGCCCACATATTTTAGGACTAACCTTGGGGGGAGGTTTCTTTAAGAAGAAGAAGAAGATAATGATGAGTGGTGAAAGAAGTAAAGATAAAAAGGCGGGATGAAGCCACTAAAGAAAAGCCTGAAACAAGAAGAGCTCCCTTACACCATTTTACGACACACAATTAATACTTTCCAGTGAAAATAACTAATACTAACATATTAATACATTCTATTAAAACAAGTAATATTATTTAAAAAGTAAAGTTGTTTTGCACGGTGCACTTGTTGTATACGCGTTTTTGTCATGAGAGAAAGGATATGACTTTTGAGCTACAATGTGGATCATAGAAGATTCACATAATTTAACGAAATGGGCAAGACCATATCCAATTGTATTGATCTAAAATTTGTGCAATTGGTTGATTCGGATGAAAATTGCCTGATTTCATTGCTTATTTAATGCTTATTTTAAATTTAATTTCATACTTTTATTATCTAATTTCGGCTAATTACACTTGATATAGAGAAAGGTCGTGTTTTGCCTTTTGTAGAAATATTGAGGATTTATGGAAACAATTTAGGTGCCTAATTTTTAACGAAGCCAAACGAGGAAGAAACTAAGAGAAAATACAATATTTTCAGGCCAATTTTCGAGCATATACTGTTGCAATTCACGTCCCCGTGAAAAATTAAGTAAAGCCCATTTATTTTGCCCACTTGCTGCTATTAGTTGAGGCTCATTTGCTAGGCAATTGACATTACCGTAAGTGAATAAAAAAGATCAAGGAAATTGGCACTATTACCCCTTAAGTAGAATTTTCCTTTTAAAATAGATAGTTGAGTGTTGCAAGTGCATTAGAACCTATTTTTCCCTTATTGAGTTTTGTTTGTCTATTTTTGTTATTTAATTTGCATGAAATTTTGCTCGATCATTTAATTTAGTTGTTATTTTTGTTATCTTGCTAGTGACATTTAGAATGAGTAGTTTAGAAATAGTTTGAATTTTCACAATCCTTAATTAAGTGATCCTTCTAGAAAGGACAAGCCATCTCCTAACACTTTTACTCTAAACTCTTCCTCGTGGGATCGACTCATATTTGTAGGTGTTGGAAAATATCAGAATGTTGGTTTACATAAAACTTTGTCATTATAAAATATATAATATAGCTATTAAAAATAAGGGATTATATATTTGTAAGTCCCGTAACTTTTCACTGTTTTGAATTTGGTCCACATGAATTACATATTTTGATATTGGTCCTGTAAGTTTGAGATTGTTTTGATTTTAATCGTTTTACCTTGATTTTTTTTTGATATTGGTCCTATATGTTCGATTTTTCTAAAAAAAAATTGGATTACACGTTTTGATTTTGGTCCTATAAGTTTTAAAAGGACCAAATTCAAAATAGTGCAATAAATAGTGTGTGGATTGGAGCAAAATATTAAAAAAAAACGTGTAATCCAATAAATAGTGTGTGGATTGGACCAATTTTTTTTCAAAACGTGTAATCCAATTCAAAATAGTGCAATAAATAGTGCAATTTGGTCCTCATGGTAATACTGCAACAAAATATTAAAAAAAAACACTCATTTAATGAAGTAATAAATTAGATCAAAGCAAAGGGAGTAGAATTCAAGAGAAGTACAAGTCTCACATTGAGCTTATTTATAGGTATATATGGAGTTAAGTTCTAGTTAGAGTTTATTGGTTGTGTGGTAAGCCCGAACCCGAAAGGGAATAACGGGTCGTAATGTTGATCACCAACGTTCATGGGAAGTTGATCAACACTCTTGAACCAAGTACGTGGAAGCTTCCCAGTGAACCCATAATCGCCAAACAAAACATCAACAACGCCTTGGCCTTCAGACCCAGACAACCAAACAGCCACCAATGCATCAATCTGTGGAAGGTACGGCTCGATCACGATGGGCCTGTGGGCCTACTGTTGATAGGCGAACATAAATTAATAAATGGCGAACAAGGATTAAAGCTACATCAAGGATTATGAAGAGCCAACCTCAAATCAAGGGTGATCAACAAAGAAAATCAAGTTGGGGTGCATCTACCAATCTGAGAGGTGTATAAAGTGACGAACAACTCCCCCGACGAATAACTAATGGGCGAACAGGTATTAAGACCCGAGACCAAGAATGAGCCAACTGTGAAGTCATCAATGACGAACAACTTGGTCAAACTATGATACAACAAACAGCCAAGGAAGTGTGTACAAGTGAACAAAGGACAAAGATCCCAAAGCCAAGCTGAACAAAGCCATAAGGCGAACAACTTCCAAAGTACAACCTCAAGAGGCGAACAACTTTCAGTTGGAGAATCAACAAGATCAATCAAGCCGACCTAGGCGAACAACAATGAGTCCGAGATAAGGCCCAAAAGAAGACTTTGTAACTAAGATTCAGCTTAGATAAGGTCAAACTAAGGTCAAAGGACACATGTCAGGCATGCAAGCTAGGGAGACCAAGAGTCAGTAGCACCTCATGCTTGCTAGCCTCTATAAATAGTTGTTCTCCAGCTTATTGATATAATTTCGAATTTCAGATAAAAATACACACATAAACGCACCCTAGCCTACACATACACGAAATAAGTCCAACTTTAAATTCGATAAATTCACACCCCGATTTACCATTTACGGTGGTAATCAATCACACGATATTGATTGGTGACGTAAAAACGGATTAGAATAGCCACTAATCCTTACGATTAGATTCGTTCACCAACAATTTGGCGCTAGAGGAAGGGGACCGAACCTCCGGTTAGTATAATTACTCAAGAACTTCAAGTTGAAAACTTGAAGATTCAAAGAAAACCTCAAGAAATATTTGAATATTCAAGCAAAGGTGTTCTTGGTGTTCTTGGTGTTCTTCAATATTAAAATTAAAGAACAATCTAATTCAAATGCCTCAATCAAAGGAAACCCAAGCATCACGTTTGTCAAGGAGAGCATCTCCCACCCGAGCCTCGTCGGCCGACCACCAGGATCGAAATCCTAGACATGTGAATAGATCACAGCACACGGCCATAACCCATAATTTCCCGCCTGAAATGGAGGCCCTGGCGAACAACCCTAATGAACTGGCCAAAACCATTGCTGCTCTCCAGGCTCTTCAGAGACAGCAAGAACAGAATAAGCCTTCACAGGCAAGGCCTAGAGATAGACCCTTGGAGGTTGTTAGGGCCAGATCAACAAGGGGCGAGCAACACGAGGTAAACAGCACCCAGATCAGACGGGACAAGGGCAAGGCTAAGATGGACGAGCCAAGGGAGGGCCAAGCAGAGTCTGCTCGCGGGCGAACAACAATGTCGAGCCACGGAACAACATGCTCCAGTGCCCAGGACAGACTTGGCCAACCCCAGCAACAAGAGAAAGTTGTTCGCCAGGAAGAGGGACATGGACGAGCAACGTTTGAACAGCCTCGCCCTTCGGTCCATGAAAGACTTTCTCAATCTGCCTTCAGGCGTTTGGGACCTAATGCGGCGAGCAACCCTAAAAAGAAGCTCCAGGATTTGCCTTCTCCAAGCGAGGGACTGCGACGAACAGAAAGGTTTGTACCTTTGTTCGCCGAACAACCTCCAAGTCAGGGGGCATCTCTGGATGAGCTATCAAGCTTGAGGAGGGCGATAGAAAATATGCAGGGACAATTGGACCAGCAAAGAGGTGTAGGGACGACCAGCTTGCCATCTTCACCATTATCAACCTACATTCTGAAAGCCCCGATTCAAAAGAAAGTCCAATTCCCTGCAAGCATTCAATATGACGGCCTTACTGATCCCCGAGTTCATCTAACAAAATACTCAGATTATATGGTCTCGGTGGGAGCTAGCGATGCTACTCAATGCCGAAATTTCCCTTTAACCTTGGGAGATCGGGTGCACAAATGGTTCTCAGCATTGCCACCAGCATCCATCCATTCATTCACTCAGCTGAGTCGGGAGTTCCTGTCTCATTTCTCAACGGCGGGATCATATTTGTCCCAAAAACACCGGTTGTCAGACCTAAAACAAAATGAAGACGAATCAGATCGGGCATTCATGGAAAGGTTTGACAAAGTGCTATTGGAGGGTGAGCCCGTCAGCGAGGATATAAAAATTGTTGCTATAATGGCAGGATTGAAGAAAGGGTCAAAGTTATGGAAAGAGGTACATCTGAAGTGCCCAAGAAGCTACGCCGAGTTCAGAAATCAGGCCGGCATATTCGTTTCTATGCATGAAGCCTTGCAATCAAACTTGGGGGAGAACAAAGTCGACCCCAAGGAGAACAACAAAAAACTTGGTGCAACAAGCTATCGAGTCCCTAAAAACATGAAAGCATTTACTGAAGGGACAGAACTTAAAGAAAAGTTGAATCAGGTGCTAACAGTGTCAGTCGATACTGTTTATGAGAATGTGAAGGATAAGGAGTTGCTCTCCCCTCCCTGAAAAATTCGCCAAGACACTGGCAAACTCAATCCTAACAAGTAATGTGCCTACCATCAAAGCGTGGGGCACTTTACAAGTGAATGTAGAGATTTGCTCAGACAGCTCTGGCGTTTCTACGAGGACGGAAAGCTCTCCGATTTTGTCAAAGACAACCCGGGAAGAGAATCTGGGAGAACAACTCTGAGGATGAAGATGATCAACCTCAGAACAATAAACCGGCGCGACCAGTTCCTGCCATCCCTACTCGTCCGTTGGAAGATTTATACATGATGGAACCTGCAGGTCCCGCAGGAGGATGTTCTGATGGACGACCGCCAATCTCCAACCGGAAAAGAAAGGCTGAATTACGAGCGATCGACCAAGTCCAGGAAATGGGAGTCAAACCATCTATCATGCAGACGGCAGAACTGACCTTCACGGAAAAAGATCTTGAAGGAGTTTTGACCCCACACAACGATTCGCTTGTAATTTGCGCAAAGATCATGGGGACTCGAGTCCATAGATTGTTGGTCGACACTGGAGCATATACCAACATCTTGTTCAAAAGCACACTCGATAAACTGGGAGACTTTTCAGCCCATGTCCGGGACTCAAACCATAGAATTCTAGGCTTCGGAAATGCAGTGACAGTCCCGTTGGGAGAAATTTCTTTGCTTGTACAACTTGTAACGATCGAGGAACCCGAAAAGAATATTACTAGAATGATTGATTTCTTGGTCGTAGATCAGGAATCAACTTACAACGGGTTCCTTGGTCGACCTTTTTTGAATGAATTTAAAGCTGCCTGTTCAACTTACCATTATTGTTTGAAATTCCCAACAGCAAGTGGAGTAGGCACAGTTAAAGGAGATCAAAGAAAGGCTCGGGAATGCCTCTTACAAATGCAAGCAAAACATGCGCAAGTATCCATGATGGAGGCCACAACCAGCAATCCAGTTGATGAACCATCAATATTGGAGAACATGATGGACATGGACGACCACATGGATACTGACGAACAACATCACGACGAACAGATGTTGGACGAACAACTCCTCACCACCCATAAGATACATCATCGCGATGAATAACAAAGGGGAGGTGACGAGCAACATTCAAATGATGACCAGGAGGGCCAGATGCTGACTACCAACAACAAATCAGGGCCAACAGAAGATCTAGATCCCCGCCTGGGGGCAGAACCAATGAACATCGAAAATGATTTTAACTCTGAGGGACCAATACTTGATCCCCGGTGGAAAGGATAAAAACGACGAGCAACTCCAGTTGAAGAGCTGGAGACGTTCAAAGTTAATCCTGAAAACCCGGATCTCGAATTATACATAGGATCTGAGCTCCCTGAGCCTTACAGATCCCGAATGAAAGAGTTCCTCAGCAAAAATCTAGATGTTTTTGCTTGGTCTCATGCAGACATGGTGGGGATAGATCCGAAACATGCTTGCCACAAGCTAAACATTAACCATGCAAAGAGGCCCGTCCATCAGAAACGACGGAAGTATGGCCCAGACAAGTATCAAGCCCTGAATGAAGAAGTTAAAAGCTGTTAGACAACGATCTGATCCGTCAAGCACTTTGTCCACAATGGGTAGCAAACCCCGTGCTGGTGAGGAAGCCAAACGGAACCTGGAGGCTATGCATAGACTTTACAGATCTGAATGCAGCATGCCCGAAGGACAACTTTCCTCTCCCGCACATCGATCAATTGGTGGACAGCACTGCGGGTCACAAAATGCTAACATTCATGGATGCTTTTGCAGGGTATCATCAAATCCCAATGCATCCTGACGATCAAGAAAGCACAGCTTTTTACACTAACAAAAACTTGCTGTGCTGGAAGAGAATGCCCTTCGGCCTCATCAACGCCGGAGCAACTTATCAAAGACTGGTGAACAAAATGTTCGACCAGCAAATTGGTGATACAGTAGAGGTCTACGTTGATGACATCGTAGTCAAAAGTCCCCGTAAGGAAGACCATCTCCAACACTTGACCCAAGTGTTCGAAATTCTTCGACACTACAACATGAAGCTGAATCCAAAGAAGAGCAGCTTTGGAGTTCATTCAGGCAAGTTCTTGGGTCATCTTGTTAGTCAACGGGGAATTGAGGCTAATCCAACAAAAGTCAAAGCCATAGTGGATATGCAACCACCACGCTCAATAAAAGAAGTGCAAAGACTCACAGGATGTCTAGCAGCACTGAACCGGTTCATATCCAGATCGGGGGACAAATGCCGTCCATTCTTCGAAGCCATAAAAAAAGGACAGTTCACGTGGACTAACAACTGTCAAAAGGCGTTCAACCAACTCAAGGACTACCTAGAAGATGTGAAAATCCTATCAAAACCCGTCCCAGGAGAAAAGCTATATTTATACTTGGCAGCGTCGGAAGTGGCCATCAGTTCCGTTCTGGTACGGGAGGACGGTAAATTCCATCAACCTATCTACTACGTCAGCCAAGCTTTGCATGAGGCAGAGATCAAATACTCCCCAACCGAAAAGCTGGTGTATGCACTAGTTATGAGTGTGAGGAAGTTACGACCATACTTTTTTGATCATCAAGTTGAAGTGCTAACAACTTTCCCACTCAGACAAATTCTCCATCGCCCCGACACAGCTGGTCGTCTATTAAAATGGTCACTAGAGATTAGCCAATTCGGGGTGACTTATGCTCCTCGAACAGCGATCAAAGGGCAAGCGTTGGCCGACTTTATAGTCGAACTAACCTTCCCACCAGATCCGACGAGAGGACTTGATCACCCCTGGCATCTTTATGTTGACGGATCTTCGACTAACGTAGCCTCGGGGGCGGGAGTGGTTCTAATCAGTCCAGGCAGACAAGTATTCACTTCGGCAATCAGATTTGGCTTTATGGCAACCAACAACGAAGCCGAGTATGAGGCTCTCATTGCTGGTCTCCATCTATCCCTTACAGTAGGTGTCAGACGATTGCAAATATTCGGCGATTCACAATTGATTGTGAACCAAGTCCGAGGTGAATACGAGGTGAAGGATGGCCATATGATCGAATATCAACGGATTGTTGCTCACCTGATGTCCTTGTTAGATCAAGTATTCATTGAACAAATCCCAAGGACGAGCAACACTCAAGCAGATGCATTGGCCCGACTAGCAATAAGCGAAGGACCTGCAGAGTTGGCAGACTGATTAGGCGTGAAATTGTCATGATTCGTAGCTAGAAACGCCCTAGTTTTGGTCGAGTTTATAGAGTATTTAGAGTCAATTGAGCATTATTTCTATACATTGATAAATTTGTCTCTTTGATGCTCATAGGTGAATAGAGGACGAAAAACGGAGTTCGTAGGACTTTGAATCGACTCAAACGGATGCCCGGATGAGAAGATATTGAAGAAATACGATTGGTATTAGTGCGGACGAGGAAAAGTATCATTTGGAAGGATTAGAGATCACTCGAGCGCCTTACTCGAGCGCCACCGCTCGAGCGCCTTACTCGAGCGCGCAAACGTACAGAACAATTCTTGCGCTCGAGCAGCTCGAGCGCCACCGCTCGAGCGAATCGCTCGAGCGCCCAAAACATACAGAGTCATTTCAGCGCTCGAGCAGCTCGAGCGCGACCGCTCGAGCGAATGCATCATTCGAGCTACACTGCTCGAGCGGGACCGCTCGAGCGTTTTGCTCGAGCGCCCATATACTTTTGCCTCCGGATGCGTATTTTCGGCCCATTAACTCCCGTTTCGACCCGGTGCCTATATATACCTCTTCCAAACACGTTTTGAAGGATCCCCAACTTTAGAAATCAATTTTAGACTTAGTTTTTGGAGAGGAAGAAGAAGAGCAAGCTTTATTTTACGTTTTGTTGAGGTTTTGCATACGAATTCTTAGTTTCTTTTCATTAGTTCGTTACTTTAAACGCTTTTAATTTCGTTTTAGTTAATTCAATTTCAGTTCTTCGTATTTATTTTCTTTTTAAACCCTAGTTCATGTTTCTTATTTTCTTCGTTCAATTCATCATGTTATTGTTCGTTGTTTCTTCCGTTGCGTTTATTCATGTTAAAACCATGTCCGGCTAAAACCCTTGCATGCTTAGGGTAGGATGAACTCGTAGAAGTAGGATGTGGGTACGTAATTAGAGTAATTCGTGACGTTAGTTTTAATTCTCTTAATTAATGAATTCTTATAATTAATCTGAACTTTACCTTTGAATTTAGTACGAAAGTGTTAGAGAGAGGACGACCGCATCACTCGATAACAATTGGTAGTCTTAACGAGAGGGTTTAGGAAAGGTTAATTCATCTACCGGTTTAGCGAAGGAGGACGACCGCATCACCTTAGTTAAATTAGGGTCTCATTAATTAAGCACAGTTCATTAACTTGTTAGTGGATTAGTGAAGTCGATTGCTAGGATAAAGTATTAGGGTGAGAAATCTTGAGCTTTCATTCTACGATCTTTTACTTAGGTTAATTCTTGGTTGTCACAATTACTTTGATTATGTACCTGCTCCGTTAGTATACGTAGGGATTCCTAACCTGAGCATCACCATCTCACATTAGAACACAACCCTCAGTTAATTTAATTGCTTTAGTATTTTAGTTTACTTAGTTTATTTCAGTATTTTAATTAATCTTTCAAAAACCCAAAAACATTATACTCATATTAACTACGACGCGTAGATCTTCAGGGATCTATTCGCATATACACCATCCCTTGGGTTCGATAATACTTGGTCCCTATACTTGCCCATACTACAGTGAACCCGTTCTCTTGCGGGGTAGCTACTAGTAGAAGCTAGTATAGTCGCTTCAAGTCAATGGCGCCGTTGCCGGGGATGGCGCTGTATGTTTGAATAGGACTTGTCGATAGCTTAGTAGTTAGTAGTGGGTGATTTAATTTATGTTTTTATTTTTTTATTTTTCTTTCCATTCATTGGGCAGTTGCGTTTTGATCCTTCTGCTAGTGTGTCAGGTTTATGAAAACACGCTCACAAGGCAATACGAGCGAAGAGAGATTACCTACAGACCCTGAGACAATAGCAAGAAGGAACCGAGCCTTCTTGAGAAGGATGAACGCTGCCGACTTAGGGAAGGGACCAATGGACCTCAATAATGAGTTGGACGATGCTGCCAACGATTTCACTCAGGCAGTAGACCGGGTTGATGGCTCTGGAGGGAATGGTGGTCAGAATCAAGACCAGTTCGTGGATAGCCAAAGCCAGAACCCGGGTGCACAAAATGTAAACAATCCAGCTCAGAACCTAGTCCCAAATCCTCTGAACAATCCTGCTTACCCACAAAACCCGAATAACCCTTTCCACAACCCAGTATACCAACATTACCCATACCCACCTTATCCTTACCCACCATACCCGTATCCTCCACCCCCAGTCTATAATCAACCACCTGTTTACCAACCACCACCCCAACAAGTACCCGTACCAGCTGCTAATCCTCCATACGTTCCTCAGAATGCAGATCAGATGGCTATTCGAGGGAGGTTTGCAGCGCAGCCACATCGGTACTATGATGGAGTGGCTTTGCCTCCTGTTGAGGCGAACAACTTCTCGATATCACCGGGGATTTTAAAGCTGCTGACCGAGAATCAATTCAAGGGGGTGATAGGGAAGGAGAATCCTCACACTCACTTGAGGAGCTTTCTCATGATAGCCTCAACATTCAATTATAATGGCATGTCTGAAGATGCCAAGAGGCTTAGGCTGTTCCCATTCTCACTGACGGGAATAGCTAAGGAGTGGTACGATAATACGCTCCCGCGGGGAGGTATTACCACTTGGGCAGAGCTCGAGCGTCTGTTCCTCGAGCGATTCTACCCTCCATCTAGGACGATCAAGGCTAGGATTGAGATCTCTTCCTTCCGCCAGAAGCAATGAGAGGACCTACGTCAAGCGTGGGAGAGATACTCAAACATGCTGATTGAGTGCCCGCAGCACGGGTACAACGAGGGAGACATTATGGCATTCTTCTATAGTGGTGCCAGCAAGGATGGTCAAGCCCATTTAGATGCATGTGCGGGCGGAGCATTCCTCAATCAAGGCATAGAGAGGTGTAGGGAGATCGTGGACAACATTGTCACGAATGCCGGTGCTTGGGGTGTGGATGCAGATTTGCAAAGAGTGCATCAGGTTGAGGAGGGAGAAGGAACGAGAAGGCTGCTGATGGCCATGATGGAAAAGATCAACAACCCCGAGTTGGGGAAGAGTTTGGTTGGAGAGCATGCAGTAGAGAATGAGAGAGTAGACCAACCAAGTGGACATCAAGAGGTAGCCAATTACATGGGAGGTCCGTATTACAATCAGAATGGCTACCAAGGTGGAAACCAGTATGGAAGGCCTTCTTATGGCCAACCATTTGTGCCTCCAGGCCCTCAGCCACTTCAAAATCAATGGAGGAACACACAAGGAGTTCAAGGAGGCCAGCAACTTCCTCAAAACACATGGAGGAAAAATGATAATTTTTCTTATGCTAACCCAAAAGCTGGTGTTACCGTTCCTGCAGGTGTTGATCCGGGGTCTAAACCTCCTGGTGGAGAAGGCGGTGCATCAACCGAGGAGATGTTGAGAGCGATCCTTCAGAAGGTGGAGGAAGGGAGCAAGCGGTTGTCATCCTTGGAGTATGATGTGAAGGAGTTGCACAAGAAGGGTGATCAACGTGATCAAGAGCTCCAGAAGATGAACGTTGAGTGGACTAGAACTCAACAAGAGAACAATCGAAGGTTCACTTCTTTAGAGCTCCAGATGAGCCAGATTGCAAAATCAGTGAATAGAATGCCGGAGGGGAACCCGAAAGAGCAGTGCAAGGCGATCCAGCTAAGAAGTGGAACCAACTACGAAGGTCCTCAGATGCCTGCTGATTCTGAGACGCCCCAAGAAGAGATTGAGCCTAAAGGAGATGAAGTTGAGAAGGGCAAGGAAAGTGAGGAGATTGAGAGAGTTCCTAAGTGGAAGAAGGCAAAGGAAGCAAGGGAGAAAGTGAAAGAAACAGAAAGAGATGAATGGGGGGTACCCAAATCTGTGATACCCGTCCCATATCCACAGCGCTTCATGAAAAAGAAGCTTGATGAAAAATTTGCTAAATTTCTTGATGTTTTTAAACAACTGCATATTAATATTCCCTTTTATGATGCTTTGGAACAGATGCCGCACTATGCGAAGTTTTTGAAGGACTTGATCGTGAAAAGACGGCGAGTGGATGAGCCGAATTTGGTGCAGCTGAACCACGAGGTGAGTGCATTAGTGCACAAGGCGCTCCCACCAAAGTTGAAGGATCCCGGGAGCTTCACGATCCTATGTGACATTGGGAACGGGATCAAGAAAGGAGCGTTGTGCGACCTCGGGGCGAGCATTAATTTGATGCCCTTGTCGCTTTTCAAGAAGTTGGAAGGTGGTGAACTTCAACCCACAATGATGACGCTTCAACTAGCCGATCGGTCTATTACTAGACCTCAAGGTGTTGTTGAAGACGTTCTAGTGAGAGTTGGAGATCACATTTTTCCAGCTGACTTTGTAGTGCTAGAGATGGAGGAAGATGAGCACGTACCCTTGATCTTGGGAAGACCGTTCTTAGCTACGGCGGGGATGGTGCTAGACGTGGCGAATGGGAAGATCACGTTGAAGGTTGATGATCAAGAAGTGAAGATCTCCCTATATGAAGCCATGAAACACCCGAGGGAGGATGAGAGCTTGTATTGCATGGATGCAATTGATCCTCGTGTTGAAGACACGCCTTCTATCCCTAATCCTTCTCATATTCATGAATTTTATAATTCTTCACTTGATAATTTAACCCATGAGCATTATGTTCTTGATTATGTTGATAGGGATAAAGTGAAGAAGTTGAAGGATGGAGAGGTGAAGAAAGTGGACGTGGTCCAGTTAGAAGGGAAAGGAGGAGTTAAGAAGAAAAAGTCTAAACTCAAGAAATTGATTAGTAAGACTCCTCCAGATAGAGGGAAGAAGGAGTTGAGACCCATAACACTTGGGGATAAGAAGAAAGCAAAAGAGCTCATGATGGAGGGGCATCAAGGAAAGGAATGCAAACACCACTCTTATGAGAGTAAGGGAGGTAAATTTGAGTTTGATGTCCCATAAGCTCCTTTGAGTATGGTCCGGCATGAGGACCTTAAAAATAGCGCTTAATGGGAGGCAACCCATTTTTATTTGCTTTTGAGTGTTTTTTTTAGTTATTTTCCTTTTATGTTACTAGGATGTTGTTGAGTCGTATGTTTAACCTCGTACTTGAGAGTTTTATTTTGTAGGCTTGTCTCTAAAGGAGTAAAGGTATCATGGAGTTATTTAGATTGAAGGAACCAACTTGAGACAAGGGAGTGTGCAAAGCTATTGAGAGAAACTGAATTGTTCGGTTGAGGTAACCCACAACCCCAAACTTAGACCTCTAGCAAGGTCGAAGTTTGGGGGGTGGAGTTTTTTTTATGTTTCTTGTTACATTGCACATGCATGCACACCCTTATCTTTGAGTTGAGTTTGATTGATTATTGGTTTGTTGAGATACTCCTTGGGCTATTATCAATTTGTTTTGTTACTCAATATTTCATGCCTATCAATCATCTTATGCTTGTTGATTGCTATCTTTGAGTATGATTTGATGAGTAGGGTGAATTGTGAGGCTGAGTTAGAAATTCTTTTGTGTGAGTGTTTGAGTTTGAGCTGATTAGGGAGAGAACTTGTATGCTTATGAGTTTTCTTTTGAGTACTTGTGTGATGAGAGTGAGAATTCACTAGGACTAGCATGGATGTGAAAGCCGTGAGCTTTTGAGCCTTACGAGATTTAAATGCATGATTTAATCTCTTCGTTTGTGAGTGGATCGTCACCCTAGAGGATGCTAGAACTTGCATGTGCTCTTGCTTCTAGATTGTGTCTAGTTTGATATGCCGAATGTGATCTTAGGCCATCTTTGATTTAATTGAGTCACTTAGCCAAAATTTTCCTTACCAATGACATTGATTCCTTGTTAGCCCCTTTGAGCCTAGAGCCTATTTTATTTGCTAGCACATATGAACACTATTCCAATTCCTAAGCCTTTTTGTCCCAATTTGAGTGGAGAATAGGAAAGTGTGAATATGAAGGGAGTGAATTGAGTTGAAAAAGGAAAAGGTTTTTTGTTGAGTGAATATGAGAAGAAGGAGTGATGAGATTTGAGTTGTGGGAAAGAAAAAAAAAAAAATTGAGAATGAGCAAAGGAAAAAATGAGCTCATGTGTTTGTGCGAAAAAGAAAAAATGATGAAGTGATTGAAAAAGTGAAGGAGTGAGAAAGATAAAAAAATTGAAGTGTTGAGAGAATTGAAAGCGAAAGTGTAGTGATTGAATACGTTTGAAGTAGTTCGTTCTTAATCTCGAAGTACCGAAGTTTTGAATTTCTATTCTCCATTCACTTGAGTCACTTTACCATATTGTTATCTCACCTGTCCAAAGAGCCTACATTACAACCTTTTGAAAGTCCTTTTTGATTCGGCATTGATTTCTAGAGTATGGTCGAAGTTGAGAGCATTTACAAGCCTATGGCTGCCAATTTGTGTGATTGATTGATTGAGTGAGTCCCTTTATCATTGTTATACACTTGTGAGGGAGTTAAACACATCGTTGAGTGCACATCCATGCTTGATCTTGGTGTTTCTCATTATTGTTGCATGAATACGATAAAAGGAATTGAGTGAGTATACGGGTGATTGACTTTTGAAGCTTGAATTCATTAGCTTGCATGATTGATTTTTCCTACTCATTCCTAACAATTTCACTTGACTTATTATTTCATTGCTTGGGGACAAGCAATATGGTAAGTTTGGGGGGGGTTGATTAGGCGTGAAATTGTCATGATTCGTAGCTAGAAACGCCCTAGTTTTGGTCGAGTTTATAGAGTATTTAGAGTCAATTGAGCATTATTTCTATACATTGATAAATTTGTCTCTTTGATGCTCATAGGTGAATAGAGGACGAAAAACGGAGTTCGTAGGACTTTGAAATGACTCAAACGGATGCCCGGATGAGAAGATATTGAAGAAATACGATTGGTATTAGTGCGGACGAGGAAAAGTATCATTTGGAAGGATTAGAGATCACTCGAGCGCCTTACTCGAGCGCCACCGCTCGAGCGCCTTACTCGAGCGCGCAAACGTACAGAACAATTCTTGCGCTCGAGCAGCTCGAGCGCCACCGCTCGAGCGAATCGCTCGAGCGCCCAAAATATACAGAGTCATTTCAGCGCTCGAGCAGCTCGAGCGCGACCGCTCGAGCGAATGCATCATTCGAGCTACACTGCTCGAGCGGGACCGCTCGAGCGTTTTGCTCGAGCGCCCATATACTTTTGCCTCCGGATGCGTATTTTCGGCCCATTAACTCCCGTTTCGACCCGGTGCCTATATATACCTCTTCCAAACACGTTTTGAAGGATCCCCAACTTTAGAAATCAATTTTAGACTTAGTTTTTGGAGAGGAAGAAGAAGAGCAAGCTTTATTTTACGTTTTGTTGAGGTTTTGCATACGAATTCTTAGTTTCTTTTCATTAGTTCGTTACTTTAAACGCTTTTAATTTCGTTTTAGTTAATTCAATTTCAGTTCTTCGTATTTATTTTCTTTTTAAACCCTAGTTCATGTTTCTTATTTTCTTCGTTCAATTCATCATGTTATTGTTCGTTGTTTCTTCCGTTGCGTTTATTCATGTTAAAACCATGTCCGGCTAAAACCCTTGCATGCTTAGGGTAGGATGAACTCGTAGAAGTAGGATGTGGGTACGTAATTAGAGTAATTCGTGACGTTAGTTTTAATTCTCTTAATTAATGAATTCTTATAATTAATCTGAACTTTACCTTTGAATTTAGTACGAAAGTGTTAGAGAGAGGACGACCGCATCACTCGATAACAATTGGTAGTCTTAACGAGAGGGTTTAGGAAAGGTTAATTCATCTACCGGTTTAGCGAAGGAGGACGACCGCATCACCTTAGTTAAATTAGGGTCTCATTAATTAAGCACAGTTCATTAACTTGTTAGTGGATTAGTGAAGTCGATTGCTAGGATAAAGTATTAGGGTGAGAAATCTTGAGCTTTCATTCTACGATCTTTTACTTAGGTTAATTCTTGGTTGTCACAATTACTTTGATTATGTACCTGCTCCGTTAGTATACGTAGGGATTCCTAACCTGAGCATCACCATCTCACATTAGAACACAACCCTCAGTTAATTTAATTGCTTTAGTATTTTAGTTTACTTAGTTTATTTCAGTATTTTAATTAATCTTTCAAAAACCCAAAAACATTATACTCATATTAACTACGACGCGTAGATCTTCAGGGATCTATTCGCATATACACCATCCCTTGGGTTCGATAATACTTGGTCCCTATACTTGCCCATACTACAGTGAACCCGTTCTCTTGCGGGGTAGCTACTAGTAGAAGCTAGTATAGTCGCTTCAAGTCACAGACATTATAATTACGAAAATGAATGACCCATCAACAACAAGTTATAATGTCAACCAACTAAGTGATCAAGCCAGTGAAGAAGAAGACTGGAGAACAAGTATAGTCAAATACTTGAAAAGTGGGAAAAAACCAAACAACTCTTTTGAAGCTGCCAAGCTAATAAAGCAAGCCGCCAGATATACTCTGGTAGGCGAGCAACTTTACAAAAGAGGAATATCACTCCCACTTCTCAAATGTTTGTCTAGGGGGCAAGGACGAGCAATACTCGAAGAAATACATGCCGGAGTATGTGGAAATCACACTGGGGGGCAAGCCTTAGCATACAAAACTATCAGACAAGGCTATTACTGGCCAACTTTACGCCAAGATGCAATAAAAAAAGCAAAGACTTGCCACCAATGCCAAATTTTTGCACCAAACATTCATACCCCGGCTCAACAGCTCGTATCGGTTTATAGCCCATGGCCTTTTGCTAGATGGGGAATGGACATTATTGGTCCCTTCCCAGCAGGAGTTGGAGGAGTTCGATTTGCCGTTGTGGCAGTCGATTATTACAAAAAATGGGCAGAAGCAGAGGCCATGTTGAAGATCACGCAACATAAAATGATCAACTTCATTTGGAAGAACATTGTCTGTCGTTTTGGAATTCTGCAAACCATCGTGACAGACAATGGTCCGCAGTTTGATGGAAAAGAGTTGAGAGATTTCTGTACAAAATGGGGGATCAAGAAACATTACTCTACGCCCTATCATCCCCAGTCAAATGGACAAGTCGAAGCCGTAAACAAAATCATCAAGCATACGTTAAAAGTACGGCTAGCGGAAAGCAAAAACAGTTGGTCAACAGAGCTTCCGGAAGTCTTATGGGCATACAGAGTTTCTCCCAGGTCAAGCACCGGAGAAATACCCTTTGCGATGGCTTTCGGAACAGAAGCTGTGATACCAATTGAATTAAAGACCAACACAATTAGGACGACCAACTTTGATGAGCAGGCGAACAACTATGCTCTGGCTGCTGAAATAGATTTGTTCGAGGAAAAAAGACTGAGTGTCGAGCTAAAAAATGCTACCTATAAGCAGCGAGCAGAACGCTACTATAATTCCCATGTTAAACTTAGGGAATTTAGAGTTGGAGATTTGGTTCTAAGAAAGTTGCTCACCCAACCTCCAGGTGTATTGGGACCAACTTGGGAGGGCCCGTATCGTATAACGGAAAAATTCGTTAATGGCGTATACAATATCGAAGATATGGAAGGCAAGCCGGCCCAATACTCCTGGAACGCCATACATCTAAAGAAGTATTATCAATAAGGCGAACAAGTTCTTAGTTGGACGAACAACTGTCTTGGGGGGCAGAGAAACCAAGTAAGGCATGCCAAAAACTTGCCTAATTTTTTGAAATTTTGCTAAGTATAGAATTTAAAGTTGTTCGGCACATTGTATAGTTTAGTGCTATTTCATCTTTTTCAAATTTTAGATAAGGTTGCTCGGCAAAAATCTTATAAGCGAGCATGTTTTGATTAGTGTTTAAAGTTGTTCGTCGACTTGTATATGTTAGTGACGAGCAGTCTTACAACACTTGTAATTTTTTGCGAATGTAAATATAATAGTTGTTCGTCAAAAAGGAAAAGTCCAAAGCTCGAGGTACAAGTCCACCTAAAGGTTGTTCGTTTCTTAAAATGAACAGAACCTAAGGACCAAAGCCACTTAAAGGTTGTTCGTTTCCTAAAATGAACAGAACCTAAGGCTGAACCCGGATTCCACTAAAGGCAAAGTTCAATTCGAACAAAAGCCCAATACTATATGTTATAATTGCAAAGGCATTGACAAAAATGTAAAGGCAATTAACATATAAAGAAAATGAGCGAACATGAGAAAGACATTCCATTAAATCAAAGGCTTTTAAGCCCAAAAGATAGTACAAGCTGAAAGTAGCCACAAGTACTACAAAAAAGGAACGAACAACTATTACAAAAGATGAAGAAAGCTAAGTCCTAAAACTACTGCTGCTCGGCGGAAGGAGGATCTTGAATTTGTTCGGCAGAAGGGTCGACAATCATGTCCCGAGCAAGGTCTTCAGCTGCCTTATCTTCCGCCTCTTTAGCAGTTTGTTCGTCAGCAGCGGCCGGCTCTCCCTCTTGCTCGTCTTCAATAGCATGGTGAGGAGGATGGGTAACAGTAATGCTAGAGTCAAGCTTATCAATCTTGACCCCCAATTCAGCCAGGTCCGCCAGCTGGATCTCAATGTTGTTCGGCGGCGGATATTGTTCGATGAACTCATTCAAGTCCTTGCTTATTTCTTCCACCAAGTCCTTGTAGTCATAAGCATCGGCCGAGCGGATGCTGTCCGCGTAGGCGCAAATATATCCAAGGTTTGAAATGGGAGCAGTCCGAGCCTGAACTTCCTCTTCAAGTTGCTCGCGTGTGAAGAGGTTGGTTTCTGACTCCCGGAGACGAGCAACCTCCGCCTTAAGATCGGCGATTTTCTGCTCGGCCGCTGACAGTTTGCTCTTCTCCTCGCCGAGCATGGCTTCTTTGCCTCCCAATTCTCTGGATAAACCTTGAATTTCTTCAAGGTGTTTTTGCTCATTGTCAAGGTAGAGGGAGATCTGGTTATTAAGGCGAGCAATTTTGGCCTCATATTGGCCGACCAGGCCATCCTTCTCTTCGGTCAGCTGCCGAGCTGTACTGGCGTAGCGACGAACAGCATCTTTGAGCTCGGCGAGCTGGATCATTCCCTTCTGGGCGATGGCAAGGCCGTTTGCATGATGCATCAAAGAAAAGTGGAAGTTGTCCGCAATGCTTTGGGCGGAAACGGTCGTCTCCAGAGGCCGGGTCCACGATCGGGCGATCAACTCAGTTGCCCGACGAACATGTTCGCCCGGGATCTCGCGAATGTTAACCGGAGTTTTTGAGCAGGCGTATTGATGGACCGCAGCTGCTCGCCCAGGATGGTCATTAGACCGATACCTGCGAACAAAACCCAAGTTACAAGATGTTCTTAAAAGCTGTTCGCCGGCCATAAAGCTAGATATGCTTACTCTTGGAACTTTCGCTCATCCCAACCCAATATGGTGATATCCTCAGGGCCGCGGATTGGGGTAACACTTTTGCCCGCTTTGCCCGTCGTCTCCATAGGCTCGACGGATGAGTGGCGAACAATATCCCCCTCTTGACGAGCATAACTGTGGCCCACCTTCTCCTTCCCTTTGCCACCACCGGCGACATCTTGGGCCAGCGGAGTCCCGTCCGCCTTCTTTAAGCGTTTCCCCCCTTGAGGAGGAGAAATCGGGGGAACTGGCCGGGCATGGCCGGAAGGTGCCGCAGACCGAGGAACTTTGGCTCCTTCAGCCTTGTTCGTCATTCCCAGTACTTTGGAAGGCGGACCACCCTTCCTTTTTCGGCCTTTCGGAGGCGCCATCTCAAAAACTCTATGTTCGAGGAGAGCAAAACAAGGTGGAACAGCAACAGTGACTTGCTCGGCTAAAAAAAAAATGAGTTAGACGAGCAAGTTATAGAAGTCAAATGACGAGCAAAATTGGTTTTTGGAGTTAGAAATTTTTGATATACCAGGGGGCACTTCAATCTGTGCTTCCAAGTGATGGGGATAAGTAAGCAAACGAGCAGCTCTTTGACGCTTCTCGTCGCTTAGGTATTGGATGGTCCTGTCCGCTCTGTTGCGCAAGCCCACCAAACAAGAGGTGAACAGGAACTCGTCCCCGATCTCTTCTCCTTCCGAGTTCCACTTGAGCAATCGAGGACCTGCGAGCAAACAATAAAAGTTAAATTAGAACAACACATTTCGAAGGCGAGCAAAGATAAACTTACGCTTAATTATTCCGTAAGCTGCGGGAGAGTTTATTCGCCCAATGCCACCGTGTGGACCAGAAGATGCTCGCCAATCACCCCCTTTGAAGAAAAAGTGCCGTTTCCAATCTCTGATCTTGTTCGGCACCCCTTCTACCATCTTAAGTCCGGTCCTGGCCTTGAGGTAGTAGTAGCCTTCTTCACCAATGGGACATCTGGTGATCGTCATGAGATAGTTGATTTCCTCCGCAGTAAGGCGATCAACGTATCCCTCTAGGGTAAATAAACCCATGGCGCCGAGCAGATTCATCCACCCTATTGGTGTGATCTGTGTAATAGCAAGATTGGTCGCCTCGAGGAAGCGCCCAACAACTGGGGGTAGAGGCAACTTTAGACCAGCGATCAGGGTGTCAATGTTGATCGAGGTGCATCCGGGGGGTGGGCGATCAACTCTCTCTCTCTTCCGGGGAGCCTACATGTGAATATCATAGGGAATCTTGTAGGTCTCCCGGATTGAGTCCAACTCATCCTCGCGAACAACACTCTTGATCTTGCTCGCCTGAAAGTCAGTTTTTATTAAGTCCATTATTTGTCTATGTGGACGAGCAAAACTGTTCGCATGCTCCTCGACATTTGCTCGCCATTCGAAGGGTCGAGCAACTCCTACTGGGATTTCATTCTCCAACATTTTGGGGGACGGGAATTCAATACTCTTTAAGAACTCGGGAGTGAGTTCGTCAAAAAACGGATCTTCCTCGGATTCAGAGCCGGACGAGGAGCTTTCCTCCGAATTTCTGCTCGCGATAGCAACCAACTCCCTCCCAGATCTCTCTGACGGGCGAGCACCAGTATCTTCCACCGATCGAACAACCGAGTCCACGTGGGGGTTCGATGTCGAGGAAATCTCAAAAGGAGGTTGATCTTGATGTGCCACAACGGGAAAGAGGGGATCAAGGGTTTCCTCAGATTTGTTGCTCGAATGTGAAGACATGGAAGAAAGATAGAAGAACGCAGACGGCAGCGACACCACTTGCAGACGGCGGCGATTCCCAGAGAAGACGATGACGCTAATTTCCACACGGCGGCAATGGGAATTTTCGAGGATAAAAAGAAAAAAGGAGGAGAGACAAGAGGGTAACTACCTTGCTTCGGAGATTTGAGGCCAAACACGGGAAGAACAGACGCCGGAGAAGCTTGTAATCGCCAGAGAAGGAAGAATCACCGGAGCACTGTAGCAAGAGAGGAAGAAGTGGGAAATATTTGTTTCCCCCTTCTATTTATACCCCAAGCAAAAAACGGGGCACAAAGCGTAATTTCCAACAAAATACGGGCCAAATTGAAAGAAAACGGGGTAATTTCCGAGCAAGTATAAAAATCAAAGGGCCTACATACAAATATAGGGGCGCGTGGCCTCGGGATTGCTCGCGCGTGGGCGGCGCACAGCCATGCCGCCCACGTCATCTTCGTACAACCCCCAGACCTTGGGGAGACGAAACGACAGACCATATGTTGCTCGCCCAGGCCAATGATGTTCGCCCCAACCCTCATCATTTTGATATCCTAACTATAGTTGCTCGCCACAAAGTTGCTCGTCTGGGGCAACATATAGCCAGGATAGGGGGCAATTGTTGATAGGCGAACATAAATTAATAAATGGCGAACAAGGATTAAAGCTACATCAAGGATTATGAAGAGCCAACCTCAAATAAAGGGTGACCAACAAAGAAAATCAAGTTGGGGTGCATCTACCAATCTGAGAGGTGTATAAAGTGACGAACAACTCCCCCGACGAATAACTAATGGGCGAACAAGTATTAAGACCCGAGACCAAGAATGAGCCAACTGTGAAGTCATCAATGACGAACAACTTGGTCAAACTATGATACAACAAACAGCCAAGGAAGTGTGTACAAGTGAACAAAGGACAAAGATCCCAAAGCCAAGCTGAACAAAGCCATAAGGCGAACAACTTCCAAAGTACAACCTCAAGAGGCGAACAACTTTCAGTTGGAGAATCAACAAGATCAATCAAGCCGACCTAGGCGAACAACAATGAGTCCGAGATAAGGCCCAAAAGAAGACTTTGTAACTAAGATTCAGCTTAGATAAGGTCAAACTAAGGTCAAAGGACACATGTCAGGCATGCAAGCTAGGGAGACCAAGAGTCAGTAGCACCTCATGCTTGCTAGCCTCTATAAATAGTTGTTCTCCAGCTTATTGATATAATTTCGAATTTCAGACAAAAATACACACATAAACGCACCCTAACCTACACATACACGAAATAAGTCCAACTTTAAATTCGATAAATTCACACCCCGATTTACCATTTACGGTGGTAATCAATCACACGATATTGATTGGTGACGTAAAAATGGATTAGAACAGCCACTAATCCTTACGATTAGATTCGTTCACCAACACCTACCCGTAATGAGAACGACGACACATTTCACCGACCCACAAACATTTGTTATGATCCTTGGCCCTGGATCAGGAAGTGTCAAGTTTAGGTTATCTCCATGTGTTTCTGCATAGGGTGGTTCTCCTACCACCACTATTGCATACGAGAAGCTGTTGTTTTTTACGTATTCGGAATCAGGATTCTCGATGAATACCACATCTGTTGTTGGATCCACTGTGTTTTGTACACCACTTAATATTGTGGTACCTGTAGAGTAAATCCATAATTTGAAATTAAAAAGATACTTGTAGGGTAAAAAAAAGGTCTGTGATGGAAAAATTAAACAAGGATTGTAACTTTTCGGGTTAGCAAAATAAGGATTACAACTTCTAAAAGCATACAAACAAAGCTTGTAACTTTTAAAGTAGCATAATAAGGACTGTAACCTTCAAAAGTATAAAAAAAGGACTACACCTTTAAAAGTAACAAATTGAGTCCAAGTTTGCCTGAATTACCATTCTTTTTTTGGGCTCAAATCGCACACCTGGATATCAATTGAAAGCCAACTCAGGTATAAATTCAGCCAAAAAGAGGCCCATGTGACTTTAATGTGGAAAATAAGCCTGAGAGTAATATGGGCTTATTTTGGTCTCAAATTGCAATTTTATAAAAGTCACGATCCCTTTTTTCTACTTTAAAAGTTGTAGTTTTTATTTTAACAACCCAATATGTTATAGTCCATAAAAAAACCATACAAAAAAAAAAAATTCAAGCATATTAAAATTGGACGAGGGGAAATGTCTATCAATTATACTTTCATACAAGGGTGGCTTCGCTACTAGGTACCTAATCATCAAACCACACTATCTTGTTATGTGCACGACCATAAATAGAAGAGCGATATCCAAGTTATCCATTTTGGTTGTACCACTAAAGAAATTATTAAGACATTCTTTTTTACATTTATGTATTACATCATTTGTTACGTCCGATGAAAGCGCAAAAAAAAAGGCGAATAGTAGAAGGGTGATTTTTTTTATTTAGTCACAATTATTTAGTTTTTTTATTAATCAGAGTATACACGTTTAGAAAAAGAAACTAATTACCCGATGTAAGATTGTTGCCGGTCTGTCCCTGCCATTTAATAGTCCAACCACCACATTGATTGCCGAGATCATCAGCGTGGGTCCCAACAACGAGGATCTTTGATGCTTTCTTAGGTAATGGTAATAATGGTTCATCAGCTGATTCACCATTCTTGAGCAACACTAGTGATTTTCGTACCGCTTCTCGTGCTAGCTCTCTATGTTCCTGTGTATAATTTGGACATGCATGCATAAGCAAATGAAACTACACTACAAAAAAGTTCTTTTAAAACATAAATCCTGACATTATAGATTTCCTAGCTAGAAGTAGTCTTAAATGACAAGAAACAATATTTAAGGACATGATATAATATAAAATTTTTGTCATTAAATGTTAATTTTCTTATACTTTTAAGTGTATAATCTTTGTCTATCACTATATAAAAAAAAAGACCTTTAGATAGAAAAATAATAATTACAGAACATGACATGAGGAGATTGTTGTCAATTTTCTTATCGAAAAGCTAACCTGACTTCCCAAGTACTTGGCCATGCTATAATCAGCCAATGGATGTTCAAACAGACCTGATGTAAATTTAACTCTTAGTATCCTCTTCACAGCATCATCAATTCGACTAATGTCAATAAACTTATTTTTCACCAACATAGTTAGACCATCAATGAATTCTGTGTAGTTATATGGAACCATAATCTGCAACATTAACTTAAAAGTTAATTATAAAAGTTAAATTACTAATTATATATATAATTTTTGCCAGCTAGTTTAACTAAGATTTTTGCCAAAAATAATACTTATCAGTGAAAATAACTAATACTAACAAACTAATACATTCTATTAAAATAAGTAATATTATTTAAAAAATAAACTTATTTTGCACGGTGCACCTGTTGTATACGTGTTTTTGTCACGAGAGAAAGGATATGACTTTTGAGCTACAATGCAGATCATAGAAGATTCACATAATTTAAGGAAATGGGCAAGACCAGATCCAATTGTATTGATATAAAATTTGTGCAATTGGTTGATTCGGGTGAAAATTGCATGATTTTATTGCTTATTTAATGTTCATTTTAAGTTTAGTTTCATGCTTTTATTATCTAATTTCGGCTAATTACGCTTGATATAGAGAAAGATTTTGTTTTGCCTTTTGTAGAAATATTGAGGATTTAATGCCAAACGAGGAAGAAACCAAGAGAAAATACAATAATTTCAGGCCATTTTTCGAGCCCATATTGTTGCAATTCACGGCCAATGAAAAATTAATTCAAGCCCATTTACCTTAAGTAGAATTTTACTTCTTAAATAGATAGTTGAGTATTGCAAGTGTCTTGGTACCTGTTTTTCTCTTATTGAGTTTTATTTGTCTATTTTTGTTATTTAATTTGCATGAAACTTTGCTAGATCATTTAATTTATTTGTTATTTTTGTTTTTTTGCTAGTGACATTTAGAATGAGTAATTTAGAAATAGTTTGAATTTTCACAAGCCTTAATTAAGTGATCCTTCTAGAAAGAAAAATACCATCTCCTAACACTTTTATACTAAACCCGTCCTCATGGGATCGACTCATATTTACCATCCCAAGATAGACACCGTGCGCTTGCGACTGACTATTTTTAGGTGTTGAAAATATCAGAATGTTGGTTTACATAAAACTTTGTCATTATAAAAATATGGAATATAGCTATTAAAAATAATAAGATTCAAACCACGGATAACTTAATACATTAGATGATCTATGATTTGCGAGTTGACCTAATGTGTCGGGACCATTTTGACTACTCTAAATGAAATAATCTCATAAAAAGGCCTCTTCAATTTGATGCACATAAAAATGATACACACCTATTGAATTGATTTCTTGTGCACAGTTTTACAAGACAAACCTATTGTAGGACTACCGTTATGGAGTGACTAAGCATAGAATTAAACCATGGTAATACTGCAATAAATTATAAATAAAAAAATCTCATTTAATGAAGTAATAAAATAGATCAAAACAAGGGAGTAGAGTTCAAGAGTAGTACATGTCTCACATTGAACTTATTTATAGGTATATATAGAGTTAAGTTCTAGTTAGAGTTTATTGGTTGTGTGGTAAGCCCGAACCCGAAAGGGAATAACGGATCGTAATGTTGATCACCAACGTTCATGGGAAGTTGATCAACACTCTTGAACCAAGTACGTGGAAGCTTCCCAGTGAAGCCATAATCGCCAAACAAAACATCAACAACGCCTTGGCCTTCAGACCCGGGCAACCAAGCAGCCACCAATGCATCAATCTGTGAGAGGTACGACTCGATCACGACGGGTCTACCTGTAATGAGGACGACGACACATTTCACTGACCCACATACATTTGTTATGATGCTTGGCCCTGGATCAGGAAGTATTAAGTTTAGGTTATCTCCATGTGTTTCTGCATAGTGTGGTTCTCCTACCACCACTATTGCATATGAGAAGCTGTTGTTTCTAACATATTCAGGATCAGGATTCTCGATGAATACCACATTTGTTGTTGGATCCACTGTATCTAGTACACCACTTAATATTGTGGTACCTGAAGAGCGAATCCATAATTTGAAATTAAGAAAGGGGCACTTGTATAGGGTTAAAAAAAGAGTCAAGTGATGGAAAAATTAAACAAAGATTGTAATTTTTTGGGCTAGAAAAACAAGGATTGTAACTTTCAAAGTAGCAAAATAAGGACTATAACCTTTAAAAGAATCAAAACAAAGACTATACCTATTTTTTTTTTTTTTTTGGCTCAAATCGCACACTTGGATATTAGTTGTAAGCCAACTCAGGTATAAATTGAGCCAAAAAGAGGCCCACGTGACTTTCATGTGGAAAATAAGCCTGAGAGTAATTTGGGCTTATTTTGGCCTCAAATTGCAATTTTATAAAAGTCACAATCCTTTTTTTTGCTACTCTAAAAGTTGTAGTTCTTGTTTTATCAACCCAATATGTTATAGTCCATACAAAAAAAAAAAAAAAAAATTCAAACATATTAAAATTGGACGGAGGGGAAATTTGATAATAAAATTAAATTATCGAACTATCAATTATACTTTGGTTGTACCACTAAAGAAATTATTATGAATTACATTTATGAATTACATCTTTTGTAATTTCCGATGAAAGCGCAAAAAAAAAAAAAAAAAGGTGAAAAATAGGTTATTTTTTTTAATCAAAATTATTTATTTTTCCATTAATCAAAGTACACGCGTTTAGAAAAAAAACTAGTTACCAGATGTAAGATTGTTGCCGGTCTGTCCCTGCCATTTAATAGTCCAACCACCACATTGATTGCCGAGATCATCAGCGTGGGTCCCAGCAACGAGGATCTTTGATGCTTTCTTAGGTAGTGGTAACAATGGTTCATCAGCTGATTCACCATTCTTGAGCAACACTAGTGATTTTCGTACCGCTTCTCGTGCTAGCTCTCTATGTTCCTGTGTATAATTTGGACATGCATAAGTAAATGAAACTACACTACGAAAAAAGTCCTTTTAAAACATAAATCTTGTCATTATAGATTTTCTAGCTAGAAATAGTCTTCAAAATTATGTCATTAAATGTCAATTTTCTTATACTTTATAAGTGTCAAATCTCTGTCTATCACTATAAAAAAAGAATGACCTTTAGTTAGAAAAATAATGATAACAGAACATGACATGACGAGATTGTTGTCAATTTTCTTGTCGAAAAGCTAACCTGGCTTCCCAAGTACTTGGCCATGCTATAATCAGCCAATGGGTGTTCAAACATACCCATCGTAAATTTAACTCTTAAAATCCTCTCCACAGCATCATCAATTCGACTCATGGGAACAAACTTATTTTTCACCAACATGGTTAGACCATCAATGAATTCCGTGTAGTTATATGGAACCATAATCTGCAACATTAATTTAAAAGTTAATTATAAAAGCTAAATTACTAATTATATGTATAATTTTTGCAAGCTAGTTTAACTAAAATTCAATATATATATATATTAAAAAAATAAATTACCATGTCAATTCCAGCGTTAACTGAAGCTAGAATTGAATACGTATAATTTTCGTGAGGTGATGAAGTAATTCTGTCAATTCCCTGCCAATCTGATATCACAAAACCCTGAAGTGATGTCATATTAGTTACTGATGGATTAATTATATAATTAACTAGCTAGATAAATTAAAAAATAGAATAAAAGAGAAAATCTACTATTTAAAACAAAAACTTTCGGTGAATTTAAGTATCATTGTTATGCATACAAAATATCATTGTCTAAAAATCAAATATTTTTTAGATAGTGATATTTTGCATGCATAACAGTGATACTACTCGACGTACTCTAAAACGTTGCTTGTTCTTTAGGAAGTCGGTGATGAGTTGGCGGTTAGCGTGCATCTTGATGCCGTTCCAGCTGGAGTAGGAGATCATGACTGTTGAAACACCCTTGATGACCGCATCATAGTAAGCTGGCATATGAGTGCTTAGTAATTCATGTCTTGTTGCTAGTGTGTTATACTCGTCTATTCCTCTTCTCGTTCCACCATCTCCCACGTAGTGTTTGGCGCAAGCTACAACTTTTTCTCTGAAACAAAACCAAAATATAAAACAAAATGCTATAAACATAAAAGGACACTATACTCATCATTGTGATAAACGATTTTGTAGTTTGTTTTTTATTTTTAGTTTATTGCGTGTTGTATTTTATCCAAAGCTTGAGGGATCGATGGTCGTTTACTATAAATAATACCCCCAAAATGCCAAAAGAGTAGCCTTTGACTCATTTAGACACAAAATTAAATTATGTGCCACTTTGATGTCTCATTGGTGCATATTCAAACTTAACTTATGGTGTATCAGTAGTGAAAACAAGGAAAGTCCTAAAATTTATGGGACAAAACTTGTGTTTAAAGTAATCATAGTTTATGGAATCATTAACATTTTGAAGCATTCAAAACTTTTATTTGGATATACAAGGATCCACGACATAAAATGGAAAGTCAACTTAGAACCAAAAACATAAATAAATAGGGGAAATTGCAGAAATGGTTCCATAAGAATTGGTCCTCATGAATTTGGTCCTTTTTTTAGCGCAAATAGTCCCATACGATTTTTCCGTAAAAAAATAACGGATTAACGAGCATGAGGCCCACACGCCCCTTAGTTTTCTGCCAAAAACTCGTGCGTATTATTCCCAACTTCTTAAAACTCTACGAACTAAAGTTGCAGAATCGCCTCCATACTTGCATTTTACATTGAAATGATTGTTAATAGCAAATGCTGGCCCATTTTCCTCCAAAAATCAAGTTGAAAAGTTTTTTTCATCCAGTATTCCATAGAAAACTGTAAAATATTTAACGAATGAGATCTTTTCTGCTAAAAATTGGACTAAAAAAGAACATGGGACCAAATCTGTCAAGTACAAATTCTCATGGGACCATCCTTGTAATTTACCCTAAATAAATATAATTTAAACGTACATTCTAGAGTTGGACAAAATTAACGTGCATTCTAGATTTGACAAAACGTGGATGCTAGAGTTGACACAAAACGTGAAATAAAAGGGATTATGTGACTAAACAAATGCATATATGAAACTTCGTGGTTTTTTTTTTCATTAATTGAAATAAAAAAAACACCAACACGCCTTTTCCATGAATTTAGTTAAATATTCTAATTAGGTAATTATAATCTAGGATAATATTGAAACAAGAAAGAAAAAGAAAAAAAAATTGAGATTAATCTTACTGGCTAGCAACGTAGGGAATTCCCTTTGGAGAACTAGAAGGTATATCGCCCTGTAAACCAGGGATAATCTCAGTCATTGCTCGAACTATGCTTGGATCTTCACTATAGCTCTCATAACACCGTCCCCATCTCGGATCTCTACATACCTATATATTTATTAACACAATAATTAAATAAATTATTATCAATAACACCATATATAATTAATTTTATGTGAGAAAGAATGAATTGAAAGTATTTGCCTCATAACTTTCACTTTTTTTTTCCCGGAAATTCGTCTCAAAATAATTAAAAAAAAAAAAATCCATTTTAGTCCCTCAATATAGTATATTACTCAATTACGTCCCGTTCTTGTCAAACATGATCGTTTCCAGCACACGAATTGGGACGAGCAATAAACATGATCTAAAAAATAACAAAAAACAACATCCTTTTACAAAGGTTGGAAACAGAGCAATACATAATGTTATGGCCCAAAATTGAATATTTTGACTACTTGGAGCCGGGTTCGCTAAAAAATTAAAAGTAATTATGGGATCAATATTTTTTTTAATTGGCTGAAAAAATTAAAGTTGTAGGTTCAAAAAAATTTCTAATTCGATAATGAACTAAATTAATTACCGCAATGCAAGGAGCAAAAGCAAAAGAAAATCCTGTAGCTCTCATTTCTAGAGCAGTCGCCGCGCCAATTTTCTTCACCAATTTTGGGTCCCTATCCAAATAAAAAATAGACACGCATTTATCATGACCATAAAATCAAGAAAAAAATAACATGAACTCAAAGTAGGTAAATAATACACATTGAAGTACTTGCCTAGTAGCACCCAAACCAACATTATGAGGAAAAATTGTAGCATTATAAATATAGTTATTTCCATGAACTGCATCGATCCCGTAAATCATGGGTATCCCGAGACGAGTCGATAGGGAGCCCTTCTGGAGCTCATTCAACATATCGACCCACGTTTTGGGAGGCACCTGCAGGGCCGGAACACTGCCTCCATCATTGAGCACACTCCCTAAGGCAAGAGTTATGAATATTAATTAGAATTTTAATCACTATAGAAAATTAATAATGAATTTGATGAACAATTAGTACCTATGAAATATTTGTTCAAGACTTGAGGAGTTGCAACGCTTAGATCAATCTGCGTCATTTGGCCAATTTTTTCCTCTAAAGTCATTTGATTCATAAGGTGCTCGATTCTCCTATATAGTGGCTGTTTAGGATCTTTGTATATGATATGATCAGCATTTGCCACATGACCTATGCAAATGCAACAACAAAGAATCAAAACTCCGATGAAGGCCATTTTTGCCTGCAACATGGACCCGCAATGAGCAGAAAAAAGAGAGGGGATGGGGGTTAATTCTTGGGGAGAAATGAAAATATGGTTGGTATTTATAGAGAATGTATTGCAATTTAAATTTCAAAGAAAGGTTTAGTATACGTTACACGGCCAGCTTGCGTAATAAATATCTGCAACATTCCATAATTTTTTTTTAGAATTTTTTATTATAAAAAATAGTAAAATATTATCCATTAAGACCTTGAACTCTCCGGACTCAACCATTTTAAAGCAATATTTGACACATTTTACTAATTTATAGTCTTACGCGCGTATTAATATAAATAGTGTTGTCAAAGTGGGTTGAACCCGTTGGGCCGGTCCGCCCCGCCATACTTAAAATGAAGGTTGGGTTAAGAATTTCTTAGCCAGTTTAGAAGCGGATCTAAATGGGATGACCCGTTTGGGCCGCGGGCTTTGACGGGTTGGGCGAGCCGGCCCGCCTTAACAAATGTTTATTCTTTAAAAATAAAATTTTACATTTTTTGTACATTGGCGACTATTATAATATCATTATTAGGACTATTTTGTAAAATTTATGTTCATAGGTGATGAATTTAAATTGTAGGAATATATTTTTATGAATTATTGTCGTTAATATATTGTAGACTTCAATTTGTAGAAAATTATTTTTCCGTTAAAGAATAATAAACATTATTTGTAGAATAAAATTTATAGTGATAGTTATCAAGATAATTTGTTTGATTTCATTTGATTTTGCTGAATTTTATGCATTAGAGCTTTTAAATTATATTTTCTAAAAAAAATAAAAAACATATTAAAAAAATTGAAAGTGGTCGGCCCGCCAAAACCTGAGTCCGTCAATAAGTGGGTTGGGTTGGGGGTTTTGCAGCCCGCCAAATTTCTAGCCCGCCCCGCATCGCCCCGTCAAAAGATGGGTTTTGCCGGGTTTTAACTCGCCCCACCATGCTGACCAATTTTGACAGCTCTAAATATAATTAATTGTAATGGTCTTAAATATTTTGTGAATTCAAAATTATTAATCAATCAATACCTTTATATAACCAAATCATTCCATGCCTATTTTGCAAGTGCCATTGGCCTATATGTCAAGATCTTTGGCCTCTCATTTAGTCAATAATGAATTATTTGTCTTAACCGTTGTTTCCTAAAGTTTTAATCTTAGTCGTTGATTTTGTTTTGAGATTTCTATAAATTTCCAATTCCCCCACCACTTTCAATTGTCTTATTTTGCACTGCCTTTGATTTTAGGATTTCGTCTATTGTTCGTCTTTATTTTTTTCCGCCATGATTTGTGTGTTGTTGTGGTTATCGTAATAATATTCTTAATCTTTGTGTGCATATGTTATTTTAGTAGGTATCTTTCATATTGTTTCGATAATAAATCTTCTAATTATGTAGATTATATTATATTTTTGTCAACTATTTTTTGCAGATTTTTTTTTTCAGGCACTGTCATTTGGTACGTATGCATTTTTCGTGCATCGAAGATTTAGTGTTTTTTTGCTAATACTCTCATCGCGTTCTTTTGTATTCTTTTTGATCTTGCAGATTTTTTTTAATCAGTTTCTTTCGCTTGAGATGTGTATTGTTCGCCCAACTTGAAGATTTTGCGTTCTCTATCTCTGAGATCGTCGGTTTAAAGATCGCGCGTGTTTAGTTTTCGTAAAATTTTGTATTAATGTTTAAATACGATTAGGTAGATGAAATTTTCCTCTTTCAGAGTTTATTTCCCCAGTGAAGTGTATCTTTCGCTTATGTAATTATTTGAGTGTATATATTATTACTCAATTCGATTCAATTGAATCGTTGTATGTATATCTATTATATTAAATATATTATCATTCTTCAAACAAATCATCATCTTTTATATGGTTAGATTTCTATTTTCATATTTTTAGAGCAGATTATGCGGCTAATATATCTGACGTCGTGTGATGCCAATTTATTTTTAATATTTGTCAAGCGTGAGTTGCTCTAGTGGTAGAGCTCCACCACCCGAGGCCCTAGGTCTCGGGTTCGAGACACGGAGAGGGAAAATTTATTCCTTCTTGTGGTGATTCCTCTTGTAGAGGGGTGATGTTTCTCCTCTTGTGGTGATTGTAGTTCGAGTGGTCCCCATCTTGTGGTAGTTGCGGTTCCAGTCTACCGCGAGAGAAATTATTGTTGTCACGTGCTCGGTGGTAGAAGAAGCTATATTGTAATTGATTATATTAGAAAACTAGTTTATGCAGACTTTTAAAATATTATTGAACTTCGGTTTCAATGAATAAATATACATCTGGTGTAACATTATGTATAGTATATTTGACATGTAAATTGAGTATTTTCTATTTATGTTATCCTATCTTATGGAAGTCTATCGTTTGAGGATCGGTCAATTAAAGTTTTTGTTTGTATCCAATTTTAAATTGGGGCTCGGTCAATTAAGCTCTGACTGGCTGTGTTTGTCAAAAATAAAGTTTGAAGTATTATTGTTCAATTGTTGTGCACAATATATATTTTTTTGTCATAGATGGTAATTATTATTTCAGTTTTGTATCGTCAAATCATATTGTTGATTAATCTATATTAAGAGTATGCTTGGCACAATTAATTTTGATTAGTTATGTTTTTTTTTTTGACAAATATGAAATGTGTGGTATTAGTGTTGCGTTATTGCACATGTTTATTGTTCACAAACTTTTTGCTCAAATGTGGCAATTGTATTATTAGTTTCGATACTCAAGCAGCGTAGTAATGCAAATATGGCAATGCATATTCTTATTAGATGCATGTAAATTATATAGTGGTTAAGTGTATTGAGATTATGCTCGACTGAATTTAATTCTGATTGGTTATAAATTGTAATTAATTTGGAAGGTAGACACTTAATGCCGAATTTGTTTGGTCGGTTTTTTTTAAAAGGTTCTGTCGTTAATCCTAATTATTGTATTCAATAGTTTTTTTTCTTCTTTTTTTTGCTGTTGTTTGGAAAATATATTATTTGTTTTAGATTATTGCACGTGTTTCTTATTCATGATTTTTTAGTCGTGTATGTCAATCATTGAATTGATATAATCATGCAAAATATAAAGTAGGATGTGATTACTGTAATATCAATAAATTCTTTCCTATAATCAAGCCTTAAATTGGTTATTTGGTAGAAGATTTAATTTCGTGTTTTGGAAACGGTTAGACTAATCAAGAACTATGATGATCATAATGCATTGAAGCATATAGGTAAGTCGTCTATATTAGTTATGTTTTTTTTAATGAATGTCGAAAGAAGGACTTTTAATGTTGTATTTTTGCACATGTTTATTATTCGTAATTTTTGGCTCAAAATGTTGTAATTGTTGTATCATTTTTGTAGTGATGGATGCATGTGGATTATATAATGATTAATGGGTAGATGTGTTGAGAGTATGTTTGATTCTATTTAATTCTGATTGGTTATATATGTTTGAGAGTGGTTCTAGGGTGCATCCGAGTGCATATTATGCACTTGAATTTTGTACCCAATTTGAAATTAATTTTGACCACAATATTAAAATTCGCGGGTCAACCTAACCCGAAAAAAAATTCGCGGGTCTATCTTTTGTTGAGTTTTTTAGCTGATGCGCTTAACGCTACCACGACGAGCAAGACGGCGAATCGCGTTCTCTCTGAATATATTATATATTTGTGTTAAACTAGAAAAGAACTATTGCTAATCCTTTTCTGAATCATACCATGAGAAAGACTAAAATATTGGAAAATCACCGATCAAAAAGAGAAAGAAGAATACTGACCAAATCACAAATTAAGACAAAATACAAGCCCAAACCTAAACGATAATCGCACTCGCCGTCCCAGAAGAAGAAAACGACAACGTGACAGCAAATGAAGAAGAAAACGATGACGAGACAACAAATTGAACTGCGACTTGGTGAAGAGCAGATGTAATCCAAGTCTTGCTAAGTTACAGTGGATAGGCACGAATGGTTAATGACGTAGAAAAACAACTTTGAGAAGGAAAGAGACATCCTATTTTACGAAAATAATTATATTACACGGGTATTGGTGATTATAACTTGGGTATTGTTGAGTAATTTTTGGGATATTGTTGATTATAACTTAGGGTATTGGTGATTATAATTTGGGGTATTATTAAATAATTCTTGGGGTATTGATAATTATAACTTGGGGTATTATTGAGTAATTTTTGGGTTATTGGTGATTATAACTTGAGATATTGGTGATTAAATATCAGTGTATTAGTGAAAAGAAATTTGGACATATAACTTGGGGTATTGATAATATAACTTGGGGTATTAGTGATTATAAATTGGGGTATTGGTGATATAACTTAATTGGGGTATTGATGATATAACTTGGGGTATTGGTACGAAGTTTATATATTAAAAAAAAACAATTTTATATTATAAGTAAGTTTAAATATAAAAGAATTAATTATATTTCTTAAAATAAAAATACTTGTTTGTTCTTTGAAACTTTAAAAATTTATTAATGATTCAAAATAAATAATTCAAATACGTTTGAAATAATTTTAAAAATCAAATTCCAATTTTAAAAAATCAAAATGTCCTAACTCCAATCCACAATACACATTCAAAATATCCCATTTTCAATTAGAATATTTTATAATTAATTGAAGAAAATAATTAAATTAACATTAAATCCCTTCCAATTCTTCATCCTCAAGCATATTGTATATTTAACACTCTGTAAATAGACTTCCCCATGCCTATCGCCATTCTCTACCTCTTCCTTGCAAATCTCGAGTTCGAAATACTGATTCGAGGTGAAGACCAGAGATATGCAAATATTGAATGTATCAAATTTGCCTACAAAAATTCCGTAGGCAAAATTTTTGTTGGTAAAGAATAAAGATATCTATATAAGTAGAATATTTTGTAGACGGTCTTTATTATAAATTTTTTTTGTTGGAATTTTAAAGTTATATTGGCAATTTTTTGTAGGCGATTCTTTATTTTCTTGTATTGATTTAAACATTGAATTATTACTTTTTATAAATAATCTTTAAAATGATACAATAAGCCCTCTAAATAATAAAAGAAGACATGAAGGCTGCACCTCCCTCTATAAAATTTGCAGATTTTGATCTACACAAACAAAAATAGAAAAAAACTTTTTCTTGTTGTATGGTTAGAGAGTATAGAAACTCTTCCAAGATACTATTATAAGAGTATGTATAGGGTGAAAGTGGTTTATACATGAACCATTGAAGAGTATTAATCGTTTTCACTAAAGAGTATAATTTTTTTTTTAGGGTAGAATTATTAGTTATTTTCACTGAAGAGTATTAGTTGTCTTCACTGAGGAGTCTTAGTTTATTTTCAGTAAACAACTAAGACTCTTCAGTGAAGACAACTAATACTCTTAAGTGAAAACGATTAATACTCTTAGTGAAAACAACTAATACCTTCTAATAATTTATGTATAAATCATTTTTATTCTATACTTTGTCCTATTATAATTAACGCGTTCTCAACCTACAAAAATATTTCCAAGATACTATTATAGCATTAGCAATTGCCTTAGTTGAGTACTAGGATTCAAACTCCTTTGTCCATTCATAAATCACTAACTCTCGTTCAAAGTAATAAGCCTAGAGTTGTAGAGGTTCTATAAATTTGCTTAATACTAACTGTGATTAATCATAACTCACACGAATCAACAACAATCAAATCTCATGTCGATATATTTCATCAAAATTCCAACTTTCACTGCAACATGCATCAATATATAATTTTTTTATTTTTTTTTATTAAAGGTCGAAGGATGATTTGAATCAATAACTTCACAATATTGGCAGTGCTGTTACAACCACACTTGATATGTTCCAATTCGTCGTATAAAGGAATAGAATTAATCATGCAAAAGAACAAAAATAATTAATTAATCTAATCTAATTAATCTTGAATGAAAAAAAAAATTCTAATTAAAATTGTTGTCAATTTCTCACATGACTAAAAATAGCTGAAAACGAAAAGAAAGAGAAGAAGAAGACATAATAATAAAAAAAAACCGGAGTCTATATAAATTGAAAAATATCACCTTCAAACTATACAATAATAAAAGTATATAAATTTTCAAGAATAATTAAATCTAAGTATGTAGCGTTGTGTCAAATTTCTAGAATTTTGTCTTATATAATTAGATGTAGATCTACCAAAAACAAGTCAAACTTAAAAAAAAAAACTCCTTAATTTTTAGCGAAGACCCTCACAATCCAAGTCAAACCTACTTGCCTGATTAAGAAGGAAATTTCCCACATCTTCCTTTGCAATTTGGGGTCGACCCAAGTTAAACTAATTCAGGTTGTCTTGACTCGACCAAACAAAATTGTCTGGAAAATTCAAGAAGAAAATTTGACTCAACATTTTGTTGCTTCTTGATCATAGGTTCACTTGACCCGGTCGAGTTGAGGTGACTCGACCGGTTGAGTGTGTTTTCTTGCTTTGATTTGGTCATTCTTTATCTCATTCTTCTTTTCTAAACTTGTACATTTGAAATTTTGATAGCCTTAGGTCCCACGTCTTCTTTGATCGTGAATTAATAGTCAACTTTGGATCTTATCTTTTTGCACATATTATGTATTTTCTTGCTAGTTCTCACTCATTTCCTGCATACTCAAATTAGTTCTTGATCATACGAGATATACTCAACTAGAATAACAATTAAAGTTTAAATCACACCGAACTCTACCGTTATTTTTAAGACCAAGATTTCGATGCAAAATTGATTCAAACTAATTACAAATGAAAACAACAATTATTTTTATTCACACCTAGAAATATTAAGTTCACACAAAAATAGACCCATTAACCATGATATTAACAAAAGAAATAAACTAACTGAAAATCCCAATTAAATCCAGTCACAACACTAATCCAAAGTCTGAATACTAGAATGACTGCAAAATTGCAAAGTTGAAGGCTAAAATATTAATACAATACATTTTTTTAACACAAAATCAACTATTAAACTGTGTAATCAATCAATCGACCCGAGCCGAGGATTAAAATTTTCATTAGGGAGACAATGACCTCCGACACATTGTGTTTTAGAATTTGCAATCTCCTCTCGAAGGTGAAGGCAGGACCGATTCTTATATAAGGCCAACAAACTAATCGATTCAAAATGTTTCAGAATTTTAGGAACCCACTTTTTTTAAGTACTTTTTAAATATAGATATATACACACACACATATATAAAATAAATTAAATATAAAAAAGGTTGAAACCTAGTTTATTGGTTAATTATTATTGGGCAATTAGCCCCCACCACTGAAAAAGACAGAAGATGTAGATCAAGTTGAAGAATATTTTAGAATAAATTATTTTCTCTTTATAATTGATCAAACTCGGTGTTCTATAAATCTCGATTTACACCGTTCTAAAAATATGAAGACGTTTTTTTAATTTTTGTTTAGTCTAGAGAGGTTGTGAAGTGGTGACGATGAATGCTTATTTAGGCCCTGTAAGGAATCTTCTAAATTCTTTGACACATAAATAATTTTTCCGATGTTGAGCAATGATTTATTTTTTACGTGTATTTTATCAAAAGAATCAAACTCTGCAATTGATATGTTAATTTATACTTGCATTGTTTATTAGATCTTGGTGATGATACCACTTATAGTTTCAAGTGTAGAATGATAGTTTTTCAAAGTTGAAACTCATTAAACTTACACGTGATTAACCAAGTTACATGCAAGATTGAATGAGTTAGTTATACTAACAATTGGGAAATGAGTTGTGGATGAATTTGATAATTCTAACCTGGTTAATGCTTTTGCTATTAAAATTGGTAGACGAGTTGTATTTATGAAATTACTTGGAACATAATTATCGGAATAACCTAAGTTTAATAATATATTTTGTAAATTAACATTGTTAATACTTACAAATTTCTTTTAAGCTATTTATTTAGTTCATATGGATAAGAAATGTAGAATAATGGTGACCTCGATTCTAAAGTTCGATTTAGGCCCAAATATTTTAGGACTAACCTTGGGGGGAGGTTTCTTTAAGAAGAAGAAGAAGAAGAAGAAGAAGATAATGATGAGTGGTGAAAGAAGTAAAGATAAAAAGGCGGGATGAAGCCACTAAAGAAAAGCCTGAAACAAGAAGAGCTCCCTTACACCATTTTACGACACACAATTAATACTTTCCAGTGAAAATAACTAATACTAACATATTAATACATTCTATTAAAACAAGTAATATTATTTAAAAAATAAAGTTGTTTTGCACGGTGCACTTGTTGTATACGCGTTTTTGTCATGAGAGAAAGGATATGACTTTTGAGCTACAATGTGGATCATAGAAGATTCACATAATTTAACGAAATGGGCAAGACCATATCCAATTGTATTGATCTAAAATTTGTGCAATTGGTTGATTCGGATGAAAATTGCCTGATTTTATTGCTTATTTAATGCTTATTTTAAATTTAATTTCATACTTTTATTATCTAATTTCGGCTAATTACACTTGATATAGAGAAAGGTCGTGTTTTGCCTTTTGTAGAAATATTGAGGATTTATGGAAACAATTTAGGTGCCTAATTTTTAACGAAGCCAAACGAGGAAGAAACTAAGAGAAAATACAATATTTTCAGGCCAATTTTCGAGCATATACTGTTGCAATTCACGTCCCCATGAAAAATTAAGTAAAGCCCATTTATTTTGCCCACTTGCTGCTATTAGTTGAGGCTCATTTGCTAGGCAATTGACATTACCGTAAGTGAATAAAAAAGATCAAGGAAATTGGCACTATTACCCCTTAAGTAGAATTTTCCTTTTAAAATAGATAGTTGAGTGTTGCAAGTGCATTAGAACCTATTTTTCCCTTATTGAGTTTTGTTTGTCTATTTTTGTTATTTAATTTGCATGAAATTTTGCTCGATCATTTAATTTAGTTGTTATTTTTGTTATCTTGCTAGTGACATTTAGAATGAGTAGTTTAGAAATAGTTTGAATTTTCACAATCCTTAATTAAGTGATCCTTCTAGAAAGGACAAGCCATCTCCTAACACTTTTACTCTAAACTCTTCCTCGTGGGATCGACTCATATTTGTAGGTGTTGGAAAATATCAGAATGTTGGTTTACATAAAACTTTGTCATTATAAAATATATAATATAGCTATTAAAAATAAGGGATTATATATTTGTAAGTCCCGTAACTTTTCACTATTTTGAATTTGGTCCACATGAATTACATATTTTGATATTGGTCCTGTAAGTTTGAGATTATTTTGATTTTAATCATTTTACCTTGATTTTTTTTTGATATTGGTCCTATATGTTCGATTTTTCTAAAAAAAAATTGGATTACACGTTTTGATTTTGGTCCTATAAGTTTTAAAAGGACCAAATTCAAAATAGTGCAATAAATAGTGTGTGGATTGGAGCAAAATATTAAAAAAAAACGTGTAATCCAATAAATAGTGTGTGGATTGGACCAATTTTTTTTCAAAACGTGTAATCCAATTCAAAATAGTGCAATAAATAGTGCAATTTGGTCCTCATGGTAATACTGCAACAAAATATTAAAAAAAAACACTCATTTAATGAAGTAATAAATTAGATCAAAGCAAAGGGAGTAGAATTCAAGAGAAGTACAAGTCTCACATTGAGCTTATTTATAGGTATATATGGAGTTAAGTTCTAGTTAGAGTTTATTGGTTGTGTGGTAAGCCCGAACCCGAAAGGGAATAATGGGTCGTAATGTTGATCACCAACGTTCATGGGAAGTTGATCAACACTCTTGAACCAAGTACGTGGAAGCTTCCCAGTGAACCCATAATCGCCAAACAAAACATCAACAACGCCTTGGCCTTCAGACCCAGACAACCAAACAACCACCAATGCATCAATCTGTGGAAGGTACGGCTCGATCACGATGGGCCTGTGGGCCTACTGTTGATAGGCGAACATAAATTAATAAATGGCAAACAAGGATTAAAGCTACGTCAAGGATTATGAAGAGCCAACCTCAAATCAAGGGTGATCAACAAAGAAAATCAAGTTGGGGTGCATCTACCAATCTGAGAGGTGTATAAAGTGACGAACAACTCCCCCGACGAATAACTAATGGGCGAACAGGTATTAAGACCCGAGACCAAGAATGAGCCAACTGTGAAGTCATCAATGACGAACAACTTGGTCAAACTATGATACAACAAACAGCCAAGGAAGTGTGTACAAGTGAACAAAGGACAAAGATCCCAAAGCCAAGCTGAACAAAGCCATAAGGCGAACAACTTCCAAAGTACAACCACAAGAGGCGAACAACTTTCAGTTGGAGAATCAACAAGATCAATCAAGCCGACCTAGGCGAACAACAATGAGTCCGAGATAAGGCCCAAAAGAAGACTTTGTAACTAAGATTCAGCTTAGATAAGGTCAAACTAAGGTCAAAGGACACATGTCAGGCATGCAAGCTAGGGAGACCAAGAGTCAGTAGCACCTCATGCTTGCTAGCCTCTATAAATAGTTGTTCTCCAGCTTATTGATATAATTTCGAATTTCAGACAAAAATACACACATAAACGCACCCTAACCTACACATACACGAAATAAGTCCAACTTTAAATTCGATAAATTCACACCCCGATTTACCATTTACGGTGGTAATCAATCACACGATATTGATTGGTGACGTAAAAACGGATTAGAATAGCCACTAATCCTTACGATTAGATTCGTTCACCAACAATTTGGCGCTAGAGGAAGGGGACCGAACCTCCGGTTAGTATAATTACTCAAGAACTTCAAGTTGAAAACTTGAAGATTCAAAGAAAACCTCAAGAAATATTTGAATATTCAAGCAAAGGTGTTCTTGGTGTTCTTGGTGTTCTTCAATATTAAAATTAAAGAACAATCTAATTCAAATGCCTCAATCAAAGGAAACCCAAGCATCACGTTTGTCAAGGAGAGCATCTCCCACCCGAGCCTCGTCGGCCGACCACCAGGATCGAAATCCTAGACATGTGAATAGATCACAGCACACGGCCATAACCCATAATTTCCCGCCTGAAATGGAGGCCCTGGCGAACAACCCTAATGAACTGGCCAAAACCATTGCTGCTCTCCAGGCTCTTCAGAGACAGCAAGAACAGAATAAGCCTTCACAGGCAAGGCCTAGAGATAGACCCTTGGAGGTTGTTAGGGCCAGATCAACAAGGGGCGAGCAACACGAGGTAAACAGCGCCCAGATCAGACGGGACAAGGGCAAGGCTAAGATGGACGAGCCAAGGGAGGGCCAAGCAGAGTCTGCTCACGGGCGAACAACAATGTCGAGCCACGGAACAACATGCTCCAGTGCCCAGGACAGACTTGGCCAACCCCAGTGATGGTCCCATTTTCGAAGGGCAAATTGGGAATTCAGGAGAATTTTTTTTTTAAAACCTTCGCGTTGCACCCTGAAAGAGTTCAGTGAGGAAACACTCAAGTCACTGCGTTGCTGAGAGTCAGAGCTATCAAGTCAGTGATGAGACTTGAAAGCTCAGGCTCTCAATCAAGGCAGTGACTCGAGAGACTGAACTCTCGAGTGCCTAGCCTGATCTGGTCAGTGAGAGGAATCTCCCTGACCTGATTGCTTAACTAAAGTTTTCTTAACAAAGCTCTCAGTGAGCTGATTTTCACAATACTTTAGTAAATACTTTGAAAGATAAGTACGCTCAATTTAACGTGGTTCAGAGACTCAAGCTCTTACATCCACGGCCTGATTTAACAGGAAATCCACTCCTTGGATTCTTGTTTTTAACGTGCCAAGGTGCACTTACAACTGGACTCACACCCCTCCACGGAGCTGCCTCTCCTTACAAACAACTTACTCCCAACAAACCTAACTAGAGGGTTTTGGTTTCGGTTTGGTTTTCTCCAACTAGGTGAGGTTTTCCCTTACAATGTGTTAGCCTTAAGCTAAGATTGGGAAAACCTCTCTAAGCTATGAGTTACAAGCTTGGACACTCAATGAATATATGTGAAGACTCAAATGGTCAGTGTCGTGGGTGTGGAACACTTCCTTATGACTCCCTAACAACTCTCACACCCTCACAGCTCGTAGGTGTAGATTTTCTCCTCTCACACACCCTTCAATCCGCAGCTGGAAGCTTGTATTTATAATGGGGATTCAAATGTATCCGTTGGAGGGAAGATACATTTGAATCCAATATTTAATGGTTTCAACCACTTTTCTTGGAATGCGGCCTTTGTCAGTGTCAGAGTTGCTGCCTCGTGCTGATTGGTCCACGTGGCCTGGATTCACGGATCTTTGACTCAGTGGGTTTGACTAAGACCCACTGACTTTAGGTAGCTTTCTCCTTCACTGACATGATGATCTTCAGTTGGACTGACTCGTCCTCAGTGTAGTTGTCCTTCAGGGACTATTTGAAGATCTCTCCAAGAAGTTTGTCATAAGGCTGGATGACAAACTTCCCTGACCACAGTAGCCTGACTCCTTCAGGCCTACTTGGTGCAGCACTGATCCTCCTGATCAGGCTCTTCACTGAGTGGTCCACCTGACTTAGCTTAGATCAGCCTGACTTGCACTTAGTGGGACTTCCTTCAGGCTTCTCCATTGGTTCAGGTTGATGGCATGTCTTCAGTCAGCTCTTCTGGTTGTCATCTTGATATCTTCAGGCTGTGTTGAGAAGTTCCCCCTCGCTGAGTTCCCCCTCAACTGAGCAACCTATTCTACTGAGAGCTAACCTAGCCTGACCTGATCTAAAGGATACTATCCTGACTGCTTTCAAACCTATTACATGTTGTTTTGGAAAATCATCAAAACTAAAACATATCCCAACAATTTCCCCCTTTTTGATGATTCCAAAACTTCTAACCAAATGATTTTCTATTACAAGAATAATGTCAGAGCACAAGTAATAGTTTGAAATATGCAGGAATTCCCATATTTTAAAACATTTAAGATCTGTTCGGTAGACCATTTTTCTTAACAAAACTGGATCAGTGGTCATGTGAACAACCCGCTCTGATACCAATTGATGGTCCCGTTTTCGAAGGGCAAAATGGGAATTCAGGAGAATTTTTTTTTAAAACCTTCGCGTTGCACCCTGAAAGAGTTCAGTGAGGAAACACTCAAGTCACTGCGTTGCTGAGAGTCAGAGCTATCAAGTCAGTGATGAGACTTGAAAGCTCAGGCTCTCAATCAAGGCAGTGACTCGAGAGACTGAACTCTCGAGTGCCTAGCCTGATCTGGTCAGTGAGAGGAATCTCCCTGACCTGATTGCTTAACTAAAGTTTTCTTAACAAAGCTCTCAGTGAGCTGATTTTTACAATACTTTAGTAAATACTTTGAAAGATAAGTACGCTCAGTTTAACGTGGTTCAGAGACTCAAGCTCTTACATCCACGGCCTAATTTAACAGGAAATCCACTCCTTGGATTCTTGTTTTTAACGTGCCAAGGTGCACTTACAACTGGACTCACACCCCTCCACGGAGCTGCCTCTCCTTACAAACAACTTACTCCCAACAAACCTAACTAGAGGGTTTTGGTTTCGGTTTGGTTTTCTCCAACTAGGTGAGGTTTTCCCTTACAATGTGTTAGCCTTAAGCTAAGATTGGGAAAACCTCTCTAAGCTATGAGTTACAAGCTTTGACACTCAATGAATATATGTGAAGACTCAAATGGTCAGTGTCGTGGGTGTGGAACACTTCCTTATGACTCCCTAACAACTCTCACACCCTCACAGCTCATAGGTGTAGATTTTCTCCTCTCACACACCCTTCAATCCGCAGCTGGAAGCTTGTATTTATAATGGGGATTCAAATGTATCCGTTGGAGGGAAGATACATTTGAATCCAACATTTAATGGTTTCAACCACTTTTCTTGGAATGCGGCCTTTGTCAGTGTCAGAGTTGCTGCCTCGTGCTGATTGGTCCACGTGGCCTGGATTCACGGATCTTTGACTCAGTGGGTTTGACTAAGACCCACTGACTTTAGGTAGCTTTCTCCTTCACTGACATGATGATCTTCAGTTGGACTGACTCGTCCTCAGTGTAGTTGTCCTTCAGGGACTATTTGAAGATCTCTCCAAGAAGTTTGTCATAAGGCTGAATGACAAACTTCCCTGACCACAGTAGCCTGACTCCTTCAGGCCTACTTGGTGCAGCACTGATCCTCCTGATCAGGCTCTTCACTGAGTGGTCCACCTGACTTAGCTTAGATCAGCCTGACTTGCACTCAGTGGGACTTCCTTCAGGCTTCTCCATTGGTTCAGGTTGATGGCATGTCTTCAGTCAGCTCTTCTGGTTGTCATCTTGATATCTTCAGGCTGTGTTGAGAAGTTCCCCCTCGCTGAGTTCCCCCTCAACTGAGCAACCTATTCTACTGAGAGCTAACCTAGCCTGACCTGATCTAAAGGATACTATCCTGACTGCTTTCAAACCTATTACATGTTGTTTTGGAAAATCATCAAAACTAAAACATATCCCAACACCCAGCAACAAGAGAAAGTTGCTCGCCAGGAAGAGGGACATGGGCGAGCAACGTTTGAACAGCCTCGCCCTTCGGTCCATGAAAGACTTTCTCAATCTGCCTTCAGGCGTTTGGGACCTAATGCGGCGAGCAACCCTAAAAAGAAGCTCCAGGATTTGCCTTCTCCAAGCGAGGGACTGCGACGAATAGAAAGGTTTGTACCTTTGTTCGCCGAACAATCTCCAAGTCAGGGGGCATCTCTGGATGAGCTATCAAGCTTGAGGAGGGCGATAGAAAATATGCAGGGACAATTGGACCAGCAAAGAGGTGTAGGGACGACCAGCTTGCCATCTTCACCATTATCAACCTACATTCTGAAAGCCCCGATTCAAAAGAAAGTCCAATTCCCTGCAAGCATTCAATATGACGGCCTTACTGATCCCCGAGTTCATCTAACAAAATACTCAGATTATATGGTCTCGGTGGGAGCTAGCGATGCTACTCAATGCCAAAATTTCCCTTTAACCTTGGGAGATCGGGTGTACAAATGGTTCTCAGCATTGCCACCAGCATCCATCCATTCATTCACTCAGCTGAGTCGGGAGTTCCTGTCTCATTTCTCAACGGCGGGATCATATTTGTCCCAAAAACACCGGTTGTCAGACCTAAAACAAAATGAAGACGAATCAGATCGGGCATTCATGGAAAGGTTTGACAAAGTGCTATTGGAGGGTGAGCCCGTCAGCGAGGATACAAAAATTGTTGCTATAATGGCAGGATTGAAGAAAGGGTCAAAGTTATGGAAAGAGGTACATCTGAAGTGCCCAAGAAGCTACGCCGAGTTCAGAAATCAGGCCGGCATATTCGTTTCTATGCATGAAGCCTTGCAATCAAACTTGGGGGAGAACAAAGTCGACCCCAAGGAGAACAACAAAAAACCTGGTGCAACAAGCTATCGAGTCCCTAAAAACATGAAAGCATTTACTGAAGGGACAGAACTCAAAGAAAAGTTGAATCAGGTGCTAACAGTGTCAGTCGATACTGTTTATGAGAATGTGAAGGATAAGGAGTTGCTCTCCCCTCCCCGAAAAATTCGCCAAGACACTGGCAAACTCAATCCTAACAAGTAATGTGCCTACCATCAAAGCGTGGGGCACTTTACAAGTGAATGTAGAGATTTGCTCAGACAGCTCTGGCGTTTCTACGAGGACGGAAAGCTCTCCGATTTTGTCAAAAGACAACCCGGGAAGAGAATCCGGGAGAACAACTCTGAGGATGAAGATGATCAACCTCAGAACAATAAACCGGCGCGACCAGTTCCTGCCATCCCTACTCGTCCGTTGGAAGATTTATACATGATGGAACCTGCAGGTCCCGCAGGAGGATGTTCTGATGGACGACCGCCAATCTCCAACCGGAAAAGAAAGGCTGAATTACGAGCGATCGACCAAGTCCAGGAAATGGGAGTCAAACCATCTATCATGCAGACGGCAGAACTGACCTTCACGGAAAAAGATCTTGAAGGAGTTTTGACCCCACACAACGATTCGCTTGTAATTTGCGCAAAGATCATGGGGACTCGAGTCCATAGATTGTTGGTCGACACTGGAGCATATACCAACATCTTGTTCAAAAGCACACTCGATAAACTGGGAGACTTTTCAGCCCATGTCCGGGACTCAAACCATAGAATTCTAGGCTTCGGAAATGCAGTGACAGTCCCGTTGGGAGAAATTTCTTTGCTTGTACAACTTGTAACGATCGAGGAACCCGAAAAGAATATTACTAGAATGATTGATTTCTTGGTCGTAGATCAGGAATCAACTTACAACGGGTTCCTTGGTCGACCTTTTTTGAATGAATTTAAAGCTGCCTGTTCAACTTACCATTATTGTTTGAAATTCCCAACAGCAAGTGGAGTAGGCACAATTAAAGGAGATCAAAGAAAGGCTCGGGAATGCCTCTTACAAATGCAAGCAAAACATGCGCAAGTATCCATGATGGAGGCCACAACCAGCAATCCAGTTGATGAACCATCAATATTGGAGAACATGATGGACATGGACGACCACATGGATACTGACGAACAACATCACGACGAACAGATGTTGGACGAACAACTCCTCACCACCCATAAGATACATCATCCCGACGAACAACAAAGGGGAGGTGACGAGCAACATTCAAATGATGACCAGGAGGGCCAGATGCTGACTACCAACAACAAATCAGGGCCAACAGAAGATCTAGATCCCCGCCTGGGGGCAGAACCAATGAACATCGAAAATGATTTTAACTCTGAGGGACCAATACTTGATCCCCGGTGGAAAGGACAAAAACGACGAGCAACTCCAGTTGAAGAGCTGGAGACGTTCAAAGTTAATCCTGAAAACCCGGATCTCGAATTATACATAGGATCTGAGCTCCCTGAGCCTTACAGATCCCGAATGAAAGAGTTCCTCAGCAAAAATCTAGATGTTTTTGCTTGGTCTCATGCAGACATGGTGGGGATAGATCCGAAACATGCTTGCCACAAGCTAAACATTAACCATGCAAAGAGGCCCGTCCATCAGAAACGACGGAAGTATGGCCCAGACAAGTATCAAGCCCTGAATGAAGAAGTTAAAAATCTGTTAGACAACGATCTGATCCGTCAAGCACTTTGTCCACAATGGGTAGCAAACCCCGTGCTGGTGAGGAAGCCAAACGGAACCTGGAGGCTATGCATAGACTTTACAGATCTGAATGCAGCATGCCCGAAGGACAACTTTCCTCTCCCGCACATCGATCAATTGGTGGACAGCACTGCGGGTCACGAAATGCTAACATTCATGGATGCTTTTGCAGGGTATCATCAAATCCCAATGCATCCTGACGATCAAGAAAGCACAGCTTTTTACACTAACAAAAACTTGCTGTGCTGGAAGAGAATGCCCTTCGGCCTCATCAACGCCGGAGCAACTTATCAAAGACTGGTGAACAAAATGTTCGACCAGCAAATTGGTGATACATTAGAGGTCTACGTTGATGACATCGTAGTCAAAAGTCCCCGTAAGGAAGACCATCTCCAACACTTGACCCAAGTGTTCGAAATTCTTCGACACTACAACATGAAGCTGAATCCAAAGAAGAGCAGCTTTGGAGTTCATTCAGGCAAGTTCTTGGGTCATCTTGTTAGTCAACGGGGAATTGAGGCTAATCCAACAAAAGTCAAAGCCATAGTGGATATGCAACCACCACGCTCAATAAAAGAAGTGCAAAGACTCACAGGATGTCTAGCAGCACTGAACCAGTTCATATCCAGATCGGGGGACAAATGCCGTCCATTCTTCGAAGCCATCAAAAAAGGACAGTTCACGTGGACTAACAACTGTCAAAAGGCGTTCAACCAACTCAAGGACTACCTAGAAGATGTGAAAATCCTATCAAAACCCGTCCCAGGAGAAAAGCTATATTTATACTTGGCAGCGTCGGAAGTGGCCATCAGTTCCGTTCTGGTACGGGAGGACGGTAAATTCCATCAACCTATCTACTACGTCAGCCAAGCTTTGCATGAGGCAGAGATCAAATACTCCCCAACCGAAAAGCTGGTGTATGCATTAGTTATGAGTGTGAGGAAGTTACGACCATACTTTTTTGATCATCAAGTTGAAGTGCTAACAACTTTCCCACTCAGACAAATTCTCCATCGCCCCGACACAGCTGGTCGTCTATTAAAATGGTCACTAGAGATTAGCCAATTCGGGGTGACTTATGCTCCTCGAACAACGATCAAAGGGCAAGCGTTGGCCGACTTTATAGTCGAACTAACCTTCCCACCAGATCCGACGAGAGGACTTGATCACCCCTGGCATCTTTATGTTGACGGATCTTCGACTAACGTAGCCTCGGGGGCGGGAGTGGTTCTAATCAGTCCAGGCAGACAAGTATTCACTTCGGCAATCAGATTTGGCTTTATGGCAACCAACAACGAAGCCGAGTATGAGGCTCTCATTGCTGGTCTCCATCTATCCCTTGCAGTAGGTGTCAGACGATTGCAAATATTCGGCGATTCACAATTGATTGTGAACCAAGTCCGAGGTGAATACGAGGTGAAGGATGGCCATATGATCGAATATCAACGGATTGTTGCTCACCTGATGTCCTTGTTAGATCAAGTATTCATTGAACAAATCCCAAGGACGAGCAACACTCAAGCAGATGCATTGGCCCGACTAGCAATAAGCGAAGGACCTGCAGAGTTGGCAGACTGATTAGGCGTGAAATTGTCATGATTCGTAGCTAGAAACGCCCTAGTTTTGGTCGAGTTTATAGAGTATTTAGAGTCAATTGAGCATTATTTCTATACATTGATAAATTTGTCTCTTTGATGCTCATAGGTGAATAGAGGACGAAAAACGGAGTTCGTAGGACTTTGAATCGACTCAAACGGATGCCCGGATGAGAAGATATTGAAGAAATACGATTGGTATTAGTGCGGACGAGGAAAAGTATCATTTGGAAGGATTAGAGATCACTCGAGCGCCTTACTCGAGCGCCACCGCTCGAGCGCCTTACTCGAGCGCGCAAACGTACAGAACAATTCTTGCGCTCGAGCAGCTCGAGCGCCACCGCTCGAGCGAATCGCTCGAGCGCCCAAAACATACAGAGTCATTTCAGCGCTCGAGCAGCTCGAGCGCGACCGCTCGAGCGAATGCATCATTCGAGCTACACTGCTCGAGCGGGACCGCTCGAGCGTTTTGCTCGAGCGCCCATATACTTTTGCCTCCGGATGCGTATTTTCGGCCCATTAACTCCCGTTTCGACCCGGTGCCTATATATACCTCTTCCAAACACGTTTTGAAGGATCCCCAACTTTAGAAATCAATTTTAGACATAGTTTTTGGAGAGGAAGAAGAAGAGCAAGCTTTATTTTACGTTTTGTTGAGGTTTTGCATACGAATTCTTAGTTTCTTTTCATTAGTTCGTTACTTTAAACGCTTTTAATTTCGTTTTAGTTAATTCAATTTCAGTTCTTCGTATTTATTTTCTTTTTAAACCCTAGTTCATGTTTCTTATTTTCTTCGTTCAATTCATCATGTTATTGTTCGTTGTTTCTTCCGTTGCGTTTATTCATGTTAAAACCATGTCCGGCTAAAACCCTTGCATGCTTAGGGTAGGATGAACTCGTAGAAGTAGGATGTGGGTACGTAATTAGAGTAATTCGTGACGTTAGTTTTAATTCTCTTAATTAATGAATTCTTATAATTAATCTGAACTTTACCTTTGAATTTAGTACGAAAGTGTTAGAGAGAGGACGACCGCATCACTCGATAACAATTGGTAGTCTTAACGAGAGGGTTTAGGAAAGGTTAATTCATCTACCGGTTTAGCGAAGGAGGACGACCGCATCACCTTAGTTAAATTAGGGTCTCATTAATTAAGCACAGTTCATTAACTTGTTAGTGGATTAGTGAAGTCGATTGCTAGGATAAAGTATTAGGGTGAGAAATCTTGAGCTTTCATTCTACGATCTTTTACTTAGGTTAATTCTTGGTTGTCACAATTACTTTGATTATGTACCTGCTCCGTTAGTATACGTAGGGATTCCTAACCTGAGCATCACCATCTCACATTAGAACACAACCCTCAGTTAATTTAATTGCTTTAGTATTTTAGTTTACTTAGTTTATTTCAGTATTTTAATTAATCTTTCAAAAACCCAAAAACATTATACTCATATTAACTACGACGCGTAGATCTTCAGGGATCTATTCGCATATACACCATCCCTTGGGTTCGATAATACTTGGTCCCTATACTTGCCCATACTACAGTGAACCCGTTCTCTTGCGGGGTAGCTACTAGTAGAAGCTAGTATAGTCGCTTCAAGTCAATGGCGCCGTTGCCGGGGATGGCGCTGTATGTTTGAATAGGACTTGTCGATAGCTTAGTAGTTAGTAGTGGGTGATTTAATTTCTGTTTTTATTTTTTTATTTTTCTTTCCATTCATTGGGCAGTTGCGTTTTGATCCTTCTGCTAGTGTGTCAGGTTTATGAAAACACGCTCACAAGGCAATACGAGCGAAGAGAGATTACCTGCAGACCCTGAGACAATAGCAAGAAGGAACCGAGCCTTCTTGAGAAGGATGAACGCTGCCGACTTAGGGAAGGGACCAATGGACCTCAATAATGAGTTGGACGATGCTGCCAACGATTTCACTCAGGCAGTAGACCGGGTTGATGGCTCTGGAGGGAATGGTGGTCAGAATCAAGACCAGTTCGTGGATAGCCAAAGCCAGAACCCGGGTGCACAAAATGTAAACAATCCAGCTCAGAACCTAGTCCCAAATCCTCTGAACAATCCTGCTTACCCACAAAACCCGAATAACCCTTTCCACAACCCAGTATACCAACATTACCCATACCCACCTTATCCTTACCCACCATACCCGTATCCTCCACCCCCAGTCTATAATCAACCACCTGTTTACCAACCACCACCCCAACAAGTACCCGTACCAGCTGCTAATCCTCCATACGTTCCTCAGAACGCAGATCAGATGGCTATTCGAGGGAGGTTTGCAGCGCAGCCACAACGGTACTATGATGGAGTGGCTTTGCCTCCTGTTGAGGCGAACAACTTCTCGATATCACCGGGGATTTTAAAGCTGCTGACCGAGAATCAATTCAAGGGGGTGATAGGGAAGGAGAATCCTCACACTCACTTGAGGAGCTTTCTCATGATAGCCTCAACATTCAATTATAATGGCATGTCTGAAGATGCCAAGAGGCTTAGGCTGTTCCCATTCTCACTGACGGGAATAGCTAAGGAGTGGTACGATAATACGCTCCCGCGGGGAGGTATTACCACTTGGGCAGAGCTCGAGCGTCTGTTCCTCGAGCGATTCTACCCTCCATCTAGGACGATCAAGGCTAGGATTGAGATCTCTTCCTTCCGCCAGAAGCAAGGAGAGGACCTACGTCAAGCGTGGGAGAGATACTCAAACATGCTGATTGAGTGCCCGCAGCACGGGTACAACGAGGGAGACATTATGGCATTCTTCAATAGTGGTGCCAGCAAGGATGGTCAAGCCCATTTAGATGCATGTGCGGGCAGAGCATTCCTCAATCAAGGCATAGAGAGGTGTAGGGAGATCGTGGACAACATTGTCACGAATGCCGGTGCTTGGGGTGTGGATGCAGATTTGCAAAGAGTGCATCAGGTTGAGGAGGGAGAAGGAACGAGAAGGCTGCTGATGGCCATGATGGAAAAGATCAACAACCTCGAGTTGGGGAAGAGTTTGGTTGGAGAGCATGCAGTAGAGAATGAGAGAGTAGACCAACCAAGTGGACAGCAAGAGGTAGCCAATTACATGGGAGGTCCGTATTACAATCAGAATGGCTACCAAGGTGGAAACCAGTATGGAAGACCTTCTTATGGCCAACCATTTGTGCCTCCAGGCCCTCAGCCACTTCAAAATCAATGGAGGAACACACAAGGAGTTCAAGGAGGCCAGCAACTTCCTCAAAACACATGGAGGAAAAATGATAATTTTTCTTATGCTAACCCAAAAGCTGGTGTTACCGTTCCTGCAGGTGTTGATCCGGGGTCTAAACCTCCTGGTGGAGAAGGCGGTGCATCAACCGAGGAGATGTTGAGAGCGATCCTTCAGAAGGTGGAGGAAGGGAGCAAGCGGTTGTCATCCTTGGAGTATGATGTGAAGGAGTTGCACAAGAAGGGTGATCAACGTGATCAAGAGCTCCAGAAGATGAACGTTGAGTGGACTAGAACTCAACAAGAGAACAATCGAAGGTTCACTTCTTTAGAGCTCCAGATGAGCCAGATTGCAAAATCAGTGAATAGAATGCCGGAGGGGAACCCGAAAGAGCAGTGCAAGGCGATCCAGCTAAGAAGTGGAACCAACTACGAAGGTCCTCAGATGCCTGCTGATTCTGAGACGCCCCAAGAAGAGATTGAGCCTAAAGGAAATGAAGTTGAGAAGGGCAAGGAAAGTGAGGAGATTGAGAGAGTTCCTAAGTGGAAGAAGGCAAAGGAAGCAAGGGAGAAAGTGAAAGAAACAGAAAGAGATGAATGGGGGGTACCCAAATCTGTGATACCCGTCCCATATCCACAGCGCTTCATGAAAAAGAAGCTTGATGAAAAATTTGCTAAATTTCTTGATGTTTTTAAACAACTGCATATTAATATTCCCTTTTATGATGCTTTGGAACAGATGCCGCACTATGCGAAGTTTTTGAAGGACTTGATCGTGAAAAGACGGCGAGTGGATGAGCCGAATTTGGTGCAGCTGAACCACGAGGTGAGTGCATTAGTGCACAAGGCGCTCCCACCAAAGTTGAAGGATCCCGGGAGCTTCACGATCCTATGTGACATTGGGAACGGGATCAAGAAAGGAGCGTTGTGCGACCTCGGGGCGAGCATTAATTTGATGCCCTTGTCGCTTTTCAAGAAGTTGGAAGGTGGTGAACTTCAACCCACAATGATGACGCTTCAACTAGCCGATCGGTCTATTACTAGACCTCAAGGTGTTGTTGAAGACGTTCTAGTGAGAGTTGGAGATCACATTTTTCCAGCTGACTTTGTAGTGCTAGAGATGGAGGAAGATGAGCACGTACCCTTGATCTTGGGAAGACCGTTCTTAGCTACGGCGGGGATGGTGCTAGACGTGGCGAATGGGAAGATCACGTTGAAGGTTGATGATCAAGAAGTGAAGATCTCCCTATATGAAGCCATGAAACACCCGAGGGAGGATGAGAGCTTGTATTGCATGGATGCAATTGATCCTCGTGTTGAAGACACGCCTTCTATCCCTAATCCTTCTCATATTCATGAATTTTATAATTCTTCACTTGATAATTTAACCCATGAGCATTATGTTCTTGATTATGTTGATAGGGATAAAGTGAAGAAGTTGAAGGATGGAGAGGTGAAGAAAGTGGACGTGGTCCAGTTAGAAGGGAAAGGAGGAGTTAAGAAGAAAAAGTCTAAACTCAAGAAATTGATTAGTAAGACTCCTCCAGATAGAGGGAAGAAGGAGTTGAGACCCATAACACTTGGGGATAAGAAGAAAGCAAAAGAGCTCATGATGGAGGGGCATCAAGGAAAGGAATGCAAACACCACTCTTATGAGAGTAAGGGAGGTAAATTTGAGTTTGATGTCCCATAAGCTCCTTTGAGTATGGTCCGGCATGAGGACCTTAAAAATAGCGCTTAATGGGAGGCAACCCATTTTTATTTGCTTTTGAGTGTTTTTTTTAGTTATTTTCCTTTTATGTTACTAGGATGTTGTTGAGTCGTATGTTTAACCTCGTACTTGAGAGTTTTATTTTGTAGGCTTGTCTCTAAAGGAGTAAAGGTATCATGGAGTTATTTAGATTGAAGGAACCAACTTGAGACAAGGGAGTGTGCAAAGCTATTGAGAGAAACTGAATTGTTCGGTTGAGGTAACCCACAACCCCAAACTTAGACCTCTAGCAAGGTCGAAGTTTGGGGGGTGGAGTTTTTTTTATGTTTCTTGTTACATTGCACATGCATGCACACCCTTATCTTTGAGTTGAGTTTGATTGATTATTGGTTTGTTGAGATACTCCTTGGGCTATTATCAATTTGTTTTGTTACTCAATATTTCATGCCTATCAATCATCTTATGCTTGTTGATTGCTATCTTTGAGTATGATTTGATGAGTAGGGTGAATTGTGAGGCTGAGTTAGAAATTCTTTTGTGTGAGTGTTTGAGTTTGAGCTGATTAGGGAGAGAACTTGTATGCTTATGAGTTTTCTTTTGAGTACTTGTGTGATGAGAGTGAGAATTCACTAGGACTAGCATGGATGTGAAAGCCGTGAGCTTTTGAGCCTTACGAGATTTAAATGCATGATTTAATCTCTTCGTTTGTGAGTGGATCGTCACCCTAGAGGATGCTAGAACTTGCATGTGCTCTTGCTTCTAGATTGTGTCTAGTTTGATATGCCGAATGTGATCTTAGGCCATCTTTGATTTAATTGAGTCACTTAGCCAAAATTTTCCTTACCAATGACATTGATCCCTTGTTAGCCCCTTTGAGCCTAGAGCCTATTTTATTTGCTAGCACATATGAACACTATTCCAATTCCTAAGCCTTTTTGTCCCAATTTGAGTGGAGAATAGGAAAGTGTGAATATGAAGGGAGTGAATTGAGTTGAAAAAGGAAAAGGTTTTTTGTTGAGTGAATATGAGAAGAAGGAGTGATGAGATTTGAGTTGTGGGAAAGAAAAAAAAAAAAAATTGAGAATGAGCAAAGGAAAAAATGAGCTCATGTGTTTGTGCGAAAAAGAAAAAATGATGAAGTGATTGAAAAAGTGAAGGAGTGAGAAAGATAAAAAAATTGAAGTGTTGAGAGAATTGAAAGCGAAAGTGTAGTGATTGAATACGTTTGAAGTAGTTCGTTCTTAATCTCGAAGTACCGAAGTTTTGAATTTCTATTCTCCATTCACTTGAGTCACTTTACCATATTGTTATCTCACCTGTCCAAAGAGCCTACATTACAACCTTTTGAAAGTCCTTTTTGATTCGGCATTGATTTCTAGAGTATGGTCGAAGTTGAGAGCATTTACAAGCCTATGGCTGCCAATTTGTGTGATTGATTGATTGAGTGAGTCCCTTTATCATTGTTATACACTTGTGAGGGAGTTAAACACATCGTTGAGTGCACATCCATGCTTGATCTTGCTGTTTCTCATTATTGTTGCATGAATACGATAAAAGGAATTGAGTGAGTATACGGGTGATTGACTTTTGAAGCTTGAATTCATTAGCTTGCATGATTGATTTTTCCTACTCATTCCTAACAATTTCACTTGACTTATTATTTCATTGCTTGGGGACAAGCAATATGGTAAGTTTGGGGGGGTTGATTAGGCGTGAAATTGTCATGATTCGTAGCTAGAAACGCCCTAGTTTTGGTCGAGTTTATAGAGTATTTAGAGTCAATTGAGCATTATTTCTATACATTGATAAATTTGTCTCTTTGATGCTCATAGGTGAATAGAGGACGAAAAACGGAGTTCGTAGGACTTTGAATCGACTCAAACGGATGCCCGGATGAGAAGATATTGAAGAAATACGATTGGTATTAGTGCGGACGAGGAAAAATATCATTTGGAAGGATTAGAGATCACTCGAGCGCCTTACTCGAGCGCGCAAACGTACAGAACAATTCTTGCGCTCGAGCAGCTCGAGCGCCACCGCTCGAGCGAATCGCTCGAGCGCCCAAAACATACAGAGTCATTTCAGCGCTCGAGCAGCTCGAGCGCGACCGCTCGAGCGAATGCATCATTCGAGCTACATTGCTCGAGCGGGACCGCTCGAGCGTTTTGCTCGAGCGCCCATATACTTTTGCCTCCGGATGCGTATTTTCGGCCCATTAACTCCCGTTTCGACCCGGTGCCTATATATACCTCTTCCAAACACGTTTTGAAGGATCCCCAACTTTAGAAATCAATTTTAGACATAGTTTTTGGAGAGGAAGAAGAAGAGCAAGCTTTATTTTACGTTTTGTTGAGGTTTTGCATACGAATTCTTAGTTTCTTTTCATTAGTTCGTTACTTTAAACGCTTTTAATTTCGTTTTAGTTAATTCAATTTCAGTTCTTCGTATTTATTTTCTTTTTAAACCCTAGTTCATGTTTCTTATTTTCTTCGTTCAATTCATCATGTTATTGTTCGTTGTTTCTTCCGTTGCGTTTATTCATGTTAAAACCATGTCCGGCTAAAACCCTTGCATGCTTAGGGTAGGATGAACTCGTAGAAGTAGGATGTGGGTACGTAATTAGAGTAATTCGTGACGTTAGTTTTAATTCTCTTAATTAATGAATTCTTATAATTAATCTGAACTTTACCTTTGAATTTAGTACGAAAGTGTTAGAGAGAGGACGACCGCATCACTCGATAACAATTGGTAGTCTTAACGAGAGGGTTTAGGAAAGGTTAATTCATCTACCGGTTTAGCGAAGGAGGACGACCGCATCACCTTAGTTAAATTAGGGTCTCATTAATTAAGCACAGTTCATTAACTTGTTAGTGGATTAGTGAAGTCGATTGCTAGGATAAAGTATTAGGGTGAGAAATCTTGAGCTTTCATTCTACGATCTTTTACTTAGGTTAATTCTTGGTTGTCACAATTACTTTGATTATGTACCTGCTCCGTTAGTATACGTAGGGATTCCTAACCTGAGCATCACCATCTCACATTAGAACACAACCCTCAGTTAATTTAATTGCTTTAGTATTTTAGTTTACTTAGTTTATTTCAGTATTTTAATTAATCTTTCAAAAACCCAAAAACATTATACTCATATTAACTACGACGCGTAGATCTTCAGGGATCTATTCGCATATACACCATCCCTTGGGTTCGATAATACTTGGTCCCTATACTTGCCCATACTACAGTGAACCCGTTCTCTTGCGGGGTAGCTACTAGTAGAAGCTAGTATAGTCGCTTCAAGTCACAGACATTATAATTACGAAAATGAATGACCCATCAACAACAAGTTATAATGTCAACCAACTAAGTGATCAAGCCAGTGAAGAAGAAGACTGGAGAACAAGTATAGTCAAATACTTGAAAAGTGGGAAAAAACCAAACAACTCTTTTGAAGCTGACAAGCTAATAAAGCAAGCCGCCAGATATACTCTGGTAGGCGAGCAACTTTACAAAAGAGGAATATCACTCCCACTTCTCAAATGTTTGTCTAGGGGGCAAGGACGAGCAATACTCGAAGAAATACATGCCGGAGTATGTGGAAATCACACTGGGGGGCAAGCCTTAGCATACAAAACTATCAGACAAGGCTATTACTGGCCAACTTTACGCCAAGATGCAATCAAAAAAGCAAAGACTTGCCACCAATGCCAAATTTTTGCACCAAACATTCATACCCCGGCTCAACAGCTCGTATCGGTTTATAGCCCATGGCCTTTTGCTAGATGGGGAATGGACATTATTGGTCCCTTCCCAGCAGGAGTTGGAGGAGTTCGATTTGCCGTTGTGGCAGTCGATTATTACAAAAAATGGGCAGAAGCAGAGGCCATGTTGAAGATCACGCAACATAAAATGATCAACTTCATTTGGAAGAACATTGTCTGTCGTTTTGGAATTCTGCAAACCATCGTGACAGACAATGGTCCGCAGTTTGATGGAAAAGAGTTGAGAGATTTCTGTACAAAATGGGGGATCAAGAAACATTACTCTACGCCCTATCATCCCCAGTCAAATGGACAAGTCGAAGCCGTAAACAAAATCATCAAGCATACGTTAAAAGTACGGCTAGCGGAAAGCAAAAACAGTTGGTCAACAGAGCTTCCGGAAGTCTTATGGGCATACAGAGTTTCTCCCAGGTCAAGCACCGGAGAAACACCCTTTGCGATGGCTTTCGGAACAGAAGCTGTGATACCAATTGAATTAAAGACCAACACAATCAGGACGACCAACTTTGATGAGCAGGCGAACAACTATGCTCTGGCTGCTGAAATAGATTTGTTCGAGGAAAAAAGACTGAGTGTCGAGCTAAAAAATGCTACCTATAAGCAGCGAGCAGAACGCTACTATAATTCCCATGTTAAACTTAGGGAATTCAGAGTTGGAGATTTGGTTCTAAGAAAGTTGCTCGCCCAACCTCCAGGTGTATTGGGACCAACTTGGGAGGGCCCGTATCGTATAACGGAAAAATTCGTTAATGGCGTATACAATATCGAAGATATGGAAGGCAAGCCGGCCCAATACTCCTGGAACGCCATACATCTAAAGAAGTATTATCAATAAGGCGAACAAGTTCTTAGTTGGACGAACAACTGTCTTGGGGGGCAGAGAAACCAAGTAAGGCATGCCAAAAACTTGCCTAATTTTTTGAAATTTTGCTAAGTATAGAATTTAAAGTTGTTCGGCACATTGTATAGTTTAGTGCTATTTCATCTTTTTCAAATTTTAGATAAGGTTGCTCGGCAAAAATCTTATAAGCGAGCATGTTTTGATTAGTGTTTAAAGTTGTTCGTCGACTTGTATATGTTAGTGACGAGCAGTCTTACAACACTTGTAATTTTTTGCGAATGTAAATATAATAGTTGTTCGTCAAAAAGGAAAAGTCCAAAGCTCGAGGTACAAGTCCACCTAAAGGTTGTTCGTTTCTTAAAATGAACAGAACCTAAGGACCAAAGCCACTTAAAGGTTGTTCGTTTCCTAAAATGAACAGAACCTAAGGCTGAACCCGGATTCCACTAAAGGCAAAGTTCAATTCGAACAAAAGCCCAATACTATATGTTATAATTGCAAAGGCATTGACAAAAATGTAAAGGCAATTAACATATAAAGAAAATGAGCGAACATGAGAAAGACATTCCATTAAATCAAAGGCTTTTAAGCCCAAAAGATAGTACAAGCTGAAAGTAGCCACAAGTACTACAAAAAAGGAACGAACAACTATTACAAAAGATGAAGAAAGCTACGTCCTAAAACTACTGCTGCTCGGCGGAAGGAGGATCTTGAATTTGTTCGGCAGAAGGGTCGACAATCATGTCCCGAGCAAGGTCTTCAGCTGCCTTATCTTCCGCCTCTTTAGCAGTTTGTTCGTCAGCAGCGGCCGGCTCTCCCTCTTGCTCGTCTTCAATAGCATGGTGAGGAGGATGGGTAACAGTAATGCTAGAGTCAAGCTTATCAATCTTGACCCCCAATTCAGCCAGGTCCGCCAGCTGGATCTCAATGTTGTTCGGCGGCGGATATTGTTCGATGAACTCATTCAAGTCCTTGCTTATTTCTTCCACCAAGTCCTTGTAGTCATAAGCATCGGCCGAGCGGATGCTGTCCGCGTAGGCGCAAATATATCCAAGGTTTGAAATGGGAGCAGTCCGAGCCTGAACTTCCTCTTCAAGTTGCTCGCGTGTGAAGAGGTTGGTTTCTGACTCCCGGAGACGAGCAACCTCCGCCTCAAGATCGGCGATTTTCTGCTCGGCCGCTGACAGTTTGCTCTTCTCCTCGCCGAGCATGGCTTCTTTGCCTCCCAATTCTCTGGATAAACCTTGAATTTCTTCAAGGTGTTTTTGCTCATTGTCAAGGTAGAGGGAGATCTGGTTATTAAGGCGAGCAATTTTGGCCTCATATTGGCCGACCAGGCCATCCTTCTCTTCGGTCAGCTGCCGAGCTGTACTGGCGTAGCGACGAACAGCATCTTCGAGCTCGGCGAGCTGGATCATTCCCTTCTAGGCGATGGCAAGGCCGTTTGCATGATGTATCAAAGAAAAGTGGAAGTTGTCCGCAATGCTTTGGGCGGAAACGGTCGTCTCCAGAGGCCGGGTCCACGATCGGGCGATCAACTCAGTTGCCCGACGAACATGTTCGCCCGGGATCTCGCGAATGTTAACCGGAGTTTTTGAGCAGGCGTATTGATGGACCGCAGCTGCTCGCCCAAGATGGTCATTAGGCCGATACCTGCGAACAAAAACCCAAGTTACAAGATGTTCTTAAAAGCTGTTCGCCGGCCATAAAGCTAGATATGCTTACTCTTGGAACTTTCGCTCATCCCAACCCAATATGGTGATATCCTCAGGGCCGCGGATTGGGGTAACACTTTTGCCCGCTTTGCCCGTCGTCTCCATAGGCTCGACGGATGAGTGGCGAACAATATCCCCCTCTTGGCGAGCATGACTGTGGCCCACCTTCTCCTTCCCTTTGCCACCACCGGTGACATCTTGGGCCAGCGGCGTCCCGTCCGCCTTCTTTAAGCGTTTCCCCCCTTGAGGAGGAGAAATCGGGGGAACTGGCAGAGCATGGCCGGAAGGTGCCGCAGACCGAGGAACTTTGGCTCCTTCAGCCTTGTTCGTCATTCCCAGTACTTTGGAAGGCGGATCACCCTTCCTTTTTCGGCCTTTCGGAGGCGCCATCTCAAAAACTCTATGTTCGAGGAGAGCAAAACAAGGTGGAACAGCAACAGTGACTTGCTCGGCTAAAAAAAAATGAGTTAGACGAGCAAGTTATAGAAGTCAAATGACGAGCAAAATTGGTTTTTGGAGTTAGAAATTTTTGATATACCAGTGGGCACTTCAATCTGTGCTTCCAAGTGATGGGGATAAGTAAGCAAACGAGCAGCTCTTTGACGCTTCTCGTCGCTTAGGTATTGGATGGTCCTGTCCGCTCTGTTGCGCAAGCCGACCAAATAAGAGGTGAACAGGAACTCGTCCCCGATCTCTTCTCCTTCCGAGTTCCACTTGAGCAATCGAGGACCTGCGAGCAAACAATAAAAGTTAAATTAGAACAACACATTTCGAAGGCGAGCAAAGATAAACTTACGCTTAATTATTCCGTAAGCTGCGGGAGAGTTTATTCGCCCAATGCCACCGTGTGGACCAGAAGATGCTCGCCAATCACCCCCTATGAAGAAAAAGTGTTGTTTCCAATCTCTGATCTTGTTCGGCACCCCTTCTACCATCTTAAGTCCGGTCCTGGCCTTGAGGTAGTAGTAGCCTTCTTCACCAATGGGACATCTGGTGATCGTCATGAGATAGTTGATTTCCTCCGCAGTAAGGCGATCAACGTATCCCTCTAGGGCAAATAAACCCATGGCGCCGAGCAGATTCATCCACCCTATTGGTGTGATCTGTGTAATAGCAAGATTGGTCGCCTCGAGGAAGCGCCCAACAACTGGGGGTAGAGGCAACTTTAGACCAGCGATCAGGGTGTCAATGTTGATCGTGGTGCATCCGGGGGCTGGGCGATCAACTCTCTCTCTCTTCCGGGGAGCCCACATGTGAATATCATAGGGAATCTTGTAGGTCTCCCGGATTGAGTCCAACTCATCCTCGCGAACAACACTCTTGATCTTGCTCGCCTGAAAGTCAGTTTTTATTAAGTCCATTATTTGTCTATGTGGGCGAGCAAAACTGTTCGCATGCTCCTCGACATCTGCTCGCCATTCGAAGGGTCGAGCAACTCCTACTGGGATTTCATTCTCCAACATTTTGGGGGACGGGAATTCAATACTCTTTAAGAACTCGGGAGTGAGTTCGTCAAAAAATGGATCTTCCTCGGATTCAGAGCCGGACGAGGAGCTTTCCTCCGAATTCCTGCTCGCGATAGCAACCAACTCCCTCCCAGATCTCACTGACGGGCGAGCACCAGTATCTTCCACCGATCGAACAACCGAGTCCACGTGGGGGTTCGATGCCGAGGAAATCTCAAAAGGAGGTTGATCTTGATGTGCCACAACGGGAAAGAGGGGATCAAGGGTTTCCTCAGATTTGTTGCTCGAATGTGAAGACATGGAAGAAAGATAGAAGAACGCAGACGGCAGCGACACCACTTGCAGACGGCGGCGATTCCCAGAGAAGACGATGACGCTAATTTCCACACGGCGGCAATGGGAATTTTCGAGGATAAAAAGAAAAAAGGAGGAGAGACAAGAGGGTAACTACCTTGCTTCGGAGATTTGAGGCCAAACACTGGAAGAATAGACGCCGGAGAAGCTTGGAATCGCCAGAGAAGGAAGAATCACCGGAGCACTGTAGCAAGAGAGGAAGAAGTGGGAAATATTTGTTTCCCTCTTCTATTTATACCCCAAGCAAAAAACGGGGCACAAAGCGTAATTTCCAACAAAATACGGGCCAAATTGAAAGAAAACGGGGTAATTTCCGAGCAAGTATAAAAATCAAAGGGCCTACATATAAATATAGGGGCGCGTGGCCTCGGGATTGCTCGCGCGTGGGCGGCGCACAGCCATGCCGCCCACGTCATCTTCGTACAACCCCCAGACCTTGGGGAGACGAAACGACAGACCATATGTTGCTCGCCCAGGCCAATGATGTTCGCCCCAACCCTCATCATTTTGATATCCTAACTATAGTTGCTCGCCACAAAGTTGCTCGTCTGGGGCAACATATAGCCAGGATAGGGGGCAATTGTTGATAGGCGAACATAAATTAATAAATAGCGAACAAGGATTAAAGCTACATCAAGGATTATGAAGAGCCAACCTCAAATCAAGGGTGATCAACAAAGAAAATCAAGTTGGGGTGCATCTACCAATCTGAGAGGTGTATAAAGTGACGAACAACTCCCCCGATGAATAACTAATGGGCGAACAGGTATTAAGACCCGAGACCAAGAATGAGCCAACTGTGAAGTCATCAATGACGAACAACTTGGTCAAACTATGATACAACAAACAGCCAAGGAAGTGTGTACAAGTGAACAAAGGACAAAGATCCCAAAGCCAAGCTGAACAAAGCCATAAGGCGAACAACTTCCAAAGTACAACCTCAAGAGGCGAACAACTTTCAGTTGGAGAATCAACAAGATCAATCAAGCCGACCTAGGCGAACAACAATGAGTCCGAGATAAGGCCCAAAAGAAGACTTTGTAACTAAGATTCAACTTAGATAAGGTCAAACTAAGGTCAAAGGACACATGTCAGGCATGCAAGCTAGGGAGACCAAGAGTCAGTAGCACCTCATGCTTGCTAGCCTCTATAAATAGTTGTTCTCCAGCTTATTGATATAATTTCGAATTTCAGACAAAAATACACACATAAACGCACCCTAACCTACACATACACGAAATAAGTCCAACTTTAAATTCGATAAATTCACACCCCGATTTACCATTTACGGTGGTAATCAATCACACGATATTGATTGGTGACATAAAAACGGATTAGAACAGCCACTAATCCTTACGATTAGATTCGTTCACCAACACCCACCCGTAATGAGAACGACGACACATTTCACCGACCCACAAACATTTGTTATGATGCTTGGCCCTAGATCAGGAAGTGTCAAGTTTAGGTTATCTCCATGTGTTTCTGCATAGGGTGGTTCTCCTACCACCACTATTGCATACGAGAAGCTGTTGTTTTTTTACGTATTCGGAATCAGGATTCTCGATGAATACCACATCTGTTGTTGGATCCACTGTGTTTTGTACACCACTTAATATTGTGGTACCTGTAGAGTAAATCCATAATTTGAAATTAAAAAGATACTTGTAGGGTAAAAAAAAGGTCTGTGATGGAAAAATTAAACAAGGATTGTAACTTTTCGGGTTAGCAAAATAAGGATTACAACTTCTAAAAGCATACAAACAAAGCTTGTAACTTTTAAAGTAGCATAATAAGGACTGTAACCTTCAAAAGTATAAAAAAAGGACTACACCTTTAAAAGTAACAAATTGAGTCCAAGTTTGCCTGAATTACCATTCTTTTTTTGGGCTCAAATCGCACACCTGGATATCAATTGTAAGCCAACTCAGGTATAAATTCAGCCAAAAAGAGGCCCATGTGACTTTAATGTGGAAAATAAGCCTGAGAGTAATTTGGGCTTATTTTGGTCTCAAATTGCAATTTTATAAAAGTCACGGTCCCTTTTTTCTACTTTAAAAGTTGTAGTTTTTATTTTAACAACCCAATATGTTATAGTCCATAAAAAAACCATACAAAAAAAAAAAAATTCAAGCATATTAAAATTGGACGAGGGGAAATATCTATCAATTATACTTTCATACAAGGGTGGCTTCGCTACTAGGTACCTAATCATCAAACCACACTATCTTGTTATGTGCACGACCATAAATAGAAGAGCGATATCCAAGTTATCCATTTTGGTTGTACCACTAAAGAAATTATTAAGACATTCTTTTTTACATTTATGTATTACATCATTTGTTACGTCCGATGAAAGCGCAAAAAAAAAAGCGAATAGTAGAAGGGTGATTTTTTTTATTTAGTCACAATTATTTAGTTTTTTTTATTAATCAGAGTATACACGTTTAGAAAAAGAAACTAATTACCCGATGTAAGATTGTTGCCGGTCTGTCCCTGCCATTTAATAGTCCAACCACCACATTGATTGCCGAGATCATCAGCGTGGGTCCCAACAACGAGGATCATTGATGCTTTCTTAGGTAATGGTAATAATGGTTCATCAGCTGATTCACCATTCTTGAGCAACACTAGTGATTTTCGTACCGCTTCTCGTGCTAGCTCTCTATGTTCCTGTGTATAATTTGGACATGCATGCATAAGCAAATGAAACTACACTACAAAAAAGTCCTTTTAAAACATAAATCCTGACATTATAGATTTCCTAGCTAGAAGTAGTCTTAAATGACAAGAAACAATATTTAAGGACATGATATAATATAAAATTTTTGTCATTAAATGTCAATTTTCTTATACTTTTAAGTGTCTAATCTTTGTCTATCACTATATAAAAAAAAAGACCTTTAGATAGAAAAATAATAATTACAGAACATGACATGAGGAGATTGTTGTCAATTTTCTTATCGAAAAGCTAACCTGACTTCCCAAGTACTTGGCCATGCTATAATCAGCCAATGGATGTTCAAACAGACCAGATGTAAATTTAACTCTTAGTATCCTCTTCACAGCATCATCAATTCGACTAATGTCAATAAACTTATTTTTCACCAACATAGTTAGACCATCAATGAATTCTGTGTAGTTATATGGAACCATAATCTGCAACATTAACTTAAAAGTTAATTATAAAAGTTAAATTACTAATTATATATATAATTTTTGCCAGCTAGTTTAACTAAGATTTTTGCCAAAAATAATACTTATCAGTGAAAATAACTAATACTAACAAACTAATACATTCTATTAAAATAAGTAATATTATTTAAAAAATAAACTTATTTTGCACGGTGCACCTGTTGTATACGTATTTTTGTCACGAGAGAAAGGATATGACTTTTGAGCTACAATGCAGATCATAGAAGATTCACATAATTTAAGGAAATGGGCAAGACCAGATCCAATTGTATTGATATAAAATTTGTGCAATTGGTTGATTCGGGTGAAAATTGCATGATTTTATTGCTTATTTAATGTTCATTTTAAGTTTAGTTTCATGCTTTTATTATCTAATTTCGGCTAATTACGCTTGATATAGAGAAATATTTTGTTTTGCCTTTTGTGGAAATATTGAGGATTTAATGCCAAACGAGGAAGAAACCAAGAGAAAATACAATAATTTCAGGCCATTTTTCGAGCCCATATTGTTGCAATTCACGGCCAATGAAAAATTAATTCAAGCCCATTTACCTTAAGTAGAATTTTACTTCTTAAATAGATAGTTGAGTATTGCAAGTGTCTTGGTACCTGTTTTTCTCTTATTGAGTTTTATTTGTCTATTTTTGTTATTTAACTTGCATGAAACTTTGCTAGATCATTTAATTTGTTTGTTATTTTTGTGTTTTTGCTAGTGACATTTAGAATGAGTAATTTAGAAATAGTTTGAATTTTCACAAGCCTTAATTAAGTGATCCTTCTAGAAAGAAAAATACCATCTCCTAACACTTTTATACTAAACCCGTCCTCATGGGATCGACTCATATTTACCATCCCAAGATAGACACCGTGCGCTTGCGACTGACTATTTTTAGGTGTTGAAAATATCAGAATGTTGGTTTACATAAAACTTTGTCATTATAAAAATATGGAATATAGCTATTAAAAATAATAAGATTCAAACCACGGATAACTTAATACATTAGATGATCTATGATTCTCGAGTTGACCTAATGTGTCGGGACCATTTTGACTACTCTACATGAAATAATCTCATAAAAAGGCCTCTTCAATTTGATGCACATAAAAATGATACACACCTATTGAATTGATTTCTTGTGCACAGTTTTACAAGACAAACCTATTGTAGGACTACCGTTATGGAGTGACTAAGCATAGAATTAAACCATGGTAATACTGCAATAAATTATAAATAAAAAAATCTCATTTAATGAAGTAATAAAATAGATCAAAACAAGGGAGTAGAGTTCAAGAGTAGTACATGTCTCACATTGAACTTATTTATAGGTATATATAGAGTTAAGTTCTAGTTAGAGTTTATTGGTTGTGTGGTAAGCCCGAACCCGAAAGGGAATAACGGATCGTAATGTTGATCACCAACGTTCATGGGAAGTTGATCAACACTCTTGAACCAAGTACGTGGAAGCTTCCCAGTGAAGCCATAATCGCCAAACAAAACATCAACAACGCCTTGGCCTTCAGACCCGGGCAACCAAGCAGCCACCAATGCATCAATCTGTGAGAGGTACGACTCGATCACGACGGGTCTACCTGTAATGAGGACGACGACACATTTCACTGACCCACATACATTTGTTATGATGCTTGGCCCTGGATCAGGAAGTGTTAAGTTTAGGTTATCTCCATGTGTTTCTGCATAGTGTGGTTCTCCTACCACCACTATTGCATATGAGAAGCTGTTGTTTCTAACATATTCAGGATCAGGATTCTCGATGAATACCACATTTGTTGTTGGATCCACTGTATCTCGTACACCACTTAATATTGTGGTACCTGAAGAGCGAATCCATAATTTGAAATTAAGAAAGGGGCACTTGTATAGGGTTAAAAAAAGAGTCAAGTGATGGAAAAATTAAACAAAGATTGTAATTTTTTGGGCTAGAAAAACAAGGATTGTAACTTTCAAAGTAGCAAAATAAGGACTATAACCTTTAAAAGAATCAAAACAAAGACTATACCTATTTTTTTTTTTTTGGCTCAAATCGCACACTTGGATATTAGTTGTAAGCCAACTCAGGTATAAATTGAGCCAAAAAGAGGCCCACGTGACTTTCATGTGGAAAATAAGCCTGAGAGTAATTTGGGCTTATTTTGGCCTCAAATTGCAATTTTATAAAAGTCACAATCCTTTTTTTTGCTACTCTAAAAGTTGTAGTTCTTGTTTTATCAACCCAATATGTTATAGTCCATACAAAAAATAAAAATAAAAATTCAAACATATTAAAATTGGACGGAGGGGAAATGTAATAATTAAATTAAATTATCGAACTATCAATTATACTTTGGTTGTACCACTAAAGAAATTATTATGAATTACATTTATGAATTACATCTTTTGTAATTTCCGATGAAAGCGCAAAAAAAAAAAGGTGAAAAATAGGTTATTTTTTTTAATCAAAATTATTTATTTTTCCATTAATCAAAGTACACGCGTTTAGAAAAAAAACTAGTTACCAGATGTAAGATTGTTGCCGGTCTGTCCCTGCCATTTAATAGTCCAACCACCACATTGATTGCCGAGATCATCAGCGTGGGTCCCAGCAACGAGGATCTTTGATGCTTTCTTAGGTAGTGGTAACAATGGTTCATCAGCTGATTCACCATTCTTGAGCAACACTAGTGATTTTCGTACCGCTTCTCGTGCTAGCTCTCTATGTTCCTGTGTATAATTTGGACATGCATAAGTAAATGAAACTACACTACGAAAAAAGTCCTTTTAAAACATAAATCTTGTCATTATAGATTTTCTAGCTAGAAATAGTCTTCAAAATTATGTCATTAAATGTCAATTTTCTTATACTTTATAAGTGTCAAATCTCTGTCTATCACTATAAAAAAAGAATGACCTTTAGTTAGAAAAATAATGATAACAGAACATGACATGACGAGATTGTTGTCAATTTTCTTGTCGAAAAGCTAACCTGGCTTCCCAAGTACTTGGCCATGCTATAATCAGCCAATGGGTGTTCAAACATACCCATCGTAAATTTAACTCTTAAAATCCTCTCCACAGCATCATCAATTCGACTCATGGGAACAAACTTATTTTTCACCAACATGGTTAGACCATCAATGAATTCCGTGTAGTTATATGGAACCATAATCTGCAACATTAATTTAAAAGTTAATTATAAAAGTTAAATTACTAATTATATGTATAATTTTTGCAAGCTAGTTTAACTAAAATTCAATATATATATATATATATTAAAAAAATAAATTACCATGTCAATTCCAGCGTTAACTGAAGCTAGAATTGAATACGTATAATTTTCGTGAGGTGATGAAGTAATTCTGTCAATTCCCTGCCAATCTGATATCACAAAACCCTGAAGTGATGTCATATTAGTTACTGATGGATTAATTATATAATTAACTAGCTAGATAAATTAAAAAATAGAATAAAAGAGAAAATCTACTATTTAAAACAAAAACTTTCGGTGAATTTAAGTATCATTGTTATGCATACAAAATATCATTGTCTAAAAATCAAATATTTTTTAGATAGTGATATTTTGCATGCATAACAGTGATACTACTCGACGTACTCTAAAACGTTGCTTGTTCTTTAGGAAGTCGGTGATGAGTTGGCGGTTAGCGTGCATCTTTATGCCGTTCCAGCTGGAGTAGGAGATCATGACTGTTGAAACACCCTTGATGACCGCATCATAGTAAGCTGGCATATGAGTGCTTAGTAATTCATGTCTTGTTGCTAGTGTGTTATACTCGTCTATTCCTCTTCTCGTTCCACCATCTCCCACGTAGTGTTTGGCGCAAGCTACAACTTTTTCTCTGAAACAAAACCAAAATATAAAACAAAATGCTATAAACATAAAAGGACACTATACTCATCATTGTGCTAAACGATTTTGTAGTTTGTTTTTTATTTTTAGTTTATTGCGTGTTGTATTTTGTCCAAAGCTTGAGGGATCGATGGTCGTTTACTATAAATAATACCCCCAAAATGCCAAAAGAGTAGCCTTTTGACTCATTTAGACACAAAATTAAATTATGTGCCACTTTGATGTCTCATTGGTGCATATTCAAACTTAACTTATGGTGTATCAGTAGTGAAAACAAGGAAAGTCCTAAAATTTATGGGACAAAACTTGTGTTTAAAGTAATCATAGTTTATGGAATCATTAACATTTTGAAGCATTCAAAACTTTTATTTGGATATACAAGGATCCACGACATAAAATGGAAAGTCAACTTAGAACCAAAAACATAAATAAATAGGGGAAATTGCAGAAATGGTTCCATAAGAATTGATCCTCATGAATTTGGTCCTTTTTTTAGCGCAAATAGTCCCATACGATTTTTCCGTAAAAAAATAACGGATTAACGAGCATGAGTCCCACACGCCCCTTAGTTTTCTGCCAAAAACTCGTGCGTATTATTCCCAACTTCTTAAAACTCTACGAACTAAAGTTGCAGAATCGCCTCCATACTTGCATTTTACATTGAAATGATTGTTAATAGCAAAAGCTGGCCCATTTTCCTCCAAAAATCAAGTTGAAAAGTTTTTTTCATCCAGTATTCCATAGAAAACTGTAAAATATTTAACGAATGAGATCTTTTCTGCTAAAAATTGGACTAAAAAAGAACATGGGACCAAATCTGTCAAGTACAAATTCTCATGGGACCATCCTTGTAATTTACCCTAAATAAATATAATTTAAACGTACATTCTAGAGTTGGACAAAATTAATGTGCATTCTAGATTTGACAAAACGTGGATGCTAGAGTTGACACAAAACGTGAAATAAAAGGGATTATGTGACTAAACAAATGCATATATGAAACTTCGTGGTTTTTTTTTTTCATTAATTGAAATAAAAAAAACACCAACACGCCTTTTCCATGAATTTAGTTAAATATTCTAATTAGGTAATTATAATCTAGGATAATATTGAAACAAGAAAGAAAAAGAAAAAAAAATTGAGATTAATCTTACTGGCTAGCAACGTAGGGAATTCCCTTTGGAGAACTAGAAGGTATATCGCCCTGTAAACCAGGGATAATCTCAGTCATTGCTCGAACTATGCTTGGATCTTCACTATAGCTCTCATAACACCGTCCCCATCTCGGATCTCTACATACCTATATATTTATTAACACAATAATTAAATAAATTATTATCAATAACGCCATATATAATTAATTTTATGTGAGAAAGAATGAATTGAAAGTATTTGCCTCATAACTTTCACTTTTTTTTTCCCGGAAATTCGTCTCAAAATAATTAAAAAAAAAAATCCATTTTAGTCCCTCAATATAGTATATTACTCAATTACGTCCCGTTCTTGTCAAACATGATCGTTTCCAGCACACGAATTGGGACGAGCAATAAACATGATCTAAAAAATAGCAAAAAACAACATCCTTTTACAAAGGTTGGAAACAGAGCAATACATAATGTTATGGCCCAAAATTGAATATTTTGACTACTTGGAGCCGGGTTCGCTAAAAAATTAAAAGTAATTATGGGATCAATATTTTTTTTAATTGGCTGAAAAAATTAAAGTTGTAGGTTCAAAAAAATTTCTAATTCGATAATGAACTAAATTAATTACCGCAATGCAAGGAGCAAAAGCAAAAGAAAATCCTGTAGCTCTCATTTCTAGAGCAGTTGCCGCGCCAATTTTCTTCACCAATTTTGGGTCCCTATCCAAATAAAAAATAGACACGCATTTATCATGACCATAAAATCAAGAAAAAAATAACATGAACTCAAAGTAGGTAAATAATACACATTGAAGTACTTGCCTAGTAGCACCCAAACCAACATTATGAGGAAAAATTGTAGCATTATAAATATAGTTATTTCCATGAACTGCATCGATCCCGTAAATCATGGGTATCCCGAGACGAGTCGATAGGGAGCCCTTCTGGAGCTCATTCAACATATCGACCCACGTTTTGGGAGGCACCTGCAGGGCCGGAACACTGCCTCCATCATTGAGCACACTCCCTATGAATATTAATTAGAATTTTAATCATTATAGAAAATTAATAATGAATTTGATGAACAATTAGTACCTATGAAATATTTGTTCAAGACTTGAGGAGTTGCAACGCTTAGATCAATCTGCGTCATTTGGCCAATTTTTTCCTCTAAAGTCATTTGATTCATAAGGTGCTCGATTCTCCTATATAGTGGCTGTTTAGGATCTTTGTATATGATATGATCAGCATTTGCCACATGACCTATGCAAATGCAACAACAAAGAATCAAAACTCCGATGAAGGCCATTTTTGCCTGCAACATGGACCCGCAATGAGCAGAAAAAAGAGGGGATGGGGGTTAATTCTTGGGGAGAAATGAAAATATGGTTGGTATTTATAGAGAATGTATTGCAATTTAAATTTCAAAGAAAGGTTTAGTATACGTTACACGGCCAGCTTGCGTAATAAATATCTGCAACATTCCATAATTTTTTTTTAGAATTTTTTATTATAAAAAATAGTAAAATATTATCCATTAAGACCTTGAACTCTCCGGACTCAACCATTTTAAAGCAATATTTGACACATTTTACTAATTTATAGTCTTACGCGCGTATTAATATAAATAGTGTTGTCAAAGTGGGTTGAACCCGTTGGGCCGGTCCGCCCCGCCATACTTAAAATGAAGGTTGGGTTAAGAATTTCTTAGCCAGTTTAGAAGCGGATCTAAATGGGCTGACCCGTTTAGGCCGCGGGCTTTGACGGGTTGGGCGAGCCGGCCCGCCTTAACAAATGTTTATTCTTTAAAAATAAAATTTTACATTTTTTGTACATTGGCGACTATTATAATATCATTATTAGGACTATTTTGTAAAATTTATGTTCATAGGTGATGAATTTAAATTGTAGGAATATATTTTTATGAATTATTGTCGTTAATATATTGTAGACTTCAATTTGTAGAAAATTATTTTTCCGTTAAAGAATAATAAACATTATTTGTAGAATAAAATTTATAGTGATAGTTATCAAGATAATTTGTTTGATTTCATTTGATTTTGCTGAATTTTATGCATTAGAGCTTTTAAATTATATTTTCTAAAAAAAATAAAAAACATATTAAAAAAATTGAAAGTGGTCGGCCCGCCAAAACCTGAGTCCGTCAATAAGTGGGTTGGGTTGGGGGTTTTGCAGCCCGCCAAATTTCTAGCCCGCCCCGCATCGCCCCGTCAAAAGATGGGTTTTGCCGGGTTTTAACTCGCCCCACCATGCTGACCAATTTTGACAGCTCTAAATATAATTAATTGTAATGGTCTTAAAAATATTTTGTGAATTCAAAATTATTAATCAATCAATACCTTTATATAACCAAATCATTCCATGCCTATTTGGCAAGTGCCATTGGCCTATATGTCAAGATCTTTGGCCTCTCATTTAGTCAATAATGAATTATTTGTCTTAACCGTTGTTTCCTAAAGTTTTAATCTTAGTCGTTGATTTTGTTTTGAGATTTCTATAAATTTCCAATTCCCCCACCACTTTCAATTGTCTTATTTTGCACTGCCTTTGATTTTAGGATTTCGTCTATTGTTCGTCTTTATTTTTTTCCGCCATGATTTGTGTGTTGTTGTGGTTATCGTAATAATATTCTTAATCTTTGTGTGCATATGTTATTTTAGTAGGTATCTTTCATATTGTTTCGATAATAAATCTTCTAATTATGTAGATTATATTATATTTTTGTCAACAATTTTTTGCAGATTTTTTTTTCAGGCACTGTCATTTGGTACGTATGCATTTTTCGTGCATCGAAGATTTAGTGTTTTTTTGCTAATACTCTCATCGCGTTCTTTTGTATTCTTTTTGATCTTGCAGATTTTTTTTAATCAGTTTCTTTCGCTTGAGATGTGTATTGTTCGCCCAACTTGAAGATTTTGCGTTCTCTATCTCTGAGATCGTCGGTTTAAAGATCGCGCGTGTTTAGTTTTCGTAAAATTTCGTATTAATGTTTAAATACGATTAGGTAGATGAAATTTTCCTCTTTCAGAGTTTATTTCCCCAGTGAAGTGTATCTTTCGCTTATGTAATTATTTGAGTGTATATATTATTACTCAATTCGATTCAATTTAATTGTTGTATGTATATCTATTATATTAAATATATTATCATTCTTCAAACAAATCATCATCTTTTATATGGTTAGATTTCTATTTTCATATTTTTAGAGCAGATTATACGGCTAATATATCTGACGTCGTGTGATGCCAATTTATTTTTAATATTTGTCAAGCGTGAGTTGCTCTAGTGGTAGAGCTCCACCACCCGAGGCCCTAGGTCTCGGGTTCGAGACACGGAGAGGGAAAATTTATTCCTTCTTGTGGTGATTCCTCTTGTAGAGGGGTGATGTTTCTCCTCTTGTGGTGATTGTAGTTCGAGTGGTCCCCATCTTGTGGTAGTTGCGGTTCCAGTCTACCGCGAGAGAAATTATTGTTGTCACGTGCTCGGTGGTAGAAGAAGCTATATTGTAATTGATTATATTAGAAAACTAGTTTATGCAGACTTTTAAAATATTATTGAACTTCGGTTTCAATGAATAAATATACATCTGGTGTAACATTATGTATAGTATATTTGACATGTAAATTGAGTATTTTCTATTTATGTTATCCTATCTTATGGAAGTCTATCGTTTGAGGATCGGTCAATTAAAGTTTTTGTTTGTATCCAATTTTAAATTGGGGCTCGGTCAATTAAGCTCTGACTGGCTGTGTTTGTCAAAAATAAAGTTTGAAGTATTATTGTTCAATTGTTGTGCACAATATATATTTTTTTGTCATAGATGGTAATTATTATTTCAGTTTTGTATCGTCGAATCATATTGTTGATTAATCTATATTAAGAGTATGCTTGGCACAATTAATTTTGATTAGTTATTTTTTTTTTTTTGACAAATATGAAATGTGTGGTATTAGTGTTGCGTTATTGCACATGTTTATTGTTCACAAACTTTTTGCTCAAATGTGGCAATTGTATTATTAGTTTCGATACTCAAGCAGCGTAGTAATGCAAATATGGCAATGCATATTCTTATTAGATGCATGTAAATTATATAGTGGTTAAGTGTATTGAGATTATGCTCGACTGAATTTAATTCTGATTGGTTATAAATTATAATTAATTTGGAATGTAGACACTTAATGCCGAATTTGTTTGGACGGTTTTTTTTAAAAGGTTCTGTCGTTAATGCTAATTATTGTATTCAATAGTTTTTTTTCTTCTTTTTTTTGTTGTTGTTTGGAAAATATATTATTTGTTATAGATTATTGCACGTGTTTCTTATTCATGATTTTTTAGTCGTGTATCTCAATCATTGAATTGATATAATCATGCAAAATATAAAGTAGGATGTGATTACTGTAATATCAATAAATTCTTTCCTATAATCAAGCCTTAAATTGGTTATTTGGTAGAAGATTTAATTTCGTGTTTTGGAAACGGTTAGACTAATCAAGAACTATGATGATCATAATGCATTGAAGCATATAGGTAAGTCGTCTATATTAGTTATGTTTTTTTTAATGAATGTCGAAAGAAGGACTTTTAATGTTGTATTTTTGCACATGTTTATTATTCGTAATTTTTGGCTCAAAATGTTGTAATTGTTGTATCATTTTTGTAGTGATGGATGCATGTGGATTATATAATGATTAATGGGTAGATGTGTTGAGAGTATGTTTGATTCTATTTAATTCTGATTGGTTATATATGTTTGAGAGTGGTTCTAGGGTGCATCCGAGTGCATATTATGCACTTGAATTTTGTACCCAATTTGAAATTAATTTTGACCACAATATTAAAATTCGCGGGTCAACCTAACCCGAAAAAAAATTCGCGGGTCTATCTTTTGTTGAGTTTTTTAGCTGATGCGCTTAACTCTACCACGACGAGCAAGACAGCGAATCGCGTTCTCTCTGAATATATTATATATTTGTGTTAAACTAGAAAAGAACTATTGCTAATCCTTTTCTGAATCATACCATGAGAAAGACTAAAATATTGGAAAATCACCGATCAAAAAGAGAAAGAAGAATACAGACCAAATCACAAATTAAGACAAAATACAAGCCCAAACCTAAACGATAATCGCACTCGCCGTCCCAGAAGAAGAAAACGACAACGTGACAGCAAATGAAGAAGAAAACGATGACGAGACAACAAATTGAACTGCGACTTAGTGAAGAGCAGATGTAATCCAAGTCTTGCTAAGTTACAGTGGATAGGCACGAATGGTTAATGACGTAGAAAAACAACTTTGAGAAGGAAAGAGACATCCTATTTTACGAAAATAATTATATTACACGGGTATTGGTGATTATAACTTGGATATTGTTGAGTAATTTTTGGGATATTGTTGATTATAACTTAGGGTATTGGTTATTATAATTTGGGGTATTATTAAATAATTCTTGGGGTATTGATAATTATAACTTGGGGTATTGTTGAGTAATTTTTGGGTTATTGGTGATTATAACTTGAGATATTAGTGATTAAATATCAGTGTATTAGTGAAAAGAAATTTGGACATATAACTTGGGGTATTGATAATATAACTTGGGGTATTAGTGATTATAAATTGGGGTATTGGTGATATAACTTAATTGGGGTATTGATGATCAAACTTGGGGTATTGGTACGAAGTTTATATATTAAAAAAAAACAAATTTATATTATAAGTAAGTTTAAATATAAAAGAATTAATTATATTTCTTAAAATAAAAATACTTGTTTGTTCTTTGAAACTTTAAAAATTTATTAATGATTCAAAATAAATAATTCAAATACGTTTGAAATAATTTTAAAAATCAAATTCCAATTTTAAAAAATCAAAATGTCCTAACTCCAATCCACAATACACATTCAAAATATCCCATTTTCAATTAGAATATTTTATAATTAATTGAAGAAAATAATTAAATTAACATTAAATCCCTTCCAATTCTTCATCCTCAAGCATATTGTATATTTAACACTCTGTAAATAGACTTCCCCATGCCTATCGCCATTCCCTACCTCTTCCTTGCAAATCTCGAGTTCGAAATACTTATTCGAGGTGAAGACCAGAGATATGCAATATTGAATGTATCAAATTTGCCTACGAAAATTCCGTAGGCAAAATTTTTGTTGGTAAAGAATAAAGATATCTATATAAGTAGAATATTTTGTAGACGGTCTTTATTATAAATTTTTTTTGTTGGAATTTTAAAGTTATATTGGCAATTTTTTGTAGGCGATTCTTTATTTTCTTGTATTGATTTAAACATTGAATTATTACTTTTTATAAATAATCTTTAAAATGATACAATAAGCCCTCTAAATAATAAAAGAAGACATGAAGGCTGCACCTCCCTCTATAAAATTTGCAGATTTTGATCTACACAAACAAAAATAGAAAAAACTTTTTCTTGTTGTATGGTTAGAGAGTATAGAAACTCTTCCAAGATACTATTATAAGAGTATGTATAGGGTGAAAATGGTTTATACATGAACCATTGAAGAGTATTAATCGTTTTCACTAAAGAGTATAATTTTTTTTAGGGTAGAATTATTAGTTATTTTCACTGAAGAGTATTAGTTGTCTTCACTGAGGAGCCTTAGTTTATTTTCAGTAAACAACTAAGACTCTTCAGTGAAGACAACTAATACTCTTAAGTGAAAACGATTAATACTCTTAGTGAAAACAACTAATACCTTCTAATAATTTATGTATAAATCATTTTTATTCTATACTTTGTCCTATTATAATTAACGCGTTCTCAACCTACAAAAATATTTCCAAGATACTATTATAGCATTAGCAATTGCCTTAGCTGAGTACTAGGATTCAAACTCCTTTGTCCATTCATAAATCACTAACTCTCGTTCAAAGTAATAAGCCTAGAGTTGTAGAGGTTCTATAAATTTGCTTAATACTAACTGTGATTAATCATAACTCACACGAATCAACAACAATCAAATCTCATGTCGATATATTTCATCAAAATTCCAACTTTCACTGCAACATGCATCAATATATAATTTTTTTATTTTTTTTATTAAAGGTCGAAGGATGATTTGAATCAATAACTTCACAATATTGGCAGTGCTGTTACAACCACACTTGATATGTTCCAATTCGTCGTATAAAGGAATAGAATTAATCATGCAAAAGAACAAAAATAATTAATTAATCTAATCTAATTAATCTTGAATGAAAAAAAAAATTCTAATTAAAATTGTTGTCAATTTCTCACATGACTAAAAATAGCTGAAAACGAAAAGAAAGAGAAGAAGAAGACATAATAATAAAAAAAAACCGGAGTCTATATAAATTGAAAAATATCACCTTCAAACTATACAATAATAAAAGTATATAAATTTTCAAGAATAATTAAATCTAAGTATGTAGCGTTGTGTCAAATTTCTAGAATTTTGTCTTATATAATTAGATGTAGATCTACCAAAAACAAGTCAAACTTAAAAAAAAAACTCCTTAATTTTTAGCGAAGACCCTCACAATCCAAGTCAAACCTACTTGCCTGATTAAGAAGGAAATTTCCCACATCTTCCTTTGCAATTTGGGGTCGACCCAAGTTAAACTAATTCAGGTTGTCTTGACTCGACCAAACAAAATTGTCTGGAAAATTCAAGAAGAAAATTTGACTCAACATTTTGTTGCTTCTTGATCATAGGTTCACTTGACCCGGTCGAGTTGAGGTGACTCGACCGGTTGAGTGTGTTTTCTTGCTTTGATTTGGTCATTCTTTATCTCATTCTTCTTTTCTAAACTTGTACATTTGAAATTTTGATAGCCTTAGGTCCCACGTCTTCTTTGATCGTGAATTAATAGTCAACTTTGGATCTTATCTTTTTGCACATATTATGTATTTTCTTGCTAGTTCTCACTCATTTCCTGCATACTCAAATTAGTTCTTGATCATACGAGATATACTCAACTAGAATAACAATTAAAGTTTAAATCACACCGAACTCTACCGTTATTTTTAAGACCAAGATTTCGATGCAAAATTGATTCAAACTAATTACAAATGAAAACAACAATTATTTTTATTCACACCTAGAAATATTAAGTTCACACAAAAATAGACCCATTAACCATGATATTAACAAAAGAAATAAACTAACTGAAAATCCCAATAAAATCCAGTCACAACACTAATCCAAAGTCTGAATACTAGAATGACTGCAAAATTGCAAAGTTGAAGGCTAAAATATTAATACATTACATTTTTCTAACACAAAATCAACTATTAAACTATGTAATCAATCAATCGACCCGAGCCGAGGATTAAAATTTTCTTTAGGGAGACAATGACCTCCGACACATTGTGTTTTAGAATTTGCAATCTCCTCTCGAAGGTGAAGGCAGGACCGATTCTTATATAAGGCCAACAAACTAATCGATTCAAAATGTTTCAGAATTTTAGGAACCCACTTTTTTTAAGTACTTTTTAAATATAGATATATATACACACACATATATAAAATAAATTAAATATAAAAAAGGTTGAAACCTAGTTTATTGGTTAATTATTATTGGGCAATTAGCCCCCTGTTGATAGGCGAACATTAGTCAATAAATGGCGAACAAGGTTTAAAGCTACATCTGTTGATAGGCGAACATTAGTCAATAAATGGCGAACAAGGTTTAAAGCTACATCAAGGATTATGAAGAGCCAACCTCAAATCAAGGGTGATCAACAAAGAAAATCAAGTTGGGGTGCATCTACCAATTTTAGAGGCGTATAAAGTGACGAACAACTCCCCGACGAACAACTAATAGGCGAACAGGTTTTAAGACCCGAGACCAAGAATGAGCCAACTGTGAAGTCATCAATGACGAACAACTTGGTCAAACTATGATACAACAAACAGCCAAAGAAGTGTGTACAAGTGAACAAAGGACAAAGATCCCAAAGCCAAGCTGAACAAAGCCATTAGGCGAACAACTTCCAAAGTACACCCTCAAGAGGCGAACAACTTTCAGTTGAAGGGTCATCAAGATCAGTCAAGCCGACCTAGGCGAACAACAATGAGTCCGAGATAAGGCCCAAAAGAAGACTTTGTAACTAAGGTTCAGCTTAGATAAGGTCAAACTAAGGTCAAAGGACACATGTCAGGCATGCAAGCTAGGGAGACCAAGAGTCAGTAGCACCTCATGCTTGCTAGCCTCTATAAATAGTTGTTCTCCAGCTTATTGAAATAATTTTCGAATTTCAGACAAAAAATACACACAAACACACCCAAACTCACACATACACGAAATAAGTCCAATTTCGACTACCGAATTTACAAATTCGATAAATTCATACCCCGATTTACCATTTACGGTGGTAATCAATCACACGTTATTGATTGGTGACGTAAAAACGGATTAAAACTGCCACTAATCCTTACGATTAGATTCGTTCACCAACAATTTGGCGCTAGAAGGAGGGTTCGAACCTTCGGTTTAGTGTGATTACTCAAGAACTTCAAGTTGAAAACTTGAAGATTCATAGGAAATCTCAAGAAATATTTGAAGATACAAACAAAAGTGTTCTTGGTGTTCTTCAATTTATAAATTAAGAAGTAATTTAAATTGAAATGCCTCAATCTAAAGAGACCCAAGGATCACGTTTGTCAAAAAGAGCATCTCAGACCCGGGCCACGTCGGCCGACCACCAGGACCGTGACCCAAGACATGCGAACATGTCGCAACATACAGCCATAACACATAACCTCCCCCCTGAAATGGAGGCTTTGGCGAACAACCCCAACGAGTTGGCCAAAACCATAGCTGCTCTTCAGGCCCTCCAGAGGCAACAAGAGCAGGTTAGGCCAACACAAGCAAGGCCAAGGGACAAGTCCCTAGAGGTTGTTAGACCCAGGACTACTAGGGGCGAACAGCGAGAGGTTGATAGTGCCCAAGTCAGACGGAATAAGGGAAAGGCCAAGGTGGTCGACCAAAGAGAAGTACAGGCTGAGTCTGGTCGCGGACGAACAACTATGTCTAGCCATGGAACAACGCGTTCCAGTGCCCAAGACAGACTTAGCCAACCCCAACAGGAAGCTGCTCGCCGGAGAGCAGAAGATGGGCGAGCAACTTTTGAACAGCCTCGCCCATCAGTCCATGAAAGACTCTCCCAGTCAGCCTTTAGGCGCCTTGGGCCAAATGCGGCGAACAACATTAGGAGGCAAGCCCAGGAAGTGCCCACTCCAAGCGAGGGACTGCGACGAGCAGAAAGGCTAATGCCTTTGCTCGCCGAACAGCCTCCGAGTCAGGGGGCACCTCTTGATGAATTGTCAAGCCTAAGGAGGGCTGTGGAGAACATGCAGGGGCAACTAGACCAACAGAGGGGGATGGGAACGACTAGCATGCCATCCTCACCTTTGGCAGCTCACATTTTGAAGGCCCCGATACATAAAAAGATTCAATTTCCGGCAAGCATTCAATATGAAGGCGTCGCAGACCCCCGGGTCCACTTAACGAAGTATACGGACTACATGGTCTCCGTGGGGGCCAGCGATGCCACCCAATGCCGGAATTTTCCTTTAACATTGGGCGATCGGGTTCACAAGTGGTTTTCATCAATGCCGCCGGCATCAATCCACTCGTTCGTCCAACTAAGTCGAGAATTTCTTTCTCACTTTTCAACGGCGGGGTCGTATCTTTCCCAAAAATACCAGCTGTCAGATTTGAGGCAAAATGATGATGAAACTGACCGGGCGTTTATGGAAAGATTCGATAAAGTTTTGCTAGAAGGAGAACCGGTGAGCGAAGATACAAAGATCGTCGCTGTGATGGCCGGATTGAAAAAAGGGTCGAAGTTATGGAAGGAGGTACGTCTAAAGTGCCCAAAGACTTATGCCGAGTTCAGAAACCAAGCTGGCATTTTCGTTTCCATGCACGAGGCCCTACAAACAAATTTGGGGGAGAATAAAGCCGATCCTAAGGAGAATAACAAAAAGCCCGTCGGGACAAGCTACAGGGTCCCAAAAAATATGAAAGCATTCACCGAAGGATCGGATTTGAAGGAAAAATTGAACCAAGTATTAACAGTATCAGTTGATACTGTGTATGAGAACGTAAAGGAGAAAGAGTTGTTTTCCCCACCACGTAAAATCCGTCAGGATACTGGCAAACTCAACCCAAACAAGTATTGTGCCTACCATCAAAGTGTGGGGCATTTTACGAGTGAGTGTAGAGATTTGCTTAAGCAACTCTGGCGATTTTATGAGGAGGGAAAGCTCTCCGATTTCGTTAAAAGGCAACCTGGGAAAAGAACCCGGGAGAACAACTCAGAAGACGAAGAGGATGGTCAACCTCAGAGAAACAACAGACCCGGGCGACCAGTTCCCAGTATTCCAGCTCAACCTTTTGAAGATCTTTTCATGATGGAACCCGCAGGTCCCGCGGGAGGGTGTTTTGATGGACAACCACCCGACTCTAATCGAAAGAGGAAAGCGGAGCTACGAGCGATTGGCCAAGTACAAGAAATGGGAGTTAAGTCGTCTATCATGCAAACGGCAGAATTAACTTTCACCGAAAAAGACCTTGAAGGCGTCTTAACTCCGCATAATGATTCACTCGTAATCTGCACAAAGATTATGGGGACCAGAGTCCACAGACTGTTGGTGGACACCGGAGCCTACACCAACATCTTATTTAAGAAGACCCTCGATAATCTGGGAGATTATTCGGGTTATGTTCGAAACACAACACACAGAATCATAGGTTTCGAGAATGCTGTGACAACACCGTTGGGAATTGTAACATTAGCAGTACAACTTGTAACGGCTAATGAACCCGAAAGAAATATAACAAGAATGGTAGATTTCTTAGTTGTAGACCAGGAGTCGACCTATAACGGGTTTCTTGGCCGACCTTTTCTCAATGAATTTAAAGCTGCGTGTTCCACTTACCACTATTGTTTGAAATTTCCAACAGCCAGTGGAGCAGGCACAATTAAAGGAGACCAACGGAGAGCACGAGAATGCATTCAACAACTACGAGCAAAATTTGTACAAATATCCATGATGGAAGCAACAAGTTATCCCGTCGACGAACCATCAATGCTGAACAATACGATGGACATAGACGACCACATGGATAAGGACGAACAACACTTAAACGAACAAGTGTTGGACGAACAGCTCGTTACCACCCGCGAGGAACCTCCATCTGACGAACAACAAAGGGGTGATGACGAACAACCCTCAGTGGGGGACTTGGAGGGCCAAGTACAAACGAACAACAATGGGACGGAGCCAACTGATGATCTAGAACCCCGCCTGGGGGCAGAGCCCATGAACATCGAAAATGATTCCAACCCTGAGGAACCCATACTTGATCCCCGTTGGAAGGGACAAAAACGACGGGCGACTCCAGTCGAAGAGCTGGAGGCGTTCAAAGTTAATCCCGACAACGAAGATCTTGAATTGTTCATAGGATCTGAGCTCCCAGAGCCTTACAGATCCCGAATGAAAGAGTTCCTCACCAAGAATCTAGATGTCTTTGCTTGGTCTCACGCAGATATGGTGGGGATAGACTCAAAACATGTTTGCCACAAGTTGAACATAAATCAAGCAAGAAAGCCCGTCCATCAAAAACGAAGGAAGTACGGCCCGGACAAATATCAAGCGTTGAATGAAGAAGTTAAAAAGTTGTTAGACAACGATCTGATTCGTCAAGCACTTTGTCCACAATAGGTAGCAAACCCTGTGCTGGTGAGGAAATCAAACGGAACCTGGAGGCTATGCATAGACTTTACAGATCTGAATGCAGCATGCCCGAAGGACAACTTTCCTCTCCCGCACATCGATCAATTGGTGGACAGCACTGCGGGTCACGAAATGCTAACATTCATGGATGCTTTTGCAGGGTATCATCAAATCCCAATGCATCCTGACGATCAAGAAAGCACAGCTTTTTACACTAACAAAAACTTGCTGTGCTGGAAGAGAATGCCCTTCGGCCTCATCAATGCCGGAGCAACATATCAAAGGCTGGTGAACAAGATGTTTAACCAACAAATCGGAGACACGGTGGAAGTCTATGTAGACGATATCGTAGTCAAAAGTCCCAAGAAGGAAGACCATCTTCAACATCTGACTCAAGTGTTCGAAATTCTTCGACACTATAACATGAAGTTGAATCTAAAGAAGAGCAGCTTTGGAGTTCACTCAGGGAAATTCTTGGGCCATCTTGTTAGCCAGCGGGGAATTGAGGCCAACCCTTCAAAGGTTAAAGCCATCATGGATATGCAACCACCACGTTCGGTGAAAGAAGTGCAAAGACTCACCGGGTGCCTAGCAGCATTGAACCGGTTCATATCCAGGTCGGGGGACAAGTGCCGTCCATTCTTCGAGGCCGTCAAAAAAGAAAAGTTTGCATGGACTAACAACTGCCAAACGGCCTTCGATCAACTTAAAGAATACCTGGGAGATGTTAAAATCCTATCAAAACCAATCCCAGGAGAAAAGCTCTTTCTATACTTAGCCGCATCAGAAGTTGCCATCAGCTCTGTTTTGGTGCGCGAAGACGGCAAATTTCACCAACCTATATATTACGTCAGCCAGGCTTTACACGAAGCAGAAATCAAATATGCTCCAACCGAAAAGCTGGCGTATGCTTTGGTTATGAGCGTGAGAAAGTTACGACCATACTTCTTTGACCATCAAGTCGAAGTTCTAACAACTTTCCCGCTCAGGCAAATTCTCCATCACCCCGACACTGCAGGTCGTCTCTTAAGATGGTCACTGGAGATTAGCCAATTCGGGGTGACCTATGCTCCTCGAACAGCGATCAAAGGGCAAGCATTAGCCGACTTTATAGTCGAACTAACTTTCCCACCAGATCCGACGAGAGGACTTGATCATCCTTGGCATCTCTATGTGGACGGATCATCAACCAATAGAGCCTCGGGGGCAGGAGTAGTTTTAATCAGCCCAGATAGACAAGTATTCACCTCGGCAATCAGATTTGGTTTCATGGCAACCAACAACGAAGCTGAGTATGAAGCTCTTATTGCTGGTCTCCACCTATCTCTCGCAGTTGGTGTCAGACGCTTGCAAATATTTGGCGATTCACAATTGATCGTGAACCAAGTCCGAGGTGAATACGAGGCAAAGGATGATCACATGATCGAGTATCAACGGATTGTTGCTCACCTAATGTCCATGTTGCAGCAAGTTTTCATACAGCAAATTCCAAGGATGAGCAACACCCAGGCAGATGCGCTTGCTCGACTAGTAACAAGTGAAGGCCCCGTAGAGTTGGCAGATATTATAGTTACAAAGATGAAAGATCCATCAACAGTAAGCTATAATGTCAACCAACTCGACGATCAAACCAGTGAAGAAGACTGGAGAACAAGTATAGTCAAATACTTGAAAAGTGGGGAAAAACCAAACAATCCTTTTGAAGCTGCCAAGCTAGTAAAGCGAGCCGCCAGATATACTCTGGTGGGCGAGCAACTCTTCAAAAGGGGAATATCAGTCCCACTTCTCAAGTGTTTGCCTAGGGGGCAAGGGCAAGCAGTACTCGAAGAAATTCACGCCGGAGTATGTGGAAATCACACTGGGGGGCAAGCCTTGGCGTACAAAACTATCAGACAAGGCTATTACTGGCCAACTTTACGCCAAGATGCAATTAAAAAAGCAAAGACTTGCCACCAATGCCAAATCTTTGCACCAAACATTCATACCCCGGCTCAACAACTCGTATCGGTTTATAGCCCATGGCCTTTTGCTAGATGGGGAATGGACATTATTGGTCCTTTCCCAGCTGGAGTCGGAAATGTTCGATTTGCCGTTGTGGCAGTCGATTATTACACTAAATGGGCAGAAGCAGAGGCCATGGTGAACATCACGCAACAAAAGATGATCAACTTTATTTGGAAGAACATTGTCTGTCGTTTCGGAGTTCCACAGGCAATTGTGACAAACAATGGTCCACAGTTTGATGGACAAGAGTTGAGAGAATTCTGTGCGAAGTGGGGGATCAAAAAGCATTACTCCACACCTTATCATCCCCAGTCAAACGGACAAGTTGAAGCTGTGAACAAGATAATCAAGCATACATTAAAAATAAGACTGGCGGAGAGCAAAAGTGGTTGGTCTATCGAACTCCCAGAAGTCTTGTGGGCATACAGAGTTTCTCCCAGGTCTAGCACCGGAGAAACACCCTTTGCTATGGCTTTCGGAACAGAAGCAGTAATACCTATTGAGTTAAGGACCAGTACGATTAGGACGACCAACTTTGATGAACAAGCAAATAATTCTGCTCTAAGTGCTGAAATGGATTTGCTCGAAGAAAAAAGACTCAATGCTGAGTTAAAAAATGCAACATACAAGCAAAGAGCGGAACGTTATTATAATTCCCGTGTAAAAGTCCGGGAATTCAGAGTTGGAGATTTGGTTCTAAGAAAACTGCTCGCCCAATCTTCAGGAGTACTGGGACCAGCTTGGGAGGGCCCATATCGTATAACAGAAAAATTCGTAAATGGCGTATACGATCTCGAAGATATGGAAGGCAAGCCGGCCTCATACTCCTGGAATGTCGTACATCTCAAGAAGTACTATCAATAAATGGGCGAACAATTATCTTGGGGGCAAGTATGGCGAATGAAGTGAATCAAGCAAATGGAATGGATCAAGGATCAAAAACCTGCATAATTTTTTGAAAATTTGGTTACGTATAGATTAAAAAGTTGCTCGCCACATTTGTATAGTCTGGGGCTGCGTCTTTTAATTTTGAATAGAGTTGCTCGGCAAAAATCTATAAGCGAGCAAGTTTTTAGTTTGTGTTCAAAGTTGTTCGTCATATTGTATATGTAAGTGATGAACAGTCTTATAACACTTGTAATTTGTTCAAAATGTAAATATAGTAGTTGTTCGTCAGCAAAGGAAAAAGTCCAAAAGCTCGAGGTACAAGTCCATTCAAAGGTTGTTCGTTTTACAAATGAACAGAACCTAAGGACCAAAGCCACTTAAAGGTTGTTCGTTTTTTAAAATGAACAGAACCTAAGGCTGAACCCTAATTCCACTAAAGGCAAAGTTCAATTCGAACAAAAGCCCAATACAATATGTTATAATTGTAAAAGCATTTCATGAAAATGTAAAGGCAATTAACATATAAGAAGATGAGCGAACAAAAGAAAGACATTCCATTAAAGAAAGGCTTTAAGCCCAAAAAATAGTACAAGCTGGAAGCAGCCATTACAAGTACTACAAAAAAAAAAGACGAACATCTATTACAAAAAGTAGTCTGGAAAAGACTAACTCCTAAAACTATTGTTGCTCGGCAAGGGGAGGATCTTGAGTTTGCTCGGCAGGAGGGTCAACAATCAAATATTTGGCCAAGTCCTCCGCAGCCTTCCGCTCAACCTCTTCGGTATTCTGCTCGCCCGCGGCAGCCGGCTCCTCTTCTTGCTCGCCGTCATCAATAATTGGTGGAGGTTGAGTGATGGTGATGCTGGGGTCAAGTTTATCAAGTTTAACCCCTAGCACGGCCAAGTCTGCCAACTGGATTTCAATGTTGTTCGGCGGAGGATAGTTCTCAAGGAACTCGTTCAAATCCTTGCTCATTTCCTCCACCATATCTTTATAATCATAGGCGTCGGCCGTACGGATGCTATCCGCATAGGCGCAAATATACCCAAGGTTGGAAATGGGGGCAGTTCGAGCCTGAACTTCAGCTTCAAGTTGCTCGCGTGTAAAGGAGCTAGCTTCCATTTCCCGCAGACGAGCATTCTCCGCCTCAAGCTCAACAATTCTTTGCTCGGCCGCTGACAGTTTGTTCTTCTCCTCACCAAGCAAGGTCTCTTTACTCTTCAGCTCGGCAGATAAGCCTTGAATGTCTTCAAGGTGCTTTTTCTCGCCGTCAATGTAGAGGGAAAGCTGGTCATTGAGCCGAGCAATCTGGCCATGCAAGTTGTTCGCCAGTTTGTCTTTTTCCTCGGAGAGTTGCCGAGCAGTACTCGCATAGTGGCGAGCAGACTCTTCTTGCTCGGCAACTTGGGCGATTGCCCTTTGGGCAGTGATGAGGCCGTTGGCGACGAGCATCATCGAGAGGTGGAGATTGTCCATTTGCCCCTGTTGGAGGATGGCTTTGTCCAAGGGACGCGTCCAGGCTCGGGCGACCAACTCCATCGCCTTGCGAACGTGTTCGCCAGGAATCTCCCTTATGTTAACGGGAGTTTTCGAGCAAGCGTACTGATGTACAACACTTGCTCGACCGGGATAATCATCAGCACGATATCTGCAAAAAAGAAAAGAAATTGATACTTAGAAAAATTAAAAAATGAAAGTTGTTCGGCAGAAAAGGGTAGATACTTACTCGGCAAACTTCCGTTCATCCCATCCAAGGAACGTGAGGTCTTCTGGGCCACGGGGTGAACCCACATCTTTGCTCGCCTTTCCCGACCTTTCCGTAGGCTCCGCGGAAGAACGCCTAATGACATCCCCTTCGTGGCGAGCATGACTTTGGCCCACCTTTTCCTTCCCCTTGCCAAGGACATCTTCGGCCAGTGGGGTCCCGTCTGCCTTCTTAAGGCGTTTCCCACCACGAGGTGGGGAAACAGGAGGGGAACGGATTTGAACGGGGGGGGCCGCTTGTCTGGGAACTCTAGCCCCCTCAGGTTTGTTCGTCATTGCAAGCACATGGGAGGGTGGGTCGCCTTTCCTCTTCTTCCCTTTTGGGGGCCCCATTTCAGATACCCTACGCTTGAGGAGGGCGTAACTGGGGGGAACGACAACTGTTACTTGCTCGGCTAAAAAAAAAAAAAAAGGTTAGGCGAGCAAGTTAAACAAATCAATGACGAACAAGACTGGAATCAAAAGTTATAAATTGTCATACCTGGGGGCACCTCAGCTTGAGCCTCCAGGTGGTGAGGGTAAGTCAAGAGGCGAGCAGCTCTTTGACACCTTGCTCGGCAAAGATAGTCAATAGTCCTATCTGCCCTATTTCGGAGGCCAACCAAGCACGAAGTAAACAGAAACTCGGAGCTCAACTCCTCCTCTTTCGAATCCCACTTGGGTAGATGAGGGCCTGTGAACAAACAAGAAAAGTTAAATTAGAACTACTTAGCCCAAAGGCGAGCAAGAAACAAACTTACGTTTCAGTTTTCCATAGGCTGCTGGAGAATTTATTCGTCCAGGGCCGCCGTGTGGACCAGAAGATGCTCGCCAATCACCCCCAATCCAGAAGAAGTGTTGCTTCCAGTCACGAATCTTGTTCGACACCTCTTCCACCATTTTCAACCCAGTTCTTGCCTTGAGATAATGATAGTCTTCTTCTCCTACGGGGCAGCTTGTAATTGTCATCAAGTAGTTGATCTCTTCCGCAGTGATCCGATCAACATACCCCTCCAAGGCGAACAAGCACATAGAGCCTAGGAGGTTCATCCACCCAATTGGAGTAATTTGGGTGATGGCCAAGTTGGTCGCCTCCAGGAATCGACCAACAACGGGTGGAAGAGGCAGCTTTAGTCCGGCAATCAAGGTGTGAAGGTTGATCGCCGTGCATCCTGGAGGTGGGCGATCAGCTCTTTCCTTTCTCCGAGGGGCCCACAGGTGAATATCGTATGGGATTTTGTAGTCCTTCCGGATCGAGTCCAGTTCATCTTCGCGAACAACACTTTTTATCTTGCTCGCCTGGTACTCAGTTTTCACCTTATCCATTATTTGTCTCTGGGGACGGGGAAAGCTGTTCGCATACCTTTCAGCATATGCTCGCCATTCGAATAGCCGAGCAACCCCAGCTGGGATCTCATTTTCCCGCATCTTTGGGGATGGAAAGTTAATACTCTCCAGGAACTCGCGAGTGAGATCGTTAAGATCTGGATCTCCAGATTCGGCAGAAGACGAAGAGCTATCGTCCAAATTGTTGTTCGCCACAACTGTTAATTCTCTCCCAGATGGGCCCGCACCAGTGTTTTCCACAGAGCGAACAACTGAGTCCACGTGAGTGTTCGACGCTGAGGAAACCTCAAATGGCTCCAGATCGCGAGCAACAATGGGAAAAAGGGGATCTAGGGTCTCCTCAGTTTTATTGCTCGAGTGCGAAGACATAGAAGAGGAAGAAAAATCCTAGCGGCGGTAGAAAGAGTTGCAGACGGCGGCGCTATCCCGGAGAAGACGGTGGCGCTCGGGTCCACACGGCGGCAGAAAGGATTTTCGAGAGAAAAAGATAGAGAGAAAAAAGAGTAACTACCTGGGAATTGAAGTTTGAAACCAAAGGCGGAAAGGCAGACGTCGGAAAGCTTGGTATCGCCGGAGGGAGGAGGAAGTCGCCGGAGCACTGTAGTAGGAGAAGAAGAAGTGGGAAAAATTTCAGTTTTCCCACTATTTATACCCCAAGTAAAAACGGGGTCCCAGACGTAATTTCCCAAAAACCCCGGGGCCAAATTGAGAGAAAACGGGGTAATTTCCAAATAAGTTCAAAAATTTGGGGACCTATATGTAATTATAGGGGCGCGTGGCCTCGGGATTGCTCGCGCGTGGGCGGCGCACAGCCATGCCGCCCACGTCATCTTCGTACAACTCCTAGACCTTGGGAAGACGAAACGACGGACCATATGTTGCTCGCCCAGACCAATGATGTTCGTCCCAACCATCATTATTTTGATATCCTAACTATAGTTGCTCGCCACAAAGTTGCTCGTCTGGGGCAACATATAGCCAGGATAGGGGGCAATTGTTGATAGGCGAACATTAGTCAATAAATGGCGAACAAGGTTTAAAGCTACATCTGTTGATAGGCGAACATTAGTCAATAAATGGCGAACAAGGTTTAAAGCTACATCAAGGATTATGAAGAGCCAACCTCAAATCAAGGGTGATCAACAAAGAAAATCAAGTTGGGGTGCATCTACCAATTTTAGAGGCGTATAAAGTGACGAACAACTCCCCGACGAACAACTAATAGGCGAACAGGTTTTAAGACCCGAGACCAAGAATGAGCCAACTGTGAAGTCATCAATGACAAACAACTTGGTCAAACTATGATACAACAAACAGCCAAAGAAGTGTGTACAAGTGAACAAAGGACAAAGATCCCAAAGCCAAGCTGAACAAAGCCATAAGGCGAACAACTTCCAAAGTACACCCTCAAGAGGCGAACAACTTTCAGTTGAAGGGTCATCAAGATCAGTCAAGCCGACCTAGGCGAACAACAATGAGTCCGAGATAAGGCCCAAAAGAAGACTTTGTAACTAAGGTTCAGCTTAGATAAGGTCAAACTAAGGTCAAAGGACACATGTCAGGCATGCAAGCTAGGGAGATCAAGAGTCAGTAGCACCTCATGCTTGCTAGCCTCTATAAATAGTTGTTCTCCAGCTTATTGAAATAATTTTCGAATTTCAGACAAAAAATACACACAAACACACCCAAACTCACACATACACGAAATAAGTCCAATTTCGACTACCGAATTTACAAATTCGATAAATTCATACCCCGATTTACCATTTACGGTGGTAATCAATCACACGTTATTGATTGGTGACGTAAAAACGGATTAAAACAGCCACTAATCCTTACGATTAGATTCGTTCACCAACACCCCCACCACTGAAAAAGACAGAAGATGTAGATCAAGTTGAAGAATATTTTAGAATAAATTATTTTCTCTTTATAATTGATCAAACTCGGTGTTCTATAAATCTCGATTTACACCGTTCTAAAAATATGAAGATGTTTTTTTAATTTTTGTTTAGTCTAGAGAGGTTGTGAAGTGGTGACGATGAATGCTTATTTAGGCCCTGTAAGGAATCTTCTAAATTCTTTGACACATAAATAATTTTTCCGATGTTGAGCAATGATTTATTTTTTACGTGTATTTTATCAAAAGAAACAAACTCTGCAATTGATATGTTAATTTATACTTGCATTGTTTATTAGATCTTGGTGATGATACCACTTATAGTTTCAAGTGTAGAATGATAGTTTTTCAAAGTTGAAACTCATTAAACTTACACGTGATTAACCAAGTTACATGCAAGATTGAATGAGTTAGTTATACTAACAATTGGGAAAGGAGTTGTGGATGAATTTGATAATTCTAACCTGGTTAATGCTTTTGCTATTAAAATTGGTAGACGAGTTGTATTTATGAAATTACTTGGAACATAATTATCGGAATAACCTAAGTTTAATAATATATTTTGTAAATTAACATTGTTAATACTTACAAATTTCTTTTAAGCTATTTATTTAGTTCATATGGATAAGAAATGTAGAATAATGGTGACCTCGATTCTAAAGTTCGATATAGGCCCAAATATTTTAGGACTAACCTTGGGGGGAGGTTTCTTTAAGAAGAAGAAGAAGAAGAAGAAGAAGATAAAAAGGCGGGATGAAGCCACTAAAGAAAAGCCTGAAACAAGAAGAGCTCCCTTACACCATTTTACGACACACAATTAATACTTTCCAGTGAAAATAACTAATACTAACATATTAATACATTCTATTAAAACAAGTAATATTATTTAAAAAATAAAGTTGTTTTGCACGGTGCACTTGTTGTATACGCGTTTTTGTCATGAGAGAAAGGATATGACTTTTGAGCTACAATGTGGATCATAGAAGATTCACATAATTTAACGAAATGGGCAAGACCATATCCAATTGTATTGATCTAAAATTTGTGCAATTGGTTGATTCGGATGAAAATTGCCTGATTTTATTGCTTATTTAATGCTTATTTTAAATTTAATTTCATACTTTTATTATCTAATTTCGGCTAATTACACTTGATATAGAGAAAGGTCGTGTTTTGCCTTTTGTAGAAATATTGAGGATTTATGGAAACAATTTAGGTGCCTAAATTTTAACGAAGCCAAACGAGGAAGAAACTAAGAGAAAATACAATATTTTCAGGCCAATTTTCGAGCATATACTGTTGCAATTCACGTCCCCATGAAAAATTAAGTAAAGCCCATTTATTTTGCCCACTTGCTGCTATTAGTTGAGGCTCATTTGCTAGGCAATTGACATTACCGTAAGTGAATAAAAAAGATCAAGGAAATTGGCACTATTACCCCTTAAGTAGAATTTTGCTTTTAAAATAGATAGTTGAGTGTTGCAAGTGCATTAGAACCTATTTTTCCCTTATTGAGTTTTGTTTGTCTATTTTTGTTATTTAATTTGCATGAAATTTTGCTCGATCATTTAATTTAGTTGTTATTTTTGTTATCTTGCTAGTGACATTTAGAATGAGTAATTTAGAAATAGTTTGAATTTTCACAATCCTTAATTAAGTGATCCTTCTAGAAAGGACAAGACCATCTCCTAACACTTTTACTCTAAACTCTTCCTCGTGGGATCGACTCATATTTGTAGGTGTTGGAAAATATCAGAATGTTGGTTTACATAAAACTTTGTCATTATAAAATATATAATATAGCTATTAAAAATAAGGGATTATATATTTGTATGTCCCGTAACTTTGCACTGTTTTGAATTTGGTCCACATGAATTACATGTTTTGATATTGGTCCTGTAAGTTTGAGATTATTTTGATTTTAATCGTTTTACCTTGATTTTTTTTTATATTGGTCCTATATGTTCAATTTTTCTAAAAAAAAATTGGATTACACGTTTTGATTTTGGTCCTATAAGTTTTAAAAGGACCAAATTCAAAATAGTGCAATAAATAGTGTGTGGATTGGAGCAAAATATTAAAAAAAACGTGTAATCCAATAAATAGTGTGTGGATTGGACCAATTTTTTTTCAAAACGTGTAATCCAATTCAAAATAGTGCAATTTTGTCCTCATGGTAATACTGCAACAAAATATTAAAAAAAAAACACTCATTTAATGAAGTAATAAATTAGATCAAAGCAAAGGGAGTAGAATTCAAGAGAAGTACAAGTCTCACATTGAGCTTATTTATAGGTATATATGGAGTTAAGTTCTAGTTAGAGTTTATTGGTTGTGTGGTAAGCCCGAACCCGAAAGGGAATAACGGGTCGTAATGTTGATCACCAACGTTCATGGGAAGTTGATCAACACTCTTGAACCAAGTACGTGGAAGCTTCCCAGTGAACCCATAATCGCCAAACAAAACATCAACAACGCCTTGGCCTTCAGACCCAGGCAACCAAGCAGCCACAAATGCATCAATCTGTGGAAGGTACGGCTCGATCACGATGGGTATGTGGGCCTACCCGTAATGAGAACGACGACACATTTCACCGACCCACAAACATTTGTTATGATGCTTGGCCCTGGATCAGGAAGTGTCAAGTTTAGGTTATCTCCATGTGTTTCTGCATAGGGTGGTTCTCCTACCACCACTATTGCATACGAGAAGCTGTTGTTTTTTACGTATTCAGAATCAGGATTCTCGATGAATACCACATCTGTTGTTGGATCCACTGTATTTCGTACACCACTTGATATTGTGGTACCTGTAGAGTAAATCCATAATTTGAAATTAAAAAGATACTTGTAGGGTAAAAAAAAAGGTCTGTGATGGAAAAATTAAACAAGGATTGTAACTTTTCGGGTTAGCAAAATAAGGATTACAACTTCTAAAAGCATACAAACAAAACTTGTAACTTTTAAAGTAGCATAATAAGGACTGTAACCTTCAAAAGTATAAAAAAAGGACTACACCTTTAAAAGTAACAAATTGAGTCCAAGTTTGCCTGAATTACCATTCTTTTTTTGGGCTCAAATCGCACACCTGTATATCAATTGTAAGCCAACTCAGGTATAAATTCAGCCAAAAAGAGGCCCATGTGACTTTAATGTGGAAAATAAGCCTGAGAGTAATTTGGGCTTATTTTGGTCTCAAATTGCAATTTTACAAAAGTCACGATCCCTTTTTTCTACTTTAAAAGTTGTAGTTTTTATTTTAACAACCCAATATGTTATAGTCCATAAAAAAACCATAAAAAAAAAATTCAAGCATATTAAAATTGGACGAGGGGAAATGTCTATCAATTATACTTTCATACAAGGGTGGCTTCGCTACTAGGTACCTAATCATCAAACCACACTATCTTGTTATGTGCACGACCATAAATAGAAGAGCGATATCCAAGTTATCCATTTTGGTTGTACCACTAAAGAAATTATTAAGACATTCTTTTTTACATTTATGTATTACATCATTTGTTACGTCCGATGAAAGCGCAAAAAAAAAGGCGAATAGTAGAAGGGTGATTTTTTTTTATTTAGTCACAATTATTTAGTTTTTTATTAATCAGAGTATACACGTTTAGAAAAAGAAATTAATTACCCGATGTAAGATTGTTGCCGGTCTGTCCCTGCCATTTAATAGTCCAACCACCACATTGATTGCCGAGATCATCAGCGTGGGTCCCAACAACGAGGATCTTTGATGCTTTCTTAGGTAATGGTAATAATGGTTCATCAGCTAATTCACCATTCTTGAGCAACACTAGTGATTTTCGTACCGCTTCTCGTGCTAGCTCTCTATGTTCCTGTGTATAATTTGGACATGCATGCATAAGCAAATGAAACTACACTACAAAAAAGTCCTTTTAAAACATAAATCCTGACATTATAGATTTCCTAGCTAGAAGTAGTCTTAAATGACAAGAAACAATATTTAAGGACATGATATAATATAAAAATTTTGTCATTAAATGTCAATTTTCTTATACTTTTAAGTGTCTAATCTTTGTCTATCACTATATAAAAAAAAAGACCTTTAGATAGAAAAATAATAATTACAGAACATGACATGAGGAGATTGTTGTCAATTTTCTTATCGAAAAGCTAACCTGACTTCCCAAGTACTTGGCCATGCTATAATCAGCCAATGGATGTTCAAACAGACCTGATGTAAATTTAACTCTTAGTATCCTCTTCACAGCATCATCAATTCGACTAATGTCAATAAACTTATTTTTCACCAACATAGTTAGACCATCAATGAATTCTGTGTAGTTATATGGAACCATAATCTGCAACATTAACTTAAAAGTTAATTATAAAAGTTAAATTACTAATTATATATATAATTTTTGCCAGCTAGTTTAACTAAGATTTTTGCCAAAAATAATACTTATCAGTGAAAATAACTAATACTAACAAACTAATACATTCTATTAAAATAAGTAATATTATTTAAAAAATAAACTTATTTTGCACGGTGCACCTGTTGTATACGTGTTTTTGTCACGAGAGAAAGGATATGACTTTTGAGCTACAATGCAGATCATAGAAGATTCACATAATTTAAGGAAATGGGCAAGACCAGATCCAATTGTATTGATATAAAATTTGTGCAATTGGTTGATTCGGGTGAAAATTGCATGATTTTATTGCTTATTTAATGTTCATTTTAAGTTTAATTTCATGCTTTTATTATCTAATTTCGGCTAATTACGCTTGATATAGAGAAAGATTTTGTTTTGCCTTTTGTAGAAATATTGAGGATTTAATGCCAAACGAGGAAGAAACCAAGAGAAAATACAATAATTTCAGGCCATTTTTCGAGCCCATATTGTTGCAATTCACGGCCAATGAAAAATTAATTCAAGCCCATTTACCTTAAGTAGAATTTTACTTCTTAAATAGATAGTTGAGTATTGCAAGTGTCTTGGTACCTGTTTTTCTCTTATTGAGTTTTATTTGTCTATTTTTGTTATTTAACTTGCATGAAACTTTGCTAGATCATTTAATTTGTTTGTTATTTTTGTGTTTTTGCTAGTGACATTTAGAATGAGTAATTTAGAAATAGTTTGAATTTTCACAAGCCTTAATTAAGTGATCCTTCTAGAAAGAAAAATACCATCTCCTAACACTTTTATACTAAACCCGTCCTCATGGGATCGACTCATATTTACCATCCCAAGATAGACACCGTGCGCTTGCGACTGACTATTTTTAGGTGTTGAAAATATCAGAATGTTGGTTTACATAAAACTTTGTCATTATAAAAATATGGAATATAGCTATTAAAAATAATAAGATTCAAACCACGGATAACTTAATACATTAGATGATCTATGATTCTCGAGTTGACCTAATGTGTCGGGACCATTTTGACTACTCTACATGAAATAATCTCATAAAAAGGCCTCTTCAATTTGATGCACATAAAAATGATACACACCTATTGAATTGATTTCTTGTGCACAGTTTTACAAGACAAACCTATTGTAGGACTACCGTTATGGAGTGACTAAGCATAGAATTAAACCATGGTAATACTGCAATAAATTATAAATAAAAAAAATCTCATTTAATGAAGTAATAAAATAGATCAAAACAAAGGAGTAGAGTTCAAGAGTAGTACATGTCTCACATTGAACTTATTTATAGGTATATATAGAGTTAAGTTCTAGTTAGAGTTTATTGGTTGTGTGGTAAGCCCGAAACCGAAAGGGAATAACGGATCGTAATGTTGATCACCAACGTTCATGGGAAGTTGATCAACACTCTTGAACCAAGTACGTGGAAGCTTCCCAGTGAAGCCATAATCGCCAAACAAAACATCAACAACGCCTTGGCCTTCAGACCCGGGCAACCAAGCAGCCACCAATGCATCAATCTGTGAGAGGTACGACTCGATCACGACGGGTCTACCTGTAATGAGGACGACGACACATTTCACTGACCCACATACATTTGTTATGATGCTTGGCCCTGGATCAGGAAGTGTTAAGTTTAGGTTATCTCCATGTGTTTCTGCATAGTGTGGTTCTCCTACCACCACTATTGCATATGAGAAGCTGTTGTTTCTAACATATTCAGGATCAGGATTCTCGATGAATACCACATTTGTTGTTGGATCCACTGTATCTCGTACACCACTTAATATTGTGGTACCTGAAGAGCGAATCCATAATTTGAAATTAAGAAAGGGGCACTTGTATAGGGTTAAAAAAAGAGTCAAGTGATGGAAAAATTAAACAAAGATTGTAATTTTTTGGGCTAGAAAAACAAGGATTGTAACTTTCAAAGTAGCAAAATAAGGACTATAACCTTTAAAAGAATCAAAACAAAGACTATACCTATTTTTTTTTTTTTTGGCTCAAATCGCACACTTAGATATTAGTTGTAAGCCAACTCAGGTATAAATTGAGCCAAAAAGAGGCCCACGTGACTTTCATGTGGAAAATAAGCCTGAAAGTAATTTGAGCTTATTTTGGCCTCAAATTGCAATTTTATAAAAGTCACAATCCTTTTTTTTGCTACTCTAAAAGTTGTAGTTCTTGTTTTATCAACCCAATATGTTATAGTCCATACAAAAAATAAAAATAAAAATTCAAACATATTAAAATTGGACGGAGGGGAAATATGATAATAAAATTAAATTATCGAACTATCAATTATACTTTGGTTGTACCACTAAAGAAATTATTATGAATTACATTTATGAATTACATCTTTTGTAATTTCCGATGAAAGCGCAAAAAAAAAAGGTGAAAAATAGGTTTTTTTTTAATCAAAATTATTTATTTTTCCATTAATCAAAGTACACGCGTTTAGAAAAAAAACTAGTTACCAGATGTAAGATTGTTGCCGGTCTGTCCCTGTCATTTAATAGTCCAACCACCACATTGATTGCCGAGATCATCAGCGTGGGTCCCAGCAACGAGGATCTTTGATGCTTTCTTAGGTAGTGGTAACAATGGTTCATCAGCTGATTCACCATTCTTGAGCAACACTAGTGATTTTCGTACCGCTTCTCGTGCTAGCTCTCTATGTTCCTGTGTATAATTTGGACATGCATAAGCAAATGAAACTACACTATGAAAAAAGTCCTTTTAAAACATAAATCCTGTCATTATAGATTTTCTAGCTAGAAATAGTCTTCAAAATTATGTCATTAAATGTCAATTTTCTTATACTTTATAAGTGTCAAATCTCTGTCTATCACTATAAAAAAAGAATGACCTTTAGTTAGAAAAATAATTATAACAGAACATGACATGACGAGATTGTTGTCAATTTTCTTGTCGAAAAGCTAACCTGGCTTCCCAAGTACTTGGCCATGCTATAATCAGCCAATGGGTGTTCAAACATACCCATCGTAAATTTAACTCTTAAAATCCTCTCCACAGCATCATCAATTCGACTCATGGGAACAAACTTATTTTTCACCAACATGGTTAGACCATCAATGAATTCCGTGTAGTTATATGGAACCATAATCTGCAACATTAATTTAAAAGTTAATTATAAAAGTTAAATTACTAATTATATGTATAATTTTTGCAAGCTAGTTTAACTAAAATTCAATATATATATATATTAAAAAAATAAATTACCATGTCAATTCCAGCGTTAACTGAAGCTAGAATTGAATACGTATAATTTTCGTGAGGTGATGAAGTAATTCTGTCAATTCCCTGCCAATCTGATATCACAAAACCCTGAAGTGATGTCATATTAGTTAATGATGGATTAATTATATAATTAACTAGCTAGATAAATTAAAAAATGGAATAAAAGAGAAAATCTACTATTTAAAACAAAAACTTTCGGTGAATTTAAGTATCATTGTTATGCATACAAAATATCATTGTCTAAAAATCAAATATTTTTTAGATAGTGATATTTTGCATGCATAACAGTGATATTACTCGACGTACTCTAAAACGTTGCTTGTTCTTTAGGAAGTCGGTGATGAGGTGGCGGTTAGCGTGCATCTTGATGCCGTTCCAGCTGGAGTAGGAGATCATGACTGTTGAAACACCCTTGATGACCGCATCATAGTAAGCTGGCATATGAGTGCTTAGTAGTTCATGTCTTGTTGCTAGTGTGTTATACTCGTCTATTCCTCTTCTCGTTCCACCATCTCCCACGTAGTGTTTGGCGCAAGCTACAACTTTTTGTCTGAAACAAAACCAAAATATAAAACAAAATGCTATAAACATAAAAGGACACTATACTCATCATTTACTAAGTCAAAATGTGATAAACGATTTTGTAGTTTGTTTTTTATTTTTAGTTTATTGCGTGTTGTATTTTGTCCAAAGCTTGAGGGATCGATGGTCGTTTACTATAAATAATACCCCCAAAATGCCAAAAGAGTAGCCTTTTGACTCATTTAGACACAAAATTAAATTATGTGCCACTTTGATGTCTCATTGGTGCATATTCAAACTTAACTTATGGTGTATCAGTAGTGAAAACAAGGAAAGTCCTAAAATTTATGGGACAAAACTTGTGTTTAAAGTAATCATAGTTTATGGAATCATTAACATTTTGAAGCATTCAAAACTTTTATTTGGATATACAAGGATCCACGACATAAAATGGAAAGTCAACATAGAACCAAAAACATAAATAAATAGGGGAAATTGCAGAAATGGTCCCATAAGAATTGGTCCTCATGAATTTGTTCCTTTTTTTAGCGCAAATAGTCCCATACGATTTTTCCGTCAAAAAATAACGGATTAACGAGCATGTGGCCCACACGCCCCTTAGTTTTCTGCCAAAAACTCGTGCGTATTATTCCCAACTTAAAAATAATTAATTTCCAACTTCTTAAAACTCTACGAACTAAAGTTGCAGAATCACCTCCACACTTGCATTTTACATTGAAATGATTGTTAATAGCAAAAGCTGGCCCATTTTCCTCCAAAAATCAAGTTGAAAAGTTTTTTTTATCCAGTATTCCATAGAAAACTATAAAATATTTAACGAATGGGATCTTTTCTGCTAAAAATTGGACTAAAAAAGAACATGGGACCAAATCTGTCAAGTACAAATTCTCATGGGACCATCCTTGTAATTTACCCTAAATAAATATAATTTAAACGTACATTCTAGAGTTGGACAAAATTAATGTGCATTCTAGATTTGACAAAACGTGGATGCTAGAGTTGACACAAAACGTGAAATAAAAGGGATTATGTGACTAAACAAATGCATATATGAAACTTCGTGGTTTTTTTTTTCATTAATTGAAATAAAAAAAACACCAACACGCCTTTTCCATGAATTTAGTTAAATATTCTAATTAGGTAATTATAATCTAGGATAATATTGAAACAAGAAAGAAAAAGAAAAAAAAATTGAGATTAATCTTTCTGGCTAGCAACGTAGGGAATTCCCTTTGGAGAACTAGAAGGTATATCGCCCTGTAAACCAGGGATAATCTCAGTCATTGCTCGAACTATGCTTGGATCTTCACTATAGCTCTCATAACACCGTCCCCATCTCGGATCTCTACATACCTATATATTTATTAACACAATAATTAAATAAATTATTATCAATAACGCCATATATAATTAATTTTATGTGAGAAAGAATGAATTGAAAGTATTTGCCTCATAACTTTCACTTTTTTTTTCCCGGAAATTCGTCTCAAAATAATTAAAAAAAAAAAATCCATTTTAGTCCCTCAATATAGTATATTACTCAATTACGTCCCGTTCTTGTCAAACATGATCGTTTCCAGCACACGAATTGGGACGAGCAATAAACATGATCTAAAAAATAGCAAAAAACAACATCCTTTTACAAAGGTTGGAAACAGAGCAATACATAATGTTATGGCCCAAAATTGAATATTTTGACTACTTGGAGCCGGGTTCGCTAAAAAATTAAAAGTAATTATGGGATCAATATTTTTTTTAATTGGCTGAAAAAATTAAAGTTGTAGGTTCAAAAAAATTTCTAATTCGATAATGAACTAAATTAATTACCGCAATGCAAGGAGCAAAAGCAAAAGAAAATCCTGTAGCTCTCATTTCTAGAGCAGTTGCCGCGCCAATTTTCTTCACCAATTTTGGGTCCCTATCCAAATAAAAAATAGACACGCATTTATCATGACCATAAAATCAAGAAAAAAATAACATGAACTCAAAGTAGGTAAATAATACACATTGAAGTACTTGCCTAGTAGCACCCAAACCAACATTATGAGGAAAAATTGTAGCATTATAAATATAGTTATTTCCATGAACTGCATCGATCCCGTAAATCATGGGTATCCCGAGACGAGTCGATAGGGAGCCCTTCTGGAGCTCATTCAACATATCGACCCACGTTTTGGGAGGCACTTGCAGGGCCGGAACACTGCCTCCATCATTGAGCACACTCCCTAAGGCAAGAGTTATGAATATTAATTAGAATTTTAATCATTATAGAAAATTAATAATGAATTTGATGAACAATTAGTACCTATGAAATATTTGTTCAAGACTTGAGGAGTTGCAACGCTTAGATCAATCTGCGTCATTTGGCCAATTTTTTCCTCTAAAGTCATTTGATTCATAAGGTGCTCGATTCTCCTATATAGTGGCTGTTTAGGATCTTTGTATATGATATGATCAGCATTTGCCACATGACCTATGCAAATGCAACAACAAAGAATCAAAACTCCGATGAAGGCCATTTTTGCCTGCAACATGGACCCGCAATGAGCAGAAAAAAGAGAGGGGATGGGGGTTAATTCTTGGGGAGAAATGAAAATATGGTTGGTATTTATAGAGAATGTATTGCAATTTAAATTTCAAAGAAAGGTTTAGTATACGTTACACGGCCAGCTTGCGTAATAAATATCTGCAACATTCCATAATTTTTTTTTAGAATTTTTTATTATAAAAAATAGTAAAATATTATCCATTAAGACCTTGAACTCTCCGGACTCAACCATTTTAAAGCAATATTTGACACATTTTACTAATTTATAGTCTTACGCGCATATTAATATAAATAGTGTTGTCAAAGTGGGTTGAACCCGTTGGGCCGGTCCGCCCCGCCATACTTAAAATGAAGGTTGGGTTAAGAATTTTTTAGCCAGTTTAGAAGCGGATCTAAATGGGCTTGACCCGTTTGGGCCGCGGGCTTTGACGGGTTGGGCGAGCCGGCCCGCCTTAACAAATGTTTATTCTTTAAAAATAAAATTTTACATTTTTTGTACATTGGCGACTATTATAATATCATTATTAGGACTATTTTGTAAAATTTATGTTCATAGGTGATGAATTTAAATTGTAGGAATATATTTTTATGAATTATTGTCGTTAATATATTGTAGACTTCAATTTGTAGAAAATTATTTTTCCGTTAAAGAATAATAAACATTATTTGTAGAATAAAATTTATAGTGATAGTTATCAAGATAATTTGTTTGATTTCATTTGATTTTGCTGAATTTTATGCATTAGAGCTTTTAAATTATATTTTCTAAAAAAAAATAAAAAACATATTAAAAAAATTGAAAGTGGTCGGCCCGCCAAAACCTGAGTCCGTCAATAAGTGGGTTGGGTTGGGGGTTTTGCAGCCCGCCAAATTTCTAGCCCGCCCCGCATCGCCCCGTCAAAAGATGGGTTTTGCCGGGTTTTAACTCGCCCCACCATGCTGACCAATTTTGACAGCTCTAAATATAATTAATTGTAATAGTCTTAAAAATATTTTGTGAATTCAAAATTATTAATCAATCAATACCTTTATATAACCAAATCATTCCATGCCTATTTGGCAAGTGCCATTGGCCTATATGTCAAGATCTTTGGCCTCTCATTTAGTCAATAATGAATTATTTGTCTTAACCGTTGTTTCCTAAAGTTTTAATCTTAGTCGTTGATTTTGTTTTGAGATTTCTATAAATTTCCAATTCCCCCACCACTTTCAATTGTCTTATTTTGCACTGCCTTTGATTTTAGGGTTTCGTCTATTGTTCGTCTTTATTTTTTTCTGCCATGATTTGTGTGTTGTTGTGGTTATCGTAATAATATTCTTAATCTTTGTGTGCATATGTTATTTTAGTAGGTATCTTTCATATTTTTTCGATAATAAATCTTCTAATTATGTAGATTATATTATATTTTTGTCAACAATTTTTTGCAGATTTTTTTTTCAGGCACTGTCATTTGGTACGTATGCATTTCTCGTGCATCGAAGATTTAGTGTTTTTTTGCTAATACTCTCATCGCGTTCTTTTGTATTCTTTTTTATCGTGCAGATTTTTTTTAATCAGTTTCTTTCGCTTGAGATGTGTATTGTTCGCCCAACTTGAAGATTTTGCATTCTCTATCTCTGAGATCGTCGGTTTAATGATCGCGCGTGTTTAGTTTTCGTAAAATTTCGTATTAATGTTTAAATACGATTAGGTAGATGAAATTTTCCTCTTTCTGAGTTTTTCCCCAGTGAAGTGTATCTTTCGCTTATGTAATTATTTGAGTGTATATATTATTACTCAATTCGATTCAATTGAATCGTTGTATGTATATCTATTATGTTAAATATATTATCATTCTTCAAACAAATCATCATCTTTTGTAATACCCCGTCCCGTTTTATACCTTTTATATTTCTTAGAACCCTTATTTTATTTTCTTATCTTTGTTTCTTTTTATTTTATTATTTTGTGTGCTTCTGTGTAATTTAAATATATACCCTTTTTACAAATTCCTAAATTCGTAGAAAGAATTAAATCTTTCAAAGCGAATAAAGGATTACGAGAAATTAAATATTCAAGTTTAATTAAGGATTTCGATCCGTATAATTTATTGATAAAAAAAATATACAAGTATAATTCAAATACAATAAAATATTAATTGAGTTTTAAAACTGTATTAATTTTCAATTCGGGATTAATCTCGTGAACCAAACGATCTCTAAACCGTATCAAGTGGGAACTAAAATATCAAAGAACTCTACTTTTATTTCTAGCCACATGATTTTATCTCTTATTAAAATTAATTAAATAAGAAATGAAATTTCCCTTATAAATCCACTCTCCGTCAGTTCTTAGAAGGAATTCCCAAAACCAAAACTTCACTCTCAGCTTTTCAATTAACAAGCCCAGCAAAACTCTCTCTCTCTATACCCAATCTCTGCCTTTTTCTCTAAAAGGCCACCGTTCCTCTCTTCCGGCACCGAACGCCGCTGTGTCTCGCCTCTCAGCGCCGATTCATCCGCCCTCCTCCGCCGCGTCCTCTCTCTCCCTCTCTCACAGCGACGCCGCGACCGCCGTGCTCCTTCCCAATCGACGCCGCTTCACTACTCAGCGCCTCCGTCGCGCCGCCGCTACTCCCTTCGGCCGCAACGAAGCGCCGCCGCGCGCCTCTCTCCTCCTTCCGCCTCCGTTCGCATCGTCGCCCAGCTCCGTTCGGAGCACCGCCGTCCCCCTTCGACCCAGGCGTGACGCCACCGCTGAAGGTGCAGCGCCGCCTCCCCTGCCCTCCGTCGCTCTCGCTCTCTCTCACCGTGCGAGGCCGAGCGCCACCGCGTCGAGGCCGAAGCCAGCTCCGCCATCGCCGCCTCTTCCTCAACCTTTGGTTAGATGAAATCTTTCCTTTTTCCTTCGAATTTCATTCCGTTTAATTCGATTTTGAATACCGGTTTATTCCAGTTTCTAACCGAGACCTTATTTCGTTTAATTTTCCGTTCAATTTGACGCCGTTGAACCGGTTGTTGTTGCTGAATTTTTGGAAATTCCAACCGACGCCGTTAGGCTGCCCAATTCATTTTTCCGAATCCCCGAACGACGCCGTTAGGCTGTCCAAAATATCCGACGAATTACCGAATCATTTTACAACGCCGTTAGGCTGCTCGAATTTACCCGACGAGCCTTCAAGCTACGCCGTTAGGCTGCCCGATTTGGGACTCGTAAGAATTGCTACCTTTCTATTTCTCGTAATAGTTGGATTAGGATTTTAGTTGAATCCCGTTGAGTCGTTGTAAGTTTTAAGATAACTGTTTTGAAGCCTGTGAGCTTGTAGATGGACTTTGTTGTTGTTGGGATGTTCCTACTGTTTTGATTAGCTGCTGTTGAATTAATTGATTTGTACTATTGGCTAGATTGTTTGGTATTATTGAATTAACTAATTAGTAGTACTGTTTTAGTTGGTTAGTATTATTGATGGATTAGTATTATTGAAATTGTTATATAGTGTTAGTTGTCAGATTTGGTAGTATTGGGTTTGTTGTTTAGTATTGTTGGTTTAGTTGTTTAGTATTGTTATTTTAGTTGGATAATATTATTAGATGGATGAATTAGTTTAGTTTGAATTAGCTGATTGATGATGAAATTAGTTTGTTTTAGTATTAGTTGAGTTTTTGGAGACAAAGGGAAACTCGTCTTCCCCTTGTGCGACTGTTAGAAAATTAGGAACTAAAAGATAAGTCGTTTAATATTCAAAATTAATAACAAATGAAAAAGGAGTATTTTTGGGAAAAATTAATATAATTCCTCAATTTTAGAAGTGTTATTAATATTAGAAAGAAAAGTACTTTTTATAAACTTCTTAGAAAGTCTAAGTTTATTAATAAGTTTAATAAGAGGAGTTTTACTTATAAAATATGATTAATTATATTCAAGTTTTCTTTTAAAATGAGAAATAGAATTCTTAAGAAAGAAAAACCTTTTCTTTAATTTTATTAATATTTTTCTAAGTAATTCCAAGATGAATTCTTATATTTTCTTCCTTAAAGGACCTTTATTAAGGACACCCCCTGTTACACCAAGAAATCAGTAAATACACCGTCCTGTTACACCACTGCTTTCAGTAAATACACTCCCCCTGTTACAACACTGCTTTCTGTAAATACACCCCCCTGTTACACTACTGCTTTTAGTAAATACACCCCCCTAATACACCTCCTCTTAAAAAGGGGTGTACTTATCAAAAGATTGTTTTTGTAGTAATCGAGATAGTCATACCACAAGTATATTTAGTAAATACACTCCCTCAATACACTCACCTTTCTAGAAGTGGTGTATTTACCAAAATAAGGTGTGACCCTTAAGCAAGTCCTTTTTGAGTTTATAAGACCACAACTTTCTCGATTCTCGTAACACAAACTCTCAAGTTTTCCTAAACGTTTTCAAAGGTCAACTTTTAATTAAATATCTTCCTACTAGGATTCGGTACTAGTTGGAACGCGCACGAGGTTTTCGACCCTCTGCCTACACATCATTCTCGGGACTCGAAACAATCAGGTGGGTGATGATCCGTTGATTGATCTACTATTAATAACGTCGTGCCGGTATTTTCTGAACTCGACTAAATCAAATCAAAAGTATCTAATCCAACATATCTGTAACACCTATCTATATAACTGTTTGGATTATGTGATATAACTATATATGTTATATATTTAGCCTGTTGTTTTGTGAATTGATCACCACTGCATGAGTAAACACCTTACGTGAGCATGGATCAGTTCAATTATCAGTCAAGTATTTTTCTCAGTGAAGTTGTTGTATCAGTTTTATGGAAATCAGTAAGTACGGAGTGGTGTTTTGGGTATTGATTTCCGACCTCCGGGGACAGCTGTCGTTGGACGCCCTCGGAATCAAGGTCGTTGATTATTTTTCCGGCCTCCGGGGACAGCTGTCGTTGGACGCCCTCGGAATCAAGGTCGTTGATTATTTTTCCGGTCTCCGGGGACAGCTGTCGTTGGACGCCCTCGGAATCAAGGTTGTTGATGGTTGGAGTTGAAAAGAGTAACTATGATGGAAGTGGAATGGTTGTATGTTTATGGTTTAATAGTTGTGATAATATGTGATATGACTTTGGGCTTTGCCTTAATGTGAACCAACTTGTGTTATTTCAATTATACCATGTGAAATATGTTTAAATGCCGATGAATCATTATATGAACTGTTTCCTTCTATGAAATATTGTAATCTTATTATTATGTAAATTGATTAAATAAAATAAACACTTTATTAATTAGTATAACTTAATATATTTCGGATTTACCAATCCCATGATGTTGCAAATCACCCATAAGTGAGAATTCAATTCTCACGCCCTATTTTCCTAACCCCTTGCAGATTATGATTTCGTGGAGCAAGGACAGTAATAGAGACGACACGGAGTTCCCCACTTAAATAAAACATTACTGTTGATACTATGTTTTATGTACACATAAATGTGTGTAAGATACTTACTAAAATTATTCTATTCATTTCTTCCGCTGCATAAAAACTCATCATCTCTCATTTCCGTTATATATTCCTTCAAAAATTTTATAGTTCGGACTTTTGATCACAATAACACTTCGAATCCGGTATAATTAATATATATTGGGTTCGGGGCGTTACAGGTGGTATCAGAGCTTATGTTCAAAACTTTCGGACCAAAACCCAAATCATTGTCTTCATCAAACCAAAATTCTTTTTCTTTAATTAAATTTTCTTATCATGTAAGTATAGATCACTAATTAAATCACTTGAGGGGAAATGTGTCTCCTATTACCGTCAGAAGCTCCTCGAAGGTATGTTCTTATTTTATTGCCTTAAAGTTTGTGATATTGCGACAACTTGACTTTCATAACAAAACTCCAATCAAAAGATCGCGAACTCGAAACAACACCTACGAGGTGTAGAAAGAACCCCGAAATGTCGTTTATAATACTATTGAAATACAGATAATTAGTGAATGATAGAAATAAATATATTTGTGTAAAGTTATAAACTTCATAAATGATGTTATATGATTATTTGAACTATGTGCCTTTAATTGTTTAAATAATATTTCTTAATAACTAAAATTTTGAGTAGGATTTTCCTCTCCATATAAGAATCCACCTAAGATAGTTATATCCCGATAATTAGAAGACACTTAGCTAACCTTAGAATCTATAAGTGTGTTTATAACCCAGTTTAAGAGACTGCGTGCAAAGGCAATAGCCACTCAAATATCCCACGACGAGACATATTTGACAGCCGTGATTCGTTTTGCCAGAAGGGTTACTGAGTTGTTCTCCGTCCTATCGCAGTAAGACTACTCGAACGGACGAGAATAGAAGACCCGTACAAAGGCCCCACATTCACTTGGAGACATACCTAGAAAGAAGTCGGCGATGGGTATTTCCGCTTGATAGTAATGATCAGTCAGAGTGATCAAATCCTTTTAAACAGTTATCCTTTTGATGTAGTCACAAATACATACACCCTAGATGTGCCACCCTTTCTTGACATATAGCAGTAGTCAGACGTATGACCGTTTTACTCAGACCGTAGCAGCATAGCTCTAACCCGCTCCTTTTGTCGCCTGTGGACCGTTCTGATGCAAGGAAATGCGTTAGAATTGTACTTAGAAACCTTTTGTGTTCTATGACGTAATGTAAGGGGACTGACTCCGTAGAACCAAAACTTTTTAGATATATATATACTTATTATGTGCTCACTACTTGTCAATATGTTTTACTTGCTTTATATATTAAATGTCATATTTTATCTGATTATCACTTAATGACACATTAGTTGTTCCTAGAATACTGTGCGAATGTGAGCACTGTACCATTGGGGCCCCAATGCGCAGCTGGTGAATTATGTACCACACGTGTTTTCAGTGAACGTTGTGTGTTAATTTTGGTTAGTCCGATTATGTTTTTTATAACTTTCTCGCACCTATACATATCGTAAAAATATTATTCTTTTCCGATCAGAACCACCTTTAGAATTGCACCAGAACGTAGACGTGGACGACCCCACGTTAACCCCATTCCTGTATCAGTGAATCCTATAGGACAGAACTCACCTTCTCAGGCTGAACCTAAGCCACCTTAGCAAGCCGCGCTAAGAAATGTCTGGAACTATTATGGAAATTAAGGATCGAATTTGAGGTTTACCCCTAACGCTAAGCGATCACTTGATAAAGTCCAATCTTCACACCCTTGAGATGAAAATCTTTGGTATAATCTTGGGCATTGACTAGTTAACAAATGACGAAGCGATAATAGAATGCGCAGAATGAGAGATCGACCTCGAAACCCGAAATGATCAACGCTTCACATTTCGTGGAATCAAGACCAAGAAGGAAACCCGAGTAATATCAGCAATCCAAGCTGCAGTAATATTACGAAAGGAGAAATGCCAAGCTTACCTCGTCTACATCTCAGCAGGAGAGAAAGACGATAAGTTGCGCATCAAAGTGCCAATTGTGGATGGATATCTTGACATGTTTCCCGAGGAATTAATCGGGTTACCTCCAGATCGTCAGATAGAGTTCTCCATCGACTTGATACCTGGGGCAGCACCAGTATCTAAAGCACCCTATCGAATGGTGCCAAAGGCATTAGAAGAACTGGAGGAACAACTGCAATGCTTGCTTGAAAAGAAGTTCATCAGGCCTAGTGCATCACCATGGGGAGCACCCCTGTTGTTCGTAAAGAAAAAAGATGAAACTTTCCGTATGTGCATAGATTATCGAGGTCTCAATCAACTGACCACTAAGAACAAATATCCTCTTCCGAGGATAGAAGACTTGTTCAACCAGTTGAAGAATACTACGGTATTCTCAAAGATCGATCTAATGTCTGGTTACCACCAGCTAAAGGTCAAGAGCGAGGATATCCCAGAGACAGCATTCCGAACTCGGTATGGACATTACGAGTTCACCATGATTCCTTTCAGAGTAACAAACGCTCCGATAATTTTCATGGATATGATGAATAGAGTGTTTCATCCGTACCTGGATCAATTCGTCATCGTCTTGTGTACTCTAAGAGCAAAGAGCAACACGAAGAACACCTCAAGGCAGTCTTAAAGACAATAAGATGAGAGAAGTTGTATTCCAAATCCAGCAAGTATGAACTTTGGATCAACTGCTTATGTATCGATTAGTACTAGAGCATCTCACTCCCTTGTGTCTAAGAATTTAAGAAAATTTGAGGATATAGAGTATAGAAGAATAGACCTTAAGTGAAAGTGAACTTTTGAGGAATACAACTAGAACCTAAAGCCGAATGAATTGATTGGAGATAGACTTGGATGAACATCAAATAGAAACTGAACTGCACGTTCTTAAGTTGAGTAGTTAGGCGTTATTGAAAACGAACTAGTTCTATGCATAAGAAGAAATATGAAACATGGGCATAGTTACTTTCTTTTGGGATAACATAAGATTTTAAGCTTAAGTAGAGCCTTTTTGTGGAATGAGTAAGCTAGACGTGATCTTAAGTCTTATGTGTTAAGAATTAACATTTATATGTTATGGGAATATTTTAGTTGAAAAAGAAAGGACAATTGATTTTTATCTATGGGATACATAGTGGACTTCGAAGTAGAGGAAATTTGCAACTATGTAGGAAGAAAAGTTTGCATGCTTGAGGATTAGAAAACCTTCTAAGTCTTAAATCAGGTAGAGTGACAACAAACTTAGTCGACTAAGAAAACCGAGAAGTTATTTTGGGTTTAACTAATGAGAAAGCTTTCAAAAACCAAACCTCTCCACTAAGGTTTACCACCCCTTTTGAACCAGAAGTTTTAGAGTAAGTAGTTAGACAAAACTACTTTGAGTGGAGTAAGATATAGTACCAGTTAATCCTAAACCTAGAATTTTCCACACAGTATGGTGCAGATACCATGGTTTACGCGTTCACCCTATAACCGACCTTACGAGAAAGGATCCTAGGAGCGCAAAAGAACGATAAATTCTTGAGAAGAATACGTAAGCACGCTGAGGAAGGAACCATTTAGAGGTTCGTATTGAGTACTGAGTGAGCTTTGATGTTCGATAACAAAATCTGTGTGCCCAAGGATGAAGGAATGAGGAATGAAATTCTGAAAGAGGCACATAACACTCCATACACCATTCACCCCGGAGAGACGATGATGTATCGGGGACTGGAAGGAAACTTTTGGTGAAGGGTATGAAGAGATCGATAGCTCAATTCGTCAGGAGTTGTTTAACCTGCCAACGAGTTAAAACAGATCACCAACGACCTCTAGGGTTGTTGCATCCTCTGGAGATGCCAGAGTGGAAATGGGAGAACATCACTATGGATTTTGTCACCGGATTCCCGAAAACGGTGAAGAATCACGATGCCATTTAGGTTATCGTAGATAGACTTACGAAAAACTGCCCACTCTATCCCTGTTATAATGACGTATACGTTGGACAAGCTCGCCCAACTATACATAGCTGAGATAATTAGACTGCATGGTGTACCAGTCTCGATAGTGTCCGATAGAGATCCCCATTTTACCTCCAAGTTCTGGGGAAGTCTGCAACGAGCCTTGGGTACTGAATCGAAGCTCAGCACCGCATACCACCCGCAGACTGACGGGCAATCGGAAAGAACTATCTAGACACTCGAAGGTATGCTGAGAGCTTGCGCTCTAGATCTTGCAGGAAGTTGGAAGAGCCACCTGCCATTTGTAGAGTTCGCATATAACAATAGTTATCAGGCGACAATACGAACGGCACCGTACGAAGCACTTTACGGGAAAAAGTGTAGATCACCAGTTTGTTGGGATGAAGTCGGAATTCGAAAGATTCTCAAACCCGAACTAGTTGAAAGATCGGTTGAGATAGTCGCAAGGATTTAAGGAAGAATCAAAGCGACTCAAGACCGTCAGAAGTTATATGTGGATGCTAGGAGAAGAGATTTACAATTCGACATTGGCGATAAAGTATTTCTCCGAGTGGCACCAATGAAAGGTCTAATCCGTTTTGGTAAAAGAGGTGAGCTAAAGTCGCGATACAATGGGCCATTTGACATCCTGAATAGAATCGGGGATGTGGCTTATCGCTTAGCACTACCACCAGAGTTATCGCGAGTGCATAATGTGTTCCACACATCTACACTCAGGAAGTACATAAGCGATCCAAACCCTGTTTTTAATCGTATAGATTTAGGTTTAAGCTGTGACCTGACTTATGAAGAAGTTCCAGTTACTATCCTAGGAAGGAAGTTACACTTATTAAGGAATCAAGAGATACCATTAGTTCTAGTCCAGTGGAGCCGACACGAGAAATAAGAAACAACTTGGGAAATAGAGGATGAAGTCCTAACCAAATACCCTAAATGCTTAAGCAGTACCTAGAAGCTGAATTTCGGGGGCGAAATTCTGTTAAGGGGGTGAGGATGTAATACCCCGTCCCGTTTTATACCTTTTATATTTCTTAGAACCCTTATTTTATTTTCTTATCTTTGTTTCTTTTTATTTTATTATTTTGTGTGCTTCTGTGTAATTTAAATATATACCCTTTTTACAAATTCCTAAATTCGTAGAAAGAATTAAATCTTTCAAAGCGAATAAAGGATTACGAGAAATTAAATATTCAAGTTTAATTAAGGATTTCGATCCATATAATTTATTGATAAAAAAAATATACAAGTATAATTCAAATACAATAAAATATTAATTGAGTTTTAAAACTGTATTAATTTTCAATTCGGTATTAATCTCGTGAACCAAACGATCTCTAAACCGTATCAAGTGGGAACTAAAATATCAAAGAACTCTACTTTTATTTCTAGCCACATGATTTTATCTCTTATTAAAATTAATTAAATAAGAAATGAAATTTCCCTTATAAATCCACTCTCCGTCAGTTCTTAGAAGGAATTCCCAAAACCAAAACTTCACTCACAGCTTTTCAATTAACAAGCCCAGCAAAACTCTCTCTCTCTCTATACCCAATCTCTGCCTTTTTCTCTAAAAGGCCACCGTTCCTCTCTTCCGGCACCGAACGCCGCCGTGTCTCGCCTCTCAGCGCCGGTTCATCCGCCCTCCTCCGCCGCGTCCTCTCTCTCCCTCTCTCACAGCGATGCCGCGACCGCCGTGCTCCTTCCCAATCGACGCCGCTTCACTACTCAGCGCCTCCGTCGCGCCGCCGCTACTCCCTTCGGCCGCAACGAAGCGCCGCCGCGCGCCTCTCTCCTCCTTCCGCCTCCGTTCGCATCGCCGCCCAGTTCCGTTCGGAGTACCGCCGTCCCCCTTCGACCCAGGCGCGACGCCACCGCCGAAGGTGCAGCGCCGCCTCCCCTGCCCTCCGTCGCTCTCGCTCTCTCTCACCGTGCGAGGCCGAGCGCCGCCGCGTCGAGGCCGAAGCTAGCTCCGCCATCGCCGCCTCTTCCTCAACCTTTGGTTAGATGAAATCTTTCCTTTTTCCTTCGAATTTCATTCCGTTTAATTCGATTTTGAATACCGGTTTATTCCAGTTTCTAACCGAGACCTTATTTCGTTTAATTTTCCGTTCAATTTGACGTCGTTGAACCGGTTGCTGTTGCCGAATTTCTGGAAATTCCAACCGACGCCGTTAGGCTGCCCAATTCATTTTTTCGAATCCCCGAACGACGCCGTTAGGCTGTCCAAAATATCCGACGAATTACCGAATCATTTTACAACGCCGTTAGGCTGCTCGAATTTACCCGACGAGCCTTCAAGCTACGCCGTTAGGCTGCCCGATTTGGGACTCGTAAGAATTGCTACCTTTCTATTTCTCGTAATAGTTGGATTAGGATTTTAGTTGAATCCCGTTGAGTCGTTGTAAGTTTTAAGATAACTGTTTTGAAGCCTGTGAGCTTGTAGATGGACTTTGTTGTTGTTGGGATGTTCCTACTGTTTTGATTAGCTGCTGTTGAATTAATTGATTTGTACTATTGGCTAGATTGTTTGGTATTATTGAATTAACTAATTAGTAGTACTGTTTTAGTTGGTTAGTATTATTGATGGATTAGTATTATTGAAATTGTTATATAGTGTTAGTTGTCAGATTTGGTAGTATTGGGTTTGTTGTTTAGTATTGTTGGTTTAGTTGTTTAGTATTGTTATTTTAGTTGGATAATATTATTAGATGGATGAATTAGTTTAGTTTGAATTAGCTGATTGATGATGAAATTAGTTTGTTTTAGTATTAGTTGAGTTTTTGGAGACAAAGGGAAACTCGTCTTCCCCTTGTGCGACTGTTAGAAAATTAGGAACTAAAAGATAAGTCGTTTAATATTCAAAATTAATAACAAATGAAAAAGGAGTATTTTTGGGAAAAATTAATATAATTCCTCAATTTTAGAAGTGTTATTAATATTAGAAAGAAAAGTACTTTTTATAAAATTCTTAGAAAGTCTAAGTTTATTAATAAGTTTAATAAGAGGAGTTTTACTTACAAAATATGATTAATTATATTCAAGTTTTCTTTTAAAATGAGAAATAGAATTCTTAAGAAAGAAAAACCTTTTCTTTAATTTTATTAATATTTTTCTAAGTAATTCCAAGATGAATTCTTATATTTTCTTCCTTAAAGGACCTTTATTAAGGACACCCCCTGTTACACCACAGAAATCAGTAAATACACCGTCCTGTTACACCACTGCTTTCAGTAAATACACTCCCCCTGTTACAACACTGCTTTCTGTAAATACACCCCCCTGTTACACTACTGCTTTTAGTAAATACACCCCCCTAATACACCTCCTCTTAAAAAGGGGTGTACTTATCAAAAGATTGTTTTTGTAGTAATCGAGATAGTCATACCACAAGTATACTAGTAAATACACTCACTCAATACACTCACCTTTCTAGAAGTGGTGTATTTACCAAAATAAGGTGTGACCCTTAAGCAAGTCCTTTTTGAGTTTATAAGACCACAACTTTCTCGATTCTCGTAACACAAACTCTCAAGTTTTCCTAAACGTTTTCAAAGGTCAACTTTTAATTAAATATCTTCCTACTAGGATTCGGTACTAGTTGGAACGCGCACGAGGTTTTCGACCCTCTGCCTACATATCATTCTCGGGACTCGAAACAATCAGGTGGGTGATGATCCGTTGATTGATCTACTATTAATAACGTCGTGCCGGTATTTTCTGAACTCGACTAAATCAAATCAAAAGTATCTAATCCAACATATCTGTAACACCTATCTATATAACTGTTTGGATTATGTGATATAACTATATATGTTATATATTTAGCCTGTTGTTTTGTGAATTGATCACCACTGCATGAGTAAACACCTTACGTGAGCATGAATCAGTTCAATTATCAGTCAAGTATTTTTCTCAGTGAAGTTGTTGTATCAGTTTTATGGAAATCAGTAAGTACGGAGTGGTGTTTTGGGTATTGATTTCCGACCTCCGGGGACAGCTGTCGTTGGACGCCCTCGGAATCAAGGTCGTTGATTATTTTTCCGGCCTCCGGGGACAGCTGTCGTTGGACGCCCTCGGAATCAAGGTCGTTGATTATTTTTCCGGTCTCCGGGGACAGCTGTCGTTGGACGCCCTCGGAATCAAGGCTGTTGATGGTTGGAGTTGAAAAGAGTAACTATGATGGAAGTGGAATGGTTGTATGTTTATGGTTTAATAGTTGTGATAATATGTGATATGACTTTGGGCTTTGCCTTAATGTGAACCAACTTGTGTTATTTCAATTATACCATGTGAAATATGCTTAAATGCCGATGAATCATTATATGAACTGTTTCCTTCTATGAAATATTGTAATCTTATTATTATGTAAATTGATTAAATAAAATAAACACTTTATTAATGAGTATAACTTAATATATTTCGGATTTACCAATCCCATGATGTTGCAAATCACCCATAAGTGAGAATTCAATTCTCACGCCCCATTTTCCTAACCCCTTGCAGATTATGATTTCGTGGAGCAAGGACAGTAATAGAGACGACACGGAGTTCCCCACTTAAATAAAACATTACTGTTGATACTATGTTTTATGTACACATAAATGTGTGTAAGATACTTACTAAAAGTATTCTATTCATTTCTTCCGCTGCATAAAAACTCATCATCTCTCATTTCCGTTATATATTCCTTCAAAAATTTTATAGTTCGGACTTTTGATCACAATAACACTTCGAATCCGGTATAATTAATATATATTGGGTTCGGGGCGTTACATTTTTTATATGGTTAGATTTCTATTTTCATATTTTTAGAGCAGATTATGCGGCTAATATACCTGACGTCGTGTGATGCCATTTTATTTTTAATATTTGTCAAGCGTGGGTTGCTCTAGTGGTAGAGCTCCACCACCCGAGGCCCTAGGTCTCGGGTTCGAGACACGGAGAGGGAAAATTTATTCCTTCTTGTGGTGATTCCGCTTGTAGTGGGGTTGTTGACGATCAATTCTAATCTTGAAGATTAATGGCTGTTTTAGATGGTTAATTGATCATCAAACAATTACGTGTGATTGATCACTAACGTAATTAGTGAATACGGATTTTCGGGTTTAGGTGGATTAGAATCGTATGAAAGTTTACGTGTTTAAGTTCGATTGTATGTTAATCGAGCTGCTTTAGATTCATAATCGAAGTTTGGACGTGTATAATAATTTGTGCTTGTTTTATTTGCTGAAAAAATCTAAGTATTTGTAGACTTTTGCCCAGCAGGAGGTGGCACGACCTTTGGCCGACCAGGCCTGCATGCTCGACACCTGTCCTTTGACTAATTTGACCTTATCTTAACTAAATTCTATCCTTATCTGCTGGACTTGCTCGCAGTCAAGAGTTGTTCGTCATGTTGAACTTGTCCTTGAGGAGTCTTTAGTCTGATTCTGATGGTCTTTTATCTTGCTTAATTGTTATTTTGGCGCTGTGGTTGGATCTAGTCGGCAGGATGCCGTTTGTGCTCGTCATGTGGCTTTGGATCTGATTTTGTTCGCCTATGTGTCTTGATCGCATGCAGGTTTTGCTCGCCGGATATCTTGGGTGAATCATGTGTTAATTCCACTTTAATTCTTAAGTGATTTGCGCTAATCCTGGTCGCCCAAATGTTGTTTCTGCTCGCCTATCAACAATTGCCCCCTTGCCGATCAATAAATTGTGAAGATGGTGAATGAGCACTTTTTGGGTTGGCAACTTTTAAGTATCACAGAAGTAACAAGCTCACATAATAATTAATTGGGCATAACAGGTTTCACGTTCACATAATTGATATTTCACAAGTTAATTCACATTAGGGGCGAAGCCCAAAACCATTTTCACGTATCGGCCCAATCTACCAAAATCATTTTTCACATATCGTAAATCTCTCTCAAATCCTTTCTCATATTCAATTTTAACTTATTAATGACCTTGCCCGGAACTCTACTGAGCACCTTATCCGGAGGACAAACTTATTAATGACTTTACCCAGAACTCTAATGAGTTCTTATCCGGAAGCCGAACTTGTTAATGACCTTGCCCGGAACTCTACTGAGCACCTTACCCGGAGGACAAACTTTATTAATGACCTTGCCCGGAACTCTACTGAGCATCTTATCCGGAGGACAAACTTTATTAATGACCTTGCCCGGAACTCTACTGAGCATCTTATCCGGAGGACAAACTTTATTAATGACCTTGCCCGGGACTCTAATGAGCACCTTATCCGGAGGCCGGGTTTATTATTAATCAATAGCTTTCCTCTTCATCATAAGCTGACATTTCACAAAGTGGGGAGAAATCACATAATTCATACTTAAACAGATTCATGCTCACAAAATGCCCTTATATCATGCAATCGTCATCAGTTCATATAATCAACAAACACAAACCATCCATATAAGGTATATATAATTATATCACATAATTCAAGTAGTTATATAATAGGGTGTACATTTATATTGGATTAGTTGTTTTAGATTGATTTAGTCGAGTTCAGAGTATACCAGCACAACGTATTATGAGCAGATCAATCAACAGATCATCACCCACCTGTTTGCTTCGGGTCCCGAGAGTGATATACAAATAGAATGTCGGATCCCTCGTGCGTATTCCGATTAGCACAGAGTCCTAATATGAAATCATCTAATTAAAAGTTGACCTTTGAATTATTAGGAAAACTAGAGAGTTTGTGTTACGAGAATTGAAGAGGTCGTTGTCTTATAAACCTATTGAATAGACTTACTTAAAAACACACACTATCTTGGTAAATACACCACTTCTAAAAGGGTGGTGTATTGGGGGAGTGTACTTACTAATTTCCTTGTTGTATGATCATTTCGATCTCTATAAAACAATCTTCTAAAATTCCAAGACTTTTATAACTAAAAGCTTTTATACTTAAAAGTATAACCATATAACATTTTTTCTCAAAATAATCAAAAGAAAAGGAAAGTTATTTAAATATTATTAATATAATAAAAGTCTCAAATTAATATTTTTCTTTCTAAAATTATTATTTAAAAGAACTTTGAAAATAGTTTATATTATATAAACAAAAACCTCTTTATTAATAAATATTTTTCTTATAGAATTTTATATAATAAATACTAAAAATAATATAATATATATTTTTCTTTATTGTTAGTAATACTTGATTTAAAGAAGTTTTCATAACAAATAATAGAATAAATATTTTCCTATATTACTAGTATTACTAACCAAGTTTACTTGTGTCATTTTCAAAACAAAGGAGTAGTATTATTTTCTAAAAGCCCTTTTCCATTTGTTTCAAACATTTGAACAGTAGAAGACGAGTTTCCCTTTGCCTTTAAAAACTGAACTAATATTACTAACAACTAATTTCATCACCATATCATCAGCTAACCAAACCAAACTAATTCATCCATTCAATAATACCCTCCAACTAAAACAACAATACTAAACACCCAAACCAACAATACTAAACAATACTAAACAGTTATTTCAGTAATACTCAACAGCTAGTTCAACACAACTTATATTAATCAACCCAACTCTACGGTACAAAATTAACACAGAAAACTTCATCCACCAATCTTACAGGTTCCAATTTTATCAAAACATCAACAGGGTATATATAACAGTTCAAAATCCCTATTCCAAAAGCTAAAGAAAAATTAGAAAGGGGCCAAGCAATTCTTACGAGTCCCAAATCGGGCAGCCTAACGGCGCTCGCTTAAGGATTCGTCGGGTAATTTCGGCAGCGTAACGGCGTGGTTCGGTTTCCTCGAAAATAAACAGGCAGCAATTCATTGGGACAGTATCTTATTCAAAATGAAATAATGAATTTGTGAGTTTAATTGAAGGTACTAATCGAAGAATTGTGGATTTGAACAAGAATCGGAAAACAGATGAAATGGGACTCACCCCAACGAAGAGGGCGAATCGGCTTTGATTGGAAGGGGGCGGTGAGCGTCGCGGCGGCACACGGCTGGAGAAGCGGTGATGTTGTGGATTGAGGCGACGGAAATCAACGGCGGAAGGGGAGAGGCAACGGCGCGACTGGTGGCGGGCGACTGGAGGCGGCGCTCGTCGGCCGAGAACAGGGAGGCGACGGCTTTGGCCGCTGGGCGAAGAGCGGCGGCGGCGCTGCGTCTGTGCGAGGCGGAGGACAACGGCGCTTCACCGTCGGAAGCAGGGAGGCGCGAGCGGTCGGCGCGGGGTGCAACGGCGGCGCGAGGTGGGAGCGACTGCGGCCGAGGCGGTGTTGCGCGAAGGAGCGGCGGTTGGCTTCGCTTCCGGCGTCGGATGATCGGTGTAGGGGGAGAGAGCGACGAGGCGTTTGGCTGCGGTAGGCGGCGTTGTCGCCGGAAGAAGGGAGCGGCGTGGGCTGGGCCACGGCGGCGCTGGCCGTGTCCTGGGCGAAGAGGACGGCGGCGCTGCTTCGTCGGAGAAAGAAGAGAGAGACGAGAGGAGAGAAGGCAGAGGGTTGGCGATTTCCGATCTTTGCGTGAGGCTTTAGAGAGAGGCGAGACCAATTAGTTTATTTAGAGAGAGAAGGAAAGTTGGGGATGAATTGTTCTGCTGAGAAAGAGACGTGGGCTTTTTATAGAAGAAAATCATTAATTTAATTAATTAATTTAAATTAAAAGGAGGGATAATTTATGTGGCTAGGAATTATTCTTATAATTTCTGATATTTTCGTTCTCAGTTGATACGGTTCAGGGATTATTTGGTTCACGAGTTTAATTCTGAATTGAGAATTAATACAGTTTTAAAACTCAATTAATATTTTATTGCATTTTAATTATTCTCAATAAATTAAACGGATTGAAAACATAATTTAAAACTTTAATAATTAATTTCTCGTAGTCCCTTATCCGTTTGAAATATTCGATTTCTTTCTTCGAACTTGGGAATTTGAAAATAGAGTATATATTTAAATTACACGTTAGCACACAAAAATAATAAAATTAAAAGAAACAAGATTATAATATAAAATAAGGTTTCTAGCAAAATAAAAGGTATAAAACGGGATGGGGTATTACAACTATTAATGTTGTATTTTTGCACAGGTTTATTATTCGTAATTTTTGGCTCAAAATGTTGTAATGTTGTATCATTTTTGTAGTGATGGATGCATGTGGATTATATAATGATTAATGGGTAGATGTGTTGAGAGTATGTTTGATTCTATTTAATTCTGATTGGTTATATATGTTTGAGAGTGGTTCTAGGGTGCATATTATGCACTTGAATTTGTACCCAATTTGAAATTAATTTTGACCAAAATATTAAAATTTGCGGGTCAATCTAACCCGAAAAAAAAATTTGCGGGTCTATCTCTTGTTGAGTTTTTTAGCTGATGCGCTTAACGCTACCACGACGAGCAAGACGGCGAATCGCGTTCTCTCTGAATATATCATATATTTGTGTTAAACTAGAAAAGAACTATTGCTAATCCTTTTCTGAATCATACCATGAGAAAGACTAAAATATTGGAAAATCACCGATCAAAAAGAGAAAGAAGAATACTGACCAAATCACAAATTAAGACAAAATACAAGCCCAAACCTAAACGATAATCGCACTCGACGTTCCAGAAGAAGAAAACGACGACGTGACAGTAAATGAAGAAGAAAACGATGACGAGACAACAAATTGAACTGCGACTTGGTGAAGAGCAGCTATAATCCAAGTCTTGCTAAGTTACAGTGGTTAATGACGTAGAAAAACAACTTTGAGAAGGAAAGAGACATCCTATTTTACGAAAATAATTATATTACAGGGGTATTGGTGATTATAACTTGGGTATTGTTGAGTAATTTTTGGGATATTGTTGATTATAACTTAGGGTATTGGTGATTATAATTTGGGGTATTATTAAATAATTCTTGGGGTGTTGATAATTATAACTTGGGGTATTGTTGAGTAATTTTTGGGTTATTGGTGATTATAACTTGAGATATTGGTGATTAAATCTCAGTGTATTAGTGAAAAGAAATTTGGACATATAACTTGGGGTATTGGTATTATTATTTGGGGTCTTGATAATATAACTTGGGGTATTAGTGATTATAACTTGGGGTATTGGTGATATAACTTGGGGTATTGATGATATAACTTGGGGTATTGGTACGAAGTTTATATATTAAAAAAAAACAAATTTATATTATAAGTAAGTTTAAATATAAAAGAATTAATTATATTTCTTAAAATAAAAATACTTGTTTGTTCTTTGAAACTTTAAAAATTTATTAATGATTCAAAATAAATAATTCAAATACGTTTGAAATAATTTTAAAAATCAAATTCCAATTTTAAAAAATCAAAATGTCCTAACTCCAATCCACAATACACATTCAAAATATCCCATTTTCAATTAGAATATTTTATAATTAATTGAAGAAAATAATTAAATTAACATTAAATCCCTTCCAATTCTTCATCCTCAAGCATATTGTATATTTAACACTCTGTAAATAGTCTTTCCCATGCCTATCTCCATTCCCTACCTCTTCCTTGCAAATCTCGAGTTCGAAATATTGATTCGAGGTGAAGACCAGAGATATGCAATATTGAATGTATCAAATTTGCCTACGAAAATTCCGTAGGCAAAATTTTTGTTGATAAAAAATAAAGATATCTATATAAGTAGAATATTTTGTAGACAGTCTCTATTATAAAAAAATTTTGTTGGAATTTTAAAGTTATATTGGCAATTTTTTGTAGGCGATTCTTTATTTTCTTGTATTGGTTTAAACATTGAATTATTACTTTTTGTAAATAATCTTTAAAATGATACAATAAGCCCTCTAAATAATAAAAGAAGACATGAAGGCTGCACCTCCCTATATAAAATTTGCAGATTTTGATCTACACAAACAAAAATAGAAAAAACTTTTTCTTGTTGTATGGTTAGAGAGTATAGAAACTCTTCCAAGATACTATTATAAGAGTATGTATAGGGTGAAAGTGGTTTATACATGAACCATTGAAGAGTATTACTAGTTTTCACTAAAGAGTATTTTTTTAGTGTAGAATTATTAGTTATTTTCACTGAAGAGTATTAGTTGTCTTCACTGAGGAGTCTTAGTTTATCTTCAGTGTAAACAACTAAGACTCTTCAGTGAATACAACTAATACTCTTAAGTGAAAACGACTAATACTCTTAGTGAAAACAACTAATACCCTCTAATAATTTATGTATAAATCATTTTTATTCTATACTTTGTCCTATTATAATTAACGCGTTCTCAACCTACAAAAATATTTCCAAGATACTATTATAGCATTAGCAATTGCCTTAGCTGAGTACTAGGATTCAAACTCCTTTGTCCATTCATAAATCACTAACTCTCGTTCAAAGTAATAAGCCCAGAGTTGTAGAGGTTCTATAAATTTGCTTAATACTTACTGTGATTAATCATAACTCACACGAATCAACAACAATCAAATCTCATGTTGATATATTTCATCAAAATTCCAACTTTCACTGCAACATGCATCAATATATAATTTTTTATTTTTTTTATTAAAGGTCGAAGGATGATTTGAATCAATAGCTTCACAATATTGGCAGTGTTGTTACAACCACACTTGATATGTTCCAATTCGTCGTATAAAGGAATAGAATTAGTCATGCAAAAGAAAACAAATAATTAATTAATCTAATCTAATTAATCTTGAATGAAAAAAAAATCTAATTAAAATTGTTGTCAATTTCTCACATGACTAAAAATAGCTGAAAACGAAAAGAAAGAGAAGAAGAAGACATAATAAAAATAAAAAAACTGGAGTCTATATAAATTGAAAAATATCACCTTCAAACTATACAATAATAAAAGTATATAAATTTTCAAGAATAATTAAATCTAAGTATGTAGCGTTGTGTCAAATTTCTAGAATTTTGTCTTATATAATTAGATGTAGATCTACCAAAAACAAGTCAAACGTAAAAAAATAAAACTCATTTATTTTAAGCGAAGACCCTCACAATCCAAGACAAACCTACTTGCCTGATTAAGAAGGAAATTTCCCGCATCTTCCTTTGCAATTTGGGGTCGACTGATTAGTGTGATTTTTGCTTGAAATTCGTGTACTTAAATAGCTTAATTGGATATGATTTCATGCATTTTTCATACTAAAATTACCTCATTATGCTTAATTGTCGAGAAAGGTATTTTGTGCTTATTTTGTAGGAAATGGATGAATATTTGGAGCAAATACGTGCTTACTGAGATCGATTGGAGAAACGAGTCGAGTAGGAGATTAAAATAGAATTGGGCTCCAATTTTAATTCAAAGATCACGGGCCAATTGCAATTGTTTTAGAAAAGGAAGGAAGACCCGTTAGATGAAATTCACTTTGGCCCATTTGAATATGAAATAGGAATCTTAGATGCAGAAGAAGAAAGGATGCAGCTCACGTGATGAGAATTGAGAGTTAGCAGAGAAAGAAACAAAGCTGCCATGTGGGTCCCACGTCATTTTCAAATGAGAAGAAAGCTACTAGCAGTATACCTCCAATTAGTTTTTCAAGAGCAACACGTGAACTACAAAGTTGGAAAAGAAAGAATACGCCACAAAGCCACCGTTCGCCGGAATTAAAGAAGAATGGAAGCAGCTTCGCCGGAAATTCAAATCTCTTGCCGGAAATTACACAGATTTCGCACCGGGAAATTGCAGAGGAAGCCTCGCCGGAAAACTGCAATTCATGCCGCCTTGGATGCCGGAAAAGCTTCGAATTTCGACCTCTCGCCGGAAAAGCTTAGCGAAACTGGAATCGAAGCTCGACCACAGCCATGGAAGCCGGAAATTGCAGAGAAAAATCGAGGGAAGGAGACGACATCGTTCGAAGCAAATCACTCGGCCTTTGAAGGAGGAATTGGACTCGGCCGAGCAAGGTAGGATTGCCCGAGTAAAGTTTCTGGAAGAAACACTCGCCCAAATTGCATTTCTACTGGGCCGAGTGGAAATAGAATTTGGCCGAGTGTGAAATATTGGAAGGTGGGTGTATTGAGTAAAAGGGTGACTGTATCCAGGCGAGTCAGAATTGAGTTCAGCTGAGTTTCCACTGAGTCAGGCCGAATTATGGGCGAGTCAGGGCCGAGTTGACCGAGTTCGTGCCTATTTTCACTGAGTATGACCGAGTCAAGGCCGGGTTGACTCGGCAGTTACTTAAAAGGTGCGAAAATCATCATTTCTTAGGGATTTAATGGTAATTTCGTCCTAATCTCCTCATCTAGCTCTATAAATACCCCCAAACATCAAAAAATCATCATACGGCAGTTACCAACACAAGAGAGTCCCTAGAGTAGATTTTTTTTCAGTTTTTTCTTTTCTTTTTCATTTCCTTTCAAATTCTTCCATAGATTAGAGTAGATTTAGCTTTCAATTTTAGCAATTTACTTTTCAAGCAAGGATTGAAATGTTGCAGAGATTAAAATTATATTCCATCATGAGAGGTGATATCATTTCATTACTATTTGCATTTCAATTGCAGTTTATTTTGATTTCTATTAGTTTAATTATTTGTTTAGCTTCCTTAGCCATGTATATCTCTTCTAGAACCATGAACTAAGTCTTCTATGCTTTGGATGATTTAGATAATGTAATTATTGTAGTTTTGGTTTGATTTATGCCTTGATTATGATGAGTTAATGATTAGATTCCTTGATTGTGGATTACTTGAGCTTTGATGATTTGTTTATAGTAGATTATGCATTATGTTAGGATTGGCAACATGCGAGAGTTGAGCTAGTTCATACATGTGTTTAATCGAGCGAAATGAGTTATCAAGTGCTATAGTTAGACGTCTAAGACATCGAGAGATGCTAGATAGTCTAGAACACTCCGAATCGGGCATCGAACCTTCTAAACGAGAGTTTGTTGATTAGATGAGATTAATTTGATCTAGTCTAATCATGATATGAAACATAAGAAGGGCATAAGTTAAGCTAGCTTCGATAATTGCATAATCGATGTCATCCGAAGCATATCTTCCCTTGCACTTCGTCTCACGAAGTTAGATAGATTTCTATTTTTTTTGTTCATTTTAATTCCTTGTTTAGTAGCATAACAAACCCGAGCTTGTACTTTTTATTTCATAGCATGAAAACGTGAATTGACTTAGCTAACCACTTGTTTCCCTAGGGTTCGATAATTTTATTACTTGGTCAATTGCCTTACTATAACAACGATCTCGTACACTTGCGAGTAGTTCGATTTTGTGCTTTAACGAAATTGGCAATCAACAACCCAAGTTAAACTAATTCAGGTTGTCTTGACTCGACCAAACAAAATTGTCTGGAAAATTCAAGAAGAAAATTTGACTCAACATTTTGTTGCTTCTTGGTCATAGGTTCACTTGACCAGGTCGAGTTGAGGTGACTCGACCGGTTGAGTGTGTTTTCTTGCTTTGATTTGGTCATTCTTTATCTCATTCTTCTTTTCTAAACTTGTACACTTGAAATTTTGATAGCCTTAGGTCACACGTCTTCTTTGATCGTGAATTAATAGTCAACTTTGGAACTTGTCTTTTTGCACATATTATGTATTTTCTTGCTAGTTCTTACTCATTTCCTGCATACTCAAATTAGTTCTTGATCATACGAGATATACTCAATTAGAATAACAATTAAAGTTTAAATCAAACCAAACTCTACCGTTATTTTTAAGACCAAGATTTCGATGCAAAATTGATTCAAACTAATTACAAATGAAAACAACAATTATTTTTATTCACACCTAGAAATATTAAGTTCACACAAAAATAGATCCATTAACCATGATATCAACAAAAGAAATAAACTAACTGAAAATCCCAATAAAATTCAGTCACAACACTAATCCAAAGTCTGAATACTAGAATGACTGCAAAATTGCAAAGTTCAAGGCTAAAATATTAATACATTACATTTTTTTAACACAAAATCAACTATTAAACTGTGTAATCAATCAATCGACCCGAGCCGAGGATTAAAATTTTCTTTAGGGAGACAATGACCTCCGACACATTGTGTTTTAGAATTTACAATCTCCTCTCGAAGGTGAAGGTAGGACCGATTCTTATATAAGGCCAACAAACTAATCGATTCAAAATGTTTCAGAATTTTAGGAACCCACTTTTTTTAAGTACCTTTTAAATATAGATATATATACACACACATATATAAAATAAATTAAATATAAAAAAGGTTGAAACCTAGTTTATTGGTTAATTATTATTGGGCAATTAGCCCCCACCACTGAAAAGACAGAAGATGTAGATCAAGTTGAAGAATATTTTAGAATAAATTATTTTCTCTTTATACTTGATCAAACTCGGTGTTCTATAAATCTCGATTTACACCGTTCTAAAAATATGAAGATGTTTTTTTAATTTTTGTTTAGTCTAGAGAGGTTGTGAAGTGGTGACGATGAATGCTTATTTAGGCCCTGTAAGGAATCTTCTAAATTCTTTGACACATAAATAATTTTTCCGATGTTGAGCAATGATTTATTTTTTACGTGTATTTTATCAAAGAAACAAACTCTGTAATTGATATGTTAATTTATACTTGCATTGTTTATTAGATCTTGGTGATGATACCACTTATAGTTTCAAGTGTAGAATGATGTTTTTCAAAGTTGAAACTCATTAAACTTACACGTGATTAACCAAGTTACATGCAAGATTGAATGAGTTAGTTATACTAACAATTGGGAAAGAAGTTGTGGATGAATTTGATAATTCTAACCTGGTTAATGCTTTTGCTATTAAAATTGTTAGACGAGTTGTATTTATGAAATTACTTGGAACATAATTATCGGAATAACCTAAGTTTAATAATATATTTTGTAAATTAACATTGTTAATACTTACAAATTTCTTTTAAGCTATTTATTTAGTTCATATGGATAAGAAATGTAGAATAATGGTGACCTCGATTCTAAAGTTCGATTTAGGCCCAAATATTTTTAGGACTAACCTTGGGGAGAGGATTCTTTAAGAAGAAGAAGAAGAAGATAATGATGAGTGGTGAAAGAAGTAAAGATAAAAAGGCGGGATGAAGCCACTAAAGAAAAGCCTGAAACAAGAAGAGCTCCCTTACACCATTTTACGACACACAATTAATACTTTCCAGTGAAAATAACTAATACTAACATATTAATACATTCTATTAAAACAAGTAATATTATTTAAAAAATAAAGTTATTTTGCACGGTGCACTTGTTGTATACGCGTTTTTGTCATGAGAGAAAGGATATGACTTTTGAGCTACAATGTGGATCATAGAAGATTCACATAATTTAACGAAATGGGCAAGACCATATCCAATTGTATTGATCTAAAATTTGTGCAATTGGTTGATTCGGATGAAAATTGCCTGATTTTATTGCTTATTTAATGCTTATTTTAAATATAATTTCATACTTTTATTATCTAATTTCGGCTAATTACACTTGATATAGAGAAAGGTCGTGTTTTGCCTTTTGTAGAAATATTGAGGATTTATGGAAACAATTTAGGTGCCTAATTTTTAACGAAGCCAAACGAGGAAGAAACCAAGAGAAAATACAATATTTTCAGGCCAATTTTCGAGCATATACTGTTGCAATTCACGTCCCCATGAAAAATTAAGTAAAGCCCATTTATTTTGCCCACTTGCTGCTATTAGTTGAGGCTCATTTGCTAGGCAATTGACATTACCGTAAGTGAATAAAAAAGATCAAGGAAATTGGCACTATTACCCCTTAAGTAAAATTTTGCTTTTAAAATAGATAGTTGAGTGTTGCAAGTGCATTAGAACCTATTTTTCCCTTATTGAGTTTTGTTTGTCTATTTTTGTTATTTAATTTGCATGAAATTTTGCTCGATCATTTAATTTAGTTGTTATTTTTGTTATCTTGCTAGTGACATTTAGAATGAGTAATTTAGAAATAGTTTGAATTTTCACAATCCTTAATTAAGTGATCCTTCTAGAAAGGACAAGACCATCTCCTAACACTTTTACTCTAAACTCTTCCTCGTGGGATCGACTCATATTTGTAGATGTTGGAAAATATCAGAATGTTGGTTTACAACAAACTTTGTCATTATAAAATATATAATATAGCTATTAAAAATAAGGGATTATATATTTGTAAGTCCCGTAACTTTGCACTGTTTTGAATTTGGTCCACATGAATTACATGTTTTGATATTGGTCCTGTAAGTTTGAGATTATTTTGATTTTAGTCCTTTTACCTTGATTTTTTTGATATTGGTCCTATATGTTCGATTTTTTTTTTTAAATAAAATTGGATTACACGTTTTGATTTTGGTCCTATAAGTTTTAAAAGGACCAAATTCAAAATAGTGCAATAAATAGTGTGTGGATTGGAGCAAAATATTAAAAAAAACGTGTAATCCAATAAATAGTGTGTAGATTGGACCAATTTTTTTCAAAACGTGTAATCCAATTCAAAATAGTGCAATAAATAGTGCAATTTGGTCATGGTAATACTGCAACAAAATATAAAAAAAAAAAACTCATTTAATGAAGCAATAAATTAGATCAAAGCAAGGGAGTAGAATTCAAGAGAAGTACAAGTCTCACATTGAGCTTATTTATAGGTATATATGGAGTTAAGTTCTAGTTAGAGTTTATTGGTTGTGTGGTAAGCCCGAACCCGAAAGGGAATAACGGGTCGTAATGTTGATCACCAACGTTCATGGGAAGTTGATCAACACTCTTGAACCAAGTACGTGGAAGCTTCCCAGTGAACCCATAATCGCCAAACAAAACATCAACAACGCCTTGGCCTTCAGACCCAGGCAACCAAGCAGCCACCAATGCATCAATCTGTGGAAGGTACGGCTCGATCAGGACGGGCCTACCCGTAATGAGTACGACGACACATTTCACCGACCCACAAACATTTGTTATGATGCTTGGCCCTGGATCAGGAAGTGTCAAGTTTAGGTTATCTCCATGTGTTTCTGCATAGGGTGGTTCTCCTACCACCACTATTGCATACGAGAAGCTGTTGTTTTTTACGTATTCGAAATCAGGATTCTCGATGAATACCACATCTGTTGTTGGATCCACTGTGTTTCGTACACCACTTAATATTGTGGTACCTGTAGAGTAAATCCATAATTTGAAATTAAAAAGATACTTGTAGGGTAAAAAAAAAGGTCTGTGATGGAAAAATTAAACAAGGATTGTAACTTTTCGGGTTAGCAAAACAAGGATTACAACTTCTAAAAGCATACAAACAAAGCTTGCAACTTTTAAAGTAGCATAATAAGGACTGTAACCTTTAAAAGTATCAAAAAAGGACTACACCTTTAAAAGTAACAAATTGAGTCCAAGTTTGCCTGAATTACCATTCTTTTTTTGGGCTCAAATCGCACACCTGGATATCAATTGTAAGCCAACTCAGGTATAAATTCAGCTAAAAAGAGGCCCATGTGACTTTAAAGTGGAAAATAAGCCTGAGAGTAATTTGGGCTTATTTTGGTCTCAAATTGCAATTTTATAAAAGTCACGATCCCTTTTTTCTACTTTAAAAGTTGTAGTTTATATTTTAACAACCCAATATGTTATAGTCCATAAAAAAACCATACAAAATAAAAAAATAAAAAATTCAAGCATATTAAAATTGGACGAGGGGAAATGTCTATCAATTATACTTTCATACAAGGGTGGCTTCGCTACTAGGTACCTAATCATCAAACCGCACACTATCTTGTTATGTGCACGACAATAAATAGAAGTGCGATATCCAAGTTATCCATTTTGGTCGTACCACTAAAGAAATTATTAAGACATTCTTTTTTACATTTATGTATTACATCATTTGTTACGTCCGATGAAAGCGCAAAAAAAAAGGCGAATAGTAGAAGGGTGATTTTTTTTTATTTAGTCACAATTATTTAGTTTTTTATTAATTAGAGTATACACGTTTAGCAAAAGAAATTAATTACCCGATGTAAGATTGTTGCCGGTCTGTCCCTGCCATTTAATAGTCCAACCACCACATTGATTGCCGAGATCATCAGCGTGGGTCCCAACAACGAGGATCTTTGATGCTTTCTTAGGTAATGGTAATAATGGTTCATCAGCTGATTCACCATTCTTGAGCAACACTAGTGATTTTTGTACCGCTTCTCGTGCTAGCTCTCTATGTTCCTGTGTATAATTTGGACATGCATGCATAAGCAAATGAAACTACACTACAAAAAAAGTCCTTTAAAAACATAAATCCTGACATTATAGATTTCCTAGCTAGAAGTAGTCTTAAATGACAAGAAACAATATTTAAGGACATGATATAATATAAAATTTTGTCATTAAATGTCAATTTTCTTATACTTTTAAGTGTCTAATCTTTGTCTATCACTATATAAAAAAAAAGACCTTTAGATAGAAAAATAATGATTACAGAACATGACATGAGGAGATTGTTGTTAATTTTCTTATCGAAAAGCTAACCTGACTTCCCAAGTACTTGGCCATGCTATAATCAGCCAATGGATGTTCAAACAGACCTGATGTAAATTTAACTCTTAGTATCCTCTTCACAGCATCATCAATTCGACTAATGTCAATAAACTTATTTTTCACCAACATAGTTAGACCATCAATGAATTCTGTGTAGTTATATGGAACCATAATCTGCAACATTAACTTAAAAGTTAATTATAAAAGTTAAATTACTAATTATATATATAATTTTTTCCAGCTAGTTTAACTAAGATTCAATATATATAGTAAAAAACAAATTACCATATCAATTCCAGCGTTAACTGAAGCTAGAATTGAATACGTATAATTTTCGTGAGGTGATGAAGTGATTCTGTCAATTCCCCTGCCAATCTGATATCACAAAACCCTGAAGTGACGTCATATTAGTTACTGATGGATTATCTATATAATTAACTAGCTAGATAAATAATAGAATAAGAGGGAAAATATACTATTTTTAAGACAAAAACTTTCGGTGAAGATGAATTCACGTGAATTTTTTTTTTAAGTATCATTGTTATGCATACAAAATATCATTGTCTAAAAATCAAACGTTTTTTAGATAGTGATATTTTATATGCATAACAGTAATACTCCTCGACGTACTCTGAAACGTTGTTTGTTCTTTAGGAAGTCGGTGATGAGTTGGCGGTTAGCGTGCATCTTGATGCCGTTCCAGCTAGAGTAGGAGATCATGACCGTTGAAACACCCTTGATGACTGAATCATAGTAAGCTGGCATATGAGTGGTAAACAATTTATGTCTTGTTGCTATTGTGTTATTCTCGTTTATTCCTCTTGTCGTTCCACCATCTCCCACATAGTGTTTGGTGCAAGCTACAACTTTTTGTCTGAAAAAAAAAAACAAAATGAAAAAAAAAATGCTATAAACATAAATGGACAATATACTCATCATTTACTATAAGTCAAAATGCAAATCTTTGACAGAAATGTTACAGTGATAAACGATTTCGTAGTTTATTTTTTTAATTTTTGGTTTATTTATTGTGTGTTGTATTTTGTTCAAAGTTTGAGGGGTTGATTGTTGTTTACTATAAATACTACCCCAAAATGCCAAAAGAGTAGCTTTTTGACTCATTTAGACAAAATTAAATTATGTGTCGTTTAATGTCTCATTCGTGCATATTCAAACTAAACTTGTGGTCTATAAGCAATGAGAACAAGGAAAGTCGTAAAATTTATGGGGTAAAACTTTAATTTAAATTAATCATAATTAATTTGGTCTAGGGAGTCATAATTTATGGAATCATTAATATTGTGGAGCATAAATTTTGAATTGAATCAAAACTTTCATTTGGATAAGGATCCACTACATAAGGTGGAAAGTCAACATAGGATCAAAAATATAAATAAATATAATTAGATAGTACATTCTAGAGTTGACAAAATTAATGTGTATTTTAGATTTAACAAAATTAATGTGCATTCTAGATTTGACAAAACATGGATGCTAGAGTTGATAAAATAAAAAACTTGAAATAAAAGGCAATGTGTGAGTGAACAGATGTAGGGATGTGTGAGATTAATCTTACTGGCTAGCAACATAGGGAACCCCCTTTGGAGAATTAGAAGGTATATCCCCTTGTAAACCAGGGATAATCTCAGTCATTGCTCGAACTATGCTTGGATCTTCACTATAGCTCTCATAACACCGTCCCCATCTCGGATCTCTACATACCTATATATTTATTAACACAAAAATTAAATCGAATATTATCAATAACACCATAAATAATTAATTTTATCTAAGAAAGAATGAATTGGAATCATTTGCCTCATAACTTTTACTCTCTTTTTTTCCGCAAATCGTCTCAAAATAATTTAAAAAAATCCATTTTAGTCCTTCAATATTGTATATTGCTCAATTAGGTCCAATTCTTGTCAAACATAATCGTTTTTAGAACACGTTTTGGGAAGATTTGCAAAATGTTGGGCATGACAAAAAATAGCAAAATACGACGCCGTTTTACAAAAGTTGCATGTAAACTGAGCAATGCATAATGTTACGGGCCTAAATTGAATATTTTGACTATCTTGAGATGAGTTCGCTAAAAAGAAGAAGGTAATTATGGGATAAAAATATTTTTAATTCGCTGAAAAATTAAAGTTGTGGTTCAAAAATATTTCTAATTTGATAATGAATTAAATTAATTACCGCAATGCAAGGAGCAAAAGCATAAGAAATTCCTGTAGCTCTCACTTCTAGAGCAGTTGCCGCTCCAATTTTCTTCACCAATTTTGGGTCCCTATCCAAATAAAAAATGGACATGCATTTATCATGACCATAAAATCAAGAAAGAAATAACATGAACTCAAAGTAGGTAAATAATACAAATTGAATTACTTGCCTAGTAGCACCCAAACCAACATTATGAGGAAAAATTGTAGCATTATAAATATTGTTATTCCCATGAACTGCATCGATCCCGTAAATCATGGGTATCCCAAGACGGGTCGATAGGGAGCCCTTTTGGAGCTTATTCAACGTATCGACCCACATCTCGGGCGACGCCCGCGGGGCCGGAACACTCCCTCCACCACTCAGCACACTCCCTATATAAATATTAATTTTAATTTTAATCATTATAGAAAATTAATAATGAATTTGATGAACAATTAGTACCTATGAAATATTTGTTCAAGACTTGAGGTGTTGCAACACTTAGATCAATCTGCACCATTTGGCCAATTTTTTCCTCTAAAGTCATCTGATTCATAAGGTGCTCGATTCTCCTATTTAATGGCTGTTTAGGATCTTTATATATGATATGATCAGCATTTGCCACATGACCTATGCAAATGCAACAACAAAGAATTAAAACTCTGATGAAGGCCATTTTTAGCCGCACCATGGACCCACACTCAGAATAGAAACAAGAGGGAAGGGGGGTTTAATTCTTGGGGAGAAATAAAAATGGGATGGGGGAGCGGTATTTATAGAAAATGTCTTGCAATTTAAATTTCAAACAAAGGTTTAGTATACACGCCCCACTTTCGACTATCGATGCACTAGCAATCTAATTATAAATCCATGATAAATCATTAGGCGTACGTAATATCCGCAACATTCTATAGTTTTTTTTTTTTTTTTAAGAATTTTTTTTTATAAAATATTCTCCATTAGACAGAGTAAAGAGTGAAAATTTGTCCATACATGAATCGTTAAAAGATATTAATTATTGCCACTAAAGTATATTAGTTGTTTTCACTGAAAAATATTATTTGTTTACGTTGAAAAATCTTAGTTGTTCATGAGTGAAAACAAACTAAAACTCTTTAGAAAAAATAATTAATGTTCAAACAATTAATAATTCATGTATGAATCAATTTCACCCCTACATACTCCTATCCATTTATAAGGGCTTGAACTCTCCATTTCAGACTCACCCATTTTACTAATTTACTAATTTATACTCTTACTCGTGTATTAACATAAATAACTGTAATGGTCTTAAAATATTTTGTGAATTCAAAATTATTAATAATTTTGATAAGAGTATGTTTTATATGAAAATAATTTATGATAAATTTATCATGAAATTGTTTTAAAGTATTAAATATTTGACCAGAAGTATCGATAATCTCGTATGGGGTATCATTAATTTGGGTTCAATAAAATTTGCAACAATTTCAATATAGTACCACTGACCCAAATTAATGGTAAATTAATGATATTTCTGATGAGATTATCGATATTTTTGGTTAAATATTCGATACTTTAAAACAGTTTCATAATATGCTTATCATGAACTATATTCATATAATACTTTGCCCTTTTATAATTGACAAAACGGATTTATAGTTTCCTATTTTCCAGATTTTTAATGTACAAGAAATTTCATTAGGCTCCTAGTTAATAATGAGTAAATCTCCTGTATATCAATTTCACTGTACAATTTAAAATAATATTTAAATTATTTTTTGGTATTACTATATAAAACTAATATATTTTAATGAAATAATTAATACTATTTAAAAATATACACAAAATGCAAAAACTGTGAAATTGGTCTGCAATATTACTTTGTTTTTAAATTTGAATTACTATATTTAAGTCATGATTCCAAGAATTGAATATTGAATAAGTGTGTAAAGCAAATATGGAAATCGTTTTATTTCAGAGCGCAATAAATAATTATGGATAAGTCCATTATCTGTATACCACGTATGTATAGCGCATGAAGCTAATATGTCCATTTACAGATTAATTTACTAATCATTGACATTGCACAAGGGCCGCATCTCTATCCCAATTTTTGCATTCCTATACTTTTTTAATATTTGAATCATTAACCCATGTCATTGTGATTATTGAAGTATATGAGGTGAAAATAGTTTAGACATGAATCATTCAAATATATTAATTGTTTTTATTTAAGAGTATTCACTGTTTTTATTGAAGAATATTAGTTATTTATTGAAAACAAATTAAAATTTTTTAGTAAAAATAATTAATACCCCTCCTATTTTTTTTGTATGACGTTTTGGCTTTTTCTCCACTACAAAAAAAGACCCAAATAAAGAGGGCTACTAAAGAGGGCAAATAAAGCCCTCGTCCTTAAAGAGGGCCGAGACGAGGGCCTTTAAAATATGCACGAGACGAGGGCCTACACGAGGGCACATGCCCCCTCTTTAGTTGACGAGGGCGTGGCCCTCGTGAATTTTAAAATTGTGCGAGCCGAGGGCAGGGCCCCTCGTGAGTAGGCGAGGGTGGGGCCCCTCGTGAGTTGGCGAGTGCGGCCCCCTCGCCCGGTCCATGCGTTCTACGAGCCGAGGGCAGGGCCCCTCGTGAGTAGGCGAGGGCGGGGCCCCTCGTGAGTTGGCGAGCGCGGCCCCCTCGCCCGGTCCTTGCGTTCTACGAGCCGAGGGCTAGCCCCTCGCCCACGGTAATTTCCAGGTTTTTACCGAGGGGGTTTACCCGGTAAATTCTAACATATTTAAACCCCCCACCCACCATTTTCAGCAGAAAACAAACCCTCCCCCAAGCTCCCCAGCTGCCGCCGCCGCCGCCCATCCCTGCCGCGCCGCCGTCGCCGGAAACGCCACTCCACCGGTCGGATTTTGGCCTACTCGTCCCCGTGAACATTTCTACGGTAACATTTTTCATTTTAATCGGTTAATTTGTTAATTAAATTGTTTGTAAAATTAATGCAAATTCATGTGTATATATATATTTATGTGTATGTATATATATGTATAGTTGTTAATTAGTTGCTAATTATGTAGTGTTTAACTTGTTAATTTAATTAATATGTAATTAATTATAAATTTGATAATATAATTATATTTATATGAATTAGAAATAATTATATAAATATTTGTTGTCTTAAATTTAATTTTAATTGCATGATATATTTAATTAATTTTATATGTGATGAATATTCATGTGTTCGATTATCTACATTAATTATTTATTTGATGAATGATGTATATATAGTTATATATATATTTAAAGTATAATTAATTAATTATGTTGGAGTGGCCGGAGGGGGTTGATGAATAATATTGTTGGTTGTTTGCTAGCTGTAGAATGTGCGTTCCGACTTGATTAATTTTAATTAAGTCGGAAATGGATGCACTATAGGATCTTAGTTAACTGGAGAATGCGATAATAATAAACGAAACTCTGCCGAAAATTTTAGAATAACTATATTAAATTAACAATAGGATAATTATAATGGATTTATATATTAATTTTTTATTAAATTTTGAATATTCTTTAATTTGAAACAGATTATAATATGAGTTAGGGCACCGCTATTTACACCCTTAAAATTACTGAGTTCACCCACTACTAAATTAACCAACCATATATTTTAGCTATTTTCTAATTTTTTCTTAATATACCCCTTTAAATTTACAATTATAACCCCACCATATTTTTTACACCCACCAAAGCACTCTCAGCAATACTGCTCACACCGCCCATTCAACTTAATTACAATTTAGGTTTTAAAAGAAATACGCCATCACAAAAAATAATCGCAGCATCTCTCCCAAAAAGCTAGTCTCTAATCATCTAACACTGTTATTCATCAGTATATTTGTAAATAACTGTATTTACTGTATATTTCATTATTCACATCATCACATGTAGTTTACGGAGAGGAATTATAATCCAACATAATTGTGCAGAAAAAAAAAAAATGAAAGTAAAACCAAACAATAGACATGCATCGATTTTTTTATGATTTATGTGTATGTAGCGAAACAGATCCAACCCGATAAATTAGTTAGTACCTCCATCTGTTCAAATGATTTTTAAAAATAGGTTACTGTTTTTCAACCCTAATTCACGATGGATAAACCTAAATTTCACATAATATATTAGAAAAAAGAAATTTAAAGAGGTTGATTAAGTTACAGTTTTAATATTCTTCATTTTCTATGTTGGTGTTTATAATACATTTATGATTTAGGATTTCTTTTTGTGCGAGCCTACAAGATAAAGATAGCGATTTTTTTTTCTAATGAATTTTTTATGTCGGTGCAAGAAAACAATCTGGTGGACTTAGTAAGTATAATATTTTTATTTTTATTACAAAGGGTTTATTAGTACTTTTAATGAAGGGTGTTTTTGTCAAGAAAATTTTAATGGGTGGACTAAGTAATTTTATTGGGGTTAATAGCAGCGCCCTATGAGTTATTCAAGTCGTAATTGGATGTATGGTCCAAGAACAATTAATGGAATGATAGCTCCCGACTTTCTTAGTGGTCTTGAATCGTTTATACAATTCGCAACTAGCAATCCTGATTGGATGAGTGAAGGAGATATTAGGTGTCCCTGCTCGAAATCTAGATGTAGGAACCAAAGGTTTAGAGCACCAATTGACGTGAAAATACATTTGTATATAAATGGGTTTATGCCCAATTATCACAATTGGATTTTACACGGTGAACAAAATTGGGGTCATCTACCACACCAAAACTATGATCAGTCGACTTCGTATGGAGTAGATGATACTGCAGGGTCTACCTCGTACCATGACATGATCACAGATCTAACTGGTCCTAACCTTCATTTTGGAAATGTGGAAGAACCCGTTAATGAGGAGCCCCCAAATGAGCATGCTGCTCAATTTTATGACATGCTTCGTGCAGCAAACCAGGATTTGTATCCTGGTTGCGAAACACACTCACAATTGTCATTCAACGCCCGACTGTTGAACATTAAAACTGAAAATAGACTGTCTGAGAGGGGTTATAATCAAGTTGTTGACTTGATTCGGGAAATTGTTCCTCCTGAAAATCTAGTGCCCAGGAAATTTTCTGATAGCAAACAACTAATGAGTGGGATGGGTCTTCCAGTAGAGAGGATTGATTGTTGTGCACATAATTGTATGATATATTGGGGTAATGATAGTGAACTTGAACATTGTAAGGTTTGTGGTCATCCACGGTTTAAACCCCGTAAGCGTGGTGTTGATGGTCAATGGAAAAAGAAAAAACCTTACAAGGAGATGTTCTACTTTCCTATCATTCCTCGACTGCAAAGATTGTATCAGTCTGTTGCTACTGCAAAAGATATGACATGGCATGCAAGTTGCTCTAACGATGATTCTGGTGTTATGCGTCACCCTGCAGACTCATTGGCTTGGAAACACCTGGATAATTCGTATCCTGAATTTGCTTCCGAGATTCGGAACATAAGGTTGGGCCTAAGCACCGATGGTTTTCAACCATTCGGACAGTCTGGGAAACAATATTCTTCATGGCCAGTGATAGTGACACCGTACAATCTACCTCCGTGGTTGTGTATGAAAGATCAATTCATATTTCTTACAGTATTAGTGCCTGGTCCTAAAAATCCTAAGGATAAATTGGATATTTTTTTACAGCCGTTGATCCGTGATTTGATGTATTTGTGGGAAATTGGGGTGGAAACGTACGATGTTGCTACAAAGCAAAATCTTCTGATGCGAGCTGCACTAATTTGGACCATCAGTGACTTTCCAGCTTACTCAATGTTGTCTGGATGGAGCACTGCTGGACGGACAGCTTGTCCTTACTGTGGAGAATACACTGATGCTTTCACTTTGAGGCTCAGTCGTAAACAGTCGTGGTTCGATAACCATCGTAAGTTCTTACCTAGACATCATCCGTATTGGAGAAACAAGACTGCATTCAGAAAGAATGTGATAGTGGATGACCCACCACCACCCATTCGATCAGGTGAATCACTCCTAAATGAAATCAATTGGGTGGGATATCGAAAATTGACAGAAGATGGTGCCGAGGCCCACAACAAGAGATTGGAAACTGGTTGGAAGAAGAAAAGTATTTTCTGGGATTTGCCGTATTGGAGTACCTTGTTGATCCGTCATAATCTGGACGTGATGCACATTGAAAAAAACTTCTTTGATAATTTGTTCTACACTGTAATGAATGTGGAAGGGAAAACAAAGGTCCAGAGATGAACTTAATGAATATTGTCGTCGTCCATCACTTGTGAAATGTCCACGTACAGGAAAGTACCCCAAAGCTTGTTATTCACTTGATAAGAGACAAAAGGATGTTGTGTGCAGATGGGTAGATGAGCTAAAGTTTCCTGATAACTATGTGTCCAACCTGTCTCGAACTATTGACTGGACAAAATTGAAAATGTTTGGGTTGAAGAGTCATGATTGTCATGTGTCTATGCAGAGGCTACTCCCGATTGCTTTCCGTGAAATTCTTCCACAGAACGTGTGGAAAGCTATAACTGAAGTTTGTTTATTCTTCAAGGAGTTGACTTCTACGACGATTACAGTTGAGAACATGACTCGGTTGGAAGTAGATATTCCGCTGATCTTGTGCAAGTTGGAACGTATATTTCCACCCAGCTTCTTTAATTCGATGGAGCATCTACCTGTACACCTTGCATACGAAGCACGAGTGGCTGGTCCTGTAGAATACAGATGGATGTATCCATTTGAGAGGTAATCTACAACTTTCAAATATTTGAACAATTAGCGGTTATTATACTCACTATTGATGCTTCTGGTTAGGTATCTTCATAATTTAAAACTCAGTGTGGGTAACAAAGCTCATGTTGAAGCTTCGATCGCAAATGCATATCTAACAAAAGAAGCATCAATTTTCTGTTCCCACTACTTTGAGGATCATGTTCTGACGAGGCGTCATAATGTACCTCGTAATTACGATGGTCGTGGCGCCGAAGAACCCCAACCTGGTACTCCGTCAATTTTTATACCTCCTGGACGACCACTTGGACGGAAGAATACAAGATATATTGTAGACGAAGAGAAAAATACAGCTCACACCTACGTGTTACTGAATTGTAACGAGGTGCAACCGTATGTTGAGTAAGTTAATATTCAATATTGTCCATCTATAATTATTACAAAACATCATTATAATGATAATATTGTACATCTTCCCTCTTGTAGTATGTTCGTGCATCAACTTCAAAGTGTTCAACCGAATCTCTCTAGGGCTGGACAAGACGATAAACTTCAACATCAGTTTGCGTTATGGTTTGAACAAGTTGTAAGTCAAGTTGATAAAATTATATAAATAATAAAATATATACATAGACTCAGGATTAAATATTTTGTCAACTATAGGTCAAGGTAAACAATATTCAGAACCGGTGGATACGTGATCTCTCCAGCGGTCCTGTAAGTTGTGTTACCACATATCCTGGGTATTACGTAAATGGATACAAATTTCACACACGCACTTATGGTGAATCAAAATCGACTGTGAACAGTGGAGTTTGTATCAAGGGGACAAACTATGATTCAGATGAGAATGATTTCTATGGGATCCTTGAAGAAGTATTACAGTTGGAATACCCTGGACGATTTGAGAAAAAAATGGTTTTGTTCAAGTGCGAGTGGTATGATCCTACCGTGCCAAATGGAACAAGAATACATCCTAACTACAAACTTGTGGATGTTAATCGGAGAAGAGTATATGGCCGTTATGATCCTTTTGTATTAGCAAATCAAGCCACTCAAGTTTACTATTGCGAATACCCGGGGGTGCGAAATCATGAATGGCTTGCGGTTTGCAAAGTTAAACCGAGATCCTTAGTGGAAATTGATAAAAGGAATGAACAAGAGCTACCCCCGTTCCAAGACGATGAGATTAATTCACAAATGAATAATGTGCAAATAGACAGTGATCCTATCGTGTTGGCAGATGTCAGCGGTGCACTAATTCAAATTGAGAATGAAGAAGAAGAAGAAGAAGAAGAAGAAGAAGAAGAAGAAGAAGAAGAAGAAGAAGAAGAAGAAGAAGAAGAAGAAGAAGAAGAAGAAGAAGAAGAAGAAGAAGAAGAAGAAGAAGAAGAAGAAGAAGAAGAAGAAGAAGAAGAAGAAGAAGAAGAAGAAGAAGAAGAAGAAGAAGAAGAAGAAGAAGAAGAAGAAGAAGAAGAAGAAGAAGAAGAACATGAAGAGGAGGAAGAAGAAGACGATGATGATGATGATGATTAAGTAGTTTAGTAATTGCTATCTCGATGTTAGAAATTATTTAATGTGTACACCTAAACTTTGATTGATTGATCATTTATATCTCGGTGTTATAAATTATAATGTGTACACCTAAACTTTGACTATTTGCTCAATTATATCTCGGTGTTATAAATTATAATGTGTACACCTAAACTTTGACTATTTGCTCATTTATATCTCGGTGTTTAAAATTTTACAGATGAGCAGATCCGATCGTAGCTCTAGCGGGGGACGGCGACAGAGTACAGGTCGCGGGGGTCGAGGTCGATCTAGTGGGGCGCGGAACACAGTGCCTATACCACACATACCAGTGCCAGTTCCGTTAATCCCCACGACTGATGACGAGGAAGCTGAGCAGTATACCGACTTGGATTCTGAAGAACAGTCGGATTCACAAATGGTCGGACAGAGACTAGATGTGTATATTGCCTACGATACGTATGTTAGACTTACTATTTTCAGGTATTTTGTGGAATATATATCCGTGAATATTAATTATGTATTACAAATTTGTTTTGCAGCTTGATGCCTTCGAATCCGGTCTCCAAGCTGATCAGACGTATCATGGCTGGACATATGGAGTTGGACGCCTTCACCTTCAGGATGATATCCGAAGAAAGGCTGCAGGAGTACTGGGAGACATTTCAGGTATATATTCATTTGATTTATAATGATATTATATGACATAATAACATCTTTGTTTATCAGAAAGAGGCTAGATGGGATCCTACTGTCACTTCAACACAGTATGTGCATCACTTGTTCCTGAAAAGGGCTGCTGAAAGATATGTAGATCTTTTGAACTCTTTGAAAAGAAAATGGGAGTTGAAGGGTAAGAAGCCATAGTGGGATACGAAAGTGTGGAAGGCCTTGCTCGCGTACTGGGACAGAGATGACGTGAAAGCTAAATCCGCACAATGTAGACGGAACAGACTATCTGAGCCTGTTGGCCCGGGTACTGGCATCTCCACCCATAAAGGTGGATCTCGTGGTGCCGTCGAGGTTGCTCTGGATATTGTAAGTCATTTGTTGATACCAAATTCGGTAAAGTTTTATAATATGCATGTATACATATTTTAAGTTTTAATCATGTTCTAAATTATAGGAGAGGAAGAAGGGACGCCCCGCCACAGATTGGGAAATTGTGGAGCACTTCCACTACCGTGGTCCAGGACAGTATACATACGGCCTTATATCTGATACATTGGTAAGTATTCTTGTTACATTTTAAAATAATATGAATATTTAAGAATATTTATATATCTAGAAAAATAATTCTCTAAAAAAATGTGCAGGCTGATGTACAAGCGAGAGTCTCCCAACTGCATGCTACCTCTGACTCTGACGAGCAACCTCCTGAGCCCAGTCTTCCAGAGTTATCTCAGATGTACGTCAAGACTGTGGGGAAAAAGCACGGTAAAGTTCGTGGGCTCGGACAATTGGGAAAGTCCAGACGCATAGTCTCCGGCCCAGGCGGGACATCAGTTGGGACTCATATTGGAGCCTATAGCCAAATTGATGTGGACCGACTACTCGCTGAGGAGCGTGAGAGAACGCGCAGAGAGGCGGCTGGTGAGAATCGACGATTGCTAGAGCAAGTGGAAGAGAGACAACGGCAACTGCGTGATGAGATGACCCAGAACTTCCAAAACCAGTTTACCGAGTGGATGCGGGCATCACAACAGGGATCTGGAGGACCACCACCCCCGCCTCCATCCGATGAGTATACCCCACCCCGAGGACCGGGTTCGAGCCGTGGCAAGGGACCGAGATCCTGATGTTTGAGAGTATTGCTTGGAGTATGAATTAACTATTTTCATGAATGTTTGATGAATGTTTCTTAGAGTATGAATTATTGTGCATCGTCTTTATTATGCTTGTGATGTTTATTTTCATTAATGTTTGTGAAATTTGGAGCTATATATCGTGTTTAGTAAGATTTTAAATTAATTATTTAGGTTAATCTGTGTATGTGCTTTAGTTATAAGTAATATTTGATTAATTTAACCATAATATATTCAAAATATTTTAATTAAAATAATATATATATTATATATATATATATGCACAAAAGGGTTAATTTTTTATATTTAAAAAGATATATACATAAGTGAAAATATAATTTTGCAAGTGTTAATTTCATTTTATATGTGAGAATAATATAAATTTCATTTTTAAGTTATTTACCATAATTGTAATGATATATAATAATTAATTAAAAGTGTAATCATAATAGAAATTATTAAATGTATGTAATTTAAAATGATATATTAATTTAATTAATTTTTTAAGGTGTTATAGTAAATAAAATGATTTATAATAATATTAATTAATTAAAGGTATAAATAAAATAGGAGTGTTAAGTAACAAAGAAAATAAAATAAGAAATAATATATATACTATTACAATAGAAAACATTTCGAATGATAAGCCTTGCCCAAACGGTAAGGAGAAGGGCAATAGATTTTCCATGTGTGGGAGGTCACGGGTTCGAAACTTGTCTCTCGCGGGTCGCGCGCGGGTAGCTCGTGGGTCGGGTCGGGTTGCGCCCGCCCCGCTGATGCGGCCCGCGAATTTTTTTTTTTAAATTGTGTTGGACGAGGGCCTCCCCCTCGTGAACAAACGAGGGGCGAGACGAGGGCCCTGGTAGACGAGGGCAGGCCCCCTCGTGCATGGACGAGGGGCGAGACGAGGGCGCTTCCAGGCGAGGGCGGCCGTGCTCGCCAAACTCCAGCACCGCGAGGCGAGGGCAAGACCCACGGGAACGGAGGCGAGAGCTTCCCCCTCGTGAACAAACGAGGGCTTACACGAGGGCCCGGTTTTTGAACCAGACGAGGGCAGCCCCCTCGTTAGTAGCCGAGGGCTCTCTCCCCTCGTTAGTTAAAGAGGGGCGAGTCGAGGGGGACCCTAACGAGGCCTATTTTGTCGAGGGTCTCCCCCCCCTCTTTAAACCCCTCTTTAACCCTCTCCCCCCTCTTTAAATCTCTCCCTATATCCCTCTTTATTTCAACAGTATTTTGTAGTGCTCTGGTTTACAATTTAATTGTCGTTCTATCAAATTATACCAAGGATACCCCTATTTCCTGGCCACTTTTATAAATATTAATGCCTTCATGTTCATAAATACGTTTTGTTTTTTCTCATTTAATTAATAAGGTTAATTTCGGTATAAAATTATTTTTTAATATTTGTGCAAATGCCTCAAACGACATACAATATAAATGAGAGGGAGTATTCATTAATAAGACAATTAATACACTTCAATTATTAATTTGTGAATCAATTTCATTTTATACGTACTCATAATTATTTGATCAAATTTAAAATAATACACTTGATAATCATTTAAAAAATTAAATAGAACACAAAATATATTATAAGTAATATTATGTCATATATTCAAATTTGGAAATATGTGCTAGGAAGGGGCAGTTTAGGTTCTTAGACATGACATGCTCACGGGACTAGGATCGATTCCAAAAATAAAAAAATTGGGGGCTTACCCAGATCGAACCGGGATCTGGTCAGTTTTCGGTTCGGTTTTTGAACAGTCGATTCCAGTTTAGAAACTACCGGTTTGGCCGATTCCACATTATTATTGTTATTATATTTTGGGTGACTCACTTTGAGGTACAAATATGGAACTACACTTTATTGTTTAGTACTACCCATCTAAATTATTACTATTAAAAGTAAAATTAGACATAATATTACAATAATACCCATATACATAATTATGATAAAATAAAATAAAACTCAATCCAAAAATTAAAAATAGAAATCAAATCTATCAACATTGATATCAAAACTCCACTAGCCGTAAATGCTAATACCCTAAATTTGACTAATAAAAAAAAAACTACATTACAACCGTAAAAGACGCAGAATCAATGCACCCATCTTCATCCCCAAACCAAAACCGACTGCAACCTTAATTATGCCCCAACCGCGAACCTCATGTACTTTTATATTTTTGACTTGAATATGTGCAGTATTTTTCCTGTTTTTCTTTTTTCACTGCACATGTACAATGTAAATCAAACTACATATTGCACATGGCAAACTAAAAAATAAATGGAATGAACACTAAAAATGCCACCCCCATTACATCATAACACAAGTGCATAAATCAATAGAAATGTGGGGTACATAATGTACATACATTAATTAGACTGCACATGAATTCAACAAACTATACTTTGATTAAATAGAGATCATAACATTTTAGATGTTGCACATATACGCTGTAAATTGTAAACCTATTTGAAAGGGACTGCACATCTGTGGGTTTGTTGCACATGTTTTACACATCTTGCATATTAACATAATAGTTTGCACATGCGTTAGAAACATTGCATACCCATTGTGAAGAATGAACATTGCATATACTCATAATACACTGCATGTTGAAAGACAAACATTACACATTTAGTGCTCACGTTGCACATATTTACACATCACACTTCAATAATAAAAATGTTGTTCATTTGCAAAAATACACCTCACCCATTTCACATTCAATTACTACAGTACAAACATAACACTACATAAACATATAGTAAGACATTATTGAATTGCATGCATCTCTTTCATAAAAAAAAATAACAATAATGTGACGTACAAAAAAAAACCTTCTATAACAGTAACATAAAATAACTTCACCAGGACATATTCTACCAACTGAGAAGCGACAAGCAATTTGATGTGCTTGTAATTCTACCCATTTACCAATTACCTGATCAACAAAATCGCTAAAAGAAGTGTTTCTGCTCACCGAAATCAATTTGCATTCCCCCTTATACTTGACACTGAACACCAAAAAAACACCCCCGCTTTCAACAAACAAATGCAATTCAAAATTCAAAGACGAATTAAACAAGTTTATTCACCAATCACCAAAAATCTGGAAAAAAACCAAACCCAAAGTATTATAACCTATTTAACGAATATCAATCAGAGGTAATTACCATCCACAAAATACATCACTAAAAAATGTTACAAGCAACAAAATGGAAATAACCCAACATGAGACAATTACTAACATAATGAATGGAACCGTTACAACCTACGTGCAACACCCGTTACAAAATAAAAAATAAAACAATAACGTAAAATATTTTTTAAGAAATGAGGCAAAATTAATTAAGGGCATAAAAGGAACAATAAAAATAAAATTGAATTAATTAATTATGGAAACAACATTTAGTACTAAAGGGTAAAGTGATGTCCTAGATTGTATTTATAATTAATTAATCCTTATATTTTTCATGTTTATTTTATCTAATTTTGGAGGAATTAAACTTTTTTTTATATGAAAATGAGAAATGAATTTTGTAGGAGTTAATCGTGCAAAAAAAGTAGAGAACTTACATAATTCATGATCTATCTAATCTAATCAACTTTCAATCGAAATAAAAAAATTCCCGGGACGTTTACAAAATAGTGCAATATCAAACTGTTATTTACAAGATAGTACAATGTTAAAAAAATATATACTTATGTTTAACTTTTTTTACATCAATCTGTTCAATTATTTTATACCAAATTTGTAAAAGGTGGTTTGGTATTGTATTACCCTATGTCTCAAAATTCCTAATTAAAATCGTTGTCAAATTCTCATATATAAAAATACCAAAATACTTTTGGTTCATGGTTTGAATAATCAAATCCAAGGAAAAAATAAAAGAAACGAAGAAGGCTTAATGAAATAAAATAAACTAAAAGTTATCAACTTGATATTCTTCAATAACAAAAGTACACAAATCTTCAAGAACAATTAAATCTCTAATCTCCAAATTTATGGATTGAAATTGCTTGAATAAAACAATACTAACTATCCAGGTATGTGGTGATGTGTCAAATCTCCTAAATCTTGCCTTTAAAAGAAGTAGACCAAAATCGGATCGGACTTGAAAAGAGCTTAAACCATTCTTCAGAATTTGGGGAGTCTCATATTTTGTGCGACAAGTCAAAGTTAGACAATTAATATTTTTAAGTAATAATAACTAACACTAACACACTAAAAAAATTAGTATTATTTAAAAATAAACTTAATTGAATTGCACTGTTCACCTTATACTCACACATTCTTGTCAAAAGAGAAGAATTTGACTTATGAGATACATGGTAGATCACAAAAGAATCACATAATTTAAGGAAGTGGGTAGGATCCAATCAAGTTGTACAAATCTAACTGGTTTACGTAAAATTGTCATTATAAGAATTAACATATTTATAATAATAAGATTTAAACTACGAGTAATTTAATTAAAAAATTCACGCTAATTTTTTTTGTTCAAGTAATTTACAATCCAAAAAAAAAAAATCTATTAATGCTGAGTATTGAATTGATTTCATGTGCATCGATTATACTGGACACACCTAGTTTAAAAATAAAGCTATGGAGCATGAACTAATATATAATTACCCCTTGAGTACAACCACCAATTACCAAAAATAATAATTCTTAGATAATGAAGTTATAAAAATAATTAAAACACAATAGATAAAAGCAACAGAGTATTGTTCAAGAGAAATGTCTCAAATGTAACTTATTTATAGGTATATATAGAGGGATGTTTATAAGGTTTTGTGGTAAGCCCGAACCCGAAAGGGAATAATGGGTCATAATGTTGATCACCAACGTTCATGGAAAGCTGATCAACAGTTTTGAACCAAGTACGTGGAAGCTTTCCAGTGAACCCATAATCGCCAAATAAAACATCAGCAACGCCTCGGCCTTCAGTCCCAGGCAACCAAGCAGCCACCAATGCATCAATTTGTGAAAGGTACGGTTCGATCACAACGGGCCGACCCGTAATGAGGACGACCACACATTTCACCGAACCACATACATTTTTTATGATGCTTGGCCCAGGATCAGGAAGTGTCAAGTTTAAGTTATCTCCAAATGTTTCTACATAAGGTGGTTCCCCTACCACCATTATTGCGTACGAGAAGTTGTTGTTTTTTACTTGCTTGTAATTTGGATTCTCGATAAATTCCACCTGTGTTGTTGGATTCACTGTGTTTCGTACACCACTTAGTATTGTGGTACCTATAAATCGGAGCGAAAATTTGAATTTAGAGAAGGACACTAATTTACATGTGATTAATAAAATTAAATCATTCTCATTAAAACTACAAGTGTCATGTTACATGTACAAGAAATAAAAGAACAGTATTTGAGTTAAAGCACACATGATCCTTTGTTACCTTTATTTTGGAGTTTAAATAAAAAATTGTCCCATAACTTTTTGACAAAATAGACATACTACCATAATTAAATTTTTTTAATCAAATTTAGTTCTTTTTTTTTGTCACAATGTCCAATTTTAGTCCAGAATCAACAAGATAAGGTGAAATGGCGTCGTTTTGAAGCACTTTTTAAAATAAAATATACTATAGGTACAATTTATATAACTAGCAATAAAATTGTAAAAGAAAATGATAAATTAAATCAATGATGCAGAAATCGGGCTAGGTGGCCGCTTAGGCGTTAGGCGGCCTCCTCCCGACCCGATTTCTGCAAAATCGATTGTTTTAGGCGTTTTCGGGCCTAGGCGCTGCATATGCAGCCCTAGGCGACCGTAGTCGGTCCTAGGTAGTTCAGCTGTAGGCGGGTCTAGGCGGCCCTATTACATAAAAAATGAAAATTACAAAAAAAAATCTCTAGGCGCTAGGCGGCCAGAAAACGCCCGATTACCGATTTTCGACTTTTGCACTATTGAATTAAATATAACTAGTACATATGGATGCCACATCAGCACCCTTCCAAGAAAACACCAATTTAATTATAAATCAAATCACATTTAGGATGGAAGTTATAATTATGATTATATAATATGATATGATGATTATTATTATTATTATTATTGTTATTTGATTATATGATATAATGATTATGATTATTGATAATAATGGTAGTGAGAGAATTAAGAATAAATTGTTCTATTACAATTAATAATGCAATTGCTTTCTATATTTTTGTAGATTGGATTTTCTATCAAAGTTTCCAACTAATGAATAAGTATTTCACTACAAAAAAAAGGGTGATTTGAAGAGGGTATTTAAAGAGGGAAAAATAGCCCTCGTATTTGAAGAGGGATTACACGAGGGAAAACACTAAACTAGGGTTTATACGAGGGAACTTTTTCTGTCGAAAAAAACGAGGGATTTCACGAGGGATTTTAGATCCCACGACAATTTCACGAGGGTACAGACGAGGGAATGCATGTGTCAGAGCTTCTCGAGGGAAATAATCCCTCGTCATGCACCGGTTGTCAGTTCACGAGGGAATATATCCCTCGTCCAGTACAAGTTGTCATTTCACGAGGGACTATAACCCTCTTCAATTTGAATTATGTCAGTTCGGGTCAGTTCACGAGGGAACAAAACCCTCGTCCGCTAGTTTGTGTCAGTTCACGAGGGATCTAAACCCTCGTCCGCTAGTTCGTGTCAGTTCACGAGGGAATCCAAACCCTCGTCCGCTTTGTGCAGGGTGGCAGGGTGGCAGGGAGCAGGTTTGACCGTTGAAGAGGGTTTTTGCCCTCGACAATCCCTCGTCCAAGTCCTTATATCAGCCTATATCTTTTATTCCAGTAAGTCTCCGAAGCAAGAGAGAAGAAGGAGGGAGAAGAGAAGGAGGGGAGAAGAGAAGGAGAAGCAAGGAGTTCCGGCTGCTCCAAAAATACTCCTCCAATTGTCGGACGTGGTGTACACATTATTGTGAATATTTCTACGGTAATTTTTTTTATTTTAATCGGTTAAATTATTTATTTTGAATTTGCATGCAATTAGTGTAAATTATTCTCTATTTAGTGTAAATTATATATATTTAGTGTATTTGTTATTACATTGTGTAGAATTAACTAGCTATAATTAGTGTAAATTACTAGCTATTTAGTGTAAATTAATTAATATAATAATATACCTAGCTACGAAATTAGCTTATAATTATTTAATTTTGTTAATACTTGTTGCTTATGATATATATATAGGACTAGTTTATTTTGATGAAATAATGTACATATATATGTTATGGAGCCGGAGGGGTATTGATATTTGTTGACTTATAATTTGTTTGTTGTAGAATATATGTGCGCTCTGACTTGATTAATTATAATTAATTAAGTCGGAAATGGATGCACGTAGAAATTTTGATTAATTGGGAATACGGAAAAATTAAACGAAACTCTGTCGAAATTTTTAGAAAATATTAATTAATTAATTAATAGGAGAATAAAAAAATTAATTTTAGGGTTTTAGTATTAATTCATTAATATGAAACAGATTGATATGGATTATTCAAGTCGTTTACGTTGGATGTATGGTCCAAGATCGATTAATGGCATGATAGCTCCCGAATTTATAAGTGGACTCAATTCATTCGTAGACTTCGCTACTAGTAACCCGAATTGGATGAATCGAGGAAAGATTAGGTGTCTCTGCAACAAATTTAGATGTCGGGACAAGACGTTTCAGTACCCCGATGATGTGAAAGCTCATTTGTATAGAAATGGTTTCATGCCAAATTATTACAATTGGGTTTTTCACGGCGAGGAAAATTGGGGTCAAATTCCACATCAATACATTGATCAGACATCGGCTTCTCACGGGATGGTTGATGAGACAGCAGGATCTAGCTCGTACCACGATATGGTCACAGATTTAACTTCTGGTTCCCACTTCGGAAATGTGGATGATGGGCCGCCTGTTGAGGAACCCCCTAATCAGTATGCTGCACAGTTTTATGATATGCTTCGTGCAGCTGATCGAGATTTGTATCCTGGGTGCGAATCACACTCTCAGCTGTCATTCAATGCCCGAATGCTGAACATTAAAACTGAAAATAGACTTTCTGAAAGGGGTTATAATCAAATCGTTGACTTGGTTCGTGAGATCTGTCCTCCGGATAATTTGGTGCCCAGAAAGTTTTCCGATAGCAAACAGTTGATGGGTGAGATGGGGCTTCCTGTGGAGAGGATCGATTGTTGTGCAGGAAATTGTATGTTATATTGGGGTGCGGACAACGATCTTGAATATTGTAAGTTTTGCGGTCGGCCACGGTTCAAACCCGCTAGACGCGATGTGAATGGTCGACTGAAAAAGAAGAGCGCTTTCAAGGAGATGTTCTACTTTCCCATCATCCCTAGACTGCAAAGATTGTATCAGTCCAATGCAACTGCGAAGGATATGACATGGCATGCAAGTTGCTCTAATAATGATCAGTCCGGTGTTATGCATCACCCTGCAGACTCGCAGGCTTAGAAACACTTGGACCAGTCGTATCCTGAATTTGCATCAGAAATTCGGAACGTGAGGTTGGGCTTGAGCACCGACGGTTTTCAGCCGTTTGGGCAGTCGGGGAAACAATACTCCTCATGGCCGGTGATACTGACACCGTACAATCTACCGCCATGGATGTGCATGAAAGATCAATTCATGTTTCTTACAGTTCTGGTGCCTGGTCCAAAAAATCCAAAGGATAAATTTGATGTATTTTTACAACCATTGATCCGTGATTTGATACTTTATGGGAATATGGAGTGGTAACGTACGATATTGCTACAAAGCAGAATTTTTTGATGCGGGTTGCACTAATCTGGACCATAAGTGACTTTCCAGCCTACTCGATGTTGTCTGGATGGAGCACATCTTGAAGGCTTGCTTGGCCATATTGTGCAGAATACACGGATGCTTTCACTTTGAGGCTCAGTCGAAAGCAGTCGTGGTTTAACAACCATCGTAAGTTTTTACCCAGATATCATCCGTATCGAAGGAACAAGACTGCATTCAGAAAGAACAAAACAATTGATGATGATCCACCGCCCATCCGTACAGGTGTTTCGATCCTTGAGGAAATTAATTGGATTGAATTTATGAAAGTTACGGAGGAGGGTGCTGATGCTCACAACAAAGTTCTAGATGGGGGTTGGAAGAAGAAGAGCATTTTCTGGGATTTGTCGTACTGGAGTACGCTGTTGATCCGACACAATTTGGATGTGATGCACATCGAAAAAAATGTGTTTGATAATCTCTTCTACACGGTGATGAATGTGGAAGGGAAAACGAAGGACACAAATAAATCTAGGGATGAGCTCAATGAATATTGTCGTCGACCCTCGTTGCAGAGATGTCCAGATACAGGAAAGTACCCCAAAGATGCTTATTCACTTGATAAGAGACAGAGAGATATTGTTTGCAAGTGGGTAGATGAGTTGAAATTCCCTGATGATTATGTGTCCAACTTGTCTCGTTGCGTAGACTGGAGCAAATTGAAGATGTTTGTGATGAAGAGTCATGATTGTCATGTGTTTATGCAGAGACTGCTTCCAATTGCTTTCCGTGAATTACTGCCGGTCAACATTTGGAAAGCTATCACTGAAATTAGTTTGTTTTTCAAAGAGTTAACATCTAGGACCATTACAGTGGAAAACATGACTAGGTTGGACCATGATATCCCAGACATCTTGTGCAAGTTGGAACGAATATTTCCACCCAGCTTCTTTAATTCAATGGAGCATCTACCTGTCCATCTTGCATATGAGGCAAAGATCGCTGGTCCAGTACAATACAGATGGATGTACCCATTTGAGAGGTAATCTATTAATTTACCTGTATTTTTAATATATAATCTCGTTCGAGAATTATAGTAGCTCATCTGTGGACCTTGAATTAGGTATCTTCACAATTTAAAGTTAAGTGTGGGTAACAAGGCGCATGTGGAAGCTTCAATTGCAAATGCTTATTTAACAAAAGAAGCATCAATGTTTTGTTCCCATTATTTTGAGGACCATGTGCTGACGAGGCGACACAATGTACCTTGCAATTTCAGCGGTTGTGGATTACCCGAAGCAGTGGAAGGTAATCTTTCGATATTTGTTACTTAATGTATTAATTGCTATGTATATAGATGGATGGAGGTAGAAGTATCCGTAACTTGTTCGGTGGCCGGCGATCGTCCTCTCGTACACCAGAGTCGGACCAAGAGAGAGAACCGGTACAACTCTTTTTAGTTGTCCCAACCAAAATATATTGTACACATGTTATAACTGTACGTAATTGTTAAATACAGATGGAAACATCGGAAACAAATACAGGTCGACGCAGCTTTTGGGGATCCTCCTCCCAAACCAGAAGAGTACCGGTTCCTGATTTGCAGAATCAGAATGAAGAACCAGATATGGTTGAGGATGACTCTGTCGTTCCGAGAACTGCGGAAGAGCTCACCAATCATGCACCTCGTCAGATGATGGCGTGGATGCAAGGACATCAGGGAAACCTACCTAGTGGGTTTTCCCAACCAGCTACTTCATATCCTCCTTACCCAGCTTATCCTTCTTATCCTCCCGCCCCTGGTTACGCCCCTTGTCCTCCCACCGGTCCTTCTAGTAGTGTTCCTCCCGTTCCTCCTAGTGGTTTTCCCGCCGCCCCTTATCCTCAGGCCTCTCCTGCTCGTCCTTCATCTTCTGGTCCTTCCCCGTCTCGTCGTAATTCCATATCTCCAACTGGATTTGTAGACCTACTTGAAAGAGGTGCATATTCTGGTTACCCTCCGAGGGGTAATTATTCTGGAAATGAAAGAGGTGGTGATGATGATGATGATGATGTGAGATAGATGTCATGAATATTTGATCGTGTTTTTTAACTATATATGTTGGTTTAAGATTTTACTGTTTATTTAGATTTAATTGTCTGGATATTTGAGCATGCGTGGATATTTTAATTGTTATGTCTGGATATAATTGGAACTATATATGTTGGTTTGTTATTATTATTATTATTGATTTTAGTGAAAAACAATTTCAAAAATATTTATTTTAAAATTTTATTGATTTAATAAAAAAATAGACTTTATATGTGTATATGTGTACACATATATATTAGTAAATAGTGAAAAAGAATTTAAAAAGTACTTTTATTTTATTTTATTGATTTTTAAAAAAATTAACAATCAATATATGTGTATATGTGTACACACATTAGTAAATAGTAAAAATAAATTAAAAAATATTTATTTTTAAAAACAAAAACAATCAATATATGTGTAATAGTGAAAAATAATTAAAAGATATTTATTTTAAAATTATATTGATTTTTAATAATATATACAAGTGATAGTTTAATTTTATATGTAATGATAATTTTCATATAAAATATAAAAAACAATTAATATTAAGTAGTATTATATTTAAAATATATAACAGAAAATATATTAAACATATAGATTACACTTGAAAACATAACAAGTAAATAGCCTTGCCCGAGCGGTACGGCGAAACACGCAAGGCCTCTGCATACATGGAGGTCGCGTGTTCGAAACCCTTGGGGGGCGAAAATTCGCCATTTACAGCCCTCAAGTAGGGGGTAAATATGACATTTCGCGTATAAAATGGTGTGGTGGGTGGTGGCCTAGTGGTTTCGCGGGTGTGGCTCGGGCCTGAGGTCGTGGGTTCGAAACCCACGAATTTTTTTTTTTATTATGCATGTAGGTGACACGAGGGCATTCACGAGGGATTTTCCCTCGCCACGTCAGCCGAGGGATTAATCCCTCGCCCAGTACCTGCACGCCGCGTCAGAGGTGCCGAGGGAAATGTTCCCTCGTGCAGCATTCCCGAGGGTTATTTCCCTCGCCCTTTACGAGGGTATAGCCGAGGGTTTTTTGTCGAGGGAAAATTCTCTCGTCCGTTCCCACACAAAATTCCCTCTCCAAGACCCTCTTTATTTTTCGAGGGAATGTATTTTTCCTCGTGTAAAGGTTGGCGACGAGCCTTTTGGAGAGGGAAATTTTCCCTCTTCAAAACCCTCTCTATACTCAATTCCCTCTCCAAAACCCTCTCCAAAACCCTCTCTAAATTAGCATATTTTTGTGGTGTTTATCTTTATACCTTATCTAAATTAACCAGTATTTCTATATTTTTGTAGATTGAAGTTTCTATAAGATTTAAATCAATTATAATATATTTTATAAATTAAATTAATATAAATAAGCTTTCGTAATCGATTATATGGCCAAATCACATCTTTCTAATTCTAAATTCATCTAATCACGTTCACTTGATGTATGGTGCACTCACTCAACAGTTGACATTGTTTATACTGAAAAGTTTGTTCCAATTACACTGAAAAGTGTGATTGGATTACACTGAATATTGATTTATAGTGTAAATTTTTCAGTGTAATTCAACCACACTTTTTAGTATGATTGGACAAACGTTTTAGTGTAAACAGTGTCAATTGTTGAGTGAGTGCACCGTGCACATGATGCATATAAGAGTTTGCCTCCTCAAAGTTAATATCAACCTTGCCTCTTAAATTTTTAATCTCAACTTTACATTTTAAATTTTATAAAATCTTATAAATATTTAGATATATAGTCACTTAATAATATGCTTTCATTCGCGATATAGTTTTTTTACGTCCCATAACTTTTTACCTTTTTCAAAAAAGCGTCCCAAAAAATTTAATTTCTCCAATTACGTTTCAATTTTTGGTTAACTGTACAATTTATGTCCCATTTTTTTAATTTCTCCAGTTACGTTCCAGTTTTGACTAAGAGGGGTGTATTCAATTGGGATTCTATCGGATTTTTTTGGACTTTAAAAAGTCTGTGGATTTAGAAAATCTATAGACTCCATGCAGAGTTTGACTGACTTTTTTTATTGATTTATTTGGATTTTCATAGACTTTACAGGATTGTGGAATACATTTTTTTTATTGATTTACATGGACTCCAGCGCTTGAACCATATGATGCAAATATATATGGGACACACTTGTATATAAAAAAAAAATTATCCAAATTATTTTTAAAAAAATACATTATTATTTCATCTTCATTTCCATCACCGTTATACCTCGCCCTCATTAGAAGTCTCAAGTTGTTAGAAGAGATTTTTTAGAGTAAAATTTATTTATATTTTTTGAAGAGTAGACTTGACAACGGGGCGGGTAATCCCCAAAGCAAACAGGGACGGGGAATTTTTTTGCCCCGTAGGCGGGGACCGGGATAGTATTCTCAGCCCGGGAGATCCCCGTCTCGTTCCCCGAGGGGAGCCGCATTATTTTTTATATAATTAATATATTTATATATAATTTTAATGTTAAACTAAATTACAAATAAATATTTCATAGTTTCCTACTCAATTAACTATTTATTAAACATTACATTTTTTTATTTAATGTAATGTTATTAGTTCCAAATTAAATTATTTTCACTTTAGTATATATGTTAATTAAATATATTAGAATTAGAGGTTCTTCAAATTGTTTAAATTAATTTTTTTTAACACCAACTTAAAGTAATTGTTGTGTATATTTAAAGTTTTTAATTTATATATTTTTTTATATTTTAAAAATGAGATAAAAAAATAAGTAGGCGGGGAACGGAGAATCGCCGGTGAGACGGGGATGGGGGAAAAAAATTTCCCAATTATTTTGCAGGGACGGAGATGGGGAATGACCCCCCGTCCCCGCCCCGTTAACATCTCAATGGAAAAGAATCAAAGAAAGTCCATAGACTGTTGAATACCTAAAGATTTTTTAAGATTTTTCAAAATCCGTAGAAATCTCTTGTTATTAGAAGAGATTTTGAAGAATGAAATCTATTCATATTTTAGAAGGGAAATCTAAGAAAATCCGCGGAGTATTAAAATCCATAGACTGTTGAATACCTAAAATTTTTTTAAGACTTTTTAAAATCCGTATTGAATACCTCAAGATTTTTAAAGACTTTTGAAAATCTAGATTGAATACCCCCAGACTTTAAAAGTCTAAAAAAATCCTACAGACTCTATAACCAATACACCCCTCTAAGTGTACAGTTTAAGTCCCAAAGCTACCGAAATTGACAAAACACAGTCATTTTTCTTCATGTGTCGCATATATGCTCGTTAAATTTGGAAATTTATGACGAATATGCTTAGATGGACCTATGTGGTGTGATGACTGTAGTATGTAGTCAATAAAATAGAAGAAAATGGACACATCATGTATTGAAACTAATAACTCTATAAAAAATTAATAAAACAAAACAAAAAATCTATTAATTTAAACTAGAATAAGAAAATATATAATTTATTTAAAAAAATGAAAGAGCCCCCATATCTCACTCACTCCACGAAATATAACATCGTCCTTTTCTTCACCGCCACCCATCTCACCCCCCAAAAATATTAATTCAAAAATAGATTTAATATCCATATAAACATTTTTTGCCGGAAAAAACTAAATTTAACGAGCATGTGCATGTCACATGAGGTTAAATGACCGCGTTTTGTCAATTCCGACAACTTTGGGATGTACATTGTACACTTAGTAAAAAATTGGAACGTAATTGAAGAAATTAATTTTTTTTAGACATAAATTGTTACACTTAACCAAAAATTGGGACGTAAGTGGAAAAGATAACTTTGTTTGAAATGTTAAAGGTAAAAAGTTATGAGATGTAAAAAAAAACTCTATCCCCTTTCATTCATATCATTTTGGATATGCTACAAATAATTTTACACTACGAGATTTTGATGACAAAGCTTATTCAAGATCTCTACAGATTTGTATCGTATATCTTGACTATATGCTAATAATATTACACTACGAGATGTTCATGATAAAGTTTATTCAAGATTTTTACAGATTTCATTCTTACCATGCATTTTGAATATGTTACAAATCTCCTATTTCCTATTATACTAGTAAGAAATTGCTGCTATACAAATGTCGATTCTATAGTCATTTTGCTTATGTATCACTTAACGAGTTAGTCTGGTACACATGTCAAGTTTAACTTTAAATTTAAACTGTTAATCGCGTTTTCGGATTCACAAGAAAACTTGTTTCCGGGAATCAGAATCAAATGCAATAAGGACAAAATTGAAAATCACACACAAGAACACCAGATTTACGTGGTTCGGAGAAGAACTCCTACGTCCACGGGATCCGAGAGGATAGAGTATTCCACTAAGAAAAGAATTGGAAGTTACAAGTTACAATCTCACAATCTCTCGTGTTTGCGCTCACAGATGAAGTTCTAAAAGTTGTTCTCTCAGTTGAGAAACCCCCCTTTTATAATACAGAGATTGGAAACGAACCCTAGGTTCGATTCAGTTGTAACAAACTCAATGTAAGCAGTTATCCAGCTGGCTAACGACTTCAATAACCGTCATGGTTGATTCAGTTAGAACCGCCTTCGAATTAGCTTCAATTTGGTGTACTTCGCGAATAACGGACTTCAGGATCAGATGACAAACCTCCTCTGGCTCTGGTCCTTTTTCACCAGATGACCTCTGGTCCCAGACCTCCTCTGATAGACCTCTTCTGATGACTTATCTACAAGACTCGTCTGACCAGACCTCACCTGATGGACCTCCTCTGGTAGCTCACCTGTCAGACTCCTCTGGTCAGGCTTCTCTGGTCAACCTCATCTGGTCCATCTCCTCTGGTACTCCAAATTCACTAACTCCCACGGCTAACACTTTACCAACATAGCTTCCTATTGAATTAAACCCAGCAGATTACATACTTCACATTTGACCTTTCACAATTCTCCACCTCAGATGAGAAGTATCAATCCTCTCCTCCTCTCCTCCATGCTCCAGCTTGGGCCTAAGGAACATCCCATACACTCATCTTTACCAATTCAACACAGAATTTGAATTTCGTCCCTGGTAAAGACTTTGTACACATATCTGCAGCATTGTCCTCTGTAGATATCTTCTGGATGAGAACCACTCCTTTATCAATGATTTCCCTTACAAAATGCAACCTTACATCAATATGTTTTGATCTCTCATGGAATACTTGATGTTTCACCAGATGAACTGCACTCTGGTTATCACAATGAATGACCACAGCCCTTTGACTTATCCCAAAATCCTTGATTATGCCTTTCAACCATAAAGCCTCCTTAACAGCCTCAGATACTGCGACAAACTCTGCTTCTGTAGTAGACAATGTAACTCCACTCTGCAGAACAGATCTCCAGCTTACAGCAGTATTGTACAGAGTAAAGATATACCCTGTTAAGGATCTTCTGGTGTCCAGCTTAGCAGCAAAATCAGAATCTACAAATCCTTCCAGTGGACTCTTCTGGTCAGTCATCCTCTCAAACATCAGACCCAGATCAGATGACCCCTTAAGGTATCTGAATATCCATTTCAAAGCTTCCCAATGTAATCTCCCAGGATTAGCCATGTATCTGCTCACCATACTCAATGCATAAGCTAAATCTGGTCTGCTGCAGACCAGAGCATACATCAGGCTTCCAACCCCACTTGCATAAGGTACTTTCATCATAGTCTTCTTCTCTTCATCAGACTTTGGTTCCATTTCCTTAGATAATTTGAACTGTTGTCCCAGAGGAGTTGACACAGCTCTACTCTCATGCATGTTAAACCTCTTCAGGACCTTCTCAATGTAACTCTTCTGGGATAAGAATAGTCTTCCAGCTTTTCTGTCCCTAAGAATATCCATTCCAAGAATCCTCTTAGCATTTCCCAAGTCCTTCATATCAAATCTAGCACTTAGCTTCCTTTTGATACTCTGAATCTTCAGAAGGCTTTTACTGGCAATAAGCATGTCATCTACATAGATCAGAAGATAGGCTATCACATCACTACCTTGCCTTTCCAGGTATACACAAGTATCATACTTGCTCCTTACAGAACCAATGGATAGCATAACTTCATTGAACTTCTTGTGCCACTGCCTTGGACTTTGCTTGAGGCCATACAATGATTTCTTGAGCAGGCACACTTTCCCTTCACTCCCTGGTTCAACAAACCCTTCTGGCTGGTGCATGTACAGATCCTCAATAAGATCACCATGCAGAAAAGCTGTCTTTACATCAAGTTGTTGTAGCTCCAGATCCTCTTGGACTACTCTGCTCAGAAGTAATCTGATTGAACAATGCTTAACAACAGGTGAGAAAACCTCATTGTAATCAATTCCTTCCCTCTGAGTAAATCCTCTGGCAACTAGCCTGGCCTTAAACCTCACCTGATCTTTCACACCAGATTTAAGCTTTCTTTTAAACAACCATTTACAACTGATTAGCTTCTGCCTAGGTGGCTTATCAACAAGAATCCAAGTTTGATTCTTCTTAAGAGACTCCATCTCTTCTGTCATGGCTGTCACCCATGACTCCCTATCATCACACTCAAGGGCTTCCCTGTAGCTTTTAGGTTCCTGGTACTCTATGGCTTCTGCTGTAACAAGTGCATAGGAGACCAGATCCACACGGCCAAACCTTGCTGGAGGATGTATTTGTCTTCTGGATCTGTCTCTTGTCAAACTATAATTTCTCAAGTCTGCTTCTGGCACTTCTTCCTCCTCTTCTGCAGGTGCACTATCCTCATCTGATGACTCATTCTCTCATGTTTCCTGCTCTGGTTCAGAACCAGATGCACTCTCATGATTATCATGATCAGGCTCAACCTCAACTTGAGTAATTGGCTCAGAAATAACCCCATCCATCTCCTCAGTTGATGGCTCCCTATCACCTCCACCTGACTTGTATCCCATCTGAGATTCATTAAACACAACATCTCTACTGGTAATACACTTCTGGTTTCCAGGCTCCAGACACCACAACTTATACCCCTTAACACCTTTTGGATACCCAATGAAAACACATTTTAAAGCTCTAGGTTCAAGTTTGTCTTGCCTCACATGAACATAAGCTAGGCACCCAAAAACTTTCAACTTTGAGTAATCTGATATCTTTCCATACCAAACCTCATCTGGGGTTTTAAACTCAATAGCAGATGATGGCACTTTATTAATGAGATACACAGCTGTGTTAACAGCTTCCCCCCAAAAACTCTTAGGTAAATGAGCATCAGATAACATACACCTAACCATTTCCAGAATAGTTCTATTCATCCTCTCTGCTAGACCATTCTGCTGGGGGTTTGAAGGAACAGTTTTATGCCTAGTAATACCCTTCTCCCTACAGAATTGTTGAAACTCCTCTGATAGGAATTCAAGCCCATTATCTGTCCTTAAGTGCTTGATAGTCCTGCCTCTCTTATTCTCAAGTTCAATCAACCATTCTTTGAACTTAGAGAAGGCATCACTCTTCTGTTTAAGAATGTAAACCCAAACTTTTCTGGAATAATCATCAATAAGGGTAAGGAAATACCTGTCTCCACCATGAGTGGATACCCTTGCTGGGCCCCATACATCAGAATGTATATAATCCATAACCTCCTTGGTGGTATGCTTTCCTTTCTGGTATGCTTGCTTCTTTGATTTCCCAAGAACACACCTCTTACAGAATTCCAGCTTACATATCCTCTTCCCAGGGATTGCTCCCTTCTTGGATAACTCCACCAGGCCCTTCTCACCAACATGTGCCAATCTCTTGTGTCACAAGTTAACCTCAGAAGACCCCATGGTAACATCAGCTGACCCTGTAACAGTTCTTCCAATCAAAGTATACAAACCATTCTTGATAGCCCCCTTCATGACAATCCTTCCAGATTTGGTTATTGACAGACTTCCCTTGTCTGTCTAGAATTCAAACCCCTTTGAATTCAAGGTATCAAGAGAAACAAGATTTCTCTTTAACTCAGGAACAAACCTGACATCAGATAAGATCCTATCAACCCCATCAAACATCTTGATCTTGATAGAACCAGATCCTTGCACTCTACAGCTCTCATCATTACCCAAAAGAACAAGACCTCCATCAATCTTCTCAAGATCCAGGAACCAGTCTTCATGTGGACACATATGAAAAGTACACCCAGAGTCCAGGACCCACTCTTGACTTAGCCTCTCATGACTAACCATCAAGACCTCTGCACTATCATATCCTTCAACCTCCACAACAGCTGCATCTCCATCTTGATCACCTTGATTGTCTTTCTTCTTTCTTTCAGGGCAATTCTTTCTCAGATGACCTTCCTTATGGCAAGTGAAACACTTCCTCTTCTCAACAAAATCAGTTTTCTTCCCACCCTTATTCCCTTTTCCACCATCCTTCTTCTTGGACTGAAACCCCTTCTTCTTCTTGGATTGAACATTCAATCCTTCAGCAGGCTTCTTCCCATCAGCTTGGATCTGTAGAAACTTGGTTTTCAGGGCAGTTTGAACATCATCAAACATCACCTGATCTTGCCTACCAAACAACAAGGCATCTTTGAAATTTTCCAGAGACTTAGGTAGGGCATTCAACAACATCAATGACTTATCTTCATCATCAATTGTAACATCCAAACTCTCCAGATCATCCACTAATCTGTTGAACTCGTCCAACTGATCACCAAGATTCTTATCTTCACTCATTTTGAAGACTTGAAGCTTCTGTTTCATGTATAACTTGTTCGTAACAGACTTGGTCTGGTATAACTGCTCCAACTTATTCCAGATCCCAAGAGCGGTTTCCTCCTTCGATACTTCCCTCAATGGCTTGTCCCCAAGACACAAGATAAGGGCACTATGCGCCTTCCTCTTTGGCAACAAGGCTTCGTACAACCCATTGTGTACCAGGAGTGCCTTCATCTTGATCTTCCATAAGCTGAAATCGTTCTTCCCCGTGAACTTCTCAATGTCGAACTTAGTTGCAGCCATGATTGTTTCCCACAGACAGCGCCACTTGTTAATCGCGTTTTCGGATTCACAAGAAAACTTGTTTCCGGGAATCGGAATCAAATGCAATAAGGACAAAATTGAAAATCACACACAAGAACACCAAATTTACGTGGTTCGGAGAAGAACTCCTACGTCCACGGGATCCGAGAGGATAGAGTATTCCACTAAGAAAAGAATTGGAAGTTACAAGTTACAATCTCACAATCTCTCGTGTTTGCGCTCACAGATGAAGTTCTAAAAGTTGTTCTCTCAGTTGAGAAACCCCCCTTTTATAATACAGAGATTGGAAACGAACCCTAGGTTCGATTCAGTTGTAACAAACTCAATGTAAGCAGTTATCCAGCTGGCTAACGACTTCAATAACCGCCATGGTTGATTCAGTTAGAACCGCCTTCGAATTAGCTTCAATTTGGTGTACTTCGTGAATAACGGACTTCAGGATCAGATGACAAACCTCCTCTGGCTCTGGTCCTTTTTCACCAGATGACCTCTGGTCCCAGACCTCCTCTGATAGACCTCTTCTGATGACTTATCTACCAGACTCGTCTGACCAGACCTCACCTGATGGACCTCCTCTGGTAGCTCACCTGTCAGACTCCTCTGGTCAGGCTTCTCTGGTCAACCTCATCTGGTCCATCTCCTCTGGTACTCCAATTTCACTAACTCCCACGGCTAACACTTTACCAACATAGCTTCCTATTGAATTAAACCCAGCAGATTACATACTTCACATTTGACCCTTCACATAAACCTTGCACCTTATAAGTAATACTCCCTCCGTCCCAGTTTTGTTTTCTCATTTGCCAAAAAGTTTCGTCCCAATTTTGTTTTCCCACCCCTAAAATGGAAGTTACTTTATTCATTTAAATAATATTTTATTCACCATTCTTAATTCTACTTTATTCATTTAAATACTAGTTTATTCATCATTCTCAATACTACTTTATTAATTTAAATACCAAAATTCAACTCTTGCATTAAACTCCGCGCACAGTCAAACGGGAAAATAAAATTGGGACGGAGGGAGTATTTATAATGTTTACCAACTAAATCAAGCCATAAAAGTTAAAAAAAAAATGAAACATCTATTATATTTAATTTAGGTCTAAACTCTAAAAAAAGTACATTTGCATTTTATCCAGCAAGTTTGAGGAAATTATGTAGTTAGAAATTTTTAATAATTTCTTGAATGTTAGTAATATATATCCATTTAGGTCAAAATTTATTCATTTGACTTGAATTAATATCACAATCATTTCTTAAATGTATAATGTCTTAAATTTAGTTTCCACCACTTTGAAAAACTTGTATCATTCACACTAAAACTTGATTTTCATGTGTTATACTCCATCAGTCACATGAAAATTTGCACCCCTGAAATTGCACGTGAATTAAGAAAAAGAATAAAGTAGTGACATATGAGTATATTTGTGTATATGTGTGTGTGATTGTGCACGCAAATCAATATTTTTTTTTAGGTCAAATGCAATTTGCGCGGGACATCCAAAATAAGGAGAGTGTGCAAATTCTTCTGAGACTGAGGGAATATATCATCGGGAAGCTTGCACAACCTATTATGTAATGAACTCATAATCACGAAATTTGACCCACACATAATTTAATCAAATTCTCCTATTGTTAAATGGACCAAGCCATTTTTAACTCGGGTCAAACTCAATTCTCCAACAGTGGAATGACCTGTAAAACTATATTAAAGAATCATGATGATTACATGATTTGTCTTATTTGTAGAAATGTATTATTAGGGTGTTTGGATCATTTCCAAGTCTTTAGTATTGAATCAAACCTCCAACCATTGTGGATGCCTTTTTTATAAATTTTATTTCTACATTTATATATTAAGTTATGATATTTCCTTTGTTTTCAAAAAAAAAAAAAAAAACAATTCATACATATTGTAAATTAAACAACTAATATCGTTGAATTAATATTTTGCACTATGCATATATTATTTGCCTAACTGAAAAGATACAATTGGGATGGAAATTTCCTATTTATATAGAATCATTCAATCTGATGTTACAAAACATAAACCAAATTTACAAACTAAGACTAGTTAAATTCGTAACCCATAACTTAAAGGGTTAATTGCAAATAAAATCACAACATTTTCGCAAATTGTAATTTAATCTAAACTTTTGAATTTTTGCAAATAAAACTCCAACTTAACATTTGGTTGCAATTCTAACCAAAATGTAGATTTCAATCAGCCCGAAAATGATGATAAATTATACGTTGTCGCCCGAACCAATCTTAACATATTAATACTATTAATTATTCATTGTCAAGTAAGTGAAACATTATTTTCGGATAATAAAAAATTTATTTGTTGGTTCGAATTGCAAACAAATGTTAAATTGAGGTTTTGTTTGCCAAGAATCAAAAGTTTAGATTAGATTGCAATTTGCGAAAATGTTGTGATTTAATTTGCAATTAACCCTAATTTAAATTAGGGTTATTTATTAGTTTGTTGCTCATCTATTCACCGAAGATGAAGCCGTGAAGGACCACAACATACTCTCCTTAAATTAATATCATAAAAAATCGCGTCTAGTAAATCTCGGGATATACTTTTAACAATTAAATGTTGAAAAAAAATGTAAAAATTAATCAAACTTTGAATTGAAGATCCTTCGCCAGTATTGAACGAAATTAAAGTAAGACCATCAGCCTTCAAGTTCATATACAAACAAATTAAATGATTTAGATCACAAAATTCATTGGCGTTTAGTCTAATGTTTAATTGTCTTTATAAAAACAACAATTAACAAGCGTATTAAAAATAACGTACGCATAATAAGATATGAAAATGGAATGCGAGATTATAATCGATTTTTTTTGTCAGATGAAAATTAACGCTGATTTTAGGATAAATTAACATATATAAAATCTTTAATCCTTGGACAATTATATAGGCTAGAAAATTAAACGCTCTGCATATATATGATGTAATTAGGCCAATCACCTATTCAACTGCAAAATATTTATATTCCATCTTATATTTAAATTTCACACGTCATAAAATAAATTTCGACTAGAAAAAACCAGCTGATAAGCCCTAAACAATAATCAGATACATATATAAACACACACAGACATATAATTTAATTAATTTTCTAGGGTATGTATGTATGTACCTTCAAAGTATGGAAAGATGATAATCAAGAAAAGGACGAGGTCGTATAGAAAGTAATTAAGGTGGTGTTTGGGCGTGAGAAATGAAGGCGTGAGGAATGAAGCCTGGTCCGAGATCGTCATTCATACATGCAGGTGGAAGGGATCTTGGAACAGCCTCCATTCCAAACACCCCCTCTTTCTTTAATTTTCTCTCTCTCTCTCTATCTTTGGTGATAATGATATGATGGGGCAATTAAAGGGTAATTAAAGGGATGGAAAGTGTGGAAGCCACTCAATTTCCCAAATCTTGATAAAACTAATAATTAATTAATTGCAAACAGCAAAAGACAAGTAATAGTGGGTGGGAGTTGAGGAAAAAGGGGGAAATTTTAAACAAAGGAAGAGAAATGGGTCCATAGACAGGTGACTTAAAATAATGAAAAGCTGCTTAGTTTTGGACTCTTGATCTTGTCTTATTCTCACTCTATGAGTGTGCTTGTGAGAGAGAGATGAATGTAAAATGTGAATGTCTAGTGGGTGTTGTGCACTGAAAATAACGAGAGACCGATTAAGAAGGGAATCTTGGTTTTTCCTTAACTTTATTTTACTACTGCAAAAAGGACAATACACCTCACCCTCACATGATAATTTAGAGTGGGGGAACAAACTAACAAACTTTGACACCGCTGCAACAATACCATTTCAATGACATCAAATAAGTATTTCATCATTGTAACGTGTATGAGACGTCGTATGGCATTAGGGATGGCAACTTGGTTCGCCCCATACCTAATTCGCTTTGCCCCGCTCTGTGACCCGCAGTGGGGTGGGATGGATATGGATACTACTTCTACTCCTGCTTTGACTCGCATATAATATAAGTTTTATAAGTATATATATTATTCCCTCCGTCTCATTTTTGTTTTCCCATCTGTCAAAAAGTTCCGTTCCAATTTTGTTTTCTCATCCATAAATGGAAACTACTTTATTCATTTAAATAATATTTTATTCACCATTCACCATTCTCAATACTACTTTATTCACCATTCACCATTCCTAATACAATATTCATCATTTCCAATACTACTTTATTCATCTGAATACTAAAATTCAACTCTCGTATTAAACTCCGCACACAGTCAAACGGGAAAACAAAATTGGGACGGAGGGAATATATTTTACATGTATGATATACATATAAAATATTATACATTTTTCATATTTATTAGTATTATATAATATAAATGGTGATAATTCAATTTCAAAAGTATGTTTTAGGTCAACATATATATACATTAAATATAATATAAAATAAAATATGATTGCAATTAAAAATTTCTTAATGATATTAAAAGGTAAAATAAATAAATTAATGTATTATAATATCATTTGTTTATTTTTTCAATTAGTTTTATGTTAAATATCTTAAAATATTTATATATTATTATGAGAGTAAATTACCATGACCCGCGTGGGTCACCCCACCCCGCGACCTGCAGTAGGTCGCTCTGCCCTGCCCCGCACAAGGGACGGGGCGGGCATGGGTCTTCAAGTACCCGACCCGACCCATTGTCATCCCTATATGACATGAGACAATATAAATTAACATTCACTTCTATCAAAGTGTTAATGAGTCAATGTTCTAGTTATACTCATTCTCATTGTCTTATATCATGAGTCATTTTCATACAAGACCTACTCCTTCATTAATCTGTTCACAATAAATTTCACACTTTTTTTTCCATTCGTCTCATAATACTTTTTACGCTCTTAAAATGGAAATAAAACTAAATTATAACACTTTCACAAAACTATTTTATATTTAAATAATACCCTCAAAAAATTATTTTTCAGCTATTATTAATTTGTGTGTCCATCTAATTCATGTGAAGACTATCTCGAAACGAAGGGAGGAATTACAAAAGTAGGGTTCTTTTGCGAGGTATTCCCATGTTGATAATTTTAGACCATTTTATCATATTTCTACAAATTTGCAACATTTTATATTTTCGGCCATATTGACAACGGATACCCATGATCTTCTAGATATTTAATGTTGACTATAAATATTTATGTTTTCAAATGTGATATAATTCTTTTGTAGTATCAAAATCTTTGGCTCATGCAAGTTCATGTTTTGAGTTCAAATTCCGTTGATAAAAACTTTACAATTATTAAATTATTCACTTGATGAGCTTTATCTACAAAAAGGTAAAATTGAGAATGCAATCTACAATTGGAAAAAAGTGTAACGAACTTAACTAATATGAATGAATAATTTTACACGCCTCTATAAACTCGAGCTTTTATGTTACTTTTTTTTTTTAAGGGCCTCCCATGATATTTTTTTGGAAATACCCCTAATAATATAAAAACCCTAACTTACTCCCTTCTTCCCCCATAAGATCGATGTGGAGACGAAAATGGGTCGCACAATGATTCACGCGGCACTTAGTGTGAGTGTGACAACAAATAACCCTAATTAAATGAAAATTTATCATCAACTTAACCACAATTTTAAAAAATGCATACAACCCTATAACCACTAAAAAAACGGTGTTTAGCGATGGAAAATTTACGACGGCTAAATATCCGTCACAAATTTCGTGAATTTGCGACGGATTGTGGTAAGCCGTCGAAAAAATGACAATTTGCGACGACTTAGGAAGACCGTTGCAAAAGTTAGTGTTTTGCGACGGCAATGCCCGTCGCAAAGTCTAGGGCCCACGACCTTCATCTTAAAACAGCTACATTTGCGACGGATAGGTCATCGTAAAATTCAACTTTGATTTTGCGACGGCCCATTCCGTCGCAAAATATACTCGTTTAAAAGTACCCATTCGGGAAGTGGCCCATTTGACTGATTTGCGACGGATATGGTCGTCGCAATTTTTAACTTTGAGTTTGCGATGGACATAAGCCGTCGCAAATCTTACATTTATATTCGCGACCTTTCGGGAAACGGTCCATTGACTGGTTTGTGACGGAAAGTCCGTCGCAAATCCGACCCGATTTTGTGCGACTTCTCGGGAAACGGTGCGTTGACTGATTTGCGATGGAAAAGCCGTCGCAAATCAGTAAAAACGGTGTCGTTTTTGCTTTGACAGGCATAATTTGCGACGGAATGGCGTCCGTCGCAAAAAAAATTCCACTTATAAATACTCCCCTCGAGATGCAGACGGAGAATGCGAGAAAAGAAGAAGAAGAGGAGGAAAAAGAAAGGAAAATGAAGGAGAAGTTGGGTGTCGTTGCTGTAGAGCCAATCCGTCCCCACCGAGTGCTCGTTTCGACATTTTCTACAAATAAACCGTAAGTTTTCTTTATTTTTACCGTTTAAAATTTAATTTTAAAGTATGTTTAGAATTGATTGTAGTTGAGAATTGATTTTAGTTGAATTGTTTGAATTATATTAGAAATGAATTGATTTTAATTAGTTGAATTATAGTTGATCGAATTTTAATTTAATTTTAAAGCATGTTTAGAATTTGTTAAGTTTAGAATTGATTTTAGTTGAATTGTTTGAATTATATTAGAAATGAATTGATTTTAGTTGATAGAATTTAGTTGATCGAATTTTAATTTAATTTTAAAGCATGTTTAGAATTTGTTAAGTTTAGAATTGATTTTAGTTGAATTATTTGAATTATAATTTAATTTTAAAGCATGTTTAGAATTTGTTAAGTTTAGAATTGATTTTAGTTGAATTGTTTGAATTATATTAGTTAATTAATTGATTTTAGTTGAATTAACTTAGTTGATCGAATTTTAATTTAACTTTAAAGCATATTTAGAATTTGTTAAGTTTAGAATTGATTTTAGTTGAATTGTTTGAATTATAATTTAATTTTAAAGCATGTTTAGAATTTGTTAAGTTTAGAATTGATTTTAGTTGAATTGTTTGAATTATATTAGTTAATTAATTGATTTTAGTTGAATTAGCTTAGTTGATCGAATTTTAATTTAATTTTGAAGCATGTTTAGAATTTGTTAAGTTTAGAATTTATTTTAGTTGAATTTTAGTTAATTAATTGATTTTAGTTGAATTAGCTTAGTTGATCGAATTTTAATTTAATTTTGAAGCATGTTTAGAATTTGTTAAGTTTAGAATTGATTTTAGTTGAATTGTAGTTAATTAATTGATTTTAGTTGAATTAGCTTAGTTGATTGGATTTTAATTTAATTTTGAAGCATGTTTAGAATTTGTTAAGTTTAGAATTGATTTTAGTTGAATTGTTTGAATTATATTAGTTAATTAATTGATTTTAGTTGAATTAGCTTAGTTGGTCAAATTTTAATTTAATTTTAAAGCATGTTTAGAATTTGTTAAGTTTAGAATTGATTTTAGTTGAATTGTAGTTAATTAATTGATTTTAGTTGAATTAGCTTAGTTGATCGAATTTTAATTTTAAAGCATGTTTAAATTTGTTAAGTTTAGAATTGATTTTAGTTGAATTGTTTGAATTATATTAGTTAATTAATTGATTTTAGTTGAATTAGCTTAGTTGATCAAATTTTAATTTAATTTTAAAGCATGTTTAGAATTTGTTAAGTTTAGAACTGATTTTAGTTGAATTGTTTGAAATATATTAGTTAATTGATTTTAGTTGAATTAGCTTAGTTGATCGAATTTTAATTTAATTTTAAAGCATGTTTAGAATTTATTAAGTTTAGAATTGATTTTAGTTGAATTGTAGTTAATTTTGTAGTTTAGAATTTAATTTAATATTTTGAATTTTGTTATAGATGAGCGGACAAGGCAGTGGCAGTGGCAGTCAGCAGCCTCCGAGCGATGAGGATGTGAGTCGAGGAGGGCGAGGAGGGAGGAGACGACGGGCCTCACTGAGACCCGTGGTTCCACCTATTTTTAGATCGATGTCTCAATCAGAGACCTCTTCACAGCCTGGCTCCTCCTCACAGCAGACTGTTGAGGGCTCATCCTCCTCCCGCCAGCATCCGGTTGTTGAAGCACGGATGCCTGTTCAGCAACATGGTTCAACGTAAGTTTTAATATTTTATACTCAATTTTTTTTATTAATTAAAACCTAATTATTTTACTAACTTTGAAGTTTTAATTTTACAGTTGGATTCCGGGTCATGAGGCTAGTAATCAGGTTTCCAAGTCCATCCTTGCCGGTGGATTCGAGCTCACCGTTTACAGTTGGGGGCTAGTGTCCGATGCAAGAAAACGGACATACTTCGAGGAGTTTAAGGTATTAATTTAATTTATTAATTCACCGTTCATTAATATCAAATATATAAACAAATATTTACATTTAAATTATAATTGCAGAAATAATGTGTCTGGGCACCGGAGCACGATGACCAGATATTGAAGAATTTTGAAAAATATGCGGCGGAAAGATACAGAGGCCTCCTTTTTAGAATGAGGGAGAAGTGGTACAAGAAGGGAGAGGCCACCGACATGGGGACTGACAGTGAAAAGCGGTCGATTTGGGATCAATTCCTCTGGTACTGGAATTCTCCTGAATTCAAAGAGAAGTCGACAAAAAACAAGGCGAATCGGCGTAGTGACCCTGATGGAGAAGGGATGGCGAGACATCGGGCCGGTTCTCGGTCCATTTATGAGCACGGGTTGAGATTTGTAAGTTTCGTCTTTAATTTTGTAGTTTTTGAATTTTTATTATTTTTTTCCTAATTTTTATGAGTGGTATTAATTTTTACTATTTTTTTTTCTAATTAGGCGGCGGAGCAATGACGCGAGCCCTCTCATTTTGAGAGATTGTAGCTCGCCCACCCACTCGTCGAGGAGACTGTGAAGTCTACCTACGGCTGTACCACCGAGATTCACGTAAGTATTATTTCAATATTAATAGTATTATTTCAAATTTTAATATTAAAAGTATTATTTTATATTTTTTGTTCAATTTATTTAATTTTTTGTATATTTAATTTGCAGAGAAAGATGCTCGAGGACCTTGCCTCTCAACCTCAGTCTGAGGAAACGGCAGATGGGTCGGGGTCGATGCCCCCCACACATCCTTCTATTGACGTTCAAAATGAATTGTACTTCAAGAACTTCAAGTTTAAAAAGGGGCGGTTCGCTGGATTGGGCAGTTTCGGTAAAGAATTTATTCCGACCTCGTGGCTCGGGCTCATCCTCCTCTCAGTCTTCCATCGACTCTCATCTCAGTGAGGTCGAGAGGCAGCTTGTCATGGTGGTGGAGCAGATGCAGAACATGCAAAGGCAGCAGCGAGAGAAGAAACAGTATGAGAGGCAGCAGCGAGAGGCGCACGACCGGTATACAGCCGAGATGCAACGGTATTCAGTCGAGGTGCAACAGTATACAGCCGCCATGCAGGCGTGGTGGCAGGTGTTCGCCTCTGATTCAGTGCCACGAGCGCAAATGCCTGTGGCACCGATGCCGCCGATCCCGCCGACCCAGCCACCGATGCCGTTGATGCCCCCGAGCCAGCCGCCGATTGTTAACCTGGGCGAGGATGAGGAGGAAGAGGAAGACGGATTTAATTCAGACGGTTAAAAAAATTAATTTTTAATAAATATGAAGTACAATTTTTTTTTTAGTTTGAATTGTTACATTAATTTAATTTTTGAATTGTTACTTTAATTTATAATTTTGTGAATTTATTTTAGTTTGAATTTACTTTTTATTTAATGTCAAAATAAATAATTTTAGCAAAAAAATAAAAATAAAATGGACACAACATTTATAAAAACAAGTGAGAAACGAAAATAAATTAATTTGGTGAATTGTGGAAAAAAAATGAATCAATTTGGATATACATATACAATTAATTGCGTACAAATGAACCAATTATAAAATTATGTATTGTCGAAATAAATAATTTTACAAAATAAAAAAAATAGTTGGGCAAAATATTTTAATAAACAACTTAGATACGAAAAGAAATTAATTTGGTGAATTAGGGAAAAAAATAAATCAATTTGGATACATATACAATTAATTGCGTACAAATGAACGAATTATAAAATTATGCATTGTCGAAATAAATAATTTTACAAAATAAAAAAAAATAGTTGAGCAAAATATTTTAATAAACAACTTAGATACGAAAAGAAATTAATTTGGTAAATTATGGAAAAAAAATGAATCAATTTGGATACATATACAATTAATTGCGTACAAATGAACGAATTATAAAATTATGCATTGTCGAAATAAATAATTTTAGCAAAAAAATAAAAATAAAATGGACACAACATTTATAAAAACAAGTGAGAAACGAAAATGAATTAATTTGGTGAATTATGGAAAAAATGAATCAATTTGGATATACATATACAATTTATTACGTACAAATGAACGAATTATAAAATTATACATTGTCGAAATAAATAATTTTACAATATAAAAAAAATAGTTGGGCAAAATATTTTAATAAACAACTTAGATACGAAAAGAAATTAATTTGGTGAATTATGGAAAAAAAACGAATCAATTTGGATACATATACAATTAATTGCGTACAAATGAACGAATTATAAAATTATGCATTGTCGAAATAAATAATTTTACAAAATAAAAAAAATAGTTGGGCAAAATATTTTAATAAACAACTTAGATACGAAAAGAAATTAATTTGGTGAATTATGGAAAAAAAAATGAATCAATTTGGATACATATACAATTAATTGCGTACAAATGAACGAATTATAAAATTATGCATTGTCGAAATAAATAATTTTAGAAAAAAATAAAAATAAAATGGACACAACATTTATAAAAACAAGTGAGAAACGAAAATGAATTAATTTGGTGAATTATGAAAAAAAAATGAATCAATTTGGATATACATATACAATTAATTGCGTACAAATGAACAAATTATAAAATTATGCATTGTTGAAATAAATAATTTTACAAAATAAAAAAAAATAGTTGGGCAAAATATTTTAATAAACAACTTAGATACGAAAAGAAATTAATTTGGTGAATTACGGAAAAAAAATGAATCAATTTGGATACATATACAATTAATTGCGTACAAATGAACGAATTATAAAATTATGCATTGTCGAAATAAATAATTTTACAAAATAAAAAAAATAGTTGGGCAAAATATTTTAATAAACAACTTAGATACGAAAAGAAATTAATTTGGTGAATTATGAAAAAAAAATGAATCAATTTGGATACATATACAATTAATTGCGTACAAATGAACAAATTATAAAATTATGCATTGTCGAAATAAATAATTTTAGCAAAAAAATAAAAATAAAATGGACACAACATTTATAAAAACAAGTGAGAAACGAAAATGAATTAATTTGGTGAATTATGGAAAAAAAAATGAATCAATTTAGATATACATATACAATTAATTGCGTACAAATGAATGAATTATGAAATTATGCATTGTCGAAATAAATAATTTTACAAAATAAAAAAAAATAGTTGGGCAAAATATTTTAATAAACAACTTAGATACGAAAAAAAATTAATTTGGTGAATTATGGAAAAAAAATGAATCAATTTGGATACATATACAATTAATTGCGTACAAATGAACGAATTATAATTATGCATTGTCGAAATAAATAATTTTAGCAGAAAAATAAAAAAAAAATGGACACAACATTTATAAAAACAAGTGAGAAACGAAAATGAATTAATTTGGTGAATTATGGAAAAAAATGAATCAATTTGGATATACATATACAATTAATTGCGTACAAATGAACGAATTATAAAATTATGCATTGTCGAAATAAATAATTTTACAAAATAAAAAAATAGTTGGGCAAAATATTTTAATAAGCAACTTAGATACGAAAAGAAATTAATTTGGTGAATTATGGAAAAAAATGAATCAATTTGGATACATATACAATTAATTGCGTACAAATGAACGAATTATAAAATTATCCATTGTCGAAATAAATAATTTTACAAAATAAAAAAAATAGTTGGGCAAAATATTTTAATAAACAACTTAAATACGAAAAGAAATTAATTTGGTGAATTATGGAAAAAAAATGACATAATATGAATACATATACAATTAATTGCATAAAAATGAACGAAAGAAGCTCATGGCCTAGCGGCCGCGCCTCCTCCCCATGCACAAGAGGTCGCGTGTTCGATTCCCCTTGAGCGCAAACTTAGATTAATTATTCAAGGTCCAATATTGATACATATAGAAGGTGGGCAGCATATAGCAAGCTATGGGCCGGTGGCCCAGTGGTCCGATTTTGCGACGGAATATGCCCGTCGCAAATTGTAATTGGAAATATTAAAAAAAAACATTTGTAGACCCGGTCGGGTCTAACCCGAATGACTTGCGACGGATTAGTGGCCGTCGCAAATTTGAGCGACCCGGTCGGGTCAAACCCGCCAATTTTGCGACGGTTCCGTCCGTCGTAAATTTGCGACGGGAGGCAAAAGTTCGTCGCAAATATTAGCTACGGCTGTTTTAACAACGGACATGTGTCCGTCGCAAAAAGTGATTTGCGACGAATTTTTCGTCGCAAATTCCGTCACTAAACAGTGTTTTTTTTTAGTGAACGGCCTTGTGCAAACTCTATCAAGAAAATTGCATTAGATGGCCTCCCTTAATATGAACCATTTTTATTCATTCTCTTTTTAAGGTGGGTTTAATGATGATTGATGAACATCTGATGCAACATATGTTTCATTTTTTATATTTCACTATATGTATTACATAATTAGAATGATTGACAGGTGAAATTTTAAAAAATATCCAACGAATCACTATAATATTGGGGATCATGTATTAAAGATTGGACAGGTGAAACGAGAAGTGGAATATAAGAAGTAACATAGAGGAATCCAATTGGTGCTTATAGGGATGTATGTATTTCTAATCAAATCTGAAATGTAAGTGGAATATAAAAAATTTAGAAAATTGTGGCTGTTAATGATTAAATAAAAAAATAAATTTAAGGTCGCTTATAGGGGTGCATTTTATAAGAATAATATTGGTTTTCATTATTGTGGCACTCAATTATTAATGCATCAAATTGGGGTTAATATCATCCAACATGTTAAACAACTTTGAAGTCCCACACTCTTAACTTTATTTTTAGCTTCCCTCATCACAGGTCCCACAACATTTCTAATCCCACTTTTCTGAATTTCCTTGTTTCTATTTACTCTCCCCATCACTCACTGTTTGATTAATTGTAAAGAGGAAAAGAAAAGTAATGTGTTCTCTTTTTAATTGATTTTGTCCAATCATGTCCCCTATTTTTGGTAGCACCCCAAGATCTTCTATGTGCTTATATTATTTTTATGGCACAAAAAATAAACCGAACTCAAAATGTTTCAATATTTTAGGAATAGATTTTATGTGGCACCATACAGTTCAATTTTATTTTGATAAATTAATGAAAGAGACAAAAGAAGAAAGGAGGTATATATTAAAAAAAAAAAGGTAAAGTATTATATGAATGATATTCATGATAACTATTAATGTGAACAACAATTTATTAATACATTATGTTGAAATAACTAATATTTTTAGTGGAAACAACTAATACCTTTCGGAGCTAATACATTTAGTGCAATTCGCTGATACTTTAGTGTAATTTACTAATATTCTTCAAACAAATTTCATCGCGAATATCATTCATATATAATACCTTCTAGAATAGAAAAAAAAAAAAAAGGCAAACTCTCTTGTGAAAGTTGTTGTTCATTGAATGAAATTTGAATCACTGGATAATACTATAATATTTATTTAGTAATATCAGTACTCTTATAAATTGATATCATAGCATTTTCACACACACACACATGCCAAACTGTGTGTATTAATGATATGATAATAATTTATAAGTATAATAATATTATTTAGTGAGTGTTATGATATTAATTTTCACACTACAAGAAAAATGATTTCTAGTGACAGTAATTTTGCATTGTTGTTTTTCTAGTTAAAAATTTTAAATGACACAAACAGTCTTTAATAATATAAATATTGTCATTAAATGTCAATTTTCTTGTAGTGCCGGTTTTATAATGTGAACAAATTTCACAAGTAAACGACTCAGAAAAAAAAAAAAAAAAAAGTAAAATGAGTTGGTTACGGATGTAGAAACTTTGCATGTACAAATTTTTATCACGTTTGTGAGGGGCATGTATATTATGCTTTCAAAAGATGCAACTAGCTTTGAGAATTATTATATACAGAATAAATACCAAATGCTAAAAATAGCACTCGAGTAATTGGAATGTTTTTTTACACAAATATGGTACCCCTCCTCTTTATTCCTTGTCACGCGTATGAAAGAACCTCAATCCTCGATCTATTCTTTCTCTACCGTTTTATCTTTTACAGTTCAATCGTTTTCCTTTTCCTTTTCCTTTTCCTTTTCCTTTTTCTTTTCGTCACATCAAGTGTAATATGATAATATCACAATTTACAAAGTTTATTTCATGTAACAAACTATACATATTTTCAAGTAATAAAAAATTATATTTTTTAATTAATAAATACTCATATTTTTCTCATATGTAAAATATTTTATTTTATTTTAAAAGGGCTTTTTTTTTTTTACTTAAAAAAAGAACGTTTGGTTGGGATTATTAGGAATATTGATTGATGTCTTAGACACTCTAATACTGTGTTTGGCTCGATGTAAGATAACTTTTGCTCATGGCCAGTACAATTGATAATGTTATATGAATAATACTTATTTGGGGAAAAGTATATATCGTGAACAAATTTCAAACTTGTTTGCATTTTATGATGAACGTGATTAGTATATGTGAAGGAATAATATAAGAGGAAAGTATACAAGTGTATGAAATATATAATTGTAAAAAAAAAAAATTGTTTTTTGTAATTTATAAAAATATCGATTGAACACGAGGAACTTAAGTAAGTAGTAATTTAATAGGGGGACAGTGGGAGTATAATTTTATAAACGGTCTAGTTTAGTCTCATACTCATCCCCATTAGCAAATTGAACTAATTAAGATGGGGAGCAAACAATACAATATGCAACACTTTGGTAATTACTTCCTATACACCAAATACATTTTTCACATACAATACTACATAACCAATTTATGCTGAATATCAAAAACTAGTTCAACTCATTTATGTGATACAACTCAACTACTTGCTACACATTTTATACCATATTTCTTAATCATTGTGTAAAGAGGGAAGAGAAGCTTAGAAAGGTACAGAGGTAGTTTTTTTATTTTACTATCCCACAAAATGTAATCTCATATAAGACGTGGTGCGTTTTTGCAACTAACTCTTCAGAAATCGCTTCTCTGTGAAACAGCCTCCTCATGGCTTCTCTCTAAAAATAAAAAAGTGTTCTTCACTGTTTTCAAGAGATTGAAAACACACCCCTACTCCACAAATACATATGCAACTCGTCCAGACTAACATGGTTTCATCTCTTAAACATATTAAAATTCATCCATTAATTATAAAATAATTCAATAAAGTTACTGGATACGTAAAACATAATTTAATTTAATTTCATCTCACCGTCCAAATGACATTATACTCTTTGTTAGGGAAATAATTAAATTAATTAATTTCACATCTTTCTACAAATTCGAACTTTTAAATGAGATTAAATTCTTCATGATGTCAGAGCTAAAAAGGCTCACACCCAAACAAAGATTATGGATTCAATTCATGCTAAGAGCAACTCCACTCATATTAAATTGTTCACTCATTGATTTTCCCTAAACAAGAAAAATAGAGTCCAACCAATGAGTGAAGGGGTTAAAAAATAATTAAATGAATTAATTTCACACCTCTCTTAACCCCTTAATTTGTCTATAACTCATCCACTTAAGAGACAATTTAATACTAGGGGTTCACATATCATTATAATGTACCCCTACTCTCCATTTTAGCCCAAACAACTGGGCACTAAAAGAGCCTGCTGCAAAAGAAAAATCACTGAATAAATGGCACTGCAATACAAGTTCATTGATATAGTAATTCACATGTAGAAGTTACAGAGGCACTCGTCTCCACACAAAATTGAACAATATATAAACCAATGAAATGAAGTCCACAATTCCAGTGTAAAATTCAAGGACACTTAAATCTGCAAACGAAAATCAGCTACCTTTTTTTTTAATAACAAATACTATACGGATGAAGCTCCCAACTGAACATAACAATCAATAATCGCTCGAAACCAAAGCCATCAGAAGAAGAGTAAGCATTCTGCCACAACTCCAACTATCCAGTTTAGGCTGCAATAGGTGGGTCCTACATTTACGCGCAACATTGATACGTTAAGATCCATCAAAAGTAGAAACATGTGCGGAAAAAATAAAAAAGTTATTGCTAAGCATGTATATTTCCCCAAAAGAGTTCAAGGTTATAGAATTAGGGATTGGGGTGGCGCTATTGGTCAAACTTGGTTCAATAAGTCAAAGAAACCCTTGAATAACTTTATATTCTCAAAACTTACTTTTGCTTTTAAAATGATACTACTTCTTTCATTCGAAACTCATTCTTCTTCTAATTTTCTATTTTGAAAATTGTATGAGTCTAGATTTATTTATTACATTGTCGATATCATAAGATATAAGAAATATTGGCTTAAAACTAAGTATAACCTTTAAAAATACAAAGGCATTCAGAATATAAAATCACTTGAGTGTATTTTGACTTTCTAGAACAAGTTTGACCAGATGGTGGGTGTACTAAGTAATTTGTGGGTGGAAATAGCAGTGACCTTAGGGTTGGCCCGATACCCCCAGCCAAATCTGGTTCTTCAAAAATAGGATATACTAGAATTTGTCCACCCTTGTCTTGTGTGGAATAAAAAGCATGCACTTGGTGTTGCATGAAAATATACTTAAGAAAGAAATGAATAACTACATATGCAGGTGAATATTGTAAGAAATGAAATCAAACTAAGGATATGTTCTTTTTGGGTTTTAAAAATCTGGATTTGGATTTTGCATTTTAAAACTTATTCTAATTTGAGTTTTAAAATTAGATTTTTGAAATCCAAATCCTACCACCCCTATAAAAAAAACCCTATACATTTTTTACTTTTACATCATAAAATTAAAACCTAACCCAGTCAAAACCCAAAAGAACACAAATTTTAAAATTCCACGGATTTCAAGAACCACTAGTTTTCAAAAGTCACTTAAAACCCAAAAAGAACATCACCTAAGGGTCTTATAGAATCCCCCAAGCTATGTATCCAAGTTTCTTTAGTCATCGATATAGTGGGAAAAAGACACACCTTTGCAGACAAATTTGACAGTGCTGAACTCCATTTCTCTCTAGTTTTTGTACCAGCTACCTGCCCCACTCTCGCCACTTTGTTGAAAGCACCGTTAAGCCAAGTTGCTCCAGCTGTCACATACCTAATATAGATGTGCGTTTAGCCAATGATTTTTCAATTCAATGAAGAAAATAAACAAAATGGTTTCTAAGACATCAACATTAAAAGAGTCTATCCAACAATGTCTATAAACATTTGGGGTGTGTTTGATTTGGGATTTAGATTTGGCAATCTGGATTTCAAAATCCTGATAAATAGTAATGGTAGGATTTAACTTTATGTAAAATAAATGTGAGTGTGTGTGATGAATTATTGTTCACTGTAATTGTGATATGACTGAATGATTGTATAATGATTAGTGTGTTTTATTGGAAGTTGTTAAAGTGAGAAAAAATGTGTGAAAAGTGATAAATAAAAGCGTGAGAATAAAAAAATGATATTTGCATTAATGGGTCACTGGGGGAGAGTGTGATGGAGAAAAAATGGCATGTGTAGGGTTTATAGATATTTGTGAGGTAAGATGTATTGGAATTTAAAAAACTGAATTCTAAAACCTCAAAGTAGAACCGGATTTAAATTTTGAAACCCCATACCCCTAATGATTTCAATTGTTCTCAAATTTTGATAAATTGGACTTCATTGCATAAGCAGGGGTCTTTCATGCACCTTATCAAACCATGAATAAGAACTCAAGTTGAGCTGAACAGAAAAAGGGTGATAATGCAAATGTGATAGTAACACACAAATAGAAGGGCAAACATAAAAGGCTAAAAACCAAAGAGGAATTTCATATCAGCACATGGTTCCCAGTATGTTCATTGATGCAATAATTTTTCAAATGCCATCATAATTTTTAACTTCTTGGGTAGAAAGCACACAAAAAAGAGAAATGGGAGATTGCTGATTAAATACTACAGACCTGCTAGATTTGACAGCTGATCCAGTATCATTTAGTTTCCGTTCTGCAGCAAAAATAGCTGACATGGTTTTGTCAGATACTTGAAACTTTTGATCCACAGATTTAACTTTCTCATTTACTGCTGAAATTCCAACAGTAAACTTTTCTGTTAAGCCAACTCTCCGGTCAAAGGAAATGACTCTTTCAGATGCGGTGGCAGTCAATCTATGCTTTTCATCAAATGCTTTGGCCTTGCTTACAGCATCTTGACCAATGGCTGAGCCTTTTGCAATCATAGTTGACACAACATCTTGGGCCTTACTAACATACACTCTTCCATTATTTGGACTCATCTTTCCTTGCTAGAAAACAAAAGAGGGAATATATCAACTCTAATATAATTATCAGATTCTAAATCAAACAAAACAAACTCTAATAGAAATTGAAAATTAAATACAACTTTCAGCATCCACATAATACATATTTTTATGTATTTATATTAATTTGTTCTAGATTTCTTGAATTATTATTGTCTCATGCTATATAAATACAACAACCCCAAGTGACTGTAAAATTAACCCATAATTCAATTTATTTCACTCCAAACAAATTATAATTTATAATTGAGTTTTGGGATATGTGGCCGTAATATTTTACCTCAGCAACAGGAGACGTACTCGTCTGAGATATGCCTACAGCATTGTCAACAATTTGTACTTCCTGAATGCATAAGATATGTGATTAATTTAATGCTATCCGAGAAAAGACATTGTCAAAGTTGTATGTGCAGCATTACCCGAATTTCAGGTTGTAGTACATAATTTTCTGAAGGTGTTATGCTAACAACCTGGTCCACTATAGTTGCACCCTGCAAGCCACAGCAGTAGAACTTTTTGAAATCTAAAATAAAATCAGCCATCATATACTAGCATGCTGTCTAAAGACGTTCCATAACAATTCATTATAAAACAAGAAGCACTGTCAACAATTTTATCATAATATATGACTGTCAAGAAAAACCATGGGCACTAAAAGTTCAAAAGGAAGACTAGTGTCCAAGACAGTGAGCCAAAGTTACTTATGTACAAGCCAAGAAAACACACCAACGATGTGCACATGAGACAAGTTAGAAAAAGTTCAAGGTCATGAATGGTTAATTTCATATATCATTCTAATAATCAACTTATTACCTTCATTTACACATTCATACAATATTTAAATAAGAACATGCAAAGGTCTTGGATACTCCAAGGAAAAGTTTATTTTGGGTTTTAATTGACTTTTAAAAACTGGTTTTTGAAATCTAGTATTTGTCTTTTAAATGTAGGGGATTTTAAAATATATGTTTTTTTTGGGTTTTTGAGTAGGGTAGGATTTACTTTATGATGTATTATTATATTATTTTATAGAGTGTAACTTTGGTCAAAATTGGTGTTGGGTGGAGGGAAAGTAGAATAATAGTTAATTGGTATTAGTTGATAGGTGTTATAAGTTATTTATAAGGGTGTAGTGTTAGGTTTTCAAAAAACCAAATTTTAAAAATCAAACTAGAACAAGCTTTAAATTTCAAAGCTCAAATCCAGATTTTTAAAACTCAAAACGAGTATTGCCCAAATATTTGGTGTTTGGGTTAAACTTCCCCCTAATAAACATAACACCCAAAGTTTACCCTAATCTCTCCATTCAGATTAGGGGAACATAAAAAATCATACTGATGCAGTAATGCCAATACTAGACTTCTGTTCAGGGAATAGAGCTACTAGGGACAAAACTTCATCAAAAAAAAAACCATTGAGTTCCAAAGATTCAAGTACTGCTATTCCTACCCCTGCTTTTCAATTTGTTTATTTTCATTCAGTTCCCACTTTGGTGAACGACGGCAACAAACCTTGGCAAATGCAAAATTCAAGGTATATTATTCAGGTAAAAAACAAAAAAGGTTCATATTTGTCAATGACAGCTAATGTACAGCAAAACCGAATTGGCATGCCAGCTTTCGTCTATTATTTAGTAAAGAAGGCCATATTTATGTATATCATCATTAAGAGTATTTTGCAGGTAAAGAGGGAAAGAAAAACTTAACAAACATCAAATATCAGGAGTTGTGTTTCATCATAATAAATTCAATAAACATGCCTAAAATATTAGAGAATAAAATCACAACGAAAACAAACGCGAAATTGAGGAAATTACCGATAACAACAAGGCGATTTCAAGAGCCCTCGGATCTTTGAAAGTTACAAACGCCGTCTTCGACTGCCCTGGCTCTCTGCAACCACCTCAAAGTTAACAAAAATCGAAAAATATCAAATTTATTGATATTCTTATACTTAATTATTTTACCAATACAAAAGAAGAATCTCACCTGCGGACCTCAATATGCTCAATTTCACCTGAAAAGGAAAAGAACTCATGGATTTCTCTCTCGGTAGCTAGATCTGATACTTGCTTCACTTGTACAGTTCTCGTCTCCTACAAAAAGTCAAATATCAATAAAAAATCAAATGAACTGTGAAGAAAAAATTTCAATTCACAAGTTAACTTACTGGCATTGTCAATTAAACTTTCCCAGATCTCCTTCGACTCTTCCAGATAATTGCTCAGAAGAAATACGTATACACACAGTACGTATATGTGCGTCAAATGCGTGGATTACTGTGTGTAAATCTTCATGCAAATTCGGAGAAGAATCAGAGGAGAGAGAGGGAGATAGGACTGTGAAAGTAAAGAAGAATGTTTAGGTTTGAATTCAAAGACTTTTGCTTTATACCTATCTGGATTTTACATAACTGATTTGATAATTTATTAGTGGTGGATTGCATAAACCTCCTTTTCTTTCACGAAATTATGAAATAACCCCCCGTCTGAGAAAATAGACTAAACACCTCCGTATTAAAACTCGTCCCTGTTGTCAGTCAAAGCCGACGGCGTTAATCTTTTGCGTGTACATCCTTAATTCTTGAGATTCTTTTTAATTGCGTGTGGTCACCATTGCACTCTACAATTATCAACTTTTTGGAAAAAAAAAAAAAAGTAATATTATCAAGTGACATAATTAGGGAAAAACTTGGGGAAAATATTACAAATAGTATTATAGCTTTGCCCCAATTGAAATTTGGTCCTTCATTTTTTGAATTTCTCAATTATGATCATTTTGTTATTAAAAAATACTTTTTCCCACAAAAATTAAAAGAAATAAAAATCGGAATTTACACATACTCCAAATGTAGTACTCGCATGGCATTCTAACTAAATAAAATAAGGTTCACGTCGCACTCCATTTGAATTAAATAAGTTCCACATCTATAGGAAAAATTAACATATTTAATCTAATGGAGTTTGACGTGGATCTTATTTATTGACTTGAAGCGTCACACGAACACTACTATCGGAGCTGTTAAATGAAATGAGTTGCTTGTGAGCTTGACTTGGCTCGGCTCGTTAAAACTTGAGCTGGACTCGTTTATATTGTTAAGTGAGTCGAGCCTGTGCTTGTAAGATACTCGTTTCACTAATAAGTAATAAATCGACTCGAACTCGTTAAGCTCAATAGTTATTTTTTTTTTATTAAGCTCGTTAGCGAGTCGAGTCAAGCTCTATTTTCAGCTCATTGAAGCTATCGACCCAAGCTCGAGTCGAGTTCAAACTTCAAGTACTCGGCTCGGGTTGAACTAAAACACCATGTGTAATTTTTGGCCTTTTTTATTTATTGTCATAAAGGACGCTTTTCGGATAATAAAAAGATCATAATTGAGAAACTAAGAAGATAAATGATCAAATTTAGTCTCGAGCAAAGTTACAGGACCATTTGCGATATTTCTTTAAAATCTTGTGTTAACCTAAATTCACGTAACTTTGAGTTTTTCAAATATCATTGTTATATATAAATATTTGAACGGTTATGCATATTAATTATTATTGTTTAAAAATTAATATTATTATGCGTTAAATGGCATTCAAGTCAACTTATTACTTTTTATGATTTAGAGTAACAATATTATTTGTTTACCAATATAGCATGACGTTTAAAATTAATAATACATCCATCCCACAAGTCATTATAATCTAATATAGACATATATTTTTAAGAAGAAAGTGTAATAGTTTGATTTTTTTAAAGATACTTTGGTTAAACATTATGGATAAAATAAACAATTTGGTTGGAATAGTGTGGTCTCAAAGTGCAATAATGTGTAGATATTGTGAGGGTTAGTTTATAAAAGGATTTTATTTTTTGGATGGGCAAAAAATTATGAAACGTACAAATAAATTAATTGTATAAATAATTATGGAATGTACAAATAAGTCGAGTATGCAAAAAAAAAAAAAAAAATATGGAATGCACAAATAAGGCAAGTGATGCAAACAATTATAGAACGGACAAATAAGACAAGTGCACAATCAATTATAGAATGTACAAATAAGACAAGTGTGCAAATAGTTATGGATTGAGGGAGTACTAATATTGTTTAGAATGTATAGTAATACGTTCAAATGTAATCTTTAAATACAATTTGAATAATAAAGTAATATCATTTAGCATTTAAAGTAATACGTTTTAGAAATGAATATGGTAGTGTTACTCTTATAAAAAGAGTATATCTTATACATGAACAGTGTTGAAATTTATTTTTTGGAGTTAATAATTTATCATGTAAAAGTTAATATTGTATTGGACAACACTCATGTGAAATATTTCATATGTGAAATATACCTAAAATAGGCAAATATTGAAAATGGGTCGCTCCAGGAAAAAAAAGCGCGGATCTTGGCCGGGCCGGGTCGGATTTGGAGGGTTTTTTACAAAATCTCGCGCAGGCCATGTTCCAGGATTTTCGCTCCCAGTTTGTGTTACAGGATAGACAAAATGTATGTTACAATATGGGCAAATGTGTGTTACAAGTCATTAAAAAACATTTTTTTTTCTACTTTAAAATAATAATAATGACAAATATATATTTTTACAAGATCAAATATGTGTTTTTAGACAAAGTATTATATGAAAATAGTTCATGATAAGCTTATCATGAAAATATTTTAATGTATCATTAATCTCATTGGGAGTATCATTAATCTCACCAGGGGTATCATTAGTATGAGTTCAAGAAAATTGTTTTAATTTTTTTTGAACTCGGACTACTGATACCCCTGACAGGTTTAAAGATACTCCTGCTGAGATTAATGATACTCTAAAACTATTTCATGTTAAGCTTATTATAAAGCGTTTTCATATAAAACCTACTCGTGTTTTTATTTATTTCCCATCCCTCTAAATTTAAATTTATGGTTTTATACATTAAAATATATATGCTCCTACAATAACATACACTTGCTCTAACTTCAAATACATTTTTACTCCAACATTAACATACATTTTCAATAATACACATTTTCGCTCCCAAATTGTGTTACAATATAAGCAAAATGTATGTTACAGTATAGGCAAAATGTATGTTACAATATGGGCAAATGTGTGTTACAAGTCATTAAAAACAGGTTTTTTCTACTTTAAAATAATAATAATGACAAATATATATTTTTACAAGATTAAATATGTGTATTTAATTTATTTCTCATCCCTTTAAATTTAAATTTATGGTTTTATATATTAAAATATATTTGTTCCAACAGTAACTTACATTTGCTCTAACATCAAATACATTTTTTTTCTCAAACATTAACACATATTTGTAATAATACACATTTGCTATAACATTAACACACTTTGCTTCAATAGTAACACATATTTCCTCTAACAGTAACACAATATTTGCTCCAATAGTAACACATATTTTTAGTAATACAAATTTACTCTATCTTTAATCCCCATTTGCAGTAATACACATTTACTCTAATATGAACACACTTTGCTTCAATAGTAACACATATTTTCTCTAACAGTAACACACTATTTGCTCCAATAGTAACGCATATTTTTAGTAACACACGTGTACTCTAACTTTAATCCATATTTGCAGTGATACACATTTGTTATAATATTAACACACTTTACTTCAATAGCAACACAAATTTCCAGAAAAGTAACACACATTTGCTCCAAATAGTAACACTTATTTTAAGTAACATACATGTACTCTAACATTAACATACATTTGCAATAATACATATTTACTCCAATAATAACACACTTTGCTTCAATAGTAACACATATTTCCTCTAACAGTAACACACATTTGTTCTAATAGTAACATACATTTTTAGTAACACACTTTTTCTTCAATAGTAACACACAATTGCTCCAATAGTAACATATATTTTAGTAACACATTTGCTCCAATAGTAACATATATTTTTAGTAACACACATTTTCTCCAATAGTAACACTCGTTTGTCCCAATAGTAACACACATTTGGTCCAATCGTAACATACATTTGCTCCAATAGTAACATATATTTTTAGTAACACACATTTTCTCAATAGTAACATACATTTGCTTTAATGGTAAAATATATTTTTAGTAACACGCATTTTCATCAATAATAACATGTATTTGCTTCAATAGTAACACACATTTGTTTCAATCATAACACATATTGTTGTGAGATTTTTGATTCCCTATTAATATATTGAGATTGATTTGCAGAAAATAAATTTTGGAGTAGGAGTAGGGGTGGAACAGGTAAAGGGGGAAGGAGGGAAATTTATTGTATGTATTGGTGGGTGGGGGAGGGGGCATGGGGTATGGGAGAGATTGTACAGGGGAGAGGGTGCATGTTGAAATCGGGGAACTGTGGATTTGAGAATTGGGGGAGGGGGGAAGGGGCCTGGGTATGGGCGCTGGGGGAGGGGTGGGGAGAAAGGGTTGCTGGGTATTTGGAATTGGGGGATTTGGGAATTGGAGGTGGGGGGAGGGGGAGGGGGTAGAGAGGTGGGGGGCTGCTGGGCATGGGGGAATTTGTGGGTTGGCCCGCTGGGGAATGGGGAAGAACAGGGCTGTTGCTGCGCGGGTATAGGCGAGGAAGGGAAATGATCCATATTTTGAATATGGGTTATTCTACGGATCTAGGATCCGTAGAATATTTCATATAACAATTTGTGTATTGTATTACATGTGTAATATTTTACCATGCAAAGGTCATAGGATAATATTATTTTATTTTGTAAAAATAATTGTGGAAAGACAACGAGAATGAAAATTGCAAGTTACACCTGCATCCAAAAAACTTTACATATTTCATTATGTATTTCAAAATTTTGTGAAAAAAAATTCGATTTCTTTAAATGAAAATTGTGCACATTGAATCCAAGCATGCCTTACTCTAATTACTATAAAGGTTTATTTATCTTCCATATATAGTTAGCAAGATAAATAATTTGCATCTTTAGTGTCTTATGACTCAACTTAAGCTGTTTATTGGTGTCAACCTTAAGTAGGACGATGGACTTCTTTTGATCTTTATCAAGGGCAGGTCTTTTGTTTCTCCTGTTAGGTCTAGATGCAACTATTCTTCCTCGTTGGATAATACGTAGAATTTAGAAATTGAAATATAGGATTTGAAATTAAAAAAATATAGGTTTGAAATTTAAAAGTTAAATTAAGGGTTGCAATTTAGGTTATTTTGAAGTTAGAAGAATGTGGCTCAAGTGGCTTTTAACTAACTATAATTGTTCAATGATAATGACAGTAACTATTTAGTAAAGAGTTATTTAGTAGAGAGTAACTCTCTTGTGCACTTAGTGAATTGTGCATTCACTCAACAGTTGATCTTGTTTACCTTGGAAAGTTTGTTCCAATTATACTGAAAAATGTGGTTGGATTACAACGAAAAGTTTACACTGAAAATCAGTTTATAGTGTAAATTTTTCAGTGTAATCCAATCACACTTTTCAATGTAATTGAAACAAATTTTTCAGTATGAATATGGTCAACTGTCGAGTGGGTGCACCGTGCACTTGGTGCATATGAAAGTTTGTCTTTAATAAAAACAAAAATAATTATTTAAAAATACACTTAATTTGCACGACGAACGCAATCGAACCAAAAGGGAAGACTTTTAAAAGTTAATGATATACAATGCGATAGTAATTAATATTCATGTGCTGTAGACTAGTTGTGGTTTTTGACTTTTGGTCAATTTAAACATGCAAAAGACCATCAATATAATGGCTGCTTCACTGTGTGCCTTCTTCCCTCTTCCCCTTGTGTTGTGCCTACTTTTTGCAGCATTAATTTTGTCATTAAGCAACCCCATTACGTGACGTTTTTATTTATTTCGTTAACAATTAAAATTAGTATTACATATTTTAAAGAATTTGGCCCACTTAATTATTAAATATTATTTCATCTATAATTTTTATCTACAAAATAAGACTCAAATGAAAATCTTGCCAATGTCCACCATAAATTGCATGGATCATCCAAAATAAATATTAGTATAATAACTTATTATCTTATGTCATTCTTGCATATTTTTTTAATTGCTATTTATGATTGGATTGAAAATCTCATTCGCAATAAATTATACATATATGTGCCTGTAAGGCTGTTACTATATATTGGTTTGTGATAAGATCGAGTGGAAAATTTATTATTTTTCACAAACTGAACTCCGGTATAAGTTTTTAGTATTTATTTATCTGTCCTCTACCAATATGATTAACAATTTTAATACGGTTCAAACAAAATTAGTATATATAACTGTATACATCAATAATTAAAGGAACCACAATCAACATATATATATATGAACTACAAATTACTAAAAAATAAATGAAAATAAAAAAAGCACACACAAGTTAACAACAGAATTCTAACTTTCAAATTCAAATAATCCAACTAGACAATTAAACACATTTTCCCAATCAAATTAAGTTGAATCCCCTAAAGGACCTCGTTTCACGACCGGAAGAAAAAAAAACTATGGACGTCTAACTTGTCTAGATGGATTACAATAAAATCGGGTCAATCAACAACCGTCTAGCGCCTAGAGCGATTTCTACGTCACTTCAAATGACACGCTTTTAGCATCCAAAGTTTGGATCACTATGAGACAGATGGATTTCCGCTTTTGACGAGGATCTGGGATAAGTAAGCAATGTTTGAGAGATCTTGATAAACTCTCTTATCTCACGGACATCAATCACGATCATCATCTCTTCCAAGGCAGGCGCTCGCCTAAGTAGAATTCGGGCCAATGTGAGTAGTGGTTCACCATTTGGATCTGTAAAGTTGTTAACTCTAATCTTCTTCAAATGCAATAAGTCACCATCCAAATTGCACTTTTCAGCTGGATCCAAAATGTGAATTCCCTAGAGTGATAATAAATTTAGATAAGGCTCTGCTTTCAAACATCAAATGATAAAAGAGTAAATGTGTAATTTACCAAAGACAAGATCTTTGACTGACTTTTAAATGATTTTTCATTATAGATTATTTCAATTGAATATCGCACCTAAATCATTCCACCCTATGACCCAAAGGCCATGGGTTCGAGTCACAATTTTACCGATAAAAAAAAAAAAAAAATCATTCCACCCTATAAAATATGACAGTGGTGATAATGGCTTGCTTTTAACATGTGGAATTTAACCCTCAAAGGTATTCCATCAAATTCAACACTTTCAATGTTTCATGCGATAGATTTTAGATGTGAGAGGCTGAAAGCATACAAATTACCTGACCAACATTTTTCAATGTAGACAATTATCTATACAATTACAAGTTGAAGTAGTAAATTGTAATTGAAAGATATGCTCTCTACAACGTAACCAAACTCTTAATTATCCAGTAACATTTGAGTGCGTGAGTATATATATATATATATATATATATATAAGATATGAGCCACAAATATTGAAAACTAAATATTGTCAAACATATTTATGCAAATTATTAGGACTTGAATACTTACCCCCTCTGTTTCTAAGCCATCTAAAAGCAAAGTCTCCAGGTCCGGTGAAGATTTGAGCATGGAGATAATGCCAGAAATGCCATATCCACTGGAAGAATCTATTGTTAAATGTTGTAGCCTAAATTGTGGTAGTTGCCAGCCATGCGCGTCAAATGCTGACAGAAACTAAGACCAAAGTGCAAAGTCCAAGCATTAATAATTAGTTATCATTTTCTCTAGAAATGAACTATATAGATTTTGATTCAGTTACTTGAGTTTTTTATCATTCAAAACCCTTGATTGTCATGCAAATAAAAACTAGTTGAAAAATGATACCAAATCAGCAGTTCAAGCATGAATCTCTATGGAAACAAATAACAGCTAACTATTGTATTTGCAGATTTAAAATGACATTTGCAAACCCCAACAACATAGCAAAGTGGAGCGAAATCATCAAGCCCATTTAAACATATATTGGAAGAGTGGTATAACCCAAAAATGTTAAAGAAACTACATAAATACATACCTCAAAGAATAGACGCCCTACGTGTAGATCGTTAATGTGCTTAAAGTTTTCAAGGAAATCCTTTATAGTAACCATCATCCCCACAGAGTCGGAGCAATAATAATCATCAGATAAATCAACAGAAGCTCTAACAACAGATGAGATGTTACTGAGCTGCGACTTTACTCTTTCAGGGAACAAACTAATATTCAAAATGCGTATATAATACTTCCACAAATTGATCATTTTCAGATTCTACTATTCTAAGGCTATCAAGACATCGATGATTGACCTCCAAACGATTGAATCCCCAACATGATCTTAACTCCAAATAATGCAAAACTGGACAATTAGATAATATTTTATCAAGTAAATGTTGATTCAACATCACATTGTGGAGGGTTAAATCGGTCAAAGATTGCCATTTAATTGTTCTTTCGTAAGCCATACAGCAATTTCTTAGATTCAGGGTCTTCAAGGAAGAACCGGAATACATCACCTCAGGCAGTGTATAGGAATTACCCCAAGGGTTATATAAAATCAAACAAAGTTCCTTCACCTTATTTTTCACAGAAAACTCAACCCAGGCATCAACATCAGAAGCAAATCTTCTATTATAGTAAAACTCTACCAGGAATTTCTCCAAATATTTCCCATTACGAGTACCAATGGTACTTTAACCCAAGACACAAAATTGAGCGCAGCGGTATCCACACAGCTGAACCCGTAGGTTTGCTCGAACTCCAGCCTTGGCAACTCGGACCAAAGAGATTTCCACCTTTTCGACAAAACGCTAGTGATTGCAGCACTCTTCACACCCAGAAAAGAGAGAATGTGAATAAGTAGTGAATCTGGCAATTCACGGAATCGATCAATCCGCATCTCTCTAATTCGTTTACTCGATGATGACGACGCCATCGTTTCTCTATCACTTTCAACACTATACCTATCTTCTTTCCCCAAATTCTAGCGTGTTTTCATCAACTAATTCAGCATAAGGATGCAATCCGAAATACTTAAAATTCAAACCTCAATTCACCGAAGCTAAACGTACCTCTATCCGTGCCACCGGCGCCAGCAACAGCCGTCGATTTGATTCATTACACGTTCTCCGCCATTTAGCAATGCTCGCCACTTAATTCTCAAACCCCATTACGTAATATTTCTGTATTTTGTTCTTTAGGCTGGGTCCTTTTATGTTAACTGTCTTATCTATTGGGCTCTCATATTATTTATGTGGGCATGGATATTTTCATGCCCAGAATTTAATACTTCATCCCCAAATTTATCTTCGGATAATTTTTTTTTAAATATTTGTCATTTGTTCAAAAAAATGATTAGAATATTGTGTAATTTTAGATATTTTTGTGGGGGTAAAAAATATTATAATCACTTTTTCAAACAAATGATAAATGTTCAAAACAATTCTCAAACAAAATTTTAGGGGGTAAAGTACTAAATTTTGGGGGTGAAAATATCCGTACCCTATTTATGTCGACCCTTTCTATTGGGCTTTCAACCAAAACTGGTGGGAAAATTATTTAAGGCTACGGAACACATCCCACCCCCAAACAAAAAAAAAAAAAAAATTCAAATAATTATCATTTATTCGGAACACACAAAGTTGTACATTGTTCAATTTTTTTATAAATTTGTGGGTTGTAAACTTAAGAAAGAATGATGAACTGAATTGAAGGGTGAACTACTGAAAAACAAGGGAGGAAATATCAGTGGCCATTAGTTAAATAATTATGAATTAAACTAGTATTCCTTGTGATTTATAATATTTGTCGCTTTTGATTAGAGCTGACAAAGCAGGCCGCCCAACCCGACTTGGCCCTTCGGGCCAAACACTGTTCGCGGGCCGGACCGACTCGTTTGAAAGTCGGGCCTATAAAATTCCAGCCCAACCTAGCCCGCAGGCTAATGTCCCGGACCATTTTTTTAAAAAAAAAAAGTATACTCCTTCCGTCCACGAAATTTTTTCCCATTACTGTTGAGCACAAAATTTAATAAAAGTTAGCATCTTATTGAAGAAGTAGATAAAGTAAGAGTATTGTAGGAATATTGTGGGACTAATTTATTTGTTTGTTAGTAGTATTTATTTTTAAAAAAGGGAATGAGTAAAAAATTGGTGGACCACCAAAAAAAAAAAAAGTATGTAAAAAGTTGGTGGACGGAGGAAGTACTATTGTATAAAACATAACTCTTTACACTTTCACAATCCAAATATATTTTATGGCAAAGTATTATATAAAAATAGTTCATGATAAGCTTATCATGAAATAATTTTAAATTATCATTAATCTCATCCCGAGTATCATTAATCTCATCACGGGTATCATTAGTCTGAGTTCAATAAAATTAATTTATATTTTCTTGAACTCAGACTAATGATACCCCTGACAGGTTTAATGATACTCCTGATGAGATTATTGATATTCTAAAACTATTTCATGTTAAACTTATTATGAAGCGTTTTCATATAAAACCTACTCATATTTTATATTTTAATCTACTTTAGTTTATAACAAGTAACAACAATAATTTTTGTCTTTAAAAAAAAAAAAATCAACCGGGTAATATTTTACCATGCAAAGGTCATAGGATAATATTACTTTGTTTTGTTTGTAGAAATAAAAAGAAGAAGTGTAAAGACAACGAGAATGAAATTTGCAAGTAATTCTCAGGCCTCACCTACAATCCAATTTTTTCTTTTACATATTTCCACATGTATTTCAAATTTATATGTGAATTTTTTTTATTTTTTAAAATGAAAATTGTGCACATTGAATCCAAGCATGCCTTACTCTAACTATTACTTTATAAAGATTTATTTATCTTCCATAGTTATCGAGATAAATAATTTGCATCTTTCCCATTCGGTGTGCCCACTTAGTTATCTGGCATGACACGATTGACTAATAATCAGCCTAGACAGATAGTGTAAGATAACTATAATTGGGGTTTGGTTTGTACCCTCAATAAGTGCAGCTGTGTGTTTTCTTAAATTGAAAAGTTAAGAAAATAAGAAGCAAATTACCATATTGTAATTCTAAGTTTTCTTAATTCCTATTGCAGATTGATAGTCTTTTAGGTCAACTATGCATTTCTGAAATTCAGTGCCTGCCGCTCCTCTGTAGACAAAACAATTACAATGCATTTCAAGCAATTAACAATCTCTTTTTGAGAGAATCTACCATCGATAGTATATTTATCTTAAATGGGTATTAATCCATTTCGAATTTTAAAAAATAATCATTTATGTTATTAAACTCGACTTGACAAAATGAGTTTCTAGTTGGCAGCGGAGGACTGGTGGTGGAAGGCGGCAGTGGAAGATGAAGAAGAAGAGGAGAAATTATCTTCCCTGGGCAAGTCTAGAATATCATCTACAGAGTGCCCATTTGGTGTGCACGATTGGCCACCGATTGTGATGCAATCGGCCCTGGCAGCCGTTTGGTACCTGCTTTGCAGGCCCAAGATATAATGTGAGGCCCGTCAGTAAACATTGTATTTCCTCGGCTATTTATCGGTTCAATTTAGATTGATATTTCATCTCATCTCAACAGTAATTTAATTGTCTTCATCAAAATTTCATAAATACCCTACTATTTTCTGCTACTCGTTTCACTCATCTCTCATCCTCTGTCTACAAAATCTCTTACCTCAAAACACACACTGAAAATTGTACAAGAATGTATACAACGGACTTTCTGGACCCCTTTGGTAACCCCCATTAATTATCTTATGCGATTAGATAACATCCCTATCTGATCAGATTAGCCATATAAGATAATTTATTTAGGCATTTGGTTTACACCTATTAAAAGGTGTAGTATGTGAAATTTCCAGCATTTGAATAGTGACCCTTCTACTGTTCAATTTACAAAATTCACTTTGTCAACATCATATTCTTCCATTATCAGCCCCTAATTTCGTAGATGCGTGTGAAATGGAAGCAAAATTTTACAAACACAACACATCCGATTATTCCACCTTCAACATATTTGAACAGAGAGAAAATGGCTTTCTTCCTTAAACTTTGTAGAGCCATTAACACATAAAAAGTTGTGTCGCCGACGGAAAAGAAGTCATCGCCGGAAATGAAGTTCCATGGCCGGAAAGAGGGGTTCACTTCTACAGTTGCGCTGAAAATCGAAAGCTTGACCAGAAAAAGCTTCTACGTGCGCCGGAATTAGAGGAGAAGAAAAGTTCAGCCGGAAAAATTGTTTGATCGGAAAAGTAACTGAGTTTGTTCTCCGGCTTCAACACGCCTCGTGGGAAATTGAAACAGAACACGATCTATGATGAATATGGATTCAGGATCCCCAAATCGCCTTCGATAATTTGGGTATTACACTCATTTTAAAAAAAAACACTACTGAAATTAGATTGAATATCAGCCCATTTTTTACAGACGAAAAATCGTATCAGAACAGTGTTTAATTAACGGCCTGGTGCTATATCATGGGCCTACAAACTACAAACCAAACAATTGTTAGCCCAGATAAATAAACAATCGGATCCCAATCGGGGTTACCAAAAGAGCCCTTAGGAGACAAAATAATAATATTTAAAATGCATAGATAGGGTGCTAATACTTCCACAAATTGATCATTTTCAGATTCTTCTATTGTAAGGCAATTAAGACATCGAGAATTGACCTCCAAACGATTGAATCCCAAACATGATCTTAACTCCAAACAATTCAAAACTGGACAATTGGATAATATTTCATCAAGTAAATGTTGATTCAACATCACATTGTTAAGGGTTAAATCGGTCAAAGATTGCCATTTAATTGTTCCTTCGTAAGCCATACAGCAATTTCTAAGATTCACTGAGGTAGTGTATAGTAATCATTCCATAACATCAAACAAAGTTCTTTCACCTTATTTTTCACAGAAAACTCAACCCACGCATCAACATCAGATGAAAAACTTTCATAATAGCGAAAATGGACCAGGAATTTCTCCAAATAATTCCCATTACGAATATCAATTGTCCTATTAACCCAAGACACATAATTGAGCGCACTCTCGGTATCCAGCCTTCTTATTTTTTTGAAAGGCCGGAACTCTCGGACCAAAGAGATTTCCATCGTTTTGACAAAACGCTAGTGATTGCAGCTCTCTTCACACCCAGAAAAGAGAGAATGTGAATAAGAAGTGAATCTGGCAATTCACGGAATCGATCAGTCCGCATCTCTCTAATTCGTTTATTCGATGATGACGACGCCATCACTTTCAACACTGTTCCTGTCTTCTTCCCAAAATTCTAGCGTGTTTTCATCAACTAATTCAACATAAGGATGCAATCCAAAATACTTAAAAATTTAAACCTCAATTCGCCGAAGCTAAACGTACCTCTAACCGTATCACCGGCGCCGGCAACAGCCCTCGATTTGATTCATATGAACACTATCTCCGCCATTTAGCAATGCTCGCCTCTCAATTCTCAAACCCCAATACGTAATATTTCTGTATTTTCTTTCCTTAGGCTGGATCCATTTATGTTAAGGGACTGCCTTATCTATTGGGCTCTCAAATTATTTATGTCGACCTTTTCTATTGGGCTTTCAACCAAAACTGGTCTAGAAATGGGAATTATTTAAGGACCACGATTATTTGCACTCTATCCTCGACTTTTTTTTCAAAATTCGAAAAAAAATTCCGAACACCAAATAGTATATTCATCCTGATAGTTTATTTAACAGAGATACTAGTGCAAATAACATGTGCCTTATTTAAGGCTACGGAACACATCCCAACCCCCCAAACAAAAAAAAACTCAAACAATTATCATTTATTCGGAACCCACAAACTCTGGACATTGTTCAGTTTTTTATTAATTTATGGGTAGTGCACTGAACAAAGAATGATAAACTGAACTGATGAGTGAACTACTGAAAAAACAGGGGGAGGGAATATCAGCGGCCATTAGTTAAATAGTTATGAATTAAACTACTACTACTCCTTCTGATTCAAAATATTTATCGTTTTGTATATTTTGTATTGAATTTATAAAATATATATTTTTCTTATAATTTTACTCCCTTATTTGATTAATATACATACAACTAAATATGGATATAAGTTAAGTATTTGTATTAATTAAACAAATTGAAAGGGAAGATGAAGTGCAAAATACCTTTTTTTTTTATATGAGATTTGCTAATTTAATGGGTGAATTTTATTTTTTAATTACAAACTTTATTTTAGAGAGGTAAACTTGAAAAAAAATGAGAATATGTAAAAGCGCCAAATATTTTGTACATAATTTAGAATGCAGCGGATTCCGCGAGACTATTTGAGCGGCGGTGGTGCAGGGCAAGACATCGAAGAAATTCGATTAGTAGAGGTTAGGCACAATTTGCTAATGAGAAAGATGGGTACGAGAAGAGTCAAGACTTTTACATATTTTGTGAATGAGGTGTTTTGGGTTGGAAATAATATTATTCGATGAAAAAGTTTGAATATTTTCACTAGTCCTTTTTGAAAATCTTCATTAAATAATTGCAAGATCAACTAAAAAAGGAAATACAATAGATTAGATTGTATTAGATTGTGCGAATTGAGATTAGATGAGATGAGATGTACCGTATTCATAAATAATTTGGAAAAAAAACATTAGATGAGATTGTATTAAGTCATGAGATTTGAGATGAGAACGTTGTATTATATTGAGAGGGATTTATAAAGAGAAAAAAAAAAAATCACCATAAAGGAATGTGACTTTGCCATATAAACTTTCTTAGATTTGTCTTTATATGTTATTAAGATTAAGATGTGATCAAGATGATAATTTCCTAAAAAAAGGCAATTTATTTAGATAAAAGATGCGCATTCAAACATCAAATGCAAATATATGTGTAATAATATGTCAGTATTTTAAACTAATTTTTTAAAGATGATCTCAATTTAATATCTTTCCATCCAAGTATCCAACCAACAAATTTTGGGAGTGGTAATAATGGTTTGCTTTTGACCAGTACAATTTAACCCCACCAAAGTATTCCATCAAATTCAAGCAATGTTTAATTCAGGGCATGCAGGCGATGGGTTTTAAACGTGAAGCATAGAACTGCACCATGATTTACACTTCTACCCTCTAAGTCCTCCTGGTCGACGCCGCTCATCGGCACCACCAATACGGAGTTGCGGCTCAAGGCTCCAACCCTGACTCCATTAATCAATAACAAATTTCTATTTTTGAAATTTGCAAGATTGTCGCTTTGGCCGAGTGGTTAAGGCGTGTGCCTGCTAAGTACATGGGGTTTCCCCGCGAGAGTTCGAATCTCTCAGGCGACGTTTTTCTTTTCAATTATGACAATCATTATTTTGCTAATTATACATGACTATGTTGTCTTTTTGAGTCGGTGATTTAATATTTAAATTTCTAATATTATACCCAATTTACTTCACATCTAAATATGTATACTGCTATATTTCTAAAAAAAAAAAAAATATATGTATACTGCTGTCACTCAACTGGTTAAATTTTTTAGTATGATCTAACACACTTTTTAGTATAATCAATCTATACATTTCCTTATAACCAATTTACTATTTTTAGTATAATAAATACTCCCAACTAATTAGTGAGTGCACTGTGCACCATATGACGAATGTTTAGTGAAGTTGTTAATGGAGGCAGGGTTTAACCACAATAAACTCTTGTTATTTATATTTTGCTATGTTAGCCATGTCAAAACACTCTAAATTTATCCTTTATAATATGACAATCAAAAAGTAATAAACCACTGCATAAGAAAATATATTTAAAAAAAGTATATATACTAGACGTATTTTCTAGTTAATTATAACCCAAATGCAAATGAGTAGTGAATTTTGTTAATTAGATAAAGTATTTTAAATTGCTTATAGAGGAAATCTTCATGACCATGGCACTGGTAGAGTAGGAAAAAAGACATCTCAAGCATAAAGCAAGAATGTGATTCCCTTTGTCAAGAGGAAGTCCAAAAGAAACCTGCATTTGGAAACATATATCTAACAATGTTTCCAAACTCATCATATATATAATTGAAGAGGGAGCAGAGACTTTCATCATCAATGTCAATTCCACTAATTAATTAAGCTGGCTACCACCTAAGAGGGCATCCTTAGAACAAGAAAGAAGCGATCAATTAAAATGGCGGCAAAGATTGTTAATGACGCAATTGTGTGCGACGAATTTGAACCATTCTGCAAGTGGCAACGTACTGAAGATCAAGATGTTCTTGAAATTCATCTCCAAGGTGAAAATGTGTACAGTTATCATCATCCTAGTTTATATATGAATTGAAAATAAATTTTATTATTAATTCTACATTAAATACTTTAAGTATATGTTTTATTGGATCAATGCGGTTTAATTATAGTCATGATAACGCTCCCAAGAAATTATTCAATTCAATTTTTTTTAAATAATTATTTTATTCTATATTTTATTGATTAATTAATTTGTGATCCTAATTAAATTTTAAATTTATGAACCAACAATTAATTGTTCTCTTAAATTGTTTGAGTGATGTTAATGTATAGTTTTTGTATTTGAATTTTAAACTACAAAAAATTCTTAGAATGAATAGGAGAACTCTTGATATTAGATCTGGAAATAGCAATTCAGCTTACCTTTTTTTTTCTTTTCTTTCTTCCCTAGCCAATTTCGCAATAACATAAATGCAATGACTTAGATTACTTGATTGGCCAATACCTAATTGTTTTCCTACATTATTGATTGATATTATGCACGGTTCTCTTATTTGAATTTAAAAATATAACTTTTTCAGAGAATTAGAAAATTAATTAGAAGAAGAAAAGGATCTTGAGGTTGGAAATATCCCTTAAAATTCGATACTTTTAATTAAATATTTGATATTTTAATATAGTTTTGTGATAAGTTTATATATCATAAACTATTTTTATATAAGTTTTTGGCAATTTTTTATTTGAATTTTAAAATATAGAACTTGTAGAAATTAGAAATTTGAATAGAAGAACTCTTGATCTTGATTTTTCTAGATTTCAAAAAGGAACAACTCAAAGTCCAAATCAGCAATCATGGGATTCTCAAGGTCTCAGGACAACGGCCATTATTAGAATCAACAAAACACACCAAATTCTACAAAGAAATCCCTGTCCCCACCAGTAAATACGACACACAATCTATCCATGCAAAATTTGTTAATAGCAACCTCATAATCACCCTCCCAAAATTGAAAGCCCCCACCCCGGAAACCACCGACAAAGTGGCATCATCCGAGCCGTCCAAATCCGATCAAACTCCGGCACTGGAATCCGCCGCCGGAGCATCCAAAGAGCAGACCCAGACACCAACTCCCAAAGAAAATGCTTTGACGGAGTGCCGGAAACAGCCGACGTTGGGCTCGGCACTGACCAACGTGGCGGTGAACCTGGCGGTCACGGCGGCGGTGGTGGCGGCTCTTGTTGCTTATGTAATGTATATGTACAAGTCCACCACTGAAATTGATGAGTGAATATGGAATGCTGTACGTTTCTATAGTTGTAACTTTTATGTGTATTTCAATCTTTAATTATATAGCATTGATAATTTACTTAAAATACATTTTAATTACTCTTTTTTTTTCCTTTGAATTTAATGAATTTGTATTATAATTATGCAATATCGTGTATATATAAGCATATACATTTATACAAATTCCGTCCGGTCCAAAAAGAGTGATATTTTAAGTTAGATTTCTCAATTCAAAATATTTGATATTTTACATATTTTTCACCTCAGTTTTCCTATTTTAATCCCCAAAAAGTTACTCATACATTCTTACTTCAAGTTACCTTTAATAAAAAAAGTTAAGAACTAAAATATCATTAAACTATGAGGATATATTTGCCAACATATATTAATCCTTAAGCTCAACAACAAAAAATATCACTATTTATTAATATATCAGGGTAAGTATAATATAAGGAGTAGTTCTACTGTACACTTAAGTGCATACTATGCATTTGGATATGTTGTAAATCTAGCAGATTTATTATACCATATCTAAAAAATTTGATGTGGACATTACTAATGGGTTTTTAACCTAAACATGCTTTAGGTTTAGACTAGGTCTTTATTCTTATAAATAGATCATTATACTCAGAATTTTATACACCATACACACACATATTAGTGAAACTCCTGGCTTGGTACGCTCCCAGACGTAGTCGTTATCAACAAACTGGGTGAACAAATCTCGTGCCTTTATTTTACGCTCTCGATTTACAACACATTATCAGCACGAGACTCTGCCCGAAACCAATCGGTACGATCTAAAATATTTTTTCCAATTGCATGTTTTTAATTATCGTATCGAATTTTGATCCATGCGTATTATGTTTTGTATGCCTTTGAATTATTGCATCGATTTTTATTTCGTATATGCAATTAATTGGATCAAATCGAATTGAAAAATAAAATTATTATCGAGCGCACGGCCGCTGCCCGAAGCTGCCTCACGACCGCCGCCCGCCGCGCTGCTCGTCGTGCGCTCGCTGCGCCGCCGTGCGTCGCCCACTGCACCACGAACGTCGCGCCTGCAGCACCCACCGTGTCGCCACCCACCGCGAGCACTCGCGCCTGTTGCGCATCCGCCACGCCTCCTACATAAATTTTATTAACTAAAAATTATATCGAATTTTAAAAATTATTTTAAAAAATTCGAATCCTTTTATATTAGTAAATTTATATTAGTAAAAAATTTAATTTATGTTATTTGGATTGATAATAAGAATGATAGACTTATGTGTATCAATTATAGAGTTGACTATATAGTAATTATTTTGGAATAAGAATGCAATCAATGTATACCTTTTTAATATTGATCTAATTAATAATAAGGATTTGTTGACTTTTTTTATATAGAATGATTGTCGAAGAAGACATGAAGTTTAAATTAGGAAAAATTGACTATTCTTAAAACGTTTGTGTTTATTAATAATTAAACAACTATTGAATGGTTCATTAATGTTAATATTATTTTTCAATATATTATTTCTCAATTGACGTTTAATATCAACCATTCTTGATTATTTTTTATTTTTATATCAATTTAATCATACACAATTAAGTATGAATTTAAAAATATTTAAATAAATAATCGATGAAACTTGAGATATTATAAAGTATTAACATAAAATAAAAAGTGTAGTCAACTATCAGTAACATCACTAAAACTTATTTAGGAGAATGTATATAAGGCAAGAAGTAGCAATTAATAACATATACAAAAAATTAATACATTTAACTAACCAAATTTGTGGATCTTAATTTACATGATTAAGTTTCATACTAATAAAAGTCAAAGATAAGAAATAAATTTTCGAAAATAATTTGAGTTCTTCAACACTTTTAGGAAAATTTGACTCTTTTTAAAATATGTGATTTAATTATAAAGTTATACATACATTATTATTAACTGAAATATTAAAGTATACATAAATTTTATTAACTAAAAATTATATCGAATTTTTAAAATTGTTTTAAAAAAAATTTCGAATCATTCTATATTAGAAAATTTATATATTAGTAAAAAAAATTATTTATGGAATTTGGATTGATAATAAGAGTGACTTATGTGTATCAATTATAGAGTTGATTGTATACTATTTTTTTTTTTTTTTTTTTTGGAATAAGAATGCAATCAATGTATACATTTTTAATATTGATCTAATTAACAATTAATATTTGTTGATTTTTTTTATATATAAAATGATTGTCGAAAAAGGTATGAAGTTTAAATTAGTAAAAATTGACTGTTCTTAAAATATTTGTATTTATTAATAATTAAATAATCATTGATCGATTCATTAATGTTAATATTAATTATTTTCTAATATATTAGTTCTCTATTGACGTTTAGTCGCAATCATTTTTTATTACTTTTTATATTTATATCAATTTAATCGTACTCATTAAAGTATGAATTTAAAAATATTTAAATAATAATCAATGAAACTTAAGATATTATAAAGTATGAACATAAAATACAAAGTGTAGTCAGTTATCAACAGAATCACTAAAAACTATTTAGGAGAATGTATATAAGGCAAGTAGTAGCAATTAATAACATATCCAAAAAATTAATACTTTTAACTAACCAAATTTGTGGATTTAAATTTACATGAGTAAGTTTCATACTAATAAAAGTCAAAGATAATTGGCATGAAACTAATTTTTGAAAATAATTTAAGTTCTTCAATATTTTTAGGAAAACTTGACTCTTTTTAAAACATGTGATTTAATTATAAAGTTATACATAAATTATTATTAACTAAAATATTAAAGTATACATAAATTTTATTAACTAAAAATATTATAGAATTTTTTAAATTGTTATAAAAAGAATCAAATTCTTCTATATTAGTAAATTTATATATTAGTAAAATTTTAATTTATGGAATTTGGAGATAGAATCAAACACATTGATGTTGTAATTCAGGGAAATGTATGACAAAATTTGGGACAAAATAAATCCAGATTTAATTATATGAAATTAAAATGCATATTATAAGGTACAAAATATTTGCTAATGCATTAGGATCATATCAATTATAGGAACTTCCAAGTCAATATTCGAATTTTTTTAAAGGAACTTCCTAGTCAATATTCAAATTTTTTTAATTTATATTAATGTGTAATTATTTTCTGAAATAAAATTATTTCCAATAATCTTTGATTACTAAAATGGTGGTGTAATTATTGATTACTAAAATAAAATTATTTTCAATAATCATTGATTACTAAAATGGTGGTGTAATTATTGATTACTAAAATTTTCGAAAATACAATATCAACTCAATCAAACAATATAGTATGCACAAAAATTTCCTAAACTAAAATTATTTTTGAAACATATAAATTTTTTTGTTTAATCATAATAAAAAGACCTACAATAATCTGGAACAATCTCTAAATTAGTCCCTACATTGTACATTTTTATGTTGTACAAAAATTTGAATTTATTTAATTTAATGTTCGAAAATTCCAAGTCAATATTCGAAAATTAATGTGAAATTATTTATTCCTAAAATAAAATTATTACCAATATTCATTGATTACTAAGATGGTGGTATAATTATTGTTTAGTAAAAATTTCTAAAATATAATGTCAACTCAATCAAACAATCCAATATGCACACAAATTTTGCAATCATAGCAAATTGTAATCACCTAAATCGCATTACCATAATCACTGACAATCACAAATAAAATATCCTAAAATAAAACTAATTTCGAAACATATAACTTTTTTTGTTTAATCATAATAAAAAGACCTAAAATAAGCCAAATGAATACACAATGACAAAACCTAAAGATTAAAATTGAAGGTAGCTAGAAACTACGATTACATACCGTAATATGAAACACTCTCTAAACTTTTTTTTTAAATTTGAAGACGCAACCTTCAAACTTTTATGCATATAAACACATTTGAATAGATCAAACTTATACATTTTTATGTCGTACAAAAATCCTTTATCTTTTGGATCAATGATAATAAAATAGCAGTGCAATTATTGACTCCTAAAATAAAATTATTTACAATAATTATTGATTACTAAAATGGTGGTGTAATTATTGTTTAGTAAAAAATTCCTAAAATATAATGTCAACTCAATCAAACAATCCAATATGCACACAAAATTTGCAATCAAGCCAAATTGTCGCCATCTAAATCACATTACCATAATTACCCAAAATCACAAATAAAATGTCAATATTTCATCTGCAATAAAATGTCTAAGTCTACAGAAGAAAATAAATGTAGAATTCAACTCATTTCGTGTACAAATCGATAACTGGATCATGCGACATATAACAAATATTATCCGCGGCCATTATGCATGAAGAGATCACGTAAAATAGATAAATATATTATTGAATTTAAGTACAAACATGAATCATCGCCGGATTCCATACATCCACGTAAGCAAAGAAAAAAAAAAGAAAAAGAAAAAAATCTACAAAGGAAAAACGATCGTGCAATGGAGACTCAAAATCCGAAGACGCCGGACATCCGACAGTGAAAACAACGACTGATCTCACACGAATCCATAGGAAAAAACGATCACCATAAACTTGAAAAAAACGCAGGCCGATGCAATGCAATACTGCGCAATAACAAAAAAATAAAAGAAAATGAGATGAGGAAAATAAGAAACTCCAATAAAGAACAAAACTGGAGAAGGGAGATCAACACATTCCTACGAAGATGTGAGTTTGGAATGAAAAGAAAAGTGTATCATAGAAGATCTTATATAGGAAAAAAAAATAGAAAATGGACGGTAGAGATAGAAAGTTAATTAAAAGGATCCAATGACCTAGATCGCATCCTATCACAAATTAACCACAAAGCAAAGAATTAAAATAGAAGAGGATGAACTTGCCACATAGGACTTTTCATCCTCCTCATTATTAGTTATTAAGATAAGATAAGATATATAGTTTGGATAAAATTCCCACCAGTTGTCGGAAGATTATGGGTCCTTTGAGTTTGAATGAGATTTTTTTTTTTAATAAAGTGAATTTTTTTTGCTTGATATCCATGTAAAATATATTTAAAAAAAAAAAAAAAAAAACCACCTTGTATTGGTACATGGTAGGCCTCGCCTGGCCCAATAATTAATAGGTCATAAAGGGGTTATATATGCTAATCGAAGTATTACAAGTTATCAATGTATATCATCATTTACCTTAGTCCTAGCTAGTCAAAAAAAAAAAAACCCGAAAACATGTATATTGAAGTAATTGTTGTATCCATGATCTCCTCATCTAAAAACAGAAAAACTTAGTATATAACAAATTAAAAAAGACCAATTATGTATATTATGGATTAAGTTGTGATAATTAGATAAAGTATTTTCAATTGCTTATTCGCAGAGGCAATCTTCATCAGACCAAAAAAGGATTTCTCAAAGCTAGCACAAAGCCTATGCGACCAAAAAGAATATGATTCTCTTTCTCAAGAGGAAGTCCAAAAGAAATGAATTGAGAATATCCAACAATTTTTCCAAACCATATATATCACACAAAATGTATATAAATGAACTGAAGAGGGGTAGAGAAATTCATCAATTTCCTAGCTTCCACAAAGAGGCATCCTTAATTAGAGCAACGTCCTTAATTAACAGAAACTTAGTAAATTATATATGGCGGCAAAGGTTGTGAATGAGGAAATTGTGTACGAGGAATTTGAACCATTTTGCAAGTGGCAACGTAACGAAGATCAAGACATTCTTGAAATTCATCTCCAAGGTGAAATATATTTTTTTTGTTTTTTTCTACCGTTAATTGGTACTACTACCATATTTCATTCATAGTCTACTTATATTAAATGTCCTTAGTTAATTCATGGTTATAATTAATCATGAAATGGGTTTAATTTTTAGTCTAAAAGACAATATTGTCAATCGTTATATATAGAGTTTAAGGAGAACTTTTTTTTTTTTTTTTTATAACTCGGTATCCGACTCATTGGCCGACTAATCCGGGAGACCCATAACCCACCGTCCACTAGCGGGGGCTTATTGATATCGATGATTATCATAAAAATAATTATAATTAATTTATATTCGTGCATGTGAAAATCCATATATGTACTGCAAAAACTCAAAAGACTCAATTTTTTTAAATTAAAATACACACAAAATGGTTATTTTCGACCATTACACCAAAAAAACGATATAAAATAAATTCTTGGGACACATTTGACATTTAACCCAATTTTAGTTATAAGAAAAATATTAGCTATTCTTCTTTTTATATATAATCTTGAAATTAGAACTAGAAGTATATTTGATTAAATTACTTAATTTTTCAAATCTTTAATAAAATATTAATTAATTTGTTCCCATGATATCTTGGGTAAATTTCTAAAGACTTCAAGAAGGAAGAGCTCAAAGTGCAAATCAGCAATCAAGGGATCCTAAAAATTTCTGGAGAACACATACTAGATGCATCAAAATGCACCAAATTCTACAAGGAAGTCCCTGTCCCAAACAATAAATATGACACAAGTGCAATCCATGCAAAATTTGTGAATTCCATCCTCATAATCTCTATACCAAAACTGAAAAACCCTATCCCTCAAGCCAATGAAAAATTGGTGTCACCATCTGATCCGGACAAAACTGCTCAAGCCCCAAAATCGGGGCCCACGATCGGAGAGCGTGAAAGCGGTGGTGGCCCCCGTGGGGCCAAGGAGCCAACTCCACGAATAGTGTCAACGGAATGGCGATTTGAGATTTGGAAACAAAGAATGATGGGTTTGAGAATGGCGAAGGTGGCGACAGGCTTGGCGGCAGCCTCCGCTGCGGTGGCGGTTCTGACGGCAGTCTATGTAGTTTATATGTATCATTTAAGAAATTGATGTGTGAATGTATGCATATGTAAGTATTGGTGATAAATTAATTATGTACAATGTTGGAGTATATTTTTATGTATCTACTTATCTAGTTTTTGTGTGTTTGTCATCATTAGGGGAAGTTTAGGATTAATTATGATTGTTGGATCATTTGTACAACTTAAAACAATGTTACTTGTTTTTATTATACAACAGTATTACTATAAAATAATTAATATTATTAAAAAAATACACACAAAATGTAAATACATTTTACAATGAAATTAAATTACAATATATTTTTCTTTTCTTTTATCTATTCATTATTTAAATAAAATGACTGCATCAGGAATTGATTTTAATAGTATCAACAATTAAACTCACAATATTTACTTTGGATGTTGAATTTTTTTAGTATCACTCAAAACACATTCACTAAACCTTAAAATTATACCTCATTCAATTAATAGTTATACATTAAAACAATTACTTTATTTTATTTATTTAAATTAAACAATAAATTTTTATTAACAATATCTTAATCATTAAAATATTACAAGTCTTGCATATTAAAATTAATAAAAAATTATCTATAAAAAGTGTTTAGTGGGAGAGATTCAGAGATAGTATTATAATAACAAATGTAACTTTTAAAAATGTTGGTCAAAGTTAAATACTACTCCATTTTTTAAGCAGTAAACAGATAAGTCTTAGCAATTGTGCCGTATCAATTTCCACCCCTCTTCTTTTTCTCCCTCGCCATTGATCGTCATCAGAACGAACCGTTTTCTAATTCACCAAAAATTGAATTCATATACTCACTCTCAAATTTCAATATTTGCGATTCTACTTAAACTTGATCAATCCGTACAACAAATTTTGGTCCGGAGCGACAGAGAAATTGGCACCGCCGCCGCCGGCCCTTTCAAACCACCCCCAAAATTCCATCCGCAATTTTAATTCAACTAAAATCCATTTTCCCCCTTCATCCACCACCGCCGCCGCAATGGCCGACGTTCCATCTCCATCAAGCGCCGTTCCCACTTCTTCGGAATCCTCCCAACGAATTAGACCTATACATGAATCTAATTCCCAAAGCATCGTACGAGTTCCACCTCACGCCGCAACTCCTACTTCTCAAAGTCAATCCCAAAGTGCGCAGAAAACCCTAGCACTTAAGTCGGGGCAGCTAAATTCTGATAGAGGCGGCGTAGATGGTAACAAATATGAGGAATCGAAGGAAAGTTCAGCAGTTGGAGTGGCTGGAAGTGGAAATGGGAAGAGGAAAGTAATAAGAAAGACTGTGAGACTTGTTAAAAAGGTGATAAAGAGGAGAGTGCCCAAGAGGGTTTTAAGAAGTTGTTCAGAAAATCAAGGAGTGGCAGAAGATGGCGTCAATTTGAGTGAGGTAAGGGATAATTTGGAACTTGTTAACGGTGTGATTGAAAAATCTAACGTTGTTGATGATATAGTGGAGAATACTAGCGTTGCTAATGAGGCAAATAACGTATTGAGCATGTTAGATGATGTAACAGAAAGTTCGAATCCTGTGAATGAAAAATCTGATAATGTGGATACGTTAACAGAGAAAACTAGCATCATTGATGAGGTCATGGAAAAAGAGAACATAATGCAAGAGCTGGAAATTGGAAATGCTTCTGAATCAATCATTGACAAGAAAAGTAAGGATCCAAGTGGCATTGCTTATATGGAGTTGGATAAATCAAAGCTCAATTCTGTTGCAAATTCTTCAGAAGAAATGGTGCCGGTAAATGATTTAAGTGGAATAAGCACTATGGAGACTGATAATGTTGAGAGTAATGATGTTGTGAGTGAAGTAGATGGAGACGACCCTATTATTCATGCTCCTGATTTATTGGATGTTGAAAAAGTCAATAATGTCTCAACTAAGGAGATATTGAATTCTAAGACGGATAATCATTCGGAAAATTTTATTGTGGAAACTGAAAAAATTGATGCTGTCAATATGGTGGATGGGGAGCTTCTTTCAGGTCAAAATGTGGGTCCAGTCAGAGAGAAAGGTGAAAAAACAATTAGTAAAGATGAAAATGGCACTGAAATAGATAGTGATAGTATTAGACTGACTGATGGGCTATTATTGAATGGGGAAGTGGAGGCATTGGAAAGGCCGAAGAGGCACAAAACGGAGATTTTTGTTGGTGGTTTGGATAGAGATGCACAGGAGGATGACATTAGGAAAGTGTTTGGGGAGGCAGGGGTGATTGTGGAAATAAGATTGGTGATGAGTAATTCGGGGAAGAACAGAGGCTATGCCTTTGTGCGATTTGCTACAGCTGCTAATGCTAGAAATGCACTGGAAAATTATTCTAAAGTTAAGGTAACTATTGGTCTGGACATTAAAGAAATTTGACATTGGCATTTTAGCTATTATATCTTTCATGATGATGATGTTCTAGTTGTTTGTTCAATATATATTAGAAGTTGATGTGGCGAGAGTGATGATGTTACCCTAAGAGCCTGAAGTTGCTGTGTAGGACATAGGAGATGGTGGCATCTCATTTACCTAACCCCAGAACTTTGTTTTAGTTAATCTGCCCACTTAGTCACATGTAGAGCTGTCTTAGTTACACATTGCTACTGATTGTATAGTCTAATGTACATAAAGAGTGGACATATCATTCGAATTAGACAAAGTCAATTCAGCACATAGATAATTGGCTCCAGGCATTTATTCTTTTTTGCCCTAGCCTATTACATGCATAATTGACACTAGGTTAGTCAGAAAGTATGTATTTCATCTAACAGATCTAAGAGATAACATTATGATGTAAGGTTGTCAACAATAAAGACAAAAGATTTGTTGAAAGTTTATATTTTTCTTAGTTCATACTAATGAGACTTTTCTACTTAATTTTTATTTTTTTTGAGAAAACTACTGATGAACTCTTAAAAAGACATAAAGTAAATACTTACGGGTATTCACTGTCAGTGTTGATTTTTTATTCAATTGCGTAATCCTGGATTTTAGAACTTAGGAAGTTTTGTCCAAGAAGTTCAAATGTAATGGACACATTAATAGCTTAGGAGCTTCAGCATAAAAAGGACCATGAAACTTGCAGTGATGGAGCTATGCTGTTGATTTGAGCCAAATGGTAAATGCAAACACAATTCACATATATTGCAAGATAAGTGTTGAAAGAAAATACCAAATTTCATGTTATACGTCCCATTTCATACATATGGATTTGGTAGAAAACTTTGATCATGGATTCATGGGACATATGTATTTGCGAAGCCATATAACTTTGTACTTTATATTGATGTATGTGTTTTACTCTGTGGCTACCAATTGCTGTTTCTTATGTTATATATGTCTGTGATTCAACCTTAGATATGTGGGAAGCAGTGTAATATTGCGCCAGTTGAGGGCAATGATACAATATTTCTTGGCAACATAGACAGAAATTGGAAAACCGAAGATGTAAGCATTTTTATCACGCTTTCATCTTATTCACCTTCAAGCGAGCTATGTAACCAAAGGCCTATCTCCCTGCAGGTGGTGACATTGTTGGAGAAAGTTGGTATTGACAAAATAGATAAAGTTACTCTCAAGGCTGATCCAAATAACATTGAGAAAAATCGTGGTTTTGCCTTTGTTGAATTTGAAACATGTAAAGATGCTCAAACTGCTTTTAATAAACTCCAAAAGAAGAATGTTTTTGGAAAACAGTTGGTAAAGGCTGCATGGGCACGACCATCATCAGAGCCAACTGAAGAAGAAATTTTGCAGGTGAGTTTTCTGGAACATTTTTCTGTTGAGAACCATTAAATTTCACGATCCTTGCAATTGTTGATTGTGGTGTTCATGTTTATTGTATTTCTTCTTGGTCAGGGATAAAATTCTATAATTTTCTGAAGCTATACATTGTCCTTGTATTCATACTTGCACTTTTATTTGATTTACATGTCTGATTAAAATAATGCCTAATGTATGGTAGAAATGCATTGCTCCATTCAGGTCAAATCGGTTTATGCTGAACGTCTACCCTCCTCATGGGATAAAGAGAAAGTGAAAGATTATTTCAAAAGATTTGGTGAAATTGAATCTGTTGCCCTTGCTAAAGATTCTGCTTCTTCCAGGAGAAAAGATTTTGCTTTTATTTACTATACCACCCGTGATGCTGCTCTGACTTGCATTGAGGCTGTTAATAGAGAGAGGTTGGAGGATGGCTGCTCCAAGGTTCTGCATTCCCTCAATATTTTGGAGTTAATTGCATAACAGATTTGAAATACTTATTTGGGGATTAATATTGAATAATAATTACAATTAGGTTAAAATGGCTGTCTCTCTTGCAAACCCAGTTTCAAAGAGGAAGCAATTGAAACATACCTCTGATTTGTCTAGTAAGCAACACTTCGAAGCAAAACGGAAGACTTTTGAAAGTGAGTACTCTCTATCTATTAGTACTTGCTTGATTTTTTTTTTCCTACACTATGTAAAGTCATAAAATGCAGAATTTCCATTCCAAAGAAAAATAAAAAAAAAAGAAAAGAAAGTGAGATATGCAGAACCTTCATTTTTGCGCGACATCGATATTGTTATAGTTCATATTGTCTTAAAGATGTGGGTATAATTACATTATTTAAGGAAAGTACCTAGGTAATTTGATTGCTGCCCCAAGACTACGTGATGGGCACGTTTTCTTGGAACTTGAAGTTTACATGTATGCCATCTCCCCAACCTCCATAAAGGCTCATATACTTGAGCTTTATCAAGAGATAGGTTCAGATTTCTTAAAAGAAATTGGGAACTTAACGCAAAGAAATTTGTTAGGTTTGACCTTGATCCCCCCCCCCCTCCCCCCAAACATTTGATGTCCTCTCGAACTCTTTTAAGTTTCATGTGTGTCCTCTCAGAGCTACTTTGATTTTTGGAAGACAGCCTTCTAATCCAAAATTATGAAGGCTATCTTTTCCATGTTTCTTTGTTTGGTTTCTTAGCAACTGGGGAGAAAAGTAGCTATAACAAGAAGTGAGGGACTATCGGGTGATAGGCCCGAACGGTATATCTCCTGTAGCTGCCTAACCATCCCGTACTACAAAAAAAGGGAGGGATGGTTAGGTTAGTAAATTGAACTGTCTTGTATTGTGGTTAGCTAGTTGGATCACCTTCTAATTCTTCGTTGCTGTTCAGTTAAGTGTGACTCCTTACAAATGAATGCATCTTTCAATCACATGAGATAGAAGAGTTCACTTGGATTTCTTGTTGGTTGAGTATCAATAGCAAAGTGGTCGCAAAATGACTCAAATTTTCTACAACAGAACTTAGTTAGCAAGCATGGCTTTAAATAGCTTGGCAGACTTAAATGTTATAAATGTGAAAGGTTGTACCATTTTGAATGATTCTTTCATGAAGATGCTGGAGTGCGAAGTAAGCAAGGAAAACACTTGCTGTTCGTAATTGCTAAACCACAAATCTCTATTTATTGTTTAAATGCTTGAATCTAAAAAAAGAAAAAATATATTTTTTAATTTATTTTTATGTCACAACATATCAATTTGACCTTAGGAGGAAGTATTTGGGTGTGGGTACTTACTGTAATGTTCCATCTTCGAGGCCTTACTCGAACAATGACCTAAATCAATATTCCTTTCTGAAGTTTAAGTACTTCAAATTGTTGAGTTCAGGTTTTCTTTTGCATCTAATACAGAATACATCAGTTCAATAAACTTCTATATGGCTTGAGTGAAGTGCATGCATGCCATTAAATGCTTCATTTAGAGTAAAACAAAAGTGAAATGTATTGCTTTTCTGAAAATGAAATACTTTGGGTTGCTAATTATAAAGTCTTCTTCTTGCATGTTATGGTGGTAAGTGAGGCTTAATCCTTCTGCAGTTGTAAACTTTTACTTGTACTGCAGCATGTGAGTCTGAGATTAATGAATTTTTGCTTCATGGAAGGGAAATCCTTCTATCTTGATTTCTGGTATATAATAGTATTGATTTTGTACCTTCAAAAAAAAAAAAAAAAAAAAATTTGTAAACTTTTGTTTCTCTAGCCTCCAAAATGCAGCATGAACCTAGGAACCAGGGGAAGGATGCCAGAACTAGCTATAATCATGTAAAGGTTGATAAAAGGTCTTCAACCACTGATGAACTTGTACAAATATTGAGACAGCAAGCATCAAATAAGCATATCGTTTCACATCCCAGGACAGGTATGCAGTAGTTCTTTCCTGTTTTGTCATTTAAAATATGGACGCACATACTTGTATTTTTGTGAAAATAGATCTGCAAATACTTTGCTGGTTGATTTTAAAAGTGATTTTTCTGTATGGGTTGTGTGGGGTTGGTTGATGTTTAAGTTAGTGGATAAGTATATATGAAACTATTCCAGAGAGTCGATTCCGTAGAATTTTTTTAGTTCATATGATTGCTGATATCTCGTTTAGAGTGAATTAAAACCATTTTTTAAAGAAAACTGTGACAAATTCGATTCTCCTACCGTGTCAGGACAGGCATCGATATTCCAGATCATCGTTTCCCCTTACCTGGGAGCAAAAGAACATTTTCACTAAGTGTATGTTTTTACAGGCTTCTTCATGAACTCTCCTATTTCATCATACATAATTCCTTGCGTTCCTCAGTATCCCACTTGATAATTTTATTGTGGTTCCTGCGGGCAGCTAAATTACCATTTTACCCTTGTATTCAGGGGCATGATCCAATCTATACAGAGCGCCAAGATTTTTCAAGACTTCGTGTTGAAAGCTCTCATCTAATATCAGGCCCAAGGTTTTTGATTCATAAACATTCCTACTTGATGCCACATGAAATATTGAAATTTGTGATGATTACTGATTTTCATGTTGCTAATTCCAGTTCCTCATCCCATGGTGTTGGTATGTTATCTTTTCCCTATCATCATCGACAAGTGCCTGGCTTTTCATCTGGTGAGTGATTCCATTTAAACTCTTGGTTTTGACTTTTGGTTTTTCCTTTTCTTTTCCCTGTTCTAAACTGAGGGATTTTTGTTATATTATTTCTCTCAGAATCAGTCAATGAAAGAAGAACTTATCCTAGTCATTTTCAGGTATGGTAGTCATGCCTTTTCCGCTTTTGTTTACAGTTATCATGAATTGCACAGAGAATTTTATGATTATGATGTTTTTTATTCATTTATTTTTCTTCTTCGAGCTTCTCTCTCCTTTAAATCTGAATCACCGATTATTGGCTGACACAGCTACTGGATGATTTTTTCTAAACTTGAATCTATTGCTTCAAAGTGATTCCGTAGTGTTGGAACTTATGATTTTAAACCTTTCAACAGTCAAACACTTCAGTTTCTAGTAGGTGCTTTAGACATATCTGAGGTAATATTTTAGTGAGTATTGGCTCTAATATTGTGAGTACAATGCAGTGGTTGTCCTTTACAGAATTAGAAAATCTATTTAACACAATTACTCCTGAAATTTTCTGAAGGAAGATCCTTCTTTTTCTCTCTTTATTGACTGAGGTGAACTGAAGCCCTGCAATATTTGGAAGACAAGCCTGATCTCTGTTCCTTTTTTCTTGCAGAAAAGGGAAGAAGCTCCTTACTATGCATATAATAGTATGCACCGTAGATGTGAGTGAATCAGTTGCTTCAAATATTTCTATATTTTTTCATTATCTGTCTGTTCTTCTTTAGTTCACGTAAATGTGTTGGATGAGGGATTTGAATTGAATGAATTTTAGATTCACCCAAATTACCCGAAAAATAGCTCGAAATTAATGGTGCATTTCAATTCACACCCCAAATCCAATCCAAAAGTTATTAAATGCTATTATAATTTTCAAATCCATCCACAAATCCTTCAGTTCAAATGCAGCTTTAAGGAAGTTTGCGGAAGTTCTTTCTTTGTGATCTGACCTGTTATAACCTTTCATATAAACTATAATACAGATATTTGTTAAAGCTACCTTTCGAAATATTTGCAAAAATTGCCCGAGCTTCTCACTATTCATTGGTCAATATTGTTTTTTCATTTCATATTATTTATGTGTTATTCATCATTCTGTTTAAATTTATTTTTCTTTTAACATAAAGATGATTTTTATGTTTTTACATCTTTATTAGGGTGAGAGATTTTTTTTTTTTTTACTTTATTAGAATGAGGAACAACTTAAGTGTTGACACTTGAGTAGTGCAAATAATTTGGTGATTGTATCATAGTTGTTAAGGGTGCACGGACTTGCCTAGTGCCTGAGACGCACACCTTTTTTGTACATTGATGCTACACACACACACAAAAACATTACATAAACTTAAATTAAACATACTAGCACATAATAATGAACTAATAAATTGAAGTTCAAAAGAACGTCTCAAAATGACAAAAAATCAAAGACATAAACTTCAATAAGACAATTACAAGTAGCAAACAATAAGTATTCAAGTCAAAGGCTAACTTAGCAAATTAATCATCCTCATTATCTACATTCATCATCATAATCCCTACCACATCGTCAAATTCTTCTTCCTCCTCATCTTCTTCCAACTAGTTAAATTCAACTTCATCTCTAAGTCTAAAAGAGGAAAAGGATCCTCTCAGACTTTTTCCCTTGCCCTTTTACTTCTCCACTTGTTTAGAGCATTTGAGTTGCTTAGAACTTGCAAGAATATGTATAGTGTGAAACTTGTTCATACATAAACCATTTTGCAATACTTTTTAGTAGAGCAACACATACCTTTTAGTGAAAACAAATACACTTGTGAAACAACTCATACCCTTCAATTGATACTCTTTAGTGAAAACAACTTGTACCCTTCACAACTAATACACTTTTGTGAAATAACTCATATCCTTTAAAGTGGTTCATATATGAACCAATTTCACTTTGTACTTTGCCAACTTGCTATAGTAGGGGCACATGTTGTTGTATTTTCCCCATCAGTTATAGGTCTAGACTCCGAAAACCTTATTGTAGCCGAAGGCCCGATGTGCGACTTACAGGCGCCTCAACCAAGATGTGGCAAGGCGTGCGTTTAGCATACATTGCCGTCTTTGTCATGGAGAGGTGTCGACCCTTGCGCCTCAGTAGTGTGCATTTAACAACTATGATTAGTATTATTAATTAAAGTGAGATTAGGAAATAAATTGTAAGAATTTTTTTTTTAAATGGTACAGATCTATAGCCTTTATTAATTTTTTTTTTGTATTGACTTTGTTTATAAATATGTACTCGCCCTCATTGGTGAATATACAATAATTTTCCCACAATGTCTTCAACATATTGCTGAACATGGTACTAGAGCGGTACAGTCTAGTTTTTCACATTTCCAAAAATTATGGTTTGTGCACAAAGGTGCAGCAAGCCAGCAACTCGTCCACGTTTGGAGCATCTCTAGTTGACACTGTCAACATAGGGAGGTGCACCACCGATCAGCGTCCCTTCACTTGAGATCTGGTCGCCAAAAAACCATGCGTATGAGTCACATATGCCCGCGACGATGTTCCTGTTTTTTGGCGCATGTACTACCGGAAAATTCTCCGTCTGGTCCCCGTCAATTCGTCTTGGCGCCTTTTGTCCTTTAGTGTACCCCTTTGGATCAACATCCAATTGTTGTGTGATTCCATTTTTTCTATGGGTTTGGTACTCATATTGAAATATCTATTATTATTTGGTTTGTGGTTCACTATGTCTGAAAATGACAAAATGCCTATGGATGTTGTGCCCATTATGACAAAAATCTCACAACATACTCAGTTCCACGAATTATTGTGATTGGCGTCAAACTATTGAACTGATGTGTCTATGGACAATCATATAACTGGTGATCCACCTTATGCTTCAAAACTTCCTTGGCTACGAGAGGATGCTCGTTTGTTTTTATGCATACACAATTCTATTAGTAATGAGGGGATGGTTACTGTACAACAGCCAAAGCCCTCATGTCTTATTTAGAATTTTTGTATTCAGGAAATGGGAATATTTCTTGAATCTGTGATGTGTGCCAAGATTTTACAAGCCAAACAAAGGGGATAGACCGATAACAGATTACTTCATGAAGTTAAAGAAAACTTATGAGGAACATTAAATGTTGCTTCCGTTTGGTCCTGATGCCAATGTACAACAAGCTCAGCCAGAGAAAATGGTCGTGATGGGTTTCTTAGCTGATCTTCCACTCGAATTTGAGAAGTCACAAATCCTCTCTAATTCGCAAGTATCATCTTTGGAAGAGGCTTTCAGCAGTATTCTTCACATTGAATGCACGATCCCTGTCCCAGCCTCTCTACTCAATAGTGTCCGTATCAGGCGTGTTCCTAAATTTGAGTCAGGGAAGCCACAAGACAAGAATGGAGGGAATAAGGATACTAGGGGACAGTGGTCAACAAACATGGAGCGTTGTTATTGTCACGTGCCTGGTCATATCAAACATGATTGTCCAAAATTACATAATAGGAGGACTCCTCTGTCTACTCATGTGGCTGGCTTAGTTCCCTATACGCACACTTCATGCTCTGAGAGGAGTTATATCTTCGTCAACAAATCCTACTGTAACTTTATGATCTTCACATTGCTCTTCAAAATGGGAAACATTAATGCACTTATCCCATTTCCTTTATATATATATATATGTATATGTGTGTATATATATATATATATATATATATAGTCATTTGTTCCTTCCTCTCGAGCTTTTGTCACGTCTCTCGATTATGTTCCTAACACTATGCATGAAGCTTTGGTCCATTCTTGTTGGCGAAATGTCATGATTGAGGAAATGAATGCATTGAATGTTAATGCCACTTGGGGTTTTGGCGGATCTCCTTGATGGTAACCAGCCTATTTGTAAATGGGTGTTTACAATCAAAGTTAATCTTGACGGTTATTTCTCGATTAAAAGCTTGTCTTGTTGTCAAATGTTATGCTCAAACTTATGGTGTTGATTACTCGGACACCTTTTCTCCAGTTGCTAAGCTTATCTCTATTCGACTGATGATTTCGTTTGCAAACTCATCATTGACCTTTACACCAGTTAGACATCAAGAATGTCTATTTCCTGACTTTGTTGCTTATGGGAAGTCTCATGTGGTATTTTATCTCCGTAAGTCCTTTGTATGGTTTGGAACAGAGCCCCGGTGCATGGTTTGATACATTTACTCGTGTTGAGAAGATCGGTATGAAGCTGAATAAATATGATGATTCTGTTTTCTAATTGCGGTCTGAGGGTGGTATTATTTTGTTGGTTTGTAATGTGGATGGTATTGTGGTCACTGGGAGTGATCCTAAAGGGAATTGCATCTCTAGAAGCTTTCCTCCCTACTCTATTTACTACCAAGGATTTGGGACAATGCCATATTTTCTTGGTGTTGAAGTGGGTAGGAATAAGAAAACAACAATCTTATCTCAAAGAAGTATGTGCTTGATTTACTCTCTGAACGAGAAAGTTGGGAGATAAATCATTTAGCTCTCCAATCCAATTTACAACTTATAAGAGCAGGTGCTATTTTTATGATCCTGGAAGATACAGAAGATTGGTTGGAAAGTGATTTATGTTAGGGTGACATGTCCAGATATTGCTTATCCCGTAAGTGTAGCAAGACAATAAACAAATCTTGTGTTATTTGAAACGTGGATTTGTGTATAGAGACCGTGGTCACGAAAAAAATCAAATGTTTCTCCAATGCTGATTGGGTAGGTTCAAAAGAAGATCGAAAATCTACTTCAAAATATTGTGTTTTCTTCGGGGGAATTGGATTTCTTGCCAAAGCAAGAAACAAAGAGTGTTTCATGCTCAAGTATAGAGTGCAAATATAGAGCAATGATCAAATTTGTGTGCGAAATATTATGAGTACATGAGTTTCTAATAAAGTTGGTTTGTCCGTTCAAAAAAAGTAAAGAAGTTGGTTTGAAAGTCTCAATTCTAGCCAAGTTGTGGTGTGATAATCAGATTGTGCTTCACATAGTGTCTAATCTGGTCTTTCAAAAACAAGCAAAATACATTGAGGTTGATTGTCACTTTCTTCGTGGAAAGATTCGGTGAGAGTTGATTTCGACAAGATATGTGAGGACTAAAGATCAACCCCCAGTGTTTAGCCTAGTGGTGAAGACTTGAGATTTAAGAGAGTGATGTTTTATAGGTCTCAGGTTCGAAATCCCGTGCCATCCATTTCTGAGATAGGTCAATTCATATAGAGCTTAGCTCTGACTTGAAATGGGACCCCCTGCTAGTGGATGCTGGGTTATAGGTCCCCTGAATTAGTCTGCAAATGAGTCGAATACCGAGTACCAAAAAAAAAAAAAGTGAGGACTGAAGATCAATTAAGGCACATGAAGACTCTCAATGGGGATAGAGTTGAGTTTTGTTTTTGTAGCAATCTAGTCATGATCAATTTTTATGCTCCAGCATGAGGGGATTGTTAAGAGTTGTATGTATATATATATTATAGTCTTTATTAGCTTTCCTTGTATAGTTTATACTCTTTGTGAATATGTACTCACCCAGTCACCCTCATTGATGAACATACAATAATTTCCCCCCAATATGTCTTCAAACATATCGTTTAACATAAAATAATAAAATTAAGAACATGTTCATTCACGTAAATAATTAATGGTTTGTAATCTATTGTTATGCATGATTATTCATGTAAATGCTACATGTACTTATATGATTAAAATAAAATTATAATATGAATGATGACTTATGGAATATATACTGTATTATATAATCTAGTATGTACTGTGTTTTAACTTGAAGATTTTCGTGGATTGTTGGTTTTGCTAGAACCTCTTATATAAATATGAACATGAACAGATTTCTGTGTGAGATAAAGTTATGTTGTAAAAAAAGAAAAACTACAGCATTTTTACAGATTTATTATGTTAAAACTCATATTATGCCTGTTTGAGTAAAAGTGTCCTTGTCATTGTAAATTTACAAATACCTCCTTGACATTTGCTTCGATTCTACAGAACTGCTGCTGTCTGTGTTTGCAAGAGAACAGAGGCCAAGAGGGTGGTTATGGTACCTCAGGGGTTCTGAACATAGCAGAATTTTTGTATGAATGGTCGAATTCAATTGTAGTTTTTGTTATTTATCCTGTAACTAATATGGCATATGATTGCTGGAAAATGATTTCTTGCTTTCCTAACTTCTATCAAGGCTGTAATATGTAAAAAACTCAGAATTTTCCTCCATTAAATGGCATCCACTAGATCCATAGTCATTTCTTATAGATCCATTATATTCCAAGAAAAGGCTCTTTTAAATTTATGTTGTGGAATTTACTCTCCTGGGAGCATGTTTTCGTCTTAGTTTGTAGCTCCTTATTACTGCTGATAAGGGCATTTTTGTTTGTACAGATTGATGAATTTCTGGGCAGGATGAAGCTGGAGGTGAGTCGGTCCTTTGCTAGGTCCGATTCGCATAATTTGTAGACTGTAAAATATGAGTAGGTTTTGTGTAAGACAATATGATGGAATATAACTTGAGTATTGGCGTATTAACACTTGGTGGTGGGTGTTAATTTGTGTTGTTTCATGCTATGAGACGGTTTTATACAAATTTTTGCCATAAATTATACTACCTCCGTCCCACATTTGTTATCACAGTTGACTTTTTGAGACTTTATTATGAGAGTTGATTTGTAGTGTTTAAATGGATAAAATAATTTTTTGATGATGGAATATTGTTCAATAAAGTGGATGAAATTAAGCAAATATATTTTTGTGCATAATTATTAGTGAAATGAGATGTAATTTAGAAGTCTTCGCAAGGGATGAATAGTGCACTGTGAAAACTGATCTGAGACGAAGGGAGTAGTGTGTTATTCACAGTTACTTGTGAGAACACGAATGTGCACGGGCAGACCTAGTATGTCGATAAATTGTCATAGAAACCTATTTGCTATTTTCAATTTTTTAGCATAACAAGAAAAATGTTGCTTTCTTCGTGGTTCTCAAACCTCGTAATATTTGTAGTTATTGGAGTCGTGAAAGTATTGTGAAAATCGTACAAAACAAAAAAGTAAGAATAATTGTGGTAAACCAACATACGGACTTTGGAGACTTAGGTGGTGCTTTGTTTGCAAAATTTCCAATAAGGGGGATGAGAATAAATATATAATATATGATAATTATAGTGGTTAATAAAAATAAAAAATGTTCTATCAATTTAAGGCTTAACAAATTTTTCCTATCGATTTAGGGTCTGAAAGATAAAAAAAACTATCAATTCAGGATCTGAAAGATAAAACTTATCAATTTAAGCCTAAAAAATATTAAGACTGTGACATATTTATATTCTTATTTTATTTTAATAAATTATTATTTTTTCATTAATTATTTTGTTTCTTATTTTTTCAATCACATGAAATTAATATATATTTATATTTTTGGAAATATGATTTATAAAAAATACTATCGAATAATAAAAAAATATTAAAGACCAAACACAGTCTTAAAATGAGTAAGTCTTAAATTAATAGTTTTATCATTCAAGTCTTGAATCGATAGTTTTCAATTTTATAGGTCCTGAATCGATAGAAAAAAACTTTCAGGCTAAAAATTGATAATTTTACAATCTTTCAGGTTCTGAATTCGTAAAACTCCATAATTCTTCTTTGCTACAATCAACAAACTTTTTTTTTTGTCCATTTTTTTAAAACTTGAGCACAACACTATTATGTATGCAATCATTCATTTAATATGTCTGTAAATAGAAAGGAAAAAAAGATATTCAATCTCATTCTCATATTTAGATGGAGAATTGAACATGCCCCAAAATTAGATGGGATGGGAGATGACCCATCCCCTTTCAAACATGGCCTTAGTGATTGATTGGTAAAGTGTATCCTAATCAATTAGGTGTTCATAAATTGAGGCCTTTTTGTTTTGGTAATAAGACATGATGAGAAGACATGTTGAGAAGATATTAATATATTATGACAAATCCTTGTGATCAGTTACCTTTTGTTTTAGAGTAGTTTTAGGGTGCATCCAAGTGCATACTATGCACTTGGATTTTGCACCCTAATTTAAAATCAATTTTGACTTTAAGATCTAGAAAAAATTCGCGGATCTGAAACCGGATCGGGTTCCTCTCTTCTCCTTCCATTGACGCGGGCAGTTCTGTACAGGTAGTGGACCAACGACGCTGAAATACACATCGGGGAACACCACTTCTCGATCTGGTTTTTTTCCAACAAACAATCTTAAAAAAGGTCGCTCGTGTTCGGCGGTGTGCTCAGCCCGATTCTGGTGGCCGCCGGGAGAAAGAAAAGTTTTGTGTCATACAGGGTGTTTAAGGTGGCGATTGCAGTGTGATCATTGTGTGTTGTAAATTCATTTTATACATGAAATCTATGTTTCATACTACGAAATACATGTAAATTCTACGACTTACATTTTGGGATTCCTTAATCCAAAATATAAAACCAAATGACCCAATGATGTTATGGTTAGTCGGAGAGGCATTACAGTTAGATCAATCAAACTGAGATGACCCATGGGAAGAAGGAATTCTATGATATGGGAAAGGTAGTACTTTTAGTTCGGTCTTTGAACTCTGTATCAATTTTAATCTTGTTATTGTAGGGTAATTTTTGGGGGTATTGGTGATTTTAAGTTGGGATAGTGTTGAGTTATTATTGGGGTATTGTTGATTATAACCTGGGATATTGGTGATTAAGTCTCAGAGTATTGTTGAATAATTTTTTGGGATATAATTTGGGGTATTTGTAATAATAACTTGGGGTATTGGTAATAATAACTTGGGGTATTTGTAATTATAATTCGGGGTATTGGTGATAAGTCTTGGGGTATTGGTGTTTATAACTTCGGGTATTGGTGATTATAACTTCGGGTATTGGTGAATAAGTCTTGGGGTATTGGTGATTATAACTTCGGGTATTGGTTGTTGATGAACGTATTTAATCGGATGGATTAATGGCTGTTTAAATCTGTGTTACGTCACCAATCAATACGTGTGATTGATTACCACCGTAATTGGTAAATCGAGGTGTGAATTTATTGAATTAGTAAATTCGGTAGTCAAAATTGAACTGATTTCGTATGTGTGGGCGTTTTAGGTGTATTTGTGTGTGTTTTGGAATTGTTTATGTATTTTTAACTTTTTTGAACTTGTATTTCACAGCTGGAGAACAACTATTTATAGAGACTAGCAAGCATGAGGTGTCCAAGACTCTTGGTCTCCCTAGCCTGCATGCTTGACATGTGTCCCTTTGATCTTATCTAAGCTGAATCTTAGCTACAAAGTCTTCTTTGGTCTTATCTCGGACTCATTGTTGTTCGCCTAGGTCGGCTTGATTGATCTTGTTGATTCTCCAACTGAAAGTTGTTCGCCTCTTGAGGTTGTACTTTGGAAGTTGTTCGTCTTATGGCTTTGTTCAGCTTGGCTTTGGGATCTTAGTCCTTTGTTCATGTGCACACCTCTTTGGCTGATTGTTGTATCATATTTTAACCAAGTTGTTCATCATTGATGACTTCACAGTTGGCTGATTCTTGGTCTCGGGTCTCAATACCTGTTCGCCCATTAGTTGTTCGTCTGGGGAGTTGCTCATCACTTTATACACCTCTCAGATTGGTAGATGCACCCCAATGTTGACTATCTTTGTTTAAGCCCGTAACTCTTGTTCGCTTCATGCTGGATGATGTTCGCCTATCAACAATTGCCCCCTATCCTGACTAAATGTTGCATTAAACGAGCAACTTTGTGGCGAGCAACTGTAGTTAGGATATTGTTCTGGTCAAGACTTGGACGAACAGCATCTTTGTGACGAGCAACATCGGGATAACCGTTTCGTCTTCCCATGATCTGGGGAGATCACGAAGATGACGCCATCGCAATGATTGCGCGCCGTTCACGCGCGAGCAACCCCGAGGCCACGCGCCCCTATAATTGCCTATAGGTCCTTCAACTTTTAGTTTAGCTCGGAATTGACCCCGTCTTCTCTCAGTTGAGTCCCTGAACTTTCAGAAAATTATGCCCTGGACCCCGTTCTTGCTTGGGGTATAAATAGTGGGAAAACTGAAATTTTTCCCACTTTTCCCCCTCTTGCCACAGTGCTCCGGCGATTCCAAGCTTTCCGACGTCTGCCTTCCAGCATTTGTTTCCAAATTTCAATCCCCAGGTAGTTACTCTTTTTCCTCTCTATTTTTCTCTACTTTTTGTTCCAAAATTTCTTTCGCCGCCGTGTAGATCTGAGCGCCACCGTCTTCTCCGGGAAAGCGCCGCCGTCTGCAACACTCTCTCCACCGCCGTCTGGATTTCTCTCTCCCTCCTATGTCTTCGCATTCAAGCAATAAAACCGAGGAGACCTTAGATCCTCTTTTTCCCATTGTTGCTCGCGATCTAGAACCAGTTGAAGTTTCCTCAGCGTCGAACGCTCACGTGGACTCAGTTGTTCGCTCTGTGGAAAACACTGGGGTGGGCCCTTCTGGGAGAGAACTGACAGTTGCGGCGAACAATAATTTGAACGACAACTCTTCATCCTCCGCTGAATCTGAAGATCAAGATCTTGACGAACTTACCCGCGAGTTCCTGGAGGGCATTAACTTCCCATCTCCAAAAATGTTGGAAAATGAGATTCCAACAGGAGTTGCTCGGCCATTCGAATGGCAAGCATACGCTGAGGAATATGCGAACAGCTTTCCTCGTCCACAGAGGCAAATTATGGATAAGGTGAAGACTGGATATCAAGCGAGCAAGATCAAAAGTGTTGTTCGCGAAGATGATCTGGACTCTATCCGTAGGGATTACAAAATCCCATTTGATATTCAAATGTGGGCCCCTCGAAGAAAGGAAAGAGCTGATCGCCCACCCCCAGAATGCACGGCGATCAATATTCATACCTTGATTGCTGGATTAAAGTTGTCTCTTCCACCCATCGTTGGTCGATTCTTGGAGGCGACCAACTTGGCCATCACCCAAATTACTCCAATTGGGTGGATGAATCTTCTAGGATCCATGTGCTTGTTTGCCTTGGAGGGGTACGTTGATCGGCTTACTGCGGAAGAGATCAACTACCTGATGACAATTACAAAGTGCCCCTCAGGAGAAGAAGGTTACCACTATCTCAAGGCCAAAACCGGGCTAAAAATGGTGGAAAATGTGCCGAACAAGGTTTACAACTGGAAGCAACACTTCTTCTTTATTGGGGGTGATTGGCGAGCATCTTCCGGTCCACACGGCGGCCCTGGACGAATAAATTCTCAAGCAGTTTATCGAAAACTGAAACGTAAGTTCTTTTCTTGCTCGCCTATGAGCCAAGTTGTTCTAATTTAACTTTTTTTGTTTGTTCGCAGGCCCTCGTCTACCCAAGTGGGATTCGGAAGAGGAGGAGTTGAGCTCCGAGTTTTTATTTACTTCGTGCTTGGTTGGCCTCCGCAACAGGGCAGATAGGACCATTGACTATCTTTGCCGAACAAGGTGTTTAAGAGCTGCTCGCCTCTTAACATACCCACACCACTTGGAGGCCCAGGTCGAGGTGCCCCCAGGTATGAAAATTTCTAACTTCTGGTTCAAGTCTTGTTCGTCGTTGACTTGTTCAACTTGCTCGTCTAAATCTAACCTCTTTTTTTTTTTTTTTAGCCGAACAAGTAACAGTTGACGTTCCTCCCTCATACGCCTTCCTTGAGCAAAGGGTTCTCGAAATGGCGCCGCCAAGAGGGAAGAAAAGGAGAGGTGACCCCCCTCAAAAGGTGCTCGCCATGACGAACAAGCCTGAGGGGGCCAGAGTTCCAAGACAGGCTGCTCCCCCTACTCAAGTTCATTCTCCTCCCATTTCCCCTCCTCGTGGGGGGAAATGTTTAAAGAAGGCAGACGGGACTCCAGTGTCCCATGATGTTCCCGACAAGGGGAAGGAGAAGGTGGGCTCGAGCCATGCTCGCCCTGAAGGGGATGTTGTACGCCGCTCATCCGTAGAGCTCACGGAGAGGTCTGGCAAGGCGAGCAAGGACATAGGCTCCCCCAGAGGCCCAGAGGACATTACATACTTAGGCCGGGATGAGCGAAAATTCTCTGAGTAAGTCCTTACTCTCTTGCCGAACAAGTTTTTCTTTTGTCAAATTTTCCAAGTGTTAATCGTCTTTTTTGTTTGCAGGTACCGGCCCAGCGATCACCCAGGGCGAGCAGACTTGGTTCATCATTTTGCCTGCTCTAAGACCCCGGCGAACATCCGTGACATTCCGGATGAACATGTTCGCCGAGCAACTGAAATTGTTGCTCGCGCCTGGTCGCGGCCGCTGAACAAGGCCGTCCTCGCCCAGGGCCCCATTGATAATTTTCACTTATCAATGGTCCAAGCCGCAAATTCCCTTGTCTCAGCTCAAAGGGGAATGGCTCAAGTAGCAGAGCTAGAGGAGACTGCTCGTCATCATGCCGCTTCTGTTCGCCATCTTACTGAGGAAAAAGAGAAACTGGCGAACAACTTCAATGGCCAGATTGCTCGCTTAAAGGATTAACTAAAGCTGGCCGATGACCTGGAGAAGAAGCGTATCGAGGACTATCAGCTTGTCTCTGGCGAGCTTAAAAATACAAAGGCCGAGCTACTTTCCTCTAAAGCTGCGCTGGAGGAGGAAAGGACAGCCAGGGGAGAGGCTGAAACGGAACTTGCTCGCTTGAAGGAGCAAATGGCTGAGATGCTTACTCGGGAACAGGCCGAGCAAGAGTTCCAGGCTCGGAGTGGGCCAATCTCCAACTTGGGCTATATTTGTGCTTACGCGGATGGCATCCGTATGGCTGATGCCTATGATTACAAAGATATGGTGGAGGAAATGGCCAAAGATCTGAACATATTCCTCGACAACTACCCGCCACCGAACAACATTGAGGTCCAGTTGGCGGATTTGGCTGTGCTAGGGGTCAAACTCGACAAACTTGACCCCAGCATCAACATCACTGATCCTCCACCGATTGTTGATGACGGCGAGCAAGGAGAGGAGCAGGCTGCTGCGGGCGAGCAAAACGCCGAAGAAACTGAGCGGAAGGCTGCGGAGGACTTGGCTAAAGATTTAATTGTGGAGCCTCCTACCGAGCAAGTTCAAGAGCCTCCCTCCACCGAGCAACAATAGTTTTAGGAGTTAGTCTTTTTGTCTTCTTTTGTAATAGTTGTTCGTTCCTTTTTTGTAGTACTTGTGGCTACTTTCAGCTTGTACTATCTTTTGGGCTTAAAGCCTTTAATTCAATGAATGTCTTTCTTTTGTTCGCTCATCTTCTTATATGTTAATTGCCTTTACATTTTCATGAAATGCTTTTGCAATTATAACATATTGTATTGGGCTTTGTTCGCTTTTTGAACTTTGCCTTTGATGGAATAGGGTTTAGCCTTAGGTTCTGCTCATCTTAAAAGACGAACAACCTTTGAATGACTTTGGTCCTTAAATGGACTGGTACCTCGAGCTTTGGACTTTTCTCTTGTTGACGAACAACTACTGTATTTACAATTTGAACAAATTACAAGTGTTATAAGACTGTTCATCACTAACATATACAATATGACGAACAACCTTGAACAAAAACTAAAACTTGCTCACTTTTAGATTTTTGCCGAGCAACTCTATTCAAAAATAAAAGACGCAGCACCAGATTATACAATGTGCCGAGCAACTTTTTAATCTATACTTAGCCAAATTTTTTAAAAAATTATGCAAGTTTTTGATCCATTCCATTTGCTCGATTCACTTCATCGCCATACTTGCCCCCAAGATAATTGTTCGCCCATTCATTGATAATACTTTTTGAGATGTACGGCATTCCAGGAGTATGAGGCCGGCTTGCCTTCCATATCTTCGAGATCGTATACGCTATTTACGAATTTTTCCGTTATACGATATGGGCCCTCCCAAGTTGGTCCCAGTACTCCTGAAGGTTGGGCGAGCAGTTTTCTTAGAACTAAATCTCCAACTCTGAATTCTCGGACTTTTACACGGGAATTATAATAACGTTCTGCTCTTTGCTTGTATGTTGCATTTTTTAACTCAGCATTGAGTCTTTTTTCTTCGAGCAAATCCATTTAAGCACTTAGAGCAGAATTGTTTGCTTGTTCATCAAAGTTGGTCGTCCTAATCGTGCTGGTCCTTAACTCAATAGGTATTACTGCTTCTGTTCCGAAAGCCATAGCAAAGGGTGTTTCTCCGGTGCTAGACCTGGGAGAAACTCTGTATGCCCACAAGACTTCCGGGAGTTCGATAGACCAACCACTTTTGCTCTCCGCCAGTCTTACTTTTAATGTATGCTTGATTATCTTGTTCACAGCTTCAACTTGTCCGTTTGACTGGGGATGATAAGGTGTGGAGTAATGCTTTTTGATCCCCCACTTCGCACAGAATTCTCTCAACTCTTGTCCATCAAACTGTGGACCATTGTCTGTCACAATTGCCTGTGGAACTCCAAAACGACAGACAATGTTCTTCCAAATAAAGTTGATCATCTTTTGTTGCGTGATGTTCACCATGGCCTCTGCTTCTGCCCATTTAGTGTAATAATCGACTGCCACAACGGCAAATCGAACATTTCCGACTCCAGCCGGGAAAGGACCAATGATGTCCATCCCCCATCTTGCAAAAGGCCATGGGCTGTAAACTGACACGAGCTCTTGGGCCGGGGTATGAATGTTCGGGGCAAAAATCTGACACTGATGGCAAGTTTTTGCTTTCTTGATTGCATCCTGACGTAATGTCGGCCAATAATATCCTTGCCTGATGGTTTTGTACGCCAAGGCTTGCCCCCCAGTGTGATTTCCACATACTCCGGCGTGAATTTCTTCGAGGACAGCTCGTCCTTGCCCCCTAGGCAAACACTTGAGAAGTGGGACTGATATTCCCCTTTTGTAAAGCTGTTCTCCCACCAGAGTATATCTGGCGGCTCGCTTCACTAGCTTGGCAGCTTCAAAAGGGTTATTTGGTTTCCCCAATTTCTCAAGTATTTGACTATATTTGTTCTCCAGTCGTCCTCATCGGCGGTTTGATCATCAAATTGGTTGACATTATAGCTTACTGTTGATGGATCATTCATCTTTGTAATTATAATGTCTGCCAGCTCTGCTGGCCCTTCACTTGTTGCTAGTCGGGCCAGAGCATCTGCCTGAGTGTTGCTTGTCCGTGGAATTTGTTCGATGAAGACTTGATCTAACATGGACATAAGGTGAGCAACAATCTGTTGATAGCCAATCATATGATCATCTTTCGCCTCGTATTCACCTCGGACTTGGTTCACAATCAGTTGTGAGTCTCCGAAGATTTGTAACCGTCTAACACCTACGGCAAGGGATAGGTGAAGACCAGCAATGAGAGCTTCATACTCTGCTTCGTTGTTGGTTGCCATAAAACCGAATTTGATTGCCGAGGTGAATACTTGTCTTTCAGGACTAATTAGTACCACTCCTGCACCTAACGCCACATTTGTCGAGGATCCATCAACATAGAGATGCCAGGGGTGATCTAGTCCTCTCGTCGGATCTGGTGGGAAAGTTAGTTCGACTATAAAGTCGGCTAATGCTTGCCCTTTGATCGCTGTTCGAGGAGCATAGGTCACCCCAAATTGGCTAATCTCTAGTGATCATTTTAATAGACGACCAGCTGTGTCGGGGCGATGGAGGATTTGTCTGAGCGGGAAAGTTGTTAGTACTTCGACTTGATGATCGAAAAAATATGGTCTTAACTTTCGCACACTCATGACCAGGGCATACGCCAGTTTCTCAGTTGGGGAGTATTTGATCTCTGCTTCATGCAAGGCTTGGCTGACTTAGTATATAGGTTGGTGGAATTTGCCGTCTTCGCGCACCAGAACAGAGCTGATGGCAACTTCTGATGCGGCTAAGTATAGGAATAACTTCTCTCCTGGGACTGGTTTTGATAGGATTTTAACATCTCCCAGGTAGTCTTTGAGTTGATCAAAGGCCCTTTGACAGTTGTTAGTCCATGAGAAGCTTCCTTTTTTGATGGCCTCAAAGAATGGACGGCATTTGTCCCCCGATCTGGATATGAACCGATTTAAAGCTGCTAGGCATCTTGTGAGCCTTTGCACCTCTTTTACTGATCGTGGAGGTTGCATATCCATAATGGCTTTAACTTTTGCTGGGTTGGCCTCAATTCCCCGCTGGCTAACAAGATGTCCCAAGAATTTCCCCGAATGGACACCAAAGCTGCTCTTCTTCGGATTTAGCTTCATGTTATAATGCCGAAGAATCTCGAACACTTGGGTCAAATGCTGGAGATGATCTCCTCTCCTGGGGCTTTTGACCACGATGTCGTCTACATAGACTTCCACCGTGTCTCCGATTTGTTGGTCAAACATCTTGTTCACCAGCCTTTGATAAGTTGCCCCGGCATTGATGAGGCCGAAGGGCATTCTCTTCCAGCACAGCAAGTTTTTGTTGGTGTAAAAAGCTGTGCTTTCTTGATCGCCAGGATGCATCGGGATTTGATGATACCCTGCAAAAGCATCCATGAATGTTAGCATTTCATGACCCACAGTGCTGTCCACCAATTGATCGATGTGCGGGAGAGAAAAGTTGTCCTTCGGGCATGCTGCATTCAGATCTGTAAAGTCTATGCATAGCCTCCAGGTTCCATTTGGCTTCCTCACCAGCACAGGGTTTGCTACCCATTGTGGACAAAGTGCCTGACGGATCAGATCATTGTCTAACAGCTTTTTAACTTCTTCATTCAACGCTTGATATTTGTCCGGGCCATACTTCCTTCGTTTTTGATGGACTGGCCTCTTTTGTTTGATTAATGTTGAGCCTGTGGCAAGCATGCTTTGGATCTATCCCCACCATGTCTGCATGAGACCATGCAAAAACATCTAGATTCTTGAGGAGGAATTCTTTCATCCGGGATCTGTATGGCTCAGGGAGCTCAGATCCTATGTAAAGCTCAAGATCCTCGTTGTCAGGGTTAACTCTGAACGCCTCTAGTTCTTCGACTGGAGTTGCTCGTCGTTTTTGTCCTTTCCAACGGGGATCAAGTATTGGCCCCTCAAGATTTGTATCATTTTCGATGTCCATGGGCTCTGCCCCCAGGCGGGGATCTAGATCATTCGTCGGCTCTGATCCGTTGTTGGTAGCCAGTACCCGGCCCTCCAAGTTGCTTGATGAAGGTTGCTCGTCACCACCACTTCTTTGTTCGTCAGCTGGAAGTTCCTCAATGGTGGTGGTGAGTTGTTCGTCCAACACTTGCTCGTCCAAGTGTTGTTCGTCAGTGTCCATGTGGTCGTCCATGTCCATCATGTTCTCCAGCACTGACGGCTCATCGTCAGGATAGCTTGTGGTAGCCTCCATCATGGACACTTGGGTAAACTTTTCTTTTAATTGTAGGAGACACTCCCGAGCTCTTCTTTGGTCTCCTCTCACTGTGCCTGTCCCACTTGCTGTTGGAAATTTTATACAATAGTGGTAAATGGAACATGCAGCTTTGAATTCATTTAAAAAGGGGCGACCAAGAAACCCGTTGTAAGTTGATTCCTGGTCTACGACCAAAAAATCAACCATTCGTGTAATATTCTTTTCGGGTTCATTGGCCGTTACAAGTTGTACAGATAGTCTAATTTCCCCTACTGGAGTGGTTACAGCATTTCCGAAGCCTACAATTCTATGAGTTGTACTTTGAATGTAGCCCGAACAATCTTCCAGTTGGTCGAGCGTCTTCTTGAATATGATGTTGGTATAGGCTCCGGTGTCCACCAAAAGTTTGTGGACTCTTGTTCCCATAATTTTGACACAGACTACGAGCGCATCGTTATGTGGGGTCGAGATTCCTTCCAAATCTTCTTCGGTAAAGGTCAACTTTGCCGTTTGCATGATAGTTGGTTTGATCCCCATTTCCTGAACTTGGTCCATAGCTCGTAACTCTGCCTTCTTCTTTCTGTTCGACATTGGTGGACGTCCATCAGAACAACCTCCGGCAGAGCCGGAAGGCTCCATCATGAAAATATCCTCCAATGGGCGTGCAGCTGCAGCGGGAACTGGTCATCCGGGGCGATTATTCAGTTGAGACTGTTCGTCGCTTTCTTCCCCCGGGCTGCTCTCCCGGCCTCTCTTGCCGGGCTGTCTGTTAACAAATTCGGAGAGCTTTCCCTCCTCATAAAATCGCCAGAGTTGCCTGAGCAAATCTCTACACTCACTTGTAAAGTGCCCCACGCTTTGATGGTAGGCACAGTACTTGTTGGGGTTGAGTTTGCCAGTGTCCTGACGGATTTTTCGCGGAGGGGAGAGCAACTCCTTGCCTTTTACATTATCATAAACAGTGTCAACTGACACTGTTAGCACCTGGTTGAGCTTTTCTTTGAGTTCCGTCCCTTCGTTGAATGCTTTCATGTTTTTCGGGACTCTGTATCCTGTTCCACCAGGCTTTTTGTTGTTCTCCTTGGGGTCTACTTTGTTCTCCCCCAAGTTTGCTTCTAGTGCCTCATGCATGGAGACGAACACGCCGACCTGATTTCTGAACTCGGCGTAATTCTTTGGGCACTTCAGACGTACATCTTTCCATAGTTCTGACCCTTTTTTCAGTCCTGCCATTACAACGATAATTTTAGTGTCCTCGCTGACCGGTTCTCCTTCCAACAACACTTTATCGAATCTTTCCATGAATGCTCTGTCAGATTCATCGTCATTTTGTCTTAAGTCTGACAGTCGATGTTTCTGGGAAAGATACGAGCCAGCTGTTGAAAAATGTGAAAGAAACTCCCGACTCAGTTGGGCAAACGAGTTGATTGATGCCGGTGGCATTGCTGAAAACCATTTGTGAACCCGGTCGCCCAACGTCAATGGAAAGTTCCGGCACTGGGTGGCGTCGCTGGCCCCCACGGAAACCATGTAGTCGGTATATTTGGTAAGGTGGACTCGGGGGTCTGCCAGGCCTTCATACTGGATGCTTGCCGGAAACTGAATCTTCTTTTGAACTGGGGCTTTTAAAATGTGAGGGGCTAATGGGGATAATGGCATGCTGGTCGTCCCCATGCCTCTCTGTTGGTCCAATTGCCCCTGCATGCTTTCCACTGCCTTTCTTAAACTGGTTAACTCATCCAAAGGTGCCCCCTGACTTGGAGGCTGTTCGGCGAACAAAGGCGCATGCCTTTCTGTTCGTCGCAGTCCCTCACTCGGAGTGGGCTCCTCCTGGAGTTGCTTCCTAGGGTTGTTCGCCGCACTCGGCCCTAGGCGTCTGAAGGCGGACTGAGAAAATCTTTCATGTACTGATGGGCGAGGCTGTTGAAGAGTTGTTCGCCCATCACCTGCTCTCGGGCGAGCAGCTTCCATGACATGTTGCGGTTGACCAAGTCTGTCCTGGGCACTGGAACGAGTAGTCCCATGGCTTGACAAAGTTGTTCGCCCACGGGCAGACTCAGCCTGTTCTTCTCTTAAGTCAGCCATTTTGGCCTTGCCCTTGTCCCGCCTAACTTGAGCGTTGTTCACCTCATGCTGTTCGCCCCTAACATTTTTAGCCCTCACAACCTCCAGAGACTTATCCCTAGGCCTTGCTTGGGAAGGTCTAGCTTGTTCTTGTTGTTTCTGGAGGGCTTGGAGAGCTGCTATGGTCTTAGCCAACTCGTTAGGGTTGTTCGCCAGAGCCTCCATTTCAGGCGGGAGGTTATGTGTTATGGTTGTATGCTGTGATCTGTTCGCGTGCTTAGGATCACGGTCTGCTGTCGAGGCCCGAGTAGGAGATGCTCTCCTTGACAGGCGTGATCCTTGTGTTTGCTTGGATTGAGGCATCCTAATGTTGGATTAGTTTCTTAATCTTTGAATCTTCAAATTGTTATTGAAGAACACCAAGAACACCAAGAACACTTTTGCTTGTATCTTCAAGAATTTCTTGAGGATTTCTTTGAATCTTCAAGTTTCAGACTCGAAGTTCTTGAGCAATCACACTGAATCGGAGGTTCGAACCCTTCTTCTAGCGCCAAATTGTTGATGAACGTATTTAATCGGATGGATTAATGGCTGTTTAAATCTGTGTTACGTCACCAATCAATACGTGTGATTGATTACCACCGTAATTGGTAAATCGAGGTGTGAATTTATTGAATTAGTAAATTCGGTAGTCGAAATTGAACTGATTTCGTATGTGTGGGCGTTTTAGGTGTATTTGTGTGTGTTTTGGAATTGTTTATGTATTTTTAACTTTTTTGAACTTGTATTTCACAGCTGGAGAACAACTATTTATAGAGACTAGCAAGCATGAGGTGTCCAAGACTCTTGGTCTCCCTAGCCTGCATGCTTGACATGTGTCCCTTTGATCTTATCTAAGCTGAATCTTAGCTACAAAGTCTTCTTTGGTCTTATCTCGGACTCATTGTTGTTCGCCTAGGTCGGCTTGATTGATCTTGTTGATTCTCCAACTGAAAGTTGTTCGCCTCTTGAGGTTGTACTTTGGAAGTTGTTCGCCTTATGGCTTTGTTCAGCTTGGCTTTGGGATCTTAGTCCTTTGTTCATGTACACACCTCTTTGGCTGATTGTTGTATCATATTTTAACCAAGTTGTTCGTCATTGATGACTTCACAGTTGGCTGATTCTTGGTCTCGGGTCTCAATACCTGTTCGCCCATTAGTTGTTCGTCTGGGGAGTTGCTCGTCACTTTATACACCTCTCAGATTGGTAGATGCACCCCAATGTTGACTATCTTTGTTTAAGCCCGTAACTCTTGTTCGCTTCATGCTGGATGATGTTCGCATATCAACATTGGTGATTATAACGTCGGGTATTGGTGAATAAGTCTTGGGGTATTGATGATTATAACTTCGGGTATTGGTGATTATAACTTCGGGTATTGGTGAATAAGTCTTGGGGTATTGGTGATTATAACTTCGGGTATTGGTGAATAAGTCTTGGGGTATTGGTGATTATAACTTCGGGTATTGGTGAATAAGTCTTGGGGTATTGGTGATTATAACTTCGGGTATTAGTGAATAAGTCTTGGGGTATTGCTAATTATAACTTCGGGTATTGGTGAATAAGTCTTGGGGTATTGGTGATTATAACTTCGGGTATTGGTGATATAACTTGGGGTATTGGTGATTATAACTTCGGGTATCGGTGATATAACTTCGGGTATTGGTGATATAACTTCGGGTATCGGTCTGAAGCGCGCGCGACCATTTGCGACCCTGTTTGTTGCTAGACCCGCGAATTTTGGTCGGGTTGGGCCTGACCCGCGACTTTTTATTGAATCTTAATTAGTCAAAATTAATTTCAAATTGATTTCAAAATTCCAAGTGCATGCTATGCATCCAAGTGCACCCTAGAATTTGCGTTTGTTTTATTCTCCATCCATCCGCACTTCTCATATAATTTTTTGAAATTTACCTACTTCACTTTTAATTTTCTTTATTCTCACATTTTAATTTATTCTTTCTATTCAATCAGATCATTTATACTATACTGTATTTTATATAAATATTTTTTAAATCTCTATGTAATTTTTTCATGGGAAACTTATTGAATGATGGAGAGAGTATTGTACTCCTTTCATCCTAAGATTGTTTGCTACATTGGCAAAAAGATTCATCCCGTACTCAATTGCTACATCCATTTTTAGAAGAAAAAAATTAATATTATATTTTCCATATATTTTTAACCAGAAATATCTATTTTATCACTTTAAATACTAATAAATAATTATTTTTTGAAAACTTGTGCAAACATTAATGTAAAGTATATATTCAACCATTCGTTTGACATCGCACGTCTAGCACAAGAATATACCTCCGCATATACGGAAAACAAAACCTAAAAATACAATTTTGCATCAAATGTTCAAGGCTCCAAATCGTGGAAATACATTCGATTACTTTGGTAAATTAATCATCTTCTCCATCCTTGATTTATAAAGTTGTTTCCAAGGAACAATTTATTAGAGTTTGAGCCATTATTTATATCTCACAAGTAGTCAATAAAATTTCTGGTGAAAAGACAATAATAAGTAATCAACTGACCATAAAAGCCAAAGACGACTCAAAAACAAGCTTCAATAATAGGTAATAGGTTACATATTACAATCTTAAAACAAGACTTTCTTTCTTTCGACTTCCGATAGCTCAAGCTTTCTACTTTGCTTTTCACACGCCATATAACCGAAAATTTCCAAAAAAAACATTACTTGAACAAAACAAAAACAAAAAAATGAAGCCCGAAAATAGAAAAACCAGTTCTACGCCTAATGAATGATCTCTCATCAGGGACCACAATTATTCATATGGATAATCAGACAATACATTCTTTAAATTTTGAAAACAGATGGTTGGCTCACTTTGCACTGGCAAGCTGGGTTCGTAGAAGCTTGGCTGCAGAAACCATGTTTTCAAGGGCCGGCTTCACCTCACCGTACTTTCGGGTCTTGAGACCACAGTCGGGGTTGACCCACAAGATGTTGGTTTCCAACACAGCAAGCATTTTGTTGATTCTGTCAGCAATCTCTTCCGTTGATGGGATTCTTGGGGAGTGGATGTCATACACACCGGGGCCGATTCCAGCACCGTACTTGACTCCCTCACGGAACACTGACAAGAGCTTCTCATCTGAACGCGAGTTCTCAATTGTGATGACATCGGCATCCATGTTGATGATCGAGTGGATGATGTCGTTGAAGTTGGAGTAGCACATGTGGGTGTGGATCTATAGGTTGCCCAAAATAAAGGATTAGCAAATAGATAACATTGGAATTTGTAGAAAACAAATAAAATCCCAAAACATATCAATAAATAACCACAAATTTAATGTTTCAATCTTTCTATCGGTACCAAAATTTTCAATCTTGGTTAGAAAAATTGAGAAAATGAAGAGAAAAGCACCTGGGTGGTGTCCTGGACGCCGGTGTTGGTGATTCTGAACGAGTGGACGGCCCAATCCAAGTAGAAAGCATGCTCGGCTTTCCTGAGTGGTAGCCCTTCTCTCAATGCAGCTTCATCAATCTGAATGACGGTGATGCCGGCCTTCTCAAGATCCTCGACTTCGTCCTTAATGGCCAAAGCGATCTGGTAGCACGTCTCGAACCTGCGAACCAACAAATGTTAGCTTTATTCTATAAACACAGTGAGTGAGGAGACAGATAAATATGTATACCTAGGTTGGTCATTTCGTACAAAGGACCAATTGAGAATGGTAACTGGGCCGGTAAGCATTCCTTTCATTGGGCGCTTGGTCATGCTCTGGGCAGCTGTAGACCAGTAAACGGTCATTGGCTTGGGGCGACTCACATCACCGTAAATGATTGGTGGCTTCACACAGCGGGATCCATATGATTGCACCCACCCGTTTGCAGTGAAGGCAAAACCAGACAATTGTTCTCCAAAGTACTCAACCATATCATTTCTCTGGAGTTCATACATCAAAAAGACAAATATATCATCATCAGAACAATACTTCATAACGAAGTACTACTTAGTATGAAGACCCATTTTTTAGGTTGAGTATCAATATAGGTTACCATTTTATAAATGTCTCGCTTCAAGGCTCAATTTTTATTTTCTCTCAATATAAGGGCTGGCTTAATTTTTGTCTCAAACTCAAGGCTCGACAAAAAATTCATTAACCAAATTAAAATAATAATAGATGATAAAAAAAAAAACCTAGAGGTATACAACTCTTTTTATTTTAGTGATGTATGAATTAAAATTGAAAAAAAAAATGTCGGATCTTCTATAGAGAAAAAAATTAAGCCAGATCTTGCATTGAGGAAAAAAAAAATTGAACCCTCAATTGAAAAATTTGTAAAATGGGGACCTATATTGGGAATTAATCTAAAAAAAAAAACTGAATCCTTTTATGGAAAAAATTCCTTCTTCATAACTATCATGCGAGTCATTTATCCATAAGAGCAGTTGTTTTCAAAGAATAATAATTCAATTTGCTTACCTCTGGCTCTCCATGAACAAGAACATCAATATCAAGTTCTTCCTGAAGCTTGACAACTTTGTTGATCTCCTCTTTGATTGACTTGATGTACTCCTCTTCAGAGATCCTACAAAGAAAAATTCTACTTTTAGAACAAGATTTCATTGTGTTTGCAAGTTACAAAGACAAGGGCAGGCAAAAATTGCTCACTTCTTGGCCTTGTATTCACGGCGTACTCTTCTTAGTTCAACAGTTTGAGGGAAGGAGCCAATAGTAGTGGTGGGGAGGATTGGGAGGTTAAGCTTCTTTTGCTGAGCATCAAGTCTGGCACTAACATTTGTCGAACGGCGATGGTCTGAACCCTTCAAAGCAGCAGCCTAGTTGAACAAAAGAATGGAATGTGTAAGCACAGCAGCAAAGACAAACTAAATTTCAAATTACAAATATGAAAAAACTTATCCACTTACAGCCTTCTGGACAGCTTCATTATTCACCCTAGGAGAGGATTTCCTAGAAGCCTGAGCAGCAGCATTTGCAGAGAAGAATGCCTGAACATCCAAAGATGGCAATAGAATATTAAAAAAATTGCAGCAATTTCAGAGTTAGTTGATACAATCAAGAACTGTCACAGAAATATTTTAAATTGTAAATTTCTACTGGCTTCTATTCCACAGAATGTTAGGTTTGATGTATACCTCGTCCTTATGACCGCTCAAAGCCTTTGCCAGTGCATTCACTTCAAGAACCTTCTGTGCTGCGAATGCGAGCCATGATTTGATTTCTTGGTCCAGCTTAGTCTCATTAATAAGATCAACAGCTGTGTGGAGAAGTGAGCTGGAAGTAGACACAACAAGCTTGTCTGCCACAAAAAAACACACATTTAGATGACCCACCTTAAAAGGAAACTTTAAACCTAATAAGTAAGTGTTGGTCTATTTACCCTTTCCAACAATGCCCTCAAGAGACTGAAGGGTGGCAAGAGATGCACTCAGATCATTAGCCCAGATGTTCCTTCCATCAACTACTCCAGCAAAGAGATATTTTCCAGAAGGAAGTCCACCCTTGATCAATTCAAGGGTCCCAGTCCCACGAACCAAATCAAAACCATAACCCGAAACTGCACTCAATGATGTAAGGGTTTTGAATGCAGCAGCAGGGATATCGGCAAAATAAGTCTCAATTAGAACATTAACACCAGATAACGTTGATTCCAATTCGGCATATGCCTTGGTGAATGCTTCCAGCTGGTGAGACTCGAGATCCAAAACTAGGGTAGGCTCATCAAATTGGATCCATGAAGCACCTGCTGCCTTCAGCTCAGCAATAACTTCCCTGCAAAGATGTTATGCTTTAAATACCAACTTTGTTCACAACGTAACTAGAGGCATAAAATAACTCTCTTACTTGTAGATTGGAAGAATTTTGTCAAGAAGCGAAAGAAGATTGAAAGTTTTGTCAACTCCCTTGGCGGGTTTAGAGAGCAACAAGTATGTAACAGGTCCAACAAGTACCGGAACGGTATCCACACCAAGCTGCACGAGAGAAGAAGAAACTCATGAGGTGCCAAACAAAGACCATTATAAATATTTAAATAGCATATAAATAAATAGGCTTAATTGCAAATAAAATCACAAACTTTTTTCGCAAATTATAATCTAGAGTGAACTTTTGAATTTTGGTAAACAAAATCTTGATTAAAATTCTACTTTTTTAATACAACCAAATAGGCAGGTTTTGCTCCTGCCCAGAAATAATGTGTCACCTACCTAACAACGAATAGTTAATCATATTAACATATTTAGATTTGTATAGATGACAATGAATAATTAATCATCAATTCCGGCAGGAGCAAATCTGTAAGTTGGTTTGAATTGCAATTTTTAATTAATATGAGGTTTTGTTTACCAAGATTTAAAAGTTTAGATAGATAGTCAATTGTGATAAGGTTGTATTTTATCTGCAATTAAGCCAAATAATAATCTACACATACAAGTACAATGCAGAATTTGGTTTACGACATTAAAATAATAATTTGGTTTATTATATTATAGTTTATATTGGAAATACAGCAGGAATTTTAGAGTTCTTACCGCTTTAGCCTCTTTGTATTCATTTACAGCCTTGTGGGAAGCATACGAAAATTTCACATCAGGTCCCAATTCAGGGACAATGAAGTGGCTGCATAGATAAACCAACATAGTTAGATAAATAAACATCAGAAAGGAAATCGCCAATAAACTTTCTGCAAAAATTGATCCATCACTTACTAGTTGGTATCAAACCACTTGGTCATTTCCATAGCAGGAACAGAGGCATTTCCTCTGGCCATGGAGAAGTAAGTGGAGAAACCAATCTCACCACCAGTCCAGTTGTATCTCGGGGGAACAGCACCAAGCATCGCGGTTGTATCAAGCACCTGATCATAGTATGAGAATGTGTTGCTGGGAATGTACTTGATCCCAGCTTCAGACATCTGCTTCCAAATGGAAGCTCTAAGGTCAGCAGACACCTTTTCCAAATCCTCGGCACTGCTCTTGCCATCCCAGAAAGACTCTAGAGCAAACTTTAGCTCTCTCTTGGGGCCCATACGGGGATATCCAACAATGTGAGAAGCCATTCTCTGTGGATCAAATTCAATCAGTTAAATCACATAAAACATTATTTTGATAAATAGAGTGCAAGAGGTATCCAGGAAAACAGGTAGGGGAGGATATGGAAAAGAACATTCTGCATTGCATTCAACTTGAAGATGAATTCAGTTTGAAAAGCTATTTTCATGCATCGCAAGAGTAATAAACACATGAAATCCTAGTAATCCAAGTCAGTAATCAATCCTGACTTGTTACAGCAATCACAAGAATTTTCAATCAAAAAACATATAAAAATCATTTCCTAGAAATTCATTTCCACTAAGATCCACTACTTCATAAAGTGAGAAATTTCAGTACGTGTTATTAAAAAAAAAAAAAAAAAAAAAAAGTGGAACGTAATGTAGATAGATTTAACTAAAGCGAAAAAAATTTAAATAGCCCCTTTATCGTAGATCTAATTAAACTTAACAGTTTAATCCAGATCTAAAATTTCGACATCCAAATTTCCAACATTTGAAGCATATCACAACAACATTAAACTAAACTACTTCCTGCCAGCCAAAAGAAAAGCCGTTCCCAATCACATGTGTCAACACAATCCCCAGCAGCATATTAACACATAACTACAGCACACTATCGACGATTCACTACGAAAACAGTTCAAACCAAGGATCAATCAAAAACATAGAAAACTTTATCGGATCAAACAACGACGTTTGGAAACAGACTATTACCGATTAGATCTAAGCGAATTAATCAGAAACTTCAATAGTACATCAATTGACACACCGAAATCCCACACTTTTCGAGGATTAAAATCGATAAAATAATATAAGAAATGAACAGGAATGGCAGAAGCAAAGAAGTATCAGTGCGAATAGATAATTCAGCAAAATTCCAACATAGTAACGTCAAGCAAAATATCAACAAAAGAGCGGTAGAGAAGAGATGGAAGGACTGGGAAAGCGTACCCTTAGGAATGAAGAGGCACAACAGAAAGTGCGGTGTCTGGTAGAAATGTAGAGAGAGAGAGAAGGGCAAGGCGCGAGTTGTGGAATGGGGCGAAGGCACTTATTTATCGACGGAAATCTGAACCTGAGGGGGCTTTCGGGGATTTCGCACGCACTGGGGTTGTTGGTACAGCGCTGGTAGATCTGCGATATTGAAATCATTTTCCTATCCTATGTGATGTGTGTGGGGTTTTTTATTTTTAGAAAGTGATGTATACGTATCATGGTTGGTATTTTCGAGTAATCGTGTAACTCAAATACAATAATAATAATATTGATATTTGAATTATATTAATTGTTTTTGTAATCCTCAAAATAATTTGTACATTATTTTCAAAATTCACTTGAATTGAATTGCACCGTAAGTAGTGCATATGAATTTTTTTTTTTTACTATTTTAATTAATTGTGTTTTATTATTATTTGAAAAAATAATCGATAATATGTACTCTTTACGTTCCAAAATAAATTTCTAATTTTTCTTTTCGAGTTGTTTTACAATAAATTTTATTTTCCATATATAGCAATACAGCTAACCAATTTCCTTTTCTAACTATTCCACAATAAGTTTCATCACCATAAATTGCAAAATTATATATTTGCTTTTCACAGAAAATAGCATGTTGGTCTATCATATATTAATAAACAAATATTATTTTTGTTCCTCTATTTACTTCATATTTGGTTTGGGCACAATAAATAAAACAAGTGATATAATATAGATAAGTACAAATGATATGATTGAGCGAGAAGAAATAATATGATTAAAATGTGGGAATATATATAAATAGAAATAAAGTGTGAAATATAAATTTATATTTTATTTGTAAAAAAACAGAACATAAATTGAGATATAGACAAAAATGACAAAATAAAAAGCAAATAGAGGGAAGGAAGGAGTACTTCCTCAAAACCATTTGGGTCATTAACACATATTGCTGACATAATCTTGCAACAATTTATTTGAAGATGGAATTCATGCATTTTACTGTTTTGAGCAATTTAAAATTGAGTTATAATAAGTCATAGAGTATGAATAGTGTAAAACTTGATTATACATAAATTATTTTATAATATTTTTTAGTTGAACAATTCAAAGTGAAACAATTTGCGGTCTTCGTATGAATCGTATCCTCCAATTCATATTTTTTTAGTGAAAAAGAATGTGTACCTTCCAAAACTAATACTTCATTTTAGCAAAATTACTCTTTAAAAAAATAATTGATATTTCACATTTTAAAGTGATTAATATATCAACTAATTTCATCTCATACCTTGAGATGCAATAATTGCAACCGTTGTGGTCATTCGGATGGGGATGGGTCATCCCCCATCCTACTTGATTTTGGAAGGGCACATCCTATTTTCCATTCACCCCCTATTATACACATACACACATCTTTTAATAATATTTTATACAATCACATCATTTTTATTTCTTCCACTCGTCTTCTCGCTTACTTTTTTCACATTTATTTCATTATCCCTCCTGTTTTTTTCTTACACATTCATTATCTCTCATAATTTTTCTTATCACCTCTCCAACATTTCTCTCACTTAATCATTATCTCACTAACTATCAATAATAAAATATTTTAACATCAATTTTGATTTGACATAAAGTTTCATCCAACTCTATTTCTCCATCCCTAATCAAATACAGATTTACTATTCATTGGATTACTCATCCTTCTTTTTCCATTTCCACCTCCATCCCATCCACTCTCATCTCTAACCAAACAGAGTCTTACATTTTGTATGTGGTGTGTTGAAGTACGACTACCAAAATCATTATATTTGTCTTTAGTAGATTTCATCAAAATATTAAAATATTATTTAATAATTGTAAAATAGTTGTTTTTACTATATTGAACAATATAATTCATATGCTTAAGTTTCCATTTATTAAATTCTTCATTTTTGAACAGTATTTTTTTTAAAACTTAAAAGACTAGTTTTCATTATTGCAACTGCAAGGAATAAACGAGAGCCCAATCACACAATCCGGTGGGTCAACCCAACAATGAACGTTTCCAAAATTACGGGAAACTCTCGCAATATTGTGAGTCATTATATTGGTCTCACGTTTAACGAAACGAATGGAATAATCGCAAAAATCAGCTAAAATACTCTGTGACGCACAGATAAAGTCTCCAAACACCTACGTCCCAACAACATGTGATTTCAATGCACCCACCACAATTTTGAAATCCCCCTCACAACCACTTTTGAAAGCCCAAGTCCTTTGACCCATGACAAGGCTTCAAAGAACCCCATCGTCTCCCCGACATCAACCTCCAATCTCCCCGGAGTAACCAATGATCTTGCCACCACAAACGTCCCTTGATCGTCATGTAGAATCATCCATGTACCCGTCTGTTCCGGTCCCTTAAAGAACGCATCATCTACGTTCACCTTCCAAATCCTTCTTTCGGACTATGCCAAGCGAGGCATCGTCGTTCAGCTACCTCCTCCCTCCCATTCGACATCCAGCGAGCAGCGTTGGCGCTTCGCCATTCCCGAAGTGTGGCAGCCGAAACATGGATAGCTTCAGGAGTAGATCGACATGTTGAGTCCCAAAGCTGTGAGTTTCGCTCTTTCCATATTTGGTATAGAATCAAAGCCCACCTATCCACTAGACTTCCATCTTGCTGCTGTAACATCCAGAAAAAAGACCTGTAAAATCTTAATGTGCTAAATAATAGTATTTCTTATATCAAATTCTTAAATTGAACAATATTAGTTACTACTTGCCATCTTTTAATATGCTAAAATAATATTTCATAAATTTAAAAAATCAATATTGCAAAAAAAAAAAAAGTTGTTTTTTTAACAGGAAAAATAAACAAAAAAATGAATATTGGAACCCACACATTTATTTGAACACAAAACGGTCAACACTTAAAGTTGTTAGGCTCAAGTCTGGCTTGATATCTGTGATGGATTTTTCAGTAGGCTCAAGCTTGACACTTTTTAAGTCTTTTAGACCTACTTTTTATTTGAACATCAAATTTAAAATAATTATAATAATATTGTAATTTCAATATTTGCTTATGTTGATGATCTTTTTCGATTGAATGTGATTAGTGGCTGTTTTACTCCATGAAGATCATCAAACAAGAATCATGAAATCATGGAATTTGGCTAAGTAATGCTCAAAGAATAATTTTGCAAGAGTTTGGCTACTTTATTCAATTGTTCCATTTTTTCATGTACATGAAGGGAGTATTTATAGACATACAAAGTGGCCATGTGTCACCATCTTGGTGGCTTAACCATTGGATCTTTGCCAAGTGTTAGGATACTTGTACAACATCTACACTATTGCTCATTGGATGGGTGCCAAGTGTTAGGACACTTGGACCATATCTAAGCTAGTGACTCTTGGAATTCCCCATGTTGTACTTGGTCTTTGGCACTATTGAGATGCTCTCGACGGTGACCGGCTGCTCGCTTGTACGTCTTCGTTGGATGTCGTGATCCTTTGCGTTCTGAGTTGTTCGCTCCTTGCTTGGGCTTATTTACAATGTTGCTCACTTCATTACGAAGTTGTTCGCCCGAATTGATCTTGGTTTGCACCGCTCGCACAGTTGTTCTTTGTAAGGCTGCTCGCCCCAATCCTGCTTGCCGCATTAGTGCTTTTCTACAAATCTGTTCGCTCCACGAATCTGCTAGCTCCTTTGCAAAGCTGTTCGCCCCACGAAGCTGCTAGCTCCTTTGATTTATTATCCTACTACTAAGTCTAACAATTTCTTCTGTTTATTAATTACTTACTTGCTCGCCACCCAACAATTGCCCCCTAGCTTGGTCTCGCGTTGGGCATGGATTGTTCAATTGAGATCAAGCTATAATCTCTTTGAAAATTGGGCGAGCAAAAATGTGATATGGTTGTTCACACGGGTGAGCATCCGAGCAATTAGACGATCAGACGAGCATGAGGACATGTGTGCGCGACCAGCAGCGAACGCCTTTTCGTGTCGCGACGGTTGGATTCCCGAGGCACGGAACGCGAGGCGTCGCATCAGTCACGCGCGACCCCCAATTTGCCCATAGGGGCCTACAATTTTTTAGGAAAATTGCATTTCCGCCCCAATTTATCCTTATAAATACGCGACTTCTCCTTCATTTCTTTCTTTCTTCTTTTGATTTTCATACTTCCACCATTGATAAACATTTCAAAGCTTTCTGTCTTCGTGATTCTTGCGTCCAGATTCTAGATTTCGATTCGTCGAAGGTAATTTGTTTTGCATTTCATTCTCTCCTTTCAATTTCGTAATTTTTTGCACTTTTTTCGCATTTTTTGCGACTGTGAGCGTAATTCCGGTCGTTCGCCGCCATTGCGCCGCCCATCTGTTGGTACCATCGCCGCCGTAGCTCCTCCACTGGCATTATTGTCCATACACCTATCCATAATTTAGCCAAACTTCTTCCTTGTTATTTTTTAATGGAGTTTTCCCCCTCAAGTTCATCTCAATCCGGACCCGGGCGAAACCCGGAAAAACGACCCATAAATACAGCCTTTCCGCGTAGATCTGTTCGCCAAGCGTTGGCGAACAATCCGCGCATGTTATTGGTGGATGAAGGCACGGACTCAGATGCGAGCTCCGTTGTTCGCTCAGTAGAGATGTACGCCGCTGATCGCTCCGGCGATCAAGAAGAGATTCACCCTCTTGCTCATGAATCTGAAACGTCTTCCAATCTTGGAGAAGATTCTGCAGAAGTGGCCGCAGAGATAGAGGGTTCGATTGATCTTGAGGGCGATCAAGCTGACACTGCTGGCGAGCAGCAAGTTGGCGAGCAGAGAGGTCATACGCTCACTTGGGAGTTTTTAAGGGAAATCAATTTTCTCATCTCTCAAACTACACCAGAATCTCGAATCCCGGAAGGAGTTGTTCGTGACAACGAGTGGGCGGACTATTCTGCTCGCTATTCGAAGACTTTTGCCCCCACATCGAGGGTGATTATGAAGGCTCGGGATGGGGACTATGCAGCGAGCAAGGTTGCTAGTGTATGTGTGGAGAGCGATCTGGCGAGCATCCGTGAAACATACAAGATCCCCTACGATATTTTCATGTATGTGCCGAAGGAAGGAGAAACTGCTGATCGCCCCCCACCTGGTTGCACGGCGATCAACTTGGATGTGTTGAACACGGGTTTCCCGCTCCCCGTTCATCCGCTCATTGGCCGGTTCTTGTCCGACATGAATCTGGCGATCACTCAAATCACCCCAAACGGTTGGAGTACTCTTCTAGCCTTCATGCCTCTTTTTGGTCTTGAGGGTTACAAAAATAAAATAACAACTGCGGAGCTTCTTTATGCCTTAACTATTCCCGAGGACGGTGTTGGCTGGTATTACGCTAAGGCGAAAACCGGTTTGAAACTTGTTGAAGGTGTTCCCAATAAGATTAAGGATTGGCATTGCCAATTCTTCTTTATTGGTGGAGATTGGCGAGCGACTGAGGGATTCGCTGGCGGGCAGGCGCGCATCATGTCGCCTGTAGGCTTTGGAAAAATCAAACGTAGGGCTAACTTTGTCTTGCTAATTCATAAATAGGACTAATTTTAATCCTTTTCGTTGTTTTGCAGGTCCGAGAAACTTGAAGTGGGGGCATCCCGATCTTAGCGACGAATACCTCTTCACGTTAGCCATCATTTCTCTTCGTGACGCTGCTAGTCGCGACATACACCATCTCTCGAAGGCTCATTGTCGCAAACTTGCTGGTTTGATTACGAGTCCCCACCACCTTGAAGCTCAAGCCGCCATCCCAGAAGGTAACTTTTTTTATCCTTGCTCGCCAATCATTCTTGCTCGCCTAACCCTTGCCTTTTTCTTGTTAGATCAACGAGTCACCGTTGCTATCCCGGCTGTGCCTGAATCATATTATCTGCTCGCCAGACGAGTCAAGCAAATGGCTGAGGCTTCAAGAAGGAAGATGGATCCTCCTCTTGCCATCATGCGTCTCTGAGCAGGGGAGAACCCCTCTGGTCGCCCAGCCGCCAGAACTGGTCGCCGTAAGCCTGCAGCCAAAACTACCTCCTCTCCGCGGGATGTAAGGAAGGAAAAGGAGAAGGAACGAGAGAGGGAGAAGAGGAAAGAGCCACGAGGTGACGATGCTCGCGGCACTCGTGGTGATGATCGCGCCTCGAAGCGATCAAAAGCTATGGTGGAGGCGAGCAGCATTGGTCCCAGATCTCCTGCTTCTAAGTCCACCTCCTTGGAAGTGGTGGACGAGCAACAAGTGGTCGCTGACCTGGTGGCGACCAAGAGAGGGGACAATCCCAAAGATACTTCTTATTTGGGTTGGGACCCCATCAAGATCAAGGAGTAAGTTATATGTCTCGGATTTAATTGTTGTTCGCCGCTTGGTGCAATATTGCTCGCTTTTTTACTTATGTTTCTATTTTAGGTATAATCCCGCGCACTATCCTGGTCGCGGGACTACTCTCCACCATTTCTCTGTGGTGAAGAATGCACCTCCTTCGTTCTCTGACATCCCTGACGTTCCTGTTCGCCGAGCAGCCAAGACAGTTCCAAGAGCCTGGACGAAATCGGCGAACACCATTGTTGCTGGCCAATCCGCCAGTGACAATGTTTGTTTGGTGGCGTACAATGCTAGCCATCAATTGGTCCAGTCCCAGATGCTGCTCGACCAAGTCATGGGGCTCGAGCGAACAAACCGTGATTTGGGTCGTCGCGTGGAGAAGATGGACGAAGAAAAAGTCTCCGCCATCAAAGAGTGCAAGGACGAGCATGCTAAGGAGCTGGCTGATTAGGCGTGAAATTGTCATGATTCGTAGCTTGAAATACCCCAATCTTGGTCGAGTTTATAGAGTATTTAGAGTCAATTGAGCATTATTTCTACACGTTGATGAATTTGTCTCTTTGATACTCATAGGTGAATAGAGGACGAAAAACGGAGTTCGTAGGACTTTGAATCGACTCAAACGGATGCCCGGATGAGAAGATATTGAAGAAATACGATTAGTATTAGTGCGAACGAGGAAAAGTATCAGTTGGGAGGAGTTGTAAGTCACTCGAGTGACTAGGTCGAGCGCCACCGCTCGAGCGCATTGCTCGAGCGCCTAAACGTACAGAACTTTTCTTGCGCTCGAGCAGCTCGAGCGCCACCGCTCGAGCAGCTCGAGCGCCACCGCTCGAGCGAATTGCTCGAGCGCCCAAAACATACAGTGTGATTTCAGCGCTCGACCGGCTCGAGCGATTGTGTCATTCGAGCTACACTGCTCGAGCGGGACCGCTCGAGCGTTTTGCTCGAGCAACCTTGGATTTTTGCCTCCGGATGCGTATTTTCGGCCCATTAACTCCCGTTTCGACCCGTGCCTATATATACCTCTTCCAAACATGTTTTGAAGAACCCCCCGAACTTTAGAAATAATTTTAGACTTAGTTTTTGGAGAGGAAGAAGAGGAGCAAGCTTTACTTTTACTTTGTTGAGGTTTTTCATACAAATTCTTAGTTTCTTTTCGTTTCTTAATTCCTTTTCATTAGTTTGATTTCTTTAAACACTTTGAAACTTCGTTTTAGTTAATTGAATTTCAGTTCTCAGTATTTATTTCTTTAAACCCTAGTTCATGTTTCATATTTTCGTTCTTCAATTCATTATGTTTATGTGTGTTGTTTCTTCTTTTGCTTTTATGTTTGTTAAAACCATGTCTAGCTAAAACCCTTGCATGCTTAGGGTAGGATGAACTCGTAGAAGTAGGTTGTGGGTACGTAATTAGGGTAATTCGTGACGTTAGTTTTAATTCTCTTAATTAATGAATTCTTATAATTAATCTTAACTCTACCTTTGAATTTCGTACGAAAGTGTTAGAGAGAGGACGACCGCATCACTCAATAATAATTAGTAGTCTTAACGAGAGGGTTTAGAAGAGGTTAATTCATCTATCGGTTTAGCTATGGAGGACGGCCGCATCACCATTAGTTAAATTAGGGTCTCTTTAATTAAGCATTATCTATTAACTTGTTAGTGGATTAGTGAAGTCGATTGATAGGATAAAGTATTAGGGTATAAAATCTTGAGCTTTCATCCTACGATCTTTTACTTAGGTTAATTCTTGGTTGTCACGATTACTTTGATTATGTACATGCTCCGTTAGTATACGTAGGGATTCCTATCTTAAGCATCACCATCTCATACTTGCATATACACCTTAGATACTTAGTTTAATTTTCCTTTTGCATTCGTAGGATAATTTAGTTAGCTTAATTAATCTTTCCAAAAAAACCCAAAAACAACACACTCATATTAACTACGACGCGTAGATCTTCAGGGATCTATTCGCATATACACTATCCCTTGGGTTCGATACTACTTGGTCATTATACTTACTCTTACTACAGTGAACCCGTCCGCTTGCGGGTGAGCGACTAGTAGAAGTTAGTAAAATCGCTTTAAGTCACTGGCCTTGATGGAGAGTAAGATGGAGGCCTCCTTGGCCGGCGAGCAGAGTGCCTTGGACAAGGCTCAAAAGATGATGTTGGAGGTTCAAACTTCAGATCTGAGAGCCGAAAGGGCTGAAAAGGAGCGAGCAGACTTAGCTGCTCGCCTGCTAGTTGCCGAGGAGCACATCAAAAGATTGGAGGAGGAGCGCAAGAACATGATCGACTATGAAGTCCATGAGCAGGAAGTGTTGGATAAGACCAACTTTGGGTACATCTGTGCATTTGCTGAATGCTTGAGGTCCGTCCACTTCGCCCACAATCACAACCAAGATATTTCGTGGCGCGGTGAAAGCGGACTTCATTGAATATGTCAAGAATTACCCCCCTGCTCCTGGCTCCACCTTGTTCGTTTCTGATCTGGCCGAATTGGGCTTTCCCCTAGAGGTTTTTGGCGAAGAGGTTGATATCGCCGCTCCTACTTATGGCGGCCAGCCTGACCCTGCTCCAGCGACGACCAGCGCAGCGGCCACTGATGAGGTCTTTGAAGGGTTGGCGTCTCTTCCTCTAACTCCATTAGATGGGGCTGGCACAAGTGCCCCAGGCGAGCAGCCGAGTGCCCAGGCGAACAGAACTGCAGATGCTCCTCCTCCACCTCCCTCTTGAAGACTTAGTTTTTATTTACAATAGGATGTACACTTTTTCTGTATTTCTTATTCCTATTGTAAACATCTTTTGACTTAAAAGAAATGAAATTTTTTGCTTATCTACAAATTTATGCCTTTTTATAATTGTCTTACTCAGTTGCTCGCCTTTTTTTTTATGACAATTTCTAAGTGTTCCTTTTTTCTTAAGGTAAACACTTAGTAAAATTTTAAGTTGGTCACTTGGTTCTTGTAGAACTTGACCTTTAATTGTTTGGGCCATTTTGGTCGTTTGTGGACTTGGCCTTGCATTAATGTGGGCTATTGGTCCATTAGGGACTTAGCCTTATTTTGCATTCAATATGCTCTATTGTTCGTCTTATAACAGACTTGCACTTTTTGGGCGAGCAACTGAGTAATTTGGACTTAAGGCTCAAAATCTAAAAGAAAGCAAGATAAAAGATAAATGCAAACCTGCTCGCTTAGTAAGATAAATGCAAATCTGCTCGCTTATAAACTTGCGCAAAAATTTCAAAAATTACAAAGGATCTATTTACAAACTTTCTAAGACTTACAGGACTTCATTGGTAGTACTTCTTGAGCAAAGTTGTATTCCAGGAGTATTGGGACGACTTGCCTTCCATGTCTTCAAGGTCGTATGTGCCGTTGTGCCACTTATTCGTCACCTTGTATGGGCCCTCCCAAGTCGGGCCGAATACTCCTGGTGGTGTTACAACTTTTCGAAGTACTAAATCCCCAACTTCGAATTCCCTTGCTTTTACTTGAGAATTGTAGTACTTCGCCGTTCTTTTCTTATAAATCGCATTTTTTAATTCTGTTGTTATTCTTTTTTCTTCAAGCAAGTCCAACTCTGCTGCCATTGCGGAGTTGTTTGCTTCTTCGTCGAAAGCAGCTGTTCGTTTTGTTGGGACTTTTAACTCAACCGGTATTATTGCTTCCGTCCCGAATGCCATTGTGAATGGTGTTTCGCCTGTGCTTGTTCTGTGAGATACTCGGTATGCCCATAACACCTCTGGTAGCTCTTCAGACCACTTCCCCTGTTTGTCGGCTAAGCGAATTTTCAAAATATGTTTGATTATTTTGTTCACTGCTTCTACTTGGCCGTTTGACTGGGGATGGTATGGTGTTGAAAAATGTTTCTTCATTCCCCACTTTTCACAAAAATCTCTTATCTTTTTTCCTTCAAACTGTTTTCCGTTATCCGTCACGATCGCTTGAGGTACCCCAAAGCGGCAAACAATGTTTCTCCATATAAAGTTAATCATTTTCTCCTGTGTAATTCGCACAAGCGCTTCCGCCTCAGCCCACTTCGTGTAATAGTCTACTGCCACCACTGCGAATCGAACATTCCATTTTCCTGGTGGAAAGGGCCCGATGAGGTCAATTCCCCATTTTGCAAATGGCCACGGACTATTGACAGAGATTAATTCGTGTGGGGGCTTGTGGATGTTTGGGGCGAACAACTGACACCTATGACAAGTTCGGGCAACTTTGATTGCGTCCTGGAGGAGGGTCGGCCAATAATATCCTTGTTTTACGGTCTTGTACGCTAATGCTCGTCCTCCAGCGTGATTTCCGCATATGCCTTCATGAATTTCCTTCAGTACTGCTTGTCCTTGCCCCTTCGCCAAGCATTTCAGAAGTGGGAGTGAAATTCCTCTCTTGTACAACTGTCCATCCATCATGGTGTATCTTGCTGCTCTCTTGACCAACTTGTTAGCTTCAAACGGGTTGTCTGGCTTTTTATCGTTTTGCAAATACTCAATGATTGGTATCCTCCAGTCGTCTTCTTCGAAATCTTCGTTGATCTGATAGATTTTGTAGTCTTCCGTTGACGGCTTGGACATTTTTGTTAGCGTCACTTCCGATAATTCTGCTGGTCCGGTGCTGGTTGCCAGCCTGGCTAATGCATCTGCTTGAGCATTATTGTCTCTTGGTATCTGTTCGATGTATATTTGTTCGAACAATGAGGCCAGGTGAGCAACAATCTTTTGATACAAAGCCATGTTCTCGTCCTTTGCCTCGTACTCCCCTCGAACTTGGTTGACAATCAATTGTGAATCTCCAAAAATCTGCAGCTTTCTTACTCCAACTGCTATTGTTAGGCGTAATCCAGCGATCACAGCTTCGTACTCTGCTTCGTTGTTCGTCGCCATGAACTCGAATCGAACAGCTAAAGTAAAAACTTGCCTATCCGGGCTTATCAAGACTATACCTGCTCCCGATGCTGTATTAGTTTACGAACCGTCAACATACATGTGCCATGGGTGGTTATGTCCTCTCGTTGGATCTTGGGGGTAAGTCAGTTCGACTATAAAGTCTGCCAAGGCTTGCCCCTTGATCGCTGTTCGAGGAGCATATGAAATCCCGAATTGGCTGATTTCCAATGACCATTTTAGGAGGCGGCCAGCTGCATCGGGTCTGTGCAGTATTTGCTTGAGCGGAAACGTTGTCAACACTTCCACCTGGTGGTCGAAAAAATATGGACGAAGTTTTCTGACGCTCATCACTAGTGCATATGCTAGCTTCTCTGTTGGTGAATATCTGAGTTCTGCTTCGTGTAAAGCTTGACTCACATAGTAGATGGGCAGGTGGAACTTTCCTTCTGCTCGAACGAGCACTGAGCTGATTGCTACTTCTGAAGCTGCCAGGTACAAGTATAACTTCTCCCCTGGGATCGGCTTGGCAAGAATTTTCGTGTCACTGAGGTACTCTTTCAGCTGCTTGAACGCTTGTTGACAGGCGTCTGTCCATTGAAACTTTCCCTTCTTGATTGCCTCAAAGAACGGCCTGCACTTGTCTCCGGATCTTGAGACGAACCTGCTCAAAGCTGCTAGACATCCGGTTAGCCGCTGGACCTCTTTAATTGATCTGGGTGGCTGCATTTCCATGATCGCTTTCACTTTTACGGGATTTGCTTCGATTCCTCTTTGACTGACTAGATGTCCCAAGAACTTCCCAGAATGAACCCCAAAACTGCTTTTCTTAGGGTTCAGTTTCATGTTGTATGTTCGAAGTATCCCAAACGTTTGAGCCAGGTGCTGTAAGTGATCTTCATTTTTGGAGCTCTTGACAACAATATCATCTACGTATACTTCCATCGTCTTCCCAATGTGATCATCGAACATCTTGTTGACCAATCTCTGATATGTAGCTCCAGCGTTGATTAACCCAAATAGCATTCTCTTCCAGCACAACAGGTTTTTGTTGGTGTAGAACGTCGTATGCTCTTGATCATCGGGATGCATCGCTATTTGATGATATCCTTCGAATGCATCCATGAACGTGAGAAGTTCATGTCCAGCGGTGCTATCAACTAGTTGATCGATGTGAGGCAATGGGAAATTATCTTTTGGGCAGGCGGCGTTGAGGTATGTGAAGTCGATGCAGAGTCTCCACGCTCCAGTCGCCTTTCTGACCAATACTGGATTCGCCACCCATTGCGGGCATAACGCTTGTTTGATTAAGTCATTATCCAGCAGCTTTTTAACCTCCACATCGAGCGCCTCGTATTTGTCGGGCCCAAACTTTCTCCTCTTCTGATGGATTGGCTTCTTCCTCGGGTCGATGTTGAGTCTGTGGCAGGCATGTTCGGGGCTGATGCCCACCATGTCTGCATGCGACCATGCGAACACATCGAGGTTTGCTTTAAGAAACTCAATCATGTTGGTCCTGTACGGCTCTGGTAGCTCGGACCCTATGAAGAGTTCTAAGCCCTCTTGGTTCGGGTCGACTTTTACAGTTTCCAACTCTTCGACTGGGGTAGCCCTTCGTTTCTGGCCTTTCCATCTGGGGTCAACAATGGGCCCTTCTGTCATTATCTCATCCTCGATTTCCACCGGTTCTGCTCCCAATCGTGGCTCAATGTCCTCTGTATCAACGTTCATTTCCATTGTTTGGTCTTCCTCGGTGTTGGTTGCAGCAGCTTCTTTTCCTCTTGTTTGGACAAACTGTTCGTCTTTGCGTTCTTGCTCGTCTTCGCCCAACTGTGCGCCTACACATAGCTGCTCGTCAATGCGCGGCTGTTCGTCTATGCATAGCTGTTCGTCGACTTCCATTATTTCATTGTCAATAGAAGTCGTGGCCTCGCTATCGCCTCCGTCCTTGTCTGAGCACCCGTCTGTCATGTTGACTTGGTGATCCTGCAACTGTATCTGCAAAAGACACGCACGAGCCTTCTTCTGGTCTCCTTTGACTGTACCTGCACCCTTCTTTGTTGGGAATTTTAAACAATAATAGTACGTTGAAACAGCTGCTTTAAATTCATGCAAGAAAGGACGGCCGAGGAACCCGTTATAGGTGGACTGTTGGTCTACAACCAGGAAGTCTACCATTCTATTCATTTTCCTCTCCGGGTCCTCGACCGATACAAGCTCAACTTCCAATGTAACCATTCCTAGCGGGGTGGTCACAGCATTCCCGAATCCTACAATCTTGTGGTCACAGTCATTAATGTACTCGGCGCAATCTCCTAGCTGATCCACCGTGCTTTTGAACAGGATGTTCGTATATGAACCAGTATCGACAAGTAGACGGTGCACTTTTGTCCCCATGATATTGGCACAAATGACCAACGAGTCATTGTGGGGAGTGAGTACTCCGTCTAAGTCTTTTTCTGAGAAAGTCAGGTCCCCTGTTCGTCTGGTCGATGGATTCACACCCACTTCCATCACTTGATCCACTGCTCTCAGTTCTGCTTTTCTCTTTCTTTATGACATTGATGGTCTCCCATCGGAACAACCACCTACTGGTCCAGTGGGTTCCAGCATTAGGATTTCCGGGATATGCCTTGCTGGGGCTGCTGGGACCTTCCTTCCTCTCTTACCTGCTTTGCTTGGTTGGTCATCACTGTCCCCGTCATCCGAACTGGATGATACTGGTGCCCTTGGCCTTTTACCTGGTTCCCTCTTCACGAATTCGGACAGCTTTCCTTCCTCATAGAACCTCCACAATTGCTTCAACAGATCTCGACACTCGCTCGTGAAGTGGCTGATGTTCTGATGATAAGCACAGTATTTGTTCGGGTTCAGTTTTCCTCTCTCTTGCCTTATCTTCCGCGGCTCTGACAACATCTCCCTGTTTTTAACGTTGTCGTACACAGCGTCCACGGACATGGTAAGGACTTGATTCAACTTTTCCTTCAACTCAGCTCCTTCATTGAATGACTTCATGTTCTTCGGAGCTTTGTAATCGTTTCCACCAGATTTTTTGCCAAACTTTTTTGGGTCAGCTTTTTCTCCCATTTCTCTGTGTAATGCCTCTTGCATTGACACATGGATCCCTGCTTTGTACCTGAATTCTGTGTATGTTTTCGGACAAGTCAAGTGCATTTCTTTCCACAGGTCAGTCCCTTTCTTTAAACCAGCCATCACTGCCACTATCTTCGTGTCCTCACTCACCATTTCGCCCTCCAGTAAGACTTTATCAAATCTTTCCAGAAACTGCTTGTCAGACTCCTCGTCTCCCTGCCTAATATCTGCCAGACGGTGTATGTGGGTCAAGTAGGACCCGGCGGTTGAAAAATGGGACATAAACTCTTTGCTTAGTTGGGCAAAAGAGTTGATGGAGCCAGGAGCCAGTGCTGAAAACCATCTGTGTGGGCCATCTCCCAGGGTGAGTGGAAAATTTCGGCATTGTGTGGCGTCGGTTGCCCCCATTGAAATCATAAAATCTGAATATTTCATTACATGAATTCAAGGGTCCGACGTTCCCTCATACAAGCTGATGGCCGGAAATTGTATCTTCTTCTGGATTGGTGCATTGAGGACAGATGGAGATAACAGTGAAGAAGGGAGAATAGTCGATCCAACACCTCTCTGAGATTCCAACTGTCTCTGTAATTCCTCGATCGTCTTTCTCATTTCCTGCAATTCGTTTGGGGGAGTCCTCCCGATGGAAGGCTGTTCATCGTGATTGGGTTCAGTGACCTCTTCACGATGCAGTCCCTTGCCAACGGGACGTTTCTCCTGAGTCGTCTTCCTAGCAGCGTTGCTAGCTCCATTTGGCCCTAGTCGGCCAAAAGCTGACCTCCTGATTCGGTCATGCACCGATGGGCGAGCAGGATGGCGTGATCGCTCATCGTTCTTCCAGGATGGTTCCCTCCTATTTACATTCCTTGTACCTAGTCTCTCCAAAGCACTTGTTCGGGAAGTACTTTTGTTTGACTCATCTGCTCGACTTGGTGACGATTCCCCTCGACTCCCTAGACGTTCGCTCAATGGAGTTTTCCCTTTATTTCTACGGACCTCCTCGCTATCGGCCTCGTCCCGACGTGCATCTTCTCTCATTTTACTTCTTTGTTCGCCTGTACGTCCCTGCTCGCCTGCTCGGTTGGTCGTCACAGGTGCTCTTGACGGTTCTGCTGCTTGTCGATTTTGTAATGATTGAAGGACAGCGATCGTTTTTGCTAGCTCCTCCGGGTTCTGAGCAAGTGCTTCTACTTCCGGTGGGATTGTATCAATGGTGACTTGAATGTTTCTTTACGAAGTTGCTCTCACCGTTCGTGCATGTCCCTCCGTAGACGAAACCCTAGTCCTCGGTTTACGACTTGGAGATACACTCGAATGTCGTTCATCTTGTGATCTGACCATCTTGGTTGCCAAAATGTATGGGATAAACAAAGGAGTGAAGTAATCTTGTTCTTGCAAACACCTTTTCCAAGGGTTACTAGCCTTGTGTATGACTATGAAGGTTTAAAAACCCTTGTTCATGTACACATGCATTCAAACCCTTAAAGAAGCTTTCTTCAAGTTTTCCCAAATCGGAGGTTCGAGCACCCTTCTTCTAGCGCCAATTGTTGATGACCTTTTTCGATTGAATGTGATTAGTGGCTGTTTTACTCCATGAAGATCATCAAACAAGAATCATGAAATCATGGAATTTGGCTAAGTAATGCTCAAAGAATAATTTTGCAAGAGTTTGGCTACTTTATTCAATTGTTCCCCTTTTTTCATGTACATGAAGGGAGTATTTATAGACATACAAAGTGGCCATGTGTCACCATCTTGGTGGCTTAACCATTGGATCTTTGCCAAGTGTTAGGACACTTGTACAACATCTATACTATTGCTCATTGGATGGGTGCCAAGTGTTAGGACACTTGGACCATATCTAAGCTAGTGACTCTTGGAATTCCCCATGTTGTACTTGGTCTTTGGCACTATTGAGATGCTCTCGACGGTGACCGGCTGCTCGCTTGTACGTCTTCGTTGGATGTCGTGATCCTTTGCGTTCTGAGCTGTTCGCTCCTTGCTTGGGCTTATTTACAATGTTGTTCACTTCATTACGAAGTTGTTCGCCCGAATTGATCTTGGTTTGCACCGCTCGCACAGCTGTTCTTTGTAAGGCTGCTCGCCCCAATCCTGCTTGCCGCATTAGTGCTTTTCTACAAATCTGTTCGCTCCACGAATCTGCTAGCTCCTTTGCAAAGCTGTTCGCCCCACGAAGCTGCTAGCTCCTTTGATTTATTATCCTACTACTAAGTCTAACAATTTCTTCTGTTTATTAATTACTTACTTGCTCGCCACCCAACAACTTATTTTGTTATATTTTTAACAAAATTTAGGGTTTATTGATATTTGAGTTTATTTAATCGAATAATTCCTTTTATGTTATTAATTATATAAATTTTTGATATAAAAATAATTAATAAACATATGATTTATATAGGATAGTATATGGTTATACATTTAAACGAGTCAGTTATTGAGCCTAAAAAGTTTTTGTAAAGGTCTAAGTCTAGCATGTTTAAATAAATAGGCTTTTAAAACATATGTCTTGATTGTTAAAAAGACGAGTCGAACCAAATTTTAGTAGGTCGGAATGTAGGCTCCTGTTGAGTAGCCTGAATTATTCTAAATCTTGCTCATAATATCTCATAATACACGCGAACATATCATATAAAAAAATATCATTCACTAATATCGGATGAAAGGAGTATTAATTTTTTATGATTGGGAAAAATATAAGAAAATAAAGTAATAATTAAAAACAATACTCCATTTGTCTCTTAAAAAAATATTAAAAATCTAGTCAAATTTAGACAATATTCTTATTTTACCCATAGTAAAGACAATCAAAATTAAGCATTAAATATGTTATACACACATATATATATATATATATATATTAATAGTAAAATTGTCATCTAAGCATTATCACTTAAGTCAAAGAATAAATATGACTATAATTTGGGACATCCAGAAAAAAAAAAGTGGTTATTCTCAAGGGACGGATTGAATAATGTGAAAAAAAATATCAAAACTAGTCATATAATTAAGCATATATATATATTTAAAATTTTAGTCTCGAAAATGTCAATTTTAGTGTGTGTGTGTGTTTTTGTTTGTTTGTTTTTTTTTTTTAAATTCAATTTTCACAAATTAATTTGGGGATATTTTAGTTCCCCCGAAAAAAACAATGGCCAGGTTGTTAACGTGGAGCGTCAACCATATATTTTAAAGCAACATCAAATAATACAAATAAATTAACTTTTGATAAAGTATAATAAGCATGGGTCATATAAACCATTAAAGAAATATTCATTATTTTTATTGAAAAATATTTATATTTTTAATAGTGAAAAAAAAAGTAATACTCTTTAGTGAAAACAACTAATATACTTTAATAATTTATGTATGAATCAATTTTACTCTATTCATACTCTGAATTTTTATTAAAATTATAATATTATAATCCTAATAAAATTCTTCAAAGTAGACAATTGCAGAAAAATTAAAATAACAAATGTTAAAAATTAATGTAAAAATCCAAATATTTAAATTATGTTCAAAAATAATTTTTCATCTTCTCTAACTTCACACTTCTGTTGCCACCATCTGTGCCTGTAAGTCTAATCATCCTCTCCAACAATATTAATATCTTTATAGATTTTCCGCAAATCTTCTTCAATAAGGACTTGTGAGAGAAATTGGGGGGTTTTATGGAAGGGTATGGAAGAGGTTGAAGTGGGGAGCGGGGATCGTCGGGTACACACAGGTGATCATTATGTTTTATTTTATTATTTTAGATTTTAACTAGTAATTCTTCCATGCGATGCACGGTTAGAATATTAATAAAATTTTAATGTAAAATCATCATATGTAAGATAAAATGTTATATGATTTTTTAAATTACATCTATCTTGTCTATTTACATAATGATCTCATTAAATTTATTTATTAATAGTTTTAATAAATATATGTGATTGACTTTCAATTAGTTGATTAGATTATACCCCAACCTCAAATCTATTGTCATTCCCTGTTTAAAAATTATTATTTTATCATCACCCTTATATATAAATAATTATTTAATTTATAAATTAATTTTCTTAAAACTTCTGTCAATTCCAATGTGAATAAATTTGGGAGATGGAGGAAATATATTATTTTTAGTTATACACGAAATTTATTATAAATACAAAAATTATAGAAGGATATTAAAAATTTATAAAATGTATACAATATAATAAACTTCTAAATTCAACTCATATAATAAAAAACTACTTAAACATAATAAAATTCATATTTTGACAATTTAGATATGTAATATGAATGTCAAAATAAAGGTTGCAAAAAATTGATTTTTATTTTTATATATAGTGCGTTAAATTTGAAACAAAAAAATTATTAAATTTTAAAATTGTGATTAATAAATAGCAAATAAAAATAAGAGAAAAAAGTCTTGATCTCAATTGCTCAAATAAAGTCAATAAATTTTAACTTCATTTTTCATTTACTTCTCTACTTTATATGGATATAGATAATATTCAATGATTAAAAAACACCTTACTTTTTTTTTTTATCAAATCTATCACATTCTTTTTTTTTTTATATACATATAATCAAATTAGTTAAAAAAATCTTACTTCTTCAAATGGTCAAATTCTAAAAAAAGATTTATAGATTTTAAATTGAGTTTATTAAATATATTTACAATATTTTTTTTAATTGTTAATTATTAGACATTTCTCATTACTTAATAATTATTTTAATCTTTGGGTATTTAAAATTAATTGATAAATAATAAGTGCTAAAATTAGTTAAATATTTCTGTTTAAGGATATTTATTTAATCGAATATTTTGAGATTCTTTTTAAAAATATCTCATATCTTAAAAAAAAAAGGATTTAAATAAAAACAAAATGTTTCAACTAATCTGATTATCTTTATAAAAATAATATGGCCATAATTTAGTTAAGAAAAAAAAATGGACTATATTTGATAAAAATGAAAATATGGGTATGATTTGGTTAAGAGAATAAAGGTAAAAACTATAATATTATAATCCTAATAAAATTCTTCAAAGTAGGCAATTGCAGAAAAATTAAAATAACAACTGTTAGAATTTAATGTAAAAATCCAAATATTTAAATTATGTTCAAAAGTAAATTTTCATCTTCTCTAACTTCACACTTCTGTTGTCACCATCTGTGCCTGTAAGTCTAATCATCCTCTCCAATAATATTAATATCTTTATAGATTTTCCGCAAATCTTCTTCAATAGGGACTTGTGAGAGGAACACGGGGTTTTACGGAAGGGTAGGAAAGAGGTTGGAGTGGGGAGCGGGGATCGTCGGGAACACACAGGTGGTCATTATGTTTTGTTTTATTATTTTAGATTTTAACTAGTAATTCTCCCATGTGATGTACGGTTAGAATATTAATAAATTTTTAATGTAAAATCATCATGTGTAAGATAAAATGTTATATGATTTTTTTTAAAATTATATCTATCTTGTCTATTTACATAATGATCTCATTAAATTTATTTATTAATAGTTTTAATAGATATATGTGAGTGACTTTCAATTAGTTGATTTGATTATACCCCGGCCTTAAATCTAATGTCATTCCCTGTTTAAAAAATATTATTTTATCATCACCATTATATATAAATAATTAGTTTATTTATAAATTATTTTTCTTAAAACTTGTGTCAATTCCAATGTGAATAAATTTGGGAGAGGGAGGGAATATATTATTTTTAGTTATACACTAAATTCATTATAAATATAAAAATTATAGAAGGATATTAAAAATTTATAAAATGTACTTCCTCTGTCCTTTAAAAGTATGCATCATTTTCTGCACGTGGATTAATGCAATATGTCGGAGGGTATTTAGGGGTCTTATGAGGTCCATTTATGAATAAAATGATTGTTTATGATAAGTATGCATAGAAACGTTACTATAAACAATCATTTTATTCATAAACGAACCTCACAAGACCCCTAAATATCCTCCGACATATTGCATTAAATGACGTGAAGAGAATGGTGCATACTTTTACAGGACGGAGATAGTATACAATATTATAAACTTCTAAATTCAACTCATATAATAAAAAACAACTTAAAAATATAAAATTAATATTTTGACAATTTAGATATGTAATATGAATGTCAAAATAAAGGTTGCAAAAAATTGAATTTTATTTTTATATATAGTGCGTTAAATTTGAAACAAAAAATTTATTAAATTTTAAAATTGTGATTAATAAATAATAAATAAAAATAAGAGAAAAAAGTCTTGATCTCAATTGCTCAAATAAAGTCAATAAATTTTAATTTCATTTTTCATTTACTTCTCTATTTTATATGGATATAGATAATATTTAATGATTAAAAATACACCTTTTTTTTTAATCAAATCTATCACTTTTTTTTAAACATACAATATTTTTTCTTATTGTTAATTATTAGACATTTTTCATTATTTAATAATTCTTTTAATCTTTTTGTATTTTAAATTAATTGATAAATAATAAGTGCTAAAATTAGTTAAATATTTCTATTTAAGGATATTTATTTAATAGAATATTTTGAGATTCTTTTTAAAAATATCTCATATCTTTCAAAATAAAAGGATTTAAATAAAAATAAAATGTTTTAACTAATCTGATTATCTTTATAAAAATAATGGCCATAATTTAGTTAAGGAAAAAAAATAGACTATGTTTGATAAAAATGAAAATATGGGTATGATTTGGTTAAGATATTAAAGGTAAAAATTATAATATTATAATCCTAATAAAATTCTTCAAAGTAGACAATTGCAGAAAAATTAAAATAACAAATGTTAGAAATTAATGTAAAAATCCAAATATTTAAATTATGTTTAAAAGTAAATTTTCATCTTCTCTAACTTCACACTTCTGTTGCCACCATCTGTGCCTGTAAGTCTAATCATCCTCTCCAATAATATTAATATCTTTATAGATTTTTCGCAAATCTTCTTCAATAGGGACTTGTGAGAGGAACAGGGGGTTTTACAGAAGGGTAGGGAAGAGGTTGGAGTGGGGAACGGGTAGCGTCGGGAACACACAGGTGGTCATTATGTTTTGTTTTATTATTTTAGATTTTAACTAGTAATTCTTCCATGCGATGCACGGTTAGAATATTAATAAAATTTTAATGTAAAATCATCATGTGTAAGATAAAATGTTATATGAGTTTTTAAATTACATCCATCTTGTCTATTTACATAATGATCTCATTAAATTTATTTATTAATAGTTTTAATAAATATATGTGAGTGGCTTTCAATTAGTTGATTAGATTATACCCCGACCTCAAATCTATTGTCATTCCCTGTTTAAAAATTATTATTTTTTCATCACCTTTATATATAAATAATTATTTTATTTATAAATTATTTTTCTTAAAACTTGTGTCAATTCCAATGTGAATAAATTTGGGAGAGTGAGGGAATATATTATTTTTAGTTATACACTAAATACATTATAAATACAAAAATTATAGAAGGATATTAAAAATTTATAAAATGTATACAATATTATAAACTTCTAAATTCTACTCATATAGTAAAAAACTACTTAAAAATAATAAAATTAATATTTTGACAATTTAGATATGTAATATGAATGTCAAAATAAAGGTTGCAAAAAAAATGATTTTTATTTAATATAGTGCGTTAAATTTGAAACAAAAATTTTATTAAATTTTAAAATTGTGATTAATAAATAATAAATAAAAATAAGAGAAAACAGTCTAGATCTCAATTGCTCAAATAAAGTCAATAAATTGTAATTTCATTTTTCATTTACTTCTCTATTTTATATGGATATAGATAATATTTAATGATTAAAAAACAACTTACTTTTTTTTTTTTATCAAATCTATCACATTCTTTTTTTATACATATAATCGAATTAGTTAAAAAAATCTTACTTCTTCAAATGGTTAAATATGTTTTAACTAATCTGATTATCTTTATAAAAATAATATGACCATAATTTAGTTAAGAAAATAAATGGACTATGTTTGATAAAAATGAAAATATGGGTATGATTTGGTTAAGAGCAAAAATATGTGTTCAATTTGATTTATTTTTTTAAAGCATAAAGTAAGGACATAATTTGTTTGAGAGAAAAATATATGGACTTAATTTGATAAATTATGAAAAAATTGGTTATAATTATACAAATTAGAGAGAGAATTCTATCTCAATTACTCAAATATAGTTTCACTAAATTTTAATCTCATTTTTCTTTTTTCTTTTGTTTTTATTTTTATGTTTCTATTTATATTGATATAGGTATAATATTCAATGATTAAAGGTAAAAAGTAATCAATGCACCCCAAAAAGACTAACAATTTTATTTGTAACAAATTAAAGCCCCAAAGGGCTAAGAATGAATCATATTAAGTTCATAAATACCTAAATATACAATGAACAAATATATAGAGAAGTGTGGTTAAAAAATTAAAAAATAAGAGATATTACATGTAAAAGTACTTGGGTCCATACATATAAAAATATTTGGGGTCCACACAAAATTTAGGCGGGAACTTGCTCAAGAAGCCACTATTATATATATATATGCACAAATTCTCGTAGAACAAGTTTTATCCTGTAAAATTAATACCATCGAGTGTATTAATTGATATCATTAGACTAGTAAACTAAAATTACAGTGTAAAACATTATGATATCAGTGAATGTATCTAATGGTATTAATTTTATAATGTGTACAAATTTCACAAGAGTCCTACACTTTAACTTTTAATATCTGCATTTACTTATCATTTTGAAGTTTGAGCTCGACTCGAACACATATCGGGTTGAGCCGAGCTCGGCTCAATTCATAAACGAGTGTAAGGGGCATATGAATGAACCTAATGAAATTATAACTGCCAAGCCTAATGAATCAACTTTGAGTCGCTTAGTTAGTAAAACGAGCACCTCACGAGCTCAAGCCCGACTCGTTTAACAATATAAATGAACCGAACTCGATCTTAAGTATAATCAGACCGAGCTCACGATGATTAACAACGCTATATGAAAAGATGTTCGGCGCGTTATCTAACGGTCTGAACTAGTGCATTTACCATCTTTAATATAATGTGGAGGGTCTACGGTCTCCCCACCGCGATTGGGCACCGTCATGTCGGTGATCTGGTTGGCTGGGATCTTTGCATTTATGGACCTTTTTTATCTATCATGTTTGTTTCTTAATACAATAAAATAAAATAAATTACATTGAAATATGATACCCCCCTCCGCATCAATCTCTACATTTGTCACTTAAATTCTTCTCATGTTAATTTGTACACTATCAAAAAATAAAATATCGATTTGTGTACATACTCACTACTTTATACATACACATATTTTTCCATATATCACTACTTTATTTAATAAATTACATATCTCTTAAAAGATGTGTAATTCCTTAAGATGCAAATTGATGTAGGATGGAGAGAGTAATTGGGTTTGCACGTCATGCTAACCCTGTGACTTCTATTTTAATATGAATATGTATAGTGAAATATATAATCACTTTGTAATACTTTTTAATATAATCATTAATACATTTTAGTATAATCAATTTATATCATTTAGTTAAACAATTAATATTTTTTGTACTCTTCAATTAATATCCTTCAATGTAAACAAATAATACTCTTCATAACTAATACCCTCCAAATAGTACATTTAACTATTTAAAACTATATTTAGCCTTTTATTGTGTATCTATATATATATATATATATATATAATGACAAACACGATTTTAATCAAATTTGTGTCGTGCTTATTGTGTATAAGAACAAACTAACGTTTAAATAAACGCATAGTCTCATATGCACCAGGTGTATAGTATATTCACTCAACAGTTAAAGTTGTTTATATTGAAAATTGTTGGTTGATTACACTGAAAACCAATTTTCTGTGTAACTTTTCAGTGTAATTTACCACACTTTTAAGTATAATCAAATCACAAATTTTAGTAAAACAATTTCAACTGTTGAGTGGATGTAATATACCAAGTGGACAAAAAAGTTACTCTTAAATAATTAAATACACCACATGTGTCACATTTTACACCAAATAACATTAAACGTAATTATAAAGGGCAACAACAAATGTAGACGATATATATATATATATATATATATATATATATATATATATATATATATATATATATATATATTTTCTTTCTTTTCCTTCCACGCCACATAAGGAAGGATCTTATAAGAGTAAGCAATGGGAATTGGTTTTATAAGAGTAAGGAATGAGTATGTCAAGTGTTGGTAGTTCAATTGGTTGAGGCCACCACCTAAGATCTCAGAGGTCTTGAGTTCGAGACATAAAGAGGGAATTTATTTCCCTCTTATGGTGGGGTGGTGTTCCCCTCTTGTGGTGGTTGTTGTTCCGGCTGCAGTGCGGTTGTGGTTCGGAGTTGCGGGTTCGGGTGGTCCCCCTCTTGTGGTGATTGCAGTTCCGGTCTACATGTATCCGGTGGTCGAATGAGCTATTGTAATCGATTATGATTAGAAACTGTTATAATTGATTACCTTAAAAAAAAAAAAAAAAAAAAAGGGAATTTGTATCATACCTAACAAATGTGTGAGGTATGTGGTTCGTTCTTCGAAAGTAAAATCAAGATTATTTATAGTAGAACCATTCCTTTACACTAAACACCACTTTGATTCCATTATTATTCTTTATCGGAGGTGTTAATTAACTTATATATACACTTACAACATTTTCCACGAATTAAATGGGGTAAAGCTTAAAGAAAGTTTTAGTTCACTATACATATTTTCATTCATCTAGTCTATAAATTAATACATTGTTAATTTATTTTTTTAATAATTTATAGACAGTTAATTTTAAATACTTTTCGTGTATTTTATCATAAGCTTTGTACAAGCAATAAATATTAATGTTCTTTTAAAAAGAAAATAAAAATGTAGTAACAAAATGGGAGTGGGTACCGAGCGAGCGGTCATCACGTGGCTACTCGGTCTTGGTCTAAAACACGGGCCCACCAACTACCGACACGGTCTGTGGTTGTTCATTTAATTCTTTTTTGGTTTCCGGCTCCCTGGAAGAAGTATAATTTATTTAATGTAAAATGTAATATTACTTTCTTTAAATTAGAATAATATATTTTACATGCATATTCTTTTAAGTTATTTAATTTATTATAAAAATAAATATATTTACATTGAAAGGTAGTATCGATCTCACGATGAGACAATTTCACATAATTTTTTTTAATCTTTAATATACTTTTCCACTTTAATGTGACCAGTAAACAAGCTTTATAAATTTTTTTTGGTTATCGAATATATATATATGTATACTAATATTATTAATTTACAATGAATACTTCAAATATGTATTTTATTTTATTAGTTCAATTTAGTTATAGTCAGATTTACTCTCTTATAAAATAAATCAATTCATTTGATTTTTTTCATTTTTATTTTATAAAATAATTATTGTTTTCTCAATTATTAAATTTGTGACTCTTAATTTATAATTATTTTAGTTAAATTTGTAATTATAATTTTAAAATTGGAATAATTAGAAAATATATTGAAAGTAGACGATCAAGATCATCTTTTAGAAAAAAATGAATGACTAAAATTGCTTGATTGACCAAAAATTAATTGTCTCTTTAATTAGGTTATTTTTTTAAAATTTAATTAGAGATAAAAGTTAACCATACATATTACATTAAATCTTTTATATTAGCAAAATAATTTTTGCTCATGTGGCATCCCTCTTTTTAACCAATTCCATCATCCTTTGCTCCATATTGATTTTAGGTGTCCAACTTTCTTGGCCATTGATTCATTCTATCTTTTAATCTCGGCCGTAGATCTTTGTCATCTTTCCCTATAAATTTGTTCATTTGTCATCCATATTTTTCATCCTCATTGCTCTCATCCTCTTATATTTCTCCTTTTCTCTTTGTCTTGCGATTGTGTTTCCGTCTTGGCGATTTCGGACAATTAGTCGATCGATCATTCTCTCATCCTCTTATATTTCTCCTTTTCTCTTTGTCTTGCGATTGTGTTTCCGTCTTGGCGATTTTGGATGATTAGTCAATCGATCACGTCGTTGTGTATTTCTTTTTTTTTTCATTTTTCATATTCGTTTGTACCGTGTAATTGTTTGTCGTGCATCTATTGCCGTCGAAAATGGATGTAATATAATGTATTTACCTTCAAATTCTAATGAAATATTCTTATTTAATTTAATTGATGTCCATGTACACAAGAAATATGTGTGTGGTGTTCTTATTTAATTTAATTGATGTCCATGTACACAAGAAATATGTGTGTGGTGTTCGTCAAAGGCCATCTATGAGACATGTTATTGAATCTTTGAGGACCAATTTCCGTGAGGTTTGATGCTCATTGCCTTTGACGTGTTTTTGGCGCAACGACTTTTTTTTCATAGTGTATCAACGATTAACTTGGTTAAGAATTGGAAAATCAATCCGTCGTGATTGTTTGATAATGTAATTTTTGTGTCGATCGTGCCACGTTCCTTTGTTTCTGAATTTTGATCATCGTATCAATATATTGTTAGAAACAAATATTTTGATTTTGAGAATCCACTCTCGATGAATGTCAATCGGATTGTCCGTGGCACACCATCGTATTCGTGATAGTCATATATACTCGATACCAATGTATTGCATGTTCCAACGTATTTGCGAAGTTGCTACAATCGTATCTTTGTGTGTTGGCACCGGTTTAATAAAAAAAATTATGTTTTGTATGTGTGCTATTCAATCAATATTGTTTCCGTATCTAAGTCTATCGCCGCAATCTTGGATAAAAAATTAATTGTGTTTAAATCTCCTAATTAGAATAAATATGCAATTAATTTTGTTTAAGTCTCTTAATTGGATTAAATGTGTCATATAGAGGTAGTTGAAACATATGTTTGTTAATGAATGTGGTCGTTTCCATATTTTCGAAATTGATCCTCTATTTTTTTTCATTTTCGCATCAAGGTCTTGTGCGACTCTGTTCACAACAACGGGCTCATGCTCAGAGTAATCCATGATCTAATTAATATGCATTATTTTAATTTAATTAAATGTGGCAATTAATCATTTTAAATTTAATTTAATTAAATGTGGCAATTAGTTATATTATTTAATTTTATTAAATGTGGTAATTAATCCTGTATAAATCTTCTTATTGTTTTAAATGTGCCTTTAAGATGTATTTGCGGAATTGGTCCTCTGTGAATGAATGTGGTCGTTTTCCTATTTGAGGAATTGGGTCTATATTTTTTATTTTTTATTATCGTATTCATATTTGAGGAGTTGGTTAATATACATTATTTTAAGTTAGGTAATATAAACATCTATTTTGTGTCATAAAAATGTTTAAAGTATGATTAATATGGGTGAATTATAAAATTGAGATTGAATAAAATTTATCTCATCCTAAATTATTAGTTTGTTTAATTTTATTAATTGTGCAATTAATTGTATTTAAGAATTCTAATTTGACTAAATGTGTCATATAAGTATAGTTGAATTGTTTTAAAGTCTAATAATTATTAATCATTTCTATTAATTGTGGTGTTAAATTCGATTTAATTTGAATGCTTCATAAATCGGATTTAATTAATTTTTCTATTTTTCGGCTTTTTAATAATTTGGTCCTATAATCATGAGTGTGTATTTTTTTAATAAATGTGATCGTATTCATGCTTGTGTTATTGATGTTTAACCTTAGTGTATTCTACAAATAACATTAATGATAATGATAATAATTTATCCAATGGATGTTTTTTCTTCTTTATATTTAATTAAAATGCTCCACAATTAGAAAATCATTGGATTGTGTGAATATTGCTACTTTCTGTCATTTTATTATTTTGGTCCTATAATCTTGATATTGAAAGTTTCATTGGTTTCATGAGTTTAGTGTGTATGGTTGTTAATGAATGTGGACGTGTTCATGCTTGTGAAATTGGAGTTTAATATTAATGTATTCTACAATTACCATGAATGATAATGATAACAATTTAATTATTATGCTCCATAAATTGTATTTAGCTCAATGAATTGTTTTATAGGTTAATAGTTACTAAATTTTGAATGTTAAATTCAATTTACTTTTGAATACTATTTAATGATTGATTTTATTAAAAATTAATTGAGTTTAAGTCTCCTCATTATTATCATTGTTGTTTTAACGAAATTGGACGATATTTGTGTGTGATGTATCCAGATTTTTTTTCTGGTCCTCTAATTTTTTATATTCTATTTTTTATGTGGTCCTCTAATTTTTGATATTTTATTTCAACGGCTCATATTTGATATTCTATTTCAACGGCTCATTTCGTGTAACATTTAGTACATGTGATATGTAAAGGAAGATTGTAACCAGAATTAAGTGTAATTTAATGGAGGATTACAGCCGACAAATATTCAACGAAATTATTGAAATTTAAGTGGGGGACTTTGAAATTTGGATCAATCAAATAATATTAAAAGAGAGAGAAATGCAAAATTTCTTAAGGGTCAAATATTTATATAAATTTATAGAGAAAAACGAGTGGATAAATTAAAAGGCAAAATAACAGAATTTTCTTGAATATTTTACAATATGCTCTTCCACGAGGATGGCATTACAGGACTTCAGAGCATTGGAAGTTTGATTTCTTTACATCAATCGCTATCACATATTATCGCCTTCACATGTAATAAATGAATTACAATAATAGTAGAATGATAAAATGTTTGTGTGAATTAGATTTATTAAAATTTATAATATTCTATATACAAAATATTTTTAAGAACATGATAATAACCAAAATTATTTAAAAATGAAGTTGACCCCATCTCAAGCTGTTATTCAAAAACCCGTGATATTATTACATTGTAAAAATTAATTTTGTTTAAACCTCTTAATTGGATCTATGAATGAATGTGGTCGTTTTCATGTTTGCGAAATTGGTCCTCTATTTTGTTTTCTTCTAGCATCAAGGCCTTAGCCGTCTATGTTCACAACAAGGGACTTAAGCTCGGAACTAAGATGGGTGAATTGTAAAATTGAGAGTAAATACAATTTGTCTCGTCCTAAATTATTATGTTATTTAATTTTATTAAATGTGCAACTAATTGTGTTTAAATCTCCTAATTTGACAAAATGTGTCATATAAATGTAGTTGAATTGTTTTAAAGTCTAATAATTAATAAGCATTCCTATTAATTGTGGTGTTAAATTCGATTTAGTTTGAATGCTACATAAATTGGATTTAATGAATTTTGCTACTTTCTGGCTTTTTATTATTTTGGTCCTACAAACTTGATATTTTGGTGTTTAACATTAATGTATTCTACAATTAACATGAATGATAATGATAATAATTTGATTAGAATACTCCATAAATTATATTTAGTTCAATGAATTGTTTTAGGGGTTCATAGTTGCTAAATTCTGAAAGTTAAATTCAATTTATTTTTGAATACTATTTAATGATTGAATTTATTAGTAAATAATTGATTTTAAGTCTCTTTATTAAAAATATTGTTTTGGACGAAATTTATGTGTAATTTATCCATATTTTTTTGGTCCTCTAATTTTTACTTGTTTTTTTTTTTGCTATGGCAATATGGTTATTATATGTTGGTTTCTACTAACATTGAATTTTTCTTTAAGCCATCTTGTATTTGGTTCATTTGATTAATTTATATGTGTGATGCCTATATAAAATTGTCCCCTATATAAATTACACTTTTCCATTGTTAATCTCCATTGATATTTTATTCCATGGATTCAATGAATTGCTAATTATTAGGCATTTCTAAATAATTATTTTTCTACTTTCCGGCTTTTTATTATTTTGGTCTTACAATCTTGATATTGGAAAGTACATTGGTTTCATGAGTTGAGTATGTACGTTTGTCAATGCTTGGTAAATTGGTGTTTAACATTAATGTATTCTACAATTAACATGAATGATAATGATAATAATTTGATTAGAATACTCCATAAATTATATTTAGTTCAATGAATTGTTTTAGGGGCTCATAGTTACTAAATTCTGAAAGTTAAATTCAATTTATTTTTTAATACTATTTAATGATTGAATTTATTAGAAATAATTGATTTTAAGTCTCTTTATTAAAAAATATTGTTTTGGACGAAATTTATGTGTAATTTATCCAAAAAAAAATTAGGTTCTCTAATTTTTACTTTTAATATTTATTTTTTTCTTTTGCTATAGCAAGATGGTTATTATATGTTGGTGTCTACTAACATTGAATTTTGCTTTAAGCCATCTTGTGCTTGGTTCATTTGATTAATTTATATGTATGATGCCTATATAAAATAGTCCCCTATTATTTGGATTTAATTTGAGGGCTACATAAATTGTATTTACTTCAAATTAAATGTGATTAAATCTTATAGTTATTGGGCATTCTTATTTTTTGGAATGTTAATTCCGATTCATCGTTAGACTCCGTATCGTGGTTGTTGTTTAATTTTATAATGGAGTAGTAAAATTGATTTGGGCAATTAACTTTTCAACTTTTTTTTTTATTTTGGTCCTTCAATATTGATAATCTAATGTCCATTGATATTTAATTCTCCTTAAAGATAGTTTGTTATTCTAAAGGTGAAATTATAATTTAATGATTATAATTCAATGTCTCTTGATAATTTAGTGTCCCTTGATATTAAAATCCCCTTGGTGTTGGTTAGGTCTTAAAATAGTATATGACCAACTAATTTGTGTAATTGCTCTTTTAAAGATATAGTTTTTTCTGTTTTTTCCTAATTAAAAAAAAAAATCGACAATGGTCCTACATGGATTGTATTATAACTTAATGCCCACTAATTATTAAGTGTCACTTGAAGATAATTCGAATGAATATAATCTTGTCTGGTCCCTTCACAATCGTATAGACACCTTTTCATCCTTGAATTTATTTGAAGGCATCATAAATTGTATTAATTCCAAATTAGTTGTGTTGAAGGCTAAATAAATTGTATTAATTCCTCTTATTTAGATTTAATTTGAAGGCAACATAAATTGTATTTAATTCAAATGAATTATGGTTAAATTCTCATAATTATTGGGCATTCTTATTTTTTGAAATGATAATTTGATGCATTATTAGTGTTTGTGTTCTTTTGGATTATGATAAAATAACAAGTTCACATATAATTTAGTTCCAGAAGGTTACGTAATACTAAAAGAAAATTGAAACTGCACACTTTGTAATTTAGATTAAATTATCGCTCCACGCTAAAAAATTGATAAAATAAAATAAGTTTTAAATTTATTAATTTAGATGATAATTAAAAAAAAAATACTCTGATAGTTAAATATTTTAACTCCACGACCAATTTTTAACCCTGGGAATTCCAACAATTGAACACAAAGCATACATTAGGCCTTTTAATTTACAAGTTCAGAGTGCATGATATTAAGCTTTTAAATTTTAGTGTGCATATTATTAGGCTTGGCAAATTATTGGGCATTCTTATTTTTTAAAATAGTAATTTGATGCATTATTGGTGTTTGTGTTTTTTTGGATTATGATAATTTTTATATTTGATCAAGGTTAATCTTTAAAATTGTGCGCTAAATAATATGATATGATGCATGTGTTGGTTAAATGCTTTATTTTTAAACATGAGCTAAAATATCGGTTCATATTTTAATTAAACCTATATTTATATATTTTAATCCAAGATAGTGGACCATTTTTTACAGGTGTGTGCTAAATAATAGTGGATATTTTAGATCGTCAATAATATATTTATGGTAACAGATAATTATCCATCACACGTCTAAGGAGCTAATGTCTTTGATAGTTTAATATTTTAATTTTAAACATTAGCTAAAAAATCGGTGCACATATTTAGGTAATAATAAACAGTTACAGGACCATACTTTAACTCGGATAAGTTAGCGGGCCATTTTTTTATTTTTTTTTCTGGCAAGTATGTTTAAGTTGCAATAAGGCAAGTAGATGCATGCATTCATCATATATGTTGTCAATTTCTTATTATTTTTAGTCCTATAATTTTTATAATTGGATAATTTTTCCATATTAGTTTTAGTCCAATAAATTCTCATATGTAGTGTCTCCTTGCATGTTAATATCATATTAGTTGTCATTGCATTTTTCCATATTTATACAATTTAGTGTACACGTTTTTAATATGAATAAGGGGTCAGATTTATTTAAATTAGGTAACTAGGCAATAATAATATGTCAAATATATAGTTTAAAAATTGAGTCAAATTATATTCACCTTTATATTATATTCTATATTTCTTTGGTCAACTGGTTTTTAAGAATGTGCCCTAAATAATTATCATCTATTTTTTTATTTTTCCTGACAAGTGGGTTTATGTAACGCCCCGAATCCAAAATACATTAAATATCTCAGATTCGAGGTGCCACTTGTAACTAAAATCCGAACTATAAAATTTTTGATATAAAAAGGGATGACAAAAATCAGAGATGAGTTTTATGCAGCGGAAGAAATGAGTATAATATTTAAATAAGTACCTCAGACATATATATATATATATATATATATATATGAATATAAAGCTTAGTATTTAACAGTAACATTTTATTTAAGTGGGGAACTCCGTGTCGTCTCTATTACTGTCCTTGCTCCACGAAATCATAATCTGCAAGGGTTGTAAAAAGGGGGCGTGAGTTTTGAATTCTCACGTGTGGGTGATTTGCAACGTCATAGGATTGGTAAATCCGAAGTATATTAAATTATACTCATTGATAAAGTATTTAATTTATTTAAGCAGTTGACATATGAGTATGAATAACATACAACACAAAAGTAACAAGATCACGTAACAATTAATTGGGCATAACAGGATTTCACATCATATAATTGATACATCACAAGTTAATTCACATTAGGGGACAAAGCCCAAAATCGTTTTCAAGTATCGGCCAAATCTGGCAAAATCATTTCCAACACATTGTGAATCTCCCCCAAACCGATTCTCACCAACAAATCATGTGACCATGAATCTGAATAATTATTATCACTCATGGTCACCACAAATAATATCAGCGACCATGAATCTGATCTATTATCACTCATGGACGTACGTGTCAATCCACAAACATAACTGCTCAATGATTACTTGCTTTCCTCTTTCTCATAAAAACTGTCATTTCAAATTGTGGGGAGAATTCACATAATTCACACTTATATTGGTTCATGCTCAGATAATGCCCTTAATCATGCAGTCGTGATTAATTTGAATAGTAACAATAGATATTTGTATCATATACAAATATATCACGTATTTCAAATATTTATATTATAGGGATACATTTATGTTGGATTAGTTGTTTTAGATTTATTTAGTCGAGTTCAGAGTATACCAGCACGACGTATTATAAGCAGATCGATCAACAGATCATCACCCACCTGTTTGTTCCGGGTCCCGTGAACGATGTTCAAACAGATGGTCGGATCCCTCGTGCGTATTCCGATTAGCACAGAGTCCTAATACGAAACCATTTGATTAAAAATTGACCCTTGAATTATTGAAAAGGCCTAGAAGTACGAGTTACGAAACGAGGAAGTTGATGTCTTGAAAACTTGCTGAAAAGACCTACTTAAAACACACACTATTTTGGTAAATACACCACTCCTAAAAAGTTGGTGTATTGGAGGAGTGTATTTACTAATTTTCTTGTTGTAATACTATTTCGACTCTTATAAAAACGATCTTTTGATTTCCTTTGTTCTTTTATAAAATCTTTTATAATTTTAAAAGCATAACCATATAATTCTTTTCTTGAAAGAATTAAAGGTCTAAGTAATTTATTTAAAAAAAAAAATACTAATATAATATAGGTCCCAAATTACTATTTTTCTTGAAAATAATTAAAAGAATAAGAAAGTTTTATAAATAATATTAATGTAATTAAAACCTCAATTTAATATCTTCTTTCTAAAATTTATATTTTATTTTAAAAGAACTTTGAATATAAATTATACTTTATAAATAAAATTCCATTTATTAAACTTATTTTGTTTAAAGAATTTTATATAATAAATACTGAAAATAATATAATATATACTTTTCTCTATAATTAATAATACTTTTAAAAAATAGAAGGATAATACTATTTTCCAAAATACTCTTTTTCATTTGTTTCAAACATTTGAACAGTAGAAGACGAGTTTCCCTTTGTCATTAAAAACTCAACTAATATTACTAACAACTAATTTCATCATCAATCAGCTAATTCAAACTAAACTAATTCATTCATTCAAAAACACTAACCATCTCAACCAATAATACCAACCATCTAAAACAGTAACACTAACCAAGTGATTCAAAGACACTAAACAGTCAAACCAACAACACTAAACAAGCAATTCAACAATACTAAGCAACTATAAGAATAATACCAGTCCACTAATATCAAGTACTACAATAATCTCAAAACAACAGTACTTTACTAATTCATCCACGGCATACTTAAACATCAATCCAAAGTCCAAAGTACTAAACCATCTACTGCTACTACAACATCTAAAGTCCAAAAGGAATTAATCCCAAACGAACAGTAGTTCGAAGCAAAGCAAAGCAAAGAAACAAGAAAACAAAACTTGGTTCATTCATCCTTCTCGTTCTTGTTACTCGGTTCCAAAAAGGGTCTCGATAAAAAATCCGGAATTATGAAAAGAATGAAAACGAAGCAGAGACCTTACGTTCTCCGGTTCGAGGTGCTAAACGGGCGGCCCTAACGGCGTCGTTCGGAGACTCGTCGGGTTAATTTTGACAGCGTAACGGCGTAGTTCTTGATTTTTCAAAAACAAAACAAGCAGCTATTCAATACTACGATATCTCGATTAAAATGAAGGAATGAATTTGTGAGTTTAAACGAAGAATTAAATAGAGAAATTGAGATCGAAATGAAATTAAGAAAATTGGGGAAAAATTGAAATCGAATTCAATTTAACGAATTTCAATCGGAGAAATTGGAATGAAAATGAGACTCACCGAGAATCAAGAGGCGGTGCTCGACGGAGATGGGGTGGCGCGACGGCGGCGGCGGCGGAGCTTCGCGGTAGCACTGGAGGCTAGGGATGGCAATGGGCCAGGTCGGGGCGGGTAGTTGATTACCCAGACCTGCCCCGTTTTTATTTACCCTGCCCCAGACCCGCCCCGCGACCCGCACGGGTCCTGAATAGCCGCCCCGTGACCTGCCCCGAGTGGGTCCGGGCCGCCCCGCCCCGCCCCGTTTTCAAATTTGCATTTTTTCTTTTTTTCCTTTTTTTTTAATTTTCATAGTCTACTACCATACCCTATACTATGATAAAGTTAGGCTCGATTATCATATGGTCAAATCATAGACTGCAGACATGTGAGAGATAATAATTTGATTTATTATACAAAACTAGGAATGAATATTGACGCAATTAAAGATTAAAATGAATTGAAAAAATAATTAGAAAATAAAAGATGAAATATCGAGTTTGATCCCCTTAATATATTTTTATCATACTAAAATATACACATATAACATGTTAATATATCTATTTAATTATATATTAATATATATATACATTAATATTAATATGTATATATGTACGGGGCGGGTTGGGTCGAGGCGGGTACCCACGGGGCCATCATAATACCCAGACCCGCCCCATTCTCAAAACGGGGCGGGGCTGGCCCGACCCATACTCAAAACGGGGCGGGTCCGACCTGGCCCAAATGCCTCGGGGCAGGGCGGGTACCCACGGGGCGGGCCAATATTGCCATCCCTACTGGAGGCGGCTCGGCTGGAAAGAGGAGGCGGCGCATGGCGCTTCGATCGGCGCTGGTCTGGGAGCGGCGGCGCTCGGCGGCCGTCGCGGAGGAGGTGGGTGTCGCGGCTGTTGGCGCTCACGGGGCGGAACGGCGGCGGAGGACAGAGGCGGCCGATTGGGATGGAGGAAGGGGCGACGGCGTCGCGGCTGTTTCCGGCCGAGCACGGCGGCGACGCGCGAGGAGGGGGGCGGCCGAGCGGCGCTGTGTCTTCGAAAAGGGAATTTGGGGAAGGAGATGAGCGAGAGAGACGAGAGAGAGGAAGGGAAAACGTATGAAGAATTGGAAACTGATTTCTGGGAATTGATATAACTGATTCGAAATCCTTCTTGTTTTGGCAAATGATTTATTTATAGAGGAAAATTATTTAATTTAAGCAATTAATTTTAAAAGGAGGATATAATATGTGGATAGAATTATTTCTTTAATTAATTTAAAACAATAAGGAAAAGTAAATTATGTGGCTGTGAATTAATCTTACAACTTCAGATATTTTCGTCCTCAATTGATACGGTTTAGGGATCGTTTGGTTCACGAGATTAATCCCGAATTGAAAATTAATACAGTTTTAAAACTCAATTAATATTTTCTTGTATTTTAATTATTCTCAATAAATTATACGGATCGAAAATATAATTTTAAACTTTAATAATTAATTTCTCGTAGTCCTTTATTCGTTTGAAATATTCGATTTCTTTCTTCGAATTTGGGAATTTAAAATAGGGTATAAATTTAAATTACACAGTAGCACACAAAAATAATAAAATTAAAAGAAACAAGGATAATAATAATATAAAATTATATAATTAAGGTTTCTAGCAAAATAAAAGGTATAAAACGGGACGGGGTATTACAGTTTAAGTTGCAAGAAGGCGAGAAAATGCATTCATTCATCATATATGTTGACAATTTCATATTAGATTTAGTCCGATAATTTTTATAATTGGATAATTTACCCATATTTTCCCATATTAATTTTAGTTTGATAAATTCCCATATGTTGAAATAGTAATTGCATGTTAATATCCATATTTAACTGTCATTGCAAATTTCCATATTCATACAAGTTAGTGCACACGTTTTTAATATGAATAAGGGGCCAAATCTATTTAAATTAGGTAATTAGACAATAATAATACACCAAATATATAATTTAAAAATTGGGTCAAACCTTTATATTGTATTCTATATTTATTTGGTTAACTGGTTTTTAAGAATGTGCTCTAAATAATTAACAGGTATTATAATTTAGGACCTAATATACTACTATTATATATTTTAATTGAACTAATCTAAGTATATATATTCGAATTAAATTAACACTACTATTACATATTAACCTAATATTATAATTAAGTATCAAAGTGTAACTTCTTGCAATATTGGATTTGATCAACTGGTTTTTAAGAATGTGAAGGAAGTGTTTTAGATCATCCTGAATATATTTTTATTAACAATTAATTATTAGCTACTATAATTAAGGATCTGATGTACTACTATTATATATTTTAATTGAACTAATACTACATATGTATTTGCATTAAACTAATACTACTATTACATAAATAAACTAGATTTTTTTATATTTGAAAATAATAGGAAAATAATTAATTCTCATTACAGTGTACTCAATTTATTTGATCAAATCTGGCCTTTAAAATTGTGCGCTAAATAATATGATCTAATGTATGTGTTGGTTAAACAACAACTAAATAATCGGTGCATATTTTATTTCAATTTATATTTATATATTTTAGTTCAAGATATCGGACCATTTTTTATTTTTCCTGACAAGCCGCGTTGAGTTGCAAGTAGGGATGTAGTTGCAGGTATTCATCATATATGTTGCAGTTAAATATTCGCCAAGATTAATGTTGGTCCTTTTAAAAAATTCTTAACTTTCAATTTATAGAAAATGATTGTTATTTGTGAGTAGGCAAATTCAGCAGAAATTTATTTGCGTCTATTTAGATAGCATTTTACTGTCGATTTTAGCGCCAGTAGTAAAGATACTATACATGTTTTTATATTAGTCCTCTAACTTTTTCAATTGATAAAAAAAATTGAAGGACCAATATCGAACGATTTGGTTTTGGATTTGTGATTAGATAATAAATTCTCTTCACTATTATGTCAGGTTAAGGGGCCGAGTTTTTTAAGCGGAATACTATTAGTTTTTAAAAAACATTATGTTACATAAACCATAATTAGTCCAAAATTTATTTAACAATGTAATAATTTGAATTTAGGCCAATAGCTTTTAATTTATGTGAGCAATAACTTTTATTTTCTGAAGATTGACATTGTGTCTTGAAGTCCTGAATTAATACCCCTTTTTCCTTTTTTTTATTACAATACTCTCGGTGGCGCACTTGTGGATATTTATTTCTCAACCGTTGTATTTTTTGTATACTTTTGTGATGCATTATTTTGTGCAGTTGATAATAAATTTCTTTGTTTTTCTTCGCTATTGGTGTGCTATACATTTTTTGAGTTGCAAGGTTGGAGTTGAATAATTATTATGTTCTTTTGTACGTGTGTTCTTGCACGGTGAATATAAAAAGGTTGAAATATAAATGATGTACTTGGTTTGAATAGTATTTCGTGTGTAAATACAATTGTTATTAAAATAAAATCAGAAATTATGTTCTACTACCAGTAGAAAATAATATTGCAATGTGGGTTAATCATTTTATTTAAAAAAATATTAGAGTTATACTAATTAATTAACTGATATTTGTCAAAACTAAAAATTCTAAATTGTTATATTTATGTAAGGATGAAATATCAATGTACAAACCAAACTATACTTATAAGATTTTATGTACCAAACTACACCAATGTTGAATAACTACACCAAACTACACTTATTAGATTTTATGTACCATATGAACAATTAAAAGTTATAGGATGATGCCCAATTATATAATTTTAAATTAGTAATGTATGCCTAAAGACAAAAAAATAGAAGCATGGTGAAACTAAGCCATATATTATAAATGTACAATGAGTACATCACAATGCACTCATTATGTGTATTGTACCATATCCAATTGTATAATTTTAAATTATCATTACTACACATAGATTATCAAAGTTCTTGGCGTGGATGAGACTCAAAGTCTCGTGCTAAAGAGTGTGGAGGTTCGAGTCCTCTTCAAGGCATAATATTGAGTTGACTCTGTCTGAACATAGCCTTTAGGGCTTATTCCCCATCAACTGCAGTTATTGTAAAGAGCGGTAGGCACCTCTTACTCTAAAGTAAAGAGTGAGACATTATTCCCATTAACTGGCAATGCGCATTTCACAATAGTTATAGAATATAGAATAACTCTCATAAGCTCTCTCTTTCGTCTCATTAGGTAGCGTAATAGAGGTGATCATAATGCAAAAAGTCTAACGTATATGGAGTTTCATTTGAAGTATGTTTGGGACAATAAGAAATACTATTTGGTGAAAATGCGTGACAGTAGATTTGCATTGGGGAGATTGTATAATGTTCCACCAAGTGCTGGCGAATTTTTTTATTTAGGGATCCTGCTACCGCACAACAATGGGGCTGAGTCGCATGAAGAGACCCGAACCATCAGTGGTGTTGTGTACCCTACTTTCAAGGATGCATGTTATTTTCTCGGATTATTGGAAGATGATCAGGAATATATCGATGGGATAGTTGAGGCAAGTTACTGGGCACCGGCCCATTTTATCCAAAATTTGTTTTCAATTTTGTTGTTGTCATCGTCTATGACCTCTCCTGAAAACGTGTTTGAAAGAATATTGGATTGTTTATCCGACGATATTCAGTTTAGGCAGCGACAACTACTAAATCAGTCAAGTATTCGTACTAAGTTCAAACATCTAAATTTGTTTTCTATGTATGTTGAATTACATTTGATATGGTATATTTTCTAAAACATACTTGGTATTAGCTGATAAAGGGTCGAGAAACCATACTTTGGTTGTGATTGAAAAGTTACTGAAGATGAATGGCAGTACCCTGGCTATGTTCCCTTCTATGCCTCAGCCAATTCAGCATTTGGTGACAAGTAGTATCAATAAATTAATGCGTGAGGAACTGTGTTATGATCGTGCGGTGTTGAGGGGTGAATTTTATGGGTTGAGTGTAATGCTTATGCCTGAGCAAAGAAATGTATTTCAGGAGATACTTAATGCAGTTTTGCATAGCAGTGGTGGAATTTACTTCTTGTATGGCTACGGTGGCACTGGAAAAACATTCATCTAGAGAACATTGTCCGTTTCTATACAGTCAGAGGGCCATGTTGTTATGAATGTTGCATCCAGTGGAATTGCAGTGCTTCTTCTACCCGGTGGTCGCACTGCGCACTCTATATTTGCTATTCCAATAAATATTGAAGAGACATCTACTTGTAATGTTAATTCTAGGTCTGAATTATCTGAGCTATTGATAAAGGCAAAGCTAATTATATGGGATGAGGTCCCGATTGTTAACAAAGCTTGGAGAGCGGTTTAACATAATTATATTAAAAAAACCGCTCTCCAAAACAAAGCTTGGAGAGCGGTTTAACATAATTATATTAAAAAAAAAAAAAATGGCTAAGACAGCGGTTATTAACCGCTCTCCTAGTGTTAGGCTAAGAGAGCGGTTAAAAACCGCTGTGTAAGATGTCAGGTGCAAGAAAGCGGTTAAAAACCGCTATCTAAGAAGGGGCTTACAGAGCGGTTTTAAACCGCTCTCCAAGTGGTACTTGGAAAGCGGTTTTTAACCGCTATCTTAGTTTATTACTTGGAAAGCGGTTTATAACCGCTATCTAAGAGTTTGACCCCAATTTTACCCCTTTTGACCACCAATTAACCTAATTACGCGTATTTTTCCTCCCCCACACTGGTCCCTCCACCCCCACCGCCGCGAGAAGCTTCCTCCCCCCCCCCCCCACTCCACCGCCTTGACGCATCCCAGCCACCGCCCAGCACTGCTGTGACGCCGCCCAGCCACCGCCGTCCAGCCACCGCCGCTGCTAGTCCGCCGTTCGGCCTCCCCCGACGCGGCATTGCACTGCCGCCGCCCCTCCACCGCCGCCCCTCCACCGCCGCCTTCTCCGCCGTCTTCTACTGGTATGTATATAATATGTATTTTAAATGTATTAAAATGTATATGTATGTATATATATGTGTATATATATATATATATGTGAATATGTATATATATGAATATGAATATGAAAATGTAGTAAATGTATTAAAATGTATGCATATATATATATAATGTATGAATATGTATATATATATGTATGTTATTGGTGAAACATTAAATGCTTTTTGATTAATTTTAGATGAAATTTTTGTAAATTAGGTTGTTAAAATTATTTTAGATGAAATTTGTTAGAATTTTAGATTGACATATTATAATTTTTTAGAATTTTAGATGTATATATCTTAATTAGTAGTATTAAAATGTTAGAATTTTTTTTAAGATGTTTATAGATGAGAAATAATATTGAAGGCTTTAGGAATAATTTAAATGGAATTGTTAGAATGCATGTTAGGATATATGTTAGAATTTTAGATAAAATTGTTTTAGTGTGCATGTTAATTAGTGTTAAAATGTTAGAATTTGTTTCAAGAGGTTTATAGATGGGAAATATTGAAGGCTTTAGGAATATTTTTAGATGAAATTGTTAGAATGCGCGCATGTTATGATTCATATGTTGAAATTTTAGATGAAATTGTTTTAGGGTGCATGTTAATTAGTATTAAAATGTTAGAATTTATTTCAAAAGGTTTATAGATGGGAAATATTGAAGGCTTTAGGAATATCTTTAGATGGAATTGTTAGAATGCATATTAGGATTCATATGTTAAAATTTTAGATGAAATTATTTTAGGGTGCATGTTAGGATTAATATGTTAGACTCAACACGTGTGCTTTTCGGTTAATCTATATAGGCATCTCTAGTTCTATATGGATCGAAAGTGGGTTCGGGCAGATAGATTATCAGAGGAGTATAGGAATGGGGTGGAAGAGTTTTGTAATCATGCAATTAGACACTGCACCGACCATCGATACATTCTATGTCCGTGTTGGAAATGTATGAATGGAAAAACTGTTAGTGGTCGAGAAAGTTTGTTTGACCACTTGATGTGTCACGGTATTGATAAAACATATACCGTTTGGACATTTCATGGTGAGAGAAGAGATGGATGTAGCTCTAGCAACATAAGAACTGACTTTAGGTTTGAAGATACAGTGGATGGGGATAGTTTCAGAGATGTACCAAATGTTGATACATCGAGTGGAGATGACACAAATCTGCGAGATCACCCTTATATGTCTGAAAAATTAAGGGATGACGCTGGATTGCCCCTTTGGCCCGGGTGTAAGAAGGCAACAAAAGTGTCAGCTGTGTTGATATTGTTCAACCTAAAAGCAGCACACGAGTTATCCGATGTGTGCTTCTCAAGTATGCTGGAAGCAATTAGTGGTCTATTGCCCGATGGAAATGTACTGCCTACGAAAGCATATGAGGCTAAGCAAATGCTTAAGTCCATCGGGTTAACACATCAGAAAATTCATGCTTGTCCGGGTGATTGTATCTTATTTCGGAAGGAGTATGAAGACCTCGATGAATGTCCCAAGTGTGGGAAGAAGAGATATCTGAAGAATAAATCTCCAGCGAAGGTGATGTGGTACTTCCCAATAATACCAAGATTCAGGAGAATGTATAGTAGCGGTGTGGATGCTAGAAATTTAACTTGGCATCATGATGATAGGATCGATGATGGAATGCTAAGACACCCTGCTGATTCACCCCAGTGGAAGACATTCGATGTCAGACATCCAGAATTTGGTGACGAGCCACGACACTTGCGTCTTGCACTCTCAACTGACGGAATGAATCCGTTCGGTATCCAAAGTACCAACCACAGTACATGGCCAGTGATTCTGATGGTTTATAATCTTTCACCGGAGTTGTGCATGAAGCGCACTTATATGATGTTGTCTATATTGATATCAGGACCCAAACAACCTGGTAACGACATAGATGTATATCTGGCTCCTCTGATAGAGGACTTGAAGCTCCTGTGGGATGAGGGCGTCGATGTGTATGATGCTTATAGAAAGGAGAATTTCAAGTTGAAGGCCATGTTATTTGGGACTATCAATGACTTCCCCGCTTATGGGAATGTATCTGGATATAGTGTGAAGGGGGCCGATGCATGTCCTTGGTGTACCACGAACACAGATCACATTCGTTTATGTCATTGTAGGAAGACTGTTTATATGGGGCATAGAAGGTGGTTGGAGCCAACACATGAGTACAGAAGAATGGCCGATGCATTCGATGGCACAATCGAGACACGTGGAGCACCACGTTTATTGTCAGGTACAGATGTATTGAACGAGATGAAGAATGTCAACACACAATACGGAAAACACTTTGCAAAGAGTCTCCCAACTAGAGGCTGGAAGAAGGAATCAATTTTCTTTCAATTGCCCTATTGGAAAGAGTTGTATGTTAGACACTTCATTGATCTAATGCACGTTGAGAAGAATGTTTGTGCTAGTTTGCTCAATACTCTGCTAGCTGATAACAAGTCTAAGGATGGTTACAATGCAAGAATGGATATGGTTGATATGGGTATAAGAGCTTAACTGGCACCTGTGTATGAAGAAGGTAAACCACCGAAATTACCTCCTGCTGCACACACCTTGTCCAAGAGTGAGAGAAAAATTCTTCTTCAAACACTAAAGGATGTGAAAGTACCAGAGGGTTATTCGTCCAACATACAGAGACTTGTTTCAGATGATGGCGTGAAGTTGATGAATCTGAAATCGCATGACTATCATGTCATCATGGAGAATTTCTTGCCCATTGCAATACGTTCTATCTTGCCTGAAAATGTGCGCATAACCATAACAAAACTTTGTTGGTTCTTCAAGGCAATGAGTAGCAAAGTTATTGATCCTAGAAAATTGCTTGGTTTTCAGAGACAGATTGTGGGGACGCTTTGTGAGCTTGAAATGTATTTTCCTCCTTCATTTTTTGATATAATGATTCACTTAACCGTTCATTTGGTTCACGAGACAAAGATGTGTGGTCCTGCTCGTATGCGATGGATGTATGGTGTAGAGAGATATATGAAAGTGTTGAAAGGGTATGTGATGAATATGTACAGGCCGGAGGGATGCATTGCAGAACGCTATTTAGTAGAAGAAGCAGTCGAGTACTGGTCTGAATTTATTCCGAATGTAGATGCAATTGGACTTCCAAGTACCCGATACACCAATAGAATGGATGGTGAAGGCATTACCGGTGGCCAACCTGTAAGTGTTAGTATGAAGGAGCTAACACGGATGCACTTGTGTGTACTTCACAACACGGTCGACGTGCTTCCTTTTATTGACTTGCACATGCAGGCACTTTCTGAGTCCTTTCCCACCAGAGCTAGATCATGGATTGAAACTGAGCACAATCGCACGTTTGTTGACTGGTTCAATGGTTATGTTGCAAATATGTTGTCACAGGATAAAGAATCAGTGAAAGAAAGAGTTAAGTGGTTATCCAGATTGCCTGATAGACATGTGTATTCATACAAGTGTTATCTTATTAATGGATACACGTTTTATACCCGAGATCATGATGCCAACTGTTGGTGTGCGCAGACGGCGATTAGGGTACCCCATGTCCGGAGACGTACCCCACGATGTCACTGTAATGAGTACGGTGCACTACATGGTAACGTCCTCCAGCTTCGAAACAGTCACAGTGCCCATTAATGCGTACTTTAACTATGTTGGATATGAGGAGTTCATCACACGAGATTATGTCGAAGAAGTCTTCGATGACAAGTGGTTGAGTGCAACTACCATGACTTTTTACCTCAGGTGTGTTTACTTAATTCTCAACATTTACTTCATTTATAGTTTAACTTACTTATTAAATATTAATATCAGCGTATGTTGGTTAAAGGTATTTGGGTGAGGTATATTTCACTGTAGATGTCGTTGCAAGTGCAAAATATTCTTTCATCTGCCCCCAAGTGTGTAGCATTTTTGGTGATAGGACACAGAATATGAACGACGTTGTTCAACATATGTTGAAATATAGAGCAAGAGATCATCTCATTTTTTGGCCAACAAATGTGGGGTAAGTATATAATAAATATTTCATAAAAAAATTTATTTATACGAACAAGCGATTAATTTTAATATTGTTAATATAATGTAGTGATCATTGGGTGATGTTGGCCATAAGAATGGAGGATCTTACTGTGTATTATTTGGATCCAGCTACGGATGGGGTGTATACACGTCGTCCCGATCTTATAGCATTTATGGAAGGGTACGTAAGTTAATTTTTAATATTCTCATATTATGATTTGTTTTACTTTTAAGATTATGAATATCTAATCTATATTTATTTTTTAAAATAATTATATAGTGTGATGGCAATGTATCAGACTAGCCTTCCAGGTAAAAAATCAGATACCACCAATATTAGTAAAGTGCTGTGGAAAAACATTAAGGTAAGTTACTTTAGAAAATTATAAAATCAATAGAAAATAATCATAGTTATAGTACATGATTGTAATTGTTAATCAATAGGTTCCGAGGCAGCAAGATGGCAATCACTGTGGACATTTTGTGTGTTGCTACATTGAAGATATAATCTTGACTTCTCGGACGACCATTCCTGAAGGAGTAAGTCGATTATCGATTTATTTTAAATATTATTGATTGAATAAAAAAAATTTATTATTTAATTAAATTTTCTATGTAATTTGCAGTTTGTGCATAGGCCTCGGATCCCTTTTTACAACAACACTCGAATTGAGAAATGGAAGATGGATTGGATTGGGTATCTTTACAATCGATTCTTGTAACATTATTATAACTTTTGGTAGCATGATGTAACTTATATATTAATTTGTGATGAATTAATATTTCATGTTATTGGATCTTATATTATATTTATTTGATGTTACGATTAAATATTAGTATATGTGTTTTGGTAATTTTGTATATATTAGCAGGTTTATTAAAAAAAAAAAAAAATATATATATATATATATATATATATATATATAATTGAAAAAAATATATATATATAATTAGGTTAAATAAGCAGGTTTATTTATATATATATAAATAAAAAAAATTAAAAAAGAGCTTGGAGAGCGGTTAATAACCGCTGTCTAAACAAATAAAAATAAATAAAAAAGGCTCTTGGAGAGCGGTTATTAACCGCTATCTAAGAGTGAGGCTTGGATAGCGGTTATTAACCGCTCTCTTAGTGTGGCACTTGGAGAGCGGTTTTTAACCGCTCTTTTAGTTCATCCTCTTGGAGAGCGGTTCAAAACCGCTCTCTTAGTTCCTACCTTGCACAGCGGTTTCTTAACCGCTATCTTAGACTAACATAGCTGTTTCTTAGAAAGCGGTTTTAACCGCTTTCTAAGGGGAAAATCAACCGCTTTCTAAGTTCTATTTTGTACTAGTGGGAGTTATCTCTCATTTTATTCAATCAATATTTGCTTAAATGGTAATGTATATTACAATATTATTTTTTACAATTATATTTTTCCTAGTATACTAATTACATCTCATGTTATTACTTTATATATATTAATTTACATTTATTAATTAACCTCAATTTAATTTAATTTAAGATGATAAATAGTAACTAAAAAGCTAATTTTGGGACAATTCAAAAAGTTCATAAAGAGTTGCTTTTTGTGGCATGTCCCAAATCAAACATAGTTTAGACGGATTGCTAGAATTTGAAAATGGTGCGTTCACAAAATGGTACAATCTCAAACCACTATTTACAAGATAGTACAGTGTTAAAAAATATGTACTTATGTTCAACTTATTTTTGTGCATCTGTTCAATTATTTTGTACCAATTTGTAAAAAGTGGTTCAGGATTGTATTATCCTGCACTTAATCCTTTGAAAATCAACTTTATCATGGTGAACTTTGTATCAATCTTCGTCCCAATCAAAATCGATAGTTTTTGGGATTTGGAGTTCCCTATGTAATACATTGACGAATACAAACATGTCTCGCATATTTTAAGGTTGACCAAATGAACGACACAGTAACATTTCGAAATCTTGTCATCTGAAGCCAAACAAATGGTAGGTTTTGTGGTCTCCTCAAAACCTGAGCAAATGACCTTCAATATAACACATTCTACTTAATCATCAATTATTTCTTTACCTTGAACAGAATTGGAGGTTCATGGAACTTGAAAAAAAAAAAAAAAGCAAATTCACAACCACGCCTTTTATAGAACCTGAAAAATTAATTCCGGCATTGGAATAACATGTGAAATACCGCAGAGATTTCCTGAAGAATGGGGCAGATGTAAGAAAAATAATTAAATAAATTAATATCATACCTTTATTAAAGTTTGAATTTTTAGATAAAACAAATTTTTTTTATAATATCAGAGCCAAAATATTCATGTCCAGACCAGAGCCGGTCCTACACTTTAAAGGGCCCTGTGCAAAAAAAATATTTAGGCCCTTTATATTTAAAATAAATTAAGTATTTTAATAAAAATAATATATATATATATATATATATATATATATTGATAAAAGTTTTATATCTAATGCTGGTGTATATTAGACACATACTAAATTTTCACTTTAATATTAAACATAATATACACAATACAGGTTGTTCTAGTGTGCACCAAAGTGCATAAAATTGAATTGCAAGATGTATGAAAAATATACACATAGACATGAACTGTATTCTTTGAATTAGTAATACCCCAAACAATAATGAACAACACCCTAAATAATAATCAACAATACCGTAGACAATTATCGTAATATCACGAGCAAAAAACAACAATACCCCAAACAGTAATCACTAATATCCCAAATAGTAATCTACAATACCAAAATATATTTTTAATTATATGAAAATTTTAAAATTAAATTTAGAATTGAGATTAAAACTTGGGAGCATTTTAGAATTTATGACGAAATAGAAATTGATTCTTTGAACACACCATGCATTCGTCATGTTAATAATCTATAATAACATGATTGCAAAGCGTTTAAAAAATGGTGTATATTTTAATTATATTAACAGAATTTGAGGCCACGTGTTCAAGGATCGATCCCTTAAAAAGGGGCGTAAATTCCAGTTAGTCTAGGCCTAAGTTATTGAAAAAATTACAGCTTATATCTATATGTCTTATATTTTATATATAAAATAAAATAAAAATTAGGGGCCCTAGCTGGCGTGGGGCCCTGTGCGACCGCACAGCCCACGCCACCCCAGAGCCGGCTCTGGTCCAGATAAAAATCGGTCTATGAGTGAGGGGAGTGTAAAAAAAATAATTAAATATATTAATTTCACACATCTTTTTAAGTTTGGACTTTTAGATGAGACAACAAAATTTCGTTAGAGTTCCGAACTAGAAAATCCTCCAAGCTTTTGAAAAACTCTAGTAACAATTTTTTAACCGTTGCTAAGACATCAAAGTAAAATGTTGGCGAAGAGAAAAATAGGAAAACGATAACACCATATTTATTAAAACAATAATACTATTGAATATATATATATATATATATATATATATATATATATATATATATATATTATATGCGCGCGCTTGGCAACATGATGAATATTACGTAGTAAAACTCAGTTAATTATAATACTATAAAAAACATTATAATATTGGTCAATTTCGTTTTAATCTAGGTAGGGGCCGTTTAGTTCTCGGGATATGATTGAATTAGATAGAGTTGAATTACATGGGATTAGACTGAAGGGATTGGATTAAGAGTTTCACAACTCAAATCCCAAAATCCTCTAAACATACCCCATTATTTAAAGACAATAGTAGATATATATAAAATGACTAAGTTATCCTTATATAAATATATGTAAATTATCTTCTAAGTTTTGTTAACTTTGACTTTAGTCTTTTTTTTAAAGTTATTTAATTTTAAAATTTATACATTAAATTCAAATTGATTAATTTTTTACTTTCCTTTAGATATTTAATTTTTTTTAAAAAAAATTAGAACTAAAATCTAAAAAATATTTTAAAAGAAATCGGACAAGTATTTAAATAATAAAATTATAAGAAATTTTGAAATTCATATAAAAAAATTCTTTAAAACCTGAAAATTTGATTTAAAAAAAAAATTAATTAATTATATCTTCCAAATAATTAGATCAAAAATAAAATCTGATTTTTAAAAAAAATAGAAAACTAACTAAATAAAAAAAACCTTCAAAACTAAATAAAAATTAATTAATTTTTAATTTAATTATAATTGACTTTTATAAAATATTTTTTCTGATTTTATTTGGCATTAACCTTTTCATTTTGAAGTTTTTTATTTTTTATATGATTTTTTAAGATTAATTTTATTTTCTTGATTATTTAAAATTTTATCTAATTTTTTATTTTCAGATTTATATTTTTAATTAATTTCTTTCAATTTAATTTTTTAAATTTTTTTAAAGAATTTTTTATTTTATTACTTAATTTTTGTAATTTATATATTTTTGAAAAGTGGATTGACTTATATATAATATTTTTCAAATATACTTTAATTTTTTAAGATTTTTTTTCAAATTTGGATCAAAAGTTAAAGAATGAGAAAGAATAAAATGGGGTATGTTTAGTAATACATATTATTTTCTAAATTTTATTGGAGTATGCTTAGTAGGTGGGGTGAATTTAGAGGATTTTGGGGTTTGAGTAGTGAGACTTTGGATTAAATGAGATTATTTGAGTGTGAATATATATTTGGATTGTAGAATTTGATTATGTTTAAAATTTAATATAATTTAGGGTCATGGTCTTGTGCAATCCCTCAAACCAAACATGAGATTATTTGAGATTATAAAAATAATCCCAAATAATCCCTCAAATCAAACGGCCCGTACAGTGTTGTCAAACTTCTCATTCCATTGATAAAAATGGAATGATTCCGTATTAAACTAATCAAATTCCATTAAAATTTCAAATGGTGGCCAAATAAAAATAATAACATTACAATCATATATTTATTGTACTTTTTTTTTTTACGGTAAAAGAAATTTCATAAAGTAAGAAGTCATAAAATCGACTTCAACGTCACGAACAATAGAACCTGGAATATGGGTTGCAAAAAATAAAGATGAACAAGAAAAGGCAAACAAAGCTAACTTATGAGCAACCATGTTTTCTTGTCTTCTCGTCCAAGTAAATGAGACCTTATCAAATAGACTCCTCATACGTAACACTTCCGCAAGAATACTACCCTTGTACGACAAGCCTGGCAACAGACGGAGCAAAGTATTTATCACAATTTGGGAATCTGATTCCACCTCAAGAACCGAAACCCCACGTTGCAATGCTAAATTCATACCTTTTTTAATAGCCAAAGCCTCCACCACCTCCACTGAATAAACACAATCGAACTTGACACCAAAACACCACTCCACTTGCCCGTGCAAATTACGAACAACCCCAGCTATTGACGTCCCAATCCCCGTCCTAACTGATGCATCCGTATTCAGCTTTAATACTCCATCCATGGGCGGCTGCCAATGCAGATGCTTCACCGGGACCCGACCCTTTGACCTCTCCACCTGTACACTACGGAATTCCTCAACCAGTTTAAGAGTTCGAGTAACAATCTCAGCTGCAGCAAGACGCTTATCAGAAAAAACCATTCTGTTTCTGTCAGTCCACAACTGCCACAGTAGGGTTGCAAACATGCACTGCTGCTCCGCACTAAGGACAGCCATAACCTGCTCAAACCAGCCCTCCAGCTCCCCGTCGACTTGCCCCACTAACGGCAACCCCGTCCTCTGATCAGTCCAAGCATCCATAATACGAGTGCAATCCCGAAGAGCGTGCTCACCAGTTTCTACCTCCACTCCACAACCTTTACACATTGGATCAATGTCAACATATGTCGAAATAAGGTTTATGCAAGTCGGTAAAATACCGTGAGCGACCCTCCACAGGAAGAAAATATGGGTACCGGTGACTGGTTTTGGCCGAGAGAGCCCTCAGACGAAGGATGGGCAGGTTTGGAAGAAGGTAAATGTGTTAGAAAAAACAGGTTATTTTCTAGGGATGATGCGAGACCATTAATATCGGCCAGATGATTCCCCAGAGTTTGGAAGACGTGTAGAATAGATATCGTCGTCACATCACGTGATGATGTGTGGGTATTGGGTAGAAATGAGGATTGTGTATCAGGTTGGATTGGTAAATGATGAATATGTATCAGGATATCTTGGCTAGGGTTCTGGGTCTTGTGTATCATGACGTCATCCCGTGCTGGAAGTATAGAATGTTGGGTAGTGTGGACAACAGGTTTAGAGTTAGGGTTAAAGCCAGGGTTTTGGGAAGATTGGGTTTAGTGAAATAACATGGCTTCATCTTGTGGGGAAATTCGGCTGGAGATAGACTGTTGGGTAGAAAGAGCAGAAGGAGTAGACTTAGGGTTTGGGGGAGGGCGGTTTTGGTGGAAAGGCGAAAGCGAACCAAAATCCTCTACCCCCTCATGCACATGAACCATTTCATAAGAAATCCCCTTCATGCGACGAAGAGGTAGAGCCTTTAGCCCAGGACCAAACTCCATGGAATCGGGATCAAGCTGTGCATCCCTTTCCATTAACTTACACGATTTGAAGTAATGACCCATTATCCCACAGAAGTAACAATACGATGGCAATGATTCGTATTTTAGAGGAACCCAAAGAGGGCTGCTTCCACACTTAACATGGATTCCAGGAAGCAATGGGTGAGAGATACACATCTCAACCTTAAAGCGGAGAAAGGCATCCAACCCAGAAGACGAAGGCTTCTCATAACAAATCAAACGACCAACCTTTCGGGCTACAACACACAAGACCCTTTCCGAGTGACATGCTAGTGGAAGATCATAAGCGCGCACCCACAAGGACACTTTATCCAAAACAATCGCCGATGGCTGTTCAAAACCAGAAACTGGTTTAATGGCAAACAGGTGATTATCAAAATGCCAAGGTTGGTTTTGGATTACCCATTCCCTGTCCTCCTCCTTTTCAAAGGAAAAGATCCACATACCTTTCCCCCAGTCCCTACTGGATAAAGTACCTGTAGGTTTGAAGGTTTTTAACATGACCTCGGCCATGGCGAAACCATTATATGGGCATTCAGTGCAAAGTTTTCCGACCAGACAAACGGGCTTTCCCCCAGACGGTGCAATATTGATAAGATTCACATCCTCGACCCCTTCCGTTTGTGAATTATCAAAAACCTGTTCACTGCTCATGACTACTCACAATAGGAAAAACACTCCAAGACCTGCAGATCATAGAAAACCAAAGAAAACACAAACCAGGTTAATCACCCAAAACCAAAGAAGAGAAACCAAAAGAAACGCAAAGGAAAGGAAACAACAAGAGAAAAAACGGGTAGAGAAAGAGAAGAAACGGGTAGAGAAAGAGAAGAAGCTAGTGGAAACCGAAGAGAAAGCTAAGAGAAACAATAATTAATCGGTGAAAAAGAAGGAAAAAAGAAAACGGCACGAGCCCTAAACCCTAACGAAAACTCTCAGTTTATAAAGATAAAGAAAGATTAGATAGTTTATAATATTTAAATTTATTAATAAATTCAAGGAAACATGTCTTAATACCTCATGTAGTAGTGCAACACATGTTACATATTTATATATTTTATGTTAATTAACAATCAATGTTATGTACTTATGTGTACAAATTATACCATGCAATTGATGCTTATTGCTTCCTAATAGAAATATTGTGTATTTATTTTCAAGCTTGTGAGAGGAGTGTGGTCGAAGTCATGACTAACAAAGACAATCGAAATCACGAAGTTTAGAGATGCTGGGAGGATGGTTGAATTTTTTCTCAAAGGAAGAAATCATTGAAAGATTGATTTTGGGTAGACGGTTAATAATATAGGTGGCAGTGGCCATGACAAAGGGCCAATAGGTTAAGGGCATGGATGCATGGTGAAGGAGAGCAAGATCGGTGTCAACAACATGACGATGACGACGTTCAAAATGAATATTATATTCAGGTGTATGTGGTGGAGTAGTAAGGTGGGTAATGTCATTGATAGTGCATGAGAAATGAACAAAGAGCAATAAACTCTCCCCCATTATCAATGTAGAAGACAATGCTTTTGGTTTTGATAATTTTTTTAACTAGAGCCTTAAAGACAATAAAAGTAAGAGGATACAACCACATATATTTGGAAAAATGATCAACAAATATAACGTAGTACTTTCCCATCTATTTATGAAACAGATGATGTTCACACACCAAAATACAAGAATTCAAGAGATGCAGACGTCGTAAGGATAGACTCATGAAATGATAGTTTGTGACTCTTAATGCATTTACAAGAATCACAAGAGAAATCCACAGGTTTATGCATAAAAAAATAATTACTCGAGATGATACTGTCTAGAATCTTGGTAGAGGAATGACCTAGTCTGGAGTGCCAAAATTGACATGGGTTGTTTCGTGGAGGCTAATGCAATAGGAATGGAAGTACGGACACTAGCTAACTGACTTGAAGCGAACTACACTAGCTTTCTACTGTTAGCTACCCCGCAAGAGTACGGGTTCACTGTAGTATGGGCAAGTATAGGGACCAAGTATTATCGAACCCAAGGGATGGTGTATATGCGAATAGATCCCTGAAGATCTACGCGTCGTAGTTAATATGAGTGTAATGTTTTTGGGTTTTTGAAAGATTAATTAAAAGACTGAAATAAACTAAGTAAACTAAAATACTAAAGCAATTAAATTAACTAAGGGTTGTGTTCTAATGAGATGGTGATGCTTAAGATAGGAATCCCTACGTATACTAACGGAGCAGGTACATAATCAAAATAACTGTGACAAACAAGAATTAACCTAAGTCTAAGAACGCAAGGTGAAAGCTCAAGATTCTAAACCCTAATACTTTACCCTAACACTCGACTCCACTAATCCACTAACAAGTTAATGGATTGTGCTTAATTAATGAGACCCTAATTTAACTAAGGTGATGCGGTCGTCCTCCTTCGCTAAACCGGTAGATGAATTAACCTTTCCTAAACCTTCTCGTTAAGACTACTAATTGTTATTGAGTGATGCGGTCGTCCTCTCTCTAACACTTTCGTACTAAATTTAAAGGTAAAGTTCAGATTAATTATAAGAATTCATTAATTAAGAGAATTAAAACTAACGTCACAAATTACCCTAATTACGTACCCACATCCTACTTCTACGAGTTCATCCTACCCTAAGCATGCAAGGGTTTTAGCCGGACATGGTTTTAACAAAAATAAAAGCAATAGAAGAAACAACGAACATAAACATAATGAATTGAACTAAGAAAATAAGAAACATGAACTAGGGTTTTAAAAGAAAATAATTCTAAGAACTGAAATTTAACTACTTAAAACGAAGTTTCAAAGTGTTTAAAGAAATCAAACTAACGTAAAGAACTAATAAACGAAAATAAACTAAGAATTCGTATGAAAAACCTCAACAAAATGTAACTAAAGCTTGCACGTCTCCTTCCTCTCCAAAAACTAAGTCTAAAATTATTTCTAACGTTCGGGGATCCTTCAAAACGTGTTTGGAAGAGGTATATATATGCACGGGTCGAAACGGGAGTTAATGGGCCGAAAATACGCATCCGGAGGCAAAAATCCATGGGCGCTCGAGCAGTGTAGCTCGAATGACACAATCGCTCGAGCGGTTCAGCTCGAGCTGGTCGAGCGTTGAAATCATTCTGCATGTTTTGGGCGCTCGAGCGATTCGCTCGAGCGGTGGCGCTCGAGCTGCTCGAGCGCAAGAAAGTTTCTGTACGTTTAGGCGCTCGAGCAATGCGCTCGAGCGGGGGCGCTCGACCTAGTCACTCGAGTGACTTCTAACTCCTCCCAAGTGATACTTTTCCTCGTCCGCACTAATACCAATCGTATTTCTTCAATATCTTCTCATCCGGGCATCCGTTTGAGTCGATTCAAAGTCCTACGAACTCCGTTTTTCGTCCTCTATTCACCTATGAGCATCAAAGAGACAAATTTATCAACGTGTAGAAATAATGCTCAATTGACTCTAAATACTCTATAAACTCGACCAAAACTAGGGCGTTTCTAGCTACGAATCATGACAATTTCACGCCTAATCAACCCCCCCAAACTTACCATATTGCTTGTCCTCAAGCAATGAAATAATAAGTCAAGTGAAATTGTTAGGAATGCGTAAAAAAAAAAATCAATCATGCAAGCTAATGAACTCAAGCTTCAAAAGTCAATCACCCGTATACTCACTCACTTTCTTTTATCGTACTCATGCAACAATAATAAGAAACACCAAGATCAAGCATGGATGTGCACTCAACGATGTGTTTCACTCCCTCACAAGTGTATATCAATGATTAAGGGACTCACTCAAACAATCAATCACTCATATCGGCAACCATAGGCTTGTAAGCACTCTCAACTCCGACCATACTCTAGAAATCAATGCCGAATCAAAAAGGACTTTTCTCAAGGTTGTAATGTAGGCTCTTTGGACAGGTGGGATAACAATATAAGGTAAAGTGACTAAAGTGAATGGAGAATAGAAAATCAAACTTTGGCACTTCGAGATTAGGAACAGACTACTTCAAACATTTTCAATCAACACCCTTTCAACTCCATACTCTCAACACTTCAAATTTTTTCTTTCTCACTCACTTTTTTTTTCAATCACTTTTTTTTTTCTCTTTTTTTTTTTTCGCACAAACACATGAGCTCAATTTTTTTCTTTTTGCTCATTCTCAATTTTCTTTCTCTTTTTCCCACATTTCATAAATTCATCACACCTTCTTCTCATATTCACTCAACAAACAACCTTTTCCTTTTTTTCAACTCAATTCACTCCCTTCATATTCACACTTTCCTATTCTCCACTCAAATTGGGACAAAAAGGCTTAGGAATTGGAATAGTGTTCATATGTGCTAGCAAATAAAATAGGCTTTAGGCTCAAAGGGGCTAACAAGGGATTCAATGTCATTGGTAAGAAATTTTTTTGGCTAAGTGACTCAATAAAAACAAAGATGGCCTAAGATCACATTCGGCATATCAAACTAGACACAATCAAGAAGCAAGAGCACACACAAGTTCTAGTATCCTCTAAGGTGATGATTCACTCACAAACGAAGAGATTAAATCATGCATTAAAATCTCATAAGGCTCAAAAGCTCACGGCTTTCACATCCATGCTAGTCCTAGTGCATTCTCACTTTCATCACACAAATACTCAAAAGAAAACTCATAAGCATACGGGTTCTTTCTCAAATCAGCTCAAACTCAAACACTCACACAAAAGAATTTCTAACTCACTCTACTCATCAAATCATACTCAAAGATAGCAATCAACAAGCATAAGATGATTGATAGGCATGAAATATGCAATCTCGAGTCAAATCGAAATCACCCCAAGGAGTATCTCAACTAACCAATAACCAATCAAACTCAACTCAAAGATAAGGGCGTGCATGCATGTGCAATGTAATCATAAAACAAATAAAAAAACTCCACCCCCCCAAACTTCGACCTTGCTAGAGGTCTAAGTTTGGGGTTGTGGGTTACCTCAACCAAATAATTCAATTTCTCTCAATAGCTTTGCACATTTCCTTGTCTCAAGTTGGTTCCTTCAATCTCCACTTCTTTGATACCTTTATTCCTTTAGAGACAAGCCTACAAGCAACTTACTCAAATACGAGGTTAAACATACGACTCAACAACATCCTAGTAACATAAAAGGAAAATAACTAAAAACACTCAAAAGCAAATAAAAAATGGGTTGCCTCCCATTCAGCGCTATTTTTAAGGTCCTCATGCCGGACCTAGCTCAAAGGAGCTTATGGGACATCATACTCAAATTTACCTCCCTTACTCTCATAAGAGTGGTGCTTGCATTCCTTTCCTTGATGCCCTTCCATCATGAAGTCCTTTGCTTCCTCCCCCACCTCAAGTGGTATAGGTCTCAACTCCTTCTCACCTTTATCTGGAGGAGTCTTACTAAACAATTTCTTGAGTTTGGACTTTTTCTTCTTAACTCCTCATTTTCCTTCTAACTGGACCACGTCCACTTTCTTCACCTCTTCATCCTTCAACTTCTTCACTTTATCCCTATCAAAATAATCAAGATCATAACGCTCATGGGTTAAATAATCAAGTGAAGGACTAACAAAATCATGAATATCAGAAGGATTAGGGATAGAAGGCGTGTCTTCAACACGAGGATCAATTGCATCCATGCAATACAAGCTCTCGTCCTCCCTCGGGTGTTTCATGGCTTCATATAGGGAGATCTTCACTTCTTGATCATCAACCTTCAACGTGATCTTCCCATTCGCCACGTCTAGCACCATCCCCGCCGTAGCTAAGAACGGTCTTCCCAAGATCAGGGGTACGTGCTCATCTTCCTCCATCTCTAGCACTACAAAGTCGGCTGGAAAGATGTGATCTCCAACTCTCACAAGGACGTCTTCAACCACACCTTGAGGTCTAGTAATAGACCGATCGGCAAGTTGAAGCGTCATCATTGTGGGTTGAAGTTCACCACCTTCCAGCTTATTGAAAAGCGACAAGGGCATGAGATTGATGCTCGCCCCTAAATCACATAGCGCTCCTTTCTTGATCCCGTTCCCAATATCACATAGGATCGTGAAGCTCCCGGGATCCTTCAGCTTTGGTGGGAGCGCCTTGTGCACTAATGCACTCACCTCGTGGTTCAGCTGCACCAACTTCGGCTCATCCACTCGCCGTCTTTTCGCAATCAAGTCCTTCAAAAACTTCGCATAGTGCGGCATCTGTTCCAAAGCATCATAAAAAGGAATGTTAATGTGAAGTTGTTTAAAAACATCAAGAAATTTTACAAATTTTTCATCAAGCTTCTTTTTCATGAAGCGCTGTGGATACGGGACGGGTATCACAGATTTGGGTACCCCCCCATTCATCTCTTTCTGTTTCTTTCACTTTATCCCTTGCTTCCTTTGCCTTCTTCCACTTAGGAACTCTCTCTATCTCCTCAAAGTCTTTCCCCTTCTGGGACTCATCCATATCTTTATGCTTCTCAATCCTTTCACTTTCAATCCCCTTCTCAACTTGGGGCGTCTCAGAATCAGCAGGCATCTGAGGACCTTCATAGTTTGTTCCACTTCTTAGCTGGATCGCCTTGCATTGCTCTTTCGAGTTCCCCTCCGACATTCTATTCACTGACTTTGCAATTTGGCTCATCTGGAGCTCTAAAGAAGTGAACCTTCGATTGTTCTCTTGTTGAGTTCTAGTCCACTCAACATTCATCTTCTGGAGCTCTTGATCACGATGATCACCCTTCTTATGCAACTCCTTCACATCGTACTCCAAGGATGACAACCACTTGCTCACTTCCTCCACCTTCTGAAGAATGGCTCTCAACATCTCCTCGGTTGATGCACCGCCTTCTCCACCAGGAGGTTTAGACCCCGGATCAACACCTGCAGGTACAGTAATACCAGCTTTTGGGTTAGCATAAGAAAAATTATCATTCTTCCTCCATGTGTTTTGAGGTGGTTGCTGGCCTCCTTGAACTCCTTGTGTGTTCCTCCATTGATTTTGAGGTGGCTGAGGGCCTGGAAGTACAAATGGTTGGCCATAAGAAGGCCTTCCATACTGATTACCACCTTGGTAGCCATTCTGATTGTAATACGGACCTCCCATGTAATTCGCTACCTCTTGCTGTCCACTTGGTTGGTCTACTCTCTCATTCTCTACTGCATGCTCTCCAACCAAATTCTTCCCCAACTCGAGGTTGTTTATCTTCTCCATCATGGCCATCAATAGCCTTCTCGTTCCTTCTCCCTCTTCAACCTGATGCACCCTCTGAAAATCTGCATCCACACCCCAAGCACCGACATTCGTGACAATATTGTCCACGATCTCCCTACACCTCTCTATGCCTTGGTTCAAGAATGCTCCGCCCGCACAGGCGTCTAAATGGTCTTGCCCCGCCTTGTTGGCACCACTGTAGAAAAATGCCATAATGTCTCCCTCATTGTACCCGTGCTGCGGGCACTCAATCAGCATGTTTGAGTATCTCTCCCACGCTTGGCGTAAATCCTCTCCGGACTTCTGGCGAAAGGACGAGATCTCAATTCTAGCCTTGATCGTCCTAGATGGAGGGTAGAATCGCTCGAGGAACAGACGCTCGAGCTCGACCCAAGTGGTAATACCTCCCCGCGGGAGCGTATTATCGTACCACTCCTTAGCTATTCCCGTCAATGAGAATGGGAACAGCCTAAGCCTCTTGGCATCTTCAGACATGCCATTATAATTAAATGTGGAGGCTATCATGAGAAAACTCCTCAGATGTGTATGAGGATTCTCCTTCCCGATCACTCCTTTGAATTGATTCTCGGTCAGCAGCTTTAAAATCCCCGGTGATATCGAGAAGTTGTTCGCCTCAACAGGAGGCAAAGCCACTCCATCATAGTACCGCTGTGGCTGCGCTGCGAACCTCCCTCGAATAGCCATATTGTGATCTACGTTCTGAGGAACGTGTTGAGGATTCGCAGCAGGTACGGGTACTTGTTGGGGTGGTGGTTGGTAAACAGGTGGTTGATTATAGACTGGTGGTGGATGATATGGATATGGTGGGTAAGGATAAAGTGGGTATGGGTAATGTTGGTATACTGGGTTGTTAAAAGGGTTATTTGGGTTTTGTGGGTAAGCAGGGTTGTTATGAGGATTATGGACAAGGTTCTGAGCTGGATTCCCTACGTTTTGTGTATCCGGGTTTAGACTCTGGCTATCCCCTAATGGAATTTGATTCTGGCTACCACTAACTCCAGTGTCTTCAACTCGGTCTACTGCCTGATTGAAATCGTTGGCAGCATCGTCCAACTCATTATTGATATCCATTGGTTCCTTTCCTAAGTCGGCAGCGTTCATCCTTCTCAAGAAGGCTCGGTTCCTTCTGGCTATTGTCTCAGGGTCCAACGGTATTCTCTCTTCGCTCGTATTGCCTTGTGAGCGTGTTTTCATAAACCTGACACACTAGCAGAAGGGTCAAAACGCAACTGCCGATTGAATACAAATAAAAATAAAAACAGAAAATAAATCACCCACTACTAACTACTAAGCTATCTACAAGTCCTATACAAAAGCATACAACGCCATCCCCGGCAACGGCGCCATTGACTTGAAGCGAACTACACTAGCTTTCTACTGTTAGCTACCCCGCAAGAGTACGGGTTCACTGTAGTATGGGCAAGTATAGGGACCAAGTATTATCGAACCCAAGGGATGGTGTATATGCGAATAGATCCCTGAAGATCTACGCGTCGTAGTTAATATGAGTGTAATGTTTTTGGGTTTTTGAAAGATTAATTAAAAGACTGAAATAAACTAAGTAAACTAAAATACTAAAGCAATTAAATTAACTAAGGGTTGTGTTCTAATGAGATGGTGATGCTTAAGATAGGAATCCCTACGTATACTAACGGAGCAGGTACATAATCAAAATAACTGTGACAAACAAGAATTAACCTAAGTCTAAGAACGCAAGGTGAAAGCTCAAGATTCTAAACCCTAATACTTTACCCTAACACTCGACTCCACTAATCCACTAACAAGTTAATGGATTGTGCTTAATTAATGAGACCCTAATTTAACTAAGGTGATGCGGTCGTCCTCCTTCGCTAAACCGGTAGATGAATTAACCTTTCCTAAACCTTCTCGTTAAGACTACTAATTGTTATTGAGTGATGCGGTCGTCCTCTCTCTAACACTTTCGTACTAAATTTAAAGGTAAAGTTCAGATTAATTATAAGAATTCATTAATTAAGAGAATTAAAACTAACGTCACAAATTACCCTAATTACGTACCCACATCCTACTTCTACGAGTTCATCCTACCCTAAGCATGCAAGGGTTTTAGCCGGACATGGTTTTAACAAAAATAAAAGCAATAGAAGAAACAACGAACATAAACATAATGAATTGAACTAAGAAAATAAGAAACATGAACTAGGGTTTTAAAAGAAAATAATTCTAAGAACTGAAATTTAATTACTTAAAACGAAGTTTCAAAGTGTTTAAAGAAATCAAACTAACGTAAAGAACTAATAAACGAAAATAAACTAAGAATTCGTATGAAAAACCTCAACAAAATGTAACTAAAGCTTGCACGTCTCCTTCCTCTCCAAAAACTAAGTCTAAAATTATTTCTAACGTTCGGGGATCCTTCAAAACGTGTTTGGAAGAGGTATATATATGCACGGGTCGAAACGGGAGTTAATGGGCCGAAAATACGCATCCGGAGGCAAAAATCCATGGGCGCTCGAGCAAAATGCTCGAGCGGTCCCGCTCGAGCAGTGTAGCTCGAATGACACAATCGCTCGAGCGGTTCCGCTCGAGCTGGTCGAGCGTTGAAATCATTCTGCATGTTTTGGGCGCTCGAGCGATTCGCTCGAACGGTGGCGCTTGAGCTGCTCGAGCGCAAGAAAGTTTCTGTACGTTTAGGCGCTCGAGCAATGCGCTCGAGCGGGGGCACTCGACCTAGTCACTCGAGTGACTTCTAACTCCTCCCAAGTGATACTTTTCCTCGTCCGCACTAATACCAATCGTATTTCTTCAATATCTTCTCATCCGGGCATCCGTTTGAGTCGATTCAAAGTCCTACGAACTCCGTTTTTCGTCCTCTATTCACCTATGAGCATCAAAGAGATAAATTTATCAACGTGTAGAAATAATGCTCAATTGACTCTAAATACTCTATAAACTCGACCAAAACTAGGGCGTTTCTAGCTACGAATCATGACAATTTCACGCCTAATCACTAACCACATATATAGCCCATTAACGCGAGATCTGCGTAAGAGAATCTCCCTCATATGACAATCCACCACCTGAAAGCTAGAAACAGAAAATAGTACATCCATATTATTTTCATGGCATAAACGAGACACTGAGACAGATTCTTGACATTTGTGGGACATGCAATACATCGGTAAATTTAGGAAAAACATGCAGAAAATGTAGTGAGCCAACATGTGAGATACCCAATCCATTACCGTCACCAATTACAACTCGTCATTACCATTATACGGGGCATACACCAAAAGATTGGAAATATCTATTGTAGTATGTGTTGATGGGCGAACAATGGAGTGATTAATAAACGAAACAGTTATCATTAAACTTGATAACAGGATAATAAATGAAAGAAGCTAACAGCTTTGTGGAGCTAGCAGCTTTGTAAAGCGAACAGCTTTGCAAAACAACGCTAATGTGATAAGCAAGATATTTAGGCGAGCAGCCTTGCAAAGAACAGCTGTGCAAGCGGCTCAAACCAAGATCAATTCGGGCGAACAACTTCGTAATGGAGCGAGCAACATTGTAAAACAATCCCAAGCAAGGAGCGAACAACTCAGAATGCCAAGGACCATGACATCCAACGAAGACGTGCAAGCGAGCAACCGGTCACCATCGAGAGCATCTCAGCAGTGCCAAAGACCAAGTACAACATTGGGAACTCCAAGAGTCACTAGCTTAGATATGGTCCAAGTGTCTTAACACTTGGCACCCATCCAATGAGCAATAGTGTAGATGTTGTACAAGTGTCCTAACACTTGGCAAAGATCCAATGGTTAAGCCACCAAGATGGTGACACATGGCCTCTTTGTATGTCTATAAATACTCCCTTCATATACATGAAAAAAGGAGAACAATTCAATAACATAGCAAAACTCTTGCCAAATTATTTCTTGAGCATTACTTAACTAAATTCCATGATCTTAGTTCTTGTTTGATGATCTTTCTTAGCAAAAACAGCCACTAATCATCTTGATCATAAAAAGATCATCAACAATTGGCGCTAGAAGGAGGGTGTCGAACCTTCGTTTATGAAAAAATCGAAGAAAGTTGAAGACTCCCACCGGAAATCTGCAAAATCTCGCCGAAATCCGGGAAGCAGTTGCCGGAAAACAAGAGTGCACATTCTTAGGACAAAGATGTATAATACTTTGAGGGTTTTAATGCATGTGTGCATGAACTAGGGTTTTTGAATCTTCATATTCACACACAAGGCTAGTAACCCTTGGGAAAAGTATTTGCAAGAACAAGATTACTTCACTCCTTTGTTTATCTCATACATTTTGGCAACCAAGATGGTCAGATCACAAGATGAACGACATTCGAGTGTATCTCCGAGTCGTAAACCGAGGACTAGGGTTTCGTCCACCGATGGACATGCACGAACGGTGAGAGAAACTTCGCAAAGAAACATTCAGGTCACCATTGATACAATCCCACCAGAAGTAGAAGCACTTGCTCAGAACCCGGAGGAGTTAGCAAAAACGATCGCTGTCCTTCAATCATTACAAAATCGACAAGCAGCAGGACCGTCAAGAGCACCTGTGACGACCAATCGAGCAGGCGAGCAGGGACGTACGGGCGAACAAAGAAGTAAAATGAGAGAAGATGCACGTCGGGACGAGGCCGACAGCGAGGAGGTCCGTAGAAATAAAAGGGAAAGCTCCATTGAGCGAACGTCTAGGGAGTCGAGGGGAATCATCACCAAGTCGAGCAGATGAGTCAAGCAAAAGTACTCCCAGAACAAGTGCTTTGGAGAGACTAGGTACAAGGAATGTAAATAGGAGGGAACCATCCCGAAAGAACGATGAGCGATCACGCCATCCTGCTCGTCCATCGGTGCATGACCGAATCAGGAGGTCAGCTTTTGGCCGACTAGGGCCAAATGGAGCTAGCAACGCTGCTAGGAAGACGACTCAGGAGAAACGTCCCGTTGGCAAGGAACTGCATCGTGAAGAGGTCACTGAACCCAATCACGATGAACAACCTTCCATCAGGAGGACTCCCCCAAATGAATTGCAGGAAATGAGAAAGGCGATCGAGGAATTACAGAGACAGTTGGAATCTCAGAGAGGTGTCGGATTGACTGTTCTCCCTTCTTCACCGTTATCTCCATCTGTCCTCAATGCACTAATCCAGAAGAAGATACAGTTTCCAGCCATCAATTTGTCGGACCCTCGCATTCATGCGACGAAATATTCGGATTTCATGATTTCGATGGGGGCAACCGACGCCACACAATGCCAAAATTTTCCACTCACCCTTGGAGATGGCCCGCACAGATGGTTTTCAGCACTGGCTCCTGGCTCCATCAACTCTTTTGCCCAACTAAGCAAAGAGTTTCTGTCCCACTTCTCAACTGTCGGGTCCTACTTGACCCACAGACACCGCCTGGCAGATATTAGGCAGGGAGACGAGGATTTTGATAAGCAATTTCTGGAAAGATTTGATAAAGTCTTACTGGGGGGCGAGATGGTGAGTGAGGACACGAAGATAGTGGCAGTGATGGCTGGTTTAAAGAAAGGAACTGATCTGTGGAAGGAGATGCACTTGACTTGTCCGAAAACATACGCAGAATTCAGACACAAAGCAGGGATCCATGTGTCAATGCAAGAGGCGTTACACAGAGAAATGGGAGATAAAGCTGACCCAAAAAAGTTTAGCAAGAAATCTGGTGGAAACGATTACAAAGCTCCGAAGAACATGAAGTCATTCAATGAAGGAGCTGAGTTGAAGGAAAAGTTGAATCAAGTCCTTACCATGTCTGTGGACGCTGTGTACGACAATGTTAAAGACAGGGAGATGTTATCAGAGCCGCGGAAGATAAGGCAAGAGAGAGGAAAACTGAACCCGAACAAATACTGCGCATTTCATCAGAACATCGGCCACTTCACAAGCGAGTGCCGAGATTTATTGAAGCAGTTGTGGAGGTTCTATGAGGAAGGAAAGCTGTCCGAGTTCGTAAAAAGGGAACCAAGTAAAAGACCAAGGGCATCAGTACCATCCAGTTCGGATGATGGAGACAGTGATGACCAACCAAGCAAAGCTGGTAAGAGAGGAAGGAAGGTCCCAGCAGCCCCAGCAAGGCATATCCCGGAGATCTTAATGCTGGAACCCACTGGACCAGTAGGTGGTTGTTCCGATGGGAGACCACCTATGTCAAAAAGAAAGAGGAAAGCGGAACTGAGAGCAGTGGATCAAGTGATGGAAGTGGGTGTGATGAATCCATCGACCAGACGAACAGGGGACCTGACTTTCTCAGAAAAAGACTTAGACGGGGTACTCACTCCTCACAATGACTCGTTGGTCATTTGTGCCAATATTATGGGGACAAAAGTGCATCGTCTACTTGTCGATACTGGTTCCTATACGAACATCCTGTTCAAAAGCACGGTGGACCAGCTAGGAGATTGCGCCGAGTACATCAAGGACTGTGATCACAAAATTGTAGGATTCGGGAATGCTGTGACCACCCCGCTAGGAATGGTTACATTGGCAGTCGAGCTTGTATCGGTCGAGGACCCGGAAAGGAAACTGAATAGGATGGTAGACTTTCTAGTTGTAGACCAACAGTCCACCTATAACGGGTTCCTCAGCCGTCCTTTCTTGCATGAATTCAAAGCAGCTGTTTCAACGTACTATTATTGTTTAAAATTCCCAACAAAGAAGGGTGCAGGTACAGTCAAGGGAGACCAAAAGAAGGCTCGTGCGTGTCTTTTGCAGATACAACTGAAGGATCATCAAGTCAACATGACAGACGGGTACTCAGACAAGGACGGAGGCGATAGCGAGGCCATGACTTCTATCGACATTGAAGTAATGGAAGTCGACGAGCAGTTATGCACAGACGAACAGCCACGCATCGACGAGCAGCTATGCGCAGACGAACAGCCGCGCAGCTGTGTGCAGATGAACAGCCGCGCATTGACGAACAACTGTGCATAGGCGCACAATTAGACGAGGACGAGCAAGAACGCGAAGATGGACAGTCTGTCCAAACGAGAGGTAGAGAAGCTGCTACAACCAGCAACGAGGAAGAACAAACAATGGCAATGAACGTTGATACAGAGGACATTGAGCCACGATTGGGAGCAGAACCGATGGAAATCGAGGATGAGCTAATGACAGAAGGGCCCATTATTGACCCCAGATGGAAAGGCCAGAAACGAAGGGCTACCCCGGTCGAAGAGTTGGAAACTGTAAAAGTCGACCCGAACCAAGAGGGCTTAGAACTCTTCATAGGGTCCGAGCTACCAGAGCCGTACATGACCAACATGATTGAGTTTCTTAAAGCAAACCTCGATGTGTTCGCATGGTCGCATGCAGACATGGTGGGCATCAGCCCCGAACATGCCTGCCACAGACTCAACATCGACCCGAGGAGGAAGCCAGTCCATCAGAAGAGGAGAAAATTCGGTCCCGACAAATACGAGGCGCTCGATGTGGAGGTTAAAAAGCTGCTGGATAACGACTTAATCAAACAAGCATTATGCCCGCAATGGGTGGCGAATCTGGTATTGGTCAGAAAAGCGACTGGAGCGTGGAGACTCTGCATAGACTTCACAGATCTCAACGCCGCCTGCCCGAAAGATAATTTCCCGTTGCCCCACATCGATCAGCTAGTTGATAGCACCGCTGGACATAAGCTTCTCATGTTCATGGATGCATTCGCAGGATATCATCAAATAGCGATGCATCCCGATGATCAAGAGCATACGGCGTTCTACACCAACAAAAACTTATTGTGCTGGAAGAGAATGCCATTTGGGTTAATCAATGTTGGAGCTACATATCAGAGATTGGTCAATAAGATGTTTGATGATCACATCGGGAAGACAATGGAAGTGTACGTAGTTGATATTGTTGTCAAGAGCTCCAAAAAGGAAGATCACTTGCAGCATCTAGCTCAAACGTTCGGGATACTTCGAACATACAACATGAAACTGAACCCCAAGAAAAACAGTTTTGGGGTCCATTCCGGGAAGTTCTTGGGACATCTGGTCAGTCAAAGAGGAATCGAAGCAAATCCCGTAAAAGTGAAAGCGATCATAGAAATGCAGCCACCTAGATCGGTTAAAGAAGTCCAAAGGCTAACCGGATGCCTAGCAGCTTTGAACAGATTCGTCTCAAGATCCGGAGATAAGTGCAGGCCGTTCTTCGAGGCAATCAAGAAGGGAAAGTTTCAGTGGACAGACGTCTGTCAACAAGCGTTCGAGCAGTTGAAAGAATACCTCAGCGATACGAAAATTCTTGCCAAGCCGATCCCAGGGGAGAAGTTATACTTATACCTGGCAGCTTCAGAAGTAGCAATCAGCTCAGTACTCGTTCGAGCAGAAGGAAAGTTCCACCTGCCCATCTACTATGTGAGTCAAGCTTTACACGAAGCAGAACTCAGATACTCACCGACAGAGAAGCTAGCGTATGCACTGGTGATGAACGTCAGAAAACTTCGTCCATATTTTTTCGACCATCAGGTGGAAGTGTTGACAACGTTCCCGCTCAAGCAAATACTGCACAGACCCGATGCGGCTGGTCGCCTTTTAAAATGGTCATTGGAAATCAGTCAGTTCGGGATTTCATATGCTCCTCGAACAGCGATCAAGGGGCAAGCCTTAGCAGACTTTATAGTCGAACTGACTTTCCCCCAGGATCCGACGAGAGGACATAGCCATCCCTGGCACATGTATGTTGACGGATCGTCAACTAATACAGCATCGGGGGCAGGTATAGTCTTGATAAGCCCAGATAGGCAAGTTTTTACTTCAGCAGTCCGGTTCGAGTTCATGGCGACAAATAACGAAGCAGAGTACGAAGCTGTGATCGCTGGATTACGCCTAGCATTAGCAGTTGGAGTAAGAAAGCTACAGATTTTCGGGGATTCACAATTGATTGTCAACCAAGTTCGAGGGGAGTACGAGGCAAAGGACGAGAATATGGCCTTGTATCAAAAGATTGTTGCTCACCTGGCCTCCTTGTTCGAGCAAATATACATCGAACAGATACCAAGAGACAACAATGCTCAAGCAGATGCATTAGCCAGGTTAGCAACTAGCACGGGACCAGCAGAGTTGACAGGAGTTACGCTGACAAAAATGTCCAAGCCATCAACCGAAGACTACAAGATGTATCAAGTCAACGAAGATTTCGAAGAGGACGACTGGAGGATACCAACCATTGAGTATTTACAAAACGACAAAAAGCCAGACAATCCGTTTGAAGCTAACAAGTTGGTCAAAAGAGCAGCAAGATACACCATGATGGATGGACAGTTGTATAAAAGAGGAATTTCACTCCCACTTCTAAAATGCTTGGCTAGGGGGCAAGGGCAAACAGTACTGAAGGAAATTCATGAAGGCACATGCGGAAATCACGCTGGAGGACGGGCATTAGCGTACAAGACCGTAAGACAAGGGTATTATTGGCCGACCCTCCTCCAGGACGCAATCAAAGTTGCCCGAACTTGTCATAGGTGTCAGTTGTTCGCCCCAAACATCCACAAGCCCCCACACGAACTAATCTCAGTCAATAGTCCATGACCATTCGCAAAATGGGGAATTGACCTCATCGGGCCTTTTCCACCGGGAAAAGGAAATGTTCGATTCACAGTGGTGGCAGTAGACTATTACACGAAGTGGGCTGAGGCAGAAGCTCTTGTGCGAATCACACAGGAGAAAATAATTAACTTCATATGGAGAAACATTGTTTGTCGTTTCGGGGTGCCTCAAGCGATCGTGACGGATAACGGAAAACAGTTTGAAGGAAAAAAGATAAGAGATTTTTGTGAAAAGTGGGGAATGAAGAAACATTTTTCAACACCGTACCACCCCCAGTCGAATGGCCAAGTGGAAGCAGTGAACAAAATAATCAAATATATTTTGAAGATCCGCTTAGCCGACAAACAGGGGAAATGGTCTGAGGAGCTGCCGGAGGTATTGTGGGCATACCGAGTATCACACAGAACAAGTACAGGCGAAACACCTTTCACAATGGCGTTCGGGACAGAAGCAGTAATACCAATTGAGCTACAGATCCCGACAGGTTGAACAGCTGCGTTTGACGAGGAAGAAAATAACTCCGCATTGGCAGCAGAGTCGGACTTGCTTGAAGAAAAAAGAATAACAGCAGAATTGAAAAATGCAATTTATAAGAAAAGAGCGGCGAAGTACTACAATTCTCAAGTAAAAGCAAGAGAATTCGAAATTGGGGACTTGGTACTTCGAAAAGTTTTAACACCACCAGGAGTATTCGGCCCGACTTGGGAGGACCCATACAAGGTGACGAATAAGTGGCACAACGGCACATACGACCTTGAAGACATGGAAGGCAAGTCGTCCCAATACTCCTGGAATACTACTTTACTCAAGAAGTACTATCAATAAAGTCCTGTAAGTCTTAGAAGTTTTACAAGTAGCTTCTTGTAATTTTGAAACTTTTTTGCAAGAATTTATATAAAAGCGAGCAGTTGTGCAGTTACTAGGCGAGCAGAATTGTATTTATCTTTTGATTTACTTTCTTTTAAATTGAGCCTTTAGTCCAGAATACTTGGTTGCTCGCCCAAAAAAAAAAAAATTTTTTGCAAAGTACAAGTCTGTTATAAGACGAACAATAGAGCTTATTAAATGCAAAATAAGGCTAAGTCCCTAATGGACCAATAGCCCACGTTAATGCAAGGCCGAGTCCACAAGCGACCAAAAAGGCCCAAACTATTAAAGGTCAAGTTCTGTAAGAACCGAGTGACCAACTTAAAATTTGACTAAGTGTTTACCTTAAGAAAAAAGGAACACTTAGAAACTGAGTCATAAGCCAAAAGCAATAAGCGAGCAACTAAGTAAGACAAACAAAGAGGCGTAAATTAGTAGATTAGCAAAAGTTTTCATTTCATTGTCAAAATATGTTTACAATAGGAATGATCAGATAAGTACAAAAAGAGACATCCTATTGTAAGTAAAAAACTAAATCCTTCAAGAAGGAGGAGCATCTGCAGCGCTGGTCGCCTGAGCACTAGGCTGCTCGCCCGGGGCACTTGTACCAGCCCCATCTATAGGAGTTAAGGGAAGCGAAGGTAACCCCTAAAAAACTTCATCAGTGGCCGTTGCGTTGGTCGCCGCTGAGGAGGGATCAGGCTGGGCCGCTGAGCTGGTCGCCGCTGGGGTGGGATCAGGCTGGCCGCCATAGGTTGGAGCAGTGATGTCGACCTCCTCGCCGAAGACGTCTAGAGGGAAGCCGAGATCGGCTAAATCGGAGACGAACAAGGTTGAACCAGGAGCAGGAGGGTAATTCTTCACGTACTCAATGAAGTCCGCCTTCACCGCGCCACGAATATCTTGATTATGATCGTGGGCGAAGTGGACAGACCTCAAGCATTCGGCAAAGGCACAGATGTACCCAAAGTTGGTCTTGTACAACACCTCTTGCTCGTGGACTTCAAAGTCGATCATGCCTTTGCGCTCCTCCTCCAACCTCTTGATATGCTCCTCGGCAGCTAGCAGGCGAGCAGCTAAGTCTGCTCGCTCCTTTTCAGCCCTTTCAGCTCTCAGATCTGAAGACTTCACCTCCAGCATCATCTTTTCAGCCTTGTCCAAGGCACTCTTTTTGCCAACCAAAGAGGCCTCCATCTTCCTCTCCATTAAGGCCAGCTCCTTAGCATGCTCGGCCTTGCACTCCTTAATGGCAACAACTCTTTCCTCGTCCATCCTCTCCACGCGACGACCCAAATCACGGTTTGTCCGCTCGAGCCCCATGACTTGGTCGAGCAGCATCTGGGACTGGATCAATTGATGGCTAGCATTGTACGCCACCAAGCGAACATTGTCACTAGCAGATTGGCTAGCAACAATGGTGTTCGCCAATTTCGTCTAGGCTCTTGGAACTGTCTCGGCTGCTCGGCGAACAGGGACGTCAGGGATCTCAGAGAATGAGGAAGGTGCATTCTTCACCACATAGAAATGGTGAAGAGTAGTCCCGCGGCCAGGATAATGCGCTGGGTTATACCTAAAACAGAAACACAGTAGTTAGTAAGCGAGCAGCACTGCACCAAGTGGCGAACAACAAACAAATTAAAGACAATTAACTTACTCCTTGATCTTAACGGGGTCCCAACCCAAATAAGAAGTATCTTTGGGATTGTCCCCTCTCTTGGTCGCTACCAGGCCAGCGACCACTTGTTGTTCGTCCACAACTTCCAAGGAGGTGGACTTAGACGCAGGAGATCTGGGAGCAATGCTGCTCGCCTCCCCCACAGTTTTTGATCGCTTCGAGGCATGATCATCACTGCGAACATCGTCGCCCCAGGGCACTTTCTTCTTCTCCCTCTCCCGTTCCCTCTCCTTTTCCTTCCTCACGTCCCGTGGAGAGGAGGTAGTTTTAGCCGCAGGCTTGCGGCGACCAGCTCCGGCGGCTGGGCGACCAGTGGGGTTCTCCCCTGCTCGGAGGCGAATGATGGCAAGGGGAGGGTCCATCTTCCTTCTTGAGGCTTCGGCCATCTGTTTAACTCGTCTGGCGAGCAAGTAGTAGGATTCCGGCATAGACGGGATGGCAACGGTAACTCGTTGATCTAACAAATACAAGAAGTTTAGGTGAGCAGGAAAGGATAGGCGAACAAAAAGAATAAGAATAAAGAAGACTTACCTTCAGGGATAGCAGCCTGAGCTTCAAGATGGTGGGGACTCGTAATCAAACCAGCAAGCTTGCGGCAATGAGCTTTAGAAAGATGTTCCAAATCACGACTAGCAGCGTCGTGAAGAGAAATAACGGCTAACGTGAAGAGATATTCGTCGCTAAGATTGGGATGCCCCCACTTCAAGATTCTCGGACCTGCAAAACAACGAAAAGGATTAAAATTAGTCCTACTTATGAATTAGCAAGACAAAATCAGCCCTACGTTTGATTTTTCCAAAGCCTTCAGGTGACATGATGCGCGCCTGCCCGCCAGCGAACCCCTCAGTTGCTCGCCAATCTCCGCCAATATAGAAGAATTGACAATGCCAACCCTTAATCTTATTGGGAACACCTTCAACAAGTTTCACTCCGGTCTTCGCCTTAACATAATACCAGCCAATACCGTCCTCAGAAATAGTTAAGGCATAGAGAAGCTCCGCAGTTGTTATTTTGTTCTTGTAACCCTCAAGACCAAAAAGAGTCATGAAGGCTAGAAGAGTACTCCAACCATTCAGAGTGATTTGAGTGATCGCCAGATTCATGTCAGATAAGAAACGGCCAATGAGCGGATGAACGGGGAGCGGGAAGCCCGTGTTCAGAACATCCAAGTTGATCGTCGTGCAACCAGGTGGGGGGCGATCAGCAGTCTCTCCTTTCTTCGGCACATACATGAATATATCGTAGGGGATCTTGTATGTTTCACGGATGCTCGCCAGATCACTCTCCACACATACACTAGCAACCTTGCTCGCTGCAAAGTCCCCATCCTGAGCCTTCATAATTACCCTCGATGTGGGGGCAAAAGTCTTCGAGTAGCGAGCAAAATAGTCCGCCCACTCGTCCTCACGAACAACTCCTTCCGGGATCCGAGATTCTGGTGTAGTTTGAGAGATGGGAAAATTGATTTCCCTTAAAAACTCCCAAGTAAGCGTAGGACCTCTCTGCTCGCCAACTCGCTGCTCGCCAACTCGCTGCTCGCCAGCAGTGTCAGCTTGATCGCCATCAAGGTCAATTGAACCCTCTATCTCCGCGGCCACTGCTGTAGAATCTTCTCCGAGGTCAGAAGATGTTTCAGGTTCGCGAGCAAGAGGGTGAATCTCTTCTTGATCGCCCGAACGATCAGCGGCGTACATCTCTACTGAGCGAACAACGGAGCTCGCATCTGAATCCGTGCCTTCGTCCACCAATAACGTGCGCGGGTTGTTCGCCAACGCTTGGCGAACAGATCTGCGCGGAGAAGCCGTATTTACGGGTCGTTTTTCCGGGTTTCGCCCGGGTCCAGATTGAGAGGAACTTGAGGGGGAAAACTCCATTTAAAATAAGTAATGGAGGAATTTGGCCAATTATGGGGTTGTATACGGATAATGACTCCAACGGAGGGGTTACGGCGGCGACAGTGTCAATAGGACGGTGGCGCAACGGTGGTCCACGGCCGGAGTTACAGTCACAGTTGCGAGAAGTGCGAAAAAAGAGAAACAATTTACGAAATTAAGAAAAAGAAAAAGGAACGTAAGATAGATTACCTTCAAAGAAATCAAAATCAAGGGCAAATACAGAGGAATCTGGGCGCAAAAATCACAAAGAAAAAAAAGCTTCAAAATGCTTGATAATGGCGGAAGTACGGGAATCGAAAGAAGAAAGGAAGAAATGAAGGAGAAGTCACGTATTTATAAGGATAAAATGGGGCGAAAATGCGATTTTTTCTAAAAAACTATAGGCCCCTATATGCAAAATGGGGAAACGCGCGTGACTGACGCGACGCCTCGCATCCTGTGCCTCGGGAACTCAACCGTCGCGATACGAAGAGGCGTTCGCTGCTGGTCGCGTGCATGAGTTCACATGCTCGTTTGTTCGCCCAATTGCTCGGATGCTCGCCCGTGTGAACAACCATGTCACCTTTTTGCTCGCCCAGTTTTCAAAGAAATTATAGCTTGGTCCCAATTGATCAATCCATGCCCAACATGAGACCAAGTTAGGGGGTAATTATTGATGGGCGAACAATGGAGTGATTAATAAACGAAACAGTTATCATTAAACTTGATAACAGGATAATAAATGAAAGAAGCTAACAACTTTGTGGAGCTAGCAGCTTTGTAAAGCGAACAGCTTTGCAAAACAACGCTAATGTGGTAAGCAAGATATTTAGGCGAGCAGCCTTGCAAAGAACAGCTGTGCAAGCGGCTCAAACCAAGATCAATTCGGGCGAACAACTTCGTAATGGAGCGAGCAACATTGTAAAACAATCCCAAGCAAGGAGCGAACAGCTCGGAATGCCAAGGATCATGACATCCAACGAAGACGTGCAAGCGAGCAACCGGTCACCGTTGAGAGCATCTCAGCAGTGCCAAAGACCAAGTACAACATTGGGAACTCCAAGAGTCACTAGCTTAGATATGGTCCAAGTGTCTTAACACTTGGCACACATCCAATGAGCAATAGTGTAGATGTTGTACAAGTGTCCTAACACTTGGCAAAGATCCAATGGTTAAGCCACCAAGATGGTGACACATGGCATCTTTGTATGTCTATAAATACTCCCTTCATATACATGAAAAAAGGAGAACAATTCAATAACATAGCAAAACTCTTGCCAAATTATTTCTTGAGCATTACTTAACTAAATTCCATGATCTTAGTTCTTGTTTGATGATCTTTCTTAGCAAAAACAACCACTAATCATCTTGATCATAAAAAGATCATCAACAGTATGATGTGAGGCTCCAGAACCCAATATCCATTCGGAGACGGTGGGGGTCGAGTTAGTTATATGGGTCGATGCAGAAGAATATGCAGAATTAGACTGAGATGAAGCCTGATTGGCTGGAGCGTAAGTGAAGTGTGGGCAGCGACGAGTTAAGTGACTTGTTTCCCCGTAGAATTGACATTTCCCAAGATAAGGGCGTTGAGAGCAAGTCGGCAAACGTGCAGAGGACAATGCTTGCACGAGCCAAGTGGACGATGCAGATTGATGCGTCTAAAAAGTAGATCTGGGATTGAGCATGACTATTGTAAACAAAAAAAAAAAATGTGAACAATACCCCGTGAAAAGTACCAGTCGTGAATAGTGTCACTAAGTGAACAATAACTTTTTTTTTTGTAGAATCGAAATTGAACGTGAATAACTTCTGGAAAAAAAAAATATAAAACACGGGATATGTGGAACTGTGATTAGGATCTGCAAGAAAAAATCAAATATTTGACATATTCTTGGAGATTCAATTGATAGTGAGAATAAAAAAAAATCGACTTTAGCCTAATTAGCTCTGGTTACCATAAAGAGAATATTGAATGGAAAAGATACTTATTCACACTATGAAATGGAAGATAAATACGAGTACAATTACAACTCAATGGTTCAAATAAATCGATGTGGGATAAAATACAAAACAAATACATATTATCCCTATTACTTTCTAAAACATTTTTTAATAAAATACTTTTTTTTAGTGAAACACTTAATATATTTTACTGAAATATGAATTAATATTTTTCAATAAATATTATACAAATTTGTCTTTATGCTAAATGTGTGCTATATTAAAAGACAGTATGCTAAATGTGTGATAAATGAGCTTTTGTCTTTATGATACGTGTGTCAAGATTAAAGTATGAAACACTATGTGTTCAATAATCCCATCGTCCACGTTGTATCGAATATTTGTATTTTGCAATAATACTCCATCTAAAAATCTGATGATATTTGTTATTATAAAATAATAGAAAAATAGAAAAGAAAAAGAACAAAAGAAAAAAGTTCTGGTGGAAATACACCAAAGATTTGGTGGCTGTAGTTGGTGGTGTACGTGGGCCACTCCCACATTTCGGCCACTATCAGTGGAGCAAATTACCCAAAGTACCCCTTGATTTGTACTTAAAGACTGCAGTTCGCATTCGGTGTGCTCTGTTGGACTATTGTTGCGTTTTTTTTTTTTTTTTTTAAATTGATTATTGGTTGGGACCCTTATTACTTATAAGCACACAATTTTATTTTCCTATTTTATCAGCGTACTAATATCTTCTAAGACAACTTATCAAAATATCTCCGCACTCTTTCTTTTTTTACATCCCATAATATTTTTCACGCCCAAAAATAAAATAAAATAGTTTTACATTTTTCAATATTTTTAAAAAAATGTGTCATTCCACATATAAAAATTAATATTAAATGGAGGGAGTATATATCTTTTATAACAAAAATTGAAAGTGAATTCATTTAGTAATACCATTATATTAATTTAGTAATATCACTATTATTATAAACTAATACTATATGCACTAACATAAAATAAATTAAGTAATATCACTACTCTTATAAACTAATACATTAATATTTTGCATACATATAAACACGTCGAACCATGTGAATAAATGCTATGATATTATTTTATCTAAGAGCTCATTTGCTTTGATGGATAAACCCAAATTGATTATTTTATACTGCTTAATTCAGTGTTTGGTTTATAGGTTTATGGTCCGAAACTCGAGGTTGACCCGAGACTATTTTTGAAAGAAATCCCACCATCGCGAGACAAATAAACCGGGTTGGGTGAGTGAGATTACTTAATCCGAGTTGTCAAGATCATATAAAAATAATTAATCCATCAAACCAAACATACCAATTACATTTAAGGATTACAATCCTACAATATACTTCTACAAAATTTTATCCATAGTTATCAATCTCATCCTGTAAAGCAAACATACCATAAATTATAATAATATTATTGAATTAATATTATAATATTACTGAATAAATGCAATTGTACTAATTTTTTATGCTGAACAAGTTTCACTGAATACTAACTAATCAAGTCTGTAAAAAAAAAAAAAAAAAATACTAACTAATCAAGAATAACATAAGTATGCATTGTTTCTTTTGCTAGATAAAATTGAGGCAAATTTTTTTATATAGGCCAAATCCCAAGTTAGATTGCAAAAATAGGGGATTTTGAAAAAGGTTTACGTATATAGGGTTGATCGCGCCTGGGAGAGGCGATCAACTGAGTAGATCGCGCTCCCCAGGCGCGATGCATAACTGACCTCTTTTTCCACTCTTGAAGATTCGCCACGTCGTGGATCGCCTCTGGCAAGGGCGATCCACGACAACTTCTGACGCACTTCTGACGCACTTCTGACAACTCCAGTAAAATTTGTTCCCATATAAAATGTTAATACAATTACACAAATAATTTAAGTAGTACTACCTCCGTCCCATTTTTTAATTAATTTTAATTAACTAATTTGTTCCCGTATAAAATTAAATTTATTCAGTAATATTATTAAATTTATTTTCGTATAAAATTAAATTTTAAATACCCTCATCTTTCACCCGCCATTTTAGTATTCCACCTCCTTCCTTAATTTTGACCGAAATTTCAGTCCAAAATATAAAATAAAATTCCTTTTAGAAAAGAAAAATGAGGGCTGCTTCAATTAAACCAATATTGACTATGGAAGAAAATATTATTTTCAATTTAAATTCATAACTTAATTTACAGTTAGGATTTAAATTTCTTGATTATTGTACCTAGAAGAAATGTCTAATACAACATTATGTCCTTGCAGCTGTGCAAACTCCAATCATGGTTGAAGCCAGAGGACTGCAAAATGATGGAAATTTACAACAATGCCCAATCCCATGTACCAGCGATCAAGAGTGCATTAACTCTCTTTGTGGCTTGAAATGCATAAATGTTTCGCCTACTAGAAGAGTTTGCTCCTAAATTATTTTGCAAATTAGGCAACAGTTATCCTGTTATTGAATAAGCGAAATAAAATTTTATAATTCGACGGACTTGATTGCCAATTTTGGTTATTATACTTTTGTAGTTTGTATGGCTATTTTGATTTGTAATTGAATCGATTGATGAATAAAAGAATTGTTTTTTAAAAAAATTAAAAAATATTTTTGAAAAATATTTTCTTTTTAAAAAAAATCTTCAACGTGTAAATTGTAAAATTTTGCAGTTCCGACAATTAAAATTCAACAGGTCATTGATCAATAAAAATGGGCAAGTTAACATTATGGAAATCAATTTCGAACATCTATATTACTTCTTAACTTTTACAGCATCACATTTAAAAATTAATTTTTCCTTGCTTTTAAAATGGCGGGTGAAAGATGAGGGTATTTAAAATTTAATTTTATACGAGAATAAATTTAATAATATTACTAAATAAATTTAATTTTATACGGGAACAAATTAGTTAATTAAAATTAATTAAAAAAATGGGACGGAGGTAGTACTATTTAAATTATTTGTGTAATTGTATTAACATTTTATATGGGGACAAATTTTACTGGAGTTGTCAGAAGTGCGTCAGAAGTGCGTCAGAAGTTGTCGTGGATCGCCCTTGCCAGAGGCGATCCACGACGTGGCGAATTTTCAAGAGTGGAAAAGGAGGTCAGTTATGCATCGCGCCTGGGGAGCGCGATCTACTCAGTTGATCGCCTCTCCCAGGCGCGATCAACCCTATATACGTAAACTTTTTTCAAAATCCCCTATTTTTGCAATCTAATTTGGGGCCTAAAATTGATGAATAATTATTCCTAATTCGTGGAACAATTAGTCCAAAACTATTTATATGAAAACCATCCTTATGACCAATTATCTCAAGCTGGTGTCATATTAATCGAACAAATGATAAATCATGTTAAAATATCAATCCTTCCTAATTCAATAGGATTTTTATCAATTTAGGGCCTGAAAGATAGTAAGATTATCAATTTAAGGCCTGTAAGTTTTTTCCTTATCGATTCAGGGCCTGAAAGATTAAAAACTATCGATTCAGGACCTGAAAGATAAAACTATTAATTTAGGACTTACTCATTTTAAGACCGTGTTTGGTCTTTTATAATTGTTTGTTATCCGATAATATTTTCATAAATCATTTGCCCAAAAATATAAAAGATATATTAATTTTATGTGATTTTAAAAATATAAAACAAAAGAATTAATGAAAAAATAATAATGTATATAAATAAAATAAGAATATAAATTATAATATATCAAACATAGTCTTAATATTCCTAAGTATTAAATTGATAGGTTCTATATTTCCCGTCTTGGATTGATAGTTTTATACTCCCTCCGTCCATGAGTAAACTTCCCACTTTCCTTTTCGGGCCGTCCACGAGTAAGTTTTTCATTCCATAAATGGAAATAACAACACTCTATTATATATAAACTTTAACCTTCAAACTCACACAATATTACCAAAAAGCCACTCATTCACTTTACTTTTCAACACTATTCATTACTTTATCTCAAAAGTCAACATATGGCCTACCATATATTAATAAACAAATACACTTTCTTAAACTATTCAACAAAAAGAAGTGGGAAACTTACTCGTGGACGGAGGGAGTATCTTTTAGGTCTTGAATCGATAGGAAAAATCTTTTAGCCCTTAAATTAATAGTTTTATCATCTTTCGGGCCTTGAATTGACATTATTCTAATTCAATAATACATACATGCCCGTATAATTAAGATTGACTAATCGGCTTCCCACATCGGTGGATGTAATAAGAATATAAGATTAACTATAGAGATGGTTTGAGAGGTTGAGAAGTCGTGCTCCACTAAAGGTGTGCCTTTTATTTTCATAACTTGGTGTTGGGCTGTAACCTCTTTCCCTTGCCTTCTTATAATATTCAGTGAGATATGGGAATCAAATATCTTATTAGTAATAATAAGATGAATATTAATTTGCTGGTTGCTTTCCCTTATATTAATAATTCTAACAAGTAATAAGATGAATATTATCTTATAATAATATATTCACAAACCTCTCCAAGATGATGTGTCAACACCACCTTATTCTTAAATCTCTCCATTTTGAAATACTATGTGCTCTTATTAAAAGTTGGTTAAACTTTTAATCTCGACCCTTCGTTCTATATCATTAAATCTAAACCATTAATTTATATCTGCATAATTAATGCAAATATATATTTTTTCCATTTTCTTATTTAGTTATTTTTAGAATTTATTATAAATCATATTTTTTCCAAACCTTAATGTAATTAAATATGATCTACTTATTGAATGAATCTAAATTTATCATTTCTAAGTTTGAGTTAGTATATATAGTATAATATAATGTTCGATTATTTTTTCCTAAAATAAAAGGTATATAGTTATATATTCCAAAGAATATTCTTATGTGATATATTCTTATTATGGACAAGATATAATATTGCATGCATTTTTTTTTATTATAAATAAGAGCATATTGTATTTCATTTTTTCACATCAAAGTTTCATTTGTTCCACTCTTTTACTGAGATTTCTCCCATCAATTGTTGGTTAGTTATATATCTATTGTTATTAGTATATTTGTTTTATAATTAAATTCATCATTTTAAGTGCTCACAGTTTGGAGCTCTTGTTACAAGTGGACAAACTTTCAAATTGCTCCCCATAGGGAACCCATTTTGCATTTGCTACAACATGGAGATTTTTTTGGTCAAAGGATAAATCCCAAGGTGGCGACGTCCCTTTGGGCGGGTATCATTTGGTCCATCTGGAGAAGTAGAAATGAATTAGTGTTTAATGGTGAAATTCCGAACGTGACAAGAAAGGTTCAAGAGATAAAGGCTAGGGTATGGTCTTGGATTGAGGCAAAGGAGTCTCTGAGTATGAGTTGTTCGATTGGTGACTGGTTTTCGAATCCTAAATCCTGCTTGGTTACGGCTGTTTAGATTTAATGTAAGGGGAGTAGTAATTCACTGTGTAATCTTGATCTTTTGTAAGGGTCGAGTACCCCTTGTACTCTTTATTAATTGAAGTTTCCCGATCAAAAAAAAAAAGTGCTCACAATTAGATTAGATTTAAATATCAATATCAATATGAATGTAATAATGATTGTTGATTTATGCTCTACATCGTTCAGTTTAAATATTCTTCATGTGCACAAATAATAAATTTAACTATACCATGTATTTTTATCTGAATAATTATGATGGTTTAATTGTTGTAATTTAAATCTCATTTTAGATTTCAAGAGTATGACACCTCAATTTTCTCTTATTTCTAATATCAAGAGTGAGAGCCAAAAATTGACCGTTAAAGTTAGGATTGAAAAAGTTGGACAATATTTTTTAATGATTCTAATAGAGACAAGTTTTACTTGGAACTCATTTTGATCTATGAACGTGTATTTGTAACTTTAAAGTTTATTTCAAATTTTGTATTGTTTCTTATATAAATTAATTTCTTACCGTATACTCCCAATAACTAATAATGTTGATTAATTTATAAATTATTCAATATTGAAATGGAAATTGATTATTATTAAATTATTAGTCTAAGTAATGTTATTCCATAATTGTTATTAATTTATGTGAATTTTTATTTATTTTTAATTATTTAGTTTGTAGGATATACCTATATAGTTTAGTGAAGGGCATGGGCCACAGCTAAACAAACCCCATAATTTATTGTATATACCTCGAATTTTTTTAAACAAAAATACTCTTATATTAAATGTCTACAGAAAATAAATATAATATATTTTTTCAGTACGCAAAATTCGCGTGAGTACACTCTAGTATATATATATGTATATCATTATTTATTATTTTCTATAAATAGCACGTATTATTTTCTATTATGTACATATAATATTTTAATATTGTATTTAACTCCGTTTGGGATATATATATATATATATATATATATATATATAAATATATATATATATTTATATATATATTTTGTTGGAGAATTAAATAAATAAATTGATTTTATACATTCTTAAAAGTTCGAACTTATATATGAGATAAAATTATTTTATGGTATTAGAAGCAAAAGGTTCTAATAGTAAGGGGAGTGCAGGATCCGTTTAATTCATCTGTTTCAATATTTTCATTTTTTCTTGTCATTCCATTGCTTCGTATATTTTTCCCTTTTCTATCGTTGAAATTTCAAGATAAGATTAAATTTCATGGGGCAATATGCACACAAGACTAATTACATATGCAAGGAAGATGAGAAAAAAAAAAGAGGTATTAATTGAGACACTTAAAAACAGACGGATATAACAACACTGACTAATGAAGCTATATATATGGGGTCTACGGAAATATTGTTTTACCAACTTTATGGAAGCACAAACTTCTTGATCTAAATTAAACCTAATAACTGATTTTCCAAAGTGGACCAAACTTTTTAACAGGACCTGTCAAAATGATAGTTAAAAAGCTTCTTGATTTGGTGGAGTTGGGCTATGTTTATTTATATATTTGCAAATTGTTTGACTCTAGGCTACAAATAGCATGTTACTTGATTATAATATATATAGTACTGATAAAATTAAGTTAGTTTTTTTTTTTTTTTTACTTTATTTTATTTTATCGGACAAATGGTGATTCGAGCATGACTTTATGGACAAAGTATATAGTGAAAATAATTCATACATAAACCATTGAAGGATATTAGTTGTTTTCACTAAAGAGTATTAGTTGTTTTCAATAAAGAGTATTAATTGTCTTCACTGAAAAGTCTTAGTTGTAACTAATACTCTTCATTGAAAACAACTAATACTCTAGTGAAAACAATTAATATCATTCAATGATTCATGTATGAACCAATTTTATTATATACACACTCGACCTCATGACATGTATATATAGCGAGACTCTAATAATTTTGAGTTATTCCACTTCGTCCTAAATTAAGTCCACCTTAACCGTTTTATTTTTCTATGCTACTTTAATACTAGGATCATGACAAATTCTTATATGCACTAGTTGCATGGTTCAATCGATGTATATTTTTAAATGATATTTATTGTTTTCACTGAACAATAATATTAATTGTTTTTACTGATCAATACTAGTTGTTTTCATTGAATTGTACTCCCTCCGTCCCCTAATAATATTCACACTACCTTTATTCTCGTGTTTTAGCGAGCGAATTGTTTATTAATATTTGAAATGATAAAATGATTTCAAGAAAGGGGTACGATAGATCCATCTCTACTCTATTATAAAACACTTTAAAAATTATTTTATCATTTCAAATACTAATAAAAAACTCGCTCGCTAAAACACGAGAAAACAGTAAATGTGAATATTATTAGGGGACGGAGGGAGTATCAATTATTTTTATTGAACATTATTAATTGGTTAGTATTAGTTTTTATTGAATATCATTAGTTATTTATATTGAACAATATTAGTTGTGTTATCATTACATGGTGTTGCTCATGCACAAAAGTGTTACTCTAGGATCATATGAATTATGCTTGAAATTTAAGTCTTTGAGGTCGAAAAGAGTAGGAATCTTATATCATGCAATGAAAATTTTTATGGTACAGAAAATTGACAGATCGTTATGTGAATTAAGTTCAATAATATTAATCTTTTTTATTTATTAAAAAAGAACTACCGAGTCCGACTTTAAATATCCACGTTACTTGACAAAGGATATATGTAAAAATAATTTTAAAATATAGTTCTAAAAGTTAAATAATTTTAGTAATGCAAGATAATGCTCATCAAAGTCTAAATTCTTGGTGAACTTAAATCGCTGTCATTTTCTTCATACCAACCCAACAACTTCTTGAGTTGCAGTTTGATTGGGGAAGCAAATTGAGGAAATCACTTGTCAACAACTTATTAGTCTTTGTCGCAAGAAGATTACCAACTCACATTTACCATTAATGAAAGGATTTCAATGTATGTTAGGCACCTTTGTATATGTTAAATTCAAATATCTAGCTCATGATAGAGTAGTTAATTTTCTAATCGAGTTTTAGACGAATATGGTATTTTAAACTGTTATGGGTACCCTTAAACGGATGCGTACTCATTTTTTCCTCACAGACTCCACCCAAATGAACCTGATAGTACCTCGATATATGGTGGTTAAACTGAGATCTGACAAAGTTTAAAATATAATTTCATATAAAAAAAAAATTCCCCTCGAATTAACCAAGGAATTATAATTTTTTATTGCAAACACTTAGAAAATTTATAATTAGTTATGTTTTCTAAAAACATTAATAACTTATAAGCTCATGAGATAGTATATTTTTAAAAGTTTCTGAACCAAATTAATTAATATAAGATGTATGTTGGAGTTATAAGATTTTTAAATTTAAATTTAACAAAGCAAACTCTTAATTAGTTGAAACATAGCATGTACCTTATTGGCGTGTTTATTTAAAGATTGTAGCTATTTATAAGATGAAACATAACATGTACCTTATTGATGTGGTGAGTGTTTATTTAGAGATTATAGCTATTTATAAGATAAAACATAGCATGTAACTTATTGATGTGCTGAGTGTTTATTTAAAGAATATAGCCTGGGGAGGCAAAGTACTCTATCTTGGTACAACTAGTATTCTTCCATGAATCAGGAGAATTTAACAATTCATGGTTTATACTTTATACATGTACGACTTGTATCTAAAAAAAGTATTACTGATCACATGCGTGGAGTTAGGATCTCATAGTACTTAACTGAATTTTAATACATTCATGTTATGTTAATATCATTTGATACACATACGTGTATTTATAATAAAAAACAAAATGAAATATCATATTGGAATAGAACAACAATTTGGATGCACGTGGGGTTATGCTACACTCCATCAAGTTTGACCAATTTTGGCCATTCCAAAATAAAAAAAAATTATAAACAATATTAGTTCATATAGAGAAAAATAATAGTTCATATAAAAGAAAATATTTGTTTGTATACTATACAATATTAACACTTTTCAATATACAAGCTAATAGTTTTCATCATATGAATTACTAGTTTTCATTATATAAGCTAATAGTTTCCGCCTATTTTTCTGTACTAACATGCACGATTCTTTTTTTTACAAAATGTTCAAAATTAGATAAAATGTATTGTACACGCAAGTTTTATTCTTAGAATAGAGTTGTGATGCCAAACGTGTGACACGTGAGGGTGAATATCTACGTTTTAAAAGCAAAAGCGGTGATTGAAGCGAAGGTCCGACGGTTAGTAAAACGGATGGCGTTATAATCATATAATATATAATTAAATATAAAAATTAAAGATATCATAATTTTTTTTTCTCTAATTATAAATAATAATATGTATAATTTACAACAAAAACTAAATAAACATACCTCTAACATGACAGTTTAAAGTTCAATTTAACAATTAAATTAAATGTCAACATTATTAAAACAAGTCCACCAAGTTTCACCTTTCATGCAAAATCTGAGGTAAGATGAAATTAGAGTTTCTATTAACAAATTAAATTGCAAAAAAGTCTCCATTGTTTTTTTTTTTTTACAAAAAGCGTCAAAGCGCTGATTTGGCCTGCCGCCCGTTTTTTTTTTTTTTTTGGCAGCTTTCACTTCAGGAGAAGAGCGGTCCAATGCTTTCGAACCGTTCGCCATGGCATTCGAATAGCGGTCCGATCGGCCGGTCCAATCTGCTTTTTAAAGTATAGGTGAAAACTTCTAACCTCACAAGTATGGGGTCTTCATTTGCCACCCGCAGTGAAGGTTTGTATTGGGAAAGTGTGCAAATAATTTGCTCCAACCCATAAGAGATATTTTTTAGATGATCAAATGTGTGTTTAATTTGGTAAAAAATGAGTCATGTGTTGGGATCAGGTGGAGATTTCATGATCTAAATGAATATTGATGCTACTCTCAATTGTGGGGGTTTTTTTTTAAGCTAAAAAATTATTTGGAAACATGGATATCTATATATGGAAATGAGGATGAATTCAGTGAAGTCGGCAGGCATATACCCTTCATACCTTCAAGGGTCAAGCCCCTTTGTTAGGATTAGGACAGGGCAGTGATAGTGCGTGGCAAATCCCCATTCCGTCCCCACTAAATTCAGGAATTTTCATTTTCACAAACTAAATCAATTTTTATTTTCTCCATTTTCGTATTCCGATAACACGAGATTATTATATAATTTGCATGTTTTAATTTTTTGTTTTGTAACAATTCTCCATTTTTTCAATAATTGCCCAACTTATTTGAGTGTGATGCTCGTTGTTTTGATTATGCATTTATTTTTTTAATAAATTTCAGGCTATTTTGAAACCTTAAGATGATGTTTGAGATTGAGCAAGAAATGAAGAATAAACTATTTTGATACTAGAAAAGAAAATTGAATTATATAAAACATCTCGAAAATATATCACAACTAAAAAAGAATCGAGCCAATTGAAATTTTGGAGCTCAAATTATGGATGAAATAATACTGATGCATGCTGTCAAAATACACTTGTGAAAATAAATAGGCACAGGTCATTAATTTGCACTAGCCTCTCTGTTAAATACACTATCAGATGAATATATTACTCGGTGTTCGGATTTTTTTTTTTAAAGATTTTTCACTTTTTCGCAAAAAAAATTGGATATTGTTTTCGAAAATTTTAAAATTTCAAAAATAAAATAAAACCGAGGGTAATGTATTTAACAAAAAGACTACTGCAAGTAACCGTGGCCAAATAAATACTACCACACATTAGTAAATGGCAACGGTTATTAGCACTAGCCTCTTTGGTAAATACCCTACCCGGATGAATACACTATCAACTTTTCCAAAAAGTTGTAATATTTTCGGCAAAAAATTCCGAAATAAACATAAAATTCGAAAAAAAATTCCGAAATATTGTGAATTTAGTTATTTTCGGAAAAAAAGTTCGAAAAAATGAAAAAAATTCGAAAAAAAAGTTCGAAAAAATGAAAAAAGTTCGAAAAAAATAGTGTATTCATCCGGTAGTGTTTTTAACAAAGGGGCTAGTGCAAATAACCTGCGCCTTAGTAAATTGTTAAGTCCGTTTTCAGTAGCCCCTCAAGTATTAATTTAAGCCCAAATTGGTAGCCTAATTAATGCCTTATCTACAACTATTTGGTGGCCCATTTGCTTTGTTGGTGTAGTGATGTGAGGAGATGAGTGGAAGCATAAACCAACACTTTGATATTATGAAAAAATTTCACCTCATTTAAAAGTTCGAACTTATAAAAAAATATGAAATTTATTCATTTGTATCATAGTTCCCACTAAATCTAAACATATCTTTTTTAGGAGATTCAAGGTCTGAGACCATAATTCATTGAGGAGTCGCAATTCACATACACACACCAAGAACATCATCATAAGAGTTGCAAATCAAAACCTAGAGCATCATCACGAAAATTGCAAAAATAAAATACTTAATTGTAATTTAAATCACGTCCTTTTTTTAAAATTGTATTTTAAACTAAATTTTTTAATTTTGTTAAAAAAATGGTTTCACATTATCCTGCAACATATCTGGAGGAAAAAGTGTTTCTAAAGTTATACCGTCCGTTATTTCATAGGTGAAGAAAGTACGAACCAAAATAAAATACAAAAAATCCTGTGCAAATTAGATCCATGTAAAATTAACATTTTGCTCAATTCACATGTTATCCTTTATGATTCAATTAGAAATAGATTGCCTTACGATTTTTTTTTTAGGATGTGCTTGATATGTCTAATGAAATGAATTTATGGATAAGAATGAAATGACATGCAAATTATTATATTATTATTCTTGTTTTTGAGATTATTATATTAATTTTATTATGGTTAAATTTGTTATAATTATTTTTATTATATACTCCCTCTGTCTCAAACTCATTTTCACATTTACTATTTGCATGAGTTTTAAGAAATTAGTTATTTATAGTATTTAAAGTGATAAAGTAGATGTTTTTTTATTATTAGTGTATGGAGAATATAATATTAAAATGTATTGTTACTTTTTTGCCAAAAGTAGATGTACTAAACGAGTATGGGAAGGACCTTTTTGGCAATGTAGCAAACGAGTTTGGGACGGAGAGAGTATTACTTATATTTTTTTAAATAGATTTTATTCATAATACCAAACATTGCCCTTATTGATTTACTTTTGAGTGTTGCAAGGTATAAATTTGTATAAGACCTTCTATGATGTATTTATACATATGTGTAATTATTTATTTTTTGCTTATATAATTTAAAGAAACATTTTATACATACATATACCATATGTTCTACAGTAGGTTTTTTTACTGAATCAGATTCTTCTCGTAAACTCCGTTTTATTACATAATATATTTTAAAATATGTTTGCTTTCATGGGTTATTTTCACTCTAGAAAAGTATTACTTTATATTTCAAAAGGTATTGTTGAAAATTCACTTTGAACCTGTTTTGCAATTTTATTTATTTTTACATGTACTGACATGTAATAAGACCTTCCATCACTTACAAATTATGCTCTACTTATTATATTGTTCGCCTCGGTTTCGTAGTCAATCAACACAAAAAGACATGAATATTCATCCGGCAAATTTGAGATAACATGATAGATAATATTTTATATTTTGAAATACTGTTTCATGGTGAATCGATCAAACAAATTATGAAATTGAGAAAGCTTTTTACGAGATTATAGATGTCATCGTGATATTGGTATCATTTTTAATAAAAATATTATCATTTTAAAGTAATTATTGTTCAAAATATATGTATTAAAAATTGAAAGTAATATATTTTATATTAAATAAAGGGAAGAATTTTTATAGGACATGTAGAGAAGACTGTACTAATTTTTTTTTTTCTAAATTGCACTAATTCATTCTTTTTGGCGATCATTGTTTCGATTCAAAATACTCCTAAATTAGCATTTTTGTTCCCCATTAAATCTTTGATAGGATATAGTTCACACACATGCTCTGGTAGGATCTTGCATTCCTCTTCCTCCTCCACCACTACCACCGTCTCTGAAATTGTAGTGTTGGTAACTCGGAGCAATCGCTGGTAAGATATATTTTTCACACAAGCTCTGGAGCAATCGCTGGTAAGATATATTTCCCACACAAGCTCTGGTAGGATCTAGCATTTTTCTTCATCCTCCTCCACCACTGCCGTTGTCGAAATTGAAGCGTAGACAACTCAGAGACCCACTTGCTGATTAGGGTTTAGATTCAAAATCCAGCAATTCTTTCCAACTCCCTTCCCCACTAACACTCGCTTATGTACAGTCTTTGGATTTATTGTCCTATATTTTCTCCTTTTTATCTGTAAAATAATATTGGTGCGTGTTTTGTGTGTAAATTAACAGTCAAGTGTGTGTAATATTTCTTCAACACATTCAAAGGAGGAGAAGTTGGAAGGCATAATCTTAGAATTTAAGGGTATTTCAATCTTTCACTTGTCAAAATGACTAAAACAAAGTGAAATTGTGTGATGTGGACAAAGATCAATATTCAATATGTCTATCCCAAGAGTTCCCTTTCCGCAAGTTCCTCTTAAATAAATTATATCACTTTCATAAAATATATAAAATGAATCAAATGATTTTTTTCTTGAAATTTGATACATTTTATTTTAAAAAGTGACAAATGTTTCTATTGAAAAGTGATAATAATTTCATGGTGAAACAACATCACACAAATTTTTGTCTAGTAAATTACTATCGATAGCCCAAAAGTGGAATAAGAAGGAAAAAACGTAATTTCTTCATAGTTGATTATTGATGTCTTTCTTTATATACACTAATAATCATATATCTGAAAACTAAATAGACTTACACTTTTACATGCATTTCATATAAACAATCAGTGTACCAAATGCATAGAAGAACCAACACAATATGCCTGGAATTACAAGCTTCAAACTCTACGATTTTTCTACCCACTCCAAACATTTCAACCAAAGTAGATCTGACAAATTTCCAATCAAATTTTAAGATTTTTTATAAATTCTAAAAAGAATTTCAAGTTCCTCGAGTCTTCTAGATGACGGTCAATAAAGCACCACGATCGTGGTTGCTCCGCCGCACTCTACCGCCCCCATTAGCCTTCATCTTTATAGTCCCAACATTCCCCTTAACAAATTGATCAACATTTTGGTCGATGCTAACATTTGATGATGTCCCATTTTTAGCATCAAGTATTCTTACAATTCCCGAATACTTGAGAGACTGAGCAATCTGCAGAGGTGTCACACCCTTATTGGTCCGAGCATCCACATCAGCTCCCTTCTTCACTAGCAACTCAATCACTTCAACATGGCCCGATTCTACAGCACAATGTAAGGCAGTGTATCCTTCCTCATCCTTTCCATTCACATCGATTCCCTTCTCGATCAGGGCTCTGGCCACGTCGACCCTGCCCTTAAACCCGGCCCGATGTAGAGCGCTCCACCCGTTTTGATCACGTCCGTTGATAGACGCTCCATTCTCAAGAAGCCTAAGTACCATCCTTAGATCACCCTTCCTAGCGCAAACACAAAGACTGTCCCCCAACCGTAGGGCGTCGTACAACTTCGTGTGCCCATTTTCAGCTGCCACATCGTACGCCGTTTTCCCCACCTTATTCCGTACGTCCTTATTTGCCCCCTTATGAAGCAAGAGCCTCACCATCTGCTCGTCCCCCAAGCTCGATGCGATGTGCAACGGGGTGTCCCCATCGCCCCCGTTTCTGACGTCAGCCCTCGCGCCGTTCCCCAACAGCAGGCGCACGCAGTCCCTCCGCCGCTCCTCCACTGCCACGTGTAGGGGGGTATTTCCGTCTTTTGTCATAGCATTCACATTAGCCCCCTTAACTAAAAGATGCCTCAAAACATCAATATGCCCATTTCCCGCCGCCAAATGAATAGGACCCCAAGCTGAAAACTCCGACCTCTCCGTACTAGCCTTGTGCGCCAACAGAAGCTCCACGATCAACGCCTCGCCGGCGGCCGCCGCCGCCTCGAGCGGGCTCGACTCCGCCGGGCTATGCGCCTCCACATCGGGCCCGAATTCGAGCAACAGTTGGACCAAATCGGGCCTCCCCTGACCAATCGCCAAATGAAGCAACGATCTCCCATCGGAATCCACGGAATCCGCCGCTTTCCAATCGGAATCACTCTTCTCTAAAACCTCCCTGATCTCATCCATGGCCCCTCTGATCACGAGATGAACCAGAATCGCAGATCCAACGAACATGATTCTGATACCACTATCGGAATACACCTGTTTCTTCTTATTGGTGAACCAATCACTGGGGACGGAATCGTACGTTGCTGCCGGATTCTTCATCGCCGCCCCCGGCGCCACCACGCTCTGCAGTATAAACGAGTCGTCGCAGTGGGGGAAGCGGTGGGGCAGGGGCAGGGGCTGCGCTAGCGTGTAGGCGATCTCCACAGTAACTGTGGTGAGGGGGAGTATGATACCCGATTGTGGGACCACATTGTAACGGGCCTTGTTCATTGGCTGGAGACGGAAGGCTACGGGCATAGTGTACATTACGTTTCGGAGTGTTAGCGACCCGGTGGATCTCTGACCCGGTTCGACCCGGATTGTTACCACATTTGAGGGCTCTAGGCTTATTAATCTGTCCATTTCGTTTATTCTTTAATTTTTTTTATTGGAAGATCATTGATTAAGAGGAAAATGAAATGGTGATGAATTGGGTATATATATATATGGGGGAATGGGAATGGGAATGGGAATGTGAGAAAGCCGGCTAGAAACAAGGGTGTGACACTTGGTGGTGTTGAAATCGATGAAGACTTGTTCTATTCGGTGTCGTAAATTGGGAAATTGTGGAATTAAATAATTGTTAGTGACTTAATTTTGCCAAATGTCGTTTTCATTGCCTTGTGATGATTTGGAAGCAATGAAAAATGTGAAAACATTGATGTAGTAACTAGTAACACTATTAAGGCGTGATTTTATTCTATTTTCTTGCGTTGTTTCTGCACCAACAGAAAATATGCTGATGATGATGATATATATTTTTAAACGTTTGAGTCTCTTGTGCACCAATTATACAAGATAATTTATATATAAGTGACCGCTGGTGTCACGTTTCACTATACAGTGCAAGTGAAAAAAACAACAAAATTTACTTTGTGATTATATTGTTCGGTTACATTAGTTGACAAGTTTCAATTAAAATTAGTGTCATGTTTTATTATACATTACTATTTACTACTCCTTCCGTCCAATATTAGTAGGCCTACTTTTTGGACAGTTATTTTTTGTCATAAGTTGGAGGGTATTATGAGGTATTGTGAAGTTCATTTATCAATAAAATTATTGTTTATGGAAATTATGATACTTATATTTTTCATAAACAATAACTTTATTGATAAATAAATCTCATAATACCCTCCAACTTATGACAAAAAATAGCTGCCCAAAAAGTAGGCCTACTAATATTGGACGGAGGGAGTATTAATGTTCAAGTGAAAAAGATAGCAAAACCTAGTTTTTGATGGTTTATGTAACTAATATTATTTAATTACATTAGTTGACACGTTTCACTTAAATTAAATCTAGTCTCACGTTTTCAAGTGAAGAAGATAACAAAATCTACTTTGTGATCATATTGTTTGGTTATATTATTTGACACATTTCAGTTAAAATTGATGTCATCTTTCATTATACAATGCTGCTCGTTGGACCGAATCGGGTTAGGGCGAGTACATGAATTTTAAATCCGTGTACGTGATGCATTTATGATTTTAATTGCTAATATAATAGTTTTACTATTGTAGAAAATTGTGATGTTGATGATATCGGAAAATTATAGAATACGATCAGGAATAAAAGAATATGATGCGTTGTTGATGTAAATTTATTGAGTTGAATGAATGGAAGTAAAGCATATGTCAATTGCAGTTTGATTTGCACTGCTGGTACAGCTTTTGCTTCAACATTCACATATATCCTGATTCCTGGACTTTTTCAATAAATTAGGAAAAGGAGTTATAATACAATTTGTTGTATTTAATATTTTAAAAACTAAAAAGATTTCAGGTGGTTTGAGTGAGTGCTTGTTTTCTGGGGTCCTCCAATGTGCTTTACTATTGTCCGTTTTCCACAGTGCATAGAATCTGTCAAATCTGTAAAATGATTGGGTATGATTCTGCAAGTTTTCTTTTTCCTTGATTAACTTTTTAGAATTTCATGACATTTTCATGTTTAATTTCAAGAGTTCTCTAATTTTTTAATTCGACATACAATTTGTCTAATTTTTGCAATTCTATCACAACCAAATCGTCTATTTATGTCTACATAATTCAAGAGTGGAACAACTCACCAACGCATGTACTCATTAACGTACTCATTTAGTGGTCACAACCCTGATCCAAAGGTGATGTTCCAATTACAATTTTATCAATTAAAAAAAAAATATATATATATATATATATAATACTCATTTACATACATCATATATATTCATGTAACACAAAAATTTGGGCAAGAATTTCTCTCATTTTGTGAGACGGATATTATTTCTTATACTCTAATTGACCGAATAAAAAATTCTAAGTAAAATTGTACTCTAGTTAAAAATATGACTAAATTGGTATGAAAAAAATCTCATTATTATATATTATAACTCTTAATTAAGTTTAGATGGCTTCAGTCTAAGAACACAAATCACAATTTAATATTATATATATATATATTAATATATATATATATATATATAATATTCATATTCATATTCATATGTATATATATAAATATCACAATTTTACTAGTTTATTATTTATAAATAAAGTGGAAGCATCCTTCAAATTACAGACATTAAAACTCATACTTTGAGTGGTGAATTAGCACATATAAATTTAAATAACCAACTTCCATTAAATAACATATAATAAAACATGTACAATGATAAATAATTTGGACATTATAATTGAAAATAACATTACATTGAATCTAAAATCTACTGCAATAGAGAACTATGTTAGGAAAATAATTAAATGAATTAATTCTACAACTCTCTACAAGTTTGAATTTTTAGATGAAACGGAATTCTTTTATGGCATTAGAGGCAAAAGGCTCACGCCCGAACAAAGATCCTGGGTTTGATGGAGTGCTAGGGAAATAATTAAATGAATTAATTCTATAACTCTCTACATGTTCGAACTTTTAGATGAGACGAAATTCTTTCAAACTATACTTAGAATTATGCTCAAATCCTTCAAATCCGAGAATTTATGATCATCTGAAATTTAAAAAAAAAAATAGTAAGAAATGATTAAAAATAGAATTTAGAATTTTAATAAAGATAAAAATAACACAAATTTTGGTTTTCTTATTACTATGTGCCCCACTGCTTGCTTCAAGTTGATTAGGCCATGGTTATTTGCATGAATGAGCCTCTTTAATAAATAAATTCCCTCAAAAACAGAAACTGAAGAAATAGAATTCCTCCAACTTGGTGGGGTGGGCTTGTTGATTTTCATCTTAGTGCATTTTTCAGGACGCTTTTTTTTTTTTTTTTTTCATTTCATTATACCTACTGAATAAATAAAAACAAAACCAAATAAATGAACAATATATTTTATTATCTCCTATATCTAACCAATAATCATGAAAATTAATGGCCCAACATTACGAAGGAATTGGAAGAAGAACTAAAGCAAAACATTGTTGCTCCACAAGTACAATAATATCCAACCTATACAATCTACAATAAATCGGTTATCAAACTATTTACAATGTGTACCCACTTTTAGGAAATCTTTAGAGCAAAAAATTCACACCTGCAAATTTAAACAAAACAACTTTAAAGAAAACAAAATAATATCGATCATGCAATTGATAAATACACACCTAAATTTAATCGCTATCGCTTTCACCACTGCTGCTATGACCATGCTCGTGGTTGTCGTCGTGTTTCTTTTCTTTCTTCTTCTTTTTCTTCTTCTCGCCTTTTCCATGTTCGTCGTTTTCGCCATGAATCTTGTCCTTGATCTTCTCACTTATCCCCTCATGGGATTCACCTTTGTGCTCTTTATGTTTTTCATCTCCTTTGTGCTTTTCTCCTTCGTCATGTTTCTTCTCATCCTTGTGATCACCAAACCCCAACTTCTCTTCAATCTTGTCAATTATTCCTGCCATTTTTCTTTTTTTCTCTATGAAAATTAAAAGAATTCATTTCTCTAGTAATTTATAAAGTGCTCATCCCTTGGTAAGGATCAATTTTTTTCTAAATATATGTGGCATTACCCGCATGGTTAGGAGTTAGTTTAAATTATATGTGTGGACAAACTTTTTACCTGCAATTAGAGCTATAAAAACGAGTTGTGGAATGAGACACCCCACACAATTCACCGAAACGAATTAGTTGGCGGGTTTAGGCGAGTTCAAAATTATAACCTCATTTCCACGGGAAAGCCGCGGGCTTGACAAGCCAATATACAAATTTTTTCAATTTTTTATATAAATATATTATTCTAATTAATTATCAAAATTAATTTCGAAACAGACAATGATGAGATATGATTTTTTTTTATGTAAATTATTTCTATCATTGAAAAACTTTGGCAAAAAATTATGTGAGACTATCTTATAACATAAAACAACACAAATTAACACTCACCCTTGTCAAAGTGTTAATGCAACATGGTCGATATATAGTACCTCATTCTATTGTCTTATATTATGAAATGGTCTCAAACAAGACCCAAAAAAAAAAAAAAAAACTTTAATGTATGTCAATATATTTTGTTCTTTGTCTAAAATATTTAATGGATAATAAAAAGTTAAATTTTGTTTGTAAAAAAAATTCTTATTCTTTTTTCTTTAATTAAACAATATTGAGTAAATATTTTAAAATAAAAACTTGGAAGTATCGAAACTAATTCAATCATATTGTTTTCTTTATGTGACTTAATTTAATAAAATGGATTTATTTTTAAATATAATTTTAAATGCATATTGTAAAAGTTAAAGTGTATAAATGACTAAATGTGTGGATATATTATTTACTTTAGTATATATTAAAATTTATTTATATTTATATCTAGAAATATAGAAAAGCACAGTAACTAATAAATACGAAGACACAATGTAATAATTTGAAGGAAAAAAATTAAGCTCTAAATGTATTTTTTTTATAACCTGGATTATCAGGGGCCTTTTGGTGTCTAAGATTAACCCACTATAGTTTAGTTATCGAATCTTCAAACTGTTTGGTAGGATTTTGTTGGTTCAAGATAAAACTCATTTTCCCATTTATAATCTTTATTTTCTAGATAAATAATCTCATTAATTTTGAGAGATAAGCAATCTTGAAAAACAAGATAATTAACTAATGTAATCAAAAGAGTTAATCACTCCATCCTGTCAAAGCCCGATTTGTGTTGGGTAAACCACTATCAGATAAATTTACAAATGCTTGACCCTGTAGCACAAATGCTATATGCACATTGATGGGACATTGTGTTGTCCCATCAATGTGCATAATTATTAAGATGATGATGATTAGATGATAATGAGATGATGATTATTAAAAATATTAATTATTTAGTTGTTTTATTTACTCTAATTATTTATTTATTTTAATTATTTTACAAAAAATATTAGTACAATGTATAGGGTGGTGATGGGATGATGTTATTTATCTTTATTTATTTACTCTAATTATTTTACAAAAAAAAATTAGTTATTTCATTCAAAAGTATTAATTGAGTTAAAATTATGTTTGTTTAAAAAAAAAAATCGTATGATCAGTGTGCAAAGGAACAATAGGCCATTATCTCTTAATTATTTTTTAATAATTATTTAATCTTAGTAAATCATATACCTATGTATACCAAATTCGTATTAAAAGAAATGGAAATTGAAGAATAAACTTTTGTTCTTTTTTTTTTCCAAAAATATGAACAACTTAAAAAAAAAATTATATGAAAATAATTCATGATAAATTTATCATGAAACTATTTTAAAATATCGAATATTTGACTCTGAGAATTAAAAAATTTATCAGAGTATCATTAATCTGAATTTAGGAAAATTTATAAAAAATATTTCCTTTGTCCCCTCTCAATATTTACAATTTCCTTGCCTCACAATAATATACACACCCCAAAAAAGGAAAATAATAGGGGACGTATGGAGTATAATATAGTACCACCAACCCACATTAATAATACTCCTAATGAAAATATTGATACTTTTGATTATATATTTGATACTTTAAAACTATTTCATTTTAAATTTATCATAAACTATTTTCATATAATATATTGTATACGATTTTTTTTTAAAACAAATATAATTTTAACTCAATTAGTACTTTTGAATGAAACAACTAATATTTTTTGTAAAATAATTAGAGTAAATAAATAAAGATAAATAACATCATCCCATCACCACCCTAAACATTGTACTAATATTTTTTGTAAAATAATTAAAATAAATAAATAATTAGAGTAAATAAAATAACTAAATAATTAATATTTTTAATAATCATCATTTCATTATCACCTAATCATCATCATCATCTTAATAACTATGCACATTGATGGGACAACACAGTGTCCCATCAATGTGCATATAGCATCACTCCCCTGTAGTCTTCCTTTTAGAAAAATCGAGAGAGGCATAATGAGGTGATTAATTGGGTTGGGTGAGATGTAATGTCCCGAATCTAAAATATTTTCCCCTTTATTTTTAACATTCTAAACTCAAATCGTCAATCCGCAATTTGAGCTTCAAATTTTCTTTTACAGATAAAAATAACTAAAATTTGCAGCAGAATAATTTGATCATTTCTTAAGATAATGTTTAATAATAGAAAACTCATTAATTAATACTTTAACAGATAAAAGTTATTAGTTTTGAAAATGTTAAAACCACCAGATGATGTAATAGGACCAACTGGACCTGTTAGCCAGCTGATGAAAATAGACTAGAACTTAGTCTAGGGGGACTATCAGACCAGAGAAGTCAGACCAGAGGAATCGATCAAAAGACCTCTTCCAGATGAGGTTCAGAGCAGAAGATTATCAAGTCTCCCCAGACCCAGACGAGTCTAGTGATTTAAGAAAAACCTTAGAATCACTTCCTGAATCTAGGGTAGTCTCTAAATCACTAGTCTGGTCTGGACCAGACGACGAGTCATCTGGTACCTGGTCTTGTCATTTCAGCAGACCAGAAGAGTTCAAGGAAGTCTTTACCGTTGGTGACTCAAGCTTTTAAAGAACAGAATTGGAAAGTCAAACAAAAGATTCAGTCTAAAGGATCTCACCAACTCAATCAATCAATTATGGAAATTGATTGATTGATTCCTTTTATTGGGATCTGATTAGATTAGCTCTCCAACGGCTAACCCTAAATCACCCCTATAAATAAGAAGTACTGGAAGAAGAGAGATACACGCGCAAGAAACTTTCAAGCATCCATTGTTTTAAGCTTTAGCATCCCAGTACTCTTACCAGATTAATACTTTACCTACTCATTTAGGAGTTTTGTTGGAAAAACTATACTCAACCTGTTCATCTATTCTAGACAAGGTTGAAGTATTGAGATTAGATCAGTCTTGATCTAAAGGTGTAAATAAGAAACTGGTACTTGTCAATTTCAGTGAGTAAGCGAGAAGGATAATGAGAAAGACCCCTTGTCAAAGGGAGAGTGGACATAGGATTTGATATCCGAACCACTATATATCCTGTGTTGTTTATATTCTGCACTACATACTTTCATACTCTTGCAATCACATTCAAAAAAGGCATTAAAAGATTTTATCAAAAGTTAGTTAATTTAGCTTCCGCATTTATCACCAGACGAGTCTGTCTATTTTCAAAAAAGGTGAAAAACAAAGTGTTTTGTGCGAGAAGTCTATTCAACCCCCCTTCTAGATTTTTTCTCACCCTTCAATTGTTAACTAGTGGGACCAACAATAATGGAATCACTAGTCTTAACACTAGTAACACTTAACATAAATCATTGATTAACTAATAAGATTTGTTACTCAGAAATAAATAGATATAACATAGATAGATAGGGGCAGCTCCATGACTATTGCAACTTGTAAATGGAAATAATTATTAAATGAATTAATTTCCAACCTCTATACAAGTTCGGGCTTTTAGATGAGATGATTTTTTTTCATAGTATCAGAGCTATAAGGCTCACGCCCAAACAAAGATCCTGGGTTCGGTTCCCGCTGAAAGCAACTTCACCCATATTAAAATTGTCCACTCATTGGGCCTCCCCGAAAAGGGAAAGTTGAAAGTCCCGCAAGTTCGATCTTTTAGATGAGATGAAATTTTTTCACAACTTCCGGATCTCAGCATCAAAACCTAAAAATATTTAATATCAGTGGACAAATTGTGTGTTGTTATGCAAACTGGCAGTTCATTAAAGTATTATTATTCCATAAGTCTTACTTTGATTGAAACTCGTGTATGTTCCCGTGTTACATTATATCTTATGGGACCTAAAGTCACCATTGTTATGGTAATCATTCTTATGGGACCTAAACGCACCATTGTTACATTCATATAGAACCTAAGTCACCATTGTTACATTCATATAAAACCTAAGTCACCATTGTTATGGTAATCATTCTTATGGGACCTAAACGCACCATTGTTACATTCATATAGAACCTAAGTCACCATTGTTACATTCATATAGAACCTAAGTCACCATTGTTACGTATAATGATGACTTTAGGTCTTATATGAATGTAATAATAATGACTTCGAGTCCCATAAGATGAATTTATGGGACTTGAAATCATCATAGTTACATTCATATGGGACCTGAAGTCACCATTGTTACATATATCATTCTCATGACTTGATACGTTTAGTAGGAACAACAACAATAAAATACATCAACAATATATCCATATAACATTAACAACGACAACATAAATAGTGTCACCCACCTCTTAATTTTTAGAGAAAGTTACAAACTTCTTGTAGGCCGGAAGCCTGAAGATAATAGGGGACGTCCAGGCTTTGATTAATGTCACACTTTACCTAACATAATTTTCTTCACATCTTAATCATGTTTACATTCTTAAGCATTTTTAAACATCATTTAAGTTGTCTTAATCTTAGATTTTTGTAGACAACACACATTGATTATATAATTGTTCTTTTGTTAGTTTTTCCGATTGAGAATTTTGGATCTTCAGACCGTCTTTCACGCCCGAAGCTTCGTACAATTTATAACAAACAAGATTTCATGGTATTATTAAGATCGTTAATAAGTTTAGTAAGGACGTTAAACTTCTTTCTTTAGGCTTCTTATTCAAAAGGGCGCTTCATAATCTTTTAATTCTTTTAAACATGACCAAACAAGTCTTTTTGCAAACTTAAACTCTTCGATACATTTTGAAATTCAATGTGATAGCGTTTCAACATATATTTAACAATGTTGCCTACTCGCTTCATCGAAAATAAGTATAAAAAATATTTAGTTTTTGAAAGATCGATTTTCATGCATATAATCTCCTAACATTTTGATAAATTACTTAGTCCTTGAAATAAAATCTCACATTCGTCATACAAACATTCAAACACTTATAGAACAATCATCTATTATGCTTCTAAACTTTACTCAAATATTAACTATAGTATCAAGTTTGCATAATAAACTTCTAAGAACAATAAAACTTCATGTCCTCCATATAGTCATTAATTCATATATTTATATCCATATCATAAATTATATCTTCACAATACCAAGATAAATTAAGTACCGTATTTTTTCATTCATCATACACTTATTTACACATGACGTTTAAGTTTTTAAGGTTCCGATCATAACACACCCTCACAATACCCACTTTGTTTCAAAATAATTTTTATTCATTGATAAAAAAAAAAGTCAACAAAACAGTTTTTCTTTAAAAGTGTATCCTCTTACATTGGAAATTTATTAAGGGACGGGGGAGTATTACTTGTTTCACTAAATGATATTACTTGAAAGTCAGTTGTATTGTGCACACCGGTTGAATGGTATTATTTATTTCACTGAATGTTGTTACACGAAGATCAATTGCACGTTGCAATTGGTTTACACAAATATTACTCGATTTTTAAATATCATATATTAATGCAAAATGAAAATTATTTTTGGAACAACAATCCAAATCTAAAAACATAGATAAAATGGGACGGAAGATTCGTACCATTAGTGCACGTGCCTTTTTCTCAAGGTAAAATTGGACAAATGATCATATGACTCCCTAATGTCTAGCCAATATAAGATAGAATGATCCAATCACTTCAAGGATTCAAATTTAAAAAAAAAAAAAAGTACGAAGATTGCCACACATCTAAAAAAACATTTCTGCATTGCTTCGCGTAATTAGTAGAGTGGTATGGAAACTGAGGCATCACAAAAAGAGTATTATAATTTATTTTCCTTAATTATTTTAATAATTTCCTATTTTATATAATACAGTCAAGAATACGTAAAAATAAATTTAGTTTAATCGCTATCACTTGAAGACTCTTCGTTTTTTTCCTCATCCTCTCCTTCTTCCACTGGGATTAGCAAAGTAATAATTGTAGTAAAAAGAAAGCTACAAAATCCCATAACTCGATTCTTGTATTTTTTCTTCTTCTTTTTCTTTTTCTTCTTCTTCTCGTGATCATGATTCTCCTCGACATCTCCTTCCCCCGACATATTTCATAACTCTGAACAATTTTTTCTATCCACCAACTAATAGGATGTCAAAAATGAATCAATTCCAGAAATTAATATGAGAAGTGGGCATTGAATATCAAGTAATATAGGCAAACAAGTGCAATCACTAACTTTTACCCCCCTCTAAATATACATGGCATGATCCACATAATTAGGAGCTAATCTAGTACTCTAATGAAGGGTCCTATTTAAAAATTAAACCTTTCAATACATAATTTAAATTTAAATAATGAAATATAATGTAAAGCAAATTAATTGAAGATATGAAATCAATTGTTTGTACATTGGCACCTAGTTATACCATTATGGAAATAATGTCCTGTTTTGTGTGTTCATTTGTTTTGCTTTCAGCATCTATCATGTTTTTGCATATTAAGTTGTTCTATTTCGTTGGGTGCTTGAGAAATAAGCTCATAAACATGTATGACTTGATCTATCTGTCCAAACCCTCGAAAACTAGGAGATTAATTCTTTTTTAATTAAGTTTGGTTGATACTCTTCAAATGTGGTCAACTCAAGTCGTTCATGAATTATTTGGGATTAAGCTCAAAAATATATTCGTTCTTACTTGTTTAATAAAAATTGTCCATTTTAACTGACAAACTCAAGTTTAATAATATCTGATTCACTAGCTCATGGACAGACTCGTTAATAAGTTCATTAACTAATTCGTATAAGTTACAATGAGTGTTTGATTTTAATTATAAGTTTCACACTAAATATACTACAATATATGATTAAAAAAATATAAATATGTAATTGAACTTATTTAATAAAATTAAACAACACTAGAACTTAGTAGATATATTATAATTAATTTAAAATTAATATTATAAAGCTCGTTTCAATTTGTATAGGCTCAAAAAAGTTTGAAAAATCTGTGAATATTTGATAATTAAACTATCAATCTCAAACACTCTATAATTTGGCTTGGTTCATTTACATCTCTACAATTCTCTTTAGATATAAACATGTTTGATTTTGCCCTAATATATAAGACCTTTAAACTTCCACCTATCAGGTTTAACTCATCCCATTGCTTAATTTCATTAAAACATCTTCTGTTTTCAACAATTTAAAATGCTAAGTCCCCGCAGGTGGCCTCAAAGGTCAAGTGGGAAGGTGAGCATTTTTACCCAAGTCCAAATTCTTCACCTTGCAACTATATGAGATTAAACCATAGAGGAGAAAATAAGAAAGCATAGCATTTTGGATAGCTCTAGTATAACCTCAAGCAATTATGTTTAGTAGAGACAAAACATTCAAGTTAAGATCAAAGTCTACACTATAATGTGATCTCTAAGCATAGAAGCCTGCAAATTTACAACTATGGTGGGCAAATAACTGTAGAAAGACGGAATGTAGAAGCTAAGCCAGCACATGGAGAGTACGATACAGTGTTTTCTAGAGAATCTAAGAATGGAAGATGATGTTTACTTCCATCTAAGCTGTTCTTGGTCTTCTCTAGATACCTCTAGCTTTCTCCAAATCGGGAAGATCTGCAGAGTATAATAAAGACGATAAGCATATTGAAAGCCCCAAGGTTTGATCTTTTAGCTGTCTATTTACTTTTGGATATATATATGAGAGGGAGCAACACTTGGGTGCACCAGATAAAAACAACTAATATTGTTCAGTGAAAAACAGCTAATACCTTTTAGTAATATAATACCATTAAATATACACTTGAGTAGCACGGCGCAACTGGTGCATAGAAATATTTGTATATGAAAGGCGACAAGTATCTTTTCTATGTGTATGTTTGAATAGCAAACAATGCAAAACAATTAAATTAATGCAGACTAGTGAATTTATCTTAAAAGTATGAGATGACAATGAAGAAAAAGAAGAAGACATGTGCAAATATGCAGTAACTCAACAAGCATCAACCACACGAGTAATGGACCATAATATTCAATCATGTTGCAATTATATGGTGGTGCATAAAGGAATTTCACTCACAAAGCATCCCTTCATCATCGCTGCTCTCTTCATTTTCACCAGTATACTGAAAAACAAGAATAAAATCATGTTAAAGATGGTAACACGACATCATCCGTAACCATATCTGAAATATTTGATAACTGAGGGATTCAGTTAATTACCTCAATATCATCATCATCAGAAGCCAGATTTGCTGCAATCATTACAAAATTGGTGTCACATATTTAGGAAAACAAAGATAGTTCAAGTTACAACAAAGATTCTCTCGCAGTAATGCTTTCACTATAATTTGGCAAGATATAAATTTAGGGTCTATGCATTATTCAGTATTTAAGATGGTATCGAAGAGAGAAAAGTGGTTCAAGTCCAAATATAAATAATACAAGAAACCATCAATTTCAAATTTACAATGAACTCACAGTCTGATTCTTCATCATCCTCATCACACCATTTATTCCAATCAACCTTAATGTATGGTGCAGGCTTTTTTTCAGATTTCAGTAGTCTTGCCCACCACCCCTTTTGCTCTTTCTGTATAGAGCATAGTATATTCCTTAAGCCAATCTTTGTCTTACATCCCTGCATCAAGTAACATTATGGAATAATACTTATTGACCAACTTTTCTTTATAACCAGAAGATATTCTCTGTCTTCCAATTTTTTTAACAAGAGGCTAAAGGTAATCACAAATGTGAATAAAGATAAAGAAGGTTATACAAGCTCCATCTAGGAGCAAGATACATATTACAATCAACAATTTTCTATATCCAAAGTAACACTAATGAAGACGAACAAAGTTTCTTCTTCATGCATGTCATACATGTATTGAATACATAGAAAGATTGACCAGTTACCCACATACTAATCTTAATAACTAGGCAGGTACTGAGACCCAGGTGCAGGTCTATCGAATTATTGTATTAAAAATGAGTGCAACAAAAAGAAGAAAATGTAAGGGTGAATTACATCTACTCCCCTCTAGAGTTCAGTCAAAATACAAAACGAATCTAAAGTTTGTAGAATCAAACTACCCTAAGGTTTCTCGAGGTTTGATTAAATTACAGAGCAAACCGTTAATTTTATGAAAATAACCACAAAATTCCAGCTGTTTAACAATTCTATTCAGTACAAACTTGAGAGAAGTAATGTGCAATCCCCATTGGTATGCCAATAACGTAATCCGTTAATTAAAATTCTTATTCAGGGTGTTTGGTTGGACAACTCATTTTCTATTAATTCTCTCTTTCAACATAATTCTCATTTTCTATCATTCAAATTCTTCAATAAGTGGACAGAGCACTCTAAGATTCCTTCTCATTACTGAACACACTTGGAATAACCACTGCAGCTTGACATTATCAAACTTTAGCCTTTTGGAAGAGATCTCCACTCTAAGGAAACAAGTAATCTTCTTAAAAGAAGTACAACAATCTTTCATATTGCAAATGAAAAAATAACTAACTACCTAATTTATTGAAAAATGAAATTCCTTCACAGCCTGGTTACAAGATATGCATCCAAAACAACATTTCTTCCATGATAAAATTTGATAGTTCACCTATGACATCACTGCAAGAACTCTCCAATACCTTCATCTCTATAAAGAATTGTTTAGATGTGAGGTCCCATCTCTAGACACTGCATCTTCCTTAACTAATCTTGTTCTAGCTAAGGAAGTAAAAGAGACTATTTTCTCCATTTGTGGTGCATCTTTCAATAACTATTAATGCATCTGGCCCCCTCTCTCCCCATTCTGGACTTCTCCTTCTTCCCTCCTTTTCTCTTCATCTGTGTTTTTGCTCCCCTTACCCACATTTGTCTCTCAGATTTATCCTTATCTATGGTATATATTTTTCCTTCCAACCTTCATCTCGAGGTGTGCCTCATGTATTTGTAATTTGCTCTCTATGGTACATTGTATACATTCATGATTGATGTAATTTTTCACTTGTTTAAACAACTTTAATCAACAAAAACCTAATTCATTATTCATCCAACACCCAAGAAACACATCTTTATACTCTACCAGAAAACCCCACCCTCTTAACGCTTTTTTGAAAATCAAATGCAGAATTATTGAAAAATGTATACATTCCATTAGCCAAGCGACGTACGTAATTTAAAACAACAGATCATGGATACAGCAATCAGTAACTTAATCACATAAATAGTCATTTCCACAAACAACAACAATTCATTCAATCATCCATTCATCTTCTGTTTGTGGCTAAAATAAGCGGTACCTGAGGGGCAATATTGCCATAAAATTGAAGAGTGAAGTTGAAAGGCTCCCCGCCGACGCCGACTGCAGAGAAAGAGAAGACGCCTTCTGGTTCGCATTTGACGGAAATGTCCTTGGCGTCGGGTAGAGACACCGTGAGGTATACCCTGTCCGACCGCTGGGCCCACAGAACCTCCGGCTGCCGACTGCACCCAAACAGAAACGACGCCGTTACCAATCGGAAATAAACAGCAGAAAATCAAAGGAAGTGATGGAGAAGAAGACAATCTACCTCATATTTAGGTTTTCGAGATTATTTCAAGTTGAAACAGGGTTAGGGTGAAATTAGAGGGTTTAAGCAAGGTACTGCGGAAAAGCTCAGCCGCTGTGAAAATGGGGGGAACGGTAAAAATTTGTATGTACATCATGAGTACCCCCTTTCAATTTTAAAAAGAAAAACTTTAACAAATTTATTTTATCCACTTTAATTATTAAAAAAATATTTTATTATAAAATTATTGATGAAAAATGTAAATATAAAATGAATATAGTATTTTATTGAATAAATTTCCAAAAGAAAAAATATTAATGCTAAACTTAACATTAAACGTCCGACTTTATAAGATGTTAAACTTAGAGGGGTGTATTTAATTGGGATTCTATTGGATTTTTTTGGACTTTAAAAAGTCCATGGATTTAGAAAATCTATAGACTCCATGCAGAGTTTGACTGACTTTTTTTATTGATTTACTTGGATTTGCATAGACTTTACAGGATTGTGGAATACACTTTTCTTTATTGATTTACATGGATTTCCAGACTTCGGCGTTGGAACCATTGATGCAAATGTATATGAAACACACTTGTATATAAAAAAAATTATCCAAATTATTTAGAAAAAAAAAAAATATGTTAGTTAAAAACAATACATTATTTTTCATCATTATTATTCTCATTTTCATTTCCATCACCATTATACCTCGCCCTCATTAGAAGTCTCTGGTTGTTAGAAAAGATTTTGGAGAGTGAAATCTATTTATATTTTTTGAAGAGTAGACTTGGCAGCGGGGCGGGGAATCTGCCCCGAACGGGGTGGGGAATCCTTGAAGGAAACGGGGACGGGGAATTTTTTTACCCTGTAGGCGGACCGGGATAGTATTCCCAGCCCCGGGGGATCCCCGCCTCGTTCTCCGCGGGGGCCCGCATTATATTTTATATGATTGATATATATATATATTAAATTTAAAAGTAAATTATAAATAAATATTTCATAATTTCCTACTCAATAAACTATTTATTCAAAATTAATCTATATTTTATTTAATATTATGTTATTCGTTCCAAATTATATAATTTTCACTTTAGTATATATGTTAATTAAAAATATTAAAATTAGAGGTTCTTCAAATTGTTTAAATTATTTTTTTTAACACCAACTTAAAGTAATTGTTGTATATGATTAAATTTTTTAATTTAAATATTATTTTATATTTTAAAAATGAGATACAAAAATAATTAGGTGGGGAACAGGGAATCCCCGGCGAGGCGGGGATGGAGGAAAAAATTTCCCCATTTATTTCGCGGGGACGGGGATGGGGAATGACCCCCCCTTCCCGCCCTGTTGACATCCCAATGAAAGATAATCGAAGAAAGTCCATTGACTGTTGAATACCTAAATTTTGTTTTTAAAACTTTTTAAAATCCGTAGAAATCTCTGGTTATTAGAAGAGATTTTGGAGAGTGAAATTTATTTATTATTTGGAAGAGAATCAAAGAAAATTCATGGAGTATTAAATTCCATAGACTTTTGAATACCTAAAGATTTTTTAGGACTTTTGAAAATCCAAATTGAATACTCCTTAAACTTTATAAATCTAAACTCCCACAGCATTTTGAAAACAGTACTTTTTCTTGTTAAAATTAAAGAGAAAAGAAGGAGTAGTATTCAATTGCTAAGGGCGAACAACTCTTTTCGAGCAAATGTTTTTTCTTTTTTCTTTTTTTAACATTGTGTTGGTTTGACTAGTGATCGTAAATCCCGTGCTTCGCACGGTCGAAATTTGTTAAATAATTATTTAAAATATAATAATTATCAAATTTTAATTATAAAACTAAAAAGCTACAATTTTTTTTAAAGTATACCTAAATTTTTTCCTGAACTCAAATTATATACTCCTCATAAAAAAATTCATATTCCATTTATAATATTTAATACTTTAAAACAGTTTTATTATAAGTTTATCATTATTCATTTTCATATAAAATCTACTCCTGGGATAGAATATAAATTGGACCTAACACACTAATATTTCAACGTACGTGTATTTAAATTTGTATTATCTAGTTCCACGAGACAATCTCACACAATTTTAAGCTATAGTTTAAATACTTAAACAATAATCTAAAATACAATTTAAAAAAATACATTTTCTTTTAAAAAGAAATAAATTAAATGTCAAGATCAAACATATAAGAGTAATTTATGACTTATTGAATATTTGTAAAAATTAATTTTATTGATTAAAAGAATGAGATGACACTATACAAATAATTAAAAAATGGTAACCACTTTTTTTTAACTACTTTTTTTATTAAACTACAGCCCTACCCGCAATTCACACAGAAGTAATTTTCATTACTAAAATTTCAATATTATCCATTATATATATTTATGTTTAACAAATGTCACAATATTTTAGGGCAATGATTTATAACAATTTTTTTTAATACAACCTTTTTTTATTACACATAAGTGTATTATTAAAAAATATTTATTTTCTTAAGTAGGTTTGCATGTGATGGATCATAAGTTGGACATGACGTATTAACATTTTATACGAGATGTGTGTTATTTTGCGCTAGTTTGTGAACCGTCTCACCGTGAAACCATCTCACACACGTTTTTTTCTTATTTTTATTATAAAATATATATTTATAAAGAATAATAAATTATTTTATAATTCTTACCAACTCATTTTAGTGAAATTATGTGTCTTATATAAATTGTAAATAACCTAAACCTGTAAAGTTTAAAATTATTTACAAAATATTATATAATAACCACGAAAGGCATTAGAATATGCATTTTCTATGATCAATAGTTATAAGTTATAACATCAATTACTAATAAAGTTACAGTAATAAAAGAACACTCAAATATATACTTATGTTAAATGTTTCACTATTTCTTAAAAAAATATAGCAATATACAAAAGACTCAAACAATTTACATTAGTTTTTTAATAATTAATGATAAGTTTTTTGTAATTGATTTAATACAATATATGTATACTATTTCATATCATTATGTACTAAATCAATTTTCTAACATATATTTAAACATTAACATCCATATAAAATAATAAATATTCGATAAAATAACAAATTATTATACTGTTGATGAAATTTATAAAAAAAATAAAAAAAAATATCCAACAAATGGACTCAATTATAAAGATCCAATCAAGCGGGCAAGTAATTTTTTTAAGAACCATAACTTTATGGTGACAAAATGAGAATTGTAACTGTTCGAGCTTGCAAAATGAAGATCATAACTCTTCAAGGTAGCAATTGAAGGACAATAACTTTTAAAAATAACAAATTCACGTCAAATTGGTTCGAACCAACCCTAATCAATGCCAAATTCAGCCAATTAGCCCCACTTGATTTTATTTTTTGACCTCAATTCATGACTTTTAAAATTATTGCTCTTAAATTATCCGTCCGGAGATTTAACATCCTAGGTTTGCCACCACCCTTAAGTTACAATCCTTAAAAAAAATCATATCAACCAGACAACCTTGGTATACAAACAAAAAAAAAATCATTCTTACTCTGATATCAATATCATTATACTTGTTAAAAATAATTTAATCATCTTTACAAAATCCAACACTCTATCAAATTTAAACCAAGATTTAGTGAGCAGAAGCATGCATAGATTCATGCCACCAATAAACATGTATTGATAAGAAATTGGGGAAAATATCTAGTACTTCAATATAATAAAATCCGATTCAATATCCAGTACTTTATACATTATATCATTTCATACAAAGTCCAGTAATTTTACCAACATTTATTGGCTCTAATTTTCCTTCAACATAATTTTCAAATAATCAATTTGACTTTCAGTAAATTTATTTGGAGGAAAACTTAATTTCCTATGCATGGTAGTATTTTTTATTATTCAAACAGAAAATAATAAAAGAATATAATAAAAAGAAAAAAAAAGACTATCGCATTGACATTAAAAAAATATAATACAGATCAATAAATTACTTTGTTTTGGTGGTTTCTTTCACATTCAACTTTCAATCATTCTGTTTATTAGACACTCTTGTGTAAATATGTTAATCTTGATTTTTACCAATGGATTAAAGAGGTGGGGGAATAGATATTTTATGTGGTTTTATTGAAATTGAATAACATTAGTAGTTGAATATTTTCAGGGATGTACATGTATGTTGAATAAAATTATAATTTTATAATTGGTATATTTAGTACATATTATGAAATAAGATGGGTGAATTTTGAAGTAGGTGAACTTAGAGAAATAGTTGATGCTAAAACTACTCATTTTATAATTCTCTCCATATAATTGAGTTTGTTCAATTTGAAAATATTTATCATATAATATTGGACAACCACATAAGGTATTAGAACATATATATTTTTAATGACCATGTTTTTAGTCAATTTAACACTCATCCTACTCATAAATAAAGTATAAATAAATAAAAAAACATTTAAAAAAAGATGAAACTTAGATACGGGGGACATCAAAATCTATCAATCTTTTCAACATTAATAGGAAATTAATTGTAAAAATATTGAAACTGGACCGAATTAAATTGAAATGGAAAAGTATATATACTCAACACGTAGATCTTCAAGTTTATATTTAAGGATAATAACTTATAGGGGTAAAATGAGGAACATAACTCTTCAGGTTGACAAATTAATGACAATAAATTAAAAAGGTGGCAAATTGAGGCAAAATAAACCTAAAATATGGCAATTTCGCTCGATTTGACTTGGGTTCAAACTGAATATGACTTGATTTTGGTTAATTCGAACTGATTTGGGCTTAATTTGCCACTTTTAGAAGTCACGGTCTTTAAATTTTCAACTTAAGAAATTATTATCCTCAATTTGTTTGCTTGAAAAGTTATTATCCTTATCTTGTCACTCCTACTAAGTTAGGGTCCTTGAAAAGAAATATCCAATTAAAATTACAATTTGAAGTATACATAAAAAAAATTGCAAAGGTGATTACATCAACTAAAATCAGTGATGCAGAATGGGGATAGACGGCCTCCCATGATCCAATTTCTGCAAAATCAGTGGTTCTAGACATTTTTTAGCCAAGGCCCCACCTAGGTGGTTGTAGTCGATCGTAGGCGGTCCGACCATAGGTGTGCCTAAACGGCTCTATTATATAATAAAGAATTATAAATAAATAAATAAATTCTCTAGCACTAGTCAGCTAGAAAACGTCCGATCACCGATTTCCGCCTTTGACCAAAATTTTAAAGATTTTACTACTGTTGGCATGAATGAAGTAGCAAATATATTTATATACACTCATAGCTATCATATACTCCCTTTGTCCCCTAATAAACTTCATACTTTTTTTTTTGGACATCCTACACTAACTTTCATATCAAAAATGGAAATAAACACTCTCACACTACTCACTTTATTCAAAATACTCTTCATTTATTGGTCCAAAAAGGTAATAAAACAGTTTTTCTTAAAAGTGTGTCACCCCACCTATGAAAATTAATAGATAAATTAAGTTTGAGAGACTTAAAAGAAATAAATTGATGGATTTCGTATATCTTAGTGTCACATCCAATGCACCGTCGTTCAATATTGAACACAAAAAAATTGTGAAATAATTAGATAAACAAATTTATTGTAGTGTACCTTTGGTGAAAATTCATATCTTTGAAATAAGAACAAAGGTAATAAGTTATTATATGAAGATTGGGACTCCTCTTGTGATAATGTCATTTTAGGCATCGTGCTTTGAACAAAGATATGCACAAAATATACCTACAAAAAAAGAAGTGAGAACTTGTTGATATATTGCAGAAGAGACCGACAGACATAAAAAAAAGTCTTTTATTTGTAACTAACACTGTGTAGGGAGTTATTTTGGATATCTATACAACTGAATAAGGTTTTTGTGGTTTATAAATATTATCTCCTATCACTAAAGCACAAGCATATTCACATTCTATCGACACAAATATATAATCATTTTCCTTGAAAACAAAATAGACTCTTTTAAGAAAAAATAGTGTATGGTATAAGAATATAATTAATCACAACTTATATTAAATACCTTAATATTTTTGGACTATTTGCAAGGTTTTTGGTGGTTTAGTTATGAGAGGGCGCTTGGTTAACAACATTTCAATGGTAATATGAATGCAAATTTATTTTTCATCTATGTCCCCATAATAAAAATGATATGTTGGGGGAAAACTTGTTTCAATAGTGGTTGCATTGCTAGTGTCATGCCTCAATTAAGTGGACAACAAATATTTGTTGGTGGAGGAATAAAAGAGTGATTGATGAGGATGCTTGTAGGTGTGAAATATGATAATCAATGAGTAGTAATTATCTTATTTAGAGGGGGGGATAATGATTTTGTTTCAATAAACCATCATAACTGCACTGATTTAAAACTAATTTTCATTATCATTGAAGAATTGCTAATCAAGTACCCCCTCAGGCTTTCACACCATCAATATAAGTCACCATCAATTGTGTAACATATCCAAATAACGAAATATAATACATGTTTTAAGATTCGTCTCAATTCTTATATTTTAGAATTTTTTTATCTTTGGTTATAGTGGAAAGAACCAAGCAATTATACATTATAATATAATCTATAAAGAAGATAAAATACTTACGATTATATTAATTCGATAATTATTCAGTACATACATATAGTCATAAATTAAAATTAAGAATATAATAACCCCAGAGAGTTGACCGGTGGTGTAGGGCGGACACTTAGGAGTGTGCTCCTCCATAGATTTGAAACCTTCAAGTTGCTATCATCTCTTGAGGGGGTAATTCATACAAAAGCAAAAATATCCTGACTTTAAATGGGCCCTCCCGCAAGTGGATGGTGGATTGTGGGTCCCTTGAATTAGTCGAACCTTGAGCCAAATGCTGAGTCATAAAAAAAATCATGAATATTAAGATAAAAATTTGGTAAAAAATAATAATTCTAAAATAATAAATATTTATATCTCATATAGTACTACTACGACAATATTTTAGAAGATGAAATGGGTAAAATAAATATATTTTCTTATAAAAATATGTGTTCGAAGTACGAATTAAAGAATGTGGTTTTGATTTTGAGATGATATAATTGAAAAAAAAAAGAAAGATAAATTCTTAAGAATTATGTGACATATGTATAAAGAAGTCTGTATATGGGAATTCATATAATTGTGTGTAATGAATGCACTTGTGTGGTACAGTTTCTTTTATGAATTAACTTTAATGATGATATTTAAGTTATATTTTTCTTTAATATTAACATTATTAGATTTGGTAAAAATCATTAACATGTTGTAAACTTGTAATCATTAACATGTAATGTGAAAATTTATATAAAATAGCAAAATAATCCAGAAGTAATTAAATTGAATAATAATAATTTAATAATATATATATATATATATTATGTTATAATGACAAAAATTTATGTGAGATCGTCTCATAATATGAGACTCATTTCAAAGAAGTGACTATTTTTTAATTAATAAGTGATGCATTTTAAGTTAAAAGTGAGTCATATAGTATTGGTCTCATCATACTATAAGACGGTCTCACACAAGACTTATATTATAATTTAGTCACCGATTCATTGTCTATGTACACCAACAATCAATTGTGAACTTGAGTAGTTACTAATTATATTCATCAATCTTAATCTTAAAAATAAATTTCCTACCAACATATACATGGACAAACTCATTGAATTAGCCTTAGACCTAGAATCAAATTGAAAAATATGTGAATAAATTATGGAAAGTTGAAAAAGTGTATTATAAACAAAAATAACCTGACACATTAAGTACAAAATTTAATTATAGTTAATGTAACTTATTACACAATAAATAATATTTTAAGAAATGTTGATTTTACCTCATAAATACACATACAATTATATAATTATGACTAAAACTAAAACTCTGATAATATATAAATTGTATTTCATTAGAATATATAATTACAAATTTTAGAACTCATATATAATTACTTCATAAATTGATTTTTTTATTTCATGAAATTAGAAGAGAAAATAAATGATTATACGTCAGAAACATAAGTCAATTAGAAAATACAATACTTGTAAAATTAAATTAAAATAACCTTAGCAAATTGAATGTTGTAAGGGACATAAGGAATATGAATTTTTGTTTCAATCTTAAACTTAGCTCCAATAAATTGGCATTCAACAAATTATAAACAAAACTTACGCACCTATAAACTATAACATTTAATAATTATATATTAAAATTACTAAAATTATACTTTTAGTAAATTGTTTAGATTCTCCATCATTTTGAACCAATTATTTGATATGTTTAATGAACTGAGTTTTCATGACTAATTTATAAAATTAATATACTAAAATTCAAAATTCAAAATGAGTTATAAATAAAATATAATATTAAATGGAAAACTTGTAAATATAAGATAATACACATTAATTAACTAAGTGAAAGCTGTAGAAAAATAGTTCTTCAATTTTATTTTTTTTAAATGAAGATTTTGGAAGATAATATTAGAATATGATCATATATATTTAATATCCTCTATTAGATAAACTATAAATTATTTCAAATATAATTAATATTTTGGGAGATAATAAAAAAAATAGATATATAAATTTTGTTGTGAACATCATATATATATGGATCTACATTGACTTGTGCATCTTTTCAAATTAAAAATTATTTAAAAAATTAAATATATATATATATATATTATTAAATGAGTGACTATTATAGGGATTTGGGGTTTTAGGATTTAATATCAAATCTCAATTGTGACATTACTAATTCAATTAATCCATAAACAACAAAAAACAATAAAATCTGGAAACATGAGATATGATGCCTTAAAATATTTGACGAATATATTTTTAATATATAAGAACAATTGAAATACTTAGTCTTGTCATTGGTAATTTTCTCTTATAATTATTTTCAAAGAATAACTGATATTATTAATCAATGAATATAAAAAATCATAACCAACTAACAAAATTTTAGACATAAAAATAGAAATATTGGGTAATAATACCTTAATTTTAAAAAAAGCACGATGGATTAATCATTAATGATGTAATCTTTCAAAAAAAAATGATGTTGGATTTGGAATTTTCAAATTTTGTAATACAATCAACCTTAAATCCGTAATTAGTAACTTAGTGTTATTCCTAAATGGAAATAAAAAAAATTAATTAGTAGATAAAGTTAAAAAATTATTTATTATAAAAAAATACATATTAATCTTCTTATATTACCTTGTTATAAAAAAAAAAAATTAATTAGTAAATATAAACAATATATGACTTAATTAATTTAACCTTCCGAAAATAGATTAGTAAAAATAATATTGATGGAAATTTATTAGGTAAATATAGACAAATAATTAATTTATCCATATGAATGACATTTATTAGGTAAATTAATATACACAATTATTAAATTGATCCTTAAAACTAATATTTCAACATCGCTAATTGAAAAAAAAAATCCTTTGTCCAAATTACAAAAAAATGTGAAATTAAATAATACTCTCTTTGTCTATCTCATTTTATATATTCACATAAACCAGTTTTCTCATTAATTAGAATATCAAAACTATACCCATATATATTAAATTTCTACATAAAACTAATATACTTATTAGGGGTATTTTATTAAAAAATAAATAATTAATTTTTTTAAATATTATAAGTGGTAGAATTAAACTATACCCAATTTTTTTTTTTTAAATTAAACTCTAAATTAAATTTAAAAGAAGGGATCAAAATACATGTGAATTAAAATTAGCCTTGAAGTCCAAAATAGTTGTGGCCTCAATCTTCATTTCCGTCCATCATCGTCTTCATATCCTTCATCCCTCAATTTCTAAACTCTCGCAATCAGACTAATTTGACTATATACAAAATCATGTGTAACTTAGTGAAGTTTATATGTATTCACACACATTATTCAATGATTTGAAAATCCGATCAACATTGGTAACAAATATGATTCCCTATACTGATTCAAATATTTACCACAAATTTATATCCACTAAAAAATATTACACATGAATTCACTGTTCTATATATCTCTAATCGGATAAAAAAGAACAATGAAACTAAAGAAACATGTTGAAAATCAACAAATGATGAAGGGTATAAATAGGAGCAAAAATATAAATGTTCCTAAAATTTTGGCAATTGATCCAACAAATAATTGATTGCTAATTGAATCCTTGATTGACAAAATTTCCATATGTTGTAGGATATAAGAATGGACGGTTATGATGAGTTAGTGAATGAAAGATCAAGGGTTCACAATCTCTCCCTCCAAAACAATTTATGGAATTCATTTTGCTATTATATATTTATGATTATGAACAAACTATTTCATTTTTTTTTAATGACAGTGTGTATTCAAGATAAACCATTAAAACTTATTTGAAAGAATTGATAGCGTGTGAATATGAAACTGAGTTACAACAAATACTTTATTAAAAAGCTGATACTGTTTCACCAATATTATTTCAAAATTAAAACTTTATAGAGTAAAAATTAATACGTCCTAATGAATCAACTAATATTTTTTAAAATACTCTCTAAAATTTATTCACATAAAAATTTGCCTATTTCTTTAGTTTATATATATATATATATATATATATATATATATATATATACCGACGCGAATTTCGCGTACTGAAAAAAATATTATTTTTATTTTCTGTAGATATTTAATATAAGAGTATTTTTGTCTAAAAAATTTCGGGGTATATACAATAAATTATGGGGTTTGTTTAGCTGTGGCCCGTGCCCTTCACTAAACCTTATAGGTATATCCTACAAACTAAATAATTAAAAAAAACATCAAAATTCACATAAATTAATAATAATTATGGAATAACATTACTTAGACTAATAATTTAATAATAATCAATTTCCATTTCAATATTGAATAATTTATAAATTAATCAACATTATTAGTTATTGGAAGTATACGGTAAGAAATTAATTTATATAAGAAATAATACAAAATTTGAAATAAACTTTAATGTTACAATATCTGTTCATCGATCAAAATGAGTTCCAAATAGAACTTGTCTCTATTAAAATCATTAAAAAATATTGTCCAACTTTTTCAATCCTAACTTTAACGGTCAATTTTTGGCTCTCACTCTTGATATTAGAAATCAGAGAAAATTGAGGTGTCATACTCTTGAAATCTAAAATGAGATTTATATTACAACAATTGAACCATCATAATTATTCAGATAAAAATATATGGTATAATTAAATATATTATTTTTGCACATGAAGAATATTTAAACTGAACGATGTAGAGCATAAATCAACAATCATTATTACATTCATATTGATATTGATATTTAAATTTAATCAAATTGTGAGCACTTAAAATGACAAATTTAATTATAAAATAAATATATAACTAACCAACAATTGATGAGATAAATCTCAGCAAAAGAGTGAAACAAATGAAACTTTGATGTGAAAAAATGAAATACGATATGCTCTTATTTATAATAAAAAAAAATGCAGTATTATATCTTGTCCATAATAAGAATATATCACATAAGAATATTCTTTGGAATATATAACTATATATATTTTATTTTAGGAAAAAATAATCGAACATTATATTATACTATATATACTAACTCAAACCTAGAAATGATAAATTTAGATTCATTCCATAAGTAGATCATATTTAATTACATTAAGATTTGGAAAAAATATGATTTATAATAAATTCCAAAAATAACTAAATAAGAAAATGGAAAAAATATCTATTTGCATTTATTATACAGATATATATTAATGGTTTAGATTTAATGATATAGAATGAAGGGTCGAGATTAAAAGTTTAACCAACTTTTAATGAGAGCGCAGTATTTCAAAATGGAGAGATTTGAGACATGCCACATCAACCTAAGAATAAGGTGGTGTTGACACATCATCTTGGAGAGAGGTTTGTAAATATATTATTACTAGTGCTAAACCCGCGATTATCGCGGAACTGTATATAAAATTTATGGTAAAGTTATTAATTAATTTATTTTAAGTATTATAAATGTGGTTACTATTATTATTTTAATTATTCGATATTTTTATTGTATTTTTTAAAATGTTAGCTAATAATAAATAATTCTATTTCAATGACAATAAACTATAAATTCATGACATCTATTATTGATCAAATGTTTAGAAAATAATGCTTACAAATTGCGGAAAATCTCTCTATAAACAACATTTGTGGTGTATTTGGAAGGATTTCCTTTAGAATCAAGTGACAAAATCTTCAATCTTCTACTCGAACTAACTCCGGATACTGCAACATAAAGTTGACCATGAGTGAAAACAGGTTAGGGAAGATACAATCCAACAGTAGAAAGCGATTGCCCTTGACTTTTATTTATTTTCATGACAAAACACAGTAGAATTGGAAATTATCACCTTGTAAAATATACCGGCATTGTAGGATCAAAATTTGTCAATGTAATTCTTGAAATGAAGACTTTATTTCCAATATTCCTTCCAGATATTATTTCAGTCTAGAGAATGTGGTTATCAAGTTTTGTGACGATCAATCTTGTTCCATTGCACAAATCGGATTTGTGATCAATACTTCTTAGTAACGCTATAGACACTCCTTCTTTCAAGATCAGACGGTGATTTGACATTCCAGAACAACTAACAGAATTTAAAAATTCAACTATAACCATCTGTCCATTACCTCCTTCTCGAAATTTAGAGACACAAATACTGTCTGAGCTTAAGTATACTTTAGTATCACCCGAAATCAGATAAAAACTTATCATTTATAAACTCCACATCTCAATGAGTAGGTGCAAGTATTGTTTTATCCTCAAAGTATTTATGTGTCCTTAAATTATCAATCAAGGATGGATAAATATTTTTTATTATAGATGCAATTGGAGCAACATCATCACAAATTAAATTATCTTTCAGAATCTCAATCTCAGTGACATCATCTTGCCTATTTCTAATTTTCCATCACCAACTTTCAAATTCCACCTTGAGAAGTTAACAATATCATCATCATTTGAGGACGTATTGAGATCAGAACGTTGTAATCTCATGTTCTTCGTCAATCTTAAATTCTTAATATTGAAAACAAATAAGATGTATTTAGTTTTTCAATAATAATTTTTTTAAAAAATATTACTCCCTCCGTCCCAAACTCGTTTGCTACATTGCCAAAAAGGTCCGTCCCATACTCATTTGCTACGTCTACTTTTGGCAAAAAAATAACAATACTTTTTAATATTATATTCTCCATACACTAATAACCAAAAGCATCTACTTTATCACTTTATTGCTTTATCATTAATTTATCATTTTAAATACTATAAACAACTATTTTCTTAATAACCGTGCAAATAGTAAATGGGAAGTTGAGTTTGGGACGGAGAGAGTATCATTTAATAAAATATGCATAAAATACCTTGCAATGATCTCACAAATATGTAGCATTGATAGTTGAGTGCACAATATCCTCTCGATTTCCTTTGGGTATAACATGGAGTCTCTTTCTAAAATCTCTTCCAAGCACAATGATTTTACCACCAAAAGACATATCACTCATGGTTCCATCTAGAGATCTAACAATATCCCTCAAGTTTCTATCCAAAGCTAAATCTGTTAATCGTTGGTGTCTCATCTCATATAATAAGCTTTGTCTTCAATAATAGTTAGGACAAATGTGTCCACAGCTTTATGTTACACGTGAAGGTCTCATCAATATTAAGCGGTATAACAAATCTTGAATGAGCAGTACGTCCGTCGGACAGAAGAGTGATGTTATTCCACTTGATGCAACATTAAGAACTATATTGTCTTCCGAACGTATTGCTGCGGAGATCGTTCTCCAAATGAATGTCTTTCCAGTTCCACCATATCCGTATAAAAAGAAGACTCTTCATTTTTGCAACCAAACAACTTCAAGTATTTCACTAACCACAAATTTTTGTTCTTGAGTTAGAGTTGAATTTAACTTGTCATATTCTTCTCTTTGTTCAGGCCGATCGTAATTCAATTCTTGTTATTTACTACATCTTTCTCAAACTCAAAACCTGGTACTGACATTGATGTAAATCTACTCAAAGTGGATCCATTCATCTGCAGTAGCTTATCAATTTTAATTAAAGCCAACTTGTTCAACTTTTCACTGTTAAGCTATAAATCTAAAAAAAAAACATTACAAAAAAATTTAATTGTAAATTGTTTTTACAATCTAAATCAATTAATTTTTTTTAAAGATGTTATACATGTAATATTCAATGTTCATCTTCTTTTATAGAGTATATCATCTGGCATACACTCCCACGTCTTTTCGAACACGGTTTCTGGAGAGTTCATTGAAGATGACATGAGAAGAATAATCAATATGTTCCTCACGTGATGAGCGCTTGTCCAATAACTTGCCTCTGTTATCCCATCAATGTACTCAAGATCATCATCCAGCAATCTCATTGAATAGCAAGCATCCTTAAAGGTAACATACACAATATCACCAATGGTTCGTATCATCTCAAAAGATGTTGATTCGTTACTATAAGACAATAAGAGATACAAATAATACTCTTCACCAGCCCCCAATAGAACACTGTATAGTCTTCCCAGAGAAAATCTATTGTACTTTCTCTTTTCCCACTGATATTATTTTCTACCCCAAACATACATCTTTGGAAATTCCAGATAAGTCAGCTTCTTTGTATCCTCATCATCAGTTTTATTTTTATCCATCCACACCAAGAACATTGATTTACCTGAAGATGGTCTTTCGAGTACATCGTCAATGTAATCTTCATCTCGAAAAATAACTCTCTGTTGATTAGGAAGATGGAAATCCAATCTCATAACCGCTGGATACCTATAATGTATATCGAACTGAAGAGTTCTCCAAACTGCTTCACACGGAGATATGTATCTGCAGTTTACGAAATTTTCCACTTCGCCTTTTGATTTTTATTCACCTTTAGTGGCCCCTTTCTTCTCCACATTAGCTATAACCCATCAACTCCTTTATTGATATACTTGAACAAATACTTGATGAATTTATACCTATTACACCACTCAACATTTATATTACCTTGATACCTTCGCAACAATATTGGACTGTAAAGAACTACAAAACGGTTATCCAAGTGAACAATTCCTTTATCAACAGTGACCCCTGTACTTCTTCTTCTATACAGTGGGAAACCTTCGTCATCAACATATGTAAACTCATTATAACTCTTTGGGAAATTCTTTGAGCAAATGTTGTTGACCATGCAAGGAGAATTTATTTTCACCAATCCACAGGGTTAGTGAATCATGTAGTCACTTACCAAATCATAAAAAATACATCATCATCTCTATCTAGCATTTCTACAAAATATGATACTGTCAACATCCTTCAGATTTGGAATTTTGTTTTCATGGTTTAGAAACAAAAGAATTTGAGCATGTAACAATCCTATTTTCTGAAATTCCACTGAGTATAACACTACAGATTGAAAATATTTGAATCAAGTTATATACTAAAATAATTTAATAGAAATATAAAGTTATTTTATTCATGAAAGATAAATATTATGGAGCTAAAAATTTAATAAATATAAAAAAAAAACTTACATGCATCAATTTTTTCAAATATTTGAAGTTCCTTAAACTCCTTCACAATACGATCAAATTTCATCTTAAACATTCTGTAGAGAATATATGGCCTATCAACAGATTCAAGACCTTTATCATTTAAGAATCTTGTAATCTGGGGCCATTTTAGATTGCAAGTAATTGTGATAAATAAATCTGGGTAAGAAAAACACTTGCAAAGTGTCATGACATCTTGAAAATTTTAAATCATATACCTAGGTCTGTCTGTGAAGGATGCAAACATTATTCTTTTACCCGTAGAAGATGGATCCACATCACCTCTATCAACTGTAATTTTCATATCATTCACTCTGCTAGACCTCAATTTAACTTGATTAAATTTTATAAATAACAACCTTTCCGACTAAATCATAGTATATGAATCCACCAAAGATTGCTGGAAAAGTCTCTTAGATAGGAATAAAGTTTGTTTCATTATTATGCTCATGTATCCTAAATGAAAAGAATTCTAGCATTGTTAGTCTGATTTTTTTTCTTGTTGTAAAACCAGCATCATTATGAACCACATCAATCCTATAAACATCCTCGTCATACAAGAACAATAAATGATACTGTAATTGAACATAAGATGGATGTAATTCACTTATTCTTTACAATTCACCGCTACGGGTCTTTTAGTATCACATCTCTTTTTTCCATAGCTGCATCATGTCCCCTGGAATAAGAGCTACAACTTCAGAAGCAGTAGGAAGGTTATAAACTCTTCCAACTGAACTCCTTCTTTCTAGCAAATTTAATCACAAATTTGGCTCACCTCCAAACATAATACATTTCCTTGCGAAATTGCATTGCAAATTGATTGAAAGTATCCACCATCCTCTTAAGTTCACCAACAATACTATCATTCAGGTTATCCTTCAATCTCCTCAAGTACAAATAAAATAATTGAATTGATTAAAAAAATTAATTATAATTATTATATTTTATAATTTGTTCAACTAAAATAATACAAAATATAAAATATATAGTAAGAATCAGACTCATCACAATGCGAGAATTTTTTTTCCGTTATTGATTCTCATTTCGTCTAAATCTTCTAATTTTTTTTGGTGAATCTATACATCTTAATATATTGTTTATATTTTTCTTTTGTAGGATAAGAATCTATACATCTCAAGGTATTGTAAATTTCATCAATTCATCTTTCGTGTGAATCCGTATTTCTTTTTTTGCAGGATATGAATCTATAATTGTCAAGGTATTTATATTTTATTTTATGTTTTTTATCATTTAATTTTATTAATTTAATCCGCATTTTTTGCTTAATCTCTTTTACTAATGATTATTTCAATGTGTATTATAATAATTCTTTAATTTGAATGTTATAGATACATCAAAATATACCTTTGATATTTTCAATTGATTAACAAATCTGTTTTTTTTTAATCGATAATAATGTAAATTCTTGACTATTTTTTTAATATGATGAAAACTTTCTTAATCATTCTTTATAGATAAAACATAAGCATCGAACCTTGGAGAATAAATTTTAATATGATGAATCATTTCGAAAATAATTTATATTTTTTATATTTTTGATAGTTGAATACTTTCTACTATGTAAAATTCTGGTTTTTTTTTTAAATTCGAATATTTATTAAATATGTTAACATTGTTGCTCTTAGTTTTTTTTAAAGGAAAAAAATGACTCTTTTCAAAATATGTGATTTAATATTGTAAATTCATACATCAATCAATATATAAATTTATCTTAATTATATACTTTATTTATTTATATTAATTTTAAATTTAATTTTATGCTATTATTTTTGTATCATTGAATATAGATTACTTATATTAGGTAAATTTGACTCTTTTATAAAACATGTATTTTAATTAATCTTAATTTATATATTATCTAAATTCATCCCATTTTTATGAATATATAAATATAGACTAATTATATTAGGAAAAGTTGACTACTTTTTTATAGTATGATTTAAGTCATATATTTTCGAATTACATAAAATATTAGGTAAATTTGACTCTTTATAAAACATGTGTTTTAATCAATCTCAACTTATAATTTGTCTAAATACACTCTATTTTTATGAATAATTAAATATAGATTTCATAGATGTCATAATTTTTTCCTTTCAATTGGATTTCATAGCTTATAAATAATGTTGCATAGTGATATAAAGAGATTCGACTTTTTTTTTTTAATTAGATGAATGTATATTGTAAGTTGAGAATCTTTGTGAAAATATTATTATTTTAATATATAAAAGATCACATGACATAGTATTTTGAAATTTAATATTTTGGAATGTAATTTCGAAATTAGGGACTATATCATCATATTATATTAGTCAATTTTTTCTAATATAATTAATCTTTTATCAATAAATTTAAAATTGATGTAAATAAGTAAAGTATATAATTAGTTTAAATTTATATATTGATTGGTGTATGACTTTATAGTTAAATCACATGTTTTAAAAAGATCAAATTTCCCTAAAAATATTGAAGACATTAAATTATTTTTGAATTTAAAAAACAATTAGAATTGTTACTCAGTTGAATTTATCAAAGGCATATTTTGGTTGTATATATAACATTCAAATTCATACACAAAAAAATATTTATTATTAATGAATCATGATCGAATTTTTTTTAAAAAGATATCCACCATCCAAAAATAGTTGAAAAATATTAGTTTGAAGAATACATTATTTACTTATTTTGTTTTTAAAGATACCACTAACCAAAAATTTAGGATTTAGGAATGTAGGATAATATAAAATTACCTAATAAATTATCTTACTAAATTATCATTCAAAATTAGTCAACTTTTCCTAATATATTCAAATTGAAATTTAAAATTGATTAAATTAGTAAAGTTTATAATTATTATAAATTTATATATTGTTTCTAATATAATTATTTCAAATCTAATCTTTTAAAATAATATATAAAATATATCCATCATCCATATTTGTTAAAGATCCGAATAATTAATATTTTATAAAGAGTCTAATATATATTCCTAAAATATTTGAATATTCATATATTTGATATATTCCTAATATTCGTATAATTAATTATTCCAATATATATTCGTATATTTGATATATTCGTATATTTTAAAATATTCGTATAATTAATTAAAATATTTGAATATTCGTATATTTAATTATTTCTAATATATATTCGTATAATTATTACATAAAATATTAGGTATTATTTGAATATTCGTATAATTAATATTTTCGAATTACATAATATATTTCGAAAGATATATTCATCATCATCCAAATTTGAACGATTCGTCATCATTATAGAATTAAATAAAAATAAAAATTATAACTTCTCATAAAGAATATTATTTATAGAATTGTAAATAATACATTGAATAGTAATTAATACATTATAATGTAAAAAAATCTAATTTTTAACATATAATCAATGATTCTTCATCTTCACAATAAAATTGATCTTCCACTTCGTCTTCATATGAAAAATTGATCATCCACTTCATCTTCATTGTTGATGTTCAATCCTAAATATATAATTAAAAAAATCACACAATAATCATTTTCATACGAATAAAATAAAATTAAACAATAATTAATAAAAAAAACAAAAATCAAATAATTAGTAAATAGAGTAAATACCTTTAGACACGTAGAAATTTGTATTCCTCCAAATCACCAAAAAAAAAAGTGAGTTTAAGGAAATGATCATTGGTAGCAGAGATTAGACAAAATATGAAGATTAAATTCATACACCAAATCTATAAAATAAAATAGAAAACAAAAAGTAAATACCTTAAAATGAAGATCCTGCAAAAAAAAGAAATATTAAGATTGAATATATTGGGATGAACATCCTGCAAGAAAAGAAAAACATGAAGATTTAGATGAAAAGAAATATAATATAAAACTTCATAGCAAAATTGAAAAGAAGAAGAAGAAGAAGAATTGGAATAGGATGTGGAGAAATTATTGTAATTGATTTTTGGTTGTGTGAGATACATGGTATATATAGAGGAAATGTGAAAAAATCAATGGTCGAGATTAGATTAGATTAGATATTAAGATTCAATGGCTGAAAATAGTTTTAAAAGTCAATGAATTGGGTGAATGAGAGGAGAGTGTTTTTAAAATAGAGGCTTGAGAGCTTGCCACATAGGATTCCAAAACTTTGTCTTTATAATATACAAGTGTGTATCCCCGCGAATTTCGCGGATTGAAAAAAAACTTATTATTATTATTTCAAATTATAGACATTAACTTTTTTTTTTAAATTATCTTGTAATTTTGATATAATATTAAAATTGTAATTATAATTCAATGAACAATAAAAAAAAAAAATTAAACATGAGTAAATAGAAAATTTTAAAAATATTAACTAATTCACATTCAAACTCACATTAAATATTACTTAAAATTACAGTTGTTGTATACTTACATGCCCAGTTTTTTCCCATGGTATGAAGATACAATAACAATCGAACACAAAAGTTTAAATATGCAGATAGAATCACACATTTCAAATCTAAAGGTAACATTTGACAAAAATGATGTCATAGTTAAATTAAATATTGTGTAGATGCTTGTGTGGGAACAATTGATTAATGTGTTGGTATTTATAACACAATTCAACAATTAAAATTGGTGTTTATGTATTAATCTTAGTCTTTTTTAATTCAATTTACATATAGATATTTTGAAAATAAAAAAAGGTAAAAAAATCAATTGTTAAAAAAAAATCGAAATCCTACTCTACAAAATAATATCTATATTTTACCGTTTCAAATTCTATTTTGCAGGTAGAATTTTATCCAAAATAAAAATTTGTGTTACAATCTATTATTGAAGGTAAGGTATTACATTTGATGGCAATATTATTTGAGAATTATATATTATATCGGTGACAATATCTTTCTTGAAAAATTTCAATTCCCTTCTGCAATTTTTACATCTATCTATATTTTGCAAACATAAATTCCAAAAATATCTAAGAAAAGAAATCGTTCGAAAAAAATATTTTAATATTTGTATGTTAAAACAATATAAAAGAAAAATTGAAATCCTAGACTATAAAAGAGTATATGTACTTTACAGTTTAATAGTCTATTTTGGCGGCACAATTATATCCAAAAATAAATTTTTGTATTATAATCTATTATTGAAGACAAGATATTATATTTGGTGTCAAGATTTTTTTAGTATCATACACTATTTCGGTAACAATATCTGTTATGAAATATTTCAATTCCCTCCTACAAATTTCACATCTATCAATATTTTGTAAAAATAACTTCCAAAAATATTTTAGAAGAGAAATCAACCGTGAAAAAAATCAACTTGCATTAATATAATATTTAAAATAATATTCCATATTTTAAGTAAATGTTATGTTTTCATTGATTAAAATATACTCAGATTTATTTTATTTTAGAGTAAGATACTTTAAAAGTTATAGTACTGAAATTGTTAGTAAATAAATTTAATGTCCTTTTTTTCCCAACACTATAATTTTCAATCCATAAAAAAATTATTCCACATATTTTAAGAAAATATATACTGTATAAATTAATTATATAAAAAATAACAGTTTTTTACTTATTTATAAATTACAATATTTTTTTAATATTTTTATGTTAAAAAATATTATATTAAAAAAAATCGATATCCTAGTATAGAAAAAATATCTATATCTTTCAGTTTAATAGTCTATTTTGGCCACATAATTTTATCCAAAAATAAACTTTTTTATTATAATCTTTTATTGAAGGCAAGATATTATATTTGATGACAGCATATTTTTGGTATTATACATCATTTTGGTAACAATATATTTTCCAAAATATTTTATTTTCCTCCTACAAAAATTTCACATCTATCAATATTTTACAAAAATAACTTCCAAAAATATCTAAGAAGAGATATCGTTCGACAATGAAAAAATATTTCTACATCACTTTTAGGTTACCTGCAATACAAAACAAAAAAATATAAAACAATAACGCACACCTTATTCCGGAAAGAATAATAGTTGGATCAAAATTGTAGACGTGTGATGGGAGAATTTTCTTATTAAAAGAGAAAAAGTTATTGATGGTGGATTCTAAAAAAACACGAATGTAAAGATATGAATATAAATATATTTTAGAAACTTACAAATAATTTCTGAATACGCTCGAATTATCTTCAAGATGCATTTATAATTTTCTTATAATGTGTGCCTAATCATCTCCATGTGCATAATAAATTTGTTTACCTGCAAAAAAAGAGGGATGGTGATCTACACAAAAAATTACAGAAATAATCCAAACAAACGAACAAAAAATAAAATCATATTTCTTCACATAGTGTAACAAATGAGAAAATGAAGAGAAGAGATGAGGATTAGGGTTGTGAATTAGAATGAAACTAAAGAGAGATTTGACATTTATAGAAAATACAAAATGAAATGTATGGTTGAGATTAAAAGTGTAAAATATATGGTGTAGATTAAGTCTTAGTAAAATTTAAAACATGCCTAAAATAATTTTTAATGAGAATTCTGTATTTTGAAATAGAGAGATTTTGGACATGCCACATCACCCTAAGAATAAGGTGGTGTTGACACATCATTTTGGAGAGGTTTGAAAATATAGTATAATAAGATTAAGATAAGATATAAGATAAGATATATATATATATATATATATTTATGTTAAAAAAAATGATTTTTCTTTTCTCAATAAATAACTTTGGCAAGGATAGCAGAGAGAAATAGAAAGAAGCAAAATGTTATTTCATGATTTCATCGCAATTTCTCTCCATAGCCATGGGCAAACATACTGTGGTGAGAGCAAAACCGTTCAATTTCAATACTAGACCCACACGAAACTAAATTGAACAACCTCTACACTCTAATCCTCTACTACAAGGGCGGAAAATTCCCTCTAGGATTGCCATGGCGATGGAAGTCGGCGGCGGCAATCTGTCGGAGTTGTACTCTAGCTCTAAGCGGCTTTCCCTGCAGATCAGAGATGCTTTGGAGAGACTTGAGCGTCTCGAGTTCACGTCAACATCATCGTCTTCGCTCTCATCATCGAACGCCGTCGTTGCGGGTTCTTCTGATGATCAGGCAACTACAATTCGAAGAGAAATAAACCAAATTCACTCTCTCTGCGCCGATATGGATCGCCTCTGGCGTTCGATAGCCTCCAAACCTCAACGCGATCTCTGGAAAAGGTGTGTTAATCGTGTTATTGAATTACACGGAATAATTGTGATCTCGTTGTTATTTATCGATTCATTCGATTTCAGGCTTAAATCTGATGGTTTCTCGGAACTTTGTTTTTAGAATGATTTCCTGATCTGCAATGTGGCAGGGTGATTTGATATTTTCATCATTAGGCTGATGATATTGGATAATTTAAATTAAGATTGTTATATGTTGATCTGATTTGTGTGTGTTCCGATGATTCTGAATTTAAGTTATTGTTTTATTACATTAGGGCAATCGATTGGGTAATATGAATGCACTACTTTGCGTTTATGAATATTGCTGCAGATAACTTTATATGTATGTATAAGAAATCATGTATATAGCCACATTGAAGGTGCAGATATCAATAAGGACGAAAACTAGAGACGATATTTTTCTTATAAGGGGCTGATGATTGTATTCGTTGTTAAAGAAGCTGCACCCTGTTCCCGTGTATAAACATAGGAAGTCTAGAACACTTGTCCATCATTCATTGCATACATGAATCTGCTATAAGAAACACTACACTACTATAAGATTTGTATACAATCCCATGCATGTTCACTATGGTGAGCCCTAGCTAGCTGTCATTATGCTGACTAGGATAAAGCTACGTTTGGTTTTTGGTTTTTCCGTGTCTGTTATCATGTTTACTCTATTCAAACTAGGGCTTATGAGACACTGTAAGTCTTTCCCTAAGCCTGGTGAAGAATTGGCCATACAATGGTTTGGTTAGGATGCCTGCATTCTGATCAATGGAGGGCACATACTCAACTGTAATTGAACCATTAGCAATTTTCTCTCTGATGAAATGCAAGTCAAGTTATAGGTGTTTTGTCCTTGATTAGGATATTCTCCCTGGTTTCAACCCATATGATTGAAATCCTTTTTGGGCAGACTTTCAACTCATCCAGCAAATATTGCAACCAAATTACACCTCACGTAACTGTGGAAAGTGACCTATATTCGCTTCTGTTCTGCTCCTTGAGACAATAACCTGTTTTTGAGCTCCATGACACCATATTCTCCCTCAAGTTGATGCAAAATCCTGAAGTAGACCTTTTGTCATCAAGCCATCAAGGTCTGATGCCAATCAGCGTCAGCAAAAGCTGTTAATTCCATAGATGAATTCTTTAAGAATTTCAGCCCATTCTCCGTTGTTCCAGCCAAGTATCTCAAGATCCTCCTAAGAGCTTTCCAATGTTTATCTAGAGGACAATATGAATGCTTACCGAGTTTACACTCCGAGAGATGTCAGGTCTTGTAATTGTAGCATTTTGTAGTGCTCCTATTTTTCTGTAAAAGTATTCATCTTCCAAAGGTTTCCCATGAGTGTAGAGTGTTGGAGAGTTCACTATTGGGGTACTTTGCCCCTTAGCTTCACTTGTTGGCTTTCCCTTGGATTTCTGCTATGTATTTGGACTGATTAAGAAACTTATTCTCTTTGGTTATACTGAACTGCATTCCTAAAAACAAATTAGAATTTTCAACTACCTTAGGATGGGTTCCTGTTATACAATATCGTCTACATATGTAATGGCACATGTGCAAGAATCCTTTCTCTGCCTGATTAACAGTGCAGTGCCTAGTTTGGATGAGATTATACCAAACGATTTCAAAATTTCTCCAAGTATGGATGACCACGGCTATTGATGCCTGGTTTAAGCCGTACAAGGATTTGCTGAGTTTGCATACAGGCTTTCCGTGGGGCTGCTCCATGTAGAGTTCAATTTCTGGTTTTCCTTAAGGAAGGCATTTTCAATGTCTATCGCTCTAATAGACCATCCTTAAAAAAAGCAATGGTGAGAACAACTCTAATTGTAGCTGGCTTGATTACAGAACTGAAAGCTTCAGTGTAATCAAATCCAGCCATCTGAGTATAGCCTGTGGCATCTAACCTGGTTGTGCCTTGCTATTGAGCCAGCTGAGTTAGTTTTGACTAGTTAATATGAATCATGAATTAACACCCTATATGAAGTAGGTAACTAAACTATGCTAAACAAATGTTGCGTATGCTATGGAATGGTCATTTCATCAGTTGTATCTCTTCTTTGTACTAGGAGGAGTCTGCCGGGGTTTCTGCTCATTTTCTCAATTAATAAGAGATACTTTATGAGACTCATGTGGGGAACTAATTTAAGTTATAATATTAGTTAGATATCAGAGTCACCAAGACCGTTAATTGGGGGTTGTGGTAGTTTGGTTGGATAATATTATTTGTTACTTCACTGCTCTGTTATGATTTGACTTGTTATTATTCATTCACAGCAAGTTTGGTCATGGTAAGGATCTAATTAGGTAGAGCTAGCTAGCAATGGTTGCTCATGGTAATTCTATTCTTCTGTGCAAGCTTTTAGTGAGATAGGGTTAATAATTGTTAAAACGTCCATCTTCTAGTTTTAATTGGTCAATAATCTAATTCGATTAGTTTTTGTCCTAGTATTCCTCGTGGAATTTCTTGGTTTATACACTTGTTATGCTAATTTCATTCTCATTCTTCCGTACGTAAACTATTTTTAAAGTATTTACATTGTGTTTTATAACATTTTACTGAAAGGTAATCAGACTATTGGAGTGATTACCAGCATGTGATAAAATTAAGGAAGTATGGTTCATGCACATTTATATAATAACCTGAAAGTAAAAAAAAAACTTTAGTTTCATACTGGAATATAAATATTTCACACTAATCGTTGGAGGTACTTTTAACATTGAAACTAACACTCAAGGAGAGAAAATTGCTGCTGCTTGCCCTTACTTCCACCTTACAAAATCATCTCCTGATTCTTTATTCTTGTATTATGATTGCTTGTAACAATGTTAAGATTAGTTGCAGTTAAATCTCATTCTTTGTATAAAAAGATTTATATTTCCTTTTCTTTTCTTTTTCCTGTGTGTGTGTGTGTGCGCAGAAAAGTAGAACAAGTCAGTGAGGAGGCTGAGTCATTTAGAGCTAGTTTGGATAAATACATGTCAAGGCATCAGAAGCGGATACAAGAAGCCCAAGATAGGGCAGAATTACTTGGAAGAGCTGTATGGCATCTTTCTGAGATTTGAAAACACTTGCCAATTTGCCATTTATTTTGATCTGTTTATACAAGTCGATTTATCTTTTTGACGATTCTTCCTGGTTTTAGAGTGGAGATTCGCATGTCCTGAGAATATTTGATGATGAGACACAAGCAAGAGAGTCAGTTCGTAGATCTTCCCGATTACTAGAAGAGAGCTTTGCAACAGGGGTTTCCATTCTTTCCAAGTATAGTGAGCAAAGGGACCACTTAAAGGTAACGTTTTGATCCACCTCTTTGTTACAGAACAATAAATCTGTCCTGCGAATTTTCTTGATCTGTATAATAATGATATAGGAACTCAATGCATAAAGCTGAAGCATTTGTGTAATGTGCAATTATTTACTAGCAGTTATAGGGGGAAAATAGTAAATTTGAGTGGTAAAAATGTGCATGTGTAGGAGTATTCTGTTATATTTTAGATCTTTGGTTGCTAGATGCTATTATCCTTAGGATTCTGTATGTAAAATTTAGATAAGGTTAAGTTCCATGATGAATGAATCATACCCTGTAGAAAATGAATATCATCCTAATTTGTACTATTGAAACTGCTTAATATATTTAAGTCCTGCATATTTAAACCTTAATCTTGGATGCAGAGAGCTCAAAGGAAAGCACTGGATGTCCTCAACACTTTAGGGCTATCAAACTCCCTATTGAGGCTTATCGAGAGGCGTAACCGCGTTGACAAATGGATCAAGTATGCTGGCATGATTTTAACTATTCTTGTCCTTATTATTTTCTGGAGGTGGACCAGATGACTAACTCTTTCTCTCTCTCTCTCTCTCTCTCTCTCTACAAGTGAGTGTTGAGTGTTGACAATATATATAGCCTCGTTGAACACGCAAGAGTTTGGTCTGAAAATCTAGCCCAATGTTGATTTCCTAGATATATATATGGATCCTCTCCTAGTTGGATTTTTTAACATGGTGTATGGATGAATAGTATTAGTCCATTTGTTGAACCATATTAGTTAATTTTCTAAAGCATATTATATTAACATGTTATGATTTATTTGTTACTAATCATATCCTAAAATGTAGAACTCCATTTCGCTTGGATTTTAAAATCAGATTTTTGCATTAAGATTTCCAAAAATAAAAACACTAACAAGTCTCTGTGGAATGGCAAATATCACAAATTTCCTCACGAGTTTTTTTGTTGTTTTTTTACAGGATTTTTCTCGTGAGTTATTCCTTACTATTTTTAGAAAATTGATTTTGCATTCCTAGAATCCTAGCTACTTAGATATTTCTCAAAAATTAAGAGATCGCGTGAATGAAGCAAATTAGTAAAATTAAGCATGTTTCACACACACTTTTTTGAAGAAAAAAAATTATAGATGGTCCTGTAACTTTACCCGAGTCCATAAAAGGTCCTGTAAATTTTTATTTTATCAATTTTGATCATATTAGTATCAATTTTGGTCCTTTTTGCCGGAAAATTTAAAATTTGATCGGAAAATTGCCCTAATTTTTCATTTTGATCATATTGAGGGTCGTCGTTAATATCATGTGAACTAACTCGCATCCAAGAAGAAAAATCCTCAACTAATTTCATGTTTCGATTACACCTACCCCAAGAATTGGAGTTTCAAAATCATGAATTTCATCTATCCCCATGGCTAATTTATGAGCAATTTACGATTACATTTAAGTCAAGACATATACTATTCTCGTTGAACTCGTCATTTTGATACTTTTTTCGGTTCATCATAAGCTAAAACAATTTTTCGGAGACTTTCTGTTATATTTAACTATGATTTTTATAGGTTTTCATATATTTTTATGTATTTTCTGGGAATAAGATGAAGATTTGAATGAAGATGTATTGGAAGAAATGAGAAAATATCAAAACTAGTCCTGTAACTTGGTTGATTACAATTCCAGTCCTCTAACTTTTCATTTTCTCAATTTTGGTCCTGGAATTGTCAATTTAGTCCTGTAACTTTTTATTTTCTCAATTTCAATCCTGGAGTTGTCAATTTTAGTCCTTTATTGCCTCAAAATTAAAAAAAAAACTCATTAGAGGAATTTGAGGTTTTTAGTTTTCTAGTGAATTGTATACATGGACTGTCACGTAATAAAAAAAAATTGACTGACCCGTCTAGAAAATTGATTGTTACATAATCAATCATGTTGTAGAGAGCAGTATCAGAAATTACTTTGCATTCAGCCCCTGAAGTAAGAGCCTGCAGCTTAATCCTCTTTCCCATTAATGTAACAGTAAATGTCATTTTCTCATAATCTAGCTCAATAGGAGTACAAAACTTGAGCCAGTCACCTCTCAATATCAAATCACAGCCTTCAGTTTCCAATAAACTTAAGTTATATGTGAAATCATGTCCTTGCATCTTCCAAGAGAAGGGTTGAACTTGCTTATCACTCACCAATCTCTGACCATTGGCTACCTTAACCAGCAATGGTGTAGCTGATGTTAAAGAGCATTTCAGTTTCTTAGTTGTAGCAGATTGTATGAAACTGAGGGTACTCCCCGAGTCTATGAGAACATGGAGTTTATGCTGACTATACTCTCCAAAGAGCCTTATGGTTGTAACCCCATCTTCTCCACTAAGTGCATTCACAGACATTTAAACCTCATCCATCAAGGTGAAATCTGGATTATTGCATTCTTTGGAATCAGAATCCAATTGACCACTATACTCCATGTCTTCCTCTTCAGCAATAATCATATAGGAAATCCTTTGCTTGCATTTATGACCAAAAGAATATGGTTCAGCACAATTATAGCAAAGGCCCTTCTCCCTCCTTGCAGCCATCTCAGTGGGAATGAGAACTTTAAAAGGGGTCTTAGGTGTAATAGCTGGTAGTTTACCATGTACCCCAGTGGAAGAATCACCCTTCTTCCATGGTGGTGCACTAGTGTTGGAATTAGGAATAGACATCCTAGAATAGGATTTAAACTTCTTGGAAATAGCAGACATAGTGCTTTCTTGTTGTTTTCCAAGCAGGATGGCTTGAGTTAGTGTCTTAAGCTCAAACACAGATATGAATGACTGCATCTCCTTACTAAGACCACTAATAAAGCTATCAACGAAATAGGCCATGGAACAAAAGTAAGTATGCTTTCATTTCTTCAAACTTATCCACATAGTCTGTTTGTTTCAATTTTATTGAATTCAGCAACAACAAACTGTCCTCTCATTTCTTAAATCTCACATAAATGATTTCAGCAAATTGTGCCCAAGTAATATCCACCTTTTTTTATTAAAATTCTGAAACCATAAGGAAGCTTTCCCATCAAAATGAATAGATGCTAGTGTTACCTTTTGTGCATCAGTGAGATCATGTATGAGTTGAAAATATCCATTGCATTTGAGAATCCATGATCTAGGCTTGGTGCCATCAAACCTAGGGAAATCCACTTTAGGAACTGGATTCCTTCCTTCTGTGGGATGCTTAACCTTGGTGTTTTCCTGGAATTGATTGAGTGGTATTGCATTAGAAGAGTCAATAGTAGGAGTACCAAGGATGGAATTCCCTTCCAGGTGACTCTTGCCTTTATCAACATTCAGGAACTGTAACTGGAGAGTTGCAAGTGTAGTAGTGACATGCTCCAGTTTTCCAAAAATACCCCCAAGCTGGTCCTCCATTTTAGAGGTAAGCCCTTGAACAGTTTCTTTGAGTTTAGCTTCCGTTGCCTCCCATTTCATAGTTCCAGTCTGCAATAGTTGTTCTAATTGTTTGGAAGGAGTAGATTTTGGTACGATTTTCTGATTGTCATTCCTTCTACCAAAATTGGCATTTTGTTACCAACATTGGGGACCACCTCTTTACAACTGCAATATTAAAAAACTAAGTGTTCTAAAGATAAAAACATCATTTAATTGAAGGACTAGAAAATAAATATTAAAATAGACTCATTATAGGGACAGCTGTGCAACCCAGATTTAATTCCTTTTTTCTTCATAGATGGATGGATTGCTTCCACATAGTTCTTCCTTTTCCTTCAGACCACAAGTACCACTTTCTCTTCTTACTTTGAATTCCATGCCCCCTTTCTCTGGTTCTACATCTCCCATGGCAATTTCATCATCTTTTCCTTCCACAACACCAAAATCTCCTCCTTCCAAACAATTCAACGGTGTATTCATGACACTTTCCCGGCCAAATTTAAATTCAAATTCATTTTCATACGCTATATATGTTGCATTATTCTGAAATTATTATTTTCTATTTTATTTTATTTTTACTATTAAGCACCCAATTATTTCATACATTTATGCAAAAAAAGATTAATTCCCTTCGAATTCCTTTTAAAAATTTTTTATGTCAAATATAATCTAATAATAAATTTAGAATAAGATACAGAGTGAAAATGGTTCATAAATGAATCATTGAAGGGTATTAGTTGTTTTCATTAAGGGGTATTAATTATTTTTATTAAAGGGTATTAGTTGTTTTCACTGAAGTGCATTTGTTGTTTACTGAAAACAAACTAAGACTTTTCAGTGAAGATAACTAACATTGTTCAGTAAAAACAACCAATACCCTTTAGTGAAAACAACCAATTAAAATAATATTGACCCCAGGTCAAAAAATTAATAATAATATTGACCCCCCTTTTTTATGTGGCATTATCACATTAATGGTGGGAGTAAATTTCAGAGTGTGTATAGAGTGAAATTGGTTTATACATGAATCATTGAAGAGTATTAGTTGTTTTCACTAAAGAGTGTTAGTTGTTTTCACTAAAGGGTATTACTTGTTTTCACTGAAGAGTCTTAGTTTGTTTTCCCTGAACAACTAATACTCTTTAGTGTAAATAAGTAATATTTTTCAGTGAAAACAACTAATACTCTTTAGTGAAAACAACTAATACCCTTCAATGTTTCATATATAAACTATTTTCTCTCTATACTTTGTCTATATTTTATATGAAATGGTTCATGATAAGTTAATCATAAAAAATTTTTAAAAAATTGAATATTTGATCAGAAGTATCAAAAGTTGGGTCAATTTCTTTTACAATAATTACAATATAATACCAGTGACCCATATTTTTTATACTCCTAGTTATATGTTTGATACTTTAAAATTGTTTCATGATAAGTTTATCATGAAATATTTTCACATAATACTTTACCTAATGGTGGACATATAAATTTGTAGCCACCAGAGGTGGCTCTAGGGTGGCACAACCTATGCCGTCGCACAGGGTGACTTGATGCGAATATACTAGTTTTCTACTAGTAGCTTCCTCGCAAGCGTACGAGTTCACTGTAGTATTGGCAAGTATAATGACCAGGTATTTCGAACCCAAGGGAAAGAGTGTATGCGAATAGATCCCTGAAGATCTATGCGTCGTAGCTAATATGAGTGTATGTTTTTGGATTATTTTTTTAAAATAAAAATATAATCTAAACTAACTACTCTATGAATGCAAAAGAATAATTAAACTAAGAATGTAAAAAGTTGTTTTCAAATATGATATAGAGATGCTCAGGATAGGAATCCCTACGTATACTAACGGAGCAGGTACATAATCAAAATAACCGTGACGCGCAAGAAATAACCTAAGTAAAAGAATGCAAGATGAAAGCTCAAGATTTTAACCCTAATACTTTATCCTAACACTCGACTTCACTAATCCACTAACAAGTTAATAGAATGTGCTTAATTAATGAGACCCTAATTTAACTAAGGTGATGCAGTTGTTCTCCTTCGCTAAACTGGTAGATGAATTAACCCTTTCTAAACCCTCTCGTTAAGCCTACTCGTTGTTAAAGAGTGATAAGGTCGTCCTCTCTCTAACACTTTTCGAACGAAATTCAAAAGTAAAGTTTAGATTAATTTTAAGAATTCATTAATTGAGAGAATTAAATCCTAACGTCAAAAGTTACCCCAATTACGTACCCACATCCTACTTCTACGAGTTCATCCTACCCCAAGCATGCAAGGGTTTTAGCTAGACATGGATTTTACGTAAACAATAACAATTGAGTAAGTAACGAACATGAACATGATAATTAGAACGAAGAAGAGATCAAACATAAACTAGGGTTTAAAGAAATAAAAGAATAAACTGAAATTAAATCAATAAACGAAGTCTCAACGGTTCAAGAACAAAGGTATGAAGAAACGAAACTAAAAAGTAAAATCGTGATGTGAATTCGTAAAGAAAACCTCAAAAACGTAAACGTAAAGCTTGCTCGTTCCTTCTCCTAAAAAAACTAACTCTAAAAACGATCTCGTATCAAGTGGTATGTGATTGTTCGATATCCTCCTAAAAAACGTGCTTCAAAGGGGTATAAATAGGCAACGGGTCGAATCGGGAGTTAATGGGCCAAAATTCACGTACGCTCGTGCACTGCTCGTCCACTAGTGCACGACCTGCTTCTGCTTGTGCACAGTGCTCGTGCACTAGTGCACGACCTGCACCGACTCGTGTACTATACACAACTGCTCGTGCAGGGGTGCACGAGTACTCCTTGCTTGTGCACTCCAATGATACTTTTGCTCCCCCGAACTAATACTTTTCGTATTTCTTCGATATCTTCTCATCCGGGCGTCCGTTTGAGTCGATTCAAAGTCCTACGAACTCCTATTTTCGCCCTCTATCCATCTATAAGCATCAAAGAGAAAAATTCATTAGTTTATGAAAATGATACTCAAATGACTCTAAATATTCATATAAATCAACCAAAACACGGGCATTTCAAGTGACGAATCATGACAACTTCACGCCTAATCAACCCCCCCAAACTTACCATGTTGCTTGTCCTCAAGCAACGAAATAATAAGTCAAGTGAAATTGTTAGGAATGAGTCAACGAATCATGTAGGGATATATTTTAGTTTTGCTGATTCTCCAAAACAACATGTAATAGGTTTGAAAGCAGTCAGGATAGTATCTTTTAGTTTCAGGTCAGGCTAGGTTGTTTCTCAGTAGAATAGGTTATCAGTGGAGGAAGAACTCGGCTGAGGGGGAACTCAGCTGAGGGTGGAACTCTACTGAGGGGGAACTCAGTGAGGGGGAACTCACTGATAGAGCCTGAGGAAGTCAAGATGACATCACAAGGAGAACAGACTAAAGCCATGTCAGAAGACCTGAACCTGAAGAGAAGCCTGAAGGAAGTTCCACTGAGTATAAACCTGACTGTTCTAAGCTAAGTCAGTGGACTACTCAGTGAAGAGCATGATCAAGAGGATCATTGCTAAGCCTAGTAGGACCTGAAGGAGTCAGGCTACTGAGGCTGGGAAGCTTGACAAATAGCCTTATGTCAACTCCCCTGAGTGGACTTCAAAGTCTACTGAAGAAGTCCACTCAGAAGACTTAAAGTCCAATGATGATTCCTAAGAGGACTTCAAGTCTACTGAAGAAAGGTATCCTGAGAGGATTACAAGTCAGCTGAAGACAAGTCGCCTGAAGTCAGGACTACCCTGATCAAGTACCCTGAAGAAAAGAGCCGTTGGACTCAGTCCACGTGGACCAATCAAGTCAAGGCAGCAAATCTGACAAAAGCTGACAAAGGCCATACTTTACTGAAAAGGAGAATTTCACTCCAGAGATAGTCTGGATTTGAATGTTACTCTCTCCAACGGTAACATTCAAATCCACACTATAAATACAAACTCAAGCTTCATTTGTGAATAAGCAAGGAGCTGATGTGAGAGTGGTGCGTTTCAAGAGAGGCATAAGGAGGCGCCATCTCCATCAAGAAAACTGACCTGAGTTCTTCATAGTCATATTTTGAGTGTTCCAGTTTGTATACTCGAGCTCATCATATACATCCTAAGCTTAGAGAGATTTTCCCAACCTTAGCTTAAAGGTTAAAACCATGTAAGGGAAAATCTCACCTAGTTGGAGAGAACCAAACCAAACTAAACCCTTTCCAGAATAGTGTTAGGTGTTGCAGTGAGGTGAGGAGAGGCAGTCCCTGAGTGAAGAGGGATGTGAGGCCAGTTCGAGAGGCAGCTCCGCGGAGGGGTGTGAGTCCAGTTGTGAGTGCACCTTGGCACGTTAAAAACAAGAATCCCGGGTAGTGGATTTCCTATTAAATCAGGCAGTGGATGTAGGAGCTTGAGCCTCCGAACCACTTTACATTGTTGTGTTCTTTATTGCTTTACTGACTTGCATAACATCAGTGTTAAAACAAAAATTTTGTGCTCCTGAATTCCCATTTTGGTATTCGAAAACGGGACCATCAATTGGTATCAGAGCGGGTTGTTCACATGACCACTGATCTAGTTTTGATAAGAAAATTGGTCAACCGAACAGATCTTAAATGTTTTAAAACTATGGGAATTTTTGCATTTTTCAAACTATTACTTGTGCTCTGACCTCATTCTTGTAATAGAAAATATTTTTGTTAGAAGTTTTGGAATCATCAAAAAGGGGGAAATTGTTGGGATATATTTTAGTTTTGATGATTTTCCAAAACAACATGTAATAGGTTTGAAAGCAGTCAGGATAGTATCTTTTAGTTTCAGGTCAGGCTAGGTTGTTTCTCAGTAGAATAGGTTATCAGTGGAGGAAGAACTCGGCTGAGGGGGAACTCAGCTGAGGGTGGAACTCTACTGAGGGGGAACTCAGTGAGGGGGAACTCACTGATAGAGCCTGAGGAAGTCAAGATGACATCACAAGGAGAACAGACTAAAGCCATGTCAGAAGACCTGAACCTGAAGAGAAGCCTGAAGGAAGTTCCACTGAGTATAAACCTGACTGTTCTAAGCTAAGTCAGTGGACTACTCAGTGAAGAGCATGATCAAGAGGATCATTGCTAAGCCTAGTAGGACCTGAAGGAGTCAGGCTACTGAGGCTGGGAAGCTTGACAAATAGCCTTATGTCAACTCCCCTGAGTGGACTTCAAAGTCTACTGAAGAAGTCCACTCAGAAGACTTAAAGTCCAATGATGATTCCTAAGAGGACTTCAAGTCTACTGAAGAAAGGTATCCTGAGAGGATTACAAGTCAGCTGAAGACAAGTCGCCTGAAGTCAGGACTACCCTGATCAAGTACCCTGAAGAAAAGAGCCGTTGGACTCAGTCCACATGGACCAATCAAGTCAAGGCAGCAAATCTGACAAAAGCTGACAAAGGCCATACTTTACTGAAAAGGAGAATTTCACTCCAGAGATAGTCTGGATTTGAATGTTACTCTCTCCAACGGTAACATTCAAATCCACACTATAAATACAAACTCAAGCTTCATTTGTGAATAAGCAAGGAGCTGATGTGAGAGTGGTGCGTTTCAAGGGAGGCATAAGGAGGCACCATCTCCATCAAGAACACTGACCTGAGTTCTTCATAGTCATATTTTGAGTGTTCCAGTTTGTATACACGAGCTCATCATATACATCCTAAGCTTAGAGAGATTTTCCCAACCTTAGCTTAAAGGCTAAAACCAGGTAAGGGAAAATCTCACCTAGTTGGAGAGAACCAAACCAAACTAAACCCTTTCCAGAATAGTGTTAGGTGTTGCAGTGAGGTGAGGAGAGGCAGTCCCTGAGTGAAGAGGGATGTGAGGCCAGTTCGAGAGGCAGCTCCGCGGAGGGGTGTGAGTCCAGTTGTGAGTGCACCTTGGCACGTTAAAAACAAGAATCCCGGGTAGTGGATTTCCTGTTAAATCAGGCAGTGGATGTAGGAGCTTGAGCCTCCGAACCACTTTACATTGTTGTGTTCTTTATAGCTTTACTGACTTGCATAACATCAGTGTTAAAACAAAAATTTTGTGCTCCTGAATTCCCATTTTGGTATTCGAAAACGGGACCATCAATTGGTATCAAAGCGGGTTGTTCACATGACCACTGATCTAGTTTTGATAAGAAAATTGGTCAACCGAACAGATCTTAAATGTTTTAAAACTATGGGAATTATTGTTGGGATATATTTTAGTTTTGATGATTTTCCAAAACAACATGTAATAGGTTTGAAAGCAGTCAGGATAGTATCTTTTAGTTTCAGGTCAGGCTAGGTTGTTTCTCAGTAGAATAGGTTATCAGTGGAGGAAGAACTCGGCTGAGGGGGAACTCAGCTGAGGGTGGAACTCTACTGAGGGGGAACTCACTGATAGAGCCTGAGGAAGTCAAGATGACATCACAAGGAGAACAGACTAAAGCCATGTCAGAAGACCTGAACCTGAAGAGAAGCCTGAAGGAAGTTCCACTGAGTATAAACCTGACTGTTCTAAGCTAAGTCAGTGGACTACTCAGTGAAGAGCATGATCAAGAGGATCATTGCTAAGCCTAGTAGGACCTGAAGGAGTCAGGCTACTGAGGCTGGGAAGCTTGACAAATAGCCTTATGTCAACTCCCCTGAGTGGACTTCAAAGTCTACTGAAGAAGTCCACTCAGAAGACTTAAAGTCCAATGATGATTCCTAAGAGGACTTCAAGTCTACTGAAGAAAGGTATCCTGAGAGGATTACAAGTCAGCTGAAGACAAGTCGCCTGAAGTCAGGACTACCCTGAACAAGTACCCTGAAGAAAAGAGCCGTTGGACTCAGTCCACGTGGACCAATCAAGTCAAGGCAGCAAATCTGACAAAAGCTGACAAAGGCCATACTTTACTGAAAAGGAGAATTTCACTCCAGAGATAGTCTGGATTTGAATGTTACTCTCTCCAACGGTAACATTCAAATCCACACTATAAATACAAACTCAAACTTCATTTGTGAATAAGCAAGGAGCTGATGTGAGAGTGGTGCGTTTCAAGGGAGGCATAAGGAGGCACCATCTCCATCAAGAACACTGACCTGAGTTCTTCATAGTCATATTTTGAGTGTTCCAGTTTGTATACTCAAGCTCATCATATACATCCTAAGCTTAGAGAGATTTTCCCAACCTTAGCTTAAAGGCTAAAACCATGTAAGGGAAAATCTCACCTAGTTGGAGAGAACCAAACCAAACTAAACCCTTTCCAGAATAGTGTTAGGTGTTGCAGTGAGGTGAGGAGAGGCAGTCCCTGAGTGAAGAGTGATGTGGGGCCAGTTCGAGAGGCAGCTCCGCGGAGGGGTGTGAGTCCAGTTGTGAGTGCACCTTGGCACGTTAAAAACAAGAATCCCGGGTAGTGGATTTCCTGTTAAATCAGGCAGTGGATGTAGGAGCTTGAGCCTCCGAACCACTTTACATTGTTGTGTTCTTTATTGCTTTACTGACTTGCATAACATCAGTGTTAAAACAAAAATTTCTCCTAATTTCCCATATTGTCCTTGTTTGTGAAAGAAAATGGGACCAACAAATCAAATCATGCAAGCAAATGAATTCGAGCTTCAAAGATCAATCGCAAGTATCCTCACTCATCTTATCTCATCATACGCATGCAACAACAGCGAGAATCACCAAAATTAAACATGGATGTGCACTCAACGATGTGTTTCACTCCCTCACAAGTGTATATCAATGATAAAGGGACTCACTCAAACAATCAATCACACATATTGGCAGTCATAGGCTTGTAAGCACTCTTAACTCCGACCATACTCTAGAAATCAATGCCAAATCAAAAAGGATTTTTCTCAAGGTTGTAATGTAAACTCTTTGGACAGGTGGGATAACAATATGGTAAGTGACTCAAGTGAATGGAGAATAGAACATCAAACTTTCGCACTTCGAGATTAGGAACATAATACTTCAAACATTTTCAATCAACACATTTTCAATTCCACTACTCTCAACACTTCAATTTTTTTTCTTTCTAACTCCTTTCACTTTTTTTTTCAATCACTTCACTTTTTTTTTTCGCACAAACACATGAGCTCATTTTTTTTTTTTTTTTGCTCATTCTCAATTTTTTTTCTCTTTCCCACAACTCAAAACTTCATCACACCTTCTTCTCATATTCACTCAACAAACAACATTTCCCTTTTTCAACTCAATTCAATCCTTTCACATTCACACTTTTCCTATTCTCCACTCAAATTGGGAAAAAAAGGCTTAAGAACTGGAATAGTGTTCAAAATGTGCTGGCAAATAAAATAGGCTAAGGCTCAAACGGGCTAACAAGGGATTCAATATCATTGGTAGGAAAAATTTGGCTAAGTGACTCAATCAAAACAAAGATGGCCTAAGATCACCTTCAGCATATCAAACTAGACACAATCAAGAAGCAAGAGCACACACAAGTTCTAGCATCCTCTAAGGTGACGATCCACTCACAAACGAAGAGATTAATTCATGCACCAAAATCTCATAAGGCTCAAATCTCACGGCTTTCACATCCATGCTAGTCCTAGTGAATTCTCACTCTCATCACACAAGTACTCAAAAGAAAAATTTGCAAGCATACTAGTTCTCTCTCAAATCAACTCAAACTCAAACACTCACACAATAGAATTCCTAACTCACTCTCACAACTCAACTCTACTCATCAAACCATACTCAAAAATAGCAATCAACAAGCATAAGCTGATTGATAGGTGTTGATTGGCGACCAGGCGAGCACCAGTGATCAAAAGGTTAAGGAGTTGATAAACTAAAATAGGGAAACAGGCGACCATCAGGGTTCTAAGAGAGATACTTTACGCGACCAAGAGTGAGGTCTGATACATTTCACGCGACCAAGAGCGAACAAAAGGTCCACTGCGCCCAACAAAGATATGCAAACAATTAGCCACCAAGGAAAACAGCTGAGTAGTCATGAGGGCTATGTACAACATTGGGAACTCCAAGAGTCACTAATTTAGATATAGCCCAAGTGTCAAAACACTTGGCATCCATCCAAGTGATAATAGTTTAGATGTTGTACAAGTGTCTCAACACTTGGCATAAATCCAATGGTTGAACCATCAAAATAATGACACATGACTCTCTTGTATATCTATAAAAACCCCTTCATTTGCATGAAGGAAGGAGGGATTTTTCCATAATTCAAAACATTACCTAAACTCTTGCAAATCCATTTCTTGAATATTACTTAGCCAAATTTCATGATCTTAGATCTTGTTTGGTGATCTTAATAAGGAAGAACAACCACTAATCATCTTCGATTAACAAAGATCATCAACAATTGGCGCTAGAGAGGGGGGGTGTTGAACCTCCAATTTCTAAAAATCGTAGAAAAATTGAAGATATTCACCGGAATCTGCAAAAGTTGACCGGAATCCGGGAAGAAACCACCGGAAGTCAAATGTGCACACTATTCGGAGCAAAGTTATTCTCATACACATCATTTTAAGAGTTTGAATGCGTATATATATGGACTAGGGTTTTTACAACCACCATATTCATATATACAAAGCTAGTGACTCTTAAAAAGGTGTTAGAAGCAAGATCGTCTTAAATCCTTTGCTTACCATCCGTATTTTAACAATCAAAATGATAAGATCACAAGAAGATCGTCCCTCAAGTGCATCTCCGAGTCATAGGTCAAGAACTAGGGTTTCGTCCACCGAAGGCCATGCAAGAACGGTTAGAACAACTTCCCGGAAGAATGTTCAAGTTACAATTGACACAATTCCACCGGAAGTAGAAGCCCTAGCCCAGAATCCCGAGGAGCTAGCAAAAATGATAGCCGTGCTACAATCACTGCAAAAACAGCAAGAGCTGGCTGGGCCGTCTAGGACCGAGCAGGCGAGCAGGGAGGCGGACAACCAACCAAACAGGCGAGCAGAGAAGTAAAATGCGAGAAGATACACATCATGATGAGGCTGATAGCGCTGAAGTTCGTAGAAATAAAGGAAAAGCTCCCATAAGTGAACGATTAGGGAATCGAGGGGAATCATCGCCAAGTCAGGCAAGTGAGTCGAGTAAAAGCACGTCTCGAACGAGTGCGTTGGAAAGATTGGGTACGAGGAATGTAGCTAGCAGAGAACGGTCCAAGGGGAACGGAGAGCAGCCGCGCCCTGCTGCTCGCCTGTCAGTACACGACAGGATCAGAAGATCAGCTTTTGGCCGATTAGGGCCAAACGGGGCCAGCAACATTGCTAGGAAGGTCACCCAGGAAAAACGTCCCATCGGAGAGGGACTGCATCGTGAGGAGGTCATACCCAATCACGATGAACATCCTTCCGATGGGAGAACTCCCCCAAGCGAACTGCAAGAGATGAAAAAAGCGATTGAAGAATTGCAGAAACAGTTGGAATCCCAGAGGGGTGTCAGATCAACTTCTCTCCCGTCTTCACCGTTGTCCCCATCAATTCTCAGCGCACCAATGCAGAAGAAAATACAATTCCCGGCCATCAACCTGTACGAGGGAACTTCAGACCCCATATTCATGTGACAAAGTATTCGGCTTTCATGGTATCAGTGGGGGCAACGGACACCACACAATGTCGAAATTTCCCACTCACCCTTGGAGATGGCCCTCACAGATGGTTTTCAGCACTGGCCCCCGGCTCCATTAACTCCTTTACCAAGTAAGGAGTTCTTGACCCATTTCTCAACCGATGGGTCTTACTTGACCCACAGGCACCGGTTGGCAGACATCAAGCAAGGAGACGAGGAGTCAGATAAACAATTTCTGGAGAGATTTGATAAAGTTCTACTGGAGGGCGAGATGGTGAGTAAAGATACTAAGATAGTTGCAGTAATGGCCGAATTGAAGAAAGGGACCAAACTTTGGAAGGAGATGCATTTGACTTGCCCAAAAACATACGCAGAGTTCAGACACAAGGCAGGAATTCATGTATCGATGCAAGAAGCTTTGCATAAAGAAATGGGAGATAAAGCCGACCCAAAGAAGTTTGGAAAGAAAACTGGAGGAAATGACTACAAAGCTCCGAAGAACATGAAGTCATTTAACGAAGGAACAAAATTGAAAGAAAAGTTGAATCAAGTCCTCACAATGTCGGTGGACGCTGTTTATAACAATGTCAAGGACAAAGAGATGTTACCAGAGCCACGGAAGATAAGGCAGGAAAGAGAAAAATTGAACCCGAACAAGTACTGCGCATACCATCAGAGTATCGGCCATTTCACCAGTGAATGTCGAGATTTGTTAAAACAACTGTGGAGGTTCTACGAGGAAGGAAAGTTGTCTGAGTTCGTGAAAAAGGAACCGGGTAAGAGGCCGAGAGCAGCAGCTCCATCCAGCTCAGACGATGATGATAGCGACAAGCAACCGAGCAGGATGGGTAAGAAAGGAAGAAAAATCCCAACAACCCCAACAAGACCAATCCCGGAGATCCTAATGCTAGGACCATATGGGCCTGTGGGTGGTTGTTCTGATGGGGGGCCACCCATGTCAAAAAGGAAAAGGAAAGCAGAATTACGAGCAGTAGCGCAAGTAATGGAAGTCGGCATAAATCTATCAACCAAAAGAATCGGGAGCCTCACTTTTTCAGAAAAGGATCTAGACGGGGTGCTCACCCCCCACAATGACTCGTTAGTCATTTGCGCTAACATTATGGGAACGAAGGTACACCGTCTGCTTGTCGACACTGGCTCCTACAAAAACATCCTATTCAAAAGCACGGTGGATCAGCTGGGAGAATGTGCCGAATACATAAAGGATTGCGATCATAGAATAGTGGGATTCGGAAATGCTGTGACCGTCCCATTAGGAATGATTACGCTAGCAGTTGAACTTGTATCGGTCGAGGATCCTGAAAGGAGGCTGAGTAGAATGATAGACTTCCTAGTTGTAGATCAACAGTCCACCTACAATGGGTTCCTCGGCCGTCCCTTTTTGCATGAATTTAAGGCCGCTGTTTCAACGTACTATTATTGTGTAAAATTTCCCACATCAAAAGGTGCAGGCACGATCAAAGGTGACCAGAAGAAAGCTCGTGAGTGCCTCCTGCAACTCCAACCGAAAGATCACAAAGTCAATATGGTGGATGAACAACCAGGTAGGTGTGTCAAAGATAAATCATCCACGACCAACGAAACCATGGAATCTCTCGATACATAAATGATGGAAGTAGACGAGCAACAGTGCCGGGATGAACAACCCGACGAGGAGAGACATGAAGTTAAATCAGCTAGCAACGGAGTAGTGTGATTAGGCGTGAAATTGTTATGTTTTGGTGCCCGATTTGCCCATATTTTGAGTGTTTTTTATGAGTGTTTGGAGTCAATTGAGTATCATTTCTTTAAACTGATTAATTTGTCTCTTTGGTTTTCATAGATGGATAGAGGGTGAAAAGAGGAGTTCGTAGGACTTTGAATCGGCCAAAACGGACTCCCGGTTGAGGAGATATGAAGATTTTACGAACATGTGTACAGCTGCCGAAAAGTACTCGAGCAGAGTCGCTCGAGTAGTCACTACTCGGGCACTCGAGTAGTGCACTCGAGCTGCAACAGGTTGAGTAGTTTTACTCGACCTCTACTCGATCTTGACGCGTATTTTGGCCCATGAACACCCAAATTCGATCCCAAGCCTATTTATACCTTTTTCCAAGCATATCACAACATACCAACACATATTTTTACATATTTTGAGCGAGGAGAAAGCTTGGGAGGGAGATTGGAAGAGTTTTATACGTTGTAATCGAGGTTTTAATTTACGAATTCTTCGTTTTAGTATTTATTTTGAACGTATTAGATTAATTCTTTCTTTCTTTACTCTTGGAGACGATTAAACCTAGTTTTTCAGATTTATATAGATTTCTTTAGAGACTTTAATTTGTTCTTTCGTTTATGTTCTTGATTTCTTTCGTTAATTTAATTATGCATATGATTATTGTTCTTGTGATTGCTTTTATTATTCAAACCACCATGTTAGGCTAGAACCCTTGCATGCTTGGGGTAGGATGAACTCGTAGAAGTAGGATGTGGGTATGTAATTAGGGTAACTTGTGACGTTAGGTTTTAATTCTCTTGATTAATGAATTCTTAAAATCAATCTTCACTTTGCCTTTGAATTTTGTTCGAAAAGTGTTAGAGAGAGGACGACCGTATCACTCTTTAACAACGAGTAGACTTAACGAGAGGGTTTAGGAAGGGTTAATTCATCTACCAGTTTAGCGAAGGAGGACGACCGCATCACCTTAGTTAAATTAGGGTCTCATTAATTAAGAACAATCTATTAACTTGTTAGTAGATTAGTGAAGTCGAGTGTTAGGGTAAAGTATTAGGGTTTAGAATCTTGAGCTTTCACCTTGCATTCTTAGACTTAGGTTATTTCTTGTGTGTCACAGTTATTCTGATTATGTACCTGCTCCGTTAGTATACGTAGGGATTCCAATCCTAAGCATCACCATCTCTCATTAGAACACAACACTTAGTTAATTTGATTTCTTTAGTATTTTAGTTTACTTAGTTTAATTCAGTCTTTTAATTAATCTTTCAAAAACCCAAAAACATTACACTCATATTAACTACGACGCGTAGATCTTCAGGGATCTGTTCGCATACACACTTTCCCTTGGGTTCGATAATACTTGGTCCCTATACTTGCCCATACTACTGTGAACCCGTTCTCTTGCGGGGTAACTACTAGTAGAAAGCTAGTGTAGTTCGCTTCAAGTCAATGGCGCCGTTGCCGGGGATGGCGTTGTATGCTTTTGAATAGGACTTGTAGATAGCTTAGTAGTTAGTAGTGGGTGATTTATTTTCTGTTTTTATTTTTATTTCCATTCATTAGGCAGTTGCGTTTTGATCTTTCTGCTAGTGTGTCAGGTTTATGAAAACACGCTCACAAGGCAATACGAGCGAAGAGAGGTTACCTGCAGATCCTGAGACAATAGCAAGGAGAAACCGAGCCTTCTTGAGAAGGATGAACGCTGCCGACTTAGGGAAAGAACCAATGGACATCAATAATGAGTTGGAAGATGCCGAGAATGAGTTTAACCAGGGGTTGAACCGGGTTGACGACACTGATGGCAACACCAGTAAGAACCAAGATCCGTTAGGGGATAGTCAGAGCCAAAACCCGGGTGCACAAAACGTCATCAATCCAGCTCAGAATTTTGTCCATAATCCTCTGAACAACCCAGCTTACCCACAAAACCCAAATAACCCTTTCAACAACCCAGTATACCAACATTACCCATACCCACCATACCCTTATCCACCTTACCCATATCATCCACCTCCTATTTACAACCAACCACATGTGTACCAACCACCACCCCAACAAGTACCCGTACCTGCTGCTAATCCTCAACACGTTCCTCAGAATGCAGATCAGATGGCTATTCGGGGCAGGTTCGCGGCACAACCGCGGAGGTACTACGATGGAGTGGCATTGCCTCCTGTTGAGGCAAATAACTTCTCTATTTCCCCGGGAATTTTAAAACTGCTTACAGAGAATCAGTTCAAGGGGGTGATCGGGAAAGAGAATCCTCACACTCACCTGAGGAGCTTTCTCATGATAGTCCTATAAGGGTTAGCATGTCTGAAGATGCCAAGAGGCTTAGGCTATTCCCATTCTCACTGACGGGAATAGCTAAAGAGTGGTACGACAACATGCTCCCGCGGGGAGGTATTACCACATGGGCCGAGCTCGAGCGTCTGTTCCTCAAGCGATTCTACCCTCCATCGAGAACGATCAAGGCTAGGATTGAGATCTCTTCCTTCCGTCAGAAGCAAGGAGAGGACCTACGTCAAGCGTGGGAGAGATACTCAAACATGCTGATAGAGTGCCCGCAGCATGAGTACAATGAGGGGGATATTATGGCATTCTTCTACAGTGGTGCCAACAAGGCGGGGCAAGACCATTTAGACGCCTGTGCGGGCGGAGCATTCCTAAATCAAGGCATAGAGAGGTGTAGAGATATCGTGGACAACATTGTCATGAATGTCGGTGCTTGGAACGTGGATGCAGATTTCCAAAGAGTGCATCAGGTTGAGGAGGGAGAAGGAACGAGAAGGCTATTGATGGCCATGATGGAGAAGATCAACAACCTCGAGTTGGGGAAGAATTTGGGTGGAGAGCATGCAGTAGAGAATGAGAGAGTAGACCAACCAAGTGGACAGCAAGAGGTAGCCAATTACATGGGAGGTCCGTATTACAATCAGAATGGCTACCAAGGAGGAAATCAGTTTGGAAGACCTTCTTATGGTCAGCCATTTGTACCTCCAGGCCCTCAGCCGCCTCAAAATCAATGGAGGAACACACAAGGAGTTCAAGGAGGCCGGCAGCCTCCTCAAAACACATGGAGGAAGAATGAGAACTTTTCTTATGCTAACCCAAAAGCTGGTATTACTGTTCCTGCAGGTGTTGATCCGGGGTCTAAACCTCCTGGTGGAGAAGGCGGTGCATCGACTGAGGAGATGTCGAGAGCGATCCTACAGAAGGTGGAGGAAGGAAGTAAGAGATTGTCATCCTTAGAGTACGATGTGAAAGAGTTACATAAAAAGGGTGATCATCGTGATCAAGAGCTCCAGAAGATGAACGTTGAGTGGACTAGAACTCAACAAGAGAACAATCGAAGGTTCACTTCTATAGAGTTCCAAATGAGCCAGATTGCAAAGTCATTGAATAGAGAGCCTGGCAAATACCCTTCAATGCCTGAGGGTAATCCCAAAGAGCATTGTAAGACTATCCAGCTTAGAAGTGGGACCAAATATGATGGTCCCGAGATGCCTGCTGATTCTGAGACGCTTAAAGAAGAAGTTGAGACAGAAGGGATAGAGTCTCAAGGTGATGGAGTTGAGGTTGAGAAGGAAGGAGTTAAGATGAAAATTGATGATAAGAGTAAAGAGAACAATGAGTCCCAGAAGGGGAAAGACTTTGAGGAGATAGAGAGGGTTCCAAAGTGGAAGAAGGCAAAGGAAGCAAGGGAGAAAGTGAAAGTGACCGAGCGAGATGAATGGGGGGTACCCAAATCTGTGATACCCGTCCCGTATCCACAACGCTTTATGAAGAAAACGCTTGATGAGAAATTCGCTAAGTTCCTTGATGTTTTTAAACAATTGCATATTAATATTCCTTTTTATGATGCTTTGGAACAGATGCCAAATTATGCCAAGTTCCTGAAGAACTTGATAGCGAAGAGACGAAGAGTTGATGAGCCGAAGTTGGTGCAGTTGAACCACGAAGTGGGTGCACTAGTGCACAAGGCGCTTCCACCGAAGCTGAAGGATCCCGGGAGCTTCACCATTCTTTGTGACATTGGGAACGGGATCAAGAAGGGAGCGTTGTGCGACCTCGGAGCGAGCATCAATCTCATGCCCTTGTCACTTTTCAAGAAGTTGGAAGGTGGTGAACTTCAACCCATAATGATGACGCTTCAACTTGCCGATCGGTCTATTACTAGACCTCAAGGAGTGGTTGAAGACGTCCTAGTGAGAGTTGGAGATCACATTTTTCCAGCCGACTTTGTAGTGCTAGAGATGGAGGAAGATAAGCACGTGCCCCTGATCTTGTGAAGACCGTTCTTAGCTACGGCGGGGATGGTGCTAGACGTGGCAAATGGGAAGATTACATTGAAGGTTGATGATCAAGAAGTGAAGATCTCCCTATATGAAGCCATGAAGCACCCGAAGGAGGATGAGAGTTTGTATTGCATGGATGCAATTGATCCTCGTGTTGAAGACACGCCTTCTATCCCTAATCCTTCTCATATTCACGATTTTGTTAGTCCTTCACTTGATTATTTAAACCATGAGCAGTATGATCGTGATTATTTTGATAGGGATAAAGTAAAGAAGTTGAAGGATGAAGAGGTGAAGAAAGTGGACGTGGTCCAGTTAGAAGGGAAAGGAGGAGTTAAGAAGAAGAAGTCAAAATTCAAGAAATTATTTAGTAAGACTCCTCCAGATAAAGGAAAGAAGGAGTTGAGACCCATAACACTTGGGAATGAGAAGAGAGCAAAAGAGCTCATGATGGAGGGGCATCAAGGAAAAGAATGCAACCACCACTCTTATGAGAGTAAGGGAGGTAAATTTGAGTATGATGTCCCATAAGCTCTTTTGAGCTCGGTCCGGCATCAGGACCTTAAAAATAGCGCTGAATGGGAGGCAACCCATTTTTATTTTTTTTTAGTGTCCTATTATGTTATTAGGGTGTTGTTGAGTCGTATGTTTAACCTCGTACTTGAGAGTTTTATTTTGTAGGCTTGTCTCTAAAAGAGTACAGGAATGATGGAGTTATTCAGATTGAAGAGACCAACTCAAGCAAGGGAGTGTGCCAAGTTGATGAAGAGAAACTGAATTGTTTGGTTGAGGTAACCCACAACCCCAAACTTAGACCTCTTCGCAAGGTCGAAGTTTGGGGGGTGGAGTTTTTTTTATGTTTCTAGTTACATTGCACCGGAGCACCCTTTATCTTTGAGTTGAGTTAGTTATTTGGTGCCTTGAGAAGCTCCTTGGGCTGATCTTGATTTGTTTTGTTACTCAATATTTCATGCCTATCAATCATCTTATGCTTGTTGACAAACTTAGACCTCTTCGCAAGGTCGAAGTTTGGGGGGTGGAGTTTTTTTTATGTTTCTAGTTACATTGCACCGGAGCACCCTTTATCTTTGAGTTGAGTTAGTTATTTGGTGCCTTGAGAAGCTCCTTGGGCTGATCTTGATTTGTTTTGTTACTCAATATTTCATGCCTATCAATCATCTTATGCTTGTTGATTGCTATTCTTGAGCATGTTTGATGAGTAGAGTAGAATTGTAAGGGTGAGTTAAGAATTGTTTTGTGTGAGTAGTTGAGTTAGAGTGAATTTGAGAGAGAACTAGTATACTTACGAGTTTTCTTTTTGAGTGCTTGTATGATAAGAGTGAGAATTCACTAAGACTAGCATGGATGTGAAAGCCGTGAGATTTGAGCCTTATGAGATTTTGATGCATGAATTAATCTCTTCGTTTGTGAGTGAATCATCACCTTAGAGGATGCTAGAACTTGTGTGTGCTCTTGCTTCTTGATTGTGTCTAGTTTGATATGCCGAATAGGATCTTAGGCCATCTTTGATTTGAGTGAGTCACTTAGCCAAAGTTTTCCTTACCAATGACATGTATCCCTTGTTAGCCCCTTTGAGCCTAAAGCCTATTTTATTTGCTAGCACATATGAACACTATTCCAATTCCTAAGCCTTTGTGTCCCAATTTGAGTGGAGCATAAGAAAGTGTGAATGTGAAGGGAGTGAATTGAGTTGAAAAAGGAAAAAGTTGTTTGTTGAGTGAATATGAGAAGAAGGAGTGATGAAGTTATGAGATGTGGGAAAAAGAGAAAAAAAATTGAGAATGAGCAAAAGAAAAAAAAAATGAGCTCATGTGTTTGTGCGAAAAAAAAGAAAAAAAGTGAAGTGATTGAAAAAATGAGAAAGAAAAAAAATTGAAGTGTTGAGAGTGTTGGAATTGAAAGTGTGTTTATTGAATATCTTGAAGAAGTTTGTTCCTAATCTCGAAGTGCCAAAGTTTGATTTTCTATTCTCCATTCACTTTAGTCACTTTCACTACAAAAAAAAGATTTTCTAGTGACAAAATTATTGTGACGAATACAAAAATTGTCACTAAAGTCTATGTTTTTGTGACAATATTTATATTTGTCACCTAAAATAAATATTGTGGTGACGATCACATATTTCATCACATAAAGGGGACATATATTGTGACGAGTTGTCGAGTTGTCACAAATGGCATTGCGCACCAGCAGAAGTCATTGTATTGTGACAAACTATCTGTGACAAACATTAATTTGTCACTAGGAATATATATTTGTGGCGACAATTTTCATCTTCATCACATAAAAGACATGTTGATATGACAATCACTCACTTCGTCACTTAATAAGGAGACTCATTGCGACAATCTGCATTTCGTCACAAGAATCTTATAGTTATGGTGATGACTTTAGTCTTTGTCACGTAAAAATTAGATCTATTATGACGATTTAAAATTCGTCACAAGAAATCTCTGTTTGTGGTGACAACTTCCATCTTTGTCACATAAAATTATTTTGTTGTGAGGAATTGCAAGTCGTCACAAGACGTCTCTAATCACGATGACGTAATAAAAATGATATCTATTGTGATAAATTGCAAGTCGTCACAAGAAGTCTCTCTCTGTGGTGACGATTTCCATCTTCGTCACGTAAAAGAAGTATTTTTGTGACAATCTCACACTTCGTCATGTTAAACAGGAAAGCAATTGTGACGATTTGATAATCATCACAAGAAGCCACAATTTTTTGTGACAACTTTCCTCTTCGTCACGTAAAAAAGAGATTTATTGTGACGAATTACAAGCTATCACAAGAAGTCTCTATAACGATTACCATCTTCGTCATGTAAAAGACATTTTGGGTGACAATTTCTCACTTCATCAAGTTAAATGGACATCTATTGTGACGATTTAAAAATCGTCGTAATAAGTTATTGTTTATGGCCTAGACTAATATCTTCATCGAATATACTAAATTACAAAAGGTCTTAAAACACAATTTTACTACGCCCTAAAAAAATTATTACTAATTCATCATATATATTTTTCTTGTGTCTGTTATGAAAAAAGTTAGCGCCAACTTTCATTCTACTTTTTTATCAGAAATATGAATATGAAACAAAAAATTTCACTTTTTGTTAAGATTATAAAACTCCTCCTAAACTTGAAATACCTAATTCTAAATTGAATAACCATAGCTAATAGAAAATATGGAACAATTTCTTGTAATATCTTGCAATCAACAACAAAGCACCAGAAAACTTAATCAACACTATAACGGTGTAACACAAGGGACTCATTGATGGCAATCGACTGGTAGGTGAATGACAAGGGGTTGTGTTGCGCGTTTGATAATGACCTGTCAATAAAAGAACATTTATCAATGATGACGATCTTTTAGACCTGTCATTAAAGTTTACCTTTTATGAGATGCTTGATAAAAGTATTAATGCAAATTATCATATTCCGGATGAAGTATTATCTCTACATTATTATCAAAATTCTTTTCATTATATGTATAAATTTGGGTTAAGTATACTATTGAGTCAGTTTTATAGTGGAATTTATTTGTATCTATGTGTATTTTTTTAATAGTATTAGTTATTTTATTAAAATGTATTATTATGGTAATAATATTATATAATGAAACAACTAACACATTATTAAATTGTGCATTAAAATTGATTTATAAAGATACTTGCTTGTAAAATTTAAAAGTGAAAATTTGACTCCATATTTCCCTCCTTTTATTTTGATCGTATCCCTCATTTAATTTAAATAAGTAAAAGATCAAAAGGAAATAAATTCAATTTTCTACCAGGCCCTAAGAAACCCTTCACCCATTTTCCCAACTCTTTCAATCCAGCCGAAATTACTTCAAAATCTTGAAGATGAGAAACAAATTGAAATCTCAGAGAGAAAGAGAGAAAGAGAGAGCGATACAAGAGCCCTAGTTACTCACCTCACGCCGCCTACACCCTTAGCCCTTCACCAGAATCACGATCACCACAACCTCATCCGCCGCACTGCCGCCGTCAATCGGAGTTGTTCAGTCGATGCTCTTGCGGATCGTCGGACACCATGAACAGATCGAAGTCGCCTTCCATCAGCTAAACCATAAAATCAAAACAGGTTTTTCTTGAGGTATAGTTGTAATTTTCTCATTTCCTCTGTTACATCTAAATTTCTGTTGAATTATTTTATTAGATACTCGGTTGTTATTCTCTTCAAGGTGGGTGATGTATAATCGCGTATGGCTCTGAAACTGATGATTTGGAGGAACTAAACACGGTTAAAAAAAACTCTTATTTCTTAAAATTTGTTTATCCTTTTGTTTTTCTTTCTTTTTCTATAATATTAATATAAGGATATGCATGATCTCGGCGGTTAGTCTCTGTATTAGTGGTTGTCTAGCCCCTATACTAATTGCAGCAACCCCAACTAACTCTCTCTTATTATATGCTTCTGGTGGGGAAATCATGGAGAGGTGATTGAATTCTTTTTATTGTGTGCGTGATTTTGAAGATTATTGAGTCTATTATTTCAGGCTTATGTTAACTCTATTAGAATTTGTTACAGTAGCAGTTTTTTGTATTATTATGTGTGAAGGGTGTTGATTGAACACACCTTTTCTTTTATAGCTATGAATTAAAATAGAGATGTCTTTGACATTTTCTATTTTTATTTTTCCTTCTCTCCGTATTGTAGTTTGTGTGATATTTAATAGTGCAGAAACAATACTTTTTATTTCTGTTTGAGGCTTGCTATATTTTTTTATGGCAAAAACTTGTATGAGACCCTCTCACGGCATGAGACAATACAAATTAACTCCCACCCCTACCAAAGTATTAATAAACCAATGCCCTAGTTATACCCATTCTCGTTGTCTCATGCCATGAGAAGGTCTCATACAAGACCTACCCATTTTTTATTATCTTGGCTACATCTTAGTCAGTAACTACACAATTATCATGTTATAATTCAAGTATGTTGGTTTCTTTAACTTGATTATTAGGGTTCTTAGTTTATTTAATTGAGGATGATCTTAGTAGTTTATACTTAATTGTTGCCTTTTGTGGCATTTGATCATACTTAAGCTAGTTTAGTTTTATTTTTCGTCCTATACACTGAAACATTTGTTGGAAGGAAGATAAAGAAGTTTTGAGTGAAGTAACATAGTGAGTCGTATGAATTATGTCTTCTTATTTTTACTTTCAAGTAGGTTCTTTTTTCTTTAGCCATTTCTAAAAAAAGTGGGGTTGTTTCTTGGCTTTGGTATTTTAGAGTACTAGTTTTTTGGTATTTTTTAGCTATATGAGATTTTTATAATATAATAACTCGATTTTCTTGTATTATGCTTTTGATTTTGATCATTAGAGCAAGAGAAGAAAGGGGGAACATTACATCATTAAAGTATAATAAGGAATTACGAGCAGGAGATTGTTGAGGATCCTAGGTTCTTTAGAGTTATCTCTGGTAGAAAATGTAAGATCCAAGGCGTTAAGGTATAATTATGCCATGCATTTAGAATTTATATGCTATAGTGCTTATATATTTTTCTTAAAATAGTAATGCCTAAAATACGCATGAGACAGGAAAAATAGTAATGCCTATAACTACGCCGAGACAGGAAAACATATTCCCCTCTTTCACAATTAGCAAATTTGCACTATCTAAGCCTAGGATGTGTATGTCATTGGTTTTGAAATATTTTAGAGCTTAGCATTATTGAGTTTGTTTGTACACCTACCTTTAACCATGGGGTTTGAGAACAAATTTCAATTTCCAGTTCTACTAATTCAGCTACATTTTATTTTTCCTTCCCAATCCACCCGTAGAAAGTTAAATTAAAGATGTTAGTGAATTTTAGTATTGATCTGATAAGTAAAAGATAAAATATCTTTTAATCATTAGTACATAAAATATGAAAGAGTTTCTTGCAATTCTTATTTTTGCGATATAGTGGTCTTTAGATTAATTGATTGTTTGAGTTTACTTGGATTCCTTGAATTTAATTTAATATGCTTTGTTATACCAATCTGCTTTAGTTTGGTTTTTGGTTCATATATTACAATAGTCGTGCAACACATGGTTTTTGCATTAGGATGATGATGACACTTAATTTGATTAATTAAGGAGTCCCTATAATTTACAGCGTGCTAAAATCAGGAATGTCATATTGTTCGACTTTAAAAGGAGTACTTAATAGATATTTTGCATTACAATTTGTATTGTTGCTTTGTTTATTCTAGATAAGTACTCCTTCCATCCTGAAACTACTTGCATAATAAGAGATGGAGAGAGAGAGAGAGGAATTTATTTTTTATGAGTGTGAAAATAGTTGTAGACAAGTGTGAAAGTAGTTGTAGGATGGAGGGAGTAGTTAGTACTAATTGTTCTGCTTTGTTGGACTGATGAGCTTTCTCTTTGTGTGATATTTTTGTTTCTTTGCAATAATTTGTCCTTGATCAGTTTTTTTTAAATGTAATAGTTTACAATGTTCTTTGTTTTGCAGAATGGACGTTTGCTTTAATACAAGATCCATACGGAATGAAGATAACTTCTCAATTGGGTCTGGAGTGTTGGAGATATACCAAGAAGTACTCAATTATTATCTTAGGGCAAATACTATTGTAATTTCAAGATATTTTGACTTTGAAGTCTAATACTTTAGTAATTTATTAGCTTTTGGAGGTGAGAATGTTATACACTATTTCAATTACAATTTTTTATTTTAGTGACCATATTGATGTTTAATTTTAAACTAATATTTTTTTTATGCATTTGAGTTCATTTATATATATAAGGTTTATCTTGACGTCGAACATAATTGTCACAAAAAAGAATTTATAGATTTATGTGACTATAATATTCTAGTATAATGACAACATTTTTGTCACAACAATTCTTTCTTCAGTGATAAATATATTTTTGTCACATGAAAAACAAAGATGTATCGATGTTGTTACGAAAATAGGGTTATGGTGGCGATAATTTAGTCACACAAACATTATCTATGGTGACAATTGTGTTTTATCATGAGAAAATAACGAAAATATAAGGATGTTGTGACGAAAAATGATTTCAGTGACTAAAATATAGGGTTATAGTGACAATAATTTTATCACAACAACATTTATTATAATGACAATTATTATTTGTCACGTGAAACAACAAAAATGAAAGGATGTTGTGACGAAAAATAATTTGGGTGACAAAAATATAGGGTTATAGTGACGATAATTTCGTCACAACAACATTATCTATGGTGATAAATAGATTCTGTCACGTAAAACAACAAAAACGTTATGATATTGTGATGAAAAATAATTTTGGGTGACTAAAATATAGGGTTATAGTGATGATAAATTTGTCACGACATTACTATTTCTTGTGACAAATAGATTTCGTCACTAACTGTTGTGACAACATCCTTTTGTCGTCACCGCAGACCTTTCGTGACGGCCTTTTGGTGACGGTGCTTGTGACAAAAAAAATTGTCACTACAAGTCTTTGGTGACGAAAATTTACATTATTGTGACAAAAAAAATTGCCACGAAAAACTAATTTTTTTGTAGTGGACTTATTATTTTCCTTTTAATTCAATTTTATTCTTAGACTTAAATTATTTTTTAAACCCTTGTTTATGTTTTTGAGTTATTTAATTAGATTAATTATGTTTTCGTTCGTTGCTTGCATAATTACCTTCGTTATCATTAAAACCATGTTAGGCTAAAACCCTTGTATGCTTGGGGTAGGATGAACTCGTAGAAGTAGGGTGTTGGTACATAATTAGGATAACATGTGATGTTTAGTTTTAATTCTCTTAATTAATGAACGCTTAAAATAAATTTCAGATTTACCTTTGAATTTCGTACGAAAATTGTTAGAAAGAGGACGACCTTATCACTCTTTACCAACTATAGGCTTAACAAGAGGGTTTAGAAGAGGATAATTCATCTACTGGTTTATCTAGGAAGGACGACCGCATCACCTTAGTTAAATTAGTGTCTCTTTAATTAAGCACAATCTATTAACTTGTTTAGTGGTTTAGTGAAGTCGATTGATAGGATAAAGTATTAGGGTTTGATTCTTGAGCTTTTCATCTTACAATCTTATACTTAGGTTATTTCTTGCACATCACGGTTATTTTAATTATCGTACCAACTCCGTTAGTATACGTAGGAATTCCTATCCTGAGCATCACCCTTTTATATTTGAGACAAAATCCTTAGATAATTAATTCATTTCTTTCTTTTGCATTAGTAGAGTAAAATAGTTTAGATTTAATAATTCTTATAACCCAAAAACATACACTCATATTAATTACGACGCGTAGATCTCCAGGGCTCTATTCGCATACTTACCTTCCCTTGGGTACGATATACTTGATCTCTGTACTTGTCAATACTACAGGGATCTCATACTCTTGTGGGGTAACTTCTAGTAAAAGCTAGTAAAGTTTGGTTCAAGTCACATATCAACTAGATCCTCATTATTTCCAAAATATTTTGATCTGGTTGTTCCGCAATCCTAGTATTTTGATTATTTTGTGCACATGCTTTATTACTAGGATTTTCATCTTTAGGACGAATCTCTTCAGAAGATTTCAAGAGTGACATAACATTTTGCTATCTTTAATTTACCATGTATTTAATTTGCTAATCTGGGAATTGAGACTAAGTTAAATCATTTTTGCAATAAGCTTAGCAAAAGCGTTATTGCGGGTGGATGATAAATATACATAAATCCACCGTGTAGAAGCATCAAATAGGACCATGAAATATCTAACTGGTCCTTATGCTGGATGAATTGGTCCACAAATATCTCCATGAATCTGTTTAAGGAAAATAGGAGATTCAATTCCAACTTTAGTACGAGACGACCGCACTGTACATTTATCCTTTGCACATGCATCACAAATAAATTCATTAACAAAAGGGATTCTATTATTTAACATATTATGATCAATGGAATTATACAAAATCCGACATATCATGTTTTGTCATGGATGACCTAATCGCTCATGCCATAATTTGAATAAACTTGGATCATAAAATTTTAAGTTCATGGCAATGTGGAGATTAGTGTTAGTGTTAGTGTCCTAGAGACAATTCATTGAAAGGACATAATACTAAGATAATATTCAGATTTGGTTTAATATTATTGATGGTTTAATATTAAATGTATGGTGTTACACTTATTTGAATATGATGTTCGATTGTTTGCATATATTTTTATTTGTGTTCCCATGAATCACTACTGTCATTGAGTGAGTGAGAACTCAGATGACTTAAGTATGATTCTCAAATAGCCCCGATCAAGGATCATCGAGAATAGGATATTGATGATGCAATTGAGATTAGTGTGTGATCTGCATCATACTCTTAGAGAGTGTAGTAAGATCTCACTTACTACGAGATAACGGGTATCTCATGATGGATGCACAGATACCTTAGAGGGTATTGGTATATACATCCGAGAAACCGTTTGATGTAATTCCACATAATATGTCTACGGGTGTCTCGGTTAGTGGGAGCGATGTGATACTCCTCTGACTTGAGGTCAATACGCACGACATGTGTGGAGTGGTGAACTTTGACCATGACCAACGCTTGCACCCTTCCACGAGTAGATATGGATTAGGTTCATCACGAAATACATGTGTGTGGTAGTTAAGCCAAGAATAGGATTCATTCCTCAATGTGGATTTAGAGAGTATACTCGTCTTCTCATCATAATTGGATCTAAGTCGTCAGCCGACGCACATCAACTTAGACTTTGTGGCTAAGTGTGATATACTTGATCAATTAGTGATTTGAGATAATATGATTAAGTTATTTGAATAGACACTTTATCATGTTCAAGACTTAATCGGGTATTCGTGAATGAAAGGAAGATATCACAATAGCCTACAGTATTACAGGTAGTTGCAGATTTCCTTGCAACGTACCTCGTATATTGAGAATGTCTGATTTATTGTCTAGGGTTCAATTAAGACCGTTAGTTTGACTAATCGCTCGATATACGAGGGCATATGGGTCACACAACAAGTAATGGCAATTTACCGATTATAGTTGGTTGATTAAATATTGTATTGGATATAATATTTAATTTATGGAGAATATAATAATAATTATATTTGGAATTAATTATTATTATTTAATTAAATTGGATTTAATTAAATATGAGACCCCAATAATAATATTTGGAATATTATTATACAAGAATAATATATGGTCAAGATATTATTCGTAGTATATTATTCGTAGGAACATATCTAGGGAAATATAATATGTAGATATTATATTTACGGGCTATGCCCGATATCTTGCTTAGGAATTAAGTCAAATTAATCCCTCTAAATATGTGTCATATGGGAATTCCAGAAACACACAAGAAATATAATTTCTCCATAAAATCTCTAGTCTTAATTTTCCTAGCAAATTCGTCTCGAGATTCAACGCTGGCATATCGGTGCGGGTTGACTGAAAAGTCGTTATGTGGATACCATAGTGGAGGATTTCACGTACAAATCGCTGTAAGGATTTATTTGTTATTATTAATTCTTTCTATTTTTATGTTATACAACCATATGCAGATTCGTTGTTGGTGGATCGTATTCTTCCGCTGCGCCAAACATGGTGTTCATGCCTCTAAAATCCAACAATTAGAAGGTCGGTTATATGTGTAACACAATCCGGATGAGGAAGAAGGAAGTTTTTTAACAACTTGCTTATGACAACCTAGTGATTGAGTTATCAAAAGGTATTCATTATTTTTCTCAGTGTCAGTTTCAATGTGATAGTCATTCGATCTAATATCATTAAAACTGAGAAGGATACGTTTAGATTGTGGATATAACAACGCATCATTAATGGTTAATTCAGTACCCATAAGAAGAATTAGTGAAGCTCTGCCGAAGCCTACTATTAATATATTTACATTAGCAAGTGTTGTAACACTTTCCTTTCTTTCAACATAAGTTTGAAAAAATCTTCTATCTTTCAGGATAGTATGTATGGCGGTACTATCTACCAAGCAGAAAATATTATCCTTCTCCATAAGCTAAGACAATTGATGATGCACAGTAAAAAAATAAGCCTAGCGAAAATTGGAGAGCTGGTTAGAGTCTCGTGCTAATAACGTGTTGTAAAATAAAGAACGCGAACAAAAACACAATTGTTTACCCAGTTCGTCAAAAATGACTACGTCTTGGGGTGTACCAAGCCAGGAGATTTTTTACTATATTTATGAGTGTGTACACAATAATCAATGATCTATTTATAATAGTGATAGAGACATAACCCTAAAAGCCCATGAGACATCTTAACTCATTAAGTATTTTGTCCTGCAAGTAATGTTCACAAGTATAATATATTTACAATACTTTTAGACCATAATTATATAAGAAATGTTAGTATTGATTTGTTATTTAATAATGCAGCCCCTGCACTATTAAATTTTAATTGTTTCGAAAGGCCTCCAAACTAACTTTTATTTAAACAAAAAATTCTTTAAACTATATTATTTTTATTTCATAAGACTGCTATACTAGTTTTTCTAGAATGTTCTTAAAGTATATAAAGTTATTTCATAAGGCCCTTTTCAAAATTTAGTTAAAAATTATTATTATTTTGTAATTTGATCTTTGAAAAATTAAAAATAATTTATTTGTCATAGTTGAACGAAAAATATTAGACAAACTCAGCAAAATACGTGAGTTTCTATTACCTAGAGTCTCGTGAAACAAGAATTACATAGTTTAAGGACTTCTTAAAACAAAAACAATAATATATAATATAGGGGCCTTTAAATAGCTTGAACTATCAATATCCTTTAATAGAACAACTAATGTCTTTCAAACTTATTCACGGTGAAACTTGTGTACTCTGTATGAAGGCAATTCCAAGGGAATTAGATTTTATGTGCATAAACCAGAAAGTTGGGTGTTTAACTTTAAATCAATGGTCTAGATGGATTAAAAAAATTGGATTTGGTAATAGAAAAATAATAATTGCAAAAATGTAAGATTTGTTTGAGTTTTCTCTTTGGGGTAACCACTATAACCACCCTCCCCATATTCTGGGAATGAAGTCTTGTTCAATATGAATCATCATTTTGTTGGTAGTAAAATCATTGTATACATTATTTCTGAGCGATCTGCAATCTCATTATTACTGTAAAAATATTTCTTATATTCAAAATGAAATTTCCAACGACAGTTTTCTTCTTGTCGGCCATCCTGACGGTGATTGCGACCCGAAAGAGAAAGTATACTGAGATAGACGACAACTTCTTCGGTTCAAAGGTGCAGCAATAGCCACCATACTGGTTGCCGGCGCTATGAGTGTGGCGCTTCCATCGATGGGGAAGTGCTTTCGAGCGTTGATCCCGAAGAGAAACGTTTTCATGATCGTGAAGGCGTTATTATCTACCAAATTTATACATGTGTTGCCAGATTCTTTTGAAAGCCTTACGTCGCCATGTCTTCCCCAGAAATTGTGGGGCGAGTTCCCATTCGCGGGCTTCGTAGCAATGCTGGCCACACTCGAGATTCTATTGATCGAGGCCTGTGCAATAGCGTATTACCAGAGGGTTAGGGCCAAATGGGGCCATATTCCAGCTGAAGAAGCAAATAGAGCTCATACTGCTCATGGTGCTTTTGAGTTGGATACCGATACAGAGATTCTACGACGTCGTGTGATATCACATGGTGCTATCATGCGAGTTGGATAACGATCCTCGTGTACACGTTTTAGAATGATCCAATTGTGTGCATTTCGTGGTTCGTACATGCACATTATATGTTTATTTAAAAAAAAAATTCATAAGATATTTTAATAGATAAATATTAACTAGTTCTTAGATTTATATTATTTAAAATAATACTTTATTTTGCTGATTATGTTACATGAATTGAAATAAAGATTAAAGTAAATGAGATATTATAGTACCAAAATTTGTGTTGCACATTTTTTTCGATATTTTATATGTAATAATTATGCGCACAAATTATAATTGAAAAAATATAAACGATATATGCATATTTTTTGCATGATCCGAACATGCACATTCCATGCAAACTTCGTGCATGATTAGTATGTGCACGTTTTACACATGATCCAAATGTGTACGTTTCACGGTTTGTGCGTACACATTATAGGCTTATTTTAGTAAGTTAACAATGGTTCACAAGATATTTTAATAGGTTGGATGCATAAATTATATTGGCTCGTCATTAGATTTAAACTCTTTAAGAAAATTGTTTGTTGAATAATACATGAAATAAAACTTTAAATGAATTTTATAGTATAAAAAAATCATTTTATTTTTTATTATATATAGACACATATGTAAATATACGATTTCCTACAATTGATATCAACATATTTTTTTAGTATATTTACGTAGTTGATAAGATTTTTTGTGTATTTTTTTAATTGCTAATAGAACTTATACCCTTCAGAAAAATCGGCGAGTAGGGACATGCAGCCGGCACTGATGAGAAGTGACACAGTTGCCCCTAATCGAAGCTTTCCATTATTTTGCAACTTGGGGATCATAAGATCGGTCGGAAGCAGATTAACTAGAGCTATATATACCAATATGCCCGTCGATGTTGAATTGAAAATCCCTTGAACGATGAGAGTGGTCGAGCGATTAAAGTAAATGAGATATTATAGTACCAAAATGTGTGTTGCACATTCTTTTCAATATTTCATATGTAATAATTATGCGTAGATATTATAATTGGAGAAATATAAATAATATGTGCACATTTTTTGCACGACCCGTACATGCACATTCCGCGCAAATTTCGTTCACTTTACAGATCGTGCACGAAATTTGCACAAAATGTGTATGTACGGGTCGTGCAAAAATGTACATATATTATTTATATTTTTCTATTATAATATCCACACATAATTATTACATATGAAATATCAAAAAGAATGTGCAACACACATTTTGGTACTATAATATCTCATTTAATTTAATCTTTATTTCAATTCATGTAACATTCAATAATATAAAGTAATGTTCCGAAGAATTTAAATCTAATAAGTAGTTACTATTTATCTAGTAACCAAAATCTAAGTTTTGAAAATCTTTTAACCAAAATCTAATAACTAAAACACCAATTTGATCAGGCCCACTTGGCGAGTAGGGACATGCAGCCAGCATCGATGAGAAGTGACATAGTTACCCCTAATCGAAGCTTTCCATTATTTTGCAACTTGGGACTCACAAAATCAGTCGAAAACAGATCAACTAGAGCCATATATACCAATATGCCCGCCGATGTTGAATTGAAAATCCCTTGAACGATGAGAGTGGTCGAGCTATTTTCTTTATACACATTGCCAATTCTGATACTTACTACGATGCCACTTGGAGTTGTAATAGAGAAGAAGAGTGTCACTAATGCTACTCTCTGAATACTGAATTTTGCCTAAAATAATTCAAAATTGATCGAATTAATGTTAAAGTAATAATAATGGAATACATACAAATTAGTATTCTTATTTATATGAATTAATTAATATTTCTCATTTAATTTCTTTTCTTGAATTCAAGGACCCATTAAAATTACAAAGTGTGTGCATATTAAGTTAACAGGCTTGCCACTACATCCTTTATCCCTATTATACTAATAAGGAGTTTTTATTACTTATGTCTCATCGTGTGGTTAATTTCGCTTATATGTCGTTCTAAGGTTAATTTCGTTTATGTGGCATGATTGTGGAAGTCATATCTACCAATTTATGAATCATATGTGTCATCCATGTGGCTTTTTTTGTCTAATAAAAAAAATTGCAGTCCAATGGATTTGAACCCCCATATCTCTTAAGTACTCCCTCCGTCCCCAAACACTTTTCACAGTTGACTTTTTCTCGTGTTTTAGCGAGCAAATTGTTTATTAGTATTTGAAATGATAAAATGATTTTTTAGGTAGGGTATGATAGATCTATTTCTCATCTATTATAAAATAACTTCAAAATTATTTTATCATTTTAAATACTAATAAAAAATTCACTCGCAAAAATACGAGAAAAAGTCAACTGTGAAGAGTGTTTGGGGACGGAGGTAGTAATATTTATAATCTTTACCAATTAAACCATGTTATGAATGTCTATAAAATTTGAATGCTATTGTATATAACTGGGTGTATAATATAAATAATATTAATTTTATTGTGATTATAGCAATTTACATTCTATTTAACTATATTTGGGGATATCCTATATTTAAAAAAGTCTTAATGTGTTAGTAATTCGAAAGTCGTATTACAAATTTAAAATCCACTAATGATTTATATTAATGTTATTTTTATTTTGTAATGCTTGATAATTTATTTTATATATTATATAATTAAAATGACATATTTATATTGTATAATATATTATTTAAATAATTTGAAATAAATAAAACTTTAAAATATAACATCACAAAAATATTAATAAGTTTAGGGTTAATTCTATATTAATTATGATATTTAGGCTCAATTTAATCACAACTTCAATTATCTTATGAAAATTCACTACATCTTTAGTTGTTTCAATCCGATATATGACTTGCACTTTTAGAAGAAAAAAAAATCGATGCATGAGAGTGCATTAGTGCTTGGATTGAAAATCTCCCTATATCGAGGAAATCCTTTTAAGGAGGCAAAGAGAAGTATCTGGCGCGTAGTTGAGAAAATTATGTCATAATTTAAAATTGTATACCAAATTAAAACAAAAAAATTACGTGAATTTTCATAAGAATACTGAAAATAGTAATTAAATTGAGATTGAGTCTAAAAGTCGTAAATTAATAAGTTACCCTATAATTTTATACATACATATTGTTTGAATATATTTATTATATAATATAATAATATTATTTTATGGTGAACAAATATATTTAAGTATTTATAATACATATATAATTATTTTTTACAAAAATTTCTCGTTATACGTGGACACTCATCTAGTGATATATATATATATATATATATATATATATATATATATATATATATATATATATATATATATATATATATATATATATATATACGGACAATACACAAAAGTGCCCAAAATTTAAGGGGGCACTTGATTTTTGCCCCCTTTTTTTTCAAAAGATGTATATTGCCCAAAAAATATTGGCAAAAGGTTGGCGAATAGTTGGCACACAGGTTGGCATGAGTGTCAACCCTTTGCCAACCGTTTTGCCAACATTTTTTGGGCAAAAAACATCTTTTGAAAAAAAAAAGGGCAAAAATCAAGTGCCCCCTTAAATTTTGGGCAATTTTGCTTTTCTCCCATATATATATATACACACATACTAGTAACAATGATCATGATATAATACATAGTTTGTTTAATTAAAAAGAATTAGTCGAAAAATATTAATTGTTTCATTAAAGGATATTAATTGTTTTACTATAAGGTATTAATTGTAAATTAATTTAACCGTGAAAGTAGTTTACACAAAATCGACTTAAAAAATTATTATATACGTTAATATTTTATATAATTATTTGATGCATTTTAAGTTTCAAGTTTAATATTTTAGAGTAATGTCAAAATCTCTTTTCTAATAATTAATATTAATTCATTCATTGTTTTATTTATTTTTATAATAATTGTCTAATGTAATGAAGGTATGTAGTTATAAATGAAAGATAGTTGAGTCGGACGGGATCTCCTGTTACACAATGATGTAACATCTCAGGTAACACCGTTAGATTACTGATATGTGTCACACTTATCTTAATTAAAATAACTAATATTGGAAAAAATCTCTATCTTCTCTCTTTCAAATCTTTCCAATTCTTCTCACTTCCTAACAAATATTAGGTTACGTTTGGGATATTTTTATAATTTTTTGTTTTAAATTGTTTAAAATCTTTTACTACAATTTTGTAAAAAGTTTAACAACTAAAAGAATTGTACACGGGTACACTAAAATCTAGAAGTAAACAATTCTTTTTATATGTAATTTTTAATTAATTTACAAAAATATTTAAAATAATTAATGGATTATATCTAAAAATTAATTAAGATGTATGTAGTGTCGGCACCAAATTAACAAACAAATTAAAAACTCTATAAAAATTATTATTAAAATCTAATCTATTAATTCTTTTTAAAATCTTAAATTAAAGGGTCAAACAAATTAAAACAATAAAAAATAAGTTAAATTTTATTTCAAATTAAGTTTCTTTAATATATTTAAAAAAGAATTATACGTACACCAAATTAAAACTTTTTAAAAATATATTTAAATATTAAGAGTTGTCATGTTTATTTGTATACCAAATAAACTAGGAAAATATGGAATAATGTCACACTCAAGTTTTTGTTTTAAAAAAATGTCACCCAACAATTTTTTTTTTTTTTTTTTACAAAATTGTCCGGCGCGACCCTTGTGCGGCCTTTTTGTAAAAAAAAAATGTTGAATGACATTTTTAAAATGAAATCTTGAGTGTGACATTTTTCCAAATTTCCCAATTAACTAAAATATTAAAACTTGTATTAAGAAAATAACTATATTAAAATTACTATACCAAATAAACAACTATATAAATGTAAACTTTTTTTTTCGAAATATTAAACAATTGTATTAATCAAATTAAAAAGACCTATGTTGTAAAATAAAATTAAAAATATTTATTAGTAATTAGTATGGAACCAATTACACTACAAAAAAGACGGGAATTAACGACGGAATTTTTGTGACGGACATATATCTGTCGCAAAAATAGGTCATTTGCGACAGATTCCGTTAGTTGGTCAATGTTGATCGATTTTGCAACGGCGACAGCAGCCCGTCGTAAATTTGCAACAGATTTTGACGACGGAAACACAAAACGGTGATGTTTTGTAGTGATTTGCGACAGAAGCCGTCGCAAATGTTAAGAAATTTTTTTGCGATGGATCTCCGTCCGTAGCAAATCCGAATGTTGTAACTTTTTACGACGGAAAGTCATCGCAAATTTTAAATTCATATTTGCGACGGCCACTTTTCCGTCGCAAAATTGAGTGGTTGAAGCTCGTCAGACGGGTTGGTGACCAATAATTGACCCGGGTCGTCGCAAACTGTATTTGCGATGGAAAATAAGTCCGTCGCAAATTTGTGCAGATTTATTACAGTCCACTTCCTTTTCCTTCCCTTTCACTTTTACTCACGAAAAAAATAAGAAATGATGCGGTTTTCATATGTTCTTCACGTATAATTGGTGTATTTGTTATTACCTTCAACCTCACCGTACGTATTTGTCATTGCCTTCAACTTCACCGTACGTTTTCACATTTTTAATCGTTTAAATGTCATATTTTTATTGTTTCAATTTTTTAGTACACTATTAGGTAATGAGCATGATATATGTTTATTTGATGGGTTTTAGTATGATTGATGATATATGGTTATATTTGATGGGTTAATTTTAGTTTGTGTGATATTTATACCTATTTTTAGTCGAAACTCTGCTCAATTTTTCTGTACACTATTAGATAAATTGTGTGATATTTGTTTATTTGATTGGTTTACTATGATTGATATATGGTTGTGTTGGATTGATTACTCTGCCCAATTTTTTACAACTCATGTGATATTTACTTTTAATCTGTAACAGGTGCAATTTCCAGATTGTGGTTGGATGTACTCAATACCTAGAATGATAGGAGGAGGCATTAACTCTGTCTTTTGCAATAAAATTGATGAGTTTATTGAGTTTGCACTACAACATCCATGCAGTATGGATTGTATGGGTAATATTAGGTGTCCGTGTAAAGACAGAAGATGCAGAAATATGAGATCCTTGAGTGTTGAGTTTTTTACAATATGTATATTGTTGATATCTGAAAAGTAATTAATTTCTTTTTTCTGATATATAAGGATGTTCTGTGAGTATAAGCGTCAAGTAGAACCAGACATCACAGATGCAGCAGTTTTTCAATCCATCCGCAATGATTTTATGTTTTGGTTCCAACGCTACGTGAGTATCACATAATTATATAATTTTTACCCTATAACAAATCCGTTATTATTTTTATACATGATAATTTAATATTTACAGGGACAAAGTGGCCTACTTAACAACCCATATCTTGAAGCTCTGAGCAAAAGACCACTACATAGTGTGGTATCATACCACGGATATTATGCAAATGGATATAAATTTCATACTGAAGCGTATGCTTCAACGAAATCGACTACAAACAGTGGTGTTTGCATTACTGATGGAAACTACAACGAAGAACCCATCGATTACTATGGAGTGCTACAAGAAGTAGTTGAAATAGAATATCCGGGTTGGCCGAAGAGGACGGTAGTGTTGTTCTTGTGTGAATGGTATGATCCAGAGAAATAAGGAACGCGAGTCGATAAAAACTACAAGATTGTTGATATCAACACCGGAAATAAGTTTCCGGCGGCATACGATCCCTATATTTTTGCAACGCAAGCATCTCAAGTATATTATTGCAAATACCTCGGATCAAGTAGGGCCAACTTGAGGACAATTTGTAAAGTGGAGGCAAGATCATTGGTTGAAATTTCTAATCCGTCAAAGAAAGACGGTGTAGAACCAACAGATCCATTTCAAACAGAGATACAAGAGGCTCAAACAGAGGTTGATCAAGAAGCTGTGAATATTTTTGTGGACTTACTTGCTGCAAATCCAGAAATGGTAATGATTGAAAGTGATCATGAGGATGATGGACAAGAGCGCGGTGAGGAGGATGAAGATGAAGATGATGAGGATGAGGATGAGGATGAAGATGATGATGAGGATGAAGAGGATGGAGAAGAGGAGGAAGATGGAGAAGAGGAAGAGGACGACGATTAGAATTACTAAATTATTGTATATATAACAAGTTAGAAACGAAAATACATAAATTTTATAAAATAAAATAAAATATGGGTACAATTTTTATATAAATAAGTTAAAAACGAAATTGAATTAATTTGGTGAATTAAGAAAAAAAAAATGAGTCAATTTGGATACATATACAATTAATTGCGTAAAAATGAACGAATTATAAATTTAAGTGGGAGTCAAAATAAATAATTTTACCAAAAAAAAGGCCACAACATTTATAAAAACAAGTGAAAAACGAAAATGAATTAATTTGGTGAATTATAGAAAAAAAATTGAGTCAATTTGGATACATATACAATTAATTGCGTACAAATGAACGAATTATAAAATTACGCGTTGTCGAAATAAATAATTTTATAAAATAAAAAAATAGTTGGGTACAACATTTATAAAAACAAGTGAGAAACGAAAATGAATTAATTTGGTGAATTATGGAGAAAAAAAATGAGTCAATTTGGATACATATACAATTAATTGCGTACAAATGAACGAATTATAAATTTAAGCCGGAGTCAAAATAAATAATTTTACCAAAATAATAAAAATTAAATGGCCACAACATTTATAAAAACAAGTGAGAAACGAAAATGAATTAATTTGGTGAATTATGGAAAAAAAATGAATCAATTTGGATACATATACAATTAATTGTGTACAAATGAACGAATTATAAAATTACGCATTGTCGAAATAAATAATTTTACAAAATAAAAAAAATAGTTGGGCAAAATATTTTTATAAACAAGTTAGATGCGAAAAGAAATTAATTTGGTGAATTATAAAAAAATGACTTAATTTGAATACATATACAATTAATTGCGCAAAAATGAACGAAAGTAGCACGTGCCCGAGTGGCGCGCGCCCCCTCCACATGCACGAGAGGTCGCGCGTTCGATTTCCCTTAGGCGCAAAATTGGATTAATTGTTCAAGGCCTAATAAGGCTAATATAGAAGGTGGGAAGCCTATAATAAGCTATGGGTCGGTGGTCCAATGGTCCGCGTCCGCCCCGCCCTTTTTTATTTGTATAGGCTCGGTATTTGCGACGGCCAAATTCCGTCGCAAATATTGTTGACTCGATCGGGTCTGACCCGAATAATTTGCGACGGAATATTGTCCGTCGCAAATTTTGAGCGACCCGGTCAGGTATGACCCGCCAATGTTGTGATGGTTTTTTGCGACGGACAGTAAAAATTCGTCGCAAAAATTAGCTACGGCTATTTTAGGAACGGACACGTGTCCGTCGCAAAACACTGTTTACGACGGATTTTCCGTCGCAAATTCCATCGTTAAACAGTGTTTTTTTTTGTAGTGTTATTTGACTACAACGAATTAATAAAAATATATTTAAAATATTTTATTACAAAACAATTGTTTTCATTTAATCAAGAACTACAAAATACATATATATTTTTTTCTTTCAAATTAAATATGTATATTGACTAATTTTCACAATGGTGGTACGTATATAAATTTATTTGCTTTGTATTTTTATTTCATAAATAATTTGGATTTGTTTTGATTATTATGTTAAATTTTTTATAAAACTATAATGAGTGGATTATTTGAAAAAGAAATTTTAAATAATACAAACGAAACTTTAATATTTATTTGGAATGGAGAAGAATTGGAAAGATTTGATGGAGAGAAAATAGGATATTTCTTTAATTATAATTATATTAATTAAGTTAAGTGGTGTAATATAATTGTGTAACAGGAGATTCTATCCGACCGAATACAATTTGATTTTAATATATATGGAAGATAGTTAGAAAATAGATTTTCTAGGGAAAGATTCCCACCTTCAACTTACTGATTCTCAAAAACAGATTTTCACATCGCAGCAACATCAATACAAATCTCCATTCTTTTTCCTCCAGGTTAAAAAAACCAACCTCTTGAATTTATAACATTACTTCAACCAATTAATTATGCAAAAATAATATGAGCGTTCTATTTCAAGTAAATAAATAAAAAACTTATACAGGAGTTTAATTAATTTATTTATGAAATTACAAAAGGAATTGTTTTATATTCTCAAATATAGATGTGGGGGAAATTTAAATTCTTTTATTTTAAAAAACACAAAGAGTTTCAAGGAGAGATTGTAAGTAGACAAAATATAAAGTGAAAATGGTTCATACAAACTACTAAAGAATATTGGGTATTTTCCATTGAAGGATATTAATTATTTTTATTGAAGAGTATTCGTTGTTTATTAAAAATAAACTAAGGTTTTTTATTGAAAACATATAACATCTTTCAATAAAACAACTATACTCTTTATTGGAAACAAATAATACTCATCAATAATTCATGTGTAAACCAATTTTATTATGAATTTTGGTAGACCGGAAAAGATGTAAACATTAAGGGTATGTTTGTTTTGGGATTTAGGTGTGCGGGGGAAGTTATGACTTTGAAATCTTAGGATGTGAAAATCTTGATGAATAATATAAGTGTATGTTTGTTTTGGGATTTTAGTAGGGTGAGATTTTGCTTTATGTCAAATCAATATCTTTTAATGATAGATGTTGTATTATTTTATTATATTGTGTAAGTGAAAAGTAGGAGAGAGATTGAGCGAATGATAAAAAAATGATGATGTGATTGTATTTAATTATATGAAAAATAGTAATAGGTTTATAGGTAGGGATTGAGTTTGAGATTTGAAAACCCGATTTTAAAATCCCAAATTAGAACAAAGGGTGGATCGCAAAGTTGAAAGTTCATCCGTGTGAATCTCAAAACAAACATACCCTAAGCGTCCTTGTATATATTTTTAATTTATTTTAGTTAATTAGAGAATTTGCATGAAAATATGATATTTAACTTGGATTACAAGTTGTGAGATGAAGATCTATATATTCGTATGTGGGGAAGATTTTGATGATCTTCCATATATACTAAAATCAAATTTTATTACTCATTTAAATTTAAAATTATTACTCTGTAAAATATATAAAGGTATCACGCAGCGCCTCCCCCACCACCACCACCAACGCCATCTCCTCTGTCGCCGGCCACATCACCACCAACGCCATCGTCCTCTGTCGCCGTAGCCCGTCTTTTTCAGTATTGGGAGTCATGTTTGCGCGTGCAGGCCCAAATCTATATCAAAAACAAGAAACAGAGGCTGCACGAATTTTGAAGGAAGATTCATCTAAAAACAAGGAAACTCGTCGAAGAAACAAGTTGAGGAACGATGACATAGTAGCCAATGAAGGCAAAGAGAGACGACCAAAAAGACGGACTTCTGAGTCAGAAGAGGAAGGATTGCGTGATCAGAGAGAAAGGGAACATAAATTAACAAACAAGGAAAAAGAAGAAGAGGCAATTCGGAGACTAAGGAAAGTGTCAAGGCAAGAGTATCTCAAGAAAAGGGAGAAGAAGAAATTAGAGGAGCTCAGAGATGATATAGAAGACGACCAATATTTATTCCAAGGTGTCCAACTGACTGAAGCAGAACACCGTGATCTGAGATACAAGAAACAAATATATGAAGGTGTCAAGAAAGGGACACAAGAGTCTGATTATACAAATGAGTACAGGATGCCTGAATCATATGATGATCAGGATGGTGGAGTGAATCAAGAACAACGATTTGCTGTGGCACCTTTTGCATGGGAGGATCATCAGATGGCCAAAGCCACTCTTAAATATGGATCTGGATCTTCTAAGGATAACAAGAATGATGATTATGAGTTTGTGTTTGAAGATCAAATAGAGTTTACAATCATGGATGGAGTTAACGTTGACCAAGAGGCATCTCCAAAACTCGAGAGTCTGCCAATCTATCCATACAGGGAGCAAATACTCCAAGCTGTTAATGGCCATCAGGTTCTCATTATTGTCGGGGAGACAGGTTCGGGCAAAACTACACAGATACCCCAATATCTTCACCAAGCAGGATACGGAAAGATTGGATGTACCCAGCCACGGCGTGTTGCTGCTCGAGTTTCTCAAGAAATGGGAGTCAAACTTGGGCACGAAGTTGGTTACTCTATCCGATTTGAAGACTGTACATCGGAGAAGACACTCATCAAGTACATGACTGATGGTATGTTATTGCGTGAACTCCGTAGAGAACCCGACCTCAGTGTAATTATGGTGGACTCTCAACCGACGTCCTATTTGGTTTGCTCAAGGATATCTCTCGCTACCGTCCCGACCTTAAATTGCTCATCTCAAGTGCCACACAAGTTCAGTGACTATTTTGATTCTGCTCCAATTTTAAAAATACCCGGAAGGAGATACCCTGTCCAAGTACTTTACACCAAAGCTCCAGAAGCTGACTACTTGGATGCAGCCATTGTTACCGCTCTTCAAATCCATGTGACACACCCACCAGGAGACGGCGACATTCTGGTTTTCCTAACCGGGCAGGAGGAGATCGAAACTGCTGAGGACATTCTCAAGCATAGGACTAGAGGATTGGGGACAAAACTTATCATATGTCCAATTTATGCAAATTTGCCCACGGAATTGCAGGCTAAAATATTCGAGCCCACACCCGAAGGCGCACGCAAACTTGTGTTAGCTACTAATATAGCCGAGACGTCATTGACAATAGACGGGATCAAGCATGTGATCGATCCAGGCTTCTCCAAGATGAAGTCTTACGATCCTCGTTCAGGGATGGAATCATTATCAATAACCCCAATCTCAAAAGCATCAGCTGACCAGCGAGCCGGTCGGTCCGGCAGAACCGGTCCCGGGAAATGCTTTCGTTTGTATACTGCTTATAATTTTCATCATGATCTTGAAAATAGTACTGAGCCTGAAATACAAAGGACTAACTTGGCCTATGTAGTACTCATGCTTAAGAGCCTTGGCATCAATGACCTGCTTAACTTCGACTTCATGGACCCTCCGCCGTCCGAAGCTCTACTCAAGGCCTTGGAATTACTTTATGCTCTTAGTGCAGTTAACAAAATTGGGCAGGAAGATGTCGGAGTTCCCGCTCGATCCAATGCTGTCAAAGATGATTGTTGCTTCGGATAAGTACAAGTGCTCCGACGAGATCATATCTATTGCTGCAATGCTGTCCGTTGGAAATTCTATATTCTATCGTCCCAAGGACAAGCGAGTGGACGCTGATAATGCACGTCGGAATTTTCACACGGGAAACGTTGGAGATCACATTGCGTTGTTGAAGGTGTACACGTCGTGGAAGGAGAATAATTATTCGAGTCAATGGTGCTACGAGAATTATATCCAGTTGAGGAGCATGAGGAGAGCTAGAGACATACGGGATCAGCTGGAAGGGGTGTTGGATAGGGTTGAGATTGAAGTGACTTCGAATTCAGATGATTTGGATGCAATAAAGAAAGCCATAGCGTCTGGGTTTTTTCCCCACTCGGGGAGTGGATCCTATTCGTATACAACTCTCATGTATCCACACACGGTTCATCTTCATCCGACCTCTGGTTTAGCACGTGATGAGGAGGAGGTGCTACCGAGATGGGTGATGTACCATGAATTGGTATTAACAAGTAAGAAGTACATGCGGCAGGTGACCCAGCTAAAACCGGAATGGCTGTTGGAGGTAGCTCCTCACTTTTATCGAGAGGAGGATGTTGGATCCAAGAAGATGCCTAGGGCGATCAAGGAATGAAACTTGGATCTTGGTTGAATGTAATTTTAAGTAATACCGTGTGAATTAGTTAATATTTTTCATGTTTAGTATTGTTTCATTGAATTATAATTACAATTTTAATATTATAAACCTGTGGCTACTAACATGGTCCTATGCCTTGTGCCTTGCTATTCTGCCAACTGAGTTAGTTTTGAGTTGTTTCTATGAATCATAATTAATTCTCTAGATAACTAAAATATGTTAAACAAATGCTGGGAATGGTCATTTGTATCTCTTCTTTGAACTAGGAAGCATCTGCCTGGATTTCTGCTCATTTTGTGAGAAAAATATTTGAGAAACTATTTTAGGTTATAATATTCGTTTATATATTCAGAGTCACCAAAACTGACAATTGGGTGGTTGTGTCTTGTCTATTATTCATTCACAGCAAGTTTGGTCATGGTAAGGATCTAATTAGGTGGCTCATGCCAATTCTATTCTCTGTGAAAGCTTTTGGTATGATTGTTGAGACTTGTATCTTAAAGTTTTAATTGGCTTCAATTACTTCATGGTTTATACACTTGCTATGTTAATACTATCATTCTCAGATGTTAACTATTAATTGTAAAGTAATTATATTGTGTTTGATGGCATTTAATTTTCTGTATGGTAATCAGACTAATGGAGTGCTTACCAGACCAGCATATGATCAAATAAGGAAGTATGGTTCATGCACTTTTTTATTAAAATAAAATTTTAACTAGAATATTTTGCATTACTCATTGGAGGTATTTAACATTGAAACTAAGGAAAGGAAATTGCTTCTGCTTGTGTTTACGAAATCATCTCCCGATTCTTTATTCTTGTATTATGAATAAGGATGCAGACTTGCCTTTTTTTATAGCTTGTAAAACGTTAGATTAGTTGCAGTTAGATCTCTTTCTTTGTATAAAAAGATTTATATTTACTTTTCTAATTTTCCTGTGTGTGTGCACAGAAAAGTAGAACAAGTCAGTGAGGAGGCTGAGTCATTTAGAGCTAGTTTGGATAAATACATGTCAAGGGCAGAATTACTTGGAAGAGCTGTATGGCATCTTTCTGAGATTTGAAAACACTTGCCATTTATTTTGATCTGTTTATACAAGTCGATTTATCTTTTTGACGAGAGATCCACGTGTTCTGAGAATATTTGATGATGAGACATAAGCAAGGGAGTCAGTTCGTAGATCTTCTCAATTTGCTTGCTTGCGTCTCATAATAAAATATTCTCAGAACACGTGAATCTCTACTCTAAAAACAGGAAGGAAAAAAAGATAAATTGACTTGTATAAACAGGCAATTACACTGAAACTTTCAGTCTGTAATCAAACCAGCTACAATTAGGTTAGTTCTCATCATTGATTCAATTCTACATGGAGGAAAGCTTGTATTCAAACTCAGAACATTCTAGTACGGCTTAAACTAGGAATCAAATGCCCTGCAGCTCATTGGTCATTACATTTGGAACCAACTCTTCCAAATGAATCACTAGCTGCTCCAAATGTGTACACCATCAATTATATATTATTATTATTATTTATTGTGAATTAGAAGATAATAAAAATAAGTGACGATATTTTTGTAAATAAAAAATATTCATTTCTTAAGATGTGGAATAGATAAATTCATGCAAAAATATTATTATATTTAGAATAGATTAAAGAATGATCATTCTATCCACCACGTATTTCACCGTGCCAATTATACCAATACAACAATTATACTTACATTTCATTTCAAATTAATACCCATCATGAGAATTATCAACCACATATATGTTTCTCCCATAGAGTTGTTTCATTGAATTATTATTCCATTTTCTCTATCTATCATGACCTAAATTAATCGTTGGAAGAGCGAGTAACAAACATAATGTGTTTGAAAATGTTAGCCACTAAATTATAGAAGACTTATATGCAAACTATTTTTGTCTTTTTTTCTTTCTTTTTTTCCCCAAAAAATAACTATAAATAATTACACAAGTTACACAACTTACGAAAGTAAACGAAAAGGTATTAAAATCCTAAATATATGGTAATATAAAATTGCATGCCTAGTATTTTAAAGGAATAACGCTCCTTTTGTCTTGTACTCTATGATATTTTGCTACTTCAGTTTCTAAATCCCCCCAAACTTTCGCTTTTATTTCCCTCCATTTATTTTTATTTTTTAAGCATTCGCTCCTAATATTTTTTATATTAAAAGAAAAGTGATTATGTCGGGAACGGTTAACAAAAGTAATAGTAATAATATAGTAACGTATAAATAGATACATGAAACTAAAAATGCATTTATCAAGGTACATAAAATAATATATTAGGTTTGATTGAATGAACCATTTGAAATACAAAAAATTTAAAATTAAATAAATTTAAGAATTCATGAATTTTCGAGTTTGATCTATTTAAATAAATGAGCTTTAGAAAAAAATATGAGTCTAACTTATTTATTAAACGAGTCGAGTCAAATTAAACTTTAACAAATCAAATCGTAGGTCCCTGTTAAGTAGTATGACTTATTCTCGCCCCTGGCTAGTCCTTGGGGGTGGGACATAGTTTTCTTTAATTTTTCTAGGTTCACGTCTAAGAACCTTGGCCTACCCTTATAAGTTTTTCTATTATTAGAAATAATCATTAATAATGTGGTAGTTAGCTCACAAATTAAACAAGCATATTTTATTTTCCTTTCTTCAAAATGAACAGGAAAAGAAATTTTCAAATTTCAAAACCCAAGCAATAAATAAATTATATCTAGGATTTATCATTTTATTTCCTTGTTTAAGTGACTTATGTTGAAACCTTTTCGCATCACAATATTAATTAATTGAGTAACTCTTCTTGTACACTTGTGTATGGTGCACTCACTCAACAGTTGATCATGCTTATACAGAAAAGTTTGTTTCAATTACACTGAAAAGTATGGTTGAATTACAGTGAAAAGTTTACACTTAAACACTTGATGCATATGAGAGTGTGCCTAATTGATTAACATTGAGATTAAATCTTAATTTCTGTTTGACATATTGTTATATACTTATATCTATGTTATTTTATTTATTTATATGAGTGAAGTATATTAAATATTTTTGCATCAAAATAATTATTTAATTAAATAATGTGATGAAATTTGGTATAAAACTTGCATCACAATATTAATTAATGGCAAAGTATAGAGTGAAAATGGTTCATACATGAACCATTGAAGGGTATTAGTTATTTTCACTAAAGAGTATTAGTCTGAAGGGTATTAGTTGTAATTACTGAAGAGTATTAGTTGTTTACTGAAAACAAACTAAGACTTTTATTTGAAAATAACTAATATTCTTCAATGATAACAACTAATACTATTTAATGAAAACAACTAATATATTTCAATGATTTATGCATGAACCAATTTCACTCTATATATGCTCTTAATTGATTTAGAACTTCACGTATTTATCTCGTGTTTTTTATCAACAATAATTTATAATCTATTTATTCAATTTAATTTAAAATTATTTCTCTGATATAATACCCCTAAATATAATTAAAAAATTATAAATAATCTTATTTTAAATTCAATTTAGATTATATGGAAAAAACTAAAAAAAGAAATTGTTTAATTACAAAGGAGAGAAGATAGATTTTATTTAAAAAAACAAAAACACATAGCCGTGTTGAAGCAGGGGATCTACACGAAGCATGCACCTTACTAAAAATAGCTATAACAATACAAAAACTCAATTTATAAAAAAACAAAAAATAAAAAGAAAAAAAGTATAAACGCTAGCTGGTTTTAAACATATACATACGTAACATCAAATAATCTAAATTAAAATATACATAGTGATCCAGTGACACTATCTTTCCCCTAAAAAAAAGAAAATTAATGTTGGAACGAACACGAAAAAATTCAATCATCAAAATAACAAAATAATAATTTAAAAAATAAATAAAAACTTTAATGCATCATCTCCGCAGCTGTCTTTTGGCTGTATGACTTTACCAATTTGAAGGTAGCCATTTTCTGGTGTTTTGTGCACCTCTTCCTACATCTTAGTCGGTCGCTTAGCTTGCGTAATTTTGGTAGGCAAGAGGTGCTTTTTTTTGTGTATTAATAGGGGGTTTCTGCAAAAATATATATATTGCAAAATAATCAAGAAATTAGAGAGAGGGTGGGGGGTTTAAAACTGGGGGAAATGGCAGCTGATTTGAGGCAAGTGATGGCTGCTTTTCTCACATTTTCGATGTTCATAATGCTGGGGAATATGATCAAGAAAGACCATATCGATCCACTTCTGGTACGCTTTAATTTATTATTGTATTTAGATATTTAATAAAGTAATCGTAGCTCTAATTGCATGACTAGGGACTAGGGTGACTTCTTAATTAATCAACCAAAATGTTAAGGTTTTTTATTTTTATTTTAAAGGGGAAACACTAATTAAGAAGACATTGCACTAATTATATACTCTTTTAATTAATGATATTATGATAAATATGTATGTTCCTTGATTTAATGCTAATTTAAAACAACAATTATTATGTAATGATTAAGACTTTTACTTCTTGTTTATGATTTGGAGTTGTTTTCTTTCTTTGGAATATATCGGAAAATGCATGTTTTCATTGTTATACTGAAAACTCATGTTCAAATAAATTAATCTCGATAAATATTTCATTGTTTCGGGATAAATTACATTATTTTAGAGGATATTAAATTTTTTATTTCTTTTTTTTTTTCATCGGTTATTTTTTGTTGGGTAGATCTTGCATTTAATATCATTGTCCACGAGGTTTTTTTTTTTTTTTTTGGGCAAAAAATAATATCTCTTATAAAAGTCTGTGGGCCACTCCACTAGATTTTATCCTGTCTAGCAGGATGTTCTAATTCTCGTACGAAATTTTATTTTTGTGTCAAAAAATAAAAACAGTCGGGTGAAATTTCAAATATATGACTTATAATTAATTTAGTTTCTTGATAATAATGATTTTAAAATAATTGTACCCGGCAAATATATATCCAAGCCATTGTTTTTCTTTCAACATTTTATCTATAATCTAAATTAATCTTCCATAAAGTCTTATTTTAATCAAATTCTTTTGGTCTGTCAAAAAAAAAAAAAAAATGTTAACTTGTTCTGGTGTATTAAATATTCTCTTTTTCAAGACCACGGTGGAATTAATTTAGAAATGATTTTGGATTTATATTTCTTCTCTCTAATAACGAGTTGCCTTTCGTACTATTATATTGTATTAATTAATGACTTTTTCCATGATATTTATTTAATTGTTTGTAAAGATTATATTTTCCGCTGATGGACAAAATCTGTTGACACACAATTATACTTTCCGGCAGCTGAATACAATGATTTCATTAAAGATTAGGTCAAAGGAGTAGCCTTTTACCAACAAAATGTTGCAAGAAAAAGTGTTTTATACTTTATTTCAAAAAATGGCCAATGTGTATGTGTATGTATATATATTGTACTAATTTTACTAAAATTTATTTGTATTTTGTGTATGTATATAGTGAGTATATGCATTATACTAGTTTCATCTGAAATTTATTTTCATTTTGTGTGTATTTTTAAAACAATATACTCTTAAAAATATTTTAATATTAATCGTTATCAAAATCATGATTTCGTTGCCTTGTTGTATAAGCAAATCCATAGTTTTATTGGGTGATGGTGAGTGCGTATATACTAATAATAATATTAGTCTTATAAAATTTACATAATAATTTCTGTTTTATTTTGAATGTAGGAACCTTATCCAGGATCACCATATGTGTCATACAACTCCCTCAAAATTTCGAAACCGGCGGGCCGATTGCTAAAAGACATTGAACCCAACGAAGCACTGTGGGCCCAAACCAACGAAACCTTAAAACCGTGCTGGCAAAAGCCCTCAAGTGAGTCCATATTAATGATGATTAATTTGAAAATGAAATGCATAAAATACTTGTATCTTTATTACAATGTACAAGTATCTTATGAGGAATCATTCATTGTGAATATTCTATTCTTTATTCTTTGTTAAGCTTCCCTTTTAACTAAAAGCTAAATTTTCCTAATTCGAAAAATAATTGTCTGCACATCTCTCTTTATCTTTCTATTTTTTTTAATTCTATCACACCCCACCACACATTTTATACTATATTTCTTAATTTATATGCAAAAAGCAACGAGAAAATTTACAAGGAGTATACATTTTGAATTGATCTTGTGTGAATTAATTTTACCGTGAAATTGATTTATAAACTAATATCTATTACACAACTAATATCATCCAAAATTTATACCTTATAAAATAAAGGTAAAATTTGTTCTTACAATATCTTTTGTCATATATTTTTAGTTTGTTGAGGTTTATAGTATTTTCTTGTAATTCCTTCTAGTAGAAGAGAAAGAACCGACAAACAATGGTTACATCTTTTTCTCATTGACTCATGGCCCCGAATATCATGCTTCACAGGTTAATTTTATTAATTAATTACCTGAACTTCCTCTTTATTCTTTTAGTTTCAATCATAATTACCTTACAATATTACCTAATCGATCTCAGGTTGCAAATGCTGTAGCAGTCGCCCGGCATCTTGGAGCAAAACTTGCTATTCCTGATATCAAGGGAACTAAAGTGGGAAATAAAAGGTGATTAATTTTTGCTTTTCCAAAACTATACTTTATAGAACAACTCTCTTGTGCACTTGGTACATAGTGCACTCACTCAATAGTTGAGACCGTTTATACTGAAAAATATGATTTGATTATACTGGAAATCGGTTTTCTGTGTGAACTTATAGTGTAATCTAATCATATATACATTTCAGTGTAACCAGACTGCTTTTCAGTGTAAATAAGTTCAATTGTTAAATGAGTGCACCCTGATGCATATAAGGGTACACGTATTTTATACTTACTAATTAAATTGTTTTTAATGAAAAGGTTATTGTCACGATATATAACTTAATTGCATATTTAACCAAACTTTTGAATTATTGTAAAAAAAAAAAAAAAAAAAAAAAAAAAAACCCCGATTCTAATATCTCAATGGCAATTGAGACATCCAACAAACCCTACGTACCTGATATTAAAATAACATCGTTTTGGCCTGCTGACTTATGAAAAAAAAATCACCACCTTTGATTTAATTGTGTTTTTAACTAAACTTTTGGATAGTTGCAATAAAAATCATGAATTTAAGGATGTCGTGTGTAGGGCTCAAATTGTGTCTCAATTGTAATTGAAATGTTTAAAAGTCGTGATTTTTATTTTCAATTATCCAAAATTGATTAAAAATGCAATTGGGTCAAATTGTCGTTTTTGCAATTATAAGCCTTATAAAATCACCAAGTCTCCCATGCACAAAGTGCATGAATTTTAGATTTGAGCGCTAGTCACGTTTAATTATAAACTTATATTACCAAGCACATTTTTGTTATATACTTATATTAGCAAGCACATTTTTGTTATATCAGTGTATAGTCTACAAGTTTCAATTATATTAATCTGCATGTTTCACTCATGTGTCCAATTGCAAAGTACAACGGTTGTACAGGATACTGACTCAGAATAAAATCAATGTTTCATACAATTAGCAGGCAATTCGGAGAAATCTACGATGTTGACAAGTTCGTTACAAGCCTGCACGGTTTAGTCCAAGTTGACAAGAATCCACCTTCTGAAATATCAAAGGGAAGGCTCCCAATCTTGAGGGTTCCTTATCGACCTTCGACGGATTTCATATCTTCCAAGATAGAGCCGGTTTTTCGGAATAAACAAAGCGTGAAGCTTGTCACCTACTACACCAACTCGAACAAAATAGAAAATGCATCATCAAATGCGTACGAATGTGTGGCGACTTTTGAGAGCCTAAATCTGAACAGCGAGTTGCAACGAATGGTGGATTCAATGGTGGCGACGCTGCGAAGCATTAGCGAAAAGACGCGCGGTCGTTTTGTTGCTTTGGATTTGATGGAGAAGAAGAGAGGGTGTAAAAGTTGCTATGATGCTGGAGAAATCGCTGAGTTTTTAAACAATGTCGGGTTTTTGAACGACACGACTTTGTATTTGACGCAAACGGGGTGGAGCACTGATCTTGATGGGTTGAGAAATCGGTTCCCTAACACTTTCACTAAGGTAACATTTCTTTGTTTCAATAATTTTCGATTTGCAATAGATATTAAATTCTTTGTTTCGAACAGTAAAAAGAGAATATGGAGACAAATATACGACTCCTATTTGAGTGGATAATTCAGGGCATTATTTAAGAATTGTCGTACCATAAAACATTCTGGCTCAATTTTTCTTTGCCTGTAATATTTACAATTGTGAGTAGTGACAAGAAACTGATCATGTTAACTCTTTATTTACGCGGATAATTTAGGACATTAATGTAAGAATTGATTTTTGTGCGTTAGAATATTCTAGCTAACGTTTAAGCTTGAATCTCAATGTACGAAAATTTTAAAATATGCCGAGTCTTTGTTTGAAGATACGTAGATATCGTAATGCAGGAGTTTTTGGTCATGCCAACCGTTTATTTGGGCCGAAAATTAGGATATTAGCTCTTTTGATTTAGCGCATTAATCTAACTCAATTTTAAGCTCGAACCTCACTACGTAGAAATCTTAAAATGATCGATCTTATTGGCCCGTCTGAATACTTGAGGGTCTTAATTCGCCACAACATTTAAGAGATGTACCTATCGCCAAAAAAAAAAAAAAAATGGATAGAAAAAGAAAAAATCAATTATAACTAATGGAAAGAAATTGTGCACCTGCAGGATGCAATAATGGGAGTTGATCACAAGGCAAAATACATGGGTTTAGAAAATCATGAATATGAAAAAATCATCGATTTCTACACGTGCGTACAAGGCGACGTGTTCATACCATCCATAGGAAGCAGATTCTACAGTGGGGTGGTGGGGAAAAGAATCGGTGAAGGCAAAACACGCGTATTTGTTCCAGCAAAGAACGCTTCTATCGAAGCAACGTCTGAGTATGTGCCCCCTTTCATAGCAAACAAGACCCACTTTGCTTACTCCTGCTTCTGTTGAAGACTCGAGTGAAATCTATGTGTATATGTATGTGTCATATCGAGTGTTTATATCTACTTCTGTGTCGAATTATACATATCTTGTATTCCTATTGTGTCTCTGAAGCTTCTCAAGCTCTCAGTCAATGTATATCAGTTATATAATCATCCATATAATACTAAAGTAGTATTAATTTTAATGTTAGGAAACAGATACATGTAAGCTCGTTTCTACATATGAACGCACAACTAAAATAAACGAAAAAGTATAGTAAAGAAATGAAACAATAATCCTCAGTACAGAGAATTAACATTGAAAACCCAAAAATCAAAGGACAGACTCGACCAACAAGAAATATTACTGTATAAAAAATTTTACAAGGACACAGAATATTACGTCTCATTCCGAATTCGATCGTTAATTAAATTTGGTACTGAAATTCAAGGACCAACATACACCAAATAACTCTAAAAATTTATGTACAAACGTAGATTTTTTCTGACACATCCCAACTAATACTAACATCAGACGTTTCAATAAATTATAAAACAGTAACCACCCATACATTTTTTTCAAACGAAAATATAAAATTCCATCCGTTTCAAAAGAAAATATATAAAATTCCACAAATTGAAACTGTAACCGTGAGAAAAGAGATAAGAGTTAAATTAAGAATATTTGTAGAGTTTTAATTGAAGGCAAAAACAATGTGACATGGAAGAAGAGCAAATCAATATCAAAACAACGCAAATGTTGTGATTTGGATGTCATAAAAACAGTCATTTACCCAAAACCAAAAATTCACTTTACCTTATGGTGTAAAAAATCACATCGACTAAGCTAAAGATAAACAGAAACCATTTCAGAATCAGAAATCAATGAATTGTAATCCATTCAGAAAAACCTGCACCTAGCTTTGCTGTATATAGTTAGGGGTGTCTTTACTGTTTCTTTTTCTATGCAAAATAATTGTTAGTCTATACTTCCGGAGGTGCCCCTTCTATCCCTCTTGACCTGAAATACAAGAAATGATTATCATTAACGAACCTCATCACAAATGAGCTTATTTCGAGTTGTTAATAGAAATATTGTTATATTTATACCACCATCAGTATTTCTTCGTCTACGGACTTTACTCTTCAAGGATTCAGAAAATGGCCTCTCTGGGACAGGAATTAATTTTCCGACAGCAGCTAGAGGCCAGCTGGAGAGAGAGAGAGAGAGCAATGTCACAAAATCAGCTAAGTAATATCATGAAGGAGCAGAACAGATAGTTGAATGACTAACTCAATAACCAACACTAGTTGCAGAAGAGAATTTAAACAGTATTAGTTGTTTCAATAATTGTTACACTCTAAAGTGATAGTTGAAAGCTAGTTCGATATAACTAGTAGAAATTGAAAACTGACCTGATAAAACCTATAGCAATGGAGACAAGCCACAATTTCCAACTGAGCCGAACAGTGGTAGCAAACTTCCCTAGAAAAAAGATTATGACAACCTGAAAACCAAGAGAATACTCATATAAGAAAACCTAAAGAGATAAAAGACTAAGATATAGACACAATTATCAAAAGTACAAATATACCTGAAGCACAACTTCTATGCCAACTATTCCCATGAAGAGATGACTTTTAGTAATCCCTTTCCAGACATTGATCTCGTCTGGCTTTCGAGCATTAAATTCATTGAATACCTGTTATTGTCATATGCATTGATGAGAAATATGTTGAGAGATAGAGAGAGGGAATGCAATACATCCTCTCATATAACATAATTTAAGAAATAATGATCATTAACAATATGCTACCTGACAGAAGACAAATGCATTAAATATCAGTGTATTTGTCACTTTGAAAGCGTGGTCACTTTCAACATGCTCTAGATTCAGGATGGATTTCCCCCTAAAATTGAGGATTAAGAGCACTGTGACTTGATATAAAGCCTACAATTAATTAACAAAAAAAAAATGAGTACATTTCCATCACAGCTGAAAAAGAAGAAAGAAAAAAACTAACTAGATGAGAACAAAGGATTGATACCTGTATTAACAAATTCCTCCACATGATATTTGTTATGAGAGGTTCCCTACAACACAAACACAACTTCTTAGTCATTATATAATAAATGAGTAATTCAATGATAATGATCCAGTAAGAAATAAAGTAAGATTTGATAAATATATACAAGATTAGATAACATGGCATCGATCATCATGCTATTGGGTAGCAAAAGAAGGACAATGATTAATAGTATAGTATTATAAGCAATCACCAGTCACCCAGTTTGAAAAAAAATTATGTCGTAAACTCCTCTTTTAGATCATATTTATACCTATGACCTAAGCAACCGTATATTATTTATCTTACTAAACCAAACATTCTATGCATTGGTGAATTTATACACAGTTTATATAGGTACGCATTTAACATTAGATCAAAATAGAGGACCCAGAATATTAGTCTGACAGAGACTGATCTTCCACTTTGTGATTTCCATTTTAACCCTTCTGAAAAAACAGAAGACTAGTGTGCTTTCACCTAGATACATCACTAGTTCATTAAAAAAAGTAACAAGCTGTAACTCAAGTATACAAAGTGAAATCAAACTAATTTTGCTAGTAATAGGAGAAAAGGAGAAGCCAGGAATATGACAATCTTGATTACAGTTAGCAGCATATACAGAGAATCGCAAGCCTTCCTCTATAGAACAAATTTGTATTTTATGGTGTGTGAATAGCAAAATAAGTCACGACCTTTTCATGGTTTTTAAAATTTGCGACCTTTCGAATTGTTGCAGTTTTATCACATGACTGTCTTGCGGCAAATCCTACTGACGTGGCAATGTATAAAATTGCAAATTGTGACTGAACAATAACAAAAAATCGTGATTTTGTTTGGAATTTTTTAAATATTTTCCAGCTGCCTCATCAGCTCAAGTTACCGAACGATAATCATATGATAGAAATTGCAAATTTTAAATAGTTTTCATTGAATTCCAAATTTCAAAAAATATATGCTGTAACTGAAAAAACGTGAAAAGATCGTGATTTTTTTATGCAATTAACCCTTTTATGCTATATAGGTGTTTGTAAGACAAGAGATTGATACAAAGTCAGAGATGAGGACCCTAAATAACTTAATGACAGAGAAACCAATACAGAATTCACACAAATGACACCATCAAAACTGCATATGCTATACTCTCACCTTCGACCAACTGGAGGTCTATGCATGAGATGATCTGTAGGAGGCTCTGTGGCCAGCGCAAGAGCTCCTAATGTGTCCATGATAAGGTTTACCCAAAGAAGCTGATAGAAGGAGAAATGGAATAATTTGGGCCTGAATTTTGCAGCTAAAGGAGGAGAGAAGAATGGAGCATGAAGAGATATTACACACCTGCACAGCATTGAGTGGCACATTACCAGCAGAAACTGCAGCCACAACATTGATAATCAAGGCCGCAACATTAACCGTGAGTTGGAATTGAATAAATTTTTGAATGTTGGCGTAAACCGAACGTCCCCATCGCACAACCTGCAATTTTGATTAACTAAATTACTTGGAGAAAATTTACTGCCTTCAATACCTCAACAAATTTTCTTCCGTAATCTCGTTTTGCTTGTGATAATTAAAAATGGGAGGACCAAAAAGTTTTGTACTTAATATTTTAAAGTATCGTGCAATAATTCTATTACAGGCCCACGTCTTAAAATTTGTGTATGTTTGAAATGATTTTAATCTGAAATACACATTAACTGACTACACATCAATTCGCGTTTCCATTGAATTTAAAACCAATTAAACTTTGCAATATATTTCAATTTTCAAAGGATACTCAAAAAAGGGTAACTAACATGAGATTCCAAAATTATACTAAAATTTGCTTATCAAACAAATATCAAGCAGGTGAAGACATTAAAGACCAATGCACTCAATTAACTAAATTTGTTATTTTTTTTTATACACTTAACCAAATTCACAACCTCTCCGTTTAAGTATGAATGCAAAAGTAAAAAACTAACCTTTACGACAGAAGCAAAGTTGTCATCCAATATAATTATATCAGAACTCTCTTTCGCAACTTCTGTGCCTTGAATACCCATTGAAAGACCTATATCAGCCTACACAGTGAAAAAAACAGAATAATTGATTATATAAATAGAGAAACTATATAAGACAACAAAAAGGAAAACAGAACTCCTCACACACCCAAACACCCCATAAAAAGCTTTCATTAAATCTTCTTTATATACCTCTCATCTAGCATTATCTACGCTGTCAAAAACAATCTACAACTCCAGCTGTGGCAAGTTTATCTGAAGTATATATTAATCTTAACTACATAGACTAGGAACTCTACAATCTATAAAGGTGTCCCAACGACATGGCAAGCAACTAAGTACCAAAAGACAGATTTATCTGATTATCATGGTTATACAATCAATGGATGCCCATATAAATTGATTTAGGATTACTGGGCAAAGTAACAAAAATCTTCCAATTGAAAAACCAGACCTCATGCAGAGCAGGAGCATCATTGGTGCCATCTCCAGTGACCGCAACTACGTGACCTCTCTTTCTTAATGCTTGGACAAGCAAGAGTTTGTCATTTGGCGATGACCTACCCATCACCTGAGGGCAAAATGGTAAAAAGTCATCATCATCTACTTAACAACTACTACTAGATATGTACACTAACCACACATCCAAAGTCAATTTATCTCTCACCGAAATCTTATCTGCCACTTCTAGTCTCTGTGTTTCAGTAAGACCACGGAAAGTCCGTCCTTCAATAATAGTAGGCTCAGTTGCATCACTATTTGAACCCAATATACCACACTCTAAAGCTATTGCTCTAGCAGTTTGAATATTATCTCCAGTCACCATGCGTACCTGGATAATTGGTAAAAAAAACAGGAGGGCATAGGTCAGAAGTTCATGGTCACACAAGAAACACCTAGTCAGATAGAATACAAAGAAAAAATCATCTTATTTGAAAAGAAGAAAAGTAGACTTATAAATATAAATATAAAGGGCTTTTATAGTATTATGAGAACATTGCAGCTTTTCAAAGAGGAGAAGACATATATAGTCAAAAAGAAATTATTGGTCCACAGGCTTTGGAAAAACGCAGGAAGCAAATTATTAAGGGCAGACATTCTTAAAAGTCAGCTATTAGAATCAAAAAAAATTGAAAGGATATCTTGGTTTATTCTCAAGGCTTTTAGATCAACCCACAGATTCAGCATTGTGAGTTTGAATATCATTCCAAAGAATCCCAACACTCCTCAAGCTGGTGCATGGACATGTATCATTCCAAGATTGTTACTCACAAATCAACATGTGAACATGATTTCGACTTTTGCTGAACACAATTTGAGATCGTCTATTTCTTGAGACTCGATAGAATTAAGATCTAAAGATAGCCACACTTATATATGTCATTCATAACAAAATTCCTATCAGTGCTCACATGGTTTATCATGTCATGCTGAATTGACTATCAACTACACATGCTCCTGATATATTACTGACAACAACGTGGAACGAATTCAAATTAGACGATTGTCTGTGTATCCTGAATAGTTCACATGGCCCACCTGTGTTTTTTAACTTTTTTGTTGATCGAGTATCAATCAGATCCGTATGCAATAACCCTGTTGTAGATGTCCCCCATCTTTAATAGTTCGTGCCCAATCAGCATTCAACTATTCAAGTATCCAGCTACGACATTTAACCCAACTCATTACACAGTTTTTCTATTTTTTTGTTTCAAGGAACATAGTAATGAGGTCACAGATGACTCCTATAATGAAAATCCAGGCTAGGCTAGTATTGAAGGTGTTAATAAAAATAGAGCACTCTACAAAATTGTTTGTCATGCTTAATTTGTGGAGGTTAAATTGCAAGAAACTTTAAGGGGATTGCAATTATGTTATATCTAAGCTTTCTAGGATTAGAAAGAAGATGGGTAGCTCAAAGGCAAGTCGTTATAAGCAGTAATATTCCTTTGAAAATGAGAATATTAATTCTATCATCAAAATTCAGAATTAGTTGTAAGCATACACATAATATTTTAACACACCTTAAAGGAGGTATGTGAGTGTTCAATTTCACTCGGTTTCACCATAATTACTTCAGCCTGTTTCTCTCTCTTCTCAGATTTAAATAATAATAATAATAACAATATGTAGAAGTTCATTTAACCATCATTCCAAGATATTATCAAATCAATCAAATATTATTTAAAAACATTACCAACTTCATGATTTAATGTCATTAATATCAATGGACCCTCACTTACAAGTGACATATGACATTAACAAAACAAACTAAACACAAACTTTGTATCTGAATAACAGCTCCTCCAAACAACAATCCTAATGAAATCCTTTCTACCAATTAACTAGACATACAAGGTTTTTTTGAGATAATAATATCAACCAGAACGGGGCCAGGGATTGATGGGGTTACGCTATAAAATGTGCATACCTTAACACCAGCATCAGTGCATAATTGAACAGCTTCCCTCACACCAGGTCGACAAGGATCCTATCAAACATGTGTTAACTCTATTAAACAACCAGAAACAGTTAAGTGAATAAGTGATTTTGACGAAGGTGCTATAAATTTGAAACATGATACCCATTAAATTTTGACATCACTCAAAAAACTAATAAAGAATAAAAAAAGGCACTAGCAGCACATAGAAAGAACCAAGAAAAATCAGGAGAAGATCTAGGCCAAATTTCCAAGACATAAAATGTTTGGGCAACCAATGCTAGACTATGATGACCAAGAAACCAAAATATCTAAAACAGATTACGGTCATTTATTTTCTAGATCATCTTTTCAACTAATTCGTAAGAAGTTACTGGCTGATAAGTTTTTTTTAATAAGAAAAAACATATTTTATTTTAAAGATAGTCAATACAAATGGAATGAGCTATTCCTCACATGCTTGTTTCTCATGACATCTGGGAAAAAAGAAGTCTTGAAATTCCCATGGTTTGAAATCCAGCAACCAAACCCTAACCTTAAGCCTATCCCACACAGCCACACCTCCTCCAGAGAATTCTCACTGCCCACAAGATTATTTTGTTTCATTCCAACACAAGGCTGGGACAATCAACTCCCATGATATTCACCCCTTTACTAATGTAACAACCAAGATTGACGAAAACAGTTCAGTAACTGAATGTGGCAAACTGCATTTTAAGTCCAGGTCCTTAAATCACTTGGTCCACAAATTATGAGAAAGGAAAGTGCAGAAAATAGATGATCCTGATCTTCAGAATTATTCCTACACATGATACACCTATTTGACGATACAAGTCCATGCTGAAAACATCCGTATAACACATTCCCTATAATAAGCATGCCCAATAGCAACAACCACGAAGAAAAGGGGCCTTCTTGGGCACAGGAACCATCCGAACAAGTTAAATTTTTTTGTAAAAGAAAGAGGGAAGATGTTCCTAGAAAAGACCACATTTAATGATTTACATGAAAACTGCCTGATGAGTACAACTTCCACTCCTAAAATCCTCTGAACACTCAGTCAACCTCACAATATCAAGTTGACCAGGCATGGAGCATAACTCATGTGATTCAGTTATGTGATATTACAAGAAAAGTGAAAATTCCAAGCGGAAGAAGAGGAATAGCATGAATCAGGATAATGAAACAAAAGAGAAGATACATTTATTGAGCAAAGAGGAAAAGGAAATATGATAAAGATACGGATATAAGTCTGCAAAAAGACAACCCCCACTCAACCATCATCCCAAAGTCTTATCCTATTAACACTCCTTACAACCACCAAGTTTACTAGTTATTGCTTCAATCAGCAATTGCGAATATTATTTTCCAAAATACAGAAAGTTAAACCAGTAACAAGAGTTTACCTTGATGCCAACAATAGCTAGCAGAAAGAGGTCTGTATCAGGTAACTGCCAATTTTCCAGTTCCTCATCACTAGATGGAACTTTCTCTATTTCGTATGGCCTGTAGGCAAGAGCAACGCAACGCAAGCTTCCTGCAGCCATGTCTTCAATTGATTTCTTAAAATATGACAGCTGCAAGGAACATATAGCCTCACTTAACAAAATCAGAATGAGAAAAATGCTAATATATGAACGGTAAAAAAGCGGAATCCTTCATCCGACAAATTTAGGTCAACATTAGGCAGCATAACTCCAATTTAAAGGTCCTCACAACAATTATAAAACTGAGTGCATTGATGGGCAATAATGATATATATAAGATATCATCTGAGCTAACCTTATCTTCGTCCAGTGGCACCATATGGTCATTCTCATCAACATAACCTGTACAAGAAGCAAGTACTATTTCTGCAGCCCCTTTCCAGTGCACATGAACTTCAGAATCAGACTGCCAAAACAGACATTATTAGTACATAAAGGAGAATACTAGGATCACATAACCTGCATTCTTCTAAACCTTTAAGCTAAGAAGTCAAGCAAAACACTAACATTACCAAGGGCGTAGATTTCAGAAATTACCAATTTTAGTGCAACACCACCTCGCTTTTTCTCCGAGTTAAATGGAAAAGCATGAATAATCACGGAATCTGATCGAACAGCATCAAATTCCATTCCGAGCTACATGACAAAGCAAAGAAAATCAAGTTGGCAAAGGGAACATGAAAACCTTTTAATAATATAAAGGACTTAGCACATTACATTTAATCCAAACTGCAGAATTGCCTTTTCTGTTGGTGATCCAGACACCTCCAGTGCTCCACCACCCTATTAAAAGACCCGGCTAAAGAATGTCATTGACATATATCTAAATGAGACAAGGACAAAGTAAAACAATTGTGGGAATCCATTTTTATGATGACAATACAAAGTTTCATGTGCTTAAGTATAATATTAGACAAAATTAAAAGGTTAAACTTGAATGTCCTTGAAAAAATTAATGGAAAATCATAAAAATGACAAAATAACACAAACACGGTTATTTCATATGTTAAACTTCTATATGCTGTGGGTCAAATGATAACATATGAAGCACTTGGGATTAAGAAGCAGACACTACACACGAAACAGGCATTTACAGCAAACAAGTGTCACAATCAAAACCTAAGGCCTAAAAGACATCAAAACAGGAACATGCCATCTGACATCTTCATAAATTTCCTAGTAAGAACTGAAGTAATAAATTTAAATAAGAAATCGAAACAACGCCCCTAAAACATACTTCAGACAGAAATACACTTCCAGTTGTATTTTGTGCGATGCCTTCAATCAACAAAGAGAGAACCATAGGAGAAACCAGTGATTTATTGTCAGGTGGATCAATCTTCTTTCCACAAGCATATGCCTCAACCACAGTCATCTGCCCATGAATGAAATAAAAGTAAATATTTGAAACAAAAATAAATACACTCTAGATTTATCCATATCCAAAAGCCATAGAAACTAAGACAATCCAGATTTTCTCTTCAAAAGAAAATTTGAAGTGAAGGAAGAAAACTGATTAGTACCTGATTCAGGGTAAGAGTTCCAGTTTTATCACTGCAAATGGTAGTTGCAGAACCCATAGTTTCACAGGCTGATAGTCTCCTTACCTGCATTTTAATTAGCATACTTACACAACATATTGAAAATATTTGCGCAAGAGGACTGTTGTCAGCTGTGCATTCACTCTATAAAAAGTATACATACCAATGCCTTGTCAGCCATCATTTTTCTCATTGAATATGCAAGCCTGACAATAAAATACATATATAAGTACGCTATGTAATGAAAAAAAATGAATACATATATAAGTACGCTATGTAATGAAAAAAAATGTCTATACTCATAATATCTGGTATGCTTCAAGAAGCAACAAAGGCACAGGAGGCATAATTAAAACAAGTTAATTTTTTATTTACATCAAATGAAATGGAAGGTGAAAATGTGATATAAAAAGCAAGTCAAAACATCTAAAAGAATTGACTGATATAACTATCAAAACATCTAAAAAGAACCGGACGACATAACTACCAAAATCATCTTGTATGTCAATTTCAGCCAAAAAAAACAGCATAAAGGACATGTGGAACGTCTATATTACTGTTATCTAAACAGGTTTACATAGCAACAAATTTTTCCCATAATGGCAAGCCCCAGAATTAGTGTGGGGGACAAGAATTTAACATATAGACTTACGTCAGAGTAACAGCCAACGGAAGACCTTCTGGTACGGCAACAACTACAATAGTCACCTACAGTTTTATCAACATCAGTCAGCTTCTAAGATAAGAATACATTAAACTAATAACACATCACTGCCTAAATGAATACATACTGCCACAGTAAAAATCTTTATGAATCCATCTATTGCGGCACTTAATGTAGTCTTCCCAGCAATGAATTGGACTTTGCCTTTAGGATCTTTGGTGTTCCCAGTAAAAAATCTGCTCCAATCATAAAATCGAATAAGTATTGAATGTCCTAGATACAAATATATGATCCATGTATTAAATCCATAATAAAGAAGTTACCTGATCACAAGGACAACAAGAACGAGCACTGCTACTGCAAGACCAACCATACCAATAAAAGTAGCAACTCCATTTAACCGTACCTAAACTCATCAATGTGTGAAAAGGTTAAAATCAGAAAAATGCAACCAAGCATCATAGAATGTTACAAAAACTGCAGTAAAGTACCTGTAAGGGTGTTTCCTCGCCATTATCCTCTGATATGCTTGCCATGAGTAATCCCCACTCAGTATTTACTCCCACACTTGTTACCTGTGAAAAGCAAAAATTTCAACATATAAGCTACAATAGGAGCCCACTCAAAATTGAGATGGGATGCCAAGTACATCTTCAAAATGATCAACGTCCAAGAAACGATGCACTACTAGGACAACTAGTATTTGTTCCTATTGATAAATTGCTTCACAAATAATTGTTCCACAATTCTACCTGAAAACAGCAACTTTTTGTATTTATTACGAGAGACAAGTTTAAGTTTTGTCCAAAGAGCATGCTTTTGCTAACACTTTAGAAAAGAAGTCAACACAATGTTTAATTTCAACTGAATAAATTTTAGCTACAGAAAATTTCTTATTGTTTCTGCTATAGTATGTTTTCACGTGTGAAACACTAGCATATAAATTATTTTATAAATATATGTATGATAACTGCAAACATTTCCTGTGAAACCGCTGCCAAATTAACTATTAAAATTATACATAAATTCTTGACAAAGTTAAAGATGACTGCTGCAGCATTAGGATAACAAACACATCAACTATACACACACAGAGTTGAAGATTTTAACAGGAAATGCATTTAATATCATACAAGAAGAATGCAGACCAACTGTCCAAAGCCTAAGAACACTCGACATGTAGTAGATAAGCATTAAACAAGACCAAAAAAACCTAAATACGAGGGCCACAAACAATTCATAATTACTGTCACTTATCTAGCGGACAATATTCACATTAAATTGTGCTGTAATGTATTTTAGATAATAAGAATTACTTTTATTAGTGTGTACTGTGTACTATACATAGGCAGATTTATAATAATGTATTTTATGATAATTTAAAATTACATAATAAGTGCCTAACATATATGCAGATTGAAAGGAGGTAATATCATATAGTTGAACCCCTATATATAGGTATCTTGTGTACATGTTGTGAGTCCAACAAAAAATTCAGAAAATGAATTATCTTTTTTCCTTATTCTGGTATACTACTTTGAGCAATAAGGTCATGCAAATAATGTACAGTTGCATACCTGTCTCTCTTCCCAGGTAGACAGATGGAAATTTCAAACAACACAAGTATTAAAGTATGAAGGAAAAATGAGAGTGTTACCAGCATGGTTCCATAGCCATCAGCAACCTTGCATCCAGACATAAGAAAGGGTTCTCTGATAGGATCTTTGTGAACCTGACAAATCGACAAGTAAATAAGAGTTTGGATATCGTGACTTCTATAATATACAAAAAATGGTCTTTCGAGGCATACGATTTTACTCTCTCCAGTCATGCTTGATTCATCTAATGAAAGAGAGTGACCAGAGATCACAAGCCCATCTGCCGGAACCTGTACACATATGAAGGTAAGGCCTAACTAATACAATATCAAACATCAACCCCAGCTAAATTTTCGCGAGGAAAATAGCAGTGCATATTAAGATGAAATTATGAGTATAAACAGTGAATGTGTCACATTCACCTGATCACCAATTTTGAGAGTGAGAACATCACCAACAACTATTTCAAATATTGAAATCTTAGTCCTCCGTCCATCCCTAATCACCTGAAAATATTTCATAGAAACATCAAAATAAGAAAAAGGAAATGGGGAGATATACACGTGAGACATTCTGCAACCTACCTCAATTTGTATATTTTGCTTCTCCTCATTCAAATTTTGGAATTGAAGGGATTGTTTATAATCACTAATAGCTGCAAAAAAAAAAATAGCATATCAGCTTCAGACCATAAAGATCTGTTGTTTTTTAGAACCTTAAATGGATGTGCATCTCCTTATGCATATCCATATTATACATTTCAATTTCATTCTATTACATGCTTGAATTAAATAAATCATAGGATCAATGCCAAAAAACGGCTGCTGAAGTAGACACTGTTAGTCAAATATATCAATCATCCAAATATACAAAACCTACAGAGAGGCGCATATGCAAAAATGCCAGCACACTCAGAAAGGTATTGTAGTTAAAACTGGAATAATATAACATATGTTAAATATTATACTTGTATCATATCAGTTGTATGTACCTGTAAAAAATATGACTATAAAAACTGCCATGGCAATGCTTCCTCCATCATACCAGCCTTCTTTGATACCCTATAATGAGAATATAGTTTGTTGGAGCTGATAAAAAAGAGCCAATAGAAGTATATGTGCATTGATAATTGTTGTCTATAGTCCTCATGCATGTCACGGAACTCTTCACATAATTAAACATAAGAGCTTGAAATATTGTCCATTAAAAATATAGAGTTTGATTTCAGAACTGTTCACATGATTAAACATAATACCTTGAAATCTTGTCCATTATGACTAATGTTGAGTTTGATTCCAGTTAAGTCAAATAATTTAATGGACTAAAACAGAAAAGAGCACAAATGACTGAGGTATTATGAATTACCTCCCTATCAGGAAAAAAAAAAGGTACAAAATACTTTTAGTAAAATATTTCAGTTTACAGTAGAACAAAAATCAGATAGTAAAGAATTGTGCCAGTTTAAGTAAAAGTAAGATAATTGGATTTGGCAATGCAATCATTGAGAGAAATATGAAATTAAATAACTCATCCTCTAGAAGTATAACGAGCATGTTTTTCTACATCTAACGAGCATATGGAATCTAGATCCCAAAGGAACAATTCAACATATATATAATAAAGAAAAAGATTAAAAGTGTTTCTTTAAGTAGATAGACCAAGACAGGAAAAGATTGTAGATTTTCCCCTAGAAAGTGGACCAAGACGACAATGCTCGGCGAGAGGTGAGAGGTGTCGCAACAAGACGACCAGCAACTACAGATAAAAAAAACTATAAACAATTCTAGCTTGTTAGGTTCTAGCTTAAATTAACACGAATGCACTCAACCTTACCTCTGTCTTTATACCCAGTACTAAGGAGGCAGCTGCTGCAACCATCAAGATTATCAGTGTGGTATCTCGGCAGGCATCCCAGACAAACCTCTACAAGTACAAGAAATAAATTAAACTATAACAAACTCTCCAATGACTCCCATGCAATTACTTTCCATCATTGGCAAAGTAAAGGGGCTATCTTGAGGACAAAATTTATTGCTCACCCAGAAACTCCTCCCTTTCTTTCGAGGATACGTGTTCGACCCAAAGGATGTCTTTCTGTTTTCAAGATCATTTTGATCCCCAGATACACCTTTCTCCAGATTGGTATTCAACTTCTCAGCAAGTCCTTTAACCTGGTGCCATTAAAAATGGAAAGAACATGAAAATAGCATAGGATATAGATATAAAGAATGCAAAGAACCAATATATGAGCAGATAAAATTGCAGTGAACTTACCCCTCCAATTCGCTGCAAAAGGGAGTTATCATGCTCCCTGGACATTGAAACTAGTTCTTCTGAGCTGATACCGAAATTAACAGGTTGAGGCCGTGTGGGGCTTGAAGGTTTAGTTGGGGTTGAAGTTTCTGGACCTAAAATGCAGAAACAAATAGCAGCTATCAAGTCTCTAATAAAGAGAAATAAGTTGATGCTTCTACTATATTAACCAGAGAAATGATGATAAAAATGGCAATGATGAATAATGTAGATTACAAACAGCACCAATTTGCCAGCAAGAACAGTACCAAGATAATGTTATTTATCACGTACTATTGTTTCTGTTGAAGCTTAATTAACAAAGAATTTACTAAGACACAGCCGAAAGAGAATTACCCTGTTGTACTTTTGCAGCCTCTTGGAAAAGAACAGCAGCCTGGCCAAGTAATAAATTATTAGCAATCATTTGACAGAGCAGAAATTACTCCGTCAAAAATAGGAACATAACTTACCCGAATAACTTGGGCATGCATTCTAATCTTTGCAATTAGTTGCTTCCGCTCTTCTTCTTTCTTCAGGTCCAAAGTATACCGGAATCGCCGGGAAGCATTGAGAACAAGTGCAGCTTGCTGAAGCAACAGATTTAGAGCATTAATAAAACAGACTGAAGATACCCAAGCATTAGATTGGATAAGTCAAAGAAAGCAGAAGATTATCAAGATCCAATACATATAGAAGTGATGGATGTAGTGTTATAGCAAAGTACAGAGATGAGATAGCTAACAATTAATGAAGTCATAAACAACCTTAGATAAGGAAAATTTGAAGCCAACCCAATAAACCAATCACAGAAGCTTCTGGATTGACCATCTGTCACCCTAAAACTCATCACCTATTTTATTATACATTAATGAGGGTTTATGGACATATAGAGTCCTGTAGAAATTACCTTACTCAACAGATTCAGAGAATAAATGGACAGAAATATGTTAAACATGGGGAACCCATCAATCAATTCATTTTTATAGGAGAACAAAAGAATGAAGCTGCTGCAACCAATCTCCAGAGGAGAAGTGTTGCCAGACTGGAATTTGAAAAGGGAGAAGAGGAAATAACTGCAGCTTACAAACTTAGTAATAATCACATTATAAAAATAAAGTTGAATGATTTTTTTTTCCTTTAATCGCCTTTACCCTAAGCACATACCTGAGTCATTATATATCTAAATGAGGTTTGACAACTCCATTTCTAGCTTACACATAATCACTTAGAAGCGATGGAGTTAATAAGGCCATCTCACTGACTTGGTGCATCATTTTAAACTAGGAAAGTACACACACACACACACACACATATATATGTATATGTATGTGTGTGCGTATATATATATATATATATATATATATATTGCAGATATTTGAGATGGCAATTTGCTGAAGACACAACGGCGTGTTACCTAAAAAAAAACTTGCTGGTTAAACTCAAATTCCTCGGTCAATTCCAAGATTTTCAGCAATTACATCAAACGGGACTAAACAGGAATGAGTGTCTACTCTTAAGACAGAAGCCATAGTCAGGCAAAAATGACATGGATTACAAGTAAGAAACTCGTCCAATATCAGACCGACAGAAGAAAGGACATCCGACATAATTGTCTATGGGTGCAGCTTAAGACGGCAGAATCCGAAAATTATTAAAATACCAACAAGGAGTCGTAACCAATTGAATTTATCTCCCACTCTATATATAATCATGGTGCAGCAAAATCGCATTACATGTGGCAGCTATCATTAATTAATATAACTACCGTTAACCCCTTTACCTCTCGATTTCTTCCTGGGACCCACACAGCGAAGAAAGGAAATATACTTTGTGGAAATGTGTTCCTTAAGTATAATATCTATCTCACCTAATCCGGAAATTCCAGATGCATATAATGATACTTCAAAATGCAAATGCTCAACAAAGGAAGTCTTGATCAGAAAGTATAACCAAACCAATAAATAAGCATGTGGATTAGCGAGGTAAAAGGTATCCGAGTAATCAACCATAATATGCCCAGATATCTTGCTATCAATGCAAAAAAAAAAAAAAAGGCGCAATTACATCTTATTAATTAGGTTACATCACAGACAAGCAGAATCTCATAAAATTCAGTTATCAACACAAACAAAACTCAAATCAAAACTTTCAGAGGTCAGAAAACAGAAAAAGAGCTTAGCCTTCAATTGTCAATGGCAAAGAAGAGTCGTGACGAAATGGAGCCACCTCTGACATTAGCAGCAGTCTCTATGGAAGACTCCATGAGAGAGGATGGATCTAATACTAAGTTGAAGGAGGTAGTACTCGTGCTTACAGTAAAAAACCCTATAGCTCCATATTTCAATAAACGTAAATGATTATAAGACACTAGAAAGAAACAGGCAACAGCATATACATTCACACTCAGCCCTTCGAAATTTTGAAGAGGAAATTCATAAGCAATACACAATGCCAGTGCCAGTTCTTCCATACCAAAACAAAAAATAATAGAAACGACACAAAATTTACCAATGAATCGCAAAAGCGGCGTAAAAGATCAACACAACTCACCCTCCATCGACGCAAACGGTGAACCGGAGCACGTTTGGTCCTAACAATGTCGAACGGCCCAACGCCGTCATCGTCATCGTCCACATAGTCCCGGCGGCTATTTCCCGCTTCGATGTCGTCCCCAAGCTGCCCGTACTCCTTCGCCTTGCTATCGTCACTCATAGTTAAACCTCTTTCCCAGTCGCAGGAGAGATGACACTCTGCAGATAGAGCAACATTCAAACAAATGCAGGTAAATTAAGTCCATCGAATTCAACTATATACGCTGCTTTTTTCTCTTCTTCCAACTTGTTTTTCACTTGCGCAAGTAAAACAAGTCATAACTCATCAACAATAACAGAGAAACGATCACATACCGAGGAAGAAGATGATGAAACCGCGATAATCGGTAATGACGACGGAACAGTTGTTCTCCCGACTGGAAAACCCACCCACCAAAGCGTGTGAAAAGGAGAGCAGAAATTACACAGAAGTTTCTGGCTATATAGTGCAAGTGAGGTCCATGGTACTACTGTGTTCCTCCGTTATATATTCAACAAAAAGTAGAGTAAGCGTGGGAATAAGGAATTTTATTTATTCCGAAGAAAAACTTTAATTCTTTTTCTTTTACTGTAAAGTTCAGATTTTGTGATTTGGTAAATCACTACATATATTTATTTCTCATTTTGTTAAATTTAATTGGGATTTCTATACTTGCATACATTTTTATTTAGTGGTTAATTATCAAACTTTGAAAATTGTATTAGATTATTTAATCATCACACGTATAATTTTAATTATATTAATAATTATGTTTCTTTCCCATTTTGTTAAATTTGAATTGGGATGTCGATATTTACATACATTTTTATTTAATGCTTAACTATCAAAATTTGAACATTTACAGTTTAATTCTAAAATTGTATTAGATTATGTAATCCTCACACACATAATTTTAATTATAGTTATATATAAAACACTTTACTTTATTTTTTTCAAAATTGACTTGATGTATAAGCAAGGATCTTGCCTTGCAAATTCAAAAACATTACTATTATTCAACAAAATTTCCATATCTATAATTCAAAATGATGAATCTACTGCGGATGTTTTATCTGTTAAAGTTTTAGGTTTTTTGAATCAATTCTACATTTTATAAGTAATCAGATTTTTTTTAATTGTATAATGTCTCGTCAATATCAATATTAATATAATATTATATCTTTTTAATGTATGATTTATTAATATAAAATTATATATTGGTTTCGAATAAAAATACTATAATATTATACTTTTCAGTATTTGATTTTTTAACGTTAATATTACTATATCGTTTATTTATGGAAGATAAAAAAAAATTATTAATTAAATCTAACAATAATTATTAAAATTATATATAAAATTTTGATTAGAAAACAAATAATACCATTAACTTATATATATATATATATATATATATAGAAAAATAATTGTATACCTGCCTATTTAGCTTATAACAAACAAATTATATCATCATAACATATAGTATATATTATGGAAGATTGGTTTAATCTAAACAAATTCATAAACATCTAATTTCAAATGCATAATGTAATAATATAATTCAAATCCAAATCCAGATTATAATTGAGTTAAATGTTATTATAAATATATATATATATATATATCGTTTATAAAATAAAACATTACTGAGTCAAACTTTAAAAGGATTTAAAAAGATATTTTAGAGATGGCATGTTATATTTAATATAAATATAAATTTTATTTTCAGAACGAATATGAACACAATATATGATTAATATAGTAGACCACAATTTTAGTAATTTGTTTTTTATTAATTAGTGTAAATTATATTTTTAGCTTTTTTTCATATGTGTTTTATTGCATTTTGCTGAAATTATATTTGAAATCATATTATGCAATTAGGAAAATTAAACCAATCTGAATTACGGTATGTTTGGTAAGGAGTATTAGAGAGTGTTAGATACACTAACACATCTAATATAATGTTTGGTTGTCCATATCTATAAACATATTGACCCGGTATTAAATTAGGATCTTATATTTACTATACTAATTTCAAGTGTTTACGTATCTCATCCCAATAGGTGGTATTCTTAAAACTATTCATAATTATAAAAAAAAAATTGCCACTTTTAACCCCAAGTATCTCAACTTCCCATGAAAAAATGAACAAAATCATAATTCTCTCTCAACTCATAACTTCCATGATTCAAATCGGTGAAACGTTTCTCATGGAGTGTAGAACATTAAGAAAAAACTGTCTCCAATTAATGATCCACCAATATTTGAATAGCAAATTAAAATTGGAATTAATTGATTCCAATTATCAGAAGATGAAGAACACAAAGACTCTTACATTCTCGGGAAAAATCTTCTTTTTATTTTTTTGGTTTGGAGATTTGCAATCATTTCTCAAATATTTGATTTGCAGTTTTACTTTTTCAAGTTTTAAAACGTTTCTTTCTTCTTTTTTTTTTTTATTCATTGATTCGAAAATTATATATATATATATATATATTCGCAAGAATATATAGTGGAAAATTTTCACTCACCAATTACTATTAACAATGAATTTGTGTATTTTTCTTAATTTTACTCCTGGTGGAAGAAGAGGGTTACAAATTTATATTCATCTTCAACTACAGTTTTTTGCTTCTTTTTTTTCTAGAAATAATGGAAGAGAAGATTCCTATAGTACTAGTTTTTTAATAAAATTTATTTGATTCTTATTTTGTTGCTCTTCCTCATATTTTCTGTAGGTACATCCAATCTAATCAATTATGAAAAACCATAATTGACATTTTCGAAAATAATTATGATGAATGGTAAAAGTGTAGGATGTATTAAGAGGGTAATAATGACAATAACATATTTATCAAAAATTTAATAAACACTAGCAAATGAAATGTTGCATATACCATTTATTCAATTATTGTGTACCAAATAAAAAATGTATACATAAAAATTGTTTAGTGAATCATTGTTTAAAATATCATGTTTTATCTCATACTTGCTACCAAACGAGGCCTGCATTTCAAAATTTTAAACATTTAAAGTTAAAGTGCATGCACTACTACAAATTATTAAAACAGCCACTTAGGCATTTCAAAATTTTAAACATTTAAATCTAAAGTGCATGCACATTAAATTAGGTCATGGGCTTATATGCTCTTCCTGCAATATATTTTGAAAGTCTACATGTTTATATAGAAAAATTGAAAATTATCACTTCCCCTGCCATAAATTCATAGTATATATATAATTTTATGTCCATTGATAGACATGTGGTCATTTTCGAAAAAAAAGAAAAAAAAAATATTATATAACAAAAGTCTTTAATGCAATTTTAAAAAAATCTAAACTCTTTCACCGGATTTCAGAGAGTTTTTTTTTTTTTCTAGAAAAATCTTATATCTTCGAAGGAGTGGGTTTTATATAAAATTAATTCATGATAAGCTTATCATAAAATAATTTTAAAGTATCAAATATTTAATTAGTAGTATCAAAAGTTGGGGTCAATAAAATCTAAAAACAACTACAATATCATATCATTGACCCAAATTTTTTATACTCCTAATGAGATTTTTGATACTCTTGATCTAATGTTTAATACTTTAAAACTATTTTATGATAAATTTATCTTAACTATTTTTATATAATATTTTATCTTTTCAAGGAACGCACTTGTTTTAAGTGTTGATTTTAACATCTTTTTTAAATAATACTCCAATTATTATATGCACTCTGAATTTTAACCTGGATAAAAAAAAGTTGCTGAGCAAACTCCAATTTATATGTACTCTCATTTGAAATATAATTTTTTAAGATTAATATACGCACTTTAATTTTTAAAATTATACTTTTACTGGAACTGTCACCTCATGTATTATGTGACCTTAAATAACTTTTTATATTCATTTAATTTAAAATAAATTATTAATTTGTTTTAAAAGTACAACATAAATTGTCACAGTTAATTTTAATATAACCAACAAAGTTCCAATATTTTTTTATAATTGATTTAAATTCAATAGAAAATCACACCAACACAAATATAAAAATCAATCGCATATTTAATATTACAATATATGCTTATTCATTCATTACCATTATTATAATTGATATATTCCTTGGAATTAATTAATGTTATTTCAATATAAGAAACTTTTCATAAGAATTTCTAAACTGGATAATACTCCCCATTTTAAAATAAGTGTTGTTTTAGTCGTTGAATTTTGTTTCAAAATAAGTATTTTAGCTATATTCTTACCTTTTTTTTTCTAATTTACCTCAAATCTTAATTTAAACAGTTTCCAGTGAAACTTGTTTATAGTATGAAATTGATATCATTACACGCATTTATCGATATCATTACATATATCCACTAATACCATTATATTTTATAATGTGATTTTAGTTTATAAATATGATGGCATCACTGAATACATATAATGGTACCAAATATTTTTGGTAATTAAAAATATAAGAGATCTTTTAGGGATTAATTAAATACAATAAATCTTTTAAAAATATATACAAAGTATATATGTTAAAATATTATGATTCTTTTGACACAAAATTTCTAAAACAATACAAGTACAAAGAGTAGTATAAGTGTATAACAATAATAATAAACATAAAGATTATTGAAAAGGACAAGCAAAGAAAAGAAAAGTCATCCTTTACATGGATCTCTTCTTTCAAAAAAATTTAGATACTAGGCGTAACCACGTGCGTTGCACGTTATATGTAGAGAATTATCAAGTGACACTGCATAACTTAAAATATGAATTACAAATTTAAAAAAAAGCAAGTCATACATAGTAGATTAAGAGCAACGGTTTAAAAAATGAATAAAATCTTATTAAATTCAGAACATTAGTTAATTCCAAAAAAATAAAAAATTAAAAGTGTATTGTATGGAATTACAAATCAGTAATAAATCTCTCATCTAGTGGATATCCCTTATATTAACTGATGAGTCAATAATCATAAAGGTGGCATCATATATACATCATTCTGCAACCAATAATTTTTTTAATTATATTTTAAAACTTGAGATATATACTTGACAACCTTTCCATACCCAAGACAAACTTGCTCTTGTCCCTCAGTGGATTCCTACGTTCAATCTATTGCTTAGAACAACAAAACACAATTAAAAAAATAGTAAGGGAGAATGAAAAATGACTGACATATATATATATATATATATATATATATAAGTTATTTTCATTATTAACATCAACTCCATTGTTTTCAAAATTGTCCAATGTATTTTTATTCCTCAATTCATTTTGTACGTAAATTCATTTATGTAGGCAAATTGTTCATAGATATTTACTTGACAACCTCTCTCCCTACCCAAGACAAACTTGCTCTTCTTCATTATTCATACTATCAACTCCATTGTTTACAAATTTGTCTAATACATGTTTATTCCTTAATTCATTTCGTATGTAATTTCACTTTTATAGGCAAATTGTCATAGATAATTACTTGACAATTTCTCCCTTTACCCAAGACAAACTTGCTCTTCTACTTAGTGTTTTCTTCCATGCAACTTATTACATAGAACAACAAAGCACATTTTAAATATAGTAAGCGAGAAAGAATCTCATTTGATTCGTACTGGAGAGTGCGTTTATGATCCTCTACGAATGTAGACTGTTTGATCGAATCACAAAAAAATATATAGACTTCATCTTGTTTTTCATTTTATTAAATTTTTCTTTGAGAAGCATTTCTTCGAATAGTTGGTATGCATGCTTTCATTTTGCTACTTATAAGTTATAACAAGAAATAAATGATGAATCTTAATACAACAATTGGGTTTTAAAATCTCACAATATGTGTATATACACCTTAAACAAAAAATACAAGCATCAACAATATTTAGATATCTAAAAACCCAAGGGACTTATCTAACTGAAGCGAAGCAATTAGAATCCATTTGGGTAAACAAATGCAAAACGCAAATTCATGGATCTGAAATAACTTAGAACCTGTCGCATGGATAAAATTGCAGGAACAACACCAAAATTCGGAAGAAATAAAAATTCATCCAACACAGCGATCAATTGCTAAAACAAAAATAAAAAATTGGCGGAGTATTAATTTACCAAAACACTTTAAACCAAAGCAAACATTGAAACTGTTAAATGGATCGACACACTCGCTTAATCTTCATCATCAATCAAGGTGGCATCCAATGACGCGAATATGAATGAATTGAGTCGAATGTCACTATGAACATAACCAGAATCCACTAAATCCACTAAAATGAAGAAAATGAGGTGTTTATTATGCACTCTTTACACAAGCAATTGAAATAAAATACACTCTGGCATTAATTGATCATGGAATAAGAGTTAACTTTGTAACTCTTACACGTTCCATTTCTCACATAAAAGCTCCGACATTTATTCAATGTAATAAGAGTTAACTTTGTAACTCCAACATGTCCTATTTCTCATATAAAAGTTGATGGGAAGAGGAAAAGGCAGTTTGAGTTGGTTAAGGATATTTGTGGGAAAAGGGGCGTAATTGACTGAGTGGAAAAAAAATAAGGGCATAATCGTCTAAAAATGTTTCTCACAAATTTGTTACTTTTTAATATAGTATAGATATAGATTTCTTACTCTTTTTTATTTTTTTCATGATCTCATCATATTACTATTTCATTCTCCATTTTATTTGGAGGTGCAATGATGATTACAACTCCCCCACAAACACAATGATGGTTACAAGTCCTTTTAAATTTCATGATTTCTGCATAGGCTTTCTTTTCCATATTACAGCTTCTTCTCCATTTTATTTGGAGGCACAAATCCGTCTTGATCGTCCAACCACTTTTTTTTTTTTTAATTAGGTTCCCTCGAATTAGAGGATTTTTTTTAGTTTTGATTTTACTTATTGTACTTTGAACCATAAAAACCATTCGATGCACTTGTATTGTTATTTTATTGGAACGACGTTTCGAAATTGACAAAAAAAAAAAAAAAATCCAAATAATGAGAGGTAAATTTATTAGAGCAACCACAAACTATTTCATAGTTATAATCATCATTTCTCCACCATTTCATATTCACCTTACCATTTTTATAACAATAACCAAATTATAATAATCTTCACAATGGTGAAAAAGTAGTAACTCTTTTTTATGGGGTCACCTTACATATATATTAACATTGAAATTCAACAAAAAAAAAAAAAAGGGCGCATTGCAGGAATTGTCAGCCGTGGTCAGTGTTTTTTCCATTAAATGTTAATTAAAATTGAAAAGAGAGAAAGAATTAGTTTGCAATAACTCTTTTGGATAGAGAAATTGTAATATTGAGTTATAACTCAACTCCACAATGACAGTAACATTTTTTTTTTTTTGTTATAACCACGTGAGTAACCACCGTGTGGTTGCTCTTAACTTGTTATGGGCAACCATTTAGAGCATCCACAATGGTGGAGGGTTGTAATCTTTTCTCACCTCTCCACCCCATTGTCACATCACATTTTTTGTAAGAGTGAACTATTTATGATAATTTTCACAATAGTGAGAAATTATTACTCTTTTTTTAGGACCCACCATCTATCCATATTATTTTATATTAAATTATTACATTTTTTATTTACAATTTTAAAATAATTATCTCATTTTTCAATGTATTAACATTATTTTCACGGTAATTTAAAATTATATATTTAAATTATTTAGTGTTGATTAACGAGATTGTCCAAAGTAAAAAATTCGAGAACCATAAATTTACATTGTAAACTTGAAAAATCATACTACCTCTATCCCAATATTATTTGCACCGTTATTGTTTTCTCATATTTTAGCAAAAGAGTCTTTTATTAATATTTAAAATAATATAAACAATTCGATCGCTAAAACACGAGAAAATGTAGTGTACAAATAATCATGGGACAAAGGTAATATGTAAATATTGAATGACTCAGACTTTACTTTTTATTTCCTAATACTATTTTTTAGAATATAAACATATTTATCATTTTAAAAATTATTTTATTTCAGTTGATTATTTATATTACATTTTATAGAGGCAATATATTAGAATGAACCGTTATCATGAAGGTAGTATATATTATGGAGGCAAAAACAATTGTTATAACCATATTATCATGGGTTGTTTTGCTTAAAACAAATACAAAAGGAAGTATACATCATGGCGATAGAATAAAAAACAAAATAAAAAAGTGTATGACGCTGTCTAAAGCAGGGTTATTCTACAGTAACCCTGCACAAGAGAGAGAATTTTTTGGGTTATAACAATCACCCACAATGATTGTAATTCATTTTTTTAGTGTTATAATCTACATAAAAGTAACCATTGTGGGTGTCCTTATATTGCTATGGTTCGGAGTTTTCAATAGGGGTTGGAATATATCGAATCGAATTGGACTTCTCGTGGGTTGAGTCTGATATATAGATGTTAGGTTTAAGTTTGGCCGGTAAACCTATTTATAAAGTCTTTTTAGACTCATTTCACCTTGAATATTAAATATAAAAACAATTATAGTAATATTGAAATTTTAAGAGTACTGGTTTATTTTTATTCTATTCTTAATGAGATATAGGGTTTATCAATATATTATTTTATTGAATTTTTCGCTTAAATATAAATTGTTTTATGTTATTAATTATATAATTTTTATAGATGCAAAAAAATAATTAGTATATATAATATTTATATTGGATAATATATATCAATAAACTTAAACGAGTCGGTATGTGGAGCTTAATTTTTTTTCATAAAAGCATATGTCTGACCTATTTAAATAAATATGATTTAAAAAGTATTGGGTCTCTTTATTCAAAATACTGAGTCATTGATTGACAATTTTTTTTTTTTTAATTAGGACTGAAAATCAAAGTAAATTAATTAATACTTGACTTGAGATAGTTTAGTAATAACTCGTTTGAGTTCGATTCGACATAGATAACAAACAAGTTTGAACATACAATTTAATTCAATATAGTCTAAAGTTCGGGTCAAACTAAATAAGTAAAAAAAAGTATAAAAATATAAAAATATCTGAGATCGACTTGTGTTCGACTTGATTAAGTTTGTTCAAACTCAACTCAGTTAATTATCGAATAAGTTCAAATATGAATTCTAAAACTCAATAACCTTCCAAATAAACTTGAAGATATTGCATTCGACTTTACTCAATTCACTTGTAATCTCATCCTTAATTTGTATATTTAGTTTCAGATGTGTTACAAATGTAATTATTTTGACATGAATCCCCTATGTCCAGTTAGGGTTGATACAAGCACAAAGAATTTCCAATTAAGAGTTAAAATTGGAATCGCATTTCGGTATTTGCAAAAGCAACTTTCGGAAGTGACAGTTATGGTATAAATTGTGGCAGCACACTCCCTTTGTCCTATTACTTCTCATTTTGTTTAGTATTAGTCAATTTTTATGCTTAAAATAAAAGAATTGGTCATTTTTTTACTATTAACTTGACTAATATGATCTAACCGACGATTTTGCGTGTATATAATAAAAATTTGTGACGTAAGATGGACCTCAAACTCCACAAATAGATCAAACCTAGAGAGAAGGAAAAATATTAATTTTGATAAACAAAAAAGTTTTTTAGCCAATTTTATAGAAAAAGAAAGTTTTGTACCCATTTTATAGTTAAAAAATTTGTATATCCTTATTATAAAAATGTATTGTATCCACATGGTTCACATCTCTCAATCATTCTTTGTTTTGAATTCTGCAATAACTACCCGAAACGATTAATTTTTTTGGAACAATCAGTTGTAACGATCAATTTTTTTTTTCGATACAACCAACTAGAACGACCAAATTTTGTTTAGACCAACAAATCGAAAGGACCAACTTTTGAAACTACCGGCTAGAACGACCATAACATTTTGAAACCAACAATACAAATATCTTAACAAAAATATCACTATCCACTTTTAAGGGTATATTTGTCTTGCAAGAAGGTGGTGGGTATTTTTATTTCCTTTTTCTTTTTTACTCAATGAAATAGGTAAAAAAAAACTATTTTCTATTAAAAGGGAAGAGTAAGTCTCTTGTGCATTTGGTGTATGATGCACTCACTCAACAGTTGATACTCTATACACTGAAAAGTTAGTCTCAATCACACTGAAAAGTTAGTTTCAATTACACTTAAAAGTTTACACTGAAAATCAATTTTCAATATAAACTTTTCAGTGTAATTAAGGCTAACTTTTCAGTGTAATTGTGACTAACTTTTTAGTGTATACAGTATCAACTATTGAGTGAGTGCACCGGGAACTTGGTGCATATGAGACTTTGCCAAAATGGAATTATTATTTTGCCCCTTTTCACTAAACTTTGTGTATTATGCTGGCGGATTAAAAACAAACTACATTATATATAACATTAAATATTTTTAAATATTAATTAGATCTAATTGCACTAAACCCACCAAATTATTACTGATTTTGCACCTAAACCACCGAAATATGTTTGTTGTAGCGATATATACAAACTATTTAATTTTGGTACATAAACGATTAAACTTAATTTTAGATTAGTTTTTATCCGAAAAAATATAGTGTCGAGCACGTGTCTTAGAGAAAGACAGTTCTATCAAAACGCTTCATAATTTTGCTCAACTTTGAATGAGAAATACACAAAACTCTTCATGATTTCGACTTCTACCTCTTCCCCCCTTTGCGCTGCCGTACACTGTTTCGTACATCCGCCCCTTAACATCAATTTTTGTCGTGTGCATCCACCTCCTTACATTATTTGCCGCCAATTAATTTTTTTATTATAAAAATACCTCTTATATGTTATAATTCAAGAAAAATTAGCCGGGAATTAAGTTTAGTGGTTTATGTGTCAAATGTGATAGTTCGAAAATATCAATGCAAAAAATATAGTTAGGTGGTTTAGGTGCAAAATTATGGATAGTTTAGTGGGTATAGTGCAATGAGGACTATTAATTATAGTCATTTTTTTATTGTTTAATAGTATTTATATATATATAATTTTTTTATCAAATATTTTTTAAAATTGTAGATAATATGTATTTTTTTACTTGACTAAGTTTATTGTGCACCAGATGCGTCATGCAATTTAAATGTATTCTTAAATAGTTAGAGTTATTTCCACGTAACAGTTACGGTTGAGCCGATTACACAGTTATAGTTAGACTATGCATATAAGACCTCAACCTTTTATTTAATGTATTTTCAATGGTATATCACATAGATTAAAATATTGTACCGGCACTGCGCGAAACACCTTATATTTAAAAATACATATTATTTGAAAATAGGAATGAGTTTAATAATATAAACTAGTCAAATGTATATACATTTTATTACTTTTTATAAATACTTATAAAATATCGAAATTCGTAAACTCATAAATACTTAAATTTGTCTCTGAATCGTAGTGATAAATATGAGGAAGCAAAATTGAGAATCAAAATCCCAAAATGTGCACTTGAGATGACAGTTAACTTTCAGTCTCCAAACAAGAAAACTTGCGTCTGAGGAAAAATGCTAATTGTGTATATCCTTAGTTTTATGCTTTCTTCAAACTTAAACTAATCAAGGTTCCTTTTTGTTTAATTAATATTTGGTCTTTTTTTTTTTTCCAAATCTTGAATTGCTCTTTATCAGAATTCAAAGGTTTGGAACACAAGCAAGGAACAAACGATATAAAAGGGCATGACAAGCTTTTTAAGGGAGATACATATTATTAACCTTTTTTTTGGAAAGCATATAATATTAAACTAAATATAACAAACTGATTACTTTTATGAACGAGCACCAAATTCTAGTCTTCCTTATCACGTCATCTCTTTTAATTCAGGTAAGCCAGCTGTTTAAAATTAATCAAACCTGCTAATAATTGAGATGTTTTTCTTCTTTATTCACTTTCTTGTCTAAATTATTGGTAATTATACAGTGAGAAATTATGCCTTTAAATAAGGTAAAATTGAGTTGTTTCATTATGCATGAAACATACCTTGATTTAAAAAATAGTTGCTTGGGATGATTGTATAGTAGTTTATTTTTATTTTTTTATAAATTAGGGTAAATTTAGATATTAAAAATTCTTTTGCTGTACAATGATATAATACCAAATTTTTATGGTAAAGAATACGTTTATATGAATCTCCTATTTTATTAAGAGAGAGTTTTGTATGATACACTTTGAAATTGTTTTAAAGGACATGATATCCATGTGACAAATTAATATTGAGTATAATTATAAAAAAAGTTTAGTACAATGTTTAAATATTGCACCTTTTGTATGTTATTTACCAGTTAAACCAATATAGAAATCTGTACATGCTTTGAGTAACTAGTTTAGCGAACACTTCTTGGAATTAATTTTAATTCTACATATAACACTTTCAAGCAAAATATTATATTTAACATAAATATTTACTGTGTATTATATATTGTAGAGTACATATATTGTGAACATGTTTTCAATAGAACAACGCATACCATTTAATGTAAAAAACTAATATCCATTAGTGAAATAACTCATTAATGATACTCCCGATGAGGTTATCGATACTCCTGATCAAGTATTTGATATATTAAAACAATTTTCTGATAAATTTATCATATACCATTTTCATATAAAATCTAATCTATTAACCAAAGTGGGTGTTTTTTTTTAAATCTCACTTTATTGGGCCTACATTCTACTGATTGTATATTTTTTTAAATTTTGTGCCAAAAAAAATCGCAAACACTTGAGGAAGTATTATAATTTTTTTTAAAAAAAATCTTGCATAATACATGGGCACTACGCTATTTTAAATCATATTATGTGAACTATCTAATGTTGCTACTTGATATTTTAAACATAAATTTTATGTGTTTTTAGTATTAAATCTAAAAAAATTTAATTTAAATAGTAAAAAAAGTTAATATTAATAATAATTGTTAATACCCTTGACCAGATATTTAATAGTTTAAACTTTTTGAAATAATTTCATGTTAAATAATAAATATTATCATGAACCATGTTTTTATATATCTTTGCTTGATGATAAAATTTCTTTCCAGTGGAACACATCAGAATCCAAATAGTAACAATTTACTTTTTAACATTTTGATCCTTTTTATTCCAATTTTCACACATCTATGTGTGTGTTTGTTAATATTGACACATCAATTGCTCCGCACAACTAGTGTAGTGTTAAAAATCAATTTAGTATGATCCCACACATTAGAGTACATTCATTAATTTTGAATAGGATCGTCCATTCACATTGACAATCCATCCTGCTTGAGCATGGAATAGAAATTAAGGTGTGCACTTAGTGAAATGGCATTGGCTAGTATTGGTTTTTCCTATATTCTATTGCAGCCTCATATTACACTCCTTATATACTCGAATCATGTTTTGAAACAAAATTAAAATCGAAAAATTAAAGTGAAGTTTAGTCTCATACATATGACCGTCTCACACAGAACTTCCTCCATGCACAAGCACAAATATTATCAACAATGGGAAAAAACATTCACAATAGGAAAAGGGCAAGTGTGATGTTACTTATGTATATGCTATCTTCATGCCGCAATTAGTGCAAATCACATTATAGAACACACAATTTAAATATCCTAGTGAAGCAGTTAAAAATTGGACAACATTAATAGCAATACCAACTCTTCATCTTCTAAAATCTATTCACTTGCCCACTATTCAAATTTGAATTATTATCCCAACTAATTGATGAATTTGATCCGTCTCATATGAAACATTAGGTACACAGAATGTGAAATTGAAACCAACATATAATGAAAAGAATTACATCACAAGTTGAGCATAAATCAAATCAAGCTACTTTATATATTTCTAATGGAATTCTCCCTCTACTTTTTCCACTAATAGGAGTCCCCTGTGGACAAAAGGAATTTCAGAGAAAAAACAGTACAATTAGTGAACCGGCTAAAAATTTTCCACGTTCTTCGGATCAATGACAGAGAATCAAATTTATGTGTAAATAAAGTGTACTAAAATATAACAATTTTAGCAATCCATGATGAAAGCAATAGTAGAGGTGTTTCATATTAAATAGGCTCACAGAATCGGAAAGCAAAAACCAGATTACCACAAATATAGATCAAAACTGCACCAATAATTTAAAGGCACCATTATTCCACTCATTCATCATCAGAATCTTTAAACTTTATCGAGTGGGAGTTCAAGTCGATTAGACCTCCTCTATAGCTACCACGCTTCTTCTTGGTTTTCTCATGTCGGAAACCCCTACATACAAGGAAAAGTACCAAAAACACAATTTTCTTAGTGCAGAACTAATAAAAGAAAAAATTACAAATAGCAATAACATCGAGATGATAATTTGTATTAGAAAACAAAAACTTGGAAAATGACTGGTATGGAGGTGATTCAAGTTTATACAATTTTCTATTATACTACTAATACACAATTTCAACAAATTCATTTTCAACTCATTATCCCAAAACACTTGAATTGTAACTTCCAAAATGCATCCAAACTTACAAAACCTAAACATAAACTAGCAGAAGATAAGATAGAGAAAACAGTTGCTGGGCAGATAATACCAGATGTTATGAAGAAAACAAACAAAGCTGCAGTTCATGATACCAATGTGCATTCCACAACTAGATTCCGGGTTCTCGTATTATCATGCATCAAAGTAATGAAATATTCAAATAAATTCATTTTATATATAAATTTATTATATTATCCTCTTGCCCCCACCTCCCACCTGTTTGTTTTGCAAGGTTTTAAGAGGTCAATATTTAGTACTATCATAAAGAAACACACCTTCCCTTGACTTGCCCCAAAACTTCTTGTGCTTTTGCACCATAACCACTCTCTGCACCATCCTGCAATCAAGGTAAGAGCAAAATAAATATTATGCATAGTTATTAAAGGTGAATGGGGCTCCCAGAACCAAAGTGTAACCTGCAGGTGCTTGTTTAAGTGAGGAACAAAAATATAAGAAACGAAAAAATATCATATTATAATGTTAAAAAAAGGAGTGCTTAATTAACTTCACAACCAAGTGGATTATGAAATAAAATTACTGTTTGGTTGAAAAAGAACTGTAACCTTGTGTAATATTTGGCTTGATAATATTTTTACATGTATTAGTTGGATTTCTATTTGGTAAATATGTTGATTGCATAAAGACAAGAAGAGTTCAACTCAATATATTCAATTTAATCGAAGATGTAGCATAAATATATAAACTAAGACATTCTCCGCAGTTTTAGAATGGGGTAAGAATATTACATGATATTTCATGTCATTAAGAAGGGTTTCGTTATTTGTGCAATTATATACAGACAACACATATATATAGATATGTACATGCAGATAAAAGAACTTGTGGAAAACCAACAATAAGCCAACAGGGAAAAACGACTGTCAACAAACCTTAGCCCAGTAAGAATTATCTTGAAGCCTGTCATCAACAAATTCCACCTCATCAACCTTCACTCTTTGAAATGCATTCACTGTTTTTGGCTGCAAAATACCAGCAAGCTTATTAGTAAGAATTGCCCCTAAATTTTTTGAATACATAGTTTCCACTTTATAAACAAGGACAAAAAGAACCTCAACAGCTAGAACACAGTTTGACACACTCAGCGAACAAGAGACAAAAAAAAGGCATTAACCACAAGGGATCACCACCAAATATATGTCCTTTGTAACATTCTGAACTTAAATGTGCTAACATGCGCAAATATATGCACAAGTTAACTTATATATTTAATTTGTATATGTGAAATTCTAGAACAAGTAATAACGGCATCTGACTGATTACATTAAACAAGTCAAACTTATGCATGCATTTATATTATGGGGTTGCAACTACGTAATATGACCTTTGTACAGATACCACATCTTTCTAGGGAACTGTTTCCAGTGATTTGAGCATGACAGATATATACACATTAAGATTGGAAATGCAAGCCTGTGCTAACATAAGAACCATTTAACATGACTAATGCCATCACATCAACAATTTACCGCACATCAAGATAAAAAAAAAATGCCAAAAAGCAATATTGATAAGATACTTATAACACAGATTATATGAGCATACCTCAGAACTTTTAGGCTGCTTGTTTGCAGATTTTCGGGAATTGTCCATTCCATTGGTGACAGCATTTTTACTGTTTTCATCAATTTGTTCCACTTTATCAGATTCAAGACCTTTAGACTTTTTAGACTTTGATTCGTCAACTTCTACTTCCTGGGCTGGCTGATTCTCATTTTCATCAGGAATCATTCTTTTTCTTTTTTTAGAAGCCTTCTTGGATTCATTAATACCATCTTCTGCAACCTCATGTGATCTTTTTTTAGATTTCTTATCTACTGTGGTTTCTTCATCAGGCAATTCTGCAGCAACTTTACATTCCGATTCAGTCACCTCAGGCACTACTTCTATTTGCTTTTCATCGGCATCTAATGATTGTGATGTCAACTTATTTTTCTTTTTCTTCTTTTCTTTCTGTTTCTTACTTGATTGATCCTCTGGCAATTCCGCAACACCATTGGATACCTTTGTTGCCTTAGTACTCTGGTCTTCATGACTGGGACCTAGTGTCTTATGGCTATCATCCTCATTGCCATTCGTAGTATCATTGACTGCAATACCACCCTTGCTTTTCTTTTTAACCTTCTTACTTTGAATTTCCATGGAAGTTGCAACATTTGCATCTCCATTTGTTACTGTTGTGTTCACTACCTGTTCTTCTGGAAATAAAGGGGAGAAAGAAATGACTTGTTAACACCGGCATTCAGTATTTAACTTGTCATGAAGCAAAAGCAGAATGAAACTAAAGAAAACCAAATTGGTATCATCCATATAGGTTACCTTGCTTCTTCTGGGATTTCAAACCTTCCTGTGCACTATTCCTGAAGAAAAGAGGATCTCAACAATATGAGTACCAAAATTGAGCTCCAACTATAAGAAATATCAGCATAATTCGGAGTTAAACATAAACATCAAGCTGTGGCTAACATTCTTATTTGGAATTGGAATATTCATTTAAAGCGCACAAATGTTCATTACAATTATACAGATTATAAGATAACGAAGAAAGGGAGACAAGGAAACAGAGGAAGAGAAATGAAAAAAGAAACCAGGAGAACTGCTTTTAAAATCAATGCAGGTCAACAACGTCAACAATCCTAAACATATGGATGGTATGGAGATTACTCATTATTCACAATGCACACACAGATATCTTACCTGACAGAAACATATGCAATTCACTGATATCAGCATCAAACCTTCGACAATAAATTATCATTGAGATTTATCTTTACTGAATTATGAGCCAGTATACGACTTGATATTCACTAATACTTCAATCCATACAATTGTCAGAAAAAATTCATTTCATTATTGATCAAACCACATCTATATGAATGACAAACAACTAGTGTTTCACAATTTAGACACTCCCAAAAAAAGGAGAGAGAGAAGACAGCATACTTTCTACTTGACATAGCAAATAAGCAGGAACAGCAGACAGACAAAGAAAATAACTCTACATACTGAAATGCATTCTCAAAAACTGACGAAGCATCACGATTGAAGTTTATTTATTAATACATTATATATAGCCTTTGCAAGGTCGCTAGTTGAATAGCTTACCGAATCTCCTGATATTGGGAGAAAATCTCGTTCAAATTAAGTGCCTTAGCCTTCCAATCGTCGTCCTGAACCAAGAAAGGTCAGCTACAAAACAAATTTATATAGGACACTTTTGAAGAAAGAAAACCATAATTCAACAAGCAAAACACTGCATTCAGCTGAATTTCCTTGTATAACCAGGATTTCACAAGCATCTAGTTTACCTTCAATTTTTTGCTAAACAACTTCCTAACACGATTTTTTTTCACAAGTTAATTCAGATTAACTCAACATTAAAGCTAATACATTCCAACAATGGGCATCGCCATACCATAGTAGAGTTATAATAAGAAACAAATTGCAACTATTTACCGTAAAAATAACAACAAATTCACATCCGATAAGACCAGTCAATCATTACGAAATGCATATCGCCATGGGCATAAACGTGAATATCTTTTAGCAATCAACAAACACACGCACCCACACACAGAGAGACACGCATGTATAGATATATACGGACCTCAATTTGAGCTGCGGAGATGAGGCGTTTCAGGACTTTGGAAAAGCCCTTATTCTCAAGCCACAGAGCAACAGAGAAGGTCAAAATAGAGTCGTCTTCGGGCTTCAATTTGGCGGGTTTTTGGGGCTTGTTTATCGCCATTGATGTGGGCAGTCCTTGGTTTCTCTGATGCTGCTCTAAGAGAAGAACTTGGCGCGGCTTCAGAGCAATAAGGGACGACTGGAAAGGGCTGACGTCAGCGATTCCGCGCATAAATATATACGCCGTTCGAATAGGGTTTTGCAGGGTTTTGATATTTATATGTGTGAAGAAATTCGCATAGGTCAAATGAAGGAGGGGCACTAACTACCGTTAGACTATCTTTATCCATCAACCCAACCCAACCCAATCCACTAATAAACAATTCATTTCTCTCTCCTCCACATATACAATATCCAACCCAATCCAATCTTCTCATTTTTCATACTTTATCAACAACCCAACCCAATCCAAAATAATTTCTCTTTTTCTATTATTTAATAATTATATTCATCCATAATAAATTTTTATTATATTAATAAGATGATATATTAAATTATTTAATATTTAAAATTCGTTATTTTAATAAATTTAGTTACTATGCACTTAAAATAAATTGTAATTTTAATAATAAAATTTAAATTACAAAAATTAGAATACAAAACGGCGAACAAAATATATCAAATTACATATAGATGCGTAAAATACAACAATGCAGAAAATAAAATTACACATTTAATCATCGGTACTGAATTTTTGCCATACATGCTCAATCAAATCATTTTTAAGAGCACTATGAGTTTCTCTATTGCGAAGTTGTTCCCTATTAGTCATATAAATGGATAGGCTTGCAATGCGTTCAGTTGAACATTCAAAATCTTGATCATCATTCACGGGATCATCCACACAAAATTCTGCGGGATCATAATAAGTTAGGTATGTGTCTCGTTCATCCTCCACTATCATATTGTGCATGATGATACAAGCCATCATAATTTTTCCCATCAAAACCTTATCCCAAACAAGACATGGGCGTCGAAGAAATGCAAAACGAGCTTGTAGAACTCCAAATGCTCGTTCGACATCTTTTCGCACAGCCTCCTGATGTTGAGCGAACAACTTGTGCTTTCTGGTTTGTGGAGCCGTAATTGATTTAACAAATGCAGCCCATGAAGGATATATGCCATCGGTTAGATAATATGCTCTATTATATTCCCTACCATTCACGACATAACTAACCTTTGGTGCTCGACCTTCCAAGACATCATTAAAAACTGGAGATCGGTGCAGTACGTTAATATCATTCAGCGTACCTGGTGTTCCAAAGAAAGCATGCCATATCCACAAGTCATATGATGCAACAGCTTCCAATATAATTGTTGGTTTTCCACTTCTCCCTGCATATTGTCCAGCCCAGGCAGTAGGACAATTTTTCCATTCCCAATGCATGCAGTCAATACTACCTATCATGCCCGGGAATCCACGTTGTTCCCCGACATGGAGTAGTCTTGCTAAATCTTGTTCATTGGGCCTTCTGAGATACTCGCCACCAAAACGGGAGATGACGCCTTCTACGAACTTCATGAGAGATTCCCTTGTCACAGCTGCACTCATTCGCAAATATTCATCAACGACATCAGTTGATGTCCCATACGCCAATACCCTCATAGCTCCAGTACATTTTTGTAATGATGAAAGACTTTGTCTACCTGTGGCGTCAGGTCTTTGTTGAAAATATGCATCATTGGCAGTAACTTCACCAACAATACGAAGGAATAAGTCTTTTCGCATACGAAATCTACGTCGAAAGATTTCAGGAGTATACGTCGGACTATCAACAAAGTAGTCGTTCATCAAGCGTTGCTCACCCAACTCGCGTTGCCTCTCAATATGCCTTCTTCTAGCTCTAGTAGTGGAATCTCCTTCATTCAGATTAAGATTACTTAAGAGGAGATCCTCTATGATGCGATCTATTTGACGATTTTGATGAGTAAATCGCTCTTCCCATTCATCAAATTCGATGAAATTAAAAGAATCAGAGCTCGAATCGCTATCTATTGATTGATTTTCATTGAGAGACATTTGGAAAGTGGAAATAATAAAACTATTTGGTAGAAATTATGTTTGAGAGAAAGTAGGAGAAGAAGATAAAGATTTAGTGTAAGTCTAATATGGTTTGAGAGGATATATATAGGAAAAGAAGAGTGGATACACAATTTTAATAATTATTAGACATGTCCATGTGAATAAAGATAGTGGTGGGACTCGTCAGAATTATTAGACAGGTCCATGTGAAGAAAGATAGTGGTGGGACTCGTCAGAATTATTAGACAGGTCCATGTGAAGAAAGGTAGTGGTGGGATTCGTCATAATTATTAGACATGTCCATGTGAATAAAGATAGTGGTGGGATTCGTCAGAATTATTAGATAGGTCCATGTGAATAAAGATAGTGGTGGGATTCGTCAGAATTATTAGATAGGTCCATGTGAATAAAGGTAGTGGTGGGACTCGTCAGAATTATTAGACAGATCCATGTGAAGAAAAGTAGTGGTGGGATTCGTCATAATTATTAGACAGGTCCATGTGAAGAAAGGTAGTGGTGGAATTCGTCATAATTTAGACTCATCAAAACTATTAGACAGATGCATGTGAAATTCAATAAAGAAGGAGCAAAATAATATCAGACAAGTACATGTGAACACAAATAGAAAAGCTTCATAACATCAGACTTCATAATTAACTAAAATCACACAAATAGAAAATCTTCCAAGACAATAACCCTAAACACATAAAATAAAATTACATAAACTTTGACATTAAATTGAATTTCATCTCTTCTTCTTGTGGGGTTAAGTGATCCTTTTGCATCAATGCCAACAAAAGTCTGTGTTGCATTTTTTTATTCTCCATATTCATTTTCTCCTTTCCCAGATCCTTTATCGCCTCAACCTCAGCAACTCTAGTGAGTCTCAATGCACGAATTTCTTCAACAATTTCGGAGTTATCAACTTGAGATTGTGATGCCTTGCCTTTTCCCTTTTTTTTCGCCTTATCTCTACCCGTAGGACGTGAAATAGATGAATCGCCACTGCCCGGAGTTTCTGGATTAGTTGGGATGGAATATGCTCCATCTTCACTGGTCCTTGATCTCTTCGAGCTGCCACCGCTTTCTTCATTACCCTCGTCATCTACAGCACGAGAACATGCTGCATTATCTAAATTTATTTCCCACTTGGGATGTTTACACATAACCTCATTAAATACGTGCAAGTTCGTAAATGGTTTGCCATCTGCTGCATAAATGGTATGAGCTTCTCTTTCAATATCTTGTTGATTCATCCCGCTTCTTTTTAGGCTATACGCTTCTTTGTAAGCGGCAATCCACTTGTTGACAGATCGACAAATTCGTGCATGACGACCTTTTAGTGAATCTCGATTTCTTTCATGTAACACATGTGGATTTTCTTTTCGAGCTTCGTCGTACAATTTCTGTACTCTTTCCCAAATTGAACCAGCCCTTTGATTTTTTCCACGTATCTTATCTTCACTAACGTGAATCCAAGAAGACATAAGGACTACATCTTCTTTTACAGACCAATCAACCGAAGTTGAATTGGTATTTTTTGGTGATGTTTGGATTTGTTCAGAAATAGGATTTTGGTTTGAAAAAAATTGAGAATTTTCTCCATGTTGAGAGGTTGGATAATCTTCTGTGCTCATAAAAGATTCAAAATTTGAATAATTTTGGGTGTTTGGATTATTTGGAGAGTTAGAAAAATAATTTGGGAACATAGGATCCATGATAAAATGATTAGAAATTTGGAAAGATGATAAAATGAGAAGAGAAATGAGAGAATATGAATTGTGATGCAAACTATATCAATATTGGTGTCTATTTATAGAGGAAAAAAAATCCCGAATTTTGGTATATATATATATTTTTTTTTAATATATATAATATCAAGATAATGAAAATCCAAATATTATCTATAAAAATATTACCACCCAATTAGAAGGTGCCATGTGTCTTTTTTAGGCATTGAGAACTGTGCCCATATTGGGTTCCATGGCGGAACCGTTCGGCCAGTGATGTCCATTTTGAATTTTTTTTTTTTTTTTTTTTTGTCCTTTGTGCAAACGGATTGGGCAACCCAACCGATAAATATAGTCTTACTAGTTTACTGGGATTTAAACCAAATCCGGCCTCTATCTTTTCACCTTTATCTAAATGGTCCTCTATTTATTTGCTTTATCTATTTAGTCCCGTATTTTTTCAAGTTTCACCAAAATGGTCCTAATTTGGTGAAAAATGGTCCTAATTAATTTTTTGTATTTTATTTCAAGTTTTTTTTATTTGGCAAAGATGACCACTTAGCGTGCCAAAATGGAAAAAAAAAACAAATCATAGGCTTCCACCGAAGACACTAGTGCGCATTTTATGCTTTATGCGTTCAATTATGACCTAATTGGAGAAATGTGAATTGATACAGGACTAAATTGGCAAAGAAAATAAATATAGGACCAAAACGGTGAGGTTTTGTACATTTTAAGGCCAAGTATGATCATTTTAGTGAAACTTGAATAGATATTGGACTAAATTGATAAAGCAAATAAATAGAGGACCATTTTGATAAAGGTGAAAAGATAGAGGATGAATTTGGTTTAAATCCCCTAGTTTACTACACAATCACAAATCACAAAATTACATTATGCAAAGTTGCAAACCAGTACAAACAAAAGGTTAATTGGAAAAAAAAAAAAAAAAAACCCACGAGTTTTATAATTTTTACTTGCAATGTAATACACTGTTTTCTTTTCATATTTTACGATTTGAAATATTTGATTAATTTTCGATAATTAAATGATATTGCTATAGAAAATTTTACATATATGTTCACGTAAATGTCAATAAATAAATAAATTTTTTAAAATAAAAAATAATGTCTTTAAAAAAAAAATTAAAGTTAAAAATATATTTCAAAGATTTTATTCTCATGGTAAAAAAAAAAAACATGATTATCAAAATAGACTCTGAAGACACATCATTTAATTGTTGCCAGAATATTATCGGAAGACGGTGTATTAAATTGCAAAAAAATATATATAATATATATTTTTTGAAACAAAATATATTGTAATTGATAAAATTATAAAATTTGTAAAAAAAAATAAATTTACAATTAACCCATAAAAATAGAAAATTTAATCAACGCCATTGTAATAATTGGCTAGAGTAAGAAATTGTCACATTTTAAAATGGAAGATAATTTGAAATACCCATTTTCAACTTTGGTAAATTTATTTTATACACTCCAACTATAAATAATTTTTTCTATCCATTGTCAACTTCATATAATTTATTTTAGCTATATGGCCCACAACAATATCATCTAGTCACCCCATCATATCAAACCCTCCCCCACCCAACTATATTTACCAAAATATCAATTAAACTTTCATAAATTAATAATACATAATAATATATAGTTTACAATAAGGTCTTAAAATTACAATATTGACTCATTTAATTAATATATATATTAACTACTAACAACCTAATTGTGTATTATAAAAAATCATAACTCAAATATTACGATAAAAACTGTCTTAAGGCTCTCCAAATTAAAATTGCAAGATTGCAATAAGCCCCTTAAAAAAGAATTACATGTACAAATAACAACATTAAAAAAAGAAAGAGACAACTATTGCAATCTTTTTATAACATTCGAGGCAATTAATTAAAAAAAATTGATGGGGAGTAGTTGGGCGGGTATGACCGGAAGAGGGGGTGGGGGTTTATGTTGGGGTGTGGGGCCCAATTTAAGAAATTCTCTTATACCCATTTTAAAAGGATATTTAGGTTTTTTTAATATGAAATATGTATTTTTTTTTTTAAATTGATATGGCTAAAATAAATTATTTAAAGTTCAATTAGATATATGGTGGTATTTTTACTTTTAAAATTGGGCCTATAATATGTAAAACAATGGTAATGGGCTAGGCTTTATAAACTCAACACCTAACAACATAAATTTATAAAAAATAAATTAAACACACATATTCAAATTCAAAAAACAATTCAAACTGCCAAAAATCCGGGTCGAGGTCTGAAGTTTCATTTTAGGGTGTAATATGAGTGTCCGATTAAATTTTTAAAATATAATTAATTAATAAATTATACATAAAAACAGTTTTAGAATAATAGTTTCTTGGCCTCAAGGTAAGTTGTACGTTTATTTTGTACACACCTTTTGATAAAAATAGTACCTCCATTGTGCACAAAAAGTGTGCGCATTTGTTTGGGCACGTGTTTAAAAAAGCGTAGAAATAAAATAATTATTTATAAGTGTAAAGTTAGAGTGATTATTGATGAATAAGAAATAAATACACTTTTGGTGAACAAACAAATAAAACAAATTAACATATTTTTTATGGATGGGGGAGTATGCAATATAGAGTTGGTAGTTGAGATGTGAAAAGAAAAAGGTAAAGGGAGAATGTAAAAAGTAGATGAAATGTGTATTTTTTTTAATATTAAATGAGTCTAAAAAAAATTGTAAAACTTATCTTGCGACGTTGTTGTTGGTGACCAAATTTAATCGTGAGGATTAGTGACTGTTTTAACTCGGTTTAGGATCACCAAACAAGAACGTGTGATTGATTATCACCGTAAATGATAAATCGAAAGTTCGAGTTGTAAAATCGTAAATACGAGAGTCAAATCCGTATTTATTTCGTATGTGTGCACGTTTAGGTGTGTTTGTGTGTGTTTTTTGAGTATTTGTGTATTTGAACTTATATTTCTTAGCTGGAGAACAACTATTTATAGAGACCACCACGTAGGTGGTGTACAAAACTCTTGCACTTCCTAGCTTGCATGTAAGACAAGTGTTCTTTGACCTTGTTTGACCTTATCTAAGCTGAAACTTAGTTACAACGTCTTTTTTGGCCTTATCTCGGACACATTGTTGTTCGTCTTGATGGGCTTGGTTGGATCAGATTGTTCTTTTGGGTAAAATTGTTCGCCTCTTGAGGTTATGGTTCAGAGTTGTTCGCCATTGTATTCCGTATTGATTTGTTCGTCAACATACACCTGTAAGGCTGGTAAATGCACCTCCTTTTGACAATGTTGCTCGTGTCCATATCTGGCCACGGGTCTCAGGACCTGTTCGCCAGTATGTTGTTCGTCGAGTGAGTTGTTCGTCGCTTAATACACCTTCTGGATTGATTGATGCACTCCCCTTTGATTTTCTTTGTTAATCATCTTTAATTTGAAGTTGATGCTTTGTAATCTTCATTAGGGCCTTAACCCTTGTTCGCCCAATATTGATTGATGTTCGCCTATCAACAATTGCCCCCTATCCTGACTAGATGTTGCTTCAGACGAACAACTGTAGTTAGGATATTGTCTTGGTAAAGATTTGGACGAACAATCTTGCATTAGCGAGCACCTTTGTGGTTGCCGTTACGTTTTCCCACGTTCTGGGGGATATCTAATGATGACGTGGGCGGCATGATTATGCGCCGCCCACGCGCGAACAATTCCGAGGCCACGCGCCTCCATATTTGCACGCGGGTCCTTCAATTTTTATTTTTTCTTGAAACTGACCCCGTTTTCTCTCAATTTGGTCCAAAGTCTTTGGGGAAATTACGGGTTTTACCCCGTTTTCTCTATGAGTATATATATGAGTGGGGAATGAAATTTTTCCCACTCTTCTTCATTTATAACAGTAAACTCCGGCGACTGTCTACCATTTCCGGCGAAGTCAAGCTTTTCCCGGCGTAATTCCTTTGAATTCTTGCTTCCAGTCCATTTCTGAGGTAGTTTTTTTACTGTACTTGCTTAATTTTGTTCTTTTACTTTCTTCTTCTTCCTGAATTTCTCCATTACCACCGTGTAGGAGCTTACGTCGTCGTCGCCCAAAAATTGCCGCCGCCGCGCCGCTTATAACCTCTATTTTTTATTCTTATTTTCGAGATATATGTCTTCTCATTCGAGCAATAATAGTTCTGAGGAAACTCTTGATCCTCTCTTTCCGATTGTTACATACGAACATCAGCCTCCGTTTGAAATTTCATCGGCGTCGAACCCCAACGTTGATTCAGTTGTTCGATCTGTGGAGGACACTGGTGCTCGCCCATCTGGAGGAGAAGTTGTTGTTGTGGTGAGCAGGGATTCAAACAAGGGTTCCTCATCCAGTTTCGAATCGGAGGAAGATTTCGAATTCGACGAGCTTACTCGCGAATTTTTGAAGGGGATAGACTTTCCGCATCCCAAAATTCTGGAGAATGAGATCCCATCTGGAGTTGCTCGCTCCTTTGAATGGCGAGCATATTCAAATGAACATACGAACAACTTTTCTCACCCCAAACGACAAATTATGAAATTGGAGAAGACTGAGTTCCAGGCGAGCAAAATTAAGAGTGTGGTTCTTAAGGAAGATCTTGATTTGATCCGAGAGACATATCCCCAAGAGGAAAGAGAGAGTTGATCGCCCCCATCCAGGATGCACGGCGATCAACATTGACACGTTGATTGCCGGGTTGAGATTGCCGCTACCCCCAGTTGTTGGTCGCTTTCTAAAGGCGACCAACCTTGCCATCACCCAAATTACGCCCATTGGGTGGGTGAACTTGCTCGGCACAATGAGCATGTTCGCCCTGGAGGGGTATGTTGATCGTATCACTGCTGAGGAGATCAACTATCTTATGACGATTACCAAGTGTCCGTAGGCGAAGAAGACTATTACTATCTGAAGGCCCGGACTGGACTTAAGATGCTGGAAGGGGTACCGAACAAGATCATGGACTGGAAGCAACACTTCGTCTTCATTGGGGGTGACTGGCGAGCATCTTCTGGCCCACACAGGGGTGTTGGGCGAATAAACTCCCCCACATCTTATGGAAGAATTAGACGTAAGCTTATTTCTTTTTGTCTTTGAGTTGTGTTGTTCTAATTTAACTTTTCTTGTTTGTTCGCAGGTCCTCGATTGCTTAAGTGGAACACAGAAGAAAAAGAGATTGGCTCGGAGTTTCTATTAACCTCCTGTTTGGCCGGCTTACGAAATAGAGCAGACAGGACCATTCAGTATCTGAGCAAAGAGAAGTGTCAAAGAGTTGCTCGCCTGCTCACATACCCTCACCATCTTGAAGCCAGAATTGAGGTGCCCCCAGGTATGAATTTTTACTAACTCCCATGAACTAGTTTGTTCGTCTAGGAGAAGTTCATGTAATACTTGCTCGCACAATTCACAAATTAATTCTTTTTTTTATTAGTCGAGCAAGTCACAGTAGCAGTCCCTCATTGCTTCGGCCTTCTTGAACAAAGAGTGCATGATATGCCTCCGCCGAAGGGAAGGAAGATTAAGGGGGACCCGCCCTCCAAGGTGTTAGCTATGATGAACAAGCCGGAGGGAGCGAAAGTTCCTCGGCAAGCTGCCCCTTCTGGTCATATTCGACCAGCATCATCTTCCGCTTCTTCTCCTTAGGGGGAAAAGCGCTTGAAAAGGGCCGACTGAACCCCTGTGGTGCACGACGCCCCTACTGGCAATAAGGGAAAAGAGAAAGTGGGCAAAAGCAGTGTTCGCTCTCATCCTGAGGAAGAAGTTGCTCGCTGTACATCAGTCGAGCCTATAGAGAAGACGAGCAAGGCTGGAAAAGATATTGCTCCGTCCCGCGGTCCAGAGGACATCACCCTCCTAGGTTGGGATGAGCGAAAATTTGCAGAGTAAGCATACTTTATCTCTTAAATGCCGAACAAGTTTCTTTGATCCTTTCTTGAATATTTCTAAGTGTAATATATTTCCTTGTTCGCAGATATCGGGCTGACGATCACCCTGGATGAGCAAACACCGTCCACCAGTATGCCTGTTCCAAAACCCCTGTGAATATAAGGGAGATTCCGGGCGATCATGTCCGCAGGGCCACCGAGCTGATTGCTCAGGCATGGACCAGACCCATGGAGAAAACTATCTCCATGCAGGGAGTGGCGGACAACTTCCATCTCTCTATGATGCAGCATGCCAATGCACTCGTCACAGCCCAGAAAGCAATGGCCCAGCTAGACGAGCAGAAAGAGGCTGTTCGCCGATATGCCAGCACTGCTCGGCAGCTAACCGAGAAAAAAGATGGCCTGGTGAACAACTACGAGGCAAAACTTGCTCGCTTGAACAATCAGCTCACTCTTTCTCTTGAATCCGAGAAGAAACATCTCGAGAGTTATCAAAGCCTGTCCGCCGAGCTGAAATGTAAAGAGGCACTACTCGGGGAGGGATGGAAGAGGTTAGCTGCTACCGAACAAAAGACCATCGAACTCGAGGCTGAATATGCTCGCCTCAAGGAGGCTAATGCGAGTATGTACACCGGCGAACAACTGGAGGCCGAGCTGCAAGTTCGATCTGCTCTCATCTCTAATTTAGGTTATATTTGTGCCTATGCCGACTGTATTCGTCTGGATAATGCGTACGAGTACAAAGATCTAGTGGAGGAGATGGGCAATGATTTGACTGAGTTCGTAGAGAACTATCCCCCTCCGAACAAAATCGAACTCCAGTTAGGGGATATGATTGATTACAGGGTCAAGATTGATAAACTTGACCCTAATATCATCGTTACTCGCCCTCCAGCTCCAACAGATGAAGGCGAGCAGGCTGTCAATGATGAGCAAACAGCTAACGACGAGCAGGTTGCCAAGGAGAAAGAGCAAAAAGCGGTCGAGGAAATGACTAGGGACATGATCGTTGATCCCCCCGCCGACCAGCCTCAAGATCTCCCCCACGGCGAGCAACATCAAGAATAGGACTTAGCATCTTCATGTTTTTCTTTTAATTGTTGCTCGTCATTTTTTGTAGTACTCTTCTTCCAGAATCCTTGTACTATTTTGTAGGCTTAAAGTCTTTTATTAATGAATGTCTTTTTGTTCGCTCATTTTCTTTTTATATGTTAATTGCCTTTACATTTTTGTTCAATGCTTTTGCAATTATAACATATAACGTTGGGCTTTGTTCGATTTGAACTTTGTCTTTTAATAGAATATGGGTTTAGCCTTAGGTTTTGTTCATATTAAGAAACGAACAACCTTTAAGTGGCCTTGGTCCTTAAAAATGGACTTGTACTTTGAGCTTTGGACTTTTCTTTCAACAAACAACTATATTTACATCGTGAAAAATTACAAGTGTTGTAAGTCTGTTCATCATTAACATATACAATCTGACGAACAACTTTGAACGCCAACTAAAACATGCTCGCTTATAATATTTTTGCCGAGCAACTCTATCTAAAATCAAAAGATGAACTAGCACCAGACTATACAATGTGCCGAATAACTTTTCGTTCTATACTTAACAAAATTTTCAAAAAATTAGGCAAGTTTTTGATCCACTTGGTTCACTTGCCCCCCCAAGACATTTGTTCGCCCAACTACTGAACTTATTCGACTTATTGATAGTACTTCTTTAGATGTACAACATTCCAAGAGTATTGGGCCGGCTTGCTTTCCATATCTTCAACATCGTATACACCATTAAGGAATTTGTCCGTTATACGATACGGGCCCTCCCAAGTTGGTCCCAATACACCTGGAGGTTGGGCGAGCAACTTTCTTAGAACCAAATCTCCAACTCTGAATTCCCTGGTTTTCACATGGGAATTATAGTAGCGTTATGCTCGCTGCTTATAGGTAGCATTCTTTAGCTCGGTATTTAATCTTTTTTCTTCGAGTAAATCCATTTCAGTAGCTAGAGCAGAGTTGTTCGCTTGTTCACCAAAGCTGGTCGTCCTGATTGTGTTGGTCTTTAATTCAATTGGTATAACAGCTTCCGTTCCGAAAGCCATTGCAAAAGGTGTTTCTCCGGTGCTTGACCTGGGAGAAACTCTATACGCCCACAAGACTTCCGGGAGTTCTTCAGACCAACTACTTTTGCTCTCCGCCAATCGTACTTTTAACGTATGCTTGATAATCTTATTAACAGCTTTGTCTTGTCCATTTGATTGGGGATGATAGGGAGTAGAATTGTATTTTTTGATCCCCCACTTCGTACAGAAATCTCTCAACTCTTTCCCATCAAACTGCGGGCCATTGTCTGTCACAATGGTTTGTGGAACCCCAAAACGACAGACAATGTTCTTCCATATGAAGTTGATCATCTTTTGTTGCGTAATTTTCACGATGGCCTCTGCTTCTGCCCATTTTGTATAATAATCGACTGCAACGACGACGAATCGAACATTTCCAACTCCTACTGGGAAGGGACCAATAATGTCCATCCCCCACCTTGCAAATGACCATGGGCTGTAAACCGATACAAGCTCCTGAGCCGAGGTATGAATGTTCGGGGCAAAAATCTGACATTGATGACAAGTTTTTGCTTTCTTGATTGCGTCCTGACGTAAAGTCGGCCAATAATAACCTTGTCTGATAGTCTTGTATGCCAGTGCTTGCCCCCCAGTGCGATTTCCGCATACTCCGGCATGTATTTCCTCGAGTATTGCTCATCCTTGCCCCCTAGGCAAACATTTGAGAAGTGGAATTAATATTCCCCTTCTGTAAAGTTGCTCGCCTACCAGAGTATATCTGGCGGCTTGCTTTGTTAGCTTGGCAGCTTTAAAAGAGTTGTTTGGTTTTTCTCCACTTTTCAAGTATTTGACTATGTTTGTTCTCCAATCTTCTTCTTCACTTGATTGTTCGTCTAGCTGGTTGACATTATAACTTATTGTTGACGGGTCGTTCATCTTTGTGATTATAATGTCTGCCAACTCTGCATGCCCTTCGCTTGTTGCTAGTCGGGCCAATGCATCTGCCTCAGTGTTGCATGTCCTTGGAATTTGTTCAATGAAGACTTGATCCAGTAGGGACATTAGGTGAGCAACAATCCGCTGATACTCGATCATGTGATCGTCTTTTGCCTCGTATTCACCTCGGACTTGATTCACGATCAATTGTGAGTCACTGAATATTTGTAAACGTCTGACACCTACCGCAAGGGATAAGTGGAGACCAACGATAAGAGCTTCATATTCAGCTTCGTTGTTGGTAGCCATGAAACTAAATTTGATTGCCGAGGTGAACACTTGTCTGTCAGGGCTAATTAGGACTACTCCTGCCCCCGAGGCCATATTGGTTGAAGATCCATCGACATAGAGATGCCAGGGATGATCTAGTCCTCTCGTTGGATCTGGTGGGAAAGTTAGTTCAATGATAAAATCGGCTAAATCTTGCCCTTTGATCGCTGTTCGAGGAGCATAGGTCACCCAAACTGGCTAATCTCTAGCGACCATCTTAACAGCCGACCAGCTGTGTCTGGGCAATGGAGAATTTGTCTGAGTGGGAAAGTTGTTAGCACCTCAACTTGATGGTCGAAGAAGTATGGTCGTAACTTTCTCACACTCATAACAAGTGCATACGCCAGCTTTTCAGTTGGGGAATATTTGATCTCCGCCTCGTGTAAAACTTGGCTGACGTAGTAGATTGGTTGATGAAACTTGTCATCCTCCCGTACCAGAATAGAGTTGATTGCCACTTCTAACGCTGCTAAATACAAATAGAGCTTTTCACTTGGGATGGGCTTTGATAGAATTTTAACATCTCCCAGGTAGTCTTTAAGTTGGTCGAACGCCTTTTGGCAGTTGTTAGTCCACGTAAACTTTCCTTTCTTGATGGCCTCGAAGAATGGACGACACTTGTCACAGGATCAGGAAATGAACCGGTTCAATGCTATTAGGCATCCTGTGAGCTTTTGCACCTCTTTTACCGAACATGGTGGTTGCATATCCATAATGGCTTTGACTTTTGTTGGGTTGGCCTCAATTCCTCATTGGCTAACAAGATGGCCCAGGAACTTCCCCGAATGAACTCCAAAGCTGCTCTTCTTTGGATTCAACTTCATGTTGCAGTGTCGAAGGATTTCGAACACCTGGGTTAAATGTTGGAGATGATCTTCTTTTTGGGGACTTTTGACCACGACATCGTCTACGTAGATTTCTACGGTATCTCCAATTTGTTCATCGAACATCTTGTTTACCAACCTCTGATATGTTACTCCTGCGTTGATGAGGCCGAACGGCATTCTTTTCCAGCACATCAAGTTTTTGTTTGTATAAAATGCTGTGTTTTCTTGATCGTCGGGATGCATTGGGATTTGATGGTATCCGGCAAAGGCATCCATGAATGTTAACATCTCGTGACCCGCCGTGCTGTCCACCAATTGATCAATGTGTGGGAGAGGAAAGTTGTCCTTCGGGCATGCTGCATTCAGATCTGTAAAATCTATGCATAGCCTCCAAGTTCCGTTTGGCTTCCGCACAAGGACTGGGTTTGCTACCCATTGTGGACAAAGTGTCTGTCGGATTAGATCGTTGTCTAACAACTTCTTCACCTATTCATTCAGAGCTTGATACTTGTCTGGGCCGTACTTTCTTCATTTTTTATGGACTGACATTTTTGCTTGATTGATATTAAGCTTGTGACAAGCATGTTTTGGATCTATTCCCACCATGTCTGCATGAGACCAAGCAAAAACATCTAGATTCTTGTTGAGGAACTCTTTCATTCGGGATCTGTAAGGCTCAGGGAGCTCAGATCCTATGTACAATTCAAGATCTTCGTTCTCAGGATTAACTTTGAACGCCTCCAGTTCTTAAACTGGAGTTGCTCGTCATTTTTGTCCTTTCCAACGAGGATCAAGTATTGGCCCCTCAGGGTTGAAATTATTTTCAATGTTCATGGGCTCTGCTCCCAGGTGGGGTTCTAGATCATCTGTTGGCCCTGACCCATCGTTGTTAGCAAGAGCGGAGCCAGGAAAATAATTTAGGGTGGGCTGGATGTCTAATATAAATACAAATTCGATTGTTGGCTGGGCTAGAATAAATTTTTTTTTTCCATAGAAAAAAATTCAGTTTTCCAAAAGTTGGCTGGGCTGCAACCCAGCCAACCAAAAGCTCTGCCCCTGGTTGTTAGTCAACATCTGGCCCTCCAAGCCACTTGTTGTATGTTGCTTGTCACCACCCCTATGTTGTTCGTCAAATTGGAGTTCCCCATGGGCGGTGGCGAGTTGTTCGTCCAACACATGCTCGTCAGGAGGCTGCTCGCCAATATCCATATGGTTCTCTTCCATGTCCATCATGTTCTCCAGCACTGATGGTTCATCAACTGGGTGGCTGGTGATGGCTTCCATCATGGATACTTGGGCCTGTTTTGCTTGCAATTGTAGGAGACATTCACGAGCTTTTCTTTGGTCTCCTTTTATTGAGCCTGCTCCACTTTCTGTTGGGAACTTTATGCAATAGTGATAAGTTGAACATGCAGCTTTAAATTCATTTAAAAAGGGTCGACCAAGAAACCCGTTATAAGTCGATTCCTGATCTACGACCAAGAAATCTACCATTCTTGTAATATTTTTCTCGGGCGTCTCAACCGTTACAAGCTGAATGGACAACCTAATCTCTCCTAACGGGACTGTTACAGCATTCCCAAAGCCTAAGATTCTATGATTTAAATCTCGTATGTAGCCCAAATAATCTCCAAGTTGGTCGAGCGTCTTTTTGAAAAGGATGTTGGTGTAGGCTCCGGTGTCCACCAACAATCTATGTACTCTGGTCCCCATGATCTTTGCACAAATTACGAGCGAATCATTATGTGGAGTCAAAATCCCGTCCAAGTCCTTCTCTGTGAAGACTAGTTCAGATATTTGTAGGACGGACGAATTGATCCCCATTTCTTGTACTTGGTTGATCGCTCGTAATTCGACTTTTCTTTTCCGGTTGGAAATTGGTGGTCGTCCATTAAAGCATCCTCCTGCAGGTCCTGAGGGTTCCATCATGTATAGATCCTCTAATGGACGAGCAGTAACGGTAGGGACTGGTCGCCTGGATTTATTGTTTCATGGAAGTTGATCGTCAATTTCATCCCCCGGGCTGCTCTCCCGGCCCCTCTTTCCAGGTTGTCTTTTGACGAAGTCGGAGAGCTTTCCCTCCTTGTAGAATCGCCAGAGTTGCATGAGCAAATCTCTACATTCACTAGTAAAATGCCCCACACTTTGGTGGTAGGCACAATACTTGTTAGGGTTGAGTTTGCCAGTTTCTTGGTGAATCCTTCGGGGAGGGGAGAGCAACTCTTTCTCCTATACATTGTCGTACACAGTATCGATGGATACTGTTAGCACTTGATTTAGTTTTCCCTTCAGCTTCGTCCCTTCGGTAAATACCTTCATGTTCTTAGGGACGCGATAGCTTGTTCCATTGGGTTTCTTGTTGTTCTCATTGGGACCAGCCTTGTTGTCTCCCAAGTTTGCTTGCAGGGCTTCGTGCATGGAAACAAATATGTCGGCTTGATTTCTAAATTTGACATAGCTTTTCGGGCACTTCAGACGTACCTCCTTCCATAGTTCAGATCCTTTCTTTAACCCGGCCATGACAACTACGATTTTTATATCTTCACTAACTGGCTCCCCTTCTAGCAGCACTTTGTCGAATCTTTCCATAAACGCCCGGTCTGACTCATCATCATTTTCTTTAAGTCTGACAACCGGTGTTTTTGGGATAGATACGACCTAGCAGTTGAGAAGTGGGGGAGGAACTCTCGACTCAGTTGAACAAACGAGTGGATTGATGTTGGTGGCATCGCTGAGAACCACTTGTGTACTCTGTCCCCCAAAGTCAAGGGGAAATTCCGGCATTTGGTGGCATCACTGGCTCCTACATAAATCATGTAATCTAAATACTTCGTTAATTGGACTCGGGGATCAGCAATGCCTTCGTATTGTATGCTTGCTGGAAATTGTATCTTCTTCTAGATCGAGGCCTTTAGTAAGATGGATGACAAAGGGGAGGATGGCATGCTCGTCGTCCCCATCCCTCTTTATTGGTCAAGTTGCCCCTGCATGCTTTCCACAGCCTTTCTTAGGCTAGATAATTCCTCAAGAGATACCCCCTAACTTGGAGGCTGTTCGGCGAGCAAAAGCACTTGCCTTTCTGCTCGTTGCAGTCTCTCACTTGGAGCGGGCATTTCTTGAAGTTGTTTCCTAGGGTTGCTCGCCGCATTAAACCCTAGGTGCCTAAAGGCTGACTGAGATAGTCTTTCATGCACTGATGGACGAGCCTTCTCAAAAGTTGCTCGCCCATCTCCTCCTCCCTGGCGAGCAACTTCTTTCTGAAGTTGAGGTTGGACAAGTCTGTCCTGTGCATTGGAACGAGTTTTTCCATGACTGGAAATTATTGTTCGCCCATGTACAGACTCAGCCTGACCTTCTGTTTGGTCGGCTACTTTAGCTTTGCCCTTGTCCCCTCGATTCTGGGCACTATTAACTTCACGTTGCTCGCCGCGAGCAGACCTTGCTCTCACTACTTTCAGGTTGTGAAATTTAGACCTTGCTTGTGAAGGCCTACGTTGTTGTTGTTGCTTTTGAATTGCCTGGAGATCAGCTATGGTTTTGGCTAATTCCTGGAGGTCTTTAGCCAATGCCTCTAAGTCTGGAGGCATTACACGAGCTGCAACTGAAGATTGAACTTTGTTCGCATGTCGTGGGTCACGGTCCTGACGATCAGTGGACGAGACCCGAGTTGGGAAGACTCCCATCGAGGGATGTGAAATTCTTGTTTCCTTGGATTGAGGCATCCTGATTTGAATTATCTTCTCAATCTTTGAGTCTTCAAATTTGATATTGAAGAACACCAATAACACTTTTGTTTGAATCTTCAAGAATTTCTTGAGGATTTCTTCGAATCTTCAAGTTTTTAAACTTGAAGGTCTTGAATAATCACACTTAACCGGAGGTTCGACACCACCCTCCTTCTAGCGCCAATTTGTTGGTGACCAGATTTAATCGTGAGGATTAGTGACTGTTTTAACTCGATTTAGGATCACTAAACAAGAACGTGTGATTGATTATCACCGTAAATGATAAATCGAAAGTTTGAGTTGTAAAATCGTAAATACAAGAGTCGAATCCGTATTTATTTAATATGTGTGCACGTTTAGGTGTGTTTGTGTGTGTTTTGGGAGTATTTGTGTACTTGAACTTATATTTCTTAGCTGGAGAACAACTATTTATAGAGACCACCAAGTAGGTGGTGTACAAAATTCTTGGACTTCCTAACTTGCATGTAAGACAAATGTCCTTTGACCTTGTTTGACCTTATCTGAGCTGAAATTTAGTTACAAAGTCTTCTTTGACCTTATCTCGGACTCATTGTTGTTCGTCTTGATGGGCTTGGTTGGTCCAGATTGTTCTTTTGGGTAAAAGTTGTTCGCCTCTTGAGGTTATGGTTCGGAAGTTGTTCGCCTTTGTATTCCGTATTGATAGGCTTTGGACCCGAGTCCTTTGTTCGTCAATATACACCTCTTAGGCTGGTAAATGCATCTCCTTTTGACAATGTTGCTCGTGTCCATATCTGGCCTCGGGTCTCAGGACCTGTTCGCCAGTATGTTGTTCTTCGAGGGAGTTGCTCGTCGCTTAATACACCTCCTGGATTGATTGATGCACTCCCCTTTGATTTTCTTTGTTAATCATCTTTAATTTGGAGTTGATTCTTTGTAATATTCATTAGGGCCTTAACTCTTGTTCGCCCAATATTGATTGATGTTCGACTATCAACAGTTGTAAATGAAAAAATTGTAAAACTTTAAGTCAGGGATATTATTATCATTTGAGGTTCACAAACTAACACAAATCAACATTCATTCATTTCAAAGTGTTAATGTATTATGTCCAATTTATATTCCACGCCATGATCATCTTGAGACAGTCTCACAATCACACAAGACCTACTAAAAAGAAGTCTAAGATTGAAGTTGGACAAAAAAAAATTATGTTGGTACGACAACCCACTTCAATTGAATATATATATATATATATATATATATATATATATATATATATATATATCAAGTTTACCATATAATTCAAGTGTATTTTTAAAGCTGCAACGATGAAACTATAACTATTTAATAAAAGCAAGTGCAATTATTCAATCTAAACAATCAATAAAATTAAAAGTACATTTGAGTTGCACAATTAACCTAGTGCACGAAACACCTTGAAATTCATGATATACAATCACTAATTCATATAATGATAATCTAATAAAAATAATTTGTGACCACCCTAAAATACTACTCTCTCCGTTCTTTAATAAATTTCACATTTTTTTTTCTATTTGTCCCACGGTACTTTTCACACCCCTAAAATGAAAATAAAACTCAATTATAATACTCTCACAATATCATTTTATATTCAAATAATACTCTAAAAAAACTATTTTCCAACAAATTTATTTTAATTTATATGTCCACCTACATGTAAAGATCATCTTGGGAATGGGGGAGTAATAAAGTTGATTAAAAAACATCAATCTTTAAAGGGTTAATTGCAAATAAAATAACAATCCTTTTTCGCAAATTGCAATATAATCTAAACATTTGAATTTTTGCAAAACAAAATCTCAACTTAACATTTGGTTGCAATTCGAATCAATGAATACATTTTTTATTGTCCGGAAATGATGTTTCAATTAACGATGAATAGTTAATTGTATTAATATGTTTAGATTGGTTCGAATGACAACACATAATTAATAATCATTTTCAAACAAATTAAAATTTATCATTTAATTAGAATTACTCACAAATTTTAAGATGAGATTTTATTTATAACAATTCAAAAATTTAAACTAAATTACAATATGCAAAAATATCATGATTTTATTTGCAATTAATCCATATAAATAAAAAAAACACACCCAATGCAAAGTGCCTATAGCATAAAAAAGAAAATAATATTAGAAAGTCCAGCAACCTATAAATAAACTAACAAAAGAAAACAAAAAAAATTCCCATATGATAAGACTACCCTATAAAGCTACGTGTCAGCTAGGGTAACGCTTATCTCCGTGTTTTCCTCCTGCCAAGACACGTTTTATGTACCGCACCCAATTCCATCTATAATTTTTTCAAAAACAGTCTTTCACATTACCACATTAAATTGAAGATTTTTTTTTTTTCTTCTCAAAATATAGGAAATGGAGGGCACGAAGGACAGAAAAGAGGAGATAGAGAAGCTGAAGGAAGGTGATGATAAAAACCCAATGAGTAATAAAGCTAGAGAGGTGATTAGAGAAGCTATAATCAATATAAGTGATTCTGGAAATGATGCCCACAAAAATAACGATGCAACTTCTACGCATGATGCCAACAAGCCCGAAGACGTTTTAGCTTTTGCAAGAACTGTTCACCAGACCGATTCATCACTTGAATGATTTTTTGTTAAAAGTTTTTCTAGTAAATTAATTCGTTTGGAATCTTAATTAGTTTTGGTGTTTATTTCAATCTATCATTTAATCATGTTTTGTTAAAAATTAATATGGCGATGTAATTTAATATACGTTTTGTGCATGAATATTAATGTAAGATTTTGTGTACTAATATTAATATGTTTCTCGAATCATTTGCTATCATTAATGTATATATATACTAAGTAGGATCAGGAATTTTATTTTCGGAGGGCGAAATTGTTTTAATATGTAGTATAATAATAATATTATTATTATGTATGTTTTCAATTTTAGAGAACGAACCAAATAAAATGGTCTATATTTTTTCTTTAACACATATAATGTAAAAGAATTAAAGCCCAAGCACTCCGATGCCCTGGGTTTATATATCATATATGTACGTGGTATGCGTCCCCTCTAAATACATCCATGTATTTATATATAAAATGAACGTTTTCGTGTATATCTTCTTGATCTATAAATGAGGGTTTTGATCCAATTTATGCGCAAGTTTCTTAAATCATATTTGGACCTCACACTTAGTATAAATATGATGGTTAATGAGAACAAAATCACTATCTCCTCTAATCACTACTCTATTTTAATTACTCTATTCTCTTCCTCCTATCCTCCTCCTCAATCATTTCCCCACCAACAACCATTTGTTGTCCACTTCTATTTCGACACTAGCAATGGAGTCACAATTGTAACAAGTCTTCTCCCAATATATCATTTTTATTATGGAGGCATCAAATGAAAAATAATTTTAATTCTCATTACCATTGAGAAATTGCTAACCAAGCGCCTCCTAAATCTTTGTGTGAGACCGTCTAATAATATGAGATCAATACTATTTGATCAACTTTTAATTTAACTTAAAATGTGTCACTTATTAATTAAAAAGTTGTTACTTTTAAAAAGTGATAATATTTTTGTTAAAAATAGGGGTTGACCAGTGATGAGAGTTTGAAATTTAGGAGTATAAGTCTCAAGTTTGAAACCCATTAAGTGCGATAAATTTTTGAGATGGGTCAAACCAACATAACTCTTACAACTTCAATTATTAATTTTGTAAATAAATAGTTTCGTTAATTTTTTTAGTTTTTTGGTTAAATTAATCTTCTTATACTAGAGCTAAGAGTACATTTCATAATTACATGAAAATAACTCTTTTATATGTTCTGTGCAAATGTATATATTGAAAGAAATTTGCTAAAGGAAAATTCACTTGGGAGGATTTTTATTTTAACATAAGAATGATGTCACAAGATTTAACATATTATGAATATAATGAAACACATTTGTTTTTAGTTATATTTTTTATGGGTATAATGAAACACATTTGTATTGTTTATTAAAAGCTAAACTCTTCACTCTCTCCCCTCTTTCTACCCCAATCAGGCACTCTTTTCCTTTTCATATCTCTCCTCATATCCCCTATTTACCCGTCTTCTCTACCCTCCTTCAAATTTTATTTTTTATACGTTTATTTATCAATCACTTTTAACAGTTTATATAAACTAAGAATTTACAGGATATTATGAATACCTTAACAAACAAGCTCGGCATTATTCACCGGGTTGATGTTTGTTTTGTGTTTTAAAATCTAAAACCGATGGTATTTAGGATTATGAAAATCGAATTCAGAAAAATAACCACTACAAAAAACCCAAATCTCCTAATTTCAAAAACCAATTTTTAAATATCATTTAAAACTTTTGTCCTTGCTCTGCCCCTTGCTGAGTGATGATTCAAAAGTTCTGATCATCCATGGGGCCCTTGATGCTACCAACTCTGAATGCTCAAATCCGTACACAAACTAAAAGGAAGGATGATGGCTTTTTACCTACCACAAAACGCTGCATATATATTTCACCTAATTTAACCTCTCTCTATATCATTTCACCATTTGGTTTAAATAATTTTTCCTCCATTCGTTCTTATAATCCTATATCTATCCATCCCAAAATTTCACCTTGACTATGTTTTGAGAGCGCTTGGTTAGCAACTCTTAAATGATAATGAGTATAAAAATTTATTTTGCATCTATGCTCTCAAAATAAAAATGATATGTTGGAAAAAAATGGTTCCAATGGTGATTTCATTGCTATTGTTATGCCCCAATTTTGAAATAAAAGTGGACAACAAATGATTGTTGGTGGGGGAATATGTGAGTGATTGAAAAGAATGATTGTAGAAAAATATGATAATCAAAATGGAATAGTGATTACCTTAAATCTTATTTAAGAAGAAAGATCATGAACCATAATAATTACACTAATTTTTTGTTAGAGAAAATTAGTTGGTGGTATTATTTTATAATTAATTGATATTAAAGTTTATTTGAGACTTTAATAGTTGACCAATTAATTTTGGGTGTTGAAATTAATTTCTCGGAAATTAATTGTTACATGAGTGTTCTACTCTCGGAGTAGATGAGAATGGTGTATTCATACTCGCAAAACCGAATTTCGGTGAGTAAGAAATTGAATCGGAAGTCGAAAGGTATAACGCCTAATTTTTGGGAATTAAATGAGTCATTTAATTCATCCCACATTGGAATTTTAGAATACTAATATACATGATATTAGTATGGGAATAATGAAGTATAATAAATTATAGTTGATTGCTAGTCAATCAAAGCAGCCACACGCGCGCCCGCGGCCTTGGACTTGGTCTTGGTTCTTGACAATTGGACTTTGGGCCTTGGGCTAAATTCGTGGGACGTTATCAGCGTGATTTAAGGAAACGCGTTCTGGGTCAACTTGCCACCAACGAAAACGCGTCCGCATTTAATGCCCACGCGATTTTTCCTTCTGCATTGAGTGGAGGTTCGCCTATAATTAGCGTCCTCATGTATTTGCCTGACCAAACATTCATAAATTTCGCTCCTCCCTCCTGTCTCTGCATATAGAGTCTTAAGGCCAGTCCAGTTCGAAGCGCTCGTTCTGTTCGCCGGAGCTCCAAGACCTGTGGTGCTACACTCTTGAAGACGTTAGTGACTCTTTGGGGGTAAATTTCCAAGACGGAAGAGCACTACCGGGGGAAATATTATCTTGCGGGAAGAAGGCTTCCTTGACTCGTCACTGCTGCAGTTTTTTTTTTCTTTATTCTCTCCTTGTAACTAGTTATTAGAGTTGTAACTATTTTCTTTTTGAATTATTATTTCCGCAGTTAAAACATCTTTTAAACAACAATTTTTAATCTCATTCTCATTAGCATGAAAGAATAGTTAACCAAACTACTCCTTAATCATTAACTCGTCCATAATATGACAAAATTTCACCTTCTATCCACGTTAATAGTAAGGTAAAAATCATTTTCAGATCTGATATTCACCAACACTTGGTTTGTTTTCGATCAAATTAACACTACATTTTCAGGAACCGAGTCGAACAAGATATGCATGTACACCTGGCATCATTTTGGAGCATTCAAAATTTAAATTATTGAGAGTATCTTCACAATTAAGCCCAACAATGAGAAAGTGTACTCACATTTAACAAACTTGCATACTTAATTATCTGGTCAAATGCTTTTAAATATCGAGGCAAATATTAATTAATGAGCTTGTACCGTGCACTTATTTTACAACTAATATCTCATAAAAAATAATTAATATTTTTTAATAAAACAACTAATACTATCAAACTAATATTATTTATTGAAACAATTTGTACTATGAATAAAATGCAAACTAATTATACAATAAAATCACAAAATCTTCTATAAACAATTAAGTTTCATAATATGAAATTTATACCATTATATGTATCTATTGATATCATTGCGTGCATTCACCAATATCACTAGATTTATAAACTGAAATCAAAATATAAAATATTATGATATTAGTTCATAAAATAAAATTGGCCTACAATTTTTTTTTTTCTTAATGTAATTCATAATCTAGAGTCGACCAGAAGTCTCTGCTTAATTAGAAACTCATAGATGTAAATAAGAAAGAAATTAACATGTTCACAGCAAAATATATGCATGTCCAATTCAAGGCAAAATCCTTACACCATAATCACAGATAAATCTGAAAGAAATACCAGTAGAATTTCCCAGATCAAAAAACCTAATTAAACCAACATTAACAAAAAAAGTAAAAAAATTCCAGCTAGCGCAGAATCTCTCTCAGAAAATAAATTTGTCAAAAAACCCTCCGAGAAATAAAAAATAGTGTAATAAAGAAAAGAAAAAAGGGGATGGCTATGCAAATAAGACGAGTCGCCTAGAGCATTTAGTGCAGACATATTTCCTCTTGACGACAAATCCGATGGGCAAAAAACAGAGCTTCCAGCGGCGCTCCACATCCACCGCCGCCACCTTTCCGCCGCAATGAGGGCACGCCCCTGTCGCGTCTTGCCGCCCCAATTCTCTCTCATGAGAAATCATGTCTCCCCCTCCCTCTTACTTTTATTTTATTTTATTTTCCTGCTTTGTACTTTCCCACTGGTCTCCTTGTGTTGTGTGTATATATATACTAATAATTTTTAACCTTAAGATGTTTTTCTCAAATTTTACTGCGGTGGAAAAGTTTAATTCGGAGGAGTTTACAGTTGGAAATATTTAATGTCTTTATAGTGAATGACAAAAAGTAGGGTGTTAGTTACGATTGTTTTGTCTGCGCACTAAACTGGATTTTATAAGTGTAATGTTTTTTTCTTTGAATTACAAATAAATTTAAGATGGATGAATAAGACAAGTGTGTGAATAATTACAAAACGGAGGAAATACTTTTAATTATTTGTTAGGATTTTAAAATCGAGAAAAAAAATTTTAAAATCATAATTTTCCTGCATACTCAAATCCCTAACAAACGTAGCAAAAGTGACCATTCATACCCGGTAATATAACTAAACATCGAATTTTGAAAGTTATCAGAACTATTTTTTTTTATTTTTTTTTAAATTGGAGTGTTTTGAAACAAAAAATTATCAAAACTTTTATGTTTGATTAGGAATGGTGTGAACAGGATGAAGATGGTAAAAGGCAGATAAAGAGTAATCAAGTGAATACTGAATAGTAAGTATATATCACTACAAAAAAGATGGAGTTTAGCGACGAGAATTTTGCGACGGCAAGAATATCTGTCGCAAATTACTATCATTTGCGACGGATTTTTGTAAGTCGTCGCAAAAAATGAAAATTTGCGACGACTTAGGAAGTCCGTCGCAAATGATAGTAATTTGCGACGGATAAGCCGTCGCAAAATCTAGGGCCCACCGACTTGGTCTTGAACCGGCTACATTTGCGACGGAAAGGTCGTCGCAAATTTCAATTTTGAGTTTGCGACGGTCAATTCCGTCGCAAAACATACCCGTTTAAAGGTGACCGTTCGGGAAGCGACCCGTTTGCCTGATTTGCGACGGAAGAAGCCGTCGCAATTTTAAACTTTGTAATTGCGACGGACGAAAGCCGTCGCAATGCTTACATTTATATTCGCGACCTCTCGGGAAACGGCCCATTGACTGATTTGCGACGGAATGTCCGTCGCAAATTCGAGCCGTTTTACGCGTCTTATCGGGAAACGGTGCGTTGACTGATTTGCGACGGCTTTTCCGTCGCAAATCAGTAAGAAACGGCGTCGTTTTGCGTTTGACGGGCAAAATTTGCGACGGACAGGCGTCCGTCGCAAATTTTTTTCCACTTATTTATACAGGCCCGCCGCGTTGCAGACGGAGAAAGAGAGAAAAGAAGAAGAAGAAGAGGAAAAAGAGAGGAAAATGAAGGAGAAGTCGGGTGCCGTCGCTGTAGAGCCAATCCGTCCCCACCGAGTTCTCGTTTCGTCACCTTCTACAAATAAACCGTAAATTTTCTTCATTTTTACCGTTTAAAATTTAATTTTAAAGCATGTTTAGAGAATTGATTTTAGTTGAATTATTTGAATTATATTAGTAATGAATTGATTTTAGTTGATCGAATTTTAATTTAAAGCATGTTTAATTTTTTTTAAGTTTAGAATTGAATCAGTTGAATTGTTTAAATTATATTAAAAATAAATTGATTTTAGTTGAATTAGTTGAATTATAATTTAATTAGTTGATCGAATTTTAATTTAAAGTATGTTTAATTTTTGTTAAGTTTAGAATTGAATTAGTTGAATTGTTTGAATTATATTAGAAATGAATTGATTTTAGTTGAATTATAATTTAATTAGTTGATCGAATTTTAATTTAATTTTAAAGCATGTTTAGAAATAGTTGAATTTGTTAAGTTTAGAATTGATTTTAGCTGAGTTGTTTGATTTTAGTTGAATTGTTTTAGTAATTTGTTAATTTTTAATTGTTAAGCATGTTTAAATAATATTACAAAATAATTTTAGTTGCTTGATTTAAGTTTAATAATTTTACAAAATAATATTAGTTGATGATTGATTTTAATTTAGTTGAATGAATTTAGTTGAGTAGGTTGTTAATTGATTTTAAATAATATTAGTTGTTTGATTTTAAATAATATTAGTTGTTTGATTTTAGTTTAATATATAATTTATAAAATAATATTATTAGTTGATTGATTTTAATTTAGTTGAATGAATAATTCGTGAAATTTGTTATAGATGAGCGGACAAGGCAGTGGCAACGACAGTCAGCAGCCTCCGAGGGATGAGGAGGCGAGTCGAGGAGGACGAGGAGGGAGGAGACGACGGCCCTCACTAAGACCCGTGGTTCCACCTATTTTCAGGCCGAGGTCGGCCGAGGTCTCTATCAGAGACCTCTTCACAGCCTGGTGCGGGCTCCTCCTCCTCCTCACAGCAGACTGCTGAGGGCTCATCCTCCTCCCACCAGCATCCGGTTGTTGAAGGACGGATGCCTGTTAAGCCATGTGGTCATATGTAAGTTTTAATATTTTATACTCAATTTTTTTATTAATTAAAACCTAATTATTTTACTAACTTTGAAATTTTAATTTTACAGTTGGATTCCGGGTCATGAGGCTGCTAATCAGGTTTCCGACTCCATCTTTCGCGGTGGATTCGAGCCCACCGCTTACAGTTGGAGGTTAGTGTCCGATGCAAGAAAAAAGACATACTTCGAGGAGTTTAAGGTATTAATTTAATTTATTAATTCACCGTTTATTAATATCAAATATATAAACATATATTTACATTTAAATTGTAATTGCAGAAAGAATGTGTCTGGGCACCGGAGCACGATGACCAGATGTGGAGGAATTTCGATAAATATGGAAAGGAAAGGTACAGAGACCTCCTTTACAGAATGAGGGAGAAGTGGTACAAGAAGGGAGAGGCCACCGACTTGGGGCTTGACAGTGAAAGACGGTCGATTTGGGACCAATTCCTCCGCTACTGGGATTCCCCTGCATTCCAAGAGAAGTCGGCGAAAAACAAGGCGAATCGGCGTAGTGACCCTGATGGAGAAGGGATGGCAAGACATCGGGCCGGTTCTCGGTCCATTTATGAGCACGGGTTGAGATTTGTAAGTTTCGTCTTCAATTTTGTAGTTTTTGAATTTATATTATTTTTTTCCTAATTTTTATGAGTGTTGTTAATTTTTACTATCTTTTTTTCTAATTAGGCGGCGGAGCAAGGACGCGAGCCCTCTCATTTTGAGAGATTGCAGCCCGCCCACCCATTCGTCGAGGAGACTGGGAAGTCTACCTACGGCCGTACCACCGAGATCCACGTAAGTATTATTTCAATATTAATAGTATTATTTAAATTTTTAATATTAAAAGTATTTTTTATATTTTGTGTTCAATTTATTTAATTTTTTGTATAATTAATTTGCAGAGAAAGATGCTCGAGGATCTTGCCTCTCAGCCTCAGCCTGAGGAAACGGCAGAGGGGTCGGGGTCGATGCCCCCCACACAGCCTTCTGTTGACGTTCAAAATCAATTGTACTTCAAGAACGTCAAGGCTAAAAAGGGGCGGTTCGCTGGATTGGGCAGCTTCGGAAAGAACTTTTTCCGACCTCGTGGCTCAGGCTCATCCTCCTCTCAGTCTTCCATCGACTCTCATCCCAGTGAGGTCGAGAGGCAGCTTGCCACGGTGGTGGAGCAGATGAAGAACATGCAGAGGCAACAGCGAGAGAAGGAAGAGTATGAGAGGCAGCAGCGAGAGGCGCACGACCGGTATACAGCTGAGGTGGAGCGGTATCGGGCCGAGCTGCAGGAGTATACAGCCGCCATGCAGGCGTGGTGGCAGATATTCGCCTCTGATTTAATGCCACGAGCGCAAATGCCTGCGCCACCGATGCCGCCGATCCAGCCATCGATGCCGCCGATCCCGCCGACCCAGCCATCGATGTCGCCGATTGTTAACCTGGGCGAGGATGAAGAGGAAGACGGATTTAATTCCGATTGTTAAAAAAATTTGATTTTTAATAACTATGAAGTACAATTTTTTTTTTAGTTTGAATTGTTACTTTAATTTAATTTTTGAATTGTTACTTTAATTTATAATTTTGTGAATTTATTAGTTTGAATTTACTTTTATTTAATGGACACAACATTTATAAAAACAAGTGAAAAACGAAAATGAATTAATTTGGTGAATTATGATTTTTTTTTAAGCAAATGAACGAATTATAAATTTAAGCGGTAGTCGAAATAAATAGTTTTACAGAAATAATAAAAATTAAATGGCCCCAATATTTATAAAAACAAGTTAGAAACGAAAATGAATTAATTTGGTGAATTGTAGAAAAAAAAATGAGTCAATTTGGATACATATACAATTAATTGCGTACAAATGAACGAATTATAAATTTAAGCGGGAGTCGAAATAAATAGTTTTACAGAAATAATAAAAATTAAATGGCCCCAATATTTATAAAAACAAGTTAGAAACGAAAATGAATTAATTTGGTGAATTGTAGAAAAAAAAAGAGTCAATTTGGATACATATACAATTAATTGCGTACAAATGAACGAATTATAAATTTAAGCGGGAGTCGAAATAAATAATTTTACAAAATAAAAAAAATAGTTGGGCAAAATATTTTAATAAACAACTTAGATACGAAAAGAAATTAATTTGGTGAATTATAAAAAAAATGACTTAATTTGAATACATATACAATTAATTGCAAAAAAATAAACGAAAGTAGCTTGTGCCCTAGTGGCGCGCGCCCTCTCCTCTTGCACAAAAGGTCCCGTGTTCGATTCCCCTTGGACGCAAAAAATGGATTAATTGTTCCAGGCCTAATAAGACTAATATAGAAGGTGGGCTGCATATAACAAGGAATGGGCCGGTTGGCCCAGTGGTCCGCGCCCGCCCCGGCCGCCTCGGGTGCCCGGGCTCGAACCACGCGAGCCACTTTTTTTTTGTATAGGCTCGGTAATTTGCGACGGTCATATTCCGTCGCAAATATTTAATTTTGCGACGGAAAACAGCCCGTCGCAAATTATAACACAAAAAAGTATAAAAAATATATAAAAACATTTGCGACGGAATTTAGCCGTCGCAAATGTTGTTGACCCGATCGGGTCTGACCCGAAAAGTTTGCGACGGACTACTGTCCGTCGCAAATTCTGTGTGACCCGGCCGGATCTGACCCGCCGATTTTGCGACGGATTTGTCCGTCGTTAATTTGCGATGGATGGCTGAATCCGTCGCAAAAATTTGCTACGGCTGTTTTAGGTACGGATACGTGTCCGTCGCAGATCCCGTCGCAAAACACTGTTTGCGACAGATTTTCCGTTGCTAATTCCGTCGCAAAACAGTGTTTTTTTTGTAGTGTATGTGTGGTTAGGAATGGAAAAATATGGTTAGATAAAATTTTATATCAAATCAAGAGTGATATTATATTATTTTATTATTGTTAATTAGTAGACGAAATTAAAGTAGTAAAGAGAATGAGCGAGTGGTTTGATAAGTAAGATAGAAAATGAGTGAATGGAAGAAAAATAGTATAGAGGATGATTGAATAAAAATTGATGATGTGATATTTATGAAATTATGAGAAAATAAGTGTATTATAAAGATGAATTAGTATTTGAATTTGAAGTCATCCATAACAAGAGGAACCCTTTTTCTTTTTATATACATATATGTAGTTTTTTATGTTATAAGATGCTTTTCTCAAATTTTACTGCGGTGAAAAAGATTTATTTTGGAGGACTTTACAGTTGGAAATATTTAATGTGTTTTAATGCGAAAGAGTTTTGGATTTTTTCACTTGAATGGGCAGTTATTGGTAGAGTGAAAATGATGTGTGGTTTTCCAACAGAAACCATGTTCTTGGCTGTTAGAATCGCTTTCGCATTGCCAATATCGTTTCTCCTATTTTCAGCATTTGAAAGCTGGATTCCACACACCCCACTATAATATACAATTTTGGACTCTTTGCTCTACCTTTTACCCTCTCCAAATCGGATGCTAAGTCGCTATTATTAGAAACACAACTTGTGTGGAATGCACAGTTCATAGTAAAATGGTTTCACACAAGTCTTACCCTATTAGAAAAACACTTCACTAACTCGATTCTTAACAAAATTACTGGTTACTGATATTCGAAAATGTGCACCGAATTGATTTACATAAAGGAAAATAATTAAATGAATTAATTTCACACCTCTTTACAAGTTTGAACTTTTAGACGAAACACAATTCTTTTATGGTATTAGAGCCAAAAGACTCACGTCCAGACAAAGATCCTGAGTTCGACTTTCGGTAAGAACAACTCCGCCATCGCCCATATTAAATTGTCCATTTGAACCTCCCTAAAGATATAAGAGATTAGGGGGAGAGAAGGGGACATGTGTTTTGTGGTGGAGCAATAGTATTTTTAGATTTTTTACTAGTGTTTCAAATGCTGTTTTATTTATAAAAATGTTAGTGGGACCCATTGAATATACATGTGGATGGATGATGGATGGACCGGGTTATATGGAGTGATGAAGTTTGGATCGATAAAACCAATGTGGAACAATACGTAATCCAGTAAAATTCATAGCTTGTGAAATTTTCTTGTTGACATAGTATTATATACACTTACATATTACATTCTAATAATATAATGGTTTTGCAAACAATAATATTATCATCTATAAATAATCATTATTATTGTTTAATGATGTGCTATACACAAGATATGAACTTCAATCTCTTGTAAAGAGAGTACTTCAATCTCTTGCAAAGAGAGTGGCTCGATATCAATCCATTTTTTTATATTTTACTTTTCACTCACATTTTAAAAATTTAATAAGTTTCTCTTTTCAAATCTATTTTTAATGTACTATATATCAAATTAATCGGTCTTGTACGATCTTTAATTTACATACATATTGCATATATAAAAAGTTAAAATTAAGATTTAATATATAAACTTTAACATTTTTAAAATGTTATTAATTGATTTTAGTATTTGTGATGAACTTGGTGTATAATTAATAGAGATAATTGCATGTATATTATTTTAAAAAATCTTACATTGGTAAAAAATATTAGTAAGAAATTAAAATAAAAGATCCAAAGATTCAATATTTTGACCGACAAGATAAATTAATTTTAAATTTCTATCACAAATTTTCCAATTATAAAATTTATCGATTAATATCCATATCGTGCACGACCTAAAATAATTTCTAATCAGAAGAAATCATGGGTGACAGATGTTAGTAAAGCTATATGAAATTTTTGTTAGACGTTTTATATTTATTTTAGAAGTTTAGTCATTATAATTTTAGGATATCATTGTTGTCTAACTATTCAACAATTTATATCATATAGAGAAAATTTAGCTTCTTATACATTCTAAAATAATATAGGATGTAACAGTTTGTTATAATAAAAAAAAAAAAAAACCTCAGCCAAACGTAATTCAAAAGGTGTTGTGTACGTATTAAAAAAGAAATCAAACTGAAATACATAAAATACAAATGATACAACTACTTTTTAACCATATTAACATGGTGTAACGAAGCAAGACAAAGAAAAGCTTCTTTACGTTATTTGGAAGCCAGGGTTCTAATAAAAGGAGCTTGGCCTTTTTTCTTTTTGGTTATTATGGAAAAAGGATCTGACTTAAAGCTAAAATGAATGAAGATAGAAAGGAAAAGCCTTCTTTATGCAAAAATATCACTCTGTATGTGTTTTTCGAAACTACTTTTGATTCAGGAGATATCAATTAATTGAGCATGACATATTTTGTGAGTGAAAATAATGAGCCCCCAATTCAATTTAAAAAAACAAAATTGATTTGTTGGTCTCATAAGAGACCATCTTAATTATTAGTCCAATGAGATCAAATGAAATCTTTAATAAATATATGTTTCCTTATGCAATAATTTATTATAATTGATCATCTGGAAAACTAATACACTGGTATGACACGGGATAGGCTTCCCTATAAAATTTATTTACAGTATAAAATTGGATTCATTTAATAATACCATAACGTTTATTTATTAATACTATTAATTTTATAAAGTGTAATATTATAGTATTGAACACAAACAAACATGTCGAAATGTGTTATTAATGGATTCTCTCCCATCAGAAGATGCATCAAAATTTAACTGACTTTATATACTCATGCCATACATAAGTTTATTACCCCTACCAAATTACTTTGGTTGATTAAAATTGTTTTTTTGGTTCAGGCGTTCGAGGGGTGTTATTGATTTGAATTTTAGGCCTAGTTAATCCCATTTTTCAGATAAGAATCCCCATTATTTAAGGAAAACATAATTTTTTGTTAGAAATTTTATACCCATATTAAAAATTCCATAGACAATTCTATACCATCTTGTAGTATGAACATAAAATTATGTAAGATTTGGTAGATTTAGATGTGGATGATTTTGATGCTTTTAAGATGTTCGATGAAATGTCTCTTGAATATAAACATATCACTTTTATAGTTAAAAACGTATTATTTTTCACTTTAAAAATTTATCACTTTTCAAAATATATAACGTTTAATTTAAAGTTATAATGCTTTCTCTTAAAAGTGATTATCACTTTTCAATTAAACATAATCAAGTTTCGCTTAAAAGATTATTACCTTTCGATTTTGATATGAATAGTTACCGGCAAAATTCTTATGGATTAATTATTAGTTAAATGGAGCTTCTGACACATAGACCATTAGATTTATTTCATTTCACAAAGGACGCACATTACAATATTTACTGATGGAATTATTGGTTAAAGTTTGCTATTTGATTGCATTTGCAGTCCTTTACATATACCTTGGCATGAATCGAACCCCACACTGTAATTGTCAGTCACTACTACACATTTGGACTTGGAGAGCTATACTTGGAGAGCTGTTAAAAAAACCGCTCTCCAAGACATAGCTTGGAGAGCGGTTTAACATAATTATATATATATAAAAAAAAAAAAGGCTAAGACAGCGGTTATTAACCGCTGTCCAAGTTCTAGGCTAAGAGAGAGGTTTATAACCGCTGTGTAAGAGGAAAAATGCAAGAGAGCGGTTTATAACCGCTTTCTAAGTGAGGACTTGCAGAGCGGTTTTAAACCGCTGTCTAAGTGGGTCTTGGATAGCGGTTTTTAACCGCTGTCTTAGTGTATCCCTTGGATAGCGGTTTTTAACCGCTGTCTTAGCCTTTGACCCTTTATCCCCAATTGACCAGCCCTAATTTTCAGACGCGTTTTCACCATATTTCCTCCCCTCCCGTCGCCCACTGCCACCACCACCACCACCGTAGCATTCCTCCCCCGCGAAGAGCCACCGTGCGCCGCCCCTCCCCCGCGCGAGCCCAGTCCGCGGCCCATTCCGCCGCCAGCGACGAGCCACCGTGCGCCGCCCCTCCACCGACGCGACGACCCATCGCGCGCCGCCCCTCCACCGCCGCCTCTCCGCCGTTCTCTTTCAGGTATGTATATAATACATATTTTAAATGAAATAAATTGTATATATATATATATGAATGTATGAATTGTTAACCTCAAATTAATGAAAATATATTTGTGAATGAGATTAATGCTTATATTGGACAGTAAATTATGTAGAAATGATGAAATTAGTATATGTATATATATATGAACATGTATGAAAATGTATATGCATGTATTGATGAAACATTGGTTAATTGAAGGCTTTAGGATTAATTTTAGATGAAATTGTTGCAAGTTATGTTTAATATGTTAAATTATTTTAGATGAAATATATTGTTAGAATTTTAGATGAAATTGTTATAATTTGTTAGAATTTTTTATGGACATATTATAATTTTTTAGAATTTTAGATGCATGTTAATTAGTATTAAAATGTTAGACTTTATTTCAAGAGGTTTATAGATGAGAAATATTGAAGGCTTTAGGAATAATTTTAGATGGAATTGTTAGAATGAATGTTAGGATTAATATGTTAGAATTTTAGATGAAATTATTTTAGTGTGCATGCTAATTATAGTATTAAAATGTTAGAATTTATTTCAAGAGGTTTATAGATGGGAAATATTGAAGGCTTTAAGAATATTTCTAGATGAAATTGTTAGAATGCATGTTAGGATTCATATGTTGAAATTTTAGATGAAAGTGTTTTAGGGTGCATGTTAGGATTAATATGTTAGACTCAACACGTGTGTTTTTCGATTAATCTATATAGGCATCTCTAGTTCTATATGGATCGAAAGTGGGTTCGGGCAGATAGATTATCAGAGGAGTATAGGAATGGGGTGGAAGAGTTTTGTAATCATGCAATTAGACACTGCACCGACCATCGATACATTCTATGTCCGTGTTGGAAATGTATGAATGGAAAAACTGTTAGTGGTCGAGAAAGTTTGTTTGACCACTTGATGTGTCACGGTATTGATAAAACATATACCGTTTGGACATTTCATGGTGAGGGAAGAGATGGATGTAGCTCTAGCAACATAAGAACTGACTTTAGGTTTGAAGATACAGTGGATGAGGATAGTTTCAGAGATGTACCGAATGTTGATACATCGAGTGGGGATGACACCAATCTGCGAGATCACCCTTATATGTTTGAAAAATTAAGGGATGGCGCTGGATTGCCCCTTTGGCCCGGGTGTAAGAAGGCAACAAAAGTGTCAGCTGTGTTGATATTGTTCAACCTAAAAGCAGCACATGAGTTATCTGATGTGTGCTTCTCAAGTATGCTGGAAGCAATTAGTGGTCTATTGCCCGATGGAAATGTACTGCCTACGAAAGCATATGAGGCTAAGCAAATGCTTAAGTCCATCGGGTTAACACATCAGAAAATTCATGCTTGCCCGGGTGATTGTATCTTATTTCGGAAGGAGTACGAAGACCTCGATGAATGTCCCAAGTGTGGGAAGAAGAGATATCTGAAGAATAAATCTCCAGCGAAGGTGATGTGGTACTTCCCAATAATACCAAGGTTCAGGAGAATGTATAGTAGCGGTGTGGATGCTAGAAATTTAACTTGGCATCATGATGATAGGATCGATGATGGAATGCTAAGACACCCTGCTGATTCACCCCAGTGGAAGACATTCGATGCCAGACATCCAGAATTTGGTGACGAGCCACGACACTTGCGTCTTGCACTCTCAACTGACGGAATGAATCTGTTCGGTATCCAAAGTACCAACCACAGTACATGGCCAGTGATTCTAATGGTTTATAATCTTTCACCGGAGTTGTGCATGAAGCGCACTTATATGATGTTGTCTATATTGATATCAGGACCCAAACAACCTGGTAACGACATAGATGTATATCTGGCTCCTTTGATAGAGGACTTGAAGCTCCTGTGGGATGAGGGCGCCGATGTGTATGGTGCTTATAGAAAGGAGAATTTCAAGTTGAAGGCCATGTTGTTTGGGACTATCAATGACTTCCCCGCTTATGGGAATGTATCTGGATATAGTGTGAAGGGGGCCGATGCATGTCCTTGGTGTACCACGAACACAGATCACATTCGTTTATGTCATTGTAGGAAGACTGTTTATATGGGGCATAGAAGGTGGTTGGAGCCAACACATGAGTACAGAAGAATGGCCGATGCATTCGATGGCACAATCGAGACACGTGGAGCACCACGTTTATTGTCAGGTACAGATGTATTGAACGAGATGAAGAATGTCAACACACAATACGGAAAACACTTTGCAAAGAGTCTCCCAACTAGAGGCTGGAAGAAGGAATCAATTTTCTTTCAATTGCCCTATTGTAAAGAGTTGTATGTTAGACACTTCATTGATCTAATGCACGTTGAGAAGAATGTTTGTGCTAGTTTGCTCAATACTCTGCTAGCTGATAACAAGTCTAAGGATGGTTACAATGCAAGAATGGATATGGTTGATATGGGTATAAGAGCTGAACTGGCACCTGTGTATGAAGAAGGTAAACCACCGAAATTACCTCCTGCTGCACACACCTTGTCCAAGAGTGAGAGAAAAATTCTTCTTCAAACACTAAAGGATGTGAAAGTACCAGAGGGTTATTCGTCCAACATACATAGACTTGTTTCAGATGATGGCGTGAAGTTGATGAATCTGAAATCGCATGACTATCATGTCATCATGGAGAATTTCTTGCCCATTGCAATACGTTCTATCTTGCCTGAAAATGTGCGCATAACCATAACAAAACTTTGTTGGTTCTTCAAGGCAATGAGTAGCAAAGTTATTGATCCTAGAAAATTGCTTGGTTTTCAGAGACAGATTGTGGGGACGCTTTGTGAGCTTGAAATGTATTTTCCTCCTTCATTTTTTGATATAATGATTCACTTAACCGTTCATTTGGTTCACGAGACAAGGATGTGTGGTCCTGCTCGTATGCGATGGATGTATGGTGTAGAGAGATATATAAAAGTGTTGAAAGGGTATGTGATGAATATGTACAGGCCGGAGGGATGCATTGCAGAACGCTATTTAGTAGAAGAAGCAGTCGAGTACTGGTCTGAATTTATTCCGAATGTCGCTGCAATTGGACTTCCAAGTACCCGATACACCAATAGAATGGATGGTGAAGGCATTACCGGTGGCCAACCTGTAAGTGTTAGTATGAAGGAGCTAACACGGATGCACTTGTGTGTACTTCACAACACGGTCGACGTGCTTCCTTTTATTGACCTGCACATGCAGGCACTTTCTGAGTCTTTTCCCACCAGAGCTAGATCATGGATTGAAATTGAGCACAATCGCACGTTTGTTGACTGGTTCAATGGTTATGTTGCAAATATGTTGTCACAGGATAAAGACTCGGTGAAAGAAAGAGTTAAGTGGTTATCCAGATTACCTGATAGACATGTGTATTCATACAAGTGTTATCTTATTAATGGATACACGTTTTATACCAGAGATCATGATGCCACAAGTACAATGCAGAATAGTGGGGTGTCTATTACTGCAACTGCATGGAATCAGTCGAATACCACTTACTTTGGACAGATTGTCAACATTTGGGAACTCGACTATGTTGGTCACCGTGAGCCAATTTTCGATTGAAGTTGGGTGAGGATCCCAAATGGGGTCCAAGTTGAACGTTCTGGGGTTCGTACGCGTTGATTTGAAGAATGTGGGATACAGAGATGACTCTTACATAATGGCTAGTCAAGCTCAACAAATTTTCTATGTCCCCGACCCAGTTAACAAGAAATGGTCAATTGTGCTTCTGTCAAACAAATTTAACCATAGTTACCAGATCAACGATCACGTCGATGAAGATGTTGACATGATTGATGATCCTTTCCAGAACTTCACTCATTATGTACCCTCTTTCGATGATTCTGCAAATCCCCGTCCGTACCAGAGAAAACTTACAAGTGATGATGAGTATATCAATCCGGATCTCGTCAACATTCTTGGTCATGAACAAGAAAAGTCAACCAAAAAACGAAAAAGAAAAATCAGTGCTAAAAAGAAATGTATGACTTTATTGAATGTTATTGTTTGTGCTTTATTAAATGTTGTTTCTTTATAATTCTTACATATTTTTTATTTTACTTCGCAGGATCATGGATTATTTGCCCTATGATAGAGATGATGGAGATGATCCAGCTTATTTTCCATATGCTGGAGATGAGCCAGATGATGGAGATGATCCAGATGACGGAGATGATGACACAAGACAGGATAACACTGATGCTCCCACCTCTAGTAGCTCTGGAGAGAAGCGCAAGAGGGGTATAGTCACGATGACTTCACTGAAAAAAGACCGTAGCAAAGGAAAATTAGTGAAGGTAATTTTAATACAATTGAACAGTTTAATTGATATTATATTAATTAATTGTCTGTTGACCTAATGATATCATTGAATTGCAGTTATCATTCAATGAGTATGGGCAGCCGATAGGACCATAGAGTGCGAAGTTGGCGTACTTCATTGGGTCTGCAGTCAGGAGAGTTGTCCCTATCGTACTGCCATGCAATGACTGGCGTAAGCCTGAGATGACTCCTTTCAAGGAAGCGATATGGGATGAGCTCGTGGTATGTTAATTAATTGTAGTGCATATTAAAATTGTTGTATAATTTTTTTTTTTATGTGAAATTACTAAATATAAATTGTTACATTCTATATGTATATGCAGTCAACATTCATTGGCCTTGATCACACAAAGAAACATGATATACTTAAACAAGCTGGAAATAAGGTCAAAAATTTTCGGACTTTTCTGAGGAATAAGGCACGAGACCCGAAGACTGGTTTGTATTCGCCTACGCCGCCTAAAGACTATGCGGAATCCCCTATGGTGGCTCCTTATTGGCAGGAGTTTGTGCGTAGATCTATGCTTGATGATTTCAAGGTAAAATTGATTAATGTTATTTCACCTATTATTTTTTTTTCAGTATTTATCTTATTTATATTACACTGTAGGAAAAAAATAACAGAAATAGCATACAAGCTAAGAATATGGAGGCGCGATATCGTGGATCTTCCAGAGGTTATGCACGCATTAGGGAAGATTTGGTGAGATTTGCTAACTTTTAATTTTTTTTATGATCATTCACTTCATTAATATATATTCAGTTTTAATGATTTTTTACATGTTTATTATTATCGTAGAAAGAAGAAAAAAGGAAAGGTGGAGAGAGTGCACCTGTTGTTACCCGTTATGAGTTATTTCAGACTACAAGAAAGACTCGAGATGGGAATGTTCCCGATCCCAAAACACAGCATATCATTGATGAAGCGGTAATTCATCCATTATTTTTATCTTTAACATTATAAACTATTATTTAATTTGAAATGATTTAATAATATTTGTTTGTTATTTAGGAGCGCATATCTCAGAGCATGACGCCCGACGAGGCTCGCACTGTGGGGACTGATGATCTGTTTGCACGGGCAATAAATTGTCAGGAGCATCCCGGACGCATACGGGGACTTGGATTTGGCGTCACGAAGAAATCATTGAGTATGGCACCTGGTATAGCGGCTATGTCTAAGGTGGATCAACTTTCAGCACAGGTTGCCGACTTAGCTAAACAAGTTTCGATGATATCAAACCATCAAATGAGATACGGGATGTCATCTAGTGGTGCTAGCTGTGAAAACAGTACTCCTATGTTTTCCGCTGAGGCTAGAGAGAGTGCTGTTAGAAACAATGCTTCAGACGACTTTCATGATGCACTTCTAAACGTCTCCAAGGTATCAGATGTATCTCGTATTTGTTTTAATTAAGTACTAGTATAAATTTTCTAACTGAATATCCTCTTCGAACAGACGACTCCTTGTTACCTTTATTTGGATTATCCTCTTCGGTTGGTGGCCACTGGAATGTTGTTCGATAGCTCCAGTGGAGTGATCCATGGTCGCCCAATCACTCCTGGTTTTGTGAAAGTCACCCTCACTGTACCTGAAATTGGACAAGAGACTTCACTGTTGCCAAAACCAGAAGATGTGGCCACCACAGTCGGAGACGCGATCGGGCATTTCCTCGAATGGCCGCAAAACTTGGTTTCTCTCACAAAAAAGGTAAAATACATGTTATTAAAGTAATTAATAAGTCAATTTATTTTAAATAATATTACAAATATTGATTGTAGATACTCCCGACTCCACAAAAGACTACACAGAGGGAGAGACCAGGGGAACCAACTGTTGGTGTGCGCAGACGGCGATTAGGGTACCCCCTGGCCGGAGACGTACCCCACGATGTCACTGTAATGAGTACGGTGCACTACATGGTGTCCTCCAGGTTCAATACAATCACAGTGCCCATTAATGCTTACTTTAACTATGTTGGATATGAGGAGTTCATCATACGAGATTATGTCGAAGAAGTCTTCGATGACAAGTGGTTGAGTGCAACTACCATGACTTTTTACCTCAGGTGTGTTTACTTAATTCTCAACATTTACTTCATTTATAGTTTAACTTACTTATTAAATATTAATATTAGCGTATGTTGGTTAAAGGTATTTGGGCGAGGTATATTTAACCGTAGATGTCGTTGCAAGTGCAAAATATTCCTTCATCTGTCCCCAAGTGTGTAGCATTTTTGGTAATAGGACACAGTATATGAACGACATTGTTCAACATATGTTGAAATATACAGAGAGAGACCATCTCATTTTTTGGCCAAACAATGTGGGGTAAGTATAATAAATATTTCATAAAAAAATTTATTTATACGAACAAGCGATTAATTTTAATTTTGTTAATATAATGTAGTAATCATTGGGTGATGTTGGCCATAAGAATGAGGGATCTTACTGTGTATTATTTGGATCCAGCTACGGATGGGGTGTATACAAATCGTCCCGATCTTATAGCATTTATGGAAGGGTACGTAAGTTAATTTTTAATATTCTCATATTATGATTTGTTTTACTTTTAAGATGAACTGACTCTAATGTATATTTATTTTTTAAAATAATTATATAGTGTGATGGCAATGTATCAGACTAGTCTTCCAGGTAAAAAATCAGATACCACCAATATTAGTAAAGTGCTGTGGAAAAACATTAAGGTAAGTTACTTTAGAAAATTAGTAAATCTATAGAAAATAATCATAGTTATAGTACATGATTGTAATTGTTAATCAATAGGTTCCGAGGCAGCAAGATGGCAATCACTGTGGACATTTTGTGTGTTGCTACATTGAAGATATAATCTTGACTTCTCGGACGACCATTCCTGAAGAAGTAAGTCGATTATCGATTTATTTTAAATATGATTGAATAAAAAATGTTTATTATTTAATTAAATTTTCTATGTAATTTGCAGTTTGTGCATAGGCCTCGGATCCCTTTTTACAACAACGCTCGAATGGAGAAATGGAAGATGGATTGGATTGGGTATCTTTACAATCGATTCTTGTAACATTATTATAACTTTTGATAGCATCATATAACTTATATATTAATTTGTGATGAATTAATATTTCATGTTATTGGATCTTATATTATATTTATTTGATGTTACGAATAAATTATTAGTATATGTGTTTTGGTAATTTTGTATATATTAGCAGGTTTATTATTTAATTGAAAAAAATATATATTTAATTGAATAAAATATATATATAATTGAAAAAAACGGTTAAAAAAGCAGGTTTATTAATATATATATAAATAAAAAAAATTAAAAAAGATCTTGGACAGCGGTTAATAACCGCTGTCTAAACAAATAAAAAAAAATAGAAAAGGCTCTTGGAGAGCGGTTATTAACCGCTCTCTTAGTGTGGCACTTGGAGAGCGATTTTTAACCGCTCTTTAAGAGTGAGCTTGGATAGCGGTTATTAACCGCTCTCTTAGTGTGGCACTTGGAGAGCGGTTTTTAACCGCTCTTTTAGTTCTTCCTCTTGGAGAGCGGTTCAGAACCGCTCTCTTAGCTCCTACCTTGCACAGCGATTTCTTAACCGCTCTCTTAGACTAACATAGCTGTTTCTTAGAAAGCGGTTTTAACCGCTTTCTAAGTGGAAAATCAACCGTTTTCTAAGGTCTAATTTGTACTAGTGAGTTTTCAATTGCTTGGACTATGCTCAAAGGCAAAAACTTAATTTGTTATAAATGTCATTTTATTATTTTTTGTTACGTGAATCCTGCCATTTCATTATATACACAAAATATATTGATGAAGTAACACTTCCCTGTGACAACCCAATCGTCTCACGTAAAGCATTCTCACAAATAATTAAAAAGACAAATTTGAAATATTAATGGGCAAATCCATATACTTACTACTCTAATAATAAAATATTCTAGAATTAGAAACCAAGTATATCAAAAGCTCTGGCGAGGATATCTTTTAGCCATGAACTCGGCTGATGAGAAACAAAACGTTCTTGCCATTAAAAAGTAAGGGTTAACTACTTAAACTAAAATTAGATCAAGCATTTGTCATTGATGAATGATGATGTAAAATTCAAGATAAAATATGATAGTAAAACAGTTGAAGATGCCGTGTGGGAAACATCATGTATCTGGAATCTAGCTTTGAATTCGAATCTGATCGATCAGGAGAACTTCTAAATGGCTAGTATAAATCAAATTTAATAAGAGAAGTTGATAACAATATGCTAAATAGATATGCAACTTCTCTATTTGGTACACATTCAGATTAATTGAAACTTATCAAGATTTGCCAATTTTTACAATGGACCATACCCATGGACCATGTTAGGAGAGATCCATATATGTTATCTCCAAAATCATGAGTTTGGACCATTTGAATTTCTTTTCCCCTTAATTTTTATTTTCATCTAAAAAAAAAAAGATTAGGAGAATAAGACCCCTAGTTTACGCTTCCAGCAGTAAATAATATTTTGCTAATTAAGAGACAATAGCATAGAATTTCCACAACACAAACCACAATCAAGAATAAGTTGCAAGTCATGATCATATATAAATTTGTGATTACCGTAAATTTTAAAATTTATACAGGTAATTGTCTAAATATAAGGGGTAATAATTGTTTGGTTCAATTGTTGTAAAAGTCATGATGGTGAACGAGATAATCACTTAGACCTAGTCATAGACCTCACAGTTTGACTACGATCCAATGGTCCGAAAAGAAAACAATAAATACTAAGAAAATAATAAATTACTAATGAATTGCTGAATTTATTAGGCTCAGGCTTAATTTGTTAGATCTTTTATTTTGAGCTCAAATGCTTTATTTATAGCGTTATAAATGCATGAATGTTGCCCTAAATTCCTAAGTCTGAAACATGCATTAAACCAATTGTTTGTTTTTTTTACAAGATCTGCCTTGAATCGGCTACAACAAGAATTTTTCCTTTGATATACTGACATATTCTTTGATAATTGAGAATATTATGTTATTGTAGATCTCTTAAATTAAATGGGCACCAAATCCATCACATCTCTTAAGTGCCATGTGACTTGCCTCATCCAATTTCGCCCGAAGTGAGAGTGCTCATCTAGCGATCATGCCTAGAAGCATGAAAAGAGTCCACTGGGACAGAAAAACTTGCTTAAAATTTTTGAAAGGACGAGGGACCTTGCCCGCCAAGACAACGGGCTCCCAATGCTTGCCCGAGTCACTCATACTACTCGCCATAGTACTGACAAGCATTCAGAGTCACTAATGTGGTAACACTATTAATAATCATGGTACAACAGTGCTCTTGAAATTTTGCTCTGAGACGCAACACATTTAACTCATTATATATTATTTATTATTATTAATAGAAATTAATACAGATCCCTACAAAATACGGACAATATCTGCAAATTGTAACAAGGATTTCCCCATAGAACAAATACCTACAATTATGTCAGCACTCTCTCTTCCCATGTCACACATATCTCTCGTGTCATCTCTCTCTCTCTCTCTCTCTCTCTCTCTCTCTCTCTCTCTCTCTCTCTCTCTCTCCCCCACACACTTCTCTCTCTCTTATCTCCCACATTTAATTTAATCTATATATATATAAAAGTAGAAGTGAGGAGAGAGAAAAAATTGTATTTATTGGAGCAAGTGAAGTGCACTTGCTTTATGGTGCAATAGTGAGTCTCACTCTCTACTAAAGAGAGTGGATCAATTTTACCAATTTCTTTTCTTTTTTACTTTGCACAAATAATTTCAAAATTATTTAACTTTTTAATTTTAAATATATTTTCAACACACTATATATCAAATTAAATTGTCTTTTGAACATTTTTAATTTAACATATATATTGCACAAATTAAAAAAATCATATTTAAAATATTTATTTTATTATTAAGTGTTTTCTATTGACTTTAACTATATGATTGATTGAATTCAAATAATTTTTATTTAGACTATATAAGTTTTTTTAATATTTAAATAATTTTATGAATTTAGTATACAATTAAATAATTATAATACTCATATATATACAATATAATCTTTACATATTAATTGATTTATGGATAAAATAAATTTAATTTAAACTTTTTTTATAATCGTTCATTATATAATTTCGCATTTAAAATTTATAATATTCAATCCGTGCATCGCACGGGAGAAATACTAGTTAATCCTAATAATCAAATACATCACCCAACCCGTTAAAACACTTTCAACCTCCTTGTGCAAACTCTCTCTCTCTCTCTCCCCTCCTTCAACCACTATCACATCACCTCTTTGTTTAAACAAATCCACCGTTGACTACCTCCCGCAGACTGTCGATACTCTTCATGACTCGAGTACTCAGGTTTGACCGAAGGGGGTTTTTTTTTTTCACATTTTTGCACGTCTTAAACAATCAAACACGACCAAAAAACAAATGGAATTGTTCTAGCATGCAAGTATATGACCTAGTTATATCGATTATGACCCACACTTTCGTGTTTGTGATTTTAGATCTCCAATACTTATGAACTTGAGTTGAATATGCAAATATTTTAGGTGTACGAGCAAATATAATTTTGCATTGTGCAAAAACTTAAGACTTGTGCGTAATTTTATTCACATTGTGCAACCTTAGAAATGAAAGCTAAATGTAGAAGTTCCTCAATCTTTTTTTTTTTTGAATTTGTAGTTTTCAAATTTAAATATGTAATTGTAGAACATTGGATATGTAAATTTTAAATTCATAATGAAAGATGGTTTTTTTTTTTTCCTGAATTGTCCAAATATTTTTGCAAATTGTTCAAAACATTTAATCTTGTATGCAATTTAAATAGGCACGAAAATTGAAAGCTAGTCTGAAATTAGAAAGCAAATCATTAACTGTGCAAAATAATTTTAGTTTCTATGCAAAATTAATTAGGGTCCGTATAACACAAAAATGACTCGAAAATTGAGGGCCCATAAATTATAAGAAGGTCAAACCTGAAACAAATTTTGGGAGTAATGAAATTCAAAATTTAAAAATAACCAAAAAATAGTTTTGGTAATTGTGCACATGCAAGTATGTTCAAAAGCCGGCAAAATGGGAGCGAGGATGACTCGCATTATGTAGATTTTTGTTCTATGGGAAAATCAATATTGCATTTTGCAAATAAGGGTCCCCATTTGTAGGTCTATGTATAAATCCATATTATTAATATTATTACTATCATTTATATGAAATATAATAGAAATTTGACAAAACATATTGTGAAGTAGTCTCATCATATAATTTGTTTGCATTTTATGTGTATCTTTTACCATTATTAATTATTTAATTAAAATATATATGCACTATTAGTTTGATGGTAATATTTTATAATAAAAATATCTAATACAATTTGAATTGTACAACGAAATTGGTTTACATTTACTCTTGAAATTTTAATTAGAAATTTACTTTTATATTTGAAATATGACTTTTTGACCAAACTTATATAGAAAATAAATAAAATAAAGAAACATCACCTTTATATATATTAATTCATTTATTTTTCTCTGGTGACTTTGATATAACTTATGCCTAATTAACTGAATGTATTAACTGGTCCCTCTAATCTATATGAATGTTAATCCTAAAAATTAATGCCTAGGCTTCAAGCAAACTTCGTCATCGTATGTGACATCTTTCTGGTTTTAGAGAATTTTTTTCAGGTTTTTCATCTTATGTGTCTTACCATAAAATCATATTTGAATCTGATTGATTGATATATTAGTGACTAATTTCATTATTGATTCTTATCTACAATTAGGAATTAGGTGATGCTTCTGCAGAAGCTTAATTGAAGTTTGTATCAAGATAAATTTATGAAAGATATATTCAATCTCTTCCTCCAGTTTTGTTTCCTTTGTTATTATTAATTATCTGTCAAATAGTTGTTAAAATTTACTCCCTCCGATTCAAAATGATTGATGTTTTAGGGTAGAATTTTTGTTTCAAAATATTTGATGTTTTACTAATTTTTCACTTTACTTCTCCATTATACCCCTAATCAATTCCCAAAAAAAACTCGCTCATATTGAAATTTACTTTTAATAAATTTATTAGGAGCTGAAATTAAGGAATTATGAGGGTATGTTTGTCAATAAACACTAATTCTTAATTTCAACAACAAATGTTAAAACATCAATCTTTTTGAATCGGAGGGAGTAATAAAAATGAGTATAGAATTCAACTACATTTTAATTTTGAGTGGTTATAGGGTGCATCCAAGTGCATAGTATGCACTTGGATTTTGTACCCAATTTCCAATCAATTTTGACCAAAAATTCAAATTCGCGGGTCAAACCTGACCCGACAAAAAATTTGTGGGTCTCGGGCCGAGCAAAAACAGGGTTGAAAAACAAAGCTCGACAGGAGGCGCAGGGGACGCGAAGGAGTGCGGTGGAGCTCTGCTCTTCTAGAGAGGCGGCAATCTCCTCCGACACCATCTACGACTACAACTTCATCTCTAGATCCACCAAGTGTTTCTCAATCGGATCCTGCGGATGCTTCTGCTGAACCACCTCACTTATTCATGTCTGGATCGAACTCCTCCTTCGAGAATGCACTCCACCATCATCTTTGGGGGTTTTCAACGCACTGAGATCCACCATCATCTTTGGGATTCTAATTCACGATTAATGCTATGAAAATTGATTACTGAAATCGCATTTGAAAAACTGAAGATATTCCAGTATTTCTTCAGCAACGTGAACTGCCAATCTTGGCTCTAGATCAGGCCGCCAAGATTGAGGAGTCGTGTGCGTTAATGAAGCAGAGTCGAGACTCCATTGAAACATATGTGTGATAAGGAAGAAGGCATGATTGTGATATGTGATCATCTTATTTTTCATTTGAAGCTAGCATTAATGACATTATCAATGATAAATCTTTTTAAAATGTGAAATTTGATGATTAGATGCAGCAAGTATATCTGTAGATTGAAAGTACTCCAACTAACCATACAATATACAATTGTTGAATAATTCTTGGGGTATTATTGATTATAACTTGGGGTATTGTTGATTATAACTTGGGGTATTGGTCATTAAGTCTCGGGATATTGGTGAATAATTTTTTGGGGATATAACTTGGAGTATTGGTGATTATAACATGGGGTGTTGGTGATATAACTTGGAGTATTGGTGATATAACTTGGAGTATTGCTACGAAGCGCACGCGATCCATTTGCGACCCAGTTTGTTGTCAGACCCGCGAATTTTTTGGTCGAGTTGGACCTGACCAGCGAGTTTTTACTTTTTGGTCAAAATTAATTTTAATTTTTTGGTCTTAATATGAAATTTTTCTTTTTTGGAAGAATTTCATATCAAGGCCCAAATTTTAGATTATGTCTCAATATAAGTACTCATTTTGAAAGTGTCTCAATTTAAGTCTCAATTTTTACTTTTTTCTCAATTTAAAGTTTGTTATAATTTTTTCTGTCTCAATTTAAGACTCAATGAACAATTATTTTTTAAATTAAATTCATACATTATAAAAAAAAATTTAGAGACATTCGTCATAAATAAAAATAATTTTATTAATTAATTTTTTTTTATAATATAAGGTATAATTCTATTTTTTTTTATTACTGTGCATTAATTTAGTTTGAAAATTTAATTTATTGTTTACAAAAAATGATAACTAGCATTTTGAAATTAAATTAAAACTAATATTTTATCATATAAAATGAAAATTATATGGATAAATGCTAATTTTAATTTTAAAATGTTAGTTGCCATATTTTTTAAGACACTAAATTAATAAATGATGGTAAAAATTAGAAATATATGTTATATTAATAAAAAAAGATTTTTTATAACAAATTTCTCTAATTTTTTTTCTTCATATTGTATGAATTTAATTAAAAAAAATAATTGTTTGTTGGATCTTGAATTGAGACACAAGAATTTAAAATAAATTTTAAATTGAGAAAAAAATAAAAATTGTGACACTTTTAAAATGAGTACTTATATTGAGACATAATCTAAAATTTGAGTCTTAATATGAAAATTTTCCATAAATTTTTATTCCACCCTACCATTAAATTAGACTTTCCACAAATTATAATTAAATTTTCTTGTTGAAAACATTAATTATATTTTGTGGACCAAAATATCTCTTTTTAACACACACTTAACTTCATTTAAAAAAAAAAATACTACTAGTATTTTTCAACGCAGAAGCTGATCAGACATTCAAAAAATGAACTATAGTAAATCCTCTGTAAATTAATACTCTATAAATTAATAATCTTTCTAAAATAATAATTTTCTCCGGTCCTGACTTGAGCCAATACAAAAATTTACCAATTTCGATAAAATAATAAGATAATAAGTTTTAAAAAATTCTTATATAAACTAGTGGCCCCATCAATATCATAAATTATTAATTTCTTCACATTACAAAAATAACTAGGACAATTTAATAAAATAAAAATATATTGTTGATTCCTTCTTCTTAAACTTCTTGAATTTCATCTCTAACTTTTTTTATCCCATCCAAAAGTTATGGTGTTGCATTCTCAAATTACACCTAAAAATTGTGAAGTGTTTTGGATGCTATAAGTGCTTCCTTTTTCGTAACTGGTTCCAAAGGTATTGTATCATCCTCGTCATCATCCACATCATCCTCGATGATGGTTGCTACAATTTCTTCTAAGCTTTGAACTTCATTGGGTTAAGTATGATGAATATATTTATTATATAGTTTAATGAATATAATGTATACCATTAATTAGACACTTATTTTTATAAAAATAGATTTTTATTCATTGTGCTAAAAAACTCTTTAAATTAATAAATTATTAATTTATAAATAAATTAATACATTTCTAAAATAATATTTTTTCCTGGTCCCAAAAATATTAATTTATAGAGATTTTACTATAATGTGTTAATCTTATAAGAACATTTTCTTTTTACGGGGTTACTCTTAATTACTATTACTACTACTGAGAAAATAACTAATACACCACTCATAAAAACTAACATAAATAAGAAAATATGAACTAACATAGGTTACCCATAGAAATTAATATCAATAACAAAAGTAGGTCTCTTGTAAACCCGTGTTTACATGATTTTTTTAAGTATCACTATTATTTATATACACTATCACTTTTATGCATATCAACAATTACTATTTAAAACCATTCTAGATTTATCAGATAGTCTGTACGCATTCACCATGATAGTTATGTTAATCATATTAACATAATTATAAATTTTTACGGGGTTACTCTTAATAACTATTACTACTACTGAGAATTTCTTTTGGCCTATTAATAAAATTTTTGCATATAAATTTTTACGGGGTTACTCTTAATAACTATTACTATCACCGAAAAAATAACTAATACACCACTCATAAAAACTAACACAAATAAGAAAATATGAACTAACATATGTTACCCATAGAAATGAATATCAATAACAAAGTAGGTCTCTGTTAAACCTGTGTTTACATGATTTCTTTTAAGTATCACTATTATTTATATACACTATCACTTTTATGCATATTAACTATCATTGTTTAAAAACATTCTACAGTGTGTACGCATTCACAGTGATAGTGAATATGCATAACAGTGATGCTATGTATACATAACAATAATATTTAAAGAAATCGAGTCAATGTAAATTAGGGTTCGCACAAGTTTTTATCTAATAAGAAAACAAACTAATACACTACTCATAAGCACTAATACTCTAGTGGTGAGGGCTTGAGATTTAAGAGTGTGATGCTTTATACGTCTCAGGTTCGAAACCCATTAGGTGCATTCAATTCTTGAGATGGGCCAGTCCATACAGAGCATAGCTCTGGCTTCAAATGGGACCCCCTGCTAGTGGACGGTGGGTTATGGGTTTCCTGGATTAGTCGGCCAATGAGCCGGATACCGAATACCAAAAAAAAAAATGAAACAACTAACATAAAAAGTTCAGAACATAAAAAAAAAAAATGAAATCTAAAAAAGCTGAAGAAAAAATTAATGAAATCGATAAGGAAACTTACTGAGAATTTACCGAAAAAAAATCGCGGAATATAGGGTAAGATGAAAACGTAATTGACGTGTACAAATAGGTTTATATATGACCCGTTTGAGAACCTGCAATCCAATATTACGGATCTAACATCCATAAAACTTGTTCACGCAATTCTTGGCCCCAAATATGATGTTTAACCAAGAAATAAAGACAAAGTATATAGTGAAAATGGTTTATAAATGAACAATTGAAGGGTATTGGTTGTTTTCACTAAAAAAAATATTAGTTAATTTTACTGAAGAATATTAGTTGTTTGTTGAAAACAAACTAAAACTCTTCAATAAAAACAACTAAAACTCTTCAATAAAAACGACTAGTATTCTTTGGAAAAACAACTAATACTCTTTAATGATTCATGTATGAACCAATATCATTCTGTACATATCCAGAAATAACACACTATACATCTCATATTGACTATTTTATCTCCTCCCTCTTAAAGATAAAGATTCAAAACGCTCGTGCAGGATGGCACATATAAACTTTGTTGTTCTTTTGATTTTATTTGATTGGGGTGTGGTCCGTGTGATAATTAAGATTCGTGAAGTAGCTTTCCTCATTTTATTTATTTATGCAAATGATAGTAGATGATGATCTTCTAAATTGTTTCGTATTATTAATTATGCATATTTGTAATTTTTTTATTAAATCAGAATATTTCTTATTTTTTTATTAGTTCTACATAATTGTAATTTTTAATAGATTTAAATTTTTTTTGAAGAAAATAATTTTAATTTTTTTATCTACTAATGCATTAAAAAATATTCATTTTAAATGCATTATCTTTATTGAAATTTAAATGAAAAATAAGAATATCTAACAATATGGAGAATTATTGATGGATAAGATTTTTTTATTTAGATAATCCAATTATTCATTTTCGGCAAATAGACAACTTCAAAATAAGAAATGTTGATAGAATTAAATATGCGAAAAAAATGTTGAATAGATTTACATATGTTGAAAAAGAGCATGTATAGAGTGAAATTGATTCATATGTAAATTATTAAAGAGTATTATTTGTTTTCAGTAGAGAGTATTAATTGTTTCCATTGAAAAATATTAGTTGTTATTATTGGAGAGTCTTAGTTTATTTTCAGTAAACAACTAATACTTTTCAGCGAAAATAACTAATACCCTTGAGTGAAAATATCTAATACATTTTAGTGAAAACAACTAATACTCTACATATATGAACCACTTCCACTCTATACTTTGTCGTTTGAAAAAACATCTTACATAAATAAATATATAAATTTTGTATAGTATTATTCAATGAAGTCAATCGGGTAGTTGTAAGATATTGTATACACGTTCACATCCTCGATCTCGAAAGCCCACATGCCCATTATTATCATTCATTTATTTAAGGTCTACTTATATATAGGCCCATTATTAATAGATTTACTCACCGCATAGAAAAGGAAAAAAAATTGAAGGTCGAGGCTATTCACCTACCCAAAAATACTTTGTTCACCCACCTCTTATTTTAAAAAAAATATTATTAATAAAAAATACTAAATTACCCTTATCTAATAAAATAAACATTATTTATTAAAATACTCCTATTTTTTAAATCCACATAAAATTTCAAAACCACGCACAAACATATATTACTCAATATTATTTTGCCCACGCAAGTGTCCTTTCACAAACAGTAAAACCGTTAATATAATTAAAAAAATATAATTAGATAAGTATAAATAATATACATACAATATTAAATGATATTAATATTTTCTTCTATGAATTCATTTACACGTGTAAGGAAATTAAATGGGTCTTCTTCATATGGTCAGGGAGGGAAGTAGGGGTGGGGACGCCAAAAAAAAAAATGAAAGAAAGAGAAATACGATGAATGATGGTTTTGGGTTGGGATGTAGTTTCAAGATTTTTTTTCTTTTGGCTGGGGGGAGTAGGAGTACGAGTACGAGGGTGGTGTAGGATGGCGAACAATGAAAATGAGGGTTGGGTGTGCAATTTTTTAAAATTTAAACTACAAATTAAATTAATGAGTGTGTATATAATTAGTTGAGTGATGTAAATAATAAGTAGGGTTATATTTGTAAATTTGAAGGAGGTGTACAAAGAAGAAATAAAATATAGCTAAAATATATGGTGGATTAACTTAAGAGTGTGTAGACTAAGTAAATTTGTGGGTGTAAATAGCTGTGCCCAAAATTGAAATACCCATACGATACGATCCTTGTCATTTTAATTAAAAAATATTCAAACCTAAACACAAAATTTGACCACCCAACCGCCGCCTTGGGTCGTCTATCTTTTTGTTCCTCTTCTCCGAATGCACCCGCGCCTCCATCACGCATCGTCCTGCTCCAGGCAAATGAGTATTCTGAAATCACGTGGTGCATTCAATTTATGAGAAATATTTTGCGCTCTTAACGTTTTGTTTCCCGAATCTCACATTGAGTTTTTATGAGAAATGTTAAAATATCTCAAATCAGGGGTCAGGGATTGTTAGGACTCTGGAATGAACCTCAATCTTCGCGTTCATATGATATTATTCACTTTGTGTCGAATCTGCACGAATTTATTTTTTGTTTTTCCCCAAAAAAATCTAATACCAATTGAGCCATTGAAGTCTATTCAGGATCCCATAGTATCAAAGCCATGGCAATTTTTAACAATTTTTAGCAAAAATAACTTTTGACTTTTCAATGTGTTTAAAAATTCAGTTGAGCACAATATCCTACTCATATACCTACAAGAATTAATTATTTAATCGTATTCAAATTATTCATGTATTTAATGTTATCCATTCTTGAACTGAATTAACTAGGCATGTGCGGGAATGAGAGGGAGGGAGAAGGAACAAAGAAAGAACATTAATAATTAAAAAAAAAGTTGGTCCCAGAAAACACACGGGTGTGGACTTTTTTTACTGATTCAAAACTTCTGATCTCCCTTAGGTCACGCTTGTTTTCGTCTTGAGGTGGATGGGGGAAATCCGGATGGGGAAAAAAAGTGGATGGGCGAAATCCTGTGAATAGTAATCCTTTGTTTGTTTTGGGTTGGATGTAGTAGGGGTGGATGAGGCTTTATGTCAAATCAATAATGATGATGTATTATTATATTATTATTTATTAAAGAGGTAATGATTGAATGATTGTGTTAAATTGTAATATAAAATAATTAATATTATTATGTATAATTATATAATTATTTAATTATATTATATTATTTGAATTGAATTGAATTAAAATACAAAACAATTGAATTAATAAAAGATTCATAATGAATTATAAAATCATTTTAACTTGTCTGCCGTCTTAGAAAGATTCATAATATCCTTTTTATTCTTTTTTTTTTTGAAAGATTCATAATATTATTTTTATTTATTTTTAAATTTTATGTCTAAAAATGAATTATAAAATAAAATAAACAACCAATGTTTTAATGGATATATATTCAATACAATTTTTTTTATAAGATGCATTTATTTAATAGGTAGGCATAATTAATGAAAATAGCAATTAATTTCATGGATATTTAATATTAATATGTTTTCATTGAATTTTTTGTAAACAGTTTAAAATAAATATTGTACTAATTTATTTGATGGTGTATTATAAAGTAGAAGATAGAGATTAATAAAATATATATTTAATGTGAAAAGATAAAGTTAATTTGATAGATATTGAGTTATGTGAAAATAGGGGTGTAGGTGTATAATAGGGATGGATGTGTATATGGATGGGGGATGGGATGTGCAAATCCGAAAATTGGCCGGGACGGGGGGAGGCCCATCCCCCATCCGGACTTCGTAAGCTGAAAACAAAGAAGCTATTACTTTTTCTTGTTCAACATTGAAACCAAACCATGATTTTGACAGGCATGATAATAAATATAATGTCGATTAATTGATTTCCCACCATATAAAGAAAACGTGTAACTTGTGGTATTTGTCGGAAAGGTGACCAAACAATGTTTTTGCATCAGCTTCTTTGACTCTGTGTTTGGTTATGTTCTGAGTTTATCTGTCAAAAACATTGATGGAAATCTTCTACTACATTAATATGCTGTTTTATCTGTTGATGCGTAAGGATTATTTCACTGTAACAAAATAAAAATAAAGAATGACATACAAAAATAGAATTCCCAAAATGAATTTCTAATAAAAAATTATAATTGTAGTGAAAATTTCACAACTTATCTACAAAATTTTCTAATTATATAAATATTTTTATCTTTAACCGACAAATAATTTATCTAGGAAATTAATGTGCCGGCAGAATGAAATTATAAGACAATAATTTACCTACAAGCAACTTTCGCAGACAAACTGTTCGTAGGTAAGAAATGAACATTCCTATATAATTCGAACTTTTTTTAGGCAATCTCTACTAGGAATTTTTATTTATAAATTTTTTAATCATATTGACATATTTCACAAGTGTTTGTTATCTCCATGTCGCGTGCTTACAAAATGTGTCCAATTTTCATGTGTTACAAGATTTATTAAATTTTAATTTGTAATGATTATATTTCCTCTGTTTTAAAATAAGTATTGTTTTCAAGATTTTGTGTCAAATTAATAATCATAAAATTTTGACATATATAGCCTCATATATATATCTCTAAAAGATTTTATAATATTTTAATAATCTCTAAATTATTCCTATAAGATCTTTTATAATTTAAATTTTCGGAGCTAATTAGAAAAAATGTGAAAAACAGCGAAAATGACACCTATTTAAAAATAAAATTTAACCTTTAAAACAATATTGAAACAGATGGATGGAGTGTTAATCTATGTATATATAAATAGACAGGACCTTTATTTTGAATGTTTTGTTCATGTGTCGGTTAAACACTGAGAACAAAATATAAAATGAAGACTTGATTATCTCAATATTAATATTACAATATCAATTTCCTAATAAATTATTTATCATATCTTTTGTCACTTATTTTTTCCAAAAAGGTTTTCCACTTGTATTCCGTTTGGCTATTATTTTTATCAAATGGCATATACTAAGTTGAATAATTTAATAATAAGTTAGTTTTGGTCTCTGTTAGCAGACTTCAAGTTAGTTACTAGTTAGTTAGGAAAGTGTTATCTCACAACGAATCACATGCGGTTGATCATGTATATAAATAGCATGTAACAATACTCTATTAATTAATCCAAAACATAATTTTTTAAAGGGTGACGCTAAACATCCAGATTTTGGACATCAATGTGACACTTTTGTAATTATTAGTATGTTATTAGTCAATTAAAATGTCTATTGTATCCCTAATTGAAAATTATTTGGTTTAAGTATATTTTTGGATCAATTTGAATTTGAAATCTATTCTCTCTCCAATTTATACTTCCAAGTATATCACACAACTACCAATGTTTGACTTTTTTTCTCACACTTTCAATTATTTATTTTCATATTTCGTTCATTAATCCCTAAATAAATATAATTCTTTTTTTTTTTACGGTAAAGACTAAAATACAAAAAAAAAAAAAATAATAATAATAATAAAACCAAGACTCATATTTTATTTTCTTAAAGGAGTTTTGATATGAAATATATAATATTGATTTTATGTGTTAATTTCACTACAAATTATTTTTTAAAATAAAATATCAATATTCATGGTAAAATATTTTTTTCAATTGTAAATACAATAATGAACCATTTATATCGTAAACTTTTTAAAAATTATGCTTAAAAAAAAATACAATATACGAGCTTTATTTATGCATGCATATGGATAAAAATATAATACTCAATTTTTATTTTATGGTATTTCTAGTTAGTATATAAAATTTGAATTAAATAATTCATAATTTTTTTTGAAAGGAAATAGGAAACAGATGAAAAAAAAAAACAAGTGTTTTTATTTGCATGTTAACATAATGAAATTGGGTTATTATCCAATTATTTTTTAGGCTGAACATTATTTAATGACTATGTATAAGAGTGAAATTGGTTCATGCATTAATCATTGAAGAATATTAATTGGTTTCACTAAAGAGTATTAGTTATTTTCCATGAAGAGTTTTAATTTATTTTCACTAAACAACTAATACTATTCAGTGAAAATAACAAATACATTTCAGTGAAATCAACTAATACTATGTAGTAAAAACAACTAATATCCTTCAATGATTCATGTATCATATTCACTCTATATTTTGTTTTATTTAATGGGACAATGAGGTAAAATCGTTAATTACATTATTAATTTTATAAACTATATAATTTTTTTAGAATCGAATTTTATTCGAACTTGACAAAAAAAATTATAATTTTATTTTATTTAGCTACTCAAGTAAAACTTAGATAAAATTAATAATTTGAATAAATTTTATATCCGATTGGTATGATAGGATTGTAGTATACAATTTAAAATTTGGTAGTACGAATAGAGAATCAAGACTCACTAGAAGAGCGAGCGTACTAATTATTAATTTTATTTTCGCATATCTAATTTATTATACGTAAATAAATTTTAGATAAACATAGTAATTTTTAAAAAAATTTAATTTAGAATTCTACCGATAAGTTCATGATTTAGGGTCTGATAGCTCTATTAATGAATGAGTATGTATATGGTGAAATTGGTTCATACATGAAAAATATGTATCATTTTCTGCACGTGAATAAATGCAATATGTCGGATTGGAGGTCTTGTGGTCTGTTGCTATAAACAATTACTTTATTTATAAACGGACCTCACAAGACCCTCAAATACCCCCCGATATATTGCATTAATTCATGTGTAGAAAATAGTGCATATTTTTCATGTAATTTATACTCGAATAAGTGATCCACAAGTTTTCAGTGTACCTATTTTATGATGATTTGCACCGAGCAAATCACACTAAAAGACCCGCTTGGTTGAGAGTGATGATTATAGGGTAATGTAAATGATTCCATTAGTAGTGCTTGATATTATTAATACATTGTAATAAATTTGAAAACGAGTTATAATTTACCTATCAAATGACCCCTCATTCATTACTCTCTACTTGAATGACTCATTAATCACTTTAATTCTTATTACTCTATAATCCCCACCCCAATCAAGCGGACCCTATGTACCTAGTGGTACCATTCATTTCTGATATGGCGAGAGTACATTGAATTGACTTAGAGTATGGATCGATTTGCACAGATCCTAAGGCCATGTAAATTTGCAAAATAGTTTTTGCAAACAAAATGAGTAACATTTGGTGCACTATGCCATGAATGCATAATTAATATTATTTAATAAAAAATCAAGACTAATTAATTAATATATTTTAATAAATCAATTGATATTATTTAAAATTTCATTTGAGTTGCATAATACAATTAATGAATATAAATAATTGTCAAACAAAATACAGCATAATTTTTCCAATGGTGAAACTATTCACACCTTAGACTTTTCTATACATACATCAACATAATTAAACTTAATCAAACATACTAAAAAAATAAAAAAATATTCCTCAAATAATTTTATATCCTAAAATAATACTACCACTACTTAGGACTCGTTTGGTAGCATGTGTTGATAGGCGAACATAAATCAATGATGGGCGAACAAGGATTAAAGCTTTAAAAAGGATTAAGAAGAACCAACCTCAAATCAAAGATTATTAACAAAGAAAATCAAGATGGGGGTGCATAAATCAATCCAGGGAATGTATAAACTGACGAACAACTCTACCGACGAACAACAAACTGGCGAACAGATTTTAAGGCCCAAGACCAGAAATGAACATTCTGCTAAGTCACTGATGACGAGCAACATTGTCAAAAGGTGGAACATCTACCAATCTAAGTGATGTATGCAGACGAACAAAGGACAAAGATCCCAAAGCCTAGCTCTACGAAGCAATAAGACGAACAACTACGAAAGCATGACCCCAAGAGGCGAACAACTTTCAGTTGAAGAACAATCAAGATTAGTCAAACCGACTTAGGCAAACAACAATGAGTCCGAGATAAGACCAAAAGAAGACTTTGTAACTAAGATTCAGCTTAGATAGGGTCAAACTAAGGTCAAAGGACACTTGTCAAGCATGCAAGCTAGGGAGACCAAGAGTCATAGACACCTCATGCTTGCTAGTCTCTATAAATAGTTGTTCTCCTGCTTAAGAAATACAAGTTCAAATTCACAAATGCTCCAAAAACACACACTTAAACACCTAGACGTGCACACATACGAAATTATTACGATTTCGACTTTCGTGCTTACAATTTCAGAACCCAAACCCTCGATTTACCATTTACGGTGGTAACCAATCATACGTAATTGATTGATGATCTTTAAACCAAACTTAAACAGTCACTAATACATCCGATAAAAAATTGATCACCAACATTTTGGCGCTAGAAGAAGGGTTCAAACCTCCGGTTCAGTGTGATTACTCAAGAACTTCAAGTTGAAAACTTGAAGATTCAAAGAAAACCTCAAGAAATATTTGAAGATTCAAGCAAAGGTGTTCTTGGTGTTCTTCATCATAAGAATTAAGACAAATTAATTCGGAATGCCTCAATCCAAGGAAACACAAGGATCACGCTTGTCAAGGAGACCATCTCCTACTCGAGCTTCGTCGGCCGACCACCAAGATCGTAATCCCAGACATGTGAACAGATCGCAGCATACGGCCGTAACCCATAATCTCCCACCTGAAATGGAAGCCCTGGCGAACAACCCTAACGAATTAGCCAAAACCATTGCTTATCTCCAGGCACTACAGAGACAGCAAGATCAAAATAGGCCTTCACAAGTGAGGCCTAATGATAGAGCCGTAGAAGTTGTTAGGGCTAGGTCAACCAGGGGCGAACAACACGAGGTGAACAGTGCCCAGGTCAGGCGGGATAAAGACAAAACAAAGATGGTCGAACCGAGAGAGGGTCAGGCTGAATCTGCTCACGGGCGAACAACAATGTCGAGCCATGGAACAACTCGTTTCAGTGCCTAGGACAGACTTGGCCAACCCCAACAACAGGAGAAAGTTGCTCGCCAGGAGGTTGAGCGTGGGCGAGCAACATTTGAGCAACCACGCCCATCAGTTCATGAGAGACTCTCTCAATCTGCCTTCAGGCGTCTAGGGCCAAATGCAGCGAACAACCCTAGAAAACAGCTCCAGGATTTGCCCACTCCGAGTGAGGGACTGCGACGAGCAGAAAGGTTAGTACCTTTGCTCGCCGAACAACCTCCAAGTCAGGGGGCATCTTTGGATGAGCTATTAAGTTTAAGAAGGGCAGTGGAGAGCATGCAGGAACAATTGGACCAACAAAGAGGAGTGGGGATGACCAGCTTGCCATCCTCACCACAATCACCTGTCATTCTGAAAGCCCCGATTCAGAAGAAGGTCCAGTTCCTGGCAAGCATACAACATGACGGGGTTGCTGATCCCAGAGTTCATCTAACAAAATATTCAGATTATATGGTCTCGGTGGGGGTAAGCGACGCCACTCAATGCCGAAACTTCCACTTAACTTTAGGGGATCGGGTACATAAGTGGTTTTCGGCAATGCCACCAGCATCTATCCATTCATTCACTCAACTAAGTTGAGAGTTCCTTTCTCATTTCTCAACGGCGGGGTCGTACTTGTCTCAAAAATACCGATTGTCTGACCTAAAACAAAATGACGACGAGTCAGATCGAGCATTCATGGAAAGGTTCGACAAGGTGTTGTTGGAAGGTGAACCCATCAGCGAGGACACGAAAATTGTTGCCGTTATGGCCGGGTTAAAAAAAGGATCAAAGCTATGGAAGGAGGTACGTCTGAAGTGCCCAAGAAGTTATGCCGAATTTCGAAATCAAGCCGGCATATTCGTTTCCATGCACGAGACCTTGCAATCAAACTTGGGGGAGAACAAAGCTGATCCCAAGGAGAATAACAAGAAACCTGGCGTAACAAACTATCGAGTCCCTAAAAACATGAAGGCATTTACTGAAGGGACGGAGCTCAAGAAAAAGTTGAATCAAGTGCTAACAGTGTCAGTCGATACTGTTTATGAAAATGTGAAGGATAAGGAGTTGCTCTCCCCTCCCCGGAAAATTCGCCAAGACACTGGCAAACCCAACCCTAACAAGTATTGTGCCTACCATCAAAGTGTGGGGCACTTTACGAGTGAATGTAGAGACTTGCTCAAACAGCTCTGGCATTTCTACGAGGACGAAAAGCTCTCTAACTTTGTTAAAAGACAACCCGGGAAGAGAGTCCGGGAGAACAACTCTGAGGACGAGGATGATCAACCTCAGAAGAACAATAAACCAGCGCGACCAGTTCCTACTATCCCTGCTCGTCCGATGGAGGACTTATACATGATGGAACCTGCAGGCCCCGTAGGAGGGTGTTCTGATGGACGACCACCGATCTCCAACCGAAAGAGGAAGGCTGAGTTACGAGCAATCGATCAAGTCCAGGAAATGGGGGTTAGACCATCAATCATGCAAACAGCAGAATTGACCTTCACCGAAAATGACTTGGAAGGAATTTTAACTCCACACAACGATTCGCTCGTAATCTGCGCAAAGATTATGGGGACACGAGTCCACAGATTGTTGGTGGACACCGGAGCCTACACCAACATCCTATTCAAAAAGACGCTCGATCATCTTGGAGATTATTCGGGCTATATCCGGGATACGACTCACAGAATAATAGGCTTCGGGAACGCTGTAACGGACCCATTGGGAATAGTTACTTTAGCAGTACAACTTGTAACGGCCAACGAACCCGAGAAAAATATTACAAGAATGGTTGACTTCTTGGTTGTAGTCCAGGATTTAACTTATAACGGGTTTCTTGGTCGACCCTTTTTAAATCAATTCAAAGCTGCATGTTCCACTTATCACTATTGTTTGAAATTTCCAACAGCAAGTGGAGCAGGCACTATCAAATGAGATCAAAGAAAGGCCAGGGAATGTCTCTTACAGTTGCAGACCAAACATGTATTAGTATCCATGATGGAAGCCACAACTAGCTATCCGGCTGATGAACCATCAATACTAGAGAACATGATGGACATAGAGGAAGACCACATGGATACTGAAGAACAACATCTTGATGAGCAGGTGTTGGACGAACAACTCATTACCACCCAGGAGGAACATCATCCTGACGAACAACAAAGGGGTGGTGACGAGCAACATTCATCTGATGGCTTGGAGGGCCAGGTGTTGACTAACAACAACGAATCAGGGCCAACAGATGATCTAGATCCCCGCCTAGGGGCAGAGCCAATGAACATCGAAAATGATTTCAACTCTGAGGGACCAATACTTGATCATCGGTGGAAAGGACAAAAACGACGAGCAACTCCAGTTGAAGAGCTGGAGGCGTTTAAAGTTAATCCTGAAAACCCGGATCTCGAATTGTACATAGGATCTGAGCTCCCTGAGCCTTACAGATCCCGGATGAAAGAGTTCCTCAGCAAAAATCTAGATGTTTTTGCTTGTTCTCATGCAGATATGGTGGGGATAGATCCAAAATATGCTTGCCATAAGCTCAACATCAATCAAGCAAAAAGGCCAATCCATCAAAAATGAAGAAAATATGGCCCAGACAAGTATCAGGCTTTGAACGAAGAAGTAAAGAAGTTGTTAGACAACGACTTAATCCGACAAGCACTCTGTCCACAATGGGTAGCAAACCCAGTCCTTGTGAGGAAACCAAACGGGACCTGGAGGTTATGCATAGACTTTACAGACCTGAATGCAGCATGCCCGAAGGACAACTTTCCACTCCCTCACATTGACCAGTTGGTGGACAGCACTGCAGGTCATGAAATGCTAACATTCATGGATGCCTTTGCCGGGTACCATCAAATTCCAATGCATCCAGACGATCAAGAGAACACAACATTTTATACAAATAAAAACTTGTTGTGTTGGAAAAGAATGCCCTTCGGCCTCATCAACGCCGGAGCAACATACCAGAGGTTGGTGAACAAGATGTTCGACGAACAAATCGGAGATACGGTAGAAGTCTATGTGGACGATATCGTAGTCAAAAGCCCCCGAAGGGAAGACCATCTTCAACATTTGACCCAGGTGTTCGAAATCCTTCGACACTACAATATGAAGCTGAATCCGAAGAAGAGCAGCTTCTGAGTTCATTCAGGAAAATTCCTGGGCCATCTTGTTAGTCAACGAGGGATTGAAGCCAATCCAACAAAAGTCAAAGCAATCGTGGATATGCAGCCCCCACGTTCAATAAAAGAAGTGCAAAGGCTCACAGGATGCCTAGCAGCATTGAATCGGTTCATATCCAGATTGGGGGACAAATGCCGTCCATTCTTTGAAGCTATCAAGAAATGACAGTTCACATGGACTAACAACTCTCAAAAGGCGTTCGACCAACTCAAAGATTACCTGGGAGATGTAAAAATCCTATCAAAACCTGTCCCGGGAGAGAAGCTATATATATACCTAGCAGCGTCAGAAGTGGCTATCAGCTCTGTTCTGGTGCGAGAAGACGGCAAATTTCATCAACTGACTTGAAGCAATTTTTACTAACTTCTACTAGTCGCTCACCCGCAAGCGAACGGGTTCACTGTAGTATTAGCAAGTATAACGACCAAGTATATCTAACCCAAGGGACAGTGTATATGCGAATAGATCCCTGAAGATCTACGCGTCGTAATTAATATGAGTGTATTGTTTTTGGATTTTCTGGAAAGATTAATTAAACTAAACTAAAGTATCCTACGAATGCAAAAGGAAGATTAAACGAAATAACAAAAGGTGTGTTTTCAAATATGAGATGGTGATGCTTAAGATAGGAATCCCTACGTATACTAACGGAGCAGGTACATAATCAAAATAACTGTGACACAAGAATTAACCTAAGTCTAAGAATGCAAGGTGAAAGCTCGAGATTCTAAACCCTAATACTTTACCCTAACACTCGACTTCACGAACCTACTAACAAGTTAATAGATTGTGCTTAATTAATGAGACCCTAATTTAACTAAGGTGATGCGGTCGTCCTCCTTCGCTAAACCGATAGATGAATTAACCTTTCCTAAACCCTCTCATTAAGTCTACTCGTTGTTAAAGAGTGATACGGTCGTCCTCTCTCTAACACCTTTCGAACGAAATTCAAGAGCGAAGTCTAGATTAATTTTAAGAATTCATTAACCAAGAGAATTAAAACCTAACGTCACAAGTTACCCTAATTACGTACCCACAACCTACTTCTACGAGTTCATCCTACCCTAAGCATGCAAGGGTTTTAGCTATACATAGATTTAACGTAAACAATAACAATTAGACAAGTGACGACCATGAACATGGTAATTAAATCAAAGAAAAGATCGTACATAAACTAGGGTTTTAAGATATAAAAGAATAAACTGAAATTAATTAGCAAAACGAGGTCTCAACGTATTCAAGAACAAAAGATATTAAGAAACGAAACTAAAACGTGAAATCGTAATGTGAATTCGTAAGCAAAAACCTCAAAAATGTAAAATTAAAACTTGCTCGTCTCTTCTCTTCCTTCTCTCTCTAAAAATTCTGTGTAAAAGTAATGTGGTGCGTTCGGGGATCCTTTAAAACGTGTTTGGAAGAGGTATATATAGGCAACGGGTCGAAACGGGATCTCATGGGCCAAAATTCCCATCGAGCTCGAGTAGAGCTCGAGTAAAAGTACTCGAGCAATGCTAGCTCGAGTGTTAAAATTGTACAGAACGTGAAAAGTACTCGAGCCCCTTAGCTCGAGTAGTTCTACTCGACCGGTCCTTGCTCGAGTGCACTACTCGAGTGCCTGAGTATTGGCTACTCGACCGGCTTCTGCTCGAGTGCACTACTCGAGTGCCTGAGTATTGGCTACTCGACCGAAGCTGGCTCGAGTAGTCTACTCGAGTGCTTGAGTAGTTTTTACTCGAGCGCCTTCATCTTGAGTACTTCAATGACACTTTTGCTCGGTCGAACTAATACTTCTCGTATTTCTTCCATATCTTCTCATCCGGGTATCCGTTTGAGTCGATTCGAAGTCCTACGAACTCCTCTTTTTGCCCTCTATCCATCTATAAGCATAAAAGAAACAAATTTGTTAGTTTGTGAAAATAATACTCAAATGACTCTAAATACTTATATGAATCCATCAAAACAAGGGCATTTCGAGCGACGAATCATGACAATTTCACGTCTAATCATCAACCTATTTACTACGTCAGTCAAGCCTTACATGATGCGGAGATCAAATACTCTCCAACTGAGAAACTGGCGTATGCACTTGTTATGAGTGTGAGGAAGTTACGACCATACTTCTTTGATCATCAAGTTGAAGTACTAACAACTTTCCCACTCAGACAAATTCTCCATCGCCCCGACACAGCTGGTCGCCTATTAAAGTGGTCACTAGAGATTAGCCAATTCGGGGTAACCTATGCTCCTCGAACTGCGATCAAAGGGCAAGCTTTAGCCGACTTTATTGTCGAACTAACCTTCCCACCAGATCCGACGAGAGGACTTGATCATCCCTTGCATCTTTACGTTGACGGGTCTTCAACGAACATAGCCTCGGGGGCAGGAGTAGTTCTAATTAGTCCAGACAGACAAGTATTCACCTCGGCAATCAAATTTGGTTTCATGGCAACCAACAACGAAGCTGAGTACGAAGCTCTTATTGCTGGTCTCCACCTATCTCTTGCAGTAGGTGTTAGACGGTTACAAATATTTGGTGACTCACAATTGATTGTGAACCAAGTCCGAGGTGAATACGAGGCGAAAGACGATCACATGATCGAGTATCAGCGAATTGTTGCTTACCTGATGTCCTTGTTAGAACAAGTCTTCATTGAACAAATTCCAAGGACAAGCAACACACAAGCAGATGCGTTGGCCCGACTAGCAACAAGTGAGGGACCAGCAGAGTTGGCAGACATTATAATTACAAAGATGAATGATCCATCAACAAGAAGTTATAATGTCAACCAACTTGATGAACAAGCAAGTGAAGAAGAAGACTGGAGAACAAATATAGTCAAATATTTGAAAAGTGGAGAAAAACCAAACAACCCTTTTGAAGCTGCCAAGCTAACAAAGCAAGCCGCCAGATATACTCTGGTGGGCGAACAACTTTATAAAAGGGGAATATCAATCCCACTTCTCAAATGTTTGCCTAGGGGGCAAGGACGAGCAATACTCGAAGAAATACATGCCGGAGTATGCGGAAATCATACTGGGGGGCAAGCCTTGGCATACAAAACTATCAGACAAGGCTACTATTGGCCGACTTTACGCCAGGATGCAATCAAGAAAGTAAAGACTTGCCACCAATGCCAGATTTTTGCCCCAAACATTCATACCCCGGCCCAACATCTCGTATCAGTTTATAGCCCGTGGTCATTTGCAAGATGGGGGATGGACATTATTGGTCCCTTCCCAGCAGGAGTTGGAGGTGTTCGATTTGCCGTTGTGGCAGTCGACTATTATACAAAATGGGCAGAAGCAGAGGCCATGGTAAAAATTACCCAGCAGAAAATGATCAACTTCATTTGGAAGAACATTGTCTGTCGCTTCGGGGTTCCGCAAACCATCGTAACAGACAATGGGCCGCAGTTTGATGGAAAAGAGTTGAGAGATTTCTGTATAAAGTGGGGAATAAAAAAACATTACTCTACGCCCTATCATCCCCAGTCGAATGGACAAGTCGAAGCCGTGAACAAGATAATCAAGCATACATTGAAAGTACGGCTAGCGGAGAGCAAAAGCAGTTGGTCTGAAGAACTCCCGGAAGTCCTGTGGGCATACAGAGTGTCTTCCAGGTCAAGCACCGGAGAAACACCTTTTGCAATGACTTTTGGAACAGAAGTTGTAATACCAATCGAGCTAAAGACCAACACGTTTAGGACGACCAACTTTAATGAGCAGGCGAACAACTCTGCTCTGGCTACTGAAATGGATTTGCTCGAAGAGAAAAGACTGAATGTCGAGCTAAAAAATGCTACCTATAACCAACGAGCAGAACGCTACTACAATTCCCATGTTAAAGTCAGGGAATTCAGAGTTGGAGATTTGGTTCTAAGAAAGTTGCTCGCCCAACCTCCAGGTGTATTGGGACCAACTTGGGAGGGCTCGTATCGTATAACGGAAAAATTCGTTAATGGTGTATACGATATCGAAGATATGGAAGGCAAGCCGGCCCAATACTCCTGGAATGTTGTACATCTGAAGAAGTACTATCAATGAGACGAACAAGTTCTTAATTGGGCGAACAAATGTCTTGGGGGGCCAGTGAACCAAGTGAGGCAAACCAAAAACTTGCCTAATTTTTTGAAAATTTTGCTAAGTATAGAATTTAAAGCTGTTCGGCACATTGTATAGTTTAGTGCTGTTTCACCTTTTTTATTTTAGACAGAGTTGCTCGGCAAAAATATTATAAGCGAGCATGTTTTTAGTTAGTGTCCGAAGTTGTTCGTCAGGATATATATGTTAGTGACGAGCAGTCTTACAACACTTGTAAATTTTTTCATTATGTATACATAGTTGTTCGTCAAAGGAAAAGTCCAAAAGCTCGAGGTACAAGTCCATTTTGAGGACCAAAGCCACTTAAAGGTTGTTCGTTTTTTAAAATGAACAGAACCTAAGGCTAAACCCTGATTCCACTAAAGGCAAAGTTCAATTCGAACAAAAGCCCAACACTATATGTTATAATTGCAAAGGCATTGATAAAAATATAAAGGCAATTAACATATAAAGAAAATGAGCGAATATAAGAAAGACATTCCATTAAACAAAAGGCATTGAGCCTAAAAAATAGTACAAAGTACTACAAAAACGAACAACTACAAAGAAGAGCCTACCGAGCAACTATTACAAAATAAAGACTATTCTAAGTCCTAAGTCTATTGCTGCTCGGTGGGAGGAGGGCTTTGAGTCTGGTCTGCAGGAGGATCAACAATCATGTCTCTGACCAGGTCCTCCGCCGCTTTTTGTTCCCTTTCTGTAGCAGCTTGCTCGTCAGCAGCGGCCGGCTCCTCCTCTTGCACGTCCTCATTAACTTGGGGAGGAGGATGTGTAACAATGATGCTAGGGTCAAGTTTATCAATCTTGACCCCCCAACTCAGCCACGTCCGCCAGCTGGATCTCAATGTTGTTCGGCGGCGGATAATGTTCAATAAACTCGGACAAGTCTTTACCCATTTCTTCTACCAGGTCCTTGTAATCATAAGCATTGGCCGTGCGGATGCTATCCGCGTAGGCGCAAATATACCCAAGGTTAGAAATGGGGCCAGTTCGAGCCTGAACTTCAGCTTCAAGTTGCTCGCCTGTGAAGAGGTTGGCTTCCGTCTCTCGAAGACGAGCAATTTCTGCTTTGAGCTCGGCGATCTCTTGTTCATCCGCGGACAACTTCTTCTCCCCCTCGCCGAGCATGGCATCTTTGCCTCTCAATTCACTGGACAAACCTTGAATTTCTTCAAGATGTTTTTTCTCAGTATCAATGTAGACATTGATTTGATTGTTGAGACGGGCAACTTTAGCCTCGTACTGGCCGACCAGGCCATCTTTCTCCTCTGTAAGCTGCCGAGCAGTGCTGGCGTAGCGGCGAGCAGCTTCTTCTTGCTCGGCAATCTGGGCCATTGCCCTTTGAGCTGTGACAAGGCCGTTGGCATGAAGCATCATAAAAAGATGAACATTGTCCGTCAGCCCCTGTTGAAAGGCAGCCTTGTCCAGTGGGCGTGTCCAGGCTCGGGCGACCAACTCTGTCGCTCTGCGAACATGGTCGCCGGGAATCTCCCTTATATTAATAGGAGTCTTCGAACAAGCGTACTGGTGGACATCACTTGATCGCCCAGGATAATCGTCAGCGCGATATCTGCGAACAAGAAAGCAGATGACACTTAGAAAAATAATAATAATAAAGTGAATCTTGCTCGGCAAAGGCAGGGGTAGACTTACTCCTTGAATTTCCGATCATCCCAGCCCAGATGGGTGAGGTCCTCAGGGCCGCGGACAGGAGTGGAATCCCTGCCCGTTTTGCCTGTTTTCTCTGCAGGCTCGATGGAGGAGCGGCGAACAGCATCCCCCTCAGGGCGAGCATGACTCTGGCCCACCTTTTCCTTCCCCTTACCGCCGCCAGGGACATCGTGGGTCAATGGAGTCCCATCAGCTTTTTTCAAACGTTTCCCCCCGCGAGGAGGAGAAATTGGAGAAGATGGCTGAACAGGACCAGGGGGAGCAACTTGTTGTGGAACTTTGGCTCCTTCAGCCTTGTTCATCATCGCCAGAACCTTAGTAGGCGGGTCACCTCCCCTCTTCCGTCCCTTCGTAGGCGTCATCTCGAAGACCCTATGTTCCAAGAGGGCAAAGCAAGGTGGAACGGCAACGGTGACTTGTTCGGCTAAAAAAAATGAAGTTAAGGCGAGCAAGTTTAGGAAAGTCAGTGACGAACAAAGTGTGCACAAAGAGTTAGAAATTTTTCATACCTGGGGGCACCTCGGCCTGGGCCTCTAGGTGATGAGGGTAAGTAAGCAGGCGAGTAGCTCTCAAGCACTTTCCCTTACGTTAATACTCAGTGGTCCTTTCCGCTCTATTACGAAGGCCGACCAAGCAGGAGGTGAATAGGAACTCTGAGCCGATCTCTTCTTCCTCTGAGTTCCACTTGGGTAAACGAGGGCCTGCGAACAAACAAGAAAAGTTAAATTAGAACAGTACAGTTCGAGAACAAGCAAGAAAGTCTTACGTTTAAATTTCCCATAAGAGGCTGGGGAATTTATTAGTCCATCACCACCGTGTGGACCAGAAGATGCTCGCCAATCACCCCCGATGAAGAAGAAGTGTTGTTTCCAATCGCGGATTTTGTTCGGCACCCCCTCTACCATCTTCAGTCCAGTCCTGGCCTTGAGATAGAAGTAACCTTCCTCTCCAGGGGGACATCTCGTGATCGTCATGAGGTAGTTGATCTCTTCTGCAGTTATACGATCAACGTACCCCTCCAGTGCGAACAGACACATTGTCCCCAACAAGTTCATCCACCCAATCGGAGTAATTTGAGTGATCGCAAGGTTGGTCACCTCTAGGAAGCGACCAACAATGGGTGGAAGAGGCAGTTTCAATCCAGCGATCAAGGTATGAATGTTGATCGTCGTACATCCTGGAGGGGGGCGATCAGCTCTTTCTTTCCTCCGAGGAGCCCACATATGAATATCGTAGGGGATCTTGTAGATCTTTCGGAGCGAGTCCAATTCATCCTCGCGAACAACACTCTTGATTCTGCTCGCCTGGAACTCATTTTTCCCCGAATCCATTATTTCTCTTTCGGGGCGGCGATAGCTGCTCGCATGTTCCTCAACATATGCTCGCCATTCAAATGGCCGAGCAATTCCAATTGGAATTTCATTCTCCAGCATTTTGGGAGATGGAAAGTTAATACTCTCTAGGAACTCGCGAGTGAGTTCGTCAAAAAATGGATCCTCCGATTCGGCACTGGACGAAGAGCTTTCTCCCGAATCTCTGCTCGCAACGACCACCAACTCCCTCCCAGATGAGCGAACACCGGTATCCTCCACCGAGCGCACAACCGAGTCAACGTGAAGGCTTGACGCCGAGGAAACCTCGGGTGAAGGTTGATCGTCGTGAACCGCAACGGGGAAGAGGGGATCTAAGGTTTCCTCAGATCTGTTGCTCGAATGAGAAGACATAAGAGGGAGAAGAAAGGGAAAAATCCAGATGGCGGCGGAAGGAGTTGCAGACGGCGACGTATTTCCCGGAGAAGACGGTGGCGCACGGTCCCACACGGCGGCGGTGGGTTTTTTTTGAAGAAAATAAAAACAAAAAAAAGATAAAGTAAGAAGAATAACTACCTGGAAAATAAAATTTGAAGTTGAATGTGAAGAAATGGACGCCGAAAAGCTAAAAAATCGCCGGAGATGGTGAATTCACCGGAGTTCTCTGTAGCAAATGAAGAAGAGTGGGAAAAATTTCATTTCCCACTCACCTTTATACCAAAGAAGAAAACGGGGTACAACCCGTATTATTTAGAAAAAGTCGGGGCCAAAATATGAAAAAACGGAGGTAAATTCGAGCAAGAGTAAAAATCAAAGGACCTATGAGCAAATATAGGGGCGCGTGACCTCGGGACTGCTAGCGTGTGGGCAGCGCGCAATCATACCGCCCACGTCATCCTCGTATATCCCCCGGATCGTGGGAAGACGAAGAGGCGAACCCAAAGTTGCTCGCCCGGTACAAAGATGTTCGTCCAAATCCTCACCAGTATAATATCCTAACTACAGTTGCTCGCCTGGGACAACATGTAGTCAGGATAGGGGGCAATTGTTGATAGACGAACATAAATCAATGATGGGCGAACAAGGATTAAAGCTTTAAAAAGGATTAAGAAGAACCAACCTCAAATCAAAGATTATTAACAAAGAAAATCAAGATGGGGGTGCATAAATCAATCCAGGGAGTGTATAAACTGACGAACAACTCTACCGACGAACAACAAACTGGCGAACATGTTTTAAGGCCCAAGACCAGAAATGAACATTCTGCTAAGTCACTGATGACGAGCAACATTGTCAAAAGGTGGAGCATCTACCAATATAAGTGGTGTATGCAGACGAACAAAGGACAAAGATCCCAAAGCCTAGCTCTACGAAGCAATAAGACGAACAACTACGAAAGCATGACCCCAAGAGGCGAACAACTTTCAGTTGAAGAACAATCAAGATTAGTCAAACCGACTTAGGCGAACAACAATGAGTCCGAGATAAGACCAAAAGAAGATTTTGTAACTAAGATTCAGCTTAGATAGGGTCAAACTAAGGTCAAAGGACACTTGTCAAGCATGCAAGCTAGGGAGACCAAGAGTCATAGACACCTCATGCTTGCTAGTCTCTATAAATAGTTGTTCTCCTGCTTAAGAAATACAAGTTCAAATTCACAAATGCTCCAAAAACACACACTTAAACACCTAGACGTGCACACATACGAAATTATTACGATTTCGACTTTCGTGCTTACAATTTCAGAACCCGAACCCTCGATTTACCATTTACGGTGGTAACCAATCACACGTAATTGATTGATGATCTTTAAACCAAACTTAAACAGTCACTAATACATCCGATAAAAAATTGATCACCAACAACATGAATATGATATAATAAGATAGTTTAAACTTTGATTCATTATATAAGTTTTATGTATGTATCTCTTGTTTGGTATGTAAAGTGGTATATTATATAGTTCATTTGGTAGCCTTTTTTATTTTGTTGATACATTTGAAAAGTCGTTTTTACCCTTAATATTCCAGGACAATTCACATTTTTACCATAACCGAGAAGTATTTTTCATTTTCAGTTAAAAAAAAGAACTTCTTCAAATACCTTTCCAAATTTCTCAAAAGAAATCAACGCCGCGGTTGGTTGCGTTGTAGAATAGGGAGAGGGAGTAGGAAGTCGTCGATCTGCAGTGTAGAGAAGTAGAAGGTAACAATGGAGATTAAACTGCGAAATCATATTTCTAAATCAACCGCATTTTAAAAATCATCATTATTGTAGAAAAATAACAATCTTCATCTCCTTCCTTCAAATCATTGTAAAAATTAATTGCTCCAACTAAATACTTATAAAGATGTGAATATAGCGGTTTATTCCGGGGGAAACACCTCTTCATAGATGAACTGCCACGTTTTGAAAATGTAAATCATGGTAGTTATGGGGTGAGAGATTACATGTAACATATCTCCATTTTTTCAAAATATAGACGTGAGTTCTCAAAATTTCAGGGTTTGATGGCAAATTTTAATGCATATATTATAAATTATTAGAACTGTAATAAAAAAGTAATGCTCCAAATCTTCGAAGCTCCAAATCCAACAGCAGCCATTACCTCGCATAGGAAGAGCCATAACAACAAAGAACAGACTAATAAGAAAATCTATTAATTCGTGTCTTGAAGAACGACTGTTATTTCTTCAAATTTCCATGGCGATGTTCTTCCTATCTTGAATCCGGTGTTAATTTGATGTGTGTATAATTTCAAAGATGAGAAATAAATTTGTACGTGGATATGTGAGGGTTAAATTTGGAAAATTATATTTTAACATCTGATGGTTTTATGAATACCACGTAGAGAGAATGAATCCACTATCATATCAATTTAGTTTAATGGAAACCGGGCCATTACTTTTAAAGGGCCGAAGTGTTATTACATAAAACCTACCAAACATTATATTAGGGGTGTTAGTGTATCTAACACTCACTAATAACTCCTACCAAACGGGTCGTTACTACATAAATATTACATTTTTCATTTCAGTTAGTTTTGTTCTAACTTTTTACCATAAAAATGATTCTTATAATCTACATTTATTTATTTTAAGAGCAAAACGAGCTACAATTAAAAATTATTAATATTGATAATAGCATAATTCTAAATCTTTTATCATAAAAGTGATACTTATAATCTACATTTATTTATTTCATTTCAAGATAAAAGAGTTAAAGAAAAACGATCTACAACTAAAAGATATTAACATTGATAAGAGCATAATTGTATTTTGTATAGTTTAAAACCATCTAAAAATAATACTTTCCTTTCTCTCACTTTCCAATTCACCCCACAAAAAATGTAATTTACAAATCGAATGAGTTGGAAAAATGTAATTTACAAATCTATTGAGTTGGTATTGTAAAACTGGTTTATATCTAATACTACCTTTTAGTATAGCAACTAACACATTTTAATAAAATAATTAGTACCCTTCAACTAATACTTTTTGGTGAAACAATTAACACCTTTCAAAACTAACAGTGAAATAATTAATACAATTTAGTTAAACAACTAATACTCTAAAAAAATGTCGCTCAAACCGATACTTTGCCATAAAAAATTCGTGACCAGGATTGAACCTGCCCAATTATCCTCAATAGATCCTATAAGTTTTTGTTAGATTTATTCTATAAATGGATTAAAATATGATAAGATTTCACTAAGTGTTGCTCATTACTCCAATCTCACATTAGTTTAGATCGCCGAATATACAGTATTAACAAACCAATTATAGATTTATCCTGCATTTCAATACAAGGGAAATCAACAAGGTAACAGATGATTAATCAATAACAATGCATTAATTATCTTACAATTAAATAACTAAAATTATACATACACAATACACACACAAAAGAGACCCATCACCTACAGATGGACGAATCTGTAAAATTGCAGAACAATACGTTCCTTCCCAACCACAGAAACTGAATAAAATTAAAAAATCGCCTCTAAATTGGTCAAATCCATTAAAAAAAAAACGAAGTAATCAACCAATAATCAGTTAGATTTGAGCTCAAATTTCGCCCTTAAAAATCATACAAAACCAACCGCTTAGAACAGAGCGTGCAGAGATACTTGCGCTTGAATCTGAAGCAAATTGGGAGAAAGCAAAACCGCCATCGGCTTCCGACGTCTACAGAATGCACCTTTCCGCCGCAGTAGGGGCAGTTTCCCGGCGCCTGTTGCCGGCCGAGCTCCGTCTCCTCCGTGTCGCAGCCCAAAAAACACATAGCTTCACCTCTCGCTGTGTGCGAAGATTTTGGCGATTAGAATTGAGTGGGTGATTTTTTTGAATTTCTCAGATTTTATTTTTATTTTTGAAGGAGTTGTGAGGTTAGAGGGGTATTTATAAATGGGGAAGGGAAGGGGGCGTATCTCGAGAAGATTCGGCGGTGGCCTCATGGTGGACGTGATGCTAACGTGCGCGTGAGGAGGAGGTTTAGGTTAATTTTGTCCGTACGTGTTACGGTTTAATTAATGCATTCCATAAAATATACGGTCGGTTAGTCTTTCTACTTGCGTTCTAATTCTGCATAGAATCGGTAATTTGTGCCCAGCCTGACGGGCCGGCCCGGCTTGCCCGACATATGGGTTGGGCTGGGCCCAAAAAAATAGAGGCTCAAAAAAATCGGGCTGTTTTTGCCCGGCCCAGCTGGGCCCGTGTGTCAAATGGGCTGGTCCGACGGGCCACGGGCCGGTCCGTTTGGCCCAGTTGATTTATTTTTTATTTTTTTATCTATTTTATTTTTAAAAGATTATAATTAGTGTTATTTCTTTAAATGATATTCAGTGTTGTAATTACAAATATATGGACATACTTGACTTGATACTGTCATAATAGAGAATTTAGTGCTGTATATTTAGTTTTTAAATGATATTTAGTGTTGTATATTTAATTTTTTTTAAAACATACTTGACTTGATAGTTGATGCCATAATAAGGAATTTTGTAAATGAAGCCCCTCAATTTTCAGTATCGTGGAATAAAAAAACTCTACCAAGCATTATTTTTAGATTAGGAAAATAAAATAAAAATAAAAGTTGAAACGGGCCGGGCTGGACTGAAATTTTACAGGCTCGACGTGCAAATGAGCCGGCCCGCCCGTTTTGTCAGCTCTAGTTCTGTACACAACATGACACTTTTTTTTAAGGATAATACCAGACCTGATTATATAAAAATAGAGTGTATATATGGAGTGAAATTGATTCATACATGAATTATTAAATGATATTAGTTGTTTTCACTAAAAAATATTAGTTGTTTTTATTAAAGGATATTAATTATTTTCACTGAATAATCTTAGTTTGTTATCAATAAATAATTAATATTTTTCTGTGAAAACAACTGATATTCTTTAGTAAAAAATAACTAATAACCTCATTTTCATTCTATACTTTGTCATAAAAAAATTGCCCAACAAAAATTATAGAATAAAAAGCTTTTAGTTCTATTATTATATAGATAAATACTCCTTCAGTTCCATAATTTCTTTCACGCTAACAAATAACATAATCTATAAGAAAAATGAGTAAGTATATAAGGGGTTGAATATTTTACATTATTAACTTTTGTGAGATATAACTACTTTATTTTTAGAAGTGTGAAAATTGCTGTTGAACGTTTAAATAAAACAAGAGTGAAAGTAATTGTTGAACATGAGTAATATAAGTTTCTATAAGTGGCAAATAAAGTAACACACTTCTAGGTTTGTATACTATAAAGATAAATACTACCTCCATCCCATAAAAAACTTTCACACCTTCCTATTTGGCCGTTCATAACCTTTCACACTCTGTAAGTTGAAAATCCTTCATAAATTTTATACTCACTATGAGATGTGAAAGCTTTTACGAGGCGAACAAAAAGGAAAGTGTGAAAGTTTTTATTTGACGAATAAAATACGTGTTTCGGTAAGAACAGATTACAAAAACACGTATTTGTCCTTATAATGACACAACTCGAGAAGCGTGTTATTTTGCTTAACTTTGTGCAATTTTTTTTTTGGAAGATCGATTGAACCCGATTAACCCGTAAAAAATCCGCAAATTTTCAGCTCCTTTCTATATATGTGTTAATGTTGCATGTGCAATATTGCATTAGAGAGTCTTTTGTATGATTATTATTTTGGGTGAACCAATTTCAAGGTGCATTTCATGCTATTTTTGACATAATTTGACTCATTTCATGCTTTTTTTAAAAAGTAATTTTCATTAAAAAAAGAACAAAAAACCTAACAGTTCGTAAAACGAAAAATATTAGTTCATGTAATGAACATGTATTAGTTTGTATATTGAATACATAATACTTTTTAACTACAAACTAATATTTTTTATTTGAATTAATATTTTTCTTTGTACGAATTAATATTTTATGCTATCTTTAAGTTTTTCTCATGCGTTCATGTATGAATCAGAATTAAATGAAGAGGGGGAGGGAGATGTGCATATATTATTGCTGAGTGTATTATTGTTAAACAACTAAATTTTTTAATATTACATAACAATTGCGTGAGATGTGCATATATTATTGCTAAACAACTAATATTTTTAAAATTACATATCAATCGCTGAACTTTTTTGTTTCATAACAAAATAAATTTATTTTCTAGGACCACCTCTTCAATGAGTTCTGGATCTATAGCCGTATATGTAATATATATGTGTATATAATAAACAATATACAAACATACCTGAATAATGGAACATGATTGGATAATGTTTTGAGCTGGGCTGGGGCTTTCGTTTTCTTTTTGTGTGTTGATGTTGGTGCACACGTGGAAACTAAACAAAGTGCGAGTATATTTAATTATCCTTCTACATTATTTCTGATGGATTATAATAATTTAATAAAAATGTGTGTGAACTCGATTTTTTTTAAATATTACTGTTATGTATATATATTATTATTCTAATGTATATATATTATTATTGTCTAAAAAATCATGCATTCTTTTTAAATAGTGATGATTAATATACATTACAGTAATAATTAATATTCATAACTATAATATTTAAAAATAAAATTCACATAAATTCGGACCTACTCATAATAATAAATAATAATAATAATAATAATAATTCATATAAAATAATATTCCTTGTATCATCATTCCTTTTCTTTTGTTTTTTATTGACATAATATTATATATGCATGATGACAAGATCGACATATATTGAACAATGGGATATCTGAGTGTTTAGATTTGGTCATATTAGCCAGCTAATTATATTATCTTAGAGACTGACGAAGCCATGAAGAATAAGATAAATGTAAATTGATGTACTTAGGTGGATCATGAAATTTTATTTTTATTTTCAATTCTTTGTATTGTGAAGACACACATATAACGATAAATTGTATTGGCACTAAAATTACAAAATATTTGCATTAAAAAAAAATTTTGAACCTCTTTAATTTTTTTTTTTTTTGCATAAATTGGTCTCTTATCGTTTCTAATCAAAACAAAGATCAGTTATAGTGTGCACAAATTTTAAAAAACTAAATTGCAAAAAGTACGAAAAATTCAATGTGAATCGTATTTATTGAGTCAACAATACCTCAAACAATAATCAACAATAGCCCATAGAGTAATCAATAATACCCCAAGTAATAATCGCTGATATCACGAGCAATAATCAACAATACCCCAAATAGTAATTAACAATATCCTAAGCAATAATCTACAATACTCAATTTTTTTTTAGTTATGTACTCCCCTCAATCCACCAAAACTGCGCCTCATTGTTTGGACACATATTTTAAGAAAATGTAGATAAAGTAATAATAAAATATGAATACAATAATTATTTGTGAGTGCAAAGTTAAAATGATTGGCGACAAATAAGAAAATGACACACTTTTGATGGTCAAACAAATAAGGAAAGTGAACACAGTTTTAATAGACGGAGAATATATTTCTAATTGAAAATATATCAAAATTGGATTTAGAATTGAGGTTAAAATTCAAATACACAGTATGCATTTGGGTGTAGTTTAAAACTTGTGCAAAACGGATGTTAGATGTTTTTCAAGATTCATTTTACACGTAAGATATATGCACACTCATACTCCCTCTGTTTTCAAACACTTTGCACACTTTCTTTTTTCGTTCGTACATAAATATTTTGCACATCCTATAAATTAATATAAATCCCTATTTAAATTCATCTACTCAATATTTAAATATTTACACAAAATGTTACTCCCTCCGTTCCATAATTGTTTGCACAATTTCCTTATTCGTCTGTCCCACAATTGTCTGCACACCCAAAAAAAGAAACACTTTTATAAACTCTACCCTCACAATATTCATATATTTACAAGAATTGTCATTACTTTTTACCTTTTGGGCCCACACTACACTTAATTTAACCAATTTTTTCACTTTATACCCCACAAAACATTACTCATTACATTTTTTTTTTAAAAGTAGTGCCCATTTTATGGTGCAAACACTGGTGGGACGGAGGGAGTATTATTTTTTACACTCACACAAATCAATTGTATTATTTTAATAATACAATTTTACACAATATCTTTAATACTCTACTTATATATATTTTAAAAAAATATATGTCGGGCGAAGAGAAGAGAAGAAAGTATTTGATAGACTGATAGTATTAGAATTTTCAACATGCAGTTGCTCAAGTTCGGCAACTATTGCGACTTTCCATGTGGCTTTTTTTTCTTGACATCTGTTTATACTTTATTTAGCAAAAGTACCTACTTTTGCCCTTCATACGAGAGAAAGAGCATATACATAAGCATCAGCTGGGAATATTCATACATCTGGATAATATATACATGCAGATCCAAATTTTATGTTATATTTTAATATAAGTATTTATTTTAAAAGTGTATCAATTTAAATTTTTTAATTTAAAATTTGTTTAATTTTTTTTTTATTTCAATTTAAGATCCAATAAATAATTATTTTTTAAAATTAAATTTATACAATATGAAATTTTTTTCTTGGGACATTCGTCATAAATAAAAATAAATTTATTAATTAAAAAACATTAATTTTTATTAATGTAATGTATATTTCTAATTTTCTTTTATCACAGTGTATTAAATTATCCACTTTATTCGTAAATGAACCTCATAATACCCCATAATACATTTCAAGATATGATAAAAAAATAACAGTCCAAAAAATGGAACTAGTAAAATTGCACGAAGGGAGTATTAAACTAAGGAACATATTTTTCTTACAATTTTTATTATATTAATTAAAGAAAACAAATCTCTAAATATTTTTAAGAAAAAATTCATTGCATCAATTTGTTTGTTTTTGTTAATCCATTAATTTGTAACATGAACTTAACACCTTTCAATTATAAATAGTGAAATTATAACCACTTGAATTATACCATTTACTTCTAATTTATGGCAAAGTATTATATGAAAATAGTTCATGATAAGTTTATCATGAAATAACTTTAAAGTATTATTAATCTCATCGAGAGTATCATTAATCTCATCAGGGGTATCATTAGTTTGAATTCATTTTTTTTTTTAAATTTTCTTGAACTCAGACTACCCCTGACAGGTTTAATGATACTTCTGATGAGATTAATGATACTCTTAAACTATTTCATGTTAAACTTATTATGAAACGTTTTCATAGAAAACTTACTCCTAATTTATTGCATGAGTAACTCTCATCTTATCCCTTGAACAGAATTCAATTTCTGAAACAACATTTTTATCGCTATCATCTTTGTAGCAAAAGGAGAAGCCCTCGCCCCTAGGGCCCCCACCCCCTGGTCCGATTTTATCGCTATCATCTGATGAAGAATTAGGCTGCTTTGCGAAAAAAAAAAGGGAAAAACAAAATTAAAATCAATTCGCCTACCATCCCTTCCTAGTTCCAAATAGAAGACCCAAATTTTGCAAGGACCAAAAAAAAAAAAATGTTTTGGACGGATCATTGAATCACGAAAAATTCCCACGGTTCATATTCAAAATTGATTACATATTGTGACACTACAAGAAAATGCATTTTTTGTAACCAATTTATTTGTAACCAATTGCTAAATGGTTACAAAAAGGTTACTTATTGTAACAAAATTTTATTTTCGTTACAAAAAGATTACTTATTGTAACAAAATTTTATTTTCGTTACAAAATGATTACTTATCGTAGCAAAATTTTATTTTCGTTACAAAAAGATTACTTATTGTAACTAAATTATATTTTCTTTACAAAAAGATTACTTATTGTAACAAAATTTTATTTTCGTTATAAAAAATTATATTTTAAATAACATTAAGTATTTATTGTTCCAAATAATAATATTTTGGTTACAAATAGTAGACATGACTTATTGTAACCAATATCTAAAAATAAATAATTTTATAAACATGAAAACACCAATATCATGTGAATAATACTCACAGTAATTATTATTGTGAGTCTGTGAACTACAAGTTATTAATACCTTATGTTGAAACAACTAATACTTTTAGTGAAAATAACTTATTTCACTTTAACTAACACATTTAGGGAACACAATTTATACCCTTCGGGACTAATACTTTTCATGCAATTCACCGATACCTTTTGGTTAATTCAATAATACCCTTCAAACAAGTTTCAACGTGAATATCATTCATATTATAATATCATATATTTAGAATAATAGAAATAATTAGGCAAAATATTATATGAAAATCGTTCATGATAAGCTTATCATTAAACTATATCAAAGTATCAAATATTTAACCTGGACTATCGATAATCACCAGGAATATCATTAATTTGGATCGGTGGTATTATATTGTAAATTTTGTAAATTTTCTTAAACCCAAATTAATGATATTTCTGGTGAAATTATCGATACTCCTGATCAAATATTCCCAGCTAAAAAAGAATGGATAGAAAAAAAAGTTATTGAGTTTACCCCTATATAATAATATGCTTATATTATACTATAAAAATATTGTTATGTCCTTTCTCGTTAGTAAAGAATTATGAAAATAAAAAATAAGTTCAATGGCGTTAATAAGAAATTCCTTTTCTGCCTTTATTAAGATAAATAAAAAAAAATATGAAATTTGTAAGTATTTGTGTTCTTTTAAAAGCATTTCTCGTCTCTCCCCCTTCTCCCTGAAAAAACAATGATTTAGGGCAAATTTCTCATTTCTTCTCCATCTCGCAGAAATTTATCCTTCGTTCGCTCTGTATGTCTCCGCCTCTAAGCCTCGATAATTCACCGCTACCTCTTGTTGTATGTCGCGCACGCGCCACCGCATCTTTTACCTCCATCTCACGCATTGCATCGTCTGTTCTCTCCCTCGTGCATAGCCGTTGTACTGGTAATTGCTGAACCCAGTAAATTTGAAGTCTGAGATTTTCATTAGCTATTCTAATTTTCGATTTTGTCGCCCAAGAATCTGCCATTGCTAAGTTTTCTTCTTTTCTTTGGTTCTTGTATTGATTTATCAATACCAATACGTGACTTCTTGTGTTTTAATTCATGAGTGGTTTCTTTTCTTGTTTCTTAATTCTTGAATATGATTGTGATTGGGTCTTAATTTGTGTGTATTAATTCTCGTTATTGGTTTGTAATTTTGAGTTCTCTGTCTTCTTCGGTATTGATTTGTGCTTCTACAGAAGACGTTTTTATTTTCTTGCTTCAAGTTTATATATTTGGTTCAAGTGGATGATAGGTTTAATATGGGCAATGTGAATTCATCTGTATCCGTGGAACAAGCTTGACATATTTTTAATACTTTATCTGGGCAATGTGAATTCATCCCAACTTGATAGTAAAGCAACACAACATCAAGTATAAATCCTAAGATGTATTCAATTTTTAATATTTTACAGCTAATGTAATCTGTTGAAACTAAATGAATCCAAATTTATTTTCTAGTAAATGTTGACTTGATCTCTTGTTGCTTGTGTAATTTTCTTGATTCTCTATCTAATAATGGGGATCAAATCCCTGTAGAGATCATAACTAATCCCTTTGTCCCAAACATAATTGCTACTTATCGAAACTACTCTCTCCCCTTGCTCAATCGGTATTTCTATAAATGACAATACTTACATCTCATATTATTATTTTTACACATATTAATTCACATTGATTAATTAAATTCAATTTAGTTTAGAGTGACAAATAGTAAAGTAGAAATTAACTTTGAGACAAAGGGAGTATATGATATTCCTTATCTGTGTTTTTTTCCTAGCTATATGTCTCGGTGTCAATACTTGTGATAGTGAATTTAGTTCAGGGTTTAGAATCCTTAGACTCGTAATTGCAAATTGCCTATTACATCTTCACTAATATTGACTGATTAAATCTTGATAAAGTGTTTTGTGCTCTGGTCTGCTCTTTTCACTCTTATTTCTAGGAGGCCAATATTGATCTGAAGCTCCCAAGAAGAACTATATTAGTAACCTTTACATCTGATTCTTGTTGTGCACACTAAAAAAGGTAATAAATATATTATCTTTCAAACGTGGGCTAGTTTATGTGCAGGTAATTATGGATTTATGCATCCATCATTACCATGTTGTCTTGCATTTTGTTTTATCATGTTCTTTTCATTTTTGTTTGATCATACATCCTAGTTGTTATCCATTTTTGTGAAAGAGAAGTCAGTCATTTGTCTGTAGATCTTTCAAAGAAGTTAGACATTTGTCATACATCTTAGCTATTTTTTTTATGATTGCAAATAGTTTTTCATGAATTTTGCTTGATAATTGTAAATGCATTTCATACTTGCAACTTTTTGCTTTAAATTCATTTCCTTACAACACATGTCTTTGTTTCTTTTTCTTAAAAGTAATTGATTATTCTAATATGAAATATGAATAGATTGTGTATGCATACAATGAACCAATATTTATGATGATATTCAATATGGTTTTGCCTATATCAATTCTTAAATTGAATTTATATTTGTGCATTATAAAGACTAATTTTATGGTATCTTATTGTTGTGTCTCTCTTATAGGACCATGAAGTTTCAATTTGATCGTGGGATAAGAAAACAAGTCTAGACTTCCAATCCAATTCAATACGTTTGATCGAATATATATTTTCTATTCATGTTATTATGTACTTTGAGATGTTTAAACACATCAATAGTTTTTCTTATGAGATTGTAGATATAGTTTACTTAAATGTATTTGGAGAATTGTTATTTTTTGAAATAAAATTATTGCATTATGACCAATTATTTTTAAGGTTTCTCATACATGATCATATAGTCATTTGCATTGTGGCCCTATAAAGTTATTTGTAATCATTTTTCTGGAATAAAATATAAAAAAATATTACTAATAAATCAAATATTAAATATTAGATATATGACTTTATGTAAGAATTTATTCGTAACGAAAATAACTTTTGGTAACGAATTTTAATTATCGCTGCTAAAGTTTTTGTAACGAAAAAGCTTTCGTTACAATTGTATTGGTAACGAAACATATATTTTTTTCGTTACAAAAACTTTTTGCGACGGACTTTAAAGGACCAACTTTTGTAACGAATGTTTCGTTACAAAAAAATTTTGTAACCAAAAATGGACATTTTGTAACCAAATTTTTCGTTACAAAAAACATATTTTCTTGTAGTGTGAAGTGTCATATGTAAAATATGTAATCTGTCGTGCTTGAGTTCCAATAAGAAGCTATGTTGCTAATGTGTTAGTCGTGGGAGTTAGTCAATTTGGGGTATCAGAGGAGTTGGACCAGATGAGGTTGACCAGACGAGTTTGACCAGAGTAGTCTGGCAGATGATGTCTATCAGAGGAGGTCTACCAGAGGAGTCTGGCAGATGAGGTCTACCAGAGGAGTCTGGTGCAAGTGACCAGAACCAGCGGAGGTCAAGTCATCTGATCCAAAGTTCATTATACGCGAAGTACACCAAATTGAAGCTAGCGCAATGGCGGTTCTAACTGAATCAACTGAAGCGGTTATTGAAGTCGTTAGCCAGCTGGATAACTACCTCACATCTGAGTTTGTTACAACTGAATTGATTCTAGGGTTCATCTCAATCTCTTTATCTATAAAAGGGTGCTTTCTCAGCTGAGAGAAATAACATAACGAAACCTAGAGAGAAAACACTGTGAGATTGAGTGAATTGTAACTTCCATTTCTTACTTAGTGAAAAGTTATCCTCTCCGATCCCGTGGACGTAGGAGTATTTATCTCCGAACCACGTAATTCTGGTGTTCTTGTTGATTTCAATTACTGTTACCATAATTCCGATTCCCTGATTACAAATTTTCTTGTGAATCTAAAACGATTAACACATATAGCTAGGTTATTGACAACATTTGAGATAGTTAATACACTCACTTTTTTTTTTTTACTTTACTTAATTTATAAAAAAAAAAAACCCTAATCGAATCAAATGATGATGTTGTTGCTTCTTCACCTTTCATATTTACATCTATACAACAAGGGATATATGAGTATGACAATTGATTTTAATGAGAGGAGTTTGTCATTTTAATTTTCCAAGTTAAAAGTCTTTAATACTAAAATAGTGATAATTAAATTATAGATCTTGTCACTAAATTTTTTAATTAACTTCACAAAAAATAATAAACAAAAATTTGTTAATAAAAGTCAAATTTCTTATAGTATATCCATTATTTCGTTCCAGAGAGAACGCAATGTAAAAGAGATTAAATTTTATAATTCAAAAAAGGCGAAATTACCTAATCTTATGAATTTAAGGTATTAAAAAAAGAGTATGTATAGGGTGAAATTGGTTCATACATGAATCAATGAAGGGTATCAATTGATTTCACTGAAGAGAATTAATTGTTTCCACTGAAGAGTATTAATTGTTTTCATTGAAGAGTCATAGTTTATTTTCACTGAACAACTAAGGAAGCGCTTGGTTAACAATTCATCAATGGTAATGAGAATGAAAATTATTTTTCATCTATACCCCCATGATAAAAGTGATATGTTGGGGGAAGAAATGTTACAATTGTGACTCTATTGCTAATGTCATGCCCCAATTTTGGAATAGGAGTGGACAACAAATGATTGTTGATAGAGGAAAGAGGGAGTGATTGAGGAGGAGGATTGTAGGAATAGAATATGGTAATTAAAATGGAGTAGTGATTACCTTATTTAGGAGAGGAAATAGTGATTTTATTCTCATTAACCATCATAATTACACTAATTTTCTATGTCATTCCCATTACCATTGAAGAGTTCCTAACCAAGCGCCCTCTAAGACTCTTCAGTATTAACAACTAATACTCTTCAGTAAAAAAAAACAACTAACACCCTTCATTGGTTTATGTATAAACCATAGGAATAATTACTTCCTAGTACATATACATGGGCCAAAATACAACACACATTCTAAAAAATAGCCCGAAACAACCCACTACATTTTATAACAAGGCAATACATACGTGGCACCTATTATGTAGACTCTTCATTTCCAATGCTGGCATTTATTAGACAGACTAGACATTTCCAATTTTCCATCAGTAAAGTAACCGTGCCTTACATCTCAAAAACCACAACCCTTTCTCTCTCAATATTAATCACACACTCTCTCTCATCCTCAAAAAAATTAAACCTCTCGCGGTAACCATGGCCTCCATCAATTCTCTTTCTCTCCAATCTCTACGCTGGCAACCACCGACGAAGTCACGGTGGTTGCCCCTAAATTAGACGAAGTCATTCGTCTCTTTCGTTACCCCGACGATGGCTTCCACTAGAGCGGCAACCTTCCAAATCTGGCGGCGAAGTAGGGCTCGACGGCGGACCGCCGCAAGGACGACACAATTGCTTCGACGGCCGGGATGATGTGTTGGCTCCCTAGAACGGCCGGATCTAGGATTTCGTCGAGGATCCGATGTTTGCCGTCAAGATCAAAGAGTTTTTGGTGGGCTTAGAGAGAGAAAGGAGATGAGAGTCGTGACGACACTTCACACCAAGGCGACACTATGAAGACGACGCCGCGCACAAACCAAATCTGATGGTCCGATCGAGCGCCGTTGCCGTGCACCAATCGGATTTTGTGGACTGATCTAGCGTCGCCGCCATCGGAGTTATGGTGCGCGGGCTAGCCGTGAGTGGTGGGGCGACGTAGCACTGAGCGGCGGTGGAGGGCGTCGCAATGCAGTGGCTCTCGGCGGCGGAGGTGTTCTAGAGAGCGCCTCTTCCGCCGATTTAACCCTCTCTGGCTTGAATCTCCGCCTAACTTTCGATTTAGTTTTCGAGGTGTTTACGAGAAGAAACACATCCTCTCTGGCTTGAAGTTTATTCTTATTTTGTGTTTCCATTCACGCTTTTTGGGAATCGGTATTTCTCCAATTTATGGTTGCATATTTTTTTATTGCTCTTTTTTTCCTCTTTCTGAAATGAATCATGGATTTTGTGATCAAACTCTGAATCTTTGCTAAATATATGTTGATCAACTTTTTGCTCAGAAGGAATCAATTTTTTGTGCATAAATATACACGTTTTTGCCCAGGATGAATAGTGGGATGTGCATTGGGTGTATTTAAACAATGTATTGGGTGTTGTACCACGGTATTCGTGTTGTACCAAGGGGTATTATGTGTTGTTGTACCAAGGTATTCGTGTTGTACCAATGGTATTATGTGTTGTACCAAGGGTATTATGTGTTGTACTATAAAAGCTCGTTGGAGTAGAATTTCTAGTAATACCAAAATAAAATACGAGAACACAAAACTCTACCAAGAAAATAACTGTAATTTTTTTTGAATAGTTCTGCTGTCATTTGTTTTCAATATGTTTACTGTAAAAAAAACATGAATTCATAGTATCTAATATGAAAAAAAAAAATACGCTAATGCAGTTTGAAAATTGATTTTGACATTGGAATACGTGTTTTGAAAAAGTTAATAGATCATCTCAGAAAAAGCTACTAGCCTACGTCCAATCCTACGGTAAAGGTTGTCATGTACTCCCTCCGTCCACGAGTAAGTTTCTCACTTCTTTTTGTTGAATGGTTTAAGAAAGTGTATTTGTTTATTAATATATGGTGGGCCACATGTTGACTTTTTGGATAAAGTAATGAATAGTGTTGAAAAGTAAAGTGAATGAGTGTCATTTTTGTAATATTGTGTAAGTTTGAAGGTTAAAGTTTATATATAATAGAGTGTTGTTATTTCCATTTATGGAATGAGAAATTTACTCGTGGACGGCCCGAAAAGGAAAGTGGGAAGTTTACTCATGGACGGAGGGAGTACAACACAATTGTCTATATGTACTCTATTGATATTATGAAAAAGGTATTGTGCTGAGTGCTCTTAGAGGGCATATTTTGTCGTCCATTGTAATTGCCCCTAAACCATATTCACTCTATACTTTGTCTTTAAAAAAAAAAATTCTACATGCATAGTAGAAAAAAAATTAAATTATAAGGGGAGCGACCGTCACCCAATTCTGTCCCCGCATACATTCACTTTCTTTCACTCTATTTTTTCAGCCGCAAAGTAACAAAAAAGAATATTCAATTGGCGAAGGCGGAAGTCGGCACTGCTATGGGTAGACGCACAACTATTGAAGGCGAATTTCAATAGCTTTGTAGGGTGGTTTTCCGAGGTTTTAGAGACATGACAATTTGCTAAACTAGTTTGTTGAAAATAGATCTTTTCTCGACAAACATTTGCCGAAATTTCAAGAAATATACTTGAAGTTTCAATTTGCCGAAATATACTTGATCATTTTAGCAAATATTTATAAAATAAGATTCAATTTTTAACAAATTACATTCAAAATATATATTGCATTAAATAACATAAAAAAAAAAAAAAAAAAAACAAGAACAAGCTCATTAAACTACATAATATTACATTATTCTACTTGTTATCTCCTTTGAAAGTCCGAATAGTGATGGTGGAGTGAAGCTATAGTGGAGTTGAAATGTGGTTTTCCAAAGATTTCACATAGAAATAACACTAGTACAAAAGTGGTCTAAGAGAGCTGTTATATTTAAACTTAGAAAGCGGTTAAAAACGCTCTCTAAGAAACAACTATCTAAGTCTAAGAGAGCGGTTTAGTAAACGCTGTGCAAAGTAGGAACTAAGACAGCGGTTTTGAACCGCTGTCCAAGAGAAACAACTAAGACAGCGGTTTTTAACCGCTTTCCAAGTGCAACACTTAGACAGCGGTTATAAACCGCTATCCAAGCCCCACTCTTAGACAGCGATTATTAACCGCTCTCCAAGAGTTTTTTTTAGTTATTAACCACTTTTCAATTATATATATATATTCAATTATATATATATATATATATATATATATATATATATATATATATATATTTTAATAAACCTGCTAATATATTCAAAATTACCAAAACACATATACTAATATTTATTCGTAACATCAAATAAATATAATATAATATCCAATAACATGAAATATTCATCACAAATTAATATATAAGTTACATGCTACCAAAAGTTATAATAATGTTTACAAGAATCGATGGTAAAGATACACAATCCAATCCATTTTCCATTTCTCCATTCTAGAGTGGTTGTAAAAAGGGATCCGAGGCCTATGCACAAACTGCAATTTACATTGAAAATTTAATTAAATAATAAGAATTCTTTATTCAATCAATAATATTTGAAATAAATCGATAAATCGACTTACATCATCAGGAATGGTCGTTTGAGAAGTCAAGATAATATCTTCAATGTAGCAACACACAAAATGTCCACAGTGATTGCCATATTTCTGTCTCGGAACCTATTGATTAACAAATTACAATCACGTACTACAACTATAATTATTTTCTATTGATTTGAAAATTTTCTAAAGTAATTTACCTTAATTCTAACATTTTAATACTAATTAACATGCACCCTAAAACAATTTCATCTAAAATTCTAACATATGAATCCTAACATGCATTCTAACAATTTCATCTAAAATTATTCCTAAAGCCTTCAATATTTCCCAATCTATAAACCTCTTGAAACAAATTCTAACATTTTAATACTAATTAACATGCACACTAAAACAATTTCATCTAAAATTCTAACATATTAATCCTAACATGCATTCTAACAATTTCATCTAAAATTATTCCTAAAGCCTTCAATATTTCTCATCTATACCTCTTGAAATAAAGTCTAACATTTTAATACTAATTAACATACATCTAAAATTCTAAAAAATTATAATATGTCCATCTAAAATTCTAACAAATTCTAACAATTTCATCTAAAATTCTAACAATTTCATTTAAAATAATTTTAACATATTAAACCTAACTTGCAACAATTTCATCTAAAATTAATCCAAAACCTTCAATTAACCAATATGTTTCACCAATAACATACATACATATATATACATATTTATACATGTTTATATATATATATATATATATATATATATATACATATTCATACATTATATTTTTATTTATTTGAAGTTCAATTCATACATATTCATATATATATATATATACATTTTTATATACATTTTTATATATATACATATATATATATACATTTTTATACATTTAAAATACATATTATATACATACCTGGAGGCAGCGGTGGAGGGCGGCGGTGGCTCGTCGCGTCGAGGGAGGGCTGGGCGGCAGCTGGCGGCGGACTGGGCGGCGGATTGAGTGGAAGAGAGGCTGGGTGGCGTCACGGCGGCAGGGGAGGAAGGCTACGGTGGTGGCAATGGGGGAGGAAGCTTCGACGACAGCGGTGGGGGGAGGAACCGCGTCGTCTGGTGTATGGAGGAAGAAAATCGCGTCTGAATTAGGGATTTTCGTGGTCAAAGAGGGTTAAGTAGTGGTCAAAGGCTAAGACAGCGGTTAATAACCGCTATCCAAGTAAAACACTAAGACAGCGGTTAAAAACCGCTATCCAAGTTCCACTTGGACAGCGGTTCAAAACCGCTCTCTAAGTCAGCACTTACATAGCGGTTATAAACCGCTCTCTTGCATCCCACCTCTTACACAGCGGTTTTAAACCGCTCTCTTAGACTAACTCTTGGACAGCGGTTAATAACCGCTGTCTTAGCTTTTTTTTTTTTTTTTAATATAATTATGTAAAACCGCTCTCCTAGCTTTGTTTTGGAGAGCGGTTTTTATAAAAGCTCTCCAAGTATAGCTCTCCAAGTCCAAATGTGTAGTAGTGTAACGATCGATCATAGGCAAGAGGGGAGATGAGTGTACCTACTAATGTCATATCCTTATTTTTTTAATCATCAGGGCATTTTAGATATGTCACAATTATATTAAAATAATTCAAAATCAAGATATGTGCATCTATTAAAGGTATATCTGTATATATGCCGACCCCAAATGAAATCATCGGTTCCACTTTTTATATTTCACTTTGTGTTCTATAGATTGGATGTTTGACACATAAAATTTTAATAAATATACAACAAATCATCATAGCACTGAGTCAATGTGTTAAAGATCCAACAGGTGGAACACCAAGTGGATTACAATAACAAAACAGAGGAATCAATCTGTATCCAGATCCTTCCTCAATAATTCATACCAGGCCCAGCCCGGCCCAGGAATTGTCCCTACAAAGTGGAATAGTTTTTGACACAGGTTATTTGCACTTGCCTGTTAAATACACTATCAGAATGAATATACTATTTGGTGTTCGGAATTTTTTTTCAAAATATTTTCACTATTTCGGAATTTTTTTTCAAACATAGTAAAATTGAGAAAACAAATCAGAAATATTTTTTTAAAAATTTTCGAAGAAAAGAGTCGAAGGCAGTGTATTTCACAAAAAGGTGGTTATAGTAACTGTGGCCATAGTTTTTTCGGGCTAAAGGAGCTGTTACTGCAGAACATAAATTATTCAGAAAAAGGCCCACCAAACCCCAGGACCCAAGCCATAGCCCAGCCCGTCTGAGTTTTATTCTCTCCATAAATTTGTGTGTACTGTGTATATACTATAATCATAATTTGTGTACATTATCGTTACTCAAATTAAATTATCAGTTTTCTAAATCATACATACAATATAAGTCCTTAATCCTTATTACTTCCTCGGTCCCATGTTAATTTCTACTTTATTGTTTACCATCCTAAATTAAATTGAGTTTAATTAATAAATGTGAATTATCATATGTAAAATAATAACATATAATGTAATATAATAGTATAGAAAATATATAATTATAAAAAATATTGTTGTTATATTATCATCTTATTTAAATATTAATTGAGCAAGGGAAGGATAGTTTCAACAAGTAGCAATTAAGTTTGGGAATTGGGATGGAGCTTCTATATTATCCTGTAGTATCCTATTCCTAAAACTGTAATTTTAATAATTTTAAAAAACAAATAACGATTTTTGTATAGTTTTGTAATTTAATTAAATAAAATCCTGTAAATTCTTATTTTTTATTTGAAGAAGTGATACACTTATTTAATTTTTCATATTTATTTGTTAATTATTTTGGAACATCAGGATGAAATTTAAAGCTCTATCACCACGGGTAATGAAGGTCTCACACACACAAAAGTAAATAACCAGGCCGGTCCATAAAATTGGGCCAAGCCCGAGCAACCCAACGAGCCAATTCTGTCGGGCCAAAAAAGCCCGGTTCTTTTTGGACCTATAATTTTGAGACCTGCCACTGCATAAAAATAAAGAATTGCCTACAATATTTTTCCATAAAAAAAGTTCATATTAAAAATGGTCTACATAAAATCTTTAGGTATAATTCTCTACAAATTATTTGCCTACAAAAATTTACCTACATCATAATTTGCCTACGGAATTTTCGTAGACAATTTTTTTTTTTTTGTAGGTGGGGAAGAAGAATGCCAATACAATTAAATTTTTTTTAGGTCATTCGTAGGTAATCTTGTTGAAAACTTTCATCTGTGTAAATTAATCTTTCATTTTTATTGCTCTAAATGATATAATATGCAGTACATGATTATATATACAAGTGGAATGGAAAGCATGTGCCAAGCACATGATATCTAACTAACTTGAAAACTGCCTAACTAACTAACTGCATTAGCTCGTTTCTTAGCTGTCAAGGAAGCTTCTGGGGCGTGGCCTTTGGTTCCAGTAGCATGTGGAAGAATCTGGACGTGATGATGCATCGCATGCATTGCGTGCATGCACATACTACAATACGCCCTTCTGGCTAAGGACTGTCCTTGAAGAATAGACCAAGGCGAGAACACAACGAACAGAAATGAGCAGGAGCTAATGGTTTTGTGAAAATATCAGCTGGTTGGTCTTCACTAGAGATGTAACGGACATCGATGACACGATCCTGGACCTTTTCTCGAAGGAAGTGAACGTCTATTTCAATGTGCTTGGTGCGAGAATGAAGTGCCGGGCTGAAGGATAGAGTGACAACACCCTCATTGTCACACCAAAGCAATGAAGGAGTGCGAAGCGGAATGCGTAATTCGGAGAAAAGAGAAGTTAACCATGTAAGATCAGTAGTCGTGGAGGCCAAGGATCGATATTCGGCCTCAGTTGTACTCCTAGCAACAACACTTTGTTTCTTAGAGCTCCAAGAGAGAATGTTCGAGCTAAGCATGACACAAAACCCTGAAGTGCTTCTTCTATCATCCAAGGAAGAGGCAAAGTCGGCATCTGCAAAAGCTTGAAGTTGAAAATCAGTGACAGGTGTGAAGTTTAAACTGGAGTAAATAGTACTCCCTCCGTCCCTAAGTTGTTTACCCCTTAGGGTTGGGCACGGGTATTAATGTATGAATTGTTTATTATTATTGTGTGTTGTAAATGAGATTACTTTATTATAAGGAGGTTGCTTTATTACAAAAAGTAACAAGAGATGTGGGCCATCAGTGGCATTATGTAGTAAATAAGAGATGATTTTAGGGGTGTGAGTTAGAATTATGGTGATGTGTTATTTCTATTTTAGGAAAGGGGTAAATAACTTTGGGACGGACCTTTTGGAAAAAAAGGGTAAACAACTTAGGGACGGAGGGAGTACCTTTTAAGTATCGAAGAACCCGTTTACAAGCACCCCAATGATTCGTAGTGGGAAAAGCAAGGAATTGACTAAGTTTGTTAACGGAGAAGGCAATATCAGGCCTTGTGAGGGTTAGATACTGTAAAGCACCTACTACACTACGAAATAAAGATGGATGAGAGAATGGAGTACTATCATGTTGTGTTAGCTTGTTACTAGGACAAGCAGGAGTTGGACAAGGCTTGCAAGAGGAGAGATTTGTCCTAGCTAAGAGTTCTTTGATGTACTTGGATTGTGAGAGAGTAATGTTGTTAGGAGTAACATTGGCCTCTATGCCAAGAAAGTAGTTCACAGAACCTAGATGCTTCAAGGAAAACTTAAGATGGAGATTGTGTATCAGCTGAGAGATTGCCTCATTGTCATCTCCTGTGATCAGTATATCATCAACATAAACCAGTACAAAGAGCCTTTTCCCTTTATCAAGTTTGTGAAACAAGCAATGATCAGATTTGCTGTGAGCAAAACCAACTTGAATCAAGAAGCCTTTGAGAGTATCATACCAGGCCTTGGGAGCCTGTTTCAGACCATAGAGTGCTTTAACAAGTCTGCAAACATGATTAGGTTTGGAGGAATCAATGAAGCCATCAGGTTGAGAAATGTACACAGGCTCATGAAGATCACCCTTCAAGAAGGCATTGTTAATGTCCACCTGTTGGACTTGCCAACCAAAAGTAGCAGCAAGAGTAAACATAATTATGATGGTGATGTGTTTGATAACAGGAGAGAATGTTTGAAAGTAATCCACCCCAGCATTTTGTTGAAAACCCCGGGCCACAAGCCTGGCCTTATATCTTTCAACTGATCCGTCCGCCTTGTATTTGACCCTAAAGATCCATTTTGTAGAAATAGGATTGATGTTGGTAGAAGGTGGGACAAGTTCCCAGGTATTGTTAGCAAGAAGAGCATTCTATTCTTCTAGCATGGATTGCTTCCATTCTGGGACAAGAAAGGCTTGAGATGCTGTATCAGGTTCAGGGAGAATAGGTAGAACAGAAGAAACATATGATTTTGGTTTGAATATACCAGCTTTGGCTCTAGTGACCATTGGGTGAGAAGGAATGATAGGAGCTGGAATTGATGGAGAGACACATGGGGAAACAATGGGTAAAGAATTATGAGTATTAGCAGACATTGAATTATGTGTAGTAGCTGACATTGAAGCTTCTGGAAGAGAAGGATGAACAGGAGAATGTGTTGGTCCCACTAGATAGATTAATTGCGGAAGCCTTTAAAGCCAAAATGTCTTTAGCAAAAATCTTTTCTAAGAGCACAAATAATAAACAACAGGTATTAAGGAAAGCAATAAATAACACCGTATTTATAGTGGTTCGGATCTGAATATCCTACGTCCACTCTCCCTTGATCAAAGAGGTCTCACTATCCAACCAACAAACTCACTACTTACTGGAATTTCCGAAGTACCAGCACCTTCTTACAATCTCCTTAGATCTAACTTCGATCTAAAGACAAACTTACTCCAACCTTGTCTAACAAGATGAACATGTTGAGTATATAAACTCCTTACGAGTTGGATGAGTAATTTAGAACAAAGTGAGTGCAAATGCGTAGTGATCAAAAAGTTTAGTATGCTATGTGCGCGTGTAGAATCTCAAAAAAAAACTTTTTCTTGAACTGCACTCTTGTATATATAGAGGGGATTAGGGCTAGCCGTTGGAGGGCTAATCCAATCAGATCCTCTATATAAGGAAAGTCTCAATCAATCAATTCCCTAATTGATTGATTGGGTTGGTGGGATCCTTGGATTGATTATCTTCAAATACTTTCCAATCCTGATCTTGTTGACTTGATTTGAATCACCAACGGTCAATAGCTTCCTCTGCCTAACTCTGATTCTCAACAGAGAAGGCAAGACCAGACACCAGGCAACCTCGGTGTCTTCTGGTCCTCATCTGGTGAACAACCAGAATACTCAGTAGAATAAGAGGATCAAACTGAGCATCTTTTGTTCCACCAGACTCGTCTGGTTCGGACTCGTCTGGTCTGGGGAAGGTCCTCTGCCTCTGGTCTGATCACATCTGGTGAAGTCTTCTGGTGGAGTCCTCTGGTGAAGTCCTCTGGTGGGGTCTTCTGGTGACTCTTCTGGTGAAGTCTTCTGGTCTGGCAGTTCCCCCTAGACTAAGTCCTAATCTAGATCGTCATCTGGCTAACAGGTCCAGATGGTCCTATTACATCTTCTGGTTTGTTTTAACTCATCAAAACTAACAATTTTTATCCTAACAATTTCCCCCTTTTTGATGGAGTTAAAACACTACCAGAACTGATCACAAAGAAGATTTAAGCAAGAGAACATATAAAGGATAAGACCTTAGAATAGATCTTATCAGGCAAACAATTAAGACAACAAGAGGGTGTCTTTTGAACAGAGAAGATATGAAATCCATTAGAAATAAGGATAAAGAGTTTACAGATTACAATGAAATTCTGGTCCTATCTAAGCATATCTTCTGTTATCTTTAGGCACCAGAAACCAGTCAAGAAACCTGTCTTGAATGGCCTTCAACTCTGCAGAAGATGCTGGGGTGTAATTCACCAACACCTTTGTCTTGAATAACTTCTTCAACTCTAGCCAATCAACCTGGTCCCCTATCATGGGAGTGTTGAGGTAATGAAACTCAGGGGCTGTGACCTCCAGGTTGAACTCTATCGTTGAATCCATTAGCTGCTTGTGAAGCTCTGCATCGTAACACTTCATCCACGAATGGAAGGTCCTGTTGATAAGTGCTTCATCTTCTGGTGGTGGCCTCTGGATGTAATGTTGAATAAACCAGAGAGTCTTGGCTTCTCTCCATTTTTCAATCAGGGGAACAAGCACAGTAGAGTCAAAGGACCCTTCTGTCCTGAGAGGCAAGATATTCAACACTTCAGTGGGAGCTTTCCTCCTCTGGCTCGATCCACCGGCACCAGAAGAAGCACCAGCTTCTCTGCTCTTCTTCGATTGTCTCCTAACATATCTGAGCCTCTGCTCTTCATCTATGTTTTTCCTTATTCTGGCTTGCTTCTCCTCTGGAGTCTCTTCTTTGTATCTCTTCTCTGCTTCTTCAACGACCTCTTCCAAGAAGCTCTTCTTGACTCTTCTGATCACTTTCTTTGCAGGACCAGAGATGGAAATAGGATCCTGCTCTGCTTCTGATTCCTCTTCTGCAGCAAGCTGCTTAGCCATGGAAAGAGATTTGAGCTCTTCCTTCTTCTTCTTCTGCAACTCAGCCTGGGCCAAAGTGTTTTCCAACAGGTCCAGACGAGCTCCATGGCTAAAGAGGGTTTCAACAGTGGTCTTCGCCAGATCAGTTCTGGACTTCTCTTCCCCCTTTTTAACTTCATCAAGGATGGGCTCCACTACCTGCCTTATGAGATCAGGCAAGGCAGTGTTGGAGGAAGAGTGAAGATCACGCAGGTGCCTAGCCTCCTCCAGGTAGGCTTTCGATTCTGCAACTAAGGCCTCCTGCCTGGCAAGCATCTCCTGGAGGGAATCCTTCAGCTTTGCAGTTTCCAGCATTTGAGTGGCCAACTCCACTTTAAGCACCGAAACAGGCCTCATCTGGTCAAGAACATATTGTTGAAGCTGCTTCTGGCTCTCATGTACATCCATCTTTAAGAACAGGCAGTCAGATTTGAAGGCAGCTTTGGCAGAGGCAAAAACATCCTTGATCTGCTTCAAAAACTTCCTTCGCTCATCTTTAATCTGGTGTTCAACCAGAGCAGGTGCCAAGTGCTGCATAGCCTTAGAAAATCTGCCAATCTGCTGGATTTGTTCATTGAAGAACAACTTCATCTTCTGGAGGATAGCCGGAGTGACCTCAAAGTCTTCTTCGTCGGAATACAACTCTGAAGGGAAGGCGAAGTGAGGACCAAACTTGTAAGAGGGGCCCTCAGGAGAGATCATCACCCCCTGCTGGATGAGAAGAGTTCGAATCACCACCTTTGCTGCCTCTGGTGACTCTAGCTCTGCAGGATTCTGGAGATTTAGCTTCTGCTTCAGCTCAATCTCCCAAGCAGTGAAGTTGGAGGGACCCATTTCCTCAAGCAACATCATAAGGTCCTCCACATCTTCCAGTCTGGCCTTACTCCAAACTTTAGCATCAGTAAGATCCGCCAGAAGGGGTAAGTGCTCCAGAAGAACTGGGAAATGCTCTCTTAGCCAGAGCTGAGCACTTACACTCATACTCTGCCTAATGGGACCCATTTCTGCAGAAGAGAAAGTGAAGGGTTTGGGCCCAGAGGCAGAGGAGGAAGGTGCTAAGTTAGAAGGCTCAAGTGAAGCTTCCTCATCTTCACTACCATTGCTGGTTGAACAGGTGGGAGAGGAGGGAGGGGCAGAGAATCCCAGAGCCATAGAAATGGTTGGGTCTTGTTCTGTATGGGCTTGTGAAGGGGTAGGATTTTGTGAGGTAGAGGTGGAGGGGATGGGTTGCTCTGCACCAGAAGAGGATGGAATCTCTGGTACAGAAGTTGGGATGGGAAAGTCTATACCAGAAGAGGTTGATGGCACCTCTGGTACAGAAATTGGGGGAGAGGGGTTTGTGGGGTTTGTGTTTAGAGGTATCTGGGAAGATGGGGGAGAGGGTGTTTGAGGAATGGTTGAGGTAGAGAATGTAGGTGTGTCTGGGAGAGTTTGCTCTGGTAATGAAGGAACACCAGGAGCAGATGAGATGGGATGTGTTTGAGTGTCTGGTGGGGAGGTAGAGGGGGAGACAAGATCAATGGAAGTAGAGGAGGGTAAGAAAGGGTTTACCTCTGCTGGGTCAACACCAGCAGGCACGACGAGCTCTGGAGTATCCTCCATAATCTGGGAAGCTTCATCAATAGCTCTCTCTAGGGCCTCACCAAGATCAGATCCAGAGTCAGGATCCTGTAGAATTGCTCTCTTGGCCCTGGGCTTCCTCTTAAGAGGTTCAACCTCCTCTTCCTCTTCTTCCTCTGATGGCTCATCCACCAGAAGGGTTTTCTTGGGAGCTCTTCTGCCAGTCCTTGGCTTCTTGGCAGATTTCTTCTTGGCCTCCACCGGCCTCTTCCGCTTGGCTGCCCCAGCCTTAACAGCTTCATCATCATCACCACCCTTCTTCTTAAGAATGTTAAGAAGGGGAATCTGGTCCTCCTCCAAGGAACCAGAAAAGGCAATGGTTGAGGAACCAGTTGCACCAGCAGCTTTCTTCTGGGCCTTCTGCCTCGGCTGCTGCTTCTGCCCCTTTGCAGGTGAGGGTACTGCCTGAAGAGGAGGGGCAGGGATGGCTTCTTCTCCATCAGAATCAGGATGGCCATGAAGGGGACCATCCTTTGAGAAAAGCACCTTAGACTTGTGAAAGCCTTTGCACCAAGACTCCTTCCATCTCTTCTCTGGAAGCAAGGAGTTCAAAATCAAGGTAAGTTTCGTACCCAACGAAACATTAGCAGTGAAATAAAACTGCATCTCCCCTGGAATGGAAGGACAAGCTTCCTTGTTAACTTTCGCCTTATTCTTCCTCAAGACGCCCCAAAAGAATTCTGCCCAATTGCATTGGACGCCGTCATACAAAGCTCTCATCACACACATTCTTCCATTAAAGATCGCATCTGTGCTGTGATTTTCACACATCAATACCTTAACAACTATGTCAAAAAGTACCTTGTACTTTTGCCTCAGATGCTTATTCAGAAATCCCTTCGTGATATTCTGGCAAGAGGAACGAGCGAACAGTTTGAAGGAACCCACAATATCATCCTCCTTGTAGGTTAAAGGATCCACTCCTTCCGCCGAAATGTTTCCAAACAGGGTACATAAATCATGCTTGGAAAACACCAAATCTTCCCTGTCGATCTTTGAAGAAATATGGTCTTCATTGATCTTCATGCGAACCAAAAACTGGGCCGCATAACCGTCAAGAGTACGAAAATCTTTGGGAATGGTGGAGATCAACTTCTCAACTCCGGATCTCCTCAAAAGTTCCAAAATAGCAAGAGCAGACGAGTTCTTGGTGGTGTAGAAGTCAACCACCATCTCCGTTTTGAGTTTCTTCATAATCAATTCATGGTCGAAATTACACGGAGGAGCCATATCTGTGAGAGAGAGAGAGAGAAAAAGCTTTGCAGAGAGAGATTAGAGTTTGAAAGTATGGAAACGTGAAAGGACAGATTGAAAGGAAATTTGATTTAAATAGGGTAATACGCGTGGCTTTGAATAAAAAATTAAGTGGGAACGCGTGTAATACCAAAAATTAAATTAGGGAACAAAATCAATTTTTGAATTGATTGACATTTTGCACAGTGATTAAATCCGATGGCCACAAAGAAAGGCAAGATATAGATTTAATCTGGTGCGTTGGCATAGTCATTGGGACGGGGCAAAAAGGGGTTTTGAGGCAGTCAAGAGAAAAAGCGAAATGATTGCCTAGGCCCTATACCCTAGTCTTAAATACACTCCGAAGTTGAAAGGTTTTGAGTGTACTTACTAATTTGAAAAGTGTATCCCAATGATCAGAGGCCAGAGAAGTAAAAGCATACCTGTCACCTGATATTGTAACCAGATGAAACCACAGCTAATCTGATGTTACATCTCCTCTGATGAAACTCATCTGGTCCTGGTCAGAGAAGATTCTGGACATTTGACTCAGCACCTCATCTGGGACAAGTATCACCTGGTGCATACCCCATCTGGTACCTTCTCTGATATATCTAATCTGCAGGAATGTTAGCTCAAGAAAATAAATATATGAAGAAAAGTAATGAAACAAGGATACTTCTCTGATGTTCCCCCTAAAACAAATCTGTCTCTGGATCCAACAATCCTAATTCAAAAGCTAACTCTCTGAATCTGGTCTCAGCCAAAGGCTTAGTTAAGATATCTGCTCTCTGCTTCTCTGTTGCAATCTTTTCCATCCTTATATCTCCCTTCTCAACATGATCTCTGATAAAGTGATGCCTTATATCAACATGTTTACACCTGGTATGAAGAACTGGATTCTGGGTAATTGCAATGACACTATTACTATCACAGAATATAGGAATATCCTTGGCTCTAATCTGGTAATCCCTAAGCTGTTGACTAATCCAAAGTAGTTGAGAACAACAGCTCCCTGCAGCCATGTACTCTGCTTCTGTTGTTGATGTAGCAACTGAAGTCTGCTTCTTAGAAAACCAGGATACCAATTTATTCCCTAAAAATTGGCATGTTCCACTTGTAGATTTCCTATCTATTCTGCATCCACCATAGTCTGAATCTGAATAACCACTCAATTCCAAATTGTCATCTGCAGGATACCATAATCCTAAATTCACTGTTCCCTTAAGATACTTCAAAATTTTCCTTGCTGCTTCCAAGTGACTTTTCTTAGGATTAGCTTGAAATCTGGCACAAACTCCAACAACAAAGGTAATATCTGGTCTGCTTGCAGTCAGGTACAGAAGAGAACCAATAAGTGCTCTGTACTGAGTCTGGTCCACACTCTCTCCAGACTCATCTGGATCCATGTTGAAATTTGTCATCATAGGAATCTTGGCTGCTTTGCTAGATCCTACTCCAAATTTCTCTAACATGTTTCTGGTGTACTTTGCCTGATTAATGAAGATTCCCTTCTCTGATTGCTTAACCTGCAAACCTAAAAAGTAATTCATCTCACCCATCATGGACATCTCAAACTGACTCTGCATGAGTTCACCAAACTTCTCACACATCTTCTTGTTAGGGGATCCAAATATAATGTCATCAACATATATTTGGACCAGAAGGATGTCCTTTCCTTCTTCTTTCCTAAACAAGGTCCTATCAATCTTACCCTTAGTAAAACCATTGTCCAGAAGAAATTGAGATAGAGTGTCATACCATGCTCTGGGTGCCTGCTTCAGCCCATAAAGAGCTTTCTTAAGCTTAAACACCTTGTCACCTTGTTCAAAACCAGGAGGTTGTTCCACATACACTTCCTCAATGAGAATCCCATTAAGAAAGGCAGATTTCACATCCATCTGATATACTTTGAACTTCATGTGAGCAACATATGCTAAGAACAATCTGATAGCTTCTAGTCTGGCAACAGGAGCAAATGTCTCATCATAGTCTATTCCTTCAGACTGAGAATAGCCCTGAGCCACTAGCCTTGCCTTGTTCCTAGTAATGACATCATTCTCATCTTTCTTATTCTTGAAAACCCACTTAGTGCCTATCACCTTTTGATGTCTTGGTCTGTCTACCAGCTCCCAAACATCCTGTCTGGTGAATTGATTCAACTCCTCTTGCATTGCAATAATCCAATTTGAATCTTTCAGTGCCTCCTTGATGTTCTTAGGCTCAATCAAGGACACATAGCAACTGAATAAGACAGCTAAGTTAAGAGTTCTCCTAGTCTGGACACCCTTAGTTGGATCTCCAAGGATTAGGTAATTGGGGTGATCAACCAGGGTCCTCCTTCCCGTGGTCTTGCCTGGTTGATCATCTTCTGCAGTACCTTGGTGATTATCACCACCTGCAGAAGAGCTTCCCCCTACAGGAGTTCCAACCTCTTCTGGTTCTGCTCCTTGTGAAGGCTGCTGCTTCAGAGAACCAGGAGATGGGTCATCATCTGAATCTGAATCTGAATCAAGAACAGGTGGATTGACTTTGATAACTCTGGGTGTAGTCTGATTCTGGGTCTCATCTGAAGACTTAGATTCCACCTTGAACTCAAAAGTAGATTCATCAAAAACAACATGAGGTGTTTCCTCCACACAAAGTGAATTCTTATTAAAAACTCTAAAAACTTTACTGGTGCTGGAATATCCTAAAAATATTCCATCAGCCACTTTAGCATCAAAGGTTCTTAATTTAGATTTCCCATTGTCATGGATGAAACACTTACATCCAAAAATATGAAAATATGAAACAGATGGGGTTTTACCTTTCCATACCTCATATGGAGTCTTATTATGTCTCTGGGCAATCAGGCATCTGTTCTGAGTGTAGCAAGCTGTATTGATGGCCTCTGCCCAAAATCTCTGTGGAGTGCTGTATTCTGCCAGAAGTGTTCTTGCAGCTTCTTTGAGGGTCCTATTCCTCCTTTCTGCTACTCCATTTTGTTGGGGTGTTCTGGCAGCAGATGTCTCATGAAAAATCCCATGGTCCTTGCAGTAATCTGCAATGTGTGAATTCAAAAACTCTGTTCCTTTGTCACTTCTGATTCTGACTATGCTCTGGTTTTGCTCATTCTGAATCTGCTTGAAGAACTCTGGCAGCTTAGTCATAGTTTCATTTTTCTTAAACAAGAACACTACCCAAGTGTATCTTGAAAAGTCATCTACTATTACTAAGGTGTACTTCCTTCCACTGAAACTAAGAGGAGAAACAGGTCCAAACAGGTCCATGTGAAGTAGTTGAAGTACTCTGGTTGTGGTTGTGCTCTGGACATCCTTAAAGGAAGTCTTGGATTGTTTACCCTTCAGGCATGAACCACAAACCTGATCCTTCTTAAACACTTCATTAGGAAGACCTCGAATGAGACCTTTTCTGGCAATCTTATTCAGTGTTTTGAAGTTAAGATGACACAATCTCTTGTGCCAAATCCAGCTATTCTCTGCAGATCCTTTTGCAACTAGGCATGCATTTCTTGGGCAACTGTTAAAATCTGCAAGATAAATGTTACCCTTCCTCAAGCCTATTAGCAAAATATCATTATAATCAGAAGAGAAAACAGTGCATGAATCACTAGAAAACTTCACTGAGTATCCCTTGTCACAGAATTGGGATACTGAAAGCAGATTATGCTTGAGTCCTTCTACGTAGTAGACTTCATCTACAGATACTCCATTGAAGGTCAACTTTCCAACTCCTCTGGTGACGCCATAGTTGTTGTCACCAAACATCACTCTTGGTCCATTCAATGGCTTGAAATCTTGGAGATTATCTTTCTGGAAGGTCATGTGCTTGGAACATCCACTATCAATGTACCAGACATGGTTGCTTGAAAATCCTTTCTCCAATGGACTCTTATCTACCTGCAGAAAAATCAATTAGGTCCCCTACTAGTGCTGGGTCCTGATTGGTTAGTTGCAGGTTTTGTAGGAATCCATAGATAAAGATCATCCCTTGATGGATGAGGAGATCTTATCTTCCTTCCAAATCTATCTACCAACACATGTCCTCTGACAATGACATATTGAGCTACTGGTATGATAATGACACCTTTCTTATAAACAGGTCTGGTGTACCTTTTCTCAAATCTGGCCTTTGGAATGGCCTGCCTCAAAGACATGGTCTTAAAGGTCTGGTTGTAAGGGTACATCCTAGAAGAACCATCTCTGGTGTCATAACTACCCAGATCAGTTGGTTTTCTATAGATGGGTCTGGAAGACCTCCTCTGGTTCTGATAACTAGACTGTCTCTGGTGGTTATAGTTCCTTTGAGTATACCTATTCTGGAATTGATTCTTCTGAGAAAATTGTCTCTGGGGTACCTGGTTCTGTTGAACATTGTTCCTTCTCTGGTAGTTGTTACTTTGATTGGTATTCCCCTTTCTTGAGTGTTTCCTTTGAGGTCCCCTAATCTGTTTAGGTTCCCTTTGAGGATTTCTCTGGGGTCCTCCAATTTGAGTAATTTCTACTCCTTGGGACTCATTGTTCACAGAACCATCAATCTTTAATGATTCCCCTTGTTGACACTTATTCTCTACATTTTCTCTTCCAGAACAGTCAACTCTTCTAGACCATTTGTTATGTGATTAACAGAGTGATTCCTTTTCCAATCAGGATTGTGAACCACCTTGTAACCATTACCAGATAAGTCTTTATCATTCCAGATTTCTACCAATTTACCAGCTCTTACAGACTTGTTTTTATTATAAAGGTATTTATGAGTTTTAGTGGTAATTCCAGAATATCCTAAACCACTCTTATCACAAATGCGCTGAGAAGACTCTGATATGATAGATACAACAGATGGTATCTTAGGAGCTTCTCTGGGCATAGGTATCTCCTCTATGTTGTGAGCAACTTGTTTTCCCTTGATAAGAGTCTGGTATTTGGCTCTGAGTTCATTGATCTTATCTTCTTGAGAGGTCCTTTCTTTCATGAGTTGATCTACCAGAGTATCTCTTTCTGTGATCTTATCCTGAAGTTCAGAGACTTCTTTGGAATGATCTTTCATGAGTTCTCTGGTGGATTTGTGCTCATGAGAGAGAGATTGAACTTCAGCTCTGAGCCTACCATTCTTTTTCTCAAGTTTTTGACAAAGTTGGACACAATTTTGGAGATCTGATAGCATTTGTTGCATATCAGACTCTCTGGAGTTACCAGATGAATTAGAGGATTCAGTACATTTGGAATTGGATAAAACTAGAGTAGTTTCATTTACCTCAGTGATGTCTGCCATGAGACACACATCATCATCTGATCCAAAGTCAGAAGAAGAAGAACTGGAACTAGTATCCTCCTCTTCTGCTTCTGCCAGCAATGCCCTCTTATCTGCATATCTCCTATCTCTCTTGATTCTTTTCTCTTCTCTTTCCCTAGGAGTAAGCTGAGGACAATCATAACTGTAGTGACCAGTCTTGTTGCATGTGTAGCAGGCATTGTCTCCTCTGGGACTAGGACTTGGCTCTCTCCTCCTCTGGTTGTAGTCTGATCTGGCTGGACTACTCTCTCTCCTCTGGTAGTCAGGTCTGCCAGAGCTACCATCCCTCCTCTGATAATCTGATCTCCCAGAGCTGCCAGGGTTGTCATCTCTCTTCCTCTCTGGAGTTCTGAATCTGGTCTCCCTTAAGTCTCCAGATGCCTTCTCCTTCTCTGCAGGCTTGAAGGAATTCTTCCTGTCTCTGGTAGACTCCTTCCAATGCCTTTTGTACCTGCCATATTTTGAACTCATTTTGTCTAATTTACGAGTTAGAAGTGCTACCTGCTCCTTGAGGCTCAAGTCATCTGCAGTAGACTCCTTTGGCTTGACATCAGGCTTGAGAGTTGAAGAGAATGCAACTCCTTTCTGGCCAGAAGAGGAAACCTCTTCTGTTTGATCCTCCTCTTGAAGATCATATTCGTAAGCTTTGAGATCAGACAACAGAAGATGATGATCCAGAGTATTGAGATCCTTGTTGTCCTTGATCACAGTAACTTTGATTCTCCACCTGCTAGTTAGTGAACGCAAAATTTTACTATTAATTTCCTTTTCAGAGTAGGTCTTACCTAAGGCACTAGCCTTGTTTAGGAGGTTTGTGAGGCGCATGTCCAGCTGGTCTATGGTCTCATCTGGTTTCATTTTGAACGTATCAAACGAGTGTTGAACAGCCTGGAGCTTGTTATCTTTAATCTTCTCTGTTCCCTCGCAGAGAATTGCAAGTTTGTCCCACATCTCCTTTGCAGTGACACAGGTTCTGACCTTCTCTATAACCTCCTTGTTGGTCCCACTTGTTGCTTTGATACCACTTGTTGGTCCCACTAGATAGATTAATTGCGGAAGCCTTTAAAGCCAAAATATCTTTAGCAAAAATCTTTTCTAAGAGCACAAATAATAAACAACAGGTATTAAGGAAAGCAATAAATAACACCGTATTTATAGTGGTTCGGATCTGAATATCCTACGTCCACTTTCCCTTGATCAAAGGGGTCTCACTATCCAACCAACAAACTCACTACTTACTGGAATTTCCGAAGTACCAGCACCTTCTTACAATCTCCTTAGATCTAACTTCGATCTAAAGACAAACTTACTCCAACCTTGTCTAACAAGATGAACAGGTTGAGTATATAAACTCCTTACGAGTTGGATGAGTAATTTAGAACAAAGTGAGTGCAAATGCGTAGTGATCAAAAAGTTTAGTATGCTATGTGCGCGTGTAGAATCTAAAAAAAAACTTTTTCTTGAACTGCACTCTTGTATATATAGAGGGGATTAGGGCTAGCCGTTGGAGGGCTAATCCAATCAGATCCTCTATATAAGGAAAGTCTCAATCAATCAATTCCCTAATTGATTGATTGGGTTGGTGGGATCCTTGGATTGATTATCTTCAAATACTTTCCAATCCTGATCTTTTTGACTTGATTTGAATCACCAACGGTCAATAGCTTCCTCTGCCTAACTCTGATTCTCAACAGAGAAGGCAAGACCAGACACCAGGCAACCTCAGTGTCTTCTGGTCCTCATCTGGTGAACAACCAGAATACTCAGTAGAATAAGGGGATCAAACTGAGCATCTTTTGTTCCACCAGACTCGTCTGGTTCGGACTCGTCTGGTCTGGGGAAGGTCCTCTGCCTCTGGTCTGATCACATCTGGTGAAGTCTTCTGGTGGAGTCCTCTGGTGAAGTCCTCTGGTGGGGTCTTCTAGTGACTCTTCTGGTGAAGTCTTCTGGTTTGGCAGTTCCCCCTAGACTAAGTCCTAATCTAGATCATCATCTGGCTAACAGGTCCAGATGGTCCTATTACATCTTCTGGTTTGTTTTAACTCATCAAAACTAACAATTTTTATCCTAACAGAATGATCAGGTAAGGGAGAAGAAAAATGAGGCTGTAAGGAAGGCGTATGGGAACTGGAGGAAGCAGATTGTGTATCAGAAACTGGAGAAAAAGGCACGGGAGATACACGGGAACTGGGAGAAGAATAGGATGGAAGTTGTACTGGTGATAAAGGAAAAGAAGGGAAAACATTAAGTGAAGGAGGACTTGGAGCAGAAAGAGCAGTAAACTCTGGAAAAGGAAAGTCAAGTTCATTGAACTCAACGGTTGAAGAGATATACACCCTCCCTGAAGGATGCAAGCACCTATATCCTTTATGCAAAGGGTTGTACCCAAGAAATAGACATTTAGAGGACCGTAGTTGGAGCTTGGAAGAGTTATAAGGTCTCAAAAAGGGATAACAAGAGCAGCCGAAAATTTAAGAATAGAGTAATCAGGTGGTGTGTGAAAGAGCTTCTGGAATGGAGAAACATTATGCAGCACATGAGTTGGTAATCTATTGATGAGGAAGACAGCTGTGAAGAAAGCATCCCACCAATAAAACATAGACATCTTGGCCTGAGCTAACAAGGAAAGACCCATTCCAGTGATGTGTTGATGTTTCCTCTCAATGAGACCATTCTGTTGATGTGTATATGGACAAGAGTGTCTCATACCAATTCCCAGAGAAAGACAGTGTTTATGCAAGGCAGTGAATTCACCCTCCATATCTGATTGGAACATTTTAACTTTCACAGAAAACTGCCTCTCAACCATATTGATAAAACTGATAACAAATGAAGCCACCTCAGACTTTGCCTTGAGTGGATAAATCCAGGTGTATCTAGTACACTCATCAACAAGAGCCAGATAGTATTTAAAACCTTCACTAGAAACATGAGAAGCCGGACCCCAAACATCCATGTGAATAACAGTAAATGGCAAAGAAGCATGAACAGGTACAGAAGGAAATGACCTTTGATGCATTTTTCCAAGTTTACAAGCCTCACAGAAGGAAACACATTTAGAAGAGACATTCATAGACTGCAGTACACAGGAAAGGAAATCATTACAGGGATGCCCCAATCGAAGATGCCAAAGGTCTGCTTTATTAACCAAAGAAGTAACAACAAAATTACATTGAGAAAAAGAAGGTGACATGATCTTAACATGTCCATAGTGACTCTTAGGCAGAGCAGCAAGATCCAGTTGGTACAAGCCATCTTTAAGTGTTCCTCTCAAAAGAATTTTGTTGGTTGTCTTGTCCTTTACAAAACAGGAGGTGGCATGAAATTCAATAACAACATCATTATCATTAAGAAACTTAGAGATGCTGATGAGATTTTTTGTAATGTCAGGTACATGAAGAATATCACAAAATGCTAATGACTTGCCACTAACTAGACTGTTAACATGTAATGAACCAGTGTGTAGAATGGAAGCGGTAGTACCATTGCCAACAGTAAGAGTAGACTCTAATTAGGCGTGAAATTGTCATGATTCGTAGCTTGAAATACCCCAATCTTGGTCGAGTTTATAGAGTATTTAGAGTCAATTGAGCATTATTTCTACACGTTGATGAATTTGTCTCTTTGATGCTCATAGGTGAATAGAGGACGAAAAACGGAGTTCGTAGGACTTTGAATCGACTCAAACGGATGCCCGGATGAGAAGATATTGAAGAAATACGATTGGTATTAGTGCGGACGAGGAAAAGTATTAGTTGGATGAGTTGGAAGTCACTCGAGTGACTAGCTCGAGCGCCACCGCTCAAGCGCATTGCTCGAGCGCCTAAACGTACAGAACTTTTCTTGCGCTCGATCAGCTCGAGCGCCACCGCTCGAGCGAATTGCTCGAGCGCCCAAAACATACAGTGTGATTTCAGCGCTCGACCGGCTCGAGCGGAACCGCTCGAGCGATTGTGTCATTCGAGCTACACTGCTCGAGCGGGACCGCTCGAGCGTTTTGCTCGAGCAACCTTGGATTTTTACCTCCGGATGCGTATTTTCGGCCCATTAACTCCCGTTTCGACCCGTGCCTATATATACCTCTTCCAAACATGTTTTGAAGGACCCCCGAACTTTAGAAATACTGTTAGACTTAGTGTTTGGAGAGGAAGGAGACGAGCAAGCTTTATTTACGTTTTGTTGAGGTTTTTCATACGAATTCTAGTTTCTTTTCAATTCTTAGTTTCTTTTCATTAGTTCGTTACTTTGAACACGTTTAAATTTTGTTTTGATTAATTCAATTTCAGTTCGTAGTATTTATTTCTTTAAAACCCTAGTTCATGTTTCATATTTTCGTTCTTCAATTCATTATGTTTATGTGTGTAGTTTCTTCTATTGCTTTTATGTTTGTTACAACCATGTCCGGCTAAAACCCTTGCATGCTTAGGGTAGGATGAACTCGTAGAAGTAGGATGTGGGTACGTAATTAGGGTAATTCGTGACGTTAGTTTTAATTCTCTTAATTAATGAATTCTTATAATTAATCTGAACTTTACCTTTAAATTTAGTACGAAAGTGTTAGAGAGAGGACGACCGCATCACTCAATAACAATTAGTAGTCTTAACGAGAAGGTTTAGGAAAGGTTAATTCATCTACCGGTTTAGCGAAGGAGGACGACCGCATCACCTTAGTTAAATTAGGGTCTCATTAATTGAGCACAATCCATTAACTTGTTAGTGGATTAGTGAAGTCGAGTGTTAGGGTAAAGTATTAGGGTTTAGAATCTTGAGCTTTCACCTTGCATTCTTATACTTAGGTTAATTCTTGTTTGTCACGATTACTTTGATTATGTACCTGCTCCGTTAGTACACGTAGGGATTCCTATCCTAAGCATCACTATCTCTTATTTGAATCCAACCCTTAGTTAATTCGTCTGCTTTAGTATTTTAGTTTAATTAGTTTATTTTAGTTTAATCAATCTTTCCAAAAAACCCAAAAACAACACACTCATATTAACTACGACGCGTAGATCTTCAGGGATCTATTCGCATATACACCATCCCTTGGGTTCGATACTACTTGGTCATTATACTTACTCTTACTACAGTGAACCCGTCCGCTTGCGGGTGAGCGACTAGTAGAAGTTAGTAAAATCGCTTCAAGTCAATGGCGCCGTTGCCGGGAATGGCGTTGTATGCTTTTAAATAGGACTTGTAGATAGCTTAGTAGTTAGTATTGGGTGATTTATTTTCTGTTTTTATTTTTATTTGTATTCAATCGGCAGTTGCGTTTTGATCCTTCTGCTAGTGTGTCAGGTTTATGAAAACACGCTCACAAGGCAATACGGGCGAAGAGAGAATACCGTTGGACCCTGAGACAATAGCCAGAAGGAACCGAGCCTTCTTGAGAAGGATGAACACTGCCGATTTAGGAAAGGAACCAATGGATATCAATAATGAGTTGGACTATGCTGCCAACGATTTCAATCAGGCAGTAGACCGAGTTGAAGGCACTGGAGTTAGTGGTAGCCAGAATCAAATTCCATTAGGGGATAGCCAGAGCCTAAACCCGGATACACGAAAAGTAGGGAATCCAGCTCAGAACCTTGTCCATAATCCTCATAACAACCCTGCTTACCCACAAAACCCAAATAACCCTTTTAACAACCCAGTATACCAACATTACCCATACCCACTTTATCCTTACCCACCATATCCGTATCCTCCACCCCCAGTCTACAACCAACCACCTGTTTACCAACCACCACCCCAACAAGTACCCGTACCAGCTGCTAATCCTCAACACGTTCCTCAGAACGTAGATCACAATATGGCTATTCGAGGGAGGTTTGCAGCACAGCCATATCGGTACTATGATGGAGTGGCTTTACCTCCTGTTGAGGCGAACAACTTCTCGATATCCCCGGGGATTTTAAAGCTGCTTACCGAGAATCAGTTCAAAGGGGTGATCGGGAAGGAGAATCCTCATACTCACTTGAGGAGCTTTCTCATGATAGCCTCAACATTTAATTATAATGGCATGTTTGAAGATGCCAAGAGGCTTAGGCTGTTCCCATTCTCATTGACGGGAATAGCTAAGGAGTGGTACGATAATACGCTTCCGCGGGGAGGTATTACCACTTGGGCCGAGCTCGAGCGTCTGTTCCTCGAGCGATTCTACCCTCCATCTAGGACGATCAAGGCTAGAATTGAGATCTCATCCTTTCGCCAGAAGCAAGGAGAGGACCTACGCCAAGCATGGGAGAGATACTCAAACATGCTGATTGAGTGCCCGCAGCACGGGTACAATGAGGGAGACATTATGGCGTTCTTCTACAGTGGTGCCAACAAGGCGGGGCAAGACCATTTAGACGCTTGTGCGGGCGGAGCATTCTTGAACCAAGGCATAGAGAGGTGTAGGGAAATCTTGGACAACATTGTCACGAATGCCGGTGCTTGGAGTGGAGATGCAGATTTTCAGAGAGTGCATCAGGTTGAAGAGGGAGAAGGAACGAGAAGGCTATTGATGGCCATGATGGAGAAGATAAACAACCTCGAGTTGGGGAAGAATTTGGTTGGAGAGCATGCAGTAGAGAATGAGAGAGTAGACCAACCAAGTGGGCAGCAAGAGGTAGCCAATTACATGGGAGGTCCGTATTACAACCAGAATGGCTACCAAGGTGAAAACCAGTATGGAAGGCCTTCTTATGGCCAACCATTTGTACCTCCAGGCCCACAGCCACTTCAAAATCAATGGAGGAACACACAAGGAGTTCAAGGAGGTCAGCAGCCTCCTCAAAACACATGGAGGAAGAATGAGAACTTTTCTTATGCTAACCCAAAAGCTGGTGTTACTGTTCCTGCAGGTGTTGATCCGGGGTCTAAACCTCCTGGAGGAGAAGGCGGTGCATCAACCGAAGAGATGTTGAGAGCGATCCTTCAGAAGGTGGAGGAAGGGAGCAAGCGGTTGTCATCCTTGGAGTATGATGTGAAGGAGTTGCATAAGAAGGGTGATCAACGTGATCAAGAGCTCCAGAAGATGAATGTTGAGTGGACTAGAACTCAACAAGAGAACAATCGAAGGTTCACTTCTTTAGAGTTCCAGATGAGCCAGATTGCAAAGTCAGTGAATAGAATGCCGGAGGGGAACTCGAAAGAGCAGTGCAAGGCGATCCAGCTAAGAAGTGGAACCAACTATGAAGGGCCTCAGATGCCTGCTAATTCTGAGACGCCCCAAGTTGAGAAGGGGATTGAAAGTGAAGGAATTGAGAGGCATGAAGATATAGATGAGTCCCAGAAGGGCAAGGAAAGGGAGGAGGTTGAGAGAGTTCCAAAGTGGAAGAAAGCAAATGAAGCAAGGGAGAAAGTGAAAGAAACAGAAAGAGATGAATGGGGGGTACCCAAATCTGTGATACCCGTCCCGTATCCACAGCGCTTCATGAAAAAGAAGCTTGATGAAAAATTTGCTAAGTTCCTTGATGTTTTTAAACAATTGCATATTAATATTCCTTTTTATGATGCTTTGGAACAGATGCCGCACTATGCCAAGTTTCTGAAGGACTTGATCGCGAAGAGACGGCGAGTGGATGAGCCGAAGTTGGTGCAGCTGAACCACGAGGTGAGTGCATTTGTGCACAAGGCGCTTCCACCAAAGCTGAAGGATCTCGGTAGTTTCACGATCCTATGTGATATCGGGAACGGGATCAAGAAGGGAGCGTTGTGCGACCTCGGGGCGAGCATTAATTTGATGCCACTGTCGCTTTTCAAGAAGTTGGAAGGTGTTGAACTTCAACCCACAATGATGACGCTTCAACTTGCCGACCGGTCTATTACTAGACCTCAAGGTGTGGTTGAAGACGTCCTAGTGAGAGTTGGATATCACATTTTTTCAGCCGACTTTGTAGTGCTAGAGATGGAGGAAGATGAGCACGTGCCCCTGATCTTGGGAAGACCGTTCTTAGCTACGGCGGGGATGGTGCTAGATGTGGCAAACATGAAGATTACGCTGAAGGTTGATGATCAAGAAGTGAAGATCTCCCTATATGAAGCCATGAAACACCCGAGGGAGGATGAGAGCTTGTATTGCATGGATGCAATTGATCCTCGTGTTGAAGACACGCCTTCTATCCCTAATCCTTCTGATATTCATGATTTTGTTAGTCCTTCACGTGATTATTTAACCCATGGGCATTATGATCTTGACTCTTTTGATAGGGATGAAGTGAAGAAGTTGAAGAGGTGAAGAAAGTGGACGTGGTCCAGTTAGAGGGAAAAGGAGGAGTTAAGAAGGAAAAGTCCAAACTCAAGAAATTGTTTGGTAAGACTCCTCCAGATAAAGGTGAGAAGGAGTTGAGACCTATACCACTTGAGGTGGGGGAGGAAGCAAAGGAACTCATGATGGAAGGGCATCAAGGAAAGGAGTTCAAACACCACTCTTATGAGAGTAAGGGAGGTAAATTTGAGTATGATGTCCCATAAGCTCATTTGAGCTAGGTCCGGCATGAGGACCTTAAAAATAGCGCTGAATGGGAGGCAACCCATTTTTTATTTGCTTTTGAGTGTTTTTAGTTATTTTCCTTTTATGTTACTAGGATGTTGTTGAGTCGTATGTTTAACCTCGTATGTGAGTAAGTTGCTTGTAGGCTTGTCTCTAAAGGAGTAAAGGTATCAAAGAAGTGGAGATTGAAGGAACCAACTTGAGACAAGGGAGTGTGCAAAGCTATTGAGAGAAAAGGAATTATTTGGTTGAGGTAACCCACAACCCCAAACTTAGACCTCTAGCAAGTTCGAAGTTTGGGGGGGTGGAGTTTTTTATTTGTTTTATGATTACATTGCACATGCATGCACGCCCTTATCTTTGAGTTGAGTTTGATTGATTATTGGTTAGTTGAGATACTCCTTGGGGTGATTTTGGTTTGACTCGCGATTGCATATTTCATGCCTATCAATTATCTTATGCTTGTTGATTGCTATCTTTGAGTATGATTTGATAAGTAGAGTGAGTTGTAAGAGTGAGTTAGAAATTCTTTTGTGTGAGTGTTTGAGTTTGAGCTGATTTGAGAAAGAACTTGTATGCTTGTGAAGTTTTCTTTTGAGTACTTGTGTGATGAGAGTGAGAATGCACTAGGACTAACATGGATGTGAAAGCCGTGAGCAGTTGAGCCTTACGAGATTTAAATGCATGATTTAATCTCTTCGTCTGTGAGTGAATCATCACCTTAGAGGATGCTAGAACTTGTGTGTGCTCTCTTTTCTTGATTGTGTCTAGTTTGATATGCCGAATAGGATCTTAGGCCATCTTTGATTTATTTGAGTCACTTAGCCAAAATTTTCCTTACCAATGACATTGAATCCCTTGCTAGCCCATTTGAGCCTAAAGCCTATTTTATTTGCTAGCACATATGAACACTATTCCAATTCCTAAGCCTTTTTGTCCCAATTTGAGTGGAGAATAGGAAAGTGTGAATGTGAAGGGAGTGAATTGAGTGAAAAAGGAAAAGGTTGTTTGTTGAGTGAATATGAGAAGAAGGTGTGATGAAATTTGAGTTGTGGGAAAGAAAAAAAAATTGAGAATGAGCAAAAGAAAAAAAAAAGAGCTCATGTGTTTGTGCGAAAAAAGAGAAAAAGAAAGTGGAGTGATTGAAAAAAAAAGTGAAAAGAGTTAGAAAAAAAATTGAAGTGTTGAGAAAAGAGGAATTGAAAGAGTGTTGTTTGAAAATGTTTGAAGTATTCTGTTCCTAATCTCGAAGTGCCAAAGTTTGATTTTCTATTCTCCATTCACTTGAGTCACTTACCCAAATTGTTATCCCACCCGTCCAAAGAGCCTACATTACAACCTTGAGAAAAGCCCTTTTTGATTCGGCATTGGTTTCTAGAGTATGGTCGGAGTTGAGAGTGCTTACAAGCCTATGGCTGCCGATATGTGTGATTGATTGTTGAGTGAGTCATTTATCATTGATATACACTTGTGAGGGAGTGAAACACATCGTTGAGTGCACATCCATGCTTGATCTTGGTGTTTCTTGTCATTGTTGCATGAGTATGATGAAGGGGGTGAGTTAGTATACGTGTGATCGATCTTTGAAGCTCGAGTTCAATTACTTGCATGATTTGATTCTTGATTCATTCCTAACAATTTCACTTGACTTATTATTTCATTGCTTGAGGACAAGCAATATGGTAAGTTTGGGGGGGTTGATTAGGCGTGAAATTGTCATGATTCGTAGCTTGAAATACCCCAATCTTGGTCGAGTTTATAGAGTATTTAGAGTCAATTGAGCATTATTTCTACACGTTGATGAATTTGTCTCTTTGATGCTCATAGGTGAATAGAGGACGAAAAACGGAGTTCGTAGGACTTTGAATCGACTCAAACGGATGCCCGGATGAGAAGATATTGAAGAAATACGATTGGTATTAGTGCGGACGAGGAAAAGTATTAGTTGGATGAGTTGGAAGTCACTCGAGTGACTAGCTCGAGCGCCACCGCTCGAGCGCATTGCTCGAGCGCCTAAACGTACAGAACTTTTCTTGCGCTCGATCAGCTCGAGCGCCACCGCTCGAGCGAATTGCTCGAGCGCCCAAAACATACAGTGTGATTTCAGCGCTCGACCGGCTCGAGCGGAACCGCTCGAGCGATTGTGTCATTCGAGCTACACTGCTCGAGCGGGACCGCTCGAGCGTTTTGCTCGAGCAACCTTGGATTTTTACCTCCGGATGCGTATTTTCGGCCCATTAACTCCCATTTCGACCCGTGCCTATATATACCTCTTCCAAACATGTTTTGAAGGACCCCCGAACTTTAGAAATACTGTTAGACTTAGTTTTTGGAGAGGAAGGAGACGAGCAAGCTTTATTTACGTTTTGTTGAGGTTTTTCATACGAATTCTAGTTTCTTTTCAATTCTTAGTTTCTTTTCATTAGTTCGTTACTTTGAACACGTTTAAATTTTGTTTTGATTAATTCAATTTCAGTTCGTAGTATTTATTTCTTTAAAACCCTAGTTCATGTTTCATATTTTCGTTCTTCAATTCATTATATTTATGTGTGTAGTTTCTTCTATTGCTTTTATGTTTGTTACAACCATGTCCGGCTAAAATCCTTGCATGCTTAGGGTAGGATGAACTCGTAGAAGTAGGATGTGGGTACGTAATTAGGGTAATTCGTGACGTTAGTTTTAATTCTCTTAATTAATGAATTCTTATAATTAATCTGAACTTTACATTTAAATTTAGTACGAAAGTGTTAGAGAGAGGACGACCGCATCACTCAATAACAATTAGTAGTCTTAACGAAAAGGTTTAGGAAAGGTTAATTCATCTACCGGTTTAGCGAAGGGGGACAACCGCATCACCTTAGTTAAATTAGGGTCTCATTAATTGAGCACAATCCATTAACTTGTTAGTGGATTAGTGAAGTCAAGTGTTAGGGTAAAGTATTAGGGTTTAGAATCTTGAGCTTTCACCTTGCATTCTTATACTTAGGTTAATTCTTGTTTGTCACGATTACTTTGATTATGTACTTGCTCCGTTAGTACACGTAGGGATTCCTATCCTAAGCATCACTATCTCTTATTTGAATCCAACCCTTAGTTAATTCGTCTGCTTTAGTATTTTAGTTTAATTAGTTTATTTTAGTTTAATTAATCTTTCCAAAAAACCCAAAAACAACACACTCATATTAACTACGACGCGTAGATCTTCAGGGATCTATTCGCATATACACCATCCCTTGGGTTCAATACTACTTGGTCATTATACTTACTCTTACTACAGTGAACCCGTCCGCTTGCGGGTGAGCGACTAGTAGAAGCTAGTAAAATCGCTTCAAGTCAGACTCACCCTTATAAGGCTGCTGAAGATGCATGTTACCAAGGGAAGAAGTTATGTGGTGTGTTGCTCCGCTATCAACAAACCATTCATTACCTGAAGACTGATTAGAAGAGGAAGCAGGATCATAAGTAGCATCAAAATTGTAAGCAAAAGGATGAGTGTTACACCCGATATTTTACTACCCGACCCATCGGGTATCGGATACAGGCCCACTGCTGTAGCGGGCTCGGAGGAGAACAATCCTCTGACCGGTCAGACAGACGGGCGGGGACCCAGACGCTGCCCGACATGAGCCTCTGGGATCGGCCGGGAAGGATACTTATAATCCATATGCCCGGATATCGGGCGGCCAGCGACGAGCCCCTGTGCAGGTGCTCTACCCGCCTGCCCGCAAATGGCCAACCGGGGCATTTTCGTCCGGGCTCGCTTCCCGGTACCCGGGTACCCGTCTACCCGACCCCAGGCCGCGCCAGCTGTGAGAGGACGTCGAGTGCCATCAATCCAGAGGATGTGACAGGGTCAAAGAGGGCCGTTGGGGCCAAGTCCAATCACCTCAGGGGTGACAGTGCTACGTGGCGTCTCCTCATTGGCTCGTAGGGGAGGCTGTAGCCACTTATTACCTTTCAGCTAGGAGTAGGAGGGACCCATGAGTCCACCTACCAAGCATGGGGAACCCCCACCTTGTACATTATAAATAGGGCCTTAAATGCCCATTTGTAAGACACATCACATTTATTGCAAATACACACTTGAGAGCTCAGTTACTCTCACATTTGTTACTCCTTATCATCATTAATATAAAATCCTACCCGCTAGGAACCCGGCAGCGAGACCAGTCATAAATCGCTGTCAACAATGAGTATGAGGATTAGTAGACTGAGAGAAATGAGCAAAGTTAGCTTGATGAGTGACATGAGAAGGTTGTGCAGTAGCATGAGAAAGTGACTGATTTCCAGATGAAGAACCAGAAGTATGTTCCAAACCATTAAAAGAATGATCAAACCTCTTGAAACATCTAGCAGCTGTGTGATTAGTTTTGCCACAGATTTGGCAAGGAGTCCTTGATTTGTTGTAGAACTTAGGCTTACCACCATTACCCTTAGGTTTACCCCCATTACCAGGTTTAGAGTCCTTTGAAACAAAATTGGCTGAAGGCAACACAGTAGAGGAAGAAGAAATAGGCATAACCTGTTGACATGCAGCAAACTGTTGCAATCTCATCTCATGAGAATGGAGAATGGACTGAACCTCAGGAAATGATAAGAAATCAGATATAGTTGTGAGATTGACAACCACAACATCATATTCAGAACCAAGACCTCCAAGGAGATGCATGATTAAATCATCATCCGAAATTTCAAAGCCTCCAGCATGCAGTTCATCAGCAATAGATCGAATCTGAAGAACATATTCATCAATAGTAGCATTGCCTTTCTTAAGAGTTTGCAAACGATACCTGAGATTCATAGACTTGGCCTTAGTTTGTGACTTGAACAAATCCTCAAACACTTTCCAAACTTGAAATGAATGAGTGCATCTAGTCACATGTCCAAGCATCGATTCCGAGATCGAGCAAAGCATCCAGCTGAGGACAAATTGATCACGTTGATGCCACAATTGAGCATCCATAGTCAGCTGAGAATCACAATCCTCACCAGAAGAAACCAGAGATGGCACATCAGATTCTGTGCAAGTGAGAAGGTGCTCGAAATTGTGAGCACGAACAACAGCAAGAACTTGCGTACGCCAAAACAGAAAATTAGACCTATATAAGCGAATTGAGAGAGTGACGAAGGACTTAGGAAGTGGAGAAACAGTGGTATCCATGAGAATTACGAATCGAAGAACAGAAAATAGGAAGAAATCGAATAGAAAATGTGAAGAACAACCCTACGAATCATTGAAGATGACCGTAATCGAACTCGGTGATACCATGTTGAAAACTTTCATCTGTGTAAATTAATCTTTCATTTTTATTGCTCTAAATGATATAATATGCAGTACATGATTATATATACAAGTGGAATGGAAAGCATGTGCCAAGCACATGATATCTAACTAACTTGAAACTGCCTAACTAACTAACTGCATTAGCTCGTTTCTTAGCTGTCAAGGAAGCTTCTGGGGCGTGGCCTTTGGTTCCAGTAGCATGTGGAAGAATCTGGACGTGATGATGCATCGCATGCATTGCGTGCATGCACATACTACAATAAATCTCAACTACGAATTTTCTTGTTGGAAATTTTGTAGCCATATTGACAATTTCCGTAAACAATTTTATGTTATCTTGTAGTGTGCCCGTCCTTAAAACCAGACTTCTCGGATTGGTCCTACGGGTTGAGCCTGTTTTGATAGCTTTAGTTGGTATGATCTTAGAAAAATAAATAAATGATTTGATTTCACAATTTTCTATAAAATCGAACTTCTAGATGATTTTATTTATAATTATGAATTTTTATTTCTACAAATAGTTATTCAAAATATATAAAAATTAATTTTATTATTTTTTAAGAATTAAGATGATGTATAAGATTATTTTTACCGATATATTACCCAAAAGAATTCAACGAAGTGTTTCGGATATCAAACCTATAAAGACGAAAATCATCTATCAATAATCATGATTTGACCGTATTATTTAAAAAAAATATTCTCTGCAATATTGGTCGATAATCTATATATCTATTTGTTAATTACCCCTTCCTCTCTAAAGCTTCCGTTTTGAATTCTTGAATTTATATGAATTTGCTTTATATATGGTATTTTTTTAATTACAAATTTTTAATTATTTATAATTGTAATATTGATTGTGACTTATTTCAGCCAGGTAAGTTAAACTTGAATTACAATTGATTTAATTCATCTATTTTTATATCATCTATTTTTAATTATAATTTATTAATTTACTTTGCCTAAAAAATAATCTTGTAAATATATTTTCTAATTTTTTAAATATTAACCATACATTTAATTAAGACAATAATAAATTAAATATCATAAATATAAATTTTAATTAGGATAAAAAGTTATTTAATTAAAAGGAAATAATTACTTTTAAAAAGTGATTGGATATTTTTGTTGAGAAAATGGACACAAAATTTTAATAAAAATAAATTAAATTAATAGAATAAAATTAATATAAACATTTTTAATATAATTTTTTTTAAACCCGTGTATAATACGTGAGATTTAAGAGTTAGTTAAAAACTAAACTTCAAACTATTATTCTATTCTTTTTCAACTCAATTTAATTTAAGAGCCCGCTAAATACCCCCCCAAACATTGAAGATACACGTCCATTAATTTTTTATTATTTAATTTAAATTGTTAAATTACACATATATCCTTAATAATTAAAAAAAAAAACTAATACTCTATACACTCCCTCTTTTCTTCTTCTCTTTTACGTACACATTAATTTTTACATTCTTCATCATCTTCACATGGTCACGTATGTGAAAAACACGACATCACAACGATTAGTTCATATGTTTCAGCGAGTATTTGGAGAAAATAAGAGAATTTCGAAACACATATGTATGTTTTCTTTGTTGCTTATTTCATAGGTTTATAAACCCTAATTTTAAATGTTAAATGTTGTTTATATTATGAGTTTTTATGTACAAAATATTTGTATTTTGGTCATATAACGAAGTTCGAAGTCGTATGATTGCCATTTATGTAGGTTTATTTTTTTTTTCAAATTTTCCGTCAAGAAAATTTCGGACATGATTTGCTGAAGTTTTGCAATACTTTGAAATATGACTTTCGAAAATATGTCAAAGTTTCGGAACAAATTTACCGATATAATTTCCAAAAATTTTGACAAATTTCGAAAGATAATGTCTGAAATGTTGGCACAATCTCAAAAAATTTGGTTTGAAACTTCTATCTTCTACAATGTCGGCACACCATTTTTTTTATAATGCCTATTCTACTCAACCTCGACCAAAGTATCATAAAATCAAATAAAACCCTAAGACAAACTATCAAAATGAAAAAAAAAAGTAATAATTTTTTTTATCCCTCCATATCGAAGCCGATTGTCGTCGTTTGAGGCTTTGAGCACTGTCGCTTCGTCTTCCTAATCGTGGGAATTTAGTAGCAGTCACACTTTGGGGAGATTGGAAAGATGTATAGGTTTGTTTTAAAAAAAATTATCTAAAAGAAGAAAAGAGTATATTTAATACAATAAGGGTAATATTGGTAGTGCATGGGTTGTGTATCTAGTAGGTGAATGGATATGAAAGTGTATCTCCAATAATTGGAGGGGTATTTAGTCGGGCTCTTAATTTAATTGAACAAGTTTTGCGCGAGACCATTTTGTGTGTTGGGCCTCTGCACTGATCTATTTTGGACTTCTCCTAAAATGCTTCATACCAATTCAGATATCTGTTCATCTTTATAAAACCATGATTCTCCCTTATAAATTTGATGTAGAATATTATTGGATCCAAACATCATGGTAGTCTCACAGTGAAATGGTCTTACGCAAACTTTTGCAATTTTTTTATCACAACTGTTGATAGGCGAGCAGGAACAACATTTGGGCGACCAGGATTGGAGCAAATCACTCAAGAATTAAAGTGGAGTTAACACATGATTCACCGAAGATATCCGGCGAGCAAAACCTACATGCGATCAAGACACATATGCGAACAAAATCAGATCAAAAGCCACATGACGAGCTCAAACGGCATCCTGCCGATCAGATCTAACTACAGCGCCGAAATAACAATTAAACAAGATGAAAGACCTTCAGAATCAGACTAAAGACTCCTCAAGGACAAGTCCAAAGTGACGAACAACACCTAACTGCGAGCAAGTCCAGTAGATAAGGATATAATTTAGTTAAGATAAGGTCAAATTAGTCAAAGGACAGGTGTCGAGCATGCAGGCTTGGTCGGCCAAAGGCCGTGCCACCTCCTGCTGGGCAAAAGTCTATAAATACTTAGATTTTTTCAGCAATTAAAACAAGCACAAATTATTATACACGTCCAAACTTCGATTACGAATCTAAAGCAGCTCGATTAACTTACAATCGAACTTAAACACATAAGCTTTCACATGATTCTGATCCACCTAAATCTAAAAGATCCGTATTCACTAATTACGTTAGTGATCAATCACACGTAATTGTTTGATGATCAATTAACTACCTAAAACAGCCATTAATCTTCAAGATTAGAACTGATCATCAACAAATTGGCGCTAGAAGGAGGGTTCGAACCTCCGAATCATTGAATACGAGAAGATTACCCCAGAATCGAAGAACAAGTTTGAGTTTTAGAAGAAGAAAACTCAAGAACACTAAGAACAACACTTGATATCTTCTGTGAAAATGCCTCAATCACGGGAGACACAACGTTCTCAACATATAACTCGGGATTCACACTCCCGAATGTCCCAAGCTGGTGGGCGAGCAGGGGCGAGCAGAAACAATCAAGAAAATCAAACTAATGCTGCTCGCCAGTTAATACCACCAGAGTTGGACGCCATTGCCCGTAACCCCGAAAAATTGGCGCGCACAATAACCATGCTCCAGGCTTTACAAAGACAACAAGCCCAACCTGGCCCTTCATATGTGCGAGCAAGGTGCAGTCCCACAAAGACTCGCGAACATGAAAAGGCCAGGGGGGATCATGTGAATGAGGCTGATAGCGCCCAAGCTCGTAAGGCCAAAGGCAAAGAAAAATTGAACGTTGAGGCCGCCAGTCAGGGAGGTTCGACTCAGAATCCGGCCATGGCGGCAAGTCAGGGGACACGCCAAAGCACTCTCGAAAGATTGGGCCGACGTGGCCGAGGAATCCTGGAAGTCCATCCCCCTGCTGGAGCAGCTCGCCCAGCTGTAGTATCTGCTCGCCAATCAGTCCTGGACCGGCTGACTAGGTCAGCTTTTGGTCGCCTTGGCCCAAATGCAGAGCCCAATCCCAGGAGACCAATTCTGGGGGTTCCCGCTCCCAATGAGGGACTGGAGCGAACAGATGGCTGCGCACCTCTGCTCGCCGAACAACCTCAGAGTCAGGGAGGATCCTTAGAGGAGCTCACCTCCATGAGAAAGGCCATCGAAAGCATGTAGGGCCAGCTAGACCAACAAAGAGGATATGAGAACACGACTTTTCCGGTCTCACCCTTATCTGTGGTAATTCTGAAGGCTCCAATTCAACAAAAGATCCAGTTTCCAGCAAGTATCCAATATGAGGGCACGACGGATCCCCGAGTGCATCTGATGAAATATACCAATTATATGGTATCAATGGGGGCAAGTGACGCAACGCAATGTCAAAACTTTCCTTTAACTCTCGGGGATCATGTCCATAAGTGGTTTTCGGCCTTGCCACCAGCTTCAATTCATTCGTTTGCCCAGCTGGGCAAAGAGTTCTTATCCCATTTCTCTACGTCCGGGTCTTATCTATCCCAAAGACATCGGTTATCCGACTTGAAACAAACTGACGACGAGTCGGACCGATCATATTTGGAAAGATTCGACAAGGTCTTGTTAGAAGAGGAATCTGTCAGTGAAGATACCAAGATTGTGGCCGTCTTGGCTGGGCTCAAGAAAGGCACTGAACTCTGGAAAGATGTGCACTTAAGATGCCCGAAGACATACGCCGAGTTTCGGGATCGGGCAGGTGTTTTTGTCTCCATGCATGAAGCCCTGCAAAAAGACATGGGAGACAAAGGAGAACAGAAAGAGGGTGCAAAGAAACCTGGAACTGGTTATCGAGTTCCTAAGAACATGAAAGCATTTACTGAAGGAATGGAGCTGAAGGACAAACTAAACCACATTCTTACTGTATCAATTGATACGGTTTACAATAATGTCCGAGATAAAGAATTGCTAACACCTCCCCGTAAGATACGTCAAAATACGAGCAAGTTGAACCAGAATAAATTTTGCGCCTACCACCAGAGCGTGGGACACTTTACAAGCGAATGTCGTGACTTGCTGAAATAGTTGTGGCATTTTTATGAAGAGGGAAAGCTATCCGAGTTCGTTAAAGACAGCCCGGCAAAAGATCCAGAGATGAAGATTCTGATGAAGAAGACCAGGAACAGGCACCTCATCGGAATCGGGCTGGACGACCAGCTCAGGCGCCAGCCGGAGGACCGGTTTAAGACATCCGGATAATGGAGCCTGCAGGGCCCCTAGGTGGTTATTCTGATGGGCGACCACCAATTTCTAATCGAAAAAGAAAGGCAGAATTACGAGCGATCGGTCACGTACAAGAAATGGGGATTATTCCACCTACCAGGCAAATGTCGGAATTAACTTTTACCGATAGAGATTTGGAAGGAGTACTGACCCCACACAACGATTCGCTTGTGATATGTGCCAAGATTATGGAAACGAGGGTACATAGATTGCTGGTGGATACTGGAGTCTACACTAATGTCCTTTTCAAAAAGACTCTTGATCAAATGGGAGATTATGCAGGCTACATCAGAGACACAAACCACCGTATTCTGGGATTCGGAAATGCTGTGACAATCCCATTGGGAATAGTAACTTTCGCTATGCAACTTGTGACGATCAAAGAACCTGAGAAGAATATCGCAAGAATGGTGGATTTCTTGGTCGTCGACCAAGAGTCAACATACAATGGATTCCTGGGTCGACCTTTCTTAAACAAATTCAGGGCCGCGTGCTCAACTTACCATTATTGCATAAAATTTCCAACAGCATGTGGAGTTGGCACGGTGAAAGGAGACCAGAGAAAAGCTCGAGAATGTCTTCTGCAAATTCAGTCAAGACAAGGACAAGTATCTATGATGGAAGCGTCAACTAGTCAACTTGAAAATGAACCCTCAATCTTGGAGGACATTCTTGGAGCTCAAAACGATAAGATGGACATTGACGACCAATCCTCGCCCACGGACGACCAAATGCTGCAGAGCGACGGGCAAAACTTACCAAAAGCAATGATACTCCCTGTGGCCGACGGTTTATGCCTAAATGATAGCCAGGGAAGTCCAACTTTGGTGGCCAAGTCTCACCCAGAACCCGCAGACGATTTTGACCCCCGGTTGGGTGTTGAACCCATGGACATCGAGGATGAGCTAAGTCCGGAAGGACCAATAGTTGACCTTCGATGGAAGGGGCAAAAACGACGGAAAACTCCCGTTGAAGAATTGGAAGCCATCAAGATTGATCCTGAACGTGACGGTCTTGAACTTTACATCGGATCTGAACTTCCCGAGCCTTACAGAACCCGCATGACGCACTTTCTAAAGGCTAACTTAGATGTCTTCGCATGGTCCCATGCTGATATGGTGGGAATCAATCCGAAGGATGCTTGTCACAGGTTGAACATCAACCCAGTCCGAAAACCTGTCCACCAGAAACGACGAAAGTATGGACCAGACAAGTATCAAGCTTTAAACGAAGAAGTCAAAAAGTTACTGGACAACGATTTAATTAAACAAGCGTTATGTCCACAATGGGTTGCAAATCCTGTCCTGGTACGAAAGCCGAACGGAACCTGGAGGCTATGCATAGATTTTACGGATCTTAATGCAGCATGCCCGAAGGATAACTTTCCGCTCTCGCACATCGATCAACTGGTGGACAGTACTGCCGGTCACGAAATGTTCACATTCATGGATGCCTTCGCAGGATACCACCAGATTCCAATGTACCCGGATGACCAAGAAAATACGGCCTTTTATACTAACAAAAATTTGTTATGTTGGAAAAGGATGCCGTTTGGTCTAATCAATGCTGGAGCAACCTACCAAAGGCTGGTTAACAAAATGTTCGACGAACATATCGGAGAAACAATGAAAGTGTACGTCGACGACATAGTCGTCAAAAGTACACAGAAGGAAGACCACCTCCATCATCTTTCCCAAGTATTCGACATACTCCGAAAATACAATATGAAGCCAAATCCAAAGAAAAGTAGCTTTGGAGTACACTCTGGGAAGTTCTTGGGCCATCTGGTCAACAAACGCGGAATCGAAACCAATCCAGCAAAAGTAAAGACGATCGTTGATATGGAGCCACCATATTCTGTTAAAGAGGTGCAAAGGTTAACCGGATGCCTAGCCGCTTTAAACAGGTTCATATCACGATCAGGGGACAAGTGTCGTCCATTCTTTGAGGCCATAAAAAAGGGCAACTTTGCCGGGACGGAAAACTGCCAGAAAGCCTTTGATCAATTGAAAGAATATCTAGGAGATGTAAAAATTCTGTCAAAACCAATTTCTGATGAAAAGCTATATTTATACCTGGCAGCGTCTGACACAGCCATAAGTTCAGTGTTAGTTCGGGCGGATGGCAAGTTTCACCTGCCAATCTACTATGTCAGCCAGGCCCTGCATGATGCTGAGGTGAAGTACTCACCGACTGAAAAGTTGGCATATGCTCTTGTCATGAGTGTCAGGAAGTTAAGACCATACTTTTTCGATCATCAAGTCGAAGTATTGACAACTTTCCCACTCAGACAAATATTACACCGACCCGACACCGCTAGCCGTCTTTTGAAATGGTCCATAGAGATAAGTCAGTTTGGCGTGACTTATGCACCTCGAACCGCGATTAAGGGACAAGCGTTAGCCGACTTTATAGTTGAACTAACCTTCCCTCAAAATCCAACGAGAGGGCTAGATCACCCATGACATCTTTACATAGACGGTTCGTCAACAAATCTGGCCTCGGGGGCAGGAATAGTGCTCATTAGTCCCGACCGGCAAGTATTCACTTCAGCAGTCAGGTTTGAATTCATGGCCACTAACAATGAAGCAGAGTACGAGGCCCTCATTGCAGGTCTTCACTTGTCACTAGCTGTTGGAGTAAGACAACTCCAGATTTTTAGAGACTCCCAACTCATTGTAAGCCAAGTACGAGGTGAATATGAGGCCAGAGACGAGCAAATGATCGAGTATCAACGAATAGTTGCTCACTTGGTATCTCTATTAGACCAAGTGTTTATCCAGCAGATACCACGAACGAGCAACACACAAGCTGACGCCCTAGCAAGATTAGCAACAAGTGATGGGCCAGCAGATCTGACGGACATTGTCATTACCAGAAAAGTCCAACCATCAACAATGGACTACGAAGTAAATCAAGTAGTCAAATACAACAACGATGATGATTGGAGATCTCCTATAGCCAAATACTTGAAAGACGGGGAGTTACCAAACAACTCGTTTGAAGCTGAAAGAATTAAGAAACAAGCGACCAGATATACTCTGGTAGACGAACAGCTTTACAAAAGAGACTTCTCACTCCCGCTACTCAAGTGTTTGTCTAGTGGGCAAGGAAGGACAATCCTAGAGGATATACATTCTGGAGTTTGTGGAAATCACACTGGGGGGCAAGCTTTGGCCTACAAAACTGTAAGACAAGGTTATTATTGGCCAACCTTACGGAAAGATGCAATCCAGTTAGCCAAAGTTTGCCGCCAGTGCCAGATTTTTGCTCCAAGTATTCATGCCCCGGCCCAGGAGCTTGTATCGGTTTACAGCCCATGGCCATTTGCAAGACGGGGAATTGACATTATTGGTCCTTTCCCGGCAGGAGTGGGAAATGTTCGGTTTGCCGTCATAGCAGTCGATTATTATACAAAGTGGGCAGAAGCGAAGGCCATGGTAAAAATTACACAACAGAACATGATTAACTTCATCTGGCAGAACATCATCTGTCGCTTTGGAATTCCACGAACAATCGTGACAGATAATGGTCCGCAGTTTGACGGAAAGGAATTGAGAGATTTCTGTATAAAATGGGGGATCAGGAAACACTATTCAATTCCCTATCATCCCCAGTCAAATGGGCAAGTTGAAGCTGTAAATAAAATCATCAAGCATACATTGAAAATACGTCTGGCAGAAAGTAAAAGTAGCTGGTCAGAAAAACTCCCGGAAGTCTTGTGGGCATATAGGGTTTCTCCCAGGTCAAGCACCGGAGAAACACCTTTTGCAATGGCTTTCGGGACAGAGGCGGTGATACCAATTGAATTAAAGACTAACACAGTCAGGACAACCAACTTTGATGAATAAGCAAATCATTCTGCTTTAGCCACAGAAGCAGATTTGCTCGAAGAAAGAAGATTACATGCTGAGCTAAAGAATGCCACGTACAAGCAAAAAGCAGAGCGTTACTATAATTCCCAAGTCAAGATAAGAAAATTCGAAGTTGGTGACCTCGTTCTAAGAAAAAGGCTTGCCCCACCTCCAGGCATATTTGGCCCGACTTGGGAGGGCCCGTACAGGGTAACAGATAGGTTACCCAATTGAGGATATGACATAGAGGACTTAGATGGCAACTTGGCCCAATATTCCTGGAATGCAGCTAATCTAAGAAAATACTTTCAGTAGGCGACCAGTTCCGCCTCATGAGAAAGTAAAGTTGAGATGGGCGAGCTACTAAGTCCACTGGGCGAACTGGAATGGCAAAGATACAAGATGGGTCCAAAAACTTGCCTAATTTTTTGAAATTCAGCAAGTATGAGTGGTCGAACAAAGTTGAATTGGGTCAAGACTGGTCGCGGGCTAGAAGGCCACTATCTTGTATGGTTTTATTTCCTCTTAAGAAGTCTAAAGGATGCCTTGACAAATTGTATAGTAGTCGAGCAACTTTGACTCCTGTTGTAAATAATGTTTTTTATTGGTCGGAGGCTTAACATTGTCTTGGTCGAGCAGATCCAACCTAGCTAGTACAGGATTACGTTTTTGGTCGCTTTTAGCACTTGTAATTTTTTAAGATCTTTTCAATATTAAGTTGTTCGTTCAAGCAAAAATGTAAGCTCAAGGCGCAAGTTGATTATACAACCAAGCCCATTGAAGGCTGTTCGTTTTTAAATGAACATAGCCTAAGGCCAAAAACCCATTAAATCCTAAGGCCAAAAAAGTTCTTAAGGAACAAGGCCCAACTACATTAAGATTGTTAAAGCACAGATAAAGAGGCAAAGAACAATTAATGTAAGATAAAAGATGAGCAATTGAGCAAAATATATTCATTAAGGGTAAGGCTTAATCGCCCAAAAATTACAATAAAGGCGAACAACTACAACAACAAAAAGAAAAGAAGAGTACAAGTCCCTAGCTAATCCTGTCCGCTAAGATCCATGCTCGGCAGGAGGAGAGATGTTGTCATCCTTGGGATCTTCAAGAGGAGAACCTTCAAGGGCAGGATCAACTGGGACCACCTGGGTTAGCTCGGCGATTAAACCCTCAGCATCAGCACGCTCTTTAAGAGCTTTTTCACTTTGATCGGCAGGCAGGATTTGCTCGCCCTCTGCAGCATCGCCCTCTTCTTCTTCCTCGTCCTCGGGAGGACTTGTGATAATTATTTCAGGGCCGAGGAAGTCAAGTTTGACTCCATAGTCAGGCAAGTCGCCAATTTGGAGAGTTGTGCCCGGGGCTGGAGGGTTCGATTCAACGAAGTTGCACAGCTCCTTGCCGATCTCCTCAACGACTGCGGCAGCCTTAAATTCGTGAGCAATTCAGATGCTCTCCGCATAACCGGTTACGTAACCAAGAATCGAGCTCACCTCCATCTTGGGAATAAGTTCCTCTTGGGTAATGGAGTTGGCGAGCTGGATTTCAAGGTCTGCTATTTTGGCTGTCGCCTCAGTCGCGAATTTCTCGGCGACCTCCTTCTGCTGCTGAGCGCGGGCAAGTTCTGCCTGCATTTGCTCGACCTCGGCCATCTTGACCTTCAGCTCCTCGGAGACTTTGACGTGCAGGTCCAGGGCACGTTGCTCGCTAACCTGATGAGCTTTGGCTTTGCTCTCGAGGTCGGCGATAATCTTCTTCGCCTCGGCCTTAGCGTCATCACGCTCTTTGGCAATACGGCTGACGGTGGCCGCATACTGACGTGAGTCCTTCTCAAGGTCCTCAACCTGGTCGACCAAGCGCTGCACGGCCGCTAGGGTGTTGCCTGCCTCAACAAGATAGAGACGGTCATTGTCACGAGGCGCCTGTGTCTTGACGGTCTCGTTTAGCTCCTTGGTCCAGCTACGAGCAACGACCTCGGAGGCGCGGCGGACAAAAGAGTCCGGGATCTCACGAAGGTTGGTTGGCACCTTCGAGCAGGCAAATCGATGCACCAAGTTAGATAGCCCTGGGTACTGCTCAGGCGAGTAGCTGAAAAGAAATATTCAGTTAGTAAAAAATAAGATGAGAAAAAATGCTAAGTATCCTGGGCGACCAGGGTTATACCTGTCAAGACGACCCTTGTCCCAGCCGAGGTAGGTGGGGTCGGATGAAGGGCCAGATCCTTCACGGGTAGTGACGACCAGAGCTTGCTCGCCGGGGCGCTCCACAGAAGGAGTTTGCTCGCTGTCACCTTCAGATGGCCGGACAGCCACCGTCACTTTTTCTTGAGCAGCCTTTACTCGTTTGGCTGCCTTCTCAGCATCGGAGACGGGAGTGCCGTCTCCACGAAGAAGTCTCTTCGTCCTCGGAACCAATGTCTTGGGCGGACTCGCCACTGGGGCAGGAGGCTGTGCCGAGCTCGACCCTCCGGCTTGCCTTGGGTCGCCTTTTCCACCCTTGGCCGCAAGGGCGATGATCTTCGATAAGGGATCCGACTTCTTGCGCCCTTTTTTAGTCGGCATCTCCCAAACACGGTTATCGAGCTCAAGGAGGGAAGGATGAAGCGCAACTGTGGCGAGCTGATCTGTAAAGGATATAAAAAACAAATTAATACTAAGTGTAAGGCCGACCAGATCTGTTCGCCCAACATGAAAAGTTACTTACCCTCTGGGATACGAGCTAGAGCCTCGAGATGGTGAGGGTAGGTAGTGAGATGAGCGACTCGCAGTGTATCCTCGGAGAAGAGATGGCCAATTCTTCGATCCTCTCGGCGACGAAGGGCGATCAAACACGCAACGAACAGGAATTGATCGCTTATGCTGTTCTTCACAGTTCGCCACCCCAAGTTCTTGGGACCTGAAACAAAGGAAAAAGAGAATTAAAATTAGTCCAACCATTTCAAAGATATAGAAGAGGTAAGACTCACACTTTAATTCCCTAAACTCCGCCGGGGTCTCAATTCGTTCCGGACCCCCTAAAGAGCGAGCATAAGCACACCAGTCGCCTTCGATCCAGAACCAGTCATGCTTCTAATCTCGCACCTTCCCAGGGATGTCCTCGACTAGTTTTTGGCCTGGTCGCGCCTTCAGATAGTACCAGCCCACCTCTTCCCCAGTGCAGCCGGTCATCGTCATCAGGTAGCCAACTTCCTCGGCGGACAGCCTGTTGGGATACCCCTCCAGGGCGAACATCACCATCAGGGCCATCAGATTTATCCACCCAACGGGAGTAAGTTGGGTGATAGCCAAGTTCACGTCATGTAGGAATTGGTCGACCAAAGGATGCAGCGGCAAAGAAACTCCAGCATTTAGGGTGGCGAGGTTGATCGCCGTCAATCCGCGTGGTGGGCGATCAGCTCTGTCGTCCGCCAAAGGAGCATACATCGGGATGTCAAAGGGAATCTTGTAATCCCTCCGAATCTCGGTCAAGTTCTCCTCGGTGATGGCGGACACGATACAGCTCGCTGCGAACTCGGTCGCCTTTAGCTTCCGTACTCCGCGAGCAGGAATGACGAAGCGATTGGAGTGCTCATTTTCGTACTCATTCTAGTTCACACGGTGAGCAACCGCGACTGGAACCCGATGCTCGATCAGTCTGGGCACAGGGAAGTTGATATCTTTGAGATAGGCCCAGGTTAGTTCGTCAAGGTTCACCGGCTGAAGTACCTCGACCTCTTCGTCCTCGTCTTCGTGAAGGTCCGAGCTCGTTTCTTCCAAGAGCTGGCGAGCAGGATTTGCTCGCTCCTTTTTTTTTCTCTGGAGGGATGAGCTCCAGAATTGACCGAGCGTACAACCGAAGCCGCCTCGGGATCGGATTCCAAATTGACTATAGGAAGATTCTCTTCGACGGGCCGTTTTTCAGGGTTCCGGAGAGGAAAAGAACCGGTCTCAGAGTGCGACGCCATCCAATAAGTTAAGGGGAGGAGGTTAGTGTTTTGCAGATTCCGGCAAGGGAAGAACACGACGGCTCGGAATTTTCCACGGCGGAGTAGGGATTTTTAGCGAGTCTATAACGCACACAACGCAAGAAAAGAAGAAGGAGAAGAAAAAAGCAGAGAAGAAACTACCTTGACGTTGTTTGAAGATCGCCGGAAACTGAAAACGATCGCCGGAAATTTGAAAGAAGGAAGAAAGAGGAATTCGCGCTTAGGAAACAGTGTGAAAATGGAAAAAATGGAAATTTTTTTCCTTATATACTTCTGGAAAAACGGGGTACCGGGCTAACAAAGTTGAAAGTTGAAGGACCAAATTGCAAATTCTGGGTGCGTGCAGCACCTGTCCGACAAAACGGGAATGCGCGTCACCTCGGGATCATGTGCGCGTGGGCGGCAGCAATCATTCCGCCCACGTCACACCTCGAGCCGTGCCCAGACCTTGGGATCCCAACCGTCCCCGACCCGAGTCTGCTCGACCAATGTTGTCCGCCCGTGAAAAGCTGCTCGCCCCCCGCGACTTTCTTGCTCGCACTAGTGACACTTAAAAGTTGCCAACCCAAAAAGTGCTCATTCACCATCTTCACAATTTATTGATCGGCAAGGGGGCAATTGTTGATAGGCGAGCAGGAACAACATTTGGGCGACCAGGATTGACGCAAATCACTCAAGAATTAAAGTGGAGTTAACACATGATTCACCCAAGATATCCGGCGAGCAAAACCTACATGCGATCAAGACACATAGGCGAACAAAATCATATCAAAAGCCACATGACGAGCTCAAACGGCATCCTGCCGATCAGATCTAACCACAACGCCGAAATAACAATTAAACAAGATGAAAGACCATCAGAATCAGACTAAAGACTCCTCAAGGACAAATCCAAAGTGACGAACAACACCTAACTGCGAGTAAGTCCAGTAGATAAGGATAGAATTTTGTTAAGATAAGGTCAAATTAGTCAAAGGACAGGTGTCGAGCATGCAGGCTTGGTCGGCCAAAGGTCGTGCCACCTCCTGCTGGGCAAAAGTCTATAAATACTTAGATTTTTTCAGCAATTAAAACAAGCACAAATTATTATACACGTCCAAACTTCGATTACGAATCTAAAGCAGCTCGATTAACTTACAATCGAACTTAAACACATAAGCTTTCACACGATTCTGGTCCACCTAAATCCAAAAGATCCGTATTCACTAATTACGTTAGTGATCAATCACACGTAATTGTTTGATGATCAATTAACTACCTAAAACAGCCATTAATCTTCAAGATTAGAACTGATCATCAACAACAACTATTAAATAGAAAGATCAGTCAACAATTAAATAAATAAAATAAGAGGCGAACACAACAATTAAACATACATGATCCATTAGAAAGAATTTTATAACATCTAAAATAACAAGCTTGTCGAGAGGTTTAAAACTATTTCATTCACCACTCTTTTTGAAGAGAAGATCCATCGAGTGAAGAATATAAAATGAATGGAGTTGCTTTTAGTAATTTTGAAATCAGAATATAAATGTGGCCTAAAGACTCAAATACTATATTTTATCTAAAAATTTGAATTTGTTGGGAGACTCGAAATTAACTCATCGGTTCTCTGATATAAATTAAACAAATTAGAAAGTGCAACAATGATTTTTCTATGATATGTTCCTTGTAATAATTACATAGACAATGAGCACTCCTTTTGCAGTAGTGTGTGACGACGTTATTTTTTCCAAATTAAAATTGACGACATTTCTCCATCATATAGAGACAATCCCCCACCTCCGCCGCTTGATGTAATCATATCTTGTTATTCTTTGATGAGTCAAAGCAATGATGCAAAGCAAAGGAATTTCTGCACCCATTGTCATGTAGTGGACATTGATACCCCAAATTTAAATTTGCATTCATTACTCTTTTTTCTTTACAATTATCAACATATGAATAGCAACTGTCACTAGTCAAAAGTGCTCATTGTTTAGAAATATTTTTTAGTAATTAACATCTTTTGGGATATATTGTAGCACAGATAATATTGTTTATGAAAAGGCCTTCAAGAAACCTTTGTGGCTAGTGAGTTATTACACATATCCTAGCTTCCTATATCTCAAATCTTTTCCCATCACTTAATTATATTTGCACTTGTTTGTCCAATTTGTATATATATATATACCTCATGATTAAAAACCTACTTTGGTCCCAGATTCCAGGTGCTAATTGAGGGGATGTGGCATGTATCAAAAGAAAGGATATATAGGGTTCAATTATGAGCCTATAGTTGGCCTTTTGTTTGCTACCTTTTCCTTTAAGATATATTAATGTCCAAACTTTCTCAACTAATCTTGGAATATAAAGAATTTTGAATTGGTATTGTGTAAATTATTTTAAGGTGCTCCTGTTTTGCAATGATACTGATAGTAAAACAATTACTATCTTTTAATGAAACAACAAAGATTATCAAATTAATATATTTTTATAATTATTTTAATATTGTTCAAAAGATACAAATAAAATACAAGTCCGTGAATAATAAAACTAGTTTATGCAAGATTTTATCGACAAATTTAATTACTAGGTCACAACTTTTGTTCTGCTTAATTAACATGAAACTTCGATTGTTCGATGATCACCACATGATATTGTTAAGAAGTATATTATTTTGTAATATTAACTATTCGACAAAAACTTCTATGCATCAGTTGTATCGTTCAAGTAATGCTATTTTTTATTCAATTCCGACCAAAATTAGATTCATTCACAAAAACACATAATCATAAAGAGAAGTATTAGTTCATTGCTTGAGTAGTATTAGTACTTCTCTATACACAACTAATATTTTTCATTACATGAACTAATACTTTTCTAACTGTTTTTTTTTCTATGATTTTTTTTTTTCCGAAAAAAATTGTTCAAAATTGTACTAGTGAAGTGTTATATCAAAAAGGATATGGAAGTTATAATGGAAATTAATGAAGCAGTTGAAAGCAAACCAGACATTGTATTTGAAAACACTAACTCCAAGCTAGAAACATGAATATATTACAAGCTCTTTCTCAACCTACGAAAGAAACTGGGATCCTTTTAGGAAGACATGTTCCCTTGAACCCTTCTTTTTCACCACATTCCCCCTTCCCCTCTAAACACACCCTAAAACTAACATTCTCCCCCTCTCCACTATTCACACCCCCTAAACTCGTTTGAAAAACGTCTTTCAGCCATTCTTCAAACACCGCGTCCAGATACGACCCCGCCTTACGCAAAACTCCCTCTAACACCGTCTCGTCCACGTTAAAACTTCTTCCGCTTTTGCCCCCACTACTTTCCTCAAATGCCCTCCTCATTTTCATCAAAAACATCCCTTTCGCCTCCCGTTCTCCACCCGAACACACATCCAACACCACCCGATTCTTGATCCTGCTCACGAACCCTAACGAGCCCCGCTCCTCGCGGCTCGAATTCCCCGCCTTTTCCTCATCCCCATCCTCATCAACTTTAATATTCAAATCAAGAACACTAGAATTTAGCTTCCTTTTAAGCTCCCTTATCTGATTCATTATCGAATTCGAGGACACCTCCTCCACCTCCCCTGCCTTACGTTTGTGATCAACGATAGTCGGGCCCACGATTAACCTCATTTGAATAACGCCGTTAACTTCTTCTTCCGTCGTCCTTTCACCCATCGTCAAAATAAAGACGTCGTTCCTCCTCCCCCACGCCTTAACGCCGTCAAGAACAAACGTCAAAAACAGAGGATCAGCAAACTCAACATGCTCCAAATACACAACGAGCCCCTCACGGCTCTTTAACGCCGTCTCCAAACTCTCCCTCCCCGCTTTCTCCCTCTTCATATCCATGCAAAACAGAAACTCCGAAGAACCAAAAACCGAATCTGCAATCGAAACCGCGAGCCTTCTCTTCCCCACACTATCATTCCCCTGCATCAGTATCACCTTTTCTTCTCCCTTCAACGCCTCTACGATTAACGGAAAACTCGCGGATTGCCACGGCACGTTTTCTTTAAAAGCGCGATACAAGTCCGCGTGATCAAACGCGCTTTTACCAGAATCGCTGTACGTGGAGTTTCCTAGAGCGAGTGTGATTTTGTCTTCCTTTTCTTTGAGTGGATCAAAATTGGGTTCTTTGGGACTGAAATTGAACTCGATGTGGCAGGATTGCTGCCTCCGGAAGCGGGGCAGAGAGCTGGGGCTTGTGTTGGGCTTTAGAAATGAGATTGTTTCTGAATCGGAAAACATGTTTTTCTTGTATGGATATGGGAAGGGATTCCAGCTTGAATTTAGTGGATTTTGGCTCCCTTGATGCAGGCTTTGGCACAACTTGTTGTATTTTCTCCTTAATTCATCTAAATCTTCCTGTATTAAGGAAAAAAGGAGTTAATTTTGGGTTAATTACAATAGTTTCACATTTTTTCAATTACAATACTCATTTTAATTTACATTTAAGAATATTTTACACGAATTAAGAATTTATTAATAGCAATAAGTTTATGTGTAATATGATATTTTTACTCTTTTATTTACCTACATGGAGTATGCTTAATTAATGCTTACTGACTTATTGTTACAAAACTAGTAAGATATTTAATTTACATAGTTTAGTGCAAATTATACTAGAAGGACAATTAAAATGAGATGGAGGGAATATAAGTTTTTAAAATTTGCAATTCAGTAATTGTAAAAAAAAAAAAAATTGTGATTGAATTGAAAAGTCATGAATTTATTTGCATTTTTTTTTTTAAATATCGGTTTCCACGTGTGCATAAGTTGCGGAGAATAGTGCATATGATATAAATGAAAATTTTATAGTCTATGTATTGAATTGTAAATATAAAAAGTGTTAATGTTATTATTGAGAGAATGTTGTATGGAGTTGTGGATCCCATGCATGCATTAAAATTGATGCAATTGCTAGATTAAAGTAAAAGTTGGTACCTTTTGAAGGGGAGCATGGCTATGGGAGTTGAGCCAGTAGGGCAATTGAGGTGAAGCAGCTTCTTTTTCATAATTCGAAATGCATTCTTGGCAACAACTGAGACCTTCTGCCTCATCCTCTACACACAAAAGCTTCCTCTCTTTAACTGGGGATGAATTTTCCGAGTATGTAATTCTAGAATTATCCCTCCCACTGCATTCCAAAATAAATTACATAAGTCTTGGAAATTAAAAGCACATTTTTTTTTTTGACTTAATTAAAACTGACAAGAAAGTGTACGAATAAAAAAACAAAAAAATGAATAAATAAATAAAGACAATAATCTGAGACAAGACATGCAGATGGAAATTTCAAATTTATGTCCGTATCTATCTGGTGTAGTGAAAAAGATGGGTATTATGGAAAACCGAGCAAAAATAAATATGTCATGCTGTTAACATAATCTAGTTACTTTCACACTGTCATAGTACAGATATGTCCAGAGTTAATATCCGAAAAATAATTGAATTAGATAATGTAATGCTTCATAACTATCCAAAAATAGTAAACACTACCTATACACTATGGTAAAAAATTCTTGTAAAAGGTATATCAACTTACGGCCAGCAATTTAGGGTGGATTCTATATAAATTATTATTTTAAGTACTAATATGCCCAATTTCAGTCATGTTTTTATACGGTAAAGTTCAAAATTTATCCAAAATTATTTATGATTATAACTGAAATTGAACACCCAAGAAATAAATTGAAGACTCTAGGACCAAAATTGATTAAATAGAGATAATTTTTCTATATTAAACCCACTCTAAATTACAAGATATTCCAAAAAATTCTTAAATTACACTTAGAAAAGAAAACTGACCTTGTAGCATTGAGACTTAATCCCAAACCACCAGAAGGGACAGAAACAGCTTGGAGAGACCATTGGAGATCAAGAGGGGGTTGCTTCATTTGGCATTTCATATAAGTCTGATAATTAGCTGTCGCAATTAGCCACACTCTCATGCTCGAGCTGTTATAGAAAGAAATTAACTTCCCTATCTCCACAATCAAATGATCAATGGGGTTATAGCCATTATGATCTTTACCACTAGAAAACCCTCCTTCTCTCTCATCCCCACCATCAACCGCCCATTTCAGATCGCCTATGTAGATGATCACTCTCGATGAGAGAGAGTCCACTTTTCTCTTAAGATCCGCCACGTTCATTTCCACCTCCTCTTTGTTCATAAACATGAGTGGCACGGAAGAGAATTGGAACTTGACGAGCTGAGCTCGTCTCAGCTCGTCGGGAACTTCGAGCCCGTACTCGACCTTCCGCATTAGCTCCGAGACGAGAGTCTCGGAGCAAGGCAGGGAGTCGCCGATTATGACTGCGTTCCTTCGCTTTTTCCCCGAGAGGACTTGGAGGACTACTTTGATATCTTCGTTCATGCAAGGTTGTTTTCTGTTGGGGTAGGATAGAAGGTGGGAGTACGGTGGAAATAAAGAGGTGGCCCCGCGGTGGGGAGAGGAGTATTCTGCTGGGGGCGAGTTGGGGGTGGAGTAGATGCCGCCCGAGGTCATGTTGTAGCATTGGAAGACGGAGGAGACGAGGTTGGAATCTTCTAGATTGTTCTTGACGGAGGTGCTGGAGAACCCGGCCTCTCGCATGACCCGGCTGACGCTCGGGTCATCCAGTATGGAGAGGACGAGTTGGTCCAGCTCTACTTTGATTGCAATAATGGGCTGTTGTTGCTGCTGCTGGTGCTGCTCTATGCAGCCTCTCCGCTGGTGGGCCTGGGCCCGCTTGAGGGCCGCGATGAGGGCGTTAGATAACGACGGCTGGGCGTGCAGGAGTGGGCCCGGGGCAGCGGGGAGACGGTTGAGGGCCACGTTGAAGCAAAGCTCGAGCGCGCGGCACTGGAGGGGGTGGGAGGGGGGATGGGGGTGGGACTTGAGGCAGGCGCGGCGGAGGAGGCTGGAGCGGGAGGTCAGGAGGGTGGCGGCGACATGGAGAGGGGTGACCTGGGCGTGGCCGCGGCGGCGGGCGAGAGAGAGGGAGTGTTTCAACACGGAGGCGGCCTCCGCGGAGAGGGTCTGCTGCGCTGCACAGCCTCCTGCACGCATAACTTGGCCAACACCCACCCCCTACACCCCCCCTTTAAGATGGAACCAATCTTCGGACCGATGTTGGTGGCTTTGTGAGGTCTGATCACCCCCGGGAATTAGTTAATGGTAATTGCTTTCTTTCTTTTTTTGAAGAGCTGGGGTTTTGAGAGTGTTATGATGTGAAGATCCAAAGGGCATAAATAGGGAGTGAGATAACTTTTGGGAGTTAATAATTTAGTCCGGGGGCTATTTGGGGATTTCATATATAAATACAATTATGCATATGTATAGTGGAGTTGGAGTGTAGCACACCATGCATTACAAATTTACAAGACCTACGTGTCTAGATGTATGACTAATTTCTTGTATAGATTAAATCAGTTGTGAATATACACAATAAACATCTATATATACAATACAATGTATAATAACTTCGATTTTTGTACGAAGGTGATTCTTGCGTGCACTCAAATATATAATATGCACTTAAATTTTGAGCCAAAACTCAAATTAATTTTAATTTTTTAAAACTCATTAAATAAAATTAGGCTTTAAAATTGAACTCAAAAATCCAAACATACTATATTTTACTAAATCCAATAATAATTATTGACCGGCCGTTTTTCTTATATATGGATTCATTCTTTATAATATATAAACTTCTTGCACTTAAAATCTCGCTGGTAAAAAAGATTGTTATAAAATGTATCCAAGCTAAGTATTTATACTTAATAAAATGATATATATATATAATTAAATAATTTATATTAAAATAATGAATTAAATATCCTAGGTATGTATCTCACGAGCATTTCACTGAGAATTGTTTGAAATAGTCTTATACACGAGAATGAATTGTAGACTGTGATATTTGAAATATATAAATTCATTAGTCAAATTATATGGTAAATTAATGTAATCTCTTTAATGTGATACTTGAATTATATAAATTGAGGAAACTAGCTATTGAAAAAAAATTCCACGTACGAAGGCCTTAAACAGCTCTCATCATCGTGTATTGACTGAAATCAATATTAAATAATAATAAAACTAATTTTGCTTTGCAATGTAAATGTCGCATGTTATTCAAAATTGTATTTCATAGCATTGGTTATTTATTTATTTTATTCTCGCTCTATCTAGCACCCAATTCAAACTGCTTCCAAGTAATTTCACCCCTAGCCTATATATATTAAAATTCATGTACATGTATATATATAGATAACATTTGGTGCTTCAACAGTGGTGTTCTGTAGGTAATAATCAAGAAAGACTACTTTAATAGTGATCAATCATTTAGGCGACGATATAAATAGGCATGATTCATAATCAATAGGCAATTGTTTTATTTATTGTGTACCAATTAAAGGGTCTTTTAATTTATTCCACCAAGTAATATACAAATAAATTTAGGGTGTGTACTTTAACTTTGAGCAACAGTAGTCTTTGAATGACAGAGTGCAGCAGAAATTCAAATAAAGTAGCAAAGAGAAAAAGGTAGGGGGGAGAGATAAAATTAAAGAGAAAGTTGGTATTTTAGCCTTTTTCATGTTTGTCATTTGTTCTTTGCATATAAATGTGTGCGCGTTATCTTTTTTAAGTGTTGTTTTTTTCTCTCTCACACAATATGTATATAGAATTGCTGATAAAGAGAGGAAATTAAAGATTTGTGATCATCTGGTATCACGCCAATCCTCGTAGAGAGACAGTGTGTTTTATTCCCTGTATCCCAAAGTACCCAAAAAAGCAACACTCTGTCTCCTCCTCTAAACCCTTTAGTTTTGGATTCAAGAGAGAGTGAGTGTGAATTTTTACATCTCCAACAACCCACTTATTTTACCTTTTGGTAAATCAAGAGAAGATAGTGAAATCCATGACACCTTTTGTCATTCACGCTCATGGTAAAATCCGTATCATTTTTTTCACTCCATCGATGTTCTTATTTTGTAGGAATATATGTTTTATTTAATAATACTATGTTATATTCCATCCGTTCCCATAGTAAAAAATAAAGTTACTATAATCAAAATAATAAATTTTTTAGAAAATATTATGTGAATGATATTCATGATTAAACCTGTTTGAAAAGTATTAGTAAATTACACTAAATGTATCAGCTCCAAAGTGTATTAGTTATTTTTAGTAAAATTATTAGTTGAAGTGATATTAGTTATTTTTACTAAAAATATTAATTGTTCTAAAGTATTAGTAAATTGTTGTTCAAGGTAATAGTTACCGTGAATATCGTTAACATAATACTTTATGCCTAAATTTTTTACCTTGTTTTTTTTTCATTGTGTCTACTCATTCCGCGTATAGGAAAAAACACACACATTTGTGTGCACCAGTTTCATCATGTAACTTATTCACAACTAATACTGTTAATAAAAATAATTAACGTTGTTCAATGAAACCCCAACTAGGAAGACTGACCAATTAATATTGTTTAGTGAAAACAATTAATTTTATTCAATTAAAATTAATATTATTCAGTAAAAATATTTAATACTATTTAAAATATGTATTAGTTACACATTGAAATTGGTGTATATACAATTTTTCCAGCAAAATAATTTGATTGAAAATTTATGGACCAAAATTAAATTAAAATTGCATCAGTTGCACCGAATATTATCGGCGCCTCCAAATGTTACTATAAAATAATTTACACCTGACTTACAAATAATTAATATGTGATAAAAAAAAAAAACTAAATTCTTATAAACTCGAATCAACATAGGTAACTTAGAATAATTAAATAGTTTAACCAGATTACAAGTAATTAACATTAAGTGTTCTTATTTATTAAAGAATTTAATAATTGTCATTTAATTAGAAATAGAAGACCTGCTCTTAAAATTTAACAAAACAAAATCCTAAAACATCAATCATCCTAAAATATCTCTTGAATCTCTTTCAAAAGGAACCAAACTTAAAGATGCCAGCTTTCCCTTCTGTTAATTTAGTTTGGACTTAGAGTGCATTCACTGCACTTCATGCAAAAACTAATTAATATAATTCCTTACTTATTGTAAACCACATGCATATTAATATTTCATTATATGACAGAGTTAGTGATACATCGCCTCCCGAAGTGAGTCCGTAATACAAAACTATATTCAAGCGATATTATTATAATCTATTAAAAAAAAGGGATTGGATCAAATATAGATCTGTCGGGATAAAAATCCCTTGAGAATGCACAAGATCAAATCCATGTACATTTTTCGATTTTTATACAGAAGCCAAATAGTTAATAATTCGGGCAAATAATATAATAGTAGATAAAGATGGGTGTGAAATTGAGTTCACGTAAAATCAATTTCGTCAAATATCACCGTTATGTATATACACTATCACTGCTATGCATATTCACTACCACTATTATGCACACACACCATTACTATCTAAAAAATGAAACATTTTTTTTAAACAACGATAATTGACATGCCTAACAAAGATGGTATGTATATATAACATTAATGGTTGAAAAAAAATTCACTTAAACTAGAATTCACATATATATATATATATATATATATATATATATATATATATATAAATGATAATTGTATTAAAAATTTCAAGATAACTGCATCACCTAGCTAGCTACTAGCCAGATATATATACTATTGGACTATCTAAGCAAACCACTAAACTCCAATCAGGGAAAAATAGAAATTCCACTAATTAAAGAAAAATCTAAAATTTACAAGTGATACATGATATTTCACAAAAAGAGACTGAAAACTCCACAAATGCAGGGAAACTCGAAAAAGGAGAACAAGATTCAACATGGAACCAAATCTTGCAAAATTTAGATCCGGACATGATAAAAAAAATAAAAAATCTCATTAATATACTAAATATTGATAAAATGATATCAAAATACCATATAAAACAAAAATAATGTGAACTCGATCGATCGGTTGCTTTGGCTAGAACAACTTTCCACAAAGTGAAAAACAATTACTACAACTTTATAGTCAAAGTCATAAATAGCGTCTAGATTATGTAACCTAAAGTTTTTGAGATTGGATAATCACCTTTTAATGACTGTTAAGGATTTTAATTAACACGACGCAAGATTTCATCATAAAGCAAAAAGTGGAATTTCAGTAGTGATCGATTACTGACTTAAAAATTATAATTATGTGGGACAGATTTTCCAACCCACTTTAATCTGTGTGTTTTACATATGAGAATGGGAACATAAAAAAAAAAAAAATCAAAAACAAAAAAACGAATTTGAAGAAAGGGATTAATGAATGCGTTCAAATCATTGGGAAATTATCTATGAGTTGATCAAAAGTTGTAAAGATGAATATACATACTCATACTACATAGTTTGCTCTTCTTACAAGAAAAGTATAACTTTTTGAATAAATTTCATAATTTCACCTATTTTTGAATGTGTAATCTTTTGGGCTTCTCAAATGATTTGGTTTTGCTGTTCCCTGACAAATATTCAAGAAAGCAGCATCACTGTAAAAAGTCATCCACTGTTAAAAATTAGACATTTTAGCCGGGTCCCCTGGAAAATGACGTTGGAGCTCATATGCCTGATACGATGTCGTCAAAAGTTTTTACTTGACTTGTGCATTTGATGCATAGTACACTCACTCAATAATAATTGAGACTATTTACACAAAAAAATATGATTTGATTATATTGATAAGTGTAGTTAGATTAAACTGAACACCGATTTTCTGTGTAATCAGCCTACGCTTTTCAGTGTAAACAACCTCAACTGTTAAGTAATGCACCGTACACTTAGTGCAAATGAGAGTGCGCGTTTTTACTGATAACACCGTTTAAAGTTTAAACACAATTCTCCAGTAAAATTTGTTTATAATATAATATATTATTTCATGTATTCATTGATACCATATTGTTTATACATCAAAATTACATTATAAAATATTTTAATATTAATAATTGCATATAATGATATTAATAAATGTGTATAATATATGATATATATCAGTATCATAATATGCACAAAGTTTAAAATGAGAGTGACTTCCATTTAAAAATGCATTTAAGTTTGAGTGAAATTGGTTCACCATGTACTAATTTAAAATTCTTTTATGGTATCAAAACTTAGACTCGCCACGTTGTTGGTTCAATTTTAACATAAAACAATTTGAATCATATTAAATTGTCAATCCATTAGACCGGTTAGAGAGTGTTGTAGAAATAAAATAACTTAATTGAATTCTTTCACATAAGTTAACCTTAATCTTTTTAAAAAAAAAAAAAAAACCACTCCTGATAATGTGGGTTCACATAAACTATATATTTTTAAATGACATTGTTATGCATATAAAGTATAACTATTTAAAAATAAAGTTTTAAGTAGGCATATAATGACATTTTGTATGCATAAAATTTATGATCCTTCATCTTTTAATCAGCTTATCCGGTTGAAAAGTAGAAATAAAAGTTGATACAACTACCAGATAGGTTTCATTTCCTAGTAAACATACTCGAGATGTTTTTTTAAGAACGCCCTTTTCAACATCCTTGATACATTTAATCTTTCTTCAATGTATTCTGCAAAGAATCCAAGTATTTACACATTGAATCAAATCCACCTTCCTTTTAAAACATTCAACGGTTCATTGAGACTAAATTTCAAATGGACTCTAGAGAATAAGGTATTTTCAACTTAAGTGTCTATAATATCAATCAACTTACATTTTTCTGTTGAAGGGATGATTGGAAATGATGATTTCATTTACACTAGACTAATTAATTTATATAAATACAGAATGACACCAGATGTGAAATACAATCGATGTGGGACAAAAATAACATATATATAAATATACCAATCACAAGGTGTCAAATATAATAGATGTGAGACAGAAATAACATACACATAAAGGAATTTACAAATACATATTCTAATATTCTAAACAGGAGCCCATGTTGTATCAAGGACCACAAAATCTATACAAGGAATGATGTGGCTACTTCAACGTGAATTTCAGTGGATGCTCTTTCAAAGAAATTAATTTCGTTTTAGTGTTTGGATGGCAAAATCAAGAAAAAACATAATAAAAGATCAGACTCTAGATATTCCCACAAAGAGTTACATTATTCATTTTTATTTATTCAAAAATTAGATAAGGTTTCATCAGTGATGCAAAAATCCCTTTAGGCGGCCGTGTAAGTGGCGCCTAAGCACTAGGCGATCATCAGCCGACCCGATTTTAGTATAAGCTGTCTGGACATGCTAGACGTCCATTATTTTATTTTTTCCGCCTTGAAACGACACCGTTTAGAGAATTTCACTTAATTTGATGTAAATTATTATGTATTTTTGTTTGTCATTTAATTTTTAATAATTTGCAGCTTATATATGTATTGATTATTATCTGTTGAATTATTGATTTATACCGTTATAAATACTAAAAAAAATTAAGCGTTATGTATAAGGTTATCAAATGATTTTGACCATATTAGTGAGATATAGAGAACATAAAACTCATGCCGACTAGTCCCCGACTAGTCTCCGATTACGCGGCCTAGGCACTAGGCGTTTCAAATCCGCACGACTAGCGTTTTGCGACTTCTACATTTTTGGGTTTTGTATGCACTATTCAACTCAAGTGCATGTTTTAAATGAACAGATGCAGTAGTTTGTACTGAATAGTTGCAGTTGTCCAACTAATATTGTTCAGTAGAAACAACTACAACTGTTCAATAAAAATAATTGATACTATTTTGAAATATATTGAGTTACATGGTAAACCTTGTGAACAAGAGAACGAATCTCAAATTTATGGTAATTTTTTATTAGAAGTTTGTAAATTGTTTAAAAAAACACTCATTTAATGTATATTAGAATAAAATATATTCATCATTTTAAATGATGTCATTATTATTTCTGGATTCAATACAGTGTCATAAATGAGATGAATCTACATTTTGACGTTTAAGTCATTTTCTCTTAACACGATTGAGTTGTAGCTTCATAAACTCATGGATTATATAATAGTACAAATAAGACCTATCTTTTGTATGAGAATGATTTATACAAATATTTATCATGATATTTTATTAATTGTTATTAATTTTAAGCGTGACTATCTTTGAGTTGCAGGCAGCGAGAGCGTAAAATATAGATGACTATACGAAAAACACAAGAACACACTAATATATTGATTTATACTCTAATTTTGTGGATGCCTCTCTCTTTCTCTCTAAAAAAACCACCGCTCATAGAATCATCTGTTAGGGTTTCTAGTGAGTTCTTCTGCACATCCCCTTGGGTGTGTGAATCTCCAACCATCTCTCGGTTAGATAAGCCCTTTTCAAAGAAAATTTCAATTACAAGCTACTCCCTCCGTCCTATGATTATTTGCACACTTTCCTTTTTCGTCCGTCCTAAAATTATTTGCACACTCTAAAAAAAAAATAGATTTGCGTGCACACTCACAATAATATACACATATTTACCCATATGCCATTACTTTACTCAAAAAGTAATTTTTTCTTAAAAAGTTGTGTCTTTTTAGTGTGCAAAAAATATCGGGACGGAGTGAGTATTTATTAATTTCTACTTTTTGTGGTTTTTATACACATATACATGTAAATCCACCATCAGAAAATACCCTAAACCACCACCGCCGCCCTCTAGCCACCGTCGCCGCCGCCCCTCACCGGCTCCGCCGTCGCTACGTCTCCCGTTGCCGCCACTAGATATCTCCAATCTCATCTTCTGTTGGAAAAACCCAAAAGAATCTAGATCTACCGCACCGCTGTTGCTGTAATTTTTTTATATCTATTTTAGAGTTTTTCTCTTGTTGTTTGTTTAGAACAACAGGTCAACCTTCTCCAACGGTGCTATGGCTTCGACGTCTGTTTGGTAGGTTGACTCGTTGGATTATACTATCACTACTCTATTATGTTTCTTTTTTCTGGTTTTCTGTTCTTTCCTTTTCTTTTGTCCTTTTACCTTGATAGGTTTTTTTTTTTTTAGTTCTAGTAGTGTTGTTGGTGATCAATTTTTATCGGATGGATTAGTGACTGTTTAAGTTCGGTTTAATGATCATCAATCAATTACGTGTGATTGGTTACCACCGTAAATGGTAAATTGAGGTTCGGTTTATGAAATCGGATATACGAAAGTCAAAATCGAAATAATTTCGTATGTGTGCCCGTTTAGGTGTATTAGTGTGTGTTTTTGGGAGTGTTTATGAATTTGAACTTTTGAACTTGTATTTCATAAGCTGGAGAACAACTATTTATAGAGACTAGCAAGCAGGAGGTGTCCCTGACTCTTGGTCTCCCTAGCCTGCATGCTTGACATGTGTCCTTTGACTCTAGTTTGACCTTATCTAAGCTAAATCTTAGTTACAAAGTCTTCTTTGGTCTTATCTCGGACTTCATTGTTGTTCGTCCAGGTCGGCTTAGTTGATCTAGGATGGTTCTCTCATAAAAGTTGTTCGCCCTTTGGGTGTATGGCTCAGAAGTTGTTCGCCTTTGTGTTTTACACAGATTGGCTTTGGGATCATGGTCCTTTGTTCGTCAACATACACCTCTTAGGCTGATAGCTGTAACACTTTTACCAGTGTTGTTCGTCATTATTGGCTTGGTGGTGAGTCCATATTTGGTCTTGGGTCTTTAAACCTGTTCGCTAATATCTTGTTCGCCGGATAGTTGTTCGTCAGTTTGTGTATTCCCCAGATTGGTTTATACACCTCGACTTGATTTTCTTTGTTGATCATCCTTGATTTGAGGTTGGCTCTTCATAATCCTTGATAAGACTTTAATTCTTGTTCGCCCATCATTGATTTATGTTCGCCTATCAACAATTGCCCCCTATCCTGGCTATATGTTGCCCCAGACGAGCAACTTTGTGGCGAGCAACTATAGTTAGGATACTATTCTGATGAGGGTTGGGACGAACATCATTGGTCCTGGCGAGCAATAAATGGTCCGTCGTTTCGTCTCCCCAAGGTCTGGGGGTTGTACGAAGATGACGTGGGCGGCATGATTGCGCGCCGCCCACGCGCGAGCAATCCCGAGGCCACGCGCCCCTATATTTGCAAATAGGCCCTTCGATTTTCAACCTTGCTCGGATTTGATCCCGTTTTTCTTCAATTTGGCCTAAAATTTGTTAAAAATTGCATCTTGTACCCCGTTTTTTGTTTGGGGTATAAATAGAAGGGGAAATAAATTTTTTCCACTTCTTCCCATCTTTGCTACAGTTCTCCAGCGATTTCATCTTTCTCCGGCGATTTCGAGCTCTCCGGCATCTGTTTCTCTTGCATTTGGCCTCAAATTCCATTCCCAAGGTAGTTATTTTCTTATCTCTTCTTTTTTTTTTTTTTTTTTACATTCCTCCATCGCCGCCGTGTGAAGCTTTGCTCCGCCATCTTCTCCGACGAAACGCCGCCGTCTGGTTCTTCTTCTGCTTTCTTTTTCCATGTCTTCGCACTCGAGCAATAAATCTGAAGAAACTCTTGATCCACTTTTCCCATTCGTGGCCCCCGTCGATCAACCTCCCTTTGAGATTTCCTCGGCGTCAGATCCTCATGTTGATTCGGTGGTTCGTTCCGTTGAGGATACTGGTGCTCGCCCGTCTGGGAGGGAAATAGTGGTGGTCGCTGCGGACAGAAACTCCGACGAGGGCACCTCGACTAGCGCTGAATCGGAAGATCCCCAATTTGACGAGTTGACTCGTGAATTTTTGGAAGGAATAGGGTTCCCATCACCTAGAATGATGGAAAATGAGATCCCAACTGGAGTTGCTCGGCCTTTTGAATGGCGAGCATATGCTGAGGAGCATGCGAACAACTTTGCTCGCCCACAGAGAGAAGTATTGGATCTGGTAAAGACTGAGTACCAGGCGAGCAAGATTAAAAGCGTTGTTCGCGAGTATGAGTTGGATTCGATCCGGGAGACCTACAAGATTCCCTATGATATTCATATGTGGGCTCCCAAGAGAAAAGAGAGAGCTGATCGCCCATCTCCAGGATGCACGGCGATCAACATTCATACTCTGATTGCTGGATTGAGATTGCCTCTTCCACCTATTGTTGGTCGCTTCCTAGTGGCGACCAACCTTGCTATCACCCAAATCACCCCAATTGGATGGATGAACTTATTGGGGACGATGTGTTTGTTCGCATTAGAGAGGTACGTCGATCGCATAACTGCGGACGAGATCAACTACCTTATGACGATCACGAGATGTCCCCCTGGAGAGGAAGGTTATTTTTATCTCAAGGCCAGGACTGGACTGAAGATGGTGGAGGGGGTGCCGAACAAAATTCGCGATTGGAAACAACACTTCTTCTTCATCGGGGGTGATTGGCGAGCCTCTTCTGGTCCACACGGTGGTGATGGACGAATAAATTCCCCTGCCTCTTATGGGAAATTTAAACGTAAGACTATTTTCTTGTTCGTCCTCGAACTGTATTGTTCTAATTTAACTTTTCTTGTTTGTTTGCAGGCCCTCGTTTACCCAAGTGGAACTCGGAGGAAGAAGAGATTGGCTCGGAGTTCCTCTTCACTTCTTGTTTGGTCGGCCTTCGCAATAAAGCGGAAAGGACCACTGAGTATTTGCGTGAGGGAAAGTGTTTGAGAGCTGCTCGCTTGTTTCCCAATCCTCATCACTTGGAAGCACAAGCTGAGGTGCCCCCAGGTATGAAAAATTTCTAACTCCTAATACCAACTTTGCTCGTCATTTGACTTCCATAACTTGCTCGTCTAACATTTTTTTTTAGCCGAGCAAGTCACTATTGCAGTTCCCCCCTGTTTTGCTCTCCTCGAACAAAGAGTTTTTGAAATGGCACCTCCGAAAGGATGAAAGAGGAGAGGTGACCCGCCTACCAAGGTTCTGGGGATGACGAACAAAGCCGAAGGAGCCAAAGTTCCCCGGTCCACGGCACCTTCTGGCCATGCTCGGCCAGCTTCTCCGATCTCTCCTCCTCATGGGGGGAAACATTTAAAGAAGGCGGATGGAACCCCACTGGCCCAGGACGTCCCCCGTGGTGGCAAGGGGAAGGAAAAGGTGGGCCAGAGTCATGCTCGCCCCGAGGGGGATGTTGTTCGTCACTCCTCCCTCGAGCCTGCAGAGAAAACAGGCAAAGCGGGCAGGGATTCCACTCCTGTCCGCGGCCCTGAGGACCTCACCCATCTGGGTTGGGATGAACGGAAATTCAAGGAGTAAGTCTACCCCTGCCTTTGCCGAGCAAGATTCACCTTTTTTTTTATATTTTCCTAAGTATCCTTTACTTTCTTGTTCGCAGGTACCGTGCTGACGATCATCCTGGTCGAGCAAGTGTTGTACATCAATATGCTTGCTCGAAGACTCCCGTCAATATAAGGGATATTCCCGGCGAGCACGTTCGTAGGGCGACAGAGTTGGTCGCCCCAGCCTGGACACGCCCATTGGACAAGGCCGTCTTTTAACAGGGGCTGGCTGACAATGCTCATCTTTCCATGATGCTTCACCCAACGGCCTTGTCACCGCTCAAAGGGTAATAGCCCAGATTGCCGAGCAAGAGGAAGCTTCTCGTCGCTACGCGAGCACTGCTCGGCAACTCACAGAAGAGAAAGATGGTTTGGTTGGCCAGTACGAGGCCAAACTTGCTCGCCTTAATAATCAGATCAATGTTTACATTGATGCTGAACAGAAACGCCTTGAAGAAATTCAAGGTTTGTCTAAGGATTAAAAGACAAGGAGGCCATGCTCGGCGAGGGGGAGAAGAAATTGACTGCGGCTGAACAAGAGATTGCCGAGCTCAAAGCTGAAAATGCTCGCCTTCGGGAGGCGGAAGCCAACCTCTTCACCCGCGAGCAACTTGAAGAGGAGGTTCAAGCTCGCACCGGCCCCATCTCCAACCTTGGATATATTTGTGCCTATGCGGACAGCATCCGCACGGCTGATGCTTATGACTTCAAGGACTTGGTGGAAGAAATGACCAAGGACTTGAATAAATTCATAGAGAACTATCCGCCGCCGAGCAATATTGAAATTCAGCTGGCGGATTTGGCTGTACTAGGGGTTAAACTTGATAAACTTGACCCTAGTATTGCCATCACTCACCCTCCTCCTCCAGTTGACGAAGGCGAACAAGAGGAAGAGGTGGCCGTGGTCGACGAGCAAAATGCTAAAGAGGTGGAGGATAAGACAGCTGAAGACTTGGCTCGAGATCTGATCGTTGAACCTCCCGCCGAGCAAACTCAAGATCCTCCCCCTGCTGAGCAACAATAGTTTTTAGGACAGCTTTTTTTCTTTTCTTCTCTGTAATAGTTGTTCGTTCCTTTTGTAGTACTTGACTTCTAGAATCATTGTACTATTTTTGAGGCTCAATGCCTTTTGATTAATGGAATGTCTTTCTCATGTTCGCTCATTTTCTTTATATGTTAATTGCCTTTACATTTTTATCAATGCCTTTGCAATTATAACATATAGTGGTGGGCTTTTGTTCGAATTGAACTTTGCCTTTAGTGGAATCAGGGTTCAGCCTTAGGTTCTGTTCATTTTTAAAAAACGAACAACCTTCAAGTGGCTTTGGTCCTTAGGTTCTGTTCATTTGTAAAACGAACAACCTTTAAATGGACTTGTACCTCGAGCTTTTGGACTTTTCCTTTTTGACGAACAATTATTATATTTACATTCATAAAAAATTACAAGCGTTGTAAGACTGCTCGTCACTTAACATATACAAATCGACGAACAACTTTAAACACTAATCAAAACATGCTCGCTTATAATATTTTTACCGAGCAACTTTATCTAAAAACAAGATATAAAAACAGCACCAAGCTATACAATGTGCCAAACAACTTTACATTCTATACTTAGCAAAATTTTCAAAAAATTAGGCAAGTTTTTAGTTTGCCTTATTTGGTTCACTGGCCCCCCAAGACATTTGTTCGCCCAATCAAGAACTTGTTCGTTGACTTGATAGCGATTTTACTAACTTCTACTAGTCGCTCACCCGCAAGCGGACGGGTTCACTGTAGTAAGAGTAAGTATAATGACCAAGTAGTATCGAACCCAAGGGATGGTGTATATGCGAATAGATCCCTGAAGATCTACGCGTCGTAGTTAATATGAGTGTAATGTTTTTGGGTTTTTTGAAAGATTAATTAAAAGACTAAAATAAACTAATTAAACTAAAATACTAAAGCAGACGAATTAACTAAGGGTTGTTTTCTAATGGGAGATGGTGATGCTTAGGATAGGAATCCCTACGTATACTAACGGAGCAGGTACATAATCAGAATAACTGTGACACACAAGAATTAACCTAAGTATAAGAATGCAAGGTGAAAGCTCAAGATTCTAAACCCTAATACTTTACCCTAACACTCGACTTCACTAATCCACTAACAAGTTAATGGATTGTGCTTAATTAATGAGACCCTAATTTAACTAAGGTGATGCGGTCGTCCTCCTTCGCTAAACTGGTAAATGAATTAACCTTTCCTAAACCTTCTCGTTAAGACTACTAGTTGTTATTGAGTGATGCGGTCGTCCTCTCTCTAACACTTTCGTACTAAATTCAAAGGTAAAGTTCAGATTAATTATAAGAATTCATTAATCAAGAGAATTAAAACTAACGTCACAAACTACCCTAATTATGTACCCACATCCTACTTCTACGAGTTCATCCTAACCTAAGCATACAAGGGTTTTAGCCGGACATGGTTTTAACAAACATAAAAGCAATAGAAGAAACTACGAACATAAACATGATGAATTGAAGAAAGAAAATACGAAACATGAACTAGGGTTTAAAGAAAATAAATACGAAGAACTGAAATTTAATTACTTAAAACGAAGTTTCAAAGTGTTTAAAGAAATTAAACTAATGAAAAGAAACTAAGAAACGAAAAGAAACTAAGAATTCGTATGAAAAACCTCAACAAAACGTAAATAAAACTTGCTCGTCTCATTCCTCTCCAAAAACTAAGTCTAAAATTATTTCTAAAAGTCGGGGTTTATGATGCTGTCCTTCAAAACATGTTTGGAAGAGGTATATATAGGCACCGGGTCGAAACGGGAGTTAATGGGCCGAAAATACGCATCCGGAGGTAAAAATCAATGGGCGCTCGAGCAAAACGCTCGAGCGGTCCCGCTCGAGCAGTGTAGCTCGAATGACACAATCGCTCGAGCGGTTCCGCTCGAGCTGGTCGAGCGCTGAAATCACACTGCATGTTTTGGGCGCTCGAGCAATTCGCTCGAGCGGTGGCGCTCGAGCTGCTCGAGCGCAAGAAAGTTTCTGTACGTTTAGGCGCTCGAGCGATTCGCTCGAGCGGGGGCGCTCGACCTAGTCACTCGAGTGACTTCTAACTCCTCCCAAGTGATACTTTTCCTCGTCCGCACTAATACCAATCGTATTTCTTCAATATCTTCTCATCCGGGCATCCGTTTGAGTCGATTCAAAGTCCTACGAACTCCGTTTTTCGTCCTCTATTCACCTATGAGCATCAAAGAGACAAATTCATCAATGTGTAGAAATAATGCTCAATTGACTCTAAATACTCTATAAACTCGACCAAGATTGGGGTATTTCAAGCTACGAATCAAGACAATTTCACGCCTAATCAACCCCCCCAAACTTACCATATTGCTTGTCCCCAAGCAATGAAATAATAAGTCAAGTGAAATTGTTAGGAATGAGTCAAAAAATCAATCATGCAAGCTAATGAACTCAAGCTTCATAAGTCAATCACCCGTATACTAACTCACCCCCTTTTATCGTACTCATGCAACAATAATAAGAAACACCAAGATCAAGCATGGATGTGCACTCAACGATGTGTTTCACTCCCTCACAAGCGTATATCAATGATTAAGGGACTCACTCAAACAATCAATCACACATATTGGCAGCCATAGGCTTGTAAGTGCTCTTAACTTCGACCATACTCTAGAAATCCATGCCGAATCAAAAAGGGCTTTTCTCAAGGTTGTAATGTAGGCTCTTTGGACAGGTGGGATAACCATTTGGGGTAAGTGACTCAAGTGAATGGAGAATAGAAAATCAGACTTTGGCACTTCGAGATTAGGAACAGACTACTTCAAATATATTCAATCAACACTCTTTCAATTCCACTTCTCTTAACACTTCAATCTTTTCTTTCTCTTTTCACCTTTTTTTTTTCAATCACTGCACTTTTTTTTTCGCACAAACACATGAGCTCATTTTTTTCTTTTGCTCATTCTCAATTTTCTTTCTCTTTTTCCCACATCTCAAAACTTCATCAAACCTTCTTCTCATATTCACTCAACAAACAACATTTTCCTTTTTCAACTCAATTCACTCCCTTCACATTCACACTTTTCCTATTCTCCACTCAAATTTGGACAAAAAGGCTTAGGAATTGGAATAGTGTTCATATGTGCTAGCAAATAAAATAGGCTTTAGGCTCAAAGGGGCTAACAAGGGATCAATGTCATTGGTAAGGAAAATTTTGGCTAAGTGACTCAATAAAATCAAAGATGGCCTAAGATCCTATTCGGCATATCAAACTGGACACAATCAAGAAGCAAGAGCACACACAAGTTCTAGCATCCTCTAAGGTGATGATTCACTCACAAACGAAGAGATTAATTCATGCATTTAAATCTCATAAGGCTCAAATCTCACAGCTTTCACATCCATGCTAGTCCTAGTGCATTCTCACTCTCATCACACAAGTACTCAAAAGAAAACTCATAAGCATACGGGTTCTCTCCCTAATCAGCTCAAACTCAAACACTCACACAAAAGAATTTCTAACTCACCCTTACAACTCACTCTACTCATCAAATCATACTCAAAGATAGCAATCAACAAGCATAAGATGATTGATAGGCATAAAATATGCAATAGCGAGTCAACTCAAAACCACCCCAAGGAGTATCTCAACAATCAATAATCAATCAAACTCAACTCAAAGATAAGGGCGTGCATGCATGTGCAATGTAACAAGAAACATAAAAAAAACTCCACCCCCCAAACTTCGACCTTGCTAGAGGTCTAAGTTTGGGGTTGTGGGTTACCTCAACCAAATAATTCAATTTCTCTCAATAGCTTTGCACACTTCCTTGTCTCAAGTTGGTTCCTTCAATCTGAATAACTCCATGATACCTTTACTCCTTTAGAGACAAGCCTACAAGCAACTCACTCAAATATGAGGTTAAACATACGACTCAAAATAACTCCCTAATAATATAAAAAGACACTAAAAATAAATGAAAGCAAATAAAAATGGGTTGCCTCCCATTCAGCGCTATTTTTAAGGTCCTCATGCCGGACCAAGCTCAAAGGAGCTTATGGGACATCATACTCAAATTTACCTCCCTTACTCTCATAAGAGTGGTGTTTGAACTTCTTTCCTTGATGCCCCACCATCATGAGTTCCTTTGCTCTCTTCTCATCCCCAAGTGTTATGGGTCTCAACTCCTTCTTGCCTCTATCTGGAGGAGTCTTACTAAACAACTTCTTGAGTTTTGACTTTTTCTTCTTAACTCTTCCTTTCCCTTCTAACTGGACCACGTCCACTTTCTTCACCTCTTCATCCTTCAACTTCTTCACTTTATCCCTATCAAAATAATCAAGAACATAATGTTCATGGGTTAACTCAACAGGTGAAGGACTAACAAAATCATGAATATGAGAGGAATTCGGGAGAGAATGTGTGTCTTCAACACGAGGATCAATGGCATCCATGCAATACAAGCTCTCATCCTCCTTCGGGTGCTTCATGGCTTCATATAGGGAGATCTTCACTTCTTGATCATCAACCTTCAACGTGATCTTCCCATTCGCCACGTCTAGCACCATCCCCGCCGTAGCTAATGTTGGTCCCACTCGATAGATTAATTGCGGAAGCTTATGTAAAAATGTCTTTCCAAAATCTTTTATAAGAGATCAATAAACAATATTTAAAATAAAGCGATAAAAGACACAAGATATATAGTGGTTCGGATAGATATCCTACGTCCACTCTCCCTTATCACCAAGGGGTCTCACTAACAACCAACTCACAAACTTACTCACTGGAATTTCTGAAGTACCAGCACCTTCTTACAAACTCTTTAGATCTAACTTCGATCTAAAGATAAACTCACTCCAACTTATCTTAACAAGATGAACAGGTTGAGTGTATAAACTCCTTACGAGTAGATAAGTAATTAAGAACAAAGTGTGAGTGCAATATGCGTAGTGATCACAAGCTTAGTATGGCTATATGCGCGTGAATACTTCTAGAGCTTTTTCTTGATCTGCACTCAAGTATATATAGAGGGGATTAGGGACATAGCCGTTGGGAGGCTAATCCAATCAGATCCTCTATATATGGAAGCTTCAATCAATCAATTCCCTAATTGATTGATTGGGTTGGTGAGATCTTGATTGATTGTCTTCATATCTTCTCAATTCAATCTTGTTTGACTTGATTTGAATCACCAACGGTCAATGCTTCCAATTGCCTAACTCTGATTCTCTCCAGAGAAGGCAGGACCAGACACCAGGCAACCTCGATGTCTTCTGGTCCTTATCTGGTGAACAGCCAGAATACTCAGTAGGATAAGGGGATCAAACTGAGCATCTTTTGTTCCACCAGACTCGTCTGGTCCGGACTCGTCTGGTCTGGGGAAGGTCCTCTGCCTCTGGTCTTGATCTCTTCTGCTGAAGTCCTCTGGTGGAGTCCTCTGGTGAAGTCCTCTGGTGACTCTTCTGGTGAGGTCTTCTGGTCTGGCAGTTTCCCCTAGACTAAGTCCTAATCTAGATCATCATCTGGCTAACAGGTCCAGATGGTCCTATTACATCTTCTGGTTTGTTTTAACTCATCAAAACTAACAAATTTTTATCCTAACAGCTAAGAACGGTCTTCCCAAAATCAGGGGCACGTGCTCATCTTCCTCCATCTCTAGCACTACAAAGTCGGCTGGAAAAATGTGTTCTCCAACTCTCACTAGGACGTCTTCAACCACACCTTGAGGTCTAGTAATAGACCGATCGGCAAGTTGAAGCGTCATCATTGTGGGTTGAAGTTCACCACCTTCCAACTTCTTGAAAAGCGATAACGGCATCAAATTAATGCTCGCCCTGAGGTCGCACAACGCTCCCTTCTTGATCCCGTTCCCAATATCACATAGGATCGTGAAGCTCCCGGGATCCTTCAGCTTTGGTGGAAGCGCCTTGTGCACTAATGCATTCACCTCGTGGTTCAGCTGCACCAACTTCGGCTCATCCACTCGCCGTCTTTTCGCGATCAAGTCCTTCAAAAACTTTGCATAATTGGGCATCTGTTCCAAAGCATCATAAAAAGGAATATTAATATGCAATTGTTTAAAAACATCAAGGAACTTAGCGAATTTCTCATCAAACTTCTTTTTCATGAAGCGCTGTGGATATGGGACAGGTATCACCGATTTGGGTACCCCCCATTCATCTCTTTCTGTTTCTTTCACTTTCTCCCTTGCTTCCTTTGTCTTCTTCCACTTAGGAATTCTTTCAATCTCCTCATTTTCAATCCCATTCTCAACTTCATCTCCTTTAGGCTCAATCTCTTCTTGGGGCATTTCAGAATCAGCAGGCATCTGAGGACCTTCATAGTTGGTTCCACTTCTTAGCTGGATCGCCTTGCAATGCTCTTTCTGGTTCCCCTCCGGCATTCTATTCACTGACTTTGCAATTTGGCTCATCTGGAGCTCTAAAGAAGTGAACCTTCGATTGTTCTCTTGTTGAGTTCTAGTCCACTCAACGTTCATCTTCTGGAGCTCTTGATCACGTTGATCACCCTTCTTGTGCATCTCCTTCACATCGTACTCCAAGGATGACAACCGCTTGCTTCCTTCCTCCACCTTCTGAAGGATTGCTCTCAACATCTCCTCGGTTGATGCACCGCCTTCTCCACCCGGAGGCTTTGAACCCGGATCAACACCTGCAGGAACAGTAACACCAGCTTTTGGGTTAGCATAAGAAAAGTTATCATTCTTCCTCCATGTGTTTTGAGGAGGCTGCTGGCCTCCTTGATACCCTTGTGTGTTCCTCCATTGATTTTGAAGTGGCTGAGGGCCTGGAGGCACAAATGGTTGGCCATAAGAAGGCCTTCCATACTGATTTCCACCTTGGTAGCCATTCTGATTGTAATACGGACCTCCCTTGTAATTGGCTACCTCTTGCTGTCCACTGGGTTGGTCTACTCTCTCATTCTCTACTGCATGCTCTCCACCCAAACTCTTTCCCAACTCGAGGTTGTTGATCTTTTCCATCATGGCCATCAATAGCCTTCTCGTTCCTTCTCTCTCTTCAACCTGATGCACTTTCTGAAAATCTGCATCTCCACTCCAAGCACCGGCATTCGTGACAATGTTGTCAACGATCTCTCTACACCTCTCTATGCCTTGGTTGAGGAATGCTCCGCCCGCACAAGCGTCTAAATGGTCTTGTCCCGCCTTGTTGGCACCACTATAGAAGAATGCCATAATGTCTCCCTCGTTGTACCCGTGCTGCGGGCACTCTATCAGCATGTTTGAGTATCTCTCCCACGCTTGACGTAAATCCTCTCAGGACTTCTGGCGAAAGGACGAGATCTCAATTCTAGCCTTGATTGTCCTTGATGGAGGGTAGAATCGCTCGAGGAATAGACGCTCGAGCTCGGCCCAAGTGGTAATACCTTCCCGCGGGAGCGTATTATCGTACCACTCTTTGGCTATTCCCGTCAATGAGAATGGGAACAGCCTAAACCTCTTGGCATCTTCAGACATGCCATTGTAATTAAATGTGGAGGCTATCATGAGAAAACTCCTCAAGTGTGTATGAGGATTCTCCTTCCCGATCACTCCTTTGAACTGATTCTCGGTCAGCAGCTTTAAAATCCCCGGTGATATCGAGAAGTTGTTCGCCTCAACAGGAGGCAAAGCCACTCCATCATAGTACCGCTGTGGCTGCGCTGCAAACCTCCCTCTAATCGCCATATTATGATCTACGTTCTGAGGAACGTGTTGAGGATTAGCAGCAGGTACTGGTACTTGTTGCGGTGGTGGTTGGTAAACAGGTGGTTGGTTGTAGACTGGGGGTGGATGATATGGATATGGTGGGTAAGGATAAGGTGGGTATGGGTAATGTTGGTATACTGGGTTGTTAAAAGGGTTATTTGGGTTTTGTGGGTAAGCAGGGTTGTTAGGAGGATTATGGACAAGGTTCTGAGCTGGATTCCCTACGCTTCGTGTATCCGGGTTTAGGCTCTGGCTATCCCCTAATGGAATTTGATTCTGGCTACCACTAACTCCAGTGCCTTCAACTCGGTCTACTGCCTGATTGAAATCGTTGGCAGCATCGTCCAACTCATTATTGATATCCATTGGTTCCTTCCCTAAGTCGGCTGCGTTCATTCTTCTCAAGTAAGCTCGGTTCCTTCTGGCTATTGTCTCAGGGTCCAACGGTATTCTCTCTTCGCTCGTATTGCCTTGTGAGCGTGTTTTCATAAACCTGACACACTAGCAGAAGGGTCAAAATGCAACTGCCGATTGAATACAAATAAAAAATAAAAACAGAAAATAACTCACCCACTACTAACTACTAAGCTATCTACAAGTCATATTCAAAAGCATACAACGCCATCCCCGGCAACGGCGCCATTGACTTGATAGCGATTTTACTAACTTCTACTAGTCGCTCACCTGCAAGCGGACGAGTTCACTGTAGTAAGAGTAAGTATAATGACCAAGTAGTATCGAACCCAAGGGATGGTGTATATGCGAATAGATCCCTGAAGATCTACGCGTCGTAGTTAATATGAGTGTAATGTTTTTGGGTTTTTTGAAAGATTAATTAAAAGACTAAAATAAACTAATTAAACTAAAATATTAAAGCAGACGAATTAACTAAGGGTTGTTTTCTAATGGGAGATGGTGATGCTTAGGATAGGAATCCCTACGTATACTAACGGAGCAGGTACATAATCAGAATAACTGTGACACACAAGAATTAACCTAAGTATAAGAATGCAAGGTGAAAGCTCAAGATTCTAAACCCTAATACTTTACCCTAACACTCGACTTCACTAATCCACTAACAAGTTAATGGACTGTGCTTAATTAATGAGACCCTAATTTAACTAAGGTGATGCGGTCGTCCTCCTTCGCTAAACCGGTAAATGAATTAACCTTTCCTAAACCTTCTCGTTAAGACTACTAGTTGTTATTGAGTGATGCGGTCGTCCTCTCTCTAACACTTTCGTACTAAATTCAAAGGTAAAGTTCAGATTAATTATAAGAATTCATTAATCAAGAGAATTAAAACTAACGTCACAAACTACCCTAATTATGTACCCACATCCTACTTCTACGAGTTCATCCTAACCTAAGCATACAAGGGTTTTAGCCGGACATGGTTTTAACAAACATAAAAGCAATAGAAGAAACTACGAACATAAACATGATGAATTGAAGAAAGAAAATACGAAACATGAACTAGGGTTTAAAGAAAATAAATACGAAGAACTGAAATTTAATTACTTAAAACGAAGTTTCAAAGTGTTTAAAGAAATTAAACTAATGAAAAGAAACTAAGAAACGAAAAGAAACTAAGAATTCGTATGAAAAACCTCAACAAAACGTAAATAAAACTTGCTCGTCTCCTTCCTCTCCAAAAACTAAGTCTAAAATTATTTCTAAAAGTCGGGGTTTATGATGTTGTCCTTCAAAACATGTTTGGAAGAGGTATATATAGGCACCGGGTCGAAACGGGAGTTAATGGGCCGAAAATACGCATCCGGAGGTAAAAATCAATGGGCGCTCGAGCAAAACGCTCGAGCGGTCCCGCTCGAGCAGTGTAGCTCGAATGACACAATCGCTCGAGCGGTTCCGCTCGAGCTGGTCGAGCGCTGAAATCACACTGCATGTTTTGGGCGCTCGAGCAATTCGCTCGAGCGGTGGCGCTCGAGCTGCTCGAGCGCAAGAAAGTTTCTGTACGTTTAGGCGCTCGAGCGATTCGCTCGAGCGGGGGCGCTCGACCTAGTCACTCGAGTGACTTCTAACTCCTCCCAAGTGATACTTTTCCTCGTCCGCACTAATACCAATCGTATTTCTTCAATATCTTCTCATCCGGGCATCCGTTTGAGTAGATTCAAAGTCCTACGAACTCCATTTTTCGTCCTCTATTCACCTATGAGCATCAAAGAGACAAATTCATCAATGTGTAGAAATAATGCTCAATTGACTCTAAATACTCTATAAACTCAACCAAGATTGGGGTATTTCAAGCTACGAATCATGACAATTTCACGCCTAATCATTCGTCTTATTGATAGTATTTTTCAGATGTACGACGTTCCAGGAGTATTGGGCCGACTTGCCTTCCATATCTTCAATATCGTATATGCCATTAACGAATTTTTCCGTTATACGATACGGGCCCTCCCAAGTTGGTCCCAATACACCTGGAGGTTGGGCGAGCAACTTTCTTAGAACCAAATCTCCAACTCTGAATTCCCTAAGTTTAACATGGGAATTATAGTAGCGTTCTGCTCGCTGCTTATAGGTAGCATTTTTTAGCTCGGCACTCAGTCTTTTTTCTTCGAGCAAATCCATTTCCGCAGCCAAAGCAGAGTTGTTCGCCTGCTCATCAAAGTTGGTCGTCCGGAATGTATTGGTCTTTAACTCGATGGGTATTACTGCTTCTGTTCCGAAAGCCATTGCAAAAGGTGTTTCTCCGGTGCTTGACCTGGGAGAAACTCTGTATGCCCATAAGACTTCCGGAAGCTCTGTTGACCAACTGCTTTTGCTTTCCGCTAGCCGTACTTTTAACGTATGCTTGATGATTTTGTTTACGACTTCGACTTGTCCATTTGACTGGGGATGATAGGGCGTAGAGTAATGTTTCTTGATCCCCCACTTCGTACAGAAGTCTCTCAACTCTTTTCCATCAAACTGCGGACCATTGTCTGTCACGATGGTTTGCGGAATTCCAAAACGACAGACAATGTTCTTTCAAATGAAGTTGATCATTTTCTGTTGCGTGATTTTCAACATGGCCTCTGCTTCTGCCCACTTTGTATAATAGTCGACTGCCACAACGGCAAATCGAACTCCTCCAACTCCCGCCGGGAAGGGACCAATAATGTCTATCCCCCATCTTGCAAATGGCCACGGGCTATAAACTGATACGAGCTGTTGGGCCGGGGTATGAATATTTGGTGCAAAAATCTGGCACTGGTGGCAAGTCTTTGCTCTCTTGATTGCATCCTGACGTAAAGTTGGCCAATAATAGCCTTGTCTGATAGTCTTGTATGCCAAGGCTTGCCCCCCAGTATGATTTCCACATACTCCGGCGTGTATTTCTTCGAGTATTGCTCGTCCTTGCCCCCTAGTCAAACATTTGAGAAGTGGGAGTGATATTCCTCTTTTGTAAAGTTGCTCGCCTACCAGAGTATATCTGGCGGCTTGCTTTATTAGCTTGGCAGCTTCAAAAGAGTTATTTGGTTTTTCTCCACTTTTCAAATATTTGACTATATTTGTTCTCCAGTCTTCTTCTTCACTGGCTTGATCATTTAGTTGGTTGACATTATAACTTGTTGTTGATGGGTCATTCATCTTCGTAATTATAATGTCTGCCAACTCTGCAGGTCCTTCGCTTGTTGCTAGTCGGGCCAATGCATCTGCTTGAGTGTTGCTCGTCCTTGGGATTTGTTCAATGAATACTTGATCTAACAAGGACATCAGGTGAGCAACAATCCGTTGGTATTCGATCATATGTCCGTCCTTCGCCTCATATTCACCTCGGACTTGGTTCACTATCAATTGTGAATCGCCGAATATTTGTAAACGTCTAACACCTACCGCAAGGGATAGGTGGAGACCAGCAATGAGAGCTTCATATTCAGCTTCGTTGTTGGTAGCCATGAAACCAAATCTGATTGCCGAAGTGAATACTTGTCTGTCTGGACTGATTAAAACCACTCCTGCCCCCGAGGCTATGTTAGTCGAAGATCCGTCCACATAAAGATGCCAGGGGTGATCTAGTCCTCTCGTCGGATCTGGTGGGAAGGTTAGTTCGACTATAAAGTCGGCTAACGCTTGCCCTTTGATCGCTGTTCGAGGAGCATAGGTCACCCCGAACTGGCTAATCTCCAGTGACCATTTTAATAGACGACCAGCAGTGTTGGGGCGATGGATAATTTTTCTGAGTGGGAAAGTTGTTAGCACTTCGACTTGATGATCAAAGAAATATGGCCGTAGCTTCCTTACACTTATGACAAGCGCGTACGCCAACTTCTCAGTTGGGGAGTATTTGATCTCCGCCTCATGCAAAGCTTGGCTGACGTAGTAGATAGGTTGGTGGAATTTGCCGTCTTCCCGTACCAGAATGGAGCTGATGGCCACTTCTGACGCTGCCAAGTATAAATATAGCTTTTCTCCTGAGACGGGTTTTGATAGGATTTTTACATCTCCCAGATACTCTTTGAGTTGGTCGAACACCTTCTGACAGTTGTTAGTCCATGTGAACTGTCCTTTCTTGATGGCTTCAAAGAATGGACGACATCTGTCCCCCGATCTGGATATGAACCGATTCAATGCTGCTAGACATCCCGTGAGTCTTTGCACCTCTTTTATTGAACGTGGCGGTTGCATATCCACAATGACTTTAACTTTTGTTGGGTTAGCCTCAATTCCTCGTTGACTAACAAGATGACCCAAGAACTTGCCTGAATGAACTCCAAAGCTGCTCTTCTTTGGATTCAGCTTCATGTTGTAGTGTCGAAGAATTTCGAACACTTGGGTCAAGTGTTGGAGATGGTCTTCTTTACGGGGACTTTTGACTACGATGTCATCGACGTAGACTTCTACTGTATCTCCAATTTGCTGGTCGAACATTTTGTTCACCAGTCTTTGACAAGTTGCTCCGGCGTTGATGAGGCCAAAGGGCATTCTCTTCCAACACAACAAGTTTTTATTTGTATAAAATGCTGTGTTCTCTTGATCGTCTGGATGCATTGGAATTTGATGGTACCCGGCAAAGGCATCAATGAATGTTAGCATTTCATGACCTGCAGTGCTGTCCACCAACTGATCAATGTGAGTGAGTGAAAAGTTGTCCTTCGGGCATGCTGCATTCAGATCCGTAAAATCTATGCATAACCTCCAGGACCCGTTTGGCTTCCTCACAAGGACTGGGTTTGCTACCCATTGTGGACAGAGAGCTTGTCGGATTAGGTCATTGTCTAACAACTTCTTTACTTCTTCATTCAGGGCTTGATACTTGTCTGGGCCATACTTCCGTCGTTTCTGATGGATGGGCCTCTTTGCATGGTTAATGTTTAGCTTGTGGCAAGCATGTTTCGGATCTATCCCCACCATGTCTGCATGAGACCAAGCAAAAACATCTAGATTTTTGCTGAGGAACTCTTTCATTCGGGATCTGTAAGGCTCAGGGAGCTCAGATCCTATGTATAATTCGAGATCCGGGTTTTCAGGATTAACTTTGAACGCCTCCAGCTCTTCAACTGGAGTTGCTCGTCGTTTTTGTCCTTTCCACCGGGGATCAAGTATTGGTCCCTCAGAGTTAAAATTATTTTCGATGTTCATTGGTTCTGCCCCCAGGCGAGGATCTAGATCTTCTGTTGGCCCTGATTCGTTGTTGGTAGTCAACACCTGGCCCTCCATGCCTTCAGAAGAATGTTGCTCGTCACCACCCCTTAGTTGTTCGTCAGGATGATGTTCCTCATGGGTGGTGAGGAGTTGTTCGTCCAACACCTGCTCGTCATGATGTTGTTCGTCCGTATCCATGTGGTCATCTTCTATGTCCATCATGTTCTCCAATATTGATGGTTCATCAACTGGAGAGCTGGTGGTGGCTTCCATCATGGATACTTGTGCATGTTTTGCTTGTAGTTGTAAGAGGCATTCCCGAGCCTTTCTTTGATCTCCTTTAACTGTGCCTGCTCCACTTATTGTTTGAAACTTTAAGCAATAATGGTAAGTTAAACAGACAGCTTTAAATTCATTCAAAAAAGGTCGACCAAGGAACCCGTTGTAAGTTGATTCCTGATCTACGACCAAGAAATCAACCATTCTAGTAATATTCTTTTCGGGTTTCTCGATCGTTACAAGTTGTACAAGCAAAGAAATTTCTCCCAACGGGACTGTTACTGCATTTCCGAAGCCTAGGATTCTATGGTTTGAGTCCCGGATGTGGGCTGAAAACTCCCCAAGTTTATCGAGTGTGCTTTTAAACAAGATGTTGGTATAGGCTCCGGTGTCCACCAACAATCTGTGGACTCGTGTTCCCATAATTTTTGCGCAGATTACGAGCGAATCGTTATGTGGAGTCAAAATTCCTTCTAAGTCCTTTTCGGTGAAGGTCAGTTCTGCTGTCTGCATGATAGATGGTTTGACCCCCATTTCCTGGACTTGATCGATCGCCCGTAATTCAGCCTTTCTTTTCCGGTTGGAGATTGGCGGTCGTCCATCAGAACATCCTCCCGCGGGACCTGCAGGTTCCATCATGTATAAATCTTCCAATGGACGAGTAGGGATGGCAGGAACTGGTCGCGCCGGTTTATTATTCTTCTGAGGTTGATCATCTTCGTCCTCAGAGTTGTTCTCCCGGATTCTCTTCCCGGGTTGTCTTTTGACAAAGTCGGAGAGCTTTCCGTCCTCGTAGAAACGCCAGAACTGCCTGAGCAAATCTCTACATTCACTTGTAAAGTGCCCCACGCTTTGATGGTAGGCACAATACTTGTTAGGATTGAGTTTGCCAGTGTCTTGGTGAATTTTCCGGGGAGGGGAGAGCAACTCCTTATCCTTCACATTTTCATAAACAGTATCGACTGACACTGTTAGCACCTGATTCAACTTTTCTTTGAGTTCCGTCCCTTCAGTGAATGCCTTCATGTTTTTAGGGACTCGATAGCTTGTTGCACCAGGCTTTTTGTTGTTCTCCTTGGGGTCGGCTTTGTTCTCCCCCAAGTTTGACTGCAGGGCTTCATGCATAGAAACGAATATGTCGGCCTGATTTCTGAACTCGGCGTAGCTTCTGGGGCACTTCAGATGTACCTCTTTCCATAGCTTTGACCCTTTCTTCAGTCCTGCCATAATAGCAACAATTTTTGTGTCCTCGCTGACGGGCTCACCCTCCAATAGCACCTTGTCAAACCTTTCCATGAATGCTCGATCTGACTCGTCATCATTTTGTTTTAGGTCTGACAATCGGTGTTTCTGGGACAAGTATGATCCCGCCGTTGAGAAATGAGACAGGAACTCCCTACTCAGCTGAGTGAATGAATGGATGGATGCTGGTGGCAATGCTGAGAACCATTTGTGCACCCGATCTTCCAAGGTTAACGGGAAGTTTCGGCATTGAGTGGCATCGCTAGCTCCCACCGAGACCATATAATCTGAGTATTTTGTTAGATGAACTCGGGGATCAGCAAGGCCGTCATATTGTATACTTGCAGGGAATTGGACTTTCTTCTGAATCGGGACTTTCAGAATGTAGGTTGATAATGGTGAAGATGGCAAGCTGGTCGTCCCTACACCTCTTTGCTGGTCCAATTGTCCCTGCATACTTTCTATCGCCCTTCTCAAGCTTGATAGCTCATCCAGAGATGCCCCCTGACTTGGAGGCTGTTCGGCGAACAAAGGTACAAACCTTTCTGTTCGTCGCAGTCCCTCGCTTGGAGAAGGCAAATCCTGGAGCTGCTTTTTAGGGTTGCTCGCCGCATTAGGTCCCAAGCGTCTAAAGGCAGACTGGGAAAGTCTTTCATGGACAGAAGGGCGAGGCTGTTCAAAAGTTGCTCACCTATGTCCTTCTTCCTGGCGAGCAACTTTCTCCTGTTGCTGGGGTTGGCCAAGTCTGTCCTGGGTACTGGAACGGGTTGTTCCGTGGCTCAATATTGTTGTTCGCCCGCAAGCAGACTCTGCTTGGCCTTCCCTTGGCTCGACCATCTTAGCCTTGCCCTTGTCCCGCTTGACCTGGGCGCTACTCACCTCACGTTGTTCGCCCCTTGTTGACCTGGCCCTAACAACCTCCAAGGGTCTATCCCTAAGCCTTGCTTGTGAAGGCTTATTTTGTTCTTGCTGTCTCTGGAGAGCTTGGAGAGCAGCAATGGTTCTAGATAATTCGTTAGGGTTGTTCGCCAGGGCCTCCATTTCAGGGGGGAGATTATGTGTTATGGTTGTATGTTGCGACCTGTTCACATGTCTAGGATTTCGATCCTGGTGGTCAACTGACGAGGCTCGGGTGGGAGATGCTCTCCTTGACAAACGTGATGCTTGGGTTTCCTTTGATTGAGGCATTTCAATATAAATTGTTTCTTTAATTTTAATTATTGAAGAACACCAAGAACACCAAGAACACCTTTGTTTGAATCTTCAAGTATTTCTTGAGGTTTTCTTTGAATCTTCAAGTTTTCAGCTTGAAGTTCTTGAGTAATCACACTAAACCGGAGGTTCGAACCCTTCTTCTAGCGCCAAGATTGTTGGTGATCAATTTTTATCGGATGGATTAGTGACTGTTTAAGTTCGGTTTAATGATCATCAATCAATTACGTGTGATTGGTTACCACCGTAAATGGTAAATCGAGGTTCGGGTTATGAAATCGGATATACGAAAGTCGAAATCGAAATAATTTCGTATGTGTGCCCGTTTAGGTGTATTAGTGTGTGTTTTTGGGAGTGTTTATGAATTTGAACTTTTGAACTTGTATTTCATAAGCTGGAGAGCAACTATTTATAGAGACTAGCAAGCAGGAGGTGTCCCTGACTCTTGGTCTCCCTAGCCTGCATGCTTGACATGTGTCCTTTGACTCTAGTTTGACCTTATCTAAGCTAAATCTTAGTTACAAAGTCTTCTTTGGTCTTATCTCGGACTTCATTGTTGTTCGTCCAGGTCGACTTAGTTGATCTAGGATGGTTCTCTCATAAAAGTTGTTCGCCTTTTGGGTGTATGGCTCAGAAGTTGTTCGCCTTTGTGTTTTACACAGATTGGCTTTGGGATCATGGTCCTTTGTTCGTCAACATACACCTCTTAGGCTGATAGCTGTAACACTTTTACCAGTGTTGTTCGTCATTATTGGCTTGGTGGTGAGTCCATATTTGGTCTTGGGTCTTTAAACCTGTTCGCCAATATCTTGTTCGCCGGATAGTTGTTCGTCAGTTTGTGTATTCCCCAGATTGGTTTATGCACCTCGACTTGATTTTCTTTGTTGATCATCCTTGATTTGAGGTTGGCTCTTCATAATCCTTGATAAGGCTTTAATTCTTGTTCGTCCATCATTGATTTATGTTCGCCTATCAACAAGTGTGATAGATGTGCGTATTGACACATCAGTTTACCGGGTTATGTGTTTTTTGATAAGAGATTGACGTGGTGAAGATTAACTTGGTGAATGACATCTTAGTGTAGGGTGTTCTTTTCACCAAAAGAATTTTAAAGTTACTTGCATCTAACTTTTGGGACAACTCTCTATTTTCTCACGATTGGTTGGAGTAGTGCTGCATTTGATTGAAGACTTAGCCTTCCGATAAGATCTGTAATTTGTATGCTTTATTTATCTAATAAGCTCTGTTTTCATTTCAAGAAAAGAAAAATAAAGGGACACACTCAAATATGTTGATTCAAACAAGAATACTGTAAAAGAGATATATATAAGAAAAAAAAATCTTGTTTTTTCATTAATTCATTAAACTCCCTAGTAGTAATTAGAACATATATTCCCCTAAAAAAATCTCTATTTATAACAAGAGCTAACTTACCGAACAAGAAATGTAAATAGAGTATGTATAGATTTAAATTGGTTCATACATGAATCACTAAAGAGTAATAATTATTTTCACTAAAGAGTATTAGTTGTTTTTATTGAAGATTATTAGTTGTCTTCACTAAAGAGTTTTAGTTTATTTTCACTAAATAACTAATACTCTTTAGTGAAAACAACTAATACCTTTCAGTGAAAACAACTAATACTCTTCAGTGAAAATAACTAATACCCCTTCAATGATTCATGTATGAACCAATTTCACTCTATACTTTGTCATGTAAATAAATCCTAAATCTAATAAAATACAATTCCTAAACACAAATAAAAGGAAAGAACTCAAATAATATCCTATAGACTACAAATAACAAATGAATACATATCTTCATCTCCACCATTCTTCTTGAAAATGATTCACCCTCAGACTGTGCTGGTAATGGTGCACAAACGAGCTGGAACATCCTTGAATTCATGTAGCCAAAGAATAATATCTGAAAATTTTGTTTGTAGAGCACCATAATATTCACCATTAGTTAAAAACAAAAAAATATTGACCGTCAATCACCAAATCCATTGATTTTAAGATGTTGTGATGAACATCCTCAACCACACAAACATCTTCATCCACGTGATTTTCATCATTCTCAAATGGATTATGCTCAACTACAAAATTATTTTTGTCCTCCTAGTCAAAAATTGGTGGATCATCATAGTTACTATGAAATATCCTCAGAAGCATTGACATACTCATCATCCGTCATAACCACAGTCCACAATCTTTATCAAAGTATTAATCGAAAATTGGTGGTCATCATATCCACATGAAATATTACTAAATACCTACAAATTGATCTGATGGTGGATCTGGGTATCTTCATCTCCTCATCATACACCGGTTGAAGTCAACGAGAACATATAAGAATACCGTAAAAGACATATATGATTAGATAAAACAAATTGAATAAAAGAAAATAAATAAAATAATATTATGTAGATTATATACATTTCTTCATCTCTACGACTTTGTTTATAAAGAGCGGAAGGGTAATATTTTTTTAAATAATCACGATCTAATCTATAATTTTCAAGACATGATACAAATAAGTGAAAAACAATCCCATTATAAACAAGTCCATCACATAATTAATAACAAATTATCCTATAGTATAATAAAATTATTCTATAATATAATAATGAATTTTGGGACTTACTTATAATATACTTTATTTTTTACCCTCGGAATTTCGTGCATATTACGGTCTAAAATAAAATCACATTATACAAGCTTGGGTGGAATTAATGCTCGATACAATATGTACGTGGTTCTAAATCCTCAATTCTGACAACCCAAAATAATCAAATTTGCAAATAGTTATATCTCGATCCATTTTATTTATTTGTTTGCATTCTTTTTCGGGGAATAAATTTTATAAAAAGTTGGTCATGATTAAGGTGGTGAGCCATTGAGGACCATTCGAGGTAGGTACATCTGGTTATCATGTACTAATAATTGACACCTTATATTTTTGATGAAATAAAAAATCTAAAAAAGTCGTCGAAACCAGAAAGTATTAATTAATTTGGTTAAATTAATTTAAAGGTTAAGAAGAGTAAATAAGAATTAAAATAGCTGGTAAAAAATCAAATAATTTTGGACAAAAGTTTATATGAACTTGGTTGATAGAAAGTTTTATAAATGGCGAATTAATTCAAATAATATTGTTTTAACATGCAAACATTAAAATTTAGTAATTTTGAGAAAAATAACACAATAAAATAAGTAAAGTAAATTTTTTTGTAGGGAAATTGTCACTCAAATACACTTTATCATTTTTTTTGGAACAATCATCAATTTTTAAATAATTTATCCTGAGGTGCAAAAGTTAAATTATTTTTTGTTGAATTTAAGTTGTGTTAAAGTTGAACTTACGATTATTTTGCACTTTTTATCTAAAGATAATAAAAAATTTGAACTTCTCTTTTTTAAAATATTTGGTTCAATTTTGTATGTACCCTTCAACAACTCACCCTATTTTTTTTTTTTTTTTGGATATATGTATCATATCATATGTCGAGCAATAATATTGCATATACGAAAGCATTATTACTATGATAAAAAGCGAAAACATTATTACTATGATAAAAATAGTTCACATGAAATAATTCATATGTGCTTACTAATTTGTTTTAATATGTGCCTGAAAATGCTAACTAAGTTGACATTTTTTTCCAAATTTATCCACCAAGCTAGTCAACCAGCCCTCCAGCCTTCTCTCCAAGATCAATTTACATTTCTACACAATATCTTCGCATGCAATAGCAGAGAAATATCCAATGCGTACCGGAAATTTTTAGATATTTAAATTTGAAGTATGTATGAGTGAAATTGGTTTATACATGAATTATTGAAGGATATTAATTATTTTTACTGAAGAATATTAGTTGTTTTTACTGAAAAGTATTAGTTGTTATCAATGAAGAGTCTTAGTTTATTTTCAGTAAAAAGTTAATACTTTTCAGTGAAAACAACTTATTAATACACTTCAGTTAAAATAACTAATATTTTTTTAGTCAAAACAACTAATTAATACCCTTTAATGGGTAATGTATGAAATTTTTTACTCTATACTACCGAAACTTTTATATACTAAAAATTGTTATATGATACTGTACTGCAATTTCGATATACCAAATTATTGAACGATATCACCATATATTGATCTATATATACTAAAATTTTGCTATACCCTCCGTTTCTTACTAAAATTTCTGTATATAATGAAATTTATATATATGATATTGTGCATATTTTGAATGATTTACATGGTTTTAAAAAGTTGAACATATTAATAGATATTACTCCCTTTAGTTCTTTAAAAATTATGTTTTAACCATTATTTCATTTGCAAATTAGATAAAATTTTGCACTTTTCAAAATATATAAATTACATTTCTTCCTAAATTATCCTAAAAGCTATTCGAATACTTAGGTAAATATCTTATTTGTATGAGTAAGATAAACATATATTAAATATGAGTATTTTTAGTGTGCACTAGAGTGCATAGTATATGCACTTGGATTTTAAAAAAAATATCCCAAGTAAAAATCAATAATACTTCAAGAAGTAATTTATAATACCCAAGAAGCAATCAGTGATACCCTAATTGCAAAATAAAAATACAGTTTGGTGTGTTAGTACGTATTTTGAAAAAAAAAATCAAAATTGAAGTCAATTTGTGCTTAAAATCCAAGTACATGCTAGAATTTGTGTTAAATGTATAGTAGGAAGATATACACCCTCCGTGCAATATTAATAATCCTGTTTTTTTTTTTTTTTTTGGTCATAAGTTGAAGGATATTATGGGGTATTGTGAGTAAAGTGGTTATTTATAAAAAGTGTGATACTTATATTTTTTTATAAACAATAATTTTATTGATAAATGAATCTCACAATGCCTTATAATACCCTCCAACTTATGACAAAAAATAAGAGAAAAAAAAAACATGACTATTTTGATTCAAAATGAAAATATATTTTGGTCAACGGAAGGATGATAACCCAAACAACAAATATTTTTTTATTGAGACATTTTATATTTCAGCTTATTAAAATTGCATTATATTTTATAAATCTATCTCACGAAACTCAATATCACACATAATATAATTTCAATATTTCACATAAGAATACATATTTCTTCTGGGGAGGGGAGAAGAAATAAAGGGAAATAAAAATGGGAGAAGGCAGTGGGTGGGAACAAGGTTTAAACAAATAAAGCGTGCATTGCCCCACTTCAAAAACAATTTGTTTCCCAACAATCATTCCTCGCTTTTCTTCTCCTATCATTTTCAACTTTTTTTACTTCCATTTTATTCCATTCTCTTCCTCGGACTTCGGGATTCATAAACAAATATAATCACATTTTTATTTATCCCCCACAGAATGTTCCCATTTTAACAGTAAATTGCATCATTTATTTAGGGACATTTAAAATAATAATAAAAAATTAGAGGAAGTATAATCAAATATGTTAAAAGTTAATAAAAAAAAAATCACCAGTCTTTGGTCTAAGATCACATATGGTGGAAAAATTGGCTTTAAATCAGTTTTAAAAAAAAAAAATTCAATTGGTTATTTACAAAAGTGTTGGCACTTGTCTTTGACCATTTATTTGAGGGTATATAATTTGATTTCTGAAAAATTAAATAACATACGATTAGTTTACGTTCGGAGTGGATGATTGTAGTGTATTTGTAATTTTATAATCGAATTTTAGGAGAAAAATAGTTTTTTGATCCCGCAACTTGTCTAGTGTCCAATTTTGGTCCCAAAAAAATTAACTATTCAATTTTGGTCCCATAACTTACTGAATCGTCCAATTTTGGTCTCACTTGGGACCGAAACTGGACGATTCAGTAAGTTATGGGACCAAAATTGAAAAGTTAATTTTCTTGGGACCAAAATTGGACACTAGATAAATTACGGGACCAAAATAGCACTTTTATGCACCTTCTTAATTAATATTGTACTCTAGGATTATAGTTGATACAATAATATAAAGTCCATTAATTTTGAGATTATCCGGAATATAAAAGACGATTAATGTGTTAATTCCATTGATATAAATATAAATATTTGAAAAACATCTATAAAACATGAAAAAGAAAAACCCATTATTTTTCAATTCCAATAATTATTATTTAAGATGAATTACAAAGCTCCCATAAAATAGTAATAATGAAATTTTAATTACTAACTAAAAATTTAAATTGCGATAGAGTAAATAAAATAATAAATTAATAATTTTCATATAAATTTTGATTCTCCTTATCTTCGTAAAATAATTTCAAATTGCTATCGTGATCTCGTCTCCACCAATAGTATATAAACTATTATTACAATGATTATTTTAGAGTATAATATGAAATTATAAGATTGGAACAACGCTCATGCTCGTCATCAATATTCTAGAGAATGTCATTTTATCTTCCAAAATTTAAATATATAATTAATTAAATAGTGTTTGATATATGTGTATGTGTGTGTGTATATATATATTTATATATATATAAGGTGAGAAAAGAAAAAAAATTAATGAATACGAAAAAATAATTTTTTGTCCCTAACTTGTTTTGTGTCCAATTTTGGTCCCAAAAATTTTAATTATTCAATTTTGGTCCCGTAACTTATTAAATTGTCCAATTTTGGTCCCATTTGGGACCAAATTTGGACGATTCAATAAGTTATGGGACCAAAATTTGAAAGTTAATATTTTTGGGACCAAAATTGGACACTAGACAAGTTGCGGGACCAAAAAACTATTTATCTCCGAATTTTAGTGAGTAAGAAATTAATATATAAAATTTGTATGTATAGTGACACTTTTATGTATTTATATGTTGGGATATGTGGTGATTATAAGTTAATAAACCCACACCGATTAAAGTCTTAATTAATTAAACTCAATAGGAGTGAATAAATGTAATTCAATCTTATGGACTACGCGCGTGATGCCTGCATGTCGAGCAGTTCAACTGAGTCACGTCTCTGTGGATCTGGACATTGGGTTTTTGGGGTCCGCTTATTTTTTTGGATACCAAAATGGATTTGTTCCATACTTTGTGTAAATTTGATCAAAATGTAGAAGCACAATGTGCTTGGGTTCGATCCAAACACAACTTCAATTCATGCTAACTGACTTTAGAATTATAATGAACCTGAACGTTTGAGTTGTCCAGATTTACATCAGCTCATGTGTAACAATTTTTTATTTGATGATTTTCAATTCTGGCCAAAGAGAATTTATATTCCCCAGTCTAATGCCCATGAATAGCCCGAGTTAGTGTGAGGCTCCTCACCTAGTGATAACATCCAACATAATGATGTTCTACATTAGCAATGGAGATTTTCATACAAGGGCTCAATTTTTGGGTTGGGTCTCAATTTAAGTCCTCAATCTTGAAGTATATCAAATCAAGATCTATATTTAGTTTTTTCTCAATTTAAGATCCAAAATTTTAGACAAATACAAACAACTCTATTATATCACTTGTCTTAATATATGAACGCAAAATTAACAAGAAGCTTATACTGGGATGGAGGAAGTATAAATTTAATAAAAAAAAAATTGCGGCTAGTTCGCTGGCTCGCTAACCCTAGTTAGGTTTGGTTGGACTGTATTTTTGTGGGTCCGATGAAAGCTTGGGTTCAATTGGATATCAATTAGTCTGATCGATGGGCTGAATTGGCTGAGAGGTCTAAATTGTCAGCTCTTGTTTTGTGTCTAAACTTTTGAACAATTATTAAGCTAATTTCACGATAAAAAAATTGACATATAATGACAAAAATCCTATCATTATAATTTTCTACCTAAAAGTCTAAACTTTCTTTCAACTTTACTATTTCAATTATGATGATTTTTAAATTTTGTTCACTCCTAGCCATGGTTCTTGCTCTTAGAACCGTATGCTACCTTCTTATGCTTTGAGTGTTTGATATTATGTGAGATTTGAGTGATAATTTGATTAATGCTAACTCTATGTTGGTTTTGTGGATTTATGCTCTTGATTGTTGAGTTTATTGTGCTTTGATCTACTGTATCTATTACTATATTCATTAGTTTGTGTTTTTTATTAAGAGACTTGTGTCAGCATAAACGAGTGAGTAACTAAGGAATGTGAGAGATTGAATGTGTTCATTACTCATCTAGAGCATTTAAGAGAGGATAGATTGCAAGAGAATTACATACATTATGCATTAGTTGCTTAGATGAGAGTCCAATAATTTATGAAGGAAGATACAATTTCTCTTATTATTGTCCGCAACTAGACTTAAAAACGATATGAATTGAATCAAACTCGATGATCGGATAGAGGAAAATTAAATATCTGAAGTATACTCCCACCACATGCACTTATAAGAAGTTATTGCTAATGTTAGTTTAAAATTAAATTGTTTAATCAAAATCTCTAGTTAGAGAATACTTGTTATTTCTTTTATTAGCTAAAAACTTATGGGTCATAATTATAATAACATGCTGACGCAGTGTTAGAGCCCAATTGTACTAGTCCAACTCCCCGATATTTAACTTGTCTTCTACCTGACGATACCGTACACTTACTGGTGAGTAGTCACGATTTGTATTAAAAATGAATTTAGGTCATCATGTACATGTGTACATATAATACACAAAAGCATTTGATATATATACTCCCTCCGTATCGGAGTTAGTTTCACACTTTTTATTTTATTTTTATGTCCATTTGACAATAATCTTTACACCCTTCAAATGGATAACCCTCCATAAACTCAATTCTTACAATATCTTCAATTTTACACAAAATAACATTACTTTTGGGCTCACACATTATACATATATAAAAAATTAATTATATATTACCCTCAAATTCCTACGTATTCCTCCACTTTTTCAATATGTGTGTCCATCAAAATGTGAAGGTGACTACATGACAGAGATAATATCATTTAAGGCGCATCATATCTTGGATTTAATTTGGAAAAAGTTACTTTTAATCCCAATAACTTGAAAATTGTAATTTTCAGTCTAATAAAATTTTGGGACATAATAAAAATTACTTTTGAGGTACAACAAGTACAACGATTTGCATTTATTGTACCAAAAAATACTCAAATATATCATTTGGGCTGAAAAATTACAATTCTCCCGGGTTAATACAAATTCATCAATCCCCCATTTAATTTTAAGTGTTGGGGTGGACGGAGTTTAATGTAGAGATATCTATTGAGAGAAGTGGGAAGCTTTTTGGTACTGAAATCAAAGAGGGACTTATGATCGATATTTAAAGATAAGATGCAAGGGGTGACCGGAAAGTAAAGAAAGTGAAAGGAAATTGTAAAAGGAAAAGAAAAAGGGAGCAGTTTCATGCTTTCTTTTCCTTTATTTTTCCATTTCACATTTTGCATGCAAAAAATGACATCTTTTTTGCCTCCCATCATCACTGACTGTCACCTCTCTTTCTGCTCGGATCCCTAGGCTATAAATTATACTCTCTCCTAAATATTAAAACCATACATAAAACAGCTTTTCGAATTAATTCTCTCCACACAATACTTTTTGAATTTCTTATTATTCACCAATCCACTTTTCTGTTGTGAGAATATCGTGATTATGCATTTCAAATGTTAGCACATAGCACTAATACGAAATAAAGAATAGCAATAAAATATTAATACTGCTATAAAATGGAGTAATTAATCATAGCATATATATTATTAACCACCATTAATTATTTCATCATTTGTTTATGATAAAGCTGTACATTTTTATATTTTATAATGGAACACTTTCCTCGTTGCAACTTGCCTATTTAATTAGCGACATATACGGTAATAATAAATTTTATTATGCTGAATGTGATATGTTAAATTATCAACTTCAAAATTATATATATACCATACTCGGTCACTTTTCAGATTTAGGAGTGTCATCATTATTACACAATAATGAAATTTGTTCATATATAAATTATTTTGTAATATTCTTTAGTAGAGTAATTCATACATTTTAATAAAAATAATGAATACTATTTAGTAAAATAACTTATACCCCTTTTAAAAGAAATCTTTCAATGCATACTCTTTAATAAAAATAATTTTTACCCACCAAAATTAATATTCTTTAATAAAAATAACTAATCACTAGTACAAAAAAGGACTTAGAAAGCGGTTATTTTTTAACTTAGAAAGCGGTTAAAAACGCTTTCTAAGAATCAGCTATCTAAGCTAAGAAAGCGGTTAGGAAACCGCTATCCAAGATAAACACTTAGATAGCGGTTAAAAACCGCTATGTACTAGGAAAGCGGTTTCGAACCGCTATCCAAGTCAGTTTCTTAGAAAGCGGTTTCGAACCGCTATCTAAGATCCTTACTTAGAAAGCGGTTCTTAACCGCTATCCAAGTGCATTTACGTTTTTTTTTATTTATTTAATTCACTAGGAAAGCGGTTCTTAACCGCTTTCTTTGATTTATAATTTTTTTTATATTTTCTATTTTATTTTAATAAACCTGTTTATATACAAATAAATATATTTATCCATACCATCAAATATTAATCCATAGCATCAAATAAATATAATTAATTACCAAAAAATTCATAATAATATCATATCATCACAAATTAATATATAAGTTACATGCCAAAAGTTATATAGTAATGTCTTACAAAAAGAAAATTATATTAATAACCTATTGTATAAATACCCCATCCAATCTATTTTCCATTTGTCAATTATAGCTTTGTTGTAAGTCGGGATCCGAGGATTATGCACAAACTGCAAATTACATTTAAAATTAATTAATTAATATGAATATGTTATATATATCAATCAATAATAATTTAAATAAATCGATAAATCAACTTACTTCATCAGATATAGTCGTCTGAGAAGTCAAGATTATATCTTCAATGTAGTCGTCTGAGAAGTCAAGATAATAATAATAATAATAATAATAATAATAATAATAATAATAATAATAATAATAATAATAATAATAAAAAATGATGTTATAATATATGGATCCCAAGGCAGGCATATTTTTGAGAAGTATATATAAATTCATGAACAAATTTCATTATAAAAAATGACATATAATTTGCATTCATGGCATTTTGGCAGAGTTGTAAGACATGTCAAGGCATTTCCTAAAATATTGTTCCCTCTGTCCCAAACTTAATTGAGACTTACTGAAACTATCCATCTCCTTGTTCAATCAATATCTCCATAAATGACAATATAAAAAAAATTAATTTTACAATTATATTCCCTACACTAATTATGCTTACCTCTCATATTTTTTACTTTATACATATTAATTCACATTCATCAAAATCACATAACTAAGCAAAATTACAAGTTGTGATCTTTGAAACCCATAAACGAGCATCAACAAATTAAAGAATACATAAACATAAACCAGAACAACCATAGCTACAAAAAATTTATATTTTATACAAGTTCTGGTCTTTGAACAAATTAAACTCAGATCAAACACAAAATATATACAAGAGCTACAGATTTCCTTTTTGGAACAAAACAAGAAAAATATATCTACACATTTGATGCTAATTAACTAGTATAAATAAATTAGGCATATATATATAGAGAAATTGGAGTAATTACCTGGCGTCGGGCTAGGGCGGCAGAGAGGCGGAGGGCTAGGGCGGCGTCCGGAGGCGGCGACTGGGGCGACGAGTGGAGGCGCGGCTTGGGATTGCGTCGCGAGGCGCGGACTGGGACGGCGTCGCGAGGCGCAGCCTGGGACAGGTGCGCCGCAGGGGAGGGCTGACTACGAGGGCGGCGCGAGGCTGACGACGGCGGAGTGGTGGCGTCGCGGGTGGGGGAGGAGAGGAGGAGGAGAGGAACTGATTTTTATGTGTGCGTGAGTTTTTGGTGTGTTAGGGATTTGATATAAAAAAATTGGGTAAAAACTCTTAGATAGCGGTTCGTAACCGCTATGCAAGTCCAAAGCTTAGACAGCGGTTCTTAACCGCTATCCAAGTGTCACTAGGATAGCGGTTCTGAACCGCTATACAAGGTTGAACTTGGATAGCGGTTATGAACCGCTATCTTACAAATGGGCCCTTACATAGCGGTTTTAAACCGCTTTCTAAGTTTAAACCTTAGAAAGCGGTTTTGAACAGCTGTCTTAGATTTTTTTTTTTTTTATTTAATATATTTCTTTACATAACCGCTCTCCAAGTGGGTTCTTGGAGAGCGGTTTTTATAACAGCTATGCAAGAGTAGCTATGTAAGTTCGAATCTGTAGTAGTGTTAATATTCCTTCGTATGAAAACACATCCTTTTTAATGTGTTTCATATATGAACAAGTTTCACTTTATACTTTGACATTACGCAATAATAACTATTCATTATATATCTGTATGAATTTTTATATATGCGTTTTTATAAATTAATATTGGAACTCTATATATCAACTGAATAATTTCAATATACATATTGATGTTTTGGTAATATATTATAGCTCATTTATTTGATAACAGATATTTTTTATTTCTAAGAGGGAGTTTTCTTCTTCTATATTATACTAGATGAGTGCCCGTGTACCATACAGTTTTTTTTTTTTTGTAAAAATAGATTCTATAGAATAAAGTATTATATTTACATAAAACTAAATTAATCAACATTTTAAGATAAAAAAAAATAAGCTGAGATTATTAGGCCCGATAATAAAATATGTCAATATTAGTAGTGGAGTTAATTGATGTGACCCTCTATTTGAAAAAAATATATGTTAAATAAAATATACTAATTTTGATGTATTTTAATATAATAATTATCATTTTAACTATATGTATTTTATATTAAATTTAATAGTCAATTAAATATTTAAGTTTAAAAAATAATTAAATAATATTTTAAAATCAAATATCAATTATAAAAAAAAGGAATATTAAAAACCTCAGCGTAATACGCGAGCACTAGGCTAATTTGTATCTAACTATGAGAAGACCGATAATATCTATATTTGAAATGTTGCATCTGATAAACATTAAAAGTGTATTATTTACAAGATTCAGTTAAATTCTAATAAAACCCAAATAAATAAGTTCTCTTACACTATGTTCACTGAAGCATAAAGTTATCTAAATTCACAATGCATGATCCATCATAGAATCGAAATTGATATTTTATTTATTTATACTAATTTAAAATCTATATTTCAGGCAGGAGGTCATGACTATAAAATCGATAAAACATCAAATATTAAATTCTGAAAGTATAGAACGACATGAGACAAAAATAAATAATGTGTCAATAAAATAAAGTACTTGAAATTAGTGAATATATTGATCAAAAACTAGTGAGAGATTTGGGTATCACATTAAGATTTGCCACAAGCTTTGGCTGCGCTATAAAGAGAAATGTTGAAATTCTAAACTGAGAAAATAAAATTGTGATTTCATAACTGGATTGTGAAGCTACATCAATGGGTTTATATACAGATGTTTTCAGCTTTCGAATCTAGAACTATCTAGAATGAAATTTGTTATAACTAACTAACTAGCTAATCAAAGCTTAATTGGAAAGTTATCTTCCTAACAAACTTTCAGTTATAAAAATTCCTAGCCTATCTAGTTTGTTACGGGTCTCCTGTGTATGACCATATGCACATATGCACGTGCCTTCTCTAATACGCTCCCGTTGAAACCAAACACGGGATGGAAGTAAGACCAAGCAAGGTGCAAAGTGAAGCAAATCGAGAGGGAGCAAGTGGCTTAGTCAATATGTCGGACGGAACGTAGCGAACATCAAGTTGTTGGCTAAGAACTTTTTCCCGAATGAAGTGCACATCGACCTCAATGTGTTTGGTTCTGGAGTGAAAAGCTGGACTAAAGGCGAAGGTGATAGCGCCAGAGTTGTCACACCACAGGATTGATGGAGATTGCAGCGGAAAAAATAGTACGGATCCATATAATGTCCGTAGTGGCAAGAGCAAGGGAACGGTATTCAGCTTCTGTACTACTACGGGCAACTACAAACTGCTTTTTCTAGCACCAGGATAGCAAATTAGGACCAAGCATAATGCAATACCCACTAGTACTTCTGCTATCATCAATACAAGAGGCATAAGCAGCATCGGCGAAACCTGTCAAATGAAAATCAGAAAAATGAGAAAATGTTAATCCTAAAGAACTACTGCCTTTGAGATATCTCAACCCCCGTTTGCATGCTTTCCAGTGATTCACGGAAGGAGAATGAAGGAATTGGCTTAATTTGTTGACGCTGAAGGAGATATCGGGACGGGTTAATGTGAGATATTAATGACCACCTACGATACTTCGATAGAGAGAAGGTTGAGAAAGCGGATCACTATCATTAAGAAATAATTTCTGGCTTGGGCAAAATGGAGTAGGAGCAGAGTTAGAGGAGAAGAGATTAGCCTTGGAAAGAAGATCCTTGATGTATTTAGACTGAGTAAGAGTGATGGAAGTTGGAGTAACAAAGGCCTCAAGCCCAAGGAAATAGTTAACCTCACCCAAGTGTTTAAGAGAGAATTGTGTGTCAAGATCCCAGACGAGTTGATTAACGAAAGTAGCATCATCCCCGGTGATGAGAACCAAGACTAACACCATTTTCTTATAATTATGAAGATGAAATAGACAGTGGTCTGCTTGTGAGTGCACAAAACCATAATTCACCAAGAAATTCCGTAACGTGTCATACCAAGCCTTTGGTGCTTGTTTTAGGCCATATAATGATTTGATTAAACGATTCCCTCAATGATCCTTTCAAGAAAGCATTATTTATGTCTACTTGCTACCATGTTGAAATTCTAAACTGAGAAAATAAAATTGTGATTTCATAACTGAATTGTGAAGCTACATCAATGGGTTTATATAAAGATGTTTTCAGCTTCCGAATCTAGAACTATCTAGAATGAAATTTGTTATAACTAACTAGCTAGCTAATCAAAGTTTAATTGGAAAGTTACCTTCCTAACAAACGTTCAGTTACAAAAATTCCTAGCTTATCTAGTTTATTACGGGTCTCCTGTGTATGACCATATGCATGTATGCATATATAAGCAACAAAGTTAGAGAGCCGATGATGGCTGAAATGATGAGTTGGTCTCGTTGGATCCAATGAGATTATTTCGAATTGTGTGTGGCAACATTATTTTCCATCACAATGGACCAGGGGCAAGCACGTCCGCCATCGACAAAGCCAAAAAGATTATAGCCCGCGACGAGAGTTCAAAATTGAAAGCTCAACGTGGTGTGGTGGAGGTCAATTTCAACAGAACTTGCATTGTGACGTTAAAAGAAACATATGATGTGTCGTTGGTGTTGGGTTGGTGGGATTGACCATGACGTGCATAAGCATACATATGGATTGGTTCTGCAAAGAGGCGGAGAGAACATACTGTAATTTGGAAATCTAGAAATAAAGTTGGCAATTTGCCATGGCCGTGCCAGCCCGGTACATGCCCATGAAGCCAATAATAATTTTTAGACTAGGTCAGACTAGACCCGAATCTCAATGAGCCTACATTTTCAGAGCCTAACCTGACCTTACACGGACAACTGGGCTGTCGGGCCAAAATGACCAAATTTAATTTTTATTTTTTCATAATAAAAAATGATAAATTACTACTCAATTATCAATTATGTTAATTAATTGTGGTTCAACTAATAGTCTAATCATCAGAAGTACACTAAAAAAACATAAAGATTACATAATGTGGTTAGAGCTGAAATAATTCAAATGCAACTAATATATGCATTAATTAGATTTTCTATTTGAAGGTTGCAATTTGGAAGTCGTGAGATGTTGAGGTACAAAGGTAGGGTTGTGAATTAACATAATTGTTATGCTTCTCCCGATAAATTTAAATATATAAAGAAAAAACTAGCTGGCCTGAAAAGTCCGAAAATATCGGGCAAAAATGGGACTGAGCCCGAGTGACTCGTTGGGCTTATTGGGCTAGCCAAATAGGTTCGGTTCTTTTCGGGCCATATAATTTAAAGTCCAGTGCAACCTAAACATTAGGCTACATGATGGGCCTGGTCGAAATTGCTAGCTCTATGTGGGAAACTCAAAATTATTCACTACAAAAAATACCTCATTTACAGAGGGAAATTGAAGAGGGAAATATAGCCCTCGATATTGAAGAGGGAACTTACGAGCAAACAAAATAAACGAGGGCTTTCACGAGGGAATTGCTGTCCTCGTCTGCAACTAGGGTATTCACGAGGGAAGAGGGGTCCCACGAGCTCTGGACGAGGGATTTGGCAAGCAAATCACCCTCTGCAAAGTTCACGAGGGTTCTGTCCCTCGTCTTGACTGACATGGACAGTTCTCGAGGGAAATTTCCCTCGTCCATCATCGGATTCCGCGTCACGAGGGTTTTGAATCCCTCGGCTTTTTGAATCATCTGTCTAATGCATGCAGCTGCATGCAGCCTTTCTCAGGTGTGGGGCCCGTGCAGAATCTAATGGGTTGAAGAGGGTTCTTGCCCTCAACAAATCCCTCGTCCCATTTCATATTTATTATCACATCTACCTCCATTTTTCAGCTCACCGAGAGAGAGATAAAGAGTAGGCGATTTCCGGCTGCCGACCGCCGTTCCACCACCGCCGACGTGAAAAACAACCCTCCATTTGTTGAATTTTTCTCTACACGTTGACGAGAACATTTATACGGTAAGTTTTTTAATTTTAATCGGTTAAATAATGAATTGTTGTATAATGCATGTGTGTATATATATATATATATCATGTTAATTAATTATATTATGTGCTTGCATGCATAGATATACTTTTATAATTAATTTGTTTAATTATTTAGTATTTGTTGTTATGTATATAAAATTTGTGTACGTATTTAAATTAGCTAGATATATATATATATATATATATATATATATATATATATATATGTATATATAATTAAGATATATTAATTTGTTAACTGATTTGTTTAGATTATATATATTTGTTTGTATTGTAATTAGATAAATGAATTATACATATTAAGTGGAAGGGGTAGATGAACATTTGTTGGATATTTTTTGTTGTAGAATTAACATGTGCGTTCCGACTTGATTAATTTTAATTATTTAGGTCGGAAATGGATGCACGTAGGATTTTGATTGATTGGAAAATATGATAAAACTAAACGAAACTCTGTCGAAATTTTAAAAAAATATTAATTAGTTAATGTATTATATATAGGCAAATTAAAATTAAATATTAATTAGGCTAATTTTAGTATTAATTCATTAATATGAAACAGATTGATATGGATTATTCAAGTCGTTTACGTTGGATGTATGGTCCAAGATCGATTAATGGCATGATAGCTCCTGAATTTATTAGTGGACTCGATTCATTCGTAGACTTCGCCACTAGTAACCCGAATTGGATGAATCGAGGAAAGATTAGGTGTCCCTGCAACAAATTTAGATGCAGGAACAAGACGTTTCAGTACCCCGATGACGTGAAAGCTCATTTGTATAGAAATGGTTTTATGCCAAATTATTACAATTGGGTTTTTCACGGTGAGGAAAATTGGGGTCAAATTCCACATCAATACATTGATCAGGCGTCGGCTTCTCACGGGACGGTTGATGAGACAGCAGGATCTAGCTCGTACCACGATATGGTCACGGACTTAACTTCCGGGCCCCACTTTGGAAATGTGGATGATGAGCCGCCTGTTGAGGAACCCCCTAATCAGTATGCTGCACAGTTTTATGATATGCTTCGTGCAGCGGATCGGGATTTGTATCCTGGATGCGATTCACACTCGCAACTGTCATTCAATGCCCGTATGCTGAACATTAAAACTGTCATTACAAATGGGCCCTTACATAGCGGTTTTAAACCGCTTTCTAAGTTTAAACCTTAGAAAGCGGTTTTGAACAGCTGTCTTAGATTTTTTTTTTTTTTTATTTAATATATTTCTTTACATAACCGCTCTCCAAGTGGGTTCTTGGAGAGCGGTTTTTATAACAGCTATGCAAGAGTAGCTATGTAAGTTCGAATCTGTAGTAGTGTTAATATTCCTTCGTATGAAAACACATCCTTTTTAATGTGTTTCATATATGAACAAGTTTCACTTTATACTTTGACATTACGCAATAATAACTATTCATTATATATCTGTATGAATTTTTATATATGCGTTTTTATAAATTAATATTGGAACTCTATATATCAACTGAATAATTTCAATATACATATTGATGTTTTGGTAATATATTATAGCTCATTTATTTGATAACAGATATTTTTTATTTCTAAGAGGGAGTTTTCTTCTTCTATATTATACTAGATGAGTGCCCGTGTACCATACAGTTTTTTTTTTTTTGTAAAAATAGATTCTATAGAATAAAGTATTATATTTACATAAAACTAAATTAATCAACATTTTAAGATAAAAAAAAATAAGCTGAGATTATTAGGCCCGATAATAAAATATGTCAATATTAGTAGTGGAGTTAATTGATGTGACCCTCTATTTGAAAAAAATATATGTTAAATAAAATATACTAATTTTGATGTATTTTAATATAATAATTATCATTTTAACTATATGTATTTTATATTAAATTTAATAGTCAATTAAATATTTAAGTTTAAAAAATAATTAAATAATATTTTAAAATCAAATATCAATTATAAAAAAAAGGAATATTAAAAACCTCAGCGTAATACGCGAGCACTAGGCTAATTTGTATCTAACTATGAGAAGACCGATAATATCTATATTTGAAATGTTGCATCTGATAAACATTAAAAGTGTATTATTTACAAGATTCAGTTAAATTCTAATAAAACCCAAATAAATAAGTTCTCTTACACTATGTTCACTGAAGCATAAAGTTATCTAAATTCACAATGCATGATCCATCATAGAATCGAAATTGATATTTTATTTATTTATACTAATTTAAAATCTATATTTCAGGCAGGAGGTCATGACTATAAAATCGATAAAACATCAAATATTAAATTCTGAAAGTATAGAACGACATGAGACAAAAATAAATAATGTGTCAATAAAATAAAGTACTTGAAATTAGTGAATATATTGATCAAAAACTAGTGAGAGATTTGGGTATCACATTAAGATTTGCCACAAGCTTTGGCTGCGCTATAAAGAGAAATGTTGAAATTCTAAACTGAGAAAATAAAATTGTGATTTCATAACTGGATTGTGAAGCTACATCAATGGGTTTATATACAGATGTTTTCAGCTTTCGAATCTAGAACTATCTAGAATGAAATTTGTTATAACTAACTAACTAGCTAATCAAAGCTTAATTGGAAAGTTATCTTCCTAACAAACTTTCAGTTATAAAAATTCCTAGCCTATCTAGTTTGTTACGGGTCTCCTGTGTATGACCATATGCACATATGCACGTGCCTTCTCTAATACGCTCCCGTTGAAACCAAACACGGGATGGAAGTAAGACCAAGCAAGGTGCAAAGTGAAGCAAATCGAGAGGGAGCAAGTGGCTTAGTCAATATGTCGGACGGAACGTAGCGAACATCAAGTTGTTGGCTAAGAACTTTTTCCCGAATGAAGTGCACATCGACCTCAATGTGTTTGGTTCTGGAGTGAAAAGCTGGACTAAAGGCGAAGGTGATAGCGCCAGAGTTGTCACACCACAGGATTGATGGAGATTGCAGCGGAAAAAATAGTACGGATCCATATAATGTCCGTAGTGGCAAGAGCAAGGGAACGGTATTCAGCTTCTGTACTACTACGGGCAACTACAAACTGCTTTTTCTAGCACCAGGATAGCAAATTAGGACCAAGCATAATGCAATACCCACTAGTACTTCTGCTATCATCAATACAAGAGGCATAAGCAGCATCGGCGAAACCTGTCAAATGAAAATCAGAAAAATGAGAAAATGTTAATCCTAAAGAACTACTGCCTTTGAGATATCTCTATTAAGGAATGATATAAACGGATTTTATTCCTTCTTGTAAATTGGTGAAAATATTTTCTATTCCTTATTTTTAGGATCCATTATAGGAATTAGTTACGGGGCTTTTAATTGTTAATATCCCCATCCATGTATTATATATTGCTGTGTATTGTTGAATAAGAATCAAGCCAATTCCTATAATTCTGCAACTCTTATATGGTATCACGTTGAAGCCTTTCTCTCACGAGTCTTCTCGATCCATCCCTACCATGACTACCAGCGATCAGTCCTCCACCACGGTTCCGGTCCTCCCCACGACGGAACCTACGGTAACCGCCAATTCTCCGGCGGTCATTCCGATCTCTGCTCACCACCACCTACCAATTAAATTGACCCAATCAAACTTTCCTTCATGGCGCACTCATCTCTGTGCCTTATTGAACGGCTTCTCTCTGATCGGTCACATTGACGGATCCTCACCATCACCAAATTCTGCTACTAATCCAGAAGGCTATCTCCGGTGGTTCAAGCAAGATCAATTGCTTCTTGCGGCCATTCTTGGTTCGGTTTCGCCGGACATCTTACCTATTATCTCCACCGCGTCCACAGCGGCCGCCGCCTTCTCGACGCTTTCTGCTGCCTTCGCCAGTAAATCCAGAGCGCATGTGATGTTTTTGAAAACATCTCTCACTAATGCTTCTCTTGAAGGTAAATCCATCTCTGAATATGTTAACCGCATTAAATCTTTATCGGATGAACTTGGACTCATTGATGCACCGGTAAAAGATGATGATCTTACCCTATATATTGTGAACGGACTCACGCCTGAGTACAGGGACATAGTCAGTGCGGTTCGCACCCGGGACACACCCTTTCGTTTTGAGGAGTTACGTGATCGGCTTGTTGAACATGAATTGTACCTTAAGCAGATTGAGACGAAGGCAGCCTCCTTGGTTGCTACGGCCAATATGGCGCAGTCGGGCTCCTCGTCCAACAGGTATGGTTCTAAGAATTCTGGTGGCGGTCGGGGACGTGGGAATTCTGGTGGCTCGCAACGTGGAAATCCCAGTGGGGGACGTGGAGGTGGTTCCCCTCACGGCCGTGGCCGTTCCCAGCAGTCCCAGCGAGGAGGTAGTCGTGATTACACTATAGAGTGCCAGATCTGTGGCAACAAAGGGCACACTGCTCCTTTTTGCAGACGGCTTCAGCAAGCCTCGGCGCACTTCGCTCAGTCCCCAACACACAGTTCCCAGGCACCTTGGCTAATGGATTCCGGAGCTTCACACAATTTAACGAGTGATCTTGGTAATCTTTCGATCCACTCAGAATATGACGGCACAGATGAAATTCAAATTGCAGATGGCACAGGTTTACCTATCTCTCATATTGGCTCTACTCACATTCATACACCGCTGCGTACCTTTCAATTATCTAATGTATTATGTGTGCCTGGTGCGGCGAAGAGTCTTATTTCTGTGCATCAATTTACTAAGTCAAATCATGTGTCCCTAGAATTCTTTCCTGATTTTTTCTTAATTAAGGATCCCACCACGGGGGCGCTTCTGGCTCGAGGACCCTGCAGTAATGGTGTCTACCAATTTCCACCATCGATTACTGGTTCGGTTGATAAAGTTGCGGCTCTTGGTGTGCGTACTACTGCCGGTCAATGGCATTCTCGTCTTGGTCACCCCTCTGGCCGAACGAGCTCACTTATTTTATCAGTTAATAATTTGCCTATGTTGCAAAATTCGGCGCCTGTGCCTGACACATGTTTTTCTTGCAATGTGAGCAAGTCTCATAAACTGCCATTTTCAGATTCTGTTTTTGTTGCTTCTAGACCTTTGGAATTTTTATATGCCGATGTTTGGGGCCCTGCGCCTACTTCAATTGATGGTTGCAAATACTTCTTACTCATTGTCGATTTGTTTAGTAGATACTGTTGGGTGTATATGTTAAATGCCAAGTCGCAGGTACTCTCTATTTTTCGCCAATTTCGTACTCTAGTGGAAAAGCAGTTTTCCTTGCCTATACGAAATTTTTACACAGACAATGGGGGCGAATTCTTGGCTCTAAAGCCTTATCTTTGTGCGTCTGGTATTTCTTGGTTGACCACTGCCCCACATACTCCTCAACAGAATGGGATTTCCGAGCGACGAAATCGGCATATTCTTGAGGTAACCAGGGCACTTCTTCATCATGCAAGCTTACCTACAAATTACTGGTCTTTTGCAGTACAAACAGCAACATATTTAATTAATCGAATTCCTTCCTCGGTTCACTCGGCTAAGAGCCCTTTTGAGGTTTTATTTCGTCGCAAGCCTAATTATCGTAAACTCCGCGTATTTGGGTGTATCTGCTTTCCGTGGTTGCGTCCGTATCAACTGGGGAAATTGAATTTTCCGTCCAAACCATGCATATTCGTAGGCTATTCTACGAGTCAAAGTGCCTATCGTTGCTACGATCCCGAAACTGGGCGAATCTTCGTTTCTCGACATGTCAAATTTTCTGAGACGACCTTCTGGAATTTTACTGCACCCGTACCTGCTGAGTCTACTTCTCCTCCTTCCTTTCTGCCCCTACTTCCGGCTGCTACAGGTTCTGCAAACATCCAAACCCCGGTCGCCGCCTTGCCTACCGCGTCACCATATGCTCCGCCTCCTACTTCGGCGGTTGCTCCATTGTCCCCTGAAACCCCGCCACCGGCACCTGTTCCAGAACCACCGGCACTGCCTCCACCTCCAGGCCGAACTCACACCATGCGCACGCGAGCTCAAAATAATATCTACAAACCGAAGAGATTATATGCAGCAACAAAACACCCGCTACCGCCCGATGTAGAGCCATCTTGTGTTTCCGTTGCCTTGTCTTCACCTCATTGGCGTCAAGCAATGGCCGAGGAATTCACTGCCCTACAACGTCATGGCACCTGGTCCTTGGTTGCACCTCCGCCTAATGCTAATATTGTTGGGTGTAAATGGGTCTTTCGTATTAAACGAAATCCCGATGGCTCAATTGAGCGTTATAAAGCCCGCCTTGTGGCTAAGGGCTTTCATCAACGCCCTGGTGTGGATTTCTTTGAGACCTTTAGTCCGGTGGTTAAACCCGTCACGATTAGAACTGTTCTTACCCTGGCTCTTTCAGCCAACTGGCCTCTTCGCCAACTTGACATCAGCAATGCGTTTCTCCACGGTTCTCTAAAGGTTCCGGTTTATATGTCGCAACCTCCGGGGTTCGTTGATCCATCACAACCCTCTTCAGTTTGTCTGTTACACAAATCCCTGTATGGCCTTCGTCAGGCTCCAAGAGAATGGTACATTGCTCTGAGTTCCACTCTCACCTCCTTTGGCTTTGTGCAATCCAGGGCAGATAATTCTTTGTTTACCTACACTCATGGCAATACTCAGCTCATCATTCTTGTCTATGTGGATGATTTAATTATCACCGGGTCCTGTCCTACTCAGATTCAGAAGGTTGTCTCCCACTTGAAGTCCTCTTTTGCTCTCAAGGATTTGGGACCACTATCATTTTTCCTCGGGGTTGAAGTTGCTCGTTGCAAGGAAGGTCTTTTCCTCTCACAACACAAATACTTAGTTGATCTTCTCCGTCGACACAACATGGATGGCGCTAAATCTCTTCGCACACCCAGTAATCCCAAAGCTACTTCTTCTTCATCACATGTTGATCCCACTGAATATCGCAGTGCCATTGGTGGTCTTCAATACTTAGCTTTCACACGGCCGGATATCTCCTTTACTGTGAATCGACTAGCCCAATGCATGTCTGCCCCAACTGGCTCTGATTGGTGTGAGGTCAAACGGTTATTCAGATATCTTAAAGGGACTCTTCACCATGGACTTCTCCTTCGTCGTCCATCTACTCTTCGCCTCACAGCTTATTCTGACTCAGATTTTGCCGGTGATCGTCTTGATTGCAAATCTACGTCTGCTTATATTCTTTTTCTTGGTGAGAATCCGATTTCTTGGCGCTCTCGTAAACAAACAGGTGTTGCTCGCTCCTCCACTGAGGCTGAGTATCGGTCTCTTGCTTCCGCTGCCTCTGAAGTGGCTTGGGTCGTCAATCTCTTCAAGGAATTACACATTCCTGTTTCTACTACGCCTCGACTACTTTGTGATAATATGGGTGCTACACGGCTTGCTCTTCATCCGGTTCAACACTCTCGAATGAAACATATCGCCATTGATGTTCATTTTGTTCGTGACCTTGCCTCGAAAGGGATTCTCTCAGTTTCGTATGTCAACACAGTTGATCAACTGGCCGACATTCTTACGAAACCCCTACCTCGTACACGCTTTGAGTTGCTTCGGGCCAAAATCTCCATTGCCGACGGCACGTCCATTTTGCGGGGGCGTATTAAGGAATGATATAAACGGATTTTATTCCTTCTTGTAAATTGGTGAAAATATTTTCTATTCCTTATTTTTAGGATCCATTATAGGAATTAGTTACGGGGCTTTTAATTGTTAATATCCCCATCCATGTATTATATATTGCTGTGTATTGTTGAATAAGAATCAAGCCAATTCCTATAATTCTGCAACTCTTATAATCTCAACCCCCGTTTGCATGCTTTCCAGTGATTCACGGAAGGAGAATGAAGGAATTGGCTTAATTTGTTGACGCTGAAGGAGATATCGGGACGGGTTAATGTGAGATATTAATGACCACCTACGATACTTCGATAGAGAGAAGGTTGAGAAAGCGGATCACTATCATTAAGAAATAATTTCTGGCTTGGGCAAAATGGAGTAGGAGCAGAGTTAGAGGAGAAGAGATTAGCCTTGGAAAGAAGATCCTTGATGTATTTAGACTGAGTAAGAGTGATGGAAGTTGGAGTAACAAAGGCCTCAAGCCCAAGGAAATAGTTAACCTCACCCAAGTGTTTAAGAGAGAATTGTGTGTCAAGATCCCAGACGAGTTGATTAACGAAAGTAGCATCATCCCCGGTGATGAGAACCAAGACTAACACCATTTTCTTATAATTATGAAGATGAAATAGACAGTGGTCTGCTTGTGAGTGCACAAAACCATAATTCACCAAGAAATTCCGTAACGTGTCATACCAAGCCTTTGGTGCTTGTTTTAGGCCATATAATGATTTGATTAAACGATTCCCTCAATGATCCTTTCAAGAAAGCATTATTTATGTCTACTTGCTACCATGTTGAAATTCTAAACTGAGAAAATAAAATTGTGATTTCATAACTGAATTGTGAAGCTACATCAATGGGTTTATATAAAGATGTTTTCAGCTTCCGAATCTAGAACTATCTAGAATGAAATTTGTTATAACTAACTAGCTAGCTAATCAAAGTTTAATTGGAAAGTTACCTTCCTAACAAACGTTCAGTTACAAAAATTCCTAGCTTATCTAGTTTATTACGGGTCTCCTGTGTATGACCATATGCATGTATGCATATATAAGCAACAAAGTTAGAGAGCCGATGATGGCTGAAATGATGAGTTGGTCTCGTTGGATCCAATGAGATTATTTCGAATTGTGTGTGGCAACATTATTTTCCATCACAATGGACCAGGGGCAAGCACGTCCGCCATCGACAAAGCCAAAAAGATTATAGCCCGCGACGAGAGTTCAAAATTGAAAGCTCAACGTGGTGTGGTGGAGGTCAATTTCAACAGAACTTGCATTGTGACGTTAAAAGAAACATATGATGTGTCGTTGGTGTTGGGTTGGTGGGATTGACCATGACGTGCATAAGCATACATATGGATTGGTTCTGCAAAGAGGCGGAGAGAACATACTGTAATTTGGAAATCTAGAAATAAAGTTGGCAATTTGCCATGGCCGTGCCAGCCCGGTACATGCCCATGAAGCCAATAATAATTTTTAGACTAGGTCAGACTAGACCCGAATCTCAATGAGCCTACATTTTCAGAGCCTAACCTGACCTTACACGGACAACTGGGCTGTCGGGCCAAAATGACCAAATTTAATTTTTATTTTTTCATAATAAAAAATGATAAATTACTACTCAATTATCAATTATGTTAATTAATTGTGGTTCAACTAATAGTCTAATCATCAGAAGTACACTAAAAAAACATAAAGATTACATAATGTGGTTAGAGCTGAAATAATTCAAATGCAACTAATATATGCATTAATTAGATTTTCTATTTGAAGGTTGCAATTTGGAAGTCGTGAGATGTTGAGGTACAAAGGTAGGGTTGTGAATTAACATAATTGTTATGCTTCTCCCGATAAATTTAAATATATAAAGAAAAAACTAGCTGGCCTGAAAAGTCCGAAAATATCGGGCAAAAATGGGACTGAGCCCGAGTGACTCGTTGGGCTTATTGGGCTAGCCAAATAGGTTCGGTTCTTTTCGGGCCATATAATTTAAAGTCCAGTGCAACCTAAACATTAGGCTACATGATGGGCCTGGTCGAAATTGCTAGCTCTATGTGGGAAACTCAAAATTATTCACTACAAAAAATACCTCATTTACAGAGGGAAATTGAAGAGGGAAATATAGCCCTCGATATTGAAGAGGGAACTTACGAGCAAACAAAATAAACGAGGGCTTTCACGAGGGAATTGCTGTCCTCGTCTGCAACTAGGGTATTCACGAGGGAAGAGGGGTCCCACGAGCTCTGGACGAGGGATTTGGCAAGCAAATCACCCTCTGCAAAGTTCACGAGGGTTCTGTCCCTCGTCTTGACTGACATGGACAGTTCTCGAGGGAAATTTCCCTCGTCCATCATCGGATTCCGCGTCACGAGGGTTTTGAATCCCTCGGCTTTTTGAATCATCTGTCTAATGCATGCAGCTGCATGCAGCCTTTCTCAGGTGTGGGGCCCGTGCAGAATCTAATGGGTTGAAGAGGGTTCTTGCCCTCAACAAATCCCTCGTCCCATTTCATATTTATTATCACATCTACCTCCATTTTTCAGCTCACCGAGAGAGAGATAAAGAGTAGGCGATTTCCGGCTGCCGACCGCCGTTCCACCACCGCCGACGTGAAAAACAACCCTCCATTTGTTGAATTTTTCTCTACACGTTGACGAGAACATTTATACGGTAAGTTTTTTAATTTTAATCGGTTAAATAATGAATTGTTGTATAATGCATGTGTGTATATATATATATATATCATGTTAATTAATTATATTATGTGCTTGCATGCATAGATATACTTTTATAATTAATTTGTTTAATTATTTAGTATTTGTTGTTATGTATATAAAATTTGTGTACGTATTTAAATTAGCTAGATATATATATATATATATATATATATATATATATATATATATATATATATATATATATATGTATATATAATTAAGATATATTAATTTGTTAACTGATTTGTTTAGATTATATATATTTGTTTGTATTGTAATTAGATAAATGAATTATACATATTAAGTGGAAGGGGTAGATGAACATTTGTTGGATATTTTTTGTTGTAGAATTAACATGTGCGTTCCGACTTGATTAATTTTAATTATTTAGGTCGGAAATGGATGCACGTAGGATTTTGATTGATTGGAAAATATGATAAAACTAAACGAAACTCTGTCGAAATTTTAAAAAAATATTAATTAGTTAATGTATTATATATAGGCAAATTAAAATTAAATATTAATTAGGCTAATTTTAGTATTAATTCATTAATATGAAACAGATTGATATGGATTATTCAAGTCGTTTACGTTGGATGTATGGTCCAAGATCGATTAATGGCATGATAGCTCCTGAATTTATTAGTGGACTCGATTCATTCGTAGACTTCGCCACTAGTAACCCGAATTGGATGAATCGAGGAAAGATTAGGTGTCCCTGCAACAAATTTAGATGCAGGAACAAGACGTTTCAGTACCCCGATGACGTGAAAGCTCATTTGTATAGAAATGGTTTTATGCCAAATTATTACAATTGGGTTTTTCACGGTGAGGAAAATTGGGGTCAAATTCCACATCAATACATTGATCAGGCGTCGGCTTCTCACGGGACGGTTGATGAGACAGCAGGATCTAGCTCGTACCACGATATGGTCACGGACTTAACTTCCGGGCCCCACTTTGGAAATGTGGATGATGAGCCGCCTGTTGAGGAACCCCCTAATCAGTATGCTGCACAGTTTTATGATATGCTTCGTGCAGCGGATCGGGATTTGTATCCTGGATGCGATTCACACTCGCAACTGTCATTCAATGCCCGTATGCTGAACATTAAAACTGAAAACAGACTATCTGAAAGGGGTTATAATCAAATCGTTGACCTGGTTCGTGAGATATGTCCTTCGGATAATTTGGTGCCCAGAAAGTTTTCCGATAGCAAACAGTTGATGGGTGAGATGGGGCTTCCTGTGGAGAGGATCGACTGTTGTGCAGGGAATTGTATGTTATATTGGGGTGCGGACAGCGATCTTGAATATTGTAAGTTTTGCGGTCGGCCACGGTTCAAACCCGCTAGACGCGATGTGAATAGTCGACTGAAAAAGAAGAGCCCTTTCAAGGAGATGTTCTACTTTCCCATCATCCCTAGACTGCAAAGATTGTATCAGTCCAATGCAACTGCGAAGGATATGACATGGCATGCAAGTTGCTCTAATAATGATCAGTCTGGTGTTATGCGTCACCCTGCAGACTCGCAGGCTTGGAAACACTTGGACCAGTCGTATCCTGAATTTGCATCAGAAATTCGGAACGTGAGGTTGGGCTTGAGCACCGACGGTTTTCAGCTGTTTGGGCAATCGGGGAAACAATACTCCTCATGGCCCGTGATACTGACGCCGTACAATCTACCGCCATGGATGTGCATGAAGGATCAATTCATGTTTCTTACGGTTCTGGTGCCTAGTCCAAAAAATCCAAAGGATAAATTGGATGTATTTTTACAACCATTGATCCTGATTTGATAATTTTATGGGAATATGGAGTGGTAACGTACGATATTGCTACAAAGCGGAATTTTTTGATGCGGGCTGCACTAATCTGGACCATAAGTGACTTTCCAGCCTACTCGATGTTGTCTGGATGGAGCACATCTGGAAGGCTTGCTTGTCCATATTGTGCAGAATACACAGATGCTTTCACTTTGAGGCTCAGTCGAAAGCAGTCGTGGTTTGACAACCATCGTAAGTTCTTACCCAGATATCATCTGTATCGAAGGAACAAGACTGCATTCAGAAAGAACAAAACAGTTGATGATGATCCACCGCCCATCCGTACAGGTGTTTCGATCCTTGAGGAAATTAATTGGATTGGATTTATGAAAGTTACGGAAGAGGGTGCTGATGCTCACAACAAAGTTCTAGATGGGGGTTGGAAGAAGAAGAGCATTTTCTGGGATTTGCCGTACTGGAGTATGCTGTTGATCCGACACAATTTGGATGTGATGCACATCGAAAAAAATGTGTTTGATAATCTCTTCTACACGGTGATGAATGTGGAAGGGAAAACGAAGGACACAAATAAATCTAGGGATGAGCTCAATGAATACTGTCGTCGACCCTCGTTGCAGAGATGTCCAGATATAGGAAAGTACCCTAAAGCTGCTTATTCACTTGATAAGAGACAGAGAGATATTGTTTGCAAGTGGGTAGATGAATTGAAATTCCCTGATGATTATGTGTCCAACCTGTCTCGTTGCGGAGACTGGAGCAAATTGAAGATGTTTGGGATGAAGAGTCATGATTGTCACGTGTTTATGCAGAGACTGCTTCCAATTGCTTTCCGTGAATTACTGCCGGCCAACATTTGGAAAGCTATCACTGAAATTAGTTTGTTTTTCAAGGAGTTAACATCTAGGACCATTACAGTGGAAAACATGACTAGGTTGGACCATGATATCCCAGACATCTTGTGCAAGTTGGAACGAATATTTCCACCCAGCTTCTTTAATTCAATGGAGCATCTACCAGTCCATCTTGCATATGAGGCAAAGATCGCTGGTCCAGTACAATACAGATGGATGTACCCATTAGAGAGGTAATCTATTAATTTACCTGTTTATTTTTAATATAATCTCGTTCGGGAATTACAGTAGCTCATCCGTGGACCTTGAATTAGGTATCTTCACAATTTAAAGTTAAGTGTGGGTAACAAGGCGCATGTGAAAGCTTCAATTGCAAATGCTTATTTAACAAAAGAAGTATCAATGTTTTGTTCCCATTATTTTGAGCACCATGTGCTGACGAGGCGACACAATGTACCTCGCAATTTCAGCGGTCGTGAAGTACCCGAAGCAGTTGAAGGTAATCTTTCGATATTTGTGCCTTCTGGTACACATCTTGGAAAGAAGGGTAAAAGATGGATTGTAGACTTAGAGAAGCAAGTTGCCCACACGTACGTGTTACTAAATTGCAATGAGGTGCAACCGTATATTGCGTAAGTTGACCTACCTCTTAGTGGAAACTTAAGTTGTTTTTAATCTTCTAATTTGTGCCTCAATCATATGTAGTGTATTTTTCGAGCAACTACTGCTTGTTCAACCGAATCTATCAGGTGCTGAAAAAGACGATGTGCTTCAAATGGAATTTGCATCGTGGTTTGAACAACTTGTAAGTGATATATATGTATAAGTAACTTGTTATTATTAATTTTTATATATAATGAAATATATCGTAAAATTTTAAAATATAGGTGGAGAGAAATCGTATTCAGGATTTAGAGGCACCATAATCTCGCGGGTGGTCCTAGCAGTACTGTCACCACGTACCCTGGGTATTACGTGAATGGTTTCAAATTTCACACACGAGATTATGGTGCCTCTAAAGCAACCATGAACAGTGGAGTTTGCATTAAAGGAACAAACTATGATTCCAATGAAAATGATTTCTATGGGATACTCGAGGAAGTAGTGGTTTTGGAATACCCTGGACTTACTGAAAAAAAAGTTCTGTTCAAATGTCAGTGGTTTGATCCTATTGTACCGAGGGGAACAAGAATACATCCCCAGTATAAACTCGTGGACATTAATCCAAGAGGACGGTACGGTCGTTATGATCAATTCGTGCTTGCAAGTCAAGCTACTCAGGTTTACTATTGTAAGTATCCCGGTGCATCTGTCCAACCGGGTCGAGAGTGGTGGGCAGTTTGCACCACCAAGGCGCGATCCTTAGTGGAAGTCGATAGAAAGAGTGAACCAGAGCTTCCCCCATTTCAAGAGGACGATATAATATCTCAGATGAATGTGCAAATAGATGATGATCCTGTCATTTTGGCTGATTTTGACGCTGCACTAATTGAGGTAGAGAATGAAGAAGAGGAAGAAGGTGAAGAAGATGTTGAAAATGATGAAGAAGATGATGAAAATGATGAAGAAGATGAAGAAGATGATGATGAAGAAGAAGATGAAGAAGATGAAGAAGATTGATGAATTCTGTATTTGTTGTGTTTGTTTGATGTATTGATGTGTTTGCTTGTTTTAATTAATTAATGGATTCTGTATTTGTTGTGTTTGTTTGATGTATTGATGTGTTTGCTTGTTTTAATTAATTAATGGATTCTGTACATACATATTTTAATTTTACATTATATTGTTACTTAATGTATTAATTGCTATGTATATAGATGGCTGGAGGTAGAAATATCCGTAACTTGTTCGGTGGCCGGCGATCGTCCTCTCGTACACCAGAGTCGGACCATGAGAGAGAACCGGTATAACTCTTTTTAGTTATCCCAACCAAAATATCTTGTACACATGTTATAACTGTACGTAATTGTTAAATACAGATGGAAACATCGGAAACAAATACAGGTCGACGCAGCTTTTGGGGATCCTCCTCCCAAACCGGAAGAGTACCGGTTCCTGATTTGCAGAATCAGAATGAAGAACCAGATATGGTTGAGGATGACCCCGTCGTTCCGGAAACTGCGGAAGAGCTCACCAATCATGCACCTCGTCCGAACCGGCTACGCATCTATACGTATCACAATGTGTATGTTAAATATAACTTTGTCTTTTTTATTTAATTTTATTAAAATATATATATCAATGTGTGAAACAAAGTTTCTACAGATTGATGCCCTCGAATGCTGTTTCGAGGTTGATTCGGAACATCATGTCCCGTCGAATGGAGATGGGCGGTTTCACTTATAAGCTGGTGTCAGAAGGAAGGAGGAAAGAGTGGTGGGAGACATTCCAGGTAATTGTTAATTTTGTTAAGTATGTAGTATTATATGTATGTCTACATTTTTACTTAATTAAAATAAACGTGATTGTATATATTTTCTTCAGAGGGAGACCTACTGGGATCCGACGACAGAAAATACGGTGGTAATTAAAAAGTTGTTCATCCAGAGGTGTAGAGAACGATTCTCGGATCTCCTCAGTCTTTGGAAGAGGATCCATCGACGTGAAGGAAAAAACCCACCGTGGGAGCCGACATTTTGGACTGCACTACTCGAGTATTGGCAATTGCCCGAAGTCATTGCCAAAAGCAACCAGTGTAGGACAAACCGCTTATCTTCGGTCGGAGGAAGAGGCCCCTCAAAACACAAAGGAGGGGCAAAAGGAGCTGCACAATGGACTGAGGAATACGTAAGTAATTAATCCTGCACTACAACATAGGGAGATTTTAATTACTTTATTATACATAACCCGAATTTTTTGGAATACAGGAGAAGAAATATAACCGGCTCCCAACTGAATGAGAAATTGTGCAACATTTCCACAACTGTGGGGAAGGGGAGTACACGTATGGGGGAATTGCTGAAATAATTGTAAGTGTTTTACATTAACATTAACAATATAAATAACACGTTTATATACTTTTTTATTTACATAATTTTGTATGTCTAGGGCTCCGTGGAGGAACGAGTCTCGCAATTACCATCTTCAGCGGACGAAGATGAGCGCTTGAACCGATTGAGTCAAGCGTATGCTGAGACAGTGAGGCCAGAACACGGAAAAGTTAGGGGTCTCGGTCAAATGAAGACGATGCGCATACAATCTGGCCCAGGCGGGACATCATCTGGCACACACGTTGGCGGCTATGACCAAAGAGATGTTGATCGCTTGTTGGCTGAAGAGCGCGCGAGATATGAAAGAATGCTGGCGGAGCAACAGAGACAGTATAACGAAAATTTGCGTCAGGAAGTGCACAACCAGATGATGGCGTGGATGCAAGGCCATCAGGGAAACCTACCTAGTGGGTTTTCCCAACCAGCTACTTCATATCCTCCTTACCCAGCTTATCCTTCTTATCCTCCCACCCCTGGTTACGCCCCTTGTCCTCCCACCGGTCTTTCTAGTGGTGTTCCTCCCGTTCCTCCAAGTGGTTTTCCCGCCGCCCCTTATCCCCAGGCCTCTCCTGCTCGTCCTCCAGCTTCTGGTCCTTCCCCGTCTCGTCGTAATTCCATATCTCCAACTGGATTTGTAGACCTACTTGAAAGAGGTGCATATTCTGGTTACCCTCCGAGAGGTAATTATTCTGGAAATGAAAGAGGTGGTGATGATGATGATGATGATGTGAGATAGATGTCATGAATATTTGATCGTGTTTTTGAACTATATATGTTGGTTTAAGATTTTACTGTTTATTTAGATTTAATTGTCTGGATATTTGAGCATGTGTGGATATTTTAATTGTTATGTCTGGATATAATTGGAACTATATATGTTGGTTTGTTATTATTATTATTATTGATTTTAGTGAAAAACAATTTCAAAAATATTTATTTTAAAATTTTATTGATTTAATAAAAAAATAGACTTTATATGTGTATATGTGTACACATATATATTAGTAAATAGTGAAAATAAATATATGTGTATTAGTGTATTAGTGTACACATAATAGTAAATAGTGAAAATGAATTTAAAAAGTACTTTTATTTTATTTTATTTTATTGATTTTAAAAAAATTAACGATCAATATATGTGTATATGTGTACACACATTAGTAAATAGTAAAAATAAATTAAAAAATATTTATTTTTAAAAACAAAAACAATCAATATATGTGTAATAGTGAAAAATAATTAAAAGATATTTATTTTAAAGTTATATTGATTTTTAATAATATATACAAGTGATAGTTTAATTTTATATGTAATGATAATTTTCATATAAAATATAAAAAACAATTAATATTAAGTAGTATTATATTTAAAATATATAACAGAAAATATATTAAACATATATATTACACTTGAAAACATAACAAGTAAATAGCCTTGCCCAAGCGGCACGGCGAAACACGCAAGACCTCCGCATACATGGAGGTCGCGTGTTTGAAACCTAAGGGAGGCGAATTTCGCCTATTATATTATATCATGAGAGGGAATTTCGCCTAGTGGATCCGCGGGAGAGGGTTCGGGCCTGAGGTCGTGGGTTCGAAACCCACGAATTTTTTTTTTTCGGTTGGGACTATGCGAGGGACTACACGAGGGAATTTCCCTCGCCACGTCAGCCGAGGGAAAATTCCCTCGCCCAATGACAGCTTGTCACGTCAAAGATGAAGAGGGATTTAATTCCCTCGCGCACATTTCCCGAGGGCATTAAAGAGGGATATTTCCCTCGTGCCCTTTTCCCGAGGGTTTAATTCCCTCGCCTTTTCCGAGGGCTTAGCCGAGAGAAATTTTGTCGAGGGATTTTTTCCCTCGTCTGTTCCCACGCGAAATCCCTCGTTAAAACCCTCTCCATTTTTCGAGGGATTCGTTTTTCCCTCGTGTACAGATTGGCGACGAGCATTTTGGACAGGGAATAAATCCCTCTTCAATACCCTCTCTATCTTCAATTCCCTCTTTAAAACCCTCTCCAAAACACTTTTTAAATCCACTAATTTTTGTGGTGATTGAAAATACGATACAAATTTGTAAAAAAATGACTAAAATGATAGGTTTTCAGAGAATTTCAGTGATCAACGAGTTCAGAAAAAAAAAAATTGAAATGAATCTTTTATAACTCTGATTACCGTATAGAGAATGATTAGACATATTAACACAATGAAGAAGATAGATACAAGTACATTTCAAGGGTATTGGTAGAACTTGAGCATAACCAATGTGGGACGAATTAACCTAACAATATACAAGGTGTACAATATTATCCTAATACTTAAAACACAACTCCAAATTACGGATTAAAATTTTTATTTTTCCCTATTCAAATACTGATATACTTGCACGTAAAATCAATTAGATCTTAAACAAATATATATATATATATATATATATATATATATAATGTCAGATTGTATTCTTGCATGAAGAAATGTGAGCCTGGGTAAAAAGAGTAAGATGAGTGACATCCCATTGCGCACTCAGGCTGTAACTCCGATGCAAAAAGCTTTGGAAGACACATTACCATCTATTGGAGTGAATGAAAGATGAATTAAAATCCACCCACTATTCTAGTCAAAAAGTTCTCATCAACTTTACATCTTTTTATCATTTTTTCCCCTTTTTCTTATTTTAAAAATATTTACCCCCTTTTGTTAATATTTTCAGTATTTATATACGTTGAGATACGAATCAATAAAAGCCTTTTTCGGTTGTTGATCCCGCTTCTAGTAAAGATCAACGTTAACTTTTTGTGCGAATTTTATTTGTATATAATTTGAAGTGATTGGAGAAGTTTTTTTTTTTTTTTTGAGAAGTTTATTCAAACTAAAATTGCACATTATTCAAACTAATATTGCACACTTCTCTCGGTTATCGGTATATACTTGATAATTAAAAAAAATCACATTAATAAATTATGAGAGAGTAGGTTTTATATGAAAACACTTTATAATAAGTTTAACATGAAATAATTTTAGAGTATCATTAATCTCATCAAGAGTATCATTAAACCTGTCAAGGGTATCATTAGTCTGAGTTAAAAAAAAAAAAATTTAAAACAATTTTCTTGAACTCAAACTAATAATACACCTGATGAGATTAATGATACTCCCGATGAGATTAATGATACTTTAAAATTATTTCATGATAAACTTATCATAAACTATTTTTATATAATACTTTGCCATTATGAGAATGGTAATGCACTATACTGATTAGTGATTACTGAAGGACATGTGATCCATTCAAATAAGGTATATATGTAGTGCTATTCTTCATCTCAAAAAAAGAAAGAAAAAAAAAGAAGGATATATATGTAATTTTGACAGTGATTAAAAAATTGGGCTAGGCGGCCTTCTCTAGGTGCTAGGCTGCTTCCTCCCGATCTGATTTCTACAAAATCGGTGGTTCTAATGTTTTCGGGTCTAGGCGCTGTCTAAGCGGCTCTAGGGGGCCCAATTACACAAGCGCTAGGTGACCATATTGCACCCTTGATTTTTGGGAGACAAAAAGCAAATTATTCATGGGTTTGCCCAAAGCAAATTCTAAATCCGTTTTTTATTATTTGTTCAATTTTATTTAAAAATCAAAATGTTATTCAATTTTCAAATATGAATGTTTCTAATTATTTGTCACTTGATTAATACATATGGACATATATTCCACCAATAACTCTAATAAATACTAATCATCAATTGATATTGTGTAAACCAGTTTCATCTTGATACACATACTTTGTCTAGGGGTATAATGACATTTTGGTACCTAATTAATAAAAAATTGATTTGTGTGAATGAATAAAATCAGACAAATAATAAAGGATGAAGGTAGTACATGTGAACTATATACTTAATTACCAAGATAAAGTCTTGCATGTACAAGTTATACTGTGAATCTGCACGATTTAAAGGAGATTAATTATTTCACTAAAGGGTATAATTATTTATACTATAAGATGATGTTAATTTTAAATGATAATACTTGTTTCAATAAAAAATACTACTTCCGACATCCATGAAAAGTATGCTTATGTTTTTGCACGTGATTTAATACGATATGTTGGAGGGTATTATGGGGTATTGTGAGATCCGTTTATAAATAAAGTAATTGTTTATGGTAACATTTCTATGCATACTTACCATAAATAATAAATTTATTCGTAAACGGACCTCATAACACCCCTAAATACCCTCCAATATATTGCATTAAACTACGTGCAAATAAGTGAACATACTTTTCGTGGACGGAGGGAATATTAATTAATTGATTGTTATTGATTATTTTACTATAAAATATAAATTACTTGTAAACTAATTCCAAGCTGTATTATTGATTCGCATTATACCAACTCAATTATCAATATCTGAACCATTGATATTAGAACTATAGTCAACATTTTATGAAAGAATATGTATATAATGAAAAAAAAAATCATATATAAATCACTTATCAATAAATTTTAAGTAGAATAATAAATATCATTTAGTATAAACAACACATATAATTTAGTACAGTTTAATTCATCCATGCCACTTTTTATGTTCCACTTTAATTTGTATTCCACATGCTAAATTTTTAACATACAGACTCAAAATTATGCTGGTCCATAGGATATTATTAAAGGTTCCACACACGTGATACATCCATTAAACATAGAGTAAAACACAAAAAATGACAAAAATTATTGCATGTGCCTTTGGTGAAATAACTCTTACCCTTCAACTTATACTCTTTAGAGAAAACAATCTGTACCCTCCAAAACTAATTTTTTTTATGAAAAAAATTAATAATTTTAAATGAAACAACTAATATTCTTCAAATTTGTTCATGTATATAAAAACAAATTTTACTCTATATTTTGTCTTAATGAAAAACGGCTACTATTATAAATAATATATTACATGTAAATTTAATATATATATATATATATGTGTATTTATTTGTTTTGACAATGACATAAATTATTTATTGATCAGGAAAAGAAAAGGAATCAGAAAGATTGAAAAGTTCATGTAAAGAGAAAGAAGGAACAAAAATGTAACATAATAAATTTACCGTTCGTATAATTTCATAGTCTCTTCGCGAGTTATTGTGGTACGAATAATATTTCACATTAAATTCATAAGAATTATAAGGATGAATAAGTATTTTTTATTAATATGAGGTCTTTTGAAGAATAAAAAATAAATCTGTGTAGACTTAAAGCGGATAATATCATACCATAACAAATACCCACATCCGAATCCCAACACGAATCTTAACATATCATTTTATGTGTGTGTTCTTTAGGAGCATATTATGAGCTCCAATGATTTTAGGTCCATTAAGTTTAAATGATTTGAGACATACGGTTAGGCAACGATGCTAGAGATTACTCACGTTCAATCACTAAAAAAAGACGGCGATTAACGATGGAAAATTTGCGACAGACAACTATCCGTCGCAAATTTCTTGTATTTGCGACGGATTTTCGACAGTTGACGGAAAAAAAGAATATTTACGACGACTTTGTACAGCCGTCGCAAAATGTAGTGTTTAGCGACGGACTTGTCCGTCGCAAAGTCTAGGGCTCACCACCTTCGTTGCACACCGATAAAATTTGCGATGGAAAAGTCGTCGCAAAGTCAAAATTGAAATTTGTGACGGCCTTCTCCGTCTCAAAACGACCCGTTTAAAATTGACCGTTCGGGAAATGGACCATTTGACGATTTTGCGACGGATGTGTCCGTCGCAAATTTTAACTTCGAATTTGCGACGGACTATCCGTCACAAATCAGAACCGGTTTTACGTGACTTTTCGGGAAACATCGCGTTTGATTGTTTTGCGACGGACTAGTCGTCGCAAACCTGACCCGGTTTTGCGTGACTTTTCTGGAAATGTTGCGTTTGACTGATTTGCGACGGACTGTCCATCGCAAAAATTTAATTTTCAAGTTTGCGACGGATTGTCCGTCGCAAATCCCAAAAACGACGCCGTTTAGGAGTTTAACGGTCGCAATTTGCGACGGACGCCTGTTCGTCGCAAATTTTTTCCCCCTTATAAAAGCAGCGATGCAGGCGGAGAAATAAAGAGAAGAAGAAGAAGAGGAGGAGGAGGAAAAAGAGAGGAAAAGGAAGGAGAAGTCGGGTGCAGTCGCTGTAGAGCCAATCCGTCCCCACCGAGTGCTCGTTTCTTCATTTAATCGTAAATTTTCTTCATTTTTACCGTTTAAAATTTAATTTCAAAGCTGTTGTTTACCAAATATATTTTGCTGGGGTTGGATGGCTATTTATTAAAGCTTTGGTAAAAACACCAAATGATTGGGTTCTTAAATGCTAAAATGAATGCTTGGATGAAGAAAGGCTTTAAATGCTTAAAAACACTAAGAACACCAAGAATTGCCAGGGGTTGTTAATCCCTGGACTTGAATGAGTATGTGTATTGATTATACTGAGAATGATTGAACCTTCTTTTACATTACAAGTGTTGGGGTATTTATAGTTTTCTCACTATAGGGGTATTTTGGTCATTTCCGGCCTCTCGGGGGATAGGCGCATTAAATGTCTCCTGTCTCTGAGGACGCGCGGGCTCTGGTGTGTCAGGGCTTGCAGGTGGCCGGCCACTAGGGAGTTGACGCGTGTCCAAAAAGGACGATTCTCTGGCGAATTTCCTCATTTGGATGGAATATTCTCTGAGTCTCTGGGTACGGAGGCGGCCTTTTTCCCTCTTGGGGGAGGATCTTGCCTGATTCTATCACGTGCTCCGGGTCTCTCTTGCCGGCCGGGGGCCTTGGGTGATCGGAGGCCGGCCTCCTGGCGGACAGCGAGGTCGGAGATCGCTCCAGCCGGTCGGTCGCATCCGGGCGATCCTGTTGGACTCCACTGCTCTTGATCGGACCGGTCTGGTCACGGCAGGACTTGAACGTGGCTGGGACGGACGTGGACGAAGGTCTCAAGCGGGTTTCCGGCCTCGTTCTTGAGGCCGGAAACTCGTGGTCGGAGCCCGCTGAGATCGGATTCAGGCCGGCCGGGACGGTCCCGGCCTCTGGGTTCCTTGTTGCCATTTCCGATTTTCTTCCGGTCGGATCCAACACGTGGTCTGAAACGGTCACAACAATTGCCCCCCCAGCTCGTCGCTCAAAGTTAGTGTGGGGCGAGGTGGTCGTTTGCCGTTTTGTGTTGGTGCCGACCTTGGTTTGCCCGGGGTGGTCGGAGACCGGCTTACGGCCTTGCGAAGGCTATAAGGACGAGCGTTGTACTTCACCTAAAAAGGTGCGCATGATGTCAGGCGATGCCTCGGATTACGCGCATTGAAAGCTGTCGTGCGTGACATGATTTGGGCTCCTCGAATCTCGCGCATTTAATGCGTGCAGTGTACGAGGCGTCTGACGCCGAAACCGTCTCTTCAAATTCTTGCACCTAGGTCTCTATACCTAGGATTTTATTTCGACATAGGCCCTCGCCCATTTCCTATAAATAGGGGTGTTACCCGATTTCCAAAGGTTTTCACTCTTTACGATTTTGCTGCAGTTCCTTAGGCGATTTCCGGCGAGCTTCTCACGGCGGCGACGAACTTTGCACGGCGGCGATCGGCGTTTCGAAGGTAATTTCCAACTTTCTGTATCTCAAAACTCGTTTTATTTATACAATGGTACGACGGTGGGCTGGTCCTCCGCCTGGGCAAAGGGGCGGCGCTTCCTCAAGTGGCGGCGGTGGTGGCGGAGCTAATCGCCATTTGTTCGAAGAGGGGGGAAATTCCTGCGGGGGGAGTGGAGCCTCTCCTTCTCGTCTAGCGGGCTCGATCTGGGCCCACGACGACGACGGTTTGGATGCCCTATTCCCGCGCCCGGGGCGGTCGCTGTTGGGTGAAGGTGCCCGGGAGGGGGTTCCTTTGGCTACGGAGAGATCCCAGGATGAGGAGATGGCCCGACCAGTGGAGGAGAGGGATCCATTGGACGACCTCTTGGAGGAAGACGAAGAGGAAAGTGGCCGCGGCGAGGGTGACGATCTGGGGACCAACCTGTTGCTTCAGAATCTCGCGGCTGAACAGATCAAACAAAGGCTCGGGATGGCAAATGAGGCCTCAGGATCGGAGACCGAAGAGGCCGATAGGCCGACTGCTGCTGGCCAGAGCGTTAGCCAGGATCGGAAAGAACAGGTCCGGAAGGCCTTTCGCCTGTGGTCGGAGTTCGTGGAGATGAAAGACGAGGTCGATTCCCTTTCTTTCGACTTCGAGGAGTATTCGGAACATTTCCCGCGGGGGCCGACCGTTCGTGATCGGACCACCATCCGGATAGCCGACCTGGAGGAGTCTTGCAGGTGGACCATTGGACAGATCCAGAGCAAGGTAACCCAGCATTTTCTTGATGATGCCCGGTCCGACTGGGAAATCCCCTACGACGTCGACCTTTACGCCCCCGAACCAAATGAACGGGCGGATCAGCCTCCTCGAGGGATGGTGGCTGTGACCCAAGATATGATGGAGGTTGGACTTCGTTTTCCGCTCCATCCGGCCGTATCGTATCTGTTGAATTATTGGAACCAGGCGCCCATCCAGCTGCTCCCGAATACCTGGATGATCCTTGTGAGCGTCATGCCTTTATTTGGCAAGAATCGGCTCTACCGGATGCCGACCCCTGGGGAAATGACATACCTCTACCGGATCCAGAGTGAAAAGAGTGGGACCGGTGAGGTCTTCATTCAAACTAAAGGACAGAAGTTGGTGACCGGACTGCCGAGCAAAGGTCGGAACGATCGGAGGAAGTGGTTCTTCGTCGGTGGGGCGTGGAAGACCGGCTACCCGGATGGGACGGAGATCGACGTTCCGACCGACATCCGTCTCAAGAATCCCAGTAAGGAATTTTTAGCTTAAATTTGGATAAAAGTACTGATCTAATTTCTTACTTCTCTTTGCAGGTTACCCTTGCCCTTCCGACCGGGAGCTGAATTTCGACTTTGCAGTTGTCCGGGAGCGGATTCTGTCGTTACCGGCCACGGAAAGGAACCAGGCCGTCCTTCGGACTCGGCAATCCCGAATTTCCGGCCGCTTCTTCCAGTTCCCGCGTCATCTAAAACTGACGGGTAAGTACCAGGACGGGACCGGGCTCCGGTCTTTAGTCTGTTTGTGTTTTTTTTTTTTTTTTTTTTTTTTAACGCTTTGTTTCCTGTAATTGCAGTGCCCGACTTCCCGATCGTGAGGCAGTGCCCGCCAGAAATCCTTGAAAGCTGCCCGGAAATGTTTTCTATGATTGGAGCCTGCGCTGTGAAGAAGACGGGCAAGGGGGCAAGGAAGAAGAAAGGGAACGGCGCCCGGACCGGGGTCGTGATCGAAGAGCCCATCCCCCTCCAGTCGGTTCCGGCCGCCGGGACCGCTGCTGCTGAGGTCCCTGCATCCCCTCGCCTCTCCGGCCGGAAGAGGGGTCGGGAGGAAACTGAGAGCGAGGAGACCGGCCTTCGTGGGTCGAGTCCGGCCCCTATCGTCCTCTCTGATGATACCCCGCTGGGGCCGGTCGGGGCGGAGAATGCGGCCCGTGCGGCGCCAACTTCTGGCCCGGAAGACGACAGGACCTATTTTGGTCGTGATTCCGCTCGTTTCCAAGCGTAAGTCTTCTAATTTCGAGATTCTTAAGTCAAATTTTGACTGTACCTGATCGTCGTTTTCTTTTCATGCAGACTGACGCGCAACAACTCGGGTCTCCCTCCGTTGGTGTTGGATTTCCTCTCCTCCCGGGCTCCGGCCTCAATTGTGGATATGCCGGAGTATATGAGCCGGTCGGTGAACTCTTTGCCCCAAGCTTGGACGCGGGAGTTAGCCGATGTCGCCGAGCGCCGACCTCGATACGCCGGTCGGGCCTGTGTTGCACTCGTCAGCCAGGTGACCATCATGGCTAATCTCGTGGAGAGTGAGCTCACCGGTGCCCTCAGCACCGTGCGGAGGCTGGAGGCCGACTTGACCCGGGCTCGGGAGGAGAAAGCCGGATTCAAGAGCGAGAATGCCGCGCTCAAGAGGGAGAGGGACTATGCGGTCGGCCAGATGGAGGCCGTATTAAAGGAAAAAGATGACGCTCTCGGTCGAGCTGAGATGGCGTATAAAGCGCTGGAGGATGCCCGGAATCGGGTGGCCGAGATGGAGGACGTCAGTGCCGATCTGCGGCTGGAGGCGCATCGAGCCCGGGGGGATGCCGATCAGGCCCTTGCCCGGCAGGCTGAGTTGGAGAGGGAGCTCCAAAAGAAGGCTGAAGAACTGGCTGCCTCCCTTAGCCGGCCGGCATACGATCCGGAGGATCCGACCGCCAACCCGGCGCTCTTCTCTGAGTTCTGCTTCTACATGGCCGCTGCCAGCATGATCCGGGTTGCGTGCCAGGCCGGCCTTGAGACCAAGTCCTTGGAGTAATATTTCCGGGAGTATGCCGCCAAGAATCCGGTTAATGAGGGCTACTGGTTCCCCATCCTCGACCTTGAGACCGTCCATGGGGTGGACCTCTCATGGTTCCCCCATCGGCACAGGCTGCTCCTGTCGGGTCAGAATCCCCCGGTCGGTGACGAAGAGGAGGAGGCAGAGGATGGAGGGGACGTTCCTCCGGCCGACTCTCAGATGCCTGGTGGAGGTGATGTCGAGGTTGCTTTGGCGGCCGGGAATGGGGAGCAGGCGAACGCTGCGGCCGGCGAGGGCGAATCTTAAATTTTTGTTTCAGTCTTAAATCCTTTTTACTGTTTTCGAATGTACCCGGCTTCTGACCGGACTTATCTTGTTTTAAACCGTTTGTAATGCCCGGCTTTCAGACCGGTTCTGACTTTATATAATTCAGTCTTTCCTTGAACTTTATTGTTTTGTCATCGCTTTCTTGCTTTCATATTCTTATCAAAGTAAATTTTCACAAGTATGAAATGAGATTTGACCCGGGCTCGAGTGTGATATGCCGACCTCGATACGGTCGGCATATGTTTTGAACTGAGCCCGGTTTGTAGGAATGCCTTGGTTGCCTTGCCGAGCTCAAGTGTGATATGCCGACCTTGATACGGTCGGCATATGCTTTTGAACCGAGCTCGGCTTTCAAAGTGGCTAGGGTGGCCTTTCCGAGCTCAAGTGTGATACGCCGACCTCGATACGGTCGGCGTACGCTTTTGAACTGGGCTCGGTTTTTGGATGGCCTTGAGTGGCTTTTCCGGGTTCAAGTGTGATATGCCATCCTCGATACGGCCGGCATATGCCTTTGAACTGAGCCCGGTGCTTGGGAAAAGATTGAGTTGTGTTAAAAGCCTTGTATTGATAAGAACTTTGAATACATAGTACAAGATCATTGGTAGTATTTCTTCAAGTGGATTGCATTCCAGTGGTATTGGTCCGGAGTTCCATCCATGAGTTCCAGCTCGTAAGCTCCCTTGGAGAGCCATTTGGATATCCTGAACGGACCCTCCCAGTTCGGGCCGAATACCCCTTTTGGTACTTGAACTTTCTTGAGGACGAGGTCCCCGACCTGGAATTGCCTGGCCTTCACTTTGGAGTTGAAAAAATTTTCGGATTTCTTCTTGTAGGCCGCATTTCGGAGATCGGAATTGAGTCTTCTCTCCTCCAACATGTCCAAGTCGATCATCCGGGCGGTGTCATTGTCTTTGGTGATCGTCTGGGCTGTCCGGTGGCTTGGTAGGGAGACCTCTGAAGGAATGACGGCCTCGGTCCCAAAAGCTAGAGCGAAAGGTGTTTCGCCCGTCGAGTTCCTCGTGGTCGTTCGGTATGACCAGAGGACATCGGGTAGCTCGGCTGCCCACTTCCCCTTCTTGTCCTCGAGTTTGGCTTTGATAGTGTGCTTGAGGATCTTGTTTACGGCCTCTACCTGGCCGTTCGTTTGCGGGTGGTAGGGGGTGGAGAAAACCTTCTTGATATTCCATTTTTCGCAAAATTGGATCATCTGGAGACCGTCAAACTGTTTCCCATTGTCGGAGATGATCACTTAAGGTAGGCCGAAACGGCAGATGATGTTTTTCCAAATGAACTTGATGATTTGGGTCTGGCTGATTTTGTTGAGTGGCTCGGCCTCGGCCCACTTTGTGAAATAGTCGACGGCTACGACGGCGAATTTGTGGCCCCCGGGCGCAGTGGGCATTGGTCCGATCAGGTCGATGCCCCACTGGGCAAAAGGCCAAGGGCTATACATAGAGAAGAGCTGCTCGGGGGACAGTTTGATGTTGGGTCCCAAGACTTGGCATTTGTGGCATGACCTTGCGAAGTTGACGGCGTCCTTGTTCAAGGTCGGCCAGAAATATCCTTGTCTGATCACTTTATGGGCTAGGGCCCGGCCTCCGGCATGATTTCCTCAAACCCCCTCATGGATCTCGGCCAGAATGGTTTGGCCTTGCTCCGGGGTTATGCATTTTAGGAGTGGGAGGGTAAAGCTTCTCTTATATAAAAGATCATCAATGAGGGTGCACCTTGACGACCGGAGTTGCAGTTGCCGAGCCCTAGTCCTATCTTCAGGGATCGCGCCGGTCTTGAGATATTTCACGATCGGCGTCATCCAATTTTCATCCGTGCTTAGAACGGTTGCCACCTGTGCTCGGATGACCGTGGGCGTTCCGAGCGTGGAGAGTTGGATGTTGGCGAGGTCGGCTGCTCCCTCCGCTGTTGCAAGCTTGGAAAGTGCGTCGGCCTGGGTGTTGTGTTCCCTCGGGATTTGCTCAATGAATACTTGATGAAATTTCTCGCATAAGGTTGTGACCAGGTCGAGATACTTCATCATTTGCTCCCCCCGGGCCTCGTACTCTCCTTTGATCTGGTTTACCACGAGCAGGGAGTCCATGAAAACATGCAGCCGGCAAACTCCGATTGCGATTGCGAGCTCAAGGCCTCCGACCAGGGCCTCGTATTCGGCTTCGTTGTTGGTGGCCGGGAAGCTGAAGCGGACTGCATGGGTGAAATTTTGGCCCTCCGGACCGATCAGGACAATACCGGCCCCGGCACAAGAATTAGTTGACGATCCGTCCACATAGAGTTTCCAAGGGGGGTGGTTGATTCTTGTGAACTTGGGTGGGAAAGTTAATTCTACAATGAAGTCGGCCAGGGCCTGGCCCTTGATGGCCGTCCTTGGGGCGTATGAGACCCCGTACTGAGCTATCTCCAACGACTACTTCAATAACCGGCCGCTGGTGTCCGGCCGGTGTAGGACTTGCCTAAGGGGTAGAGTGGTGAGGACCTCTACATGGTGGTCGAAGAAATAAGGCCTTAGTTTTCTTACGCTCATGACCAGAGCGTAGGCTAACTTTTCGAGCGGGGTGTATCTGAGCTCGGCATCGTGGAGGGCTTGGCTTACGAAATAGATCGGAAGGTGGTTCTGACCGTCTGCCCGGACTAGTACCGCGCTCAGTGCGACCTCGGAGGCCGCGAGATATAAGTAAAGCTTCTCCCCTGGGACTGGCTTGACTAAGATTTGTGGGTTTGCCAAATATTCCTTTAGTTTCGCAAAGGCTAATTGACTTTCCCTATTCCATGAAAACTTGCCATTTTTAATAGTCGAGAAGAAAGGCTTACTTTTATCTCCGAGCCGGGCTATGAATCTGTTGAGAGAAGCGAGGCATCCGGTCAGGCATTGCACTTGCTTGATCGTCCTTGGCTCTTGCATGTCAAGGACGGCTTTGATCTTGGCCGGATTGGCCTCGATCCCGCGCTGGCTGACGATGTGTCCCAGGAATTTGCCGGCCTCCACCCCGAAGTTGCATTTCTTCGGGTTCAACTTCATATTGTAGGCCTTGAGGATCTTGAAAGTCTCTCCGAGATCCCTGAGATGGTCTTCTTTCTTCAAGCTTTTTACCACAATGTCGTCGATGTAGACCTCCATGGTCCTTCCGATCTGATCTGCAAACATCTTGTTGACTAGGCGTTGGTAGGTCGCGCCGGCGTTGATCAGACCGAAAGGCATCCGGAGCCAAGAGAATATGTTCTTCTCCGTGTGGAATGAGGTGTGCTTGATGTCTTCAACGGCCATGGGGATTTGATGGTAGCCGGCAAAGGCATCCATGAAGGACATCATCTCGTGTCCGGCCGTGCTGTCCACCAAGTGGTCGATGTGTGGCATCGAAAAGTGATCCTTTGGGCACGCCGCGTTGAGGTCGGTGAAGTCTATACATAGTCTCCAGGCGTTGTTTGTCTTTTTGACCAGGACGGCGTTCGCGACCCATTGGGGCTCGTCCCGGGCTTGCTCGATCAGCTTGTTGTCTAGCAACTTCTTGACTTCCTCAGCCAAAGCTTCGTACTTTTCCGGGCCGAACTTCCTTCTTTTTTGATGGACCGGCCTCCTGTTGGGGTCGATCTTTAGACGATGGCATGCGTGCTTTGGGTCTATCCCGACCATGTCTTGGTGAGACCAGGCAAAGACTCCAACGTTGGCTTTGAGGAATTCGATCACTTCCCCCCGCATTTCGGTCGGTATGCGAGAGCCGATCAGTACTTCCAGTTCCGGCCTCGAGGGGTCGACCGGAATGTGTTCCAGATCCTCCAAAGCCGTAGCTTGTTCATAGCTCCGCCGGTCAGAAGAATCGAATCTGGGATCGAGGTCGAGCTCGGATGGTTTGAAACCAATCCTTGGCTCGGGATCGTCGATCTGCATAGGCTGGGGGTCGGCCGATGTGGATCCGACCTCCGCGACGGGTTCTGCGGCCGAAATGGCCGTTTCAGAGTCGGGGTGTGGCCCGTCCGGTGTTTGGTTGTTGCTAATTGAAAATAAGTAAGAGTAGGAATAGTTCAAACACCTTCTAGCCATTGCCTGGTCACCCTTAATGGTGCCGACCACCCCCTCGGGGGTGGGAAATTTGATACAGTAGTAATAGGATGAAGCAACGGCTTCAAAAACTTCTAAAAAGGGCCTACCCAGAAAGCCATTATACGAGCTTGGCTGATCTACAATTATAAAATCTAGCGGCCTAGTTATCCTGACCTCCTTGTTGTAGCAGCAGATGAGTTCCACGGAGAGCTTTATCCTTCCGTACGCGGCGACCGTCGCGTCCCCAAATCCCTTCAGCTGAAGGTCGATTGGCCTGATGAAGTTGACGAGGTCTCCGAGCTGGTCTAGGGCTGTTTTGAAGATGATATTGCAAAAGCACCCATTGTCGACCAGAACGCGTTGAACCTCTTTGCCCAGGATCTGGGCGGCAATCACCAACGCGTCGCCCTTCGGGAACAGCACCCCGGTCTGGTCCCGGTTGGAGAAAGTTATCTCCAAGTCCTTGTGAATCTTCGGCTCTGGGGGTGTGACCAAGTTGACGTTGGTCGCTGCCCGGACCTCTGCTTTCCGCTTCCGGTTGGACTGCGTCGAGATGGGGGTGAGGCCGCCTAGGTTCCCTCCGCCGGCCTGGATCATGTTGACCCGACCGCCGGGATTCATGGGCGGGAGGAGGTCATCCTCGTCATCCTCCTCCTCCAAAGCTACGACCGGCCTAAGAGGCCGGCCGCCTTCCTCGTTCCTCCGAGGGTGGCGCTGGGGCTGCTGCTGCTGCTGTTGGTCCTGCCGGCCGGCTGGCCTCTGAAGGAGGTCGTTCAGACGCCCTTCCTCAAACAGCTTCCAAAGCTGCTTTAGGAGATCACGACACTGGCTCGTATTGTGGCCAATAGAGTCGTGATAAGCGCAGAACTTTTTAGGGTCCAGCCGGGACCGGTCTCCGGAATAGGGCCTTGGCCTGGGAAGCACGTCCCGGTGCTGAATCGCATTGAAGATATGCGCGGGGGACTGCCTCGTGGCCTGGGTTAGATGAACCTCAACGTCCTCGAAGGACTTGAAGTTGCCGGGCGGCTTGGCCACCCTTCTGGCCTTTGGGCCGTTCTTGGGGGAGGTTTGGCCTGCCGCCTCTGTCTCCTTTGGGGTTGGCTCGGATTCCCCCAACCTTAGCGCCAGAAGCTTCCTCCGAGCCAGGTAATCGCCGGCTCGGGCGCGGAATTCGGCGTAGGTTTTAGGGAAATCCTTGGTGAGATGTTTGAACATAGGGGATCGGCCGTGGAAACCCCCCAGGGTTGCGTGCAAAGCCAGTTGATCGCTTACCGCTTCGCCGGTCAGCATGACCTCATCCACTCTGTCCACGTAGTCCTCGTCGGGCTCTTCTTTCTCCTGGCGGATCCGCATCAGGCGGTGCCAGCTTTCCGGCCGGGCAATCTTGGCCGCAAAGTAAGACGAGAATTGGGTGCTTAGAGTGGCGAATGAGTCAATGGACCGTGCCGGGAGGGACACGTACCATCTGTGGGCGAGATCGCCCAGGGTGAGGGGAAAAAGCCTGCACTTCGTGGCGTCTGTCGCGCCACGCCCGGTCATATAGATCCGGAATTTGCTCAGGTGAGTCTCAGGGTCTGTTTTCCCCTCGTAGAGAGGAGTTGGCGGGGGGACGATCTTGAGCTGGACCGGCGCGAGCTCAATATCGACCGCCAGAGGTTCGCTGGCGACTGGCCGGGCCTTGGTTTGGCCTTGCGCTTCGAGGAGCGCCTTCATTCCGTCCAGTTGCTTCTGCAACTTGACGATTTCTGGACTGGGGGTTTCGGCCAGCTGGTCGCCCACGTCGGCTAGGGGGCCGATACGGTCGAAAACGGCCGCGCGAGGGACTCCGCGTCCCAAAAGGCCGCTTTGGGCGAAGCTTAACTTGCGCCTGGCGGAGTTCGCCGGGGTCAGGCTGACCTCGACCGCCCTCTTGTGGGGCATTTGGGCCGTGCTCCCAGAGTTGGAGACGGACCCGGTGTCACCGTACCCAGTGTCGTAACTGGGTACGCGGCTCGGATACCACGACGGGTCCGTCGTGCCCAAACGGTCAAAAACCGGATGGGCGGAGCCTCGTGAACGGGTGGAGACGGGGTTTGCCCGACATTGGCTTTCGCCTTGGTGCTCTCCGGCTTTCGCCTTACCCTTGAGAGCACGAGCCTGGGCCTTCTTTTTGGAGGCAGAGGTGGTGCTCCGGCACCCCCTCGCCTCTTCCGCCTGGCGGCGTCTTCCTGACCCGGCCTGGTCAGGGGTAAAGAAACCTCGACCCCCGGATGGGAGTGGTTCCTCCGGAAAACGAATTGGGGAGGCCACTCGTGTGGCTTTTCCGTGGGCGTGGGATGACCTCTGGGGATCCATTCCTTTCAAGAGGAGTTTGAGGTTTGAAGGTTTGAAGGTTTGAGGATGTGAAGCTTTGAAGAACAGTGAGTGTTCTTCAAAGAGATGAAGAAAATATGTGTTTGATGGGTTAGATCACCCTTCTTCTAGCGCCAAATGTTGTTTACCAAATATATTTTGCTGGGGTTGGATGGCTATTTATTAAAGCTTTGGTAAAAACACCAAATGATTGGGTTCTTAAATGCTAAAATGAATGCTTGGATGAAGAAAGGCTTTAAATGCTTAAAAACACTAAGAACACCAAGAATTGCCAGGGGTTGTTAATCCCTGGACTTGAATGAGTATGTGTATTGATTATACTGAGAATGATTGAACCTTCTTTTACATTACAAGTGTTGGGGTATTTATAGTTTTCTCACTATAGGGGTATTTTGGTCATTTCCGGCCTCTCGGGGGACATGCGCATTAAATGTCTCCTGTCTCTGAGGACGCGCGGGCTCTGGTGTGTCAGGGCTTGCAGGTGGCCGGCCACTAGGGAGTTGACGCGTGTCCAAAAAGGACGATTCTCTGGCGAATTTCCTCATTTGGATGGAATATTCTCTGAGTCTCTGGGTACGGAGGCGGCCTTTTTCCCTCTTGGGGGAGGATCTTGCCTGATTCTATCACGTGCTCCGGGTCTCTCTTGTCGGCCGGGGGCCTTGGGTGATCGGAGGCCGGCCTCCTGGCGGACAGCGAGGTCGGAGATCGCTCCAGCCGGTCGGTCGCATCCGGGCGATCCTGTTGGACTCCACTGCTCTTGATCGGACCGGTCTGGTCACGGCAGGACTTGAACGTGGCTGGGACGGACGTGGACGAAGGTCTCAAGCGGGTTTCCGGCCTCGTTCTTGAGGCCGGAAACTCGTGGTCGGAGCCCGCTGAGATCGGATTCAGGCCGGCCGGGACGGTTCCGGCCTCTGGGTTCCTTGTTGCCATTTCCGATTTTCTTCCGGTCGGATCCAACACGTGGTCTGAAACGGTCACAACAAAAGCATGTTTAGAATTTGTTAACTTTAGAATTGATTTTAGTTGAATTGTTAAGTTTATATTATATTTTTAATTTTAGTTTAATAATTTTACAAAATAATACTCCCTCCGTCCACGAGTAAGTTTCTCACTTCTTTTTGTTGAATGGTTTAAGAAAGTGTATTTGTTTATTAATATATGGTAGGTCACATGTTGACTTTTGGGATAAAGTAATGAATAGTGTTGAAAAGTAAAGTGAATGAGTGGCTTTTTGGTAATATTGTGTGAGTTTGAAGGTTAAAGTTTATATATAATAGAGTGTTGTTATTTCCATTTATGGAATGGGAAACTTACTCGTGGACGGCCCGAAAAGGAAAGTGGGAAGTTTACTCATGGACGGAGGGAGTATTAATTAGTTGATTGATTTTAATTTAGTTGATTGAATTTAGTTGAGTAGCTAGTTTGAATTATATTAGTTGTTTGATTTTAGTTTAATGATTTTAAATAATATTAGTTGCTTGATTTAAGTTTAATAATTTTACAAAATAATATTAGTTGATTGATTTTAATTTAGTTGATCGAATTTAGTTGAGTAGGTAGTTTGAATTATATTAGTTGTTTGATTTTAGTTTAAATTATTTTAAATAATATTAGTTGCTTGATTTAAGTTTAATAATTTTACAAAATAATATTATAAGTTGATTTATTTTAGTTGAGTAATTTGAATAATATTAGTTGTTTGATTTTAGTTTAGTAATATTAGTGAATAATATTAGTTGTTTGATTTTAGCTTAGTAATATTAGTGAATAATATATAAGTATTTCGAATAATATTCGTGAATTTTGTTATAGATGAGCGGATAAGGCAGTGGCAATGACAGTCAGCAGCCTCCGAGGGATGAAGAGGCGAGTCGAGGAGGGCGAGGAAGGCTACCTTGAATTGTTTCATTATACTATAAAATATTGCTCCCTCAGAAAGACAAAAACAAAAAGTATATAAGTTTTGAAACACTTACGAAAAAAGAGAGTGAAAAGTTCTCTAGCCGGAGGGGTAGTTGCAAAGTTACACAAGAACAACATGATCTAAAATCATGTATATGTTTGCTACAAGTAATTAATTAATTAAACACTGAATTAGTAATATCTTTGTTGAAATACTATTTTTGTAGCATCATTCTCGGTCACAAGGTTTCCGTCATTATTAAAGAGATAATGAGGGATAATCTAGAGGAGAACGCAATGAAGTTCAAACTCGTCTCGTCGCAGCGGAAACAATACTACTTGGATGAGTTTCGGGTATATTCGTCGCAAATATTTTTACATACATTAGTTGGTTTAAAAATATTTGCATATATATACCCGGAACTCATCCAAGTAGTACTGCTTCCGCTGCGACGAGACGAGTTTGAACTTCATTGCGTTCTCCTCTAGATTATCCCTCATTATCTCTGTAATAATGGCGGAAACCTTGTGATCGGGAATGATGCTACAAAATAGTATTTCAACAAATATATTACTAATTCAGTGTTAATTAATTAATTAATTGCTTGTAGCAAACATATACATGATTCTAGATCATGTTGTTCTTGTGTAACTTTGCAACTACCCATCCGGCTAGAGAACTTTTCACTCTTTTTTTTCGTAAGTGTTTCAATTCCATACTTATAAACTTTTTGTTTTTGTTTTTCTGAGGGAGCAATATTTTATAGTATAATGAAACAATTCAAGGTAGCCCTCACGAGTTTCATTTATATACCTCGTGAGTTTCTATTATTAATAAATATAAATAATATTTCATTTAAAAATATACATGTATAAAAGAATTAGCCTAATATATATGTGTACAAATGAACGAATTATAAATTTAAACGGGAGTCGAAATAAATAATTTTACCAAAAAAAATTAAATGGCCACAACATTTATAAAAACAAGTGAGAAACGAAAATGAATTAATTTGGTGAATTTTGAAAAAAAAAAGAGTCAATTTGGATACATATACAATTAATTGTGTACAAATGAACGAATTATAAATTTAAACGGGAGTCGAAATAAATAATTTTACCAAAAAAAATTAAATGGCCACAACATTTATAAAAACAAGTGAGAAACGAAAATGAATTAATTTGGTGAATTTTGAAAAAAAAAAGAGTCAATTTGGATACATATACAATTAATTGTGTACAAATGAACGAATTATAAATTTAAACGGGAGTCGAAATAAATAATTTTACCAAAAAAATATTAAATGGCCACAACACAACATTTATAAAAACAAGTGAGAAACGAAAATGAATTAATTTGGTGAATTTTGAAAAAAAAAAGAGTCAATTTGAATACATATACAATTAGTTGTGTACAAATGAACGAATTATAAAATTACGCATTGTCGAAATAAATAATTTTACGAAAAAAAAAATTGTTGGGCAAAATATTTTTATAAACAAGTTAGATACGAAAAGAAATTAATTTGGTGAATTTTGAAAAAAAAATGAGTCAATTTGAATACATATACAATTAGTTGTGTACAAATGAACGAATTATAAAATTACGCATTGTCGAAATAAATAATTTTACGAAAAAAAAATTGTTGGGCAAAATATTTTTATAAACAAGTTAGATACGAAAATAAATTAATTTGGTGAATTTTGAAAAAAAAAAAAGAGTCAATTTGAATACATATACAATTAGTTGTGTACAAATGAACGAATTATAAAATTACGCATTGTCGAAATAAATAATTTTACGAAAAAAAAAATTGTTGGGCAAAATATTTTTATAAACAAGTTAGATACGAAAAGAAATTAATTTGGTGAATTATAAAAAAAATGACTTTATTTGAATACATATACAATTAATTGCATAAAAACGAACGAAAGTAGCAAGTGCCCTAGTGGAGCGCGCCCCCTCCTCTTGCACAAGAGGTCCCGTGTTCGATTCCCCTTGGGCGCAAATTTGGATTAATTGTTTAAGGTCTAATAAGACTAATATAGAAGGTGGGCCGCATATAATAAGCAATGGGCCGGGTGGCCCAGTGGTCCGCGCCCGCCCCGGGTGCCCGGGCTCGAACCACGCGAGCCACTTTTTTTTTATAGGCTTGGTATTTTGCGACGGCCATAGTCCGTCGCAAATTATAACAGAAAAAATAAATAAAAAAATATATAAACATTTGCGATGGACAGCGGCCGTCGCAAATTCTGTGCGACCCGGCCGGGTCTGACCCGAATGATTTGCGACAGACTACTGTCCGTCGTAAATTCTTTGCGACCCAGCCGGGTCTGACACACCAATTTTGCGACGGATTTATCCGTCGTTAATTTGCGACGGACGGCCAAAATCCATCGCAAAATTTAGCTACGGCTGTTTTAGGAACGGATACGTGTCCGTCGCAGAATCCGTCGCAAAACACTGTTTGCGACAGAAAATCCGTCGCAAATTCCGTCGCAAAACAGTGTTTTTTTGTAGTGAATAATACTAAAGTGAACTAAGTTGAACTTTGATGTCAATTTGTGTGAATTGATCTTTAGACAAATTCATGTTTAAGTACTTCTAGATCAATATATATATATATACACTCATATATAATGAAAATGGATGTATAATAGAAGGAAACATACATATATAAATTCTTGTAACTTTAATCCTTTAAAAAAAATCTTGTAACTTTTATAACAAAAACTTCAACTAACTTTAATTAATAACGTCCTCACATACTACTTGCTTTATTTATATGAAAATAATTTCCATAAACTTTTATTAATAAAAAGTAATTTCATAATATTATTTATATGGAAATAGTTTTCAAAACCACTATAATTTCATAATTTCATAATTATAGTAGTTTTGAAAACTATTTCCAAATTAAGTGCAAACACCACTTGAAATGGAGACTGCAAACTAGTCTCCACCGGAAGTGGAGACTAGTGGAAAATCTGACATCTTTTGCAGCCTCCACTGGAAGTGGAGACTGCCCAAAGTTTTTTTTTTAACGGAATATGCCACTCAAAATTAATTATTATACTAGGCATATTAATTTAAGTTTGGCATATTAAGAATCATCTTGATATATCATATATTATACTACCTCCGTCCCGGAAGAACTTGCACACCTCTAGGGGTACACTTAAAAAAAAAATCATTTTTTGAATAAAGTAGTGACATATTGGTAATATGTATATATTTTTGTGAGTGTGCACGCAAATCAATATTTCCTTTTAAAGGGTGTGCAAATTCATTTGGAGCGTACTAAAAAGAAATTGTACAAGTTCCTCTAGAATGGAGGGAGTATATGATTATTTCATCTTGATATGTCACACTCAAATTAATATGTCTCATCGAAGTATTAGAAGTAGACATCCGTCATAATGTGGCACGGGAGGTCATAAATAGTGATTGTATAAAATAATGAACTAATCTACTAATTTTAGTTTGTAATTTATTTTGTGCATGTAATTTTAAATTTTTACTTGTATGAAAATCGATTAAACTTGAAATTAAAAAATATTTAAGAAAAATTATATTTTCAAAATGTATCTATAATTTTTTTTTGACAACAGTATCTATAAAATATTATTATAACCAAATGTAATATATATACAAATTATTAAATTATTATCTCATTATTAAAACCAATCATTTTATTATTGTAAACATCATTATTTTATAATTATGATAAATGATTTGCACCACCTAAATAATTAATTTTGAGTGACAGATTCCGTTAAAAAAAAAAAAAACTTCGGGCAGTCTCCACTTCCAGTGGAGACTGCAAAAGATGTCAGCTTTTCAACTAGTCTCCACTTCCAGTGGAGACTAGTTTGCAGTCTCCACTTCAAGTAGTGTTTGCACTTAATTTGAAAATAGTTTTCAAAACCACCATAATTTCATAAGTTGTTTTATAAATTACAATATTTAAAAAAATTAGCCTATATGACCAAATGAAGACGTAATTAGCTAGAAATGGTTGTGATTATATACTCATCCATAATTTTATTTACATTAGGTTTAAAGATTACTTCAATTAAAAGTACATACTAATTATATTTAATATATCAATTTTTATAACAATCTATATAATTCATTAAATTTTTTAAATTTGTAGAACACAATATGTCCTATATTTCCTATATTAAAAAATAAATATTTGTGTGAACAGTTGCACGCTTTGCAACTAGGCTCATACAATAATAGTGTTACGTTTATTTATTAATACCACTATATTTATTAAGTAATACCACTATTCTTATAAAATAATACCACATTATTTTATCATACAATTTTGTTCAGTAAAATGCTTTTATATTGATTTATAAGTCCGACGATATTACTTGATAAATGATGGGAAATTATCAATTAACTTCATTTGCATGATATGTAGCTAAAAAAAAAAAAAAAAAACGGCATGCAACTGTGCATGCAAAATATGTGCCCACCATATATGTATAAATAATTGATGTACAATTTGCATTATTGATTTTATTATTTAGTATCCGACACAACCAATAAAGCAAGCAAAGTGAAGAAGGGATGTTTGTTTCTTGATTTGAGTGTTTATTCGTATTGCCACATAAGTGTTATATATATATATATATATATCAATCAAATAAATGGTGCATCAAATAAAGCTTGAGAGCCAAAGAGAATATGAGATAATGCCAAACGGAAAGAACCCAAAATTACTTAAAATTCCTTCATCTCTGAATTTCTGATTGAAAACACGATTATCTAACAAATACTATAGATCGTATTCGTATCTACTAAAGATTCAAGAAGCGCATGCCTATCATGCTGACATTGTTTTTTTTTTTTGGCACGACTTTTCAAGCATCGATTGTCTTTGCTGCTAATATACAAAACCCATCACTTCATCCTAGAGATAGTATAAGATTCTCCAACCAAAATTTAATTTCACTTATTAAAAATTACACTAACCTTGCCACATATACATCATAATTTTAACTAGGACTGATTATAACATTGTTGTTCTAAATTATTCAGCTGTCACACCGATTCAAATTTACAGATTATGAAAGTTCTTAATTAATAAATTAGGTAAACATACCTAATAAAAAGAGAGTTAAGTATACGGTGAATTAATTCCACTGTCAAAATCAAGTGCATTAATAAGCAATATTAATTATTTTTATTAGATATTATTAATATCAAGCTAATATTTTGTAATAAAACAACTAATTATAAACCAAGTAAAGAAAAATACATTTAAGTTGCACGGTGTTTTAGAAATTGAACTGCAATTATATGCGGAAAATTAGTGGGAGTGAAAGATGAAATAAAGAACACGAAATTAATTGATCAATTCGTCAATAACGAGTACATGATTTTGGGCACTTTCAAACCAAAATTTCTACAATCTTCATGAAATGCAATTGCGTTAATTGAATCCATATGTTTATTAATTTACAGAGTAGGAATGCAGTCCTTAAGGGGGGAGATGAAAACATGTTACAGTAAATATATGAGAATGTATCGCTTCATTAATATGAAAAGGGAAAAACACAAATATCTTTGAGAACATAGAACCCTCTACAAATAAGATTGTGGAGGAGCTGAAATTTTGGAGTTGGAGTTGGTTTGCTATAATGGAGAAAAGAAGTGGTGACTTTAGTTTTCAAGATTGGCTACAAAATCTTAGATTGGTTCTTGAAGTGTAAGCAAGTTTTTTTTTTCATCGAATACTATCCAACGGAGAATTTTGTTAGAATTCTTTAATGAGAATGGGATTAAAAATTAATGTAACTATAATAGTCAGTGAGAGTAAAATAATTATCTCCCCCTTTTAAAGAAGTCATTGCCCCATTTTAATTATCATTTTTCCCTCCAACAGTTCTATTTCAAAATTTAAACATAAAACTAGCAATGCAACCGCTATTAAGACACCCATTTCCCCGAATATATAATTCTTATTCCTAAAATATAAATAAAAATAAATTATGATTATCATTAAAGAATTTATACCAAACACCTCCTAAAAGTTCAATCATGAACCAGTCCATAATCCATCATCAAGCTCCCTAGTTTAACACGATACACTCGAAATATAGAAGTTTTTATTTTTTCTATAATTAATTGGGTAGGCTAAGATTCTCTAGGAATACATGCTTCTATATGTGTGTCGCACTATTTTGCATGGGAAAGAAGGATATTGGGAGAGATTTTGGCAATGAAATTTTGAATAAAGTTTGGAAGGGTCCCACTTAACTGCCATGATTAGAGCTGAGGTGGGGATAACTTTTTAGGGCAGAGCAGGGGATAAAAGAATGTTTATTCTTTGCTTCCACTTCTACACTTATTTTTTCTATTTTCTTTTTCTTTATTTTTGTGGCTCCACCGCTTTTGGACTCAGCTTTAGCCTTTCTGTTCAATTGTATTCTTTTTTACTTCTTACCAGTATTACTGTCTTTGGTTTTATTATTGGGTTAATTTCGCCTAATTTTTTTTTTTTATAAATATACGACAAACACTTATATGGACTATTTTACATAAAATAATATTTAGATTGGAAAATTTGCGGACTCTGACTGAGTCGAATCAGGTTGGACAAAAAAAAAAAAAAAAAAACTAGAGCAACATGCAAAATTTAGGATGGGCGCGACTATTAACACCCAAAAAAATACTTTGTTCACCCACTACTAAGTTAACCCACCATATATTTTACTTATTTTTTTTTATTTCGCTTAATGTACCCCTTAAAATTTATAACTATAATCTTAATATAATAATTAGATCATTTACTAAATATACACACCCACAAATTTAAAATTTAAAAAATAACGCACCAACACTTTCATTTTTTCTACAGTGCCGACCCCACAAACCACCATCACCAACTTCGTTTTCTTTCTTTATTTCTTCCTTTCATTTTCATGATGTACCAATTTAAAGAAAATATAATAATAATAATTTAATCTCATTAAATTGTGTCTCGGTTTATATTTTCATGATCATGCCATTTTTTTTTCTTTTTTTTCTTTAATGGTGTAATTGTGTGTGTGAAAAAATAAAAAATAAATTGTGTGAATTCTAAAATTTTGGGCAGACGTTGAAAGTGTGAACGTTTAATAAATTTAATGTTTATTTTTTATAAAAGGTATATTAGTAATTTTTATTAAATATATTCTTATTAAAAGAAGAGGTGGGTGAACAAAATATTTTTATGTGGGTGAATAGTATTGTCCATTTAGGATTTCACTCCCAATTTATATTATTATAAGGTTGAACATGTATTACTGTAAGAGCAAAATATGTGTCACTATTAGAACAAATATTGTTTCATATAAATATTTAATTATTTTACAAAAATATACTATATTTTCCCGTACAATAACACATGTAAAATATTGAAAAATGTGGTAATAAGGAAAAAGACGTGTTCTCACAAATAAAAATTATCTCTCAAATTGTGTTACTATAAGACCAAACATATATTACTGAAATGAAAAATGTGTGTTTATATATAGACAAATATTTATTTGTTACCGAAATAAATTTTTGCCTTATAATAACACACCTAAATTATTGAAAAATGTGTTACTGTGTGTTAACAAATATGTTACGGTATGGAGAAAGATGTGTTACTGTATGAACAAAAATAGTACCGATGTTATAAAAAAAAACCTAAATTTAAAGAGATGAAGAATAGATCAAGAAACATATATATATATTTGTCCTTATGAATACTATAAGTATAAATATCTGTTTTTGTAAGGAGTCGTAACAAATAATTACCCACCCTTTATAGCAGATTCATTAAGGAGCGAGTTTTCAGTTTTTATCATGATGCAATTTTTTTTGGGAAAATTCACTTGACCAGATATGATCCACCTAGAATCCGTGAGTTTTGATATGGATCGACATATGATTTGAGAGATTATCATACTGGCCTATTTTAAACATATATTGCGGCAGAAGAGTGGCTCTCTATGTATATATTTTGTTTTTATAACCTTACAAATTTTATGCTTAATTAATTACTGCCTTATTAGAATATATTTGAACCAGGAAGTTGATTTCAACCAATAGGTACCTACTAATTAATTTGAATAGATTCGTAATTTTATTATGTCAATTGTTAGCTGGAATTAGGTTGTCCAGAATCCTTTTTAGCTTGCCATGCATGCTAATATACTGTGACGGTACGTTGCTTAGCCAGCTCGCTCAAGTGTATAAAAACATGATCAAAGATGGATGTTGAATAAATAGAAGTTGCTATTTCCTCCTTCACTCTTTTATTAGTAGTTTCCAGCTGTCTTATATTTTCGCAAAAAACACGCGCGCGGGGTGTTCACATTTGGGATTTAACTTATAACTTATAAGGCGCCACTCGTAATATAATTAATGAGGGTTTGTTAACGAGACTTATAGTGTAATATTCTAAAGATATATCTTGATTTGAAATTTTTTAACGAGGGTCTTATTTGCCGTTGGGAATGACGAGGGTCCTGACCTCGCCGTTTAGATTTTAAAATTAAACAAGGGTTTTAAAAGCCATTGTTAAAACCAATTAATATAAACAACTGCAGTCAGTCAGAACCAGAAAAACGATAGTGTTTTTTTTCCATATTCGGAAATGCTCCGCTGCATCCTCAATTTGTCAAGCCTCCACTCGATTTTGATCTAGGCATCACCACGAGTTTTTTTTTTTTAAATTGCATTTTAATCTCTTTTTTGTGTTATTAGAAACTTAATGTTTATATATAATTGTTAGAATGGTAACTTGTTAGGATTGTATTTAATTTTGAATTATCTTGAACTATTAATGTGTTTTTTTAACTGTTAAATAATTATTTATATATTAATGTTACTTAGATATTGTAGGCATAAAATTATTTTAGAATTATTGAATTAATAATAAATTTGGAATATTCACTATTATGTACATATCGATATGTATTATTCGAACCCTAGTTGGATGTATGGTCCAAAACCAAATTTTATTCATTTATTGAGAGTGCAAATAATCGCCTGAATTAATTGGATAAGTGGAGAAAAAAAAAAAAAAAAGTGTTCTTGTTTAAAAAAAAAACGTAGATATCTTAACATGTCTCGTAGTGAACACATTTAGTAAATTTATTTATTGGTAAATATTATGCATGGTTAGTAAAATTGGGGTTAAATTATCCACAATTGTATTATGAACCGTCAAGGTCGACCTCATACGGAGTTGACTTGACATCATCTAGTTTGTACCACACTATCCTCACGAATGTTGTTGGTCCAGACCAAACATGAAAATACCGCGGATATATCACAAATTTTTAGATTGGAATATGGATATTTGGGTGCAATATATTTTTTTATAGCGTATCACGGATATATCGCTAATTATTAATATCGGTTCACTTATAGTACAAAAATAAATAAGAATAGAGAAATATCACAGATATATAGCAAAATATCGGAGATATATAAAAATATCGCAATTTTTTATTATGTATTTATATGTTTATTGTTTTTTTAAGTTGGCCTAGCATTAAAGTGAGTATGTTTAGAGTGAAATTGGTTCATACACGAATCACTTTGCAATACTTTTTAGTGTAATCAATTAATACTCTTTAATGTGACCAACTGATACTTTTTAGTTAAATAATTAATGTTTTTCGTACCCTTTAGTGGAAACAACTAATATGCACCAAAACTAATACACTTTAGTAAAAACAACTAATAGGTCATCAACTAACACCCTTTATCAAGGATTACTATAATGTGATGAGTTGGTAGCAATTTTGTTTGGTCAAAGATGACATTTCATCCTCCGTATTTGAATCTCATAGGTCATTATTTTGGTATTAATTGTATTGTATCATGTAATATTCGTCATCTTATATTATATTATACATTATATCTTGTATTGTATTGTATTGTATTGTATGGTATTATATTATGATTATATTGACAATTGTTTTACGTTAGACAATGTTTATATAGTCTATTATATATATGCTTTGCTTTAAACATGTAATTTTATAGTGATTTTAAATTAAATATATGCATAATATCATATTATAATATACTTTCTAAAAATTCATGTTAAATTTCTAAAATTTTAATAAAGTTCACATTTTATTTCAAAAAAAATTTACGGAATTTTTTTTTAATATGGGGAACCCCTTAATGAGAACATCGTACTATTTTATAACACAGTGCGTGCAGTGGATCGAGATTTTTATACTGCTTGCGAGTCTTATTCGCAGGTTGCCATTTAATGTCTAACTATTGAGTGTAAACAGAGAAAGGATTGTATAAAAAAATTACAATAAAGTATGAGTAGGTTTTGTATGAAACCGTATCATGTCATGAGACAATATGAAAATGAGTGTAATTAGGACATTGACTCATTAACACTTTGATAGTAGTAAGTGTTAATTTATGTGGTCTCATGACATGAGATGAACTCATACAAGTTTTTGACATAAAATATTTGAAAAGTGCCCTAAAAAAATATGGTGCCCAAATTTTTTTGTGATAGGAAAATATTGATGAGTACCGATCCACTAACACAGTGCTAATCCACTAACAGATTGCTAACCGACTAACAGAATAATATTTAACTACAAACTCACCCTTTATCCCCTTGAGATAACTTGTTCGTCTTATATGCTTATTGCTATTGAGCATTTTAAATTATGAACAAAATTATTTTATCATTTTCTTTTTCTTTAAAGGAAGAAAGGGTACTAAAATCTTCTACATCGCTTGAACTCTATTCAGCCCAAACTTTAACTTGATGCAGTTGGTATAGTTGAGCTTTACAATCGCAGATCAGCCCAACAGAAAATATGAATCCGTTATATGTACTATAGCCTTTTTTTAAGGCCCAAGTTAAATACAGTCCTACCTTTTGTTAGTACACTCTCTCAAAAAAATGTTTGGAAAAAGAATTCAAAAAAATTGATAATTTTCTGAATTTTTTTCTAAAAATGCAAAAAAAAAAAAAAAACATTAAAAGTTTGCATTTTCGGAATTTTTGGGTGGAGTGTATTAACAAAACATAAGAATGTATATAACGTGGGCCTTTTTTTATCATCAAACATGGGCTTGGACATCCATTAACAAAAGTAGCACCATGCTCATGTTTTTGTAAATACACCTTTTTTTTATAATAAAGATATTTAAAAATATACTACCTTTTTCGAATTTAACTTTACATAATTTATTAAAATCCTTTTAAACAAGTCATCAAGTTGTCACCAAGTCACCGCCAAGTCACCATTTAATAATTCGAGAAAAAAATGACTTTCAATAATAATGACCCAGTGATGGCACGGCGATGACTCGATGGAAATTCGACGATGTGTCTAAAAGGGTTTTAATGAATTACATTTGGTTAAATAATTTTTTTTTTTTTTTTGTAGTTTTATATCTTCATTAAAAAAAAAGAGAGAGAGAGGGAGTGTAATAACCTATCTCTTATTAATGGTGTATTAAAATGGTTTTCGTTTTTAATTGGTTATCCAACAACTTAGCTTGATCAAGTATGTCTGTGCTGCGGTAATAAAAAGAGTAATTAATGAGTATGTATAATAACCTAAATGGGCCTCCTGTTAACTGAATTGACCTCGGATCGTACTGCATATCAAAAAAATTATATACCTCTCCAATATTTAGAGATACACCTCCATATTTTATGAACTACCTACTATACCCCTCTCACATATAAGTACATTAGATTTTAGAGAAAATAATAACTAGGTTAAGTTTCTTAAGCATAATTACAATCAAGTTGGTACCTTTTTTAAAATTACAACTGAGTTAACTTTTTTGTAGTATAATACCCTAATTGCCCTTTATAGATTATTATATACAATTACATTTCTCTCTCCTTATATTTCTTCAGATTCACTTTCTCTCTCCAATTCAAATTAAAGCAAGCAAATCCTATTCTTTCTCCATTCTCACCCACTCTCTCTCTCCATTCTCATCCTCTCTCTCCCCCAAAAAAATTCCGGCGAGATTAGAAGAGAGCGTCTAATCGATCCCTCCGACGACACACAAAAGAGACGCAATCCGCATCGGCGAAGGTGTTTTTGGTGGGGGCCCACACTTTTGTTGCAGAAGGGTAGACCGAGGAAGTACGACGCGGAGGGGAACTTAAATCCAACGTATTTTGAGCGAAGAAGATGAGGATTTTGAAGTCTACTGATTCTTCGGAGTGCCCATATGTGTGTGGATTTCTGGCTGTGGAAGTTTATCCCAAAAGGTATTCTTCCAAGATCCCCTCTGACTTGGTGCTTTCCTTGGGCCTAGGCTTCATAGATTGGTGATATTTATAGGGGAGATAAATAGTTTTTTGGTCCCGCAACTTATCTAGTATCCAATTTTGGTCCCAAAAATATTAACTTTTCAATTTTGGTCCCATAACTTATTGAATCGTCCAAATTTGGTTCAATAAGTTACGGGACCAAAATTGAATAATTAAAATTTTTGGGACCAAAATTGGACACCAAACAAGTTAGGGACAAAAAATTATTTTTTCGTATTCATTAATTTTTTTTTTTTGCTCACCTTTTATATATATATATATATACACATACATACATCAATGGATTTATTTTTCATGAATATAAATACAAATATTTGAAAAACATCTATAAAACATGAAAAATAAAAACCCATTATTTTTCAATTTCAATAATTATTATTTAAGATGAATTACAAAGCTCCCATAAAATACTAATAATGAAATTTTAATTACTAACTAAGAATTTAAATTGCGATAGAGTAAATAAAATAATAAATTAATAATTTATCATATAAATTTTGATTCTCCATATCTTCGTAAAATAATTCTAAATTGCTACCGTGATCTTGTCTCCACCAATAATATATACATGATTATTACACTACAAAAAAAACACAGTTTTGCGACGGAATTAGCGACGGAAAATCCGTCGCAAACAGTGTTTTGCGACGGTATCTGCGACGGACACGTATCCGTCCCTAAAACAGCCGTAGCTAATTTTTGCGACGGATTTCGTCTTCCGTCGCAAATTAACGACGGACAAATCCGTCGCAAAATCGGCGGGTCAGACCAGGCCGGGTCACACAGAATTTGCGACGGACAGTATTCCGTCGCAAATTTTTCGGGTCAGACCCGTTCGGGTCAACAACATTTGCGACGGTCACATTCCGTCGCAAATGTTTATATATATTTTTTTTATTTTTTTCTGTTATAATTTGCGACGGGTTGTTTTCCGTCGCAAAATTCAAGATTTGCAACGGAATTTGGCCGTCGCAAATTACCGAGCCTATACAAAAAAAAAAGTGGCTCGCGTGGTTCGAGCCCGGGCACCCGAGGCGGCCGGGGCGGGCGCGGACCACTGGGCCAACCGGCCCATCCCTTTTTATATGCGGCCCACCTTCTATATTAGTCTTATTAGGCCTTGAACAATTAATCCATTTATTGCGTCCAAGGGGAATCGAACACGGGACCTCTTGTGCAAGAGGAGGGGGCGCGCGCCACTAGGGCACAAGCTACTTTCGTTTATTTTTATGCAATTAATTGTATATGTATTCAAATTAAGTCGTTTTTTTTATAATTCACCAAATTAATTTCTTTTCGTATCTAAGTTGTTTATTAAAATATTTTGCCCAACTATTTTTTTTATTTTGTAAAATTATTTATTTCGACTCCCGCTTAAATTTATAATTCGTTCATTTGTACGCAATTAATTGTATATGTATCCAAATTGACTCATTTTTTTTCTACAATTCACCAAATTAATTCATTTTCGTTTCTAACTTGTTTTTATAAATATTGGGGCCATTTAATTTTTATTATTTCTGTAAAATTGTTTATTTCGACTCCCGCTTAAATTTATAATTCGTTCATTTGTACACAATTAATTGTATATGTATCCAAATTGACTCATTTTTTTTCTACAATTCACCAAATTAATTCATTTTCGTTTCTAACCTGTTTTTATAAATATTGGGGCCATTTAATTTTTATTATTTCTGTAAAATTATTTATTTCGACTCCCGCTTAAATTTATAATTCGTTCATTTGTACGCAATTAATTGTATATGTATCCAAATTGACTCATTTTTTTTTCTACAATTCACCAAATTAATTCATTTTCGTTTCTAACTTGTTTTTATAAATATTGGGGCCATTTAATTTTTATTATTTCTGTAAAATTATTTATTTCGACTCCCGCTTAAATTTATAATTCGTTCATTTGTACGCAATTAATTGTATATGTATCCAAATTGACTCATTTTTTTTTTCTACAATTCACCAAATTAATTCATTTTCGTTTCTAACCTGTTTTTATAAATATTGGGGCCATTTAATTTTTATTATTTCTGTAAAATTATTTATTTCGACTCCCGCTTAAATTTATAATTCGTTCATTTGTACGCAATTAATTGTATATGTATCCAAATTGACTCATTTTTTTCTACAATTCACCAAATTAATTCATTTTCGTTTCTAACTTGTTTTTATAAATATTGGGGCCATTTAATTTTTATTATTTCTGTAAAATTATTTATTTCGACTCCCGCTTAAATTTATAATTCGTTCATTTGTACGCAATTAATTGTATATGTATCCAAATTGACTCTTTTTTTTTCTACAATTCACCAAATTAATTCATTTTCGTTTCTAACCTGTTTTTATAAATATTGGGGCCATTTAATTTTTATTATTTCTGTAAAATTATTTATTTCGACTCCCGCTTAAATTTATAATTCGTTCATTTGTACGCAATTAATTGTATATATATCCAAATTGACTCGTTTTTTTTTCTACAATTCACCAAATTAATTCATTTTCGTTTCTAACTTGTTTTTATAAATATTGGGGCCATTTAATTTTTATTATTTCTGTAAAATTATTTATTTCGACTCCCGCTTAAATTTATAATTCGTTCATTTGTACGCAATTAATTGTATATGTATCCAAATTGACTCGTTTTTTTTTTCTACAATTCACCAATGGTGGAAACCTTGTAACCGGGAATGTCTTTACCAATTGACTCGTTCATGTGTAAGTGTTTCTACAATTGTATATGTATCCAAATTGACGAGACGAGTTTGAACTTCATTGCGTTCTACTCTAAATTATCCCTCATTATCTCTGTAATAATGGCGGAAACCTTGTAACCGGGAATGCCTTTACCAAAAATTGTTCAAAAAATATAAATAAATTGTTCAAAAAACATAAATAAATAGTTCAAAAAACATAAATAAATTGTTCTTCATCAGAATGATGGTTCACTGTTCCAGTGATCCACCAAACCATCCCATATCGATCGTCCGTCTGGTGCTCGACCCAACTCGACCCGATCCCCACGCTCCCACCGCTTCTTCAGGCTGTAGATAATATCTTTGTACCGTTCTTGCGCTTTCGCACAGAACAATTGGTACATAATACTATCGTTGGCAGGGTCCCAAACGCACCGCCTCTGCAAATAAATTAAAAATAGAATATTAACGAATAAATTAAAAAATTAAAAGTTAAATTAAAATCATAATAAATAAATTTTTTATACCTTGAAGTCATCAAAGTACTCCATCCTCTTTTGCTCGGACACTTGACTCCACGAGTGGGCACCATACTCAAATTGTCCCATCCTAATGATTTGTGAGACGATTAAGCTAGTCTCATGGGCTGGAAGCAGTCTGTGACAACAAAATTAAAAAATCAAGTTAATTATATTAATATATATATATAATTAAAAGTATACATAATTCATTAAAAAATACTTACTTGTTGTCGACTATGATGACAGTGAGAAAATTATCTTGACCTGGGTTCATCTGTAATAATGATAAATTCAACTAATTCAATTATAAACTTAACAAAAATTAAACATGCTTTAAAATTAAATTAAAATTCGATCTACTAATTAAATTAGATCAACTAATTCAACTAAAATCAATTCATTTCTAATAAAATTCAAACAATTCAACTAATTCAATTATAAACTTAACAAAAATTAAACATGCTTTAAAATTAAATTAAAATTCGATCTACTAATTAAATTAGATCAACTAATTCAACTAAAATCAATTCATTTCTAATATAATTCAAACAATTCAACTAATTCAATTCTAAACTTAACAAAAATTAATTATGCTTTAAAATTAAATTAAAATTCAATCAACTAATTAAATTCGATCAACTAATTCAACTAAAATCAATTCATTTCTAATATAATTCAAACAATTCAACTAATTCAATTATAAACTTAACAAAAATTAATTATGCTTTAAAATTAAATTAAAATTCAATCAACTAATTAAATTCGATCAACTAATTCAACTAAAATCAATTCATTTCTAATATAATTCAAACAATTCAACTAATTCAATTATAAACTTAACAAAAATTAATTATGCTTTAAAATTAAATTAAAATTCAATCAACTAATTAAATTCGATCAACTAATTCAACTAAAATCAATTCATTTCTAATATAATTCAAACAATTCAACTAATTCAATTATAAACTTAACAAAAATTAATTATGCTTTAAAATTAAATTAAAATTCAATCAACTAATTAAATTCGATCAACTAATTCAACTAAAATCAATTTATTTCTAATATAATTCAAACAATTCAACTAATTCAATTCTAAACTTAATTAACAAAAATTTAAAAATGATTTAAATTAAAATTCGATAAACTAATTCAACTAAAATCAATTCATTACTAATATAATTCAAACAATTCAACTAAAATCAATTCTCTAAACATGCTTTAAAATTAAATTTTAAACGGTAAAAATGAAGAAAACTTACGGTTTATTTGTAGAAAATGTCGAAACGAGAACTAGGTGGGGACTGACGCCTTCCTTTTCCCGACTTCTCCTTCCTTTTCCTTTCGTTTTCCTCCTCTTCTTCTTTTTTCTCGCAGGATCCGTCTGCTTCGCGAGGAGAGTATTTATAATTGTAAAAAAATTTGCGACGGACGCCTATTCGTCGCAAATTTCGCCTGTCAAAGATAAAATGACGTCGTTTTTACTGATTTGCGACGGCTTTTCCGTCGCAAATCAGTCAACGCACCGTTACCCGAGAAGACGCGTAAAAACGGTTCGTATTTGCGATGGAAATTCCGTCGCAAATCAGTCAAAGGACCGTTTCCCGAAAGGTCGCGGATATAAATGTAAGATTTACGACGGCTTTGGTCCGTCGCAAATACAAATTTAAAAATTGCGACGGCAAATTCCGTCGCAAATCAGTCAAACGGGTCGCTTCATGAACGATCACCTTTAAACGGGTATATTTTGCGACGGAATGGACCGTCGCAAATTCAAAGTTGAAATTTGCGACGACCTTTCCGTCGCAAATGTAGCCGGTTCAAGACGAAGTCGGTGGGCCCTAGTGTTTGCGATGACGTATCCGTCGCAAATTACTATCATTTGCGACAGACTTCCTTAGTCGTCGCAAATTGACATTTTTTGCGACGACTTACATAAATCCGTCGCAAATTCACTGTATTTGCGACGGATATTATTGCCGTCGCAAACTTGCCGTCGCTAATCTCCGTCTTTTTTGTAGTGTTACAAAGATTATTTTAGAGTATAATTAATTAAATAGTGTTTGATATATGTGTATGTGTGCGTATGTGTGTATATATATATATATATATATATATATATCAATGGATTTATTTTTCGTGAATATAGATACAAATATTTGAAAAACATCTATAAAACATGAAAAAATAAAAACCCATTATTTTTCAATTCCAATAATTATTATTTAGGATGAATTACAAAGCACCCATAAAATACTAATAATGAAATTTTAATTACTAACTAAGAATTTAAATTGCAATAGAGTAAATAAAATAATAAATTAATAATTTTCATATAAATTTCGATTCTCCATATCTTCATAAAATAATTACAAGTTGCTATCGTGATCTCGTCTCCACCAATAATATATACATGATTATTACAAAGATTATTTTAGAGTATAATTAATTAAATAGTGTTTGATATATGTGTATGTGTGTGTATGTATGTATATATATATATACACACATATATATAAGGTGAGAAAAGAAAAAAAATTAATGAATACGAAAAAATAATTTTTTGTCCCTAACTTGTTTGGTGTCCAATTTTGGTCCCAAAAATTTTAATTATTCAATTTTGGTCCCAAAAATTTTAATTATTCAATTTTGGTCCCGTAACTTATTGAATCGTCCAAATTTGGTCCCAAAAAATTTGTACTATACATTTGCGAGAATAATTATTGAATAAAAAAATGCAAATAATAAAATGTCTGTAGTTTTTTTATACAAAAAATTGAACATAAAATCTGATAAATTTAAAAAAGTTGGAAGAAAAAGTGGAAAAAGTAGATGCCAAATAAAAAAATGATGAAAAGTAAAATGAAGGGTATTATTGGAAGTGTATTTTAAAAAACTTAACCCCAATGCAATTTTAAAAAGGTAACTAACCCCAATGCTATTTACACTTGAAAAACTAACCTCAATGCAATTGCCCCTAGATTTTAATTATACACCCTTTAACATTAAAGAAACAATTGTTCAACACTATTTTCCTGAACTTGACCGCTGCCTTCACTGTGTCGTGGGTGTCTAAGGCGGCTCCTCCACATACTCCACACTCAAGAATTTATAATCAAAATTGAAATAAAAAACAAGCCACAAAATCTATTTTAACAACAACAAAAATCTAACTTTTCTTAAAAACGAATCTAAAGAATTTTCATGAATATCAAATTTGCAATTTATTGTTTCCTTCTATCACAACCGTCGAATAACCATTGTTTGTTCGATTAAGATAGGGGAATACCCATTTATTTTTTTATCTTTTGATGAAATATATAAAAAATAAAAAAATACGAAATGCTCACCGTCTGCTATTTTGATGCTTTACTGAAAGAGAGATGCGACATAAATGTTGTTAGAAAATTATTGAGGGATTGGAGAATTGGCTGCAAGGGTTGAGGAAATCGTTGAGGGGTTTGGGCGAATTGATTTATAGGGTTTGGGGAATTTGTTGCGGGGTTAGGGGAATTTGGGATGAAAGAGGGGAGGGGTGGGGTTTGGTGGTTGGAGAATTTGTTAGGAAAAATGGGTGGGGTAGGGTTCTGGCAATGAATGAGTATAGTAGGTTCAAGAGGGTGTATTAAAATCAATGATTATTTGTAAGGTAAAAATAAATAATTTATAATATGTATTGGTGAATATTGGAGGAGTATATAGCTAGATCCTTTTAAGAAAATTAACAACCCCCACCGCCACGCACCCAATTCAGCAGTTCATTGGATGGTTCAATTCACCACCTTTCGGTTCAGTTCATCATGCACCCACATTTTTTTAAACTTCCACTCTCTCCCCATCTTCATATTTCGGTTTGTATATTCACCATATCTCATACAAAATACGCCAACACCCTATCGGCACCCATCACTTGCCGCCATCTAACATCCACCACGTTCTGTTGTCCGTCTATCTCCATGGATAAAGTTAGGTTCTTATTTCTTATTTTTTGGTTTGTATGTGTTTTTCTATTATGGTTTTATAAGCAAATAATCGTGTAACTGAAGTAGACATTATGTTTTGTAGATAAATTTGAAAAATCATCAGACAGGAGTGTTTGAGTCTAGTTTTTCAAACAAATGAAGAATGTTCAATTTTTTTAATATTTTTCCGAATAGACTATAATTTTTCAAAAAAATTATTTGAACAAAAGTCATTTTTTTCGGAAAAAAATTATGAACAAATGTTTTTCTAATATTTGCATTTGTTCGCTAAAAACTTTCGAGAATTAGGCATTTGTTCGGAAAACCAGAGTCGAATAATGTAAACACGAAAAAATTGGGCGAACAAGTATGGTCAACATATATTCCAACTTTAATTACTCAAACAATACTAATTAATATCCATAAAATACAAATAAACATAAATAATTATGCAAATGTGTAGAAACTTTAACATATGTATATTGGGAACCATAATTTTTGACATTGAGACCCAAAAATGTATGTTATTCAAATTTTACTTCTTTTTCCTACAAGCTTTTATTTTTATTTTATATTTTGAACAATTTTCACTCCCTCATCATTAAGACTTTACCGAATTCTGCGTCTTTTTGGGGTGGAAGGGTGGGAGTTGAACTCATCGATTCTGTATAATTTGAAATATACATAAGGGTAGTTCGGTCTTTTCAAACAAAAATTTAAAAGGGGGGGTAAACTACTGAATTTGGGGGAAATATCTGTTCCCTATTAGCATTTACATTATAATAAACGGTCAACTTTTTTTATTAAGACTTCCAATTACTTGGCTCTATTTTATAATTAAAACTCGCTCGTATTCGAACCATTTATAACCGGACATATTTTGCTAAAAGAACACAAATTTTGACAAAGATTTATGTGAGCTCGATTTACGGACTGAGTCCCTGCACGAGACTCCACTTAATCAATAATGTTAAGGCAAAAATGTGTTGATATGGCCCTATATGAATCAAATACAGATTCGCAATGATTTTATTAATAAGTATATTCATTCATCATACTATAAATTACGATATTAAGAGATGTACACTAAATACTCAAGATATTAAGAAAACCCTACTCACAACATAAGAAAAGAGTTATGATATTAAATTGAAATTTTTGGAATTTTTGTGAAAAAATTAAAAGTTATGAGAAGGAATTCAATTTTACCCGTGAAACTCTAGCTTTTCTTTTTCTACATCCTTAGTCATATGCATTATTTTATTAATTTTTTCTAAATTATATTACATAGAGTATATCTACATGATTCCTTCAATTGTCATATTAATCTTAGAGACTCTTCTCACGTTACGAATGTCTAAATTAATTGTTCTAGAACATGCACCATGTTCTAATTATATGAGAGTCTGCACTGCATTTGCCTTCACGCAAAGACAAGATTGCCATTTTTTGTCATGATCACTTTCATACACGTGACAAATGATACGGTGAAAGGAAAGTTCAATTATTATAAGTAAATATGAAGTTACTCTCCAAAAGTGAGGCCTCTTCCCCTTGTCTCTTGTTCCTGTTCCTTCCTTTGTACAGTACTGCAAAAAAAAAAAAGTCGACACTGATTTGTCTAATTCTCTTAAAAAAAGTGAGCACCCAGATCAAATCATTCGTTCTAATTTTTATTATTTCATTATCTAAATGCACGATAAGTACTGTACAACAAAAAGCAACCCATATATTTCATAGATTGTATTTATTCAATTTCAAGAACATGTGTTAACAACTCGATCAGATGATGGAATACAATTTTTTTTTCATCCCATGACTTGAATAGTGTGCAGGTTTAATCTCAAATAATTTAACTATTTCAATTTAGTCTCAATATTACCAGATTTGTCCAATTTTAACCCCAAATTAAATTACTGAAAATTTGAAAGTAGTGTCTTTTTATGTAACGTCAAGCTTTAATTCGGATATAATTAGAAAATACACAAGTTAGAAGTCAAAATTGGACATTCTATTGACCAAAAACAATAACGTTTTCAATTTTCCAAATACTTTGGCCAAAAGTGGACTTTTTTTTTAATAGGGACTAAATTGAAAAGGTTTAAAGAAAAAATGGACCAAAACTAGACGGTTTACAAATTATGGGACAAAAAGGGTTAAAGACAATTTTTTGTATAAACCAATGGTATACCGTGCACTCTTTTTGAATTATATAACTTGTTTTACTGAATTGTATTACTCGTTTCAATGTAATGTATTATTTAGTATTACACACTAGTTGAATGGTATATTACTCATTTAATGTTATTGCTCGTTTCATTGAATGATATTTCTCGAAAACTAGACACAAGTGTTACTAAAAAAAACTTTAATTCGATCGAATACATTATGGAACATGCATGAAAAATAAAAACAAAAGACGCACTTTTGTTGAGAATAAAATTACCTGATCATAACAACATCTCTAGGTACATTAGAAGTCTCTCTAATTAAGGTGATTAGTTTTCAACTTAATCTACTCCTATCCAGCCTTAAACTAACCAGATCTTCCACACCACCTAACATTGGAATGAATTCGAGACATGAATATTTTCCCATTCTTGAATAACTGGCGATTCACGTGGGACCCATGCCGTGGCGTAAACGGAGCAATGCCCTTTCCACGTTAGAATCAACATGTCCCCATCTTTCTTCATCCCCCACCCACTCGCATGTTCATCCAACAACACTTTCACTTCTTTAACACCCTCTTCACAAAATGGAACGCTCACAAAACCCTTGTTTTCCATTCTTTGGAACAGCTTGACTCCCGACTCTAACCTCTCGATCCTCTGAACCCCCTTGACCCCGATTATGTTGTCGATTTTTTGCCCGATATCGGCCTCATAATCCATCCTCTGGGGGCTTGTTTTGGACAGGAAAGTCTCGAGGGCGTCGAAAGGGATCCACATGTAGTTGAAGCAAGGCGTGATTATTGATGCTAGTCCGGTCGACCCGCCTAGGTCGCAATCCTCGTCGACTAGGGTTACAATGCTAGGGTTTAGGGTTCTAATCGTATCGAGGAAAGAATCCCTAATAGAAATGTGATCGGAAAACCCTTCATCGGGGATGTACCTTAGCCAGTTCTGGCAGTTCACGACTAAAGCTTCGTCGTCGCGAAGCCTTAGCGTGGAGGGATTCATCTCCCTTAGTAGGAGACGGTACTGATCAAGAGAATAAAAAATCGGTTCCTGGGACATACCCGTCTCGATGACATTGAATTCGAACGGGACGTCCCGGAGCCTCGCGAAATTCGCGAGGCGTAGCCCGATCTCCTCGATGGAGACGTCGAGCAAGGGGGGAACGTTCGGCCGCCACGAGAGTACGGAAATCCTCACCGCGGGAGGCGCGTGGCCCAACGCGTCTATTAGGGTTGGCCATTGCATGCAATGGGTGATGCTGAGGTCCAAGATGTGGACACGTGGCACCCCCTGAATGGCTTTCAGGATCGCGCTATTTGACGCGCAGAACCCAAACCTATGCCACGGAAGGAGGTCCACGTACCCCGCCAGCTCCGTCACGGACATCGGCCGCCTGGGGGAGGCGGCGGGGTTTAAAGGCATGGAAATGAGGGCACGGAGGAAGTAGAAGGCTAGGCGCTGGTTAGGGTCGCCGGTGGGAGATGCGACGTTGTTGAGGACCCACATGACTTGTTGGGCCAAAGTGACGTCGTTTCTCTCGAGAGCCGCGGCGCAGTGGAGGAGAAGCTTCTCGATGCACGCGCCGTCGAGGTTGCCGAGGCAGCTGGTTAGAGCACCGGAAATTGAGGCCTGAGGTGGGGTGAAAGGGGGAGGGGATTGAGTGATGGTTCTTCTTAGTTCTGCTTTCATAGTTTTTTGTTTTTTTGGTAGAATAGTATAAGGGAAGAAGAAAGCATAAGGGAACAAATTTCGTCTCCCATAAGTGGCTAGGCTTTATTTATAGACACCAAGGAAGCATATTCTATCAATAGCTAATCATGATATATATGTAGTTAAAGTCAATAAAAAAATTGAGTGTATATCATTCCACACTAGCTAACTTAAAGTGCCGGTATACAAAGACAAAATTTTAAGAATATTACGTGGGTATAAAATTTATCAATTAAGTTAAAATTTTAAATATCAAATTAATGGATAAAATATATATTTAAATTGATTTTTGCCTCTCTCCCTTTTTCTTCTTATAGATAAAGAAGATTCGTGTATTTTTGTTATATATTTTCAAGCCTCGCTCTCATATGAAATTACGTAATTTGAATTAGCCAAATATGAGACTTTTTGCCAAAAAAAAAAAAAAAAAAAGTCAAAACGGGCTACAAAAGTTGGAATTTAGGTTTAAGACCTCGTATACATCATGGTGAGCAATGAGTTCTACGTTTCGTCATTTCACTCACAAAATTGTATTATAATTGTGATTTTGAGTCTAGACTTCAAAATTTACATTTGTTTCAATTTTAGACGACAATCATGTTTCGGTCGATTTTTGGTCACTATATATTAATTTGTGATCTATGCGCTGAAAATGAATTTCACCTCATTTATATTAATTCTCATCTTATCAGACCAGATCTTTTGTACTATAAGTTATACTATGTTTTACCCAAGCTCCACTCCGAATACTAAATGAAATATAATACTCTAAATTAGGAAAAAAAAAATTGTATGAAATTAAGACACATCTCTATCAAAGTGTTAAGGCGTCAATGTTCTAAGAGTATGTATAGAGTGAAATTGGTTTGTATATGAATCATTGAAGAGTATTAGTTGTTTTCACTGAAGAGTATTAGTTGTTTTTACTGAAGAGTATTATTAGTATACCCAGAAGAGTCTTAGTTCATTTTTACTGAACAACTAAGACTCTTTAGTGTAAATCAGTAATACTCTTCAATAAATACAACTAATACTCTTCAATGTAAGCAACTAATACCCTTCAGTAATTCATGTATAAACCAGTTTCACTCTATACTTTGTCATGTTCTAATTATACTCAATCACATTGTTTCATGTTATAAGGCGGTCTCATACAAGATCTACTCAATAAATTATAACTCTTCAAACATGAAACCCCGGACTTTGAGTGAACCCGCGAAATAATAAATCGCAAAGAACTAAAACCCTAAATCAAGACCGAGAACTAGAATCAACATTAATATAATTAAAATTAGAATAAATTTATTGTAAATCAATTATATCATTTAAATCAAGACCGAGAACTAGAATCACCATTAATATACTTAAAATTAGAATAAGGGGGCGCTTGGTTAACAACTCTACAATGGTAATAGGAATGAGATTAAAAATTAGTGTAATTAGCATGATTCATGAGAACAAAATCACTACCTCTCCTCCTAAATAAGGTATCCTCAATCATTCCCCTCTTCCTCCACCAACAACCATTTGTTGTCTACTTCTATTCCAAAATTAGGGCATGACACTAGCAATGGTGTCACCATTGAAACACTTCTTCCCCTAACATATAATTTTTATTATGAGGATATAGATGGAAATAAATTTGCATTCTCATTACCATTGAAGAATGACTAACCAAGCGCTCCCTAAATTTATTTAAAATCAACTATACTCTGCAACTCAAAACAATGTAAGTTATTTCCATTATATATTAATATAACATATTTACTGGTCCAGAAATTGGAGCCCATTAAAAACCTTGCTAAGAAAAAACCACTTGTTACAAACAAAACCCTTCGATAAGAAAAGAGAACTCCTCTATCGCAAAGGAAATAAAGGAGAGAACTAAAGAAGACCTATAAAACTCAGAGTGTAAGAAAAGGTCTCAGAAACACCGAGTTTTCCTCCCACCAAGCGTAGCCCTGAACCTCCTCTCTTGTAAGTCTATTCGGTGTTGCATTATCTTCTCTGTAAATGATTTTTATTATACATTATTATTATTAAATTATTAAATTTTAATAAAATAATTAATACTATTAAAAAATACACATGCTAACAATGTTCATAATAAAACGTATTCACAATGTACTTTACTTTTAAACTATTCAATTCATTGGGTTAGACAAAAGTGGGACACGAAAAAAAAAAAAAAAAAGAGGAAACAAAAGATCCCATGTGATACCGATTTTCTATCCATAAGGGTACTGTAACAACTGTTCATTCAATGTAAAGAAAAAAAAATATGAACAAAATTAGATAAAAGATAATTGAGATTCACAAATTACAGCATGTACTAGTATTTTAATCTCAATTTTGATATTTTCAAAATACACACTAACATATCGAATGTGCGGATTTTTTTTTTTTTAATTTTTAACAATTGGAGTATTACTGATTTCAATATGCGGTATTATTTTTTAAAATTCAAGTGCATAACATGCACTCAAATGCACAGTATATAACTACTCATTGAAATTTTGTGTTAGTTAATTTAAGAAATTAACCTCTAAATGATATAGAGTAGGCAAAAACTTGTATGAGACCGTCTCATGACATGAGACCACCAAATTAACACCTACCTCTACCAAAGTGTTAATGAGTCAATGCCCTAGTTACACCAATTCTCATTGTCTCATGCAATGAGACGGTCTCATACAAGACCTACTCTTATTGGTAAGAATATTATTACTAATGGTGCACGGTATATAATGTATACACAATACCTTCTCATAAATAGTAGTATATAATTAGATCGATTTTGACCCCTTTGGTAAAAAAACGAAGTTGAATAGAATGCTTATTAATTTTCTTATACTTTGGCTTATCCTCAGTGATATACATGCTTCATTCACTTAATTAAACAATTCTAAATGAAATTAACGATCCATTTTAAGATTTGGTTAAGAAAAGTTAAAGGGTAATGAAAACGTTAAGAAGTTGTCCTAGCCGGCCTCCCTCCTTGTCGGATGTGATGCGAATACGACAAGTGTTGGTGATTTTGTAATATGAATAGGTTTTGTACATTTCTTAACCAGTGGCTGTTGATGTCTATCGCACATTCTCATCTTTGTTTTCATATCATGTTGCTTTTCAGATTCATATAATTCCAAATGAAAAGTTAAGTGGTCCTTCAAGACCAATTTCTAATTATTAGATTTTCCCACTATATATATATTCAAATAAATATTTTTGGTTTTTTTTACATATAGAAACAGCTGGGAGGTTATACGTGTGTCAGTGTGTGTATATATATCTTCTATGGATGATAAAAAGTAGACAAAGAGAGGGGCGTGCATGGTTTAGCATAATTATAGATTATTGATAAACGAATCAATTAAGTTAATTAATTTCAGTTGATATGATTATTTAATTGTACGAAATTCAAGTTTGATTTTGAATATTTGTTACATAGAATCTAGATCGATAATTCACCTTAGGTTTTATATGAAAACGCTTCATAATAAGCTTAACATGAAATAGGTTTAGAGTATCATCTCTCATCCCGGTTCGAATCCACTGTTTCACCTCCATGTTTCATCTACTGTTTCATTCTCTAGATCGTCGACAAGTGTCCAATTAATAAAAGTCAAATTAATTGCATAACCAATTTCCCTAAAATATTCATATAACATATTTATACCAAAGATAGGATAGAGTATTCTTATTATATTGATAATTTTTTTTATTATAATTTATAAATTATCAAAAAAAATATGTTTTATTGCATTCAATGATTTTTTTAATTAAATTTATATTTATAAAGTAACGAAAATATGTATTCTTACATACAACAATATTTTAAAATCAAATTTATATTTAAAAAATTTAAATCAATAAATATGTTTTATTTTGAATATTAATGCCACTAATTCAGAACAATGATACTATATATTATGACAATACAAATATGAAATTTTATAAATTCTATTATATGTGTAAAATTTTCATGGCCATCAATTTGACTCAATGCCATTAAAAAATCTAAAAATACACCAAAATTTTGGAATAATTTATTCATTGATTTTTATGAATTTTAATAATTATTAATATGCGTTGCTTGTATTAAAAATTATTAGCATACACTAAAGTAGAAGAAATATTGAAAATTAAATCATACTAGTAGAGTATAGAGTATTGTCCCTCCTTCTTGGTTTGACTTATAAAATTTAGAAATTACATTTTTTACCAATAAATTTTTAAATTAAATATTTCAAAATTTTAATGTATTTTTTCAGTTTTTATTGGATTAGAAAATAAGTTATAACTTTTTTAAAAATTGTAAACTTCGTGTATATATATTTGATTTTTTTTTTAAAAGATATAGAACTAAGAAACGTAAATCAACTTGTAAAATCTAAAATTTTATTTATTATTATAATAAATAAATAACTAAAGTTGATATTTGATTTTTAAAAAAATTAAAAATCAGTATATGAACGTCAAAATAAATATAAAGGATGCTATTAAATTTTAAAATATTATTCCAATAATATATATTTATTAGTTTTTTCTAAAATATATATATATATAGCCTAATTTGGTTTTTTTTTTTTAAATCATTGAATGTATTGTTACATAGTCTAATTTTGGTATGTACATGTTACAGGATTATTTTAGGGAATTTGGTTATGCAATTAATTTGACTATTATTAATTGGACACTTGTCGATGATCTAGATAATGAAACAGTAGATGAAACATGAAGGTGAAATAGGGGATCCGAACCTATATCCTCCGGGAGTATCATTAAACCTGTCAGGGGTATCATTAGTCTGAGTTCAAGAAAATTTAATTTTTTTGAACTTAGACTAATAATACACCTGATGAGATTAATGATACTCCCGATGAAATTAATAATACTTTAAAATTGTTTCATGATAAACTTATCATGAACCATTTTCATATAATACTTTGCCCACACTTATTCGTATTAGCTCGACTAAGACTAAGAATAGGGGTGTATTGGTTATAGAGTATGTAGGATTTTTTTAGACTTTTAAAGTTTGGGGGTATTCAATCTAGATTTTCAAAAGTCTTTAAAAATCCTGAGGTATTCAATACGGATTTTAAAAAGTCTTAAAAAATCTTTAGGTATTCAACAGTCTATTGAATTTAATACTCCACGGATTTTCTTAGATTTTCCTTCCAAAATATGAATAGATTTCACTCTCCAAAATCTCTTCTAATAACCAGAGATTTCTACGGATTTTAAAAAGTCTTAAAAATTCTTTAGGTATTCAACAGAATATGAATTTTCTTTGATTCTCTTCCATTGGGATGTCAACGAGGCGGGGACGAGGGTCATTCCCCATCTCCGTCCCTGCAAAATAAATGGGAAAAATTTTCCCCCCATCCCCGCATCGCTGGGGATCCCCGTCTCGCAGGGATTCCCCGTTCCCCGCCTAATATTTTTTTTTATCTCATTTTTTAAATATAAAAGAATATTTAAATTAAAAAATTAATCATACACAACAATTAATTTAAGTTGGTGTTAAAAAAAACTAATTTAAACAAATTGAAGAACCTCTAATTTTAATATTTGTAATTAACATATATACTAAAATGAAAATAAATAATTTGGAACTAATAGCATAATATTAAATAAAAAAATATAATTTTTAATAAATTGTTAATTGAGTAGGAAACTATGAAATATTTATTTGTAATTTACTTTAACATTAAAATAATATATAAATATATTAATTATATAAAAAATAATCTGGCTCCCCACGGGGAACGAGACGAGGATCCCCCAGGCTGAGAATACTATCCCGGTCCCCGTCTATGGGACAAAAAAATTCTCCGTCCCTATTTGCTTTGGGGATTACCCGCCCCATTGTCAAGTCTACTCTCCAAAATCTCTTCTAACAACCTGAAACTTCTAATGAGGACGAGGTATAACTGTGATGGAAATGAAGATGAAATAATAATGTATTTTTTTAACTAATGTATTTTTATTTTCATTTTTCTAAATAATTTGGATAATTTTTTTTATATACAAGTGTGTCTCATATATATTTGCATCAATGGTTCCAGCGCCGAAGTCTATGGAAATCCATGCAAATCAATAAAAAAAATGTATTCCACAATCCTGTAAAGTCTATGAAAATCCAAGTAAATCAATAAAAAAAATCAGTCAAACTCTGCATGGAGTCTATAGATTTTCTAAATCCACAGACTTTTTAAAGTCCAAAAAAATCTAGTAGAATTTCAATTGAATACACCCCTCTGAGTACTACATGTTTATTGGCTGATAAAAGATTAGGCTGCTCTGGCCCAACCAAGAATATCTATTTTTGTGTTAAATTTAGTTATATAGTGTCTAATTTAATTAGAATGAATGCTAGTTATATAAAATAGAATTTAATATATATATTTTTTCAAATAAATAAAATATAATTTAATTTAGAATAAAAAAAAGACAAAAAATCAATCAATCAATACTTTAATATTGGCCAAACATTCTACGCCTATGTGGCATATTTGGTTGTGCTCCCTTTCATTTTCTTCTTTTCCTCCTTTAGTCAAGTTGTTATTTTTGATCTTGATCGTTGTTATGTCTACGTCTGATATCATTCGTCCGTTTTGATTAATATCTTCTATAAATTTCTCCTTTGCCTCACTCTTTTCCTCGCCGTATTCGAAACGTTGTTTCTATTTGTCATCATGATTTTGTGTATGTTTTTCGGTGTATCATTGTCTTATGAATGGTTCTCTAATTTTTTTCGTTTTCTCTCTATTCGCAGGGTGGTTCGTATTCGTATTCAATGGTGGTATCGTTCGATGCGGTCGATTGTCGTCTTGGTTGAATATTTTCATTGTTTGGTTGCTCTTTGTAGATTTGAACAATTGTCGTCTTAGTTAAAGATTTTCATTGTTTTGAAGTTGTCCTTTGTAGATTAGACTATTTGTTTCACTTTTTTTTGGATGATGTGGTAGTTTTTTTCTTTGTTACAGTGTACACGACTATGTAATCGTACAATTCTTTGTGTAGAGCTATCATGTCCGTATAATTCTAATACAATATCCTACTTTTTTCTTTTTTTATGGATCATGTTTTGTCAATTCAATTTTTTTTTCGAATAATCCCCTGTCGGAATGTTCGAATTGATGTAGAAATATGTGGGTGAGTTCACCTTCCAAACGTTACAATTCTCATTTGATTTGCAGATTGTTTAAGGTTCCAGCTTCAACGGCAACTGGAAATGCGGACGGATCAACAGAAGAAATGCACACCTGTAAACAAACGAATAAGTACAAAAATAAAATATAAATTCCAGAATTTCTATCCGATCCTATAAATCTCAATTATACACCTAACTAGTGTTATACCCGCGGCTTCGCGGGCTTGTAATTATTTTTATTCTTATGTTTGAACGTATAACATTTTAATGTATAGCACGAATTTATATTTGAAATACATTAACTTATCAAATTGTCAAGGTTTGTTAATTTTACCTTTGATTACATATTAAAAAATCATTACACTCGTAAAAAAATAAAAAACCAACGACCATCCCACTAAAATTATAAATGTTAATAATCAAAAACCCATCACACATTTTTTCAATTGCAATATAACTTATCCGAAAGGACCAAAACAACAAAACAACTGGAAACGTTGCTGATTTATAATCCAATTCAAATGAAAAAAAAATCACACATTCCAGAATATCTCTCTATAAACCACATTTGGAGTGATTTTCGAAGGTTTACCTTCTGGATCGAAACAAAGGATTTTTAAACTGCTCCTGCTCGTAACTCTAGTCATTGCAATATACAATTGTCCATGTGTGAACATCGGCTTGGGAAGATAGAGACCAATTGTAGACAAAGACTGCCCCTGCTCTTATTTATCATCATAGCAAAACAAAGAAGAATTGGAAACTGTCTTCTTATAAAGTTTACAAGCATTGTGTGGTCCGAATAAGTCAAATTCATCCTCGGAATGTAGACCTTGTTCCCAATATTTCTACCTGAAATTATCTCAGCCTCGAGCACATGACTCACAAGCCTCGTGATTACCAATCTTGTGTCATTGCACAATCCAGCTTTCTGATCAATATTTCTCAAAAGAACTACCGGCACACCTTCCTTCAGAATTAGGCGATGATTTGGCATGCCCGAACACTTAACAGAATTTAGAAAACCAACAGATACCATCTCTTTATTTCGTCCATGCCTAAAATCCGACTGACAAACATTGTCGGAGCTCAAGTACTCTCTTGTATTGCCAGGAATCATCGAAAGAATCTCCTCATTTATCGTTTCAACATCGCGATGCGTAGGTGCAAGAATGACCCTCTCTTCAAAGTATTTATATGGCGTAGATTCTCAACTATGTTTGGATAAATACTTTGAATCATCGAATGCACTGGGTCGCTCACATTAAAAATTAGGATATCATCAGGAATCTCAATTTCTGGAAAGCCATCGGTGCAAGCTCCAAGAGTACCGTCCCTAACACTCAAAATCCACTTGGAGAAATGCTCAACCTCAGCCGAATTGCTACCAGAAGAGTTATATTGCAAACTTATATTTTTCGTCAAAGTTAAAACTTATAATAAGAATAAAAATAAAAGGATTTTTTTATTAAAAAAATTGTAACAAATATTAGAAAACATTAAAATTGATATTTAAATAATAAATACACATCTATCAAGAAACATACCTTGCAAAACTCCCACAGGTACGATGCATTTATGGTAGAATGCACAACATCCTCTCTACTCCCTTTGGGTATAACGGGTAGAATTTGCCTAAAATCTCCAACAAGCACTACCGTTTTTCCACCAAAAGGCAGTCACTCATCGAACCATCCGGACACCTAACAATATCCCTCATTATTCTGTCGAGAGCCTCAAAGCTAAATCTGTTGATCATCGGTGCTTCATCCCATATGATAAGCTTCGCCTTCAGCACAAGTTCAACCAGCTCAACCCAGGTTTTATGTTACACGTAGAAGTATCGTCAATATTAAGAGGTATAGCAAACCTCGAATGTGTCGTACGACCTCCAGGCAGCAACAGAGCTGCTATACCACTCGAAGAAACTTTAAGGACAATACCTCCCTCAGACCTCAATGCGGTCAAAAGTGTCCTCCAAATAAATATTTTTCCAGTACCACCGTAAACGTACAAAAAAAATATCCCTCCACTTTCAGAATTAACAACACCCAGGATTTCTCCTAATACACCACTCTGCTCGGCAGTTAGGCTTGAACTCAATTTCTCATACTCTGATCTAAGCTCCACACGATCATACTTCAATTCCTCCAGTATAAGCTTATTCAAACCATCACTGACCATCCCATGATTAGGCACCGGCATAGATGAAAACCTACTCAATGTCGACCCATTCATATGAAGAAGTTTTTCAATCTCAATCGGAGTATAGTTTTTTAATTCATCATCAGCCAACTGCAAATCTTTACAAAAAAAATAATAATTAAACTTGAGCATATTAATCTCACACATATTATCTCAATAATTTAGAAATAAAAAAAGGAAATAATATCTGGAATACCCAAGACACGTCTCATCCTATACTGTATATCGTCGGTCAGATATTTCCAAGTCTTGTAAAAAATAATTTCAGGTGAGCTCATAGACGATGAAATTAGAAGTATGGAGAGCAGGTTTCTTAAATAGTGGGCCGACGCCCAGAAACTTGCTTCCACAATCCCATCGATGTACTCCCTATCATCATCCAACAATCCCATGGAATAACACGCATCCTTAAAAGTATCATACACAACACCATCCACAATATGTATCATCTCATGGGACTCTGCTCCATTGCTATGAGGCAACAAAAGGCTCAAATAAAATGTCTCGCCTGCACCAGGAGGAACATTAACCAACCTTCCTATAACTGTCCTTCTATTCCGTCTCTCATTCCATTGACGCTCACTTATATCCCAGACATATTGCAACGGAAATTCAACGTACGTTAACTTTTTGGCTGCACGATCCTCCCTGTTTTGCTCCATCCAACCCAAAAATATTATTTTTTCGAACGATGGTCTCTGGAGAACATCGTCAATGTAATCCTCATCCTAAAAAATTGCAAAAAGTTTGATACCATGATTCTGTTATCTAATATATATAAATTAAGGACAAAAATAAAAAAGAATGTGGACCAAAACTATTCTCCTATTTGTACATATACTTCTATTGTAACTCGAATACTATTCTTACAAACTGACATCATATAAAAAATATCAACAAAGTACAGACGACACTCAACATAAACCACATCATACGAATAAAAATATATAAATACACAAATATAAAAATAGAGACAAATAAACGCAAAAGATCGGGAATTATAAATTTTTGGTCCTATGAGAATAACCGATTTGCAACAATGGTGTTTTTTTCGATATTTCATGTCCCATCGTTTTTTTTTTCAAATTTGGTCCCATAAATAATTACAGGTAAGTCCCAAAAGAATGCATAAGTTGCAACTTTGGTCCAAAAAAATTGTATCTTCAGTGCAAAAAATTTGTCAATGTCTACAAATTTGCAAGAAAAAAAGGACAAAAAAGCAATTTGGAGAAAAATTATTACATAATTGTACATATACTTCCATTATAACTCGACTACTATCCTCACAAACTGTCGTTATACAAAAAAAATCACTAACAAAGTATAGACGACACTCAAATTAGACAACATCATGCAAATAAAAAAATACAAACCTCCATATATAAAGATAGAGACGGATATACGAATCTTAACGCGAGAATCTTAAATTTTGGTCCCATGTGAATATGCGGTTCACAACAATGGTTCTTTTTTAGATATCTTAAGTCCCATAGTTTTTTCCAAATTTGGTCCCATAAATAGTTGTACTAAAGTCTCAAAAGAATGTAGAAGTTGCAATTATGGTCACAAAAAATTATAGCCTCAATCAGTATAAAATTAATGGATGACAACGAATTTGGAAAAAAAATACACACATAGAAAAAAAAAGACCAAAAAGGAGTGTGAACCAAAATTATTACATATTTGTACATATTATTACATTATAACCCGATTTCTATTTTTACATACTGATCCCATATCAAAAAATCCCACATAAAGTACACAGGGCACTCAAGGTAAACAATATCACGCAAGTACAGAAAATATAAATCTCCAAGTATAAAGAAAGAGACAGATATATGAATACTAACCAATGTAAGAAAAAAATTTCAGAAGGTTGTAGATACCTCAATAAGTAACTCCAATCACATGTAAACTCCCATTCAACCTCACCAACATAACATCTACAATAGACAGTGCGACCAGTGGCAGTCCTCATCAAGCAGGAATCAGGGAAAATACAACCAAATCCACGCGAAAAATTACGCGGAATAACCTGAAACAACACAAAAATAGATAATGAAAAATCCACAATTAAAAAAAACAATAAACCAGATAAGGAGTTAACTAATCAAATCAATATACCAGTGAATCTCCAAACGGAACAACAAACTCAGGGATGAAAGGAGTATTGACCAAATAAACTAAGACAAAAATTAATAAAATAACAATGTTGATAATAATTATTAAAAAAAACACAAAACTATGTAGATGAATAACTAACCATGCATGTTATTAAAAGTAGACTCGGGAACAATATTACCAACTTGACGCAACATTCCACCAGCTGCATACTTCTTAACATAAAGAGAATTAGATAAAAGAAGGTGCGAAAAAAAAATATTACCAGGTACAACATCGAGATAATCGATAAGACCATCCCACTCAGACCCGTAGAAACACAGTGCAACATCACGAACAATGAAGCATAACACGCCACTGCCTACCAGAATTGCTTACAATTTGAACTTCAGGCAAAGGATCATAAGCCAAACCATACAACTCGACAAACTTATTTGGAATTGTCTAAAATTAAAAAAAAAAAATTTGTAAGGATGCAATTAAGCCAAAAAAATAATATAAAGATTACCATTTAACTGTTAAAAAAAAGAAAGAAGGATAAAAACAAACTACTATTTGATTAAAAAATTGTCTTCCTCTACCAGGTACATACTTCAAGTAGAAAGAGTGAGCACCAACTTCAAAGAACCTATCTTTTGCAAGCTGCATAGCATCTAAATCTACCTCGAACATCATCTCTAAAATTTTATAACATATCTAAAAAAAAAAACCAGTCCTAAAAAGGGACAACATCTTTCAAGGGAAAAAAACTCTAATTTATATATGATATAGTGAAATATCTAAACACCAAGAAATCCGGTTAATAACGAAATCAACATTAATCTAATTAGTTTAGCAACAATCATCCTATTATTCCTCAAAAAATAATATTCTACACCACAAATACAATAGTTGCATGTTATTTTTAAGTCGATTTTTTTTTCATATGAATTACATCACTTCAAAACATATTCTTAGTAACTCGACTACATTTTTGCTATGAAAATTTTGCACGTTATTCATTCACGAACACAAGCCTAGGTAGCAAATAAATCGCACAAATATCAAATTAATACCAACAAATATCCTATTAAATAAACCGACTAAACTGCCATCTCATCGCAACTAAAAAATACATTCCTAAAAATTTCATCTCCTCACAACAAAAAAGTACATTCCTAAAAAAGGGCCATTATCTTTCAAGATAAAAACTCCTAAGAGAAAATACCTAAATATTAAACCAAGGAAATTTTAACAGACACGATGAAATTTCAACCAAAGTATTACAGGGAATACATGAAATACATGACATTGATACAGTAAACTATCTAATTTATATACACTAATTTAATTACATTGACACAATGAACAAACGAATAAAAACGAAAACTTAACTGCAAATATGGAATAGTCGAAGATGTGGATCGTGCTTCAAGTAATTGATATTGAACAACAATAGCAACTGCGAGGAGAGAGTAAACTAAGTTGCGAACCAGAGTATTGATAGATGAAGACAACAACAATATAAGATACCGAACAATATACATACTAACTATAAAAAAATCGATGTGACCACTCAATTTAGAATCAAGGAGGATATCTTCGTTGCAAGGATTTATGTATGATTATAAAAACAAAAAAAAGCAACGAACAATATATTTTTTATATGCTTGAAACAGTGAACGAATTTGTTAGATTGGTTGAACTTGACTATTCGAACGAATCCTTATAACAATGGGTGAATTCATAACATTGGTCTAACACCAATATTCTGAACGAAATATATTAACAAAAAGAAACAAATTTGACTCTACATTCAAGAAAAAATTCGTAGATATCAGAGATATGGAAATCAATATCGTATCGAACAATACAGCTGCAATACGCAAGATATACGCATATTCAGTTGTGATTGGGGTCCATTATTTAATTAAAAAATATATTCCATGTTTTGGCCATAATTAAACATGTTAATTAAACTTAAGCATATTTTTTAATATATACATAGGTGTAATGGTATCAATAGATAGATTAATTTTACCATATATACATAGGTGTAATTGGATTCTATTAATTTATTTTATTGGTCCTTTAATTCATTTAATTTAATCAAATTAAATTGATATTCTTGTTCACCAAAAATCTAACACTACCAAGGTAAATAAATAATACATACGATAATTATAAGAATTCGATCATGATTTTTAAATTTTGAAAAATAATATTTAAAAATCATAATTGTTTCCTATTTTGGTCCTTTCTGACCTGCCAAACGATTTTTATATCGCCCTTAATATAAATCAAAGTATATAAGAATTAATAGCGAAGAGATCACTGGATAAATAAGTCAGATTGGTCAAATATAATATATTTTTTTTTATGTTAAGGTGATTTAATAATTGGTCTGGCCAATTATTTTTTAGATTGCCGTCAATATAAATCATGCAAACAATACAAATAAAAATTCATAATTGTCCAACAATGTATATATGAATTAATAGTGAAGAGATCAATTGGTAAATAAGGTAGCTTGGTCAAATATAACATCATACATTTTTACATTCAGGTACTTCAATGGAATCGAATTGACAATCCCAAACGCATTTATTTATTACTATAAACGTAAATAAACACTGCACATCATAATTATAAGAATTTGATCATGATTTTATAAATTTTGAAAAATAATATACAAAAATAATATGCCAATTGATCTCTTATGTTGTCGTTAGTCGAGGAGCTAAAATAGTGGCATTATCATGCATAAATTCAGGAATTGTCCATATCTCTAAAAAATTAAAGACCAAGTCATTCATCCACTCCCTTATCAACCGCTAGCATATATTAATTAAAATATAAAGATTTAAAGATATTAGTATTAGGAAATGTTGATCAATCATAACAATTAATCTCAAGGTTCATTAATATATTCTCTGAGCATAAAAAAGAATTACTCAAATTTTAGCACAAATTAAATGAACTACAAATCACATAAAAATAGTTGAATCACTTGTATGTAAATCAAAGGCATTCCAACATATTTTAGTAGACTTTCATATTTTACAATTATTGTAATAGTGATTACCCACCAAATCATATTCACAGTAAATAAGACTACTTATTTGGCGCATGGATAAATATTCAAAACCGAAATCTCATAAATTGGTCAAATTTAATAAAAATTAGGGACCAATCACAATAATTAACCATGGTCCATTAACATATTTTGTACGCATGAACATCGACTAAAAACCGATACACAAATTGGTCATTATTATCTCTAATAACATATCCATTAATAAAAATTATTATAGTAAAACCACTCACAATATTAGCAAAAATTGAATGAAGAACAAATCAATAGCATGCGAATCAAAAGTTTACTACCATATTTTAAAAGAATTTCCGAATTTAGTCCTATTGTCTTGCCATTTTATATTTTCTCCACACTTAATGAGTATTAATAAAAATGATTCAATTTTGGAATTCATTAAATTTCATAAACTATACGTATTAAATGAGTTGACTAAAATTTAAACTAAGATTATCAAATTTAATCTCAAAGGAAATCAGTTAATCCACGCGAGGGAATTGATCAAGTCAAGTTTGATCAAATTTAATCTAATGAAATCCCCGATGTTAACGCCATAATACTGTTTTAGTGTACAATCTAAAATAAAATTGCTAATCCTCATTAATAGGTCCGAAAATATTAAGTCGAATCACTTGCATGTAAATTAAAGGTATTCCATGATATTTTAGAAGACTTTCATATTTTACAATTATTGTAATAGTGATTACCCACCAAATCATATTCACAGTAAATATGTCTGCTTAATTAGCGCATGTATAAAATATTCAAACCATAAATCTCATAAATTGGTCAAATTTGATAAAAAAAAATTAGGGACCAATCACAATAACTAACCATGCTCCATTGACATATTGTTTACACATGAATATCAACTAAAAACCGATACACAAATTGGTCATTATTATCTCTAATAATATATCCATTAATAAAAATTATTATAGGAAACCACTCACAATAATAGCAAAAATTAAATGAAGAACAAATCAATTGCATGCGAATTAAAATTTACTACCATATTTTAAAAGATTTTTCTATTTTAGTCCTATTGTCTTGCCATTTTATATTTTTGCCACAATTAATGAGTTGTCAAAAAATATAATGTACAATCTAAAATAAGATTGCTAATCTTCATTAAGAGGTCGGAGAGTAATAAGCCTTTCCGGATAAGTTGCCGCCAATGTATATCGTAAAGAAACTACGAATAAACACCATACAATATTGCAAAAACAAACAATCGAATTGATCAAGCAATATAAAATCCAATCTAAATTTAATAAACTTTATTGAGATGTCCAGAAATTACAACCTTTTCTAGACAAGATTATTACACGAAGATGATACATTCATCACAAATGTATCAATAAGTTCCAAATTCAACTATCCTAACATTATACTTCTCCTTCAAGTATTTGATTCCACGGTACGCAACATCGTTCGGGGCCTCTGATGGTCCCGTTTTCGAAGGGCAAAATGGGAATTCAGGAGCAATTTTTTTTTTTTTTTTAAACCCTCGCGTTGCACCCTGAAAGAGTTCAGTGAGGAAACACTCAAGTCACTGCGTTACTGATAGTCAGAGCTATCAAGTCAGTGATGAGACTTGAAAGCTCAGGCTCTCAACAAGGCAGTGACTCGAGAGACTGAGCTCTCGAGTGCCTAGCCTGATCTGGTCAGTGAGAGGAGTCTCCCTGACCGGATTGCTTAACTAAAGTTTTCTTAACAAAGCTCTCAGTGAGCTGATTTTCACAATACTTTAGTAAATACTTTGAAAGATAAATACGCTCAGTTTAACGTGGTTCAGAGTCTCAATACTCTTACATCCACGGCCTGATTTAACAGGAAATCCACTCCTTTGGATTCTTGTTTTTAACGTGCCAAGGTGCACTTACAACTGGACTCACGCCACTCCCTGGGCTGCCCTCCTCACCTCACTACAAACCTAACAATCTTTTGAAAGGGTTTAGTTTGGTTTGGTTTTCTCCAACTAGGTGAGGTTTTCCTTTACAATGTGTTAGCCTTAAAGCTAAGATTAGGAAAACCTCTCTAAGCTAAGAGTTACAAGCTTGACACTCAAAGAATATAAGTGATAACCCTAAAGGTCAGTGTCGTGGGTGTGTATCTCTTCCTTATGACTCCCTAACAACTAACACACCCTCACAGCTTGTAGGTGTTTATTTTCTTCACTCACAATAACACACACTTACAATGAAGCTATGAGCTTGTATTTATAATGGGGATTCAAATGTATCCGTTGGAGGGAAGATACATTTGAATCCAACATTTAATGGTTTCAACCACTTTTCTTGGAATGCGGCCTTGTCAGTGTCAGACATGTTTGACTTGACTTGATTGGTCCACGTGGACTGAATCCAACGGATCTTTGACTCAGTGTGCTTGATCAGGGCGCACTGACTTCAGTTAACATATCCTCCACTGACTCTGACGATCTTCTGTGGACTGACTCGTCCTCAGTGCAGTTGTCCTTCAGGGACTGTTTGAAGATCACTCCAAGAAGTTTGTCATAAGGCTGGATGACAAACTTCCCTGACCACAGTAGCCTGACTCCTTCAGGGCCTACTTGGTGCAGCACTGATCCACCTGATCAGGCTCTTCACTGAGTGGTCCATCAGACTTGGCTTAGATCAGCCTGACTTGCACTCAGTGGGACTTCCTTCAGGCTTCTCCATTGGTTCAGATTGATGGCATGTTTTCAGTCAGCTCTCTGGTTGTCATCTTGATATCTTCAGGCTGTGTTGAGAAGTTCCCCCTCGCTGAGTTCCCCCTCAACTGAGCAACCTATTCTACTGAGAGCTAAACTAGCCTGACCTGATCTAAAGGATACTATCCTGACTGCTTTCAAACCTATTACATGTTGTTTTGGAAAATCATCAAAACTAAAACATATCCCAACAGCCTCTTCACTGGAACCACAAAAATCACTGTGAATAGCATGCACACCATCACATATATATAAATAGGCAGTTGTTTTGAAATTGGGTACGATCTCATTCCCGGTATGCTCGGTTTCATAACGAACTGATTCGAAACTAAAAAACATTACCAAGTCTTGAAGAACAACTCTCAAATTAACATAGAAAGTTAAGGGACAAAAAACACATACCATTGAAGGAGACTTGAATAGTTTTTTGTTTTCGATGATAGAGATATAGCCTATATAATATCGGAAATGAGAATCATGAAATGGTGGAAGGATAAAATGGTTACGGCAACCAAAAAACAAAGTATGAGGCAATGAATATTTTCTAGACTAAGGAGCTTATTATATAGAGAAAGGAAATGGATGATCAACGAATGAGATTAACCAAGAGAATCCGATGGTTACAAAGAATTGGAACAACATGGATTAAGGAGAAAATAGATTTTTTTTTCTAAAGCACAAGGCTTTGCCACATAGGACAAATCATACTTGTCTTTATAGTATGGTAGGATGAAATACAATAATATTTAGTGATCATATATTAACCCAACAATCAATCCTTACCGGAAGGGTAGTCATTATTCGTTTTCTTTTGTTTTAAATGAATCGTCATGATATTAGGCTTGACATTATACTAGCTGCATAATATTAGCCTTGACAAATTCTGGATTCTTAATAATAGTATTATTAATATTAATGTGGGTAATATGGTGCTTGGCATAATATTGAAAAGTCAGTGTAATATGGTGCTTGGCATAATATTGAAAAGTTAATATTAGTCTCCACAAATTCTATTTCGTAATAATAGTATTGCTATTAATAGTAATCCTCTGAATCATAATTCTTATTGATTGATTAAATGACAATTCATATACATTCTATATTTAATATAATGTACATTTTGTACACAAATATTATGAGTAATACACAAATCACATCTCTTCCTCAAATGACACACACCATACAATTTGTATTATTCCATATTTATCATTATCATACTACACACACTCAAGAGGAGTAATTATTTAATATAATTAATGATCTCCATTATTGTTGTGTTTTGATATAAAAAAATATATAGTAAATTTGAAAATGTGTTTAATTTATTATTGCCTCTAATCCTTTTTAATTGACGTCCTATAAGTTATAATATATTAATGACTATTTTATTTTCCTAATATGCCTTCATCAACGGATCTCTCTATATCAATTAACAAAAAACTATACAATACTTTTAATACTCATTCAGTTATTAATTTATTATTGATCACTGATTGAGGCAGATCATATTATGCAACAATCTCTAATTTTACGCATGAATCTGGTAATGATAGGAAATAAGAAGTCCCTAATTTTAGCTCTAAACTCTCAAAAGCGAAATCACTTAGAGTCAAAACTACAAATTTGAATTTGAATCCAAATTTAAATTCTTTTATTCGAGTGCCAAACATAAATTTTTAGCTCCAATTTTTTTTATATAATAGTGTTATAAATGGTTATCAATGTAAAAATAATCTCCACCAATTAATTCTAACAATGTTGATCTAAATTTTCCAGATTCAAGCATAAGAAAAAGTCGTTTCATTTAAACACAACCCTATAAAAATTGATGATGAGGGAGTAATTTCACCAAGTGATAGTCATTCTAATGTACAAGCAAATATGCAAGTAGATACATCAATACATGATTGGAACTTTTTTTATAGTTCATGACTATTTGTAAGATGATTTTCTTCTATTTATAGTTAAACTATTACAATATGTTCATGCATGAAAGTTTAATGATTGACGTTTTGCATGCTTTATTGAAAACATGGGTATTTTTGTTAGATAATTAAATGTGGACACATAACCTCCTATGAACAAGTTCAATAATATGAAATTTATAAAACTATATGTATTTGCTGATATCATTACATGTATTCATTGATACCATTAGACTTACAAAATGAAATCACAGTACAAAATATTATGATATTTGTGACTACATCTAATGGTATCAGTGAGTAAATGTAATAATATTAATTTCATACTATGAACAAATTTTACATTAAACATACACAAACTTGGGTATTGAAAACTTGGTAATTTGAACTATCCATTAACATAGGAATTAATCAAGTCATTGGGGATATTATGGGATTGTGCATATAATGTCAGATAAAAATAAAAAAAAAGGAAATAGAATTCACATTCAATTTATAATTAATATGATGTAAATTTAAATGTCTACTACTCATTCGACTATTCCAATCTCGCCACATGTCACACTCATTAATTAATATAATTAGTAGTACATTTAGGCCAAAGATTATATTTATTTTGAAAGGAGTACAATTTCATATTGAACATCATATAAACCCTTTATGTTATCCTGGATATTAATTTTAATTAATTTAACTTAATTGGAATTTTCATTATTTCTATTATTTTGTGTTATTATATATAATTGGAACATCATATATATATATATAATAGGGTAAGTTTGACAATGCAGTCATACTTAGATTGTTAACATTGATTTTGAATACAGTCATTCTCATAGGTATTATGAAAATTGTGGGGTGAACTAATCAATTTTTTTTTCTATTTGAGAATTGGTGATACAATCTTTTTTCTCACAAAGTCAATTTGTACGTAAATTTTAATCTTTATTATGTTTCAGTTACCAAGGATGCAGAAGTCGGAAAACGTTAGGCGGACGTTTCTTGGCCGCCGCCGCCTAGCGCTTAGGCCACCTAGGCGCCCGCCTAAAAATCCGCCTAGCCTAGGTTTTTTTTAATTAAATGTTAGGAATTGATGTGCTAGCCAGATACCACAATATGTCACAGCATAGAAGTACCTTGATCTGCGCATTTTTTAGTCGTATAACCCAACAACAAAAGTTGTATAATAGGAACCCCAGATTGGAGCAAAATTGAAAATACACACACATAGAACCCCATATTGGAGCAATTCAATTTCATGGAAATGAATACATATAGCAGCAAAAGCTGCAAAACACGTACATACTGTATAGTCACAGTAGCAAAACACATACTGACGTACATACACAAAATAGTAACAGATTTTTCGGGTGGTGGGCGTCGGGCTTCGAGCGTTAGGCGGCGGGCAAAAACTAATGGAGTTAGGGTTTGAGGTGAAACGATTCTCCTCTTCTCTTTCTTTTCTGTCACGCCTAGCCCGATTTTGCCGCCTAAGCGGCACCTGAACACAAAATCGCCTATTTCAGCCGATTTTGTCTAAGTCGCAGCGGTGGACGGCCGCCTAACCCGCTTTTTACATCCCTGGCAGTTATTATTAAATGCAAATGAAAACAAGTTTAATTTTTTTATAATATGTAATATATTTTTAAATTTTAAAAAAATCTATAAATTAAGTTCATCTAGAATATTTTTGTGAACAAGGATATGAAATTTATACCATTAATCATACTCACGGATACTGTTATGTTCATTTAGTGATATTGTTAGATGTAGTAGACTAAAATCATAGAAAGACCATTGTTGCAAACCGCCTATTCTCATGGGCCAAAATTTAAGTTTCATGCGTTAAGATTCGTATATCCGTCTCTATCTTTATATTTGGAGATTTATATTTCTTTATTTGTGTGATGTTGTCTAACTTGAGTGCCGTTTATACTTTGTTAATATTTTTTGGTATGACGTCAGTTTGTGCAGATAATAGTCGAGTTATAATGGAAGTATATGTAGAAATATGTAATAATATTGATCCACAAGTAAAAATATGGGACCAAAATATGTAAAAATTTGCACTGAAGATACAATTTTTTTGGACCAAAATTGCAACTTATGCATTCTTTTGGGACTTACCTCTAATTATTTATGGGACCAAATTTTTTAAAAAAACTACGGGACATGAAATATCGAAAAAAACACCATTATTGCAAATTGGTTGTTCTCATGGGACCAAAATTTAAATTTCCCGGTATTTTGCGTATATCTGTCACTATTTTTATATTTGTGTATTTATATTTTTTTTATTCACTTGATGTTGGTCCCGATACAAGACTGATGAATACGTGGGGGGATACACGTATACCAATTTTTCAACTTAAAACCTTACTGAGTCCCCTTTACTCAGAGTAATAAAGAACTAAGAGCTTATAATATACCCACTGACTACACTTAGTGCGGGTCAGTTGACTAACTAGCAATTCAAGTTCAGTGCGGAAATGCGTGAGCCCTGATAGTTTAAAGTCTTGTTTAGTTTGCTTTCTGAAAAACTTGTTTACTCAATTCTGAAGTAGTGATTAGTAGGGCAGTGCTCTGTTTGATGATCAGGCTGATTGATTCAGCTTGATAAAAACAAATGCTATGAATGAACAAATAATATGACAAGTAAGCACAATATCAAAGCAGTAAGAACACAAGGAGTTTAACGTGGTTCAGAGACTCAAGCTCCTACGTCCACGACCTGATTTAACAGAAAATCCACTCAAGGGATTCTTGTTTTTAACGTGCCAAGGTGCACCAAGATCAGCTACTCCTTACTGACCTATACAAACTCCTTACTAACTCACTAACAACTTACTACCAACAAACCTAACTTGGGGTTTTGGTTTCAGTTTGGTTTCCAACTAAGTTGTGATTATCCTTACAAGACAAATCTTTGCTAAGGATTGGATAATCACTCTAAGCTTAAGATAATGCTAATACGCTCTTTGGAATACAGAATTACTCTCAATGACTAAGAAACACTTGAAAAATTTAACTGGTGTTGATGACCTTTTCTAATCAAAGATGATTAGTGGCTGTTTTTCCTTATGAAGATCATCAAACAAGGTCTAAGATTAAAATTTGGTTAAGCAATATTCAAGAAATAGATTTGCAAGAGTTTAGTCACTTTTTTAATTATGGAAAAAAAATCTCCCTCCTTCATGCAAATGAAGGGGTATTTATAGGCATACAAAGAGGCTAGGTGTCACCATCTTGATGGCTTAGCCATTGGATTTTTGCCAAGTGTTAGGATACTTGTACAACATCTAAACTATTGCCCAATGGATGGGCGCCAAGTGTTAAGACACATGGACCATATCTAAAGTTAGTGACTCTTGGAGTTCCCAATGTTGTACTTGGTCTTTAGAACCACTCAGCTGCTCTCCTTGGTGATCAGCTACTCGTTTGTATGTCTTCGTTGGGTGTTGGAAACCTTTATAATCCAAGTTGCTCGCCTGCTCGCCTCTTATTGAGACTTTGGGTCCTCTTGTTCTTGTTGTTCGCTACCTTGTAATGGTCTCTATGACTAGTTGCTCGCCTCCTTCATTTGGTCATTAGTCCCTGCTGCTCGCCTCTACTAACTTGGTCAACTGACCCTTCTGCTCGCCTCCTAGGGCCCTATTCCCTGTTGTTCGTCCTCCTCACAACTGCTTATTTTTAATATTTCGCTAATCCTACTAGATTAACAATTTTATTCTTAATCTTTCTGCCCGGTTGTTCGCCTATCAACAATGCCCCCTAGTTTGGCACAAAAGGATAGAGTTTATCCTTTTTTGTCAAACTACAGGATACGCTGTATCATTCAATAGGAGGCGAGCAACGGGGAAAGTGAGTTCCATCTTTGTAGGGAGCGAGCAGATGGTTTTCAAATATTTAGGCGGGAAATCTGGGAAGCGACCAGCAATGGGTGACTCTTGGACTTGTGTCGTTTCACTTCCCGAGATACGAAATACGAAGCGACGTGGGCAGTTGATGACATCACTGCCACCCACGCGCATGCTCCCTAAATTGCATCTAGGGGCCTCAACTTTCTAACTTCCTTAATTCCGCCCCCGGATTCATATCTATAAATAGTTTCTCCCTTCATTTTTTCTTTCCTTTCCGACTCTTGCATACCAATCCGCCATTGACGATCTTTCGAGCTTTCCTTTTCGTTATTTTCTTCGATTCTACAGCCGATTTCATCTAAATCAAAGGTGAATCCTTTAATGTTTACTTGTTTACTCTTGTCATTACTTGCATTTTTCTTTCAATTTCGCAATTTTCGTTCTTCTTTCTGCTATTCCACCATCGTCGCCGCCGTGCTGCCGTCGTGATTTTTCACTTCTTCGTCAAATCTCATTATTTGATTTGTACGAAGGTTTTTCAAAAATTTCTTAAAATGACGTCACCTTCCTCGAGCAATACGCCATCTGTTGAATTTGTTGGGCGAAATCTGGGAAAGAGGCCCATGGAAGATGAATTGTCAGTCCCTGCTCCTCGCCGCTCGCTCCGTCTAGCAACTGGCCAAAACCCTAGAACTTTGCTTGTTGACGAAGAGACGGGTTCTGAGGCGAGTTCCGTTGCTCGCTCCGTTGACTCCTTCTATGCTGTGGAAAGCTCAGGCGAGCAGGACGTCCAAGGCCCTGTTGCTCGCTCCTCGGCTCGGGAAGGAACTTCCTCAGATTTGGGTGAAGATTCTGCTGAGGTTGCTGCCGAAATAGAAGAGATGAGTCTTCCCAGAGATATGGGAGCGAGCAGTGGGCATCAGGCAAGGAGCGAGCAGCGAGCAGCTGGATCAGGAGGCGAGCAAGTGGGAGTTACATGGGAATTTCTCCGAGAGATAAATTTTCCCGTTTCAAGGCCAACCCCCGAGTCTCTTATTCCTAAAGATGTAGTCCGAAGGCAAGATTGGATTGACTACGCTAATAAGTATCACAAAACTTTTCCTACTCCCGCTCGACCTATTATGGAAACTCGTCCATCAGCATACACAGCGAGTAAGGTGGCCAGCGCGGTTCTAGAGGAGGATTTGGTTCGGATACGGTCTCGCTACCGTATTCCGTACGATATCCATTTGTACGCCCCCCAACCAGGAGAGAGAGCTGACGACCCACCTCCAGGCTGCACTGCCATCAATCTCGACATACTCAACTCGGGGTTCCCTCTCCCTCTACACCCAGTGATCGGGCAATTCCTGAAGGACATAAACCTGGCAATCACCCAGATTACTCCTAACGGTTGGAGTAGTCTGTTGGCTTTTATCACCCTTTTCGGGTTGAAGGGATATCGGAATAAGATCAGCACGGCGGAGATACATTACGCACTGACCATCTCTTCGGCCGTTAATGAAGACGGGCTTGGTTGGTATTACATCAAAGCCCGTAGTGGTGTTAAGTTAATTGAAGAGGTGCCTAATAAGGTCAAAGGTTGGCATAGGCAATTTCTTTATATCGGCGGCGATTGGCGGGCGTCCTCCGATTTTTCGGGAGGACCGGGACGTATAGACTCTCCTACACATTTCGGCGAAATTCGGCGTATGTCTTAATTCTTAGTTCATCAAATTTTTAGGTGAACTAATTTTAATCTTTTTTCTTATTTTGCAGGTCCGCGTATCTTGAGGTGGGGGCATCCGGATTTGAGCGAAGAGTTTTTATACGTTCTTACGCTGATTTCTCTGCGGGACGCTAAAGATCGGAGTGTTGATCATCTCTCTCAAGCACACTGCCGCAAGCTCGCTCAGCTCACTACTAGTGCTCATCAATTGGAAGCGCGGGCGGAGATCCCTGAAGGTAACTTCACATAATTCTTGATTTTCTTTGTTGCTCGATCTGTACCTGTTGCTCGCCCCCACCCCTGTTGCTCGCCTGACCCCGGCTGCTCGCCGTTATCATGCCTGTTACTTTAATTCTTTGTGTTTTTGTTTCATTTTAGCTCAAAGGGTAACGGTTGCTGTTCCCCCGATTCCCGAGAGTTACCATCTGCTCGCGCGCCGGGTTAAGCAAATGGCAGCCAATCAACCTTCAAGGAAGAAGAAGTTTGATCCTTGCACTTCCTTGATCAGACTTAGAGCCGAAGCAAAAGAGGAAGAAGAAGAAGCTCCTCAGGCTCCTGCTCCCGTTCCTCGCCCACCTGTTCGCTCCTCGCCACCTCCCCAAGACACGAGGGGCAAGAAAAGACTTGCTAAGGAAACTGCCCCCCGCAAAGGAGATGACCGTGCCAAGCGAACAAAAGGACAGGGTTCTTCTCAGGTGGGTAAGACTACTGCTCGCTCCTCGACTTTGGAGGAGGTGACCGAGCAGCAGGTTGTTAGTGCGATGATTGCCGGTCAGGGCAGGGGCTCATCTCCCGACAACACGTATTTGGGCTGCGATCCCGTAAAAATGAGGGACTAACGGCTTTTTTCTTTGCATAGGTACCGGAAAAGCGACTACCCTGGTCGTGCAAAAGTACTTCATCAATTCAGTTGCGTGAAGTCCCCTCCGGCACCCCACGAGATTAAGGACTCCCACGTCCGCAGAGCCATAGAGTATGTTCCCCGTTCGTGAACTAAGACGGGCGAGGAAATCCTTCAGAACCAAAGCCTTAGTGATAATGCTCGTCTATTGAGCTACAACGCGAGCCATCAATCAATCTCGGCCCAGCGAGTCTTGGATCAGGCAATCGAGTTAGAGCGAACAAATCGCGGTCTGGGGCGAAGGATCGAGCAAGTTGAAGCGGACCGTGATGCTCAACTGGCTCAACTGAAGAAGAAGGATGAGGAACTGAAGAAGAATGATGAAGAGCTGGCTAAGCTGAAAGCTGACTTTGAGAGAGTCAAGCTTACATGGACGCGGGAGGTGAAGGCCACTGAGGACCGGGAGATGGTAGCGTCTAATGCTTCAGAGAAGCTTAAACTGGATTTGGGCGTCGCTACTGATCGTCTGCAGGTCTTAGTGTAACGCCCCGAATCCGGAGCGTAGCCTTCCTTGGCCATACGCTTCAGATCGAGCCGTCACTTAGTGATATAAGAAAAACTAAGCTATTTTTTTTTTTTTTTAAAACAAATACTTTAACTCAGGTTTATGAAATAACTAATTACGTGACCCAATCGATTGATAAATTTCGCAGCGGAATTAAATTTCTAAGCATGCAAGCCTAAAATAGTCATTTGATAATTTAGCATGCCAAGTCTAAGTAGTAGCACAAATACGATAAGTTTTAGTCAAAAGCATCGAACGTGAAAAGAGTGGTCGCCCGACTTAAAGTACATTCATCCCGAATAAAACTTAGATATTAAAACAGTTATGAGTTTTAGACAGTGGTGGGGAGGTCTGCACTACAGCTGCTCCCAACCCTCCGCATCAGTACCTGAAAATGTTTGTAAAAGTAGGGGGGTGAGATTTTGAATTCTCAGTGTGGGTGATCTGTACGCGATTATGCAAAACAGGTATATTTCGGGCATCTATTACACTATCCTTCAGAACATAAAACAATTGGCACGACTATTTCATCAATGCCTATGGGCAGTCTTAATTTCAACATACCCTGTGAGCAGTCTTAATTTCAACATACTCTGCAGATATGTCTTAATTTCAACATATCCTGTGGGTATATCTTAATTTCAATATACCCTGCGATGCATAGCACCGGGAAAATCACAAGTATAATTTCAGCAAGAAAGCACACCAATTTACACATAATTTCCAGGCAATACAGATATGAACCACCCACCTTTCAAGGAGCTTTTCGTAAAAGTTGGGAACAGCGAGACTTCCGAACTCACAAACGAACCGCACTCAACCTAGCACGAATCTTTATCCATGTTTTAGTCCATTATCTTTTTATACAAATTTTCTTGCATTCTTATGCGTAACACGTTGGTTCTAAAGGACTTTTGGCAAAATTCATACTTTAGTTTCTTTTAGTGCAAGGTTAAGACTTTTAGCCTTAGTGAAGCTTTCACTAAAACACACAATAACACATTTCCATGAGTTAAAACATTCGTCTTAAGATCAAAACCCCTAAACATGACATTGGTTACCAAAGTCCTATCCACATGATACTAAGGTGTTCTAAGTCCTTATTCTATCATGCAAGACACGTATGAGGATTAAACAAAATTAACACTTCAAGTCACTAAGTTGAAAAAATGATGCAGTTTGTTCTTCTAGGTCTTCTACTCATAACTTTGGGTATTTTTCAAAAATACTTAGACACATTCAAAAATAATAAAATTTACACAGTAACTTCATCTTGGAAAGAAGAACACACATAAAAATAGTGCTTGTGCATTTGGTGTGTTTAAAATAGGGTTTTTGGCCTGTTTTCCAACTAGTGCAGAAACTTTTCATGTGTCACAGTAGGTTTTCAGCAGTGTACCATTTACAAGAACATTTTGGTAAAATTAGTTAGACACTTCCTAAAATCATGAAAAAATTTATAGACGTAGCTAACAACCCATAATATTTTAATATGATTTTTAAAAAAAACATTATCTTGCCGATTAGTACCAGATTCTTTCCAAACACGAAGGTGGTTGCAGATCGCCACGTTTTCTTTAAAAATTCATAGATTATTGAAGAAAATTTCAAATCACATGAGACCAGTGGCAAATGAAAGCCACTTTGACCTACTTTCCAAATATGTAAACAACATTCATAAATAACAAGTTTCACGAACGTCGTTTTATTCCAGAAAGCACCATCAGTGCCAACTTCTTCATTTAGGCATGCTCATACTCATATATCTTCCATTCCCACACTTATCATGCCATAAATCTTTCCCTAACATATATCTAGCAAATAACACATTACTTAACACATATTCAAGCATCCAAAAGAAAGTTTGAACCTAGATATCATGCCTTTCTAAGAAAAACACTAAACATGCTCAAAAGACAAGATATTTAGAGTTTTGAGTTGTTGGTTGATAAACCTTTGTAGTTTCTTTCTTGTTAAGCTAGGGGGCCTTATAGCTCTTCAAGTTCTCTTCCTTTGAATGTTAGAAAGTGGTTCTTTGAATGGAAAACCTTGTCTTGGAGCTTTAAGATGAAAAAAAAAAAGACAAGTTAGGATATTGGTTTAGAAATGGAACTTGTAAGAAAGTATAGAGGGAGTGGAGGTTTTCTCTTCATGAAAACCTCAAAACCTTTAAGACTTGGCCATGGATGGATGTTGGAAGGTGGGAGAGGGCCTTCTTCTTCAAGAGAATGGGGAGAAGAATTTCTTTCTCCCCTAGTTGTGGGGTGGCCGAAAGTGGAGAGGAGTGGGGGGGAGATGTGCTGATTTTTTTTTCTTGTGTTCTTGACTTGTGTTTGGTGCAAGACAAGGTCTTAAGTAGGGAGGGGTGTAGTCTTTGAGGGAGGGGATGTTGCACCAACATGGGTAGAAACAAGGTAATAGGAAAAGGAAAAAGGGGGCTTTGACCTTTCCCAACTTGGAGTCATGGCTTGGGGTTGTGGGGAGAAGGTCTCCCCCCACATGGATCGCCCCTTTTTGCAGAAATTTGGGTTTTGGGGGCTGCCATTTGGTGGCCCCCAGTGTTACGGGACGCGGTTTGGTCGAAACTGTATTTTCCGGTGTTGATTTTGCGGCCCGAAAATTAGGGTTTTTATTTGATAATTATACCCGATTTTTGGACGTGTAAATTATTTATTTGGATCGCATTTTACTTACTTTTGAACTCACTCTCGTTTATTTGATTCGTATTTTAAGTGCTAGGAGTGCCTCCGGTTCGGTTTGTTCGCCCGTCGCTTGAAAATTTTAAACTAGAGCACGACGCCTTTATTCGAAGGATTTAAAAAAAATTATAAAGTCGCATGAACATAGTAATAAACACATTTATCCTACCACTTTGGGTCGGGGTATTACATCCTACTCTCCTTAAAAGAATTTCGTCCCCGAAATTTGACTTACTTGGTCATCCCAGGTATTGCGGATATTTTGCTAATATTTCATCCTCTCTTTCCCAAGTTGCTTCTTCTTTTCCGTGTCTACTCCACTGTACTAAAATTAGAGGGACTTCTCTATTTCTCAACTTATGCATTTTCCTTCCTAGAACTTCCACAGGTACTTCCTCATAAGTTAGGTCTCGTCCTATCGCCAAATCTCGGAAATCGACAACGTGCGCGGGGTCGCCCACGTACTTCCTGATCGTGGAAACATGGAACACATTGTGCACTTGTGATAAGTCCGGCGGCAAGGCTAGGCGATATGCGACGTCTCCAACTTTCTCTAATATATCGAAGGGTCCGATGTAGCGGGGTCTCAGTTTGCCCCTCTTCCCGAAACGAATTAATCCTCTCATTGGTGCCACCTTCAGGAAAACCTTCTCTCCAACTTCAAAGTGTAGGTCCTTTCGGCGGGTGTCGGCATATGACTTCTGACGATCTTGTGCAGCTTTAATTCTTTCTTTAATTCGAGAAACGATTTCCACTGATTGCTCCACTAGCTCCGGTCCTAAAATTTTGCGGACTCCTACTTCATCCCAACAGATAGGTGATCGGCATCTCTTTCCATAAAGGGCCTCGAACGGTGCCATTTGTATTGTGGCCTGGTAGCTGTTGTTGTAAGCAAACTCTACCAAGGGGAGGTGAGCTTCCCAACTCCCTTCGAAGTCCAAAGCACAGGCTCTGAGCATGTCCTCCAGGGTCTGAATGGTCCTCTCTGATTGTCCATCGGATTGAGGGTGGTAAGCAGTGCTGAAATTGAGTTGCGTCCCCAAAGCTTGTTGTAAACTTTTCCAGAATTTCGAAGTGAAACGAGGATCTCTATCAGAAACTATCGAAACTGGTACGCCGTGCAATCTGACTACTCCTCCTATGTACAACTGTGCTAGCTTATCTAAGGAGTAAGTCATTCGAATAGGTATAAAGTGGGCCGACTTGGTAAGTCTGTCGACGATAACCCAGATGGCATCGTGGTTCTTCACAGTCTTGGGAAAACCGGTTACAAAGTCCAAGGTGATGTTTTCCCATTTCCATTCAGGTATCTCCAACGGGTGTAGTAATCCTGATGGTCGTTGGTGGTCGGCTTTGACTTGTTGGCAGGTCAAACATTTCTTCACAAAGTGAGCTATCGTCCTTTTCATACCTCTCCACCAAAAATTTTCCTTCAGTCCCCTATACATCTTTGTCTCTCCGGGGTGCACGGCGTAGGGTGAACCGTGTGCTTCCTTTAGAATCTCTTCCATTATTTCTCCATCCTTTGGCACACATATCCGTCGTCCAAACATTAGACTCCCATCGGTATCCACCGCAAATCCCTCGATGGTCCCTTTTTCGGCTCGAATCCTTATGCCATCAAGGAATTTGTCGGTCTTCTGAGCATCCCTAATCCTTTCCCTTAAGGTTGGCTGTAGGTTGAGCGCACAGATCACGGCATCCACACAACATTGGCTTGTGTATTCCAGGCTCATTCGGGCGAAGTCTTTGATCAACGTTGCTTGTTTTGTTGGCATGGAACTGAGTGTCGCCTTCCCTTTCCTACTCAAGGTATCGGCCACTACGTTCGCCTTTCCAGGGTGATAATGGATCGAACAGTCGTAGTCCTTCACCAATTCCAACCATCTCCTCTGTCGCATGTTAAGTTCCTTTTGTGTGAAGAAGTACTTTAAGCTCTTGTGGTCAGTGTAGATTTCACATTTGCCACCATAAAGATAGTGTCTCCAGGTTTTTAGTGCGTGAACTACTGCTGCTAACTCCAGGTCATGTGTTGGGTAGTTCTGCTCGTGAATCTTCAGTTGTCGGGACGCGTATGCAACAACCTTTCCATGTTGCATAAGGACACATCCTAACCCAGACAAGGATGCGTCGGTGTATATCACAAATCCCTCTGATCCTTCGGGGATAGTTAACACCGGTGAAGAAGTTAATCTCTTCTTGAGCTCTTGGAAACTTTCTTCGCAGGTGGGCGTCCAAATGAACTTTTGAGTCTTTTTTGTCAGTTGAGTTAGAGGTCTTGCAATTCGTGAGAAATCCTGAATGAACCTCCTATAATACCCTGCTAACCCAAGAAAACTTCGTATTTCATTGGCATTTATCGGGGTCCTCCAGTCCATTATAGCCTCCAACTTTGCGGGATCCATCTCGATCCCTTTTGATGAGATTATGTGTCCCAAGAACATAACTCTATCAATCCAGAACTCACACTTGCTGAACTTAGCGTAGAGTTTCTCGCGTCTCATTGTCTCTAATACAATCCTGAGGTGCTCCTTGTGTTGCTCCTCGTCCTTGGAGTACACTAGTATGTCGTCGATGAATACGATGACAAACTGGTCTAAGTACTGATGGAACACTCGATTCATCAGGTCCATGAAAACTGCTGGTGCATTCGTCACTCCAAAAGGCATCACCGTAAACTCGAAATGTCCATAACGGGTCCTGAAGGCTGTCTTTGGAATGTCACTCTCCTTGACCTTCAGTTGGTGATAGCCAGACCTCAGATCAATCTTCGAAAACACGCTGGCATTCTTCAATTGATCGAACAGGTCCTCAATTCTTGGTAAAGGGTACTTGTTCTTAATGGTCAGCTGATTCAGGGCTCGATAGTCAATGCACATTCTGTAAGTTCCATCCTTCTTTTTCACAAAGAGAACAGGTGCTCCCCATGGTGATACACTAGGCCTGATGAATTTCTTATCCAAGAGTTCTTGAAGCTGCTCTTTTAATTCTTGTAATTCCTTGGGTGCCATTCTGTATGGTGCTTTTGAAACAGACGTAGCTCCGGGTATCAACTCGATGGAGAACTCCACTTGTTGGTCAGGAGGTGTTCCCGATAACTCTTCTGGAAATACATCTGGGTACTCCCTCACAATGGGTAGGTCTGTTGGTGTCCCTTCTTCCTTCTTCTTTGCTGAGATGTTGACCAGATATCCTTGACATCCCTCCTTTCGTAATAGCTTCCTGGCTTTTATTGCAGATATCACTTGTATCCCAGTCCTGGTTCGGCTCCCGCGGAAGGTGTAGCGTTGTCCGCTCTCAGCTTCGAAGTCTATCTCTCGTTCCGCACACCGAATGGTTGCTTTGTGTTTGGTCAGCCAATCTATTCCCAAGATTAGGTCAAAACCTTTCATCTTAAGGACGTGAAGGTTGGATTCTATATGGTGTCCGTCCAGTTCTATCTTCACCCCTCTCACCTGAGTCTTAATTTCCACTATGTTCCCTGACGGAACACTCACCCTTAAGTTCTCTCCTACTACACACTCTAACTTTAGCTTCTTTCTAAAGTTTTCCGATACGAAGGAGTGAGATGCTCCCGTATCAAACAACACATAAGCAGGTCTTCCAAAAACTCGTAAATTACCTGCCATAGTCTCGTGCTGCTCCGGGTTCTCCTCTTCCCCTTCATCAAGGATGGCATTGACTTGCGCCCTTCCTCCTTGGCCTGGTGCCGGTCCATTCCTCCTCGGTGGTCCGGGTAGGTTAGGGTTTCCCTTGGGCGGTCCGGGCAGACAGTTGTTCGCTGGTGCTCCTGGCGGGCGGTTGTTCATTGGTGGCCCCGGCGGCCGGTAGTTCCCTGCTGGAGGTGGCCTGATTGGGTTGTCGCCCACCGGGAAGTTCCCATTCCGCATCTTCGGGCAGTCCACACGTCTGTGCCCCGGCTGGTGGCAGAAGTAACAGGTTCCACTCCCAGTCAAACAGGTGCCCGTGTGCCTCCTGTTGCACCTTGAGCAGAAAGGCAGCGGTCTTGACCCAGATGGTACAGAGTTACTTCCACGATTGACCAGATTCTGATTTCCCTTAAAACCTGGCTGCCCTCCCCTATTGACAGTCAATGCGGAAGGAGTAGTCTTAAACTCCAACCCCAGACCGATCGAGATTATGAGTGCTCGATCGAAGACCTCATTGTACGTCTGTAGACGCAGTCCGGCAACTATTCCTCCAATTTCTGGCCTCAAGCCCCTCTCAAACCTCCTTGCTTTCCTCTCATCAATACCCACCAGGTGTGGGGCATACCTCGACAGGCGGTTGAACTGTCTCTCGTATTCAGTCACCGAGAGATTTCCCTGGCGGAGGTTCACAAACTCAACCTCCTTCTGATCCCGGAGGGCCTCCGGAAAATACCGGTTCATTATGGCCTCCTTGAAGTCCTCCCAGTTCAGGGCCTGCCTCCCTTCGGCGTTCATGGTGCGTTCAAAAGATTCCCACCATTTGGCGGCATCCTCCGCCAGCTGAAATTGTGCACAGGAGACCTTCTGTGCATCCGAAAGGTTCATGTGCTTGAAAATTCTCTCCAGCTCGGAGATCCATTCTTCTGTAGCCATGGGTCCCTCCTTCCCATTGAGGCGGGGCGGATTCATGCGTCGAAAGGTCTCGACTATCCCAGTAGTCCTTTGTTCCTGCTGAGGAAACGGTACTGGTGGCTGCTGTTGCTGCATGTAGTTCTGCAGCGAGTTGAAGAACTCTCGAGCCATATCGGCCCCCGAAGCAGCATTTGCGGGCTGTGGTTCGGCTGGTGGTGGAGGTTGTTGTCCTACAGATTCGGCTGACTGTTCCTCGTTCCTAGAACGGTTGCGAGGTCTACCGCGGGGTCTTCCTGGTGCCATCTAGACAGGGTGCTGAAAAGAAAAGAAATAGATATTATTTCATATATATAGGTATGATCAAATTCAAATCCAACCCAATCAAGTCAACAATAGTTTACTAGCACCAATTATACATTTGGAGTCTTCGAGACCGGAACGTACTGTCTAGCTCAGCAGCACGGTCACGAACTCTATCTTTTGTAAGTTAGGGAACTAGTAACGCACATCATAAAACAGTAATTGGGCAAAAATAAACGGGTAGAATAAAGTAGCTCGCAACAAACGAGGTACATCAAATACATAGATATTAGGTTAAAATTGGGAACTAAGTCCCTATATCCAAAGTACATATATCGAAAATAGAATACGAGTTCTAGCCTTCCTAGGCTTCTAGTACTAAGTTAGAATAAATACATACAACTCAAAAGTCTGACAACTAAAGGTAGAAAAAGTAGTCTAGTCTAGGCGGGGGGCCTTGCTAGGTCCGGACTGGTCAGGGTCTCGGACAGTGTCTGTGGAGTCAATCTCAGACTCCTCATCAGGGTTTGCTAAGGCGGGGTCCTCGTTCGGATCAGATTCAGTTCCCAAGTCTATGAAGCCTGTCTCTTCCCACAGATTTTCAGCCTCGATTTTTGCCCACCGGGCATCCTTCCGACGGTCCTCTTTCTTACTTTCCTTCCTCTCGATTTTTCTCTTCAGTCTCTTCACTTCCTTTCGGCGTACTTCGTGTTCATTGTGGGCCGTGGCGAGCACCTCTTGGGCCTCCGTGAGCCGACGGTAGCTCTCCTCGAACTCACTCTGAGCATAGGCAAGCTCCTGTTTGAGCTCCTGAATGGCCCCGTTATACAGCTCAGCGCACTCCTCCGAAATGATACTGCGACGGATCGCACTCTGGCGCTGGTCATGAGCGTCCATTGCGGCTTGGACCTCGCGGTGAAGCTCATCGACAAAGTATGGGAAATGGATACGGATCCCATGGACGGAGCTGCTACTAGTCGCACGGTCGAGTGCGGTAGTGGCGTGGGGCCGGAACTGAGGGTGCACTGCCCCGTACAAGTGGTGGATGGCAGCCCACCTAGAGTCTACGTAGCCTTCAGCAGCGGCGCGGGCTCGTAAGACGTCAAAACGATGCGTGAACTCGGTAATGGGCTCGTCGGATTCCTGGGCTACTGCTAGGTATCGGTGCGTGTAAGTCATGATCCTAGGTTCCTCGTAAGTAGGGAATGGTTCTAAGTCAGTTCTAATAAAGAAAACGAGAAACTATATATCTTAAAATTTTATAGTAACAGATGTAATAATCAAAATACATTCTACACATGCTTAAAAATAAACCTTCGTCTCCTGAAATTTATCATGCGATGCAATAACCTCATAAACATAAAATTTCTATCTTTTTCACTACATCATATATTCGTACGCAAGGCAAGAATCATCATTCATGAAATACTTCAAAAATCACGTAAATTCGAAATTTTTGTAAAGCGGTAATCATACCTGGAGGTTCGGTCGCGACTGTAGACATACCTTCCCACACTGTTACTAATGAACGTAAAAATTTTTTTTTTTTTTTTTTTTTAAAGGGTGTTTCCTAAGACACAAAGACTCAGACAAAAATTCCTTTATAAAGTAATTCATTTGGTCCGACGGTTTGAACCTGGCTTTGATACCACCTGTAACGCCCCGAATCCGGAGCGTAGCCTTCCTTGGCCATACGCTTCAGATCGAGCCGTCACTTAGTGATATAAGAAAAACTAAGCTATTTTTTTTTTTTAAAAAAACAAATACTTTAACTCAGGTTTATGAAATAACTAATTACGTGACCCAATCGATTGATAAATTTCGCAGCGGAATTAAATTTCTAAGCATGCAAGCCTAAAATAGTCATTTGATAATTTAGCATGCCAAGTCTAAGTAGTAGCACAAATACGATAAGTTTTAGTCAAAAGCATCGAACGTGAAAAGAGTGGTCGCCCGACTTAAAGTACATTCATCCCGAATAAAACTTAGATATTAAAACAGTTATGAGTTTTAGACAGTGGTGGGGAGGTCTGCACTACAGCTGCTCCCAACCCTCCGCATCAGTACCTGAAAATGTTTGTAAAAGTAGGGGGGTGAGATTTTGAATTCTCAGTGTGGGTGATCTGTACGCGATTATGCAAAACAGGTATATTTCGGGCATCTATTACACTATCCTTCAGAATATAAAACAATTGGCACGACTATTTCATCAATGCCTATGGGCAGTCTTAATTTCAACATACCCTGTGAGCAGTCTTAATTTCAACATACTCTGCAGATATGTCTTAATTTCAACATATCCTGTGGGTATATCTTAATTTCAATATACCCTGCGATGCATAGCACCGGGAAAATCACAAGTATAATTTCAGCAAGAAAGCACACCAATTTACACATAATTTCCAGGCAATACAGATATGAACCACCCACCTTTCAAGGAGCTTTTCGTAAAAGTTGGGAACAGCGAGACTTCCGAACTCACAAACGAACCGCACTCAACCTAGCACGAATCATTATCCATGTTTTAGTCCATTATCTTTTTATACAAATTTTCTTGCATTCTTATGCGTAACACGTTGGTTCTAAAGGACTTTTGGCAAAATTCATACTTTAGTTTCTTTTAGTGCAAGGTTAAGACTTTTAGCCTTAGTGAAGCTTTCACTAAAACACACAATAACACATTTCCATGAGTTAAAACATTCGTCTTAAGATCAAAACCCCTAAACATGACATTGGTTACCAAAGTCCTATCCACATGATACTAAGGTGTTCTAAGTCCTTATTCTATCATGCAAGACACGTATGAGCATTAAACAAAATTAACACTTCAAGTCACTAAGTTGAAAAAATGATGCAGTTTGTTCTTCTAGGTCTTCTACTCATAACTTTGGGTATTTTTCAAAAATACTTAGACACATTCAAAAATAATAAAATTTACACAGTAACTTCATCTTGGAAAGAAGAACACACATAAAAATAGTGCTTGTGCATTTGGTGTGTTTAAAATAGGGTTTTTGGCCTGTTTTCCAACTAGTGCAGAAACTTTTCATGTGTCACAGTAGGTTTTCAGCAGTGTACCATTTACAAGAACATTTTGGTAAAATTAGTTAGACACTTCCTAAAATCATGAAAAAATTTATAGACGTAGCTAACAACCCATAATATTTTAATATGATTTTTAAAAAAAACATTATCTTGCCGATTAGTACCAGATTCTTTCCAAACACGAAGGTGGTTGCAGATCGCCACGTTTTCTTTAAAAATTCATAGATTATTGAAGAAAATTTCAAATCACATGAGACCAGTGGCAAATGAAAGCCACTTTGACCTACTTTCCAAATATGTAAACAACATTCGTAAATAACAAGTTTCACGAACGTCGTTTTATTCCAGAAAGCACCATCAGTGCCAACTTCTTCATTTAGGCATGCTCATACTCATATATCTTCCATTCCCACACTTATCATGCCATAAATCTTTCCCTAACATATATCTAGCAAATAACACATTACTTAACACATATTCAAGCATCCAAAAGAAAGTTTGAACCTAGATATCATGCCTTTCTAAGAAAAACACTAAACATGCTCAAAAGACAAGATATTTAGAGTTTTGAGTTGTTGGTTGATAAACCTTTGTAGTTTCTTTCTTGTTAAGCTAGGGGGCCTTATAGCTCTTCAAGTTCTCTTCCTTTGAATGTTAGAAAGTGGTTCTTTGAATGGAAAACCTTGTCTTGGAGCTTTAAGATGAAAAAAAGACAAGTTAGGATATTGGTTTAGAAATGGAACTTGTAAGAAAGTATAGAGGGAGTAGAGGTTTTCTCTTCATGAAAACCTCAAAACCTTTAAGACTTGGCCATGGATGGATGTTGGAAGGTGGGAGAGGGCCTTCTTCTTCAAGAGAATGGGGAGAAGAATTTCTTTCTCCCCTAGTTGTGGGGTGGCCGAAAGTGGAGAGGAGTGGGGGGGAGATGTGCTGATTTTTTTTTCTTGTGTTCTTGACTTGTGTTTGGTGCAAGACAAGGTCTTAAGTAGGGAGGGGTGTAGTCTTTGAGGGAGGGGATGTTGCACCAACATGGGTAGAAACAAGGTAATAGGAAAAGGAAAAAGGGGGCTTTGACCTTTCCCAACTTGGAGTCATGGCTTGGGGTTGTGGGGAGAAGGTTTCCCCCCACATGGATCGCCCCTTTTTGCAGAAATTTGGGTTTTGGGGGCTGCCATTTGGTGGCCCCCAGTGTTACGGGACGCGGTTTGGTCGAAACTGTATTTTCCGGTGTTGATTTTGCGGCCCGAAAATTAGGGTTTTTATTTGATAATTATACCCGATTTTTGGACGTGTAAATTATTTATTTGGATCGCATTTTACTTACTTTTGAACTCACTCTCGTTTATTTGATTCGTATTTTAAGTGCTAGGAGTGCCTCCGGTTCGGTTTGTTCGCCCGTCGCTTGAAAATTTTAAACTAGAGCACGACGCCTTTATTCGAAGGATTTAAAAAAAATTATAAAGTCGCATGAACATAGTAATAAACACATTTATCCTACCACTTTGGGTCGGGGTATTACACTTAGAGACGGAGCTAGTTGGTCTGGTGGAGAGAATGGAGTCTCTAAAGGTCCACGTCGACCAGCTGGAAAAGAAGAATAAGCGTGCCATCTCTTACACTACATATGTGCAAGATGTTACCGATATGTGCATATGCTGACAGTGTGAGGAATGTGAAGTACGCTTTGGATAACGGTCTAGATGTGATGACTTCGACCATTAAAGACTTCACGGACTACGTTACTGACAACCCTCCGGCTCCTGGCTTTGAGATCCCGGTGGCTGATTTAGGAGAGATGGGGGTTAACTTGGGTGTTTTCAAAGATGATGTCCGCATAATAGCCCCTAAGGAGAGAGTGGAGGCGGATAGGGACATGACAATCTTTGAAGCTCTGGGCCCCCTTCTCCCGAATCCTCTTGGTGAAACAAGCTCCTCCGCTGCAGTAGGTGAGCAGCAGGCCTCTGGGGTCAATGTGCAAGATGTTCAAAATCCTCCTCCTTCTCAAGATCCACCAGCACCACCTGCTCCGTCAGCTACCGAGACTTAGATTTTACTTTACCTTTCTTAGTTGATGTAGTAGGGTAACACTTGTATGTTTTCCCTTTTTCGTGTAACTCTGGCTTTTATGAATGAAGATTGCACTCTTACTTTACTGTTTGCCTTTTATTCAACTTTGCTTAAGTGTTCCCTTTCTTGATTGAAGGTTTAAATACTTTTCCTTTGCAGATGTATGTATATTAAGTATGTATGAGCCTATTTGATTCTTTTGAAGAACTTGGCTTTTGTCATACTTCTTTTTACGCCCTATTGCTCGGCACTTGCCATATTTGTGCTTAAATGCATTTAGCTTTGGGACGAGCAACTATGTATCAACTTATGCCCTGCTGCTCGCCTCCACCATATTTTTGCTTTATGCATTTAGTATCTTGGGCGAGCAACTCTCTGTGAGGGGGCGATCAGGTGGGGCTTCTGAGTCTCATGGACCCTGTTGGGATATTGTCAGTTTTGATTAAGATCCCAAAGCCCCTGAAAAGATGTTTGCCTTAATCTGTCTTTGTCAGGCTAGTCTTGATTAGGATTAATACTTAGTCATTTTACTCTTCACAGGTACTCAGTGAGAGGAGAACTCACTGGAGATAATCAAGACTCAGAGCCTGAAGACGAAGAGCACCATCCTAAACTTATGGCAGTCCTCTAAGCTGGCTGAGTAAGTGTCAGCGATGAAGAGTATGACCCTGAGGTCATTACTAACTCAATCCTGAAGGGAACAGGATATCACTGAGTTTATGGGAAGACTTGGAGTAGAGCCAAGCAATGCAAAAGGAATTTCAGCGTCAGGACAAGACTGGTGGGCTCAAGACAAAATGAACTTAATAAGACAAGCCTGAAGCTCAGGAATAAGTTCTGACATTCTCACCAACCTGATGACGTGGACCAATCCGAGAAGGACACGCACGTACGGAACCTGACATGAAGACTGAATTCAGACTGCATATTCAACGGGAAAGCATTCAATGTGCATTTAATGCAAATACCAAATCCATGCAAGGACGGCTGCTGCATGGAGATATGTCCATTTGAAGCCTCTCTACATAGATGACTCGAAGGCTATCTCTCCAACGGATAGTTTTTCAAATCACCTATAAATACAGAAGGCCTTGAACCCATTCAAGGTTACGGGAAATTTCCAAGCCATAAATTACTCAAACTCTCAAGCATTCAAAGCATTCAATCCTTAAGAAGAAGCACTTGAAACCATCTAAATTTCCCAAGTGTTTCTTAGCAACCGAGAGTTACTCTGTATTCCAAGAGCTAAATAGCATTATCTTAAGCTTAGAGAGATTATCCAATCCTTAGCATAGCCTTGCCTAGTAAGGATAATCTCAACTTAGTTGGAATCCAAATTGAAACCAAAACCCTAAGTTAGGTTTGTTGGGAGTAAGTCAGTTAGTGTGTTAGTAAGTGGAGTTGTATAGATCAGTGAGGATAGCTGGTCTTGGTGCACCTTGGCACGTTAAAAACAAGAATCCCTTGAGTGGATTTCCTGTTAAGTCAGGCCGTGGACGTAGGAGCTTGAGACTCTGATCCACGTTAAACTCCCTGTGTTCTTACTGCTTTGATATTGTGCATACTTGCCATATTATTTGTTCATTCATTGCATTCAAGTTTATCAGGCCTGAATCAATCAGGCTGATCTTCAAAAGAGCACTGCCCTACTAAACACTATTCAGAATTGAGTAAAACAAGTTTTTCAGAAAGCAAACTAAACAAGACTTTAAACTTTCAGGGCTCAAACATTTCCGCACTGAACTTGAACTGATAGTTAGCCAACTGACCCGCACCAAGTGCAGTCAGTAGGTGTGTTATCAGCTCCTAGTTCTTTACCACTCTGAGTAAAGGGGACTCAGTCAGTTTTAAGTTGAAAAATTGGTATACGTGTATTCCCCCCCCCCCCCCATACACGTATTCCTCAGTCTTGTACCGGGACCAACAAGTGGTATCAAAGCAGTGGTTCGAAAGACCACTGACTTTGAATACTAATAGTTTTAGAGGAGAAACTGTTGGTGGTCACTGAACAGATCTGAGTTTGCTTTTCATAAAACTTGCATCATCATGACTTCGAGGAGACTTGAAGCCTCGTTACCTGAATTCTCTGTGTCTAACTTTGTCTATTGGAAGTTCAGATTAGAAGCACATCTAGATGCCATCCATGACCAGATGTCGCGCGTACTCAGGGAGGGACCGATCAAGATCACTATTCTTAACGTCAGAGGACTGGGATATGAGGATCTTGCGATTGGCGTGCAGGTTCCTAAAGAAAGGAAAGACATGACCAACGATGAAATCAAGATGGTGGGACTTGACAACGTCGCCAGAAACATCATCTTGCATACGGTGCCCTTCGAGGAGTCGGCTAGGCTAATGAACTTAAAGACGGCAAAGGAGGTTTGGGATGAGCTGACAAGGATGTGTGAGGGATCTGAAAAGATCAAGGAGAACAAGAGAAACATTGTCATTCAGAAATTCGAGGCGTTCGAGATGCTGCCTGACGAAAGCATAGATCAAATGGAGTCTAGATTCATCAAGTAGATGAATGAGTTGGTGATGCTGGACAAGGATGTCCCAAGGAGAGATGTTGCTTCAAAGATCCTGAATGCCCTTCCTGAGAGATGGGACAACAGTGTAATTATGCTTAAGAACACTCAGGATATGAGTAACATAACTTCTGCTTTACTTTTTTCAGAGCTCAAAGCGCTTGAATTCGATCTTAACAAAAGAAAGAAGAAAGTTCAGTCAGAAGAGAAAGTGAAGGAGAAAACTCCTGAGAAAAGTGTGGCGTTCAAGGCCAGGTCTGAACCTGTTGAGCCCTCATCAAACTCTTCATCAAAGTCATTGATGGAGATGAGCAGGGAAGAACTCGCTGAGGAGTACAGCCTGATGGCCAGACGATTTGACAAGCTCAATTCCAGGTTTGGTCGTTATAAAAAGTTTTATCAGGACTCATGTGACAGGAAACCTAAAGGAACCCACCAAAGCTCGAGGAGATATGAGGAGCGAAGGAACACTGACCAGAGGAGAGAACGTGGTGATGAAAGGAGATATTCTGAACCAAAACCTGAAAGAAGAGACGAACAGAGACATACTCGCGATGATAGATATCCAACCAAGGCTGAAAGCTCACCAAGAACCAGGGAACCTGACTCAAGGAGGAACCCTGAACCAAGAAAAGAAAGAGTAAGTGAGCAGGTAGCATGTTACAACTGTAACAAGATTGGTCACTATCAGTACGACTGCCCGGAGCTGAGTGCAAGGGAAAGAGAGGAAAGGAGAGCCACTAGGGATCTAAGATCTGCTGATCGGAGAGCGATGGTCGCTGAAGATGCAACATATTCTGACGGTCCTGCTGAGAGGTCACCTAAACTCTTCTCAGATGACGAGTACGATGATGTCTGTCTAATGGCTAGGGATGAGCCTGAGGTAACATCAAATTCTGTTTGTGCTTCTTACACTGGTCAAAATCCTGAGCTTAGCTCAGAGTCAGTTAGAGAAATGAACCTTCAGATCTGTCTTGATCAATTGATGGTTGATTTCTCCAGACTACAGGAAACTAATGTCTTCTTGGTAGAGGAGAACAAGAAATTGAGTACTGAGGTTCAAAACCTGAACGAACAACTCACTCAGTCTGATCTTAAAGAATCAGCTCAAATTGTGAGACTAACTCAGGAGATTGATTTAATCAACGCTGAGCGTCTTCCAAGAGAGAAGATTCTGAAGGAACTGGCTGACGAAGAGCTGGCCAGGAAGGAAGAACTGAAAGCACTTAAGAGTAAGTTTGATGACCTCTTTACCAGACATGAAATCCTGAAAAAGAGTGAGGACTCTCTCAAGAAAAAGGTTGCAGCAATGAATAAATCCTCAGTGGCTAGAGAGGAAATAAATAACAGCCAGATTCTTGGGAACAAGAAAAAGGGACTTGGATATGTCCCTGAGAAATCCTCACAAGGTCAGTCTCATGTTGCGTCAGGGAGCAACACTGAGAGGGTATTTGTTCAGACAGGCCAGAGTGCACCTAAGGTTGTACTCCAGGCCCGTCAAACTGATAAGGGCAAAGAAACCGTTGACACAGTCAGGGTAGCTCCTAAGGTAGCTAAGCCAAAACCCAAGGGAAAGGCGAAGCAATCTAAGGAAGCCCCTGAAAGCTCAGGCCAGGGAAAACCTCAGCGAAAGCAGAGGAAGACTCAGGCCAAGAGCCCTCAGACTGGTCAGCGAGGGTACCATCATGCTTGGCAATACCAACCGGGAAGGCCAAACATGATGACACCCCCGTGGTTTTGGCATCCTGGGGCCTTTAACTGTTTTCTTTTCCCTCACTTGCCTAGGGGGAATAGAAATCAGGGTCCTTATCAAGAACAAGACCCAAGACCTGCTGCACCCAGACCTAGGAAGAACAGGAAGCCAGCCCAAAAGGCACCCACTCAGGCTCCTGTGAAGCCTAAGTCTAACACTCATACACCATCTTCCTCTCAGGCAAAGAAGAAGAAAGTTGTGTATGTCGATGTTTCAGGGAGACAGATTTACCACTCTGAGGCAATCAGGGTTGTGAAGCAAGTCTGGATCCCGAAGGGTACATCTGACACGATAGGACCCAACACCCAATGGGTACCTAAAGCCTGATTTGCTTGCAGGCGGCTGTGGATCACAACAAGAGGAGAGGAGACTCAATCAAAGTTGTTTGGTACCTAGACAGTGGTTGCTCAAGGCACATGACTGGACTGAAAAGTCTTCTCCAAGAATATCAAGTTAAAGATGGTCCACAGGTAACCTTTGGTGATAACTCAAAAGGTGTTACTAAAGGTTTTGGTGTTTTGATAATAGGTACAGTCAGAGTGGAAAATGTGTCCTTTGTGGAAGGACTGAAGCATAACCTGTTGTCAGTAAGTCAATTCTGTGACAAAGGGTTCAGTGTTGAGTTCTCTTCGAATATTTGTTCAGTCAAGGACAAATCAACACAAGTGCTTCTATCAGGTATAAGGAAAGGTAATGTTTATCTCGCTGATTGGAGCAGCACTATTCCTAATACTTGTCTTGTTGCTAAAAGCTCTCTAGAGCTCAGTTGGTTATGGCATAAAAGATTAAGCCACCTGAACTTCAAGATTCTTAACAAAATTTCTAGACAGTCACTTGTTGATGGTCTACCTAATGAAGTTTTTAGCAAAGATCACGTGTGCAAAGCTTGTCAGGAAGGGAAGCAGGTCAGAGCATCATTCAAAGAGAAAGCTTCTTATTCCACTGACATGATACTTCAGCTCTTGCACATGGATTTATTTGGTCCCATAACACCTGTGAGTATGAATGGTAGGAAGTATACCCTTGTGGTTATTGATGATTATTCTAGATATACTTGGGTTATTTTCTTGTTAAATAAGAAAGAAACACAGGTGAAGCTTCCAGAGTTGCTCAGGAGACTCAGCAATGAGAAGAATCAGTCCATTACTAAGATCAGATCTGACAAGGGTACTGAATTTATAAATTCATATATTTCTGACTTCTGTAATGAACTTGGTATAGCTCATGAGACTTCTGTAGCTAGAACCCCACAACAGAATGGTGTCGCTGAAAGGAGGAATAGGACACTGAAGGAAGCTGCAAGGACCATGCTGGCTGAGTCAGGATTGCCTAAGAAATTCTGGGCTGAGGCAATCAACACTGCATGCTACACTCAGAACAGATCCATGCTGAACAAACAACACGCTCAGACCCCATATGAGACATGGAACAAAAGGAAACCTCATATTTCTTATTTTCATGTATTCGGTTGTAAGTGCTTCATCCTCAACAATGGGAAGACCCAATTGAAAGCCTTTGATAGAAAATCTGATGAAGGAATATTCTTAGGATATTCTGAAGTTAGTAAAGCCTTCAGGGTTTATAATTGTAGGACCCTTGTTGTGGAAGAATCACCCCATGTTGTCTTTGATGAATCTGCTAATGAGTCTAGGGCAAAGATGTTGAATCCTGACACAGAGGAGGTCACAAGGAGTGTGACAAGGCTGAGCTTGAAGAATCAACCTGATCCCAAGATCAAGACTGTGCCAATTCCAAGATGGGATGATGATGACGATCAGGATGATGAATCAAGTGCCACTCCTAAGCCCAGCGCATCAGGGATTGTTGAGCCTCAGACTGAGGAACAGGCTCAACCTGAGGTAAGCACCGTCTATGAAGATGCTGTTGCAGCTGAGACGGTTCCTGAGTCACCTAATCAAGGGGGAATCAATGTCCCTGACATTTAACTTGTTAATCCCTTTGGTATAGACTCAGGATCATCCCCTTCTGTTCAATTTCCTGAATTTCATGAGCCTGTAGACACTAACATTGCAGGTACCTCAGGAACAACTCCTGGCAAGAGAACATGGTTAGAAGATCATCCCATTGATCAAATCATTGGTGATCCAGCTGAGGGAGTCAGGACCAGACGGTTCCATGGTGAGAGTGCATTGTTCTGTTATTTTCTCTCTGAACAAGAGCCTCAGAACATTGAAGAAGCTCTCACTGACTCGAACTGGATCATTGCCATGCAAGAGGAGTTGAATCAGTTCACAAGGAATCAGGTTTGGGAACTGGTAGATAGACCTAGGCATCAAGGTGTGATTGGTACCAAGTGGGTCTTTAAGAACAAGAAGGATGAAAATGGTGTTGTGGTAAGGAACAAGGCTAGACTGGTTGCAAAAGGGTATTGTCAGTCTGAAGGAATAGACTATGATGAGACTTTTGCTCCAGTGGCTAGGTTGGAAGCTATCAGGTTGTTCCTTGCCTATGCAACATATAAGAAGTTCAAGGTGTATCAAATGGATGTCAAGAGTGCCTTCCTGAATGGTGTACTCAATGAAGAGGTATATGTTGAACAACCTCCCGGGTTTGAGGTTGGAGATAGAGTATACCATTTGAAGAAAGCACTCTATGGACTTAAGCAAGCACCAAGGGCTTGGTATGATACCCTCTCTCAATTTCTGACAGATCATGGGTTCAAGAAGGGAACTGTGGATAGGACCTTGTTCAGGATTACTGAAGGTGATGACATTCTCTTGGTCCAGATTTATGTGGATGACATAATATTTGGATCACCAAATCATCAGCTCTGTGAGAAATTCTCTAAGTTGATGACTGGTAAATTTGAGATGTCCATGATGGGAGAGATGAACTTCTTCTTAGGATTGCAGGTCAAGCAGACTGATCAAGGTATATTCATTAATCAGGCCAAGTATACAAGAGACTTGATTCATAAGTTTGGTGTTCAGAACAGCAATCCAGCCAGGATCCCTATGAACACAAATTGGAAGATGGATCCTGACACTGAAGGGACTTCAGTAAACCAGACTGAGTATCGTGGGCTGATAGGTTCTTTGTTGTACCTGACTGCAAGTAGGCCTGACATTACGTTTGCAGTTGGTGTGTGTGCTAGGTATCAGTCTGATCCCAAGAGAAGTCATTTGGAGGCTGCTAAGAGGATACTCAAGTATTTGAAAAGGACAGTCAATATGGGACTATGGTATCCTTCAGATGACAACTTAGAACTGACAGGCTATTCAGATGCAGATTATGGAGGCTGTAGGATTGATAGGAAATCAACCTCAGGGACATGTCAGTTTTTGGGAAGTAAGTTGATCTCGTGGTTTAGTAAGAAGCAGAATTCAGTGGCGACATCCACGACTGAGGCTGAGTATATGGCTGCAGGTAGTTGTTGCGCTCAGATTTTATGGTTGAGGCAACAGTTGAGGGACTACCAAGTGTTTGCTAATCAGGTTTCAATCTATTGTGATAACAATAGTGCTATAGCAATTACTCAGAACCCAGTGCTTCACACAAGGTGCAAGCATGTGGATATTGGACACCACTTCATTCGAGATCATATGGAGAAGAAAGATATTAGGATGGAGAAGATTCACACTGACAGGCAAAGAGCTGACATCTTGACTAAGCCTTTGGCTGAATCGAGGTTTATGGAACTGTCAGTGGAGTTAGGACTCTTAGATCCGGGAGAGAAGTCAGTGTAGGTTTTTAGGGGGAACTCAGGCCAGACTCGACTCAGCGAGGTATCAGGTGCTACAATGTCACCCTGACAGGTATGAGTTCTAACCTGAGTCTTGTGAATTTCAAGCGTCTCCCTGAGTCCTTCGTCCTGAAAATCTTTATTAAATGCATTCCGTTTTCATTAAAAGCGCGCCTTTTCATATTTAAAACCCACGCGCACGGAGCATTTAATGCTACAATTACTTTTTCATATACGTGTCCGTTTTATACGGAATATGACTGATATGGGGTTTAATTGAAGCTGAGATTAATCATGGCCCTTCATTTCAAAACCTTTCGAATTCAGTGATCAATCTCAACCCCACGTTTGAGTAACTGACTTAGTCTTATCAATCAAGAGTGCCATTTGAGGTTTTTACGCAAACACAATGCACAATCTGCACACTGAGTTTTCTCTTGCTCAAACACAGAAATTTCAAAAATCTCTTCTTTCAAAACAATGGCATTCCTTGATTCCAACTGGACAACCGACAAGATTGTGGACGTTGTCGAAAAGAAGCTGGTACACATGGAGCAAGTCATCTCCATGGAAGGTATCTGTCTCACAGTTGAGGAAATCAAACCAGTATTCAAGTGGATTTCCGATGCTGGGTTGGAAACATACTTCACCACCCACCCCATCTCCGTGCTTCCAAGGACAGTTGTGGAAGCATACTTAAACTTGTTCTTACGGAAGGGGAAGTTTTCAAGAAGGTGACTGCGCTGAAGCCGACAGGAGAGAAGGACGGCGACGGGGAGCCTTTTTACAACACAGAGGTGGTCACTATTAACATCAGGCAGGCGGTGAGGGAAGTCTTCAAATTGCCATCCTCAGGCATCAACCCAAAAACGTACAAGGAAAACTCGGAGGGAGAATTCCTTGGGAAATGGACCAAATCTGGGTCATCAGAGTTCAAGGCCCGTCAGAACAAGAATACTTTGAAGCCTGAGTACAGGGCTCTGGTGGACTTGGTGTCCAAGATGGTGATGGGAGCAACTGGCTCTCACGAGCAGTTGAGTCTACCCAAACTAAGACTCATGGGAGCAATCGCTGATGGAGTGGAAGCGAACTGGGAGCAGTTCTTCCTCGATCAACTCCATCAGGCCGGGTTGGACAAGCTTACGCGAGATGAGGAGAAGAAGCACATTTCTGTCAGTGTCATCTTGCCATTCGGCACGAGGATGTCCATCCTGATTGCCCATGCTTGCCATGGGTATACCTTCGATTTTGAGGACTGTCTCTCCTCAAAGAAGGTAATGTTTTCCTCACTGAGTGATACCTATTCAGTGCTAGGGCTGACTGATCCCAATGCGAAAGCAAAAGGTCAGGCCAAAAAGCCGACTGGTAAGACCAAGAGAGTGGCAACCAGTCTCATTGAAAGGGTAGATGAGCTCTTTGAGAGGAGTAAGGAAGTAGAAGAGGTGGAGCAGCCTGAGGTGGACGCGGCTGAGAAGAAGAAGAAGAGGGTGAAGATCGTGCTGTCAGGGAAGAGCACGAAATCAGGGACTGAGTCTGATCCCAAGAAGGTCGGGTCTGAGGCTGAGGGAACTGACGATGACGTCAGAAAGGAGGTGGATGCTCAGGGAGAGAGGCCCCTAAAGAGACTTAGAAAGGGAACCGGAAAGTCCCCAGCTAAGAAGCTGCCTGAGGTGAGTGAGAGGGAGAAGTCAAGCTCTCCTGGAGCCTCTAACTTGGAGGAAGTAAGAAAGACTGTCGAGACGGCTGAGTCGTTGCAGCCTGAGACAGCACCCACTCAAACACTCCCACACCCTGAAACCCAAACACCTTCCATCCCTGACCCCACACCTCAAACCCCCCAACCACCCCAAACCTCAGAGCCAAATCATCCTACTGAGTCAGCGCCATCAAATTCACCTACGAATGAGCCTGACCAGTCAGCCGAGCCAAACCTTCCAAACCCCACAGACTTTCCATCATACCCCAATCCCAAAGACTGTCCCAAATCCATTTCAGCTGAAGAGGATGAATTCCTTGAAGTGGAGGAGGAGGAGTTAGATGAGCACATGGCGGGTGGGATTCTTGAGAACACACTCAGGGGGAATGCCACAGAATGGGCAGGAAAGTGCTGGGCTGGGCTGTACAAGTACACTGAGCTGCTAGCGTATGTGATTGAGCTCAAGGTTTGGTTGGATTTCAAACAATCAAACATGCAGGAGCAGCATCTGCTAGTGGACGCTCGTGGCTGGGAGCATTGGGAGACGGAGGAGGCCAAGATTTGCTCCTTCTTTGGACTGACTAGCTGGCTTCAACTTTTGAACTTTGACAACCTGAAGCAGTTAGTAGCTGATATGATGTCCAAAAGCAAGGCTGACCTCCTGTCTGATGACGAGAAGGATGGTGAGGAGGATGATGAAGCTCAGGGTGGAGCTATGGAGAAGGCAGTGGAGGAGACTGCACAGGAGGTTGATGAGATGATCTCTGAGCCTCAGGCTTAGGGGAAAGTTGATAAGGACACTGGTGCCAAGGGTGGACCAGTGGCTGAGGATGTTTTGAACATCTCAGCTGCCAATGAGACATCTGTCGATGAAGGGATTCCCTGCCCTAAGACAAGAGAGGAAGATGTTGAGGCATCCAAGGAGACTCTCAGTTCCGAGGGACAAGTTCCCAAGGTTCAAGTTAGCTTAGCTGAGCCTGAGCAGGCGGCTTTGACTACTTCACAACTGCCTTCAGTGCACCTTGAAGAAGGGACTGATGATGCAGGGGCTGACAAGGGAAAACAGCCAATCACTGATGCGGCCGTTGATGATGAAGATGTGATAATAACCGGGGTCGGACGTGCTGAATTTACAAGCATAGTGGAGGTCAAGCAGGAGAAAACCACATAAAATCTAGCTGAACTTCAGGAGGAAGTGATGAGGCTACGAGCTGAAAAAAAAAGACTCCAAGGCCCTGGCAAAATACATCAGGTGGACAAAGTCAGCCTACAACACCCTTGCCAACAGGGAGCTGATTTTGCTAAAGAGAACGATGACTGACACGGCTAAGTCAGTGAAGAATGAGAGGAAGCGTACCAAGAAGATGCTTAGGAACACTCTCAAGAAACTTGATGAGAGGGATGCGATCAGGGATGAGAGGTTGAATCAGGCAGTTGACAGGCTTGCAGTTCAGACTGGGGCTATTGTCACTCAGGCCATGAAGGACTCAGCATCCAAACTGGAGCTGGAGTCAGGGAGGTTGGATTGCATCTCTCAGTCAGTGGCAGACATTTTAGCAAAGGCCACTGACGAGTCTGCAAAGATTCTAACTGAGGCCAGCAGAGTCAGCGGTGAGTCCTTGAAGGTGGAAGAAAGGATCACCAAGGCTGAACAAAGTCTCCAACTCTCTATGGAGGTCTTTGAGAAGAAAGTCAATGTTGCTATCAGTTCGGTTTCTTACGCAGGCACTGGAATTTTGATGGGAGTTGAATTATTGAAGGAGGGAATTAATGATGTCCATTCCCTAGCCTCCTTTGTAATCAACAGCGGATCTGACGCATTCCCATCCGAGGCCAATGATGATGCCAAAAAGGGGGAAAAGAAGAAAAGATCCCGCCCTGAGGCATCGGAGGCAGTCAATCAAGGTGAGACCGTTCTAGCTGACCCTGAAGCCAATCCTGGAGGGAACATATTAAGGGTGAGGAAGTCAGCTAGGCTAGCGGCAATGGAGAAGGAAGGAGAGGAAGTTGTTGCCAGGCTGAGGGAGGAGGCAACAAAGGCAAAGGCTGATGAACCTTTCAAGCAACAACCTGAGCCAGTTCAGAGAGCGTCTCCCATGAGCTCAAGGAAGAATCCCATCACTTACTCAGGGGAGTTGGAGGCGGAGTTATGTGCTGAAGCATGGGGAGATCACTCTGAGAAATCTGAGGCTATGCGCAGAGCTGAAATTGCTCAGAAGGAAAAGATGTGCATCCTAGAGAAAAAGGTTGAGAAGCTGACAGACATCACTGAGCTTTAACAACGAGAACTGGATGATGCAGTGATCAACTTGCTAAGGAGGAAGAAGGCGAAGCCTGAGCCTAGGAAGTACAGGAAGAAGCCAACAGTTAGGAAATCAACAATTCTTCAAGTCAGCAGGCCAGAATCAGGAATAAGGGAAGCTTTTGTCGATGAGTTCGTCTCAGAGGCATTGAAGGAGTTCTGGACTGATACAAGGGATGAATTTGTTAGATTGTGGTATGTTGTGAAGAAGTGGGGCGACACTGACGATATCAATGCCCACTTCACTGACTACATGATGGACAATCATCCTGAGCTATTCCAAAAGATCTTGGAGGAGGCTGATGCAGCTCAAGTTCAAGTGAAGGCTCCTGAGTTCACCATTCGAGCTCCTCCCTTGGTTCCTGGAACTCAAAAGCATGACACAAAGGCCATAATGATGGAAGTATTGAAGATAGCCAAAGCTGAAGGATACGTGAACCAACCTGGAAGACTTGACGAGCTGAAGGCAAGAGTTTATGCAGGATATGGACTCAAGCCTGAAATGAGATTAGTCTAGGTGTTCACAGGCTTCTTTGTAATAGATTAGATTCATTGTAATCATTTCAACATCTATCAATGAAATCTATTACTTTTGCCCACAGACAAAAACTCATTGTCTTTTTGGCTGTTTGTTTTAAATTCTGTACTTTATCAAGAACTGCTCTAACACTGTCTCATCTTATAGATATAATCATATTTCCTCTAAATGTTTTGAGGATCTTTTCAGTGTTTTGGCATCATCAAAAAGGGGGAAATTGTTGGGATATTGTCAGTTTTGATTAAGATCCCAAAGCCCCTGAAAAGATATTTGCCTTAATCTGTCTTTGTCAGGCTAGTCTTGATTAGGATTAATACTTAGTCATTTTACTCTTCACAGGTACTCAGTGAGAGGAGAACTCACTGGAGACAATCAAGATTCAGAGCCTGAAGACGAAGAGCACCATCCTGAACTTATGGCAGTCCTCTAAGCTGGCTGAGTAAGTGTCAGCGATGAAGAGTATGACCCTGAGGTCATTACTAACTCAATCCTGAAGGGAACATGATATCACTGAGTTTATGGGAAGACTTGGAGTTGAGCCAAGCAATGCAAAAGGAATTTCAGCGTCAGGACAAGACTGGTGGGCTCAAGACAAAATGAACTTAATAAGACAAGCCTGAAGCTCAGGAATAAGTTCTGACATTCTCACTAACCTGATGACGTGGACCAATCCGAGAAGGACACGCACGTACGGAACCTGACATGAAGACTGAATTCAGACTGCATATTCAACGGGCAAGCATTCAATGTGCATTTAATGCAAATACCAAATCCATGCAAGGACGGCTGCTGCATGGAGATATGTCCATTTGAAGCCTCTCTACATAGATGACTCGAAGGCTATCTCTCCAACGGATAGTTTTTCAAATCACCTATAAATACAGAAGGCCTTGAACCCATTCAAGGTTACGGGAAATTTCCAAGCCAGAAATTACTCAAACTCTCAAGCATTCAAAGCATTCAATCCTTAAGAAGAAGCACTCGAAACCATCTAAATTTCCCAAGTGTTTCTTAGCAACCGAGAGTTACTCTGTATTCCAAGAGCTAAATAGCATTATCTTAAGCTTAGAGAGATTATCCAATCCTTAGCATAGCCTTGCCTAGTAAGGATAATCTCAACTTAGTTGGAATCCAAACTGAAACCAAAATCCTAAGTTAGGTTTGTTGGGAGTAAGTCAGTTAGTGTGTTAGTAAGTGGAGTTGTATAGATCAGTGAGGATAGCTGGTCTTGGTGCACCTTGGCACGTTAAAAACAAGAATCCCTTGAGTGGATTTCCTGTTAAGTCAGGCCGTGGACGTAGGAGCTTGAGACTCTGATCCACGTTAAACTCCCTGTGTTCTTACTGCTTTGATATTGTGCATACTTGCCATATTATTTGTTCATTCATTGCATTCAAGTTTATCAGGCCTGAATCAATCAGGCTGATCTTCAAAAGAGCACTGCCCTACTAAACACTATTCAGAATTGAGTAAAACAAGTTTTTCAGAAAGCAAACTAAACAAGACTTTAAACTTTCAGGGCTCAAACATTTCCGCACTGAACTTGAACTGATAGTTAGCCAACTGACCCGCACCAAGTGCAGTCAGTAGGTGTGTTATCAGCTCCTAGTTCTTTACCACTCTGAGTAAAGGGGACTCAGTCAGTTTTAAGTTGAAAAATTGGTATACGTGTATTCCCCCCCCATACACGTATTCCTCAGTCTTGTACCGGGACCAACAGACCCTGCTGCTCGCCTCCTCCTGGACTTGTATTTTTTTATACTTGTTTGTCTCCGGCGAGCAGTTTTTCTGCTTGGCGAACAGTTGGGTTTTTAATACCTTTTGCTTTCTTATGTACATAATTCACTGAACAATCATTTATCTACTTACAAATTTTGCCCGAAAAAGTGTGAAAATTTCATCGATTTTACACCTCATCGATCTTACACCTTACAAAAATATAAACGAAAAGATAGTCTAGAAAAAACTTTACATCGGTTTCCTGATTATTGATAATATTTCTTCAACAAAGCCGCGTTCCAGGTGTATTGGGCCGAGTTGCCTTTCATGTCTTCAAGATCATACGTGTCGTTGTGCCACTTATGAGTTATCTTGAATGTGCCCTCCCAAGTCGGTCCAAATACACCTGGAGGTGTTGCTAGGATTTTTCAGAGTACCAGATCCCCGACTTCAAATTCCCTGATTTTTACCTGCGAGTTGTAGTACCTTGCAATCCTTCTTTTGTATATCTCGTTTTTTATTTATGCTGAGACTCTTTTTTCGTCGATCAGATCCATTTCTGCAGCTAGTGCCTTGTTGTTTTCCTGTTCATTGAACTCGGCTATCCTCTCAGTTGGTATTTTGAGCTCTATAGGTATAACTGCTTCTGTACCGAATGCCATAGCAAATGGTGTTTCTCAAGTGTTTGTTCTATGTGATACTCTATATGCCCAAAGTACCTCGGGCAGTTCTTCCGACCACTTGCCTTTCTTATCCACTAGACGGATTTTGAGGATATGCTTGATTATCTTGTTAACCGCCTCGACTTGACCATTAGACTGAGGATGATATGGTGTCGAAAAATACTTCTTGATACCCCACTTTTTACAAAAATCTCTTATCTTTTTTCCTTCAAACTGCTTTCCATTGTCTGTTAATATTGCTTGTGGAACTCCGAACCGGCACACTATACTCTTCCAGATAAAATTGATCATTTTCTCTTGCGTTATCGTTACTAGTGCTTCAGCTTCGGCCCATTTCGTGTAATAGTCCATGGCTACTACTGCAAATCTGACATTCCCTTTTCCCATCGGGAAAGGTTCTATGATGTCTATCCCCCACTTTGCGAACGGCCATGGGCTATTTATCGAAATCAGTTCCGTTGGGGGCTTATGTATGTTGGGGGCGAATAGCTGGCATCGGTGACAAGTCTTTGCAACTTTGATTGCGTCTTGTAATAAAGTTGGCCAGTAGTATCCTTGCCTTACTGTTTTGTATGCCAGTGCCCGCCCCCCTGCGTGATTTCCGCGTACTCCTTCGTGTATTTCTTTCAGAACTTCCTGGCCTTGCCCCCTTGCTAGGCATTTTAATAGGGGCAGTGAAAATCCTCTCTTGTAAAGTTGGTTATCCACGATTGTGAACCTTGCTGCTCGCTTGGCTACCTTTACTGCTTCTTGGAGATTTTCAGGTACTGTGTTATCTTTGAGGTATCTATATATTGGTGTTCTCCAGTCATCCTCAGTCAATTCTTCTTCGATCTGACTGATCTTATAGTCACTGGTGGACGGGTTGGAAATTCTTGTGATGGTGACTTCTGAAAGTTTTGCTGGTCCCGTACTAGTAGCCAAACGAGCAAGTGCATCTGCTTGCGCATTGTTGTCTCTTGGCACTTGTTCGATGTAAATTTGCTCGAAAAGCGAAGCCAGGTGAGCAACGATCTTTTGATATAAGGCCATGTTCTCATCCTTGGCTTCGTATTCCCCACGGACTTGGTTGACTATCAGCTGGGAATCTCCATAAATTTGAACTCTTCGAACCCCCACGGCCAGAGCTAGTCGTAACCCAGCTATCAATGCTTCGTACTCCGCTTCGTTGTTTGTTGCCATGAACTCAAACCTTACGGCTGAGGTGAATACTTGTTCGTCTGGACTGATCAACACTATCTCGGCTCCTGCTGCTATATTATTTGATGATCCGTCTACGTACATGTGCCATGGATGATTATGACCTCTCGTTGGATCTTGAGGGAAGGTTAATTCGACAATAAAGTCGGCTAACGCTCGTCCCTTGATCGTTGTTCGAGGTGCATAAGATATTCCAAACTGGCTTACTTCGAGCGACCACTTGAGGAGGCGACCAGCGGTGTCAGGCCTTTGTAAGATTTGCCTTAATGGAAAAGTTGTTAAGACCTCCACCTGATGATCGAAGAAGTACGGCCTTAGCTTTCTCACACTCATCACCAGTGCATAGGCTAACTTTTCCATGGGCGAATACTTAATCTCTGCCTCATGCAAGGCCTGACTCACGTAGTAGATTGGCAAGTGAAATTTCCCTTCTGCTCGAACTAGGACCGAGCTGATGGCCAACTCTGATGCGGCTAGATACAGGTACAGTTTTTCTCCAGAGACAGGTTTCGATAGAATCTTGGTATCACTCAGATATTCTTTCAACTGCTCAAACGCTTGCTGACAATTACTCGTCCACTGGAATTGTCCTTTTTTTATGGCGTCAAAGAAAGGTCGGCATTTGTCTCCAGATCTGGAAATGAACCTGTTCAGGGCCGCCAGACATCCGGTTAGTCGTTGAACTTCCCTAACGGACCTTGGCGGTTGCATATCCATGATTGCTTTGACTTTTGATGGATTCGCCTCAATAACCCGTTGACTGACCAGGTGCCCAAGAAATTTTCCCGAGTGTACTCCGAAGCTACTTTTCTTTGGGTTTAGCTTCATGTTATATGCTCGAAGTATCTCAAATGTTTGTACGAGGTGTTCTAAATGATCTTCTTTTCTCGGGCTTTTTACGACTATGTCGTCCATGTACACTTCCATTGTTTTGCCGATGTGCTCATCGAACATCTTGTTAACGAGTCTTTGGTACGTGGCTCCTGCATTGATCAACCCGAACGACATTCTTTTCCAACATAACAAGTTTTTATTGGTGTAAAATGTTGTGTGCTCCTGGTCGTCTGGGTGCATTGGTATTTGATGATACCCGACAAATGTGTCCATGAAGGTAAGGAGCTCGTGCCCTGCCGTGCTGTCCACCAGCTGGTCAATATGAGGTAGTGGGAAGTTATCCTTAGGGCAAGCGGCATTCAGATCAGTGAAGTCGATACATAACCTCCATGTACCATTTGATTTCTTCACTAACACCGGGTTTGCTACCCATCTAGGACATAAGGCTTCTTTGATAAGATCATTATCGAGTAACTTCTTCACTTCTACGTCCAATGCTTCATATTTGTCGGGTCCAAATTTTCTTCTTTTTTGTCTCACCGGTTTCTTAGTTGGATAAATATTTAGCTTATGACAGGCATGCTCAGGGCTGATGCCTACCATATCAGCATGTGACCATGCGAATACATCGAGATTGGACTTGAGGAACTCTTCCATTCTGGATCTGTATGGCTCAGGGAGCTCAGATCCAATGAATAATTCCAAGTCTTCCCGATTTTGGTCAACTCTTATTGCCTCCAACTCCTCTACCGGGGTTGCTCTCCTTTTCTGGTCTTTCCATCGAGGATCGATAATGGGCCCTTCAAGGTTGATCTCATCCTTGATCATTGATTCTGCCCCTAGCCTCGGCTCTAAATATTCAACTTGATTTAATTCGGGTACGGCCTCTCTTCCTTGTTGCTCGCCAACGCCCTCCTGCTCGTCCACGCCCTGCTGGTCGTCCACCTCCATCATTTCAGTGTCAATGGACTCCATGATTTCATCTAAGATGGAGGGTTCACCTTCGTCCCTGCTGCTCGGCTGGTCGTCCATGACGGATATTCTGTTATCAGTGGGTTGAAGTTGCAGGAGGCATTCTCGGGCTTTCCTTTGATCACCTTTAACCGTACCCGACCCTTTTGGAGTTGGAAATTTAAAACAGTAGTAGTACGTTGAAACGGCCGCTTTGAATTCATTTATGAAAGGTCGACCGAGAAACCCGTTGTAGGCAGACTGCTGATTTACAACCAAGAATTCTACCATTCTAGTCAGTCTCCTTTCGGGATTCTCGGTTGATACAAGTTCGACCGACAACGTAACTAATCCTAAAGGAATGATTACAGCATCTCCGAATCCTACTATCTTATGATCACATTCCTTTATATACCCCTCACAATCATCTATCTGATCTAGTGTGCTTTTGAACAAGATGTTTGTGTAGGAGCCGGTGTCCACAAGTAAACGGTGAACTCGGGCTCCCATGATATTAGCACAGATGATTAGTGAGTCATTGTGCGGGGTGAGTATCCCGTCTAGGTCCTTCTCAGAAAACACCAACTCGCATGTCTTTTTAGTAGCTTGGTTTACCCCGACTTCTCTGTTTTGAGCTACTGCCCTCAACTCTGCTTTCCTTTTTCTTTTAGACATTGGTGGCCTACCATCAGAACAGCCCCCTACCGGTCCGGATGGCTCAAGCATTAAGATTTCTCGGACGGGTTCGGCTGGGGCTGTCATCGTTTTCTTCCTTTTTTGATCCCTCCTGCTCGGCTGTTCGTCGCTCCCATCATCTTCCGAGCCGGAGGATATTATCACCCTTGGTTTCTTTCCCGGTTGTCGCTTCACGAATTCTGATAACTTTCCTTCTTCGTAGAACCTCCATAACTGCTTCAGGAGATCTCGGCATTCACTCGTGAAGTGACCTATGGTCTGATGGTATGCGCAGTATTTGTTGGGGTTCATTTTTCCTCGTTCTTGTCATATCTTACGGGGTTCATACAGCATATCCTTATCCTTCACGTTGTTGTATACAGACTCAATTGATGTGGATAGGACATGGTTCAACTTCTCCTTCAATTCGGACCCTTCACTGAAAGCTTTCATGTTCTTAGGGGCCTTATATTCCCCTCCTGACTTCTTTCCTGATTTCTTGGTATCAGCCTTGTCTCCTAGCTCTCTCTGCAGAGTTTCTTGCATCGAAATGTACACTCCAGCCTTGTGCCTGAATTCAGAATAAGCTTTAGGGAAAGCTAGGTGCATCTCCTTCCACAGATCTGTTCCCTTCTTAAGTCCTGCCATAACTGCCACTATCTTAGTGTCTTCACTTACTGGCTCTCCTTCCAGTAGGACTTTGTCGAATCTTTCAAGGAAGACTCTATTAGACTCCTCGTCTCCTTGTTTCAAATCTGCCAACCTATGTCTCTGCGTTAGGTAAGATCCGACTGTGGAGAAGTGCGAGAGAAATTCCTTGCTGAGTTGCATGAACGAACTGATGGAGCCCGGAGCAAGTGCGGAAAACCATCTGTGAGGGCCGTCACCAAGAGTCAACGGAAAATTCCGACATTGAGTTGCGTCAGATGCTTTTACCGATATCATGTAATCGGTATACTTAGATAGGTGTACTTTCGGGTCTGAATTTCCTTCATACAAATTAATGGCCGGGAATTGCACTTTCTTTTGTACCGGCGCATTAAGGATAGCCGGGGACAGGGGTGATGATGGCAATATTGTCGATCCGACGCCTTTTTTGTCCTCCCACTGTTTTTGCATTTCTTCCACTGCTTTCTTCAAAGCTTGCCACTCATCTGGAGACATTTTTCCACTAGAAGGTTGTTCGTCATGATTGGGTTCAATGACCTCTTCATGACGCAGTCCCTTGCTAACGGGACGTTTCTCTTGAGTGGCGTGCATAGCGATGTTACTAGCTCCATTGGGACCTAAACGCCCAAAGGCTGATCTTCTCAGCCTTTCGTGTACTGAGGGGCGAGCAGCAGGGTGTGTTTGTTTCTGTGCTCGCTCCTCGCCTCTCAGTTGATCCTCCCTATGCGCCCCGTGATAACTTGCCCTTCTTGTGTGATAGTGGCTTATACTCCTTGTGTCCCTGCTGCTCGACTCCTCACCCGTCGCTGGTGTGGACTCTCCTCGACTTCCTAGTCGCTCACTTATTGGTCTTTTGCCCTTAGTTCCTCTTACTTGTTCACTATCGACTTCTTCTATTCTTGTATCTTCTCGTTGTTTTGTTCTTTGCTCCATTGCCCAGTTGCTCGTCTCCGGGGCTTTGGATGGTCTTTGCCCTGTTGCCCGGTTGCTCGCCTCCCGGGCCTTTGATGGTCTCGCAACCTCCTGTCGCCGTTGCAAGGATTGCAGAACGGCTATTGTTTTGGCCAACTCTTCCGGGTTTTGAGCCAATGCTTCTACTTCCGGGGGAAGAGTGTCAATGGTGACTTGAACATTTTGCTGGGACACTGCTCGTACTGTTCTTGCATGTCCTCCGGTTGATGATACCCTCGTTCGTGACTTGTTTGATGGGTGATTGCTCGATTCTTGTGGTTCTTGTGATCGCACCATTTTTCAAATTTTAATGTTTCATTGATGATGATCTTGTGTTTGTGAATGTATTCACCAATCAACAACTAGCCTTGTATATGAGAATTTGGTCGTTTACAAACCTTTATTCTCACATACATGCATTCAAGTTTGTAGGTCTTGTGTATTACCAACCAAAAACACTTAAACTTGCTTACAAATCCCAGTTTCCGGCGACTTGTTGCCGGAATATTGCAATTTTCGATGAGTTTTTGTAGAAACTCCTTCAAATCTTCAACCGACGGAGGTTCGTGACCCTCCTTCTAGCGCCAATTGTTGATTACCTTTTCTAATCAAAGATGATTAGTGGCTGTTTTTCCTTATGAAGATCATCAAACGAGGTCTAAGATTAAAATTTGGTTAAGCAATATTCAAGAAATAGATTTGCAAGAGTTTAGTCACTTTTTTAATTATGGAAAAAAAATCTCCCTCCTTCATGCAAATGAAGGGGTATTTATAGGCATACAAAGAGGCTAGGTGTCACCATCTTGATGGCTTAGCCATTGGATTTTTGCCAAGTGTTAGGATACTTGTACAACATCTAAACTATTGCCCAATGGATGGGTGCCAAGTGTTAAGACACATAGACCATATCTAAAGTTAGTGACTCTTGGAGTTCCCAATGTTGTACTTGGTCTTTAGAACCACTCAGCTGCTCTCCTTGGTGATCAACTACTCGTTTGTATGTCTTCGTTGGGTGTTGGAAACCTTTATAATCCAAGTTGCTCGCCTGCTCGCCTCTTATTGAGACTTTGGGTCCTCTTGTTCTTGTTGTTCGCTACCTTGTAATGGTCTCTATGACTAGTTGCTCGCCTCCTTCATTTGGTCATTAGTCCCTGCTGCTCGCCTCTACTAACTTGGTCAACTGACCCTTCTTCTCACCTCCTAGGGCCCTATTCCCTGTTGTTCGTCCTCCTCACAACTGCTTATTTTTAATATTTCGCTAATCCTACTAGATTAACAATTTTATTCTTAATCTTGCTGCCAGGTTGTTCGCCTATCAACAACTGGTTTCGAGTGCTTCTTCTAAAGACTGGATGCTTTGAATGCTTTAGAGTTTGAGTAATTTCTGGCTTGGAGATTTCCCGTAACCTTGAATGGGTTCAAGGCCTTCTGTATATATAGGTGATTTGAAAACTATCCGTTTGAAGAGATAACCTTCTAGTCATCTACGTAGAGTGGCTCAAACGGACATATTACCCATGCAGCAGCCGTCCTTGCATGGATTTGGTGATTGCATTTAATGTGTCATTTAATGCTTGCCCGTTGAAAGTGCAGTCTGAAGTCAGTCTTCATGTCAGGGTCCGTACATGTGTGTCCTCCCCGGATTGGTCCACGTCATCAGGTTAGTGAGAATGTCAGAACTTATTCCTAGGCTTCAGGCTTGTCTTATTAAGTTCTTTTTGTCTCGAGCACAACGGTCTTATCCTGACGCTGACATTCCTTTTGCATTGCTTGGCTCTACTCCAAGTCTTTCCCATAAACTCAGTATCAACTTGTTCCCTTCAGGTCTGAGTTAGTAATGACCTCAGGGTCATACTCTTCATCACTGACACTTACTCAGCCAGCTTAGAAGACTGCCATAAGTTCAGGATGGTGCTCTACATCTTCAGGCTCTTAGTCTTGATTGTCATCAGTGAGTTCTCCTCTCACTGAGTACCTGTGAAGTGTAAAATAACTAAGTACAAAACCTAACCAAGACTAGCCTAACATCTTTTTAGGGGCTTTGGGATCTAATCAAAACTGACATTGTCCCAACACTTGATGTGGTCTAAGTTGAGTGTCGTCTGTACTTTGTTGGTGATTTTTTGATATGATGTCAGTCTGAAGGAATAATATTCGAGTTACAATAGAAATATATGTGCAAATAGGAGAATAGTTTTGGTCCACATTCAATTTTGGTCCTTAATTTTTTCTTATATATATATATATACATTTTTTTTCAGTTTTGTTTCATCCATTAATTTTGTGGTCCTCTAACTTTTACATTTTTTATAGTTTATTATGTTAGTCAATAGACAGTCAACTAACAGAGTGACCAAAATTGATTAAAAAAATATAGTTTAGTAACTACTATCGATGAATGTTGAAACTCAGTGAGCAAAATGAAATTGAGGTAAATTTTGGTGACTAAAAATGATATTAACCCATAATTTAACAATAATTATTTTTATTACATACTTCGTTTATATAAAGAAAAAATTGATTTATTTTATTTTATTAGTATTACTTAATATAGTTTAAAATTTTAATTTAAATCCTTGCATTTAAAAATTCTTCATTCTCATTAACCCAACTACTAAAATTTAATCTCGAACTTTCATTTTACGTGTTTTGATCTCAACCATTCATATATTCACATTTATTTTAGAGCTTTAATTTATCCTTATTTCATTTACTCACACCCAAAACAAACGCTATTGTATAATTCCTCCTCCCTCCATGGCCACTAGCATAATTCCAGACTCGCCGCAGCCGCCGATAGAAATTCCAAACTCACAATTAAAAAAATTCACATCCTCAGTCGTCTTCTTTCTTCACCGTGCTCTTTTTCGATCTCCTTGGACCTTAACAGCGCCATGCCTCCACCTCCTCTCCAATCGGCGCGCGGACCAGCCACCAAATGCCAGGAATTACGCCTCATTCTCTCCAATCGGCACACTTTCCAGCAGCTATTGTCCCTTGGCGCCGCCGTATCGACCAGCCACCGAATGGCAAAAATCGTGTCTCCTCCTCTCCAATCGGCACACCGACCAGCCGCGATTGTCTCTTGGCGCCGTCGTATCGAATCGGCGCCGTCGTTTGATTTTTTAGCCGCCAGCCCCTAAATTTAACGAATTAAGGGCAGGGAAAGGGGATGTCATCTTGGGCTCCGAATATCAACATTTTTATATATCCAAGTTGGAGAAGAGGGTAAAAGACACCGAAAGAAGACTCAATCGTCGCCGGGAAGTTTATCGTGGTGTACTTTAGTGGAATTCAGAGCGCAACATTGAAGGTTGCCTCCTTCGATTCAAATCTCTGGTATCGTATACCTCAGGTATGAATAAATTCATCCATTCAATTTCTCAAATCAAAACATTAATTTATTTTCCTCATCTCATAAATCAAATCATCAAACACTTGGTAGGCAATCGGAGAAGAGAACAAATCAGCATTCAACGAGTAAGGTAAATATTATAGGGGTTTAAAGACTAAGGTAAATGTTTAAATTTATGGATATAATTTCTTTTTCTTGAGTGACAAATATCAATCTGTTTTGTAGCGTCATGGTTATCAATTCCTTTTATATGTCAATGTTTACAAGACTGAGCCCATCTTCCCCGTATGTCCCTTCAAACTCTGTCTTTTTTCTTTTTTTTCGGCGATCGATATACTGATTAACGTGTAGTGATTTCATTTTTTTCATTGTAGTATTGTTATATAGTGACTATTTTTTAAGGAGGCATGGGTTAATGGCATCACCACCTCTGTTAATGTTAATTTTTGTTCACAAAGGTATATACAATTTTGTTGCCAATATGAATGCTAAATGGTCGATTTTAGAGAAGGCAAAGAGGCAATTTGGTATGCTAAGGGAATTGTACAGTAAACTTGCAGATATCATTCGTGAATGTCCTGGCCAGTACTATAGGTGAGAAGCTTTAATGGAATTTTTTTTTGCTTGAAGCACCGTGTTTGTTCACAATTCATATTTGTCCTTATTGATTTACAGGTATCATGGTGATTGGAGTGGACATGGATCATTTCCCGTTCTGAGATGGTAAGTATCCTAAATTTCTTTCAATCTATGCCGTCAATTATATTAACAACTCACAATTTATCACGTCACCCCATTAACAAATGTTACATTGCTCTCTCCCGTTAAAGTTTTGACCCCTTCCCCATTTTCCTCAAAACAACTTCGGCCGAGAACAGAGGGATTTATTTTCTAATTTTTTTATTTTTAAATCTTTAAGTTTTATATTTGTTTCCTTTCATACACTATAGGTTAATTATTTTTTTTTTATATCAAATGTGATAATAGTTGATCTGCAAACTTGATTCGTGAATCCTAAAGTCTATTCGTATGGAAAAATGGAAATATTATGGATTACCAAATAGGCCATCCAAGCAGCTTTGCCACTAACCAAACATAATTCTTTCAAATCAATCATGCCAGAACTGCATGAATAACAATCAATGAGTAGCAGAACTTTAAAGAGGTTTAATTGGAAAAAGTTCTTTTTCCCCTTCACTATAATACTAAAACGTATCCTTATGCAATTAGGGTTGTAAAAGAGAAAAATGCCAATAGCGAAAATATTGCACCCAAAATAACTGCAGCTTCACACTATTAGATAAAACTACACTTTGTGACATTTCCAATTTATATTATTTGTCGTCTTTATCAATATCTTCATCCCTAATATTTTGTATTTATTATTTTTCTTTGTGTCTTGCAGTAACGATCTGTGGAAAGGATCTTCAAAATGACTATTAGTGTGCCACGTCTTATGCGCTAGATTGTCATGCTGATTGTTTGTATCTTTTGTGTCCTTTATATATTGAATGTTAGTCCATGTATGTGATCCTTAACATATCTAGGATCTTTGATTTTAACGGACTACTATGGTTATTTTGTTATTCTATTTTATATATTGCAATGACATGTTGGTTTTGAACGTTGATGTGTTTTTCATGTGTTTGAGATTTTGATACGGGTCTTCTTTACACAAATGTGCCAGTATTAGTGTAATGATTGTATATCCGATTATATGTTAGATAGATTTAGTGTGCAAGTTTGTTGTGTGCCGTATAATTGTCTATATGTACATGTAGGTTCATGTGGTTGGCTATTTTTGTCTACACTAATTTAATAGATTAATTTTATTGATCAGTGCATGGTCATATTCCGTTATTACGTCGCTCGCCGTCCGAGTTTTTTTTGCATATGACATACACTCATGCATATCTCTACAATGGATGCTATGATATTGTTTGCATTTGAGTTGTGCATCTTTAATTTAGAAATTAAAAATATTGTTCATTAAAAGAAATTGTATTGAAGCTCGCGAAATGTCGCGGGGCTATAACTAGTAGTCAATATATACATTACTTTACAAGAACTTGACATTAATTTGTCGCGTGCTGCATGCTCTCTTTTCTCTGTAAAAGGTTGTGGTTTCTCAAAAGTGTGGAATGTCAAATAAAGATTTCTCGAAACCTTAAATGATTTTTTTTATTTACCAATTGAATATAAATTGAACATGTCTTGCAACCAGGTGGCTTAGCCCATCTGGTCATTGGGTTCGTCACTTTAGTGAGTGACACAGGTTCAATTTCCTTTGGGAACTAACTTCTAAGTACTAACAACTAACATATACCAATAAAAAAAAATATTGAACGGTGAACTAACTTTTAACTACTAACAACAATTGCACGGATATTTCGTCCTTAAATATAAAAAGAAAAAAACTTTGTTTGAACCTAGTTACCCTTAATATATATATTGTATGTTCACGCAATACTTTGTCATTGTTTAAGCCTGGTCATTGGTTGAGCTACGCTCATTCAAATTCATTATTGTGTACAGAAAATAATATATATATATATATATATATATATATATATATATATATATATATATATATATATATATATATATATATATCTTCTTTTCCAATTGTAAGTACTTATTGTTAATAAATTATCATATTCTTCTCATTATTTGTTTGTTCCGTGTAATTTTAATAAACTATATATTGAAATCTTGATCTACTGATTATTAATTATTTGATTAGTTTAATATATTCTACTTTTTAACATTGTTGATGTTTTAATTAATTAGTACAACAAAATATGTAATTAACATACTCCATTAATATTAATTAAATAAAAACCATCAATTATTTTAAATATGTCCTAATTATAAATACATAAATTATAGTTATAAAAAAAAAACACAAATAATAAATGCTAACAAAATTCAAATTAATATAAAATATTGCCGAAAATCAAGCATTTCCACCTCCGGCATCATCATCGGTAGGAGGCTGAGGTGGAGGACACGTCAACCCCTAAGCTGCAACTGAGCATGCATACTTCGTCTTGTGCTCATTAAATTGCGATCTTCTCCCGTAGGCTACTCGGTCTCTTTCTTCGGTAATTAATTTAATTAACATTAATTTATTGTGAATTATAATATAATAATAATCCATTAATTATTATTTATGATGACTATTTAAAAATTCTCAATTAATTTGAATAATCATATAAATTAATTTAGACCACGAATGCTCTTTATTAAACACACCCACTTTTTTAGATTTGGGTTTATTCGGCCGTTTTTTGTGGGCGTAATCATATTTTTAAGTATATTAGGGGCGAGTATATTCATATTTTAAAAAATATATATTTACCTTTAACAAAAAGGTAGTTTTAATATTCGTGAACATTAATTTAATGTAGAGATGATGGGTTTGAGATGAGTTTTGGCAAATCCCATTGACTCCGTCGTGCCCCACTTACTTTTATATTACTTTTAATTGATTTTAAAATACAAAATTTCTTTATTTGAATATTAAATCAAATCCCCTCTATCCCTAAAAATTGTTCTTTTTTTCACATGGTTTAATATGATATGTCCGAGGGTATTACGAGGTTTTTTAGGTCTGACTTTTAGTAAAATGATCGTTTATGAAAAATATGTGAAATGAACTTTTCATTAACGATCATTTTGTTCAAAAATGAAACTCAAAAAATCTCGTAATACCTTTCGACATATTGCATTAAATTACGAGCAAAAAAATAGAACCAATTTTCAGGGATAGAGGTTATATAATTTTTTATAATAATATTTCATCTTTATTTTATACTTAAAAACATATTTTATCATTATGCATACAAATATTGATACATTAATTTAAGTTCAAGTTTATACATATATATATATATATATATATATATATATATATATATATATATATATATATATATATATATTAAAATATGATAGATCTTGAGACGAATTCATAGGACATTCTACAAAAATTGAGACCCGCCTTGGATCAGCTTAATTGATCACTCATTCTAGATTGGCAGTTTTGCAGCCCGTCCCGCATCGCCCCACAAATAGGTGGGCTTTTGCGGATTTTAGCTCACCTCTCCCCGTCGGTCCGTTATGACAGCTCTATTTACAATATGTTTTTGTTAATACACTTCATTTTAAAAAATTGAAAAAATTTACAATTTTTAAACTTTTTATCAAAAATTTGTAATTTTTTGTTTGTTTTTTTTTTCTGAATTTTCAAAGAATAAAATTCGAAAATTATCAGGTTTTTCCGAATTTTTTTCCAAACAGTTTTTTTTTTTTTTTTTTGGAGTATTATAATAACAGAATGGATTGTAATCAACAAAAGCCCTTTTACACTTCGTAATATTAGCTACTGGGCCATGGCACAAAATCTGGTACCTTGGTTCACGAGACTTAATTTATGCATGGGCCCGATTAAATACCTCTCCATCTTTAATACATACACCCCTCTTAGTTCTTTTTTTTTAATAACATATTTATTAAATTACTTATATGCCCATTCTAATGAAAAATAACCCTAAGCATTAATGATCCATACACCCCCAGCCCTTGCATCTGTTTTTTTCTTTATGTATAATATAAAAGTTTCTTCTTCTACAAGATTTTGCTCACGTCATCACCGTGGGTAGTTTTTTATTTTCTGAAAAATATAAAATGAATGGTAATCAACATACATATGTAAGTATCTCTTTTGTTATTTTTTATTCTTCCATCGGATCAATCCAAAACTGTCTATTTAAAAAAAAATTAAAATCTAATTGCTAAAGAAATTAGCCTGATCGGTTGGTATACTCTTTCAACAAATTTATGAAACTTGATATTATTTTTCTTTTGTTATACTTTTCTGGAAATTTTTCACGAAACCTATTATACTTAAAAAAAAAAAAAACAATTCTCAAAATTTGTCCACGTTTTTTTTTTTAATTAGCATTAATTTTAATAGGGTTTGGAGGAAGAGTTTCGAATTGAGTACCGATATTATTGACATTGGTGGAAGTGATCCCCTTCTCCTTACAGAATTCCAGCATTTCTGCAGTCCCTTTCATGCTTCCGATAAAGCTACCCGTGATGCTTTTCCTCCCCAGCATTACCATCGGGAGCCGCGTCGCAGGCGGCAGATTGCGGTGATGGGCGGAAGGCTGTGGGCGGCCGTCGGATAGCGGTGGGAGATGGGAGTTGCAGACGTAAAAGTAGGGCTTGGAATTAGGGGAAACAAAACGTGGGGTGTATGGGGGAGAATGAAATTTTAAGAAAAGGGCAAGATTGAAATTTCTGGTAAAGTGTATATACTAATAATATAATTATTAGTTGGGTGAACTAATAAAGAGGTGTATGTATTAAAGATGGAGAGGTATTTAACTGGACTCTTTATGCATATACTACAAATTATGCTAGGCCAAGTTATATACAATCCTATCTTTAGTTAATACAACCCCATCAAAAAGTGTTCGAAAGTCCAAAAATTTTAATAATTTCGGAAAAAAAATGAAAAAATAAAAAAAAAAACACTAAACATATGAATTTTCGGAAAAAAAATTCGAAAATTGTTATATTTTTCGGAAAAAAATTCCCAACATTTTTTTTTGTGGGGCGTATTCACAAAACATGGAACTGTTTTTAACCTGGGCCATTATTCTATCGTGGTGAAATGTGAAACATCTGAAAGATAAAAATTCAATTAAAAAAATATTAAATCACAATAAATTTATATTTTAACTAGTTACTTGTATATATATAATATGGATGCCAAATTAAAGATCGTTATAAAAATTTGACTCAAATTTTTTTATGAATTCTGAATTTGATTTTTTTTAAATATCTTTAAAAAAATATTAGAGTAATTCTTCTGTGCACAAATACCGTGCAATTCAAGTATATTTTTTAAAATTTATCTCTTACTTGGGATTACTTTTCACTAATAGGAGATATAAATTTTTTAAAATACATTTAAATTTTATATTGTATTTAATACATACAAGACTATGTCAATTATATATATGTCAGTTGTAATCCCATTGGATAATTAACAAATCGGTAAATATGAAACACTCCACAATTGAAATACTTTTATTTTATTTACACAAAAATAAATAATATTTAAATATTTATTAATGAGGACCAACCAAACTAAGATTTTATATAAAAAAATTGTTTATGGTAAATTTATCATTAAAATATTTTAGTGTATCAACATATTTGATTAAGAGTAGTAAGAATTTCATCAAAAAATATAGGGGTTATTGGTATCATATTGTTGGTTAAACATATCAACAGAAAAAAAAATACAGTTAACCCCGATTCTTGATACTCATGGTGAAATTTTTATACTCTTTGATCAATTATTTGATAATTCAAAATAATTTCATAATAAACTTATCATTAACCATTTTCACATAAAATCTACTTCCAAACTAAATGTTTGAAAAAATTAGATAAAGTAGTGGTGTGTGTAGACGTAGATGATTTATGCAAGACACAGACTAAACACGAAAGTCGAGGCACGAGTTTGACTCGATCTCCGTAAGACGTTATTGCCCCGTACACTGGTGCAATATGGTTGTAAGCACATTAATTTTGCACCCAATTAAATGATGACATGTGTACGAATAAATATTAATATCAAAATAATTTATTATTTTATTTTGGGAATTTAAATAAATTAATTCTCAAATTAAATAATTAAATTTATTGATATTTAATATACATGTACAAACTTGCCAAAAATACGAGTCTGCAGTAATTAATACGGTTGACTTAGTGTTCAAGAAAAAATCAAATCGTATCTTGCATGAAGAAGGAAATAAATTAATGAGAATCAACTAAATCTGGAAATTGGCCTATAAAAGCCCATCAAATCGGCATCGGCCAATCATAAAGCGCCACGTGGCACCATGAAGGGGGGAAGTTTTCATCTCCTCACCCTATAAATAGGGTCCTTCATTCATTCATTTTACACACACATCCAGACAGGAAGAAGCACAAGGAATTCAGAAGTTCGAGAGCTTTTGAAGATTCAAAGCGTTCTTCGTCAAAGTCAAAGCGTTCTTCGTGGAAAGCGATCAGAAACGGCCTCCGATCCGAGATCAAGGTCCAGCACCCCTCCGATCCGGCGTTTCTCCTTGAAGATTCAAAGGCGTTCTTCGCGGCTTCAAGGCGTTCTTCGCGCAAGTCTACCACAAACGGCCTCCGATCCGAGATCAAGGTCCAGCATCCCTCCGATCCGGCATTTCTCCTTGAAGATTCAAAGGCGTTCTTCGCGCAAGTCTACCACAAACGACTTCCGATCCGAGATAAAGGTCCAGCACCCCTCCGATCCGGCGTTTCTCCTCGAAGATTCAAAGGACGTTCTTCATCAAATTCAGAGGCGTTCATCCCGCCTTCGAAGGCGTTCATCCCCCAAATTCCGAAAATAACGTTTAATCCAAAATAAGGCGTTTCGCCCTTGGATTAACGTTATAAATTCAAATCTAATCTCAAACAAAGATCAAGGCGAGGATTTCTCCCGAAGAACATCCAAGTCAAGGTCAACACCGAAGAGAAGAATCAGAGGATCAAATCTAGAGTTAGTCAACCCACACAAGTTTTTCGGTTTAATCCGAATAATTAAAATTGTAATCTTTTTCGTGTTTATTATATTTAATAAATTCGGAATCTAGATTACAAATTTGGCACGCCCAGTGGGACAAACTCTACCTCTCATCTCTTCCCTCCTCAAGCAAGCTTAGGATCATCAGAGTGACTCCTCCACGCAAGATTATTTTGCTAAAGACCAAACCCTCAACAGCTCCTAACGCCAACGTCATCACAAGAAGTATGTCGAAGAAGTCATCGACACACGCCTCTTCAGAAGGAAGCCCCTCATCTGGGATAGTTATGAACAAGCCTCCCTACATCGGCGAAGATGAGGAAGCCAACTCTACATGCTCTACTCCACACTCATCATCAGACTCAAGCATAGCGCCAGCCATGATGACGGATGCCTCAACTGTTGATGAAAAGTTTGACAGTCTGATCAAGGCCATAGCGGGACTTACAGATCATGTCAATAATCAAGACATCCAGATCGCCAGTCTGATGAATAGGGTAGGTGGCAGCGATGCAAGCCACGTCAAAGGAAAGCAAGTTGAGGAACACGACGAGGAAACCTCAACTCACCGTCAAGTTGGTAAAACCGAGGCAACTACCAAAGAGCTGCAGATCTCATCAGATGGAGGGATCCAACTCGACCAGCTCAAGGAGGTCATCTTGGAGACGGTGAAAGGAAAGATTGATGACACCTCCAAATCAACCTTCAGCTACACCAAGCCTTACACGAAGAGGATTGATAGCTTGAGAATGCCAACCGGTTACCAACCTCCAAAGTTCCAACAATTCGATGGAAAGGGAAATCTAAAGCAGCACGTGGCCCACTTCGTTGAAACGTGCAACAACGCCGGAACCTACGGAGATCATCTGGTCAAGCAATTCGTCCGCTCCTTAAAGGGAAATGCATTCGACTGGTACATCGACTTGGAGACCAACTCCATCGACAGTTGGGATCAAATTGAGCATGAGTTCCTAAACCGCTTCTATAGCACAAAGAGGACAATTAGCATGATCGAGCTAACCAACACTCGCCAGAAGAAAGATGAGTCTGTGATCGATTATATAAATCGATGGAGAAACTTGAGTCTAAATTGCAAGGATCGACTGTCTGAGACTTCTGCAATCAAGATGTGCATCCAAGGCCTGCAGTGGGGTCTCCGGTACATTCTTCAATGAATTCAACCAAAGACCTTCGAAGATCTAGCTACAAGAGCTCATGACATGGAGCTAAGCATGGCCGCAAGTGGAGTTGAAGAACCACTAAGTCAAAAGCATCACAATATGACATATTTTAAGCCTTCAAGTAAGGAATACATAACAGACCTTCCTCGCAATAGGGGGCAAAGCGGGTTGACTCTGAAAGAGCTACGACAAAAATAATATCCTTTCTTAGACTCTGACGTCTCGGGGATATTCGATGACTTGATGGATGCGAAGCTCATTGAGTTGCCTAAGATAAAACGGCCGGAAGAAGCTGGACGCATTGACGATCCAAAATATTGCAAGTACCACCGCTTAGTGGGCCACTCAATTGAAGATTGTTTTATCTTCAAAGAAAGGGTCATGCAATTAGTCAAGCAAGGAGACATAGTGCTCGAAGAGACTTTCTGAATTTCTCCAAAGTCAAATAAAATGCTCCTTGACAAGAGTATAAACTGTCTGTGAAGCTCCTTGATACGAGCAGAAACTATCTCAAAATCCATCAAATCAAAGCTCCTTGACAAGAGCATAAAGTGTTTGTGAAGCTCCTCTGATATGAGCATAAACTGTCTAGAATTCTCCTTATACGAGATAAAATTGTCTGAAGCTCTCAAACCGGAGATCAAATTAAAGTCTCTCCAAATCAAATGAAGCTCCTTGATACGAGCGAAAACTATCTCAAAGCCAAATCAAGTTTCTTTAATGAAAGACAAAATTGTCTGAAGCTCTCAAGCTAAAGATCAAATTGAAGTCTCCCCAAGTCAAATAAAATCTCCTTGATACGAGTCTAAACTATCAAACAAGTTCAAAGTATATCTCCCTGATACGAGTATAAACTATCAAACAAATTCAAATCAAATCTCCTTGACGCACGAGCTTAAACTGTATGTCACTCCTAGCCTACACGAGTATAAACTGTTTATGGCACCCCCAAATGAAATCAAATTCCCCTTGAACTACGCTATGACTTGATCCTTTTAGACCAAAGAGGTACGTAGGCAGCTTAGACATCTTCTAAGTTCAGTCATGATTCAAAAGTCCAAAAGCAAATGAGGGCGTAAAAATTTTCGTGCTCCGTTCACTCCAAGTCACAAATGACCGTGAACAAAGCACGAGGGGGCATTTGTAAGCACATTAATTTTGCACCCAATTAAATGATGACATGTGTACGAATAAATATTAATATCAAAATAATTTATTATTTTATTTAGGGGATTTAAATAAATTAATTCTCAAATTAAATAATTAAATTTATTGATATTTAATATACATGTACAAACTTGCCAAAAATACGAGTCTGCAGTAATTAATACGGTTGACTTAGTGTTCAGGAAAAAATCAAATCGTATCTTGCATGAAGAAGGAAAGAAATTAATGAGAATCAACTAAAAGCCCATCAAATCGGCATCGGCCAATCATAAAGCGCCACGTGGCACCATGAAGGGGGAAATTTTTCATCTCCTCACCCTATTAATAGGGTCCTTCATTCATTCATTTTACACACACATCCAGATAGGCAGAAGCACAAGGAATTCAAAAGTTCGAGAGCTTTTGAAGATTCAAAGCGTTCTTCGTCAAAGTCAAAGCGTTCTTCGTGGAAAGTGATCAGAAACGGCCTCCGATCCGAGATCAAGGTCCAGCACCCCTCCGATCCAGTGTTTCTCCTTGAAGATTCAAAGGCGTTCTTCGCGGCTTCAAGGCGTTCTTCGCGCAAGTCTACCACAAACGGCCTCCGATCCGAGATCAAGGTCCAGCACCCCTCCGATCCGGCGTTTCTCCTTGAAGATTCAAAGGCGTTCTTCGCGGCTTCAAGGCGTTCTTCGCGCAAGTCTACCACAAACGGCTTCCGATCCGAGATAAAGGTCCAGCACCCCTCCGATCTGGCGTTTCTCCTCGAAGATTCAAAGGACGTTCTTCATCAAATTCAGAGGCGTTCATCCCGCCTTCGAAGGCGTTCATCCCCCAAATTCCGAAAATAACGTTTAATCCATAATAAGGCGTTTCGCCCTTGGATTAACGTTATAAATTCAAATCTAATCTCAAACGAAGATCAAGGCGTGGATTTCTCCCGCAGAACATCCAAGTCAAGGTCAACACCGAAGAGAAAAATCAGAGGATCAAATCTAGAGTTAGTCAACCCGCACAAGTTTTTCGGTTTAATCCGAATAATTAAAATTGTAATCTTTTTCGTGTTTATTATATTTAATAAATTCGGAATCTAGATTATAATGGCTCATGACAACCGTCGCCAAGATACAATGACTTTAGAGCCTTCCGCACGCTGCACTATGAAGCGGAAGCTATCGGCGAATCGCAAATGAATATCCGGAACTTTCAAACTTGATTCTAATGCAAACTCAAATGCTAGCATGCTTGAATGCACATTGTATGATTGACTTCGAATGAATGAATGACTTTTTCGAAGTGAATGCATATCATTTTGAACTGAATGCAAATGGCAAATGTGAGGGATCTATTTATAGATTTTCAAGGGTTGTTAGGTAATAGTTGCGACTCTTCACCATAACTCTTATTTTTCCAAAAGTCATAACTCTTGGAAATAAACAACTATTCACTAAAAGGTATATCTCTTAAAGACATAACCTTTAGAATAGTTTTATCAAAAGACACGACACTTCATGTCTATAAGTCACAATATTTTACTATTACCTTTATAAATACATTCATCAATGTATTTATCCACATATTAAATGACATTAATTTCTCATTCACTCTAAAATTGGTTTTGAGAAATCGAACCAACCAAATCTATTTACGCAAAATGAATAATTAAATTGTCACTTAATATTTAATCAAATATGGTCAAAACCATATTTTCCAACAATCCCCACATGAATGAAATTAATGCATGTGACACCCTAAGAAAGTTCTGACAAACCGATACTGCATCGGGATAGGTAGCGACTAGCTTTGAACCTTTCCTAGTAAAATGCCATCGGATTTACTCGCCACTCAGTGAACATGATGTCTTGAACTGGTCGGCTTTTTGTGTAAACCAAGACAATGACATATACACAGCAACGATTCTGATACCCTTTGTTTCTCACGTTGTTGTCCATTTCGGCCTTGGACCGTATCTTGGATTCATAAGCGTGTGCTGAATTTCTTAATTTTCTCAGTCAGAAGCGGCCCCACTTCAACACTTATATAGGTGATCTCCTATCAAGGGTAACCTGCAATACCCCACCCTTGGGGTATAGTAATCATTAAAAGATGTTAAGTTTAACCTTACCACACGTCGGCAGGTTTTGCTGCACCTGAAGGCGCCGAGTTGCACTTGAAGGGATTCGAGAATGGGTTGCCAAAAGTTTTCCAAGTGCATAACTGAGTGCTTCATAACTTAGTTGTCTCATTGAACCAAGTTCTTGGGATCCTCCAGTCATCATGGTTGAGTTATCGATATGAACACCCTTTTATGTGTGGGTTTTAACCTCATTCTCCTTACCCATAATCCTTTAAAACATCACAATTTTAACCGGCCGGGTTTTTGTCTCAATGCAATCATCATTGCATATATTTTTTTAGAGGATTTTCATGACACTGTTCCCCCCACATTTCCAGTGATGGGTTTGGAGTTTGTGTCAAAATATCCAGTTCACTTTTTGTGTATCTTTCCAACACAACTGGATATTTCCATACAAAATTCCATGTCAGGAATTTCTGATTGAGTGCTTCAATCTTTAAAGTCACTGCCACACTTCGAGATAATTGTAGGATCACTTTATCCTCACATTTTACACAAAATTATCTTCTTGTGTGGTGATTTTTTACGAACGAGACTGAATAAATCCACGCGTGGAAACTTCTCTACTAGCCTCTTTGTTCACTGCCTCTTGGTTTTCCATTTAGCTTCAAGGCCATGCCTTAGCTAAACCACCTCACATTCCGAATGTATATCATGGAGAGACCTCTTTTCCCCCCACATTCGAATGCATTTATGATGAGAATTTACCTCCCATATTCGTTCGAATTGTCCGCCCTCTCCAATTAATATTTCATCAAATATTAATTTGGACACAATCTCAAAAGTTTGAAGTCACACTTCAAGTTCGAAATTTAATCTTGGTCAAAAGACAAAATTAAATTAAATTTTCAATGTGGCCGTAATTTCCACCTTTGACTCTTAAATAATTCGTCATTGAATTATACGAGTCACTTGTGAATTAAATTCACACCGCTATTGCTCTCAAGCACAAATTCAAATGAGGCCTTAATGCCACCATTTATTCGCGAGCAATTCTCAAGCGAATTATACGACACAAATCTTTTGGACGAAATCCAAAATACAGTTTGCGCTCTCAAGCACAATTTTAAATGAGACCTTAATCGCCACCATTTATTCGCGAGCAATTTCTCAAGCGAGACATACAACTCAATTTTTTTACTAAATCTAAATCACAATTTTTGTGCTTTTAGACACAAAATATTAACTTATGAAATTATTCATAATAGCTCAAGTATTTATTAAATAAATTTCATAACATGTCTCAGTCAAAATTAATTAACTTTTTCTGTAAAAAAAATAAAAAATTAACTTTGGTTCACATCAGCCCAATTTAATTATTTTGGCCTCAACCAAGTCTGCCAAACTAAATTAAAGAATACTTTGTGGCTAATACAATTACTTCAGCCTATATATTCTTTAATTATTTGGCCCAAACATGGGTCTTTATCCCAAACAAGGCCCATAAATTTGGCTGGCCATGAATTTGGCTGAGTATCCAACATTATCATCAGCCAAGTAGCCCAATTTATCTTTTAATTAAGGGTCATGATTTATACCCCTCCATTAATAATAAATACACCTATATTATTCTTGAACTACCTATTATACCCCTTTTTAAAAAATCCCTAATAAATCATATATTCCTTTCATTATTTTACGCCTATGCTACCCCCATTTCCCCACCACCCTTCACGCACAAATACAGCCCCTGTCATCTCCCTCCCACCTCCTGAAGATGGTGTGGATTTAAAAAAATCTATCCACATTACATATTTTCTTTTCTTTTTTCTTTTTTGAATTTGATTGGATTCTTGAATCTTCGACTAACCAGGTTCAACATATTGTTGATATATTGTCAAAGCCACAAAGGTAATCAAAATTTTAATGAATCTCCGTCCGTTTTGACAATAATAATATTTTGGTGCATTTGTCCGAAAATTTCAAATCGAAATTTAGCGGCGAGAAAAAAGCAGTTTCAATGGAAAACAGTGGTGTCTAGAACTGTTTCTTCATCATGGGTGTGGTTCTGTGTAAAGACGTCGAAGATGACTGCAGATGCAATTGTAAAAGACGGTAGGCGGAGAATAGTTGGGGTTGAATTGGTAAGGGTATTGTGGGACTTTTACCATTAATATAAATAGAATAAATTTATAATTAGGTGTATGAATTAATATTGGAGGGGTATATAGCCGGGCCCTTTAATTAATTTGGTCCCTGTGAGAATTCCATTCACATGTCCACACGGCCAATTAATTTATTTGGCCCCAACTGATTACTCCCTTCCTGAACTAAGTTGGTGGCCCAGTGCCTCAAATCTTCAACCAACCGTTTTAATTAGAAAGAGAACAGAGAACTCACTTCCTGAAATGTCACGATCAACGGTATCAGTTTCAATCATTTTATTTCTGAAGCATTGCGACCCACCGTGTTTCAGCCACGAAGACGCCAAAGGCGCCTTGCTGACAACATAAGGAACCCAGTTGATCCTCACTCGTTGGTAACCGCCGCCATCATTAATAGCACAATCGCCGGCCGTCTGACAAATTCAAGAGCGACCGGAGCGGCTTTGTGGCCACTTTCGCGGGTTTTCTCTCAGTTCTGCCTCCTCGCCACCGCTGCCAATTTCACGTCGATATCCATTGTGGCGGAACGCGGTTACCGCCCCAAGAACTGCAGTCGGTGATCTACATAAATCGTCGCAGACCCAAATGCCGCTGTCGATGGCCTTAGAGAATTAAGTTGCATTTTTTCCTCAACCGACAAAGATGCTGCCATCAGGGCCTGCCCTCCGTGAAATTGTTGTGGCGCTGCATCGAACCGAAGCGAGACCTCCTCGCCCCCCACTACATCAACGAAGGCCACAAATTACCTCTAATCGACCATCGCCAAGTTTCCAGAAGAAATTCAATTTTTTATTGTTGCTTCATTTTCTGGGTTGGCGTTCGGAATGCTCACCAGAGTTAGAAACTTTTCTTTCACTGCACAAAATTTTGTCAACAAACATTGGTTAACTTTGCATTTTACGTGCACCATATTGCAAATGTAACATACTAAGGTGAGAAGAAAAATATAATGAATTCTTTCGTGTCATCCTGAAGTCCAAACTATGATTTTCATAGACTTTTATACAGATTACTGTGAGCCTTTAACTTGTTCTTACATTTTCCTAATTGAAAATGTAATTCTTCATAAATTGCAAGTTGCCAAGCAATTTCTGCAAACTTTCTGCATGTAATATTAGCAAATTGAAACAGAAGTCATCTTTGAATACACACAGGATAACGCCTTACGATTGTTGAAAAAAATTAGATAAAGTAGTGGTGTGTGTAGACGAAGATGATTTATGCAAGACACAGACTTAACACGAAAGTCGAGGCACAAGTTTGACTCGCTCTCTGTAAGACGTTATTGCCCCGTACACTGGTGCAATATGGCTCATGACAACCGTCCCCAAGATACAATGACTTTAGAGTCTTCCGCACGCTGCACTATGAAGTGGAAGCTATCGGCGAATCGCAAATGAATATCCAGAACTTTCAGACTTGATTCTAATGCAAACTCAAATGCTAGCATGCTTGAATGCACATTGTATGATTGACTTCGAATGAATGAATGACCTTTTCGAAGTGAATGCATATCATTTTGAACTGAATGCAAATGGCAAATGTAGATTTCCAAGGGTTGTTAGGTAATAGTTGCGACTCTTCACCATAACTCTTATTTTTCCAAAAGTCATAACTCTTGGAAATATACAACTATTCACTAAAAGGTATATCTCTTAAAGACACAACCTTTAGAATAGTTTTATCAAAAGACACGACACTTCATGTCTATAAGTCACAATATTTTACTGTTACCTTTATAAATACATTCATCAATGTATTTATCCACATATTAAATGACATTAATTTCTCATTCACTCTAAAATTGGTTTTGAGAAATCGAACCAACCAAATCTATTTACGCAAAATGAATAATTAAATTGTCACTTAATATTTAATCAAATATGGTCAAAACCATATTTTTCAACACTAAAAGTGTATGCTTGACCCTAGAAGTGAGTAGGGATGTAAATGAGTCAAGTCATTCGCGTCGAATCGAAAAATATTTGTTCTAGTTCATTCGTCAAATTTTACAAGCTAAACTCAAGCCTGACAATATTCAGCTCGAATGCTTGTGAATAAGTTTGTAAATAGGCTCGTTGACAAGCATGTCAACGAATTCATGAATAGACTTATGAGTAGGCTCGATATGGGCTAGAGTCAGGCTCGATTAATTATATTTATATACATATATATATATATATATTATTGTTCAAACTTGAACTCGAACTATGTTTGATAAATTTACAAACGCGCTATTTTTAGCCGAGCTCGTTTACTTTGTTATCGAATATTTCACATGCCGAGCTTGAGCAATTCACAAACTTAATAAATACACACGAATCGAGCTCGAGCTCAACCCTATAAAAAAAACTGGCTCGACTCGGCTTGTTTACATCACTAGGAACGAGAACATAACACTAAAACATAAGTAAGTAGTCAATATTTTGATTAAAAAAAAAACATGCCTTCAATTTAAATTTTCAATCAATTTAATAGATAAATAATAATTATCTTAATATTTTTCTCATTCAACAAGTCCAATTAGAAGAGATATATTCAAACCAAGCTACCTGTCAGTTATTCTCGATTAGAAAAAGTGCTTGTTTGAGTTGGGTTAATGAAGATTATCAACATAAATAAGTAAGCTCAAATTCAATGACATTTGATTTATTGGGTCTTGAACAAGTTCATTTGTAAGTTCGTGAGCTAGCTCGAAAAAATTCTAATGAATAGTTCAGCTTTAGTTTATCCTTTTCACACTTAGTATGTATCATAAATATTATAAAATTATATAATTAAATAAATAATAGAGTTTAGTAGATATATATGTGTGTGTGATTTTAGTTAATATATTTTAGTATATACAATTAAGTTTATTTTTGTAAATTGATGAATAATTAATATTGTATTATGACTTATTGCTACATATAGATTCTAGGTTTTTTTTTTTGAAAATATAATATATATATATATATATATATATATATATATATACTTTAACATAAATTCTCAGCATGCACTTGAATTTTAAAACTCAATTTTATTTTTTTCAAAACACACACAAACACATTGAACTGTGTATTTTTTTTGCAATTGGAGTATTACTGATGTTTTCTTAGGGTATTACTGATGTCTTCTTGAGGTATTACTAATTAGTGATTACTTCTTAGGGTATTGATGATTTCTACTTTGGGTGTCTTTTTCAAAATTCAAATGCATACCATGCACTCAAGTGTACGCTAGAACTACTCATATTTTAATAGATGAATAAGAATAAATATATTTCATATATTAATGAGTATTTAAAAATCTCATATATAATTATATTGATATTCTATAAAAATAATTTTACTGATTGTAATTAAATTTATTGATTATATTTTTCTTCCACAATATTTGAAGATACATTTTTTTGTTGACACTAAAATCACGTAGTACTCTCTAAAATAGTAAAAATGGAGTATTCGATAATTTTAGAATACAAGGACTATTGTCAAGATTTCTAGAGAATTTATCATAACCCTTAAATTAAATATATCTCCACCACCAATTTTGGGAACAAGTTAGCATAATCAGATGAAATAGTGTTTGTAAGAAATTAAAAATTTATAAACAAATAATGTAAATCTATAATTACCCATCTCGTGGTTGATTTTAGTAACTTAGATAGAAATAATTTAATGAAATAACTCAAAATTAAACTATTTTCATATACAACCATTGATGATATCCATATATATCTAATAATAAAATATTATGCAAAAAATTTGTTACAATTTTATCATGAAATTTAAAAAAAAAAAAATTAAAGAAAGAGATGCTCTCAAATGTTAGAGATCTTAATTTCCACCTCATAGGTTTGTTTGAGTATTTTTTTAAATTAAATTAATATTTTTAGACTCGAAACCACTATTATATATATAGTAATATATATAAATAATAATATAATATAAATAATATAAATAATAATAATATAAATAATAAAGTATTTATTTAATATGAATACAATTTTTCTAAAACTCGATTATTTTATACATGAAGATGATTTTTTTTAATTGTTTGATAATTGTACACGTTGTTTGGTTAAATTGATTAGTTAAATTACTATAATTTAGTTGTACGTATCGTTGACTATTAAATCTAAATTATTAATTGAATCATTTTAAATTAAACATATTCATAGAGTGTCATGTTTGTAAAATTACAAAAAACTTAATAAAAAAAATGTGATATGTTGAGATTTTAAAATGGAAGAAAGTAAGAGAGATTTAGAATTCGAACTTTTGAGTTTAGCCCTTTACATAACTAATCTACAATTTAGTTTTTAAATGAGCAGGTTAGTCATCATATGTATTTAATATATCAAGCTTTTATGTTATAATATGGTGAAAGTTACCTGAGTTTTTATTTTAAAACTAACAATTGAGTTTCTTCACAAAATGTAGTTGAAAAAATGTATGTATATAAAATAAAGCTTGGTTGAGATATAAACTAAAGATAAATAATAAATGAAAAATCGTCCATTAAATTGTAAAATACTTATATGTAGAAATAAGAATTTATCTTGAAATTGGGAAAACATTGACAATTTGGTAGAGATATGGGATGACAGGATATATAGTATACAATTGAAAAATATTAGATGCTAAAAGAAAAAGTTTGTATGTGTCAATATGTGAATTTCATTATTGTTTGTGGTTATTAAATATTTAATCCTGACAAGAGGTAGTCACTAAAGGGTATTAGTTGTTTACACTAAGAGTATTATTGTATTAGTTCTTCTTATTGAAGAGTCTTAGTTTATTTTTCTAGACAGTGATTACTCTTTAATGAAAATAACTAATATTATTTAATGAAAATAACTAATACACTTCTATAATTAATGTATGAACCATTTTCACTCTCTACTCTGTCTATATGTTAACATTAAGGAGTGTGGTGAAGGAAATGTAAATTATTAAGTAAATTTTATTTATTTTATTTTATGGTTTTCGTATTTATAGTTTGAGTTTCATCTGTTTGGAACAATTTTTGAGTCGTTATCTTTAATTTTATTTTATTAAGAATTTAATAATTGGTGATAGTACATATCCACTTATTTATTTCCGCTTCAAAATAATGTCATGCATGTTTGACTCTTTAAATAGAAAATTGGGTTTTAAATAAAGTTTTGGGTTTATATTAGTCTTTTCAAAAGCTTTCGAAAATCTGTATATGTTAATAAATAAACTAATTTCATATCTCTTTATAATTCTGGACTTGCAGATGAGATGAATGATGATCTTCTTTTGACATTAACTAGTGAGACTAATGTTGAGTGGTAACTTGTGATTCCTAAACTTGATTGAAAGCCCCAAAATCACTGATGAATGTATTAAGCATATACCTCTGATCAGACATATAGCTAAACCAATTCTCTTATTGGTATGGGTTCATCATTTGAGTTTTCACTCTTGGTTATATTTTCTGATAAAGCTTGGGAAAAAATAACGTAAAATGAAAACGAAACCATTTAATATCGACCAAATAAATCTTGTTGCCCTTGTTCCCAAATCGAAGCATCTCTTTGGCCGATGCAAGCGTCTTCGCTAGCGAGCCATCACTTTGGCGGAGTCCATCGGGAGAAGTTCTTTACTATCGCGGATTTTCTTGAACATTGGTGTAAACAACTTCAGACGTCAAGCTAAATAGGTGTACTGTTTCTTGATGGTGGGTCAGTAGTAGGAAATCGCCGAGATTTCGCTGACCACGTCAATCAATTTCCACATCAATGCCGCTTTATCGTCCTCCTCCATTGGCACACAAAAGGGATTTGGAACAGAAAAATGGAGTTTTTACAAAGAGGAAATTGTGAAATCACTGGGAATGGTGAGGTGGAGTCAACGGTAGAGAGCTAATTGAAGAAAGAAAAAAGTTAAAAGTCTTTAATGATATAATAATATTTGTTAGTGACAGACCCTGTCATTAAATAAGATTGTAAACAAATCAAACTATTTTGGTTCGATTTGGTATTTGTATTCGAAATTTAGTATTCGTATTCAAAATTTTATAATTTGAATTCGAGTACAAATTTCTTTTTTAATTTGTTTAGTTATCAAATACAAATAAAACTTATGATATTCGATTCAGTATTTGTAAATATTCGATTAAATATTCGGTTAAATATATATTATATAATAATTATATAATAATAGTAATAATAAATATATTTATTAATAAATTTAAGCGCATTATAAGTATATCAAGATATCAACCCTTATAACTTTATGTAAGAAATGGGCTTGAGTTGCAAACTCGATGGAAGATTTGATGCTCGTCATTTGTTTATTAAAGTTTACTTTTCATGAATTTAATAGTTAAACGTTTTTTTATTTAGGTATTTGATTATACGGATTTGATCATATGCTCACCGGTGGGCACAAACTTATATACCCACCGGGAATGTGATAATGACACATAAGCAAATATAAATAATCAACTAAAATAACAGTGGGGTCTCTGCTTATATGTCATTATGACATTCACATTAGGCATATAAGTTTGTGTCCACCGGTGGGCATATGATCATTTATTCAATTCGATTCGAATGTCCGCTTTGAGTATTTGTATATTTTCTAATAATTCGATATGAGTTTCAAATCAAATATAAACCGCATTTATTATTCGAAAAATATTCGATTCGAAATCGATATTCGAAATAATTTCAAAAATACGAATTCAAAACAAATGGTATTCGATTCGATTCGTTTACAACCCAATCATTAAAAAATATTTTTCAGTTGTTGTAGCCATTTCATGCCAACAGGTCGGCACCGACCTATAACAAGCCAGAAATGAAAAAACAACGCGTTCGCGACGGCACCGATCTGGTTGGACGGTTTCCGGCCTCCATGGGTCCCGACCACATTTTCTAACCTAAAAAACGAGGTCGAAAACGAGCTTAAGCACTTATCTATCTTGATCAAGACACAGGACAAAGGGGCCGGGACCGGACCGGTCCGGCCTCGATCATGTAGAATCAATAGAGGTCGTTGGGGCACGGCCAGTGTTCAGGAGAGCTTCCCGACCTCAAAACCAACCAAGAGGACCGACCTCCGACCTTAAAGCATCTCTGACCTACAAAAGGTAAATAGAGCACGTGATAGAACCTAGCGAGATCTTCTCCCAAGAGGAAAAGAGCCGCCTCCGTACTCAGTGACAGAGAGAATATTCCACCCAAATAAGGAAATATTTCAGAGATTCGTCCTCCTCGGACACGCGTCGACACGCTAATGGCCGACCACCTGCAGACTGTGGCATACGGGCACCCGCGCGTCCTCAGAGGCTGGAGGCATTTAATGCCTCTGTCCCCTGAGAGGTAGGAAATGACCTTTGTACCCTTGTATGGAGAAAACTATAAATAGTCCCACATTTGTAACAAGAAGGGAGAGTTTAAGACATCCAATCAAAGCAATATAATTCTCGTTTAAGTCCAGGAACTAAAAACCCCTGGCAATTCTTGGTGTTCTTGCATTTTGTTCATCATCTTTATTATCATTCTTCATCATAATCATTCATTTAGCGTTGATGAATCCAATCATTTGATGTTTTTACCAAAGCTCTCATAAATAGCCATTAATTCTCAGCCTTATTTATTTGGTAAACAACATTTGACGCTAGAAGGAGGACATCCAACCCAACAAACTCATCTTCTCCTTACCTCTTTGAAGAACACCCATTGTTCTTCAAAGCTTCCCATCTTCAAATCTTCAAGTTACAAGCCCCTCTCCACAAAACAATGACGAACCAAAGATCATCACAGGCCCACAGTACCATCGGAGCTCCGGCCACGCCACGGGACCCCGCGGCCCGGGCCTCAGGGGAGCCGACCCCCACTCGCCCCGGAAAGACCACACGCGTGGCCTCTCCCATACGGTATCCGGAGGATCCCCATCAATCGCAGGCACGGAACTTCCTCACCCCCGACCAGACGGGGTCGGGACGACGCCGTCAGGCGGAAGAGACGAAGAAGTGCCAAAGCACCTCATCCGCCTCAAAGAGGAGGTCGCGTGCCCGCACCCTTAAAGGGAAGGCAAAAGCCTCAGAGCACCAAGGGGAAAGCCAGTGCCGAGTTAACCCCACTTCCGCTCGGTCCCGCGAATCCGCCCATCCGGTCTTCGGCCGCCTGGGCTCAAGTGATCCCTCCTGGTACCCCAGTCATCTCCTTAGTTACGACACTGGATACGGAGATACAGAATCCGTTTCCAACACGTGGAGTACGGCGCAAATGCCCCTCAAGAGAGCGGCTGAGGTCAGCCTGGCCCTAGCCAACTCTGCCAGGCGCAAGCTTAGCTTCGCCCAAAGCGGCCTGTTGGGACGCGGCACTCTTCAAGCGACCGTATTTGACCGGATCGGCCCCCTGGCCGATGGTGACGACCAGCTGGTCGAGACTCCGAACCCGGAGATCGTCAAGATGCAAAAGCAGCTTGATGAGATGAGGGCGCTCATGGAAGCGCAAGGCCAACCTAAGGCCCGGCCGGTCGCAAACGAGCCCTTGTCCGTCGATATCGAGCTCGCCCCGACCCAACTCAAAATCGTTCTGCCACCGACCCCTCTATACGAAGGGAAGACGAACCCGAAAACTCACCTGAGTAAATTCCAGATTTATATGACCGAGCGTGGTGCGATCGACACCACGAAGTGTAGGCTCTTCCTGCTCACCCTGGGCGACCTCGCCCACAGGTGGTACGACTCACTCCCGGGCCGCTCAATCGATTCCTTCGCCACTTTGAGCACCCAATTCACATCCTATTTCGCGGCCAAAATTGCACGGCCGGAGAACTGGTACTGGTTGATGCGAATCCGCTAAGAGAAGGAAGAGTCTGACGAGGATTATATCACCCGGGTGGACGAGATCATTTTGACCGGTGAGCCGGTCGGCAACCAACTGGCCCTGCACGCCACCTTGGGAGGCTTCCATGGCCGATCTCCGATGTTCAGGCACCTCACCAAGGACTTCCCAAAAACATATGCCGACTTCCGGGCCCGAGCGGGCGACTACCTAGCTCGAAGGAAACTACTGGTACTCAGGCTAGGAGAGTCCGAACCGGCGACAAAGAAGCCGGAGACCGCCACTCAGGCCTCCCCCAAGGGTGGTCCCAAGGCTAAGAAGATAGCCAAGCCGCCCAGGAACTTCAAGTCCTTCGAGGATGTTGAAGTACACCTCACCCAGGCCCTAAGGCAATCCCCCGCGCACATCTTCAACGCGATCCAACACAGGGATGTGCTTCCAAGGCCAAGACCCTTCACAGGGGACCGGTCCCGGCTGGACCCCAAAAAGTTCTGCGCTTATCACGACTCTATTGGCCATAATACGAGCCAGTGTCGTGATCTCTTAAAACAGTTATGGAAACTGTTTGACGAAGGATGCCTAAACGACCTTTTACAAAGGCCAGCCGGCCGGCAGGAACCGCAGCAACAGCAACCGCAGCGCCCCCCTCGCAGGAACCAGGAAGGAGGCTGGCCTCTCAGGCCGGTCGCAGCATTGGAGGACGATGACGACGACGACGACCTCCCCCCGATGAACCCTGGGCCGGGTCAACATGATCCAGGCTGGCGGAGGGAACCTGGGCGGCCTCGCTCCCGTCTCCATGCTTTCTAACAGAAAACGCAAGGCCAAAATCTGGGCCGTGACCAACGTGAACCTGGTCACCCCGCCCGAGCCCAAAATCCACAAAGATCTGGAGATCACTTTCTCCAACCGAGACCGGAGCGGGGTGTTGTACCCCAAGGGGGATGCTTTGGTGATCGCGGCCTGCATTCTAGGCAAGGAAGTCCACCGAGTCCTGATCGACAATGGATGCTTCTGCAACATCATATTCAAAGCAGCCCTAGATCAGCTCGGGGATCTCATCAGCTTCATAAAGCCCATCGACCTCCAGCTGAAAGGTTTCGGGAATACTACGGTCGCCGCATATGGAAGGATAAAGCTCTCAGTAGAGCTCGTCAGATTTTATAACGAGAAGGTTAGAATTACTAGGCTGTTAGACTTTATCATTGTAGACCAGCCGAGTTTTTATAACGGCTTCTTGGGTAGGCCTTTTCTAGAGGTTTTCGAGGCTGTAGCCTCTTCTTATTACTACTGTATCAAGTTTCCCACCCCTGAGGGGGTGGTCGGCACTATAAATGGTGATCAACCAATGGCAAGAAAATGTTTAAACTATTTTAATTCTTGTTTGTTTCCAATTTGTAACGATCAAACATCAGGCAAATCGCAAATCGGCCTCGAGAGAACCCTTCTGACCACTGAAGTCATAATGGAGGTCGGGTCCACCTCTGTCGGCCCCGATAATGGTCCCGACCTACAACCAATGCAAGTTAACGATCCCGAGCCAAGGATCGGCTTCGAGCCCTCCGTGCTCGATCTCGACCCAAGGTTCGACACAAGCGATCGACGAGGCTGTTGATGGACGACCAGGCGAGCAACAGTGATTAGAGGATTAAGAGATTAATAATACAATTTAGAAGTCGGCAACCAGCAGAGCTTAAGAATGTCTCAAACACCAGGCGACCAAGAGTGACGTCAAACGGATGTCCGGCGACCAACACAGCAAAGGAGCAAGACGAACATATAATTAAAATAAAAACAAGGGCAAGATACTCACCATTTAGGCGACCAAGCGAGCAAGACTGGACCACGAAGGACAACTCAAAATTCCACTAATTTAAACATTGCATTAGGAGCAAACAAGTGTACTAAACACTTGTCATTGTATAAAATGTAATAGTTTAGGAACAAGACAAGTGGCTAAACACTTGTCAAAGCCAAAATCAAAGGGCTAAGAGGGTGACACCTCCTACTTGCTTGTAAGCCTATAAATACCCCTTCTTGAAATGGTCAAAATAAGTTCAAATATTCAAGAAAAAGACTAAACTCTTGCAATTTTATTTCTCAACTTTCATTAAACACAAAGTCATCATTTGTAATCTTGTTTGGTGACCTTCTTAGTGTTAAAACAGCCACTAATCATCAAATTCGAATCAAGGTCATCAACAGAGGCTACCAACAAGCCACGGCCTTGGAGGACTTGGAACACATTACAGTTGATCCTTCGAAGCCGGAATTGGAAGTCCTGATCGGCTCTCGCATACCAACCGAAATACAGGGGGAAGTGATCGAATTCCTCAAAGCTAAAGTAGGAGTTTTCGCTTGGTCTCACCAAGACATGGTCGGGATAGATCCAAAACACGCCTGCCATCAATTGAAGATCGACCCTAACAAGAGACCGATCCACCAGAAAAGAAGAAAGTTCGGTCCGAAAAAATATGAAGCACTGGCCCAAGAGGTCAAAAAATTATTGGACAACAAACTAATCGAGCAGGCCAAAGACGAGCCCCAATGGGTCGCCAATACCGTCCTAGTCAAGAAAACAAACAACACTTGGAGGCTATGCATCGATTTCACCAACCTCAACACAGCATGCCCGAAGGATCATTTCTGATGCCTCACATTGACCATCTAGTGGATAGCACAGCCGGTCACGAGATGATGTCCTTCATGGACGCCTTCGCCGGCTATCACCAAATTCTGATGGCCGTGGAAGACATCAAGCACACCTCTTTCCATACAGAAAAGGATATATTTTCTTGGCTCCGAATGCCTTTTGGCCTGATCAACGCCGATGCGACCTACCAATGGTTGGTCAATAAAATGTTCGCAGAACAGATCGGAAAGACCATGGAGGTCTACATCGACGACATCGTGGTAAAAAGCCTGAAAAAGAAAGACCACCTCAGAGACCTCGAGGAGACCTTCAAGATCCTCAAGGCATACAATATGAAGCTGAACCCGAAGAAATGCAACTTCGGGGTGGAGGCCGGCAAGTTCCTCGGGCACATCGTCAACCAGCGAGGAATTGAGGCCAACCCGGCCAAGATCAAGGCCGCCCTCGACATGCAGGAGCCCAGGACGATCAAACAAGTACAACGCCTGACCGGTTGCCTAGCTTCACTGAACAGATTCATAGCCCGACTCGGAGATAAAAGTAAGTCTTTCTTCTCGACTATGAAAAATGGCAAGTTTTCTTGGAATAGAGAAAGCCAAGTAGCCTTTTCAAAATTAAAGGAATACTTAGCAAACCCACAAATCCTAGTCAAGCCGGTCCCAGAAGAGAAGCTTTACTTGTATCTTGCGGCCTCCGAGGTCGCCCTCAACGCGGTACTTGTCCGGGCGAACGGTCAGAACCACCTCCCGATCTACTTCGTAAGCCAAACTTTGCACGATGCCGAGCTCAGGTATACCCCACTCGAAAAATTGGCTTACGCTTTGGTCATGAGCGTAAGAAAACTAAGGCCCTACTTTTTCGACCACCAAGTGGAGGTCCTTACCACTCTACCCCTGAGGCAAGTATTACACCGGCCGGACACCAGCGGCAGGTTATTGAAGTGGTCGTTGGAGATAGCTCAATACGGAGTCACAAATGCCCCAAGAACGGCCATCAAGGGCCAGGCTCTGGCCGACTTCATAGTGGAACTTATTTCCCCCCAAAATTCACAAGAATCGACCACCCCCCGTGGAAGCTCTACGTAGACAGGTCGTCGACCAGTACTAGCGTCGGGGCCGGCATCGTTCTAGTTGGACCGGAGGGCCAGAGTTTCACTCATGCGGTCCGTTTCAGCTTCCCGGCCACCAACAACGAGGCTGAGTATGAAGCTTTGGTCGGGAGCCTCGAACTCGCAATCACCATCGGAGTATGCCGACTGCACATCTTCATGGACTCCCTACTCGTAGTAAACCAAATAAAAGGAGAATACAAGGCCCGGGGAGAGTAAATGGTAAAATATCTCGACTTGGTCATGACCTTGTGCGAGAAATTTCATCAAGTCTTCATAGAGCAAATCCCGAGGGAGCACAACACCCAGGCCGACGCCCTTTCCAAGCTAGCAACTGCAGAAGGAGCTGCCGACCTCGCCAATATCCAGCTCACCACGCTTGGGACCTCCACAATGATCCGGGCACAGATATCAACCATTCTGAGCGCCGACGAGAATTGGATGACCCCGGTCGTGAAATACTTGGAGACCGGCACACTCCCAGAAGACAGAGTCCGGGCCCGGTAGCTACAACTTCGGTCATCAAGGTACACTCTCATTGACAACCTCCTGTACAAAAGAAGTTTCACCCTCCCACTCCTGAAATGTATAAACCCAGAGCAAGGCCAGAGCATTCTGGCCGAGATCCTGAGGGGGTATGTGGGAACCACGCCGGAGGTCGGGCCCTAGCCCATAAAGTGATCAGGCAAGGATATTTATGGCCGACCCTGAACAAGGACACTGTCAGCTTTGCAAGGCCGTGCCACAAATGTCAAATCTTGGGACCCAACGTCAAATTGTCCCCCGAGCAGCTCACCTCCATGTACAGCCCTTGGCCTTTTGCCCAGTGGGGCATCGACCTGATCGGGCCAATGCCCACTGCGCCGGGGGGCCACAATTCGCCGTCGTGGCCGTCGATTATTTTACAAAGTGGGCGGAGGCCGAGCCGCTCAACAAAATCAGTCAAGCCCAGATCATAAAATTCATTTGGAAAAATATCATCTGTCGTTTCGGCCTACCACAAGTGATCATCTCCGATAATGGGAAACAGTTTGACGGTCTCCAGATGATCCAGTTTTATGAAAAATGGAAAATCAAGAAAGTTTTCTCCACCCCTTACCACCCGCAGACGAACGGCCAGGTGGAGGCCGTAAACAAAATCCTCAAGCACACTATTAAAGCAAAGCTTGAGGACAAGGGAAAGTGGGCAGCCGAGCTCTCCGACGTGCTTTGGTCTTATCGAACAACTACAAGAAACTCGACGGGCGAAACACCTTTCGCTTTAGCTTTTGGAATCGAGGTTGTCATCCCATCGGAGGTCTCCCTCCCGAGCCACCGGACAGCCCAGACGATCACTGAAGACAATGACACCGCCCGGATGATCGATCTGGACATGCTAGAAGAACGAAGACTCAACTCCGATCTCCGGAACGCGGCCTACAAGAAGAAATCCGAAAAAATATTCAACTCTAAGGTGAAGGCCAGGCAATTCCAGGTCAGCGACCTCGTCCTCAAGAAGGTTCAAGTTCCTAAAGGGATATTCGGCCCGAACTGGGAGGGCCCATTTAGGATATCCAAGTGGCTCTCCAAGGGAGCTTACGAGCTGGAACTCATGGATGGTACTCCGGACCAATACCCCTGGAATGCAATTCACTTGAAGAAATACTATCAATAATTAAGTTGTACTACGTAGTCAAAGTTCTTATCAATACAAAGTTCTACGTGCAGCTCAATCTCATTTAATAAAAAACCGAGCTCAGTTCAAAAGCATATGTCGACCGTATCGAGGTTGGCATATCACATTTGAGCTCGAGAAGGCCACCCAAGGCCATCTAAAAACCGAGCTCGGTTCAAAAGTATATGCCGACCGTATCGAGGTCGGCATATCACACTTGAGCTCGGGTAGGCCACCCAAGCCATTTTAAAAAACGAAGCTCAAGTTCAAAAGCGTATGCCGACCATATCGAGATCGGCATACCACACTTGAGCTCGGTAAGGTAACCAAGGCCATTTCAAACACCAGGCTCGGTCCAAAGCATATGCCGACCATGTCGAGGTCGGCATATCTCTCACTTTTGCCCTGGAAAAATCTCATATACACTCGTTAAAATTTAAACATTTTTAACAGGGATAAACAACGAGAAAAATAACAACAAAGCAACAAAGCAACAAAGTTAGCAAAAACTGAATTTCATAACAAAATCGGTCTAAAGCCGGAGAAAGGAGTACAATAGTTCAAAAGGAACACAAATCCGGTCGGTAGCCGGTTACACACGGAAAACAATAAAAAGGTAAGGTAAAATTTGATCTTCAGGGATCGCCTGCCTCGCCCGTCGAGCTCGCTTGCTCTCCTAACCCAGCCACGAAGTCAGCTACTTCGTTAACACAGGCCTCCGCCTCGGCCACATTTCCTCTCGGCGCTTGGGGGCCTTCCGGAGGAGCCTCCTCTTCTACTTCTTCCTCCCCCTCCTCATCCTCAGCGAACAGAGGATTCTGACCCGGTTTGAGCAGCCTGTGCTGATGGGGGAACCATGAAAGGTCCACCCCATAATTGGTCTCGAGGTTGAGAAAAGGGAGCCAGTAGCCTTCATGGATCGGGTTCTTGGCGGCATACTCCCGTAAATAGTCTTCTTGGGCCTTGGTGTCAAGGTTGGCCTGGCGCCCAACCCAGATCAGGTCGGCAGCGGCCATGTAGTAGCAGAATTCGGTGAAGAGCACTGGGCTGGTGACCGGATAATCTGGATCGTAGGCCGGCCGACTCAGAGCGGCAGCCAACTCATCAGCCTTTTTCTGTACCTCTCTCTCCAACTCGGCTTGCCGGACACGAGCCTGATCGGCGTCCCCTTTGGCCCTGTGCGCCTCCAGCCGCAGCTCAGCAATGACGTCCTCCATTTCAGCGATCCGGTGTCGGGCATCCTCCAGGGCCTTGTACGTCGTCTCCGCCCGGCCAAGGGCTTCCTCTTTCTCCTTCAGAACGACCTCCATCTGGCCGACCGCATGATCCCTCTCCTTCTTGAGCGCGACATTCTCGCTCTCGAAACCAGCCCTTTCCTCCCGGGCACGGGTCAGGTCAGCCTCCACTTTCCGGAACGATCTGACGACAGTGTTGAGATTGTTCTCCGTAAGGTTGACCATGATCGCCGTCTGGTTGATCAGGGCAACGCTGGCCCAGCCGGCATATCGAGGGCGGCGTTCAGCGATGTCAGCCAGTTCCCGAGTCCAAGACTGGGGCAAGGAGTTCACCGTCCGGCTCATGTAGTCCGGCATATCAACAGTTGAGCCCGGGGCGCGAGATGACAGGAAGTCAAGCACCAGTGGAGGGAGATCAGAGTCATTGCGCGTCAACCTGAGTAAAATAAAATAAATAAAAAACCAAGCCAGGTACCACACAAATCGATTAAGTAAAAGAAACTTTTAAATTTGAGCAACTTACGCTTGGAAACGGGTCGGATCACGATCAAAGTAGGTCATGTCTTCCTCCCGGCCGGGGTCTACGCCACTTGGGCCATCGCATCCGCTCCAACCGGCCTGGGTCCGGGAGGCGGATCGTTTGAAATATCGATTGGGGCCAGGCTCGACTCATGCAGGCCGGCCTCATCGCTCTCGATCTCCTCACGACCTCTCTTCCGACCTGTAATCGGGGAGGAAGTGGGCGCCTCGGTGGTAGCTGTCCCAGCGGCCGGAACAAACTGGAGGGGGAGAGGCTCTTGGATTACGATCCCTGTCCGGGCTCCGGTCCCTTTCTTTTTCTTCGTCCCCTTGGCCCCCGGCTTCCCCGCGCAAGCACCCAACCGGGAAAACATCTCAGGACAGTGGTCGAAAAGCTCTGGTGGGCACCTCCTCACGACCGGAAAATCAGGCACTGCATTATCAAAATGCAAAGTGTTAAAAAAAAAAACAAAAACACACTACTACGACTCGAAGACCCGGGCTCACTCTAGTACTTACCCGTCAAATTCAAATGGCACGGAAACTGGAAGAAACGGCTTGAAATTCGAGCTTGTCGGGTCCGGAGGATAGCTTGGTTCCTCTCCGTGGCAGGCAGGGACAATATCCGCTCCCGAACGACCGCAACGTCGAAGTTCAACTCGTGATCGGAAGGACAGGGGTAGCCTGCAAAGAAAGATAAAAAAATTAGATCAGTACTTTTTATTCAAAGATAAGTTCAAAATTTCTTACTAGGATTTTTAAGATGGATGTCGGTCGGAACCCCAATCTCGATTCCGCCCGGGTATCCGGTCTGCCAGGCTCCCCCCACGAAGAACCACTTTCTCCGGTCATTACGGGCCTTGCTCGGGAGACCGGTCACCAGTTTTTGCCCCTTAGTTTGAATAAAGACCTCGTCGGTCCCACTCTTCTCACTTTGGATCCGGTAGTGGTAAGTCATCTCCCCCGGGGTCGACATCCGGAACAGCCGGTTCTGGCCAAACAATACCATGATGCTCAAGATGATCATCCACGCGTTCGGCAACAGCTGGATGGGCGCCTGGTTCCGGTAATTTAGCAAATAAGAGATGGTCGGATGGAGGGGGGAACGGAGTCCGACCTCCATCATTTCTTGGGTGACGGCCACCATCCCTCGAGGAGGCTGATCCGCCCGTTCATTTGGCTCGGGGGCATAGAGCTGAACATCAAAAGGAATATCCCATTCGGCCTGAGCTTCGTCGAGATAGATCTGGGTCACTTTGCTCTGGATTTGGCCAATGGTCCACCTCTTGGACTCCTCCAGATTGGTTATTCGAATGGTGGCCGGATCGCAAACGGTCGGCCTCCGCGGGAAACGCTCTTGGTACCCCTCAAAGTCAAAGTCGAGGGATTCGCTATCATCTTTATCCTCTAAATATTCCGACCACAGGTGGAAGGCTCGCCTGACCTGGTCCCTCCGGTCCTGACTAATGCTCCGACCTGTAATGGGCGACCCGCCGACTTCCTCGGCCTCATTCACCATCCCGAGCCCCTCTTTGATTTGCTCGGCTGTGACATTCTGAAGCAATAGGTTGTTGGCCAACTCGTCGCCCTCATTGCGACCACCGTCCTCATTTTCTTCTTCGAGAAGATCATCCAACGGGTCCCGGTCCTCGCCCGGATGGGCCATAGTTTCGGTCCTGGAACTCCCAACCGCTTCGGGGCCTCCCTCCCTGGCACCTTCTCCCAGGAGTGACCGGCCCGGGCTCGGGAAGAGTGCATCCAGGCCATCATCGTCACGAGCCCAGATTGAGCTCACGCTCAAGCGCGACGGAGAGGCACCGCTTCCGCCACTAGAAGTCTCCCTTCATCGAACAACCTCCGGTTGGCTCCGCCACCACCGCTCGAGGAGGCCCCGCCCCTTTGCCCTTGCGGAGGACCAGTCCACTGCCGTACCATTTCGGAAAAGAAAGAAATAGAAAGTTTTACGAAATCAAAAACAAAATTACCTTACTCAATTTGCCTAATCGCCGCCGCACAAGTTCGAACGCCGCTTCAAGGATTTCGCTTGAGAAATCGCCGCGAGATTACAATGTCTGCAATGAAAAACTCAAAGGCGCGAAAATGAAAACTCAAAACAAAGGATGACTCACCTATTTATAAAAAAAGGGGAGGGGCCTATTTTGCAAATAAAGCCCTAGGCCTAGGGGCCTAGATGCAAGAAGCTGAAGCGACAGATCCCACACCAAACGTCAGCGCACGCCAATAATTAATGTGTGGGATTCGAGGCATCACTTGACATCGCACACGCCTTTTTAGGCACGTGTAACAATGCACGTCCGCTCAAACATCACATAACAAAAAGCCGACTCCCGACCACGCCGGGCAAACTAAGGCCGGTGCCTGCAAATGAACGGCAAACGACCACCTCGCCTCCTATCAACTCTGAGAGCCGAGCTGGGGGGCAATTGTTGTAGCCATTTCATGCCAACAGGTCGGCACCAACCTATAACAAGCCGGAAACGATAAAACAACGCATCCGCGACGGCACCGATCTGGCCGGACGGTTTCCAGCCTCCATGGGTCCAGACCACATTTTCCGACCTCTAAAACGAGGTCGGAAACGAGCTTAAACACTTATCTATCTTGATCAAGACACATGACAAAGGGGCCGGGACCGGACCGGTCCGGCCTCGATCATGTAGAATCAATAGAGATCGCTGGGGCACGGCCAATGTTCAGGAGGGCTTCCCGACCTCAAGACCAACAAAGAGGACCGACCTCCAACCTTAAAGCATCTCTGACCTACGAAAATGAAATAGAGCACGTGATAGAATCTAGCGAGATCTTCTCCCAAGAGGAAAAGAGTCGCCTCCGTACTCAGTGACAGAGAGAATATTCCACCCAATTAAGGAAACATTTCAGAGATTCGTCCTCCTCGGACACGTGTCGACACGCTAATGGCCGGCCACCTGCAGACTGTGGCATACGGGCACCCGCGCGTCCTCAGAGGCTGGAGGCATTTAATGCCTCTGTCCCCTGAGAGGTCGGAAATGACGTTTGTACCCCTGTATGGAGAAAATTATAAATAGTCTCACATTTGTAACAAGAAGGGAGAGTTCAAGACATCCAATCAAAGCAATATAATTCTCGTTTAAGTCCAGGGACTAAAAACCCCTGGCAATTCTTGGTGTTCTTGCATTTTGTTTATCATCTTTATTATCATTCTTCATCACAATCATTCATTTAGCATTGATGAATCCAATCATTTAATGTTTTTACCAAAACTCTCATAAATAGCCATTAATTCCCAGTCTTATTTATTTGGTAAACAACATCAGTCACTAAAAATATTTAACTAGAAAAGTAATATTGACAGGATTTTGTTATTAAAAATAAATTTTCTGTGGTGATTTTGTAATATTAATAAGTTTTGTCCATTTCTTTGTTTCCGTAGCATGTTGCTTTTCAGATTCATATATAATTCCAAAAGAAAAGTTAAGTGGTCCTTCAAGACCAGTTTCTAATTATTAATTTCCCATTACATATTGTTGGAAAATATTGATTTTGACCATATTTGATTAAATTTTAAGTGACAATTTAATTATCCATTTTGCGTAAATGGATTTAGTTGGTTCGATTTCTCAAAACCAAATTTAGGGTGAATGAGAAATTAATGTCATTTAATATGTGGATAAATACATTGATGAATATATTTATAATGGTAATAGTAAAGGATATTGACTTATAGACATGAAGTGTCGTGTCTTTTGATAAAACTATTCTAAAGGTTGTGTCTTTAAGAGAAATACCTTTTGGTGAATAGTTGTTTATTTCCAAGAGTTATGACTTTTGGAAAAATAATGTTTATAGTGAAGAGTCGCAACTATTACCTACGACCCTTGGAAATCTATAAATAGACCCCCCCCCCCCCACATTTGTCATTTGCATTCAGTTCGAAAATTGTTTTCATTCACATTGAAATTAGAGTGAATTGTCAAGTGCATACAAGCATTAGTAGTCCTGCATTAGAATCGAGTCTGAAAGTTCCGGATACTCATTTGCGATTCGCCGATAGCTTCCGCTTCGTAGTGCAACGGACGGAAGGCTCTAAAGTCGTTGTATCTTGGGGACGGTTGCCATGAGCCGTATTGCACCAGTGTACGGGGCAATAACGTCTTACGGAGAGCGAGTTAAACTCGTGCCTCGACTTTCGTATTAGTCCGTGTCTTGCATTGAGTCATCTTCGTCTACACACACCACATAATTTATTTAATTTTTTCCAACAATCGTAAGACGTTAATTTATGTGTATTCGGATATTGACTACTCCTACTATTCGACATATTGATTATGCCGAGGTGCAATCAGAGGAAAGATGCGGATATATAGATGAAATCCTTGTCAGGGAAGTTTTAATTTATAAAATCCTTCATGAGTTATTTTCATTCAGAACACTTAAAAAAAAATTGTGGACATGCACAATTTTAGTTCTAAAAAGCACTAATAGTATGCTTATGATACTTGTCAGAAGACTGCAGGTTTGAGGATGCCTAATTATTTAGTTGTTCGTTTAATACAAATTAAGCGAACTGTGAAGGAATACTGTTTCCAGTACTCAGTGATCTTTACTCAAAGCACCCGAATTGCGCGAGAGATTTTGAAATGAAAATGTTCAGTTCCCTTCACAGGCATTTCATCAAGCACCTGATGCTTATGAAGCATAAAGCATAAATTAATTGTGTCGAAACCAAGGCGGCGGTGATGTGTTGGCTCTAACCGCAACTGCCGAGCCGAGAGAAATAGAGCAAGACTGTGCGTCGTAATTGTAATTCATGGCAGCGGAGACGGCGTATTTTCGCCGTGTTGCGCGAACTTTGGCGACGCCCAGTAATCGGCAGCGGCTTTCGATCGTGGGCAACGGAGAGCGGTGCGCTGCAACCGGTCCATGATGGCGGAGGTTGTCCGCCCGCCGTGATGGGTAACTGACGGCCGCTGGAAAACTGTTGAGGCTGCCCATCTTCTCGATTGATGCCGCACAACGGCCGGCGTTAATCGAATCAACGGAAGTTGCGTCGAATGGAAGCGGCGCTTCGGGCATGACAACTGTACTGCGAACCGCAAACATACACAATGGTGTCGTGTCTTTCCAGATTTCCAGTCGCGGACGTCGGCAACGTGCTGATGGAGGCGGTTATCGGCGGCTACCGATCGCCCTGCCTCCTACTTCCGTCAAATACGGCGACGGCCTTGACGGACCAGTGAGCGCGACGTCGTTGGAGTTCCGCGCAGATGATGGCGAATCTGGCGGAGACGCGGAGCATGGCCATCAACGGAAAAGCCGTTGCGGTGAATAACGGCTGTTGGCCTGAGACGGCGACGACGTCTTCATCAATGTTCGAATGGTTTGAGATGGAGTTGTTTGCGCTTTTCTTCGTCTGGAATGGGATGCGCCTGAAGGGTCGCAACCGTTTGAAAAGAAAAGATGCGACTGCCTCTTTTCTTTGTGGGCCAATTGATGTGGTGGGCCTGTAATTGATGGCAGATTGTTGAGCCTATATTAGGCTACTACTATAGGCCTAATTAATTAAAAGGGGGAAATTCTTTTTTAGTCATGGTGTATATGTAGTATATCAAATATACCCTAACCATTTGAGAAAATTCTTTTTTAGCCATTTTAAGGGTATAAAGACATTTTTACCCCCAATCTAAAAATATAATTCCCAACTTGTCCCCTGCCCTGAGCTGCCCCAATGGTTAGAAAAGAAATTGTGCAGACCAATTCTTTTTTTTCATTCCCCCCCCCCCTCCCCCCCTCATTTTTCCCCGATTTCATTCTAATCCTTTTGGTTCTATTATGTTTCCAGATTCAGGCTGTTGTCTTACAAATTTCTAATTAGTTATCATGGGTTTCATTTGTAATTCAAATATCGCGGCTAGCGGCATCGATTAATCAATGGTTTTCCGGTGGCCCACCACCTCCGCAGCGCCTCGTTCGACCTTGAATCAAACTCCGGCAGCATGTACTCTTCCATTATCGATCGCTCACATGAATTTTAGGGTTCCAAAACTCATAAATTACAAGGGAACACAAAAAATTTTAGAAAAACAAACTCAAGTTAAAAATTGGTAGCCTCCCTCTGACGTCAATGGTTGCCTCAAGTGCAGGTGCGTTTTGTTTTCATTTGCCCTAATTTTCTCCAATCGCTCAAGCAACAAATTTCCATCAAATTTGATTGGCCAAGCTACTAGTACTAGAATTCTTAGACTTTGAATGGCGTAGATGCAAATTGATATTGCTATTGTTATCTTTTTTTTTTTTTTTTTACGAGAAATAACAGTAAACTTGGTTTGAAGTTGTATTATTAGATTAGATTTTATGGGGATCTGATTGACATATAATCTAGTATCTCAGGAATTAAGATTTTTGTGAATGATATTATTAGATTAACTTTTAGAGTGCTCTTTGTGTAACCCATTTCTTCTTCAAAGAGGCGTCGTTAAGTCCGGCGCGGCTAACCCGACTCTCATTCTCTTTTTTTTTTGTCATTGCTTTGCTATTAGACATTTCTGAACATGTTGTGCACGCCAGGTATTCGATATATTGCCTAAGAGAGTTATTGGTTGTTGATGATCATATGGTTTATTGTTATTCTGTATTGGCATTAGGAATTGAGTAGAGTTTCTACTTCAATATCTGCTCTGTAACATAGGAACTACTACTTTTCGATCTCCTTGCTCATTGAATTTGTGTAATCTTGTATTGATATTCGAAAATTGGAAGTGTTGATTTGATTTGTTAAAAATTGGGAGCATTAGGAGGTGCTTGATCTTATTTCTTATAGTATTATCTTTCTTTTTTTCTTTGCAGAGAATACATATACTGGGAGCATTAGAAGATCTCAACGACATGGGAGGGCACAATGCAATTGGTTCCTTCCTTTGTTTCATATATTTGTATGTCTATTTATTTCCATACACAATGCAATTTGTCCATTCCTTTGTTTCTGTTTGATTAATCTTATACTGAGAAATATCTCATATTGTAGGTCTGAATCCAGCTATTACATTGGGAAGTTTTATCTATACAATCGAGAAGGTTTGCAATGATTCTGGGGAAGACCCAACTTGTAGCAGACAAGTATTTACCATTATTCTCTATGACCATTTTTTAGGATATTGACTCTCAGCCAACTTTCGACACACTTCACTTGATGCACAAAGATATTTTCAATTGTTATCATTTGGCATACTTTGGTGTTCAAATGGGATGTGATGAATCGATCTCGTGCAGAATTATGATGGATCAACGTGTTGCTGTCTATAGCAGAACTGACACAGAATTTTTTGGGTGACTTCACGAATTTTTCTGTACTGATTGGGAATGAATTAGGAGGCATGCCATACATCACTGGAAAGCCCTAGAAGTCTATTTTCCAACAAAAAAAATGGTGGTAAAAAATGATAAGTCTACAAGAAGTTATGACCATTTGACTGAAGGCCTGTCAGGATGCATGCACTCTCGAAAATTCAATAGGTTCACCCAACCTTTGATATTTTTTATGGTTCTTTTCATCTAAAAACCTTGGAAAATATTTTTAATTAAGTATTTATCTTTCCTAAGTCTTTATATTTATTTTCAAGATAATTATTGTTTAATTTCACATTTATTACTTTTGACTCATCTTGGAGGGATGTTCCAAGTTTGCCTATAAAAGGCTCATCATTGTAATGTTTTGGGGCAGAGAATATATTGGAGATTTTTAATCATATTTGAGCTTTTAAACTTGTAAGAAGATTGTATCTTCTTTTATCTTGTTCTAACTCTTGGTGGATTCCATTGATTGACGAGTTCCTTCAACCTCTTTGGTGGATTCCTTAGAGTGAGAAGCCCCTTTTGAGTGTTCCTTTTCTCCTATATTTTTCGGTGTCAAGAACAGATGTTGATGGAAATCTAATACTTTCTAGGGATCCATCGTATATTAAATGACATCTAATATATGATCAATTGTATATTAAATGACATCATTAAATAACGTGTGCTATACATTAATGGAACATAAGATCAAAACAACCAAAGTTTAGCAAATCATCAAAACTAGCAGTCTAGGATTTTTTTAAACGTGCGATTAATATTCATGGCTTTTACAAGTCATATAAGTGCATAGTTATATCTTGACATTGTTTCCTTGAAAAATTAGTGGTAATTAGCTACTTCATTGCTTTAACTAATTTAAAAGGGAGTTTTTCAATTAAAAAAATATATTACAAATGGAGCCTTGTCTTTAGGCATCTAGACAAAGAAATGGTGGTGATAAATTGGCAAACGGGATTAGTAATTCTGTTTTATTCAGAGTATTGGTTTCAAAATAAGTGATTTTGAAGCACATTTTAGGGGGTGTTTGCAATCTAAAGGTGTGACTCGATTTTTTTATGAAGTTGAAGTAATTCTATATACCTTTGTGAAATGAGTAATTAAAAAAAATCATAGCAAAAAGAATTCATCGCTTAAATTGACAGCAATGAGTATTTATATAGTTATTGGACCAAAATCAAAGTCTACAAATTTAACATACAAGAGTATATTCAAGTTTAAACTTCACTCATGAATTATAAATATGCAAGAGTATATTAAAATTAATTTTCTTTGAATAACGGTAAAGAAATTTAAGATTTAGCTTTATCATGAATTTAAGTAAACATGTACATGTATTCCATCTCGTTCCACCTTATTCCACGTGTACTCCAACTCTAACGCGTTTATTCCACACGTGTTTTAGTTTAGTGACCATTTAATGTTCCACTAGTTCATATGTGTAACATAACAAGGAGATTATAGTTAGAGGTTGTTTTGTCAGGACTCACTTACTAAATTGTTTAATTCTACCTCGTTCCACCTTGTTCCACGTGTACATCACCTCTAATGCGTCTATTCCACATATGTTTAGTACTCAAAACGTGTCACAACCCGATTTTTGTAAGGCTTTTAAAAATTATTCTAATTTGACAATTTATTTTATTTTATAAAATTTAGCAACATAAATATAAAAATGATGATGTACTCAAAAGCCAAGAACTAAATCCGTAGTTAGAAATTAAACTCCCAATCGTGAAATCACTAGGTATGCAATTGAAAAATTAGTGGTGGAATCAAGGTGGAACGTAGTGGAAGGTATTATTTCAATGAAAGTGTGTACTTTATTTCACATCAAAATGAATTTTGTGTTGAAATAGATTCATGATTCAAATTAATAAACAACTAATATGGAATTTACATATTAATGGGTGAATTAAGGTGGAATGTAGTGGAAAATATTATTCCATTGAAATTGCGCACTTTATCTCACACCAACATTTATTCATTGTTGAAATAGATGCATAATTTAGATTAAGAAATAACTAAGATTACACGGAATAAAGATTTTGAAGGAGAATGTGCTAATAAATGATAGAAGATTCAATTTATCAAACATATATAATCTTAAACACACAGTGGAAATTATCCCAATTTTTTTTAATATAGTGGTGGAACGGGGGTTTTACATGTGGAGTATGTGTGGAATAAGATGGAACTTGCGATTACACTTGAGGATAGGTGAAAAATGGTTCTTAAAATTAAATGATAAGTGATACTTATATGAGAATGATAGATGGTTCTTAATATTTTCGTATGAAATCTTAGTTGTTTCTTAATACCTTCCACTACGTTCCACCTTGATTCCACCACTAATTTTCCAATTGCATACCTAGTGATTTCACACATTAGCTCAATCACACCGCTCCCGGTGTAAGGAATATGTGGTATTACCTATCGTGTAGTGTTTTTGGCTTGAACCACCTATCATTTAATCTTAAGAATCATTTTCACCTATTCCCAAGTGTAATTGCACGTTCCACCCTATTCCACACGTACTACACATTTAAAATCTTTGTTCCACCAATATATTATAAAAATTCGAGATCATAAATTCCGTGTGTCGAAACAAAATTTTTATATAGTAGTGGAATGGAGTTTTTAGATGTGGAGTACATGTGGAATTAGATGGAACGTTCGATTACACTTGCAGATATTCTTAAGATTAAATGATATGCGGTTCAAGCCAAAGACACTACATGGTAGAAAATACTCCATATATGTTACCCCGAGAGAGGTGAGATTAATCTAATATTTTGGTGTGGAGGTCCTTTAATCTGAATTGAACTATGCAAAAATTGAATTTGGTGTTGAAATAGATAAGTGGTATACTAATCTAGAGAGAATTAAAAAAAAAACTCTTGCTTCGACACACAAAATCCATTATCCCAATTTTTTTTTTAATATAGTGGTAGAACAAATATTTTAGACATGGAGTGCGTGTGGAATAAGATGGAACATGCAATTACAATTGGAGATAGGTGAACAAGGGTTCTAAAGAATACATTACAAGTATCATTGATGCAGGCCAAAGCCTACAAATAAAAAGGGGGAGTATGTGAATAACTAGATTCACCCAACCGGTGTTAATCACTCGATGCAACCAAGCCTATTGCTTGTTTAGGAGGAATCACTCAACTCCAAACTCACAAAACTTGTGAAAGATTATAATTTACGTTCATAAAGTCATGGATATCATTTCACTTGAATGAGTTTAAATACAAGTGTTGGAACATCCCTCCAAACATAGGTACATGCATCTAGACCAAACTCTTGAAATTGATTAATTTTGACTCAATAAAAATAATATTGACTACCTATTCTGATGATAATGACTTAATGATGAACTTTGACCAATAAAAATAGATATAAACACAAGAGAAGTTTGAAAGTCGAACTCTTGACAGATTTCCGAGTAGTCTATCACACTTTAGTAATTTGATCATAACTCTTCACTCAAAATTCCAAATTGTCTCATTCAAAATTCCTCAGAAAGTAGACTCTCGTGGCTTTCCAACGATGTATTCCATGCATCCTAATTATTCTTCAATCAAACAATTAATTTCGTGAAGTTGACCCATGTGCACTGTCTTTCTCAAAAACTGCATCAATCATTTTCCTCGGGTTTGGATTTGTGGCACAAGGCAAAGATTTAGTTATCAGTCCTAAAAATTTTAACATGTAAGAAAACCACTCTGCAAAATCTGCCATTGGTACTTAATGCCACCAGATTTTGCAGCAACCTCTGATTTCTTACCCTTAAATTTACCACCAGGTTGACTTTGATTCCCCTCACTCTCATCTTCTAGTTTCTCCTCCGGCTTACCACTTTCCTCCTCTTTAATATTCGGAAACACAGGAGGGTTTCCAAACATCGCAATCTCTCTAGTGAGCTTATTAGTTGAAGCCTTGATAGGCATTCTAGTACAATGAAAACCAAACGGTAAGAGAACGTTCGCTCCCCCAGTCTATGATATGCAGCTGCAAATTCGAGTTTTGAAACGGAAAACACATGGCCCAAGTTGAGGTACCCATTCATATAAGGGAATGAAAAGTTACCAAAGAACTTCTCCCAGGTTTGGGAGGAGTGTCCTTCGCATCAGCCCAAACACATCACCATTTGACCACCATTTCCGGACATGTGACTTAATTCCCAAAAGCTTGTCTCTTCGAGCAAAGCTTTTCCAAGTGTCTTCTGTCATTTCTTCTCCCGATAGCCCACAAAAGCTACAATTACAGAGAGTAGGAGAATATCCGATTCAGGGGCTCTTAAATAGATACATAAATTAGCACACACATAAAACATCAGTCCAGAACACAGGCCTTCTAAAATTATAGCAGATGCAATTTTCTAATACCAATACAAAATAACAATAAAACCATATGATAATTAACAACCAATAACTCTCTCTGGCAATATGTCGAGTACTTGGAGTGCACAAGATGTTCAGAAATGCACAATAGCAAACTAACGATGAAAAAAAAAATTATTACCTCAATGATAAAAATAGGATTCAGATAGACATATAACAGACCATGAACTTATGGTGTGTGAGTCATCGGAGGAGAATGCATTACCGGCCAGAATGCGGTGTGTGCATCGTCGGAGAATTTTTTTTGTCCTATCAACGAGAGAGTAGTGCGCATTGAAAATGGTTAATTTTAACTCAATAAAAACAATATTGACTTTCTATTATGATGATAATGACTTAATGATGAACTTTGACAAATAAAAATAGATATAAACACAAGAGAAGTTTGAAAGTCGAACTCTTGACAGATTTCCGAGTAGTCTGTCACACTTTAGTAATTTGATCATAACTCTTCACTCAAAATTCCAAATTGTCTCATTCAAAATTCCTCAGAAAGTAGACTCTCGTGGCTTTCCAACTATGTATTCCACGCATCCTAATTATTCTCCAATCAAAACAGTTAATTTCGTGAAGTTGACCCATGTGCACTGTCTATCTCAAAAACTGCATCAGTCCTAAAAGTTTTAACATGTAAGAAAACTACTCTGCAAAATCTGCCATTAATTGGTACTTAATACCACCAAATTTTGCAGCAACCTTTGATTTCATACCCTTAAATTTACCACCAGTACATCTGGAAACACAGGAGGGTTTCCAAACATCGCAATCTCTCTAGTGAGCTTATCGGCTGAAGCCTTGATAGACATTCCAGTACAATGAAAATCAAATGACAAGAGAACGTTCGCTCCCCTCAGTCTATGATATGCAGCTGCAAATTCGAGTTTTGAAACGGAAAACGCATGGCCCAAGTGGAGGTACCCGTTCATATAAGGGAATGGAAAGTTACCAAAGAACTTCTCCCAGGTTTGGGAGGAGTGTCCTTTGCATCAGCCTAAAACACATCACCATTTGACCACCATTTCCGGACCTGTGACTCAATTCCCAAAAGCTTGTCTCTTCCAGCAAAGCTTTTTCCAGTGACTTTTGTCATTTCTTCTCCGGATAGCCCACAAAAGCTACAATTACAGAGAGTAGGAGAATATCAAATTCAGGGGCTCTTAAATAGATACACAATTAGCACACAAATAAAACATCAGTCCAGAACACTAAAATTAAGCAGATGCAATTTCCTAATATCAATACAAAATAACAATAAACCATATGATCATCAACAACCAATAACTCTCTCTGGCAATATGTCGAGTACTTGGAGTGCACAAGATTTCAAAAATGCACAATAGCAAACTAACGATGAAAAAAAAAATTATTACCTCAACTATATAAATAGGATTTAGATAGACATATAACAGACCATGAACTTGGGGTGTGTGAGTCATCGGAGGAGAATGAATTACTGGCCAGAATGCGGTGTGTGTGTCGTCGGATAATTTTTTTTGTCCTAACCAAGTTATCAACGAGAGAGTAGTGTGCAGAATAGCAGCCTAGGAATATAGAAACAATATCAAATCTTTCATTTATGCCCGAACGAAGCTATCAACGAGAGCCTCTAAAAGTTTAATCATAGTTACTCCATGGCCATTGACAAGAAGTTCATGGGCAGCTTTAAAGTTTTTTATTCTGCCAAAATAATTAACAAAATAGGATAATACCTCATCATCGGGCTGGAGGGCCTCAACTTGGCCCATTTAAGAAAATCAAGTGTCATACGGCCCGCATCGGGGAAAATATTGAGTGGCGAGGATGAGAGTAGGGCTAACGGTGACGTGAGCGAAGGAAAATTGAGCCTTTTGGAGAAAGGGTTTCTGCATCTGGGTTTTTTAAAGCAACTCAACTATGGATTTCTCCACTTGTTCTTCTCCGATTTCTTCTGCATTTTCATTTACAAAGATGAGAAATTTCTAAGAAATCAATTGAAAGGGACTTCTATAATGCTTATGAAGAGAGATCCTCGAAGGTAAAACGGCGGTAGCGGCGGCGGCGGCGATCCTGAAAGAGTCGACAAAGAAGCTAGCTAGGGCAAGAACAAATTTGAAAATTTCTAATAAGAAACCCAAACAAAGTTGTAGAAGATGAAATGAATTTGATCACTCGAGCAAGCAAGAGAGAGAAAAACATATTCTCAATTTATCAATTTTTCGGTCAATTTGGAGTCAATTTCGGGCAGGGACGAATTTGATGAAAATTTATTGGTTTAAGGGCAATTGGGTCTTTTTATGTGCAAAATGGCTATAAAAGAGATTTTCCAAATGGTTAGGGCATATTTGATATATTAGGTATACACCATGGTCTTTTTTCACAATTGCCTGTAATTAAAATTTGGGCTCCCGAATAAAATATAATTTTGACCTTGTTAGTTCTTATGAATTTTAATGGTCAAATTAATTTTAGTGGGCCATAATGTTATGGATATTGTTCCATAAATTTGGATCCCCTTGATATCGAATTAAAATTTGATTTGGGGATAAATATTTTTTTGTGCTTAAGAGTACAAATTGTGATTTGAATTTAGTCCAAAAGATTTGAGTCGTATAATTCGCTTGAGAATTGCTCGCGAATAAATCGCGAATAAATGGTGGCAATTAAGGCTTCATTTAAAACTGTGCAAGAGAGCGCAAATTGTGATTTGGATTTAGTCCAAAAGATTCGTATAATTCGCTTGAGAATTGCTCGCGAATAAATGGTGGCAATTTTGGGCCTCATTTGAAATTGTGCTAGAAATCATAAGCGGCGTGAATTTAATTCACAAATATTTGACTCGTATAATTTAATGGAAAATTATTAAGAGTCAAAGGTGGCAATTACGGCCACACAGAAATTTGAATTTAATCTTGGTATTTTGACCAAGGTTAAATTTCGGACTTGAAGTGTGACTTCAAACGTTTGGTTTTCCAAATTGTGTTTCGAGATTGTGTCCAAATTAATATTTAATGAAATATTAAAAGGAAAGGACGGACAATTCGAATGAATATAGGAGATAAATTCTCGCCATTAATACATTCGAATGTGGGGGAAAATAGGTCTCTCCATGATATACATTCGGAATGTAACGTGTTTTAGCTTAGGGCGTGGCCTTGAAGCTAAATGGAAAACCAAGAGGCTGTGGCCAAAGAGGCTAGTGGAAAAGTTTCCACATGTGGATTTGTTCAATCTCGTTCATGATAAGTCACCATACAAGGAGATAAATTTACGTAAAGTGTGAGGATAAAGTAATCCTACAATTATCTCGAAGTGTGGGGGTGACTTTAAAGGTTGAAGCACGGGTAGTGTGCTTATCGATGTTAGTTGAACAAATCGAAAAATTCCTGAAGTGGAATTTTGTATGGAAATATCCAGATGTGTTGGAAAGATACACTAAAGCGAACTGGATATTTGACACAGACTCCATGACCATCACTGAAAATGTGGGGGAGAAGTGTCATGAAAATCCTCTAAAAATATGCAATAATGATTGCATTGAGACAAAAACCCGGCCGGTTAAAATTGAGATATTTTAGAGAATTACGGGTAAGGGGAATGAGGTTAAAACCCACACATAAAAGGGTGTTCATAGCGGTAACTCAACCATGATGACTGGAGGATCCCAAGAACTTGGTTCAATGAGACAACTAAGTTATGAAGCACTCAATTATGCACTTGGAAAACTTTTTGCAACCCATTCTCGAATCCCTTCAAGTGCAACTTTGCGCCTTCTGGTGCAGCAAAACCTGCTGACGTGTGGTAAGGTTAAGCTTAACAGCTCTTAATGATTCCTATATCCCAAGGGTGGGGTATTGCAGGTTACCCTTGATAGGAGATCACCTATATAAGCGTTGAAGTGGGGCCGCTTCTGACTGAGAGAAATTCAGTACACGCTTATGAATCCAAGATACGGTCCAGGGCCGAAATGGACAACAACGTGAGAACCAAAAGGTATCAGAATTGTTGCTGTGTATATGTCATTGTCTTGGTTTACACAAAAAGCCGACCAGTTCAAGACATCATGTTCACTGAGTGGCGAGTAAATCTGATGGCATTTTACTAGGGAAGGTTCAAAGTCAGTCGCTACCTATCCCGATGCAGTACCGGTTCGTCGGAACTTTCTTAGGATGTCAGTCACATGCATTAATTTCATTCATGTGGGGGATTGTTGGAAAATATTGGTTTTGACCATATTTGATTAAATTTTAAGTGACAATTTAATTATCCATTTTGCGTAAATGAATTTAGTTGGTTCGATTTCTCAAAACCAAATTTAGGGTGAATGAGAAATTAATGTCATTTAATATGTGGATAAATACATTGATGAATGTATTTATAATGGTAATAGTAAAGGATAGTGACTTATAGACATGAAGTGTCGTGTCTTTTGATAAAACTATTCTAAAGGTTGTGTCTTTAAGAGATACCCTTTGGTGAATAGTTGTTTATTTCCAAGAGTTATGACTTTTGGAAAAATAATGTTTATAGTGAAGAGTCGCAACTATTACCTACGACCCTTGGAAATCTATAAATAGACCCCCCACATTTGTCATTTGCATTCAGTTCGAAAATTATTTTCATTCACATTGAAATTAGAGTGAAATTGTCAAGTGCATACAAGCATTAGTAGTCCTGCATTAGAATCGAGTCTGAAAGTTCCGGATACTCATTTGCGATTCGCCGATAGCTTCCGCTTCGTAGTGCAACGGGCGGAAGGCTCTAAAGTCGTTGTATCTTGGGGACGGTTGCCATGAGCCGTATTGCACCAGTGTACGGGGCAATAACGTCTTACGGAGAGCGAGTTAAACTCGTGCCTCGACTTTCGTATTAGTCCGTGTCTTGCATTGAGTCATCTTCGTCTACACACACCACATAATTTATTTAATTTTTTCTAACACATATATATATATATATTCAAATAATTATTTGGTTTTCTCTATATAAAAATTGCTGGGAGGTTATACGTGTGTATATATATGTCTCTTCTATGGATGATAAAAACTAGACAAAGAGAGGGGCGTGCATGGTTTAGCATAATTATAGTTATTGATAAACGAATCAAGTTAATTAAAATATAATTTAATTGAGAATATAAAAAATGACAAAAAAAATAGTCAATATTTGTACATTACAAGAATTTGACAGTAATTTGCCACCGGCCGCAGGCTCTCTTTTCTCTACCGTGTCATATAAACCAAATGTATAATTTAATGAGATTATAATATCAATTTCTCTGATAAACCAAATATAGCCTAAATATTATATAATCCGTACAATGATCTAATATAGGTCGTTATTTGGTAATTCCGTACAATGATCTAATATAGCTCGTTATTTAAGCATTACCAAATTTGTTATTATTTAATTTTAAAATATTGAAAGTTCAAATACTTAAAATTGAATGAAGAATTTATTTAAATTTATCCAAACATAGAAGTTGTTCATTGTAATATCTAAATTAAAATGGAATTGAAAACATAAATTGCAATTTAATATATCTCAAAAGTGGGAATGTCAAATAAAGATTTCTCGAAACCTTAAATGATTTAATTTTTTCTTTTTTTAGCAATTGAATATAAATTGAGCATGATTGAATACTTATATAAATTTCTGTAACATTTAAACTTTAAATATACTATAAAAACTTGCAAAATATCACGATTGCCGTCTCATATAAATGTTGATATTCAAAGTAATATGTGATTTGATATAAATTGTGATAGGCGATATGATAGAGTTACCGACTTACACTACAAAAAAGACGCGGTTTAACGACGGAAAATTTGCGACGGTCAAATATCCGTCGCAAATTTCGTGTATTTGCGACGGATTTGGGCAAGCCGTCGTAAAAAATGTCGGTTTGCGACGGATATGAAATTCCGTCGCAACAGTTAGTGTTTTGCGACGGAAATGTCCGTCGCAAATCCTAGGGCCCACCACCTTCGTTGTTCTCCTGCTCATTTGCGACGGATATGTCGTCGCAAAGTCAAAATTGAAATTTGCGACGGAATTTTCCGTCGCAAAACGACCCGTTTAAAAGTAGCCACCCGGAAAATGACTCATTTGCCTGTTTTGCGACGGAATGGCCGTCGCAAATTTTAAATTCATATTTGCGACGACCACTTTTCCGTCGCAAAATTGAGTAGTTGAAGCTCGTCAGAGGGGTTGGTGACCAATAATTGACCTGGGTCGTCGCAAAGCGTATTTGCGACGGAATTGCCGTCGCAAAATATAGAATTTGCGACGGAAAATCAGTCCGTCGCAAATTTGTGCAGATTTATAACAATCCCCTTCCTTTTCCTTCCCTTTCACTTTCACTCTTCTTTCCCTTTCACTTTCACTCACGAAAAAAATAAGAAATGATGCGGTTTTCATATGTTCTTCACGTATAATTGGTGTATTTGTCATTGCCTTCAACCTCACCGTACGTATTTATCATTGCCTTCTACTTCACCGTACGTTTTCACATTTTTAACCGTTTAAATGTCATATTTTTATTGTTTCAATTTTTTAGTACACTATTAGGTAATGAGCATGATATATGTTTATTTGATGGGTTTAGGTATTATTGATGATATATGTTTATTTGATGGGTACGTTAATTTTAGTTTGTGTGATATTTATACCTATTTTTAGTCGAAACTCTGCTCAATTTTTATGTACACTATTAGATAAATTGTGTGATATTTGTTTATTTGATTGGTTTACTATGATTGATATATATGGTTGTGTTGGATTGATTTTTGTGAAGGAAAATTTTGTATATCCTTATTTTTAGGCAAACTCTGCCCAATTTTTTATAACTCACGTGATATTTACTTTTAATCTGTAACAGATGCAATTTCCAGATCGTGGTTGGATGTACTCAATACCTAGAATGATAGGAGGAGGCATTAACTCTGCCTTTTGCAATAAAATTGATGAGTTTATTGAGTTTGCACTACAACATCCATGCAGTATGGATTGTATGGGTAATATTAGGTGTCCGTGTAAAGACAGAAGATGCAGAAATATGAGATTCTTGAGTGTTGATGAGGTTAGAACTCATCTTGTGATTTCCAGTTTTGTTCCCCGTTATTACAACTGGACCAGTCACGGTGAACAACGGTGGAATGTTGACATCGAAACCGTAGAATACTGGTATACTGGGTGGAGCGGTGGTGGAAATTTTGATATTGGTGGTTCAAGTTATGTTCCGTATACTCAATTTGAACCACAAATAGAGGATGAACCTGATAGATATCGGATGATGATTGCAGAATCTGTTTTGGGTGGTCAACCACAATTCAATGAAACACTTATGGAGGAGGAACCAAATCATCGGTCAAAGAAGTTTTTTGATATGCTTAAAACCGTTGATCAAAAGTTGTTTCCTGGTTGTGAGTCTGAGACGCAATTGTCATTCAATGCTCAAATGTTGAACATCAAAACTGAAGGCAAGGTCAGTCAAAAAGTGTTCAATCAATTTGCTAAATTGTTCAAATGAGCTCTACCTGAAGACAACACGGTGCCTGATAATTTCTATCAGAGCAAGAGGCTCTTGAAGGATATGGGTCTACCCTTTGAGAAGATTGATTGTTGTACAAACGGTTGCATGTTGTTTTGGGATGAGGATGAGGATGAGGATCATTGCAAGATGTGTGGTCACCCACGGTACAAACCATCTGGTCGTACAAAAAGTAAGAAGAAAGTGCAATTGAAGGCTTATAAGGCAATGTATTACCTTCCCATCACTCCTCATCTAGAGAGGTTGTATCAGTCCAGTGCCACGGCTAAAGACATGACATGGCATGCTGAGGAGTGTTCTGGTGAGAATTCTGGAGAGATGCGGCATCCTGCAGACTCGGAGGCATGGAAACATCTTGATAGGGAGTTCCCAGATTTTGCAAGGGAGACGAGAAATGTGAGGTTAGGCTTGTGCACGGATGGTTTTGCCCCATTTGGAATGCACGGAAAAAAGTATTCATTATGGCCTGTGTTGTTGACCCCGTACAATCTACCTTTTTGGTTGTGCATGAAGCCTCAACATATATTTCTTAGTATCTTGGTGCCTGGACCACACAACCCCAAGCATAAATTGGATGTATATCTCCAGCCATTGATTAAAGAGTTGAAATCTTTGTGGTCTACGGGGGTGGAGGCCTACGACGTTCATAGGAAGCAGAACTTCACGATGCGAGCTGCACTTTTGCGGACCATTAGTGACTTTCCAGCATTTTCTATGTTGTCTGGGTGGTCAACAGCAGGAAAACTAGCATGCCCGTATTGCATGGACGGTTCTGATGCATTCTATCTTCCGTTAAGTAGAAAAGTGTCATGGTTCGACAACCATCGCAAGTTTCTTCCTCCTGATCATCCCTTTCGGAGGAACAAAACAGACTTTCTAAAGGGTAAAAATGCAGTAGGCCGCCCAAGACCACGGATTCGATCGGGTATGTGTCTGGGTACTGAATCACTACTGATGTCTATGTGTCTCATATATATATGTTAGCCATATATAAATTAATTATTTCAGGTGATTCGTTGTTGTATGAGGTTACAGTCACTGATTTGATGAAGACAACTGAGGCGGGTGCAATGGAGCACAATAAACGTATCCAGGGTGGTCGGAAGAAGAGAAGTATCTTTTGGGACTTACCTTATTGGAGCAAGTTATTGATTCGACACAATTTGGATGTGATGCATATAGAGAAGAATGTTTTCGACAACTTGTTTCATACGGTCGTGGGTACTGAAGGGAAGACCAAAGACACTTCAAAATCCAGAGATGAGTTGAGGCTCTTCTGTTCTCGTGCTTCCCTACACAAGGATGAGCAGACAAGAACATATCCCCAGGCCTCTTACACAATTAGTAAAGCAGAAAGGAAGAATTTGTGTAAGTGGGTGAAAGAGTTGAGCTTCCCTGACAATTATGTGTCGAATTTGGGAGACAGAGTTGACACGGAAACCGGAAAGGTGTCTGGAATGAAGAGTCATGATTGTCACGTGTTCATGCAACGACTCTTACCTATTGCATTTCGGTACTCACTTCCCAAGAATGTATGGAGTGTCATCACGGAATTAAGTCTCTTTTTCAGACACTTAACGGCATCAACGATTACAGTTGAGGACATGAGGCGTTTGGATGAGGAGATCCCTGTTATTCTATGCAAACTTGAGCGGATTTTTCCACCCAGCTTCTTCGACTCGATGGAGCACTTACCCGTACACTTAGCGTATGAAGCCTCAATTGCTGGTCCCGTACAGTATCGATGGATGTACCCTTTTGAGAGGTAATTCTATACCATTTTTTAAATCGACTTTTAAGATCAATACTGAATAAATTTTCTAACACAAGAATGTTTTAGGTATTTGCACAATTTAAAGCTCAATATTGGAAATGCGGCCCACATCGAAGCATCAATTGTTAATGCATACCTTACTGAAGAGGTTGGAGCATTTTGTTTTTACTACTTCGGCGATCAAGTTCAAACCAGAATCAGAAATGTGCCTCGCAACTACGATGGTCGTGGAGTAGACCATCCCCTTCGTGATGTTGAAGGTATGTTATCTGTATTTTTGCATCTGGGTCGACCAATGGGTAAGGGCACCAAACGACCGTTCAGGGGCAGTATTGAAGAGGAAACAATACATTCATATGTTTTGATGAATTGTCCTGAAGTCCAACCGTATATAGAGTAAGTAATTTAATTTTATAGTTGAGTTTTTTACAATATGTATACTGTTGATATCTGAAAAGTAATTAATTTCTTTTTTCTGATATATAAGCATGTTCTGTGAGTATAAGCGTCAAGTAGAACCAGACATCACAGATGCAACAGTTTTTCAATCCATCCGCAATGATTTTATGTTTTGGTTCCAACGTTACGTGAGTACCACATAATTATATGATTTTTACCTTATAACAAATATGTTATTATTTTTATACATGATAATTTAATATTTACAGGGACAAAATGGCCTACTTAATAACAACCCACATCTTGAAGCTCTGAGCAAAAGACCACTACGTAGTGTGGTATCATACCACGGATATTACGCAAATGGATACAAATTTCATACTGAAGCGTATGCTTCAACGAAATCGACTACAAACAGTGGTGTTTGCGTTATCGGTGCAAACTACAACGAAGAACCCATCGATTACTATGGAGTGCTGCAAGAAGTAGTTGAAATAGAATATCCGGGTTGGCCGAGCAGGACGATAGTGTTGTTCTTGTGTGAATGGTATGATCCAGGGAACCAAGGAACAAGAGTCGACAAAAACTACAAGATTGTTGATATCAACACCGGAAAGAAGTTTCCGGCGGCATACGATCCTTATATTTTTGCAACGCAAGCATCTCAGGTATATTATTGCAAATACCCCGGATCAAGTAGGCCCAACTTGAGGACAGTTTGCAAAGTAAAGGCAAGATCACTGGTTGAAGTTTCTAATCCGTCAAACAAAGACGGTGTAGAACCAACAGATCCATTTCAAACAGAGATACAAGAGGCTCAAACAGAGGTTGATCAAGCAGGTGTGAATATTTTTGTCGACTTACTTGCTGCAAATCCAGAAATGATAATGATTGAAAGTGATCATGAGGGTGATGGACAAGAGCGCGGTGGGGAGGAAGAAGAAGAGGAAGAGGAAGAGGAAGAGGAAGAGGAAGAGAAAGAGGATGAAGATGAGGAAGAGGATGAAGATGATGATGAGGATGACGAGGAAGAAGACGACGATTAGAATTACTAAATTATTGTATATATAACAAGTGAAAAACGGAAATGAATTAATTTGGTGAATTATGAAAAAAAAAACGAGTCAATTTGGATACATACACAATTAATTGCGTACAAATGAACGAATTATAAATTTAAGCGGGAGTCGAAATAAATAAATTTACAGAAATAATAAAAATTAAATGGCCCCAATATTTATAAAAACAAGTTAGAAACGAAAATGAATTAATTTGGTGAATTGTAGAAAAAAAATGAGTCAATTTAGATACATACACAATTAATTGCGTACAAATGAACGAATTATAAATTTAAGCGGGAGTCGAAATAAATAAATTTACAGAAATAATAAAAATTAAATGGCCCCAATATTTATAAAAACAAGTTAGAAACAAAAATGAATTAATTTGGTGAATTGTAGAAAAAAAATGAGTCAATTTGGATACATACACAATTAATTGCGTACAAATGAACGAATTATAAATTTAAGCGGGAGTCGAAATAAATAGTTTTACAGAAATAATAAAAATTAAATGGCCCCAATATTTATAAAAACAAGTTAGAAACGAAAATGAATTAATTTGGTGAATTGTAGAAAAAAAACGAGTCAATTTGGATACATATACAATTAATTGCGTACAAATGAACGAATTATAAATTTAAGCGGGAGTCGAAATAAATAATTTTACAAAATAAAAAAAATAGTTGGGCAAAATATTTTAATAAACAACTTAGATACGAAAAAATATTAATTTGGTGAATTATAAAAAAAATGACTTAATTTGAATACATATACAATTAATTGCATAAAAATAAACGAAAGTAGCTTGTGCCCTAGTGGCGCGCGCCCCCTCCTCTTGCACAAGAGATCCCGTGTTCGATTCCCCTTGGACGCAAAAAATGGATTAATTGTTCAAGGCCTAATAAGACTAATATAGAAGGTGGGCCGCATATAAAAAGAGATGGGTCGGTTGGCCCAGTGGTCCGCGCCCGCCCCGGCCGCCTCGGGTGCCCGGGCTCGAACCACGCGAGCCACTTTTTTTTTTGTATAGGCTCGGTAATTTGCGACGGCCAAATTCCGTCGCAAATATTGAATTTTGCGACGGAAAACAACCCGTCGCAAATTATAACAGAAAAAAATAAAAAAAATATATATATAAACATTTGCGACGGAATGTGGCCGTCACAAATGTTGTTGACCCGAACGGGTCTGACCCGAAATATTTGCGACGGAATACTGTCCGTCGCAAATTCTGTGTGACCCGGCCGGGTCTGACCCGCCGATTTTGCGACGGATTTGTCCGTCGTTAATTTGCGACGGAAGTCGAAATCCGTCGCAAAAATTAGCTACGGCTGTTTTAGGGACGGATACGTGTCCGTCGCAGATACCGTCGCAAAACACTGTTTGCGACGGATTTTCCGTCGCTAATTCCGTCGCAAAACAGTGTTTTTTTTGTAGTGTTAAAATTTAATGTGAGTGTTGTAAATAAGTGCGTAAATAAATAGATAGTGTTTGTTGATCCAGTTCGTTGGGAACGACTACGTCTGGGGGAGATCTAAGTCAGGAGTTCCACTGTTATTCTTGTGTATGAGTGTTTGCAATTATGAGTACAAAGGTATATTTATAATGTTAAAACCCTAGTCTAAAAGATAAGGCCCATTGAGTTTCTTGGTGCATAAGTAATGTCCACACTAAATCTCCTAAATTTGGAATATTAAATCTTCTAGATTTACAACACTCCCCCTTGGACATTATGACATAACATGAATGTCTTGTCATAAAAACTCCACGTGCTAGGGATCGACCGAATAATAAGTAGGGAGGAATGTTATCGATCTTCTAGATCTAAATCTTCTAGATTTATTTCGAGGTTACCGCTCCCCCTAAAGACAACAACACTTTGAGTCTTTGCATCCCAATACCACGAACGTACTTTTCAAAAGTAGACGTAGGTAAGGACTTAGTAAACAGATCTGCTAGATTGTTACTAGATTGCACCTTTTGAATGGTAATCACGCCACTCTTCTGGAGTTCGTATGGGTAGAAAAACTTAGGTGAAATATGTTTCGTCAGGTTTCCCTTGACGTACCCATTACTCATGTGTGCGATGCAAGCAGCGTTGTCTTCAAATATAACGGTGGGAGGTGTATCACCTTTGGCGATACCACACGAGTCACCAATGTGTTTTACCAATGACCTTAACCAAACACATTCCCGTGCGGCTTCAAATAAAGCTATGATCTCTGAGTGATTTGAAGACGTGATAACCATGGATTGTTTAACCGATCTCCAGGAGATTGCGGTTCCACCACAGAGAAAAATATAACCAGACTGGGATACGGCGTTGTGGGGATCAGACAAATAGCCAGCATCTACATAACCTACCAAGGTTTTGTCTTGGTTCTTACGGTAAAACAGTCCAAGATCTTGAGACCCTTTGAGGTACCGTAGAACGTGCTTAACACCATTCCAATGTCTCCTCGTAGGAGAAGCGCTATATCTCGCAAGCAAGTTGACAGCAAATGCAATGTCCGGCCGGGTGCAATTTGCGAGATAGAGCAAAGCTCCAACAGCGCTAAGATAAGGAACTTCTGGTCCCAGAATTTCTTCTGAATCTTCTCTTGGCCTAAATGGGTCCTTATCCACTTCAAGGGATCGAACGACCATCGGGGTGCTAAGTGGATGAGATTTATCCATGTGAAATCTCTCCAATACCTTCTTTACGTAGGTCGACTGATGAATAAGGACTCCTTCTGGGAGGTGCTCGATCTGCAAGACGGGGCAATACTTGGTTTTACCCAAGGACTTCATTTCGAATTCAGCTTTCAAGATTGAACTGGCTTCTTCAATCTGTTTGCATGTTCCGATTATGTTTAGGTCATCAACATAGACGGATATGATGCAAAAACCATCTTGCGATTTCTTCGAGAATACGCATGGGAAAGCTTTATCGAATGTGTATACTTTCTTCTGAAGGAATTCACTAAGTCGGTTGTACCACATGAGGCCCGATTGCTTCAGGCCATACAACGACTTTTGCAGTTATATGCTATACATACTGCGGTTTTCACCATCCCTCATCTGAGGAATGTCAAATCCATCTAGGATTTTCATATAAATGTCGGCATCTAGTGATCCGTATAAGTACGCGGTTACTACGTCTATTAATCTCATTTGGAGATTCAACTTAACTGCCAAAGATATCAAGTAGCGGACGTTATTGAGTCCATGACGGGAGAATAGGTTTGATCAAAATCAATCTCGGGTCTCTGCGAAAACCCTTGTGCTACCAGCCTCGCTTTATACCTCTCCACAATATTGTTCTCATTTCGTTTTCGTACAAATACCCATTTATATCCTACGGGGATAGCGCGTGCGGGTGTACGAACGATAGAGCCAAATAATTATCTTTTGTTAAGTGAGGCGAGCTCTGCATCAATTGTCTCTTTCCATTTAACCCAATCGGGGCACTTCCGGTACTCTGCAATTGTTTTGGGTTCAGGATCTAGATCATTTATAATGGAAAGGGCTATTGATGCTGCAAATGTGTCGTTGACGACAGTAATATTTCTATTGTATATTTCTCCCGTATCTGTGAAGTTCACAGAGACTTCGACGTTTACGTCAACCAGACCTTCCTCATTTTCCATTGTATCTGGGTCTGGTCGTTCCACGGTCCTAGTGCATGGAATATTTTATGCACGTGCTTCATCACTAGGACTCTTGTCTCCTAGAGACTTGGAGTTATCTAGATGAATCTCTTCTAGAGATTTTCCATTCAACTGACCAGATTTGCTAGCCTTTCGTTTAGGTGTGTTACTATCTCTTGAGGGTCTCTTACGCTTTTGGCGTGTGGGAGCATGAGTACTCATTTTGCTTGGGACCTCAACCCTTTGGGGAGCATTTACTGCAGGTATATGCGATCTAGTCACACCTCTATGGTCAGTGAACGCGTCTGGCAAGTTATTTGCTAAGTTCTGCAGGTTAATGATCTTCTGAACTTCCAGTTCAGATTGATTAGTGTGCGGATCTAGATACCGAAGATTACTTACGTTCCACGTAAGTTCCCGGCATTCATTCAATTTTGAATTCGGATCTCCCCCTAATGCCAGGAAGTAATCTTCATCGAACGTACAATCAGTGAACCGGGCCGTTAATTGATCCCCAGACAAAGGCTTGAGGTATTTCACGATGGATGGAGAGTCGTATCCGACGTAAATACCGAGTTTCCTTTGTGGGCCCATAGAGGTTCGCTTGGGTATCGTTATTGGTACGTATACCGCACATTCGAAAATACACAGATGGGAAATGCTAGTTTTTTTCCCACGCACTAACTGTAGGGGGGAATGATCATTATATGCAGTTGGACGGATTTGAATTAAGTGCGATGCATGTAGGACTGCATGCCCCCAGCATGAGGTGGGTAGTTTAGAGTTCATAAGCAATGGTCTCGCAATAAATTTGATACGTTTTAGTAGCGCCTCAGCAAGACCATTTTGGGTATGGACGTAGGGGACCGAATGCTCCACTTTAATTCCCAGGGCCATACAGTAATCTGTAAAGGCCTTCGAGCTAAACTCAGCTGCATTATCCATGCGAATCGATTTAATTGGATAATTCGGGAATTGAGCTCTAAGCTCGATAGTCTTCGCAATGAGCTTCGCAAAAGCTTGATTGCGGGTGGACAAAAAACTTGCAAATGTCCACCTAGTGGAGGCATCAATAAGGACCATGAAATAACGAAATGGTCCTGATGCTGGGTGTATCGGTCAGCAAATGTCTCCTTGAATTCGCTCAAGGAAAACCGGAGACTCTAGTCCAACCTTGGTGCGCGACGGGCGCACTATCAACTTACCCTTAGAACATGCATCACATAAATATTCATCAACTGGAGGGATTCTAATATTCGAAATATTATGACCAGTTGAATTAGATAGAATCCTACGTATCATTGTTTGTCCCGGATGACCTAACCGCTGATGCCACAATTTAAAGGAATTTGGGTCATGGAATTTCATACTCATCGCTAGATGGGAACTAGACGGCCGGATGTATGAATAGTACAAACCGTAGGAGAAGGAAGGAAGTTTTTCTATAACTTGCTTACGGCTACCTCGAGTACTAGTCATCAAAAGGTATTCGTTATCGTTCTCAGTTTTAGTTTCAATATGATACCCGTTTATCCTAATGTCTCTAAAACTGAGTAGGGTACGCTTAGATTGCGAAAACAATAAAGCATTATCAATTATTAATTCGGTACCCATGGGGAGGACAATGGAAGCTCTTCCAGAGCCCACTATCAACGAACTATCATTAGCAATTGTCGTTATACTCCCCTTACGTTCTATCAAGTTATGAAAATACTTCCTATCCTTTAGGATCGTATGTGTGGTGGTGCTATCTACCAAACATAAATCACTATGGGCGTCCATCATGCAAGAGAAAATAGTTCAAACCTAATAGTTGATTTGTTTACGAGCCATAAATGAGAACAACAATATCCAAAATAAACACATGGATAGCTATTAAGGTAAACATATCAAAGCTAATAAATTCATTCATAAATAAAATATCCGAAAGAAAGGATTCAAAACATAATGAGAAATTGTTTTATTCAGAAAACAAAATACTAGGAATAACTAAATACGTAAATTTACTCGTCATCTCCAAAATCCTTAAGCTCAATGCCAATACGATATGTGTTGTCTAGGTTAGAATCTGCTTCAGGCAGACTGGCATGGTGAGATTCAACTCTAGGAGCCTTTCCCTTATCGTCATTCTGCTGCTTTTGATAAGCCTCGACCAAATGTTTGGGAGTGCGACACGTGCGAGACCAATGGCCCTTGCATCCGCATCTGTAGCAGGACTGATCAACCTTATCTTGATTATCAGATTTTCGGGTAGCGGAGTTCGTGTTAGGTGCAGCCTTCCTACGAACCTGAGCTTGATTGTCATTCAAGGCACCTGAACCACCGGATTTATTACGACCTCGGCCTTGGCTACGAGTTCGTTTACTCCATCTCCTCCTTCCACGCTTGCGACCTCTTGTACTACTTTGAGCTACAGCATGTACTTCGGGCACCGCTTTCGAGCCAACCGGCCTCGCATTATGATTCTGCATAAGGAGTTGGTTGTGCTTTTCCGCTACAAGAAGTACAGAAATTAGCTCAGAGTGTACAGTGTAGTTCTTAGCCCTATACTGCTGCTGGAGTACAAGGTTACTTGCGTGGAAAGTCGACAAAGTCTTCTGGATTAAGTCGTCTTCAGTTATCATCTTCTGACATAACTTTAACTGAGACACAATACGATGTAAGGCTGAGTTGTATTCCGTTACGGACTTAAAGTCTTGGAAATGGAGGTTCAACCAATCGTATTGGGCTTGGGGGAGGAGTATATCATTTTGTTGTTGGAAACGGTCCTTCAGGGACTTCCACAATGTTCCAGGGTCTCTCTCAGTGAGATACTCATTTTTCAGGTCCAGATTGAGATGATGCCTGAGGAAAATCAAAGCTTTCGCCTTCTGGGCGTCAGTTGATTTTGGATCATCGACAATCGTGCCGCTAAGGTTGTTTGAGGCTATGTTGGGATATGTTTTAGTTTTGATGATTTTCCAAAACAACATGTAATAGGTTTGAAAGCAGTCAGGATAGTATCTTTTATTTCAGGTCAGGCTAAGTCATTTCTCAGTAGAATAGGCTGTTCAGTTGAGGGGGAACTCAGCGAGGGGGAACTTTGCAACACAGCCTGAGAATATCAAGATAACACCAAGAAGAACTGACTGAAGCCATGCCAGAAACCTGAACCAGAAGAGAAGCCTGAAGGATGTCCCACTGAGTGTAAACCAGGCTGATCTAAGCTAAGTCAGGTGGATCACTCAGTGAAGAGCATGATCAGGAGGATCAGTGCTGCACCAAGTAGGCCCTGAAGGAGTCAGGCTACTGTGGTCAGGGAAGTTTGTCATTCAGCCTTATGACAAACTTCTTGGAAATGATCTTCAAACAGTCTCTGAAGGACAACTACACTGAAGACGTTCAGTCCACTGAAGATCATCATGTCAGTGAAGGAGGAAGCTACCTAAAGTCAGTGGGTCTTGGTCAACCCACTGAGTCAAAGATCCGTGAATCCAGGCCACGTGGACCAATCAGCACGAGGCAGCAACTCTGACACTGGCAAAGGCCGAATTCCAAGAAAAGTGGTTGAAACCATTTAATGTTGGATTCAAATGTATCTTCCCTTCAACGGATACATTTGAATCCCCATTATAAATACAAGCTCATAGCTGCGTATTCAAGTGTGTTGAAGTATTGTGAAGAAAGAAAAATCAACACCTACAAGCTATAAGAGTGTGTGAGTTGTTAGGGAGTCATAAGGAAGTGTGCTCACACCCACGACACTGACCTTTAAGGTTATTACTTATATTCATTGAGTGTCAAGCTTGTAACTCTTAGCTTAGAGAGGTTTTCCTAATCTTAGCTCTAAGGCTAACACATTGTAAAGGAAAACCTCACCTAGTTGGAGAAAACCAAACCAAACTAAACCCTTTCAGAAGATTGTTAGTTTTGTAGTGAGGTGAGGAGAGGCAGCCCAGGGAGTGGTGTGAGTCCAGTTGTAAGTGCACCTTGGCACGTTAAAAACAAGAATCCCAGTAGTGGATTTCCTGTTAAATCAGGCCGTGGATGTAAGAGCTTGAGTCTCTGAACCACGTTAAACTGAGCGTACTTATCTTCCAAAGTATTTATTAAAGTATTGTGAAAATCAGCTCACTGAGAGCTTTGTTAAGAAAACTTTAGTTAAGCATTTCAGTCAGGGAGATTCATCTCACTGACTGAATCAGGCTAGCACTCGAGAGTTCAGTCTCTCGAGTCACTGCCTTGTTACGAGCCAGAGCTCGAAGGTCAGCTGCATTGACTTGAGTGCTCTGACTCGTAGCAACGCAGTGACTTGAGTATTCCTTCACTGAACTCTTTCAGAGCGCAATGCAAAGGTTTAAAAAAAAATTTGCTCCTGAATTCCCATTTTGCCCTTCGAAAAACGGGACCATCAATTGGTATCAGAGCGGGTTGTTCACATGACCATTGATCCAGTTTTGTTAAGAAAAATGGTCTACCGAACAAATCTTAAATGTTTTAAACTATGGGAATTCCTGCATATTTCAAACTATTACTTGTGTTCTGACATTATTCTTGTAATAGAAAATCATTTGGTTAGAAGTTTTGGAATCATCAAAAAGGGGGAAATTGTTGGGATTGTTTTAGTTTTGATGATTTTCCAAAACAACATGTAATAGGTTTGAAAGCAGTCAGGATAGTATCTTTTATTTCAGGTCAGGCTAAGTCATTTCTCAGTAGAATAGGCTGTTCAGTTGAGGGGGAACTCAGCGAGGGGGAACTTTGCAACACAGCCTGAGAATATCAAGATAACACCAAGAAGAACTGACTGAAGCCATGCCAGAAACCTGAACCAGAAGAGAAGCCTGAAGGATGTCCCACTGAGTCTAAACCAGGCTGATCTAAGCTAAGTCAGGTGGATCACTCAGTGAAGAGCATGATCAGGAGGATCAGTGCTGCACCAAGTAGGCCCTGAAGGAGTCAGGCTACTGTGGTCAGGGAAGTTTGTCATTCAGCCTTATGACAAACTTCTTGGAAATGATCTTCAAACAGTCTCTGAAGGACAACTACACTGAAGACGTTCAGTCCACTGAAGATCATCATGTCAGTGAAGGAGGAAGCTACCTAAAGTCAGTGGGTCTTGGTCAACCCACTGAGTCAAAGATCCGTGAATCCAGGCCACGTGGACCAATCAGCACGAGGCAGCAACTCTGACACTGACAAAGGCCGAATTCCAAGAAAAGTGGTTGAAACCATTTAATGTTGGATTCAAATGTATCTTCCCTCCAACGGATACATTTGAATCCCCATTATAAATACAAGCTCATAGCTGCGTATTCAAGTGTGTTGAAGTATTGTGAAGAAAGAAAAATCAACACCTACAAGCTATAAGAGTGTGTGAGTTGTGAGGGAGTCATAAGGAAGTGTGCTCACACCCACGACACTGACCTTTAAGGTTATCACTTATATTCATTGAGTGTCAAGCTTGTAACTCTTAGCTTAGAGAGGTTTTCCTAATCTTAGCTCTAAGGCTAACACATTGTAAAGGAAAACCTCACCTAGTTGGAGAAAACCAAACCAAACTAAACCCTTTAAGAAGATTGTTAGGTTTGTAGTGAGGTGAGGAGAGGCAGCCCAGGGAGTGGCGTGAGTCCAGTTGTAAGTGCACCTTGGCACGTTAAAAATAAGAATCCCAGTAGTGGATTTCCTGTTAAATCAGGCCGTGGATGTAAGAGCTTGAGTCTCTGAACCACGTTAAACTGAGCGTACTTATCTTCCAAAGTATTTATTAAAGTATTGTGAAAATAAGCTCACTGGGAGCTTTGTTAAGAAAACTTTAGTTAAGCATTTCAGTCAGGGAGATTCATCTCACTGACTGAATCAGGCTAGCACTCGAGAGTTCAGTCTCTCGAGTCACTGCCTTGTTACGAGCCAGAGCTCGAAGGTCAGCTGCATTGACTTGAGTGCTCTGACTCGTAGCAACGCAGTGACTTGAGTATTCCTTCACTGAACTCTTTCAGAGCGCAACGCAAAGGTTTAAAAAAAAATTTCTCCTGAATTCCCATTTTGCCCTTCGAAAAACGGGACCATCAGGCTAGATGTATTTCAACATCTAGCGCCCATGTCAGGTGTTGAGGGGCGAACAATTAAGTGATTAATAAATAAAAAAGAAATCATTAAACTCGGTAACAGGATAAAAAATGGAAAGAGCTAGCAACTCCGTTGGGCGAGCAGCTTAGCAAGAAGCTCTAATATGGCAAGCCGGACTGGGCGAACAGCTTTGCAAAGTTCAGGACAAATACAACTTAGCGAACAGCTATGCAAGCGGCTCAAACCAAGAGCAATTCAGGCGAACAACTTCGTAATGAAACGAGCAACATTGTAAACGATCCCAAGCAAGAAGCGAACAACTCGGGATGCAAAGGACCACGACATCCAACGAAGATGTACAAGCGAGTAACCGGTCACCATCGAGAGCATCTAAGTAGTGCCAAAGACCGAGTACAACATTGGGAACTCCAAGAGTCACTAGCTTAGATATGGTCCAAGTGTCCTAACACTTGGCACTCATCCAATGAGCAATAGTTTAGATGTTTTACAAGTGTCCTAACACTTGGCAAAGATCCAGTGGTTAAACCACCAAGATGGTGACACATGACCTCTTTGTATGTCTATAAATACCCCCTTCATTTGCATGAAAAAGGGGAGAACAATTCAAGAAAATAGCAAAACTCTTGCAGAATTATTCCTTAAGCATTATTTAGCCAAATTCCATGAACATAGTTCTTGTTTGATGATCTTCATTGGGAAAAAACAGCCATTAATCATCTTGATTACGAAAAGGTCACCAACAATTGGCGCTAGAAGAAGGGTTCGAACCTCCGATTTGTAAAATTTCAAGAGAAATTTGAAGAACTCACCGGAATTCTCAAAAGCTGGTCGGATTCCGGGAAGAAGTGGCCGGAGATCAAGTGTACACACTCTTGGGATAAAGATATACACTACTTTAAGGGTTTGAATGCATGTGTACATGAATAAGGATTTTTGAACCTTCATATTCATACACACAAGGCTAGTAACCCTTGAGAAAACTAAAATGATTAGATCACAAGAAGAACGACATTCGAGTGCATCCCCGAGTCGTAGGTCGAGAACCAGGGTCTCGTCTACCGAGGGACATGCACGGACAGTGAAAGCAACATCGCAGAGGAACATCCAAGTTACTATTGATACAATTCCACCGGAAGTAGAAGCTCTTGCCCAAAACCCCGAGGAGCTAGCAAAAACGATTGATGTTCTTCAATCGTTGCAAAACAGGCGAGAAGCCGGAACGTCAAGAGCACCGGCAACAACCGATCGAGCAGGCGAGTAGGGGCGAACAGGCGAACAAAGAAGTAAAATGAGAGAAGATGCACGTCGGGACGAGGCCGACAACAAGGAAGCCCGTAGAAATAAAGGGAAAACTCCCCTAAGTGAACGTTTGGGGAGCAGAGGAGAGTCATCACTGTTGATGACCTTTTCTAATCGGTGGTGATTAGTGGCTGTTTTCTCAAGCTAAGATCATCAAACAAATACTAAGATCATGATATATAGTTGAATATAGTGCAAGAAATGAATTTGCAAGAGTTTGGCAACTTTTTTATTATTATGGGAGAATCCCCCCTTCCTTCATGCAAATGAAGGAGTATTTATAGGCATACAAAGAGGCTAGGTGTCACCATCTTGATGGCTTAGCCATTGGGATTTTGCCAAGTGTTATGACTTTTGTACAACAACTAATCTATTGCCCAATGTATGGGTGCCAAGTGTAAAGAGACATTGACTATTTCTAAAGTTAGTGACTCTTGACATTCCTAATGTTGTACTTGGTCTTTGAAACCACTCAGCTACTCTCTTTGGTGCCCAGCTACTCGTCTGTATGTCTTCGTTGGGTGTTGGAAACCCTTATAATCCAAGTTGCTCGCCTGCTCGCCTCTTGTTGAATACTTTGGGGTCTTCTTGCTCTTGTTGTTCACTACCTCGTAATGGCCTTTATGACCAGTTGCTCGCCGCCCTCATATGGATACTTGTCCCTGTTGCTCGTCCTCTTCCATTTGGTCTACAGTCCCTGCTGCTCGCCTCTAAGGGCATATAGTCCCTGTTGCTCGTCCTCTTCCACATTATCACTTTTGATGACTTCTTAATCTTATTAGATTAATAATTTTTTATGTTAATATTATGTCCCTGCTGGTCGCCTATCAACAATCACCAAGCCGGGTTGACGAGTCAAGCAAAAGTACATCCCGAACAAGCGCTTTGGAAAGGTTAGGAACGAGGAATGCGAACAGAAGAGAGCCATCTAAGAAGAACGAGGAGCGATCACGCCCTCCTGCTCGCCCATCAGTGCATGACCGAATCCGGAGATCAGCTTTTGGCCGACTAGGGCCAAATGGAGCTAGCAACGCTGCTAGGAAGACAACTCAGGAGAAACGTCCTGTTGGCAGGGGACTGCATCGTGAAGAAGTTGCTGAACCCAACCACGATGAACAGCCTTCCAACGGGAGGACTCCCCCAAATGAATTACAGGAAATGAGAAAGGCAATTGAGGAATTGCAAAAACGGTTGGAATCTCAGAGAGGTGTCGGATCAACTATTCTCCCCTCTTCACCGTTATCTCTGTTTATCCTCAATGCACCAATTCAGAAGAAGATACAATTTCCAGCCATCAATTTGTATGAAGGAACGTCGGACCCTCGAATTCATGTGACGAAATATTCAGATTTCATGATCTCAATGGGGGCAACCGACGCCACACAATGCCGAAATTTTCCACTCACCCTTGGAGATGGCCCACACAGATGGTTTTCGGCAATAACTCCCGGCTCTATCGACTCTTTTGCCCAACTAAGCAAAGAGTTTTTATCTCATTTCTCAACTGCCGGGTCCTACTTGACCCACAGACACCGTTTGGCAGATATCAGGCAAGGAGACGAGGAGTCTGATAAGCAATTTCTGGAAAGATTTGATAAAGTTTTGTTGGAAGGCGAAATGGTGAGTGAGGATACGAAGGTAGTGGCAGTGATGGCTGGATTGAAGAAAGGAACTGATATGTGGAAGGAGATGCATTTGACTTGCCCAAAAACATACGCGGAATTCAGACACAAAGCAGGAATCCACGTATCAATGCAGGAGGCCCTACATAGAGAGATGGGAGATAAAGCTGATCCAAAGAAGTTTGGCAAGAAGTCTGGAGGGAGTGATTACAAAGCTCCGAAGAACATGAAGTCGTTCAATGAGGGAGCTGAGTTGAAAGAAAAGATGAATCAAGTCCTTACCATGTCCATGGACGCTGTGTACGACAACGTTAAAGACTGGGAGATGTTGTCAGAGCCACGGAGGATAAGGTAAGAGAGAGGAAAACTGAACCCGGACAAATACTGCGCATATCATCAGAACATCGGCCACTTCACAAGCGAGTGCCGAGATTTGTTGAAGCAGTTGTGGAGGTTCTATGAGGAAGGAAAGCTGACCGAGTTCGTGAAAAGGGAACCAGGTAAGAGACCAAGAGCAACAGTACCGTCCAGTTCGGATGATGGAGATAGCGATGAACAACCAAGCAAAGCTGGTAAGAGAGAAAGAAAGGTCCCAGCAGCCCCAGCAAGGCCTATTCCGGAAATCTTAATGCTGGAACCCACTGGATCAGTAGGTGGTTGTTCTGATGGGAGACCACCTGTGTGAAAAAGAAAGAGGAAAGCGGAACTGAGAGCAGTGGATCAATGATGGAAGTGGGTGTGAATCCATCGACCAAACGAACAGGGGACCTGACTTTCTCAGAAAAAGACTTAGACGGGGTATTCACTCCCCACAATGACTCGTTAGTCATTTGTACCAATATTATGGGGACAAAAGTGCACCGTCTACTTGTCGATACTGGTTCCTATACGAACATCCTGTTCAAAAGCACGGTGGACCAGCTAGGAGATTGCACCGAGTACATCAAGGACTGTGATCACAAAATTGTAGGATTCGGAAATACTGTGACCGTCCCGCTAGGAATAGTTACGTTGGCAGTCGAGCTTGTATCACTAGTGCTCACCATTTGGAAGCACAAGCAGAGGTCCCTGAGGGTAAGCATTACTTATTACTTTTCCCATATCTCCTATTATTCACTCTTGCTCTGTTGTTCGCCTAGGCCCTGCTGGTCGCCTAGGTCTTGCTGGTCGCCTAGATCTTGCTGATCGTCCAGTATAAGTTCTACTTGCCAATTTTACTGATAATTTTTTGTGTTATCTTCAGCTCAAAGGGTAACGGTCGCTGTTCCTCCCATTCCCGAAAGCTATCATTTACTCGCACGTCGAGTTAAGCAAATGGCAGCCAATCAACCTTCAAGGAAGAAAAAGTTTGATCCTTGTACTTCCTTGATCAGACTTAGAGCCGAAGCCGATGAGGAGGAAGAAGAAGCTCCTCAGGCTCCTCCCCCAGTTCCTCAGGCTCCTGCTCCCGTTCCCCGCCCTCCTGCTCGCTCTTCGCCGCCTCCCCAAGACACGAGGGGCAAGAAATGACTTGCCAAGGAAACTGCTCCTCGCAAGGGAGATGACCGTGCTAAGCGGACAAAAGGGCAAGGCTCTTCCCAAGTGGGTAGATCTACTGCTCGCTCCTCGCCGGTGGAGGAGGTGACTGAGCAACAAGTTATCGGTGCGATGATCGCCGGTCAGGGCAGGATTTCATCCCCCGACAACTCGTACCTGGGCTACGACCCCGTGAAAATGCGGGAGTGAGTATCTTCTTATTCAGTTCAATGGTTTATTCCTTTGACTTAGTTTTCTGACAGCTTTTTTCTTCAAACAGGTACCGGAAAAACGACTATCCTGGTCGTTCAAAAGTACTTCACCAGTTTAGCTGTGTGAAGTCCCCTCCGGCACCCCACGAGATTAAGGACTCCCACGTCCGCAGAGCCATGGAATATGTTCCCCGCTCGTGGACCAAGACTGGCGAGGAAATCATTCAAAGCCAGAGCCTTAGCGACAACGCTCGTTTATTGAGCTATAACGCGAGCCATCAATCAATCTCAGCTCAACGAGTCTTGGATCAAGCCATCGAGTTGGAGCGAACAAATCGCGTTTTAGGGCGACGGATTGAGCAAGTTGAAGCAGATCGTGATGCTCAACTTGTTCAATTGAAGAAGAAGGACGAGAAGCTGAAGAAGAAAGATGAGGAGTTGGCTAAGATGAAGGCTGACTTCGAGAGAGCCAAACTCACATGGACGCGGGAGGTGAAGGCTGCTGAGGACCGGGAGATGGTAGCGTCTAATGCTTCAGAGAAGCTTAGACTGGATTTAGGTGTCGCCACTGATCGTTTACAAGTCCTGGAGACCGAGCGGGTGGGTCTGGTGGAAAGAGTGGAGTCGTTGAAGGTCCACGTCGACCAGCTGGAGAAGAAGAATAAGCGTGCCATTTCTTACACCACTTATGTACAGGACGTTACCGATAATACCAATCTTGGGTATATCTGTGCGTATGCTGATAGTGTAAGGAACGTGAAGTACGCTTTGGATAACGGTCTAGACGTGATGACTTCGACCATCAAAGACTTCACGGACTACGTCACCGAAAACCCTCCGGCTCCCGGTTTTGAAATCCCAGTGGCTGATTTGGGAGAGATGGGGGTTGATCTGAGTGTTTTTAAAGATGACGTCCGTGTTGTGGCCCCCAGAGAAAGAGTAGAGGCGGATAGGGACATGACTATTTTTGAGGCTCTGGGCCCCCTTCTCCCGAATCCTCTTGGTGAAGCAAGTTCCTCTGCTGCCGTAGGCGAGCAGCAGGCCTCTGGGGTCGATGTGCAAAATGTTCAACCTCCTCCTTCTTCCCAAGATCCTTCGGTGCCACCTGCTCCGCCAGCTCCCGAGACTTAGGCTTAGTTTCTTTTTTGTCTAGCTGATGTAGTAGGATGATGGTTGTATGCTCATCTCTTGTAATTTTTTGGTGCTAATGAATGAGAATTGCACTTTTATTTTATTGTTCGCCTCTTATTTGCCCTTTAATTATTTTTTGCTTAAGTATTTCTTTCTTAAGTTGAAAGTAAAATACTCTTCTTTGCAAATTTATACATGTTGTTCATGTATGGGTCTATTTTGTTCTTTAAGAACTTAAACCCTTATCATGCTTCTTTCTATGCCTTGTTGCTCGCCACTTGCCGTATTTGTACTTAAGTGCATTCAGCTTCGGGACGAGCAATTATGCGTTGGCATGTGCCCTGTTGCTCGCCTCCACCATACTTGTGCTTTATGCACTTAGTATCTTTGGCGAGCAACTTTCTTGTGAGGGGGCGATCAGGTGGGCCTTTTGGTCTCATGGACCCTGCTGCTCGCCTCCACTGTACTTGTGCTTTTATGCATATAGTATCTTCGGCGAGCAGCTTTTCTGTTTGGCGAATAGTTGGGTTTTAACACCTTTTGCTTTCTTATGTACATAATTCACTGAACCATCATTCATCCACTTACAAATTTTGCCCAAAAAAGTGTAAAATTTTCATCGATCTTACACCTTACAAAAATATAAACGACACGATAGCCTATAAAAAACTTTACATTGGTTTCCTAATTATTGGTAATATTTCTTCAACAAAGCCGCGTTCCAGGTGTATTGGGTCGAGTTGCCTTCCATGTCTTCGAGATCATATGTGCCGTTGTGCCACTTTTGAGTTATCTTGAATGGGCCCTCCCAAGTCGGTCCAAATACACCTGGAGGTGTTGCTAGGATTTTTCGGAGCACCAGATCCCCGACTTCAAATTCCCTGACTTTTACTTGTGAGTTGTAGTACCTTGCAATCCTTCTTTTGTATATCTCATTTTTTTTTCTGCTGAGATTCTTTTTTCGTCGATCAAATCCATCTCTGCAGCTAGTGCCTTGTTGTTTTCCTGTTCATTGAACTCGGCTATCCTCTCAGTCGGTATTTTGAGCTCTATAGGTATGACTGCTTCTGTACCGAATGCCATAGCAAATGGTGTTTCTCCAGTGCTTGTTCTTTGTGATACCCTATATGCCCAAAGTACCTCGGGCAGTTCTTCCGACCACTTGCCTTTCTTATCTACCAGACGGATTTTGAGGATATGCTTGATTATCTTGTTAACTGCTTCGACTTGACCGTTAGACTGAGGATGATATGGTGTTGAAAAATGCTTCTTGATACCCCATTTTTTGCAGAAATCCCTTATCTTCTTTCCTTCGAATTGCTTTCCATTGTCTGTCACTATTGCTTGTGGGACTCCGAACCGGCACACTATATTTTTCCAGATAAAGCTGATCATTTTCTCTTGTGTTATCGTTACCAGTGCTTCAGCTTCGGCCCATTTCGTGTAATAGTCCACGGCTACCACTGCAAATCTGACATTCCCTTTTCCCGTTGGGAAAGGTCCTATGATGTCTATTCCCCATTTTGCGAACGGCCATGGACTATTTACCGAAATCAGCTCCGTTGGCGGCTTATGTATGTTGGGAGCGAACAGCTGACACCTATGACATGTTTTTGCAATTCTGATTGCGTCTTGTAACAGAGTTGGCCAGTAGTAACCTTGCCTTACTGTTTTGTATGCCAGTGCTCGCCCCCCTGCGTGATTTCCGCATACTCCTTCGTGTATTTCTTTCAGAACTTCCTGACCTTGCCCCCTTGCTAGGCATTTTAGTAGGGGCAGTGAAAATCCTCTCTTGTAAAGTTGGTTATCCATGATTGTGAACCTTGCTGCTCGCTTGGCTACCTTTGTTGCTTCTTGGGGATCTTCAGGCACTGTGTTATCTTTGAGGTATCTATATATCGATGCTCTCCAGTCATCCTCTGTCAGTTCTTCTTCGATCTGATTGATCTTGTAGTCACTGGTGGATGGGTTGGAGATTCTTGTGATGATGACCTCTGAAAGTTTTGCTGGTCCTGTACTAGTAGCCAAACGGGCAAGTGCATCTGCTTGCGCATTATTGTCTCTTGGCACTTGCTCGATGTAAATTTGCTCGAAAAGCAAAGCCAGGTGAGCAACAATTTTTTGGTACAAGGCCATGTTTTCATCCTTGGCTTCGTATTCCCCACGGACTTGGTTGACTATCAGCTGGGAATCTCCATAAATTTGAACTTTTCGAACCCCCACATCCAGAGCTAACCGTAACCCGGCTATCAATGCTTCGTACTCAGCCTCGTTGTTTGTTACCATGAACTCAAACCTTACGGCTGAGGTGAATACTTGTTCGTCTGGACTGATCAACACTATTCCGGCTCCTGCTGCTGTGTTATTCGATGATCCGTCTACATACATGTGCCATGGGTGATTATGACCTCTCGTCGGATCTTGAGGGAATGTTAATTCGACAATAAAGTCGGCTAACGCTTGTCCCTTGATCGCTGTTCGAGGTGCATAAGTTATTCCAAATTGGCTTACTTCGAGCGACCACTTGAGGAGGCGACCAGCTGTGTCAGGCCTTTGTAAGATTTGCCTTAATGGAAAAGTTGTTAAGACCTCCACCTGATGATCGAAGAAGTACGGCCTTAGCTTTCTCACACTCATCACCAGTGCGTAGGCTAACTTTTCCATGGGCGAATACTTAATCTCTGCTTCATGCAAGGCCTGACTCACGTAGTAAATTGGCAAGTGAAATTTCCCTTCTGCTCGAACTAAAACTGAGCTGATGGCCACCTCTGATGCTGCTATATACAAGTACAGTTTTTCTCCGGAGACGGGTTTTGATAGAATTTTAGTATCACTCAGATACTCCTTCAACTGCTCAAACGCTTGTTGGCAATTATCCGTCCACTGGAACTGTCCTTTCTTAATGGCATCAAAGAAAGGTCGGCATTTGTCTCCGGACCTGGAAATGAACCTGTTTAGGGCTGCTAGACATCCGGTTAGTCGTTGAACTTCTTTAACAGACCTTGGTGGCTGCATATCCATAATTGCTTTGACTTTTGATGGATTCGCCTCAATACCCCGTTGACTGACCAGGTGCCCAAGAAATTTTCCCGAGTGTACCCCGAAGCTACTTTTCTTTGGATTTAGCTTCATGTTATACGCTCGAAGTATCTCAAATGTTTGTGCGAGGTGTTCCAAATGATCTTCTTTTCTCGGGCTTTTTACGACTATGTCGTCCACGTATACTTCCATTGTTTTGCCGATGTGCTCATCGAACATTTTGTTAACGAGTCTTTGGTACGTGGCTCCTGCGTTAATCAACCCGAACGGCATCCTTTTCCAACATAACAAATTTTTATTTGTGTAGAATGCTGTATGTTCCTGGTCATCTTGATGCATTGGTATTTGATGATACCCGGCAAATGCGTCCATGAAGGTAAGGAGCTCGTGTCCTGCCGTGTTGTCCACCAGTTGGTCAATATGAGGCAATGGGAAGTTATCTTTAGGGCAAGCGACATTCAAATCAGTGAAGTCGATACACAGCCTCCATGCACCATTTGATTTCTTCACTAACACCGGGTTTGCTACCCATCTAGGACATAAGGCTTCTTTGATAAGATCATTGTCGAGTAACTTCTTCACTTCTATGTCCAATGCTTCATATTTGTCGGGCCCAAATTTTCTCCTTTTTTGCCTCACCGGTTTCTTAGTTGGACAAATATTTAGCTTATGACAGGCATGCTCAGGGCTAATGCCTACCATATCAGCATGTGACCATGCGAATACATCGAGATTGGACTTGAGAAACTCTTCCATTCTGGATCTGTATGGCTCAGGGAGCTCAGATCCAATGAATAATTCCAAGTCTTCTCGATTTTGGTCAATTCTTATTGCCTCCAACTCCTCTACCGGGGTTGCTCTCCTTTTTTGGTCTTTCCATCGAGGATCGATAACGGGTCCTTTAAAGTTGATTTCATCCTTGATCATTGGTTCTGCCCCCAGTCTTGGCTCCAAGTCCTCAGCCTGATTTAGTTCGGGTACGGCCTCTCTTCCCTGTTGCTCACCCATGCCCTCCTGCTCGTCCACGCCCTGCTGGTCGTCCACCTCCATCATTTCAGTGTCGACGGACTCCATGACTTCATCTAGGGTGGAGGGTTCACCTTCGTCCCTGCTGCTCGGCTGCTCGTCCATCATGGACATTCTGTTGTCAGTGGGTTGAAGTTGCAGGAGGCATTCTCGGGCTTTCCTTTGATCACCTTTAACCGTACCCGACCCTTTTGGAGTTGGAAATTTAAGACAGTAGTAGTACGTCGAAACGGCCGCTTTGAATTCATTTATAAAAGGTCGACCAAGAAACCCGTTGTAGGCAGACTGCTGATTTACAACTAAGAAATCTACCATTCTAGTCAGTCTCCTTTCGGGATTCTCGGTCGATACAAGTTCGACCGCCAACGTAACTAGTCCTAAAGGAACGGTTACAGCATCTCCAAATCCTACTATTTTATGATCACATTCTCTAATATACCCCTCACAATCATCTATCTGATCTAGTGTGCTTTTGAACAAGATGTTTGTGTAGGAGCCTGTGTCCACAAGCAAACGGTGAACTCGGGCTCCCATGATATTAGCACAGATGATTAGTGAGTCATTGTGTGGGGTAAGTATCCCGTCCAAGTCCTTCTCAGAAAACACCAACTCGCCTGTCTTTGTAGTAGCTTGGTTTACCCCAACTTCCCTGATTTGAGCTACCGCCCTCAGCTCAGCTTTCCTTTTTCTCCTAGACATCGGTGGCCTACCATCAGAACAGCCCCCTACCGGTCCGGATGGTTCAAGCATTAGGATCTCTCGGACGGGTTCGGCTGGGGCTGTCATCGTTTTCTTTCTTTTTTGATCCCTCCTGCTCGGCTGTTCGTCGCTCTCATCATCTTCCGAGCCGGAGGATATCGCCACCCTTGGTTTCTTTCCCGGCTGTCGCTTCACAAATTCTGACAACTTTCCTTCTTCGTAAAATCTCCATAACTGTTTCAAGAGATCTCGGCATTCGCTCGTGAAGTGACCTATAGTCTGATGGTATGCACAGAATTTGTTGGGGTTCATCTTTCCTCGTTCTTGTCGTATCTTGTGGGGTTCAGACAGCATATCCTTATCTTTCACGTTGTTGTACACAGCCTCAATTGATGTGGATAAGACATGGTTCAATTTCTCCTTCAATTCGGACCCTTCACTAAAAGCTTTCATGTTCCTAGGGGCCTTGTATTCCCCTCCTGACTTCTTTCCCGATTTCTTGGTATCAGCCTTGTCTCCTAGCTCTCTCTGTAGAGTTTCTTGCATCGAAATGTACACTCCAGCCTTGTGCCTGAATTCGGAATAAGTTTTAGGGAAAGCGAGGTGCATTTCCTTCCACAGGTCTGTCCCTTTCCTAAGCCCTGCCATAACTGCCACTATCTTAGTATCCTCACTTACTGGTTCTCCTTCCAGTAGGACTTTGTCAAATCTCTCAAGGAAGGCCCTATCAGACTCCTCGTCTCCTTGCCTTAGATCTGCCAACCTGTGTCTCTGTGTAAGGTAAGACCCGACCGTGGAGAAGTGCGAGAGAAATTCCTTGCTGAGTTGCATGAACGAACTGATGGAGCCTGGAGCTAGTGCAGAAAACCATCTATGAGGGCCGTCACCAAGAGTCAACGGAAAATTCCGACATTGAGTTGCGTCAGATGCCTTTACCGATATCATGTAATCGGTATACTTGGACAGGTGTACTTTCGGGTCTGAATTTCCTTCGTACAAATTAATGGCTGGGAATTGTACTTTCTTTTGTACTGGCGCATTAAGGATATCCGGGGACAAGGGTGATGATGGCAACATCGTCGATCCGTCGCCTTTCTTTTCCTCCAACTGTTTTTGCATCTCTTCCACCGCTTTCTTCAAAGCTTGCCACTCATCTGGAGACGTTTTTCCGCTAGAAGGCTGTTCGTCATGATTGGGTTCAATGACCTCTTCATGATGCAGTCCCTTGCTAACGGGACGTTTCTCTTGAGTGGCGTGCCTAGCGATGTTACTGGCTCCATTGGGACCTAATCGCCCAAAGGCTGATCTTCTTAGCCTTTCATGCACTGAGCGGTGAGCAGCAGGATGTGTTTGTCCCGGTGCTCGCTCCTCGCCTCTCAGTTGATCCTCCCTATGTGTTCTGCGATAACTTGCCCTTCTCGTATGATGGTGGCTTATACTCCTTGTGTCCCCGCTGCTCGACTCCTCACCTGTCCCCGGAGTGGACTCTCCTCGACTTCCAAGTCTTTCACTTAAAGGAGCTTTCCCTTTATTCCTACGGATTTCTTCGCTGTCAACCTCGTCATTTCGTGCGTCTTTTCTTCTTTCGCTTCGCTGCTCGCTCGCCCTGTTGGTCGCCGCCTGCGTCCCTGATGGCCCGACTGTTTGTCGCCTCTGCAATGCTTGTAAAACAGCAATCGTTTTTGCTAGCTCTTCGGGATTTTGAGCAAGAGCTTCCACTTTCGGCGGAATTGTATCAATAGTAACTTGGACATTTCTTTGCGAAGTCGCTTTTACCGTACGTGCATGTCCTTCGGTAGATGAAACCCTCATTTTTGACCTACGACTTGGAGACGTGCTCAAATGTCGTTCTTCTTGTGATCGAACCATTTTAGTTACCGAAGTGATGGTCCCGTTTTCGAAGGGCAAAATGGGAATTCAGGAGCACAAATTTTTTTTTTTTTTTAAAACCATCGCGTTGCACCCTGACTGAGTTCAGTGACGAAATACTCAAGTCACTGCGTTGCTGAGAGTCAGAGCTATCAAGTCAGTGATGAGACTTGAAAGCTCAGGCTCTCAACAAGGCAGTGACTCGAAAGACTGAACTCTCGAGTGCCTTGCCTGATTTAGTCAGTGAGATGGAATCTCCCTGACCTGAATGCTTAGCTAAAGTTCCTTTTTAAACAATGCTCTCAGTGAGCAGATTTTCGCAATACTTTAGAAGAAAAGACATTCCAAATAATAACACTTGGTTTAACGTGGTTCGGAGACTCAAGCTCTTACATCCACGGCCTGATTTAACAGGAAATCCACTCCTTTGGATTCTTGTTTTTAACGTGCCAAGGTGCACTTACAACTGGACTCACGCCCCTCCACGGAGCTGCCTCTCCTTACAAACAACTTACTCCCAACAAACCTGACTAGAGGGTTTTGGTTTCGGTTAGGGTTTTCTCCAACTAGGTGAGGTTTTCCCTTTACAATGTGTTAGCCAATAGCTAAGATAGGGAAAACCTCTCTAAGCCTAGAGTTACAAGCTGAGCACTCTTATGTATATATTTGTGAACTCTCAGTGTATAGAAATGAGTAGAATCTCCTTATATCTCCCATGCACGTATGCTACTACTCACACTCTCAGCTCGTAGGTGTTGGTTTTCTTTTGATTTTCTTATAATGATACAACAACACAACACAACACACTCTAACAACAAGCTATGAGCTTGTATTTATAATGGGGATTCAAATGTATCCGTTGGAGGGAAGATACATTTGAATCCAACATTAAATGGTTTCAACCACTTTTCTTGGAATGCGGCCTTTGTCAGTGTCAGAGTTGCTGTCTCGTGCTGATTGGTCCACGTGGCCTGGATTCACGGATCTTTGACTCAGTGGGTTGACCAAGACCCACTGACTTTAGGTGGCTTCCTCCTTCACTGACTCTGATCTTCAGTGGACTGACTCGTCCTCAGTGCAGTTGTCCTTCAGTTAACTCTTGAAGATCTTTCCAAGAAGTTTGTCATAAGGCTGGATGACAAACTTCCCTGACCACAGTAGCCTGACTCCTTCAGGCCTACTTGGTGCAGCACTGATCCTCCTGATCAGGCTCTTCACTGAGTGGTCCACCAGACTTGGCTTAGATCAGCCTGACTTACACTCAGTGGGACATCCTTCAGGCTTCTCTTCAGGTTCAGGTTGCAAGCATGGCTTCAGTCAGTTCTCCTTGTTGTCATCTTGATATCCTCAGGCTGTGTGGCTGAGTTCCCCCTCGCTGAGTTCCCCCTCAACTGAGTGTTCCCTCAACTGAGTTCTTCTCAACTGACAGCCTATTCTCTAGGAGCTAACCTAGCCTGACCTGAAACAAAAGATACTATCCTGACTGCTTTAAACCTATTACATGTTGTTTTGGAAAATCATCAAAACTAAAACATATCCCAACACGAAGTACAAGTGGTAAGCAAATGAATGGGGTGATTTTATCTCCAACAAACACCTTTCGTAAGAGTTATTAGCTTTGTTTGTATGAATATGGTGGTTTGAAAACCCTAGTTCATACACACATGCATTTAAACTCTCAAAGTAATGTATAGATGGATGATTTTGCTTCAAATAATGTGTACATTTGATTTCCGATGGCTTCCTCCCGGAGTCCGGCCGGATTTTGCAGATTCCGGTGGAGTTCTTCAACCTTCCTTCGACTTTTTTGTGAAACAGAGGTTCGAACCCTCCTTCTAGCGCCAATTGTTGATGACCTTTTCTAATCGGTGGTGATTAGTGGATGTTTTCTCAAGCTAAGATCATCAAACAAATACTAAGATCATGATATATAGTTGAATATAGTGCAAGAAATGAATTTGCAAGAGTTTGGCAACTTTTTTATTATTATGGGAGAATCCCCCCTTCCTTCATGCAAATGAAGGAGTATTTATAGGCATACAAAGAGGCTAGGTGTCACCATCTTGATGGCTTAGCCATTGGGATTTTGCCAAGTGTTATGACTTTTGTACAACAACTAATCTATTGCCCAATGTATGGGTGCCAAGTGTAAAGAGACATTGACTATTTCTAAAGTTAGTGACTCTTGACATTCCTAATGTTGTACTTGGTCTTTGAAACCACTCAGCTACTCTCCTTGGTGCCCAGCTACTCGTCTGTATGTCTTCGTTGGGTGTTGGAAACCCTTATAATCCAAGTTGCTCGCCTGCTCGCCTCTTGTTGAATACTTTGGGGTCTTCTTGCTCTTGTTGTTCACTACCTCGTAATGGCCTTTATGACCAGTTGCTCGCCGCCCTCATATGGATACTTGTCCCTGTTGCTCGTCCTCTTCCATTTGGTCTACAGTCCCTGCTGCTCGCCTCTAAGGGCATATAGTCCCTGTTGCTCGTCCTCTTCCACATTATCACTTTTGATGACTTCTTAATCTTATTAGATTAATAATTTTTTTATGTTAATATTATGTCCCTGCTGGTCGCCTATCAACAATCACCAAGCCGGGTTGACGAGTCAAGCAAAAGTACATCCCGAACAAGCGCTTTGGAAAGGTTAGGAACGAGGAATGCGAACAGAAGAGAGCCATCTAAGAAGAACGAGGAGCGATCACGCCCTCCTGCTCGCCCATCAGTGCATGACCGAATCCGGAGATCAGCTTTTGGCCGACTAGGGCCAAATGGAGCTAGCAACGCTGCTAGGAAGACGACTCAGGAGAAACGTCCTGTTGGCAGGGGACTGCATCGTGAAGAAGTTGCTGAACCCAACCACGATGAACAGTCTTCCAACGGGAGGACTTCCCCAAATGAATTACAGGAAATGAGAAAGGCAATTGAGGAATTGCAAAAACGGTTGGAATCTCAGAGAGGTGTCGGATCAACTATTCTCCCCTCTTCACCGTTATCTCTGTTTATCCTCAATGCACCAATCCAGAAGAAGATACAATTTCCAGCCATCAATTTGTATGAAGGAACGTCGGACCCTCGAATTCATGTGACGAAATATTCGGATTTCATGATCTCAATGGGGGCAACCGACGCCACACAATGCCGAAATTTTCCACTCACCCTTGGAGATGGCCCACACAGATGGTTTTCGGCAATAACTCCCGGCTCCATCGACTCTTTTGCCCAACTAAGCAAAGAGTTTTTATCTCATTTCTCAACTGCCGGGTCCTACTTGACCCACAGACACCGTTTGGCAGATATCAGGCAAGGAGACGAGGAGTCTGATAAGCAATTTCTGGAAAGATTTGATAAAGTTTTGTTGGAAGGCGAAATGGTGAGTGAGGATACGAAGGTAGTGGCAGTGATGGCTGGATTGAAGAAAGGAACTGATATGTGGAAGGAGATGCATTTGACTTGCCCAAAAACATACGCGGAATTCAGACACAAAGCAGGAATCCACGTATCAATGCAGGAGGCCCTACATAGAGAGATGGGAGATAAAGCTGATCCAAAGAAGTTTGGCAAGAAGTCTGGAGGGAGTGATTGCAAAGCTCCGAAGAACATGAAGTCATTCAATGAGGGAGCTAAGTTGAAAGAAAAGATGAATCAAGTCCTTACCATGTCCGTGGACGCTGTGTACGACAACGTTAAAGACTGGGAGATGTTGTCAGAGCCACGGAGGATAAGGTAAGAGAGAGGAAAACTGAACCCGAACAAATACTGCGCATATCATCAGAACATCGGCCACTTCACAAGCGAGTGCCGAGATTTGTTGAAGCAGTTGTGGAGGTTCTATGAGGAAGGAAAGCTGACCGAGTTCGTGAAAAGGGAACCAGGTAAGAGACCAAGAGCAACAGTACCGTCCAGTTCGGATGATGGAGATAGCGATGAACAACCAAGCAAAGCTGGTAAGAGAGAAAGAAAGGTCCCAGCAGCCCCAGCAAGGCCTATTCCGGAAATCTTAATGCTGGAACCCACTGGATCAGTAGGTGGTTGTTCTGATGGGAGACCATCTGTGTGAAAAAGAAAGAGGAAAGCGGAACTGAGAGCAGTGGATCAATGATGGAAGTGGGTGTGAATCCATCGACCAAACGAACAGGGGACCTGACTTTCTCAGAAAAAGACTTAGACGGGGTATTCACTCCCCACAATGACTCGTTAGTCATTTGTACCAATATTATGGGGACAAAAGTGCACCGTCTACTTGTCGATACTGGTTCCTATACGAACATCCTGTTCAAAAGCACGGTGGACCAGCTAGGAGATTGCACCGAGTACATCAAGGACTGTGATCACAAAATTGTAGGATTCGGAAATACTGTGACCGTCCCGCTAGGAATAGTTATGTTGGCAGTCGAGCTTGTATCGATCGAGGACCCGGAAAGGAAACTGAATAGGATGGTAGACTTCCTAGTTGTAGACCAACAGTCCACCTATAACGGGTTCCTCGGCCGTCCTTTCTTGCATGAATTCAAAGCAGTTGTTTCAACGTACTATTATTGTTTAAAATTCCCAACAAAGAAAGGTACAGGTACAGTCAAGGGAGACCAGAAGAAGGCTCGTGCGTGTCTTTTGCAGATACAATTGAAGGATCACCAAGTCAACATGACAGACAGGTGCTCAGACAAGGACGGAGGCGATAGCGAGGCCATAACTTCCATCGATACTGAAATAATGGAAGTCGACGAGCAGCTGTGCGTAGGCGCACAGTTGGACGAGGACGAGCATGAACGCGAAGACGGACAGTTTGTCCAAACAAGAGGTAGAGAAGATGCTGCAACCAACACCGAAGAAAAATAGACAATGGCAACGGACGTCGACGCAGAGGACATCGAGCCACGACTGGGAGCAGAACCGATGGAGATCGAAGATGAGCTAAAGGTAGAAGGGTCCATTATTGACCCCAGATGGAAAGGCCAGAAACGAAGGGCTACCCCGGTCGAAGAGCTGGAGACTGTAAAAGTCGACCCGAACCAAGAGGACTTAGAACTCTTCATAGGGTCCGAGCTACCAGAGCCGTACAGGACCAACATGTTTGAGTTTCTTAAAGCAAACCTCGATGTGTTCGCATGGTCGCATGTAGACATGGTGGGCATCAGCCCCGAACATGCCTGCCACAGACTCAACATCGACCCAAGGAAGAAGCCAATCCATCAGAAGAGGAGAAAATTCGGGCCCGACAAATACGAGGCGCTCGATGTGGAGGTTAAAAAGCTGCTGGATAATGACTTAATCAAACAAGCATTATGCCCGCAATGGGTGGCGAATCCAGTATTGGTCAGAAAAGTGACTGGAGCGTGGAGACTCTGCATCGACTTCACAGATCTCAACGCCGCCTGCCCAAAAGATAATTTCCCATTGCCTCACATCGATCAACTAGTTGATAGCACCGCTGGACATGAGCTTCTCACGTTCATGGATGCATTCGCAGGATATCATCAAATAGCGATGCATCCCGATGATCAAGAGCATACGACGTTCTACACCAACAAAAACTTGTTGTGCTGGAAGAGAATGTCATTTGGGTTAATCAACGCTGGAGCTACATATCAGAGATTGGTCAATAAGATGTTTGATGATCACATCGGGAAGACGATGGAAGTGTACGTAGATGATATTGTTGTTAAGAGCACCAAGAAGGAAGATCACTTGCAGCATCTAGCTCAAACATTTGAGATACTTCGAACATACAACATGAAACTGAACCCCAAGAAAAGCAGTTTTGGGGTCCATTCCGGGAAGTTCTTGGGACATCTGGTCAGTCAAAGAGGAATCGAAGCAAATCCCGTAAAAGTGAAAGCGATCATGGAAATGCAGCCACCTAGATCAGTTAAAGAAGTCCAACAGCTAACCGGATGCCTAGAAGCTTTAAACAGGTTCGTCTCAAGATCCGGAGATAAGTGCAGGCCGTTCTTTGAGGCAATCAAGAAGGGAAAGTTTCAATGGACAGACGTCTGTCAACAAGCGTTCGAGCAGCTGAAAGAATACCTCAGTGATACGAAAATTCTTGCCAAGCCGATCCCAGGAGAGAAGTTATACTTGTACCTGGCAGCTTCAGAAGTAGCAATCAGCTCAGTACTCGCTCGAGCAGAAGGAAAGTTCCACCTGCCCATCTACTATGTGAGCCAAGCTTTACACGAAGCAGAACTCAGATATTCACCAACAGAGAAGCTAGCATATGCACTGGTGATGAGCGTCAGAAAACTTCGTCCATATTTTTTTGACCACCAGGTGGAAATATTGACAACGTTTCTGCTCAAGCAAATACTGCACAGACCCGATGCGGCTGGTCGCCTCCTAAAATGGTCAATGGAAATCAGTCAGTTCGGGATTTCATATGCTCATCGAACAGCGATCAAGGGGCAAGCCTTAGCAGACTTTATAGTCGAACTGACTTTCCCCCAGGATCCAGCGAGAGGACATAGCCATCCCTGGCACATGTATGTTGACGGATCGTCAACTAATACAGCATCGGGGGCAGGTATAGTCTTGATAAGCCCAGATAGGCAAGTTTTTACTTCAGCAGTCCGGTTCGAGTTCATGGCGACAAATAACGAAGCAGAGTACGAAGCTGTGATCGCTGGATTACGCCTAGCATTAGCAGTTGGAGTAAGAAAGCTGCAGATTTTCGGGGATTCACAATTAATTGTCAACCAAGTTCGAGGGGAGTACGAGGCAAAGGACGAGAACATGGCTTTGTATCAAAATATTGTTGCTCACCTGGCCTCCTTGTTCGAACAAATATACATCGAACAGATACCAAGAGACAACAACGCTCAAGCAGATGCATTAGCCAGGCTAGCAACTAGCACAGGACCAGCAGAGTTGACAGGAGTTACGCTAACAAAAATGTCCAAGCCATCAACCGAAGATTACAAAATGTATCAAGTCAACGAAGATTTCAAAGAAGACGACTGGAGGATACCAATCATTGAGTATTTACAAAACGACAAAAAACCAGACAACCCGTTTGAAGCTAACAAGTTGGTCAAAAGAGCAGCAAGATACACCATGATGGACGGACAGTTGTACAAGAGAGGAATTTCACTCCCACTTCTGAAATGCTTGGCTAGGGGGAAAGGGCAAGCAGTACTGAAGGAAATCCATGAAGGTGTATGCGGAAATCACGCCGGAGGGCGGGCTTTGACATATAAAACCGTAAGACAAGGATATTACTGGCCAACCCTCCTCCAGGATGCGATCAAAATTGCCCGAACTTGTCATAGATGTCAGTTGTTCGCCCCGAACATTCACAAGCCCCCACACGAACTGGTTTCAGTCAATAGTCCGTGGCCGTTTACGAAATGGGGGATTGACCTCATTGGGCCTTTTCCCCCGGGGCAAGGAAATGTTCGGTTCGCGGTGGTGGCTGTAGACTATTACACAAAGTGGGCTGAGGCAGAAGCACTCGGGCGAATCACACAGGAGAAAATGATCAACTTTATTTGGAAAAACATTGTTTGCCATTACGGGGTGCCTCGGGCGATAGTGACGGACAACGGGAAACAGTTTGAAGGAAAGGAGATCAGAGATTTTTGTGAAAAATGGGGGATAAAGAAACATTTCTCGACGCCATACCACCCCCAATCAAACGGTCAAGTAGAGGCACTAAATAAAATAATCAAACATATACTGAAGATTCGTTTAGCTGACAAACACGGAAAGTGGTCTGAGGAGCTGCCGGAGGTATTGTGGGCATACCGAGTATCACACAGAACAAGTACAGACGAAACACCCTTCACAATGGCGTTTGGGACGGAAGCAGTGATACCGATTGAGCTAAAAATCCCGACAGGTCGAACAGCTGCGTTTGACGAAGAGGAAAATAACTCCGCATTGGCAGCAGAGTTGGACTTGCTTGAAGAAAAAAGAATAACAGCAGAATTGAAAAATGCAATTTATAAGAAAAGAGCGGCGAAGTACTACAATTCTCAAGTAAAAGCAAGAGAATTCGAAATTGGGGACTTGGTACTTCGAAAAGTTTTAACACCACCAGGAGTATTCGGCCCGACTTGGGAGGGCCCATACAAGGTGACGAATAAGTGGCACAACGGCACATACGACCTTGAAGACATGGAAGGCAAGTCGTCCTAATACTCCTGGAATACTACTTTGCTCAAGAAGTACTATCAATGAAGTCCTGTAAGTCTAAGTTTTACAAATAGATCCCTTGTGACTTTTTGTAATTTTGAAATTTTTTGCACAAGTTTATATATAAGCGAGCAGTTATGCAGTTACTAGGCGAGCAGTATTGTATTTAACATTTATCCTGCTTTCTTTGAGATTTTTGAACCTTTTAAGTCCAGATTACTCAGTTGCTCGCCCAAAAAAATTGCAAAGTTCAAGTCTGTTATAAGACGAACAATAGAGCTTATCAAATGCAAAAACAAGGCTAAGTCCGTAGCGGACCAATAGCCCACACTAGTATAAGGCCAAGTCCATAAGCGACCAAAGGGGCCCAAACAATTAAAGGTCAAGTTCTACAAGAACCAAACGACCAACTTAAAATTTTCACTAAGTATTTACCTTAAGAAAAAAGGAACACTTAGAAACTGTCATAAGCAAAAGCAATAGGCGAGCAACTAAGTGAGAAACTATCTTTTCATTAAAGGCAAAATATGTTTACAATAAGGATGAACAGATGAGCACAAAAAAAAAAACAAAACAAAACAAAACTAAGTCTTCAAGAAGGAGGAGGAGCATCTGCAGCGCTGGTCGCCTGAGTACTCGGCTGCTCGCCCGGGGCACTTGTACCAGCTCCATCTATAGGAGTTAAGGGAAGAGACGTTAACCCCTCAAAGACCTCATCAGTGGTCACTGCGCTGGTCGCAACTGGTGTGGGATCAGGCTGGCCGCCATAAGTTGGAGCAGCGATGTCGACCTCCTCGCCGAAGACATCCAAGGGGAAGCCAAGACCAGCCAGGTCAGAGACGAACAGGGTTGTACCAGGAGCAGGGGGGTAATTCTTGACATATTCAATGAAGTCCGCCTTTACCGCGCCACGAATATCTTGCTTGTGCTCGTAGGCGAAGTGGACAGACCTCAAACATTCGGCAAATGCACAGATATACCCAAAGTTGGTCTTGTCCAACACCTCCTGCTCATGGACTTCATAGTCGATCATGTTCTTGCGCTCTTCCTCCAGTCTCTTGATATGTTCCTCGGCAGCTAGCAGGCGAGCAGCCAAGTCTGCTCGCACTTTCTCAGCTCTCTCAGCTCTCAAATCTGAGGACTTCACCTCCAACAGCATCTTCTCAGCCTTGTCCAAGGCATTCTTCTCACCGGACAAGGAGGCTTCCATCTTCCTCTCCATCAGAGCCAACTCTTTGGCATGCTCAGCCTTACACTCCTTGATGGCAGCAGCTTTTTCTTCGTCCATCCTCTCCACGCGGCGACCCAAATCACGGTTTGTCCGCTCGAGCTCCATGACTTGGTCGAGCAGCATCTGGGACTGGATCAATTGATGGCTAGCATTGTACGCCACCAAGCGAACATTATCACTAGCAGATTGGCTAGCAACAAGGGTGTTCGCCGATTTCGTCCAGGCCTTGGGAACTGTCTCGGCCGCTCGGCGCACAGGGACATCAGGGATGTCGGAGAACGAGGAAGGTGCATTCTTCACCACAGAGAAATGGTGGAGAGTAGTCCCGTGGCTAGGATAATGCGCTGGGTTATACCTAACACAGAAACACAATAGTCGGTAAGCGAGCAACATTGCGCCAAGCGGCGAACAATAAACAAATCGAAAACAATTAACTTACTCCTTGATTTTAACGGGGTCCCAACCCAAATAAGAAGTATCTTTGGGATTGTCCCCTCTCTTGGTCGCCACCAGGCTAGCGACCACTTGTTGTTCGTCCACCACTTCCAAGGAGGTGGACTTAGAAGCAGAAGATCTGGGAGCAATGCTGCTCGCCTCCCCCACAGTTTTTTATCGCTTCGAGGCACGATCATTACCGCGAGTGCCGCGAACATCGTCGCCCCGTGGCGCCTTCTTCTTCTCCCTATCTTGTTCCCTCTCCTTCTCCTTCCTCGCATCCCGCAGGGAGGAAGTAACTTTAACCCTCTGCTTACGGCGACCAGCTCCGGCGGCTGGGCGACCAGAGGGGTCCTCTCCTGCTCGGAGGCGAATGATGGCCAAAGGAGGGTCCATTTTCCTTCTCGAAGCTTCGGCCATCTGTTTGACTCGTCTGGCGAACAGGTAGTATGATTCAGGCACAGACGGGATAGCAACGGTGACTCGTTGATCTAACAAGTACAAGGAATTTAGGCGAGCAACAAGAACAAGAATAAAGAAAATTACCTTCAGGGATGGCAGCCTGAGCTTCAAGGTGGTGGGGACTCGTAATCAAACCAGCAAGCTTGCGGCAGTGAGCTGTTGAAAGATGATCCAAATCGCGACTAGCAGCGTCGCGAAGATAAATGACGGCTAGAGTGAAGAGGTACTCGTCGCTGAGATCGGGGTGCCCTCACTTCAAAATTCTCGGACCTGCAAAACAACAAAGAGGATTAAAATTAGTCCTACTTATGAATTAATAAGACAAAGTTAGCCCTACGTTTGATGATTCCAAAGCCTTCGGGTGACATGATGCGCGCCTGCCCGCCAGCGAACCCCTCAGTTGCTCGCCAATCACCACCAATGTAGAAGAATTGACAATGCCAACCCTTGATTTTATTGGGAACACCTTCAATGAGTTTCACTCCGGTCTTCGCCTTAACATAATACCAGCCAGCACCGTCCTCTTGCTGAGCAGAAATAGTTAAGGCATAGTGAAGCTCCGCAGTTGTTATTTTATTCTTGTAGCCCTCAAGACCAAAAAGAGTCATGAAGGCTAGAAGACTACTCCAACCATTTGGAGTAATTTGAGTGATCGCCAGGTTCACGTCGGACAAGAAACGGCCAATGAGCGGATGAACGGGGAGCGGGAAACCCGTGTTTAGCACATCCAAGTTGATCACCGTGCAACCAGGAGGGGGGCGATCAGCAGTCTCTCCTTCCTTCGGCGCATACATGAATATATCATAAGGGATCTTGTATGTTGCACGGATGTTCGCCAGATCGCTCTCCACAAGTACACTAGCAATTTTGCTCACTGCAAAGTCCCCGTCATGGGTCTTCATAATTACCCTCGATAGGGGGACAAAGGTCTTCGAGTAGCGAGCAGAGTAGTTCGCCCACTCGTCATCACGAACAACACCTTCCGGGATCCAAGATTCTGGTGTAGTTTGAGGAATAGGAAAATTGATCTCCCTTAAAAACTCCCAAGTGAGAGTGGGACCTTTCTGCTCGCCAGCAGTGTCGGGTTGATCGCCCTCAAGGTCAATTGAACCCTCTATCTCCGCGGCCACTTCCGCAGAATCTTCTCCAAGGTCAGAAGACGTTTCGGGATCGCGAGCAACCGGGTAGACCTCTTCTTGATCGCCTGAGCGATCAGCAGCATACATCTCGACTGAGCGAACAACGGAGCTCGCATCTGAATCCGTACTTTCGTCCACCAATAACGTATGCGGGTTGTTCGCCAACGTCTGGCGAACAGATCTGCGAGGGGGAGCCGTGCTCACGGGTCTTTTTTCCGGGTTTCGCCCGGGTTCGGATCGAGAACTTGAAGAGGGAGAATCCATTCAAAATAATAATGGAGAAGTTTGGCTAATTTTGGGAAAGTTTTACAGAGGCACCGACGATGGAGTCACGGCGGCGACGATATCACAGGTAGGCGGCACGGCGGCGGTTCACGGCCGGAGTAACAGTAATGGTCAAAGAAAATATAAAAAAAAGAGAAATTCACGAAATTGGAGGATAAAAAGGAAAGCGTAAGATGGATTACCTTTGAAAAACTAAAATCTAGAATAAACGCAGAGGAGTCTGGACGCAAGAATCGCAAAGGAAAAGCTTCCAAATGTTTGTCAATGGCGGAAGCCAAAAGAATCGAAAGAAGAAGGAAAAAATGGAAACTGCCGCCTATTTATAGAAATAGAAATGGGTTGAAAACGCAATTTCCTAAAAATGCTATAGGCCCCTATATGAAAATAGGGAAACGCGTGTGACTGACGCGACGCCTCACATCCTGTGCCTCGGGAACCCAACCGTCACGACACGAAAGGGCGTTCGCTGCTGGTCGCGCGCATGAGTTCCTATACTCGTTTGTTCGCCCAAACAGGGACCAACTGCCCGGATGCTCGCCCGCATAAACAACCATATTCCATTTTTGCTCGCCCATTTTCCGAAGATGAAATCGTAGCTTGGTCTCAGTTGATCAATCCATATCCAACATGAGGCCAAGCTAGGGGGCAATTGTTGAGGGGCGAACAATTAAGTGATTAATAAACAAAAAAGAAATCATTAAACTCGGTAACAGGATAAAAAATGGAAAGAGCTAGCAACTCCGTTGGGCGAACAGCTTTGCAAAGTTCAGGACAAATACAACTTAGCGAACAGCTATGCAAGTGGCTCAAACCAAGAGCAATTCAGGCGAACAACTTCGTAATGAAATGAGCAACATTGTAAACGATCCCAAGCAAGAAGCGAACAACTCGGGATGCAAAGGACCACGACATCCAACGAAGATGTACAAGCGAGTAACCGGTCACCATCGAGAGCATCTAAGTAGTGCCAAAGACCGAGTACAACATTGGGAACTCCAAGAGTCACTAGCTTAGATATGGTCCAAGTGTCCTAACACTTGGCAAAGATCCAGTGGTTAAACCACCAAGATGGTGACACATGGCCTCTTTGTATGTCTATAAATACCCCCTTCATTTGCATGAAAAATGGGAGAACAATTCAAGAAAATAGCGAAACTCTTGCAGAATTATTCCTTAAGCATTATTTAGCCAAATTCCATGAACATAGTTCTTGTTTGATGATCTTCATTGGGAAAAAACAGCCACTAATCATCTTGATTACGAAAAGGTCACCAACATCAGGTAGTTACTACTATTAAGAGTAAGCTCAACAAATTCTCTTTTGGTAATTTCAGACATTATTCACTACAATTAAAGTGACATGGGTAAGAGGATTGACCAAAAACATAGACAACAGGGAGACAAGGATTTATTTAGTTACTCTAAGATACATAGATGCACGTACTGGGCGCCGTCTACCCAAGGCATAAATTTACGGTTCGTCAAATACCGGGTGCCGCCTACCCGGGCATAATATGCGGACTATAAATAAAAATAAACTATGTGTGAAAAATAATGCACGTAGGATAATAAAATCACGTAAACATGCAAAAACAAATAAGGGAGATAATCACATGAAAATAATTTCTAGAAAATATACGATTTAATAGACAGAGGGAATAATCATAAGAATAGTTATTTCATGTATATTAACGCAATTTAACGAAATATTTTCAGGATTAAAGATAAAGCAAAACACGGATTTTATGATATCAAGAACGCAAACGAATCGGGTTAAGAAATCACGAAAAATTTGAAGAAAAACGTCGCGTGAGTCGCGCACGGCGGATGGAGGCGACGCTCGTAGGTCGACCGCGTGCGCGGCGGGCGGGCGCGAGCGCGCGCGCGATGGGCACGGGCGTGTGCAGCAGGCGGCGCGGGCGCGCGAGTGCGTGCAGCATAGGGGCGCGACGGGTGCGACGGGCGCGACGTGCGCATGGATGCGTTCGGCGCGAGGGCGAGACTGGTCGCGGGGGAGGGCGTGCGCAACGGGCAGCACCGGTGTGCACGACAGGAGGCGCGATCGCGCACGGGCGTGCGCGGCACTGGGCGCGAGTAGGCGCGATAGGCGCGGAGGAGCGCGCGAGGCGGGCGGTGCGAGCGCGCGCATGTGTGCGAGGCGCTGGGTGCGCGCATGTGTGCACGATACTGGGCGCGCGTATGTGTGCGAGGTACTGGGTGCGCAACGGGCATGCGTCGTGCGGCGGCGCTGTGATGCGGCAGCGGGATGATAGCGGTCGTCTTTCGGGGCGACGACCGTTGCACGTTGTTTTAATTCACAAAATAATTATCACGTAATATAATTACACGCAGGAATATTCAGGAACTAAATCAATTTTTTTAAGTACACAACAAATCATGAGATTCATATAAAATTAAATTGAAGGCGTACCCTATAATCTCGGTTAGAGACTCGTGTTGATAACGTGTTGTAAATAAGTGCGTAAATAAATAGACAGCGTTTGTTGACCCAGTTCGTCGGGAACGACTACGTCTGGGGGCGATCCAAGCCAGGAGTTCCACTGTTATTCTTGAGTATGAGTGTTTACAATTATGAGTACAAAGGTATATTCATAATGTTAAAACCCTAGTTTAAAAGATAAGGCCCATTGAGTTTCTTGGTCCATAAGTAATGTCCACACCAAATCACCTTAGATCTACTTTGGTACGTTTCGGCGATAAATTTGTCATTTTTGTCGCAAATTTACGACGAGTACACTACAAAAAACTCGCGTTTTAGCGACCGAAATTAGCGACCGCCTACGACCGCCCCGGCGGTCGCGAAAACTCAAAGGCCAGTCAAACTATTTATCGCCGGTTTAGCGACCGCAACGACGGTCTCTATATTCAATTTTTTATTAGCGACCACCATTATGCGGTCGCAAATCGGTCAACTAACCCGTTCTTGGAAACGGGCAAGGGTCAGTTAATGCTGGGGGATTAGCGACTATATACATGAGGCGGTTGCTATTTTTTTCCCCTTTTTAGTCACATGTCGTACTCACTTTCGGCCTACGCTAAAAACACTCCGCCGCCGCCGTCCGTCGAGCTTTCCGTTCCGGTCAATACCCTTCTTGCTTCTCCGTCTATCTAATAAACGTAAGTTTTTCAAACTTTAGTCATTTATTATATATCTTTGTATATTTGAATAATGCATGAAGTTATATATATATATATATATATATATATATATATATATAATATATATATATATAATATATACACGTATATATATATATATATATGAATTTAATTGATTTATATTCGTAGTTGTGTATTTAGTGATTTATATTCGTAGTTGTGAATTTAATTTGTTGATTTATATTCGTAGTTGTGAATTTTGTTGATTTATATTTGTAGTTGTGAATTTCATTTAGGGATATTCGTAGTTGTGAATTTTGTTGATTAATTATATTCGTAGTTGTGAATTTCCTTGAGGGATATTCGTAGTTGTGAATTTAGTTTAGGAATTTTCGTAGTTGTGAATTTTGTTGATTTATATTCGTAGTTGTGAATTTCGTTTAGGGATATTCGTAGTTGTGAATTTTGTTGATCTTGTTGCTCGTTTGACTAACTTGGCCGTTTCTTGTGGGTCTTCGGGTGTCTCGTTATCTTTGAGATATTTGTATATTGGTGTTCTCCAATCTTCTTCTGTCAATTCTTCTTCAACTTGGTTGATCTTGTAGTCACTGGTGGACGGATTAGAAATTCTTGTTATTGTGACTTCTATAAGCTTTGCCGGTCCCGTACTGGTAGCCAATCGTGCAAGTGCATCTGCTTGCGCATTGTTGTCCCTTGGCACTTGTTCGATGTAGATTTGTTCGAATAGTGAAGCCAAGTGTGCAACAATCTTTTGGTACAATGCCATGTTTTCATCTTTGGCTTCATACTCCCCGCGGACTTGATTGATTATCAACTGGGAATCTCCGTAGATCTGGACTTTTCGGACCCCCACGGCCAATGCCAGACGTAGACCAGCTATCAATACCTCGTATTCAGCTTCGTTGTTTGTTGCCATAAACTCGAACCTGACTGCTGAGGTAAATACTTGTTTGTCTGGACTGATTAGCACTATCCCGGCTCCTGCCACTGTTTTATTTGATGATCCATCTACGTACATATGTCATGGATGGTTATGACCTCTTGTCGGATCTTGAGGAAAGGTTAACTCGACTATGAAGTCGGCTAACACTTGTCCCTTGATCGCTGTTCGAGGTGCATAAGATATTCCAAATTGGCTTATCTCGAGTGACCACTTGAGGAGGCGACCAGCAGTGTCAGGCCTTTGTAAAATTTGCCTTAGTGGGAAAGTTGTTAGAACTTCTACTTGGTGATCAAAGAAGTATGGCCGTAGCTTTCTTACACTCATCACCAATGCGTAGGCCAGCTTTTCCATAGGTGAATATTTAATCTCCGCTTCATGCAAAGCCTGACTCACATAGTAGATTGGCAAGTGAAATTTTCCTTCCGCTCGAACTAGGACTGAGATGATTGCCACCTCTGACGCGGCCAGGTACAAGTATAGTTTTTCTCCGGAGACAGGCTTTGATAGGATTTTAGTGTCACTCAGATACTCCTTCAGCTGCTCAAACGCTTGTTGGCAATTATTTGTCCACTGGAACTGTCCTTTCTTGATGGCGTCAAAGAAAGGTCGACATTTGTCTCCTGATCTGGAAATGAACCTGTTCAGAGCTGCCAAACATCCGGTTAGTCGTTGAACTTCCCTGACCGACCTTGGTGGCTGCATGTCTATTATTGCCTTGACTTTTGACAGATTCGCTTCGATGCCCCGTTGACTAACCAGGTGTCCAAGGAACTTTCCTGAGTGTACTCCGAAGCTACTTTTCTTTGGGTTTAGCTTCATGTTGTATGCCCGAAGAATCTCGAATGCCTGTGTCAGATGTTCCAAGTGATCCTCCTTTCTTAGACTTTTCACGACTATGTCGTCCACGTACACCTCCATTGTTCTACCGATGTGATCGTTGAACATTTTATTAACAAGTCTTTGGTACGTGGCTCCTACATTGATTAACCCGAACGACATCCTTTTCCAACACAGCAGGCTCTTGTTGGTGTAAAACGTCGTACTTTCCTGGTCGTCTGGGTGCATCGGTATCTGGTGATACCCGGCGAATGCATCCATGAAGGTAAGAAGTTCGTGTCCTGCTGTGTTATCCACTAATTGATCAATATGTGGTAACGGGAAGTTGTAGTTGGGACATGCAGCATTCAGGTCCGTAAAATCAATACACAACCTCCACGTGCCATTTGGCTTTTTCACCAACACCGGATTTGCCACCCATCGAGGACACAAAGCTTCTTTGATCAGATCATTATCAAGTAACTTCTTCACTTCGACATCAAGTGCCTCATATTTGTCAGGTCCGAACTTTCTTCTCTTCTGCTTTACCGGTTTCTTAGTCGGATCAATATTTAGCTTATGGCAAGCATGCTCGGGGCTAATGCCTACCATATCTGCATGCGACCATGCGAATACGTCGAGATTAGACTTAAGGAATTCGCTCATTCTGGATATGTATGGCTCTGGGAGCTCAGATCCAATGAACAATTCCAAGTCTTCTCTATTCGGGTCGACTTTTATTGTTTCCAACTCTTCAACCGGGGTTGCTTTCCTCTTTTGGCTCTTCCATCGAGGATCAATTATCGGACCTTCCAAGTTGAGTTCATCTTCGATCATGGGCTCTGCCTCCAACCTCGGCTTGATATCGTTTACTCCTTTTGGCTCAGGTACAACTTCTTTTCCCTGTTGCTCGCCATGGCCCTCCTGCTCGTCCTGGCCCTGCTAGTCGTCCACCTCCATCATTTCCGTGTCGATGGACTCCATGATTTCATCCAACACGGAAGGTTCATCCTCAGCCTTGCTGCTCGGCTGCTCGTCCATGACAGACACACTGTTATCTTTAGGTTGGAGTTGCAGGAGGCATTCCCGAGCTTTCCACCTTTAACTGTACCTGGACCCTTCGACGTTGGGAATTTAAGATAATAGTAGTACGTTGAAACAACCGCTTTGAATTCATTTATAAAAGGTCGACCGAGAAAACCGTTGTAGGCAGACTGTTGATTTACAACTAAGAACTCTATCATTCTAGTCAGTCTCCTTTCGGGATTCTCGGTCGATACAAGTTCGACCGGCAACGTAACTAATCCTAAGGGAACGGTTACAGCATCTCCGAACCCTACTATCTTATGATCACATTCCTTTATATACTCTTCACAATCACCTATCTGATCTAATGTGCTTTTGAACAAGATGTTTGTGTAGGAGCCGGTATCCACAAGCAAACGGTGAACTCGGGCTCCCATGATATTAGCACAGATGATTAATGAGTCATTGTGTGGGGTGAGTATCCCGTCTAGGTCCTTCTCAGAAAACACCAGATCCCCCGTCTTCTTAGTTGCTTGATTCACTCCAACTTCTCTGACTTGAGCTACTGCCCTCAAGTCCGCTTTCCGCTTTCTCTTGGATACTGGTGGCCTTCCGTCAGAACAGCCCCCTACCGGTCCAGATGGCTCAAACATTAAGATCTCTCGGACGGGTTCCGCCGGTGTCGTGAATGGCTTTTTGCCTTTTTTGTCCATCCTGCTCGGCTGCTCGTCGCCTTCATCCTCTTCCGAGCTGGATGGAATTGTGACTCTTGGCCTTTTGCCTGGCTGCCTCTTCACGAATTCCGACAACCTTCCTTCTTCATAAAACCTCCACAGCTGCTTTAGGAGGTCTCGGCATTCACTCGTGAAGTGACATATGGTCTGATGTTATGCGCAGTACTTGTTGGGGTTCATCTTTCCCCGTTCCTGTCTTATTTTTCTAGGTTCTGACAACATATCCTTATCTTTGACATTGTTGTACACAGCTTCTATCGATGTGGATAGGACATGGTTCAGCTTCTCTTTCAACTCGGAACCTTCATTGAAGGCCTTCATGTTTTTAGGGGCCTTGTGAATTTCGTTTAGGGATATTCGTAGTTGTGAATTTTGTTGATTAATTATATTCGTAGTTGTGAATTTCATTTAGGGATATTCGTAGTTGTGAATTTTGTTGATTAATTATATTCGTAGTTGTGAATTTAGTTTAGGAATTTTCGTAGTTGTGAATTTAGTTTAGGAATTTTCGCAGTTGTGTATAAATATAATATGTTATGTTAATCTTTTGAATTTAAATTTATTACAGATGAGCTCTCATGATAACCCCGATCAGAGTGGGTCACAGGGTCGGGGTCAGGGTCAGAGTCGGGGGGAGAGGAGGTCGGGGTCGTTGAGATCGGTGCTCCCGGAAGTTTGACGGGCCCCCGAGATGACACCATCCTCCTCCCAGCAGTCCAGTGCTGCTGACTCTACTATTGTTGCCGGATCTTCGGCTTCACGGCAGCATCCCCTGATTGATAGTCGTCTCACTGTTGTTCCTAGCGACAACATGTAAGTATTTTTAGATAATTAATTAAATAATTTTAATTGTATTCATTAATATTAATTATTAATATTAAATTGAATTTTTTTTATGTTACATTATGCTTACAGGCCATGAGACTAGCGGTAAGGTCTCAGTGGCCATTAAGAAGCTCCCGTTCGAGGTTGGTGCCCACTCGTGGTCCATGGTGCCCGAGCGAAAGATGAGGGAGTGCTCCGAGGAGTTCAAGGTATTTTTATTATAATTGTAATTACATTTAATATTTTATATTGAATTTATTTGTTAATATTATATTTTTAATTTAATTGCAGAAGTTGTGCGTCTGGGATCCTGCCCATGATAGTGTTATGTACGGCTTGTTCTGCGCGAAAGTGCAGGAACGGTACAAAAACATTATCTACGGGCTGAGGAAGAAGTTCAATAGTGGGGCGCAGCTGGAGCTGGGCACAGGGCCAGACGGACGTTCCGTGTGAGACGCTTTGGTTGCTCACTGGAATAGTGAGCAATTCAAAGCCAAGTCCAAGAAGTCAAGGGAGAATCGGTTGAAGGACCCCACCGGGCAAGGCGTCGCCAGACATCGGGCTGGATCTCGGTCCATCTACGAGCACTCCCTCGCCTTTGTAAGTATTATACTTTTATTTACATTTGAATATTAATAAACTTTTAAATGTTTAATATTTAAAATCTATTGAATTTGGTTCGCAATAGGAGAGGGAGCACGGACGAAAGTCAACTCTCTATGAGCAGATGGAGATCTCCCACCCAGTGAACCCGGAGACTGGGACGTCTACCTACGCCCGCACCACCGAGATCCACGAAAGTATTTTTTAATTTTAATTTAATTATTATAATTGTAGTTTAATTATTATAATTTTAATTTCAGAACCAGTTTAAGGATTGTCTCGCCCAGGCCTCGCAGCAGGTGGCCCCCGGAGACGACAGCGGGGAGAACCCCACCCCTCTCTGGATTGATGAGGACCGCATCTATTTAGATGTGGTCGGAGTCAAGAAGGGGAAGGTCGTGGGGCAGGGCGGTCACAGTAAGGCCATCCTGCAGACCTATCGCCAGAGCAGTAGATCGTCCTCCTCGATCGAATCCGCTCCCTCTCAAGTAGAGCGTGAGCTGAGAGCCGTCCGGAAGCAGATGGAGGCCCTCACGAGTTACAACGTGAGTCTTCGGGATTGGTTCACCAGCATCACTCAGCAGATGGGCTTTAACGCCCAACCCCCACTCCCACCACATTTTGATGCCGGGGGGAGCGGACATGGATGTGGTGAGGGCGAGGGCGATGGTGGGGATGTTGATATTAATATCAACGAGTTTCTCTCTGTAGAGGATTGACGAGAGAGAGATGGTTTTTTTTCATTTTTTGTTGAATATTTTATATTTTTTATTGAATATTATAGATTTGCATATATTTTTTATTGAATAAAAAAGTTAGTATATATATATATATATATAAACGAATTAGAAATAAAAAAAGATTTAATTCAAATTATATACAATTAAATGAATAAAAACGAATGAATTAATAATTTAGAATAGTCTAAAATATTAAATTTATAAAATTAATAAAAAAAAGTTAGTAAATAAATATATATAAACGAATTAGAAGCAAAAATAAATTAATTTGATGAATTTAAAAAAATGGGAGTCAATTTCGAATTATATACAATTAAATGAATAAAAACGAATGAATTAATAATTTAGAATCGTCTAAAATATTAAATTTATAAAATTAATAAAAAAGTTAGTAAATACATATATATAAACGAATTAGAAACAAAAAGGATTGAATTTGATGAATTTAAAAAAAAACGGGAGTCAATTTGAGGTTATATACAATTAAATGCAAATAAATGAACAAGAATAGCATGTGTTCTAGTGGTTCACACCTCTTTCGGTCTACCTAGAGGTCGTGGGTTCGATTCCCCTTGGGCTCATATTTGCCCATTTATTTCTACAAGCCTCACAAGGGTTTATATATTACATGGGTAGCCTAATATGATCTAGTGGGTCAGTGGCTCAGTGGTTCGAACCCTGCTCGGACCCTAATTGGCGCGGGTTCGAACCCAAATAGCCATTTTTTTACGCTGGATCGCTGATTAGCGACCGCCAGAAGTTAGTCGTTAAATCATGACCCGGCCGGGTCGGACCCGATTGATTCAGCGACCAGCTGAAGGCAGTCGCTGATATTAGCGACCGCCTTGACGGTCTCAGATTAGCGATCGATTTCAAAAAGCGGTCGCTAATATTAGCTACCCGCTTTTTAACGACCGATTTTTTTCGGTCAGAAATCGGTCGCTAATCACGTTTTGCGACCGAAAATCGGTCGCTAAATCGGTCGCTAATACCCTTTTTTTTTGTAGTGGTACTTCTATCGATAAACTATAAAAAAATTCATCATTACCTCTTCTATTTGTGAATCTCCTCTCTCCTACGTGGCATGTCTCATCATGAATTATTTCAAAATCCTGCTATCACCGGACTTCTCTCCTTAACTTCGTATTCTATTAACTTCCTATTTTATTAAATCTATCATACCTCTTTCTATTTGTCAATCTTCTCTTTTCTATGTGGCATGCTTAATATCTCTTCTTTTTTAAATCCTACGTTTTCATGAGTCCACCTATTTTTATACAGTTTTTTTTAAATTGATTTATTTTATTTTATAGTTAGTTATGCTCATAAAATTTAAATTTTTAACTTTATTCATTCGCTCTAGCATGCTTAATATCTCTTCTTTTTTTAAATCCTACATTTTTCATGAGTCCACCTATTTTTATACAGTTTTTTTTAATTGATTTAATTTATTTTATATATAGTTAGTTAAAATTTAAATTTTTAACTTTATCCATTCGCTCTAACATGCTTAATATCTCTTCTTTTTTTAAATCCTACATTTTCATGAGTCCACCTATTTTTATACAATTTTTTTTTCAAAATTGATTTATTTTATTTTATATATAGTTAGTTATGCTCATAAAATTTAAATTTTTAACTTTATCCATTAGTTCCTACTATCGCGGTATTGCTGGTTTCTACATTTTATTTTTACGCTCCCTTCCATCTTCTTCGCTGTTTTGCAAGTTTTTCGCCCTTAACCAATGCATCCACCACCACTATCTCTTTACCAACCCTATTGCTAAAAAATTATTACGAACCGATTAATTTTTAAGAATTATGATGGGTACAAATTATTATAAAACGAATTGAAAGGGTTCATGTAAAGTACTTTTACATATAATAATAGTTATTATATTACTATTACATATTTTTTTTATAAATAATATAAAATGTTATCTTCAATCCCGCGTGATACACGGGTTTTATACTGGTTAGTATATATATAGAACAAAGTTGTGTTAGATGTTGTTGATTCGCAGCAATGAACTATCACAGTATCCATAAAAAAATAGGCATTGGTTTTTCATCGTAAAATTTTGTAACAACAATTGCACGGATATTTCGTCCTTAAATATAAGCAAAAAAAACAAAAACGAGTACTTGACTTGATTTGAACCTAATTACCCTTGATAAATATATATTGTTTATTCACACAATACTTTATCATTGTTTAAGCCTAGTTATTGGTTGAGCTACGCTCATTCAAATTCATTATTGTGTACGAATGTATATATAAAGCTTTTTGTCCAATCGTACTTATTGTTAATATATTATTATGTACTTCTAATTATTCGTTTGTTGTTCCGTGTAATTTTAATAAACTATATACTAAAATCTTGATCTACTGATGATAAATTATTTGATTAGTTTAATATTTTAATTAATTAGTACAACAAAATATGTAATTAACATAATCCATTAATATTAATTTAATAAAAACCAACAATTATTTTAAAATATGTCCTAATTATAAATACATCAATTTTAGAAAATTCAAATTAATATAAATATTGTCGAAAATCAAACATCTCCACCTCTGGCATCATCATCATCTCCATCAGTAGGAGGCATAGTTCGTTTGTGCTCATTAACTAGTAGTCTTCTCCCGTAGGCTGGCCCATCTCTTTCTTCTGTAATTAATTTAATTAACATCATTATAATTTATTGTGAAATATAATATAATAATAATAATTAATGGAAGTTATAAGTGCATGACTTTCATTACGGAATGCATTTGACCATGTAAAAATTCTCAATTAATTTGAATAATCATATAAATTAATTTAAACCACGAATATTTGTATCTGGCTTTTTATTAAACACACCCACTTTTTTAGATATGGGTTTATTCGGTAGTTTTTGTGAGCGTAATCATATTTTTAAGTATTTTAGGGGAGATTGTATTCATATTTAAAAAAAAAATGTATTTAATGATTGATGTCTTAAACCAAAAAGTTGGTTTTAATATTTGTGACCATTAATTTAATGTAGAGATGATAACACGAGGGCGGTTTGAGATGAATATTGGCAATCCCATTGACCCCGTCCTGCCCCACTTACTTTTGTATTACTTTTAATTGATTTTAAAATACAAAATATCTTTACTTTAATGTTAAATTATATATTATTTTATAATAATATTTAATCTTTATTTAATACTTAAAAATATATTTTATCTTCATGCATACAAATATACATACATTAATTTAAGTATAAGTTTATACAAATATGTATACATAAAATAATATTAAAATGAGGGCAAAAACTTGTATGAGACCGTCTCATAATATGAGACCGATCAAATTAAAAAAAGTGATAGGGTTATAATTAAATGTGATAGTATTTTTAAAGAAAAGTGATAAGTCACTTTTAACAAATATATTATCACTTTTTGTCTAAATTTTATCACTTTTTAAAAGTGACAACTTTTTAATTAATAAGTGACACATTTTAAATTAAAAGTGGATCAAATATTATTGGTCTCATACTATGAGACGGTCTCACACAAGACTTACTCTAAAATGAGATATATTCTGAGACTAATTCGTGAGACAGTCTACAAAAATTGAGACCTGCCTCGGATCAGCTTGACCAACCTGTCCTAGACTGGGTGAGCTAAATATGGGTCCTTTGACCTACTTCTTTTCCTTTCCTAGTTTAGTGTCACGAATAAGCAGTTGATTTGATCATTAGATTAGATTCAATGAATTCTAGGCCTGATTAAATACTAACATTTCTGCTTTGTTTAATTAGCTCATGGGTTCACCCATAGACATTTTAAGATTATGGCCCAAACTTTTTGACTCAGTTTTGCAAAGTTTCAAACAGCTAAGGTTCCCTATGATCCTATATATCTATATATCAAAAAAATGTTCGAATTGTTTTAGGATATAAAGAAATAAAAGAAAGAATAGAATAACACGGATTTATTGACCCAGTTCGTCATGAATGACTACGTCAGGGGGCGTACCAAGCCAGGAGATAATTCACTATTACTTGTGTATGAGATCCCTTTATATAGGTTACAATCTAGGGTTTCAGATGAGTACATAGAATATAATGAAATGATTATATTGCCCCCCATCAATTACTTGTTGATGAAGGCACACTAATATATTTTTCCTTCAATACTCCCCCTTGTGCCGAATCAAAAGTGTGCTTGAATGCTGCCTCGCTAAAACTTGACAAGTAGCAAAAATCCAATAAGAAATAAATCTTGATCGAAGGGCAAAAGATTTACAATGCACCTATTTGAGACTCCCCCTGAAGTCTACACCTTTCACATGATACGTACATCTATCAAGCAATTTCAGAAAGTCTACACATCTCAATTATTTAAGATGTTTCTCAAAGATTGTCTTGGACAATGATTATATAAATAGAGCAGCCTCTTTTACTTTAGAGCTTGAATCTTGAGAAAAACTTATTGTTGCTGGTTATAAAAGACATCGGTGATATATGTAGAACATGCTAAAAAATAACCGGAACCGGCGGTTCGAACCGAAAGAACCGCCGGTTCCACGGTTCCGCGGTTCCGGTTCCGGAACCGAACCGAAACCGTAAATTACACGGTTCGGTTCCGGTTCCCCTAATTTTTGGAACCGTAACCGCCGGTTCGAACCGGAACCGCCGGTTCCTGGGCGGTTCGAACCAAAACCGGAGGTTCCGGTTCGAACCGGCGGTTTTCATCGTTCAAAATTCAAAAAAAGTAGCCGTTTTGTAGCCGTTGGAACCGGCGGTTCGAACCGGAACCGCCGGTTCCGGTTAAAACCGCCGGTTTTCGGCAGATTTTTTTTTTTTTATCTTTCCTCTCCTATAAATACTACCTCATTCTACTCCAAAATTCACCCCAAAGCAAACATTACTTTCTCTTCTCATCTCTTTCAACTCTCACACTCAATTCTCAAAGTTTTCATATTAGTAGTTCTCTAATATATCTAATTAGTTACTATACTACTATATTACATTACATATTATCCTTCATATATTGATATACTTACATAGTTACATTACATTACATATACATTTATATTATTAATATTATGGCAAGCCGTCAAAGTAAGGGAAAGGGTAAAGCTTCTTCCACCACCTCTTCCGTTCGTCGTCCAAATTCAATGCCACCACCATCGGCACCGGTCGAGTGGAGTTTAGAAGAAATCGAGCACGAACTTGGTCCCGGTTATGAGGATCCTCTTGAAAACGAGGAGCTACCACGACGTCCCACTCAAGAAAGTGAAAACCACCCAACCAACGAGACCGGGTCTACTCCAACTCCAAGTCGAGGAAAACCACTTAAATCGTCTATTTTTGCACGTCACTTTAGAAAAGTGAACGACGAGGTAAACAATAAACTTACCGCTCATTGCAACTATTGTAACGTTGTTTATTCTTTTGTGAAAGGAGGAGGATATGGAACATTACGGAAGCATATAAAATTATGTCACCCGGATAAAGATGACTATGAATCAAGTCAAACACAACTTGGTGGTCATGGATTTACGGCGTCAACCGGAGGTGGTGGAGGAGTTGAAGGCGAGGTAACTAATCCCCTTTCTCTATTTGCATTCGATCAAATGAAATATAGAAAATTATTAGCTAAATTTGTGTGCACACAACACCTTCCTTTTCAATTTGCCGATAACTCATTTTATAATGATTTTGTCCAACTTGGCCTTCAACCCGCATGCAAAAAAGTTTCACGTCATACTACTACTCGTGATGTTGCTAAAGTTGTTAATGAGTATAAATATGTTTTGATTAATTTATTTGCCGATTTAAATGTTAAAGTTTGTATATGTGCGGATATTTGGAGTGATAATTTTCAAAAACATAGTTATATTGGAGTTACATGCACTTGGATTGATGAATCATGGACTCTTAACAAAAGATTGATTGCTTATAGAGATTTTGATACGGAACACAATGCCGTAAATATTAGAGATAAATTGCATGATATTTTAAATGAGTATGCTCTTACTAGAAAAGTTTTTTCTATTGGATTTGATAATGCTAGTGCAAATACGGCTAGTATAGAAGATCTTACAAATATTTGTCAACCATATCTTGGTGGAAAAAAATTTCATGTTATATGTATGTGTCATATTTTAAATCTATGTGTTCAAGATGGTTTAGAAGCTTTGAAAGAACAAGTTGGTCCTATTAGATCCGCTATTTATTATTTGTCGAGACGTTCGACTTTGATGAAAAAATGGAAAAACTTTTGCAAAACATACCATATGCGTCCCAAAAAAATTTCTCTTGATGTGTCAACTCGTTGGAATTCCACGTATAAATTGTTAAAGGAGTCTATGGAGTATAAAGAAGCTTTATGTACATTTTTTTCTCAAGAAAATTGTGGTTTTCGTTTATATCCTCAATATTGGGATTCATGCACTTCTTTGTGTCAAATTTTGGGAATTTTTAATGAGTCCACAAAAGTATTATCCGGTGTTTATTATCCTACTAGTAATTTGGCGCTTGATTATTGTATTAAAGTTGCTCATATTTTAAATGATAGTATGACAAATCCTTTATTACATGGTGCTACTTTCTCTATGATGCAAAAATGGAAAAAATATTTTACGCATATTCCCGATTTATTTTTGGTTGCTAAAGTACTTGATCCTAGAGTAAGATTAGAAGGATTACTATTATTGTTGAATTTGTATTATAGTTCTTTATTTCCTAATAGACTTGTGGTCACGAATGATGATGATGATGTTGATGCATATCCTAAGCCGGAAGAGATTGTTAGTAAGATTAAAGCTATTTTAATGGATTTATTTAGAGAATATAGTGGTCCCAATTTTGAGTCTAATGTTGGTGGTAGCGGTGCCGGTGGATCTTCATCGGGTGAATATGCAAATGAAATTGACAAAATATTATCGAGTTTTTATAATGAGCGTATGCAAAAACGTCCAAGGTCTACTACCAACCCTTATCACGAACTTGATCATTATCTAACCTCTAGATTTGAGTTTGATGAGGATGAGGATGGTGGTCAATTTAGCATACTAAAGTGGTGGTCGAAGAAGAAAAATGTCTATCCGACGGTAGCAAGTTTAGCAAGGGAAGTTTTTGCATCTCCCGCCTCAACCGTAGCCGTGGAACAAGCTTTTAGTTTGGGAGGTTACACTTTGGATGCAACGAGATCAAATATGACCGTTGAAAATGTGGAAAATCAATGCTTGCTTGATGATTGGGTAAGAGCCGAAAAGAGAGCTCAAGAATTCATTGAAAATGATGATGAAGACTCCGAAGAAACTACCACCGGGAGTGATGCATGAACCCGGAACCGAATCGATCCGGAACCAAAAAAGTAAGTGAGGTAAGAGAACTACGTGGACTTTGATTCCAATTTTATTTGGATACGTAGGCAACTTAATTTTAAGTTTCAAACTTAGAATTTCTAAGTTTATTTCTTAAAATTAAGCTCAAGTCCAATTTCTTTAACCCCTCCCCCTCCCTCAAATTTATTTTGTAAAATTTAAAATTTTAAGTTGTAATTTATTCTACTACTTTGGAATAGTTCAATATTTTCATTTGTAAATTTATATATTTCAATTAGTTTGTATCATTAGTCAATACTCAAAAGATAGAATAGATATTAGAATAGATACTTATTTTAATATTAGAATTATTAATTTGTATTTTGTTGTAATAGTTCAATTCTTTTGTAATAATTCAATTAAATAATGAAATTATTTTCTATTTATTAAATTTTTCATCTGCAATTCTGCATTTACATTAAAAAAATCAAATAATACAAGTAAAAAAACTAAAAAAAAAACTTAAAAAAAAAACGGAAAACCGGCCGAACCGCCGGTTTTCCGCCGGTTCGGTTCCGGTTCTTGCATTCGACCTTTTGGAACCGCCGGTTCGGAACCGGAACCGGCGGTTCCGGAACCGTGAGCATCTCTAGATATATGCTTCATATTGTCACCTTTGATGTAGCTCAATTTCAACTATTGAACATAAGAAACATGTTCTTCATATATACATGTGGCCTCTCCAGTGGTGAACTAAAGGCACTGCTTCTTTGAACATGTGTGGTGATAGATCTCTACCAAATGCACTATTGAACTGCTTCATGTAAGACAATGATCACTGAGTGGTTTAATGAGGTAGCTACAAGAGTTTGCTTAGTTGATCTGCAATATATCGTTGTGTTTTCCATGGTAAATTCATAACCATTTTGGAAACACTTTATGTGGATTAGAAATATGCAAAATCAAGTAGTACATCATTTGGCGTATAGGTGTAGAGGGTAGCTTCAATATTTCCTTAAGGTCCACAATTTCATTTGTGAGCCCTTCAATATTTACTGTAATGAATAGCATACAATTGTCAATGGTTTTTCCTTAAGTATCAGAGTACATTCCTGACACCATTCCAAAGACACTACGTTGTTCCTGAATGAAATCTAGCTAACAAGTTTATTGAGAAAATAATATATGGTCGAGTGTATTGAACTAATTACAATAATGTGCATGTTTCACTTAAGTAGGGAATTTCATCTCCCAATAGCTCTTCATCATCTTCCTTCAGACGAAATGAATATTTTCTTAAATTTCAAACTTCGACCAATCATGGAAGTGCTAATCAGATGCATTTTGTCCATGTTAATTTGTCTGAACATCTTCTGGGCATATGCAAACTGGTGGATAAGGATTCCACAAACTCAATGTTCTAGTATAAAGTCTAGACAAAACTGAGTCTTCCCAAGATCCTTTATCTCAAAACCGGATTTCAAATATTCACGGTCCTCTTATTGCATTAAGAGTGCCTATTATGTTCATTCATCAACATAAATAATTGCAAATCCAAAATTTATTTTCTCTATGAATGCATAGGGTCACTATTCATCATTCTTGTAATCTATCACAATCAAGTAGTTACTTAGGTGGGTATACCACCTCCGTCTAGATTTTTTCAATCAATAAAGTGAGCGTTTCAATCTGATTGCAAACGCACTTCGTGGTTAGAGTCACTTGACTTGGGTAATAGATGTCATCAGACACTTGTATATCTCTAAATCAAGATCCACATAGAGATATGCCATAACCACATTCATAAGCTGCATCTCAAATCCTTCGGAAACTAAGTGATAGAACATTATGACGTCCATTACGGGAGTTTGTCTCCTCATACTCAATCCAGAGCGTTATGAGACAAAATTTATATATTAAGACCTTATATTTCTCATTACGTTTTATGACAAAGACTCAATTATGTCCTACAGGCTTTACACTTGGTCGGGCTAGCACTACCGGACCAAATACATATCTCTTTGTCAGAGAATTAAATTCTACCTGGATTGCTTTTATTCATTTAGGCCAATATGCTCTTGGTTGACACTCTGCAACCGAGCGTGGTTCGATATCATTGTGCCCTATACTTTCTTGAGCAACAATATAAATAAATACATCATCAATCTACGTGCAATGTCAGTCCATCGACTTATATGCACTCTTATAATTATATAGAGATTTTTTCATTCTCTGGAATCATATCAAACATCGGAGCATCCTCCTGTAATGATTCACGGACATAAGTTTAATTAGAGATAATCTCGTGAGATGTATTCTCAACATTGATGATCAATGTGTTAGATTGTGTCACACCTATCATTTCTTCCTTTAAATAGGTGTCCACCGAACTAGGTGACCTCCCTCATTTCCTTTTGGGAGTCACGGCCTCAACCACACCTCCACCAAGTGTGGTTGCAACACCTTTCCAGCGGTGTTGTGCCCTTTATGGAGGACTTCTAGATTTCTAACCTTACAGACATATTTGCAGCTGGTATATAAGACCTATTCATTTTAGCAATATCAGTAAATGCATCAGGCATCGAATATGCTACGTTCTGAATATATATGAATTATTTTACTTCACTTTCACATTGTGAAGTTCAAGGATCAAATGAGACAACGTAGGGACATACACCTTACTTCCTGTCGTTCCCTTAGAAAATCATTTTTCTTATCTTCCCCTAACGACGGGAAGACTGTCTCATTAAAGTGACAATCCGCAAATCTAGCGGTTAGTAGGTCGTATGTCAAGGGTTCTAAATTGCGGATAATTGTTGGGAATTCATATCCAACATAAATACTTAATCATTTCTGGAAACCCATTTTTAGTGCGTTGTGGGTACACAATAGACACATATATTCTACAACCAAATATGTGTAGATATAAAATATCAGGCCTATATCCAGTTACCAACTGGTACACATAAACTGGCTGGTCATTTAGTGGGTTTGAAACGAATAAGTAAAGTTGCATGCAGTATTGCATAACCCTAAGCAGAGATTGACATATTGGTGCGCATAACCAATGTCTTAACCACCATTACTTCCTTTTAATGGTGGCGTCTGTGAGACCATTTTGTATAGCACGTGGGGTACCGGATGCTCTACATTAATCCTGATAGATATGCAATAATCATCAAATTCTTTTAATGTAAACTACCTTGATAACTTATTCAGGATTGGGAGCCCTAAAACGTATAATTTGTGCTAAGAGTTTTGCATGCAAAATTTATTGTGGAGAGTAAAACGACATGTGACCAGTTTGTCAAAGTATAATTCAGAACCATAAATTACTTGAATGGTCCGCATTCTGGATGAATTGGTCCACAAATATCATAGTTTATCCTTTGTAAGAATGCAATATTTAGTTTAAAGGTGGGCACAAACCGTGATAGCAGCAAACAAAATCGGTTGGCCTAAATTTGCAAAACTTAAAAGAAAGAGTCCTGAAATTGCCAGCCCGTAAAGAAAGTGTCCTGAAATTGCAAAATTTAAAAGAAAATGTCCTAAAATTGTCAGCCCGTAAAGAAAGTGTCCTCATTTTGCAAATTGCTATAAGATAATGTCCTAAAAATTTAATTTTCCCTTCTTTTTTTTTTTGATGGAGTATATTAACAAAAGAATGGACTGTATTTAACAAAAGCCCTCTTAAACTTTGTAATGCTTAGGTACTGGGCTATGGCCCAAATGTATGGTACTTTGATTCACGAGACTTAATTTATACATATACTAGAAATTATTCTATCGTGATAGTATATTATTCAGGTTTAATGTGAGACAACTGAAAGATATAAATTCAATTAAAAAAATATTAAATCACAATAAATTTATATTTTAATTAATTTATTTGTATATATATAAATATGAATGGCTAATTAAAGACCGTTAAAAAATCTTGACAAATTTTTTTACGAATTTGAGTTCACGTGAATTTGATTTTTTTTTTAAATATCTTAATAAATCATATAAAGTAATTCTCCTATGCACCAAATGCACCATGAAATTCAAATATATTTTTGAAAATTTACTCATATTATTGCTGAAAAGTTAGTCTTGTTATTATTTAAAAGTTACCCCTTATTAAATAAACTTTTTAGTAGTAGTTGGGGTAATTTTTCAGTAGTAGGGATGCATTTTTAAAAATATATTTGAATTGTATGGTGTATTTGGTGCATACAAAACTATGTCAATTATATATATGTCAATTTTAGTCCCGTTGGATAAATAACAAATCGGTAGAAATATGAAACACTCCACAATTATAATACTTTTATTTTATTTACACAAAAATAAATAAAATTTAAGTAACTATTGATGAGGAGCAACCAAACTAAGGTTTTAAATTAAAAAAATGGTGGTAAGCTTATCATTAAATTGTTTAACATATTTGATCAAGAGTAGTAAGAATATCATCAAGAGATATAAGGGTCAGTGGTATCATATTGTTGGTTAAATATATCAACAACAATTAAAATATATTACAGCTAAACCGATTCTTGATACTCATGGTGAGATTTTTAGGGTGGATTACATATAGGTGTTAAATGGTGCCCTTTATTGGGTTTTAGTTCTATTTGATTTTAAAATGACAAATTGGTTCAAAACCTAGTCTAAAAAAATATAGAACCCTATAATTTAGACTCACCCTATAATTGCACATGCTAAAAATCCAAAATTAATAGAATTATTTCTCTTGAAATTTAAAATGTAGTAATTTACAGATTTTTCACACCCCATAATTAAAAAACAATAAAAACTTCTTATAATTCATATATAAACTCGTGTGCAATCAAAGAAAAAAAAATGCACAGGGGCCTTCTTCATATCTTCGTCCCCATCTATCGATCTTCATCTCCAAATCTTCACTTCACTTCTCCATTTAGCACATGTCCAAGTTGAAAAATAAAATCAAATGTAATACAAAGATTATATAATGATAATTTTATTAAAAAGTTTGCACAACAATTATTTATACATATCTATCCAGATTCAATTTTTTCTCTCTTGAAAACACCCACAACCTACTACACACACCCACAAAACACTCACTACACACATTACCGTAAAATAATAAAAAAATGCACAACAAAATAATCAAGATATAAGTATTAGTACTCTAAAATCCTAATATAAAACCAAATAAAAAACATCCACAAAATATAACAAACCACAAAAAAACAAAAATTAAGGAAAATACAAACACAGAAATAAAATCTGAGATAATACTTGATCTGGAGTGGGCGACGACGGAGAAGGAGGCGGAGCCTCGCCGCCTGAGGGGCGACACGGTGGTCGCGAGATCGATCTGAAAATCCATCTCGAATTGATCGATCATTAGCTTCATGGATCTAGACCGAGGCGACGCTCATGGAAGAAATCGGCGGCGGATGATGAAGAGGCGTCGCTCGTGCTTGTAGAGCGGCGGCGCCGATGGGTGGAGGTGCGGTGGAGCGGGCACCGTTGGTGGGTAGAGGCGCGGTGGAGCGGGCACCGTTGGTGGGTGGAGGCGTTGGTGTGCCCGTGTTGAAGGCGGTGCTCAGACCTTGGAGGCGGTGGTGATGGCGTTTCGCAGCATCACTAGTCTTCAATGGAGGAATCGCGGTGGTGATGGTGGAATCGTTCATGGGTGGTGGTTTGGTTGTCTCAAACGGCAGTGTTGCGGTGGACGGTGGGCGGCGTTTGGAGATGGGAGGCAGAGAGAGAGGGGGGGGGGGGGGGGTAGCGTGAATGAGATATTGCGGGTGGGGGTGTTGACCGACTCATAGGGTGGGTGAGTGGGTGGGGTGGGATTAAATTATTTAAGCGGGGCCTTCATTTTTAACCAAAAGACAATTTTAAAAAAAGTTTTGAACCAATCTTTAATTTATGTCCTAACTTAGAGCATATTTGTAATTATTTAAGATTTTTATACTCTTTGATCAAATATTTGATAATTCAAAACAATTTCATAATAAACTTATCATGAACCATTTTCATATAAAATCTACTCACAAAGTAAATGTATAGGCTTGACACTAGGAGTCAGTAGGGATGTAAATGAGTCAAGTCATTCGCGATCTATTCAGGCTTTACTCGAAAAATATTCGTTCGAGATCGTTCATCAAATTTCACAAGCCCATATTTGAGCTCGATTATTTTATCGAACTGAGCTTGAGCTTGACGATATTCAGCTTGAATGCTTGCGAATAAGATGATGAACAGACTCGTTGACAAGCATGCCAACGAATTTACGAATAGGCTTGTTAATAAGCTCACAAACAAGCTTGTTAATAAAGTTGCTACATGTTCGTGAGTAGGCTCTATGTGTGCTAGAAACAAATTTGATTAATTATCTTTATATATATATATATATATATATATATATATATTAATTTAAACGAGCGATGCAAACGAGTTTTTTTTCGAACTCGAGCTCGAACTATGTTTGATAAATTTGCAAACAAACATTGTTTAGTCGAGCTCATTTATGTCGTTACCGAATATTTCACGAGCCAAGCTTGAACAATTTGTGAACTTAAAATATACACACCAGTTGATTTCATGCTCAAACCTACAAAAAAATCAAACGAGCCGAGCTCGAGGGTGATGAAATTCGGCTCGACTCGACTCGTTTACATCATTAGGAGCGATAACATTAACACTAAAACATAAATAAATAGTTAAAAAAATGCCTTCAATTTAAAATTTTCAATCAATTTAATAAATAAATAATTAACTTAATATTTTTCTCATTCAATAGGAAGAGATGTAGTCAAACTAAGCTATTTGTCAACTATTCAAGACTCGACTACAAAAAATATTTGTTTGAATTGGATTAATGAAGATTGTCAACATAAACAAATAAGTTCAAACTTAATGACATTTGATTTATTAGCTCTTGAACAAGCTCGTTCGTAAGCTCATGAGCTAACCCGAAAAAATTATAATGAATAGTTCAACTTTAGTTTATATTTTTCACTGTATGTATGATAAATATAAATTTATATAATTAAATAAAATTATAGAGTTTAGTAGAGATATATATAGAGTATGTATAGAGTGAAATTGGTTTATATATGAATTACTGAAGAGTATTACAGGTTTACACTGAAGACTTAGTTCATTTCCACTGAACAACTAAGACTCTTCAGTATAAATCAGTAATACTCTTCAGTAAATACAACTAATACTCTTCAATGAAAACAATTAATATCCTTCGGTGATTCATGTATAAACCAGTTTACTCTATACTTTGTTATATATATATATATATATATATATATATATATATATATATATACACACATATATGCATAATTTTATTTTAATATGTTTTTGTATATATAATTAAGTTTATTTTTGTAAAGACAAAGTATAGAGTGAAACTGGTTTATACATAAATCACTGAAGGGTATTAGTTGTTTCTATTGAAGAGTATTAGTCGTATTTACTGAAGAGTATTAATGATTTACACTAAAGAGTCTTAGTTGTTCAGTGAAAATGAACTAAGATTCTTCAGTGTAAACCAATAATATTTTTCAGTAAAAACAACTAATACTTTTCAGTGAAAACAACTTGTACCCTTCAGTGATTCATATATAAACCAATTTCACTTTATACATACTCTTTTGTAAATTGATGAATAATCAAATTTAATATTGTATTGTGATTTATTGCTACATATCGATTCTGGTTTTTTTGAAAATTTAATATTTGTACTTTAATAGATGTATAGAGTGAAATGGATTCATATTGAAGGGTATTAGTTGTTTTCACTAAAGAGTATTAATTGTTTTCACGAAAGGGTATTAGTTGTTTTTACTAAAAAGTCTTAGTTTGTTTTCACTGAACAACTAAGACTCCTTAGTGTAAACAAGTAATACTCGTCGGTGAAAATAACTAATACTCTTTAATGAAAACAATTAATACCCTTTAAAAATTCATGTATGAATCAATTTCACTCTATACTTTGTCATAATTTTATTGCTATTCTACAAAAATTATTTTACTTATTATAATTAAATTTATTAATTATACATTTCTTCCACAATTATTGAAGATATAGCTTTTTATTGACTCTAAAATATCGTAGTACAATTTAAAATAGTAAAAATAGAGTATTCAATAGTTTTAGAATACAAAGACTATTATCTAGATTTCTAGAGAATTTATCGGAACCCTTAAATCAAATAGATCTCCACCTCCAATTATGGGAACAAGTTAATATAATTAGAAGAAGTAGTATTCGTAAAAAAATTTAAAAATTGTAAATAAATAACATAAATCTATAATTATCCAACTCTTATTATATTCAATCGTTGTTGATATCTATATATATATATATAATAACAAAATGTTATGCCAAAATTGTTATAATTTTATCATGAATTTTAAAAAATTTAATACAAAGAATGCAGTTCAAATATTAGAGGTCTTGATTTACAAGTTAAAAGTTTGTTTTGAGAAATTTTTAAATTAAATTATTATTTTTATACTCGAAACCACAATTTATATATATATATATATATATATATCATGTTTGTATTGTTTGTAAAATTACAAAAAAAAAAAAATGATGAAAAATGTGATACGGTGAAATAAGATATATTTAGAATTTTCAAACTTTTGATTTTAACCTTTTTCATAATTAATCTACAATTTGGTTTGTAAACAAGCAGATTAATTTAGTCAATATATGGATTTAATATATCAATCTTTTATGTTATAATGTGGTGAAAAATTAAAAAAAAAAAATTATCTGCGATTTTATTTTAAAGCTAACAATTGAGTTTCTTTACAAAATGTAATTTAAAATCATGGCAAGAATATAAATTAAAGGTTTAAAATCTCATCTGCTATAAATACTTAAGTAGAATATCATCTAATATATGAGATCTTAACAAAGAAACTCCCTTCTAAATTAAATTGTAAAATAAATATATGTAGAAATAGGAATTTATTTTAAAATTGGGAAGACATTAATAATTTGGTAGATATGAGTTGACAGGATATATAGTATATAATTGAAAAATATTAGATGCTAAGAGAAAAAGTTTATATGTGTCAATATGTAAATTTTCATGTTTGTTTGTGCTTATTCAATATTTGTATGTCGTATTTAATTCTAACAAGAGGTCTTCATTGAGCTGGTGGTATGTTCATACCATATATCTTAACATTAAGGAGTGTGGTGAAGAAAATGTGAATTATTTAATAATTTTATTTATGTTATTTTATGGTTTTCGTATTTATATTATGAACATTTGTTTGGAACAACTTTTGAATCTTTAATTTATCTTTATTTTAATTTTATTAAAAATTTAATAATTGGTTATAGACTTATAGTTCATATCTACCAATTTATTTCCGCTTTCAAAATAAAATACATGCATGTTTGACTCTTTAAATAAAATAAATTGGGTTTTAAATATAGTTTTAGGTTTAAATTAGTCTTTTCAAAAAATCAGTATGTATTAATAAATAAACTAATTTTATGCCTCTCTATAATTTCGAACTTGTAGGTGAGATTAAATGCGTTCATGGTATAAAAGTTTTATCGTTATGAGGTTCGAGATGACTCTTTGTTGCGGAAGAAGTGTTACCGCTGAGTGAGAAGATTACACATAATTAGGTGACCTAAAATGCCCAAGCTTGATTGAGTGCCCCAAAATAACTGATGATCGTACTAGGCATATATCTAAACCAATCTGCAATTAATATATTACTCGAATTGGTGGGTTATATGGCATAATACATGACGATTTCGAAGAATTGAAACTCTTATTGGTATGGATTCAGCATTTGAGTTTTTACTCTTAGTCACACAATCTAATAAAGTTTGAAAAAAAATAAAAAACAATAGCCACTAAAAAAACAAATATTGGTAAAAAAAATATTAAGTTATTAAAGATTTTAGATGCTTATATCAGATTTGATGATGCCCGTTTGTTTCGTTGGTGCCTCCTCGGCCCATTTTGTTTTCATGTTTATAAATTTGGGTGTAAAATATTTTTGGCAAAATATTATATGAAAATAATTTATTATAAGTTTATCATGAAATAATTTTAAAATATCAAATATTTAATCAGGAGTATCATTAATTTGGATCAATGGTATTATATTGTAATTGTTGTAACTTTTTTTTAACCCGAATTAATGATACTCCTGATGTAATACCCCGTCCCGTTCTATACCCTTTTTCTTAATTAGAAACCTTATTTTATTTTACTTTTTTTTATTCTTTGTTTCTTTTAATTTTAATTTATTTTGTGTGTTATTTGTGTATTTAAATATATATACCCTTTTTATAAATTCCTAAATTCGAAGAAAGAAATTGAATCTTTCAAACGAATGAAGGACTACGAGAAATTAATTATTCAAATTAAATTAAGGATTTCGATCCGTATAATTTATTGAGAAAAATCAAAATATAATAAAATATTAATTGAGTTTTAAAACTGTATTATTTTCCGAATCGGGGTTACACTCGTGAACCAAACGACCCCTAAACCGTATCAGTTGGGAACGAAAATATCAATTTTTTTTGGATAAGAATTGAGAGAGTAGATAAGTCTTGAAAGGAATTAGTATAAATAGAAAAAGTCAATCCTCTCTCCTCATTTTTCATTCACGCACTTATCTTTTTTTTCCTCTCAAATTTTTCTCTCAAAATTTCCTTTCTCCGCCTTCGACTTTCCGGCGACCCAACGCCGCCTTCTGCCTCCCTTCTCCGACCACCGGCGCCACTCTCCCTCTCTCTCCGTCGCGACGAGCGCCGCCGACCCACCGCCGTGCTCAGGCCGCCGCGACGCCTTCCCTGCTCACCGCCGTCGCCGCTCAGCCGAAGCTCCGCCACCGCGACCGCGACCCAGACGCGATGCCGCCCGTCTTTCTTCCTCCTCCGGCGTTCCACCACCGCCACCGAAGTCCCGTCGCTCTCGCTCTCTCCCCCTCTGTTCGAAGCGCCGCCGCGTCGAGGCCGAAGCCAGCTCCGCCGTCGCCGCCTCTTCCTCAACCTTCGGTTAGATGAAATCTTTCATCTTTTCTTCGAATTTCATTCCGTTTAATTCGATTTCGAATACCGGTTTATTCCAATTTCTAACCGAGACCTTATTTCGTTTAATTTTCCGTTCAATTTGACGCCGTTGAACCGATTGCTGTTGCCGAATTTCTGGAAATTCCAACCGACGTCGTTAGGCTGCCCAATTCATTTTTCCGAATTCCCGAACAACGCCGTTAGGCTGCCCAATTCTTCGAACGAATTATCGATATCCCAATCGACGCCGTTAGGCCGCCCGTTTAACACCTCAAACCGGAATCGTAAGGTTTCTACCTTCGTTTTTTTTTTCTTCTTGGGTAGATTCTGGATTATTTTTGTCAATTTGTTAGAATCTTGGAACAGGGAAAAGAATGAAAAACTTACTGTTAGTTTTAGTTAGATGGTTTAGTGTTAATTGTTGACTTGTGTAGTATTGTTATTTTGCCCTCTTGTATCACTCTTTAGAAGTAGGATTTGGATAGTTGTTTTCCTTGTTTTTATTCCTTCACAAACATGAGTTGGACTGTTGGAATTAGCTGAGTTAGTATATTGATTTTTAGTTGACCGGTTGATATGTATTAATGTTGTAGATGTATGGTATTAATGACTTAGTGGACTAGTATTATTCTTATGGATGTTTAGTATCCCTGTTTTGATGAGTTGGTATTATTATTTGGATGATGATTTTCAAGGGTAAAACACTTTTGTTTTGAATCCATAGGCAAAGGGAAACTCGTCTTCCCCTTATGCGACTATTAGAATTTAAGAACCAAAAATTAAGTCTTTTAAAAAATATCCAATTTAGTAAAAGAGTTTTCTTGAAAAAAAAAATTAATAAATTCTTTTTAAAAAAAAAATGAGAAATAGAATTCTTAAGAAAGAAAACCTTTTCTTTAATTTTATTAATTTTTCTAAGTAATAATCTTATTTTTCTAAGTAATTCCACGTTTAATAATTATATTTTTTCCTTAAAGGGCCTTTACTAAGGACACCACTGAAATTGGTGAATACACCCCCCTAATACACCTCCTCTCAAAAAGGGGTGTACTTATCAATTGGAAATCAACCTTTGAAAACTTTAGTTTTCAATAGTTTTCTAAAGACAACAATCTACTCAATCCTCGAGTTTCACACTCTTAAGCTTTTCAAATTCAAAAGTCAATATTTTAATCAAAATACTCCTTATTAGGATTCTGTACTTTTCGGGACACGCACGGAGGACTCGACCGTCTGCATATACAATATTCCCAGAACTCAGAACAATCAGGTGGGTGATGATCTGTTGATTGATCTGCTAATAATAACGTCGTGCCGGTATTTCTGAACTCGATTAAATCAAATCAAAAATATCTAATCCAATATAAATGTAACACCTATCTACATAACTGTTTAGATTATGTGATATAACTATATATGTTATACATTAGCCTGTTGTTTTGAGAATCGATCACCATTGCATGAGTAAACCCCTTACGTGAGCATGAATCAGTTCGGTTATCGGTCAAGTATTATTCTTTGTAAAGTTTATTGAGTCAGTTTTGTGGAAAATCAGTATGTACGGAGTCGGGATCGAGTTTTAAATCCAACCTCCGGGGCCGCTGTCGGGGACTCCCTCGGAATCAAGGTTGTTGATCAAGTAGATCTGGTCCCCGGTCAGCTGTCGTTAGACGCACTGGGAATAAGGCCATTGATACTTGCTTATTTTGAAGGATGTTATGGTTGGATGATGTGAGTTTGTGTGGTTGGATGAAGTAAGTTTTGGTTGGAGTTGAAAAGGATAACTTTGTTGATTGGTTGGAGTTGAAAAGGGATACTTTTATGGAAGTGGAATGGTCGTACGTTTATGGTTTGTCAGTTTGTGATAATATGTGATATGATTTGGGCTTTGCCCTAATGTGAATCAACTTGTGTTATTTCAATTATATTATGCGAAATATGCTTAAATGTCGTTTAAACTTTATAATCTTATATATGTCAACTGATTAAATAAAATAAACACTTTATTAATGAGTATAACTTAATGTATTTCGGATTTACCAATCCCATGATGTTGCAATCACCCATATGTGAGAATTCAATTCTCACGCCCCTTTTTCCTAACCCCTTGCAGATTACAATTACGGGGAGCAAGGACAGTGACACAGAAGACACAAAGTTTCCCATTTGCTTAAAATCTATAATAATTATATAATAACAAAATCTTATTCCTTTTCTGGAAACTCCTCTTTTCATTCATATCCTACTTTCTAAATTGGTAATCATTATCACATTAATTCATACACCATATAATAAATAACCATAAAACACAATAACTTTATACTCACCGTCTCCACTCCCCTCCCAACCGTTATAGTTCTCAAAATCTTTCAATTTCCCTCTTTCCTCCTTATATAGTTCTCCCAATCTTTTCATGTTTATGTCCTTTTTCAATTGCTCAATCACATCTTTGATTTTTTTTTTTCCGATTGCAGACATTGATTTAGTAAACTCACGCTAATTGATTATTTCCTATTTCAAAGGTTTGTGCCTTCTCGCACTGATTTTGTATATCTACTTCATGAAATTGTTTATTATATACACCCTAATGTATGTAAATTGTAATAAAAAAGAGTCTATGTTTCTTCTATTGGAGTGTTGTTTTTCAAATTCTTATAGGTACAACAAACAACTATCTAAATTTGATATTGTGCTAATGAAATTGGAAACAGTTGGACGCTGGAAAAAATTTGAGTGTTTGTAAACTTGAACCAGGAAAGTAAACTATTTTTCTCCATTCTCAAGTTTTTGTTTATTGAGTTCCAATTGTAAACTATGAATTAGCCTATGGAAGGTTTTTTTTGCAAAATATTATATGAAAAATAGTTAATGATAAGCTTATCATGAAACTTTTTAAAGTATCAAATATTTGATCAGGAATATCGATAGTCTCATCAAGAGTATCATTAATCTAGCATTGGTATTATATTGTAATTTTTATAAATTTTCTTAAACCCAGATTAATGATACTCCTGGTCAAATATTCAATCCTTTAAAATAGTTTTATGGTAAATTTATCATAAATTATTTTCATAAAAAAACCTACTCTTTTTTTATATTTTAATTGCTTGGATCTCCAATCAAGTCTAATATCGAGAGATGAGTTTTAATTTGTTAATTGTTTTAATTTTTATAAAATATTATAAATTGATATTCTGTTGTTTTAATTTAGTGCTTCCTTGAAGAAATATAATATTCATTCCGTGAATGGTTACATTACCTTTTTTTGCTAGTCATGTTTAAGTACACATATCATAGTATTGTATGCGACATTTTTTTTTCTATTAAGGAAATATATAGTTGCAATTGATCTTAGAGTTTAATTTCAATTCTAATTATGCATTGAATTCTTATCAGCATTCCCGTCTTAATTTCAATATGAGCTTTTTTTGTTTCTCTGTGTTAGTGTATCCTACTTACCTGGTATTGTAAATATAATTTTGGTCTTTTTTTTTTATAAATTTCTTTTTATTATGATTATTATTTGCATTGGTTTATGCAATAATTTTGCTTCGTGGATTGTATTCTTCAGTAATATTCTTGAAAAATTATGATTACAAATTTTCAGATTAATTAATGATTACAAATTTTGCTTCGTGGATTGTATTCTTCAGTAATATTCTTAAAAATTAATTGATGGTACCAAAATTTTAAAAAAAAATTATTTGCAAATAAGTATCAAAAATATTTTGCACCATGCACTTGGGAGTTGGGACTAAAAGTTCAATTTCCCTAATTTCGACACATGAATTCAAACAGTGTTGAGATATAGTGTTCTTTTTTATGTAAATGATAAATTATCAATCTAAGTGTTACAATCACCATAGTTTTTGGTGCTTGATATTAATCACCATACTTTTTTATACTTTACTTATCCTTTGAATCATATGTGAAGCGTGAAACATTTAGTTTACCTTGATAGTTGCAATTTAATAATTAAAAAAACAGGCTTACAAAATTTATTTATTATAATATATAATTAATATTAGGTTTAATTCTATATAAATTCACGACTTTTGACTAAATTTTAATTTAATTGCGACTTTCAACATTTTTGTGTAAATTCACCAACCTTTTAAATTGTTTCAGTTCAATACACAATTTATATTTTCAACGTGATTTTTTGATGCATGAGGATAATTTAATGCTTGAATGGAAGATTTTTTATTCACGCATGAAACCGTCTTATGGAGGACAAAAGAAGGGTCGAACGTGTGGCTGGAAAAATGATCTTATAATTTTAAAATGCGTACCAAATTGAAACAATTAAAGAGGTGGTGAGTTTACACAAAAACATTGAAGATTGTGATTAAATTGATATTGAGTTTAAATGTTGTGAATTAATATAGAATTAACCCTTCATATTATTTACGTGCATCGCACGGGTATAATACTAGTATTATTAATAATACAATGATGCCTATTATTTCTATTTCCCAAATAAATGTTATCGCTACTGACATGCAAGACGATACTCTTACCGTGTGTTTCAATTATCCAAACTCAGTGTGTATTATTCTGAAGATACAGAACCCTCTATCCATCTTTATATATATATACAAATACACTTACGTTATAATATTTCTTCCTACTTATCCGTTGCATGAAACTTCTCTCTCAATTAGTTATATTCCCTTCAAAAATTTTATAGTTCGGACTTTTGATCACAATAACACTTCGAATCCGATATAATTAATATATTCTGGATTCGGGGCGTTACACCTGGTGAACTTTTTGATACAATTAATCAAATATTCGATACTTTAAAATAGTTTCATGCTAAAATTATTATGAATCATTTTTATATAAAACCTAACCAATATTTTTTATTATGTTGCTAGCAAATTTTAATTACCATCAAGTATGCTCTATAACTTGGAAACCAGTTATTATTGATTAATGAAATAATTAATATTAAAATAAAATTTAAATTTTGTTTTAAAATTTATTTTATGATATAGACATATAATTGGATTTGGTGTGGGTTTAAATGAGATTATGATTAATCTATACTATATTAAAAAGTGATAAGAGGTTGAGAAACATTTTTTGACAATTTTGCCCTTAGCATGTTTTAATCTTTACTATTACACCCCAATTACCTATATTCATTTATTATACATTTATAACTTTTGGAATTCTTACAATAAATTAACCATGATATATTTTAATCTTAACTACTAACTATCTGTTTTATTTGTTTTACAACCTTTGAAATTTGTACATTAAAAATTATACTCCCTCCGTCCTGGATCTTATTTCATGTTTACTATTTTCACGTGTTTTAGCGAGCGAGTTTTTAATTAGTATTTGAAATGATAAAGTAATTTTTAAATCACTTTATACTAGAGGAGATATAGATCTATCATACCACTTTTTAAAAATTACTTTATCATTTTAAATATTAATAAACAACTCCCTCGCTAAAACATAAGAAAAAAGTTATCAAATAAAATTTAAGAACACATCTACATCAAATAAGATACCATGAAGAAGTTGACAACCTAAAAATTATACCCGAATGTAGAAGATCACGTGACAAATAATTTTTTGATCTCCATTGAAAAATCCCTTCGAATCACATATATGTGTATAACCGAAGCATCTACACAATTTTCTTGAAAAATTAGAATATTGAAATCTTGATTTTATTTTTTCAACTAAATTACATACAACGTGCAATGCACGTGTATACAACTAGTATTTTAAAAGATATGAACCCTTATTTAAGAATTAAAATACGGCAGAAAAAACAATTTTTATCTCTCATGAAAATCTCAAATTTGATTTTACATTAAGTCTCCTTTGTAGATAAAGATGAAATTTAAAAGATATCCTTTAATAAATTTATGAGATATTATTAACCAATAATTTTAATAAAACTCGATATTTTACCATTAATGAATACTAAAATTAATTGACAAAAAACATTAGGAGTGTTACCACATTTTTTTCATACATGTTAATATACAAAAATTGTATTTATAGGGTATTTGACTGAGCTTATAAACTATTTAAAACAACTTATGAATTGTTTAAGAGCTTATAAGCACTATCAATGTGTTTGTTAAAATAAAATATTTACCAACTTATAAGATCATAAAATAAGCTCTTAACCAAATATTTTGGCAACTTATAAGTTATTTAAAAATTACATCTTATAAGCTCTTAAAACAACTTATTAGATATTCAATTAAGTTTAGTCAAACGGACTCTAGCCTCTAAGTCTTTTGGTTTCAAATCCAAATATATTTTTTTCAAATTTTTTAATTAGATATCTATATTGCATAGAATATGTGTAGAGGAAAAATGGTTCAAGGATTAGTTCAATGAAAACAACTTATATTTTTCAATGAAAACAAGTAATATTAGTTCAGTGAAAACAACTCATACACTTCAGTGAAAACAACTAATATTCCTTAATAGTTCATGTATCCATTTTCACTCTACACTCTGTCCATAAAATCAAAATTTTGATTTACAAATTTATTGTGATGTGATTTTTTTTTTTCTTTTGTTAAACTTAAATGTGTTTATTAATTGTTCATTGGAATTTTTAATTGAGGCCAAAATGAGCATCATTGTGTAGTGAGATTAAACAATAATTGATAATTGATTTTTGGTTGAGGCAAAACGTGTGGTTTTAAAATTGGAATGAAGGGGGGTTTAAACAAGATATATGGGGCAAATGGGTTTCAGATGTTAGCTATAAATTAATTGCATTTTTTTGGGCTTATGTACTATGGTATATATACGGATTTGATATAATGCCCACCGGTGGGCATAACTTATATGCACACCGTGAATGTGATAACGACACGTAAGCAAATTTAATTAGGGGCCTCATTATTATTTTAATTGATTACTTAAATTTGCTTACGTGTCATTATCACATTCGCGGTAGGCATATAAGTTTATGCCCACTGTGGGCATTATATCAAATCCGGGTATATATATACATCATTTAATACAAGCCACCTTCATAGATTACAAATATAAATTTTAAGTCAGACGTCCATTTTTGTTCTTTTGTCGATATGATATATATGACTTCATTATCTTCAAACAAAAGCAATTTCCACATGGGTTTGACATAATTAATGTTGTATTTATTCCCGGTAGAATATCAACAAAATCTTATGTGATGATGTAATATTAGAAAGTCAAACGATTCACGATTGCTATATATATAAATTCAAAGTAAATTAATTTATACACTTACTCATTTTATACTTTTATTTTCTAATTAATTGATACTTTCTGGCACAAAAATCAATAAAATGAAAATTATTATTATTTTATTAACCTTGCACTCACATACTTTACATTTAAAAAAAGAGTAGATTTTATATGAAAACGCTTCATAATAAACTTAACATGAAATAATTTTATATTATCATTAATCTCATCGGGAGTATCATTAAACCTGTCAGGGGTATCATTAGTCTGAGTTCAAGAAAATGAACTCATACTAATGATATTCCTGACAGGTTTAATGATACTCCCGATAAGATTAATAATATTCTAAAATTGTTTCATGATAAGCTTATTATGAACTATTTTCATATAATATTTTGTCTTAAAAAAATGTCATTTCCTATTACGAAAATAGTTTCGGGACAGAGGGAGTAAATATTATGAGATGACGGAATTGATCACATGTCCACCGGTGGGCATAATATTATATGCCCACCGTGAATGTCATAAGCAAATATAAACAATTAACACATTTGCAGTGAGTATATAATATTATGCTCTCCGGTGGATATATGATCATTTCCGTATGAAATGATACCAAAAAAAGAATATGCCTAAAAATATTTATCGTTAAGAATAATATATCACAAAATTGATTTGCATTTTACCAGTGAAGTAATTGATTTGCCATCTTACCAGTGAAGTAACATCGCATTATTAAGTATTAACGTTGTTTGCTTAGGCAAAAAATATAGAGAGCAAAACTACATTGATGGTGTATGGCGTCAACATCAAAGTTTGTCTGATTAATCGCTAAGGGGGTGTTTACTTTTAGGGATGAAGGTGGATGGAGCACATCTGGATGAAGAGAAAAAGTGGATGGAGCAAATCATGTGAATAATAAATTTGTGTTTACTTTGTGTTGGATGTGGTGGGGGTGGATGGAGTTTTATGTCAAATCAATACTTTTGAGTGATAATGATGTATTATTTTATTATTGTTAGTCAGTAGAATAATGATTTGGTATAAGAAAAGTAGGAGAGATAATGATTAGGTGTAAAAAAAGTAGGAGAAATAATGAGTTGATGTAAGAAAAGTAGGAGAGAGGATGAATTAGTGTAAGAAAAAGTTGTGAAGTGATAGGTTTAGGAGTGTAGGTATATAATAGGGGTGAATGTGTATTTGGATGGAGGATGAAATGTGCAAATTCAAAAAGTGACTGGGATGGAGGGAAGTCCACCCCCCATCCGGATGTGTCCAGCGCAGAGTAAACACCCCCTAATAGATCGAATAATAAAAAATATAAAAACCTCGAATAAACAAATCCGTTGGTATAATATATTTCATTTTTTCCCCTCGGTCGCTTTTAATAGTGAGGAGTTTAGTGAGACTATTTCAAAGTGTTATTTTAAATGGTGAGTCTACTGTTGTACCAGTTACAATTGGATACATGGCCGATCATTTTGTAATAGGAATAAATTAATAATATTTGATTACATCGGTTGACACGATTTAGTAAAAAAATAGTGTGACGTCCCATTAAAGGCCTCTAATATTGTGCATGTGAAGAAGAAAATAAAAGTTAGTTTGTGCTAATATTATTTGGTTACACTAGCTGACATATTTCAGTTAAAGTTTAATATCATATTTAATTTTACGCACCACTAATATTGTTTAAGTGAAAAAAACAATAAGAACCTACTTCATGATCTTTTATATACACTAATAATGTTTGGTTATATTAGCTGACACTTTTCAGTTAAAGCTAGTGTCACGTGTTTATTATACACGTCTAATCTCTTTTAAGTGTGGAAAACAACAAAATCTACTTTCTGATCATATTGTTGGTTCATATTAATTGACATGCTTCAGTTAAAACTAGTGTCATGCTTTTCATTATACAACACTAGTATTGTTTATTGAATCTGGCCGGGTTAGAGCGCGTGCAAAAGACCTTAAATCTGTGCACCTGATGTACATTAAACATGGTATATCTAAAATCATTATTTTAATAATCAAGAGTACTATTATGGTGTATTTTGAAATAATTTGAAATTAAATCAAAGGCATCGTAACATTTCAGAATGGACGCGTCTGCGTGTCCCCACGTGAGAGAGAAGACTTTGAGTTTCCAAGTGTCACGTGGTACTCATGCCAAATGTGAAACAGTTTGCGAATTTTAATTGCTTTACGCCCAGAAAACAACCACCACTGATGTATAATTGTACCACATTGATCATTATTTACATGTTTAGAACATGTGATCTTTATTTTTTTTAACTTGATATATATGTACCACAAAAATTGTTAGGAATCCACCACAGTATTCGTAGCGGTAAGAAAAGAAGCAAAGGAAGGATATGAAATGATTCTATATTTCATCATCATGAAATTGAATTCATCGATCTCAATTGAGTATGAAAATAAAAATATCATTGACGACATCATATGTAGAAATATACTTAATACTTATTAATTTATTTTATGATATGATATCCGGTTAAATACCAATTAATTTGGGTGACCAATTTCATCATCAACAAGCAAATACTTAATTGAAGCCAAAACAAATATCTGTATAAATTAATTCTACACAAAAATTGATGATAAAGTATTGTGTGAACAAGTTTCGCCATGAAACTTATTTGAAGGGTATGAGTTGTTTCATTAAAATGTATTGTCCTTATAGTAACAGAGCTACTGTATTAAAAGGTGTGTTACCATATAATACAAAGATGTTACTATATAGTAAAATATGTGTTATTGCATGAAAAAAAAATTTGTCCATGTGTTATTATATATGTATTTTTTTAAGGAATTGATACACATATTTTTTCTTATAATAACACTGTCATGTGAGCAAGTTTTTCTATTTTGCCTTTACATGAATTTTTTTGGAAAGAATTGTTAGACTCTGTTTATCAACAAATGATTCATAAGTATATGCATGGCTTCTTGAGAAGAGATGAGCTGTGGTGTCTCCTCCCCGCCGAACCGCTCAGATTCCACCAGTGTATTGAAAGTTGGATCTACAATGAATCTCACTTAAATTGCTCATCGATCTTCTTGAGGAGATATTTGGTTTCAAACTCATATTAGAACAGGAGGAGTACACCATGTTAATGTGTCTTGGATGATCTACATCTCAGGATCAAGTGCTGATGAACACATTAAACTAGCCATGTGGCTGAGAGCCCTCACAATCTAAGCACAAAGACGCAATTATTAGGAAAAACGTTTTACCACTGAGCTAATAACTCGTCATGACTTAATATTGCATGTAGAATAAAAAATTTATAGAAATATTCATCTTTATAATTTAAGCGAACTCTATTTTTTTCATCATTGAGTGAGAGAAATCCTACATCATTTTCTTTTCTTGTGAGGGGTGGAAAGTTGCAATTTTTATAAAAGTGAACCTACATCATCGATTAAATCAATTATCAATTTACTGCAATTTTCTTAATGCTAAGCTCTATTAAAATAATCTAAGTCTAATAATGGACATGGATATATAGAATCAATCGTAAATAGCAAATAGCTACTGCCAGTGGCCATTAGTGCCTCGATATTGCCATTTAAAAATTTTAATTTTGGGGGATCGGGAGAACATGAAATCCGTTGACGGGCCAATTTTTGTCGCCTTTATAGAAGATTTTCTATGCCCTTGGGGGAATTTAATCTATTGAATAACATTAGGGAAAATATTCCGGTAACTTAGCTTGATTCCAATTTAAGTCCTATAATTTTTTATTTTTCTCAATTTTAGTTTTGGAGTTGTCAATTTTAGTTCTGTAACTTTTTATATTCTCAATTTTAGTCCTAGAGTTATCAATTTCAATCCTTTTTTGTTTAAAAAATCAAATACTCACATTAAGAATTGAGATTTTTTTTTTCCGGCAAATTGTATACGTAGACTACCACATAAAAAAAAAAAAATCGACCATCTAATTATAATCAACCCATTTGGAAAACAAAATGGCCCTGACCCAAATCAGTGAGTTTTTTAATTTTGAGGCAATTTAAGGACTAACATTGACAACTTCAGGATTACAATTGAGAAAATAAAAAGTTACAGGACTAAAATTGAGAAAATGAAAAGTTACAGGACTAAAATTGACAACTCCAGGACTAAAATTGAGAAAATAAAGAGTTACGGGACTAAAATTGGAATCAACCTAAGTTACAGGACTAGTTTTGATATTTTCTCAATAACATTAGGTCAAAAATTGGCCAATTTTTTAACTTCTTTCATCATTATTATGACATATGCACGTAGAGGGTGCAATTAATATTATTAATTACATTTATTCAATCATATAATTATATTTATCATAATATTAATTCACACAATTTAAGGTATGTTTGTTTTGCAGAATATGATTGATATATAATTATGAATACGATTGTGTAGGATTACATTGTTAGAATTGTAATCCTTAAAAGTAGTTAGTATATTTGGTTTGATGGATTGATTATTTTTATATGATCTCGAGATTCTCGACAAGGAATAAATAATCTCACTTATTCAACCCGGATTATTTGTCCCCCTATAGCGGGATTATTTTCAAAAATAGTCTCGGGCCAACCTCGAGTCCCAAGTCGTAAACCTACAAATCAAACACTAGATTGAGTAGTATAAAATAATCAATCCAAGCTTATCCATCAAAGCAAACTAGCCCTTAATGTATTAATGTGTCTATAATATTATATACTCCCTCCGTCCACGAAAATTTTACTCATTTACTGTAGGGCACATTTTTTAATGAAAATTGGTATTTTATTGAAAAAATGAATAAAGTAAATAAATAAGAGTATTGTGGTGAGTATTGTAGGACTCATTTATTTGTTTGTGAGTGTAGTTTATTTTCAAAAGAGAAATGGGTAAATTTGGTGGACAGACAAAAAAGGAAGCGGGTAAAAATTTGGTGGACAGACAAGTCTGGGCCCAATACCCTAAGATTTGATCACCAGTACCCGAAGTTATAATCACCAATACCCCATGTTGTAATAACCAATACCCCAAGATATAACAACCAATACCCCAAGATATAATCACCAATACCTCAAGATATAATCACCAATACCCCAAGTTGTAATCACAAATACCCCAAAATTTGATCACCAATACCCGAAGTTATAATCACCAATACCCCAATATATAATCACCAATACACCAAGTTGTAATAAGTCTAAAACAGAAAAAGTAGGCCCAACACTGTCAAACGTTGGAATTTGGGCCCAAACTTGCGTATATCACCGCGCGCTGCGCGGTGAGTTCAACTCGAATCGTTGATCCGCTTCCAAAAAAGTATCACAATAGAAATTCTGAGCCCGACTCCAAAAGTTACGTCTGTTTTGATTTCTGCCGACGAGCACCAGGAACGAGACGGAGGTCAATTTGGTGCAATAAGAGATGAATTGTGATTTAGATCTGAGGAGAAAAACTCCATTGCATCGCCGGAAAACAGGTAGTCGCACCGGAAAGGGAAAGTGCACCAGAGGAAAAAACACCAGTATGAATTATTGTAGCGACCAACGGGTCACCATTAATGGCGGAAGAAGCAGAAGACCATCAAATCGCTGAAAGGAAGAAGAGATTACTCGTTTCTGAGAGGAAAAAGAGATGACCCGCGAGTTTTAAGCCGACCCGCGAATTTTTTAAATTGGTCAAAATTGATTTTAAATTAGAGTGCAAAATCCAAGTGCATAGTATGCACTTGGATGCACCCTAGAACTACTAAAAAAACGATTAAAGAAAAAATTTGAGATGAATATTCATACCAAATTTTGGCTTGTGGTGGATAAAAATCTTTTGTAGATTCAATTGTCACAAAATTTTGCGACATAATTTTAGGCATGTTGCAAATTTAAGATGAATATTGGTCGTTGCAAATTTAAGATGGGTAATCTGTCATAAATATAGTCGATAATTAATCTGAAACGACTACGAAAATCGTCACAAACACCATTGTAAACTTTGTCGTAAATTTGCAACAACCTATAGCCTATTACAAAATATTATTTTTTATTTAAATAAATATTTGTACGTGAAGCCGATTATCAATGAGCACATAACCATCGTAAACTCGTTGCAAATTTAAAAACATAAAACTGTGTCATACGAATGGTTCAAAACTCATGCTACTCGAGTGCCTGGGCGAGACTCGTGCTAATATTGCATTTTAACCCACTGTTTCATTTACTTATTTAGGGGCCAAGAGGATCGACCCATGACCTCAAGGTGCGCTAGTGTAGCTTTGCCACTTGGCTAAAGTCATTCCCCTGTTTATTTACAACAGAAATTGTTGGGTGTATATTTCACAATTTTTTTAAGTGTGCCTCGTAAAGACCCATAAAAGTGTGCCTCCATGTAATAAAGTGTGTCTTTTTGTAATTAAAGGAAATTCATGGGGCTCTCTTAAATTTGGTGCAAAAGTGTGTGGCTCCATGTAATTATTTCTTTTTTTTTCTGGCCGCTTGAACATAAAAAAGTAATAATTGGGTATTGAATGTATACAAATATATAAAATTATATTTTAAATTGAGAAAAAAAAAAACTAAATTCTAATTTAAAACATAAAAAATTAAAGACCGAAACTGAGACTAGATTCCCAATATGTAATTCTTCCTTGAATTGTCGTGTAAAACTATCTAATGGTAAGCGTATAATAAAAATTAATTATATATGTATTATAAATATTTTTTTCGCCATAAAATAATATAATTATATTATATAATATATATATATATATATATATATATATTCAAACAATATGTATGTATAAAATTATAGGATAAATTATTAATTTACGACTTTTAGACTCAATCTCAATTTAATTACTATTTTCAATATTCTTATGAAAATTCACGTAGTTTTTTTGTTTCAATTTGGTATACAATTTTAAATTATGACATAATTTTCTCAACTAATTGTCAGATACTTTTCTTTGCCTCCCTAAAAGGATTTCCTCGATGTAGGGAGATTTTCAATCAAAGCACTAATGCACTCTCATGCATCGAATTTTTTTTTCTTCTAAAGGTGTAAGTCGTATATCGGATTGAAATTGAAGTGAATTTTCATAAGATTATTGAAAGTTGTAATTAAATTAAGCTTAAAGATCGTAAATTAATATAGAATTAACCCTAAGCTTATTAATATTTTTGTGATATTATATTATAAAGTTTTATTTATTTCAAATATGTTAAATCTATAAATTATTTAAATAATGTATTATACAATATAAATATGCATTTATTTGCACATGTATAAAATATATAATTTATCCATATGTCATATAAATTATATAATATATAAAATAAATTATTAAGTAGAAATAAAAATAACATTAATATAAATCATTAGTGGGTTTTAAATTTGTAATATGACTTTTGAATTACTAACACATTAAGATTTTTTAAATATAGGATATCCAAAAATGTAGTTAAATAAAATGTAAATTGATATAATCTCAATAGAAATAATATTATATTATATTATACACTCGATTATATACAACAGTATTTAAATTTCATAAACATTCATAATATGGCTTAATCGGTAAACATCATAATTATTATTTAAAGGGTATAGTGTTCAAATCCACATGAGTGCAATTTTTTTATTGGACTTCTTATTATATAAAAAGACCACATAGATGACACATATAATTCATAAATTGGAAAGTATGACTTCTACAATCATGCACATAGACGAAATTAACCTTAGAACGACACATAAGCGAAATCAACCACACGATGACACATAAGCATGAAAAACTCTCTATTATTATAATAGGGGATAATTTGAAAGGAAAAAGAAGGTGTTCTGATTAAAAAAGGGAGGGAGTACCTTGTACTCCATCTAATAAATTTCTTTCTTTTACTTCTAAAAAAAATAGTGTTTAAATAATGTAACTCTTCGTAGAAATATTGAGTAATACTAAATACTGCTTCCTTCATTTCAAAATAATACTCCCTTCGTCCCGAGTTTTATTTCATAGGTGATTTTGCACAATATTTAAAAAAAAAATGGAGTGTGTGAGTGTAAAATTAAATACTAAAATAATAAAATGTGTTTTATTAACTTTTGTGAGTGTAAATTATTTCATTTTTAAGGGTGTAAAAAAAGAGTTGGGACGTCTAAAAAAGGAAAATGTGAAAAAAGATCCGGACGGAGGTAGTATCATTTTTGGTTTCTTCATATATATTAAGGCATCTAATTTTTGTTATAATTATTCCTATATAAAAATTAATTTTTTTTAAAAGATTGATTTTATTGGTTAAAAATAGAAACCTATAAACTACTTCATCCGTCCCTGAAAAATAGTTTTGGTTGCTATTAGGCCGTCCCCAAAAAATAGTCATGCTGCCTAAAATGAAAATAATAAATTTTATCTACATTTTTCAACATACACACATAATATTTTTAAAATAATTTATTTTGTACTTGATGTGACACAATTTTTTTTTTTACATATTATATCAATTTTCTTAATAACCGTGCAAAAAGTAACAGGACTATACTTTACGGACCGGGGGGGGTATTTTATATGCATTGAAAAGTGTTTCAAATATTTAAAATAATATTTATTAAGTAAAAGATACTCCCTCCGATTTATTTTTTATTGTCCATTGGAAAATGGTACATGTTTTTATAAAAGCGTTGTTTATTAGTATTTGTGAGTACAAAGTAGATTTTTAAAAAGGGGTAAGAGTTGTTTATTATTATTTGTGGGTATAAAGTTAATAAGTAGTGATATGAGTATAAATAAATGATGTTTTTAAGGGGTAAGTTAAAAAAGGTAGTGTTTGTTTTTTGCTATTTTGGATAAGTGAAAAATTAAAAAAAAAAATCTTTCTGGTATGATAAAACAAATAATAAAACATGAATCGAAGAGAGTATAAAATGCTAAAAGTACATTTACATTTATTTTGAAAGGGTGGGAGCATAATAATGATACAATAAGATGAACCTTAAATTTCCCATTTAGACCGGTCAATCGTTTAAAGTCTTGTGCGGGGCCCACTGGGCTAACTTACGCGCCCTTCATCCACGGCTACAAATTCCTAAAGAAAAGTAACAAAACTTAACCTCAATTAAACCCACGTGATAAATATAAAGTGACACTATAAAAAGCCCCCTCCCATGATGGGAAATGCTCACAAAACAACATATTTCCCCAACACACTCTCTCTCTCTCTCTCCCCTCTTACGGAAAGCATCATCTACCCCTCTCTCTCTCTCTCTTTCTCTCACTAAACAACATGGAGAACATCGATGATTATAGGAACTACTGGGAAACCAACATGTTCCTCCAAACTGAAGAACTCGACAGGTTTGGTTTAATTTGTTGAAGAAATGGTTTACATTTTCACTTTAATCATTTCAATTTGGAGTTACCTTCATAATGAAGGGCAGAAACGTAATTTCACATTTTTCTTGAACTATGCAGCTACTTCGACGAGGCTATATCCGTCTATTACGACTCGAGCTCGCCCGATGGAGTCCAATCATCACTCGCGAATTCAAAGAACATCGTCTCAGAGAGAAACAGACGAAGAAAACTCAACGAAAGGCTCTATGCACTAAGAGCAGTGGTCCCCAACATTACAAAGGTGACTAATGTGACGCCACTAATTATTTATTTAAATATATTAGGTTGTACGATTAATATTTTATTTATGTAATTAATGTTCACATAAGGCCCACGCGGCATTAATTTTTTAAAATCTACAATAGTTAATTCAATTGTGGCCCTACTACTAAAATTATTGTGCGTGGCAGTTTCCATAAGAATCAATTTTGAGGAAGTGGCCTCAATTTTGTTTTTTTCTTAAATCTTAAACGAATTAATTAATTGGATTTTTTTTTTCGATGTAGATGGATAAGGCATCTATTATTAGAGATGCAATTGAGCACATCAAATCACTCCAAGATGAAGAGAGTAAAATTCAAGCTGAAATCTCGAATTTGGAATCAAATAGTGCAGTTTCTGAGATTGATTATTTAGAGGGCACAAGACCAAGTTGTTCTAAACCTAAAAGAACAAGAATTGAGGAGCCATCTCCCATCGAGGTTCTTGAGGTGGGCTTTATTGATTATTTCCTCTTAATTTGTAGGGCGAGACAATTTCCACCCACTAAATCGCTTGTACAATGAAACAAAACTATAAAATGAGTGTACTGACACTATAAGAAAATAGAAATTTAATGACAACAATATTGTCAAATTATGTCACTATAGTTTCTCTGACTAAAAAAAATTTAATGACAGTAAACATAATTTAATGATTTGAATATTATCACTAAGGTTTTTTTTTTTTTTTTGTTATGACTTATGAGAGTTATTTCATTAGTGTTAATAACCAGACTCTAATAATTATCGATAATTTTTTTGTGACAAACCGTCCAACAGAGTACTAGTTTTCTCATGAAATGAAAGGAGCTTCAAATTTAACTACTGGATTGGAATTAAAATTGCAAACCTACTTTTAAATGAAAATTTGCAAATGGGGCATGGTATCATGTTGTTTCCTCCTTAAACTAATGTCTTTAATTAAGTAACTTTTGATAGAAATTCGGTCAAAAAAAAAAAAAAAACTTTTGATAGAAATTAAAACAACTTAAAATGAAATGAAGTGTTAGGTTCAAGAAGTACAACCTGTTGGTCTAGCTATAAACAATTGCATTTGTCAATGATTAATTAATAATTGGTATTTTGTATATTATAATGTGAGTTGATAAGCTAAAGAGATTAATTGGGATTTCATTATTTTAAATTGAAAAAAAAAATGATGATCAAATTGGCAGCTGAGAATATCCAACATGGGAGAAAAGATAATGGTGGTGAGCTTGGCTTGCAGCAAAAGAAGAGACACTATGATTAGGTTATGTGAGGCATTTGAATCATTAAAGCTCAAAATCATTACTTGTAGCATCAATGCTTTCTCTGGAAGGCTTTTCAAGACTGTGTTTCTTGAGGTAACTACTTCCTCTCTCTCTCTCCCTTCCTCAGATTTCGTTCATGCTATCCTATAGGGCGGTGTCAAATAAAGTTTTAATATGTTGTACTTTACAACAATTTAAAGTATAAAGTATTGTACAGTACAACATCATAAAGCACCGCCTCCGGAGTAGCATAGACAAAATCCCTTTCTCATACACAATTCCGTTTATATATACAGTCTAAGTTTATCTATTTATATAAATCATTCTTTCATTAATAAAATATTTAAAGACTATTATATATATATATATATATATATATATATATATATATATATTGATTACTACTTGATAATAATATAGATCATAATTAATTACAAGAAGATGTTTAATAAATTATTAGGGGTATCGGGAAAAAATAGTAAATTTTTAGAAACACAGCTTAGGGTATTCATCAGACAAATTATTAAAGATAAAGATAGTATTTTTTTTTTTTATTTGGCCCCTAAGTAAGCATAATTTGATATATACATGCGCATGTGAGAGGCCATCTGAAACTTAAAGTAAAATGATAAAAATATAAAGACACCTGCTTTCTTGCTATTCAATGTTGTCTTTTGTATGTTTTTGCAAGCAAAAAGTTTAGTATTTTCTATTAGCAGGTTGATAATATTTTAATATGTAATGCAAATATTTGAGAATCATATTTGTTTAACATTAAACAGAGTATCAATAATTAATGCGGCTTTTAGGGAATAATTATATTTTATGTTTTCTCAATTATTGATGTCTTCTATAAGACACAACCATAAACTATAGTGATCTATTATCCAGTGTAGATATGGATATAGTTAAGTAGTCGATAGTATTAGTATAAAAAATACCAAAGGATATTTTATCATTATTATTATTTTAAAGAAAATGATGATGGTGTTTTTTAATTCAAGAATATAAATTCTAAGTGTGAAATGATGTAAATGTTAGACAAGTTCTAATTAAAATAAACCCAAATTAAAATGTATTTTGTACATTCATTGATGAAATTTGATCAACATGTCATTAATTTTTTTATAAAATCATAGATTCTTATATTGCTTCACAAAAATCCACCCATTCTTATAATTATAATCCAAATAGAATTTTTTATTCTTTCTTTAGATTTATGTGGTCCACTTATTAAATGCCAAGATAGTGTATTAATTTATATTTCCCCATAAGCTAACACCAACCACTTTAATTACTTTGATGATTTGTACGTAGCGACATGAAAATTATAAAATACAAAGTGTGGAAATTTGGCAGTTTCCTTGTGTTTATTTCTACGTCTTTTTAACAAATTACTAGATTTTAATAAATTAATCGTGGATGAAGCTTTAATTATGAATTTTTTATTTCAGGGTGATGAGGACGAGAGAGATATTTTAAGAGGGAAGATCGAAGCTGCCATTGCTGCTCTCAACGGCACACAAAGCTCAATAACCTCCTAGCCAATAAATTAATACTTCTATATTTAAATTGTTTTGTTATTTAGTTTTTTTTTTTTATTATTTAGTAGGCTCGGTGTTCATATTCAGTATGACATTTCATCTTGTATTTCATATAATACGTATGTACACGGATTACATAAAGATACGTATTATGAATGACAAACTCTCATGTGAAATTTGTTCGATGTGTGAAACTATAGATTCATTTAGTAATACTATTACTTTTATAAAATAGTACAATAACACAAATATGTTAAATTGTGTAAATGGACACAACAATATTTATTTATAAGTGTAATTGTATTACTGAATGAATATTATGATATTAGTAAATGAATGTAATAATATAATCTATGAGAAGTTTCACTAGTAAATGAATGTAATAATATATTTTCTATCATAAGTTTCACCGGGAGTCGCCTATTATGAAATACAATATGAGATGAAATGCTAGATTGATTGCTATAGAGGATCTAAAAGCTTGCCAACGTGGGTTTGCTTTATTTTTCTTTTTTTGGGGTACAGTAGTAATGCTGTAGTTTTAGCTTGTTTCCAGAACAAAACTCCAAATAGTTAAATGGCACGTTTAAGTTTGATTTTTTCTCATTATCTTTTTCACTATATTAATCATTCTTAATTGTCGTTTAGTCTCAATAATTGGGGGCTTGATGGTAATATTACCAGAGGTAAATTAATTATTTAAAGAATTAATAAGGTTGTCTGCATCAGCCTATATCATTAGGTTTCGTTAAATACAGCCACCATTGCGACAGTTGATTACTTGTAATCAAACACCAAATCTCCAGTGCTATAACTACAAGTTAATGATCCTATTAATCAAGGAATTAAAATTTAATAGAACTAAAGTCGTTCCTAAATTGGATCCTGGTTATTGTTTAATTAATTTATTAATAAAAAAATTAAATCATTTGATATGGACCCAACAGTTTTCCATATTACTTATTTTATTTTATAAGAAGATTTTTCCACATTTCTTAAAATACAGAGACATTTCATCCAAGTATCAATATATATTTTTCTTCTGTACACAACATGCACTTGTGTTTTCTTTAAAGAAATGTTGATGGACTGCTTTTAAAATAATGAAAATCAGATCGTGACCTACCTCCAAATCACCCAGTATATTTAATTTGAATTTAAAACAATATATGTAATAATACACAGAAGAATTTATTATTGTTAGCTAGTCCATTTTATTACATGGTACCCAAGCAATTCATTTTCTTATTATAAAGATAATGTAAGAAATGGGTTGAAAAGGGCCACAATTATGAGCATATCTTTCCATTGATAGAACCAAAGACTTTAGTCACTACAAGATCAAGGAAATAGAGAGTGTTTACATGATAAAATAATAAGTGAAAAAAAAAAAAAAAAAAAAAATGAACCCACACAATGCATCTATATCTTTCTCCAAATTTACAAGTAATTTATGGAAAAGAAATGGAAAAGATATGTATCCCTACAAAAATATTTGTATTCATCGCAGCTTTTTAAAACTGCCACAGGCAATTTCAAGAGATTGGTCACGTAAGCAATAATTACTCCCTGGTTAACAAGAATAAAAACTTAGGGGCATTTAGTTCAAAATTCTTCCATTAGGAAGATAAGGCAAATTGAAATCAACTCATTTTCATCATATTTCTATCTCTACTGTATTATTGAGTGCATGATATGCACTTGGATTTTGAAAAAATATTCTCCATGAGGTTAATACCACAAGAGGTTATTAGTCCCCAACTACAAAAAAAAAAAAAAAAAAAATGCACACTTCGGTGTGTTTATATGTGTTTTGAAAAAAATCAAATTTGAACTCAAAATTGAGCTTAAAACTCCCATTAAAATTAATACTACATAAATAGTAAATTAAAATCAATTAAATTAATATATAATGAATTAAAATTAAATTGAATTAATAGTTAAATATTAAATCAAAATCAAAATTAATTAAATCAAAATTAATAATTAAAATTATTTGACAGATACATTAATTAGTTATGTAATTATTTATTAAATAACTATTTCACACATTTTTATAACTTTAAATATTTATTTTATGAATAATTTTTTTAAATATGATTTTATAATTGATTTAAATCATTTTGAATTAATTTCATTATTAATTAGGTTATTCGACGGTGAGGTTGAGGACACATTAGAATCGCACTTTATTTTGAGCGAACATGTGAAATTTGACCTACATTTGATCAAATTTAACTTAGTTAAATTTGTTCAACTTAAAAAATATTAGATTTGCAAATCGTAAAAATAGTGTCCTAGTCTTCCAACTTTGTAAAGAGAATGTCGTAGTATTAATAACCCCCATAAGATAGTGTCCTAAAAAGTAATTTTCCCCTAACAATGTAAACCATCATTTCACTCCTCTCATTACCATTCTCATTGAAAAATATGCACCAAAAGGTGTTACAACATCCTTCACAACTCCAACATGGAATGATGCATGGATCATAGCCTTCACCATTTGCTGTGGTGAAACGAGTTCCAGAATAGTTTCAATATAAATCCACAATAAATCAAATCAAGAGAGCTACCAACCAGAATCATTTGCATGTAAGCCATCAATATTGTGCTATCAATAAATAATGAATCACATGCATGACTGCTCACAGTTTGTGCATAATACACAAATATTCTTGCAACAATTTCTGCAATAAATTTTAAGGCGCCCCCAGAAATTTGAAAGGGTAAATTTGTCAATGCATCCCTTCAGCGGTTAATACATCAAATATGTCTTTTAAAACAATGATACATATGCAAAGATCAGCTTTATACATCTACATTAATTGTCTACCAACTAATTCTAGGCAAGAATACCACAAGCCTAATTCCAGATTTCAGGGCAAAATCTTAATCTTTAAGGTGACGTTCTTTTCGGGTTTTAAGTGACTTTTAGAACCCGATTTTTTGAAAACTAGTGGTTTTTGAAAGCCAAAGGATTCTAAAATCTGTGTATTTTTTTAGTTTTGAGTAGGGTGGGTTTTACACTTGAGCCTTTACATAAATAAGGGAAGAGTCGGTCTTGTATAAAAAAGTTATACCGTACAACACACAAAATGCAAACTGATTGTACGGTAAAACATGTTTACATATGACTTTGTCATAAAGGAAAAGAGCCATGGTTATTCACGTACATTATAAGTGAGCCAATAGTTATGACAAGTACAATAAATATAAGGGCCAGTATTTCTCAATTGATTGCATCCTTGAGTACAAAGTACAGTTAAGTGTAACAATATACTCAAGCTACAAGTTAATCATTTGTATTATAAAGGAAGATAATATCAATTGTCTTGATTGCAGATTAATCCTTGCTGAGGTTATAAACCCAAAATTAAAAGTTTCTAATTCAAAGTACTAGGTCTCACTTTATCCTATTACGAAATTGTAGATACATCCCAGTTGCAATGCAACTGTATTGTGAACGTCAAAACTGACAAAAGTTAACCTGGGAAACTCACTATGAATGCTTTCATATTGCTGGTAAAGCCTAAGATATATGATCAGTAGTGCCAGTATTTTATTCAAATTTGGTATATAACTTCATAACCCACCACTAAGTTATATCTTCAGCTTTTCTACACAAACTGTTCACATGTGAAATAGGTTACACAAAAGTGCTGGCAGACAAGGACTTACAGGAATAGGGATTCTTCTGTGATGGAAAGCAACATCTGATACAAGAAATGCAACACCTATTGAAGCACCCTTTGCCTGGAAAATTATAGATATTAATTCGGTACTAACTACTAATCATAGTATATTAACAGAGTCCCTGAATAGTTTCATGCTATAAGCAGAGTTCAGAAGTGAGTTAGTTATCCAATAGCTCAACCAAGTCTATTGATGTGGTTACGGATAAAACATACAAGGGTTTAAATACTTGGGTAAAGCGCTAAATATTTACTTATGATGAATAAAGAGAACTTGGATGAGGAAGTCATGTTTTCTGAATTTCAGCAAAACTCACCAATTCAAAATAACTAGGACAGGATTTACACCCTTCTCAGTGAAAAGCAAAGCACTTTATGCATATCTTAACCTCCGTTTGGGACCAGAATGGCATAAACTAAGCTGCAGAAAAGAATAAAACAATGTCTGAATTTCTATTTTCATTCATGCTAAAATGGATATTGTTAAACAAACCTTTCCCACATGTCATCAAATTATTTTGCAGGGAGAATCCATAAGTGGAAACTAGCAAGTAAACTGATACGCATCACTTTAGTTATACTTTTAATTATTATTGTTATTGGGCTTTTATTATAAGTTGAGTCTTTTAATTAGAGCCTTTTAATTAAGTATTAAGTCTAGAATAAATAGCCCGTGGGCTTTTGTAACTTGGGGCCTAAGTTAGGTTAGATCTTGGAGTCTATTTATACTTTACATTTCCAGCAGTAGGAATCATCTTTGGATCAGAAAATTGTAGGCACCTTCGGTTGTGGCAGAGTGTAGCACTATGTGGCCTCGTTTGAGGAGTCCCGTTATTATCAATAATATATATTACGTATTTGTGTACCATTCTCTTAACTCTAACAAATTGGTCCGACCTGCCGGATCTTGAAGACACGGATGGCAACGTTAGAGAAGGGAATGGAGAATATTGAAGTGGTGGAAAAAATGCAGATAATTTTAGCGACGATGCAAACCACCTTGACGAAGATGAGTGAAGGAGTCGAGAGGATGCAGGTCGAGATACGCCAACTCCGGCGAGAGAGGGGTGTCGCTCTTGATGGCTCTTCGACGACCGAGGCTAACCGATCGACACTTGCTCCGGTTGCTACTCCGGTGATCGTGCAGCTGGTCTCCACACCAGCAAAGATGGAAATTACAGGGCTCAACGGCGAGAACATCTCATATCAGATTTCTCACGCTGAACTTTCCTGGACTATCCTTCAAAGGGCGCTAATCACCAATTTACCAGGTTTTCATGGTCTGGGCTTGTTTCTTACCAGCCTGCGGGGAGGCATACGAGTTCACAGCTGGACTAGGGAAACGGAAAAAATCTATGCAACATCACATCTCTCGAGAGAGATAGAGCATGAACTTACGTTGAATCGTGCTCCTAGAGTCAATTCGAGGAAATCAGATTTCCCTACGTGAGCGATTGAGGTTTCACCTGGGCCTGTTCCTCTTTCCAGCCTTGAGGACAAGGCTGATTTTAAGGGGTCGGGAATTGATACGCATCACTTTAGTTATACTTTTAATTATTATTGTTATTGGGCTTTTATTATAAGTTGAGTCTTTTAATTAGAGTCTTTAAATTAAGTATTAAGTCTAGAATAAATAGCCCGTGGGCTTTTGTAACTTGGGGCCTAAGTTAGGTTAGATCTTGGAGTCTATTTATACTTTACATTTCCAGCAGTAGGAATCATCTTTGGATCAGAAAATTGTAGGCAATTTCAGTTGTGGCAGAGATTTCTCCAGGCTCTGATTACTTTTCGCAACACTTCGGTTGTGGCAGAGATTTATCTCTGTGGCAGAGTGTAGCACTCTGTGGCCTCGTTTGAGGAGTCCCGTTATTATCAATAATATATTACGTATTTGTGTTCCATTCTCTTAACTCTAACATAAACCCTTATTAGTTAACTCTTCACATGGCCCTTCCGCACTGAGCTGAAAAGTGAAAATATTTGCATCATAAGCAAAGGTATATTTGTCAATTGCTCAACTTTTGACTATGTCCAATGCCAAACATCAAAGGTATTCACCTCTTTGGTATATCAACACTTCAATGAGATCCTTTTTTAACTCCAACCAATATCTTCTCTCAGTCTCTCACATCCAAAAAGATTTAATAAACAAATAAAGAATGTAAAAGTGTAATAAATGAGTTTTTGGCCCAAAACATGAAAAGTGACCAAATGCTCCATATTACTAGAGTTATTCCACTTAAACAGAGTTCTTGATTGTAAATATCAATGAGACATGGTCTTTTAGCATATGTTGTTAGTAACAGAATAAATTATGTAATTAAGCCATTTTTCAACCTTAACCCTGCATTTGAGATAATTGAAAATATGTGTAGGTCGAGCAAGGGATGTGCATCCTTACCTCTCACTCGGAGCATAAAATACCAGCTGACCAGAATATTCCTGATCCTTCTTGTATGGACAGTGATATCAATGCAGATGACTATTTTTTATTCAAGATGGCAATACACATGTCACCAGTAATCACCACAGGAGCAAATACCGTCTTTAAAGTGATGAAAGCGATTGGAATCCCTTACAATGATCTCCCTTTCTGTAAGCTTTGATATGAATTTCGTCACAGAATGGCAGTCCCCACAAACCCGCAAATTCTTGTATATCCTAATGGAAGTTTTAGAGGGTGTATTGAGAATGCCATACATAATAGCCAATCTCTCGCTGTGATTTGTAAGGGCATTTTCTTTCTCATCATCTTCAACATCCTGCAGTACAAAACCAAAGTCTGGGGTATAACCAAGACCTTTTATCTTAGCATTTAGTATTGCCAATTCCTTTTGTATCTCTTCATATTGTGGATGATGCTGACTACCCATATAAAAGACTTCAACCCTGTTATTCAGTTCAATTGAGCTCCACCCAGGAATCTTCCACAAGCCTCTATCCCTAGCCAATGATCTCACTTCATCCACCCCTTCCCACCGCCCAAAGTTTGCGTAAAGATTTGACATTAAAACGTAATGTCCTGCATCTTCTGAATTAAGTTCAATCAAATGATTTGAGGCCTTTCTACCCATCTCAACATTTCCATGGATTCTACAAGCACCAAGAAGAGCTCCCCATATAGAAGAATCAGGCCTCAAAGGCATGCTCTCAATGAAACTATACGCTTTATCCAATAAACCAGCCCTACCAAACATGTCCACCATGCAACCATAATGCTTCAAAGTAGGCATGATTCTATATTCTTGCTGCATCACATGAAAACACCATTTTCCCTGATCGATCAAACCCGAATGACTACAAGCATTCAACAAGGACAAAAACGTCACATGATCTGGCTTCACTCCTTCCTTTAACATATCACCGAAGAGTTTCAATGATGTCTCACCAAGACCATGAAGTCCATGACATGAAATTATGGTATTCCAAGGGACAGAGGAATCCCTAGGTACTTGATAGAATACAGACACTGCTTCGCTCAGTCTCCCACATTTTCCATAAAGATCAATAAGACAAGTACCCACGAAGACTTCCAAATCAAGGTTTTCCTTGAGCAGCTGGCCATGGATTCTCATTCCATCTCTCAGGGCTCCAAGATGAGCATAAGCCGGTAAAATGGACACCCACGTCCCTTGGTTAGGTTTGACGTCTCTCTCTTTCATCCTACAGTACATTTCAATGGCCTCACTTGCAAAACCATTTTGAGCATAGCCTGTGATCATAGTGCTCCATGAGATAACATCTTTACAAGGAATTTCTTCAAACACCTTGCATGCGGAGTCAATAATGCCTAATTTGGCATACATGACTACAACTGCATTTCCAACCACAACATTTTTTGTAACCCAACATCTTCTTATTATGAAGCCATGGACTGATTTGCTGCATGAAAGATCCTTGGTTTGAACAGCACATGAACACAGGCTAACCAGAGTTAGTGAGTCTGGTTTAAGTTTGTTTGATTGCATCTGGCAGAAGTATTTGATTGCATCATATGGATGATCATTTTGCTCGTATGCTGCAATTATGGAGTTCCATGACACTGTATCTCTAACATGCATGAGGTCAAAAACACTTTGCGCACACTTTAACTCACGAAATTTGGCATACATATTTATCAACGCATTGGAAACAAACAGATTGAACTCCAAACCATGTTTTATTGCATATAAATGGATCAAAATTCCTCGTAATATGTCATCCAATTGTGCAAAAATTGAGAGAATTGTAGCAACAGTCACTGAATCAAGATTCATTCCCTCCAATATCATTTCATCCAATATACTCAATGCCTCCTTATCATCACCATTTTGGAGAAAGCCAGAAATCATAGAATTCCAGCAACCCGTATCACGAAATGGCATATTCTTGAAAATTGTGTAGGCATGACCAGCAAATCCAAAACGACAATACATATGCAACAAAGAAGAAGCAACAAACACATCCCACTTAAGCCCCAATTTCAATACCCAGCAATGCAACCTTTCCCCATCAAGTAGACTGTAACAAGCTTTTAAGACAGAAGGAAAAGTATGAAAATCAGGCCTAACATCACCCCTTGAAAGCATCTCAAATGCACATTCCATTGCTTCACTTAAACAGCGGTTACGAACATAACCTGATAACATTGAATTCCATATATACGCATCTTTGTTTGGAACTTGATCAAAAGTTTTTCGAGACAATGAAACATTACCGAGGTAGGCGTAGAAATTGACGAGTCTGGTGGCAATAAAAGTGCTTCGAGCTCTCCCTGACACAATAAGAAGTGAATGAACACGCTTAGCGTCCTCAGAGTTGGTGCAAGCATTAAAAAGAAGCTCAAAATTGATCTCCCGGCTCCTTTGATCAGTGTCGTTAGATAATTTGCATATACGGCTCCCACCAAAATAACGTAAACGGTAACAACCTGACTTCATCTTTACACACGGGCAGCAACCTGTGTAACAAACCCCAGGGAAAATAAGGAGATGTGACCTTAACAGAACTAATAGCAAATTAAAACTGCATTATTTGAAATCCCATAACAAGATGTTTACTACACTCCATATCAGAATAAAGAAACTTTGAATCAAAATTTGAAGGATATCAATCTTTTCATCAGCTTCGAGTCATTCAATCAACATTTCACCGTCAATCACGAATGGGGCACAATTTGAGTATCACTTGCCATTAACAAAACACAATTTCAAAATACGTGATTTAAAATATGAAAAATAATCATTCAAAAAAGCTTGAAATAAGAAAACTCAAACAGCGAGCAAGTACATTACATATCACTCCCATTAAATAAGAAAGCCATCTACATGTTTTACCACCCCAATGAAAGAATGAAAAAAAAGAACAACAAAATCAGCAAACTGAAAGAATCAATCAATCTTAAGAGCTCAGTGATATCCACTCAAAAAATTGCACGATGCAAATGAATGAAATTAACTTGAAAAATATTGACGAAGATTTATAATTACGCACCTGAATATTTATATTAGATGCAATGCGAACAGAAAACTAGCCACGGGATTAGGGCACTACGAATGGGAATCGACGCCTTCTTTCCAGTTAGTCGTTTTTCCGGTGAAATATCTCGACATCTATTACGAAGCGCCGGCGCCTCCAAAACGTGGCTTACGGAGGAGCTATACGATACGGGTACGGGGATACGAATTTTCAAAAAATTTAGGGTGCGATTCGTCAAGGATACGTCTGTTTATTTATATTTTATTATATATAATACTTAAAAAAACAAATATATTTTAAAATTTTGTAAATCGAATGTATATAATTCACATTTTATCTAACCCAAAATTTAAACATATTCAATAATTTGATATAATTAAGTAACCAAAATTAATTTAAGTTCCATTAACCTAATATATACGTCATAACAATGATTTCAATATAAAACAAGTGTCACATTGTCAATTTAAATTATATTATATAATAAATTTAAATTGAAATAACATATTTAATACTCCCTCCGTCCATGAGTAAACTTCCCACTTTCCTTTTCGGACCGTCCACGAGTAAGTTTCCCATTCCATAAATGGAAATAACAACTCTCTATTATATATAAACTTTAACCTTCAAACTCACACAATATTACCTAAAATGTCACTCATTCACTTTACTTTTCAACACTATTCATTATTTTATCCCAAAAGTCAACATGTGGCCCACCATATATTAATAAACAAATACACTTTCTTAAACCATTCAACAAAAAGAAATGGGAAACTTACTCGTGGACGGAGGGAGTACTTAATAAGTAGGATTCGCAAGGAGGATTCGAGTATCCGTTAGTGGATTCGCCACGTGGCAGCCGGATTCGCCACGTGGAGAATCCGATTCGCGGATTCAAGAATCGCACCCCTTTTAGGGGGCGGGTGCGAATCCGATACTGCATTATTATATTTTTAGAAGAATCCGTGCATCATAGCGGAGGAGGGATTCCTCCAGGCTCTGATTACTTTTCGCAGTAAGGCTATGATACAGACAAGTTATCTCGCTGCGGAAGGATTATTTTATGGCATGATAACCGTTTTTCTTTTACATAGCAGGCAGCTAAAAAAATATTAGGTGATGCACCTGTTTGTCTAAATTTATTTGAAACATTTTATAAGAAAAATTTGTAAGTTGTTTTAATAATTCTTAAATATAATTTTTAAATAATTCATAAGTTGTTAGAGCGTTTGACTAATACAATTTATACTCCCTCCGTTCCGGAAATTTGTTCACACTAGGGTTTGACACATTTTTTAAGAAAATGAGAGTGTGAGTGTGAAGTTGAATAAAATAATGATAACTTTATACATTATTGACTTTTGTGAGAGAGAATTATTTTCTATTTTTTGGTGTGAACAAATTCCCGGGACGTCCATATAAGGCAAATTCCCGAGAATTAATTTTAATAATATTTTTTATTTTTTAAGTTAAAGTAGAAGTGAGTAGGGGCGGAGGCGGGAGTGGGGTGGGTAGTTGGAGGAGGAGGTGGTTAGGAAATTAAATTTGTATAAATTATAAGTTCTTGGAATTTATTTTATGATCTTATAAGCTGTTAAATATTTTATTTTGTCAAACACATTAATAGTGGTTAGGGTTGTTCACGGAGTTCGGAGAATATTAAACTCGTACCGAAATTTGCACCAAAAAAGAACCGAATCAAAAAAATCATGTTTTTTTTTATGAACCAAATTAACCGTACCGAAAAATCGAATGTGATCGTACCGAATCGTACCATACCAAACCGAATAACCGAATTAAATATGTATAAAATTTATTTTTTATTTATCAAATATTATTATAATGTTATTGTATTCAAGTACAATTATACGATAGCATAAACTCTACTTCTTTTCAGAATACAAACACTATATTATTTATCTTAATAAGTTTTTAAAACGTTAACTTATGTTTAGGTGTATATCAAAATAATTTAAAATTAATTTTTTATTCTTTTAATTTTATTATTTATGTATATTCATTTCTTACAAAAACTTGAATATGGTGTACCCTATGTCAAGAATTACGATCAACGTGATTTTAATATTTCACTTTTCATTCACAAAATATTACAAAAGATTTTTTTTAATATATATTTTATATACTGTATTTTAAATACACTATTGGTGGTGATTTGCATTAATTTTTTAACCATTCATTATCATATAATGTGTTATATTTGAGCTTGTGATGATATATATTGTGGTTGAAGTTGTGTAGTATTCTTGTGAGTATGTATACATCAATATATTTTTTTAATGATTAAAAAAGGAGACAATAATACAAAAACGGTTAAAAAAAATCGTTTCTCCGCTCTGTTCCATACCGATCCGATCCGATTAATTTGTAACTGAAAATCTGCTCTGATCCGTACCAAAAATTAAATATATGTATCGTACCGAATACGGACACGGATACACAAATTTTAAAATAATCGAATTTTGGTACGGACACACGAATTTTGGTATGGACACAGATATTTTCAAATATCTATTTTGATCTGCACCTGAACAGTTCTAAAAGTGGTTATAATCTCAGCCAAATACCCTCTAATTCCTTCATTTATACCTCATGTAAATAAAAAGAGGCATGTAGAATACCCTTTTATAAACAAGTATAAAATTATATTTTATGCAATCATAAATTCATAAATTTCAAATATTCTCATAAACCCTTCAAACGTTTTAATCAATTATTTTATTTCAATTATCATTGGCATGATAAAAAAAGTTCAATGAAACTTATTAAATTTATTGTAGAACGTATTTAAATACTTATTACCTTTCACATATATATACACATATTTGTATTGTACTTGACCCACTCTTAATTAATTCATAAGCTGGTGGACTGAGAGATGACCCATCAAATCAGAGAAGTTTAGTTGGGAATATACATATTTCAAGTTACACAAGATAACTGAATTTTTTTTTTCTAACTTAACCATGTCAAAATGTCATCCACTATAGTAGTCGTAGAAATTAAATTCTTGAAGAATTATTAAATTCAGTACTCAAGGATGATGTTCCAGATGAAGTGAAAGTACGCTCAAAGTATTCCAGGTTGATCTCCATATCTTCTTTATATTTTTCATATTTCTTTCCTTATGCCAATGTTGCTTTGCTCTTAATTTGCTTTCAAGGAAAACTGTTTTGCTTAAGATAAAAATATAATTGATAGTGAAGACTCACCAATTTGTAGTGGTGGAAGCTTTCAAAAGGTTCATATGTGTAACCTTGAGCAACTAGCAATTTTGTTTCAGCCTTTTGTTATCAGTGTCACCCCATGAAAGTGAGAATCAACTGCACATCTATCATTCTTCTCAGCAATGGATGAAATATTAGCATCCTAGTTATCCTTACTAAATTTCTCACAATTAATTCTGCATACCAACCATGCCTCAAACCAGATTGCATGGTTTGCCACACTTCCAATCCCCAACCAAACTTATTAAATTAATTATATTCGTAACATATATAAATTCGAACTTTTAAATGAGTCGGAAATTCTTTTATGGTATAAGAGTCAATAGGCTCACGCCCGGATAAAAAAATTGGGTTCGAATCCCGCTGAAAGTAATTTCACTCATATTAAATGTTCATTTACTACCAGAATACATAAAATTACCGACAACAATTATAAATATACAATGAAATTTCCAACAAAAAATTTCGTAGTAAAAATGCACTACTCTATTATAGTGTCAGCAAAAAATCTCCAGGAGTTTACACTACTTTTTACACTAAAACAGAATATTCCATTAAGATTCCTTACTTTAATTATTAATTTTATCTATTCCATAATAATCTATATTATAATTTATTTGAATGTTATAATATAATAAATTTAATTAAAAATAATTTTCCCTCATCATAATATTGAAGAGGAGAATGACAAATTTCGGAAAAGTTGGTTTGAAAATAGAGATCGCGCTATTGAAATACAAAACAAAAAGGTAGAAGCCCTAAAAATAAAAAACCAACTGAAGAAAGAATCACTTCAATTTCATCAATAAATGCGAGACGATAATGTTTTGAATATAAACTCAGACTCAATTGAGGATCCCGAACGTCGTATGACATTGAAGTTGGAGCAACAACACATTATTCGAAAAAGAAGAGAAGCATACATGGTAACCTCTAGTAATACCGGGATTGGTATGTTTGGAGAATTTCCAGATATTGAGGAATCTGGAACCGGCCTTTCCGATTATTAGAAAATATATTAGTTATTATGTATTTTTATATTGCATGTTTTGATCTTTGTTTTCTATTGTGTGCCTTTTTTTTAATGTAATTTTATTTATTTCTAGTATTTTAATGTAATTGTACCCGTATTGTAATATTTGTATTGCTTTATTAATATGTATTTTTTATTTGACATTACTTTTTAATTTATGACAGTATTTTAATTCATTGCATGTTATTTTTAATTGCTCTATTTTTTTTTTAATTAACTATACAATACACATTTATTTTAGTTGATATAAAAAAATTGAATTAATTAAATAAAAAGTGAATTACCTAGATACAAAACTATAAATATATTGAATATTATTAACACACACACATATATATATATATATATATGTGTATAAACTAAACTAAAAAAAAAAAAAGTGGTGTCCACAAACAGTGGAACGCCACAAATAGCGTTGATTTTGGGGGAATGGCGTGGACTCCATTTTACCTAGTCCACTTTACCATTTGGCGTCACCGCTGGAGGCTAAATTTGCCCACTTACACCAATCATTGGGACGGCTGGAGTTGGTCTAAGTATAGCAAATCCCTCACATCTCCAAGCGGGCTCTTTTGAGTTGATGGATGAACCAAGTGCTTGTTCCAAGTAAATTTGCAACTTGAATAACCTAAATCTGACATACTACAAAAATTAAGGGGCTCTTGGTTAGCCACTCTTCAATGGTAATAGGAATGAAATTGAAAATTAGTGTAATTATGATGGTTAATGAGAACAAAATCACTACCACCTCTCCTAAATAAGGTAATCACTACTCCATTTTGATTACTCTATTCTCTTCCTACAATCATCTTCCTCAATCAATCCCCCATTCCTCCACCAACAACCATTTGTTTTCTATTTCTATTCCAAAATTGGGGCATGCCACTAACAATGGAGTCACAATTGTAACAATTTTTTCCCCAACATATGATTTTTATTATGAGGGCATAAATGGAAAATAATTTTCATTCCCATTACCATTGAAGAATTGCTAACCAAGCGCCTCCTAAGATCTTCTCTATATAAAGATATCTACCAGTTTGCATGTGAATATCGATTGTGAATTTCGTTTTATTGATGTTCCAAACTATATCTAAAGAATGACGCATGATAAGTTCACTTAACAAAAGATGATGGAAAAACTCAAGTTTATAAATTGAATTATAATTTAAATTGGCGAGATTTGAGTCTAGGATTCCAAAATATTCCTTGCTACTAGTGTTTTAGAGATTCTTTCAAGAAAGCTCGATAATTCCCCACTTGACCGTTGGGCTTTCAGTCGGGTGGGATATAAATTGGGAACGTGTAAAATGAAAGACACTTGTCAAAGAGAGACAATAAAATTCAAACCACAAGACAAATTTTCACAACATTTAAGTGGAACTTTGTTCCACTTAAAATGCGAACCTTCCCCACATTCCATAGGGCTTACCACTCGTGCCCATGCACTTATTTTTTTGAAGTTTGTATTATATTCCCTTCTATTCATTTTTGTTTTCCACTTTCAAAGTGGCACGAATTTTAATAAATGAGTTATTTATTAATATTTGTGGATATAGAGTTGTTTTTGTGGATATAAAGTAAGGTAAAAGGGTCCTTTCAACTTTTTAAAGGGTAAAGTTAAAATGATATGTTTATTTTTCTACTATTTTGGGAAAGAGATCGAGAAAATGAAAAACAAAAAAAACCTTCCTTTTATGATAATATGGATAATCTAAAATGAATCAGAGAGAGTAATAGACAAGGGTGTAGGCATAGAACATGGACTAAAATACATTGATTGGAAAGTAAACTATAGACCCAAGAACTAATATTTAGACATAAAAATAAATAATTAACAGCGTAGTTTTAATTGTTAGAGTCTACAAATGACGAAGAAAGGGGGTGGAAATGAACTTATCGAAAAGAATAGATAATTTGAATCATATGCCCAAATTTTTACAATGACAAAGAAGGGGTGGAAATGAACTATATATTGAAAAGAAAAGATTAATTAAATTGAATCATGATTCCCAAATTTTATCCACTCGCGTTATTCAGACTTATTTAAACTTGTCCTGAAAACTCATTCACATGAACAATTTTAATATCGGACAACAAAATTTAAAAGTTTGCAACAATACAATCCACGTATGTCGGGTGTATTTGCAAATACTATTCATAGCTTAAAAGTATTTTTTATAAATTAAAACTGTGAGAGAGCTGCTTTAGAAATGAGTCATTTTTATCTTTTTTATTGTTTTTGCAAACAACCTCTTAACAAACTATGATGATCTTCTTGAACATTCATCATAATTATCAAATATTTATAAATCACAATGAACCCAAGTTTTATATAATACTCCTTCCATTCAAATTTGATTTCTCATTTGATTTTGACACGAGTTTTAAAGTGGAGAGTTATTTATTAATATTATATGTAATAAAATTGTTTTTGCTGATGGTAAATAAAATGGAATAAAATAATTTTTCAGTGACATTATGATAAGTAAACATAAGTACTTACGAAATGAGAAATTTAGTAAGGGTCGGACATTTTTGTCAAACAGAAAATTAAGTTAGGAATAGAGAGAGTATTATTTTCACGTCATTTATATAAAAAGTCTGCAAAATATATTGTGAACCAATTTTAGCGTGTAATTGACATTTTATGTCTATTTCTAAAAAGTATTAGTTATGCTATTAAAAGATATTTCCTCCCTCTCAAATCAATTTTTACACTTTTTTTATTTGTTCCACATTAGTTCTTCACACAAAAGAATAGAAAATTTACTCACAAACCTTACCCTCATAATATACGCTTATTTACCATCAATATTATTATCTTTTTTAACACAACGAAACCACATCCGCTATAAAAGAATTATATATATCTATAAAAAGATGGGTTAATTGCAAATAAAATCACAACCTTTTTGCAAATTGCAATCTAATCTAAACTTTTGAATCTTGCAAACAAAACTCCAATTTAATATTTTGTTGCAATTCGAACCAATAAATTATTGTTCGAAAATGATGTTTCACTAACTCGACAATGAATAATTAATTGTATTAATATGTTTAAATTGGTTCGGATGACAAAACATTATTAATCATCATTTTTGGGCAGCTTGAAATCTGTCATTTGATTAAAATTGCTAACAAATTTAAAGTTGAAGTTTTATTTGCAACGGTTCAAAAGTTTAAATTAAATTACAATTAGCGAAAATGTCGTGATTTTATTTGCAATTAATCCTAAAATGATTTGAAATGTTCTTACTTTAATAAAGCGAAAAATACCTATTTTTCAATGTATGTGTTTAAATCAGTGTAAAAATTAATTTGGAACAAAAATAAATAAGAACAATTAATATCATTTTTTGTTATAGGAAGAAAATAATTTACAAGAGTTTAAATTTAAAAAAAACACTATAAATATCCATTTTTCCAATCCAATTCCTCACCGTCAATATATAAATTAATAGATACACTTATACTAATTTTTTTCTTGTTACACAACTGTGTACTGTTTACTACTGTTGTGTAGTATTGTATCACATGCTATGAAATATGTAGTATAACACTTTATAACAGGTGGAACAATACTACACAGCAGATGTGAACATAGACTAAACCCATTTAAACATTCACGTAAAACTTCTCATTAATTTAATCTTCATAGATTACAGTAAAATATGTAATAAAAAAAGATGTCCGAATCTATCAACTCATGTGATTTGAGTGCTTCTTCCCTACAAAACGTGTGCTTCCCATATGATATCCCATTGTGACAACATAAGTACCACAAAATATGATCAAAGCTGTCCAAAAGTACAACCTTATACTACAAAAAGATTGTGTCAATTAACGGCTGCATCTACGTTTCTAATCATCATCAATGGGATTGGACGTTTTCACAAATCTTCCCTGCAAAGATATCATTAACTCTAATTAATTAATTAGCACGTGCATGTAAACTAAATTAGATTCTTATTTTTTTTTTAATCTAATCACAATTTATTAACTTTTACATTGCCTTGTATCATTTATAATTTTTAAAATTGGACAAACGAGAACATTTTCCCGAAATTTAAAATGAGCTTCGACTAGTGACCACCACATCAATAGGTTGTCAAAATATACATGTTATAATTCATTTACATAAAATAATTGCATTTATCCTAAGAAGAATTTTATATATGCTCATAAATACACATCCCAAAAAACAAAACAAAACAAAAATCAAAACTGAAACCTTCATTCACTAAGCAATAACTGGCATTTGCTGAATTAAAAACCAAGAACTATTTTTTAGAATTCAGTTGTCTGGATTTTGCAACAAAAACAAAAAAAAAAAAAAGAAGGAAAAGAGAACATATAGTACCTTCGATCGTGGCCGTTGATCAGCATTAAGTTTTGTGGTTTGATATTTGGGTTTTTTGGAGAAAAGACACGCACACCGCTTTTCCTTGTTGCGTAGCACTGGTACTCCTTTCTCTGGGAACAAATCTGTCTGCGCCAACCTCACCTACACCCAACCAATCATATCTCATTATTCGCATACTCCAAAATCGTTATTGGGATTCCAAAACCTCGTTTCAGGAGATCCACTCATTACAAAAATCTTAATCCATGTTTTTTATTTTCAAGTCATCACAATTAATTTTTCCTTCTATAAATATTAGAAATAATACTTTATATATTAATAAATTTTTTTTTTTTTTAAACCATCTTTTATTTTATACCCTTTTCCCCCAGAAACTTGCACATTTCTATAGACACATTTTTTAAGATTTTTTTTAATAAAGTAGTGACATATGAATAAATGTGTATATTTTTGTGAATGTTCATGCAAATCAATGTTTTTTTATGGAGTGTATAAGTTATTTTGGGACGGACCAAAAAAGAAGTTGACAAGTTTCTCAAGGATGGAGAGAATAATTATTAAACTTTTCGTTCAATTTTACTAGACATATCTTTTTTTTTATGTCCAATTTTACTGTGCATGTTTCCTAAAAATAAAATATTTTACACTATGAATTTACAACCCACTTACTTTTACACACAATATACCAATTTTCTTAAAATCCGAATTAAATTAAATAGGACTAGCAAAAAAGAACAGAGTTAATATTTTCTACAAAATTCAGCATCTTGACCTACATATATTAATAAACAAATCTTTTTTTTAAATAAATAACAGTAAAAAAAAAGTGAAAATTTTATAGTCATGACGAGAGGGAGTAATAGTCATTCACGAATAGTATGCCAGTTTTTTGAATTTGTATTCTGGGCCGGGGAGAAGGAATACTGTTGTTAATTACATTAGTATTATTAAATTAAGTTCAATAAAATTGTGAAAAGACAAAAATAGAGAATAAATTAAATGTTTTTTTTACTGGCTTTTTAATGTTGACAAGTCTCTAGATTCATCATTCAACCGGCTTAATTATTTTTTATATCTAAATATCTATGACCCTACTCATGCAATAATTAAAACAGATAACTCTATTAAATAATGCTACAAATATGCATTACTACCGTGCCGTACCCACCCAAGCTTTATAAACTGCATTAATTACAGACCAAGAATAATACACCAAGATAATAAATCAAACAAAAAGCAACTTAAATAATGTTGCATTTAATCATAGTTTTTATTCATGCAATTTTTTTTTGACAATTTAATCACAGCTTTTAAATTTAATTTTACAATTCTGTGTTCAAATTGTTTTCATGATTCAATACACCAACTGTATGATCCATCAACATATGTGACATGACAATGCAAACTCTTTAAGTTGTCGAAAAAAAATCTTGTTATCGAATCAAAAAAAGATGTGACAAATTGCAAAAGATTAAATACCATCAAAACTCATATCAACTTGATTCTGAATGGTCCCTGTCCCCCCAAAAAAAATCACTTTGATTTTTTTAAAAGGAAAAAACCACTTTGATTTTGAATGGTCACTTATTTCTTAAAATCAAAGTACTTATTTTTAAATTATTTCAGTTATTTTTACTAAATATTTATAATTATTAGCATTAAACAGTTACATGTATTCAACTGATAGCATTTAATGAAAACAGCCGAAATAGTTACTTTTGCTGTCTTTTAATAAATTTTACAGGAGGGAGTGCACATTTTTTTTTTGTCAAAAAACTAGTATTATATTGACTATATATTAACCCGTTAGTTAAAAGTATTTTGAAATAAATTGGATATTATAAAAATATTTTATTTTTGGAGCGTGGGCCGTCTTATTAAAGAATGGTGTGAATAACTTTTGAAAATATACTGCATTTTATTGTGGAAAAACTGACTCTTTCTAAATCATTTGCCAACAGATTAACAGCAGTAAAATATGACCCGTAAAAACACGTGGCATTCCCTCAAGAACAACTATTAACCGAACAGACAAAAACAAACTGCATTAAACTGAACAGACAAAAGCAAACAGTTGAAAATCAACACTCATTTATCCGTTCAGATGTGAAATTACGTACTTGGACATCATTTCCGGCCGACTCAGCTCCCGGAGCATCACCGGCGAACGGCGAACCCTTATTGGACCACGCCTTCAAAACGTCGTCGTAATCCAGCTTCAAACGAAGCCCCGCACTCGGCAAAGCAATCACAGAATTCTTCTTCTTCTCGGGAATCTGTTGCGTAATCTCGGCCACATTGACACAGGGAAACCTCCACCAATCCCCTTCATCCACGTGTCTCATAGCCCTCACCCCATACCCAAACTCAAACCCCAAACCCACCACAGCCACAGGGTACCCATTGCAGCAGGGGCTCACCTGCGCGCTGTCGCAGGTGATTGCGCCCCCCATGATGCTATCAATTCCCCCCTCTTCAATCTCCTCATCTAAAATCGACTCCGCACTAAAATCGTCATCGTACACTTCTCCATAACTAAAAACTCGCGATTCGACCTCGCACGCTTTCTCGAACGAATTAAAAAAGCGCGACTCTGTTTTCTTGAGTGGGCCCTGCAGTAGAAACCCGTGGTCGACGGAATGAGAGAGAAAGGGGGGGCTTCTGTTATCGAGTGATTTTGGAGGGTTTTTGAGAGGGAAGATTTTGGGGTAAACTGTGGAAAGAATGGCGGCGGCTTCATTGTAGGTTTGATTGGGCCTTTTTCGAGGGGTTCGGGCTTTTCTAGTCAAGATTGAACGGGGGGAATTTCTTGATGATGATTCAGACAGAGAGGGAGAGGGAGATGATGATGAATTTGAAGGGGAGGTTGAGAAAATTGTGGGGGGTTTGATTTTGATGAGGTCGAGATTCAAACTGTAACAAGAAGACATCCTTTTTTGACTAAGAAATCAGGAAATCAAGAAACATTTTTGAGTTGGGAATTGGGGATTGGTGGCAGAACCCTAAATAAACCCTGTCTGAAAATAGAAGTGTGCTCAGGATTAATGAAACCGAAGTTTTGGAGTAATATAAAAAGGGGAAAAGGCCAAACTTCTAACTAAGCTGGAAATTAAAATAGAGGGGTACTATAAAGTCAGAAGGTTTATATTACTGCTTTGAAAGCATCGACGCATAGAAGAAAAGGTGTCTTATATTGCAAGAAATTAGAAAAGACCATGTACTTTTATAAAGATGAAAAAAAAACCCAGAAAAAGAAAGTTTTTTCCAGTTTTGAGGTATACCAAAAGAAACCCCAGAAATCTTGAGGAATAGGTAGATGAGAGAGAGATAAGATGGAGAGATAGTGGGGTGAGTACAGAGAGAAGTCACGGGAAGGGGCAGACAAAGTTTTAGGATCAACTGGCTGTATCTCTCTCTAAATAGGATGGAAGGTGGGAAGAGTGGAGATGAGAAGAGAACAGAGGAAGAGACAAGGCAGCGCTTGGCTTTGGCTTCTGCAATTGTTTATAGGTAAGTGGACCACATTCTTCTCTTCGCTTTCTACCTCTATTTTTACATTGAAATATACATTTTGTGATTATAGGAAAAAGAATAATCCAGAGTGGATTTTGTGATTAGACAGTTGGATGAAATATACCTTGAATATGTCACAATAACATTTTAAAAGGCTGGTGTCTCATATTATAAAACGGTCTCACACAATTTTTTGTCAATAAACAATTGCATGATAAAAGTAAGTGTAAAACCAATCACATTTTGAATAATTAAGTGATGGATGAAGAGTGATAATAAAGTGATTGTTTCATCAAACGAAATGGACATATTGTTTGTAAATAGACAAATAAGGCAAGTGAGCATATCTTTTGCAGATAGACAAATAAGACAATTGAACATACTTTTTTTGTGGACTGATGAAGTATATGAGATTGTTTTACATATGAATCTCATTTTGTGATGTCATTTTTCATAAAATTGACCTTAGTAAAAAATCTTCATGTCATGACCTGTCATTGCTGGTTGTTTAGTTAAAAGTCTCTAATGATAAAAAATAATATTTTATGTTATTAAAGATTGTTTCCTATCATTAAAAACTTTTAACTAGAGAAATAATAATGACTTAATTATTGTTGCTAAAGTTTTTTTTCTTTTTTTTTTTTTAGTGAATTGCAAGTTTGTAAATATATTGCCCTAAAATTGTAAGCCTGTAAAGATAATGTTCTATATTTGCAAATGCCTATAAAATATTGTCCTAAAAAAAAATCCCAAAGCAAAATAAATGGATTTATAAATTCATATGGTTGTGTAATGTCCCTCAGCGCTCAATTTATAAAAATGATCAAAATAACCGCAGCAATTATATATATTAATTGAAATCAACAAGCTCTGAATTCAAACACAGAAACAAAAACGACACCCAACTGATACTTCTTGGAATTCAAATTGCAACGGACATAACAGTTTGAATCATAGGATTTGAATTTCATGAATTTTCAAATCCTATTTTTTACTTGTAATTGTGTGAATTTTCAATTTCTTATGAAAATACTTTCCACAACGTTTGCAAACTTCATCAATCACCATATTTCTTTGAACCTAACAGGGAGTACGTTTCTTGCCTCCTTCCACAGAAATTACTTTATTTTCGGTGCCACATATTAATATATACTCCAAATCCATTTCCATAGACGAAAGAGAAGCCAGCATTCATCTTGTCCTGATTCTTTATGTTCTTTGTTGCACGAAGGGTGACTAAGTTTCCATATTATTAGGAAAATAATATAAATTAATTAATTTTACAATTTTTTTATAAGTTTGGAGTTTTAAATGAAATGTAATTTTTTTCATTGTATCAAATCAAACACATTCTGAATCTACAATTTTATTTTAATTGAAGCAAAACCCATTGCATTATAATAATATGCATAGTTAAAATTTATGAGAAGTCAACCCTTATAAATTAAAAGTCTAAATAATTTTTTTAATATATATAGTAGTAGAAAATTTTAAAAATTCAAGGGGACGAGGCAGAGGGTTGAATTTCCTGAATGTTTGTGTTTATTTTGACTATTACCTTTGGGTTTCATGATCCCATTTGTCTAAATGAGCCCCATTTTTGTTTTGGCACATGTTATTTTGCATTAGTCTTTCTGTTAACTACACTATTAGAATGAATACACTATTCGGTGTTCGGAAATTGAAATTTTTTCAAGTTTTTGGGGAAAAAAAATTAAACATAGTGAAATTGAAAAAAAGAGTCGAATTTTTTTTCGAAAATTTTAAAAAATTTGAAAAAAATAGTCGAGGATAGTGTATTTTTACAAAAAGGCTAGTGCAAGTAACCGTGACCTTTTGTTTTCGTTCAAGCCCAGCTTGTGGGTTAAGTGCTTAGGCTTTGGGTCCATTTTAGACTTCTTTGAGGGCCCAGATTATTTGCACTAACCTCACTATCGAATGAATACAAAAATCGAAATTATTTTAATTTTTTGAATATATATTTTTTCAAATATAATGGAATCTGCGATATTTTGAAGAAAAAAAATCGAATTTTATGTTAATAAAAAAAATTAAAGAAATTCAATTTAAAAAAAAAAAAAAAAACAGATAGTGTCTTTACCAAAAAAAAATAAAGAACTAATTCAAATAATCGTGGCTTACTTCGTTTGCTTAGGCCCATGCCTTTGTGGTTTGGGCTTTTTACTCTTCACCCTCTTTGGGTTGTTTATAGTTTTTATTCGTTTTTCCAATCGAGTGCGGTGTTCCTTTGTTTTCTTTTTCCTTTTCAATAATATCATCTAATAATGCACCCGAAGATTCTTAAATTATCAACGTTCATATAAAAAAAAGGCAAAAACTTATATGAGACCGTCTCATGGCATGAGACAACACAAATTAACACCTACCCCTACCAAAGTGTTAATGAGTCAATGCCCTAGTTACACCAATTCTCATTGTCTCATGTCATGAGACGGTCTCATACAAGACCTACACTAAAAAAATATCTTGCAGTATTAATTTTTGCTTCACAAAATCTTTTAATCCTTTAAACAAAATAAAAACATACTGCACTTAAAACTCTTGCCCATCAACATTTATTTGGAAAGACCTTTAAAAGGGCCCACGTAAAATTAAAATTAATATTTTAAGGGTTCTTAAAAAAAATTAAAGTTCTTTCGAAATAAACGTTATATATACTTCAAAAACCTATATTATGCCTAATGTACTCCGTATATATTCGGAACCATGGAGATAAATACGCAGTTTAAATTTTTGAATAATATAAGAAAATCAAATATGTTGCGCATTGGATTCAAGCATGTTGTAAGATCTATCCATAAGGGTATCTTCTAGATCTTTGGTTTTCAAGCTCCGCTAATCCTGACTTCCCCTCAGGCCTCAACTTATTAGTTGAGATCTCCGTCAACCAAATACTCATAAATAAAAGCTAACTCTCCAGTGCACTAGATATATGGTGCACTTATTCAACAGTTGATCTTGTTTACATTGAAAATTTTATTTCAATTACATTGAAAAATTTACACTAAAAATTGATTTTCAGTGTAAACTTTTCAGTGCAATTGAAACAAACTTTTTAGTATAAACATGATCAACTGTTGAGTGAGTGCACCGTACATATGAGAGTTTGTCTTAAAATAAAAACCTCTAAGTCTTGAAAAATTAAGTTTTCTATACATTTCAATTTATTTATGACATTGTGTTTTATCAAATGCAAGTTTCCTAACATAAACTATTGAAAATAACATGCTATATATGCATACATATAAAAACATGTGGCTAGACCAAAAATAGTAGCATATAAAATTCATACAGCCGACCTCATAAGAGTTGGCTGATGGCGCAATTTATTGTTGAAACCAAATGAGGTAACACACAATTAAATTCATGTTTTGTTAAAAAAAAAAAAAGCTAAGTATATTAAAATTTAGCTTTGGAGGCGTCTGGTTAGTAATTCTTCAATGGTTATGAGAATGAGATTAAAAATTAGTGTAATTATGATGATTCATGAGAACAAAATCATTATTTTTCCTCCTAAATAAGGTAATCACAATCCATTTTTATTACGCATATCCCCTCCTACAGTCATCCTCCTCAATCACTACCCTATTTCTCCACCAACAACCAGTTGCTGTCAACTTTTATTCCAAAATTAAGGCATAACACTAGCAACACAATCATCATTGGAACAATTCATCCCCCAACATATTAATTTTATTATAGGATATAAATAAAAAGTAAAATTTTATTCTCATTTACCATTGAAGTGTTGCTAACTAAACGTACCCTTAATTAATTTCCAATAAGAATGGATATGTAATTGATAATGGTGATCAGCAATGAGTTTGGAAATACTTTGTGAGTATTGATAACAGTTTAGAATAACTATTCAGCCATATATACCATGCATATCCCGTTCAATTCTTTCTAATTCTCTCTCCCAAACATCTCAACCCATGCATGTGTTGTGCTTTTGAATTGCCCATCCATTTTTATTTGATTATTTCAACGCAACATAATAAAGAGTTGCCAACGAAATTTATTGAAATGGCTACAAAATTTTCAACAAAAATTTTTAGGGAGAATTACTTACAAAATATTATACATCTTCGTTGTGTAAATTTTTATAGGCAAATTGCTTGTAGGTAATTGAGTACTTAGAAATTTCATTTTGTAGGTAAATTATTTGTAAATTAAGGAATGAAGATGCCTACATATTTAAAAAAAAAAAAAAAATAGGCAAGTCATTGGTAATTTCACTAAAGAAATTTTTCGTTGGAAATTTTTTTAGATAATTCTTTATTGAGTATGTATAGAGTGAAATTGGTTTATATATGAATCATTGAAGGGTATTAGTTGTTTTCACTGAAGAGTATTAGTTGTTTTTACTGAAGAGTATTACTGGTTTACACTTAAGAGTCTTAGTTCTTTTTCACTGAACAACTAAGACTTTTTAGTGTAAATCAGTAATACACTTCAGTAAATACAACTAATACCCTTCAATGAAAACAACTAATACCCTTCTGTGATTCATGTATAAACCAGTTTTACTCTATACTTTGTCATCTTTATTTTCTTGTAATATTTGTTGTATATATACTTGATGCAGAATTATATCTTGAGGTACCTTGGCATTAATTTTTGAGTATGTATAGAGTGAAAAAAATTTATACATGAATCATTGAAGGGTATTAGTTACTTTCATTAAAGAGTATTAGTTGTTTTCACTGAAGAGTCTTAGTTTATTTTTAGTAAACAATTAATACTCTTAAGTGAACACAACTAATACACTTCAGTTAAAATAACTAATACTCTTAAGTAAAAACAACTAATATACTTTGATGGTTTATGTATAAACCATTTTCACTCTATATTTTGTCTTAATTTTTCACTCAATATCCCTTTTTTAAAGGAATTTAATTAAAGCAGCACATGACTGATATTCAATAGTAAAAAGAAAAAAAGGCCAAGAATCATAGTACTACTATTTAATTACTTGGAAGTGGAGCTTGAAAAATGAATCCAAATATCTCGAAAGTGTAAGAGGGGAAATAAGATTAGGTGAAAGAGGTGAGGCATCTCAATCGCATTGAAAAGGACGCGAGGGGTAACTAACTAGTAATAATACAGAATGATGCCTACTCTGCAACAACAACTCTCTCTCAACCAAACCGTTAACTTCTTCTTTCTTTTTTATGTTTATGATATTTTCACGGATCGTATACTCTCACTCATCCCTATTAGTATATACTCTTTTAGGGGATAACATATACACCTTTCCGGATCAATTTGCACACTTGTAAGAGTATATTTAAAAAAAAAAATGCATTTTTGAGTAAAATAGTGAATTATGGATAAATATATGTATACTTTTATAAATATGCACACAAATCAATGTATTTTTTTTTATAAGTGTACAAGTTCTTGTGGAACAGATAAAAAAAAAACAAATGTGCAAGTTTCTTTGAAATGGACCTAGTATTTTTTTTTAAAGGAAAAAAATCACCTTTTTTTTTTAAAGAGAAAATTCATTCATAAAATTGGAGAACATGGGATTTTCAACCCTTACACAAGATCAAGGAAAAAAATTCACTTAAGAGCTCTATTTTTAGGTTGAGTCTCAATTTTAGGTATCGATTTTAAAATGTTTCAAATGAGGGTCTAAATTTTATTTGGCAAAAGTATAAAGTGAAAATGGTTCACACATACATCATTTGAAGTGTATTAGTTGTTTTCACTAAAGAATATTAGTTATTTTTTTACTAAAGAGTATTAATTGTTTTCGTTGAAGGGTACGAAAAATATTAATTGTTTAAGTTAATAGAATTAATTGGTTACATTAAATGGTTTATGCATGAATCAGTTTCACCTTATATTTTTTTTTTCTCAATTTAAAAATCAATTTAATTCATTCTATCTCAATTCAAGCCCCAATTTTTTTTACTTCATTTCTAATTATGTACATCACTCTTTTTTTTTTAAATGTTAAGTTTATTTTTTCTTATCTACTATTTGTTTAATATATTTTACGTTTTTTAATTTTTCACTTTGTTGATAAATCCCAAAACAATTATTATAAGTGTTCAAGTTTATTGCCCAAATTTTCAAAATAATTTAGGGGACGTTTGGTTTGTTGGAAGGAAAGAGAATAGGAATAGTAATGATAGTAGTGAGGAATTGAATAGCTATGGTCTTTAAAATTATATTGTTTGGTTGATAATGAGAATCACTATCATAGTCATTAATTTTGTTTGGTATATTATAATTATTTAGGAATAGAATCGGGAAAATATAAAAATAGAGAAAAAATGGGTGCATATCATTTTTTTAAGAATGAATGAAGGAATGAAATTATGAAAGTCATTCCATTGAAAATCATGAGGAATGGGTGGTTCCCCAATTTTTAGATATGAGGCTACTGTAGTAGGTATCAAAGTGTTCAACCAAACACTCTTTTTTAATTTCATTCTCATTCCCTAATACTAAAGTCCTCCACCAAAAATGCCCTTACTTTTAAAATTTGAAACGAAATATTATTATACTTTGAATTTTTTATTAAAAATTTGAATTAAAGATAAAATGGATCCAACCTTAAATTGAGACAAAAATAATAAAATTGGATCTTAAGTTAAGGAAAAAAAATCAAAATATAAATCTTGATTCGAGGGATTTCAAAATTGGGATTCAGCTAATAATTGGACTCTCGTATAAAATCTTTTCTGAAAGTTAGAATAAGCTGCGTCTTTAATAAAAATAATTGTATTCCCGTTTCTTTAAAGATTTAATAATAGTTTTTTGTGTTTTGCGAGAAAATTATTAAACCGTGCATAATAATTGAAATATACATATTCAATTTGAATGTGAAATTAACTGAACTCCAAGTGAACCACCTAAAATAAATCATTTAAAAAAAAGTCTCACTATTCAAATCCCAAAATTCTCTAAATATACCTCATTATTTTAAAGACAATAATAGATATATATTTAAATAATAAAATTATATGAAGTTTAGATATTCAATTAAAAAATTATTTGAAATCTGAAAATTGATTTTTTTTTTAAATTATATCTTCCAATTAAATAATTCAATTAAAAACAAAATCCGATTTGAAAAAAAATTAGAAAAACAACTAAAATTTTAAAAATAAATAGATTAAAAAAACCTTCAAAACTAAATAAAATTTAATTAATTTTTTAAGTTAATTATTTACGATGATTGAATTGACTTTTATAAAATATTTTTCTAATTTTATTTGACTTTAACCTTTTCCTTTTGAAGTTTTTTTATTTTGATTTTGAAGATTAATTTTATTTTATTAATTATTTACAAATTTATCTAGTTTTTTATTTTTAGATTTATATTTTTAATTAATTTTTTCAATTTATTTTATTTTCTAAAATATTATTTATATTTTATTTATTTTTAAATATTTTATTGTATTCCCGTTATGATTTTTTGAGTTTAGAGGATTTTGGGGTTTGAGTAGTGAGACTCTTAAAAAAATTATACTTCCTCCATTCTACAATTATTTGCACATTTTTCTTATTCATCTATCCAACAATTTTTTATACACTCAAAAGAGGAAACTCTTTCATTAACTCAACTCTCGCATTATTCACATATATATAAATATTGACATTATTTTTTATCTTTTGAACCCAAAATACATTCAATCCAACCAATGATTTCACTTTAAAAGTGGTTAATAATATCAACATTATTTAATTTTAAAAACACATATCACTCTATACAGTCTTTTAAAATTTGATCTCTGGTAATATTTAGTAGCTTGTTTTTTAGTTTTTACATACCTTCGTTGAGAATGCTCTTTTCCCTCTGATGGTGTGGGCGGGGGCATAGTTAGCTATACCAAATTAAAATTCAACTTTAGAAAATTGTCTCCTTACCTATGAATATGATGAGAATCTTTATTTAGGAAAGAAGATGTTCAATTTCGCTAATGCAGAGCTAGAATTGGCGAGATTCAAATTGAAGAAGAAGAAGAATGCGGTTGAAGCGAGCGTGATTTTTTTCTCCTTAGAAATGATAAGATTTGAGAACTGGTGAATTTTTTTTCTCAATTTTGTATTTATAATTTTACATGATTTTAGCAATTTTACTAATATTTCTAACACACTATTTGAGATATATATATTAATGTTTTTGGAAGAAAGAGGGTCTACACTAGTGTATTTTTTTATTCTGTACGTATCCATTCCTGATAACGAGTTGAGATACTGAGTGGTGGGATTGAGCCCACCTTGTGTTGGTCATTTGGGCTAATAAGACTTTGGAACGCACCTAAATATCTCTAGCCCTAGGTATATTTAGGATGTCTCATCTCTTTCTTTCCTTGAGACGTTTTTTTCTTTGTGACTATTGTAGCAACTGGTTAGAGTGAAAAGAGAGTCGATGGAGAGTAACCGATATTTAGTGGATTTTGGTTTTTTTCCTATACTCCGGTTTCGATTTTCAGACAATCTGAGTCCGTCATTCCACAGAGTACGTGTGAGGTGTGTGAGAAAAAGATCCAACACTGAATTATGAGCCCGTGAAACTTAGACTTAATTGAAGATATGAATGAAGTTGATTGAATATTGATGTGTAAAATAAAATTTATTAGGAGTCCTACATAATTTTGTATGTGCGTGTGTTTGAATTCATGTTAGCGTGAGTCGACATCGTTAATTTTAATTTGTGAGAGAAAATGTATGTGAGGTGCAATTAGTCGTAGCCAGCAACACATGATTGTGTTACAGGGTGTTTTAATTCATTAAATAATTTAACATTTTGTGATTATTATATTCTTGGGATTTATGACTACTCCGTGTGTGAAGACTAATCTGGTTACTACACTAATTACGGAAAATAAAATTATCCATTTGTTTAGATAACTATTTAATTAATTCTTGGTCAATTTGGTGTTGAAAATATAGAGGAATTACTCGAATTTGATTGGGCATGTTTGTATGTTATACATGAACCTATTAGTCAAACTTTTAAAAAATTTAGTGACGATTATTTATTTTTTATATTTTGAAAAATGATACTCCCTCCGTCCACGAAAAGTATGTTCAAACCAAATTGGCACAGGTTTTAAGAACAATTAATAAAATAATATAAAAGTAGAATAGTGTAGTGTGAAAAGTGCACTCTGGTGGGCCCTGTTACTTTAATTAGGGAGTACTTATCATTTAAGTACTCCCTCCACCACCAAAAAATGACTTCAAGATTGGTGGGAAACTTAAATCTGAAAATACATTGCATTTTTCAAATTTTTTACTGTTCCAATTTTCAAATTTCCCCCCACCTATTACAAAACTTACAATAAATACAGTTTTACAGCATTAATGATCATTCATTACAAATTTCACCTAACACAAAAACACCAAAATGAGATCAAAAACCCCAAATTTAACAATTCAAGTGAAGACTAGGGTGGCTCAGTTTCTTCTTGAGAACTCTGAGAATGGGAGATTGGTGAAGGGCAAAATAAATGAGGTGGCTTCATTGTTCAACATCTCCAGGAGGTCAGTTGGTTCCATCTGGACTGCAACAAAGAAAAAAATAGCAGAAGGTGAGGCTGTTATATTTTCAAAAACAAAATGGAAGAGTCATGAAGATAAATTTCAGATGGATGTAGAAAAACTAACTAGCCTACCTGTTCGAAAGAGATGTACAATCAGAAGAATAGCTAAAAATATGGATGTAAGCAAAAGTTTGGTGGCCACTTGGATCAAAAGGGGTGATATTAGGCCACATACTAATGCCATCAAGCCTACTCTAACAGATGAAAACAAGCTTCTCAGGTTGAAATTCTGTTTGAGCTCACTACAATATGATAGAGCACTCAACACTATCAAGTTCAAGGCAATGAAAAACATTGTTCATATTGATGAAAAGTGGTTTTATATGACACAAGAGACTGCCAAATGCTACTTGGCTCGAGATGAAGATGATCCATATAGAGCATGTAAGAGCAAGAGATACATCACAAAGTTAATGTTTATGTGTGCTGTATCTAGGCCACAATATGCAAGCAATGGGGATCTCATTTTTGATGGGAAAATAGGGTTATTTCCCTTCATCAGAAAAGAGCCAGCCAAGAGGAACTCAAAGAACAGAAGAAAAGGCACATTGGAGACTAAAGCAATTGAAGCAATCAACAAGGATGTCATAAAGGAGTGCATAATAAACAAGGTACACTACAAATCCATACACTATCAGAAAACTATCATCATTTAGTGTTTCAAACAAAGCAAGTATCCAAAACACCAATACAATTGTTTGTTGGTTACATTGCTTGCATCAGATTTTACCAGCTATAAAAGAAAAATGGCCAGCAATATGCAGTAAGGAGATATTCATTCAACAAGACAATGCCAGGCCACACATCAAGAACAATGATGTTGATTTTAGAGCTGCTGCAAGCTCAGATGGATTCAATATCCAACTGGTTTGCCAACCAGCTAATTCCTCTGATACAAACATCAATGACTTGGGATTTTTTAGAGCTATTCAGAGTTTGCAAGTAGATACTGCAGCATACAACATGGATGAGCTTGTAAACAGTGTCAATATTGCATATGGCCAACTAACACCCATAACATTGAATAGTGTTTTTCTTAGTCTACAGAATTGCATGATTGAAACTATGAAATGCAAGGGGCACAACAATTACAAGATTCCTCATATGAACAAGGAAAGGTTGTTGAGAGAAGGAACACTACCAGATTGCCTACAAGTTGATGAGCTACTAGTCAAAGAATGCATTGATTACATAAGACAACCTGGAAATGATAGTGTTTGTGCATATGATGTGGAAAGTTTAGTGCAAGAAATTGGGTGGCTTGCATGATCAGTTTGCAAGGAAAATCAGTTTGCATACTATTTTGAATTGTTTACAGCATAAACATTAGACATATAATGTCATGTTTAACTTGTAAACAAGTATGGGTCAATCATTTTGTACTATTTGACTCTTAGAATTATGAATGGAAACAAATCTTTTGCTAATAAGGTCTTATGAATCACAATATACCAACAGGGAGAACAGGGAGCATGCAAGAATAAGCATGAAAATATCAAGAATAAGCACTGATTTCATTAAATCCAAGAATAAGCATGAAAATATCAAGATATCATCACAATATACCAACAGGTAGCATAATCACCAACAAGAACTCAAAATTTCATTCATCCTAAGGCAATCATTCATTAACCCACAAGAATAAGCACTGATTTAAGCATATTAACCCACAAGAATAAGCACTGATTTCATTAAATCCAAGAATAAGCATGAAAATATCAAGATGTCATCACAATATACCAACAGGCAGCATAATCACCAACAAGAACTCAAAATTTCATTCATCCTAAGGCAATCATTCATTAACCCACAAGAATAAGCACTGATTTAAGCATATTAACCCATAAGAATAAGCACTGATTTCATTAAATCCAAGAATAAGCATGAAAATATCAGAATAGGCATCACAATATACCAACAGGTAGCATAATAACCCACAAGCCCTCAGAAATTCATTCATCCTAGGGCAATAACAGTGATTTAAGTCTCCTACAGGGTTGTGGTGATATTAAATCCAAGAATAGGCATCACAATATACCAACAAGTAGCATAATCACCAACAAGAACTCAAAATTTCATTCATCCTAAGGCAATCATTCATTAACCCACAAGAATAAGCACTGATTTAAGCATATTAACCCACAAGAATAAGCACTGATTTCATTAAATCCAAGAATAAGCATGAAAATATCAAGATATCATCACAATATACCAACAGGTAGCATAATAACCCACAAGCCCTCAGAAATTCATTCATCCTAGGGCAATAACAGTGATTTAAGTCTCCTACAGGGTTGTGGTGACATTAAATCCAAGAATAGGCATCACAATATACCAACATGTAGCATAATAACCCACAAGCCCTCAGAAATTCATTCATCATAGGGCAATAACAGTGATTTAAGTCTCCTACAGGGTTGTGGTGACATTAAATCCAAGAATATGCATCACAATATACCAACAGGTAGCATAATAACCCACAAGCCCTCAGATTTTCATTCATCCTAGGGCAATAATAGTGATTTAAGTCTCCTACAGGGTTGTGGTGACATTAAATCCAAGAATAGGCATCACAATATACCAACAGGTAGCATAATAACCCACAAGCCCTCAAAATTTCATTCATCCTAGGGCAATAATAGTGATTTAAGTCTCCTACAGGGTTGTGGTGACATTAAATCCAAGAATAGACATCACAATATTGCATATATCATCAAAATATACCAACAAGTAGCATATTAACCCACAAGCCCTCATAAATTCATTCATTCTAGGGCAATCACAGTGATAATCATAATATACTAGCAATCAACAGTTTAGAGGAACGAGTATAGAAATAACCTTTCAAGAAACCTTCAAAAGGCTGGCCACCACATACAATACAAGTCCACCGTAAATTGACGAACCACGGGGCTTGTCGGCCCACGAAAATCCCCAAATATTTTGGCATAATCATCACCATATCCGATATCAGATCCCATGGTTTCGGGAACCACAGTATCGGACACCGATTCAACCCTAGAGATTGGAGAAATACTGTCGAATGTAGATGAATCTGTCCCTATTTCCTCAACCCCACATGAATCGGGCACAAGCTTCTCAAGATCGCTCGAATCGGGCACCAGCTTCTCAAGATCACTCGAATCGGGCACCAGCTTCTCAAGATCGCTCGAATCGGACCCCACCACCGTCTCCAAAACCTTCGAATCGAACTCCATCTGCTCAACCTCGCCTGAATCGGACCCCACCGTCTCGAAACCACTAGAGTCGGACACAACCATATCATCGAAGGTAGAGTCAACTAGAATCGAATCCATGCAGTGTTCGAGATTTGATGGAAATATCGTGAGAAAATATAAATTTCACTGTTTGAGCATACTTTTCATGGACGAAAGGATAAAAAATGAAGAGAGATGGATGGTAGAAGGTTTGAGTTGTGGTGGAAATTCGAGAGAGAGAAGCGGCGGATTAGGGTTTGTTCGTAGAAGATGAACAATGAAGAGAGAGAAGCGGCGGATTAGGGTTTGTTCGTAGAAGATGAACAACTGAAGAGAGAGACGGATAGTGATGATAATAATTGAAGAGAGAAAAGAGTGAAGGAGATGAAAAGTTGAGAAGATTCGAGAGTGTTGGTTGGGATATGGTTTAATACACTGAATTATATTAATGGGTAATGGGCCTATTTAGTAATGTAATTGATGTTTAGTAATGGGTAATGGGCTGATTTTATTAAATTTGTGTGGGCCCATAATGAATATTTTAGTATTTATTTAAATAGTGTTATTTCCTAAAATAGAATGTGCATACTTTTCGTGGACGGACCAATAAGGCAAGCGAGCATACTTTTCGTGGACGGAGGGAGTACTTAAATAGCTAAAAATAATCAAAATTCACTGTAGTTAATTGCATCATGTGTATTTTAAGATAAAAAAATTCATTATATCTATAATCAAATTTCATTATATTATTCACCAGCATAAATGTTATCGGCTGGAGAATATAAATTATAAGAAAAAAAAATCATAATTATTGAGGACAAAAGAAAATTAATTAATTTAAAATTTTAAAAAATAATGTATGATAAATGATGCTTGTACGTAGAGATCACAGACAGAATAAATTTAAACAGATCTATCACAACTCGATAACGCTTGCCCTAACATTATTAGTGGCATGTATTCAAATTGGATTCTCAAATCGGAACTAGTAAATCAATTTGATGATTTGACCGATTAGACATGCTTTATGACTCCAAATATATTTTAAAAAATAATCTCACTACAGTTTGTGCATGTGCGCGCACAAACTTGTTTATAGTGAAACGGATTTGCAACTAATACTTTTAAGTAGAATAACTAATACTCTCCGATTAAAAAAGTGTGATATTTTAACATTTGTTGTGGAGTTTTTATGTTGATAAATGTACCATAATGCTTTATTGAAGTTTTTATCATATTCCTTAATTACCGGTCCTAAATTGCAGAAACAGGACTTATTTTTGTCATTTATTGCACTTAAAGCACCGAACTTTTGACTTTTGTAGGGCAGGTGCCGAACTATCAAATTGTTGCAAAAAAAAGGACTTCGGGCAATTTTGAAGAAAAAAATAGGGAAGAAAAAATATATTTGGTCCCGTAACTTATCTAATGTCCATTTTCCATCCAAAAAAAATTAGCAATTTCAATTACATCTCATAACTTATTTGATGTCCAATTTTAATCTCATTTTCGGTGTAACAATGAAAACGACATCATTTTAAATCACATAAAACTCATGTACCGACAACTTCTTTCTTGCGATTTGTGTTTTCTTTTTTCTAGGATTTTTTTAAATTTCAAATTTTAATTATTAATAAATATTTTTCCTAATATTTCTTTAATTTAAATTTAATTTCAACTTTTAAAAATAAAATTTCAATTCTTTTAAAAATTATCTTTTAAAATTCAAACTAATGTAGATTTTTTTAATGATTAAAATAAAGAAAAATTAATAATAAAAAAATACACATATACTCCATGTCAGCAGCTCGAAAGCCACGGCTAGTATGCAACTTTCATGTGATACGTCACTTTTTTGAGTAAAAATAGGTCGAAATTGGACAACTAAATGATTATGAGAATATAATTATAATTTTAATTTTTTTTTTTTGGGCGGAAGCATTACACTAGATAAGTTATGTTGGACAAAAAAAGCTTTTTTTTTTTTCCTCCCATATTTTATCCTTAAAATTGTTCGAGGTCCTTTTTTGCAACAATTTAATAGTTCGGTACCTACCTTGCAAAAATTGAAAGTTTGGTCCTCGAAGTGCAATAAGTGGCAAAAATAAGTTCTGTTTTTGCAATTTGTCCTAAATTTATTAAAGATAAATTGAAATGTGAGTGAGTTTGAGAGATTAATTATGGGTTTAATAAAAAATTAAAGTAAAAAATAAGTAAAACATCAGATATTTTGAAACAAGAAATCTACCATAAAATATCTCCATTTTATAATCAGAGGGAGTACCTTTTAGTGAAATAACCAATACCCTTCAATTAATATTTTTTAGTGAAAACAACTAATATTCTTCAAAACTAGTACTCTATCCGTCCCCAAATAACTTTCAAACTTTCCTTTTTGGGACGTCCCATAATAACTTTCTCACCCCAAATATGGAAATAAAGCACTCTCTTTAATTCAAATTATTATTCATTCATTGGTTGAAAAAAATCAATAAAACAGTTTTTCTTAAAATATGTGTCACCCCACCTATGAAAGTTAAGGGGGGACAGAGAGAGTATCATCTAGTGGAAATAATACATTTTAAGAAAACACAACTAATAACATTTAAACAAGTTTTAATGAAACTTGTTTGCACAATACTTTATCTATATATACACATACATATAAAAAATACACACACATGTATATATACACATATATATCGCAGAGTATGAAGTAAACAAATTTCATCGTGATCAAATTTGGAGGATTTTAGTATACATTCTTTGCTATCATAGCAATTTACACTATAATTTAAATTTATAAATCTAATAGTATCAATAAATACATCTAATAGTATTAATTACATACTATGGATTTGTTTATAGGAAAAATTGTGTTTAAATTTAGGTACAAACACTCAAAATCCATTTATTTATCATTATTATAAGTAATAGGAATTCAATAAATAACACTCTTCTATAACCATATAGTGTAATTATATCAATTACTCCCTCATTCCAGAACACATTGCACAATTTATTATTCATATTACTTCAAAGGTCTCTAAACTATACTGTTGGTGATCAATTTTTATCGGGTGGATTAGTGACTGTTTTAGTTCGGTTTAAGATCACCAATCAATAACGTGTGATTGATTATCACCGTAAATGATAAATCGAGGGTTCGGGTTGTGGAATCGTAAACACGAGAGTCGAAATTGAATTAATTTCGTATGTGTGTACGTTTAGGTGTGTTAGTGTGTGTTTTGGGAGTGTTTATGAATTTGAACTTGTATTTCTTAAGTTGGAGAACAACTATTTATAGAGACTAGCAAGCATGAGGTGTCTATGACTCTTGGTCTCCCTAGCTTGCATGCTTGACATGTGTCCTTTGACCTTAGTTTGACCTTATCTAAGTTGAATCTTAGTTACAAAGTCTTCTTTGGTCTTATCTCGGACTTCATTGTTGTTCGCCCAGGTCGGCTTAGCTGATCCAGGATGGTTTTTTTATTAAAGTTGTTCGCCTTTTGGGTACATGGCTCAGAAGTTGTTCGCCTTTGTGTTTTACACAGATTGGCTTTGGGATCTTGATCCTTTGTTCGTCGACATGCACTTCTTAGGCTGGTAGATTCACCACATTTTATCAATGTTGCTCGTCATCAGTGACTTAGCAGAATGTTCATCTCTGGTCTTGGGCTTTCAAACCTGTTCGCCGATAAGCTGTTCGTCGTTATAGTTGTTCGTCACTTTATACAGTTCTTGGATTAGTTTATGCACCTCGGCTTGATTTTCTTTATTGATCATCTTTGATTTGGGGTTGATTTCTCGTAATACTTTTTATGGCTTTAATCCTTGTTCGCCCATAATTGATTTATGTTCGCCTGTCAACATATACCTCATTCCACTAATAATTACACAATTTTTTTTTCATGCACTTATATTGAACAATACAATTACAATGAATTTTTTTTTTCAAGTCTAATACATGAATACACATTATCGCTTACTCTCCCCTTTCCCTGTTTTGTAATGTAATTTTTCAATTAATAACTCTTGTATCCTTCCTATATTATAGAGAGTAAATATCTAGTACACTCATTCAATAGTTAAGAATGTTTATATTAATATGTATGGACTGATTACTCTAAAAAGTTAATCAATCCATATATTTCAGTGTAATCAACCCTTATTTTTTAGTGTAAATAATCTTAATTATTGAACAAGTGCACCGTGTACCAGCTGCATATGAGATATTGACTATTATAAAAGATTATTTCCATTTAACTTTTAATTAGTTAAGGATAAAGTTGTCTGAACTTTAGGCTTTTTTTTTTAATTGCTAAAAGAACACTTAATAAAGAATCGAGAATATGAATTTTTATATTGTGAAATTTGTTCCTATATAAATTATTTTACATACATTATCTAGTAGAACAATCCACCCCTTTTTAGTGAAAACAATTAATATTTTTTAGTAAAACAACTTGTACCTTTCAACACATATTGTTTAGTGATAACAATTTATATATTTTAGAACTAATATATTTTGAGAAAAACATTTAGTATCCTTTAATAAAATAACACATACATTTTTATAATAATTCAAATATGAATCAGTTTCACTCTATACTTTATCGATATGATTATTGATCTTGCTAAGTACATTCATATACTTTAATTTCATTTTATCTAGAAATTAGCAAATCATCATACACGTATGAACTAGTTTGGGAAAAGCAAATGGAGGGATCTATGATTTTAAATCATAGCCTTCAATACTTTTTTTAATCGATTTAAATGAAACATCTTATCGCATTGAAATTGTAAAAAATATTAATATTCATTCTATTTTGAACAAAATCTTATCTATTTCGCCCAATTTGGTATCAAAGGTCTGGAACAATTTAAAACAATAATGAGATATTAATATCTTGTTTAGAATTAAAAGAAAATAAATTACTCTTTCTCTTTCTTTTGATCAATACCTAATCCTTATTTACTCATCAAAACTCAAACCTCTATCTAGTGACCTTGCATTTTATTACTTATTTAGCCAACCCCGCATTAGTTGGTTTAATATTTGTATGCATAAATGGGAAACTCTTATATTCCTTCTAGAAGATATTAAAAATATATATAAACATCTGAAATTGTTAAAACAAATTTCTAACATGTTCTTTCTCTTAAACAAAATATCTATCTTGTTCTCATCCTTATTGAAAATGAGACAAAAGTATACTTTAATCATGTAATTGATTTATAATATAAATTGTTCCATTAAAGAGTATGTATAAAGTGATATTTGTTCATACATGAATTATTGAAAAATATTAGTTATTTTTATTAAAAAATATTAGTTGTTTTCACTGAAAAGATATTAGTTTGTTTTCACTATACAATTGATATTCTTCAGTTAAAACAACTAATACCCTTCAATACAAATAATTACAACTCTTTAATTAAAACAACTACTACCCTTTAATAATTTATGTATGAACCATTTTCACTTTATGTTTTGTCTCCATTAAAGGGTATAGCCCCACCCTTATATTTTTTTTTCCTAATTTACTCACAATCTTAATAATAAAATAAAAGAGATTTATTAGTGATTATTGAATTATAATAAAACTCTTAGAATTTATTAGAATTTAGTAATATACCTTTTAGAGGTATATAGAGGTATATATGTAGAAATTTAATATTTTTTATTTTGATACAAATTATTTAAAACAACACTTATTTTTAAACGAAGTGAGTATTAGTTTGATAGTAATATTATTTAATGAAAAAAATAATACATTTTAAAATGCACTGAAACTAGTTCCTCATATACTTACACTAATGTAATCTAATTTGTTCTTATCCTTGTTAAAAAATAATTAACTTCTTAAAAATAATTTACTGCTACTAAAATCCTAAAAATAAAACTTGAATAATAATAATAATAAAGAAAAATAGAAGAATAATATGACAAAAGTGCTACAACTAAAAATACAACTTGAATACTAATAATAAAGAAAGAAAAATAGAAGAATAACATGGCAAAAGTGGAGAATATAAAGCAAACGAAAGGTCAAAAAAGGCATTTAATATCTCAGTAGCAGTAGAAAACTGATAGAAGAGCAGAAAGCAGGAAGGCGAAGTGTGTGTTCTGTTTCACACTTTATTTTTGTGATTCACCAAAACTCATCTCTCTTGCAAATGTCTCGCATTTCGCCCCCCTTTTTTCCTCTGCAAACCCTAAAACCTTGATCCCTCATTCTCTCATGCCTCAACTTCTTCTTATAATCACCGCCATCTGCTATTCAGGTATTTTTCCTTTTTTTTGTAGATTTTTTTATCTTTCTCGTGCTGTTGACACTTGGTCAAAAAGGAAAATGCGGGATTTCGCATTTGCCTGATTCATTACTTGGGTTGAGTTTTTCCTGGATTAGTTTTTCCATTTTTTAAAATTATTTTTACCTTTTTTTTTAGTCCTGGATCCTGTTAATTTCCGGGATTTTTATCACCTCTAAAGGGATCTTTCGTTTTTTGCTCAAAACCAAACGACTGCTTATTGATTTTCGTGTGATTCACTTGCTACAATTGTTATTTTTTTTCTTTTTGGATCTGTGAAGCTTTATTTGTACTTGACAATGTAAGTCTCGATTTTCGCGTACTTATCAAGTTTAAGAGTTGGAATTTTTATTCCTTTTCTGTAAATAGTGTCAGTCGTTGGCTGTGGAATTTCTCGGCTCCTTTTTTCTTTTAGAATAATTTGGAATTTTTTCGATGTGAAAGATGATTGGAGTTTTTTTAACTTGATTTCAGATCTGGGGTTTAGACATCAGTATTTTCGTCTGTGGTGCTATATTTAGGTCTTGCTAACTCAAATTCTAAAGAATGCTCGGAATGGTGTTTGTTCTGTTAGTTAAGCATTTTTTGTTAATTTTATTGCCAGTGATGAATTTTGTACCTTACTTTGCAAAGAATCATAATTCGTTTAGGGCATTTTAAGTGCTACTTTACAGGTAACTTCGAGAATAGTTCTTGGAGTTGGTGAAGTCACATTGGATTCTCAAAGTTTTGATAAATGTTTGGGGCATCTGTAACCATTATATGGGTTCCAAATTAATTGATAGGAGGAGTTGAGGCAGTAAGTTGGCCCAGCAGTTAATTGGTCTTTGTCATGGACTAATATGAATGACTTTTTGAGCATTGCCTTACCTGCTCCAAAATTGATTTTATTTTTATTTTTATTACAACTGCCAAGATTTAATTTTACTTATGGATGTTTAATTCTTGATTCTGTTTTCTCTAGGTGTAGTATTAAGTGGAAGTCGCCACTAGGTTGATGTTCTCGGTACCATACTTTTGATTCTGCGCATTAGTGACTGCTGTTTTATATTTGGGGCTCTTGGCTTCTTTGGAGAATTAAGCGTGTGATATGGGGTCCCGATTTCCCTCTCATCAGTTGAGCAATGGGCTTTACGTATCAGGCAGGCCTGAGCAGCCTAAAGAGAAGACTCCTACAATGAGCTCAGTTGCAATGCCTTATACTGGTGGAGATATCAAAAGGTCTGGAGAACTTGGTAAAATGTTTGATATCCCCTCAGACGGTTCAAGATCTCGAAAATCAGGCCCAATTAACAGTGCTCCTTCAAGAACAGGCTCATTTGGTGGTGCAGCTTCTCACTCAGGTCAATTGAACTCTATCAATCGGGGCTCAGTATCTGGTGGTGTTCCTGGGTCAGTTTCATTGAAGAAAACTAATTCTGGTCCACTTAATAAACACGGTGAACCATTGAAAAAGTCCTCTGGTCCTCAGGGAGGCGGCACTGCAGTTTCACGCCAAAACTCAGGTCCTCTTCCTCCAGTTCTCCCAACTACTGGCCTTATTACATCTGGGCCTATTACATCAGGACCGTTGAATTCATCAGGGGCTCCTAGGAAAGCATCTGGTCCTTTGGAGTCCCATGGCTCGATGAAGTTACACAACGCTTCCTTACTAAGTAACCAGGCTGTAACTCATTTAAGCCAGGACGATGAATACTCATTCCGCAAGAGCTTTCCAAAACCGATCCTTTGGGCCATTATTCTTCTCTTTGTGATGGGATTTATTGCTGGAGGTTTTATCCTTGGAGCCGTTCGCAACCCGATTCTCCTTGTTGTCGTCGTTGTACTATTTGCTGCAGTTGCCACGGTATTTACCTGGAATACTTGCTGGGGAAGAAGAGCTATTACTGGTTTTATAGCTAGCTACCCAGATGCTGAGTTACGAACTGCAAAAGATGGCCAATTCGTCAAAGTTTCTGGGGTATGTTCGTCTAGAATATATTTTGAAGGTTCATAGATCTTATTCCAATTCACACTCTTCAAAATGAATCTGAGGGCTATTAGGGCTTAATTTTTTAATATATTCTTAACCAATAATCCCTCGATGGGGTAATTTTGGATTTTCAATCATATGTCCACCATCTACAACAAATCTGCGGTCATGCTCTTTTCCGAGTCAATCTACATATTATACATGTGCAATCACAATTGGACCTTTTAAGGTCAAGGCTAAATTAATATAGCTTTCCAAGTTATCCATATTTATGCCGCATTATCCCTTCTGAAACCAGGGAATAGGATTATGTTACTGGCTGAGTGCTTAGTATTCTAAATGATATGATTTTTGTGACATCTGGCCAAACTGATGAAAATACTATAACTTACCAATGGCGATAGATGTGTATAAACATTCTGAATTGCAGGTGACGTAATTGTATGTTCATACTTTCAGTGTCCAAGCTCAATGAACAAAACTATATCAGAACTGTTAAGAAAACATATATTATGCACTCGATTGATAATTTGGCTGTGATGATTAGTTCTTGTAATGTTTGCATACATATTTTTCCTGAATTTGTGTCGGTTTAGAAACAAAGCATTCTTATTGTTTTGTTCATTAGTATCTTTTTAAATTACGGACCTGTGATGTACTAACAAGTCAGTTCTGTTTTTAGGTTGTTACCTGTGGAAATGTTCCCCTTGAGTCATCATTCCAGAAGGTTCCTCGATGTGTTTACACATCGACAAGTTTGTTTGAGTATCGAGGATGGGATTCAAAAGCAGCAAATCCAACACATCGTCGCTTTACCTGGGGCCTTCGGACATTAGAGGTGAAGAGGAATTATTTTTTATTTTTTTCATTTATACTGCTTAAATCTCATTATGACTGGAACTAATAATGCCCTTGAATGCATAAATTTCCTGTCACATATCATTGTGGTTAACTGATCTCATTTTTTTAATGTTTTCTTTTTCCTTAATGCTACAGATGCAACACGCCTGGATCTTTCTGTCCATCTGAAATCCTGTATATTATGTTTTAAGTTTTAACCACCTAATATTCTCTTGGCAGATATGCGAGTTTTATTCCAATTGCTGTCATTATACTGAACTTATCATTTCAGGTGGTTTTGTTAAAATGCATACCTAATTCCATTTTTTCTTTTTACTCTTGATTGCATGTTAGAGCTCTTTGCATGAAAAAAATCAAGTGCAATATCGTTTAATTTTATGCTTGAGAAAACATAGACTATGTGAGTCCCACTTGTAAGTTTGTATATATCCAGGATTATGCAACTGCTTTTTCTCTGTGTTCACTTAGACTTGCTGCATTTTGGATTAAGTCAAGTGAGGTCAACTGTATGATTGGTTAACTGTTAACTCCTAGGACTTCCAATAGAGTCAGCATGATTAAATGTGATGTTAGATATTCTGAAATGCTTCATTTTTTTTTTTCCTTTTCTGAATTATGAAATGCTCTATGTTTCCGTATTAAATTACTCATTTTATTTATGACTTTGCAGAGGCACGTAGTTGATTTCTACATTTCTGACTTCCAGTCTGGGTTGAGGGCATTGGTCAAGACTGGGTATGGTGCGAGGGTAACTCCTTATGTTGATGAATCAGTTGTTGTCGACATCGATCCATCTAACCGGGATATGTCTCCTGAATTTGTTCGATGGTTAGGAGAAAGAAATCTTTCAAGTGATGACCGTGTAATGCGACTCAAAGAAGGGTAGGATCCTATTGAAACTCTGATCAAGTTTGCTTAATGCATTTCATCTAGGGATAGGGACATTTTTGCCCCAAATGTTTGGTCATGTGTACAATTTCACTGCAAAAGATTTTTAACCTAAATCTTTTAATTTATAATGCATAATTTGAACTTACATTTTAATTATCTAGAACGACATAATTTTATAATTCACTTGAATTTCATTTTGAAATGGGGTTAATTTAACAGCTTATGGTAAGTTTTGGGTATTGTACGACTTTTAAGGATAAAATTTACAATTAGACCAAACATTTGGGGTATGCATGACTTCTGCCCTTTCATCAATCTTTATATTGTGGTGACTTTGAAATGCTATTTTGTTTGAATGGAGTTGTGATGATGAAACGTTTTTTTATGATTGATTACAATAGTTATTGGCGCAAATGCTTCACTTGGTATTAATGAAAATCTTGGATGGGTCGGATTCATCTAGGCTTAGATAGCTATCTTCTAATTCAATAATGATCAATATAGAAGTCCTACTCTTGAGGGGCAAAGCATCAGTGCATTTTTAAATGTTATAAATTGTTTTACTTGTTTTCATTGAAAAATACAAGTCTTCTTTTTTTCTTTTTCCTTTTACACCCTTCTTTTCTTTCTAGGTACATCAAAGAAGGTAGCACTGTGAGTGTCATGGGAGTTGTGCAACGGAATGAAAACGTTCTAATGATCGTTCCCCCTCCCGAGCCCTTTTCAACGGGATGTCAATGGAGTAAATGCATTCTTCCTGCCAGTCTTGAAGGCATCGTGTTGAGATGTGAGGACACTTCGAAGGTTGATGTTATACCAGTTTAGAGTGGAAAATTGTTTGTTGGAAAATTCTCATTTCTCATCAAAAAGGTGGAAGCAAAGGTGAGTTCGTTCGTCGTGTTGACCAGATGTATAGTTTTCGTGCATTTTCAAGTCTCATTTTGGTCCAGGAGTTGGTTTTCTTGGCGTCGCATTGGTGTGAATTACTATAGTACAGTGGAGGGAACTTGGCGATTTACGAGAAGTTGAAGAAGATTCGATTTTCCTTTTATTATTATTATTTTTTTGTTTTTTTTGTTTTTAGAATTATTTTGGTCAATTGATAACTGTTGCGATTGTGAGAAATCCTTATTAAAGATAGTAGCACCTTTGCGATTGGATGTTTATTGGCTTGAGATATCTTCTCCTTGTGGCCAACTTTAGGTCACTTGCTTTTGGTTGGAAATTTAGTATGTATTGATATTGTAAATGCTCTAAGTTTTTCTTTGAACATTAATATTTCAAAGTAGACATTTTTTCTTTCTTTATTTTGCGGACAACACAACCGTATTAAAGTAATTTTTGGCATTGGAGGAAGGATACATGAGAGTCTACAATAATGTGGCCTACTTTATTTCCATTTTCCATCTTCTGGAGGAATATTTTACTTCTCCAACTCACGTAGTGTATAAAAGTGTATTATAATGACACAAGAAGCAAGCATGTTGTGTATCGACGAGATTGGAATATGACATTACAAACATGGGCAAATTATTAAAATTCCTTAACGATTTGTCTAAATTATCAAAGGAATATCGTGGTCTAAAATAACTATTTCCGCAATTACTTTTATATTATTCTTATTTGGTTCAATTACTTTTACACTTTTTTTATCTAATATTTTTCTTATTTGGGCATCCTGCAATTATTCTCACTTTTTTTTATTTGGTTGTCCCACAATTAGTTTCACACTCACAAAAATCAGTAAAATATTAAAGTATTACTCCTCCCGGCCCCTATTAATATTCACAATTGTGTGGGTAAATATTTTAAGAAAAACTGTTTTTTGACTTTTGAACCAATGAATGAAAAATATTTTGAATTAAACTAGGTAGTGTGAGAATGTTTTATTTCCATATTTGGGTGTGAATATTATTGTGGGACATCCCAAATAAAAAAATGTGAGTATTAAAAGGGGGCGGAGGTAGTATTACTTATTCAACTACACTCATATACTTTTTTTTAAAGGTATTATCTTCTACTATAAAAGTATGTTCCGAGATGGAGGAAGTTTAAAATATCCTCTAAAAAGATTAAGATATATATAGTTTGGTGGATTAAAAAATGCATATCATTTTAATTCATTGTGTTTTTCTCATATTTACATTGATTAATTATTTCTTAATTTTACATCATTCATCAATTAAATAATATTTTTTAGCCATTTTCAACAAAAAAGATTATCATTTTTTATTAAAACTTTATCACTTTTTAATTAATAAGTGATACATTTTAAGTTAAAAGCAGATCAAATAATACTGATCTTATATCATAAGACGGTCTCACACAAGACTTACTCATCGAATAAAATTCAATTGAAACATATTCTAACCCTTACTTTTAATTTTTAAACCATTTATGTGATGCAACATCTGGATAACAACGGTTACGGTACTTATTCATTACCCTCTAGAAGTAATAATATTTCGTATCTTAAATTCTATTAATATAAGCTGACCTTTTGATAAAAAAAAAAAATAACAAGTAATTATTAAATAGTAATTAAATAAAAAGTAAATATGTCTAACACTACATCTCATTATATGAATGAAGTAGTTTTAGTGTGCACATTAAGTGCATGATATGTACTTAAATTTGGAAAAAAATAACCAAGCATAAATCAATAATACTCCAAAGAATAATTAGTGATACTTTAAGTAGTAATCAGTAATACCCCAATAAATAATCAGTAATACTCCAATTGCAAAGAAAAAACACACACACACATTTGGTGTGTTAGTGTGTATTTTAAAAAAATTAAAATTAAAGTCAAAATTAAGCTTAAAATAAAGGGTGGTGCAAATATTATCAATCTTTACAAATCAAAATCCTCGACCTAACTTTCAATTTTAGCTTGAAGATGCTTCGGTTTTTTAGATGGTTTCTTGTGAATTTTTTTATGGTGCAAATTCTTATAATGGGGCATCATCAATTTTGGCAGATTCGGTCCATTTACAAACGGATCAAATTATGTTGACAAAAAAATTTGATCACCGCAAACAAAAAATAAAATAAAAAAGTGAGCACGTTTATTATGTATAAGAACTAGTACTAAACCCGCGATTTTCGCTGAACTGTACATAAAATTTATGGTAAAGTTATTAATCATTTTTTTAAGTGTTATAAATGTTGTTACTATTATTAGTTTATTTATTCAATATTTTTATTGTATTTTAAAAAATGTTAGTTAATAATAAATAATTTTATTCCAGGTCAATAAACTATAAATTCATGACATTTATTATTTACCAAATGTTAAAAAACAATGCTTACAAATTGCGAAAAATCTCCCTATAAACAACATTTGTTGCGTATTTGGAAGGATTTCCTTTAGAATCAATTGACAAAATCTTCAATCCTCTACTCGATCTAACTCTGGATACTGCAACATAAAGTTGACCATGAGTGAAAACAGGTTTGAGAAGATACAATCCAACCATAAAAAGCGATTGCCCTTGACTTTTATTTATTGTCATGGCAAAACACAGTAAAATTGAAAATTGTCGCCTTGTAAAATTCACCGACATTCTAGGATCATAATTTGTCAATGTTATTCTTGGGATGAAAACTTTATTTCCAATATTCCTTCCGGATATTATTTCAGCCTCGAGAATGTGGTTGCCAAATTTGGTGACGATCAATCTTGTTCCATTGCACAAACTGAATTTGTGATCAATATTTCTTAGTAACATTATAGGCACTCCTTCTTTCAAGATCAGATGATTATTTGGCATTCCGGGACACCTAACAGAATTAAAAATTCAACTGTAACCATCTGTCCATTACCTCCTTCTCGAATTTCGGAGGCACAAACACTGTTTGAGTTCAAGTATACTTTAGTATCACCTAAACTCATAGATGGAATCTTATCATTCATAAACTCCACATCTCGATGAGTAGGTATCCTTAAAGTATTTATGTTTCCTTAAATTATCAATCAAGGATGGATAAATACTTTCTATTATAGATACAGCTGGATCACCGACATCATAAATCAAATTATCTTTCTGAAACTCAATCTCAGCGACATCATCTTGCCTATTTTCAATTTTTCCATCACCAATTTCCAAAATCCACCTCGAGAAGTTAATAATATCATCATCGTTTGAGGACGTATTGGGATCATAACTTTGTAATCTCATATTCTTTGTCAATCTTAGAACCCTAAAATTGAAAACAAATGAGATGTATTTAGTTTTTCAATAACTAATTCTTTAAAAAAATTATTATTTAATAAAATATGCATAAAATATCTTGCAATGATCCCACAAATATGAAGCATTGATAGTTGAGTGCACAATATCCTCTCGACTTCCTATTGGTATAACAGGAAGTACCTGTCTTAAATATCTCCCAAGCACAACGATTTTACCTCCAAAAGATATATCGCTCATGGTTCCATCTGGAGATCTAACAATATCCCCCAAGCTTCTATCCAAAGATTCAAAACTAAATATGTTATTCATTGGTGTCTCATCCCATATAATAAGTTTTGTCTTCAATAATAGTTCGGACAAATGTGTCCCCGACTTTATGTTACACATGGAGGTCTCATCAATATTAAGCGCTATAACAAATCTTGAATGAATAATATGTCCGCCGGGCAGAAGTAGATATGCTATTCCACTTGATGAGACATTAAAAACAAAATATTGCCCTCCGAACGTATTGCTGTAGAGATCGTTCTCCAAATGAATGTCTTTCTAGTTCAACCATATTCGTATAAAAAGAAGACTATTCCTTTTTTAAACCAAACAACTTCAAGTGTTTCACTAACCACAAGTTTTTATTTTTGAGTTAGAGTTATACATCTAAATAAACTTAGATAGATAGAAATTCATCTTGATCTGGAATTAAAGAACAATATTGTAAATGACTCTTATCTTGTGACTTGAAATATAGGAGCAAGAAGATTGTCTAAAAAATATAGACAAATTCTTTCCTTTCCAAGTCCAAAGAAATGAAATAATTTTTTTTTTTATTCTTCTCCTTGTTCAAATAAATCGTAATTCAATTTTGACGAATGGATTTATTTACGCTATCATTTTCAAACTCAAAATCTGGTACTGGCATTGATGCAAATCTACTCAAAATGATCTATTTATCTGCAGTAGCTTCTCAATTTCAATTAAAGCCAAGTTTTTCAACTTTTCACTGTTAAGCTGTAAATCTAAAAAAAAATATAGAAAACAATATAATTATAAAATATTTTAATAATCTAAATTAATTTTTTAAATAATGTTATACCTAAAATATTCAATGTTTGTCTTCTTTTAATGAGTATATCATCTGAAATACACTACCACGTCTTTTCGAATAAGGTTTCTGGAGAGTTCATTGAAGAAGACATGAGAAGAATAGTGAATAAGTTCCATACATAATGAGTGCTTGCCCAACAATTTGTCTCTGTTATTGACTTGAAGCGATTTTACTAACTTCTACTAGTCGCTCACCCGCAAGCGGACGGGTTCACTGTAGTATAAGTACGTATAATGACCAAGTAGTATCGAACCCAAGGGATGGTGTATATGCGAATAGATCCCTGAAGATCTACGCGTCGTAGTTAATATGAGTGTGTTGTTTTTGGATTTTTTTGGAAAGAGTAATTAAACTAAACTAAAATTATTCTACGAATGCAAAAGGAAAATGAAACGAAATATCAAAAGGTGTGTTTTCAAATATGAGATGGTGATGCTTAAGATAGGAATCCCTACGTATACTAACGGAGCAGGTATATAATCAAAATAACTGTGACACACAAGAATTAACCTAAGTCTAAGAATGCAAGGTGAAAGCTCAAGATTCTAAACTCTAATACTTTACCCTAACACTCGACTTCACTAGTCTACTAACAAGTTAATAGATTGTGCTTAATTAATGAGACCCTAATTTAACTAAGGTGATGCGGTCGTCCTCCTTCGCTAAACTGGTAAATGAATTAACCTTTCCTAAACCCTCTCGTCAAGACTACTAATTGTTATTGAGTGATACGGTCGTCCTCTCTCTAACACTTTCGTACTAAATTCAAAGGTAAAGTTCAGATTAATTATAAGAATTCATTAATCAAGAGAATTAAAACTAACGTCACGCATTACCCTAATTACGTACCCACATCCTACTTCTACGAGTTCATCCTACCCTAAGCATACAAGGGTTTTAGCCGGACATGGCTTTAACAAACATAAAAGCAATAGAAGAAACAACGAACATAAACATAGTGAATTGAACGAAGAAAATAAGAAACATGAACTAGGGTTTTAAAAGAAATAAATACTAAGAACTGAAATTTAATTAACTCAAACGAAGTTTCAAAGTGTTTAAAGAAATCAAACTAACGAAAAGAAATTAATAAACGAAAAGAAACTAAGAATTCGTACGAAAAACCTCAATAAAACGTAAACGTAAACTTGCTTCTCTCCTTCCTCTCCAAAAACTAAGTCTAAAAGTTATTTCTAAAGTTCGGCGATCCTTCAAAACGTGTTTGGAAGACGTATATATAGGCAACGGGTCGAAACGGGATCTCATGGGCCAAAATTCCCATCGAGCTCGAGTAGAGGTCGAGTAAAAGTACTCGAGCAATGCAAGCTCGAGTGTCAAATTTGTACAGAACGTGAAAAGTACTCGAGCCCCTTAGCTCGAGTAGTGCTACTCGACCGGACCTTGCTCGAGTAGTCTACTCGAGTGCCCGCGTACTGCCTACTCGACCGGCTTCTGCTCGAGTGCACTACTCGAGTGCCTGAGTATTGGCTACTAGACCGGACCTGGCTCGAGTAGTCTACTCGAGTGCATGAGTAGTGTTTACTCGAGCACCTTCATCTTGACTACTTCAATGACACTTTTGCTCGCTCGAACTAATACTTCTCGTATTTCTTCCATATCTTCTCATCCGGGTATCCATTTGAGTCGATTCGAAGTCCTACGAACTCCTCTTTTTGCCCTCTATCCATCTATAAGCATCAAAGACACAAACTTGTTAGTTTGAGAAAATAATACTCAAATGACTCTAAATACTTATACGAATCCATCAAAACAAAGGCATTTCGAGCGACGAATCATGACAATTTCACGCCTAATCAACCCCCCCAAACTTACCATGTTGCTTGTCCTCAAGCAACGAAATAATAAGTCAAGTGAAATTGTTAGGAATGAGTCAAGAAATCCAATCATGCAAGTACATAAATTCGAGCTTCAAAGATGCATCACAAGTATACTCACTCACCTTACTTCATCATATTCATGCAATAACAACAAGAACCATCAAGATCAAACATGGATGTGCACTCAACGATGTGTTTCACTCCCTCACAAGTGTATAACAATGATCAAGGGACTCACTCAAACAATCAATCACACAAATTGGCAGCCATAGGCTTGTAAGTGCTCTTAACTTCGACCGTACTCTAGAAATCAATGCCGAATCAAAAAGGACTTTTCTCAAGGTTGTAATGTAGGCTCTTTGGACAGGTGGGATAACAATATAGGGTAAGTGACTCAAGTGAATGGAGAATAGAAAATCAAACTTTGGCACTTCGAGATTAGGAACAGAATACTTCAAACATTTTCAATCAACACCCTTTCAATTCCATACTCTCAATACTTCAATTTTTTTTTTCTAACTCTTTTCACTTTTTTTTCGCACAAACACATGAGCTCATTTTTTCTTTTGCTCATTCTCAAATTTTTTCCTTTTCCCCACAACTCAAAACTTCATTACACCTTCTTCTCATATTCACTCAACAAACAACCTTTCCCTTTTTCAACTCAATTCACTCCCTTCACATTCACACTTTCCTATTCTCCACTCAAATTGGGACAAAAAGGCTTAGGAATTGGAATAGTGTTCATATGTGCTAGCAAATAAAATAGGCTTTAGGCTCAAAGGGGCTAACAAGGGATACATGTCATTGGTAAGGAAAATTTTGACTAAGTGACTCAATAAAAACAAAGATGGCCTAAGATCACACTCGGCATATCAAACTAGACACAATCAAGAAGCAAGAGCACACACAAGTTCTAGCATCCTCTAAGGTGACGATCCACTCACAAACGAAGAAATTGATTACTACATCAAAATCTCATAAGGCTCAAAAGCTCACGGCTTTCACATCCATGCTAGTCCTAGTGAATTCTCACTCTCATCACACAAATACTCAAAAGGAAAACTTGCAAGCATACTAGTTCTTTCTCAAATCAGCTCAAACTCAAACACTCACACAAAAGAATTTCTAACTCACCCTTACAACTCACTCTACTCATCAAATCATACTCAAAGATAGCAATCAACAAGCATAAGATGATTGATAGGCATGAAATATGCAATAGCGAGTCAAATCAAAATCATCCCAAGGAGTATTTCAACAATCTAATAATCAATCAAACTCATCTCAAAGATAAGGGCGTGCATGCATGTGCAATGTAACAAGAAACATAAAAAAAACTCCACCCCCCAAACTTCGACCTTGCTAGAGGTCTAAGTTTGGGGTTGTGGGTTACCTCAACCAAACAACTCAGTTTCTCTCAATAGCTTTGCACACTCCCTTGTCTCAAGTTGGTTCCTTCAATCTGAATAACTCCATGATACCTTTACTCCTTTAGAGACAAGCCTACAAAATAAAACTCTCAAGTACGAGGTTAAACATACGACTCAAAATAACTCCCTAATAACTAAAAAAAAAAAATCTCAAAGCAAAATAAAAAAAATAATGGGTTGCCTCCCATTCAGCGCTATTTTTAAGGTCCTCATACCGGACCAAGCTCAAAGGAGCTTATGGGACATCATACTAAAAAATACCTCCCTTACTCTCATAAGAGTGGTGTTTGATCTCCTTTCCTTGATGCCCCACCTTCATGAGCCCTTTTGCTTCCTTCCCCACCTCAAGTGGTATAGGTCTCAACTCCTTCTCACCTTTATCTGGAGGAGTCTTACTAAACAATTTCTTGAATTTGGACTTTTTCTTCTTAACTCCTCCTTTTCCTTCCAACTGGATCACGTCCACACTTTTCACCTCTTCATCCTTCAACTTCTTCACTTTGTCCCTATCAACATAATCAAGAACATAATGCTCATGGGTTAAATAATCAAGTGAAGGACTAACAAAATCATGAATATCAGAAGGATTAGGGATAGGAGGCGTGTCTTCAACACGAGGATCAATGGCATCCATGCAATATAAACTCTCATCCTCCCTCGGGTGCTTCATGGCTTCATATAGGGAGATCTTCACTTCTTGATCATCAACCTTCAATGTAATCTTCCCATTTGCCACGTCTAGCACCATCCCCGCTGTGGCTAAGAACGGTCTTCCCAAGATCAGGGGCACGTGCTCATCTTCCTCCATCTCTAGCACTACAAAGTCGGCTGGAAAAATGTGATCTCCAACTCTCACGAGGACGTCTTCAACCACACCTTGAGGTCTAGTAGTAGACCGATCGGCAAGTTGAAGCGTCATCATTGTGGGTTGAAGTTCACCACCTTCCAACTTCTTGAAAAGCGACAGTGGCATCAAATTAATGCTCGCTCCGAGGTCGCACAACGCTCCCTTCTTGATCCCGTTCCCAATGTCACATAAGATCGTGAAGCTCCCGGGATCCTTCAGCTTTGGTGGAAGCGCCTTGTGCACTAATGCACTCACCTCGTGGTTCAGCTGCACCAACTTCGGCTCATCCACTCGCCGTCTTTTCGCAATCAAGTCCTTCAGAAACTTTGCATAATGCGGCATCTGTTCCAAAGCATCATAAAAAGGAATGTTAATGTGAAGTTGTTTAAAAACATCAAGAAATTTAGCAAACTTTTCATCAAGCTTCTTTTTCATGAAGCGCTGTGGATACGGGACGGGTATCACAGATTTGGGTACCCCCCATTCATCTCTTTCTGTTTCTTTCACTTTATCCCTTGCTTCCTTTGCCTTTTTCCACTTAGGAACCCTCTCAATCTCCTCACTTTCCTTGCCCTTCTGGGACTCATCCATCTCTTTATCCTTCTCAATCCCTTCACTTTCAATCCCCTTCTCAACTTGGGGCGTCTCAGAATCAGCAGGCATCTGAGGACCTTCATAGTTGGTTCCACTTCTAAGCTGGATCGCCTTGCAATGCTCTTTCGGGTTCCCCTCCGGCATGGAAGGATATTTTCCCGGCTCTCTATTCACCATCTTTGCAATCTGGCTCATCTGGAACTCTATAGAAGTGAACCTTCGATTGTTCTCTTGTTGAGTTCTAGTCCACTCAACGTTCATCTTCTGGAGCTCTTGATCTCGATGATCGTCTTTCTTATGCAGCTCCTTCACATCGTACTCCAAGGATGACAACCTCTTACTTCCTTCCTCCACTTTCTGAAGGATCGCTCTCAACATCTCCTCGGTTGATGCACCGCCTTCTCCACCAGGAGGTTTAGAACCTGGATCAACACCTGCAGGAAAAGTAATACCAGCTTTTGGGTTAGCATAATAAAAATTCTCATTTTTCCTCCATGTGTTTTGAGGAGGCTGCTGGCTTCCTTGAACTCCTTGTGTGTTCCTCCATTGATTTTGAGGTGGCTGTAGGCCTGGAGGTACAAATGGTTGACCATAAGAAGGTCTTCCATACTGATTTCCACCTTGGTAGCCATTCTGATTGTAATACGGACCTCCCATGTAATTGGCTACCTCTTGCTGTCCACTGGGCTGGTCTACTCTCTCATTCTCTACTGCATGTTCTCCACCCAAACTCTTCCCCAACTCGAGGTTGTTGATCTTCTCCATCATGACCATCAATAGCCTTCTCGTTCCTTCTCCCTCTTTAACCTGATGCACCCTCTGAAAATCTGCATCCACACCCCAAGCACCGGCATTCGTGACAATGTTGTCCACGATCTCCCTACACCTCTCTATGCCTTGATTCAGGAATGCTCCGCCCGCACAGGCGTCTAAATGGTCTTGCCCCGCCTTGTTGGCACCACTATAGAAGAATGCCATAATGTCTCCCTCGTTGTACCCGTGCTGCGGGCACTCTATCAGCATGTTCGAGTATCTCTCCCACGCTTGGCGTAAATCCTCTCCAGACTTCTGGCGAAAGGACGAGATCTCAATTCTAGCCTTGATTGTCCTAGATGGAGGGTAGAATCGCTCGAGGAACAGACGCTCGAGCTCGGCCCATGTGGTTATACCTCCCCGTGGGAGCGTGTTGTCATACCACTCTTTAGCTATTCCCGTCAATGAGAATGGGAACAGCCTAAGCTTCTTGGCATCTTCAGACATGCCATTGTAATTAAATGTTGAGGCTATCATGAGAAAACTCCTCAGATGTGTATGAGGATTCTCCTTCCCGATCACCCCCTTGAACTGATTCTCGGTAAGCAGCTTTAAAATCCCCGGGGATATCGAGAAGTTGTTCGTCTCAACCGGAGGCAATGCCACTCCATCATAGTACCGCTGTGGCTGCGCTGCAAATCGCCCTCAAATTCCCATATGTTGATCTACGTTCTGCGGAACGTGTTGAGGATTAACAGGTGGTGTTGGTACTTGTTGAACTGGAGGTGGTTGATACAAAGGTGGTTGGTTGTAAACAGGGGGTGGATGATATGGGTAAGGTGGATAGGGATATGGTGGGTATGGGTATGATGGATATGGTAAGTTGTTTTGTGGGTAAGCAGGGTTGTTCAGAGGATTTTGGACAAAATTCTGAGCTGGATTGATAACGTTTTGTGCACCAGGGTTTTGGCTCTGACTCTCCCCTAACGGATCTTGGTTCTTACTGGTGTTGCCATCAGTGCCGTCAACCCGGTTCAAACCCTGGTTAAACTCATTCTCGCCATCTTCCAACTCATTAGTGATGTCCATCGGTTCTTTCCCCGAGTCGGCCGCGTTCATCCTTCTCAAGAAGACTCGGTTTCTCCTTGCTATTGTCTCGGGATCTGCAAGTAACCTCTCTTCGCTCGTATTGCCTTGTGAGCGTGTTTTCATATACCTGACACACTAGCAGAAAGATCAAAACTCAACTGCCGAATAATTAAAAATAAAAATAAAACAGAAAAGAAAGCACTCACTACTAACTACTAAGCTATCGACAAGTCCTATTCAAAAAGCATACAACGCCATCCCCGGCAACGGCGCCATTGACTTGAAGCGATTTTACTAACTTCTACTAGTCGCTCACCCGCAAGCGGACGGGTCCACTATAGTATAAGTACGTATAATGACCAAGTAGTATCGAACCCAAGGGATGGTGTATATGCGAATAGATCCCTGAATATCTACGCGTCGTAGTTAATATGAGTGTGTTGTTTTTGGATTTTTTTGGAAAGAGTAATTAAACTAAACTAAAAGTATTCTACGAATGCAAAAGGAAAATGAAACGAAATATCAAAAGGTGTGTTTTCAAATATGAGATGGTGATGCTTAAGATAGGAATCCCTACGTATACTAACGGAGCAGGTACATAATCAAAATAACTGTGACACACAAGAATTAACCTAAGTCTAAGAATGCAAGGTGAAAGCTCAAGATTCTAAACTCTAATACTTTACCCTAACACTCGACTTCACTAGTCTACTAACAAGTTAATAGATTGTGCTTAATTAATGAGACCCTAATTTAACTAAGGTGATGCGGTCGTCCTCCTTTGCTAAACTGGTAAATGAATTAACCTTTCCTAAACCCTCTCGTCAAGACTACTAATTGTTATTGAGTGATACGGTTGTCCTCTCTCTAACACTTTCGTACTAAATTCAAAGGTAAAGTTCAGATTAATTATAAGAATTCATTAATCAAGAGAATTAAAACTAACGTCACGCATTACCCTAATTACGTACCCACATCCTACTTCTACGAGTTCATCCTACCCTAAGCATACAAGGGTTTTAGCCGGACATGGCTTTAACAAACATAAAAGCAATAGAAGAAACAACGAACATAAACATAGTGAATTGAACGAAGAAAATAAGAAACATGAACTAGGGTTTTAAAAGAAATAAATACTAAGAACTGAAATTTAATTAACTCAAACGAAGTTTCAAAGTGTTTAAAGAAATCAAACTAATGAAAAGAAACTAATAAACGAAAAGAAACTAAGAATTCGTACGAAAAACCTCAACAAAACGTAAACGTAAACTTGCTTCTCTCCTTCCTCTCCAAAAACTAAGTCTAAAAGTTATTTCTAAAGTTCGGCGATCCTTCAAAACGTGTTTGGAAGAGGTATATATAGGCAACAGGTCGAAACGGGATCTCATGGGCCAAAATTCCCGTCGAGCTCGAGTAGAGGTCGAGTAAAAGTACTCGAGCAATGCAAGCTCGAGTGTCAAATTTGTACAGAACGTGAAAAGTACTCGAGCCCCTTAGCTCGAGTAGTGCTACTCGACCGGACCTTGCTCGAGTAGTCTACTCGAGTGCCCGCGTACTGCCTACTCGACCGGCTTCTGCTCGAGTGCACTACTCGAGTGCCTGAGTATTGGCTACTCGACCGGACCTGGCTCGAGTAGTCTACTCGAGTGCATGAGTAGTGTTTACTCGAGCACCTTCATCTTGAGTACTTCAATGACACTTTTGTTCGCTCGAACTAATACTTCTCGTATTTCTTCCATATCTTCTCATCCGGGTATCCGTTTGAGTCGATTCGAAGTCCTACGAACTCCTTTTTTTGCCCTCTATCCATCTATAAGCATCAAAGACACAAAATTGTTAGTTTGAGAAAATAATACTCAAATGACTCTAAATACTTATACGAATCCATCAAAATAAAGGCATTTCGAGCGACGAATCATGACAATTTCACGCCTAATCAGTTATCCCACCATCCAATAATCTCATTGAATAGCAAGCATCCTTAAAGGTATCATAGATAATCATCCAACAATCTCATTGAATAGCAAGCATCCTTAAAGGTATCATTAGGGGTGGCAATTGCGAACACGACACGATAGCACGATACGAATTCGACACGAAAATTGCGGGTTAGTGTTGATCTTATTGGGTTAGTGTCATTATTGGGTCGACACGATAGGAACACGAAAATTTTGTAGCGAGTTAGTGTCGGATTAGTGTCAACACGTTAAACACGATAAAATTAACGGATAACTCATTAACCTGTTAACAACCCATTATGCACGAACAAGATAGTGACACGAAATAACACATAACACGATAGTGACACAAAATATATTTTAAATATATTTTTACAAAAATAATAATATATAACATTATCTTTTTAAGCACATTAAATTTAGTCTCAAATTCTTATCCCTAACTAAAAAACAGGCAGAGGAAGCCCAACTCCCAGACCCATCAATTTATAAACTAAGTATACTATAAGGACCAAATTAAGAATAATAATTACTTTTGGTTTGTAATCGTTTTGGATAGAATATGCTTTCTATGAACATTTGAAGTTTTTTGTGTTGAAATTTTAAATTTAGCCATCTTTTTTATCAGGTTTATATCGTGTTTGTGTCATTATCGTGTCGTGTCGACACGGAATGAATCGTGTCATTATCGTGTCGTGTCGACACGGAATGAATCGTGTCGTTATCGTGTCGTGTCGACACTAACACGAAAAATATCGTGTCGTGTCGACACATATTTTATCGTGTTTGTGTCGTGTCGGCACGGATGCTTATCGTGGCGTATTAGTGTCGGGGCTTATCGTGTCGTGTCACTATCGTGTCGACACGAAACACGATCCGTTAGCACGAATTGCCACCCCTAGGTATCATAGATAATATCATCTCATAAGATGTTGATCCCTTATTGTAACGCAGTAAGAGATACAACTAATACTCTTCACCAACCCCCGGTGGAACACTGTATAATCTTCCCAAAGAAAATCTACCGCTCTTTCTTTTTTGCCACTGATGTTTTTTTCTATCCTAAACATACACCGAACTCTTCCATCCGAACTCCCTCGTTCTAGTATATTCAATCTCAAAGATAGCTCAACTCCAAATATAATATTTTCCCTTGCACAGCGAAATTGCATTGCAAATGGATTGAAAGTATCCACCATCTTCATATATTCACCAACAATACCATCATTCAACACTTTATTTTTATTCTTCGATCGTATCCTCCTGTTCAATAAAATAATTGGAGTGATTAAAAAAATATTTAAAAATTTATATTTATATGATTTGAGCAACTAAAATTATATAAAACATAAAATATGTAGTAAGATATATGTTGTATAATTGAAAATTCACCTAGTAAAATAAATCTAATTTGATAATTATAAGACTTTTAATGAACTAACCCGAGAGCATCAATTCTATTATGATCTTCATTTTCAGTGTTGTATATGTATAATTGCAAAAAATTAGGCTTTTTACCAAGTATTGACAAAAGACTTCCAATTTGATGGCATTTAGCGCCATGCAATTAATACATATAAGGAGCTCTTCCATTATTAATTGAATTGTCAACCTTTTCACACATAGATGTAAAGCTAAACATCATGTTGTAAGATCTAATTTTTCTTATGAAAATTTTGCTCCTTTCATCTTGATAGAAGATTGATCAATGTAGAAGAAGGGGGTTTCAATATTGGAAGTTGTACTTTTCCATTTGAACAACAAAATGTAAATTTTGGTGGATTCTCATTCAACTTTTAATTACTTTTCTCCTCATACCACATATACGCATTGCAATAGACACAAACAAACGTAACATCTCCAAAATCAACATACCCTATAAATATAATAAAAATTAATAATTTTTTTTAATTCTAATAAAAAATATTTTTATAATAAATTGTAAATTTTCTACCATATTCACCACCGATATTCCTTCCTTTTAACCTTTCCTCAGCAACAATATTTCTCTTTTTTTTTTTCAAAAAAATATGTCTAATTAGTAAATAATATTTATATTTGGATATATAGATTATTATATTTATAAATTGAAAAAAGTGCAATATTAAAGAGAAAAATATAATACCATGGATAGAAGAGCATTCTCCTTTTTTTTTTCAACAAAGATTGAATAATTTTCTCATATTCAAAATGTAATTGTTGTGATAAAGATGATATAACACTAATAGGTATCCAATTATAAGGCGTTCGAGTATTATGTTGAACATCAGTAATTGGACTCTTTCCTCTATCTAAAAATAAATCTTAAAAAAAAAATAGTCTAAAAAATAAATATATATTACAATATTACTTAAATTACTATACTAAATAATAAAATTTAAACTTACAAACCTTGAGATGCAAAATGTGTATTTGGTGTGTATGTAAGAGGAGATATGTTTATAATACCACCGGAACAATTTTGAATTGATATCACTGTTAAATAATAAAATTAGTATAATTATTTTTTCTCTTGTAATTTTAGCTAGTTTTCAAGGAATTCTTACAATTTGTCTTATCAGAGAGTGGATTACGAACAATTAAATAAGATGATTTAATTTCTGAAAATCAATACATAAATGCATTAAAAAAATATGTAATATAAATTCATATAAGTATAATTTAAAAAAAAAAATCGTGGTTAATGCATTAAACAAAATAAGTGACGAAACCTGTAGTAGTGCTTTCTCGTGTTTGCTGAAGTATTTCATTAGTCAGACCTGATGTCATTGGATTTGTAGTAGCTTCCAATATTTGATATTGATTTATGTACATAAAATTAATAAGAGTTAAATACATAAATTTTTTAATAACACAAATAGAATATGTAAATAGTATTGCTAATTTAAAAGTAGAAAACTAACCATTTTTTAATATTGATGACGATAACGTATTTTGCAATTCTTGTTGCGATATAAAATTATCTAATAATAAAATAAACGATTAAATTATAGTTTAAAAAAATTAAACCACATTTTAATAAGAAATCTAGTATTTGTATTTACATTATATCATTACATAATAAGCAAAAATAATATTGAAAAATAATACACTGTAAAAAATTAAAGATGATGAGTATATATAGAGTAAAATTAGTTCATACATAAATCATTTTGCAATACCAATACTTTTTAGAATAACCAACTAATACCCTTTAGTTTAATAAAATAATACCCTTGGGTAAATCTCTTGTGCATCAGGTGCACCGTGCAAATAAATTGTATTTTTTTTAAAGTTACCTATATTATTATTGAAAAGTAACCACTATTGTAACTGAAAAGGTATCCCTTGTTAAAAGCATTTTTCAGTTATAGGCTAATAGCAAGGGTAACTTTTTTGTAATAGTAGGGTAATTTTTCATAAATACACTTGAGTTGCTCAGTACACCTGGTGCATACATGACCATGCAAATACCATTTAGTTAAACAACTAATACTCTTCGTATTTTGAATGTACTTCGGTGAAAATAACTAATACCCTTCGAACCACAACCCTTTAGTAAAACTAACTAATATCCTTAGAGAAAACAACTAATACTCTTTAAATGGTTAATCTATGAAACATTTTCACTTTATACTTTGTCCAAATATATATATTTAATTAAAAGATATGAAGTAATATTTTGATTATTCTTCTTGTTAGTTATTCGTTCAATGAATATTATCTAAATTTGATGTGCTAAATACACATATAATAAATAAGTTTTTGTATGAATTGCATTCACCTTAAATTTAAATTAATCTTAATGAAGCTTAATTTTTATATTAATACCAATTTATATAAATAGATAGTCATAAATCTTAATCAATAAGGTAGTCATATGGCGCATTTCAATAAGAATGTATACAATCTTTTTAAGCTTATTCAACATATAAATCTTAATCAAACATTTAGTCATATTTTAAGAGATATATATATTATTAGTTATTTGCATAAAAAAATATTGTATACTTGATTAAGTTAAGAGATATCCAGTACAATAATATTTATTAATTCTATAACATATGCAAACACATCTTTGTAGTACTATATCAGTATTTCTGGGGGACTTTGAGCGAGTGCAAGAGTCAATGCACTCTGCTCTTTCAATGAACTAGATGGGGATTTTAAAGTCAATGCACTCAGCTCTATCGATGAATAGATGGGGCTCTGAATGATTTCTCTGCGGTGAGTTTTAATTATCCAGCAATGCCAATAACTAATTCAAATTCCAGATGGGATAATTTGACCTTTTCAGGGATAACTGTCTGGCATTGTTGTTGTCACATGCAAAGATGATATGATTTCAACCAGAATGCAAGTTGGTAAATTGATGAGTCAGTATTATATGCTTCGGCTTCCAAGCAGTGAGATGCAAGTTATTTTTGGCTTTCTCATGGTGTTTTTGTCTTTATGCTGACAAAGATTCAACTGGATATGCAAAGTAGGAAAAAAATTGCTCAGTTTCATATTTCATGCAGTATTCCATTCTTGAATGCTAATCTTTTTTCTCTGTTCATTTGCATGTTGATAGGCTGAATCATTAGGTATTTTGACTTTATAAGAGTGTCAAACACAAAATTATAAGGGGGAGAACATTAAGTCACTTAGGGTATTTGATTGTTACTTGAATGAAAAGCTTATTACATGGTCGAGTCCTGCAAATATTCAATTTCACTACATAACATTGGATGACTTAGCATTTGAGGTAATTTTCCTATTAATAATATTGTAGATAAACTTAAATTTTAAGTTGATTTGAAAACTTTAAGGACTTAACTTACATAAAGTGCAACTACACAGGTAACACTTATTCGCATCTTTTTTGTCTTTCTTTCTACCATGTGTTGGTTGAAGTTCTTCAGTTTGATTGACTCAATATCTTTTGTATCTGAACGAAAGAAATTAATCTTTGAAATAAAGTTGGCCTCTATGATCCAATGAAGAAGGACACTTGCTTTAAATGTTATTGTTATTCTACATTTCCCTGAAAGAGTGTTCTGCTTAGTGGTGAACTGTTCAGAATTTGAAGAAATAACCACTGGTGTTGTTAAATATTAGTTCCAACTCAAAAATCAGCAATTTTGCTTGCTTATTAGCATTATTTGGACATATACTTCATTGATTATAATTCAGATGATCGTTTGGTTTCAACCGGTGACATATGTCATATTCAGGATGTGTGTTTATTATTTCTAGGAAACGTTGCTGTCAGTTGCAGTTGCTTTGGTTTGTTTCTGTTCAAAATGGGGGCAGTTTCTAGATCAGATTTGAGTTTCAAATCCAAATATGGTGTAAGTTTCAATTTTGTTCAAAAGATAGTTCCCATTAATTATGCATTTTGCAAATTTTGGTTTATTATTAATAGGGTTAATTTCATATAAATTCACCACCTTTATGTTTAGTATCAATTTAATCACGAACTTTTAGATTTTTGTATAAAAACCCAACCTTTGATACTATTGCAATTTAATACATATTTTTTTTCGACCGGCAACCGATGACGGGGATTGCTAGAGCATGTGTCATTTTGCTACGTAAGATTACACATGTTTACTTTATTTATTTGTTAAATCCACATCACAAGTAACACTTACAATTTAAATAACACATTTCTAATTAGAATTAAAATAGCAACCAAATAAATTAAACAACAACCAACATAAATTATATGTAATAAATCTTTTTACGCTCTTAGTTTTTTAGATTTATTTGGTTGTTATTTTAATTTTAAGTAGAAAGATGTTATTTAAATGATAAGTGTAACTTATGATGTGGATTTAAAATATAAATAAAATAAACATGTGTAATCCTACATGGCAAGATGACACGCGTTTCGGCGAGTCACGTCATCGGTTGCCGATCGGAAGAAGAAAAAACGTGTATTAAATTACAACAGTGTCAAAGGTTGGGTCTTTTTATAAAAATCTAAAAGTTTGTGATTAAATTGATATTAAGCCTAAAGGCTGTGAATTTATATGAAATTAACCCTTATTAATACTATGCAATTTTTTTTTTTTTTTTTGTTGGTAAAATACACTAAAAAAGTGACCATCTTACCAGAAAATTATAAGGTGTGTGGTTCAGTGCCACCCACCCTGGTTCTGTTGACGCGTGCATCTGTTCCTGTTCAATGTTGTACCAGATCTGGACCACACCATTCACATCCATGTTTAGTTCCTGCCCGTAATAGCTTGGACATCTATGCTGCAGCGCCGCGCCGTTTGTGAGTCGCTGCCACCATCCGTGATTGTAGGTAAGCGAACGGATTTTGTTTTCATTTCCTCTCCCTCTCACTGTGGTCACATTTTGATAAAAAGAAACAGGAGTTTTTATTATACTATCGTGTGATTTAATAGATTTATATTCACTATTATTCATAATAGTGGTCTTGCGATTCTAAATTTTATCAAAAAAAAAAAAAAATTCCTTTGTAGAAAATAATGATTTTTAATCTTTTTGTGAATAATTTTCGTTGTCTACTTTGCTGCAGACTTGTCAATTTCTTAACATAAAATGATAATTCTGTGGTTATAATTTGCAGCTTATAGAAATAATTAATTTAACTTTTGCTTAATTGTTTGTTTTCAATGTTTGCTTACGTATGGTAGTTTATGTTGCTAGACATATTTGTTTGCATTTTGATAAGATGACTAGCTTAATTTACTTTCTTTTTACAAGCATTGTAGACGTCTATGACAAAATTGGACGAAACATCTGTCCCTTCTGCAAAGAAAGCTGATCTCAAGACCAAAGTCTCTGTTCTTCAAGTACCCCAATTTTTTTGCATATCTATTGATCATGTTTAAGGATGTATTAGGTTGAGAAATGTGTCAGCAAGTTGTATCTTACCTTTAAAATTTGTAAAAAAAAAAATATATGTAGTTCTATGGTTGAAATTACTATTTATTAATTCAATGTTAAGGCTTAAAACAAATTTCAAATGCATTGATTTAATTTTGTTAGATATTTAATTTAAGATGAATTGTTTTCCCTCTTGGTGCTGCCAGCCCCAATTATGAGGAAACGAATCAAAAGAGGGATTGAAATGAAAAAAAAGTGGAGATAATCAATAATCAAGAATTAGAGTTTTTTTTCCTATTCCCCGTAGCCATATCCATTTATTTCTATTAGTATTATTTGTACTGCTCATCTAATTTTCTATGTTCTTTACCAAGGCATATGATTTTAAGTAAAACATGTTCTTATATGTTCAATTGGATATTGTTCTATTCTTAATACTTTCAGTTGCATTCTAGATTAAATTTAGGTCTTTCAATTACAATACACATAATACACATGCAAATTATTATACAATTCGAAATAATAGCATGACAACTACACTTGCGAATTTATATATGCACAGACTTCATCTAAGTTCTTGAAACTTGCTTTCACTTCTTCTCTTTTTAAAACATATACACACAAATTATTCCCTGATGTGTAGATAAGTTGTATCAATTACTGGACCTAACTGGTGGGATTATGATAATTGTCTCTTCTTGCATAACATTATTGAAGAAAAAAATTATTCTGTTTCTTGGACAGCATCTCCAAACCTTAATTAATTTAAAAATAATCTAAATTACCCTCACGTGGATAACTTTCAAGTATTTCGATTTTGAATGTTGGTTTAGAAGAACAATTGATGCAAACTAATGTTTAGATTTCTATGAAGCTAAAAGAAAAAAAAATGACTTTGAATTCAATAAACTTGAAAATTTTGATACCGGGCAAACTAGGTTGAATTCAGGTCCTACTCCATTAAACCATTCCCTCACATTTCGGCAGCTCTTGATTCAAATGGAAATAAAATTGCAAAATCTAGCAACTGAAGAGGGACAAACACTTGTATGTCGGCGGTGGAAGTGGCGGTAGATCTATAACTTAAGTGAGACAAACACTTGTATGCCGGCGTGGGAATGGCGGTGGGGGTGGGGCGATGAGAACGGTGGCTCGGCGTTGGGACCTGACAACGGGAGCGGCGTCGAGGTTCCTCTATTCCTGACTTCAAATTTTATTTTTTAAGTGCGACAATTTCAAATAGTTTACTTAAGTTTTAATTATTATATGGATTTATGTAATTTTATTTAAAAGGGTATAACAGTAAATACAAAATTACAAATTAAAAAATTATTTTAAAATAATACGTGAACTCAACAGGTAGCAGGTTAGTGCGACATAGTTCGATGACACGTGGCATAATTATAAAACATTACTGATATCAGGCAAGTGTCTGATCTAAGAAAAAAAAAATAGCAGAGTTGTTTATATATATCTTTTTGCATGTTTATTTGAAGATTCATTAATTTTTAATTAAGTTTTAGCTTGGTTAATTCGAATTAATTAATGAATCTTCATACATAGAAATTGAAATGAATATGTCAAACATATAATAATGTCTCGTATATTTGTACAATAGAATTTTTTTCATGTATAGATAAATATTAAATTAATCAATATCTTTTTGTAAATTATATCATATAAAAAATGTAAATCAAACATTTATTCACATTAATGATCAACTTTGTTTGTATAGAAATTGAAACCAGTGTAAGGTAAATTTTAAAGCTAAATTAGTGCATAATATATTTACATAAATATTTTCAAATTTAAGGTATAAATGTTGATCATCTAATTAACTTGCATATATATAATTATATATACCAAATTTTGATTAGACATGTATAACTAATTGACTTGCGTAATTATTTGACCTGCATGAATTTAAGAAATAAATTTAGATCAATTACATAAATTACTACATGTTTGATTGATTTACAATTTTACATATTATATATCAAATTTTGACTTGCATAACTATTTGACTTGTATAAATTTAAGGCATAAATTTAAATCAATTCTTTTATCTCATATGTTAATTGATTGATAATTTTAAAATACAATTATAAGTAAGGAGATTTCATATTTTAGGAATAATTTTACCAAATTAAGTGAATATACATATACCATAATAAAATAAATGTATACATTAATGTTAGTCAAAATAAATTAAAAAAAGGCGTAATTTTTTTTATCAAGATTTATTAAGTATTATTAATTTGATAAATCAATAATGATTATTATTAATGTTGATATCAAAAGTGAAATGAATAAAAAAGAAACTGGAACAATAATTTATACGAACTTTGATGAACTGATTAATACAAATTTTCTCTCGATAAACATTAAACAATGAAAAATTCTCGTACGTTAATAATATTAAATGACATTAGAGACGTCTCCTAACTATTAGTTTCCAATTAAAGTTCTACTCAAAATTGTATTGCTTACTTACAATAACTAATACTACTTTTAAATGATTAAGTATAGATGTTATTAATATGTTCCAATGCATTATTTTCAAAGTAAATTTTTATCACTACGTTCCAAGTTAAATAATTAATAAAAAAAATGAAAAATCTATATTGTTTTTACTTATACAAAATATAAGTTAAAGCTATTGGTATTAATAAATTCCAAAATAAAGTATTTTTACTATTTTTAAATAATTAATGAAAGAGTAGTAAATTGTTAATAATATGTTCCAAATTATTATTATCAAAAGAAATTGGTATTAATAGGTTTCAGTTCAATAACACGAATATATATTCCGATAGAATTAAATAAATATTAATTACACGAATATATATTCCATCATCCAAATTTGTACATTCTTCATCATCTTAGAATTAAATAAAAATAAAAATTATAACTTCTCATAAAGAATATTATTTATAGAATTGTAAATAATACATTGAATTGTAATTAATACATTACAATGTTAAAAAAAACTACTTTTTAACATATAATCAATGATTCCTCATCTTCACAATAAAATTGATATTCCACTTCATCTTCATATGAAAAAATTGGCCATCCACTTCATCTTCATTGTTGATGTTCAATCCTAAAAAAAAATTAAAAAAAATCAAACAATAATAATTTTCATACGAATAAAATAAAATTAAACAATAATTAATAAAAAAAAAACAACATAATTGGTAAATAGAGTAAATGCCTTTAGACACGTAGAGATTTGTATTCGTCCAAATAATAAAAAAAAAAGTGAGTTTAAGAAAATGATCATTGGTAGAAGAGATTAGACAAAATATGAAGATTAAATTTATACACCAAAACTATAAAAAAAAAAAAAAACAAAAAATAATTACCTTAAGATGAAGATCCTGTAAAAAAGAAATATGAAGATTGAATATATTGGGATGAACATCCTGCAAGAAAAGAAAAATACGAAGATTTAGACGAAAAGAGAATTAATATAGAACTTTATAACAAAATTGAAAAAAAATAAAAAGAAGAAGAATTGGATTAGGATTTGGAGAAATTATTGTAATTGATTTTTTGTTGTGTGAGATACATGATATATATAGAGGAGATGTGAAAAAAATCAACGGTCAAGATTAGATTAGATATTAAAATTTAATGACTGATAATAGTTTTAAAAGTCAATGAATTGGGTAAATGAGAGGAGAATATTTTTAAAATAGAGGCTTAAGAGCAACCCCAGCAGTGCATCAAATTGGTGTGAGGGGGCTTATTAACGCCTCCAGCAGTGACTCCATTTTGGACGCTACAATAGCGTGGACGCTGTCTTCCCAGATTTGACGCCATTTGTGGCGTTCCACTATTTGGGACGCCACAATTTCTCTTTTTTTTTTTTTTTTTTTCTTAGTTTTGTTTTAGTTTATATATATATATATATATATATATATATATATATATATATATCAATATATTTATAGTTTTGTATCTAGGTAATTCATTATTTATTTAATTAATCCAATTTTTTATATCAACTAAAATAAATTTGTATTGTATAGTTAATTAAGAAAAATTAGAGCAATTAAAATGCTAGGCATCAATTAAAAAATAATGTCAAATAAAAATACATATTAATACAGCGATTCAAATATTACAATACGGGTACAATTATATTAAAGTACTAGAAATGGATAAAACTGCATAAAAAAAAAGCACACAATAGAAAACAAAGATCAAAACGTGCAATAAAAAAATACATAATAACTAATATATTTTCTAGTAATCGGAAAGGCCAGTTCCAGATCCCCCAATATCTGGAAATTCTCCAAACATACCAAACCCGGTATTATTAGAGGTTGCCATGTATGCTTCTCTCCTTTTTCGAATAATTTGTTGTTGCTCCAACTTCAATGCCATACGACGTTCGGGATCTTCAATGGAGTCTGGATTCATATTCAAAACATTGTCGTCTCGCATTTGTTGCTGAAACTGAAGTGATTGTTTCTTTAATTGATTTTTTACTTCTAGGGCTTCTACCTTTTTACTTTGTATTTCAATTGCGCGATCTCTATTTTCATACGAATTTTCCATCATTTCCCGAAATTTTTCATTTCCCTCTTTAATTGTTTGTAAAATAGTAGACATATCTTCACCTTGTTTCCTCTTTAATTTGGACTTTTTTCCCCCCTCAGGGCGCCGTGGTGGAGAACTACCACTGCTATTATTTTCATCACTTAAATTAATTGTGAATGAAGAGAGTGAAGGGTTGGAAGATGGGGAATCCGTGAAATTTTCCTCAACGTTTGAAGAGTTTCCATTGGCAGATGTTTGAATCTCTTCCTGGATACTCAAATAATCTTTAATCGTATTCCAAACATGGACAAATTTGAACCCATCTTCGGAGCCTGTGTCGTTAATGTACGCCTGATGTGCACGTTGAAGCTGCAAATATTATATACAAAGTTGAATTTAAAGACATGTCATCTCAAATAAAAAATAATAATGGCAAAGAAAAACTACTTACGAGAATTTGATCATTTGCTCCACTTATATGCATAAGCTCAACTTGTCGCATACATCCGTTGAATTTTCTACAATCTTTAAGCATGAGTGATGCACGAGTCTGCACCGATCTGAGGTTACGAGAGGGCTTTGAGCTTGGCTTATCGGTATTGTATTTATCACAAACACGTTGCCAAAATCGAGCAAGGGGCTGACTTCTACCCACTATTGGATCTTGATGAATATCAAGCCAAGCCTCTGCAAGGATAACATCTTCGGCAGGAGAGTAATTACTACTGCGTGGCTTAGTAGACATTTTGAGAGGATATATATTGGAAAAGGATGAATATTATTGAGATGTGTATGGAATATTGAGATTGTAGAGTGTCATTCTATATATAGACATTTGTAGACAAAGATTGTGCTTTTCTACACTCCAACCACTTTTCAGATTTTAGATGAACGGGTGAGATTAATCTAAAGCATATCTTATCAATGGATACAATTGAAAGCACGTGGATTGTGCTTTTCTACACTCCAACCACTTTTCAGATTTTAGATGAACGGGTGAGATTAATTTAAATCATATCTTATCAATGGATACAATTGAAAGCACGTGGATTGTGCTTTTCTACACTCCAACCACTTTTCAGATTTTAGATGAACGGGTGAGATTAATCTAAAGCATATCTTATCAATGGATACAATTGAAAGCACGTGGATTGTGCTTTTCTACACTCCAACCACTTTTCAGATTTTAGATGAACGGATGAGATTAATCTAACGCATCTCTTATCAACGGATACAATGGAATGCACATGGATTGTGCTTTTCTAAACAATTATAAAATGAGCATACATTACATTTATTTTCTCACTTCAACCAACAATCTCATTACTCAATTTTTTAGCCTCACTAAAAAAAATGAATTTCAACCATATTATCTCCTCAAGCTCAAGCTCAAGCTCATCCGACGATGAGTTACAACAAATTTTGGCGAATTTAGATTCAGATCAACGAATGATTTCACAAAAAATGCTACAAAATAGTGAGATGATTCAATTTTACACAAATGTCAATCCTACCCATGGAGGTTCAGTTGTTGGTCGACGGACAATTTTTCGTGATCGAGAAGCTGCAGCTGCTAACCTCTACAACGACTACTTTTCTGAAAATCCGACGTTTAACGATGAGCATTTTCGTCGGCGATTTCGGATGTCTCGTACTTTGTTCCTCCACATTGTCGAAGCTGTAAAAGAGCACGATCGATACTTTTTGCAACGAAGGAATGCAGCTGGAACAATTGGTTTGTCTACACTCCAAAAAGTAACAGCTGCATTTCGAATACTAGCATATGGTGTTCCAGCAGATGCAACGGATGAGTACATAAGAATTGGAGAGTCTACAGCAATTGAATGTGTTAAGAAATTTTGTCGTGCTGTTGTGGAGATATTTGGCGAGCAATATCTGCGAACGCCGACCTCGTCTGATGTTGCTAGACTTCTTCATATAGGTAAGCAACGAGGTTTTCCTGGAATGTTAGGTAGTTTGGATTGTATGCACTGGAGGTGGAAAAATTGTCCTACAGCATGGGCTGGACAATATGCAGGTCGAAGTGGATCTCCAACTATTATCCTGGAAGTTGTTGCTGATTATGATTTGTGGATATGGCATGCATATTTCGGCATACCGGGATCCAACAATGATATTAATGTGTTGGAGACGTCTCATCTCTTCTCTAAGCTTGCTAGAGGTGTTGCTCCTCCCGCACATTATACCATTCAGGGAAAGGAATACAACATGGGTTATTACTTGGCTGATGGTATATATCCCAAATGGGCAACACTTGTGCAGACAATACGTGAACCAATTGGTCCAAAAAAACAATATTTTGCAATGAAACAAGAATCATGCAGAAAGGATGTGGAACGAGCATTTGGAGTCCTACAAAGTCGATTTGCAATTGTGGCAAATCCAGCACGTCTTTGGAGTAGAAGTGATTTGCATGATATAATGACTGCATGCATAATAATGCATAATATGATAATCGAGGATGAACGTGATCTTGATGCTCCAATCGAAGAAGTAGAGGAAGTGCCATCTCCGGACGTCGAATTTGTTGAAAATGAACCTACTCGATTTCAAAATTTCCTTGGTAGATTTAGAAAAATTAAAGACAAGGAGGCTCATTTCGCACTTCGGAATGCACTAATTGATCATTTGTGGGAAGAATATTCCAATAAGGAATAATGTGTGTGGATTAGTTTGCAATTCTAATTTTTATTGTAATTTTAATTTCGTATGCATTATTTATTTTCTTTGTAATTTGAATTTTTATTGTAATATTATGATGAGTGAAGATTATTTTTAATTAAATTTATTATATTATTAACATTCAAATGAATTATAATATAAATTATTATGGAATAAATAAAAATAATAATTAAAGTAAGGAATCTTAATGGAATATTCTATTTTAGTGTAAAAAGTAGTGTAAATTGCTGGAGATTTTTTGCTGACACTATAATAGAGTAGTGCAGAATTGACGGAAGAGTAGTGCAGCTGCTGGAGATGCCCTAAGAGCTTGCCACATAAGCTTCAAAAACTTTGTATTTACAGTATATTAAGATATATAGAAGAGTAAAAATGGTAAAAAAAATTAGATCTTACTCAAAAATAAAAAAGTAAAAATAAAAAAAGGCGAGAATATAAACCTTGTGAAATCGCTACAAAAGTATAAACTGCCCTGAATTTTCTAAACAAAGTATTTGTGGCATTGGATAAACCACTTAAAAGAAGAAAAAAATTTAATTTCAAATCATTCCTTCGTCTATTTATCGACGATATCATGGTAGCTGGTGGGCTCCTCCTTTATATCCTTCATTCCTATTTTTATTGTTGTTTTTCAATGTGAGATTTTTTTGGCATTGTGTGAATTTGGCTCACTATCCCAATTCTATCTAACACATCGTAGGTTGCATTGATGATTTTTTAATTTGGTTTGTTCGTTTTAAAGTGACTTCACTGGATATTGGTCGTGCAAACAGTTATAGAACAGAGCTTTGACTACATGATCTTTCATTGTTGATTTGTTTGAGGTGTTACTTTTTGTCATGGTCAGGGTTTTCTTGAAACTACGGACAATGAACAATGTGGACTTTAGCCTTTTCTTTTATTTTTGTTGCCCATGTGTCTAGGTTGAGATTAACTTTTTATATTTCTTTTTTATTTTATTTAAGATAAGTTAGTTTTGTATGAGATTTTGTATATTTTTTTTCGTGTAGCAAAAAGTCCCTGACCCGATAGAATTGAGTGGAGGAGGTAAATTATAGTGACTCAGCGGCCCATTAGGTTGAATAATTTTTTTAGAAAAGGAGAAGACCCGATTCATTTTAAAAGGACCAAACCGGTGCAAACCCGTCCAAGTTTATAAAAGATTTTGTCTTTACTTTTAAAGCAAAAAATGATGTATGCAAATGCCCAAAACAACTTTTCTTTAGAAAAACATTACAAAATTATTTTAAAATATATAAAAGTTTATATAAAAAAAATTCAATAATACTTTAATAAGAGATAGATGTGAAATTAATTTATTTAATTATTTCCCTAACACTCCCCCTCACTCATGGGTCGGACCCAATTTTTCTTCTTCGAAAAGTCCCAATGAGTGAACAATTTAATATGGGTGGAGTAGCTCTCAGTGGGAATCGAACCCATAATCTTTGTCTGGGCGTGAGCCTTATGGCTCTGATACCATGAAAGAATTCCGTCTCATTTAAAATCTGAATTTATAAAAAGATGTGAAATTAATTCATTTAATTATTTTCCTAACACAAACTAATCCAAGTAAAGAGGAAGGACTTATGTATTTTGCAACTTTAACAACTTTTGTACACGTTATGCATCATACATTAGTAATACTAATATTTATTAGAACTAATATTGTTACTTGTAAAAAAAAAAAATTAATACTAGAAAAATATGATAATATGCCACTTTCAAATTTTCATTTGTAAAAATATCACCCAACTTTTTTTTTTTAATAAGAAATCACTGAAAAGGGTTGCACAAGGATCAAGTAGGGAGTTACACAAGGATTGTGCGAGTCATTTAAAAAAAAACATTGATGGGGTGCTTGGTTGGAGGGTGGAGATTAGGTAAAGGAATGACTTTGATTGTAGTGAGTAATCAAAGTTATTCCTCTCAATATTGAGAGGTACGAGGATTTTTCAAAAGTGAGTAATTAAATCACTTTTTACATTTCCATACCTCTCTACCAAACATTTTTTTTCATTCTATTCCATTTACTTTATTGTCAAACCTCTCAACCAAGCACACCCTGAGTGACATTTTTGCAAATAAAATTTATTTCTCTTAACACGGAAGTACTACTATTTATTGTATAGTGCACAATGTATATATAAGATGTCTATGCAACTTCATCTCAAACTACCTCAATCATACTTTTATAAAATTTTATAAGATTAAACGAAAAAAAATTACAATTTCTTTTATTTTTATCAATTATAATGTGTATTTTTTAAAATACACCACTTTTTTAAGTTTAGTAATTTTAGACATCTAAATTTTTTTAGCAATAATTAAATCACACGGTTATCGAATAAGCCACATAGAATCCATGTATATGCCAACAAATAGAATTATAATTTTTTTAAATAATGAGAATAATGTCTTTAAAATATATTTTTAACTATATAATCATAGTTTAAAAGATGTTTTAAAGACTTTATTTTTATTTTTTAGAAATATTTTTATTTGTTGGCATATACGTGAATAATAATGTGACATTTCCAACGTCGAAGTCGTTTAATTGTTGACTAAAAATAGTTTGATGCGTGAAATTGCAAAACTTAAAAAAATATTGCATTAAATTACAAAAGAAATATATTATATTATAATTGATAAAAATCATAAAGTTCAATTAATCCAGTTTTATAACAATTAAAGTAAATTTAAAAAAGAATCACAAAATCATGTAATTTAAAAGGAAATATGACATAAATACCAAAATCCATCTCATATAACACCTACAAGAATTCCTCTTTATGAAAAAAACTAAACTAAAAAAAGCCTTGTCTGCAATTGATTTCTACCATCTGCTTCTTTCTCGTAAAACCCTTCCACTCTCTCTTTCTCTCCGGCCTTCTCTCTCAATCCTCAAACCCTATTCCTCATAAATCCAAAAACCATTTGGCTATATGGCCTCCTCTGAACCCCCAACGGAGAGCGCCGCCATTCCCACCTCCGAACAACTGGTAGCTGAACCCGCCGAAATTCAAGCGGAGGACGCTCTAATCGCCTCCGTTGAAACCACGGCCGCCGTTGAGGTAACTCCGGCGGCTGAGAAAGACAATAAATTGGAGGAAATAAAGGCCAAGTGGCCTGGGTGGCCCGGCTACTCAGTATTTCGGCTGGTGGTGCCGGTGCTAAAAGTCGGTAGCATTATTGGGCGGAAGGGAGATATAATTAAGAAGCTCGTTGAAGAAACCCGCGCTAGGGTTCGTGTGCTTGATGGCCCCATCAGTTCTTCGGATCGCATTGTGAGTCTTCAATTTTCTCCCTCGATACTCTACTGTCAAATTCGATTTAGTCGTTTCTGTGTGCGTTCGTGTTTGTTGACATTGCCATTTTTTTTTTTTTTTTGAAAAAAATTGTGGGGTTTGCATGTTATTTAGGATGTGGAATTACTGTTTATTGGCTCTGTTTGCTAGATGAATTGTGAGGATTAGCCTTTTAAGGGTCTTAGTTTTAGTTAAGAATATTGGGTGCTTCTTGTAAGTGTGGAATCTATGTATTTATATGATTAGCTTCAGTTGGAGGTTATTTTTGAGGCTTGAAAGTCACTAATTTGACTGAGGAAACTGATGACTGGTTGGTCCCTCATAATGATCTTTTATAGTTAGTTGAAAGTTCTTTGATATCCATTCGAAAGTCGGAACTGGATGGTTGATTTTAAAGTGCTAAACCAGGTTGTGAAAGTAACTTCTGTATAGAAAATTTGATTATATACTTCTTCGTTTGGAAAGAGATCAACTAATAATATTTAATACGATATACTCGTTAGTGATTAATAATTTAGTTCGCTGTCAACAAGACTGATTTGGATATGCAGTTCAGTTGCCTTTTCAGTGAGCACTAGCATGCTGACACTGAATAATACAAGCAATTGTTAAAGTTTAGTTGTGTTCTTTTTTACTGTGAATAAAAACTAATGTAACAAGATGCCATTTGTTTCCAACAAAAAGTGAATCTTATTGTCTTTTTTTTTTTTTGGCAAAAAAAGTGAGTCTTATTGTTATTTACTTTTGTGTGTGAATCTTATCTCTTGTGCTGTGTTGTGGGACCTATTCCTCAAATGGTAGAAATTTAAATAAAAACACTCCTATTTTCAAGAGGCGCTCCTCGCGTCTCTCGCCTCACACAACTATGTGCTTCTTCTAAAATCTAAATGATGTAGAATGAAATTATGATGTTTCACTAATGTTGGTTATAAGTTAATCTTTTCAACTTCACTACCTAGTCATTCTGAACTAGTGAACTTGCACAATTTCAGGTTTTAATATCTGGGAAGGAAGATCCAGAAGCAGCTTTATCTCCTGCAATGGATGCTATTATAAGAGTCGTCAGGCGTGTTAATGGACTTCCAGAGAATGATACTGACATCAATGCCGCTGGTGCTGCATTTTGTTCAATACGGTTATTGGTGGCATCAACACAGGCCATCAGTTTAATAGGCAAGCAAGGCTCCTTGATCAAGTCTATTCAGGAAAGCAGTGGTGCTTCTGTTCGGGTGCTTTCTAATGGTAGGTAACATTTTCTTTAGCACGATGTTATTGCTCGTATTATGTTGGGTTTATTATTTCCTGTTAGTTTCATTTGACTTTAAGAACTTTGAGAGGGAACAATGTTGCTTCCCATAATTTATAGCCTTTTATATTTGTCCTCTCACCCAACAAATTGTATATTTTTAGATGACCAAACTAACGGTCTCAGGGCGATCTTATGGAAGCAGTTAAGAGTCTAATTGTAGCTCCTGATTAGACCTTACAACTGTCAGAGTTTGTCTTCTGTTATGTTTATACAGTGATTTGTTTCTTATAACGCCCTGTATCCCCTGATTTGGTGGACATATGGGTCAATCAATCTTCTATGGTAATGATACTCAAAAATGTTCTTTACCATATCCAAGGTTGTTAAAAGCGAGCGCTTCAGCGCCTAAGCGGCTCAAAGCGAGGTGTGATTGCATGTTACCGCTTCTCACTTGGCCAAGCGAGGCGGTTTCAATCAAGTGCACGCTTTGGGCCGCTTTTTGCGCTATTCTCTGGAGAAAGAAGCCGTCAAAACTGTTGCTTTAGTGAAATAAGATCTGGGCGGCAGTTTTTTCTAAAAAATAAAGCTAGGGTTAGGTTTTAATTAATAGCCCATTAGAATAAGTAAAAAGCCCAGCTATTTACTAAGCCCAACCGCTTCTCACTTGGCCAAGCGACGCGGTTTCAATCAAGCGCACGCTTTGGGCCGCTTTTTGCGCTATTCTCTGGAGAAAGAAGCCGTCAAAACTGTTGCTTTAGTGAAATAAGATCTGGGCGGCAGTTTTTTCTAAAAAATAAAGTTAGGGTTAGGTTTTAATTAATAGCCCATAAGAATAAGTAAAAAGCCCAGCTATTTACTAAGCCCAAGTGCCTATTTAATTAATAATAAACTCAAAAATAAATAATATCTAGGGCAGTTATTGACCAAATAAGTTATCTTCTCAGAGAAGTTGCGGGATGCAAGTAACCAGAGAATGAAATTTGTCATCGGTGATCAGGCTCAGCACGATCAATGATATTTGCATGAAATAGGAACTTAATATTGTTATTGATCATTGTGAATTAAGAAATAGCTATTCACAAGCTTTAATGTTTCTCACTTTGTCTCATTTACATACTAAATGGATTACTAAGTGCCTATGATATTATGTTATTTAATATGCATAATGTTTTTAGAATGGTATGCATCACTTCAGTGAAGCGCGCTTTTTTTTTTGCGCTTTGTGCTTATAGCATTAGAGGGTCTTTGCGCTTTGAGTGCGCTTATCGCTTTTAACAACCTTGACCATATCTGAGAAGAGAAACATTGTGTATAGTCATAATAATTTGTGTTTAACTTGTTGCAAAGACAAGTTGTTAGTAGACTTAGGTTCAATCTTATTTGGAGTTTACGTTGTTGGGTCTTCTATGCTCCAATTTAGACAATTTACGACTTTTAGTGCTCGTTTGCTGCTGCATGTGTGATAAGGTGGGATAATGTGAAAAAATGATTATTTAATACGTGCTTGCATTATTAAATTGTTTGCTACAAGAAATTAGTTACAAGTGATATCAATAGGTATATGCCATCTCATGTTTGAGTTGTGCTTTATTAGATCTTATAAAATAGCAAATGTCAATTGTATCCTTCATTCAAATTTTAAAAGTAAAAATTTAGGGGTATTGTAGTAAATTGGGTAAAAAATGTAGCAATTATGTTGTCCCATTCACGGGGTATTAAATCATACCATGGGGAGGTGTTGGGATTAATGATGCCTTTAAAAAGGTATAATGTAATACCAGGTTAGAGTTTATAATGGTTTGATGGTATTATTAGAAAACGTTACCGGACACGAGATAAAGGAGGATAAGGCATCAATACCTGCAGATGAGCCCTTAAGATATTGAAATTATCATCTGTATGTGTTGTTGCAGATGAAGTACCACCTTATGCCAGTTCAGAAGAAAGGGTTGTTGAGTTACAAGGGGAAGCTTTCAAGGTTCTTAAAGCATTGGAAGCTGTTGTTGGCCACCTAAGAAAATTTTTAGTGGATCAAAGTATTCTTCCCCTATTTGAGAAGAGTGTAAGTTAATCCTTGTTTGGTTTAAATTTCAGGGGTTACTACATATGGGTCTAAATTTGTACTCCAAAATACAAAAGAGTCTAAAATTAAGAACAAACTACAAAGGGGTCCATCACAGTACCAAAATTGCTCTACAGTACAACGAATTGCACTATAGTATAATAAAATTTTAGGCCCCTTTGTAGTTTGTTTTTAATTTTAGACCCCTTTGTATTTTGAGTTCAAAATTTAGACCCATATGTAGTTTCCCCTAAATTTTATTGTCCTTGCGATCACAATTCTATGACTAATTACAATGTTTGCATCGTACAGTATAATGTGCCAGCCCCTCAGCCTCAGGAAAGGCAAGTGGATGCTTGGTCTGAAAAAACATCATTGCATGTTACTCCACAGACCTCTCTAGGAGCTGATTATTCTATTTCAGCAAAGAGGGATTCTCTATTTATGGACCGTGAAAGCCAGATAGAATCACGAATTGCATCGTCAAGACTCTCATTGTACGGGTCTGAACATGGTCTAGGGAGTCATTCTTCAATAATAGGACGTTCTGGGGGCCCCATTGTAACTCAGGTTTGGGAATGTTCACTTATGATTTGCGTATCTGTTGAAGAACTGGATACTGCTTGGTAACTTGTAAATTGATGACAAGTTGGGTTTCTTTATGCAGATTGTACAGACCATGCAAATACCTCTTGCTTATGCAGAGGATATTATTGGAATTCGTGGAACAAATATCGAATACATTCGAGGTAGTACTGGTGCTATTCTGACTGTGCATGAGAGTACACCTGAGGAAATCACCGTGGAAATTAAGGGCACCTCTTCACAAGTTCAAGCAGCTCAACAACTTATTCAGGTAGATACTTTCTTTTGGTTATTATTAGTTGTTGTTGTTGTTGTTGTTGTTGTTATTATTATTATTATCGTAACTATAAACTATTAGTATTCTGAAGTTTTTGGAGCTTAATCTGTATATCCTATCTTTTTCTTTTCGTGGCGTTCCTTATATATTGATGTTTGATTGCACCCTATTTTATGTTCAAAAGGTTTAGTGAAGCTTTAGGAGCATATTTATTCTTGATCTAAGAAAAGAGCGTGGTTGCTGATTTAAATTAAATTAGGTAGGCTGTTACAGATAATGAATATGCATCTGCACTTAGTAATACAGAGAGATTTGTAAGAAGTTATGAGACCACACTTTGATTAAATATAGGAAAAATGTTTATTTGGGTCCTGAAATTCAATTTTTCTGGATTGGGCTTCTCTACTTTCCTTTGCATTAAAGCTGCTTCTGCATTTTTATTTATAAATATTGAGTTGGTGCATTTTTTTTTTTTAAATAAGAGTTGATGCATTTTTATTTGCATTAAGTTGAATACCTATGTAGGAGATACATTGATGCAAGGCACATAGGAACCAATTATAATGCAAAAAAAATTACAAGGAATCCATTCTTATAATTTCAAGTACAAAGGCCAAGTTCCAAACTAAATGAAAGTTCATGACACAATAATTATTGTGTATTTTAGTACAATGCCGAAGACTCTTACGTGTATGTTACTCCCTTTACCCCACTAATTAGACTTGCTTTTCAGTTTGTCGATCTCAAATTGTAGTCCAGCTTCCATACTGAGAGTACTGATTATTTTTCTGTTGACTGAAGTACTCCTATTTAACACGCTTAGTTATTAACAAAATATGTTTCACTATGGAGTATTAACAATGATAACACTTGTGTGAAGTTAGTTCACGTGGACTCCATCCCATTTTGATGACCCATCTATAAAATGGGTAGAGAGAGAGAGAGCTTAACAGTTCACTGAAAAGATGTGTTAATGTGCAGGAATTCATCGGTGTTCAACGCAGAGAGCCACTTCCAGGAAGCTATGCTAAACTGGAGTCTTCGTATCCTCGGCTGGGGAGCAGCAGCTCATACTTGCCATCATCATATACTGGTCAACCTTATGGCGGATATGGGTCGTCTGGTGCCGGAGGATATAGCTTTAGGCCTTAATGTAACGGGCACTTATTATTCTTCGTGCCAATACTTTCCCCATTTTGCCAGATTCCAGCATGTAAAGCATCTATGGGTTAGTGATGAAGGGGTTCTTGTATTCAATTTGTGTTTCTTTGCTCTGGTGAATAGGTAGGTTAGCTCTAAAGTTATGGTTTCTTTAATTCGGCTCGTAAAGAGATTTTGTTGTACGATTATTTCAGTGGTGAGGATGATGATGTTGCTTCTCTGTAACAAATTAGAAACCATGCTGATAAGCTTAATTCTCTTGCACAGGTTCAAAATTATTATGATTGAAATGTGGTATACGTATAATTATCTTTACTTGTTCAGTTTGAGCTAAAAAGAAAGAAAGAAAGAAAGAAAGGGGGTTAATATCACTTATGGTCTTTAAGTTTCACTGGTCATCAAACTTTAAATCTGTATCCTTGATTATATCCATGTCACACTGCCATTTTTCATCTCTCGGTATTTTTCCATTTTCACCATCCAATAATATTTCAACTATTAATCCACCTAATGATCTCTATATATTTAGACAAAGTATAGAGTGAAACTGGTTTATACATAAATTATTGAAGGGTATTAGTTGTTTTCATTGAAGAGTATTTATCGTAATTACTGAAGAGTATTACTGATTTACACTAAAGAGTCTTAGTTGTTCAGTGAAAATAAACTATCAGTAAAAACAACTAATACTCTTTAGTGAAAATAACTAATACCCTTCGATTATTCGTATATAAACCAATTTCACTTTTCACATACTCATATATTTATACACCGACCACAAGCTCTATACATTTCTCCTTCATATCAATATTCATTAAAAAAACTGAATCAATGTTGAAACCACTATTTAGTACTCCATTTTCTATCTTCTTTCTCTTCGATTTTGAATGACAAAATTTTTAGCTTGTGGTTTAGAAGATAGGGCTTTGGAGTTTAGTTTAGGAAACAAAAGAAGGTGGTGGAGATGTGAGAATCACATTTTCGACATATTTCATCTTTTTCGCTGAAAAACATGGAGAGGAACTCATTTACACTTAAAAATTATTTGTGAAATAAGATTATATTGCGTTGGAGAAAGAAAGGAAAAGAAAGAGATATTGCTTTGAGGGGCTAATTCTACTGCCTATCAGGCTTCATGGTGTTGTATCATGTGCATTAAAATATTGTACTGTACAATTAACTATGCACATGGCACAATGTTGGGCATTATCCATCGAGATAACAAAGATAAAATTGTTGGGGGGGGGGGGGAATTTATTGAGAAGAGAGTGAAAGATTTTGATTTTGTTTGAGGGCTGGCGTGGCAAAGTGTGAGACCTTGATATAATTAAGGGCGCAGATTTAAAGAAATTTACAAATTAGTGAATTGGAGAGGATCTATTTTTTATTACAACACGGTTACATCTGTATTCATAACACAACCTAAATGAATGGGCAAATCAGAAAAAAGAAAAAAAATCAAATCGCTTTGAATCTAAAAGCATCTTGCCATGTAACTGCTTGCACGGTCAACGCAAAATAAGACCAAACTCAAACTAAAATAATAAACAACACCAAACTTGTGGAGAAGATCGACCCATAGATCCGAGAGACAAAACACAAACCAACCGCTAGGGTAACGAAGGTAAACAAACCAAACTCTTGGAGGAACGCGGTGACAAATGAAAAGGAAGACGCGATTGGTGAAAACTCCGGAGCATAGCGGGAGGAGGTGGCCCAAAAATGAAGAGCAACAACAACTCAACGCCGCAACGGAGGAGACAACGAATTTTTCTCCAGATTTGCTCTGCCGCGGTTATTGGTAAGCAATGATAGTTTTTTCTCGGCCTATTATTATTTTTTTGTTTTTTAATTTTTAATAATAAGAGTATAATGATTTAAAATTGAGGTATGTATAATAATTTAGAGCATATATAAATATTTTAAATGTGGTATGAATAATAATCGGAGTATGTATAGTAAAATGGAGGTTTAATTAGGCGCGCCCTTAATAAAAATTTTGAGGAATACAGATTTATGTTCCAAAACCTGTGGAATTATCAAACAATGATAGTGCATTATAATCCGAGTCTAGTGGTTGACTTGACAACCAAATAAGGCATAGGCATAGGCACAGTTTGTAAGGATGATCGCATTTGGCGGCCATGGGGCATTAGATCCCCTTAGATTTTATTAAATAATATTAGGATTTTGGAACTGTCCATCAAGTAAAACCCAACCCCCCACTAATTATTAAGAGATCTAGAGTTTGAGAGATATTAATAGGAATTAATTGATACTGTCCATATCAACATTGGTGTTATTTTTTTGTAATGGGCATTGTGAAATAATTCAAAGGTTGACATGAAGTAGTTTCATATTTGAACGAGACTCACATAATAGTAAATAGTAATACTGAACTTGAAAACAATACATAAGACTTGAGGGGACATGTTATACTGACCCCAGAAGTTGGCCTTAAGAATAGGATAAAGACACATTTCGACAGATCAATTTATGAGTTCATAGGTCCTTTGTTTGAGAGGGGATTGTTGGAACTTTTGGTCGAACAAAGTCTCCCCCAATTATTAGAAAATCACGAGTAGGAAATGAATTAATTGATGCTACTTATACCAACAAGTATATCTTATTTGCCATTTTGAAAAAATCTAAAGTTTACCACATTTGACTTGTGGGAATGTGGGGATAATTTTCAGTCTCGCTTAGAAAATACTATTATATTTTGATCTCCATTTCCCATAAATTTCTTGTTTTACACTCCTCTCTTCTCACCCGCATTTTCAGGGTACATAAATGTCTTTTTTACTTCATTATAAAATTGTATGTTTATAATTTTATAAATTTTTTTTTTAGCGTAGAATTATCTCAGTTCTATATTATTTGTTTTTATTCTTAGAGGTTATGGATTCATCTTGGCTTAATGGAGAAGGAAGAGAGTGTAAAAATTATTTATTTTAAATTATTTGTTATGCCATTGATTATTTTCATTGTTAATGGAGTTATAATTATTGATTTATATATAATTTATAAAGTAAATGAGATGTATTCGTCTTATTTCTAATAGATAACAATGAAACAATAGAATTAGAAAAAGCCACATATACTGACATTATCTTCTCCAGTCTCCAATCAATGCAATCCTCAACTATAATTAAATCAAGATAACATTAATATTGTGGTTAAATTGCATTTGAATTGAGTCATTGGGTGTGGATAGATTTGAGAATATATAAATTTAAAATGATATGATTTTGTTGAGTATTTGAAATTCCTTCAATTTAAACTAAAATTAAAGCTGAGTATTTGAATCCGTCCATTTAAATATTTTATCCAAACAAATAAAATAAATTTAAAATCCATAGCCCATATTAACTTTATGGAAATAGTCACCATGTATGAAACGGATGGATGCATGTATGATATATAATATAGATGAGATACATGGCATTTAAATGAGCAGAATGTATGATATGCATATGCATACATCATGACATTTAAATCGGCAGAATCTATCTATGTATGATATAAATATATATGCATACAGCCATTGCTGAGATACATGATATTTAAATGAGTAGAATTTATCATATACATAAGCTTACGCACACGAATGGCAATGATTTGAAGAGGCAAAAGGATAACTACATTACCCAAATGTTTGCTAATTTAATAGCAAAACACACTTCAGATAACTTGAATGTATTAGAGTATAAATTCTTCCAAATTTTATTATGATAAATCTAGTAAAATCTTTAAAAGAATCTTGAATATTTTCCACCATCACTCACTAAAGCCTCAAGGTCTGAGGCAGGGCGGACAGTTAATATTAATAATCAAACACCATTTTATTGTAATTAAGCCACTAAATGTCGGATTTGGATCTAATACCATCAATCTCATCTAAAAATTTAAATTTTTAGATAGATTTAAAATTAATTCATTTATATTTATTCTCTATAATCCTATTTGATGTACATGAGTGTTACTCTTTTCGGATGGAATCTCATGTTACACAATAGTGTGACATCTTTTGTTACATCATTTAGATAAATGACACATATACAAGACAATTAGTCATATGTGTTTATTTGGATATAATTTCCGAATTCTTCTTTAATTAAACTGATTATGTGTAATTTATTTGGATAATGTGAAAAAATATTACTCTATTGTATAATAGGAGATCCTGTGAGTATATCATGAAATTATTTTAAAGTATTAAAAATATTTGGTAAAATTATTAAAAATCTCATCAAGTATAGGGTAAAAAATATCAACAATAATTAAAATATGTTATCACTGACACTATATTTTGTACTTCTAAAAAAAATTCTTAATACTCTTAATCAATTTTTTGTTATTTAAGATTCCAATAACATCCATTTATATAGAATTGGTGGGTATACAAGAACATATTTATATAGCTTTCCCATATCTTACTTTCTGTTTACAAACATAAATATTTTGGCATACTGCATAACTGCATAACTCTCCCTTCCCTTTCCACCTCTCTCTTTCTCTCTCTCTCTCTGCACAGAAAATCAGCGGAAACTCCATTGATGCAACTCCTGCAATGGCAAACTGAAGGTATACAAGAATTCTACTCTTTGATTTTTTTTTTATTGAATTTGTGTCGTTCTTTTTTTTTTGAAAATTGGTGAAAAAGGCTGTGAACAAATTTTACTTTTTACTCATATATGTTTATTAGTTTGTAATGGCTTGTAATCTAGAGTGGAGAACATGCTTTTATAGTTTTGTATACCTATCTGTTTAATGGTTCGTGATTGATTGATTTATTGGTGGCAGAGTCTAATTCGATAATGCTGTAGTTGGAAACCCTTGAATGATGAAAGAGAAAGGGCCTGGGATTGAAAAACACTTATTTCTGGGTAATCAGTTTGATAAGTGGTAAAATTTTATTTTTGGTGAGAAATTCTTGAGATCAAATGGAAAAAGAACGAATTAAAAGAGTTGGTGAGCATAAAACCCTTGAATGAAGAAGAAGATGGTGCCTGGATAGAAAAGGACCTGTTTGTCAAAGGGTTTGATAAAGAAAGGGGTAAAAATTTGGTTTTAGGGTGAAAGATTGTTGAAATCAGATGTGCACATAGTGTATGTAGAACATTTGTAATGAGATTTCAAAGGAGATTTGGAGAAAAAAGGATCAGAATAAGGTCATATAGAGAGAAGTGACTAGACCAAATACCATTAAAAAGAATCTGACATATGCTTGTGTAATTTATGGGTTTCATAAAATGTTAAAGGCTTAGAGCATAAGAACCGATTACTTTTATCAGGAAGTTATCTTTTAGCATCTCTTACCTAGATTGTAATTGAAAAAATAACTGAGTAAAGGATTATGGCCTTGTTGATTTGTCAATTGTAATTCTTGCTCAATATCGATACTCACTGAACAAAGTTATGTCAGGAGAATTTCCGGTTTATACCTGCCTGGGAAAATCTCTGCCACCTGCTTTGCTGAAATGTAACGGTAAAGTCACATAAAGAAAAGAAAAAAAATGTATCAAAAACTTAGTCCACTGGGAAAATGATAAGGAAAACATCATTGGCCATAAATGACAATAAAAAAAAAAGTTTGTTTCCAGCTGTTTGAAATTCTTGCTTGAATCGTAGAAGAGCAGGAGCTGGAGCAGGACTTCCGACCCTTTAACTATATTTATCAATTCCCAGGGGTTGGCTTGGTGGTGTAGGCTTGAGACTTATGATTATGCTCCTCTCTAGGCCTTAGGTTCCAACCCCCAGGTGCTATCAAATCCTGTCCAGTCCATATAGAGCTTTGCTCTGGCTTCAATTGTAGGCTTGGCTTGGCTTCAATTGGGCCCCCCACTAGTGGACGGTGGGATTGATCCCTCGAATTAGTCGGTCCTTGTGCCGGATACCGAGTCATAAGAAAAAAAAATTATCCTCTGAAAGCGGATCTTTGCTATCTGTTAATCTAAGTATTTATTTACCCTACCGGTGAAGTTGCTATTTGTTTTATGTACATACTATGGATGGTAATTAAAAATGCAATTTCTCTTAACATCTCCCTTTCCAGGTTCTAATTATCCTTCATTTCCTTGGCTCAAAGTTCTTTGGAAAATCCCCATATCGAAGTAGGTTTAAGTTTTCTCTGGTTGATGATTTTGAAAAAGTTACCCACCCGTGTTTTCCTCCAGAACTTTTTTTTTTTGAATTTTATTCTATCTCCAAATTGGTGCAGTGGTGAAGACCTTAACTACGTTTTTGTTCAGTGTTCTTTTGATCGTAGTTTTTGGATACTAAACAAAGTGGGCCTGATTTGGGTGTCACCGAATTCAGTTCCAGATTTGTTAATCAACAACCCGGCTGTCTCATTAACAAGTATAGGAAAATCCTGTAGAGGATTATTGTCCCAGTTGTACTTTGGCCCATTTGGTTAGAAAGAAATAAGACGATTTTTGAGAGTTCAATTGAGTCAATTGAAGATGTTTTGAGTAGGATAAAATACAGAGTTGCTTTTTGGGTGTCAGGTCGTAGAAAATTCATATATGTCCTGTGTCCATGTATCTGATATAGTTAGGGATGGGTGCTTCGCTGTTAAGTGATACAGTCTAATTGTAAGCTGTAAAAGGGATCTCTCACCCTTTTACCCTCACTGTCTTGATAAAACATTTTGCTTCCTATCAAAAAAAAAAAAAGTTCTCTCTTGATGATTAAGGTATACACCCCGCTGAGAAGTTTGATAAATTTCCCTCATATAGGAAAGGAGTTATAAAGCGCACTTCGAAAGGTCAATTACTTGCTCTTTATAGGCTTTTGATATCTTTAAGTCTTGGTAATACATTTCAAGGACGTAGTATTAACACTTACAAAACATTACTCACCTAGCAAATAAATTATCTTTAAGAGGGCACATTATGTATTAGAAATAGTGTGAGAGCTGTTTCCTGCTGGGACTTAAATTTAACATACTGAACAATGAATTTCATGATTGAAATGTTAAGTTGCATATGGTATGATGACATAAAACCAGGCAACATGATCTTGTACATGCAGATCACAACAATACTGTGTTCTATATGGGTAATTTTAACATGTGATAACACAAAAATAAATTATCTTACATGTACTAACATGATACAAGAAGTGTTATACTGATACCTTTCAGTTTTCTGTGATGGCATTCTATTCTCTCTATCTTAAATGTATATATGGCAGCACCAGGCATGAAAACGAAGGGGACGCTTGGTTCAAAGTCTTCAATGGGAATCATTGGATAATGAATTACAATGAGAATGATGGTTGCATTGTTAATGTTTTGCTCTAATTTTGTAATTAGCGGGGATAAAAAAAAAAGATTGTTGATTGAGGAATAGTGGAATGATTGATGAGCAATGATTATAAAAAGGGAGGTTGATAATCAAAATGGGGTAATGATAAACTTATTTTAAGAGTCATTACCATGTATGAAGAATGATGAAGATGAATTTATCATGCTTTATTCTCTTTAACCACCACAGCTACCTTATAATCATTCCCTTGAAAATTTTTGAATAAATACCCCCCCCCCCCCCTTTTAATAGTCTTCTGATAGCTTATTTACTTATATGACAGATGAAAATGCTGATGGAAAGTTCCTATCCTTTTCAAGTGGAAGTTGCTGCTTCTCATGAATCTAACTTCATGAAAACGGGGGCTTGCATTTGACATAATGCCGGGTACCAAGATTTGTTTGAGATGTTCAATTTGTCCAGAACAATGTGTAGATGGGAATGGCGAAGTCTTTTCAGAGGAGATGGAAATTGATGGTACCATATGCTTCGTAAATTGCACAAGAAAATATTCCCAGATATCAACATCCAGTACAATGTCTCAGAAATCCACACCCATTGTATACCAACGTAGGAAACAACTCAAGAACTCTGCTGCTGTTTCCAATTTGCAGCAATGTGCTGGTACTAAACACAGTGATGCTTGTACCTCTGCCATTTGTTCTGGAGCCCCTTTATTGTCTCCACAAGAACATACTATTTCTGTTATGCATCCAGTGCCTACAATTGATGTGAACAGAACTTTGAATGCCTCCAACGCTAATGGTAATGATAATTGTTCATCTTCGAAGTCGAATTTGGAACCTAGTACAACTTCATTGAAATTTGATATAAACGAAGCTGGTGAGTGCTCCTCTTCTGGTGGATTGACTGCTGTGCCCCAGGAGATTACGGAAAGAGAAATATCCATTTTAATTCTCAGATATCAGGGACTTCTTGATGAATCTTCGACCAGGCAGAATGGAGCTTTAACAGAAAGAAGTAATGGTGTTAGTAGGAAAAAGAACTACTGTTCCAAACCATGCAAAGTCTGTAAGCATATGGATAGTACGTCGAATATGCTAATATGTGACAACTGCGAAGATGTCTTTCATATCTCTTGCTGCAATCCTCGTATAGCAATATTGCCAGTTAGCGAGTGGCTTTGTAGTTCTTGCTTGAAAAAGAAGCATAAAATATTACAAGATAAATCTATCAGCACAGAAACTGGCAGAAACGGGCATTTAGCATCAGAGTTGGACTTAGGGGGGTCGTTGGAGGTCATGCTCAGTGATACTGAGCCATATATGTCGAATGTGCGAATAGGTGATGCATTTCAAGCTGATGTTCCTGATTGGTGTGGCCCAGTCAACAAGTAATGTTATATTTTTTTTTTTCTCTCTTTTTTCTCTCCCTTTTGCGTGTTATTATTTGTTGTTTCTTCTTTAGTCTACTCTGCTTTAACTCTTGAAATGACTTCTTAATCGCATAACTTGTTTGATCTGGGATTTAGTGGATTCCAAAATCTAATGGATTTCAAAATCCTGAGAAAAAATGATAATGGTGCATGTTTGTTTTGGGATTTAAGTAGGATTTAACTTTATGTAAAACTGATGCGTAAGAGTGATTTAAAATGATTGAATGATTGTGTAATGATGATTAGTGTGTTTAACTGGGTGCTGTAAAAGTGAGAAAATGTGTGAAAAGTGATAATTAAAAGAAGAGTGAGAATAAAAAATATCATATTTGGATTAGAGGGTCAGTGGGAAGAGTAGATGGAGGAAAATAGTATGTGTAGAATTTATTTGTATTTATAGGGTAAGATGTATTTAGTTTTCAAAAATCAGATTCTAAAATCCCAAAGTAGAACCAGATATAGATTTTGAAATAACAAATCCGGTTATGTAATCCAAATCAAACATGTCCTTACTGAAGTGGATGTAGGGGATGGTTGTTTAAGTTAGACCTGTACTACTTAATGTATTGGTTTCAAGAGGTTATACTTGAATGCATTATACACTTGTACTTTTAGATCTAAAGTATTTAAGGCCTTCTCCTGTAATATGCAAGTGGACACACTCTAATCACTTAGTTTTAAAATGCTGTCCTCAACTGAAAATAAACTTTAGCAGGATCATCTTTTTTCCCGTTTCTACTTTTCTTTTCTGTTATTTTAATGGAAGAAGAGTCTAAATTCTGTAAAAACTTTCGATAGAGATGAATATTATTTGTCATCTTATTAGTTTTTATTGAATGCATGGATTTTTGAGTTTCCATGACCTATAGATTGGTCTTCATCTTACTTTGCCATTTATATTGATTGCTTATATTACCACCAATGTGCTCTTATAATTCTGCTCACAATTGCTACAGGGATTGTGATCCATTAGAAACTGATTCTTATTATAACAATGATATGCAGGTAAAACTTTTGATCATTTAATTGTTCATGTGTTACATAACATTACGTTTAGCATCATTCTAAAGGAAACATGTCATGATTCTGTCCAGGAAGGGGATCCTATTTCTATCAAACCTTTAAAGCTCGATTTTATCGGCAATTGGCTTCAATGCCGAGAGGTCATTGGAGAAGGAGTTCATGAGAAGATATGTGGAAAATGGCGCAGGTAAATTTTTCGTTTTTACAGTGATCATAAAGTTTGAAATATGGATGTTGTCATTATGTTGATCACATCAGAATTTATTTAAAGAGGAAGGAAGCTTTAATGAGGAAGAGAAATATATAATCTTGTACTGTTAAAATATTCCCACGGCGATTTATAATTAAACAATGAGGGAGGGGGGTTGAATGTTTAGTCGTTTTCAATTGTTGCATTTGGTTAGGACACGTTTAGGTTATGTTTGATTTGGGATTTAGAGGATTTGAAAACTCAAAATCTTGAAAAATTGTAATGGTGTGTTTGTTTTTAGATTTAAGTAAAGGAGGGTTTAACTTTATGTTAAATCAATGTGTAACAGTAAGAGTGTGATGTTGTATTATTACATTATTGTTGATTGTAATTGTAATGATTGAATGATTGTTTAATAATAAATGTGTTTTATTGTAAGTTGTAAAATTGAGAATAAAGGTGTGAAAAATGATAAAGTAAATAATAGTGTGAATAAAAAATCGCATTTGCATTAATGAGTTACTGAACGGAGAGTGGTGTAGAAAAAAAAAGGTATTTATAGGGTTCACAAGTATTTGTAGGGGTGTATGTATTTGTTTTCAAAAACCGTATTCTAAAATCCTAAAGTAGAACCGGATTTAGATTCTGAAATCCCAAATCAAACATGCCCTTATAGATGCTAGAGTGCGTTGAAAATTATCTTGGATTGAATATTTTGGCTGCTCATATTTCCCAGGTTTATGAGAGCTTGAAGGAAGCATGTGATAGCAATCTTTTAAGCAGATAATTTTTTTGCTACAGTATTTCACAACACTTTTTATATTTCTGCTATGCTCAAATTAAGGAAAAAAACTTTCTGCACTTTCTTATATTTTCTTTACTGTTTTTGCAGTCTTGGAATGATACTTACCCTATAAAATAGGGTGATTAAGGAGAATACTAAAATCTAGTTAAAATTGGAATGATACTTCTGTGTTGATAGATGTAATAGGAATTCTTTCAAAAGAGACAAAGTACTTATAATATTTCACAGGGCACCCCTTCATGAAGTTCAAACTGATAACTGGGAATGCTTCCGTTGTGTCCTTTGGGATCCAGCGCGTGCAGATTGTTCTGTGCCCCAGGTACTCTATTAATCTTATTCAGTTATTCGAATTTTGATTTATTCTCTAATAGCTCTAAGATTATAAAATTCTTAATACGTAGTGTTTTAAAAGTTTATTGTGTTCTCTAATAGGTCTTAGTCGTCTTCTCACGTAAATAGTACGCTGTACGTATATTAATATGCTGGTTATGTGACTTATGTATGTGGTGTATTGTGAAGAAAATCTCCACAAGACTAAGGCAGTGTTTGCTACAGATTGATGAAGTACTATTCAGCTTTAAGCTTTAAAAGTGTAGTTTGGTAGTGTTTTAATTTCATATGAAATAGTAGTTACTTTGGAGTGCATCCACCCATATATATTATATACATGTATATACTATGAAACCAATTACAAGGTCCTTGTGCCAAATGTTACTCACTTCTACTTATCACTTTTCAAAAGCATAACTTTTGGCAAACAGTCCCTAAGTATTTCAATCTTTGATCCATATTTAACGTACTAGCAGAAAGCATCACTATAATGTAAATTTTAACATTTTTTAATGCCCAATCAATTTAGGCATTTTTTTGGCAAACTTTGCATACACTTGGGTTCACAAGTCTTGATTTATTTTGTTTTTAAATTTTTATTCGCTCCCATTTGTTTGATAGAGCTAAATTACGCGGTTTGGTTTACCTGTAACATTTCATTACGATTCAATATATAGTTGAGGATAATCCATCTCTTGCTGATTCAGGAGCTAGACATAGATGAAGTCATGAAGCAATTGAAGTACATAGAGATGGTACGTTTTCTGATTTTTTGGTTATTATTTATATTCGTTGCCTTTCATTATTTCTGTCACCTTTCTTAGTTGTTTGGATCGTAAGTTAGACCCTCTGCTGCTATAAAGCTTTTCTCCTAACAATTAGCAGCAACAATAGTTAACTAATATCTGTTTGGTATGATACATCGATTATGATAGAGATCTTTCCAAACTCTCGTCATTTCTGTGTGTGTCTACCTCTCTATGCATACATATTTATTGTTAAATGGTGTGCAGTTGAGATCCCGGCCAGCTGCAAAGAGACGCAAATTTGATAGTTCAAAAAGTAACGGTTCACAATGAATACGACGAAGAAAAGCGTCAAACTGGGAAGAAGTAGAAGATGTTGAGCTGAATTTGCTGATGATTGTAATTACATGAAACTGTGCAGCAAAAGGCTTAAGCTGCAAGGTTTTGAGGAGACTACATAGTGTCTGTTATTTTGCCTTGTGTTTTGCTGATTTTGAGCAAAGCCTCTCTTGCTCAAATTTTCAGCAGTTTTGAGAATTTTTAAAATGAACTACAGTATTAGTTTCCTTCTCTCTCCCTCCCCCTCCCCCTCCCCCTCCCCCTCCTCTCTCCGTTTAGGGGCCACAAATCACAAATCGTGTAATCATCTCGCTTATCTTTTCCACTATAACAACACGATATGATAAGGTGAAACGTAGATCACGATACAATAAGGATATGTGTCGACACGTCACAATAAAAAAAATAAAAAAAATTTATATTATACTCCACAACACGATATTACATATTACACAATATGACACGATAAAAAGTATAAAATTTCTAATTAAATTACGAAACCAAGTAATATAAACAATTGAACTTTTTTTTTTTTTTTTTTCAATTTTAACGGTGACATAAATACGACAGGAAAATTATGTATCATTATTGTGTCAACACGATAACGACACAGACACAATATGGTTGAACATTAACCCACAATTTTCGTATTGTATCATTATATCGTATTCAAAATATTCACCACAATTTGTTGTTTAGATGTTACAAAAGTGTGTGGCAAATTGGCAATTGATATTAAGAAATTAACTTGGAGTTGGCTTTCATAGAAAATTGACATTAGTCCTTTCCTTAACCTCTGTATCATACTTTGATGAGCCGGACATCATACTGTATAAGGAGAAAGGTAACATACTTAATGAGCCAGACATTTTAGTATAATACTATAAGGAGTGACGTAACATACTTAAGGAGAAATGAGCAACACATTAATTAGTCATGCAAAACTCTAATAATATCAACAAAATCGATATGTGTTCTCTCAAAAGATTAATAACGCAAAAAAGTAGAGTCTATGCACATCTGTATTAATATAATAACAAAATTTCATACTAAAAATAGAAAAAAAATTTTGACACAAAAAAACTACTACTATTTTTATCATAATATTTAATAAATTACTTATTAATTAATATAATAAATATCATTTAACACATACTAGAAAAATAAATGTGATGATTTTTAAAGACTTTTCATTTGGAAATGTAAAACTTTTTCTATTTATTGTTTTATAAAAAAAAATCTACTAATTGTAATTATTTACTTTCTCAAAATATTTAAGTAAAATAAGATTAAAAAAACTTTTAAAAAATGTGTATTCTTAAAGTTTGAGTTGTTGAATTATTCACGTGGATGATGTATATACAAATGTACACATATATAATTAACTTTGCCTAAAGTAAATTTTAGAGTTCAATAACCTTTATTTTAATTGGTGTGTGTGTATATATATATGAGATGTTCAATTTTAATAAACTAATTCCAATAGCCTGAAATTATTAAAATAAACATAATGAAACAATATGATACTCTCTTACGGGAATTTCTATCATGAGTGGAATAAATTCATACACAAATCAAAAAGAAAAAACAAATGGATAAATCATATTCAATTTGAATACAACCCAAAATTGCTAATATACTTATCACACAAAACTTTGTCTTAGAAAATTAGGAGGTTAACTTTTTTGCCATGGGTAATTACATGTTATGACATATACACCCACAAAACCAAGAAAAAATATTTGAAAATTTTGATATTTGATGAAGAAGACGATATCAAAAAACAACAATCAATATGATTATAAAAAAAATATTTTAAAAGTTGTAAGCAAGCATAATATATTTTCAAATTTAGTTTACTTAACAATGTAGACGTTTTCAACATTTTAAGCGCAAAATAATTTATATGTGTGACTTGAAAAGAAAAAAAAAATTAAAAGATTGAGCATAACATCAAAAGAGAAAAAATAATAATAGTGATATATATACAAAATTTTCGAAAATGAAAAATAAACAATACACAGAGTTTAATAATTCTTTCTACTTTATTTTATACACAAAATAAGGGGGCGCTTGGAGAATAAGGTAATCATGGAGTAGTTATTACCTTATTTAGGAGGGGAGGTAGTGATTTTGTTCTCATGAACCATGCTAATTACACTAATTTTCAATCTCATTCTCATTATCATTGAAGAGTTGTTAACCAATCACCCCCTAAGTTTATAATTTTCTCAATTGCGATAACTATAAAGAAAAATATCGTTATATTTATTTTATATTTACAAACCGTGCAAATGCACGGGGTGATATACTAGTACTCTTAATATGTTATTAATAATTCTTCTATCAATAATAATAATGATATATTATTAATAATATGCATAATGACAATAATCAATAATATTATTGTTATTAATAATTCCAACAACAAAAAATAATACTAACTTAAAATAGATTTATATAATATTGCATTTCATTCCTAGCTAGCTAATATCAATTATATGAATGATCATTCATGTGTTATTTTGTTTATACTTTAATTTCCTTCTGTCATAATTTCATTCAATTGTACCCATCGCTGAAACGGAAGGATCAGTTGAACCCGATGAATCTGGACAAAAAAAACAAACAAGAAGTTGAATCACCTTGATGAAATTTTTTTGTCTATGTAAAAATAAAAAAAAAAATTATCTAAATGATATTCACGATAACTATTATCGCGAACAACAATTCACCAATACTCTATATGGAAAAAACCAATATCTTTATTAGTAGTTATATTATTAGTTTTTATATTTCAGATTGATAGTTTATATAGTTTTCAATAAAAAAAAAAGGTCTAAATTAATAGTCCTCCTACTTTTCAAGTCCCAATTGTTTTCTGTAGTGTTTTTAAAATTCTAAATTGTTAAAATTTAATTAATCACAAGTCACAAGATAAATTTTCTTTTTGAAAACACAAGTCACGAATATTAAAATCTAAATATACGTGACGTTTGCGCTCAAAAAAAAAAAAAAAAAAAAAAATACGTGGCGTTTATTATTCGATCAACTTTAAAATGAGTCGATTTCATTTGAGAGCCAATACTATACGTCCGTGCATAGTTAAAGAAAGGCAATTAAAAACCGTTACTCTCCCAAAATTAAACATTTATTTTAGTGTCTACACAAGATTCAGAGAGAGAACAATATTGGTCATTCCATTGTTCTTATTATTCTGTTATATTCATCACATTCCCTTTCCCTTTCCTAAACGATTTAGAGAAACAAGAGAGGAAGAATATCTCACACCCCTCTTCCTTCTCTTGGATCTCCCCCCTCCCTTTCTCTCTCTCTCATCCCCCCCGAGCATGCAGGTTTGACCATCAATGTTGCATGGTATGATCATTCCTGCATAATAAAAATAAAAATAAAAATAAAAAAATGGATAGTTTCAGAAAGGCTTATGGCGCTCTTAAGGACTCTACCCAGGTTGGCCTTGCAAAGGTCAATAGCGAGTTCAAGGTAATTCATTTGTTCTCATTAATTGGATTTTTATATGATTGAATGTTTTTGGCTAATTAATTTTTGTTTTGGAATTAATTAAGGATTTGGATGTTGCAATAGTGAAGGCCACAAACCATGCTGAATGTCCCCCCAAGGAACGTCACGTTAGAAGTGAGCCATATATTTTATTTTATGATCCATATTTACCGCATTATGATTTGAGGATCCATAATGTTACAAGAACTCTGCATTTTTGTTCATCATTTTTAGGATCTAAATCGAATGAATTCTACGCCTTTTTTAATAGGATCCATTGCAAATAAATTCACGACATTCTTTTAATTTAATCATTTTTATTTAATTTTGCAGAGATATTTGCAGCAGTATCGATATTATGCCCGAGAGCAGATGTTGGGTATTGCATTCATGCACTTACAAAAAGATTGCATAAAACACGAAGCTGGATCGTAAGTACATAATTTGCATTTTTTTCCTTCAATTATTTCTTCATATATATCATGAGGGAAACCAACCTTTATAAAACCAGGGATTTGTGCATGTTTTTCCCATAAAACTTGCAATATAGTTTTAATGACCAGCAACATAAATGCATCAATTTCTAATTTCTGAGTAATATTTCAGCGCACGGTGCAATTCTAACTTGAAAATTTCAAAGAAGCTGATCTTTTATATTATTTTCACGAATAGCAAAAAACAGTCAAAAAGTATTAGTTCATGTGATAAAAAATATCAGCTCATACAATGGAAAATATTAGTAATTGTTACTCCCATTGTCCATTAAGACAAAGGGATTAAAATAGAAAAAATAAGAGTACTGTAAGTGGAAGTATTTTATGAATAAAATAATTGTTTTGTGAATGTAATAATAAGGTGATTATTTCCATAAAATGAATTAACATATTTTTGATGGACGGACAAATAAGACAAGTGATCATATTTTTAGAGGATATAGGAAGTATTTGAAAAGTACTAATATTGTTCAATCTAGATAAAGTCTAATACTTTTCTCCGTATAAACTGATATCTCCTTATATATATATATATTTTTTTTTAATTAAAATTGCACCACATGGAAATTTTTGCGTTGGATATTATAGAGTGTGAATTAATGTTGATGGATTATGAGCAGGTAGCCATAAAGAGCTTGATAGTGTTTCATAGGATATTAAGAGAAAGCGATCCTAGCTTCAGAGAAGAGTTGATGCAAATCTCCAGAAGAGGTCATATTTTTCTAATATCCAATTTTAAGGACGATTCTAGTCCTCTAGGTAATTATATTTCTTGGATCAATCATTAATCCTCTCTTGTTCAAATAATACAGCTATACAGGATCAAATCCTCTCTTTTGTGGAGAAAGTTAATATTGGGATGAAAATGAATTTTATTTCAAGAGCAAATCTTTTAATTATTGTTGACATGTGTGCAGCTTGGGATTGTTCTGCTTGGGTTCGAACATACGCACTCTTTCTTGAGGAAAGACTCGATTGTTTTAGAAACCTGAAATACGATATAGAATCCGATAGAGCTCTTAAAAAATCACTTTCTGGACAAAATAAGGTGTATGCTAAATTCCTATCTACAATTTGTTGTTTGTTGACTTTAATTAAAATATGTCATATTTTGAATGAGAATGAATTAGTTAGCATTGTATGGTGTGCAGGAACTTAGTAAAATCCAATTATTGAATGGTAAAGAGCTGTTGGAACACCTACCTGCATTGCAACAGCTTTTGTATCGCTTAGTTTGTTGCCAGGTATGTAATTCCATATATAGTACTAGTACTATTATTATTAACACAAATTATTTTGTTTTGGGCAACTTATTGTAAGTATTTTTAAATAGTATTAGTTGTTTTCGCTGAACAATATTGATTGTTTTCACTGAACAATAATATGCAACTGGTAAGTATTTTTAAATAGTATTAGTTGTTTTCGCTGAACAATATTGATTGTTTTCACTGAACAATATTATTTATTTATATTGAACTGTATCTTGCTGGTTTACTTCTACCTAACAAAGTATTATTTATTTCTATTGAATTGTATCATATACACTTGTTTTTCCTCTGATTAATTAATTTTGTAATAGCATGCATATCTAATTATTGACAACATTTCCAGCCCGAAGGAGCAGCTCGTCACAATTTTCTTGTCCAATATGCCTTGGCCATGGTACGCCGATCTTTTATTCAAAATTTCATCTAATTCTATGTTTTTTTTTAGTTTAATATATTAATCACATACATATATAACCCTTATTTACTGGTAAAATGGTGAATGTGACAGGTGGTTAAAGAGAGCTTCAAAGTATATTGTGCTATCAATGATGGAATTATTAATTTAGTGGACACGGTAATATTATGATTTAGAGCAACGTAAAATAATAAAATAAAATTCCTAGTTTTAATTTGTTTAATCCCGATCAGAGTTAATTTTTGTTTGCAGTATTTTGATATGCCGAAACACGAGGCAGTGAGGGCTCTTAACATTTACAAAAAAGCAGGGCGTCAGGTTTATTATTTAATTGATGTCACAATTTGCATGGATTTATTTATATATATAGACATGATTAATTGATATTTTTTTTTTTTTTTTTTTTTTTTTTTTTTTGCTCTTGCTTTGTGTAGGCAGATCATCTAGCTGATTTCTATGACTTCTGCAGAACTTTGGATCTTGCTCGGACCTTTCAGTTTCCTGTTTTAAGACAGGTTGGCTTTTCACTTTTAGATAGTCCAGGATTTGGATCCTTTGTTATGCACTATAGAATCAATTGTTGTGATGCGAAACGACAAGTTGATCATATAATTTGTCTATAATTCAAATTTGGTTAAAAATATCTAATCTTAAATTATATTTTAGTTTAAATAAAGCATTGAACTTTTATTTTAGAAATCAATAAATCCTTCAACTATTTATTGATACACATAATTTTTTTTAAATTAATTAAAAATTCACTTCAACTAAAATATATATTTTCTTATTTGTATACCACCAAACCTGACATTTATTTAATTTAGTGTTTTTAATAAATTAATAAAAAAATCTTGAAAAAATAGTTATGCATATAATAAAAAATATATGAAATCTGTATTTATTATTTTTTGTGCTTCTTTATGTTGCCATGATTTTGTGAAATAATTTTTTATATTTTTTTAATATTAGAAAATTTATCATTTAATTACATTAGTTGATTTTTTTTTTTTTTTTTATGTACGTATCATTTTGTTCAATTTGAAAAGGTAAAGGGTATACTTACACCAGAATTTTTTTAAAGAGCTTATTTGATAAGGGGTTTATTTGCACCATAAAATTACTTGTACTTGATTGATAGTTTACGGACACAAATATACCTTTTCCCCTGAAAAGATTAACTTTTTTGATTTAGTTCCTATATTTAGAAAAGAGTAAAGCCAATTGTGAACTTTTTGTTTTCATAAATTATTACTATGTATATCAATATCAATGTTAAAAAATACTTAATTTTTAAATAATATAGTGCATATGTATAACAATAAGGAGTAGTAAATATACATAAAAGTGTATATATATAATAGCGATATTTAAAGAAATCAAATTCACACAAGTTTTGTTCTTAAAAAATTGTCCAATTTTTGTCCTAAATTAGATCGTGATGCGACATTAGTATGATTTAAAATGACATTGTTTTCAATTTTCCAATAATTTTGGGTTAGACAAATTTTTAATATTAGAGATAAATTGAAATAAGTAAACTTTTTGGGATCAATAGTTAAAAACCATAGACGAATTATGCAACTATAAAACTTTTAAACTCTCATATATTAATTTTGGGTATTGGAAATGATCAGCCTCCTCCCTCATTTCTTGCAACCATGGAAGAATATATTAAGGAAGCTCCGTCCAATGCTCTGCCCACTCAACAACTGGTCAGAATCTCTCTCTCTTGATTTTGTTTAATTCATTTCACACACAAATGATGCTCAATTAAGATGGACTTGGATCCCTTGCACTAAATACAGGGTCAGACCATCTTAACAAAACAAAAATTGAGAAAAATATAGTTTAGAAACTTATCCAAACCAAAATTGAGAGTTTAGATTTTTTTTTTCATCAACTCTGTCGAGACGAAAATTGAAGAAAATTTTCGACTCATCTTAATAGTTAAATAATATATGTGTCAGTTTAATTTAACACGTGACCATCTTATATGGTTTGATGGATTACAATAGGAGTATCCAGAGACAAAAGAAGAAGAGGAAGAAATAGTTGAAGAAGCACCAGAAGAAGTGGTGGAACAAATTGTAGAGGAAGAAAAGGGAGTTGAAGAGGAAACAAGTGTGTCCGAAGCTAAACAAGAAAATGATCTATCATTATTCTCTGCACAAGAACCTGTTGATCTCCTCGTAAGTTTTCTTCTCAAGTATGAAAGTGATTCGTTACTCTTATAAATTAATACTCGTAGCATTTTTATATTGTGCTATTAATTTATAAGTGTAATGGTATCACTAAATAAATGATATCGTATCATTAAAGGAATGTAATGATATAAATTTGATATCATGAACAAGTTTCATAGAAGAGTATGAGTTCCTTCTTCTATATCTAACTTCTTATAAATTTTTGGTTATTTTGTTGCAGGGTTTAAACGAAATAAACCCACAAGCCCTGCAAATAGAGGAAAGCAACGCATTGGCCTTAGCAATTATTCAACCTGGTAATTTACTCACTTTTTTCCGCATACAGAAATTTTTTGCACGATACTTCATATTTTTACGATGGCTAGTTTTGTCAGAATTTAATCATGGCTAGTAAATTAGAAGAGTACTCATGTGAAATTTGTTCTTAATATGTAATTGATATTATTACATGCATTTCACGTAGATTATAAATCCATTAATATTGTTGAATGCATGATAGTATAAATTTCATACTATAAAACTTGTTCATTGAAGATTTTGTGCGGACATTAATATTGCATAAAACAATTGGCAGGCGATAATCCTTGTGCATCGAATTATGATGCACTGAGCCAAATCGGAAACACGTCCGGGTGGGAGTTGGCGCTAGTAACGGCCCCAAGCAACACTAGCAAGCCCCAAGTCCCACAATCCAATATGGTAATTAATTAACGTCCTCATTCAACTAAAACACACAATGCGCCTTAATATCTCTAAAGTAACAACTTCTTATTTCGAAAGATTTTAAAAGATAAATTGTAATTATAGTTCCAAGAGAATGTATAGTATGCAAAATGACTTTTTTTTTTCAATATTTTTCGTCTAATGAAAATTGCAGTTTTGGTTCCAAAAATTAATGATGAAAATAAATTTTCTAAAAAAAAGAAAAAAATGGGGATCAAAATTGTCATTTTCCTGCTCTTTAAAGTTTTTTTTTTTTTTTCTTTCTAAATATAACTCTCGAAGTATCATGTTTAATTCCGAAAGATCCTTACAATACTTAAATATATGATTTCACAAGGCTGTTTTCTAATATTTCGTGGAAACTCTTTCAAAAAATTAATGTTGTTATTATTGTTAAATGACTTATAAAAAGCTTGACAACACTCCGCGATAAAATATTTCATTAATTTAAGAATTTATTAAAATAAAAAAACATTTTAAGGATCTTTCGAAATATACCTCATAGTTTATGTACTTTTTAATGTGTTATGTCTTCAATTAATATCCATAACAATAAAAAAAAAATTGTACATATGAATATTCATGTTGTAATATCATGGATCGACCAGGCTGGAGGTTTCGATAAATTGTTGCTGGATAGCTTGTACGAAGACGACGCGAGTCGGAGACAACTACACCTTCACAGCCGCGGATATAGCTCAGATGGATTCGGGTACGGGTACGGGTACGATCAATATGGAATGGCCCAACAAAACCATGTATATGATCAACGCGACCCATTTGCGATGTCGAACGCCATTGCGCCCCCGAGAGATGTGCAGATGGCCATGATGTCACAGCAACAGCAACAGCAGATGGCCATGCAACAACAACAACAGTATCAGATGATGATGCATCCATACCAACAACATCAACCTCAGAACATGATGATGATGGTACCCCATAATCCGTATGCGTCTCATCAATATGGTCAACAACAAATGCCAGCAGCAGCAGCAGCTTCCAATCCATTTGGAGATCCCTTCAACTTTCCACAGGCTTCAGTTCCACCGCATGGAAACCATGCCTTGCTTTAATTTCATTTCCGGTTTTTTCTTCTTTGTTATAAATCTGGATAGTTAGTTGTTCTAATGTTACAATAGCTTTTCCATTTAATTAATATAAGAATTTTCTTTCAATTTGAAACAATTTCAATCTCATCTAAAATGTTCAAACTTATAGAGATGCATAATTAATCAATTTAATTATTTCTCTTAAGAAGGTCAATGAATAGAGAATTTATATAAGTAAAAGTTGTTTTCCGTGGAAATCAAACTCAAATCTTTGAATTTCAACGTCAGTCTTTTGACTCTCATAATATCAATCAATTTAATTATTTTCTTTGCATTTTTTTTTTTTTGCCCACTATAAATTAGAATTGATTATTTTCTTTTCATTCTCTATAATGGCCGGGTTTAAATTAATATTTGGTAGGTGTAATTCGAAGATGACTCAAAAATTAATGGCAAGAATTATACTCTTTTTCTATAACGTACAAAAGTTACAACGTCTTATCAATTTTACATTGTTGCACACCAAGTTCATTGCACACCCAATTTGAAATTAATGTCTAATAAAAAATTGTATTTATTTATTTGAACAAAAGGTTTATACTACGTATGATGCAGAATTGAATTAATGTACGATTAATATATTCGCACAACATTTTTATTTTAATCCATATAATAACTCCATCCACTAATTATTAACTGTCTTTTTAAACTCTAAACTTTATTCCTAATTATCTTTCTTTTTAAGTATTTTCATCTACTTTTTTCCTAGTTTGCCACTCCAAGGATCTCATAATTTTTAAATTAATTTTATTATTATTCATCTTTTCTAAATAATAAATTATTATTTACTTTAATTTTTAGTGATCAAGGGTAAAATTAATTTTGTTTTTAACTTTCTTAATTTTTTAAATTAAAAAAAAAAAACACTTAACAAGAAATAGACGGAGTATTTGCTAAGAAAAGGTGTTAAAAATATCTCAAATATAATATCAATATTATAAATATCTTCAACCTTCCAGCTTCCATATCATACCAATATATTATATCCCACACCTAATCCACATTTCACCGAACTTGCCCTCCTCCTTTATCCACATTCATATAAAGCGCTCCGCACGCACTTTCTCTCACTACAAAAATTCACAACATTTTTTACCCTTTCCCTCAATCCCTTTTCTCTCACTAAATTAAAGCGTCTGATGGCCCTCTCTCGAATTCTCTCGCAATCCTCGCCCCGATCCCCCCTCTGCCCCTCCACCGCCCTATTCCGCCACCACCGTCACCGCTCTAACAAGACCCATCACGCCCAGCTCATTGAAGCCGAGATCGATTCCTCATCGCCGTCCGATTCGCCCGAGGGATCCACCGAGGTCATCAATTTCGGTATTAAGAAGCTCGAGGACGCCATCCACAGCATCATCGTGCGCCGTTCCGCACCGGATTGGCTCCCTTTCCTTCCTGGATACTCCTATTGGGTCCCACCCCGCCCCTCCGCTATGCGCTCTTCTTTCCAATCCCATCCCGCCAACGGCCTGGTTGAGGCCCTTGGAAAATTTGCTTCTACTCGCAAGGTCAGGGATCGGAGATCACCGCTTGAATTGTTATCGGAGGATGAACAATTAGCCTCTACTTCTTCCAAGGGTTGGCCTTCCTCTGCGTTTTATATCGAAGGTAATGATTGAGATCCCTGACTCTGGATTCTGCTTTGTATATGTGTTTTTAATGAGGATATTGATATTGAAATTTTATCTCAGTGGTGATCTTCATTGGTTATTGTGAATTTAAGCGTTTTTTCAGATCTAGAATGGCGGCTAGTGGTGAATTTGCCGTTGAATTCGTTGGGCAATTACTTTTTTGGGGGGAAATTTTTAGATTGTTACTTCTCTTTCATTTAATAGGGTTTCCTCCTCCTTCATGGTTGGGAAGGGAAGGTGAATTGACTTCTTCTGAATTTGTAGCTCGTGTTAAAAATCGTATATGGGTTGGTGGGGTTTGCATTTCACGATCAAAGGGTTGACACTTGATACGATTTGCAAAGTTCTGTCATTTATATAATCAACAACGGTATTTTGGATAATAATGGTGTCCCACGATTTTGATAACTCTATTTTTTTTTTTTTCAAATGAAAAAGCTTTCTGGAAAATGATTTTGATAAGTTAATGAAAGAGTTTGTATGGTGAAATTGGAAGAGCTTAGATTCTCTGAGGATGGCATTGATATCAGAATACTATCAGTTGCTGCAAAATATCTTTCTGATGAAACTTTATGGGTCCATGACTTTGAGAGGTAAACAGGAGACTTATATCATTCATAGTGTGTGTTGGAAATCTTTAACCATTCTGATTAACTAGTCATAGTAGTGGAGATGGACTACTATAAAATTAATCTAAATTATTCAAAATTGGTGAAGGAGTTGAAGAAATGAGGTCAGAGAATGCAGAGTCTGGAAGCTGTGATTATATATCAACTATAGATTGGACAAGAGTATGGATTTGCTGAGGATGGATAACTAGAAGCCACTTGATATTGGACCTTTTTTTTGGGTTAAAGATGCTTTTAAAAAAAAATCTTTCTTCCCCTAAAATCAAGGTCCAACCACCACATAAGAAGTCCAAAGTTTAATATTATATGATTAAAAGATGTCTGTTGTGAAGGCAGTTGTATGTTGACTTGACAAAATTACTATTGTGTAAAGACCATGAGCAATTATTCAAAACCTATACATAAGTAAATATGACTACTATATGCTCAAGATCCCATCTAAGATATCCAGTTTATGAAAGCTTCATTGGTGCCATTTCATACTTGCACATGTGCTTTAACCATATCTATTTGATTGTCCTAACTGGTTCTTGTATGATCTAAATTCATGTCCTTACCGTTGTAATTACGCATTCATGTATTATGGCAACTGACAAGATTATGTTTATGAATATATCTAGCAGAAAAATGTAAACTGGATTCCCAACGTGTGGGTACCCCCCTCTCCCTAGTGTGTTTTGCTTGTAAATATTTATGATGTTGTTTCTGTGTATAACATAATCAAGTGTGGGACTGTAGACACTTAACCAAAATGATGTGAATTGGGAAGTCAACTTCTAATCACTGTCATTTTTTTATCTATGCTTTGTGACAATGCAGGGACTTTACCCATACAAAATAATGAAGACGGAGCAAACCCATCTGACTCTGAGGGTGAGGAAATATGAAGAGTAGAATCTGTCAAAATCAATCTCCAGGTTGAGCCGATGACCTTTTCACTAAATATATGCTCATTATACCCCTCGATTGTATATTCTTTGTTCAGTTGTCAGCATTTAACAGTCTCTGCCAGCTTCAGCATATGCAGCACACACATATGCACACACCTGTTTGTTGATATCCAACTTGGGTGAACTATGAATTTTTTGTTTTGAGATTAGATATTTCCAGAAGACTTATGAAAATGTGTGTCGGATAAAATGCTTAGGAAAAGCTGAATGCCTTTATTTGTGTACCGGAGGAAAGAATTGGATATGAGAGTTTACAAGAAGGGGTATAACGTATCAAGTTACATAATTAAACTTGTAACCCAGTCAATTTCATTCTTGCTATACTTCTTCAAGTCAACATGGCCAAATTAAATTGAAGATTGGTGTTGCGAAATCTACTCCCTGAGACCGTCTAGCCCAAGTTTTTGTAAAAATCTACTCCCTCCGTCCCCCAAAAGTATGTCCAGTCTGTGTTTTTTACAACAATCTTATTTTCTTCACCGTCCAACCATCACTTATTTACTTCACATGTCATTGACTTTATACTCGCAAACAACCACTTAATTCATAAATGGATCACACAATACCCAAAATACCCTTACTTTATCTACAAACCTGTCAAAATCAAACAAGCATTTTTTGGGGATGGAGGTCGTATATATACACACACATAGGTATATATGTTGAAGTTGCAATTTGTAGCTTGAAGTGAATTCGTTCTTACCCAAATTTTATTTAGTAGTACAGGAATTTAACCAATGTGAACATATCAATATCCAGAGGAAGGGAAGAATATAAGAGGAGAAAGCAGAAGTGGTGAAAGAGGAAGCAGATGTGTTTGTACAGATGGATCGTTGGTAAGAGTTACTCGACTGAGATGAAGTTCATTTCACATGGTTCCTCCCAATCGTAGTCGCCCAATAGCTAATTTTGCCTCAGCAGAGACTGTATATATCGAACCTTTGTTGATGTGGCCAGCTGGTGGTGTTTATCGTCTGTAATAATTAATTAGCTGTGCGATAAGTATATTGCATTCCTTTTTTTTCTCTTACATGACTGAAGATGTTGGTGACTGATTGGCTATTTAATTTACTTACGAATCATTTGGCAATTTGATTGTGGATTTGGTGTTTTTATCATTACCTGTTTCTACCCATTCCATGTGTACGATTGCCAGAAGTTACCTGTAATTACGATATGGATATAGTATTCAGTATGTACATGTTTTATGTATAATTGTGTGTATGTATTTTGTGTGTGTGTTAATGTACATGGTATGTTTGGTAGTATATGAAGGAGGCTTTTTTTTTTTTTGGTATATAGTTATGATACAGGGAATCTATTACTGTCGAACTCAATATTGTTTTTCTATAAAGTGGAATACAATGTTGAGCTTAGCTGGGAATAAATCTCTCGTTATACATTGATGTTAACACACTATACATAGGCAGTGGGATTAGAGGAAGTTTTGCATGAGAGCGTTTTCAACTATGAGATAGAGAATAAGTTGAGGTAATAATGTATAAACTCTTTAAAAAAGATGCAAGTTAATTTGTACTCCCTCCGTCCATGAAATATAGTCATGGTTGTCTTATTTGGCTGTTCACGAACTAGTTGCCTAAAATATAAATAATAAACTTTATCTACACTTTTTAACATACACACATAACATTTTTAAAATAATTTATTTTGTACTTGATGTGACAAGTTTTTTATCGTGAGATCAAATCATCTCGTACAAGTTTTTATTCTGGATTAATATAAGAATATATGATTTACCCTTGCAAGTTTTTGTTCTGGATTAATTCAAGAATATATGATTTACACTAAGGATGGATTGATATGTGAAAGTGAACAGAAAAGTGCACCGGCCAGGAGTTATATTATGAAGATTATCGCACATAGGGTGGTCTAAGGAAATTAATGAAGCTAAGGTGCATTTAATTTTTTTTATTTAACCAATATATACAAACTAAGAAAATGAGTTAATTATCAAAACTCATACAAACCAATGTAACATTACTCATCGCAATACAGTCAATAATTTTAAGCACATTTTAAAATAATGCTTTTCTCAATTAATTTAAAACAAAATGACATCCCCATTTTAGATATCACATCATCAAAACTAACCGATGAATTTGGCTACATTTATGATTCTATATGCATCATAGATGAACATTTTTTTCATATAATATCCAACGCCCTTGACTTAAGATATCGAAAGACACTATCGTTTAAATTTTTTCCATGTCGGATGTTACTTCACACTCAAGGGCAGAGGATATTCCGATGTGAGTTCAAATTTGCCTAGATAGGTAAAGGTTGAGTAATTAAGAGATTAAATTGCGATTTTCAGAAGGTTTGTGATTTTATCCGCGACTAATTCATTTTTCTAACTTGCTTTAGAAAGTATGTAGAATTTGTATGCATATGAATATCGTTAATTACTTTCAATGAAGAAATAATATCAATTTAAGGTTTGAAAGATGGTAAACTATTAATTTTGAAATCTAAAAGATTTTTCTTTGGTTTGAAAGATAGAATACTATCAATTCAAGACCTGAAAGATAGAACCTATCAATCTAAAACTCAAGAATATTAAGACTATATTTGATATATACTAATTTATATTTATGTTTTATGTATATACATTATTATTTTTTTATTAATTCTTTTGTTTCTTATTTTTTCAATCACATTACATTAATATATATCTATATTTTTTGAAATATGATTTATAAAAATATTATCGGTTAATAAAAAATTATTAAAGGCCAAACACGGTTTTAAAATGAGTAAGTCTTAAATTAATAGTTTTATCTTTCAGCCTTTCAGGTCCTTGTTGTGACACAAATTATCACCAAACAGGGGGTCCTTTGAAGCCAAGCTAAGTGATCACTTACCACCATGAGGTCGGCCTAGCTCTACGAGGTCGGCCCAGCTCTACGAGGTCTTCCTACTTCCAAGTGGTCTTCCTACCACTATGAGGTCGGTCTAGCTCTACGAGGTCGGCCCAGCTCGACGAGGTCTTCCTACCTCTAAGTGGTCTTCCTACCACTATGAGGTCGGCCTAGCTCTACGAGGTCGGCCTAGCTCGACGAGGTCGGCCTACCTTCAAGTGATCTTCCTACCACTAAGAGGTTGGCCCAGCTCGACGAGGTCTTCCTACCTCCAAGTGGTCTTCCTAGCTCTACGAGGTCGGCCTAGCTCTACGAGGTCGGCCCAGCTCGACGAGGTCTTCCTACCACTATGAGGTCGGCCTAGCTCTACGAGGTTGGCCCAGTTCAACGAGGTCTTCCTACCTCCAAGTGATCTCCCTACCACTATGAGGTCGGCCTAGCTCTACGAGGTCGGCCCAGCTCGACGAGGTCTTCCTACCACTACGAGGTCGGCCCAGCTCGACGAGGTCTTCCTACCTCCAAGTAGCCCATCTGCGTGATTCCAAAAGTTGGTCTCTCTAATATCGGTCACCTCCTCACCATATCCGCACCGACCTCACAACGTCGGTCTCTCGACTTCGGTGGAGAGACCGTTGTCGACTTCGGCTTCGACCGTCGACCGCACCACTGAGCCGCCGCCGACCTCGACAACACACAGCGCCGCCAGAATCTCATACTTCCCTCGATCGGAGCCACTCGCTCGCCCTCGCGTCCAACCCCAAGCGCCGATAGTCGAGCTCGGGCTCAATCTACATACGAGCACCATCCGAAGTCAGGCGCATCTCGATCTCCACCTTTCACTGTTGAACGACAAAGATCAACACCTAACCGGCCTCGTCATCAGCCACCGCGAGCGCACGCGGTCAGCACGGAGTCGTCACCGACCCCATCTGCCGCCGTGGATAGTGTATTTTTTGTCTCTCTGATTTGGGTGGGATCATGAACCCCTTATCTCAATGGAAGGGCTGCTGGTTGGGCCAATTCGTTAATTAGTGTTGGGCCAGATTTAATTATTATTTTTTTAGAAGCTGAGGGCCACTTTAATTATCCAAGGAGCAAGTAGCAGTCGGGCTTTATTTCAAGAGAGGAATGCTGGGTTGAGAATTACATCCTAAGTTCCGGGTTTTATTCAAGAAGCTACCTGGGCCATTTAATCTATTAAGTGAGCTCCAGGGCCTTCTATTATTTATCATCAAGAAGCTGTTAGCCCATTCCTAAAGGAGTACTCGGCCATATTTTGAAGATTAATGGTTGGGCCGGAATTTTATTTTATTAATAAAGATCTCGGCCCGATCAGCAAGTGCCGTAACCCGCTATCCAACCGAAGTACAAAAGATTCACTCAGACGTTTGGGCTACTACAACGACTCAAAAGAATCTACGGGCAGTCCTTTTGCCCATCTCGTATCAGATTTTTCTCCAATTACTTCCTTTTAATGTATTGCAACTCAAAAATATTTACAATACATTAAAATCCGGGGGCATGGGTACTCATATCTGGAGATTATTTAGGTAATCCAAAATAAAATTATTGAATCTCGTAAATTCAATAATTTTATCCGCCTTTATCAGCGTTGATCCATCCGCCTCTGTGGCGTCAATGCCTCGTCCGCCTCACCGGCGTTGATCAGTCCACCTCCTCAGTGTAGACTTTCTGCCTTAATTGGCGATGATTTTATCCACCTCCTCGGTGTTGATTTTCCGCTTTAATTAGCGATGGTACAATCCACTTCCTCCAGCGTTGACCACCCGATTACAATCGGTCAAGAACAAAATCAAAAGCTAAGTTCAAAAGCGTGTGTCGACCGTATCGAGGTCGGCACATCACACTTAGCTCAGATCTTTTCGATCCCAAAATCAAAAGCTAAGTTCAAAAGCGTGTGTTGGCCGTATTGAGGTCGGCACATCACACTTAGCTCATATCTTTTCGATCCCAAAATCAAAAGCTAGGTACAAAAGCGTGTGTCGACCGTATCGAGGTCGGCACATCACACTTAGCTCAGATCTTTTTGGTCCCAAATCAAAAGCTAAGTTCAAAAGCGTGTGTCGACCGTAACGAGGTCGGCACATCACACTTAGCTCGAAAAAGCCTCGTACGAAGAGCCCAGCCTCGAGTACGAGCACAGAAAAAACCTCGTACGAAGAGTCTAGCCTCGAGTACGAGCACATAAAAAGCCTTGTACTAGAACCTAGCCTCAAGTACGAGCACATAAAAAGCCTCGTACAAAGAGCCTAGCCTCAAGTACGAGCACAGAAAAAGCCTCATACGAAGAGCATAGCCTCAAGTACGAGCAGAGAAAAGACCCTCGTACGAATAGCTCCACCTTAAAGTACGAGCACATAATTACACAGTAAGGAAGCTAGAACCCCCGAATTACGAGCACCTGAAGACTGACGACTCGGGGGCACGATAGAGGATCGATTCCCACCTAACTCAGTTCGATTCAAAATTCACCAAACTACAAATAACACTGAAGATCTTTCCATCAGGGTCTCTACTATCGAAGACCTCCTGGGGCACCCGAGCTATCTTATCAGTAGGCTCGGGGGTAAAGTTGGAAACCTCAACCACAGTAAGGGGCAAAATCGTCGAGCTGAAGCCAGGCTAAGTGGTCACTTACCACCATGAGGTCGGCCCAGCTCGACGAGGTCTTCCTACCTCCAAGTGGTCTTCCTACCACTATGAGGTCGGCCTAGCTCTATGAGGTCGGCCCAACTCGACGAGGTCTTCCTACCTCCAAGTGGTCTTCCTACTACTATGAGGTTGGCCTAGCTCTATGAGGTCGGCCCAGCTCGACGAGGTCTTCCTACCTCCAAGTGGTCTTCCTACCACTATGAGATCGGCCTAGCTCTACGAGGTCGGCCCTACCACCGGTCATCACCGAGCACCGGTTTCGCCTAGCACCAGCTCAATATCGTCCGAAGATAATTCCACCTGATAGGAACGACGACCTTCATAAGTCGAGATAAATATTTTTAATGTAAAATAGATTCTAGATCAACGATTGTAAAAAAATACCCTAAATAAAGTGTCAGGATTGCTTCCTTAGTGAGAAGTTTGGGGCTCTATAAATAGAGGTCCCAACTCATTGTAAAAAGAGAGCTCATTTTAGCTTTATTCTCCCCACAAAATTCACCACATAAATATTATACACTATAAGCTTGGGTGTTCATCTGCATGAACCGCCCAACGCCGTATTTAAGGGAAGAATTGATCGATTCTTCCCCCATTCTTGTGTTCTTCGTTTACGTATTATTTTATATCTTTGATACCCGATAATCGGGACTACCCATATAGCCACATAAATCCGTCATATAGACTCGACAAAATCGGTAACAACAGTCCTAAATCGATAGTTTTCAATCTTTTAAGCCCTGAATCGATAGGAAAAATTTTAGTCCACCTGACCACCGGGTTTCTCACTCTAGTGAGTAACTCGGGTTCGATTCCCTCTGGGAACGAATTATGAGAGTTATAAGGTGGGCTTGGAGATTTATTGGAGTATTTGGGGACTTGGTGAACTAATCTAACTACTAACATTTATCGATTATATATATATATATATATATATATATATATATATATATATATATATATATATATATATATATATCATCAATCGTGCAATGTGTTTTTTCCTTTTAAAATGATTATGTCGTTGATATATATCTTGTGCATCAGGTGCATTATACAATTTAAGTATATTTTAGAAAAATTACTCTTACTACTACCTCCGTCCCACTACACTTTGCACAGTTACTATTCATCTGGTGTTTTATCGGGCGAATTTTTTATTAGTATTTGAAATGATAAAGTAATTTTAAAATCACATTATAATAGAGAAGAGGTAGATCTATCATACCCTAATAAACAACTCGCTCGCTAAAACACGAAGATAAAGTAATTGTGAAAAGTGTTTGGGGATGGAGGGAGTATTATTAAAAAGTTAGTTATTACTAAAAAAATTATCTCTTACTAAATGCATTTTTCATAATCTGTATATTTTAGAAAAATTACTCTTACTATAATTAAAAAGTTAGTTATTACTAAAAAAAATTATCCCTTACTAAATGCATTTTTCATAATCTTGAGTTGTTCAGTCATATAAAACTTTTTATATTCTATATATATTTGATGAAGTAGGTCTTATGTTAAATCGTATTATGTCATGAAACAATAAAATGAGGCATAAATTCGGCATGTCGCATAAACACTTTTGATAGGATTGAATGTCAATTTTTATTATTTCAGATAGTCTCACACAATTTATTTTTCATTTTTGACTATATATTTTAAATAAACTAGTAATTAATAAATACTTAGAAAAAATTAAAACCTAGATTGAATTATGAATACCGTCAATTCTCTAATCCCAGAATTTTCTCAGGCACCCAAACCCAAGCCGGCCTTGTCGTCGTCGCTGGTCTCGCCGTCATATAGCTGAACTCCAGAAAATCGTCATTATCTCGTTGGACTTGGGTTATAAACTCGTCATTATCTCGCCTTCCGAGACTCTCAATAACACGTGGACGTGGGGTTGCCTCGCAGTATCTCAATACAGTAAGTTTTGAGTACTGTTGAAATTGAGAAGAAACGCCATTGTATTTTAGTAGAATGGATGAGCTCTTCTTTTTAATTGGATGGAATTTTTTCTTTTATGCAAGATAATATATAAGTGGATTTTCAATTAGTTTGGGACAATTTGGAGCCTATCTTAATCATTTTGAGTGGGATTGGAACATGATTTTTAATTTGTTGTGTTTTGTCTTTGCATTGATTATTAGTTGTTGCGTGTCAGCCTGGTTTCAGAGCTTCGTTGTGATTGAGAAAATCTTATTATTAGTATGCTAGTGTCTTCTACTTCTCTATGGTTTGGTTGATTTGCTAAAATTTTTAGTGATGTATTGGATGCCACTATTCTGATTAATCTATCTGACTTCTAATTTTTCCAAATATTTATTGCATCAGTACATACAAATTATTTTGATTGCAACCGGTGGATTGGGGATTTCATGCTTTCCAAGGTAAAATTTCTGAAAGCTGTGGGAAAAATAACTAGAGTGGCGCTTCTCTTCTCATCGTAATGGCAATTTCACCATTCATTCATCTTTGAACAGGGCACAAACAAGAATAAAATGATTTTTTTTCTTTCTATGTTTTATCTAATTAGTGGCATCTGTTCACTTCTCCTATTGTCTAAAATCTTTCCAAACACTGAATTAAAAATGCAACATTAACATATATATCATGGGCTATTATACTCTGAAAAATATTCAGCAAGATTATGATATGATTACAGAAACTGCAGGAAATTAATGTTATCAGTGATGGAATAAACAGGATTATGATATGATTACTTTCTCCAGAATATTTAGGGATCTTCATTCTGTCTTACATCATTGCTCTCAATCTCTCCTTCCAAGTGATAATTTGTTCTATGTTTGCAGAGTGTTGATAATGTACTTGTTTTATGGGAACAAAAAATGAAAGAACAATCTCCTGGACTGATTGACTGAATTTGTTCAATCTTATCTAATGTTGCATACATATGTGTATATTTGTAAAAGAAAGTTGTTTTACCCAGATAGCTTGATTGGTTACACGACGCATAATGATTTTTGTTCAGGGTACAATTGACATCCTTCAAAAGTATCCTGTTCCTGAATGTGATTTATGGTTTATCGAGTTTTCCTGTGAATTCCATTACAAGACAGTGGCAGTAGGTTATTCCCCTTCTTTATGCTGTGTAATATGTGGTATTCTGATTGCTGACACTATTTTTATTATAACTTTTTTATAAGCATTAAAAGTTATTCATTGATAAAAGTATTTGTAGTCCAGGAATAAGCCATTCACTCTAGACTCTAGAAGAGCATGATAAGCTCATTAAAATGCTTAACTTATAAATGATTGAAAAACAATAAATGAGGTTATAAATGTTTCACCTTGGTATTTATGTAGGTCATTGTTCACGCGACATAACAAATTCACAATTGGATTTGAAATAGTTCAAATTTCTGTTGAACGGAAAAGACTTCAGGCTGAATGATTTAGCACCATCATATAAATGGATGTCCCATTCATGGCCTTGTGTAGCAGACATCTTCCTAAAGTTAACAGTTTCTTTCCTTTTCCATTGGGAACTTACTTGGTTTCTACAGCTGTCTACAAAAACTGCTTTCGTCATCTTTCTACTCCACGTGGTCCAGCAGAAACCGATCAACCTGAAGAATGCATAGATTTTGGAAGGAAGCACGATGTTGATGTTGTCACTGCCAAAGTTCTTCCTGCCAAAAGTGAAAGTGAAGTCTTTCAATCTCTGGTGCATGACTTTGATTGCAATACTATACAGATCACACACAGCTTAATCACAAGGTTGCTTCATCGTTTTCAGGATGATTGGAAGTCTGCATTGGGTGTTTTTAGATGGGCGGAAACATGTTCAGGATATAAGCCCTCACTAGAATTGTATGATAAAATGGTAGACATATTGGGAAAGATGAAACAAATGGACAAAATAAAAGCATTCGTTGAGGAGATGCGAGGCGACCATCTTGTATCCCTCAATACAGTGGCAAAGATGATGAGAAGATATTCTGGTGCAGGCCAATGGAAAGATGCTGTGAATACTTTCGAGGAGTTAGAAAATTTTGGATTGAAGAAGAATACTGTTGGTCCCACTAGATAGATTGATTGCGGAAGCTTTAAAGTTATGTCTTAACAAACTTCTTATTATAAGAGCACACAACAAATAAGAGGATAAATAAGCGAAAGTAATAAATAACACCGGATATATAGTGGTTCGGATCTGAATATCCTACGTCCACTCTCCCTTTTATCCAAGGGGTCTCACTAACAACCAACCAACTCACTCACGTACTGGAATTTTTGAAGTACCAGTTCCTTCTTACAACTCCTTTAGATTTAACCACAATCTAAAGTAATCAACCTTCAACCTTATCTTAGATATGAACAGGTTAAAGTTCCAACAACTCCTTAAGAGTAGATATGTAATGTGAGCAATAAGAGTGCTAAGAGTGATTATCAAAAGCTTGGAATATGACTTGTGCGCGTGAGAGTCTCTAGAGCTTTTTCTTGAACTGCACTCTTGTATTTATAGAGGAGATTAGGATTAGCCGTTGGAGAGTTAATCCAATTAGATCCTCTATTTAAGGAAGCTTCAATCAATCAATTCCCTAATTGATTGATTAGTTTGGTGGGATCCTTGGATTGATTGACTTCAATAACTTTCCAATCCGATCTTGTTGACTTGATTTGAATCACCAACGGTCAAATGCTTCCTCTGCCTAACTCTGATTCTCTCCAGAGAAGGCAAGACCAGACACCAGGCAACCTCGGTGTCTTCTGGTCCAGATCTGGTTAACAACCAGAATACTCAGTAAAAACAGGGGATTAAACTGAGCATCTTTTGTTTTACCAGACTCGTCTGGTCTGGACTCGTCTCGTCTGGGGAAAGGTTCTCTGCCTCTGGTCAGATCTATTCTGGTGAAGTCTTCTGGTGGAGTCCTCTGGTGAAGTCCTCTGGTGGGGTCTTCTGGTGACTCTTCTGGTGAAGTCTTCTGGTCTGGCAGTTCCCCCTAGACTAAGTCCTAATCTAGATCATCATCTGGCTAACAGGTCCAGATGGTCCTATTACATCTTCTGGTTTGTTTTAACTCATCAAAACTATACAATGTTTTTCCTAACAATTTCCCCCTTTTTGATGAAGTTAAAACACTACCAGAACTGCTAAAAAAAAACAGAAAATAAGCAAGAAAACAATAAAGGGATAAGACCTTAGAGTAGATCTTATCAGGCAAACAATAAGACAACAAGAGGTTGTCTTTTGAACAGAGAAGATATGATTTTCATTAATAATAAGGATAAAGGAGATTACAGATTACAAAGCAAGTCTGGTCCTAATCTAGGCATATCTTCTGTTCTCTTTAGGTACCAGAAACCAGTCAAGAAACCTGTCTTGAATGGCCTTTAACTCTGCAGAAGATATTGGAGTGAAATTCACCAACACCTTTGTCTTGTACAGTTTCTTCAATTCAGCCCAATCAACCTGGTCTCCTGCCATTGGAGTGTTGAGATAATGGAATTCAGGAGCAGTGACTTCCAGGTTGAACTCAATAGTTGAATCCATCAGTTGCTTGTAGAGATCTGCATCATAAGCTTTCATCCAAGAGTGAAAAGTTCTGTTGATGAGAGCATCATCCTCTGGTGGAGGCCTCTGGATGTAATGTTGAATGAACCAGAGAGTCTTGGCTTCCCTCCACCTCTCAATCAGAGGCACAGGCACAGTAGAGTCAAAGGACCCTTCTGTCCTGAGAGACAAGATGTTCATGACTTCAACAGGCCCTTTCCTCTTCTGGCTGGATCTACTGGCACCAGGAGTGATACCAGCTTCTCTGCTCTTCTTATTTTGCCTCCTAACATATCGGAGCCTCTGCTCTTCATCTATGTTCTTCCTGATCCTTGCTTGCCTTTCTTCAGGCGTTTCTTCTCTGAACCTCTTCTCTGCCTCTTCCACTACTTCTTCTAGGAAGCTTTTCTTGACCTTTCTGATCTTCTTCTTATCAGGTCCAGAGATAGAGATAGGATCCTGCTCTGCTTCCGACTCCTCTTCTGCAGCAAGCTGTTTAGCCATGGTAAGGGACTTGATCTCTTCTTTCTTCTTCTTCTGCAGCTCTGCCTGGGCCAAGGTGTTCTCAAGCAGGTCCAGGCGCGCTCCATGGCTAAATAGAGTCTCATTAGTGGTCTTCGCCAGATCAGTTCTGGCCTTCTCTTCCCCCTTTTTAACTTCATCAAGGAGGGGCTCCACTACCTGCCTTATGAGATCAGGCAAGGCAGTGTTGGAGGAAGAGTGAAGATCACGAAGCTGCTTTACCTCCTCCAGGTAAGCCTTCGATTCTGCAACTAGCTTCTCCTGTCTGTCCAACATCTCCTGGAGGGAGTCCTTCATCTTAGCAGTTTGGAGCATCTGGGTGGCCATCTCAACCTTCAGCACAGAGACTGGCCTCATCTGCTCAAGCACATGCTCCTGGAGCTACTTCTGGCTATGCATCACGTCCAGCTTGACAAAGAGGCCATTTGCCTTGAAGGAAGCTTTAACTTCAGCAAGAGTAGACTTGATCTGCTTAAGGAAAATCCTCCTCTCCTGCCGAATCTGATGCTCGATCATAGCAGGGGCCATATGTTGAATAGCCTTAGAGAACCGCCCAATTTGCATGATCTGCTCGTTGAAGAAAGTCTTCATCTTCTGGAGCACGGCAGGAGACATATCAAAATCTTCCTCATCAGAGTAGAGCTCTGGAGGAAAGACAAAATGAGGCCCAAACTTGTAAGAGGGGCCCTCAGGGGAGGTCATCACTCCCCTCTGGATGAGCAAGGTGCGAATCAAGACCTTGGCTGCAGCAGGGGTCTCTAGCTCTGCTGGGTTCTGGATATTCAGTTTCTGCTTAAGTTCAATCTCTTATGCAGTGAAGTTGGAGGGACCCATTTCCTCAAGCAACAACATGAGGTCCTCCACATCTTCAAGTCTGGCCTTGCTCCAGACTTTGGCATCAGTAAGGTCTGCTAAAAGTGGTAAGTGCTCCAGAAGAACTGAGAAATGCTCTCTTAGCCAGAGCTGAGCACTCACACTCATACTCTGCCTAATGGGACCCATTTCTGCAGATGAGAAAGTGAAGGGTTTGGGCCCGGAGGCAGAGGAGAAAGGTGCTAAGTGAGCAGGCTCAAGTGAAGCTTCCTCATCTTCACTATCATCGCTGGTAAGGCATGTGGGAGAATGGGGAGGGCCAGGGAATCCCAATGCCATAGAAAGAGGGTTCAACTTTGAGGGCTGATCTGTTTGAGTTTGGGGAGGATTTGGATTTTGTGAGGTAGAGGATGAAGGAATGGGTTGCTCTGCACCAGAAGTAGAAGGGATCTCTGGTACAGAGGGTGGGATAGGAATTTGTGATGTGGAAGGGGAAGGAAAGGAGGGTTCTGCACCAGAAGTAGAAGGCCCTTCTGGTACAGGGGCTGGGGGAGAGGGATTTGTGGTAAGGGGTGTTTGTGAAGGTGGGGGGGAAGGTGTTTGTGTAGGTATGGTGGAGGGAGTATATATGGGGGTATCTGGGAGAGTCTGCTCTGGTGAGGCAAGGGGGGCACCAGAAGCAGATGAGGTTTGGGGAGGATTATCTGGGGGAGAGGTGGAAGGGGTAACAAGATTAATGGGGGTTGAGGAAGGGATAGGGGGGATTACCTCTTCAGAAGGGACTGGAGCAGAGGAGTTCTGCATGATTCTGGCAGCTTCATCAATAGCTTGCTCCAGTGCATCTCCATGATCAGAGCCAGAGTCTGAATCTTGAAGAATGGCCTTCCTTGCCTTAGGCTTTTTCTTCAGAGGCTCAACCTCTTCTTCCTCCTTCTCTGATGGCTCATCCACCAGGAGTGTTCTTGGAGCCCTTCTGCCTGTCCTTGGCTTCTTTGCAGATTTCCTCTTGGCCTCCTCTGGCCTCTTCCTCTTGGAAGCTCCTGCCTTCTTGGCAACCTCAGCTCCTTCACTCTTCTTCTTCAATACATCAAGAAGAGGAATCTGGTCCTCCTCTGAGGAACCAGAGAAAGCAATGGTTGAAGAACCAGTTACTTCAGCAGGCTTCTTCTGGGTCTTCTGCTTCTGCTGCTGTTTCTGCCCCTTTGCAGGTGAGGGAATTGCCTGCAGAGGAGGGGCAGGGATGACTTGCTCACCATCAGAGTCAGGATGGCCATGAAGGGGACCATCCTTAGAGAACAAAATCTTGGACTTATGGAAGCCCTTACACCAGGAATCTCTCCACTTCTTCTCTGGAAGGATTGAGTCTAAGATTAAAGTGAGCTTTGTGCCCAATGACACATTAGCATTGAACGCAAACTGTTGCTCTCCAGGCAACTGGGGGCACTCTTCCTTCTGGACCTTCAGCTTGTTCTTCCTCAGCACTCCCCAGAAGAACTCAGCCCAGTTGCATTGGGCACCATCAACAATGGCCCTCATAACACAGAGCCTGCCAGTAAAGATAGCATCTGTGCTATGGCTCTTGCACATGAGAATTTTCACCACAATATCAAACAACACCTTATACTTCTGCCTCAGATGTTTGTCCAAGAAACCCTTGGTAAGATTCTGGCACAAATTTCTGGCAAACATCTTGAAGGATTCCAATGTCTCTCCTTCCTTGTACTTCAATGGATCTACACCTTCCGCAGAAATGTTACCAAAAAGACGACAGAAGTCCGCCTTTGAGAAAACCACATCCTCCTTATCAATTTTAGAAGAAATATGATATTCATGGATCTTCATCCGGATAAGGAACTGGGCAGCATACCCATCCAAGGTGCGCAGGTCTTTGGGAACTTTGGAAATCAACTCCTCCACTCCCGATCGCCTGAGCAGTTCCAAAATCTCCAGAGCGGCTGGATTCTTGGTGGAATAGAAGTCCACCACCATCTCAGATTTCAACTTCTTGCAGACGTGGTCCGAGTCAAAGTTGCATTTGGGTGCCATCGCTGTGAGAGAGAGGGAGAAAGAACCTTGCAGAGAGAAAGTTAGGGCTTTGAGGAGATAGGAAACGTGAAAAAACAGATTGAAAAGAAATTTGATTTAAATAGGGTAATACGCGTGGTAAGAACAATAAATGAAGTGAACGCGTGTAATTTCCAAATATAAATTAGGGAACAAAATCAATTTTCGAATTGATTGACATTTTGCACAGTAATTAAATCTGATGGCCAAGATTAAAAGGCAAAATACAGATTTAATCTGGTGCGTAGGCGTGGTCATTGGGACTGGGCATAAAGGGGTTTTGTGGCAGTCAAGAGAAAAAGCGAAATGATTGCCTAGGCCCTATACCCTAGTCTTAAATACACTCTGAAGTTGAAACGTTTTGGGTGTATTTACTAATGTAAAAGGTTTATCCCAATGATCAGGGGCCAGAAAAGTAAAATCAGACCTGTCACCTGGTATTGTAACCAGATGATACCACAGCGAGTCTGGTGTGACATCTCATCTGATGAAACCTATCTGGTTCTGGTCAGAGAAGACTCTGGTTTTGATTCAGCACCTTATCTGGGGCGTACCTCATCTGGTACAAGTGTCACCTGGTGCATACCTTATCTGGAGAAGTAACTTCTCTGATATATCTGTCCTGTAGGTATGGTAGTTGAGAAAATAATGAAGTATGTAAAAATGAAATTAAGGATACTTCTTCTCTGATGTTCCCCCTAAAACAAATCTGTCTCTGGATCCAACAAACCTAACCCAAATGCTAACTCTCTGAATCTGGTCTCAGCCAGTGGCTTAGTCAAAATATATGCTCTCTGCTTCTCTGTTGCAATCTTTTCCATCCTTATATCTCCCTTCTCCACATGGTCTCTGATAAAGTGATGCCTTATATCAACATGTTTGCATCTGGTATGAAGAACTGGATTCTGGGTGATGGCAATTGCACTATTACTATCACAGAAAATAGGAATATCCTTGGCTCTAATCTGGTAGTCCCTAAGCTGTTGACTAATCCAGAGTAGTTGTGAACAACAGCTCCCTGCAGCCATGTACTCTGCTTCTGTTGTTGATGTAGCAACTGAAGTCTGCTTCTTAGAAAACCAAGATACCAATTTATTCCATAAAAATTGGCATGTTCCACTTGTAGACTTCCTATCTATTCTGCATCCACCATAGTCTGAATCTGAATAACCACTTAACTCTAAGTTGTCATCTGCAGGATACCATAATCCTAAATTCACAGTTCCCTTAAGATATTTCAATATCTTCCTAGTTGCTTCCAAATGACTTTTCTTAGGATTAACTTGGAATCTGGCACACACTCCTACTGCAAAAGTGATATCTGGTCTGCTTGCAGTCAGGTACAGAAGAGAACCAATAAGTGCTCTGTACTGAGTCTGGTCCACACTCTCTCCAGACTCATCTGGGTCCATGTTGAAATTTGTCATCATAGGAATCTTGGCTGCTTTGCTAGATCCTACTCCAAATTTCTCTAACATGTTTCTAATGTACTTCGTCTGATTAATGAAGATTCCCTTCTCTGTTTGCCTTACCTGCAGACCTAAAAAGTAATTCATCTCACCCATCATAGACATCTCAAACTGACTCTTCATGAGATCACCAAACTTCTCACACAGCTTCTTGTTAGGGGATCCAAATATAATGTCATCAACATATATTTGGACCAGAAGGATGTCCTTTCCTTCTTCTTTCCTAAACAAGGTCCTATCAATCTTACCCTTAGAAAAACCATTGTCCAGAAGAAATTGAGATAGATGTCTGCTTCAGCCCATAAAGAGCTTTCTTAAGCTTAAACACCTTGTCACCTTGTTCAAAACCAGGAGGTTGTTCCACATACACTTCCTCAATGAGAATCCCATTAAGAAAGACAGATTTCACATCCATCTGGTATACTTTGAACTTCATGTGAGCAGCATATGCTAAGAACAGTCTGATGGTTTCTAGTCTGGCAACAGGAGCAAATGTCTCATCATAGTCTATTCCTTCAGACTGAGAATAGCCCTGAGCCACTAGCCTTGCCTTGTTCCTAGTAATAACATCATTCTCATCTTTCTTATTCTTGAAAACCCACTTAGTGCCTATTACCTTTTGATGTCTTGGTCTGTCTACCAGCTCCCAAACATCCTGTCTGGTGAATTGATTCAACTCCTCCTGCATAGCAACAATCTCATTTGAATCCTTCAGTGCTTTCTTGATGTTCTTGGGCTCAATCAAGGACACATAGCAACTGAATAAGGCAGCTAAGTTAAGAGTTCTCCTAGTCTGGACACCCTTAGTTGGATCTCTAATTATCAGGTCATTGGGGTGATCAACCAGGGTCCTCCTTCCCGTGGTCTTACCTGATTGATCATCCTCTGCAGTACCTTGGTGCATATCACCTCCTGCAGAAGAGATTCCCCCTACAGGAGTTCCAACCTCTTCTGGTTCTGCTCCTTGTGAAGACTTCTTCTTCTTCTTCAGAGAACCAGGAGATGGGTCATCATCTGAATCTGAGTCTGAATCTGAATCAAGAATAGGTGGATTGACTTTGATTACTCTGGGAATAGTCTGATTCTGTGTCTCATCAGAAGACTTAGAGTCCATCTTGCACTCAAAAACAGATTCATCAAAAACAACATGTGGTGTTTCCTCCACACAAAGTGAATTCTTATTAAAAACTCTAAATGCCTTACTGGTGCTGGAATATCCCAAAAATATTCCATCTGCCACTTTGGCATCAAAAGTTCTTAATTTAGATTTCCCATTGTCATGGATGAAACACTTGCATCCAAAAACATGAAAATATGAAACAGATGGGGTTTTACCTTTCCATACCTCATATGGAGTCTTACTATGTCTCTGGGGAATCAGGCGTCTGTTCTGAGTATAGCAAGCTGTATTAATGGCTTCTGCCCAAAACCTCTGTGGTGTGTTGTACTCTGCCAGAAGTGTTCTTGCAGCTTCCTTGAGAGTCCAATTCCTCCTTTCTACTACTCCATTTTGTTGAGGGGTTCTGGCAGCAGACGTCTCATGAAAAATCCCATGGTCCTTGCAGTAATCTGCAATGTGTGAATTCAAAAACTCTGTCCCCATGTCACTTCTGATTCTGACTATGCTCTGGTTCTGCTCATTCTGAATCTGCTTGAAGAACTCTGGCAACTTAGTGATAGTTTCATTTTTCTTAAACAAGAACACTACCCAAGTGTATCTTGAAAAATCATCTACTATCACCAAGGTGTACTTCCTTCCACTGAAACTAAGAGGAGAAACAGGTCCAAACAGGTCCATGTGAAGTAGTTGAAGTACTCTGGTTGTGATTGTGCTCTGGACATCCTTAAAGGAAGTCTTGGGTTGTTTACCCTTCTGGCATGAACCACAAACCTGATCCTTCTTAAACACTTCATTAGGAAGACCTCGAATGAGACCTTTTCTGGCAATCTTATTCAGTGTCTTGAAGTTAAGGTGGCTCAATCTCTTGTGCCATAACCACCTATCTTCTGCAGATCCTTTAGCAACCAGGCAAGCATTTCTTGGGCAACTGCTAAAATCTGCAAGATAAATGTTACCCTTCCTCAAGCCTATTAGCAAGATATCATTATAATCAGAAGAAAAGACAGTGCATGAATCACTAGAAAACTTCACTGAGTATCCCTTGTCACAGAATTGGGATACTGAAAACAGATTATGCTTGAGTCCTTCAACATAATAGACTTTATCTACAAATACTCCATTGAAGGTCAACTTCCCAACTCCTCTGGTGACTCCATAGTTGTTGTCACCAAACATCACTCTTGGCCCATTCAATGGCTTGAAATCTTGGAGATTATCTTTCTGGAAGGTCATGTGCTTGGAACATCCACTATCAATGTACCAGACATGGTTGCTTGAAAGTCCTTTCTCCAATGGGCTCTTATCTACCTGCAGAGAAATCAATTAGGTCCCCTACTAGTGCTGGGTCCTGATTGGTTAGTTGCAGGTTTTGTAGGAATCCATAGATAAAGATCATCCCTTGTTGGATGAGGAGATCTTATCTTCCTTCCAAATCTATCTACCAGAACATGTCCTCTTATAATGACATATTGAGCTACTGGTCTGATAAGGACACCTTTCCTATAAACAGGTCTGGTGTACCTTTTCTCAAATCTGGCCTTTGGAATGGTCTGCCTCAAAGACATGGTCTTAAAGGTCTGGTTGTAAGGGTACATCCTAGAAGAACCATCTCTGGTGTCATAACTACCCAGATCAGTTGGTTTTCTATAGATGGGTCTGGAGGACCTACTCTGGTTCTGAAAATTGGATCTATTCTGATGATAGGATTCCTTCTAAGGTTTCCTGTTCTGGAATCTTCTTGGAGCATTCCACCTGTGAGATCCCTGATTCTGATTGAGGTTCTCTGGTTCAGTATACCTCCTCTGGTATCTCCTATTCTGATTAGGTTTCCTCTTAGAGTCTTCTTTTTTAGGTCCCCTAATCTGCTTAGGTTCCACTCTTTTAGGATTCCTCTGGGGTTCTCTAATCAGGTTAGGCATTTGAACAGAAGCATCAACCTTCATAGGTTCTCTTTTCTGACTTGTATGCTCTAGAATTTTTTCTTCCAGAACATTCACCTCTTCTGGATTATGTTTTGAATTATCAGCAGGGGGGTCCCATTTCCAACCAGGTCTGTGAACCACCATGCGATCAGAAGGATCCTCTTCATTCCGGAGTTCCACAAGTTCACCAGATCTTATTGACTTGTCTTTAGTAAAGCAATATTTATGAGATCTTTTAATAATTCTAGGATATCCTAAACCACTCTTATCATTTATGCGTTGAGAAGATCCTGAAATAATAGATAGAACATCTGGTTTCATGGAATCTTCTCTGGGCACATGTATCTCAATAGTTTGCTCAACTTGTTTTCCCTTGATAAGAGTCTGGTATTTGGCCCTAAGCTCATTGAGCTCATTCTCCTGAGAAGTCTTTTCCTTCATGATTTGATCTACCAGAGTATCTCTTTCTTTGATCTTATCCTGAAGTTCATAGACTTCTTTGGAATGATCTTTCATGAGTTCTCTGGTGGATTTTTGTTCATGAGATAGGGATTGAACTTCAGTTCTGAGCCTACCATTCTCTTTCTCAAGTTTTTGACATAGTTGAACACAATTTTGGAGATCTGATAGCATTTGCTGCATATCAGACTCTCTGGAGTTACCAGATGAATTAGAGGATTCAATATATTTGGAATTTGATAAGACTAAAGTAGTTTCTTGTACCTCATTGATGTCTGCCATCAGACATACATCATCATCAGACCCGAAATCAGAAGAAGAAGAAGAACTAGAACTAGTATCCTCCTCCTCTGCTTCTGCCAGCAATGCTCTCTTGTCTGCATATCTCATATCTCTCTTGAGTCTTTTCTCTTCTCTTTCCCTAGGAGTAAGTTGAGGATAATCATAACTGTAGTGACCAGTCTTGTTGCATGTGTAGCAGGCATTGTCTCCTCTGGGACTAGGACTTGACTCTCTCCTCCTCTGGTTGTAGTCTGATCTGGCTGGACTGCTCTCTCTCCTCTTGTAGTCAGGTCTGCCAGAGCTACCATCCCTCCTCTGATAATCTGATCTCCCAGAGCTGCCAGGGTTGTCATCTCTCCTCCTTTTCTGCAGGCTTGAAAGAACTCTTTCTGTCTCTGGTAGACTCCTTCCAATGCCTTTTGTACCTGCCATATTTTGAACTCAATTTATCCAATTTACGGGTTAGAAGTGCTACCTGCTCCTTGAGACTCAAGTCATCTGCAGTAGACTCCTTTGGCTTGTCATTAGTCTTGATAGTTGAGGAGAATACAACTCCTTTCTGACCAGAAGAGGAAACCTCTTCTGTTTGATCCTCCTCTTGAAGATCATATTCATAAGCTTTGAGATCAGACAGCAGAAGATGATGATCCAGAGTGTTGAGATCCTTGTTGTCCTTGATCACAGTGACTTTAATTCTCCACCTGCTGGTTAGTGAACGCAAGATTTTACTATTAATTTCCTTTTCAGAATAGGTCTTACCTAAGGCACTAGCCTTGTTCAGGAGGTTTGTGAGACGCATATCCAGCTGGTCAATGGTCTCGTCTGGTTTCATCTTGAAAGTGTCAAACGAGTGTTGAACAACTTGGAGCTTGTTATCTTTAATCTTCTTTGTTCCCTCACAGAGTAGTGCAAGTTTGTCCCACATCTCCTTGGCAGTGGCACAAGTTCTGACCTTTTCAATCACTTCTTTAGTAAGTGTGTTGATGATCTCGGTTCTTGCTACCTGGTCCAAGTTGTAGAGTTTTCTTTCATCATTGTCTAACTCATCTTTCTTTTTTAGGATTCTTTGCCTGGGGACTCTGTCCTCTGCAGTTTTCTGGGCAGTTTCACTCGTTTCTTCTCTGGACTCTGGCCTGCCACTATCAATAGGAGTCCAGTAAAATTGAATTGGGCCACTTTCTACCACATCTAACATGCGGTGATGAATAGCTCCAAGATGATTGCTCATCATGAAGCTCCAGTGACTATAATCCTCGAATGAGAATTCTGGTAGTTTGTGACTCTTATAAGAAGATTTCGAAGACATATTTACTAAAATAAGGATTTAACAAGAATTTGAACAAAAACAATAAAGAGCAATGGATCTGCCCGGTGACCACCAAAAGCTTTACAAAGCAGTGGTCGTTGGACACACTGCTCTGATACCACTTGTTGGTCCCACTAGATAGATTGATTGCGGAAGCTTTAAAGTTATGTCTTAACAAACTTCTTATTATAAGAGCACACAACAAATAAGAGAATAAATAAACGAAAGCAATAAATAACACCGGATATATAGTGGTTCGGATCTGAATATCCTACGTCCACTCTCCCTTTTATCCAAGGGATCTCACTAACAACCAACCAACTCACTCACGTACTGGAATTTTCGAAGTACCAGTTCCTTCTTACAACTCCTTTAGATTTAACCACAATCTAAAGTAATCAACCTTCAACCTTATCTTAGATATGAACAGGTTAAAGTTCCAACAACTCCTTAAGAGTATATATGTAATGTCCCAAGGTCTTGACTCCCAGTCCAACCATCCTCTGTACGCAAACTCCTATAAATTGGAACTCATCATCCGCTGGTATCCCCGTCTTCGCTAGTGTTCGGTGTACAACCTAATCAATAAAAAGAAAAAGTGATAGTGCTTGAGCAATAAGAGTGCTAAGAGTGATTATCAAAAACTTGGAATATGACTTGTGCGCGTGAGAGTCTCTAAAGCTTTTTCTTGAATTGCACTCTTGTATTTATAGAGGAGATTAGGATTAGCCGTTGGAGAGCTAATCCAATTAGATCCTCTATTTAAGGAAGCTTCAATCAATCAATTCCCTAATTGATTGATTGGGTTGGTGGGATCCTTGGATTGATTGACTTCAATAATTTTCCAATCCGATCTTGTTGACTTGATTTGAATCACCAACGGTCAAATGCTTCATCTGCCTAACTCTGATTCTCTCCAGAGAAGGCAAGACCAGACACCAGGCAACCTCGGTGTCTTCTGGTCCAGATCTGGTTAACAACCAGAATACTCAGTAAAAACAGGGGATTAAACTGAGCATCTTTTATTTTACCAGACTCGTCTGGTCTGGACTCGTCTGGTCTGGGGAAAGGTTCTCTGCCTTTGGTCAGATCTATTCTGGTGAAGTCTTCTGGTGGAGTCCTCTGGTGAAGTCCTCTGGTGGGGTCTTCTGGTGACTCTTCTGGTGAAGTCTTCTGGTCTGGCAGTTCCCCCTAGACTAAGTCCTAATCTAGATCATCATCTGGCTAATAGGTCCAGATGGTCCTATTACATCTTCTGATTTGTTTTAACTCATCAAAACTATACAATGTTTTTCCTAACAAATACTGAATCCATGAACTTGTTGCTTGATACTCTCTGCAAAGAGCGAAAAGTTGAGCAGACACGTGCACTATTCTTGGAGATGAAGCTACACATTCCACCAGATGCTAACACTTACAACATATTTATCCATGGCTTGTGCAAAATAAGGAGGGTTGAGGAGGCACAATGGACAATCGAAGAGATGAAGGGGCAGGGTTTTCGCCCATGTGTCATCAGCTGCTCTATAATTATCCATGCTTATTGTTCCCAAAGCAATTTCCACAGGGTTTATGAGCTTCTTGATGAAATGGAAGCACAAGGATGCCCTCCTAATGTTGTAACTTTCACCAATATTATGCATTCTCTGACTAGGTCCGGGGACATAGAGGAAGCCTTACAGATAGCTGAGAGAATGAAAGTAATGAACTATAAACCTAATACACAGTTCTACAATGCGTTGATACATACGCTGGGGAAGGGTGGCCGTCTTGAGGAGGCATTAAATATTTTCACAAAGGAAATGCCTGAGAATAAAATTTATCCAAATACATCTACTTACAATTCGATGATTGCCATGTTTTGCCATCACAAACAAGAGCAAAGGGCATTGGAATACCTAAGGGACTTAGAAAAATCACTGTACTGTAAACCCGATGTTCAGACATTCTATGCATTGCTGAAATTGTATTTTCGAGATGGGAAGCCAGATAAATGCATGATTATGTTTGATGACATAGTTAAGAAGCACCATTTATGCCTTGACTTGGCAACGTACACTCTTTTAATCCATGGACTGTGCAGAGCAAATAAATGCGAGCGTACATACCAGCTATTCGGGGAAATGATAGGTCAAAATATAAAACCTAGATATCTAACATGTTCATTACTTTTGCAAGAAATCAAACAGAAGAACATGTATGATGCAGCTGAAATGATTGAAGGTTTCATGAAGAAAATAAAATCACTCTGAATGTAAGACTACTGGTAATTAATTTGTGCTAATAGTTCTCATTTTTTTTGTTTTGTCCTGTCTTATATATGAGCCATCAAGACCTTTAACTAGCTGCACAGAAAATAACTGATATGTAATCTTAAACACGAATATGGGTAATATATTTGATAGGAAATATACAATATATGCTCCATTTCCCCTGTAATGTTCATAAGTATGGTATACAATTTTTAATGCCGGAGTCAGTTGGCAGTTGCCACAAAGTTATCTGGTTTTCCTAAACAATCTCCAAAATACTTATTCATTGCTTAGCTTATCGTATTAATTTTCTGAGATTGCCTTTAGGTCATGAGCATCTCTTCTTTTGCTAATTTGCTTCTGGAGTATGAAAATTTCTCCTTTGTAAATGTAGGGAGGAAAGTGGATGCAAACTATTTGGTGGATATGCTATCGAAGGATTAAGAACAGCCTTTTCGATGTGAGTATGAAGTTGGTTGGTGTAAAGAAATGGTGAATCATATGAGGATTGATAAGCATTAACATGATGTTGATGAAAATATCAAAAGCACCTGTGGTGGGACAGAGGACTTATCGCTATACCCTGGGGGGTATATTTGATCTGTGTTTGCAAAATTATGGTGCTAAAATATATTCTTTTTTCACAAGGCAATAGATGGCTATGTGGAGAAGAGGAACTAATTATATGAACAGTGGCTTTATGGGATGATAAGAGTTGTAATATGATGTATCTTGAAACTCTTGTGTTGATTTGACACTGTTAGGTGGTTATAATGTTCTGCCAACATTGATTATTAGGCTAATCGTGTATTATTTGTTGTATCCTATTCGGTTGGTCCCACTAGTTAGATTAATTGCGGAAGCTTAAGTTAAATGTCTTTCAAAGTCTTTTACAAGAGAGCAATAATCAACAAACAATAAGTAAAATAAAGCGATAAAGAACACAAGATGTATAGTGGTTCGGATAGAATATCCTACGTCCACTCTCCCTTATAACCAAGGGGTCTCACTATCAACCAACTCACAAACTTACTTACTGGAATTGGGAAGTACCAGTTCCTTCTTACAACCTCTTTAGATTTAACTTCAATCTAAAGATTAACCAGCCAACAACCTTGTCTAATAGATGAACAGGTTGTGGTTTTAATAACTCCTTTAGAGTAGATAAATATTATGAACAGTAAGAGTGCTTGGTATGAATATCAAAAGCTTGGATCACTTATGCGCGTGTAGAGTCTCTAGAGCTTTTTCTTGAACTGCACTCTTGTATTTATAGAGGGAATTAGGGCTAGCCGTTGAAGGGCTAATCCAATCAGATCCTCTATATAAGGAAGCCTCAATCAATTCCCTAATTGATTGATTGGGTTGGTGGGATCCTTGGATTGATTATCTTCAAATACTTTCCAATCCTGATCATGTTGACTTGATTTGAATCACCAACGGTCAATAGCTTCCTCTGCCTAACTCTGATTCTCTCCAGAGAAGGCAAGACCAGACACCAGGCAACCTCGGTGTCTTCTGGTCCTAATCTGGTGAACAGCCAGAATACTCAGTAGAATCAGGGGATCAAACTGAGCATCTTTTGTTCCACCAGACTCGTCTGGTCCGGACTCGTCTGGTCTGGGGAAGGTCCTCTGCCTCTGGTCAATCTCATCTGGTGAAGTCTTCTGGTGGGGTCTTCTGGTGACTCTTCTGGTGAAGTCTTCTGGTCTGGCAGTTCCCCCTAGACTAAGTCCTAATCTATATCATCATCTGGCTAACAGGTCCAGATGGTCCTATTACATCTTCTGGTTTGTTTTAACTCATCAAAACTAACAATTTTTATCCTAACAATTTCCTCCTTTTTGATAGAGTTAAAACATACCAGAACTGATCAAGAAAAATAAACTTAAGCAAGAAAACTTTAAAGGATAAGACCTTAGAATAGATCTTATCAGGCAAACAAATAAGACAACAAGGGGTTATCTTTTGAACAGAGAAGATATGAGATTTTCATTGATAAAAAGGACAAAGAAGATTACAGATTACAGAGTAATTCTGGTCCTATTCTAAGCATATCTTCTGTTATCCTTGGGCACCAGGAACCAGTCAAAGAATCTATCTTGAATGGCCTTCAACTCTGCAGAAGATGATGGGGTGAAGTTTGCCAACACCTTGGTCTTGTACAGTCTCTTCAGCTCAGCCCAATCAACCTGGTCTCCTGCCATTAGAGTGTTGAGAAAATGGAACTCAGGAGCAGTGACTTCCAGGTTGAATTCAATAGTTGAATCCATCAACTGCTTGTACAAATCTGCATCAAATGCCTGCATCCAAGAATGGAAAGTCCTGTTGATGAGAGCATCATCCTCTGGTGGAGGTCTCTGGATGTAATGTTGAATGAACCAGAGAGTTTTGGCTTCTCTCCATTTTTCTATCAAAGGCACATGAACAGTTGAGTCAAAGGACCCTTCTGTCCTGAGAGGGAGGATGTTCATGACTTCAACAGGTCCTTTCCTCTTCTGGCTTGAACCACTGGCACCAGAAGAAACACCAGCTTCTCTGTTCTTCTTGTTTTGCCTTCTAACATATCGGAGCCTCTGCTCTTCATCTATGTTTTTCCTTATCCTTGCTTGCCTCTCTTCAGGCGACTCTTCCTTGAATCTCTTCTCTGCTTCTTCAACCACAGATTCAAGGAAGCTCTTCTTCACTTTTCTTATCTTCCTCTTTGCAGGTCCAGAGATGGAAATTAGATCCTGCTCTGCTTCTGACTCCTCTTCTGCAGCAAGCTGCTTAGCCATGGAAAGATATTTGAGCTCTTTCTTCTTCTTCTTCTGCAACTCAGCCTGGGCCAATGTATTCTCCAGCAGGTCCAGACGAGCTCCATGGCTGAAGAGAGTTTCATTTGTGGTCTTCGCCAGATCAGTTCTGGCCTTCTCTTCCCCCTTTTTAACTTCATCAAGGAGGGGCTCCACTACCTGCCTTATAAGATCAGGCAAGGCAGTGTTGGAGGAAGAGTGAAGATCACGCAACTGCTTGGCCTCCTCCAGGTAAGCTTTAGACTCTGCAACAAGTCTCTCTTGCTTCTCCAACATCTCCTGGAGGGAGTCTTTCAGCTTGGCAGTTTGAATCATCTGGCTGGCCATCTCCACTTTAAGCACAGAGACAGGTCTCAACTGCTCCAGCACGTGCTCCTGTAGCTGCTTCTGGCTGTGCATGACATCCAGCTTGACAAATAAGCCATTAGCCTTGAAAGAAGCCTTTACCTCTGCCAGAGAAGACTTTAACTGCCTCAGGAAGATTCTCCTCTCATGCCTGATCTGGTGCTCTATCATAGCAGGGGCTATATGTTGAATAGCTTTAGAAAAGCGCCCAATCTGCATGATTTGCTCATTGAAGAAAACTTTCATCTTCTGGAGCACGGCAGGAGACATCTCAATGTCTTCCTCATCTGAATATAGCTCTAGAGGGAAGACAAAATGAGGACCAAACTTGTAAGTGGGGCCCTCTGGAGTGAGCATTACTCCTCTTTGGATGAGCAGGGTGCGAATCAAGATTTTAGCAGCACCAGGAGTCTCCAGCTCTGCTGGGTTCTGAATATTCATCCTCTGCTTTAGCTCAATCTCCCAAGCAGTGAAGTTGGAGGAACCCATTTCCTCAAGCAAAAGCATTAGGTCCTCCACATCTTCAAGTCTGGCCTTGCTCCAGACCTTGGCATCAGTAAGCTCTGCCAGAAGTGGTAAGTGCTCCAGAAGAACTGGGAAATGCTCTCTTAGCCAGAGCTGAGCACTTACACTCATACTCTGCCTAATGGGACCCATTTCTGCAGATGAGAAAGTGAAGGGTTTGGGCCCAGAGGCAGAGGAGGAAGGGGCTAAGTTAGCAGGCTCAAGTGAAGCTTCCTCATCTTCACTATCATCACTGGTTAAACAGGTAGGAGAAGGGGGAGGGCCAACGAATCCCAGAGCCATAGAAATGGTTGGGTCCTGGTCTGTATGGGTTTGGGGAGGGTTAGGATTTTGTGAAGTAGTGGTGGAAGGAATGGGTTGCTCTGCACCAGAAGATGATGGAATATCTGGTACAGAAGGTGTAGGAGGTATCTGGGAGGTGGAAGTGTTTGGAGGGGGGATTTCTGCACCAGAAGAGGTTGAGGGTACCTCTGGTACAGAAGGTGTGGGAGAGGGGTTTGTGGGAAGATGTGTTTGGGAATTTGGGGGAGAAGGTGTTTGGGTAGGAATGGTAGAGGGAGTATATACAGGGGTATCTGGAAGGGTCTGCTCTGGTGGAACAATAGGGTTACCAGAGGCAGATGGGGTTTGGGGAATATTATCTGGGGAAGAGGTAGAGGGGGAGACAAGATTAACGGGGGAAAAAGATGGAAGGGAAGGGTTTACCTCTGCTGGGTCAACACCAGCAGGTACAACAGACTCTGGAGCATCCTCCATCATATGGGAAGCATCCTCAATTGCCTTTTCCAAGGCCTCTCCAAGATCAGATCCAGAGTCAGGATCCTGAAGAAGGGCTCTCTTGGCTTTGGATTTCCTCACAAGAGGCTCAACCTCTTCTTCCTCTTCTTCCTCTGATGGCTCATCCACCAGAAGGGTTTTCTTGGCCTTCCTGCTAGCCTTTGACTTCTTAGCAGAGCCTCTCCTGGCCTCCTCTGGCCGCTTCCTCTTGGCTGCTCCAGCCTTCTTAACAACTTTATCATCATCACCCTTCTTCTTAAGCACATCAAGAAGGGGAATCTGGTCCTCCTCTGAGGAACCAGAAAAGGCAACGGTTGAAGAACCAGTTGCTTCAGAAGCTTTCTTATGGGTCTTCTGCTTCTGCTGCTTTCTCTGCCCCTTTGGAGGTGGGGGAATAGATTGAATAGGAGGGGCAGGGATAGCCTGCTCTCCATCAGAGTCGGCATGGCCATGAAGAGGGCCATCCTTTGAGAAGAGGATCTTGGATTTGTGATAACTATGGCACCAAGATGATTTCCACTTCTTCTCTGGAAGGAGAGAATCCAGAATAAGAGTTAACTTAGTCCCCAAAGAGACATTTGCAGTGAAGAAGAACTGCAACTCCCCTGGCTTGGAAGGACAAGGCTCCTTCTTCACCTTCAATCTGTTCTTCCTCAACACATCCCAGAAGAACTCCGCCCAATTACACTGAACACCATCATATAAAGCCCTCATCACACACATCCTACCATTGAAAATGGCATCTGTGCTGTGATTCTCACACATAAGCACCTTAACAACTATATCAAAAAGGACCTTGTACTTATGCCTCAGATGCTTGTCCAAAAAGCCCTTTGTGATATTCTGGCAGGAAGATCGAGCAAAGATCTTGAAAGAACCAATAATGTCATCCTCCTTGTACGTCAAAGGATCCACTCCCACCGTAGAAATGTTCTCGAAAAGAGCGCAGAAATCGTGCTTAGAAAACACCAAATCATCTTCATCAATCTTGGACGAAATGTAATCCTCATGAATCTTCATACGAACCAACAACTGGGCCGCATATCCGTCAAGAGTACGAAAATCCTTGGGAACTGTGGAGATCAGCTTCTCCACCCCTGCATTCTGGAGCATCTCCAGAATCGACAGCGCAATAGGGTTCTTGGTGGTATAAAAGTCCACCACCATCTTCGTCTTTAGCTTTTTCATCATCAGGACATGGTCAAAATTGCACGGAGGGGCCATTACTGTGAAAGAGAGAGAGAGAGAGAAAGAAATACTTTGCAGAGGTTAGGGTTTGAAAATATGGAAACGTGAAAGGACAGATTGAAAGAAAATTTGATTTAAATAGAGTAATACGCGTGGCTTGATTATTAAATGAAGTGTGAACGCGTGTAATTTCAAAATTTAATCGAGGAAACAAAATCAATTTAGCATTGATTGACATTTTGCACAGTGATTAAATCTGATGGCCACGATGAAAGGCAAGACACAGATTTAATCTGGTGCGTTGGCATAATCATTGGGACTGGGCATAAAGGGGTTTTGTGGCAGTCAAGAGAAAAAGCGAAATGATTTCCTAGGCCCTATACCCTAGTCTTAAATACACTCCGAAGTTGAAACATTTTGAGTGTACTTACTAATTTGAAAGGTGTATCCCAATGATCAGAGACAAGAGAAGTAAAGACATACCTGTCACCTGATATTGTAACCAGATGATACCACAGCCAGTCTGGTGCTACATCTCCTCTGATGGAACTCATCTGGTTCTGGTCAGAGAAGACTTTGGATATTGTGGAATCTGGCTCAACACTTCATCTGAGACAAGTGTCACCTGGTGTATACATCATCTGGAGATATACCTTCTCTGATATGTCTAATTTCTCTGTAGTTCCCCCTAACACAAATCTGTCTCTGGATCCAACAAACCTAACTCAAAAGCTAACTCTCTGAATCTGGTCTCAGCCAAAGGCTTGGTTAAGATATCTGCTCTCTACTTCTCTGTTGCAATCTTTTCCATCCTTATATCTCCCTTCTCAACATGATCTCTGATAAAATGATGTCTTATATCAACATGTTTGCACCTGGTATGAAGAACTGGATTCTGGGTGATGGCAATTGCACTATTACTATCACAAAATATAGGAATATCCTTAGCTCTAATCTGGTAGTCCCTAAGCTGTTGACTAATCCAGAGTAGTTGAGAACAACAGCTCCCTGCAGCCATGTACTCTGCTTCTGTTGTTGATGTAGCAACTGAAGTCTGCTTCTTAGAAAACCAGGATACCAATTTATTCCCTAAAAATTGGCAAGTTCCACTAGTAGACTTCCTATCTATTCTGCATCCACCATAGTCTGAATCTGAATAACCACTCAATTCTAAGTTATCATCTGCAGGATACCACAAACCTAAATTCACGGTTCCCTTAAGATACTTCAATATCTTCCTAGCTACTTCCAAGTGAGTCTTCTTGGGGTTAGCCTGAAATCTGGCACAAACACCTACGGCAAAGGTAATATCTGGTCTGCTCGCAGTCAGATACAAGAGCGAACCAATAAGTGCTCTGTACTGAGTCTGGTCCACACTCTCTCCAGACTCATCTGGATCCATGTTGAAATTTGTCATCATAGGTATCTTGGCTGCTTTGCTAGATCCTACTCCAAATTTCTCTAACATGTTTCTGGTGTACTTTGATTGATTAATAAAAATTCCCTTCTCTGATTGCTTAACCTGCAAACCCAAAAAGTAATTCATTTCTCCCATCATGGACATCTCAAACTGTCCCTGCATGAGTTCACCAAACTTCTCACACAGCTTCTTGTTAGGGGATCCAAATATGATGTCATCAACATATATTTGGACCAGAAGGATGTCCTTTCCTTCTTCTTTCCTAAACAAGGTTCTATCAATCTTACCCTTAGTAAAACCATTGTCCAGAAGAAATTGAGATAGAGTGTCATACCATGCTCTGGGTGCCTGCTTCAGCCCATAAAGAGCTTTCTTAAGCTTAAACACCTTGTCACCTTGTTCAAAACTAGGGGGTTGTTCCACATACACTTCCTCAATGAGAATCCCATTAAGAAAGGCAGATTTCACATCCATCTGATATACTTTGAACTTCATGTGAGCAGCATATGCTAAGAACAATCTGATGGCTTCTAGTCTGGCAACAGGAGCAAATGTCTCATCATAGTCTATTCCTTCAGACTGAGAATAGCCCTGGGCCACTAGCCTTGCCTTGTTCCTAGTAATGACATCATTCTCATCTTTCTTATTTTTGAAAACCCACTTAGTGCCTATCACCTTTTGATGTCTTGGTCTGTCTACCAGCTCCCAAACATCCTGTCTGGTGAATTGATTCAACTCCTCCTGCATAGCAACAATCCAATTTGAATCTTTCAGTGCCTCCTTGATGTTCTTGGGCTCAATCAAGGACACATAGCAACTGAATAAGGCAGCTAAGTTAAGAGTCCTCCTAGTCTGGACACCCTTAGTTGGATCTCCAAGGATTAGGTCATTGGGGTGATTAACCAGGGTCCTTCCCGTGGTCTTGCCTGGTTGATCATCTTCTACAGTACCTTGGTGATTATCACCACCTGCAGAAGAGCTTCCCCCTACAGGAGTTCCAACCTCTTCTGGTTCTGCTCCTTGTGAAGGCTGCTGCTTCAGAGAACCAGGAGATGGGTCATCATCTGAATCTGAATCTGAATCAAGAACAGGTGGATTGACTTTGATAACTCTGGGTGTAGTCTGATTCTGGGTCTCATCTGAAGACTGAGAGTCCACCTTGCACTAAAAAACAGATTCATCAAAAACAACATGAGGTGTTCCCTCCACACAAAGTGAATTCTTATTAAAAACTCTAAAAGCCTTACTGGTGCTGGAATATCCTAAAAATATTCCATCAGCCACTTTGGCATCAAAGGTTCTTAATTTAGATTTCCCATTGTCATGGATGAAACACTTACATCCAAAAACATGAAAATATGAAACAGATGGGGTTTTACCTTTCCATACCTCATATGGAGTCTTATTATGTCTCTGGGCAATCAGGCATCTGTTCTGAGTGTAGCAAGCTGTATTAATAGCCTCTGCCCAAAATCTCTGTGGAGTGTTGTATTCTGCCAGAAGTGTTCTTGCAGCTTCTTTGAGGGTCCTATTCCTCATTTCTGCTACTCCATTTTGTTGGGGTGTTCTGGCAGCAGATGTCTCATGAAAAATCCCATGGTCCTTGCAGTAATCTGCTATGTGTGAATTCAAAAACTCTGTTCCTTTGTCACTTCTGATTCTGACTATGCTCTGGTTCTGCTCATTCTGAATCTGCTTGAAGAACTCTGGCAGCTTAGTCATAGTTTCATTTTTCTTAAACAAGAACACTACCCAAGTGTATCTTGAAAAGTCATCTACTATCACTAAGGTGTACTTCCTTCCACTGAAACTAAGAGGAGAAACAGGTCCAAACAGGTCCATGTGAAGTAGTTGAAGTACTCTGGTTGTGGTTGTGCTCTGGACATCCTTAAAGGAAGTCTTGGGTTGTTTACCCTTCTGGCATGAACCACAAACCTGATTCTTCTTAAACACTTCATTAGGAAGACCTCGAATGAGACCTTTTCTGGCAATCTTATTCAGTGTTTTGAAGTTAAGATGACACAATCTCTTGTGCCAAATCCAGCTATTCTCTGCAGATCCTTTTGCAACTAGGCAAGCATTTCTTGGGCAACTGTTAAAATCTGCAAGATAAATGTTACTGTTGGGACATTGTCAGTTTTGATTAAGATCCCAAAGCCCCTGAAAAGATGATTGCCTTAATCTGTCTTTGTCAGGCTAGTCTTGGTTAGGATTAGTACTTAGTCATTTTACACTTCACAGGTACTCAGTGAGAGGAGAACTCACTGGAGACAATCAAGACTCAGAGCCTGAAGACGAAGAGCACCATCCTGAACTTATGGCAGTCTTCTAAGCTGGTGAGTAAGTATCAGTGATGAAGAGTATGACCCTGAGGTCATTACTAACTCAGTCCTGAAGGGAACGGGATGTCACTGGGTTAATGGGAAGACTTGGAGTAGAGCCAAGCAATGCAAAAGGAATTTCAGCGTTAGGACAAGACTGGTGGGCTCAAGACAAAATGAACTTAATAAGACAAGCCTGAAGCTCAGGAATAAGTTCTGACATTCTCACCAACCTGATGACGTGGACCAATCCGAGAAGGACACGCACGTACGGAACCTGACATGAAGACTGAATTCAGACTGCATATTCAACGGGCAAGCATTTAATATGCATTTAATGCAAATACCAAATCCATGCAAGGACGGCTGCTGCATGAAGTGATGGTCCCGTTTTCGAAGGGCAAAATGGGAATTCAGAAGCAAATTTTTTTTTTTTAAAAACCTTTACCTCAGGGAGTTCAGCAAGAGTGAGATACTCAAGTCACTGCTCTGCTCAGAGGCTGAGTTACCAAGTCAGAGAGAAGGCTTGGAGACTCATGCTCTGAGCAAGGACAGTGGCTTGAGATGCTGAACTCTCGAGTGCATTATCAAATCACAGCTTGCACCCTGACCGAGTTCAGTGACGGAATACTCAAGTCACTGCGTTGCTGAGAGTCAGAGCTATCAAGTCAGTGATGAAACTTGAAAGCTTAGGCTCTCAACAAGGCAGTGACTCGAGAGACTGAACTCTCGAGTGCTAGCCTGATTCAGTCAGTAAGATAAATCTCCCTGACTGAAATGCTTAACTAAAGTTCCTTTTTAAACAATGCTCTCAGTGAGCAGATTTTCGCAATACTTTAGAAGAAAAGACATTCCAAATAATAACACTTGGTTTAACGTGGTTCAGAGACTCAAGCTCTTACATCCACGGCCTGATTTAATAGGAAATCCACTCCTTTGGATTCTTGTTTTTAACGTGCCAAGGTGCACTTACAACTGGACTCACGCCACTCCCTGGGCTGCCCTCTCCTCACCTCACTACAAACCTAACAATCTTTTGAAAGGGTTTAGTTTGGTTAGGGTTTTCTCCAACTAGGTGAGGTTTTCCCTTTACAATGTGTTAGCCAATAGCTAAGATAGGGAAAACCTCTCTAAGCCTAGAGTTACAAGCTGAACACTCATATGTGTATATTTGAAGACCCTAATGGTCAGTGTTTAAGATGTGAGTAAACCCTCCTTATAACTCCCATGCACGTATGCTACTACCCACACCCTCACAGCTCGTAGGTGTTTGTTTTCTTACGATTCTTACAACAACAAAACACAACACACTCTATCAACGAGCTATGAGCTTGTATTTATAATGGGGATTCAAATGTATCCGTTGGAGAGGAAATACATTTGAATCCAGCATTAAATGGTTTCAACCACTTTTCTTGGAATACGGCCTTTGTCAGTGTCAGAGTTGCTGCCTCGTGTTGATTGGTCCACGTGGCCTGAATTCACGGATCTTTGACTCAGTGGGTTGACCAAGACCCTACTGACTTTAGGTGGCTTCCTCCTTTACTGACTCTGATCTTCAGTGGACTAACTCGTCCTCAGTGCAGTTGTCCTTCAGAGACTGTTTGAAGATCACTCCAAGAAGTTTGTCATAAGGCTGAATGACAAACTTCCCTGACCACAGTAGCCTGACTCCTTCAGGGCCTACTTGGTGCAGCACTGATCCACCTGATCAGGCTCTTCACTGAGTGGTCCACAAGACTTGGCTTAGATCAGCCTGACTTACACTCAGTGGGACATCCTTCAGGCTTCTCCATTGGTTCAGGTTGATAGCATGTCTTCAGTCAGCTCTTCTGGTTGTCATCTTGATATCTTCAGGCTGTGTTGAGAAGTTCCCCCTGAACTGAGCAACCTATTCTACTGAGAGCTAACCTAGCCTGACCTGATCTAAAAGATACTATCCTGACTGCTTTCAAACCTATTACATGTTGTTTTGGAAAATCATCAAAACTAAACATATCCCAACATGAAGATATGTCCGTTTGAAGCCACTCTACATAGATGACTAGAAGGCTATCTCTCCAATGGATAGTTATTCAAATCACCTATAAATACAGAAGGCCTTGAACCCATTCAAGGTTACGGGAAATTTCCAAGCCAGAAACTCAAACTCTCAAGCATTCAAAGCATTCAACCTTTAAGAGAAGCACTCGAAACCTTCTAAATTTCCCAAGTGTTTCTTAGCAGTTGAGAGTTATTCTGTATTCCAAGAGCTAATTAGAATTATCTCAAGCTTAGAGAGATTATCCAATCCTTAGCATAGCTTTGCCTTGTAAGGATAATCTCAACTTAGTTGGAATCCAAACTGAAACCAAAACCCTAAGATAGGCTTGTTGGGAGTAAGTCAGTTAGAGTGTTAGTAAGTGGAGTTGTATAGATCAGTGAGATTAGCTGGTCTTGGTGCACCTTGGCACGTTAAAAACAAGAATCCCTTGAGTGGATTTCCTGTTAAGTCAGGCCGTGGACGTAGGAGCTTGAGACTCTGAACCACGTTAAACTCCCTGTGTTCTTACTGCTTTGTTATTGTGCATACTTGCTATATTACTTGTTCATTCATTGCATTCAAGTTTATCAGGCCTGAATCAATCAGGCTGATCTTCAAAAGAGCACTGCCCTACTAAACACTTCAGATTTGAGTAAAACAAGTTTTTCAGAAAGTAAACTAAACAAGACTTTAAACTTTCAGGGCTCAAACATTTCCGCACTGAACTTGAACTGATAGTTAGCCAACTGACCCGCACCAAGTGTAGTCAGTAGGTGTGTTATCAGCTTCTAGTTCTTTACCACTCTGAGCAAAGGGGACTCAGTCAGTTTTAAGGTTGAAAAATTGGTATACGTGTATTCCCCCCCCCCATACACGTATTCCTCAGTCTTGTACCGAGACCAACAAGTGGTATCAGAGCAGTGGTTCGAAAGACCACTGACTTTGAATACTAATAGTTTCAGAGGAGAAACTGTTGGTGGTCACTGAACAGATCTGAGTTTGCTTTTCATAAAACTCGCATCATCATGACTTCGAGGAGACTTGAAGCTTCGTTACCTGAATTCTCTGTGTCTAACTTTGTCTATTGGAAGTTCAGATTAGAAGCACATCTAGATGCCATCCATGGCCAGATGCCGCGTGTACTCAGGGAGGGACCGATCAAGATCACTATTCCTAACGTCAGAGGACTGGGATATGAGGATCTTGCGATTGGCGTGCAGGTTCCTAAAGAAAGGAAAGACATGACCAACGATGAAATCAAGATGGTGGGACTTGACAACGTCGCTAGAAATATCATCTTGCACACGGTGCCCTTCGAGGAGTCAGCCAGGCTGATGAACTTAAAGACGGCAAAGGAGGTCTGGGATGAGCTGACAAGGATGTGTGAGGGATCTGAAAAGATCAAGGAGAACAAGAGAAACATTGCCATTCAGAAATTCGAGGCGTTCGAGATGCTGCCTGACGAGAGCATAGATCAAATGGAGTCTAGATTCATCAAGTTGATGAATGAGTTGGTGATGCTGGACAAGGACGTCCCAAGGAGAGATGTTGCTTCAAAGATCCTGAATGCCCTTCCTGAGAGATGGGACAACAGTGTAATTATGCTTAAGAACACTCAGGATATGAGTAACATAACTTCTGCTTTACTTTTTTCAGAGCTCAAAGCGCTTGAATTTGACCTTAACAAGAGAAAGAAGAAAGTTCAGTCAGAAGAGGAAGTGAAGGAGAAAACTCCTGAGAAAAGTGTGGCGTTCAAGGCCAGGTCTGAACCTGTTGAGCCCTCATCAAATTCTTCATCAAAGTCACTGATGGAGATGAGCAGGGAAGAACTCGCTGAGGAGTACAGCCTGATGGCCAGACAATTTGACAAGCTCAATTCCAGGTTTGGTCGTTATAAAAAGTTTTATCAAGACTCACATGACAGGAAACCTGAAGGAACCCACCAAAGCTCAAGGAGATATGAGGAGCGAAGGAATACTGACCAGAGGAGAGAACGTGGTGATGATAGAACATATTCTGAACCAAAACCTGAAAGAAGAGACGAACAGAGACGTACTCGCGATGATAGATATCCAACAAAGACTGAAAGCTCACCAAGAACCAGGGAACCTGACTCAAGGAGGAACCCTGAACCGAGAAAAGAAAGAGTGAGTGAGCAGGTAGCATGTTACAACTGTAACAAGATTGGTCACTATCAGTACGACTGCCCGGAGCTGAGTGCGAGGGAGAGAGAGGAAAGGAGAGCCACTAGGGATCTAAGATCTGCTGATCAGAGAGCGATGGTCGCTGAAGATGCGACAGATTCTGACGGTCCTGCTGAAAGGTCACCTGAACTCTTCTCAGATGACGAGTACGATGATATATGTCTGATGGCTAGGGATGAGCCTGAGGTAACATCAAATTCTGTTTGTGCTTCTTACACTGGTCAAAATCCTGAGCTTAGCTCAGAGTCAGTTAGAGAAATGAACCTTCAGATCTGTCTTGATCAATTAATGGTTGATTTCTCCAGACTGCAGGAAACTAATGTCTTCTTGGTTGAGGAGAACAAGAAATTGAGTACTGAAGTTCAAAACCTGAATGAACAACTCACTCAGTCTGATCTTAAAGAATCAGCTCAGATTGTGAGACTAACTCAGGAAATTGATATGATCAATTCTGAGCGTCTCCCAAGAGAGAAGATTCTGAAGGAATTGGCTGAGGAAGAGTTGGTCAGGAAGGAAGAGCTGAAAGCACTTAAGAGTAAGTTTGATGACCTCTTTACCAGACATGAAATCCTGAAAAAGAGTGAGGACTCTCTCAAGAAAAAAGTTGCAGCAATGAATAAATCCTCAGTGGCTAGAGAGGAAATAAATAGCAACCAGATACTTGGGAACAAGAAAAAGGGACTTGGATATGTTCCTGAGAAATCCTCACAAGGTCAGTCTCATGTTGCTTCAGGGAGCAACACTGAGAGGGTATTTGTTCAGACAGGCCAGAGTGCACCTAAGGTTGTGCTCCAGGCCCGTCAAACTGATAAGGGCAAGGTGTTGGGTGCGGAGTCCAGCATCTCCCAGCCGAGTCGGGTGCGATAAAGGCCCGGTGCGCCAAGTCCGGCGGAGGCTATTCGAACCGTGGCGATGTAGCTAGATAGGGTTAAAGGAAATAAAGTAGCACCTCACTACAAGTCCGGGCTTTTAGTCTAGTGGCAAGCGCTTGATCCTACAATTGGTATCAGAGCACAGGTCACGGGTTCGAATCCCAGTGGAAGGCATTTGTTGGCCAAGAGGGCTGGCAGATGCTGGGGGGGATTGTTGGGCGCGGAGTCCAGCATCTCCCAGCCGAGTCGAGCGCGATAAAGGCCCGGTGCGCCAAGTCCGGCGGAGGCTATTCGAACCGTGGCGCTGTAGCTAGATAGGGTTAAAGGAAATAAAGTAGCACCTCACTACAAGTCCGGGCTTTTAGTCTAGTGGCAAGCGCTTGATCCTACACAAGGACACCGTTGACACAGTCAGGGTTGCTCCTAAGGTATCTAAACCAAAACCCAAGGGAAAGGCAAAGCAACCTACGGAAGCCCCTGAGAGCTCAGGCCAGGGAAAACCTCAGCGAAAGCAGAGGAAGACTCAGGCCAAGAGCCCTCAGACTGGTCAGCGAGGGTACCATCATGCTTGGCAATACCAACAGGGAAGGCCAAATATGATGACACCCCCGTGGTTTTGGCATCCTGAGGCCTTTAACTGTTTTCCATTTCCTCACTTGCCTAGGGGAAATAGAAATCAGGGTCCTTATCAAGAACAAGGCCCAAGACCTGCTGCACCCAGACCTAGGAAGAACAGGAAGCCAGCCCAAAAGGTACCCACTCAGGCTCCTGCGAAGCCTAAGTCTAACACTCATACACCATCTTCCCCTAAGGCAAAGAAGAAGAAAGTTGTGTATGTCGATGTTTCAGGGAGATAGATTTACCACTCTGAGGCAATCAGGGTTGTGAAGCAAGTCTGGATCCCGAAGGGTACAGCTGACACGATAGGACCCAACACCCAATGGGTACCTAAAGCCTGATTTGCTTGCATGCGGCTGTGGATCACAACAAGAGGAGAGGAGACTCAATCAAAGCTGTTTGGTACCTAGACAGTGGTTGCTCAAGGCACATGACTGGAATGAAGAGTCTTCTCCAAGAGTATCAAGCTAAAGATGGTCCACAGGTAACCTTTGGTGATAACTCAAAAGGTGTTACTAAAGGTTTTGGTGTTCTAATTATAGGTACAGTCAGAGTGGAAAATGTGTCCTTTGTGGAAGGACTGAAGCATAACCTGCTGTCAGTAAGTCAATTCTGTGACAAAGGGTTCAGTGTTGAGTTCTCATCGAATACATGTTCAGTCAAGGACAAATCAACACAGGTGCTTCTATCAGGTATAAGGAAAGGAAACGTTTATCTCGCTGATTGGAGCAGCACTATTCCTAATACCTGTTTTATTGCTAAAAGCTCTTTAGAGCTCAGTTGGTTATGGCATAAAAGATTAAGCCACCTGAACTTCAAGATTCTTAACAAAATTTCTAGACAGTCACTTGTTGATGGTCTACCTAATGAAGTTTTTAGCAAAGATCATGTGTGCAAAGCTTGTCAGGAAGGGAAGCAGGTCAGAGCGTCATTCAAAGAGAAAGCCTCTTATTCCACTGACAGGATACTTCAGCTCTTGCACATGGATTTGTTTGGTCCCATAACACCTGTGAGTATGAATGGTAGAAAGTATACCCTTGTGGTTATTGATGATTATTCTAGATATACTTGGGTTATTTTCTTGTTAAATAAGAAGGAAACACAGGTGAAGCTTCCAGAGTTGCTCAGGAGACTCAGCAATGAGAAGAATCAGTCTATTACTAAGATCAGATCTGACAAGGGCACTGAATTTATAAATTCATATATTTCTGACTTCTGTAATGAACTTGGTATAGCTCATGAGACTTCTGCAGCTAGAACTCCACAACAGAATGGTGTCGCTGAAAGAAGGAACAGGACACTGAAGGAGGCTGCAAGGACCATGCTGGCTGAGTCAGGATTGCCCAAGAAATTCTGGGCTGAGGCAATCAACACTGCATGCTACACTCAGAACAGATCCATGCTGAACAAGCAACATGCACAGACCCCATATGAGACATGGAACAAAAGAAAACCTCGTATTTCTTATTTTCATGTATTTGGTTGTAAGTGCTTCATCCTCAACAACGGGAAGACCCAGTTGAAAGCCTTTGATAGCAAATCTGATGAAGGAATATTCTTAGGATATTCTGAAGTTAGTAAAGCCTTCAGGGTTTACAATTGTAGGACCCTTGTTGTTGAAGAATCACCTCATGTTGTCTTTGATGAATCTGCAAATGAGTCTAGGGCAAAGGTGTTGAATCCTGACTCTGAGGAGGTCACAAGGAGTGTGATAAGGCTGAGCTTGAAGAATCAACCTGATCCCAAGATCAAGACTGTGCCAATTCCGAGATGGGATGATGATGACGATCAGGATGATGAATCAGGTGCCACTCCTAAGCCCAGCACATCAGGGATTGTTGAGCCTCAGACTGAGGAACAGGCTCAACCTGAGGTAAGCACCGTCTATGAAGATGTTGTTGCAGCTAAGACGGTTCCTGAGTCACCTCATCAAGGGGAAATCAATGTCCCTGACATTGAACTTATTAATCCCTTTGGTATAGACTCAGGATCATCCCCTTCTGTTCAAATTCCTGAATTTTATGAACCTGTAGACACTAACATTGCAGGTACTTCAGGAACAACTCCTGGCAAGAGAACTTGGTTAGAAGATCATCCCATTGATCAAATCATTGGTGATCCAACTGAGGGAGTCAGGACCAGACGGTTCCATGGTGAGAGTGCATTGTTCTGTTGCTTTATCTCTGAGCAAGAGCCTCAGAACATTGAAGAAGCTCTCACTGACTCGAACTGGATCATTGTCATGCAAGAGGAGTTGAATCAGTTCACAAGGAATCAGGTTTGGGAACTGGTGGATAGACCTAGGCATCAAGGTGTGATTGGTACCAAGTGGGTCTTTAAGAACAAGAAGGATGAGAATGGTGTTGTGGTAAGGAACAAGGCTAGACTGGTTGCAAAAGGGTATTGTCAGTCTGAAGGAATAGACTATGATGAGACTTTTGCTCCAGTGGCTAGGTTGGAAGCTATCAGGTTGTTCCTTGCATATGCAACATACAAGAAGTTCAAGGTGTATCAAATGGATGTCAAGAGTGCCTTCCTGAATGGTGTACTCACTGAAGAGGTATATGTTGAACAACCTCCTGGGTTTGAGGTTGGAGATAGAGTATACCACTTGAAGAAAGCACTCTATGGACTTAAGCAAGCACCAAGAGCTTGGTATGATACCCTCTCTCAATTCCTGACAGACCATGGGTTCAAGAAAGGAACTGTGGATAGTACATTGTTCAGGATCACTGAAGGTGATGACATTCTCTTGGTCCAGATTTATGTGGACGACATAATATTTGGATCACCAAATCATCAGCTTTGTGAGAAATTCTCTAAGCTGATGACTGGTAAATTTGAGATGTCCATGATGGGAGAGATGAACTTCTTCTTAGGATTGCAGGTCAAGCAGACTGATCAAGGTATATTCATTAATCAGGCCAAGTATACAAGAGACTTGATTCATAAGTTTGGTGTTCAGAACAGCAATCCAGCAAGGATGCCTATGAACACAAATTGGAAGATGGATCCTGACACTGAAGGGACTTCAGTAAATCAGACTGAGTATCGTGGGCTGATAGGTTCTTTATTGTACCTGACTACAAGTAGGCCTGACATTACGTTTGCAGTTGGTGTGTGTGCTAGGTATCAGTCTGATCCCAAGAAAAGTCATTTGGAGGCTGCTAAGAGGATACTTAAGTATTTGAAAAGGACAGTCAATATGGGACTATAGTATCCTTCAGATGACAACTTAGAACTGACAGGTTATTCAGATGCAGATTATGGAGGTTGTAGGATTGATAGGAAATCAACCTCAGGGACATGTCAGTTTTTGGGAAGTAAGTTGATCTCGTGGTTTAGTAAGAAGCAGAATTCAGTGGCTACATCCACGACTGAGGCTGAGTATATGGCTGCAGGTAGTTGTTGTGCTCAGATTTTATGGTTGAGGCAACAGTTGAGGGACTACCAAGTGTTTGCTAATCAGGTTTCAATCTATTGTGACAACAATAGTGCTATAGCAATTACTCAGAACCCAGTGCTTCACACAAGGTGCAAGCATGTGGATATTAGACACCACTTCATTCGAGATCATGTGGAGAAGAAAGATATTAGGATGGAGAAGATTCACACTGACAGGTGATTAGGCGTGAAATTGTTATGTTTTGGTGCCCGATTTACTCATGTTTTGAGTGTTTTCGATTAGTGTTTGGAGTCAAATGAGTGTCATTTTTATAAAATCAGTAATTTGTCTCTTTTGTTTTCATAGATGGATATAGGGCGAAAATAGGAGTTCGTAGGACTTTGAATCGGCCAAAACGGACTCCCGGTTGAGGAGATATGAAGATTTTACGAACAAGTGTACAGCAACCGAAACCACTCGAGCAGCTCGAGCGCCAGCGCTCGAGCGTATTGCTCGAATGACCGAAAACTTGCAGAAAAATTTCGCCATTCGACCGGCTCGAGCGGGAGCGCTCGAGCACCTGTTTCATTTGACCTGTATGCTCGAATGGGACCGCTCGAGCGTGTTTTTGCTCGAGCACTTCCATATTTTGGCCTCCGGATGCATTTTTTCGGCCCATTAACTCTCGTTTCGACCCGTGCCTATATATACCTCTTCCAAACACGTTTTGAAGGATACCCGGACTTTTAGAAATCACTTTAGACTTAGTTTTTAGAGAGAGGAAGAGGAGAAGAACGAGCAAGCTTTACTTTTACGTTGTTGAGGTTTTTCATACGAATTCTTAGTTTCTTTTCGTTTCTTAGTTTCTTTTCATTAGCTTGATTACTTTAAACGCTTTGAACGTCGTTTTAGTTAATTAAATTTCAGTTCTTAGAATTATTTTCTTTTAAAACCCTAGTTCATGTTTCATATTTTCGTTCTTCAATTCATTATGTTTATGTGTGTTGTTTCTTCTATTGCTTTTATTTTTGTTAAAACCATGTCCGGCTAAAATCCTTGCATGCTTAGGGTAGGATGAACTCGTAGAAGTAGGATGTGGGTACGTAATTAGGGTAATTTGTGACGTTAGTTTTAATTCTCTTAATTAATGAATTCATATAATTAATCTTAACTCTACCTTTGAATTTCGTACGAAAGTGTTAGAGAGAGGACGACCGCATCACTCAATAACAATTAGTAGTCTTAACGAGAAGGTTTAGGAAAGGTTAATTCATCTACCGGTTTAGCGAAGGAGGACGACCGCATCACCTTAGTTAAATTAGGGTCTCATTAATTAAGCACAATCTAGTAACTTGTTAGTAGATTCGTGAAGTCGAGTGTTAGGGTAAAGTATTAGGGTTTAGAATCTTGAGCTTTCACCTTGCATTCTTAGACTTAGGTTAATTCTTGTGTGTCACAGTTATTTTGATTATGTACCTGCTCCGTTAGTATACGTAGGGATTCCTATCCTAAGCATCACCATCTCTTATTTGAATCCAACCCTTAGTGAATTCGTCTGCTTTAGTATTTTAGTTTAATTAGTTTATTTTAGTTTTAATTAATCTTTCTAAAAAATCCAAAAACATACACTCATATTAACTACGACGCGTAGATCTTCAGGGATCTATTCGCATATACACCATCCCTTGGGTTCGATACTACTTGGCCATTATACTTACTCTTACTACAGTGAACTCGTCCGCTTGCGGGTGAGCGACTAGTAGAAGTTAGTAAAATCGCTTCAAGTCAACAGGCAAAGAGCTGACATCTTGACTAAGCCTCTGGCTGAATCGAGGTTTATGGAACTGTCAGTGGAGTTAGGACTCTTAGATCCGGGAGAGCAGTCAGCGTAGGGTTCTAGGGGGAACTCAGGCCAGACTCGACTCAGCGAGGTATCAGGGTGCTACAATGTCTCCCTGACAGGTATGAATTCTAACCTGACTCTTGTAAATTTCAAGCGTCTCCCTGAGTCCTTCGTCCTGAGAATCTTTATTAAATGCATTTCGTTCTCATTAAAAGCGCGCTTTTTCATATTTAAAACCCACGCGCACGGAGCATTTAATGCCTCAGTTACTTTTTCATATACGTGTCCATTTTATACGGAATATGACTGACATGGGGTTTAATTGAAGCTGAGATTAATCCTGGCCCCTCATTTCAAAACCTTTCGAATTCAGGGATCAATCTCAACCCCACGTTCGAGTAACTGACTTAGTCTTATCAATCAAGAGTGCCATTTGAGATTTTTACGCAAACACAACGCACAATCAGCACACTGAGTTTTCTCTTGCTCAAACACAGAAATTTTCAAAAACCTTTCTTTCAAAAACAATGGCATTCCTTGATTCCAACTGGACAACCGACAAGATCGTCGACGTTGTTGAGAAGAAACTGGTACACATGGAGCAAGTCATCTCCATGGAAGGTATCTGTCTTACGGTTGAGGAAATCAAACCCGTGTTTAAATGGATTTCCGATGCCGGGTTGGAAACATACTTCACCACCCGACCCATTTCCGTGCTCCCAAGAACAGTTGTGGAAGCATATTTGAATATGTTCTTGCGGAAGGGGGAAGGTTTCACAAAGGTGACTGCGTTGAAGCCGACGGGAGAGAAGGACGGCGACGGCGAACCTCTTTACAACACAGAGGTGGTCACTATCAACTTCAGGCAGGCGGTAAGGGAAGTCTTCAAGCTGCCATTCTCAGGCATCAACCCAAGAACCTACAAGGAGAACTCAGAGGGAGAGTTTCTTGGGAAATGGACCAAGTCAGGGTCATCGGAGTTCAGGGCTCGCCAGAACAAGAGTACGTTAAAGCCTGAGTATAGAGCTCTGGTGGACTTGGTATCCAAGATGGTGATGGGCGCAACTGGCTCTCACGAGCAATTGAGTCTGCCCAAGCTGAGACTCATGGGAGCTATCGTTGATGGAGTGGAAGCGAACTGGGAGCAGCTCTTCCTCGATCAACTCCATCAGGCAGGACTGGACAAACTCACGCGAGACGAGGAGAAGAAGCACATTTCCGTCAGTGCCATCTTGCCTTTCGGCACGAGGATGTCCATCCTGATTGCTCATGCTTGCCATGGGTATACCTTCGACTTTGAGGATAGTCTCTCCTCGAAGAAGGTAATGTTTTCCTCACTGAGTGATACCTATTCAGTGCTAGGGCTGACTGATCCCAATGCGAAAGCAAAGGGTCAGGTCAAAAGGCCAGCTGGTAAAGCCAAGAGAGTGGCAACCAGTCTCATTGAACGGGTAGATGAGCTCCTTGAGAGGAGTAAGGATGGTGAAGAGGTTGCAGCTGGGGAGGTGGAGCAGCCTGAAGTGGAAGCAGCTGAGAAGAGGAAAAGGGTGAAGATAGTGCTGTCAGGGAAGAGCACGATATCTGGGACTGAGTCTGATCCCAAGAAGGTCGGATCTGAGGCTGAGGGAACTGACGATGACGTCAGAAAGGAGGGTGCTCAGGGAGAGAGGCCCCTGAAAAGGCTTAGGAAGGGGACCAGAAAATCCCCTGCTAAGAAGCTGCCTGAGGTGAGTGAGAGGGAGAAGTCAAGCTCTCCTGGAGCCTCTGACTTGGAGGAAGTGAGAAAAACTGTCGAGACGGCTGAGTCGTTGCAGCCTGAGACAGTACCCACTCAAACACCCCCACACTCTGAAACCCATACACCCTTCATTCCTGACCCCACACCTCAATCTCCCCAACCACCCCAAACCTCAGAGCCAAATCATCCTACTGAGTCAGCGCCTTCAACTTCACACATGAATGAGCCTGACCAGTCAGCCGAGCCGAACCTTCCAAACCCCTCAGATTTTCCCTCATACCCTAATCCCAAAGACTGTCCCAAATCCATTTCAGCTGAGGAGGACGAATTCCTCGAAGTGGAGGAGGAGGATTTGGATGAACACATGGCTGGAGGGATTCTGGAGAACACCCTCAGGGGGAACGCCACAGAATGGGCAGGAAAGTGCTGGCCTGGGCTATCCAAGTATACTGAACTGCTGGCGTATGTGATTGAGCTCAAAGTTTGGTTGGACTTCAAACAATCAAACATGCAGGAGCAACATATGCTGGTGGATGCTCGTGGCTGGGAGCATTGGGAGGCGGAAGAGGCCAAGATTTGCTCGTTCTTTGGACTTACTAGCTGGCTTCAACTCTTGAACTTTGACAACCTGAAGCAGCTAGTGGCTGATATGATGTCCAAGAGCAAGGCTGACCTCCTATCTGATGACGGGAAGGATGGTGATGAGGATGATGAAGAAGCTCAGGGTGGAGACTTGGAGAAGGCAGTGGAGGAAACTGCACAGGAAGTGGATGAGATGAACTCTGAGCCTCAGGCTCAGGGGGAAGGTGATAAGAACACTGGTGCCAAGGCTGGACCAGTGGCTGAGGATGTTGTGAACATCTCAACTGCCGATGAGACATCTGTCGATGAAGGGATTCCCTGCCCTGAGACAAGAGAGGAAGATGTTGAGGCATTCAAGGAGACTCTCAGTTCCGAGGGACTTGCTCCTAAGGTTCAAGTTAGCTTAGCTGAGCCTGAGGAGGCGGCTATGACTACTTCACAACTGCCTTCAGTGCACCTTGAAGAAGGGACTGATGCTGCAGGGGCTGACAAGGGAAAGCAGCCAATCACTGAGGCGGCCGTTGATGATGAGGATGTGATCATAACCGGGGTCGGACGTGCTGAATTTACCAGCATAGTGGAGGTCAAGCAGGAGAAAACCTCAGAAAATCTAGCTGAACTTCAGGAGGAGGTAATGAGGCTACGAGCTGAGAAGGAAGAAGACTCCAAGGCCCTGGCGAAGCACATCAGGTGGACGAAGTCAGCTTACAACACCCTTGCTAACAGGGAGCTGATTTTGTTAAAGAAAACGATGACTGACACGGCCAAGTCAGTGAGGAATGAGAGGAAGCGCACCAAGAAGATGCTTAGGAACACTCTCAAGAAGCTTGAAGAGAGGGATGCGATCAGGGACGAGAAGATGAATCAGGCAGTGGACAGGCTTGCAGTTCAGACTGGAGCTATTGTCACTCAGGCCTTGAAGGACTCAGCGTCCAAACTGGAGCTAGAGTCAGGGAGGATGGATCACACCTCTCAGTCAGTGGCCGACACCTTGGCAAAGGCCACTGAGGAATCGGCAAAGATACTAACTGAGGCTAGCAGAGTCAGTGGTGAGTCCTTGAAGGTGGAGGAAAGGATCACCAAGGCTGAACAAAGACTCCAACTCTCCATGGAGGTCTTTGAGAAGAAAGTCAATGCTGCTATCAGTTCAGTTTCTTTTGCAGGCACTGGGATTGCCACGGGAGTTGAGATGCTGAAGGAGGGCGTTTTGGAAGTACAATCCTTAGCCTCTTTTGTCATCAACAGTAGAGCTGAGTCACTCCCATCCCAGGCCAATGATGATGCCAAAAAGGGGGAAAAGAAGAAGAAAAGATCCCGCCCTGAGGCATCGGAGGCAGTCAATCAAGGTGAGACCGTTCTAGCTGACCCTGAAGCCAATCCTGATGGAAACATTTTAAGGGTGAGGAAGTCAGCTAGGTTAGCGGCGGTGGAAAAGGAAGGAGAGGAAATTGTTGCCAAGCTGAGAGAGGAGGCAACAAAGGCAAAGGCTAATGAACCTTCCAAGCAACAACCTGAGCCAGTTCAGAGGTCGTCTCCCATGAGCTCAAGGAAGAATCCCATCACTTATTCAGGTGAGTTGGTTGCGGAGCTATGTGCTGAAGCGTGGGGAGATCAATCTGAAAAATCTGAGGCTATGCGCAGAGCTGAAATTGCTCAGAAGGAGAAGATGCGCATCTTAGAGAAGAAGGTTGAGAAGCTGACGGATATCACTGAGCTTCAACAACGTGAACTAGATGATGCAGTGATCAGCTTGCTAAGGAGGAAGAAGGCGAAGCTTGAGCCAAGGAAGTACAGGAAGAAGCCAACAGTTAGGAAATCAACAATTCTTCAAGTCAGAAGGCCAGAATCAGGAGCAAGGGAAGCTTTTGTTGATGAGTTCGTCTCAGAGACATTGAAGGAGTTTTGGACTGATGCAAGGGATGAATTTGTTAGACTGTGGTTTGTTGTGAAGAAGTGGGGCGACACTGACGATATCAATGCCCACTTCACTGACTACATGATGGACAATCATCCTGAGCTATTCCAGAAGATCTTGGAGGAGGCTGAGGCAGCTCAAGTTCAAGTGAAGGCTCCTGAGTTCACCATTCGAGCTCCTCCCTTGGTTCCTGGAACTCAAAAGCATGATACAAAGGCCATTATGATGGAAGTCTTGAAGATAGCCAAAGCTGAAGGGTACGTGAATCAACCTGGAAGACTTGACGAGCTGAAGGCAAGAGTTTATGCAGGATATGGACTCAAGCCTGAAATGAGATTAGTCTAGGTGTTCACAGGCTTTTTGTAATAGATTAGATTCATTGTAATCATTTCCACATCAATCAATGAAATCTATTACTTTTGCCCACAGACAAAAACTCATTGTCTTTTTGGCTGTTGTTTAAAATTCTGTACTTTATCAAGAATTGCTCTAACACTGTCTTATCTTATAGATAGGTTTATCTTGTTTCCTCTAAGTGTTTTGAGGATCTTTTCAGTGTTTTGGCATCATCAAAAAGGGGGAAATTGTTGGGACATTATCAGTTTTGATTAAGATCCCAAAGCCCCTGAAAAGATGATTGCCTTAATCTGTCTTTGTCAGGCTAGTCTTGGTTAGGATTAGTACTTAGTCATTTTACACTTCACAGGTACTCAGTGAGAGGAGAACTCACTGGAGACAATCAAGACTCAGAGCCTGAAGACGAAGAGCACCATCCTGAACTTATGGCAGTCTTCTAAGCTGGCTGAGTAAGTGTCAGTGATGAAGAGTATGACCCTGAGGTCATTACTAACTTAGTCCTGAAGGGAACGGGATGTCACTGAGTTAATGGGAAGACTTGGAGTAGAGTCAAGCAATGCAAAAGGAATTTCAGCGTCAGGACAAGACTGGTGGGCTTAAGACAAAATGAACTTAATAAGACAAGCCTGAAGCTCAGGAATAAGTTCTGACATTCTCACCAACCTGATGACGTGGACCAATCCGAGAAGGACACGCACGTACGGAACCTGACATGAAGACTGAATTCAGACTGCATATTCAACGGGCAAGCATTTAATGTGCATTTAATGCAAATACCAAATCCATGCAAGGACGGCTGCTGCATGAAGATATGTCCGTTTGAAGCCACTCTACATAGATGACTAGAAGGCTATCTCTCCAACGGATAGTTATTCAAATCACCTATAAATACAGAAGGCCTTGAACCCATTCAAGGTTACGGGAAATTTCCAAGCCAGAAATTACTCAAACTCTCAAGCATTCAAAGCATTCAACCTTTAAGAGAAGCACTCGAAACCTTCTAAATTTCCCAAGTGTTTCTTAGCAGTTAAGAGTTATTCTGTATTCCAAGAGCTAATTAGAATTATCTCAAGCTTAGAGAGATTATTCAATCCTTAGCATAGCTTTGCCTTGTAAGGATAATCTCAACTTAGTTGGAATCCAAACTGAAACCAAAACCCTAAGATAGGCTTGTTGGGAGTAAGTCAGTTAGAGTGTTAGTAAGTGGAGTTGTATAGATCAGTGAGGTTAGCTGGTCTTGGTGCACCTTGGCACGTTAAAAACAAGAATCCCTTGAGTGGATTTCCTGTTAAGTCAGGCCGTGGACGTAGGAGCTTGAGACTCTGAACCACGTTAAACTCCCTGTGTTCTTACTGCTTTGTTATTGTGCATACTTGCTATATTACTTGTTCATTCATTGCATTCAAGTTTATCAGGCCTGAATCAATTAGGCTGATCTTCAAAAGAGCACTGCCCTACTAAACACTCCAGATTTGAGTAAAACAAGTTTTTCAGAAAGCAAACTAAACAAGACTTTAAACTTTCAGGGCTCAAACATTTCCGCACTGAACTTGAACTGATAGTTAGCCAACTGACCCGCACCAAGTGTAGTCAGTAGGTGTGTTATCAGCTCCTAGTTCTTTACCACTCTGAGCAAAGGGGACTCTGTCAGTTTTAAGGTTGAAAAATTGGTATACGTGTATTCCCCCCCCCCCCCCCATACACGTATTCCTCAGTCTTGTACCGGGACCAACAGTTACCCTTCCTCAAGCCTATTAGCAAAATATCATTATAATCAGAAGAGAAAATAGTGCATGAATCACTAGAAAACTTCACTGAGTATCCCTTATCACAGAATTGGGATACAGAAAGCAGATTATGCTTGAGTCCTTCAACATAATAAACTTCTTCTACAGAAACTCCATTGAAGGTCAACTTTCCAACTCCTCTGGTGACGCCATAGTTGTTGTCACCAAACATCACTCTTGGTCCATTCAATGGCTTGAAATCTTGGAGATTATCTTTTTGGAAGGTCATGTGCTTGGAACATCCACTATCAATGTACCAGACATGGTTGCTTGAAAATCCTTTCTCTAATGGACTCTTATCTACCTGCAGAGAAATCAATTAGGTCCCCTACTAGTGCTGGGTCCTGATTGGTTAGTTGCAGGTTTTGTAGGAATCCATAGATAAAGATCATCCCTTGATGGATGAGGAGATCTTATCTTTCTTCCAAATCTATCTACCAGCACATGTCCTCTGATAATGACATATTGAGCTACTGGTCTGATAAGGACACCTTTCCTATAAACAGGTCTGGTGTATCTTTTCTCAAATCTGGCCTTTGGAATGGCCTGTCTCAAAGACATGGTCTTAAAGGTCTGGTTGTAAGGGTACATCCTAGAAGAACCATCTCTGGTGTCATAACTACCCAGATCAGTTGGTTTTCTATAGATGGGTCTGGAAGACCTCCTCTGGTTCTGATAATTAGACTGTCTCTGGTGGTTATAGTTCCTTTGAGTATACCTATTCTGGAATTGATTCCTCTGAGAAAATTGTCTCTGGGGTACCTGGTGCTGTTGAACATTGTTCCTTCTCTGGTAGGTCTTACTCTGATTGGTATTCCCCTTTCTTGAGTGTTTCCCTTGAGGTCCCCTAATCTGGTTAGGTTCCCTTCGAGGATTACTCTGGGGTCCTCCAACTTGAGTAAGTTCTACTCCTTGGGACTCATTGTTCACAGGACCATTAATCTTTAATGGTTCCCCTTGTTGACTTTTATTCTCTAGAATCTTCTCTTCCAGAACAGTCAACTCTTCTGGACCATATGTTATGTGATTAACAGAGTGATTCCTTTTCCAATCAGGATTGTGAACCACCTTGTAACCATTACCAGTCAAGTCTTTATCATCCCAGATTTCTACCAATTTACCAGCTCTTACAGACTTGTCTTTATTATAAAAGTATTTATGAGTTTTAGAGGAAATTCCAGAATATCCTAAACCACTCTTATCACAAATGCGCTGAGAAGACTCTGATATGATAGATACAACAGATGGTATCTTAGGAGCTTCTCTGGGCATAGGTATCTCCTCTATGTTGTGAGCAACTTGTTTTCCCTTGATAAGAGTCTGGTATTTGGCTCTGAGTTTAGTGATCTCATCTTCTTGAGAGTTCTTTTCTTTCATGAGTTGATCTACCAGAGTATCTCTTTCTGTGATCTTATCCTGAAGTTCAGAGACTTCTTTGGAATGATCTTTCATGAGTTCTCTGGTGGATTTATGCTCATGAGAGAGAGATTGAACTTCAGCTCTGAGCCTACCATTCTCTTTCTCAAGTTTTTGACAAAGTTGGACACAATTTTGGAGATCTGATAGCATTTATTGCATATCAGACTCTCTGGAGTTACCAGATGAATTAGAGGATTCAGTACATTTGGAATTTGATAAAACTAGAGTAGTTTCATTTACCTCAGTGATGTCTGCCATAAGACACACGTCATCATCTGATCCAAAGTCAGAAGAAGAAGAACTGGAACTAGTATCCTCCTCCTCTGCTTCTGCCAGCAATGCTCTCTTATCTGCATATCTCCTATCTCTCTTGATTATTTTCTCTTCTCTTTCCCTAGGAGTGAGTTGAGGACAATCATAACTATAGTGACCAGTCTTGTTGCATGTGTAGCAGGCATTGTCTCCTCTGGGACTAGGACTTGGCTCTCTCCTCCTCTGGTTATAGTCTGATCTGGCAGGGCTACTCTCTCTCCTCTGGTAGTCAGGTCTGCCAGAGCTACCATCTCTCCTCTGATAATCTGATCTCCCAGAGTTGCCAGGGTTGTCATCTCTCCTCCTCTCTGGAGTTCTGAATCTGGTCTCCCTTGAGTCTCCAGATGTCTTCTCCTTCTCTGCAGGCTTGAAGGAACTCTTTCTGTCTCTGGAAGATTCCTTCCAATGCCTTTTGTACCTGCCATATTTTGAACTCATTTTATCTAATTTACGGGTTAGAAGTGCTACCTGCTCCTTGAGGCTCAAGTCATCTGCAGTAGACTCCTTTGGCTTGACATCAGGCTTGATAGTTGAAGAGAATGCAACACCTTTCTGGCCAGAAGAGGAAACCTCTTCTGTTTGATCCTCCTCTTGAAGATCATACTCATATGCTTTGAGATCAGAAAACAGAAGATGATGATCCAGAGTATTGAGATCCTTGTTGTCCTTGATCACAGTGACTTTAATTCTCCACCTGCTTGTTAGTAAACGCAAGATTTTACTATTAATTTCTTTTTCAGAATAGGTCTTACCTAAGGCACTCGCCTTGTTCAGGAGGCTTGTGAGACGCATGTCCAGCTGGTCAATGGTCTCGTCTGGTTTCATCTTGAAGGTATCAAACGAGTGTTGAACAGCTTGGAGTTTGTTATCTTTGATCTTCTCTGTTCCCTCACAGAGTAACGCCAGTTTGTCCCACATCTCCTTGGCAGTGGCACACGTTCTGACCTTTTCAATCACCTCTTTGGTAAGTGTGTTGATGATCTCCGTTCTTGCCACCTGGTCCAAGTTGTAGAGCTTTCTTTCATCATTGTCAAGCTCATCTTTCTTTTTGAGGTTTCGTTGCCTGGGGACTCTATCCTCTGCAGCTTTTTGGGCAGCTTCACTTGTTTCTTCCCTGGACTCAGACCTGCCACTATCAATAGGAGTCCAGTAAAATTGAATGGGGCCACTTTCAACCACATCTAACATACGGTGGTGAATAGCTCCAAGATGATTGCTCATCATGAAACTCCAGTGGCTGTAATCCTCAAAAGAGAATTCTGGGAGCTTACGGCTCTTGTAAGAAGATTTTGCAGACATTTTGATAAGAAATTTAGGGAAATAACAAGAACTTGAACAAAAGCACTAAACAACAATGGATCTGCCCGGTGACCACCAAAAGCTTTACAAAGCAGTGGTCGTTGGACACACTGCTCTGATACCACTTGTTGGTCCCACTAGTTAGATTAATTGCGGAAGCTTAAGTTAAATGTCTTTCAAAGTCTTTTACAAGAGAGCAATAATCAACAAACAATAAGTAAAATAAAGCGATAAAGAACACAAGATGTATAGTGGTTCGGATAGAATATCCTACGTCCACTCTCCCTTATAACCAAGGGGTCTCACTATCAACCAACTCACAAACTTACTTACTGGAATTGGGAAGTATCAGTTCCTTCTTACAACCTCTTTAGATTTAACTTCAATCTAAAGATTAACCAGCCAACAACCTTGTCTAATAGATGAACAGGTTGTGGTTTCAATAACTCCTTTAGAGTAGATAAATATTATGAACAGTAAGAGTGCTTGGTATGAATATCAAAAGCTTGGATCACTTATGCGCGTGTAGAGTCTCTAGAGCTTTTTCTTGAACTGCACTCTTGTATTTATAGAGGGAATTAGGGCTAGCCGTTGAAGGGCTAATCCAATCAGATCCTCTATATAAGGAAGCCTCAATCAATCAATTCCCTAATTGATTGATTGGGTTGGTGGAATCCTTGGATTGATTATCTTCAAATACTTTCCAATCCTGATCATGTTGACTTGATTTGAATCACCAACGGTCAATAGCTTCCTCTGCCTAACTCTGATTCTCTCCAGATAAGGCAAGACCAGACACCAGGCAACCTCGGTGTCTTCTGGTCCTAATCTGGTGAACAGCCAGAATACTTAGTAGAATCAGGGGATCAAACTGAGCATCTTTTATTCCACCAGACTCGTCTGGTCCGGACTCGTCTGGTCTGGGGAAGGTCCTCTGCCTCTGGTCAATCTCATCTGGTGAAGTCTTCTGGTGGGGTCTTCTGGTGACTCTTCTGGTGAAGTCTTCTGGTCTGGCAGTTCCCCCTAGACTAAGTCCTAATCTATATCATCATCTGGCTAACAGGTTCAGATGGTCTTATTACATCTTCTGGTTTGTTTTAACTCATCAAAACTAACAATTTTTATCCTAACATATTCCTATCCCTAGGTAATACTTATAAATATTCATCTTAAAGAAGAATTTGTATTAAGATTTGTACGGCTATGAATGTTTTGAGAGAGTTTCTATAAGAAGATTTATAACTTTGTGATGTAATTGTTGTAAATCTAGCAGATTTATTATTTCAAATCTAGGAGATTTGATGTGGACATTACAAATGGACCAATAACCCAATGGGCTTCATATCTGTTGTAAATAAGTGCGTAAATTAAAGAGACAGCGTTTGTTGACCCAGTTCTTCCGGAAGGACTACGTCTGGGGGCGATCCAAGCTAGGAGTTTCCACTATGATCTTGTGTATATGAGTGATTACAATAATGAGTACAAAGGTATATTTATAATACTAAAACCCTGGTCTAATAGATAGAGCCCATTAAGTTTCTTGGTCCATAAGTAATGTCCATATCAAATCTTCTAGATTTGAAATAAATCTTCTAGATTTACAACACTCCCCCTTGGACATTACGACATAACATAAATGTCTTGTCATGAAAACTCCATGTGCTAGGGATCAGCCAAATAATAAGTAGGGAGGAATATCATCGATCTTCTAGATCTAAATCTTCTAGATTTATTTCGGGGTTACCACTCCCCCTGAAGACAACAACACTTTAAGTCTTTGCATCCCAATACCACGAACATATTTTTCAAAAGTAGACGTAGGTAAGGATTTAGTGAACAGATCTGCTAGATTGTTACTAGATTGTACTTTTTAAATGGTAATCACGCCACTCTTCTGGAGTTCGTATGGGTAGAAAAACTTAGGTGAAATATGTTTCGTCAGATTTTCCTTGACGTACCCATTACTCATTTGTGCGATGCAAGCAGCGTTGTCTTCAAATATAATGGTGGGAGGTGTATCGCTTTTAGCGATACCACACGAGTCACCAATGTGTTTTACCAAGGACCTTAACCAAACACATTCTCGTGCGGCTTCAAATAAAGCTATGATCTCTGAGTGGTTTGAAGACGTGGTAACCATGGATTGTTTAACCGATCTCCATGAGATTGCGGTTCCACCACAGAGAAAAATGTGACCAGTCTGGGATATGGCGTTGTGGGGATCAGACAAATAGTCAGCATCCGCATAACCTACTAAGGTTTTGTCTTGGTTCTTACGATAAAACAGTCCAAGATCTTGGGATCCTTGGAGGTATCGTAGAACATGCTTAATACCATTCCAATGTCTATATCTCGCAAGCAAGTTGACAGCAAATGCAATATACGGCCGGGTGCAATTTGCGAGATAAAGCAAAGCTCCAATAGCGGTAAGATAAGGAACTTCTGGTCCCAGAATTTCTTCTGAATCTTCTCTTGGCCTAAATGGGTCATTATCCACTTCGAGGGATCGGACAACCATCGGGGTGCTAAGTAGATGAGATTTATCCATGTGAAATCTCTCCAATACCTTCTTCACGTAGGTCGACTGATGAACAAGGGCTCCTTCCGGGAGGTGCTCGATCTGCAAGCTGAGGCAGTACTTGGTTTTACCCAAGGACTTCATTTCGAATTCAGCTTTCAAGGTTGAACTGGCTTCTTCAATCTCTTTGCATGTTCCGATTATGTTTAGGTCAACAACATAGACGGATATGATGCAAAAACCATCTTGCGACTTCTTCGTGAATACGCATGGGAAAGCTTTATCGAATGTGTATCCCTTCTTTAGAAGGAATTCACTAAGTCGGTTGTACCACATAAGGCCCGATTGCTTCAGGCCATACAATGACTTTCGCAGTTGTATGCTATACATACTGCGGTTTTCACCATCCCTTAACTGAGGAATGTCAAATCCATCTGGGATTTTCATATAAATATCGGCATCAAGTGATCTGTATAAGTACGCGGTTACTACGTCCATTAATCTCATTTGGAGATTCAACTTAACTGCCAAAGATATCAGATAGCGGAACGTTATTGAGTCCATGACGGGAGAATAGGTTTGGTCGAAATCAATCCCGGGTCTCTGCGAAAACCCTTGTGCTACCAGCCTCGCTTTGTACCTCTCCACAGTATTGTTCTCATTTCGTTTTCGTACAAATACCCATTTATATCCTACGGGGATAGTGCGCGTGGGTGTACGAATGAAAGAGTCAAATACTTGTCTTTTGTTAAGCGATGCGAGTTCTGCTTCAATTGCCTCTTTCCATTTTACCCAATCGGAGCGCTTTCGGCACTCAACGATAATTTTGGGTTCTGGATCCTGATCGTTAATGGAAAGAGAAAATATCGCTGCAAATGTGTCGTCGACGACAGTAATATTTATATTACTTGTTTCTCCCGTATCTGTGGAGTTCACAGAGACTTCGACGTTTACATCAACCAGACCTTCCTCATTTCCCATTGTATCTGGGTCTAGTCATTCCACGGTCCTAGTGCATGGAATATTTTGTGCACATGCTTCATCACTAGGACTCTCGTCTCCTAGAGACTTGGAGTTATCTAGACGGATCTCTTCTAGAGATTTTCCATTCAACTGACCAGTTTTGCTAGCCTTTCGTTTAGGTGTGTTACTATCTCTTGAGGTTCCCTTACGCTTTTGGCGTGTGGGGGCATGAGTACTTGTTTTGCTTGGGACCTCAACCCTTTGGGGAGCATTTACTGCAGGTATATGCAATTTAGTTACACCTCTATGGTCAGTGAACGCGTCTGGCAGATTATTTGCTAAGTTTTGCAAGTTAATGATCTTCTGAACTTCTAGTTCAGATTGATTAGTGCGCGGATCTAGATACTGAAGATTACTTACGTTCCACGTAAGTTCTCGACATTCATTCAATTTTGAATTCGGATCCCCCCTAATGCCAGGAAGTAATCTTCATCGAACGTGCAATCAGCGAACCGGGCAGTTAATTGATCCCCAGACAAAGGCTCGAGGTATTTCACGATGGATGGAGAGTCATATCCGACATAAATACCGAGTTTTCTTTGTGGGCTCAAAGAGGTCCACTTTGGTATCGTTATTGGAACGTATACCGCACATCCAAAAATACGCAGATGGGGAATGCAAGGTTCTTTCCCACGCACTAACTGTAGGAGGGAATGATCATTATATGCAGTTGGATGGATTTGGATTAAGTGCGATGCATGTAGGACTACATGCCCCCAGTATGAGGTGGGTAGTTTGGAGTTCATAAGCAATGGTCTCGTGATAAGTTTAATACGTTTTATTAGCGCCTCAGCAAGACCATTTTGGGTATAGACGTAGGGGACCGAGTGCTCCACTTTAATTCTCAGGGTCATACAGTAATCTGTAAAGGCTTTCGAGCTGAACTCAGCTGCATTATCCATGCGAATCTTCTTGATTGGATAATCCGGTAATTGAGCTCTAAGCTCCATAGTTTTCGCAATGAGCTCTGCAAGAGCTTGATTGCGGGTAGACAGCTACAAGCATATGCCCACCTAGTGGAGGCATCTATAAGGACCATGAAATACCAAAATGGTCCTGATGCTGGGTGAATCGGTCCACAGGTGTCTCCTTGAATTCGCTTCAAGTGAAAACCGGAGACCCTAGTCCAACCTTGGTGCGCGATGGGCGCACAATTAACTTACCCTTAGAACATGCATCACAAAAATATTCATCAACATGAAGGATTCTATTATTCGAAATATAATGATTAATTAAATTAGATAGAATCCTACGTATCATAGATTGTCCTGGATGACTTAACCGCGGATGCCATAATTTAAAGAAGTTCGGGTCATGAAATTTCATACTCATGGCTAGATGGAGATTTGACCGCTGGATGTAGAAATAGTACAATCCGGGGAAGAATGAAGAAAGTTCTTCTATAAGATTGTATGAGTGGTGGCGCTATCTACCAATCATAAATCACAACCTCAATCCATCATGCCAGAGGAAATTAACCCAAACTTAATAGCTGATTTGTTTACAAGCCATGAATAAGAACAGCAATATCCAAATAAAAGAAATGGATAGTGATCATAATATCATCCATAAAATAAAGTATCCGAAAGAAAGGATTCAAAATATAAAGTACTAAAACGATCAAATACACAAATCACTCATCATCTCCAAGGTCCTTGAGCTTGATGCCCAGAGGATCGACATTGTTGTTGGTCCCAAAAATATTATTTGCGGAAAGCGTTTTATTCTTAATTTTAAGAAAAATCCTTTTTAAAGTGCTAAAATTAATTATGCAGAAATTGAAATAAATAAAGCAAATAAAAGAGACACGAGAATTTTATAGTGGTTCGGATATAACGATCCTACGTCCACTCTCCCTTTCACCAAAGGGGTCTCACTCACTAACCAACTTGCTTACTATTGGAATTGGGAAGTACCAGCTCCTTCGTACAACTTACAACAACCTTTCAATGTGGTGAATAGGTTGAGTAATATTCCAACTAGAACTCCTACAAGAGTAGATATAATACGTGTATGAACAAGGTGAGTGTATGGTGAGAGTTCGTGTGTCTTTGTGCTCTTGCCCGATTCATGTGTAGAACTCATCACTATGCACTCTTATTTATAGTTGTAGGAATTAACTAGCCATTGGAAGCTAGAAATTCAAACAACCATAATTGGAGGAATATAATCAATCACAGATTGATTATATTGATTGATTGATCTCCTCCAATGATTGGATCTTTTAAGATTGATACCAATCAATCAATCAATCCTCCATAAGTTGACTCTCCAGATTGCCTTCTTCTCCATCAATGATCTCCAAAATCTCATTGTCTCCAGATTACACACATTCTCCATATGGGTGAACTAATTCATCTCCCTCATCTGGTCAGGACTCGTCTGGTCTGGGATCTTCTGGTCTGGTCTGGTCTCATCTGGTCAGGTAACACTTCTGCTCTGATCCTCATCTAGGAGAGGTCTTCTGGCAGACTCCTCTGGTCAGAGCACATCTGGTCCGACTTCTTTGGTAACTCGTCTGCTCTGATGACTCTTCTGCTCTGGACATCTCATCTGGTCACCTCTCATCTGGTCACCTCATCTGGTCTGCACAGATTTTTTTCCCTTTAACCAAAGACCTATTCTAGACCTAGACTAATCTGTAGCTGACTAACAGGTTCAGCTAGTCCTATTACAAGTTCTTGTTTTAACATCTTCAAAACATCTAATCTATATCCTAACAATTTCCCCCTTTTTGATGATGTTAAAACTGGAAGAACTGAAATAAAACAAAACAAGAAATTCTTGAAATAACAAGATAAAGAATCTAGCAGGCTGGGTCAACTGATCTTCCCCCTTAAAGTATGCTCAGCTGATATTGGGGCAAAACATCAGCTGGTCTTCTTGTGTATCTGTAGGCAATCAAGTTTTTGGTACCCTTCTGGGTCCAGGGGGGTTAGCACAATATTTAGGAAGCCACAAGAATAGATCATCCCTTTTTTGATCAGGTGATCTTATCTTTCTTCCATGCATATCCACAAAAACACACTCAACAAAAGAACCTTTGACATGGTTATTTCTTCTAGAGGTTCTTCTTCTCTTATGAGCTTGTCCAGTAGAAGAAGTAACTTGTCTTAAAGCAACAGACTTGAAATTCTTTTGATAAGGATAAGTTTTACTAGAACCATCAAAGGTTCCAGCTGGTCTGGCAGATGACTTGAAAGTCTTCTGCAGGTGAGTAGGAGTCATCTGGTTCTGCCTCTTTTGAGAAGATCCAGACTGTCTTCTACTCTGCTGGCCTGGCTGAGGTCTTTTAAAATTCCTCCACTGCCTTTTGAGTTTTTGAGTTTTAGAACTCATCTGCCCATTAGGCTGAGTTACCTGGTCAGCTGACCTCTTGCCCTTATCAATAAAATTTCTAGGTTGTTCTTCTTTCTGAACATGTGAGGATTCAGGTTTGGAATAACCAAGGCCTGTCTTATCATGCTCTCTTTGAGATGAGGCAGCTATGTGTGACACAACATTGTTTGCTGTAGTCAGCTGCTCCAATCTCATCTTGAGCTTGTCCTCACTTTCTCTTACAATTTTGTTTTGGTGGAAGAGTTCATCAAACTTAGCTTTAAGCAGATTATATTCATTGTCTTTCTCAACATTTTCAACAACCAACCTTTCTATCAGCTTAACTTGTTCAATACACCTGGTTGTCAAGTCAGAAGACTCTTTGGCCAGTGTATGATTCTGTTCAGCTGGTAGATCAGCTGAGTTGCCTAGATATTGTGAAAGCTTCTGATTTTCTGCTTTCAGCTTTGAGTTCTCATCTTCCAACTTTTGACAAAGTTGTATAGAAGTTTGGAGATCTAATAGCATCTTCTGCATATCAGACTCCTCTGATTGTCCAGAAAAAGAAGAAGATGAAAAAGAAGAGGAAGTTCGATTACATACCTCATCTGTCACTAGACATATCTCTTCGTCTGGTTTAAAATTGGATGATGAACCAGAAGTGGACACCTCTTCTTCCTCATCTGCGAAGCTTCTTTTGGAGTAACTCCTAGTGTCTCTTCTACTGCTTTTCTTCGAACCCATTTCTGCAAGAAATTATTAGCACAACAAATATTTGGGTTTTCAAAAAAAATGGATCTGCCCTGGTGACCACCAAAATAATTTCAAAACAGTGGTCTGTAGGACACACTGCTCTGATACCACTTGTTGGTCCCAAAAATATTATTTGCGGAAAGCGTTTTATTCTTAATTTTAAGAAAAATCCTTTTTAAAGTGCTAAAATTAATTATGCAGAAATTGAAATAAATATAGCAAATAAAAGAGACACGAGAATTTTATAGTGGTTAGGATATAACGATCCTACGTCCACTCTTCCTTTCACCAAAGGGGTCTCACTCACTAACCAACTTGCTTACTACTGGAATTGGGAAGTACCAGCTCCTTCGTACAACTTACAACAACCTTTCAATGTGGTGAATATGTTGAGTAATATTCCAACTAGAACTCCTACAAGAGTAGATATAATACGTGTATGAACAAGGTGAGTGTATGGTGAGAGTTCGTGTATCTTTGTGCTCTTGCCCAATTCATGTGTAGAACTCATCACTATGCACTCTTATTTATAGTTGTAGGAATTAACTAGACGTTGGAAGCTAGAAATTCAAACAACCATAATTGGAGGAATATAATCAATCACAGATTGATTATATTGATTGGTTGATCTCCTCCAATGATTGGATCTTTTAAGATTGATACCAATCAATCAATCAATCCTCCATAAGTTGACTCTCCAGATTGCCTTCTTCTCCATCAATGATCTCCAAAATCTCATTGTCTCCAGATTACACACAGCCTCCATGTGGGTGAACTAATCCATCTCCCTCATCTGGTCCGGACTCCTCTGGTCTGGGGTCTTCTAGTCTGGTCTGGTCTGGTCTAATCTGGTCAGGTAACACTTCTGCTCTGATCCTCATCTAGGAGAGTGACTTTGCAATCTGGCTCATCTGGAACTCTAAAGAAGTGAACCTTCGATTGTTCTCTTGTTGAGTTCTGGTCCACTCAACATTCATCTTCTGGAGCTCTTGATCACGTTGATCACCCTTTTTATGCAACTCCTTCACATCGTACTCCAAGGATGACAACCGCTTGCTTCCCTCCTCCACCTTCTGAAGAATCGCTCTCAACATCTCCTCGGTTGATGCACCGCCTTCTCCACCAGGAGGTTTAGACCCCGGATCAACACCTGCAGGAACAGTAACACCAGCTTTTGGGTTAGCATAAGAAAAATTATCATTCTTCCTCCATGTGTTTTGAGGAGGTTGCTGGCCTCCTTGAACTCCTTGTGTGTTCCTCCATTGATTTTGAGGTGGCTGAGGGCCTGGAAGTACAAATGGTTGGCCATAAGAAGGTCTTCCATACTGATTACCACCTTGGTAGCCATTCTGGTTGTAATACGGACCTCCCATGTAATTGGCTACCTCTTGCTGTCCACTGGGCTGGTCTACTCTCTCATTCTCTACTGCATGCTCTCCACCCAAACTCTTCCCCAACTCGAGGTTGTTGATCTTTTCCATCATGGCCATCAATAGTCTTCTCGTTCCTTCTCCCTCTTCAACCTGATGCACCCTCTGAAAATCTGCATCCACACCCCAAGCACCGGCATTCGTGACAATGTTGTCAACGATCTCTCTACACCTCTCTATGCCTTGGTTCAGGAATGCTCCGCCCGCACAGGCGTCTAAATGGTCTTGCCCCGCCTTGTTGGCACCACTATAGAAGAATGCCATAATGTCTCCCTCATTGTACCCGTGCTGCGGGCACTCAATCAGCATGTTTGAGTATCTCTCCCACGCTTGGCGTAAATCCTCTCCAGACTTCTGACGAAAGGACGAGATCTCAATTCTAGCCTTGATCGTCCTAGATGGAGGGTAGAATCGCTCGAGGAACAGACGCTCGAGCTCGGCCCAAGTGGTAATACCTCCCCGCGGGAGCGTATTATCGTACCACTCCTTAGCTATTCCCGTCAGTGAGAATGGGAACAGCCTAAGCCTCTTGGCATCTTCAGACATGCCATTGTAATTGAATGTTGAGGCTATCATGAGAAAGCTCCTCAGATGTGTGTGAGGATTCTCCTTCCCGATCACCCCTTTGAACTGATTCTCGGTCAGCAGCTTTAAAATCCCCGGTGATATCGAGAAGTTGTTCGTCTCAACTGGAGGTAAAGCCACTCCATCATAGTACCGTTGTGGCTGCGCTGCGAACCTCCCTCATATCGCCATATTATGATCTACGTTCTGAGGAACGTGTTGAGGATTAGCAGCATGTACTGGTACTTGTTGGGGTGGTGGTTGGTAAACAGGTGGTTGGTTATAGACTGGTGGTGGATGATATGGATATGGTGGGTAAGGATAAGGTGGGTATGGGTAATGTTGGTATACTGGATTGTTAAAAGGGTTATTTGGGTTTTGTGGGTAAGCAGGGTTGTTAGGAGGATTATGGACAAGGTTCTGAGCTGGATTCCCTACGTTTTGTGTATCCGGGTTTAGGCTCTGGCTATCCCCTAATGGAATTTGATTCTGGCTACCACTAACTCCAGTGCCTTCAACTCGGTCTACTGCCTGATTGAAATCGTTGGCAGCATCGTCCAACTCATTATTGAGGTCCATTGGTCCCTTTCCTAAGTCGGCAGCGTTCATCCTTCTCAAGAAGGCTCGGTTCCGTCTAGCTATTGTCTCAGGATCTGCAGGTAATCTCTCTTCGCTCGTATTGCCTTGTGAGCGTGTTTTCATAAACCTGACACACTAGCAGAAGGATCAAAACGCAACTGCCGATTGAATAAAAAATAAAAATAAAAACAGAAATTAAATCACCCACTACTAACTACTAAGCTATCTACAAGTCCTATTCAAAAACATATAACGCCATCCCCGGCAACGGCGCCATTGACTTGAAACGAACTACACTAGCTTCTACTAGTAGCTACCCCGCAAGAGTACGGGTTCACTGTAGTATGGGCAAGTATAGGGACCAAGTATTATCGAACCCAAGAGATGGTGTATATGCGAATAGATCCCTGAAGATCTACGCGTCGTAGTTAATATGAGTGTGATATTTTTGGGTTTTTGGAAAGATTAATTAAAAGACTGAAATAAACTAAGTAAACTAAAATACTAAAGCAATTAAATTAACTAAGGGTTGGATTCAAATAAGAGATGGTGATGCTTAGGGTAGGAATCCCTACGTATACTAACGGAGCAGGTACATAATCAAAATAACTGTGACAAACAAGAATTAACCTAAGTAAAAGATCGTAGAATGAAAGCTCAAGATTTCTTACCCTAATACTTTATCCTAGCAATCGACTTCACTAATCCACTAACAAGTTAATGAATTGTGCTTAATTAATGAGACCCTAATTTAACTAAGGTGATGCGGTCGTCCTCCTTCGCTAAACCGGTAGATGAATTAACCTTTCCTAAACCCTCTCGTTAAGACTACTAATTGTTATTGAGTGATGCGGTCGTCCTCTCTCTAACACTTTCGTACGAAATTCAAAGGTAGAGTTAAGATTAATTATATGAATTCATTAATTAAGAGAATTAAAACTAACGTCACCAATTACCTTAATTACGTACCCACATCCTACTTCTACGAGTTCATCCTAACCCAAGCATGCAAGGGTTTTAGCTGGACATGGTTATAACAAAAATAAAAGCAAACGAAGAAACTACGAACATAAACATAATGACTTGAACGAAGAAAATACGAAACATGAACTAGGGTTTTAAAATAAAATAATTCTAAGAACTGAAATTTAAATTAACTAAAACGAAGTTTCAAAGTGTTTACAGAAATCAAACTAATGAAAAGAAACTAAGAAACGAAAATAAACTAAGAATTCGTATGAAAAACCTCAACAACGTAAAAGTAAAACTTGCTCGTCTCCTTCCTCTCCAAAAACTAAGTCTAAAGTGATTTCTAAAGTTGGGGATCCTTCAAAACGTGTTTGGAAGAGGTATATATAGGCACCGGGTCGAAACGGGAGTTAATGGGCCGAAAATACACATCCGGAGGCGAAAATACGTGGTTGCTCGAGCAAAACGCTCGAGCGGTTCCGCTCGAGTGATTCGCTCGAGCGCTGAAACTGTTCTGTAAGTTTTTGGTCGCTCGAGCGCTGGCTGTTGTGCACTCGTTCGTAAAATCTTCATATCTCCTCAACCGGGAGTCCGTTTTGGCCGATTCAAAGTCCTACGAACTCCTCTTTTCGCCCTCTATCCATCTATGAAAACCAAAGAGACAAATTAATAATTTTATAAAAATGATACTCATTTGACTCCAAGCACTCATCGAAAACACTCAAAACATGGGCAAATCGGGCACCAAAACATAACAATTTCACGCCTAATCAGAGAGGTCTTCTGGTAGACTCCTCTGGTCAGACTTCTCTAGTCAGACTCCTCTGGTCAGAGCACATCTGGTCCGACTTCTTTGGTAACTCGTCTGCTCTGATGACTCTTCTGCTCTGGACATCTCATCTGGTCACCTCATCTGGTCTGCACAGATTTTTTCCCTTTAACCAAAGACCTATTCTAGACCTAGACTAATATGTAGCTGACTAACAGGTTCAGCTAGTCCTATTAAAAGTTCTTGTTTTAACATCTTCAAAACATCTAATCTATATCCTAACAATTGTCTTGGTCAAAGCCTGCTTCAAGCAGTCTGGCATGGTGAGATTCGACTCTAGGGGCCTTCCCCTTGCCGTCCTTCTGTTGCTTTTGATAAGCCTCAACCAAGTGTTTGGGAGTACGACACGTGCGAGACTAATGGCCTCTGCATCCGCATCTGTAGCAGGACTGCTTAACCTTGCCAGATTTTGAAGAGCGAAATTCGAGGTTCTGTGACCACCAGATTGTTGGGAAAATAGGGGTGCCCGGAATCTATTCGAGATGAAATTTAAATACGAATTTAAATACAATTATTACTAGCATGAATTAATCCTAATTAATTCAAATAATAATTCCAACAACTAATTATCATCATGCATGTTGAATTAATTTCACATATTAACTAGGCGGAATAAACAAGTAAATATGCGATTAACGTACCTCTTGTAGAATTGGCCTTTGGATATACGGGACAATTATAATCTCGCTCTATCAACCCAAAGTTTTTTCAAGTATTTCTCTTTTCACCTCACTTGATCACCGGTGGGAGATGCTTTCAAGTAATTTAATAAACTAAGGAAAAAGAAAAATATCTATGCTTCTTGATTTTTCCAACACATGGAATTATGTACTTGGGGATGAAATAATCATCCCCTATTTATAATTAGAGGTGATCGAATTTTTAGGAATATATGGGCTTTGGAAAAAATCTTTTCTTAGACTCTAAGAAATCTTGAATATATCACATATATTCTTTTCTCCAAAATAAAATATTCCACAAAAATCTCACCCTCCTAATTAACTTGCAATTTTTGAAAATTTCAATAGAAGAACCTAAGATTTGGATCTTCTTGAATATATGAGATATACTTGTATTCCAAGAATACATATCTTCCATAATATCTTTCCAAGAAAATCAACAAAATCTTCTTTTTTCTTGATTTCTTATTTTCGAAAATATAGAGGAAAAAATCAGCATTTATATTTCTTTTTATTTTAATCACCTTATCATTATTGGGCTACTTAATGGGCTACTTGAGGGGCCTTAAGGAGAATTAAGATTGGACCTCCTAATGGACTTCTGAATTTCAATATTGAGCCCCAATATAATTCAATCCATTAATATTAATTATTACCACTAATAAATTAATAGGAAGAATTTCATATCAAGACCCAAATTTTAGGTTATATCTCAATTTAAGTATTCGTTTTAAAAGTGTCTCAAATTAAGTTTCAATTTTTTCTTTTTTCTCAATTTAAGGCTTATTTTGAATTTTTTTGTGTCTCAATTCAAGATCCAACAAACAATTATTTTTTAAATTAAATTCATTCCATGTGAAAAAAAATAAAAAATTAGAGACATCCGTTATAAAAAAAATAAAATATTTAATCAATTCTAAAAAATATTAACCTTTTATTAATATAATGAATATTTCTAATTTTTTTTATAACATCATGTTAATTTTTTTTTTATAACTAGCATTTTGAAATTAAAAAATAAAACTAACATTTTTCATATACGACGGGAAAAGATTATATGGGAAAATGCTAGTTGTCATATTTTTTAAAATACTAAATTAATACATGGTGATAATAAATAAAAATTATAAATATATATTATATTAATAAAAAAATTATTTTTTATAATTAATTAAAGTTTTTTATAATTTAAGACGAATGTCTCTAATATTTTTTTTTTGAATGTCTCTAATATATTTTTTGTATTGAATGAATTTAATTGTTTGTTGGGTCTTGAATTGAGACACAAGAATTCAAAACAAGCTTTAAATTGAGAAAAAAATAAAAATTGAGACTTGATTTGAGACACTTTTAAAATGAGTACTTAAATTGAGACATAAACTAAAATTTGGGCCTTGATATGAAATTCTTCCTAAATTAATATTGCACTATCCATCTTAATCCATATTACGATAATATGGGCTCCCGGTTATTATTTCCCGCGTTTAAGATTATCAAGTCCATTAATTAATTAAGCTTCTGAATAGCTCTAAATTAATTAACATATTTCACCTTGGAGTAAAGACAGCTCAACATTATTATCCGTACCGAATAAACTGATTCTTCACTTGCAAGATTTGGTACGATAAAACTTCTGAGCCCACCAAGGGGACTAATCACACGAGCCGTACTCGCACGCGTTTCTCCGTATTAAATCTTAGCAACCATCGTATGATTAATATTACTGCCCAAGACACAAAGTTCGAAGTCACAATGATTCTCACTCAACATGAATCAAAGCAGTAACCATTAAGCACACACAGTCCTATTTAAGTGACGGAGATTAAGAAATCAACAACCACTGAGGTCTAATTCTTCACCTTTCAGAACAGAGGAATTTATCCTCGCTGTAGGTCCTCTTCAACACATACTAAATGTGCTAGTGCAATCTCTTAGTCAAGACAGACCAATCTGAGCCTTACACATCGACCTTTCACGGCGGATTGTTCAATTCCACCTGGGTCGTGAAATGTACGTTTAGTTACAAGGAAACTGTTAATGTTGTCTTCCGTGATCGGGTATCACCACATTAACTACAATGTAACATGTACTATATATTGAACGGTTTGCAATAAATATTCAACATTCAATCATATCTAAAGCAAATGCGATAAAAGAATTATTCTCATAACCAAGTGTTTGATACACGAGTTATACAAAGTAAAAGCATACTTTCACGTATAACTCCAACAATCTCCCACTTATACTTAAAGTCTTCTTTTAGTATACATCATGCATGTCTTAGTGTAGTAGCTCTACGTGACATCTTATGTCAACCTACACTAACCTAATAATTCCTACCACTTATACTTAAAGCAGATTGACAATAGTCTTGACTCTCATTCCATCCACATGTCTCACGAATGTACTCTGAGGCAGACCCTTTGTGAATGGATGTACAAGGTTGTCCTCCGACATTTATCTTTGCCACCTCTTTATCTCCTCTCTTAACGATTTCTCGTATAAGATGGTGTTTTCTTTCTATGTGTTTGTTGGCCTTGTGGGCTCTCGGTTCCCTTGAATTTGCAACTGCTCCGACATTATCACAATAGACAGTGATTATAATGGGCAAATTCGGAACAACGTCCAAGTCCACTAAGAAGTACTTGAGCCAAACCGCTTCTTTCGCTGCTTCACAAGCAGTTACTGTTGGGAAAATATAGGGGTGCCCGGAATCTATTCGGGATGAATTTTAAATACGAATTTAAATACAATTATTACTATCATGAATTAATCCTAATTAATTCAAATAATAATTCCAACAACTAATTATCATCATGCATGCTAAATTAATTTCACATATTAACTATGGCGGAATAAACAAGTAAATATGTGATTAACGTACCTCTTGTAGAACTTGGCCTTTGAATAAAACGGGACTCTCGTACACGCTTTATCAACCCAAAAACCTTCTCAAGTATTTCCCTTTCGCCTTACTTGATCGCCGGTGGGAGACGCTTTCAAGCAATTTAATAAACTAAGGAAAAAGAAAAATATCTATGCTTCTTGATTTTTCCAACACATGGAATTATGTATATTGAGATGAAATAATCATCTCCTATTTATAAAGGGGGGTGACCGAAATTCGTAGAGATTTTATGGGCATGGAGAAAATCTTTTCTTAATCTCTAAGAAATCTTGAATATATCTCATATATTCTTTTCTCCATAATAAAATATTCCACAAAAATCTCACTCTCCTAATAAATATGAAACTCTCGAAAATTACATAGAAGAAATCCAAGATTTGGATCTTCTTGAATATATGAGATATTCTTGTATTCCTAGAATACATATCTTGCATAATATCTTTCCAAGAAAATCAACAAAATCTTTTTCCTCCTTATCATGCAATTTTCGAAAATAATACTTGAAAAATCAGCATAATTATTTTCTTTTTATTTTAATCACCTTATCATTATTGGGCTACTTAATGGGCTACTTGAGGGGCCTTAAGGAGAATTAAGATTGGACCTCCTAATGGACTTCTGAATTTCAATATTGAGCCCCAATATAATTCAGCCCATTAATATTAATTATTACCACTAATAAATTAATATTGCACTATCCATCTTAATCCATATTACGATAATATGGGCTCCCGGTTATTATTTCCCGCGTTTAAGATTATCAAGTCCATTAATTAATTGAGCTTCTGAATAGCTCTAAATTAATTAATATATTTCACTTTGGAGTAAAGACAGCTCAACATTATTATTCGTACCGAAGAAACTAATTCTTCACTTGCAAGATTTGGTACAATAAAACTTCTGAGCCCACCAAGGGGACTAATCACACGAGCCGTACTCGCACGCGTTTCTCCGTATTAAATCTTAGCAACCGTCGTATGATTAATATTACTGCCCAAGACACAAAGTTCGAAGTCACAATGATTCTCACCCAACATGAATCAAAGCAGTAACTATTAAGCACACACGGTCCTATTTAAGTGACGGAGATTAAGAAATCAACAACCACAGAGGTCTAATTCTTCACCTTTCAGAACAGAAGAATTTATCCTCGCTGTAGGTCCTCTTCAACACATACTAAATGTGCTAGTGCAATCTCTTAGTCAAGACAGACCAATCTGAGCCTTACACATCGACCTTTCACGGCGGATTGTTCAATTCCACCTAGGTCGTGAAATGTACGTTTAGTTACAAGGAAACCATTAATGTTGTCTTCCGTGATCGGGTATCACCACATTAACTACAATGTAACATGTACTATATATTGAACGGTTTGCAATAAATATTCAACATTCAATCATATCTAAAGCAAATGCGATAAAAGAATTATTCTCATAAACAAGTGTTTGATACACGAGTTATACAAAGTAAAAGCATACTTTCACGTATAACTCCAACAATCTCCCACTTATACTTAAAGTCTGCTTTTTAGTATACATCATGCATGTCTTAGTGTAGTAGCTCTTCGTGACATCTCATGTCAACCTACACTAACCTAATAATTCCTCCCACTTATACTTAAAGCAGATTGGCAATAGTCTTGACTTCCATTCCATCCACATGTCTCTCGAATGTACTCAGAGGCAGACCCTTTGTGAATGGATGTACTAGGTTGTCCTCCGACATTTATCTTTGCCACCTCTTTATCTCCTCTTCTTAACTATTTCTCGTATAAGATGGTGTTTTCTTTCAATGTGTTTGCTGGCCTTGTGGGCTCTCGATTCCCTTGAATTTGCAACTGCTCCGACATTGTCACAAAAGACAGTTATCTTGTCGGGCAAATTCGGAACAACGTCCAAGTCCACTAAGAAGTACTTGAGCCAAACCGCTTCTTTCGCTACTTCACAAGCAACTACTTATTCGGCTTCCATGGTCGAATCTGCGATGCATTTCTGCAAATCGCTTCTCCATGTCATGGCTCCTTCTCCCATGCAAAACACACTACTCGAGGTAGGTATTTTGGAGTCTATGTCTGATTGGAAATTTGAGTCCGTGTATCCCATGGGAATTAGATTGTCTGACTGTTAAATCAGCATTCCATACTAAGTTCTTTTCAGAAACTAAAGGACGCATTTAATTGCAATCTAATGTGCTTTCCCGAGATTACTTTATTATCTTGCCATCATGTCCACGACAAGGCAGATATTCGGTCTCGTACACAACGTTGCATACATAAGACTTCCTACGTCCGAAACGTACGGAACGTCTTTCATGTCATCTATCTCCACTTGCGTCTTAGGGCATATTTCTTTGGATAGATGGATTCCGTGCCTAAAAAGGTACAAAACCTTTCTTGGAATCTTGCACGCTGATATGCTTCAAAACAGTGGCTTTGTATGAAACTTGCGATAAGCCCAACATCTTCCTCTTGCGATCTCGAGTGAACTTGATCCCAAGGATGTGACCGGCTTTCCCTAAGTCCTTCATATCAAACTGTTTTGACAGTCATACCCTTACGTCTGACAATACCTTTACATTGTTTTCAATGAGCAGAATATTGTCTACGTATAATACTAAGAATACCACCGCAGTTCCGTCACATCTTTCACACAACTTTCGAACTTGTTTTGATCACAAACCCATAAGACTTAATCAATTGATCAAAACACTGGTTCCAAGTACGCGATGCTTGCTTAAGTCCATAAATGGATCTCTTAAGCTTGCATACGAGGTGCTCTTGGCCTTTTTCAACGAAACCTTTGGGCTGTTGCATATAGATCCCATCAAGACTTCCGTTAAGGGAAGCTGTCTTGACATCCATTTGCCAGATCTCGTAATCTAAGTGCGCAGCGATCGACAAGAGAATACGGATGGACTTAAGCATAGCTACAGACCACAGGCCACAAGCCTTGCTTTGAAGGTCTCTACCCTTCCGTCCGGTCCTCTTTTCCTCTTGTACACCCACTTGCATCCAATGGGCTCTACCCATTAGGTGGATCAACCAACTCCCACACTTGATTATAATCCATCGAACCCACCTCGGTTTCCATTGCGGTTTGCCACACTTCCGCGTCTTTGTCTTGGATTGCCTCGTCGTACGTTCATGGGTCTGATTCATCGCCGGGAATCAAATCCGAAGATTCTCCAATTCCCATGAATCTCTCGGGTTGCCTTGCAATCCTCCCACTACGACGGGGTTCCGGTTGTGAAGGTATGACGTGTGGTATATCATCTTGTATACTTGGTATAGGAGTTCGCCCTCTTAACTCGTCTAAGGTAATCTCACTTCTGGGCTTTCTTTTGTTCATATAGTCTTCCTCCAAGAATTTAAAGTGCGAACTAATCACGGTCTTTTAATCCTTGAGACTATAGAATATACACCCTTTCGTTCCCATGGGATATCCTATAAACAACCTTAATTCCGAACGTGGATCCAATTTACCGGCTTCCTCGTCTAGCACGTATGCCAGACAACCCCAAATCCGCAAGTGTCTTAGACTGGGCTTGCGCCCGGTCCACAATTCCATTGGGGTTTTAGGAACCGATTTGGATGGCACCAAGTTTAGAATGTAAGTCGTTGTTTCCAAGGCGTTACCCCAAAACGACTTGGGTAAATCCGAATAACTCATCATGGATCTGACTATTTCTAAAAGAGTCTGGCTCCTTCGTTCCTCCACACCGTTCTATTGAGGGGTTCCCGATGTGGTCAACAGGGATACAATCCCTTCTTCCGATAGGTAGTTCAAGAATTCATTGCTAAGGTATTCGCCTCCACGAACAAATCGTAGAGACTTGATACTTCTTTCCTTATGCATCATAAGGTAGATGTATCCGTATTTTGAGTAATCATCAAATTACTCATACCTCTTCTTGCTATGATCGTCATTGAACCACACATATCGGTATGAACGAGTTCTAACACTTCCGTAGTTCTATTCCCCTTGGCTCCAAATGCCCTCTTGGTCATTTTACCCTCTAAACAGGATTCACAAGTTGGAAACGGTTCGACTTGGAATGATTCCAAGGATCCGTCTTTCACCAATCTCTCTATCCACTTTAGATTAATATGACCTAGTCTAAGATGCCATAGAAGTGTTTCATTCATCTCCGAGGAACGCTTTCTTTTATTACTCGAAATAATCGATGTGTTATTAGATTCAATTTTGTGAGTGGTGTGCCCAAATAATGGTATAAAGATCATCCATTAAAGTTCCGGAACGGATAAACTCATCGTTTCAAGCAATAATAACATCCTTATTAAAAGAAACTGAGTATCTATTCAAACAGTTTAGAAACTGAAGGTTGAGTTCTTTCTAAACTAGGAACATGAGGAACGTCTCTCAAGACCATAACTCTATCTTCACAAGATAGGCGCGCTTCTCCCACTGCTTCAGCTGCCACTCTCGTAGCATTGCTCGATGTGATGGGGATCTCACTTCCGTTAAGTCGTCGGGTTAGCTTAAACCCATGAAACAAATGTGATCAGTAGCTCTCGTATCCACTATCCACGAATAGACAGCATACGCCACTTCACAAGTTTCGACGACTAAGGTGTGTGAATTACCTAACTTTCCTAGCCTCTTAGGCTTGGAACAGGCAGACCTCCATTGTCCTCTCTCACCGCAACTAAAACACTTCCCCTTCGATGCTTGCCTTTGCATTTGCCTTTCGCAACAATTGGATTTGCTTGGATCCGGCCTTTGGTTCTCTTCCACTTTTTCCCTCCCTTGGGACCAAAAGAGGTAGACGAACCATTAGCCACCATAGCACTAGATTGGTGCTCCATTATCACCTCCACCGAAACTAAAGCTTGCAAGAGCTTGGGCAAACGACTTGTCCGTTCATTCATCTGACAGTTCAGATGAAACTACTCAAAGCTTCTCGGTAGGGAATGGTATATGAAATCAATCAAAATCCGCACCAAGTACTTCCAACTTGTTAAGGTATGCCATTATCTCGAGAACGTGCTCCCTCACGGGCGTTCCTTCCACCATTTCCAACTTGACCGAGTCATGTTTGGTGAACTGATTAGTCATGGGATTCTGATGTGAAAACATCTCTTCAAGGTGTTCCATGATTTCAACAGCGGATACAATGTCTTCATGAACGCGCCTCAAATCCTCAGACAGAAATGTCAAGATGATGCACTTCATTCATTGTCACGCTTCCGATCATAAACTGCCTCTTCCCATTGCTTGACTTATCATTAGGCTTGCCGGGTATATTAACATAAATAACCCAATTGTGTTTTCGTGCAGTAAGGACAAATTTAAAAAAATATTTCCAATCGATATAAATCACTCCAAAAAATTTATTAACTTTAAGTATATTAAACAGTGGATTAAAAGGTTGCGACATGATGAAATGAGAATAAAACATACATTCATATCAATATCTAGAAAAATATGAAATTATCGCATAATTCGATCACATCAATTATATTGAAACCTTAAAACAATATAATCATGCATCAGCCAACATCTCGAAACAATTTAAATGCGTCACGAGGGGTGGTCTATACATTTAAACACATTCAAGCGGATTACAAACTTAAAAGTTACAAATCCTTAATTCAAAATTAATAGTTGGCTCCCGCTTTGACCACATAGAAACTGACAGGGACTCCGAGGGGAGTAAGTTAATATCAATTTCCTATGCCTAAGTAATAACCATAATTAAATACAGGATTATTATTTCGCTTTGAGCAAGCCACTCGTGGTGAGGGTCAATACCGCCACTAGTAATAATCCACAATCATCCTTTCGGAATTTATTCATGTGAAATCCGTTCTTTTGGCCGATCCGAGGGGGAAATGTATTCCAAAAGAACTTCACAAATAAATAAATTATGGAGGCCAAAATAATCCAATTTTAATATCCGGAATAAAATTGCGATTATTAAAAAACATACTTAGTAATTTTCGAAAGTAAGGTTTTTCTTGGACAATTAAATTCATGCAAACACATATTAACAAATAATAAAAATTGCACGAAATAAAACATCCATCAAAACAAAATTAAACACATTGGAGCACTCAATTCCAATTGTCACGGTTTAATTTCTTCACGTCTTGATGCGAAAAATCGTCCTTGTTGCTTTCCGACGTTCGTCTCGACGTGCTCCCACTCGAACAACAACACTTCATCAAAAACAGCATCGTTTGGGGTTCGGGACGACGTTTAAAATCACACGGAAAAAAACACGAACTGAAAAAATTCCACAGCCTGAGATACAGCGCGCGTCGGCCCACGAAGTGGGCCCGCGCGCTTCCCGGCCCGAGAAGCGCTGGAAAAACGCCCGAGGCGCGCCGAAGCGCAGCCCCGAGGCGCACCCGAGGCGCGCCCGAGGCGCTGCACGGAGGCGCGCCGAGGCGCACCCGAGGCGCCCCGAGGCGCTGCAGGCCGCTGCCAAGGCGCGCGCGCCGTGCGCGCGGCGCCGTGCGCCCGTTGCGCACGGCGTGCGCCGTGCACCCCCGTGCGCCATTTTTTTCGCCGTTCGTCCTCGTTTTCTTCACCCCTTGCATGATTTTACCTCCATACACGCTCCACGCTTGTATGCGTCGTCGGGGTACGCCGTTTTTAATTTTTCGTTCTTCGTCACGATCCGGTTACAATTTATTTTTACAAAAAAATAAATACTAGATCTAGACTAGTCTATTACAATGATCGAATCAAAATAAAAACAACTAATCTACTCGTGGATTTTCTCACGAGAAAAACGAATTCGAACGAATCGAATTAAAAACCAAATTAATTCACACGCATGAAATTAACAACATTAAAAACCATGACAATTGGATACCTGCAAAAAAGATCTAACAATTCTACTATCCAATTTCAATTTTAATGTTCAACAATTTAAATTCCAATTTAAAATTCAGAGCCCGAAACCGTGGCTCTGATACCATTTGTTGGGAAAATATAGGGGTGCCCGGAATCTATTCGGGATGAATTTTAAATACGAATTTAAATACAATTATTACTATCATGAATTAATCCTAATTAATTCAAATAATAATTCCAACAACTAATTATCATCATGCATGCTAAATTAATTTCACATATTAACTATGGCGGAATAAACAAGTAAATATGTGATTAACGTACCTCTTGTAGAACTTGGCCTTTGAATAAAACGGGACTCTCGTACACGCTTTATCAACCCAAAAACCTTCTCAAGTATTTCCCTTTCGCCTTACTTGATCGCCGGTGGGAGACGCTTTCAAGCAATTTAATAAACTAAGGAAAAAGAAAAATATCTATGCTTCTTGATTTTTCCAACACATGGAATTATGTATATTGAGATGAAATAATCATCTCCTATTTATAAAGGGGGGTGACCGAAATTCGTAGAGATTTTATGGGCATGGAGAAAATCTTTTCTTAATCTCTAAGAAATCTTGAATATATCTCATATATTCTTTTCTCCATAATAAAATATTCCACAAAAATCTCACTCTCCTAATAAATATGAAACTCTCGAAAATTACATAGAAGAAATCCAAGATTTGGATCTTCTTGAATATATGAGATATTCTTGTATTCCTAGAATACATATCTTGCATAATATCTTTCCAAGAAAATCAACAAAATCTTTTTCCTCCTTATCATGCAATTTTCGAAAATAATACTTGAAAAATCAGCATAATTATTTTCTTTTTATTTTAATCACCTTATCATTATTGGGCTACTTAATGGGCTACTTGAGGGGCCTTAAGGAGAATTAAGATTGGACCTCCTAATGGACTTCTGAATTTCAATATTGAGCCCCAATATAATTCAGCCCATTAATATTAATTATTACCACTAATAAATTAATATTGCACTATCCATCTTAATCCATATTACGATAATATGGGCTCCCGGTTATTATTTACCGCGTTTAAGATTATCAAGTCCATTAATTAATTGAGCTTCTGAATAGCTCTAAATTAATTAATATATTTCACTTTGGAGTAAAGACAGCTCAACATTATTATTCGTACCGAAGAAACTAATTCTTCACTTGCAAGATTTGGTACAATAAAACTTCTGAGCCCACCAAGGGGACTAATCACACGAGCCGTACTCGCACGCGTTTCTCCGTATTAAATCTTAGCAACCGTCGTATGATTAATATTACTGCCCAAGACACAAAGTTCGAAGTCACAATGATTCTCACCCAACATGAATCAAAGCAGTAACTATTAAGCACACACGGTCCTATTTAAGTGACGGAGATTAAGAAATCAACAACCACTGAGGTCTAATTCTTCACCTTTCAGAACAGAAGAATTTATCCTCGTTGTAGGTCCTCTTCAACACATACTAAATGTGCTAGTGCAATCTCTTAGTCAAGACAGACCAATCTGAGCCTTACACATCGACCTTTCACGGCGGATTGTTCAATTCCACCTAGGTCGTGAAATGTACGTTTAGTTACAAGGAAACCGTTAATGTTGTCTTCCGTGATCGGGTATCACCACATTAACTACAATGTAACATGTACTATATATTGAACGGTTTGCAATAAATATTCAACATTCAATCATATCTAAAGCAAATGCGATAAAAGAATTATTCTCATAAACAAGTGTTTGATACACGAGTTATACAAAGTAAAAGCATACTTTCACGTATAACTCCAACAGTTACTTATTCGGCTTCCATGGTCGAATCGGCGATGCATTTCTGCAAATCGCTTCTCCATGTCATGGCTCCTTCTTCCATGCAAAACACACTACCCGAGGTAGATATTTTGGAGTCTATGTTTGATTGGAAATTTGAGTCCGTGTATTCCATGGGAATTAGATTGTCTGACTGTTAAATCAGCGTTCCATACCAAGTTCTTTTCAGAAACTAAAGAACGCATTTAATTGCAATCTAATGTGCTTTCCTGGGGTTACTTTGATATCTTGCCATCATGTCCACGACAAAGCAGATATCTGGTCTCGTACACAACGTTGCATACATAAGACTTCCTACGTCCGAAACGTACAGAACGTCTTTCATGTCATCTATCTCCACTTGCGTCTTAGGGCATATTTCTTTGGATAGATGGATTCCGTGCCTAAAAGGTACAAAACCTTTCTTGGAACTTTGCACGCTGAAATGCTTCAAAACAGTGGCTTTGTATGAAACTTGCGATAAGCCCAACATCCTTCTCTTGCGATCTCGACTGATCTTGATCCCAAGGATGTGACTGGCTTTCCCTAAGTCCTTCATATCAAACTGATTTGACAGCCATACCCTTACGTCTGACAATACCTTTACATTGTTTCCAATGAGCAGAATATCGTCTACGTATAATACTAAGAATACCACCGCAGTTCCGTCACATCTTTTATACACACAACTTTCGAACTTGTTTTGATCACAAACCCATAAGACTTAATTAATTGATCAAAACACTGGTTCCAAGTACGCGATGCTTGCTTAAGTCCATAAATGGATCTCTTAAGCTTGCATACGAGGTGCTCTTGGCCTTTTTCAACGAAACCTTTGGGCTGTTGCATATAGATCCCATCAAGACTTCCGTTAAGGAAAGCTGTCTTGACATCCATTTGCCAGATCTCGTAATCTAAGTGTGCAGCGATCGACAAGAGAATACGAATGGACTTAAGCATAGCTACAGGCCACAGGCCACAAGCCTTGCTTTGAAGGTCTCTACCCTTCCGTCCGGTCCTCTTTTCCTCTTGTACACCCACTTGCATCCAATGGGCTCTACCCCACTAGGTGGATCAACCAACTCCCACACTTGATTATAATCCATCGAACCCACCTCGGTTTCCATTGCGGTTTGCCATGCCTTTGCGTCTTTGTCTTGGATTGCCTCGTCGTACGTTCATGGGTCTGATTCATCGCCGGGAATCAAATCCGAAGATTCTCCAATTCCCATGAATCTATCGGGTTGCCTTGCAATCCTCCCACTACGACGGGGTTCCGGTTGTGAAGGTGTGACGTGTGGTATATCATCTTGTATACTTGGTATATGAGTTTGTCATCTTAACTCGTCTAAGGTAATCTCACTTCTGGGCTTTCTTTTGTTCATATAGTCTTCCTCCAAGAATTTAAAGTGCGAACTAATCACGGTCTTTTAATCCTTGAGACTATAGAACATACACCTTTTCGTTCTCATAGGATATCCTATAAACAACCTTAATTCTGAACGTGGATCAAATTTACCGGCTTCCTTGTCTAGCACGTATACCGGACAACCCCAAATCCGCAAGTGTCTTAGACTGGGCTTGCGCCCGGTCCACAATTCCATTGGGGTTTTAGGAACCGATTTGGATGGCACCAAGTTTAGAATGTAAGTCGTTGTTTCCAAGGCGTTACCCCAAAACAACTTGGGTAAATCTGAATAACTCATCATGGATCTGACTATTTCTAAAAGAGTCTGGCTCCTTCGTTCCGCCACACCGTTCTATTGAGGGGTTCCCGGTGCGGTCAACAGGGATACAATCCCTTCGTCTGATAGCTAGTTCAAGAATTCATCGCTAAGGTATTCGCCTCTACGATCAAATCGTAGAAACTTGATACTTCTCTCCCTATGCATCATAAGGTAGATGTATCCATATCTCGAGTAATCATTGAAAAAGACAATTTACTCCTACCCCTTCTTGCTATGATCGTCATTGAACCACACATATCGGTATGAACGAGTTCTAACACTTCCGTGGTTCTATTCCCCTTGGCTCCAAATGCCCTCTTGGTCATTTTACCCTCTAAACAGGATTCACAAGTTGGAAAACGGTTCGACTTGAAATGATTCCAAGGATCCGTCTTTCACCAATCTCTCTATCCGCTTTAGATTAATATGACCTAGTCTAAGATGCCATAGAAGTGTTTCGTTCATCTCCGAAGAACGCCTTCTTTTATTACTCGAAATAATCGATGTGTTATTAGATTCAATTTTGTGAGTGGTGTGCCCATAAATGGTATAAAGATCATCCATTGAAGTTCCGGAACAGATAAACTCATCGTTTCAAGAAATAATAACATCCTTATTAAAAGAAACTGAGTATCTATTCAAACAGTTTAGAAACTGAAGGTTGAGTTCTTTCTAAACTAGGAACATGGGGAACGTCTCTCAAGACCATAACTCTATCTTCACAAGATAGGCGCACTTCTCCCACTGCTTCAGCTGCCACTCTTGTAACATTGCCTGATGTGATGGGGATCTCACTTCCGTTAAGTCGTCGGGTTAGCTTAAACCCATGAAACAAATGTGATTAGTAGCTCTCGTATCCACTATCCACGAATAGACAGCATACGCCACTTCACAAGTTTCGACGACTAAGGTGTGTGAATTACCTAACTTTCCTAGCCTCTTAGGCTTGGAACAGGCATACCTCCATTGTCCTCTCTCACCGCAACTAAAACACTTCCCCTTCGATGCTAGCCTTTGCATTTGCCTTTCGCAACAATTAGATTTGCTTGGATCCGGCCTTTGGTTCTCTTCCTCTTTTTCCCTCCCTTGGGACCAAAAGAGGTAGACGGACCATTAGCCACCATAGCACTAGACTGGTGCTCCATTTTCACCTCCACCGAAACTAAAGCTTGCAAGAGCTCGGGCAAACGATTTGTCCGTTCATTCATCTGACAGTTCAGACGAAACTGCTCAAAGCTTCTCGGTAGAGAATGGTATATGAAATCAATCAAAATCCGCACCAAGTACTTCCAACTTGTTAAGGTATGTCATTATCTTGAGAACGTGCTCCTTCACGGGTGTTCCCTCCACCATTTCCAACTTGATCGAGTCATGTCTGGTGAACTGATTAGTCATGGGTTTGATGTGAAGACATCTCTTCAAGGTGTTCCATGATTTCAACAGCGGATACAATGTCTCCATGAACGCGCCTCAAATCCTCAGACAGAGATGTCAAGATGATGCACTTCATGTGTTCATTGTCACGCTTCCAATCATAAACTGTCTCTACCCATTGATTGACTTATCATTAGGCTTGCCGGGTATATTAACATAAATAACCCAATTGTGTTTTCGTGCAGTAAGGACAATTTTAAAAAAACATTTCCAATCGATATAAATCACTCCAAAAAGTTTATTAACTTTAAGTATATTAAACAGTGGATTAAAAGGTCGCGACATGATGAAATGAGAATAAAACATACATTCATATCAATATCTAGAAAAATATGAAATTATCACATAATTCGATCACATCAATTATATTGAAACCTTAAAACAATATAATCGTGCATCAGCCAACATCTCGAAACAATTTAAATGCGCCACGAGGGGTGGTCTATACATTTAAACACATTCAAGCGGATTACAAACTTAAAAGTTACAAATCCTTAATTCAAAATTAATAGTTGGCTCCCACTTTGACCACATAGAAATTGACAGGGACTCCGAAGGGAGTAAGTTAATATCAATTTCCTATGCCTAAGTAATAACCATAATTAAATACAGGATTATTATTTCGCTTTGAGCAAGCCACTCGTGGTGAGGGTCAATACCGCCACTAGTAATAATCCACAATCATCATTTCGGAATTTATTCATGTGAAATCCGTTCTTTTGGCCGATCCGAGGGGGAAATGTATTCCAAAAGAACTTCACAAATAAATAAATTATGGAGGTCAAAATAATTCAATTTTAATATCCGGAATAAAATTGCGATTATAAAAACATACTTAGTAATTTTCGAAAGTAAGGTTTTTCTTGGACAATTAAATTCATGCAAACACATATTAACAAATAATAATAGGTGCACGAAATAAAACATCCATCAAAACAAAATTAAACACATTGGAGCACTCAAATCCAATTGTCACGGTTTAATTTCTTCACGTCTTGATGCGAAAAATCGTCCTTGTTGCTTTCCGACGTTCGTCTCGACGTGCTCCCACTTGAACAGCAACACTTCTTCAAAAACAGCATCGTTTGGGGTTCGGGACGACGTTTAAAAAATACACGGAAAAAAAACACGAACCAAAAAAATTCCACGGCCCGAGATACGGCGCGCGTCGGCCCACGAAGTGGGCCTGCGCGCCTCCCGGCCCAAAAGGCGCCAAAACACTGCCCGAAGCGCGCCGAGGCGCAGCCCCGAGGCGCACCCGAGGCGCACCCGAGGCGCTGCACGGAGGCGCGCCGAGGCGCCACCCGGAGCTCCCCGAGGCGCTGCAGCCCGCGCCCGAGGCGCGCGCACGCGTGCGCGCGGCGCCGTTCTCCCGTTGCGCACGGCGTGCGCCGTGCACCCCCGTGCACCGTTTTTTTTCGCCGTTTGTCCTCGTTTTCTTCACCCCTTGCATGATTTTACGTCCATACACGCGCCACGCTTGTATGCGTCGTCCGGGTACGCCATTTTTAATTCTTCGTTCTTCGTCACGTTCCGGTTACAATTTATTTTTACAAAAAAAATAAACACTAGATCTAGACTAGTCTATTATAATGATCAAATCAAAATAAAAACAACTAATCTACTCGTGGATTTTCTCACGAGAAAAACGAATTCGAACGAATCGAATTAAAAAACAATTAATTCACACGCATGAAATTAACAACATTAAAACCATGACAATTGGATACCTGCAAAAAAGATCTAACAATTCTACTATCCAATTTCAATTTAATGTTTAACAATTTAAATTCCAATTTAAAATTCAGAGCCCGAAACCGTGGCTCTGATACCAGTTGTTGGGAAAATAGGGGTGCCCGGAATCTATTCGGGATGAAATTTAAATACGAATTTAAATACAATTATTACTAGCATGAATTAATCCTAATTAATTCAAATAATAATTCCAACAACTAATTATCATCATGCATGTTGAATTAATTTCACATATTAACTAGGCGGAATAAACAAGTAAATATGCGATTAACGTACCTCTTGTAGAATTGGCCTTTGGATATACGGGACAATTATAATCTCGCTCTATCAACCCAAAGCCTTCTCAAGTATTTCCCTTTTTACCTCACTTGATCACCGGTGGGAGATGCTTTCAAGTAATTTAATAAACTAAGGAAAAAGAAAAATATCTATGCTTCTTGATTTTTCCAACACATGGAATTATGTACTTGGGGATGAAATAATCATCCCCTATTTATAATTAGAGGTGATCAAATTTTTAGGAATATATGGGCTTTGGAAAAAATCTTTTCTTAGACTCTAAGAAATCTTGAATATATCACATATATTCTTTTCTCCAAAATAAAATATTCCACAAAAATCTCACCCTCCTAATTAACTTGCAATCTTCGAAAATTTCAATAGAAGATCCTAAGATTTGGATCTTCTTGAATATATGAGATATACTTGTATTCCAAGAATACATATCTTCCATAATATATTTCCAAGAAAATCAACAAAATCTTCTTTTTTCTTGATTTCTTATTTTTGAAAATATAGAGGAAAAAATCAGCATTTATATTTCTTTTTATTTTAATCACCTTATCATTATTGGCCTTTAAGGAGAATTAAGATTGGACCTCCTAATGGACTTCTGAATTTCAATATTGAGCCTCAATATAATTCAATCCATTAATATTAATTATTACCACTAATAAATTAATATTGCACTATCCATCTTAATCCATATTACGATAATATGGGCTCCCGGTTATTATTTCCCGCGTTTAAGATTATCAAGTCCATTAATTAATTAAGCTTCTGAATAGCTCTAAATTAATTAACATCTTTACCTTGGAGTAAAGACAGCTCAACATTATTATCCGTACCGAAGAAACTGATTCTTCACTTGCAAGATTTGGTACGATAAAACTTCTGAGCCCACCAAGGGGACTAATCACACGAGCCGTACTCGCACGTGTTTCTCCGTATTAAATCTTAGCAACCGTCGTATGATTAATATTACTGCCCAAGACACAAAGTTCGAAGTCACAATGATTCTCACCCAACATGAATCAAAGCAGTAACCATTAAGCACACACGGTCCTATTTAAGTTACGGAGATTAAGAAATCAACAACCACTGAGGTCTAATTCTTCACCTTTCAGAATAGAAGAATTTATCCTCGCTGTAGGTCCTCTTCAACACATACTAAATGTGCTAGTGCAATCTCTTAGTCAAGACAGACCAATCTGAGCCTTACACATCGACCTTTCACGGCGGATTGTTCAATTCCACCTGGGTCGTGAAATGTACGTTTAGTTACAAGGAAACTCTTAATGTTGTCTTCCGTGATCGGGTATCACCACATTAACTACAATGTAACATGTACTATATATTGAACGGTTTGCAATAAATATTCAACATTCAATCATATCTAAAGCAAATGCGATAAAAGAATTATTCTCATAACCAAGTGTTTGATACACGAGTTATACAAAGTAAAAGCATACTTTCACGTATAACTCCAACACAGATATACTACGACTTCGGTCTTTAACCCAGATCATCTTACTCTCTCTCCCCCTTCCACGTTTGCAACCAATCATATAATTGTCCCTATACTGCTGCTGGAGTATAAGGTTGCTAGCGTGGAATGTTGACAGATTGTTCTGTATCAACTGGGTTACAATACGGTGCAAAGCAGAGTTGTACTCCGTTATAGACTTAAGGTTTTGAAAACGGAGTCTCAACCAATCGTATTGAACCGGAGGGAGGAGTATATTATTTTGTTGTTGGAAACGGCCATACAGGGAGTTCCACAATATTCCGGGGTCCCTGAATGAGAATCTGAATGATGATTCCTCACTCAGGTGGTTCATGAAAAAAAATCAACGCTTTCGCCTTCAGGGCGTTAGTGGATTTCGAACCTTCGAAAATTGTTTCGCTCAACTCATTTAAGGCTAGATGAAACTCGACATCTAGCGCCCATGTCAGGTAGTTATTACCATCAAGAGCAAGCTCATCGAATTCTTTCATGGTAATATCAACATTATTCACTATAATTTTTAAAGTGACATGGTAAGAGTTGTGACCAAATTAATTAACAACGGAGGAATAAGGATTTATTCGATTATTCTAGAGCACATAGATGCACGTATTGGGCGCCGACTACCCAAAACATAAATTTACGGTCCGACAAATACCGGGCGCTGCCTACCCGGGCATAATACGCGGACTATAAATAAATAAACTATGTGCGGAAAAAGTAATGCACGTTGGATAATAAAACCACATAAACGTGCATAAACTAAAAAGGGAAATAATCGCATGAAAATAATTTGCAAAAAATATACGGTTTAATAGACAGAGAAAATAATCATAAGGATAATTATTTCGTGTATATTAACGCAATTTAACGAAATATTTTCAGAATTAAAAAATAAATGAATCATTGTGCGGCGGGCGCGCGGTGTACGGCAACGGGCGCGGCTCGCGTGCGGCAGGTGGCGGTGTCTCGCGCGGCGGACGGCGGCGGTCGCACGCCTTCGGGACGTCGGTCGTTGCTCGTCAATTCAATACACAATAATTAAATGCAACTACAATTATGAATCAAAAAAAATTCATAGCAAAGGTACACATCAAAACATGGAATTCATATAAAAATTAATTTAGGGCGTACCGTATAATCTCGGGCAGACACTTGGACACGTCTCAAGTGGGTGGAGCAACAATTTAGGCATCAAGTCCAAAAGAAAGCTCAACACGAGATTGGATTAGTAAATTTCAAGAGACGGTATATTTAATATTTTGAGAACTAATATAAAAATTAATTCTAAAAGATATTGAGCTTAATTATATGCAACAATTAATATCCCCGGTTAATTTAAATTAAAGGCTTAAGATCTCCTTAATTAGTTTTCAGAAAATTGGCCCAAATAAATAAATCAAAGTGGCCAGGTTAATTTATTAAAAGGCCCATGTTAAAAATATATGATTAGTCGGCCCAATGAAAATGCTTTTCCTTTCTAAGGTCTTACGGCCCATGGATATGGTGAAATCTTTAGGCCAGGATTCGAAAACAGAGGGCTACATTGAGCAAGGCGGCGTCGGCTCACGTGCGACGGAGAAGAGTGGTGGTGACGCGACGGCGGGCGTGAAAGAAAGGCGACGAGGTCGCGCGCCGGATTGGGGCGTTGATAGCCACGGATTGCCACCGCCGAAGCGCCGCTCTGCGGGCAGTTGCAGACAGCCATGGGCCACCACCGGCCACAGGCGCCGGCGGAAGCGGAGCCCTACGTCACGGCTTGCGAAATTGTGTTGGATCCGCTTCAGGGGACTCCAAGTTTTCACCGTAGGGTATCCGAATAGGACTCGAGGGCGTCCTTTCGATCGGACCCTATTCGGTCAATGAAACGGGCTCAACGAGAGCTTACTAATTTTGCAAGTTCGGATTCGAAAGTATGTTCGTATATAGCAGTATGTGAAAGATAGACATGAAAGCAATGGATAATTCATGTCAGGGTATATGCAGGAGCACAAAAAGTCTAGTTGAATTGTTTGAGAGCCATAACTTTCTAAGAAAATAATTTTCATGGATATAGTATGAAAAAAACTGGCGATTAATTATCAACAGGCATGAATATGAATTTCATGATACAAAAACAGACAATTAATCATCATACAAAAGGGAAAATAAATCGAGATTCGTACCGATTAATTGCGGGTAGAGATTCATGCTGATAACGTGTTGTAAATAAGTGCGTAAATTAAAGAGACAGCGTTTGTTGACTCAGTTCGTCCGGAAGGACTACGTCTGGGGGCGATCCAAGCCAGGAGTTTCCACTATGATCTTGTGTATATGAGTGATTACAATAATGAGTACAAAGGTATATTTATAATACTAAAACCCTAGTCTAATAGATAAAGCTCATTAAGTTTCTTGGTCCATAAGTAATGTCCATATCAAATCTTCTAGATTTACAACAATATTTTAGACTAGGGTTTTATTCTTATAAATATATCATTGTACTCAGAATTGTATATACTCATACACAAGAATATTAGTGAAACTCCTGGCTTGGTTCGCCTCCAAACGTAGTCGTTCCCGACGAACTGGGTGATCAAATCCTGCGCCTTTAATTTACGCACTCAACGACAACACGTTATCAGCACGAGTCTCTGCCTGAAGCTAATCGATTAAAAATAAAATTGCTCGTTGTGACCCACATTGTTGTCGTGACCGGAGCAAGCCGAGTTGTATTCTGGCAAAGCAAGCTTATACGTGAACTGATTAGGCGTGAAATTGTTATGTTTTGGTGCCCGATTTCCCCATGTTTTGAGTGTTTGTTATGAGTGTTTGGAGTCAAATGAGTATCATTTTTATAAACTCATTAATTTGTCTCTTTGGATTTTATAGATGGATAGAGGGTGAAAAGAGGAGTTCGTAGGACTTTGAATCGGCCAAAACGAACTCCCGGTTGAGGAGATATGAAGATTTTACGAACAAGTGTACATCAGTCGAAAACTGCTCGAGCAACAGTGCTCGAACGCCACTGCTCGACCACCAAAACCATTCGACCAAAAGTGCTCGAATGGCACCATTCGAGCACCTTAGCTCGAACGCCTCTGCTCTACCAAGCCCAGATTTCGCGAGATTATGCCTGTTTCACTCATTTTTTGGCCCGAAGTCATCCAAATTGGCCCAAGCCTATAAATACAACATTCCAAGCTCGTTTTTGACAACCACATACCACTTGACACAATATTACTTTTAGAGTTAGATTTTGGAAAGAGAAAGAGTAGAAGAGATGAGCAAGCTTAATTTTACGTGTAATCGAGGTTTTGTTACGAATTCATAGTTTGTTTTCGATTTTTAGTTTCTTTTCATTAGTTTGTTTACGTTAAACACTTGAGACTTCGTTTTTATCAATCTAAATTCAGTTCTTAGTATTTATTTCTTTAAACCCTAGTTTATGTTTAATATTTTCTTCGTTCAAATCATCATATTTATGTTCGTCACTCTTCAATTGCTTTTATTATTGTTAAAGCCATGTCCGGCTAAAACCCTTGTATGCTTAGGGTAGGATGAACTCGTAGAAGTAGGATATGGGTACGTAATTAGGGTAATTCGTGACGTTAGTTTTAATTCTCTTAATTAATGAATTCTTAAAATCAATCTTAACTTTCCTTTGAACTTTGTTCGAAAAGTGTTAGAGAGAGGACGACCGAATCACTCTTTAACAACGAGTAGACTTAACTAGAAGGTTTAAAAGAGGTTAATTAATCTACCGGTTTAGCTAGTTGAATTAGGGTCTCTTTAATTAAGCACAATCTATTAACTTGTTAGTGGATTAGTGAAGTCGATTGATAGGATAAAGTATTAGGGTTTGAATTCTTGAGCTTTCATCTTACAATCTTTTACTTAGGTTATTTCTTGCATGTCACGATTACTTTGATTATGTACCTGCTCCGTTAGTACACGTAGGGATTCTTATCCTAAACATCATCATTCATTTATTTGAAAACACCTTTAGATTACTTAGTTAAATTTTTTGTTTGCATTCGTAGAATAATTTTAGTCTTTTAATTAATCTTTCAAAAACTCAAAAACATTACACTCATATTAACTGCAACGCGTAGATCTTCAGGGATCTATTCACATACGTCCACTTCCCTTGGGTTCGATAATACTTGGTCCCTATACTTGCCAACACTACAGTGAACACGTACGCTTGCGGGGTAAACTACTAGTAGAAGCTAGTGTGGTTTGTTCCAAGTCATGAATCCTGCTTGGTTTGCTTAATATATTAATCTCAATGCTATTGGGTTTGCTTAATATAATATGAATTGGAACTTACGCCAAAGCAACATAGGCAAAAGGTAATTGCCTTACTCTTTTTGCTATATATTATTTTTGGCTAATCTGTTTCTGTGAGTTTTTCTTTTTTTGCGATCGATATTTGTTTGGTTGTTCTACTCACACGAGACTCTGCTCGAGACTAAACGGTACGTCCTAAAATTAATTCTCTACAAATCATATGAATTAATCCTCGTACCGAATTCTTTGATCCATGAGTTACATGTTTTATATGTACTAGAATTATAGATTCGATTTTATTTCGTATTTGCGATAATTGGATCAATTTGTTTCTTGAATTAAATTTAAAAAAAAAAGGTTTGAGCGAACGGCCGCCGCCCGGAGTGCGCCAGCAGCCGCCAATCACGGGCGAGCGCCACCTATCGCCGCCGCTCTCCGCCGCGCCACCGCGCAAGCTCCAACTAAAAGTCGTTGAGCGCGCAGCAGCACGCGATGCCGTGCGCGACCCCGGGCCACCGCCATTCTGCCATAGGCCGCTGTCACAAGCCGCGAAGGACGACGCCGCCTCCGCGCGCCACTGCACGCGATGTCGAGGCGGAGCGCCGCCTTCGCGCGGCCCGCGATGCGCCCGCGGCAATTACCAGAAAAATCGACCCCAATCGCGCCTGCAGGACGCGATCGAGGGTGGGAGTCGCGTCCTAGGAGCGCGATCACCCACGGCTGTCGCGCCTGCAGGACGCGACTGGCCGCAATTTTTCCTCCTTCTTGCGTTATGGCTCCCGCCGTCTCCCATGTGCACCGCGCACGCCTTCCATGCATTCGTCGTCGCACGCGGCGACGTGCCCCTGGAATTTTGTGAAACCCTAGCCCACTTTTGGGCTCGTTTTCGGGCATCAAAAATATTAATTATTTCTAATCTAAAATCCTAAAAATATTTCGTTAAATTTCGTTAATATACATGAAATATTTAGAAAGTTAAATTTGCATGTTTATTAAGTCTAGAATTTTCTTTGAAATTATTTTCATGGATTAGTTCTCAAGGAATTATATATGAATATTTGTTACATATGCATGTCTTTATGATTTAATTATCCTACATGCATGATTACTCTCGCACATAGTTTATTATTTATAGTCCGCAAATTATGCCTGGGTAGGCGGCGTCTGGTACTTGTCGGACCGTAATTTATGTTTTGGGTAGACGGCGCCCAATTCTTGCTACTATGTGCTCTAGAATAATCAAATAAATTCTTATTTCTCCGTTGTCAATAAATTTGGTCACGCCCCTTACTATGTCACTTTAAAATTGTAGTGAATAATGTCTGATATTACCATGAAAGAATTCGACGAGCTTGCTCTCGATGGTAATAACTACCTGATATGGGCGCTAGATGTCGAGATCCATCTAGCCTTAAATGAGTTGAGCGAAACAATTGTCGAAGGTTCGAAATCCTCTAACGCCCAGAAGGCAAAAGCGTTAATTTTTCTCATGAACCACCTGAGTGAGGAATTCATTTTTCAGATCCTCATTCAAGGACCCCGGAATGTTGTGGAACTCCCTGAAGGACCGTACTCCTCCCTTCGGTACAATACGATTGGTTGAGACTCTGTTTCCAAGACCTTAAGTGTATAACGGAGTACAATTCTGCTTTGCACCGTATTGTAACCCAGTTGATGCAGAACAATCTGTCAACATTCCACGCTAGCAACCTTATACTCCAGCAGCAGTATAAGGACAATTATATAATTAGTTGCAAACGTGGAATGGGGAGAGAAAGTAAGATAATCTGGGCTAAAGGTCGAGGTCGTAGTACATCCGGTGGTCACAGAACCTCGAATTTCGCTCTTCAAAAATCTGGCAATGAAGACAAGGTTGAGCATTCCTGCTACAGATGGGGATGCAGAGACCATTAGTCTCGCACGTATCGCACTCCCAAGCACTTGGTTGAGACTTATCAAAAGCAGCAGAAGGACGACAAGGGGTAGGCCCCTAAAGTCAAATCTCACCATGGCAGCCTGTCTGAAGCAGACTTTGACCAAGACAACGTCGATCCTCTGGGCATCGAGCTCAAGGACTTTGGAAATGATGAGTGATTTGCGTATTTGATTATTTTAGTACTTTTTTTTTTGGATAAAACTATTTATGTTTTTGGATCCTTTCTTTCGGATACTTTAATTTATGGATGATATTATGTTTTAGCTTTGATGTGTTTACCTTAACGCTGTCCATTAAATTTACTTGGATATTGCTATTATTATACATGGCTTGTAAACATATCAGCTATTTCCTCTGGCATGATGGATTGAGATTGTGATTTATGATTGGTAGATAGCGCCACCACTCATACAATCTTAAGAGATAGAAAGTATTTTCATAACTTGGAAGAACGTAAGGGGAGTATAACTATAATAGCCAATGATAGTATGTTGATAGTGGGCTCCGGAAGAGCTTCCATTATCCTCCCCGTGGGTACCGAACTCATAATCGATAATGCTTTATTGTTTCCACAATCTAAGCGTACCCTGCTCAGTTTTAGAGACATTAGGATAAATGGATGTCACATTGAAACTGAAGCTGAGAACAATAACGAATACCTTTTGATGACTATTACTCGAGGTAGCCAAGTTATAGAAAAACTTTCTTCCTTCTTCTCCGGGTCGTATTATTCCTACATTCGGCCGTCTAATCCCCATCTAGCTATGAGTATGAAATTTCATGACCCGAACTCCTTTAAATTATGGCATCAGCGGTTAGGTCATCCAGGACAAACTATGATACGTAGGATTCTATCTAATTCAATCGGTCATAATATTACGAATAATAGAATCCCTCCTGTAGATGAATTTATTTGTGATGCATGTTCTAAGGGTAAGTTAATAGTGCGTCCGTCGCGCACTAAGGTTGGACTAGAGTCTCCGGTTTTCCTTGAGCGAATTCAAGGTGACATTTGCAGACCGATTTATCCAGCATCAGGACCATTTCGATATTTCATGGTCCTTATTGATGCCTCCACTAGATGGACATATGTATGTTTGTTGTCTACCCGCAATCAAGCTTTTGTGAAGCTCATTGCGAAAACTATCGAGCTTAGAACTCAATTCCCAGATTATCCTATTAAGTCGATTCGAATGGATAATGCTGATGAGTTCAGCTCAAAGGCCTTTACAGATTACTGTATGGCCCTGAGAATTAAAGTGGAGCATTCGGTCCCCTACGTCCATACCCAAAATGGTCTTGCTGAGGCGCTAATAAAATGTATCAAACTTATCGCGAGATTATTACTTATGAACTCTAAACTACTCACTTCATGCTGGGGGCATGTAGTCCTACATGCATCGCACTTAATACAAATTCATCCAACTGCATATAATGAGCATTCCCCCTACAGCTAGTGCGTGTGAAAGAACCTAACATTTATCATCCGCGTATTTTCGGATGTGCGGTATATGTTCCGATAACATTACCGAAGCGGACCTCTATGGGCCCATAAAGGAAACTCGGTATTTATGTCGGATTTGACTCTCCATCCATCGTGATATACCTCGAGCCTTTGTCCGGGGATCAATTGACGGCCCGGTTCGCTGATTGCACGTTCGATGAAGATCACTTCCCGGCATTAGGGGGAGATCTGAATTTAAAATTGAATGAATATCGGGAGCTTACGTGGAACGTAAGCGATCTTCAGTATCTAGATCCATGCACTAGTCAATCTGAACTGGAAGTTCAGAAGATCATTAACTTGCAAAATTTAGCAAACAATATGTCAGACGCATTCACTGACCATAGAGGTGTAACTAAATCGCATATACCTGCAGTAAATGCTCCCCAAAGGGTTGAGGTCCCAAGCAAAACAAGTATGTATGCCCCCACACGCCAGAAGCGTAAAGGACCCTCAAGAGATACTAGTACACCTAAACGAAAAGCTAGCAAAACTGGTCAGTCGAATGTAAAATCTCTAGAAGAGGTTCGTCTAGATAACTCAAAGTCTCGAGGAGACGAGCGTCCTAATGATGAAGCACGTGCACAAAATATTCAATGCACTAGGACCGCGGAACGACCAGACCCAAATACACTGGAAAATGAGGAAGGTCTGGTTGACGTAAAACGTTGAAATCTCTATGAATTTCATAGATACGGGAGAAACATATAATATAAATATTACTGTCGTCGACGATACATTTGCAACAAAATTTGCTCTTTCCATTAACTATCCGGATCCAGAACCCAAAACTATCGTTGAGTGTCGGAAGCGCTCCAGTTGGGTAAAATGGAAAGAGGCAATTGAAGCAGAGCTCGCATCGCTTAACAAAAGACAAGTATTTAACTCTTTTATTCGTACACCCACGCGTGCTATCCCTGTAGAATATAAATAAGTTTCTGTACGAACACGAAATGAGAATAATATTGTGGAGAGCTATAAAACGAGGCTTGTAGCTCAAGGGTTTTCGCACAGACCCGAGATTGATTTCGATCAAGCCTATTCTCCCGTCATGGACTCAATAACGTTCCGCTACTTGATATCTTTGGCAGTTAAATTGAATCTTCAAATGAGATTAATGGACGTAGTAACCGTGTACTTATACGGATCACTAGATGCCGACATTTATATGAAAATCTATGATGGATTTGACATCCCCCAGATGAGGGATGATGAAAATCGCAGTTTATACAGCATAAAACTGTAGAAGTCATTGTATGGCCTGAAGTAATCGGGCCTCATGTGGTACAACCGACTTAGTGAATTTCTTCAGAAGAAGGAATACACATTCGATAAAGTTTTCCCATGCGTATTCACGAAGAAATCGCAAAATGATTTTTACATCATATCCGTCTACGTTGATGACCCGAATATAATCGGAACATGCAAAGAGATTGAAAAAGCCAGTTTAATCTTGAAAGCCGAATTCGAAATGAAAGTCTTGGGTAAAACCAAATATTATCTCAGCCTGCAGATCGAGCATCTCCCAGAAGAAATTCGTATACATCAGTCGACCTACGTGAAGAAGGTATTTGAGAGATTTCACATGGATAAATCTCATCCACTTAGCATCCATATGGTTGTCCGATCCCTCGAAGTGGATAAGGACCCATTTAGGCCAAGAGAAGATTCAGAAGAAATTCTGGGACCAGAAGTTCCTTATCTTAGTGTTGTCGGAGCATTGCTCTATCTCGCAAATTACACTCGGCCGGACATTGCATTTGTTGTCAATCTGCTTGCGAGATATAACGCTTCTCCTACAAGGAGACATTGGAATGGTGTTAAGTATGTTCTACGGTACCTCCAAGGGTCTCAAGATCCTGGATTATTTTACCGTAAGAACCAAGATAAAACCTTAGTAGGTTATGTTAATGCTGGCTATTTGTCTGATCCACATAACGCCATATCCCAGACTGGTTACGTTTTTCTCTGTGGTGGTACCGCGATCTCATGGAGATCGGTTAAACAAACCATGGTTACCACGTCTTCAAACCACTCAGAGATAATAGCTTTATTTGAAGCCGCACGAGAATGTGTTTGGTTAAGGTCCTTGGTAAAATACATTGGTGACTCGTGTGGTATCGCTAAAGGTGATACACCTCCCACCGTTATATTTGAAGACAACGCCGCCGGCATCGCACAAATGAGTAATGGGTACGTCAAGGGAAACCTGACGAAACATATTTCACCTAAGTTTTTCTACTCATACGAACTCCAGAATAGTGACGTGATTACCATTCAAAAGGTGCAACCTAGTGACAATCTAGCAGATCTATTCACTAAGTCCTTACCTACGTCTACTTTGAAAAGTACATTCGTGGTATTGGGATGCAAAGACTCAAAGTGTTGTTGTCTTCAGGGGGAGCGGTAATTCCGAAATAAATCCTGAAGATTTGATCCAGAAGATCGATTACATTCCTCCCTAACTTAATATTTGGCCGATACCTTGCGCGTGGAGTTTTTATGTCATGTTATGTCGTAATGTCCAAGGGGGAGTATTGTAAATCTAGCAGATTTATTATTCCAAATCTAGGAGATTTGATGTGGACATTACTAATGGACCAATAACCCAATGGACTTCATATCTTAGACTACGGTTTTATTTTTATAAATATATCATTGTACTCAGAATTGTATATACTCATACACAAGAATATTAGTGAAACTCCTGGCTTGGCTTGCCCCCAGACGTAGTCGTTCCCGACGAACTGGGTGATCAAATCTTGCGCCTTTAATTTGCACACTCAATTACAACAGTAATAACTCTAATTTATACTCCATTTTCAATTGAATGACATGATGATGATACAATGGTTTCCACGTGCGGGCTTTATGAAGCGGTCAACGTATCTACTTTGATAAGACAAAGTATAGAGTGAAAGTGGTGCATATATGAACCATTGAAGAATATTAATTATTTTCACTAAAACGTATTACATGAATCAGTGAAGAGTATTAGTTGTTTTCACTTAATAGTACTCCCTTCGTCCTGGCATTATCTGCACACTAAAAAGGGAACACATTTTAAGAAAAAAATACTTTTTTTTAGTAAAGTAGTGGCATATGGGTAAATATGTGTATATTATTGTGAGTGTCCATGCAAATCAACATTTCTTTGTTTAGAGTGTACAAAGAATTTTGGGACAGACGAAAAATGAAAGTGTGCAAATAATCATGGGAGGAGGGAGTATTAATTATTTATTGAAAATAAACAGACTCTTCATTGAAAACAACTAATACTCTTTATTGAATCATGTATAATCTAATTTCATTTTATACATACTCCTTAGATAATTATATTTGTCTTTGTAAGAACCTACTGACAAGTTTTTATCTTGTTAGATTGATACACAATCTTAGGAGTTATTTTATATTACTCCTCATTTGTAATAATATTAGTCTCTTTAGTATTACTCTGATAGTTATTATGTATCAGTGTCCCTTTAGTTGCCCTTTGTATAAATAAGGCACACCACACTTGTAAACCCTAACAAGTTCATTTTATCAATTTCACATTCTTCAGCCGCAATGCTCTCGATTTCGCACAATTTCACATTCTACGCTTCCGATTTCGCACAATCGTTTCCGATTGATTGAGTTTTTGTCCGCGATTTTCTCGATCGCGATTTAGGTTTCTACGATTCGTACGTTTTTTCGCGAATCGATCTTGTTCTCTTGACGATGGCTACAGATCCAAACTCGTTAAATCCCCTTTTGAATCCTTTGTCTCCTTTGGCGTTACATCCGAATGACAATCCAGCCATCTCGATTGTTCTTGATCCATTGACGGGACCAAATTTTGTCTCCTGGAGTCATGCGATTAAGCGAGCGCTAAGTGTTAAGAACAAATTGAGGCTCATCGACGGTTCGTTGTCTCAGCCCGATGCGTCCGATTTGGTCATTCAAGCTGCTTGGTCTAGGGCCAATGATTTAGTGTTAGCGTGGATCTTGAATTCGATACACGCTGATATTAAACATACCCTGGATTACTTCACTTCGGCCAAAGAGGTATGGGAAGAGTTGCATGCCAGGTATTCTCAGTCTGACCTTACTCGGGTTTATCATTTAGAGAAATCGTTAAGTACAATTTCTAAGGGTAGTCAATCTTTGGTGACATACTATAATCAATTTAAGTCTCTGTGGGATGAATATATGAGTTACAGACCTGCACTTAAATGTGATTGTGGTGCTATGTCTAGTTGTTCTTGTGAATTGCCTCTTAAGCTTAGTAAAACACAAGAAAATGATGCATGTGTAAAATTTCTAATTGATCTTGATGAGTCTTATTCTGCTATGCGAAGTCAGTTGTTACTCCAAGTGCCTTTTCCTCCTCTTGCAAAGATTTATAGTTTGTTATTGCAAGAAGAGTCTCAGAGAAACTTGAATGTTAACACTGACCTCACCAACACTGATTCTGTTGCAATGGTGGCCAAGAATGCTAAATTTTATAAGGACAAGAAACGGCCATTACATTGTTCTCACTGTGATGGTCCTGGCCATACCATTGACAGATGCTTTCAAATAATAGGGTACCCTCCTGGTTGGAGAGGCCCTAAGAATGCAAAGATTAAGCCTAAGCAAGACATTTCTGCTTCTCATGCTTCTGCTAAGTCACCAACACATGACTCTGTTTATCATGATACTAGTTCTACTAACCCTTTGTTTTCACAAGAAATGTATGAACAGTTTATAGTATTTGCAAAGCAACAGAAGGATAAAGAGAAATCTCATTCAGCTGCTGGAGCTTTTGCTCAATCTGATGGTAATCTTCTAACAGGGTTACACACTTGTTTAAATTCTGTATCCTATGGTATATCTACCTGGATAATAGATATTGGTGCTACAGATCATATGGTATTTGATAAAAACTTATTTACTTCACCTCTCATTGTTTCTGATATTAAAATCAAACTACCAAATAATGCTTTTGCAATAGCAACATTAACAGGAGAGGTGAAACTAAATGATGATTTAACATTACAAAATGTTCTGTATGTACCTGATTTTTGTTTCAATTTGCTATCTATATCACAATTGACCAAAACTAATAGCTGTGTTGTGAGTTTTTTGTCCTCACACTGTATTTTTCAGGACAATGTGAGCAAGAAAGTGATTGGTTTTGCTGAGCAACAAGGTGGATTGTATTTCCTTAAGGCCTCAATTCCTATAGTAGGTCCTTCCATTAATAATGTTTCTACACTAGACTCTGTTACATGGCATACTAGACTAGGCCATGCTTCAAGTAAGAAACTTTCTCTTATTCCTTCCTTGAATGTAAAATGCAAAGATATGCATGATATGTGTGATATCTGTCCTCTTGCTAAACAAAAGAAAAATGTGTTTCCTGTTAGCAAAACTAGGAGTGTTGCATGCTTTGATCTTATTCACTGTGATGTTTGGGGTCCTTTTTCAATAGAGTCTCATGGTGGATATAAATATTTCTTGACCATTGTAGATGATTACAGCAGATGCACTTGGATTTATTTGCTAAAACAAAAGTCTGCTGTCAAACATTCTCTTGAAAACTTTAGCAACATGGTCAAAACTCAGTTTAACAAAAACATTAAGATTCTGAGATCTGATAATGGAACTGAATTTCTTCTGCATGAGTTTTATCATTCCATGGGCATTATTCACCAAACATCTTGTGTTGAAACACCTCAACAAAATGGCTTAGTTGAGAGAAAACATCAACACTTACTACAAGTTGCTAGATCTTTACTATTCCAGTCATGTTTGCCTTTAAAATTTTGGAGTTTTTGCATTTTGACTGCTGCACATATCATAAACAGGTTACCTTCTACTGTGATAGGTAATAAAACTCCTTTTGAATTGATATATGGTAGAATCCCTGATTATATGCACCTCAGAAATTTTGGCTGCTTATGTTTTGCAAGCACTCTTGTTGCCAATAGGCATAAATTTGATCCTAGAGCAATGAAATGTGTTCTACTGGGGTATCCTTTTGGTACTAAGGGCTACAGGCTGATGGAAATTAATACTGGGAAAATTTTTAATTCAAGAGATGTGAAATTTTATGAAAACGTTTTTCCGTTTGCTGACAAATCCTATACCACCAAGTTCATAAATGACCTCATTTCAAAATATCAAAACTCTATGAACTCTGATTCTGACTCTATTTTCACTGATGTGGGTCACACTATTTTACCCCATAGTGTTGACAATCACAATTCTTTACCTCAAAGCAGTGAGATAATACATGTTGAGCTTAATGAAGAATTAAACTCTTTTACTCATCCAACTCCTCCTAATCCTGCAAGTTTACAAACTGATGATGAACCTCTTAGGAGATCTAGCAGAACAAAAATAACCCCAGCTTATTTAGATGTATACAAAACCAATCTTCCAGATTCTTTAAATCACAAATCTGTTTCACAAGTTTCTGAAATTCAAAGTTCAGTCAATCTCACTTTTTCTAAGGGTGTAAAATATCCTATTTCAGATTTTTTAACAACAAAACATCTTTCTCCTAACTACACCCATTTCATTGCCAATATCTCCCAAATTTGTGAGCCCAAAACTTTTAAACAGGCTCAAAAAGATGAGAATTGGCAGAAAGCAATGACTTCTGAGCTTAAAGCCTTAGAAAGGACAAACACTTGGTCTTTAGTAAATCTCCCTCCTGGTAAACATTGCATAGGATGTAAATGGGTTTATAAAATCAAGTATAAACCTGATGGGTCCATAGAACGTTATAAAGCTAGATTAGTAGCAAAAGGATACACCCAAGAGGAAGGAATTGACTATTTTGATACTTTTTCACCTGTTGCAAAAATAACAACAGTAAGAATCTTACTTTCCATTGCTACTGCCAAGAATTGGCACTTACATCAGTGTGATGTAAACAATGCTTTTTTACATGGTGATTTATATGAAGAAGTTTATATGTTACCTCCTCCTGGATATGTTGATGAGCATGATAAGAGAGTTTGCAAATTAAACAAGAGTTTATATGGTCTAAAACAAGCTTCTAAACAATGGTTTACAAAGCTGTCTGACACTTTAATCAATTTTGGTTATATACAATCTCTTGCTGATACTTCTTTATTTACAAAGCAAACTGATTCTTCTTTCACTGTTCTCTTATGTTATGTGGATGACATTATCATCACTGGTGATTCTCTTTCAGAGATAGAAAATGTCAAAAATTTCTTACATAACAAGTTTACTATAAAAGATTTAGGAGTTCTGAAATACATTTTAGGCATTGAGGTTGCTAAAAGTGAGAAAGGTTTACAACTATGCCAAAGAAAATATGCTCTTGATTTGTTAACTGATTGTGGCTACTTAGGTAGCAGACCTTGTACAACACCTATGGATTCTAAACAAGGTTTTACTACCACTGATTCTCCTGCTCTTTGTAATGCTTCTGAGTACAGAAGAATTGTGGGTAAGCTACTGTATTTGACAATAACCAGACCTGATTTATCCTATGCAATACAAACATTGAGCCAATATATGAGCAATCCTTCTCAAGCCCACATGGCTGCTGTACACAGGTTATTGAGGTATCTGAAATCAACTATTGGTTTAGGAATCTTATATTCTAACACTTGTACTTTCAAGTTGCAAGCTTTTACAGATGCTGATTGGGCACGATGTGAAGTAACAAGATGAAGCATAACAGGTTATGCCATATACCTTGGAGACTCACTCATATCCTGGAAATCCAAAAAGCAAAGTACAGTGAGCAAATCCTCAGCTGAAAGTGAGTACAGGGCAATGGGTGCAACGGCATCTGAAGTACAATGGATACTTTACATTCTCAAAGATTTGAGAATACCTCATCCACAACCTGCCATACTTTACACTGACAGCAGGGCTGCCTTCTGCATAGCCCATAACCCGGTTCTACACGAGAAGACCAAACACATTCAAATCGACTATCACTATACGAGGGAAAAGATCAAAGAAGGCGTCATCAAAATCATACAAATCCCCACTGAAGAGAATGTAGCAGATATATTAACAAAGCCACAAGACCCCTCACTTTTTAATGAGTTCAAATCCAAAATGGGATTGATTAACATACATTCCCATTTTGAGGGGGGGGGGGGGGGTCTTAGGAGTTATTTTATATTACTCATCATTTGTAATAGTATTAGTCTCTTTAGTATTACTCTGATAGTTATTATGTATCAGTGTCCCTTTAGTTGCCCTTTGTATAAATAGGGCACACCACACTTGTAAACCCTAACAAGTTCATTTTATCAATTTCACATTCTTCAGCCGCAATGCTCTCGACTCTCTCTTTCTCCAAGAATTCTACACACAATTTAGAGCATCTAATGTTGAGAGTTACAACCACCTCAAACTGCGTTACTTACCATTGTAGAGTAATGTTACAATTTAAAGTTATACTCTCTCCCCTAGAATGAGTTACTGCAGCAAAACTAAAAAATAAAATAAAGTTGTTGGGAGAGCAAGTACAGGACACGCTCATAGTGAGGCGAGCGGCTGAAAATCACGCACGGAAAAAATGATGCATTCTTAGGCTTACATGTTATGTGCTTGACAGCATTCAAATTTTTTTTCTTTTATACATTTCTCCTAAATTTAGAGCTGGCAAAACGGGCCTGTTGGGCCAAATACTATTCACGGGCCGGGCCGGCCCATTTGCACGTCGGGCTTGTAAAATCCCAGCCCAGTCCGGCCCAACCATAGCCCGCGGGCTAACGGGCCGGCCCGACCCGTTTCAACTTTTTTTTTTATTTTTTTTTGGAAAAACCACATCCCCATACACCCTTTTGGGCCTCATTTTTTATCACAACAATTTCTAAAATCTATTTAATTTAACTACAAACAAGGCCCATTTAACTACATATTGTTACACTGAGCCCATGTTATCTATATTGTTTTATATAGCCAAAAAGTCTATCTAACTACAAAATATTGTCACCTTCCACATCCCATCACACCTTTTTGCAGACTCCCATCACAGTACACCTAATTCAAAATTCAAATTCTACCTTCAATTATCGTCCCCTTCATTACTGTTTCTCCGCCATACATTTTTTTCTTCTTTGTTGATCAAATTTGTGGTGCGGGATGAGTCTGGAGATTTTGTTTTCGTTGAGGTTTCGGGGGGAATGCAGAATGATCAAATTTGGCTCCACTTTTTCATACAAACAGCTCTTGGACCTAATTTTCGGTATGTGGCCCGATTCAAATTCCCAAAGTTCTTCATTTAGGTACTCAGTCGGTCGAATTAGCAATTGTGTATTGGATTCTGATGCAGACGTTAGTAATCTTTTATCATTTTGTGAGTACTCCTCCGAGAAATTTGTCTCTGTTGATGTATATACGTCCGGGGGTAATGCTATTTCCCCACCCATGCTTGAGGATTCTGTTTGTGATACATTAGTTGAAGTTGGCTTTGATAATTTGGGGGTTGCTAGTGATGTTATTCCGAATATTTCTGATGATTGTATAGGGTCTGTTATAAATATTGGGTCTGTTATTAAATCAAATAGATTGTGTCAAACTACAATCCCTTTCAAAAGTGCTAAGAAAATTAATAATTCTGGTGAACAACTTGACTTCGGTGGTATGGGTAGTTTACCTGTTTATGATATTTGCCCTGTTATCCCAGATGAGCCCCTTCTGTCTGATGGTTGGGGTGATATAATGAAGGATGGTATTGGTTCTGTATTTACCGGTGGTGCTGAGGGTTTTAAGATGGAGCTCATTAAGCATTCGAACCATCTGCTTTTTAATTTCGATTTTATGCGCAACGATGCGAATTATATTTATGTTAAATGTTGTGCTGCTAATTCATCGGGATGTGAGTGGTTTATTAAAGCAAGGCGTCAAAAAAATACTATATTTTTTTAGATATACAAGTGCCATTTTAGTCACAATTGTCTAGGTAGTTTGAAAGCTTCACAAACCAAGCGTCTAGGGCCTAAGATTATTGGTCAACTACTGAAGCAGCAAGTTAGGTCTGACCCAAACATTTGTGGTAAGAAAGTTGTTGATATATTGAGAATTAATTATGGTGTGCACATTCCATATCATAAGGGTTGGCGTACTTCTGTTGAGGGTCTCATTCAGGTGTACGGTAGTTATGATGACTCGTACGATGATCTTCGGTGGTATTGCGAAGCTGTGAAGCGTACCAATCCTGGTATGTGTTTGTTTACTTTTATTTATAGCTATAAAGTTATGGTTAAACCCTGATTTGAATTGTTTATTTTTTCTAGGAAGTGTCGCTGATCTCGAGTACGATGAAGCCACATGTAAGTTCGAGCGTGTGTTTATTGCTTTTGATGCATGTATTAGGGGATTCCGGAGCTGTCGGCCAATGCTCTTTATAGATGGTACATTTATGCGGGGTCGTGCAAAGGGCACTATTCTAACAGCCACAGCCAAGGATGGGAACAATGGTAATCATGTTGTACATCATTTCTTGCACTGCAGGTTTTGTGTACTATTCTAGTTATAGTGTGTATTGTGATATATTTTCTAAGTCCATTGTCTTCATCTTTTGATATGCGTAGGGCTATTTCCTGTGACTTTAGCTGTTGTGTCGGCTGAGAATACTGACAATTGGACATGTTTTTTATCAAAAATAAGTTCTACCTGTACTCATGCCAGTGAAGTGTTGTATTTGTCTGATAGGAACTGTGGGCTTATGTCAGCATTCCCTATTGTGTTTGAGCGACCAGTTCATTTTTTCTGTTTGTTTCATTTACTTGGTAATTTGAGAGGTCGTTTTGGAGGCGGTTTGAAAACTGCCCAACGCTCTTTTCTTGCTGACATGTTCAAAGAATGTGCCTATGCACCTAATGTGAGGATTTTTGACCTAAAGTTGGCCGCGTTCAAGGAGGCTGGTGGTAAATTTGCGCACGATTGGTTGATTGATCTGCCATTTGAGAAGTGGGCAGTAGCATTTAGTCCCAACATAACGAGGTATGGCGAAATGACCTCAAACGCTGCTGAGTCGTTTAACAATTGGATGAAGAAGGGTAGAGGTCTGCCTATCACAAATATGATAGACTACTTTCGTTCAGGTGTAGTACCCCCCTTCATAATTGTTTTTAATTCGCACGCCTTATTTTTTTAGGTGTACTGTGATAATAATTCTTTCTTTGAATCCCTTTTGTAGAAACAAGTCGTTGGCATTTTGAGAGGCACGAAGCCAGCTGCAAGTGGGATACATTATTATGTTCATCTATGGATGGAAGGTGGAAATATGAATGCAATAAATCTCGTTCATGGAAGGTGTGTCAACGCACTCGCTTTAAGTTTGAAGTATTGTCCACACCATCTGCAACCGTGACTATAAACAACCGGTCTTGCTCATGCTCGAAATGGCAAATATGTGGCTTCCCATGTGCTCATGCAGCTGCTGTGATTAGAATCCATGGACCATCGCTATCTCATTATGTGGATGACTGTTTTCTTACCAGTGTGTATCGTCAGTGCTACATGTATTACATTCATCCAATCCCAGACACCGAGAGGTATGAAACCATCTCCCTATCACCTCAATTCAAGATTCTTCCTCCACATTTGAAACGCCCCCCTGGTCGTCCCAAAAAGAAACGTCTCCCGTCTTTTGGAGAGTATTCCAATAAGAAATCTAAGAAGTTATGATCACGTCCATTATGTGTTCTTAGCCTTGCTTGACAGAAAAATTTGGTCCTTATTTTGTATGTGCTTTATGAATTTGATTTTTCTCCCTTGTCAAGCAAGCATTTATCAATTGGATACACTAGTGTGCTAGGGTACGTATTACATCTCGTGATATAAGCACTGTGCTATATCGTTGTAGCATTTTATTATCGACAATGTGTGAACCCTTTTATTAGAATGGAAATGAAAGTTCGCCTTTTTGAATTCTGCATCTATTTTCCATTAGTTCGTTTTTTTAGTATGGAGATGAAACTCTTGAATGTTTATGATGTTTTTTGTGAATACTTATGCTCATATGATCATATTGAATAATTAATACCAGCATACATCATAAACATGTTTCAATTGAATAATTTTAACATTAATAAACCATTACAAGAAACTGAGTAATTATCCATCATACTTCCTAATGCATACATACAGAATGGTTCTACATTATTACACCTTTGATTGCCAAGAAGAACACCACCATAGCTCCCAAAGTCACTAGATTTGCAATTATCAATGTTGGCAGAGTTATTTCGTACGCCCCACCTGCCCTGTTCCTCGTTGTTGTGCCACTGTAGTGCGTCCGATTGGTTGTGTGGATATCGCTGTCAATGGTTGGATGGCTCATGTGGATATCAGCATCATAACTTCTTGGACCCCACCCAATAGGCGTGCACCAATGCGAATACTTGTGTTCTTCGCAGTGGTAGTACAACCTCCCTGGGTTCTGCTGTGTCTCGCTGATGCCAATCCATGTTGATCGACCACATTTACGGCATGTCGACCTCTTGTAGCGTGCATAAGATTCGGTATTCGATCTTATGTTGCTTGATGAAGACATAGTTATGATATCCTTTGTGAGGCTGATGAAGTATATCCATATGTTCCTCTATTTATAGCATAAGTTCCCAACGGTAACTTCCCCATTCCCAAACGGTCATATTCACTGTTCATGGGTCAGTCTGTTTATTAATTTTGTTAATAGTATAATTAACGTGTACAGGGTGCATACGGCTTATGCATGAGTATATTTTGTTGAACTGGCGTACTTACGTATTTACCTGAGTACTTCATAAGAGCCTTGTGGAATTCTTATTTAATGTGTAGTATTCAAAATATATTTGTAGTATTCATTTATGACATGTCGTACTCAAATGTTACGGGTAGTACTGTTGGTCCCGGTACAAGACTGAGGAATACGTGTATGGGGGGGGAATACACGTATACCGATTTTTTTCTTAAACTTAAACTGACTGAGTCCCCTTCACTCAGAGTGGTAAAGAACTAGGAGCTGATAATACACCCACTGACTACACTGGGTGCGGGTCAGTTGGCTAACTATCAGTTCAAGTTCAGTGCGGAAATGTTTGAGCCCTGATAGTTTAAAGTCCTGTTTAGTTTGCTTTCTGAAAACTTGTTTTACTCAAAACTTAGAAGTGTTTAGTAAGGCAGTGTTCTTTAGAAGATCAGGTTGATTGATTCAGACCTGATAAGCTTGAATGCAATGAATGAATAAGTAATATGGCAGGTATGCACAATGTCAAAGCAGTAAGAACACAAGGAGTTTAACGTGGTTCAGAGTCTCAAGCTCCTACGTCCACGGCCTGACTTAACAGGAAATCCACTCAAGGGATTCTTGTTTTTAACGTGCCAAGGTGCACCAAGACCAGTTACCTCACTGATCTATACAGACTCCTCTTACTATCACACTAACCGACTTACTCCCAACAAGCCTAACTTAGGGTTTTGGTTTCAGTTTGGATTCCAACTAAGTTGAGATTATCCTTACAAGGCAAAGCTGTGCTAAGGATTGGATAATCTCTCTAAGCTTAAGATAATTCTAATTGGCTCTTGGAATACAGAATAGCTCTCAGTTGCTAAGAAACACTTGGGAAATTTAGAAGGTTTCGAGTGTTTCTCTTAAAGGCTGAATGCTTTGATTGCTTGAGAGTTTTGAGTAATTTCTGGCTTGGAAATTTCCCGTAACCTTGAATGGGTTCAAGGCCTTCTGTATTTATAGGTGGTTTGAAAAACTATCCGTTGGAGAGATAGCCTTCTAGCCATCTATGTAGAGGGGCTTCAAACGGACATATCCCTATGCAGCAGCCGCCTTTGCATGGATTTGGTATTTGCATTTAATGCACATTAAATGCTTGCCCGTTGAATATGCAGTCTGAATTCAGTCTATGTGTCAGGTTCCGTACGTGCGTGTCCTCCTCGGATTGGTCCACGTCATCAGGTTGGTGAGAATGTCAGAACTTATTCCAGAGCTTCAGGCTTGTCTTATTAAGTTCATTTTGTCTTGAGCTCACCGGTCTTGTCCTGACGCTGAAATTCCTTTTGCATTGCTTGGCTCTACTCCAAGTCTTCCCATTTACTCAGTGACAACCTGTTCCCTTCAGGACTGAGTTAGTAATGACCTCAGGGTCATACTCTTCATCACTGACACTTACTCAGCCAGCTTAGAAGACTGCCATAAGTTCAGGATGGTGCTCTTCGTCTTCAGGCTCTGAGTCTTGATTGTCTCCAGTGAGTTCTCCTCTCACTGAGTACCTGTGAAGTGTAAAATGACTAAGTACTAATCCTAACCAAGACTAGCCTGACAAAGACAGATTAAGGCAATCATCTTTTCAGGGGCTTTTGGGATCTAAATCAAAACTGACAATGTCCCAACAATTTCCCCCTTTTTGATGATGCCAAAACACTGAAAAGATCCTCAAAACACATAGAGGAAATAGGATAATCCTATCTATAAGATAAGACAGTGTTAGAGCAATTCTTGATAAAGTACAGAATTTAAACAAGCCAAAAAGACAATGAGTTTTTGTCTGTGGGCAGAAGTAATAGATTTCATTGAAAGAAGTAGAAACGATTACAATGAATCTAATCTATTACACAGAAGCCTGTGAACGCCTAGACTAATCTCATTTCAGGCTTGAGTCCATATCCTGCATAAACTCTTGCCTTTAGCTCGTCAAGTCTTCCAGGTTGGTTCACATATCCTTCAGTTCTAGCTATCTTCAAGACTTCCATCATTATGACCTTAGTGTCATGCTTTAGAGTTCCAGGAATCAAGGGAGGAGCTCGAATGATGAACTCAGGAGCCTTCACTTGGACTTTAGCTGCCTCAGCCTCCTCCAAGATCTTCTGAAATAGCTCAGGATGATTGTCCATCATATAGTCAGTGAAGTGGGCATCAATATCGTCAGTGTCGCCCCACTTCTTCACAACAAACCATAGCCTGACAAATTCATCCCTTGCATCAGTCCAAAACTCCTTTAAAGTCTCTGAGACGAACTCATCAACAAAAGTTTCCCTTGCTCCTGATTCTGGCCTACTGACTTGAAGAATTGTTGCCTTCCTAACTGTTGGCTTCTTTCTGTACTTCCTTGGCTCAGGCTTCGCCTTCTTCCTCCTTAGCAAGCTGATCACTGCATCATCTAGTTCACGTTGTTGAAGCTCAGTGATATCCGTCAGCTTCTCAACCTTCTTCTCCAAAATGCGCATCTTCTCCTTCTGAGCAATTTCAGCTCTGCGCATAGCCTCAGTCTTTTCAGGTTGATCTCCCCATGCTTCAGCACATAGCTCCGCAACTAACTCACCTGAGTAAGTGATGGGATTCTTCCTTGAGCTCATGGGTGATGATCTTTGGACTGGCTCAGGTTGTTGCTTTGAAGGTTCATTAGCCTTTGCCTTTGTTGCCTCCTCCCTTAGCTTGGCAACTAATTGTTCTCCTTCCTTCTCCACTGCCGCTAACCTAGCTGACTTTCTTATCCTTAGAATGTTTCCATCAGGATTGGCTTCAGGATCAGCTAGGACGATCTCTCCTTGACTAACTGCCTCAGATGCCTCAGGGCGGGATCTTTTCTTCTTCTTTTCCCCCTTTTTGGCATCATCATTGGCCTCAGATGGGAATGCGTCAGATCCGCTGTTGATTACGAAGGAAGCTAGGGAATGGACATCATTGATTCCCTCCTTCAATAACTCAACTCCCATTGAAATCCCAGTCCCTGCAAAGGATACGGAACTGATGGCAGCATTGACTTTCTTCTCAAAGACCTCCATAGAGAGTTGGAGACTTTGTTCAGCCTTGGTGATCCTTTCTTCCACCTTCGAGGACTCACCGCTGACTCTGCTAACCTCAGTCAGTATCTTCACAGACTCCTCAGTGGCTTTAGCCAAAATGTCCGCCACTGATTGAGATGTGCGATCCAGCTTCCCTGACTCCAGCTCCAACTTGGACGCTGAGTCCTCCAAGGCCTGAGTGACAATAGCTCCAGTCTGAACTGCAAGCCTGTCCACTGCCTGATTCATCTTTTCGTCCCTGATCGCATCTCTCTCTTCAAGTTTCTTGAGAGTGTCCCTGAGCATCTTCTTTGTGCGCTTCCTCTCATTCTTCACTGACTTGGCCGTGTCAGTCATTGTGCGCTTTAACAAGATCAGCTCCCTGTTGGCAAGGGTGTTGTAAGCTGACTTTGTCCACCTGATGTGTTTCGCCAGGGCTTTGGAGTCTTCATCTTTTTCAGCACGTAGCCTCATTACTTCCTCCTGAAGTTCAGCTAGATTTTCCGAGGTTTTCTCCTGTTTGACCTCCACTATGCTTGTAAACTCAGCACGGCCGACCCCGGTTATGACCACATCTTCATCATCAGCGGCCTCATCAGTGATTGGCTGCTTTCCCTTGTCAGCCCCTGCAGCATCAGTCCCTTCTTCAAGGTACACTGAAGGCAGTTGTGAAGTAGTCATAGCCGCCTCCTCAGGCTCAGCTAAGCTAACTTGAACCTTAGGAACTTGTCCTTCGGAACTGAGAGTCTCCTTGAATGCCTCAACATCTTCCTCTCGTGTCTCAGGGTAGGGAATCCCTTCATCGACAGATGTCTCATTGGCAGCTGAGATGTTCACAACATCCTCAGCCACTGGTCCACCCTTGGCACCAGTGTTCTTGTCACCTTCCCCCTGAGCCTGAGGCTCAGAGTCCATCTCATCTACCTCCCTTGCAGTCTCTTCCACTGCCTTTTCCACAGCTCCACCTTGAGCGTCATCATCCTCCTCATCATCCTCCTTCTCTTCAACGGAGAGAAGATCAGCCTTGCTTTTGGCCATCATTTCAGCCACAAGCTTCTTCAGGTTGTCGAAGTTCAAAAGTTGAAGCCAGCTTGTTAGGCCAAAGAATGAGCAGATCTTGGCCTCCTCCGTCTCCCAATGTTCCCAGCCGCGTGCGTCTACTAGCATATGTTGCTCCTGCATGTTTGATTGTTTAAAATCCAACCAAACTTTGAGCTCCACCACATATGCCAGCAATTCAGTGTATTTGTACAGCCCAGGCCAGCACTTTCCTGCCCACTCCGTGGCATTCCCCCTGAGTGTATTCTCCAGTATACCTCCCGCCATGTGCTCATCCAGCTCCTCCTCCTCTATTTCAAGGAACACATCCTCTTCTGTTGAAATAGATTTGGGACAGTCTTTGGGATTGGGGTATGAGGGAAAATCTGAAGGGTTGGGAAGGTTTGGCTCGGCTAACTGGTCAGGCTCAATTGTAAGTGAGGTTGATGGCACTGACTCAGTAGGGTAGTTTGGCTCTGAAGGTTGGGGGAGTTGGGGAGTTTGAGGTGTGGGGTCAGGGATGGAAGGTGTTTGGGTTTCAGGATGCGGGGGTGTTTGTGTGGATGCTGTCTCAGGCTGCAATGACTCAGCCGTCTCGACAGTCTTTCTCACCTCCTCTAAGTCAGAGGCTCCAGGAGAGCTTGACCTCTCCCTCTCACTCAATTCAGGGAGTTTCTTAGCAGGAGACTTCTTTACTCCCCTCCTAAGTCTCTTCAGGGGCCTCTTTCCCTGAGCGCCCTCTATACTGACGTCATCATCAGTTCCCTCAGCCTCAGTCCCGGCCTTCTTGGGATCTGATTCAGTCCCTGTCTTCGTGCTCTTCCCTGACAGCACGATTTTCACCCTCCTCTCCTTCTTCTCAGCCGCGCCCACATCAGGATGCTCCACCTCCTCAGCAACAGCCTTCTCAGCCTCCTTACTCCTCTCAAGGAGCTCATCCACCTTTTCAATGAGGCTGGTTGCCACTCTCTTGGCCGTCCCAGCTGGCTTTCTGGCCTGACCCTTTGCTTTCGCATTGGGATCAGTCAGCCCTAGCACTGAATAGGTGTCACTCAGTGATGAAAACATGACCTTCTTTGAGGAAAGGTTGTCCTCAAAGTCAAAAGTGTACCCATGGCACGCATGAGCAATTAGCATGGACAATCTTGTGCCAAAAGGCAAGATGGCACTGACAGATATGTGCTTTTTCTTCTCGTCCCGCGTGATCTTGTCCAATCCCGCCTGATGGAGTTGATCGAGGAAGAACTGCTCCCAGTTCGCTTCCACTCCATCAGCGATTGCTCCCATGAGCCTCAACTTGGGCAGACTCAACTGCTCGTGAGAGCCAGTTGCTCCCATTACCATCTTGGACACCAAGTCCACCAGAGCCCTGTACTCCGGCTTCAGAGTGCTCTTGTTCTGACGGGCCCTGAATTCCGAAGACCCTGACTTGGTCCATTTCCCAAGGAATTCTCCCTCCGAGTTTTCCTTGTAAGTCCTGGGGTTGATGCCAGAGGATGGCAGCTTGAAGACTTCCCTCACCGCCTGCCTGAGATCAATGGTGACCACCTCCGAGTCGTAGAGAGGCTCTCCGTCGCTATTCTTTTCCCCCGTCGGCTTTAGCGCAGTCACCTTGGTGCAGACTTCACCCTTCCGCAAGAACATGTTCAAATAAGCTTCCACCACGGTTCTTGGGAGCACAGAAGAGGGGCGGGTGGTGAAGTATGTTTCCAACCCGGCGTCGGAAATCCATTTAAAAACGGGTTTGATTTCCTTAACCGTTAGACAGATACCTTCCATGGAGATGACTTGCTCCATGTGTACCAGCCTTTTCTCAACAACATCGACGATCTTGTCGGTTGTCCAGTCGGAATCAAGGAATGCCATTGTGTTTTGAGAAAGAGGTTTTAGAAATTCTGTGTTTGAGCGAGAGAAAACTCAGTGTGCAAATTGTGCGTTGTGTTTGCGTAAAGACCTCAAATGACACCCTTGATTGATAAGACTTAGTCAGTTACTCAAACGTGGGGTTGAGATTGATTCCTGAATTCGAAAGGTTTTAAAATGAGAGGCCAGGATTAATCTCAGTTTTAATTGAAACCCCAAGTCAGTCACATTCCGTATAACACGGACACGTATATGAAAAAGTAACTTTGACATTAAATGCTCCGTGCGCGTGGGTTTAAATATAAAAAGGCGCGCTTTTAATGATAACGGAATGCATTTAATAAAGATTTTCAGGACGAATGACTCAGGGAGACGCTTGAGATTCACAAGAGTCAGGTTAGAACCCATACCTGTCAGGGAGACATTGTAGCACCCTGATACCTCGCTGAGTCGAGTCTGGCCTGAGTTCCCTTAGAACCCTACACTGACTGCTCTCCCGGATCTAAAAGTCCCAATTCCACTGATAGTTCCATAAACCTTGCTTCAGCCAAGGGCTTAGTCAAGATGTCAGCTCTTTGCCTATCAGTGTGAATCTTTTCCATCCTAATATCTTTCTTTTCCACATGATCTCGAATGAAGTGGTGTCTAATATCCACATGCTTGCACCTTGTGTGAAGCACTGGGTTCTGAGTGATTGCTATTGCACTATTGTTATCACAATAGATTGGAACCTGATTAGCAAATACTTGGTAGTCCCTCAACTGTTGCCTCAACCATAGGATCTGAGCACAACAACTCCCTGCAGCCATATACTCAGCCTCAGTTGTGGATGTTGCCACTGAATTCTGCTTCTTACTAAACCACGAGATCAACTTACTTCCCAAAAACTGACATGTCCCTGAGGTTGATTTCCTATCAATCCTACAACCTCCATAGTCTGCATCTGAATACCCCGTCAGTTCAAGGTTGTCATCTGAAGGATACCATAGTCCCATATTAACTGTCCTTTTCAAATACTTAAGTATCCTCTTAGCAGCCTCCAAATGACTTCTCTTGGGATCAGACTGATACCTAGCACACACACCAACTGCAAACGTAATGTCAGGCCTACTTGCAGTCAGGTACAGTAAAGAACCTATCAGCCCACGATACTCAGTCTGATTCACTGAAGTCCCTTCAGTGTCAGGATCCATCTTCCAATTGGTGTTCATTGGGATCCTGGCTGGATTGCTGTTTTGAACACCAAACTTATGAATCAAGTCTCTTGTATACTTGGCCTGATTAATGAATATACCTTGATCAGTCTGCTTGACCTGCAATCCTAAGAAAAAGTTCATCTCTCCCATCATTGACATCTCAAATTTACCAGTCATCAGTTTAGAGAATTTCTCACATAACTGCTGATTTGGTGATCCAAATATTATGTCATCCACATAAATTTGGACCAGGAGAATGTCATCACCTTCAGTGATCCTGAACAAAGTCCTATCCACTGTTCCCTTCTTGAACCCATGATCAGTCAGGAATTGAGAGAGGGTATCATACCAAGCTCTTGGTGCTTGCTTAAGTCCATAGAGTGCTTTCTTCAAATGGTATACTCTATCTCCAACCTCAAACCCGGGAGGTTGTTCAACATATACCTCTTCATTAAGTACACCATTCAGGAATGCACTCTTGACATCCATTTGATACACCTTGAACTTCTTATATGTCGCATAGGCAAGGAACAACCTGATAGCTTCCAATCTAGCCACTGGAGCAAAAGTCTCATCATAGTCTATTCCTTCAGACTGACAATACCCTTTTGCAACCAGTCTAGCCTTGTTCCTTACCACAACACCATTCTCATCCTTCTTGTTCTTAAAGACCCACTTGGTACCAATCACACCTTGATGCCTAGGTCTATCTACCAGTTCCCAAACCTGATTCCTTGTGAACTGATTCAACTCCTCTTGCATGGCAATGATCCAGTTCGAGTCAGTGAGAGCTTCTTCAATGTTCTGAGGCTCTTGCTCAGAGAGAAAGCAGCAGAACAATGCACTCTCACCATGAAACCGTCTGGTCCTGACTCCCTCAGTTGGATCACCAATAATTTGATCAATGGGATGATCTTCTAACCATGTTCTTTTGCCAGGAGTTGTTCCTGAAGTACCTGCAATGTTAGTGTCTACAGGCTCATAAAATTCAGGAAATTGAACAGAAGGGGATGATCCTGAGTCTATACCGAAGGGATTAATAAGTTCAATGTCAGGGACATTGATTCCCCCTTGATGAGGTGACTCAGGAGCCGTCTCAGCTGCAACAGCATCTTCATAGACGGTACTTACCTCAGGTTGAGCCTGTTCCTCTGTCTGAGGCTCAACCATCCCTGATGTGCTGGGTTTAGGAGTGGCACTTAGTTCATCATCCTGATCGTCATCATCATCCCATCTGGGAATTGGCACAGTCTTGATCTTGGAATCAGGTTGACTCTTCAAGCTCAGCCTTGTCACACTCCTCGTGACCTCCTCAGTGTCAGGATTCAGCACCTTTGCCCTAGACTCATTAGCAGATTCATCAAAGACAACATGAGGTGATTCTTCCACAACAAGGGTCCTACAATTGTAAACCCTGAAGGCTTTGCTAATTTCAGAATATCCCAAGAATATTCCTTCATCAGATTTGCTATCAAAAGCTTTCAACTGGGTTTTCCCATTGTTGAGGATGAAGCACTTACAACCAAACACATGAAAGTAAGAAATACGAGGTTTTCTTTTGTTCCATGTCTCATATGGGGTCTGAGCATGTTGCTTGTTCAGCATGGATCTGTTCTGAGTGTAGCATGCAGTGTTGATTGCCTCAGCCCAAAACTTCTTGGGCAATCCTGACTCAGCCAGCATGGTCCTTGCAGCTTCCTTCAGTGTCCGATTCCTCCTTTCAGCGACACCATTCTGTTGTGGGGTTCTAGCTGCAGAAGTCTCATGAGCTATACCAAGTTCATTACAAAAGTCAGAAATATATGAATTTATAAACTCAGTGCCCTTGTCAGATCTGATCTTGGTAATGGACTGATTTTTCTCATTGCTGAGTCTTCTGAGCAACTCTGGAATCTTCACCTGTGTTTCCTTCTTATTTAACAGGAAAATAACCCAAGTATATCTAGAATAATCATCAATAACCACAAGGGTATATTTTCTACCATTCATACTCACAGGTGTTATGGGACCAAATAGATCCATGTGCAGAAGCTGAAGTATCCTGTCAGTGGAGTAAGAAGCCTTTTCTTTGAATGACGCTCTGACTTGCTTCCCTTCCTGACAGGCTTTGCACACGTGATCTTTGCTAAAAACTTCATTAGGGAGACCATCAACAAGTGACTGTCTAGAAATTTTGTTAAGAATCTTGAAGTTCAGGTGGCTTAATCTTTTATGCCATAACCAACTGAGCTCTAGAGAGCTTTTAGCAACAAGACAAGTATTAGGAATAGTGCTGCTCCAATCAGCGAGATAAACGTTACCTTTCCTTATACCTGATAGAAGCACTTGTGTTGATTTGTCCTTGACTGAACATTTATTCGATGAGAACTCAACACTGAACCCTTTGTCACAGAATTGACTTACTGACAGCAGGTTATGCTTCAGTCCTTCCACAAAGGACACATTTTCCACTCTTACTGTACCTATAATTAGAACACCAAAACCCTTAGTAACACCTTTTGAGTTATCACCAAAGGTTACCTGTGGACCATCTTTAGCCTGATACTCTTGGAGAAGACTCTTCATTCCAGTCATGTGCCTTGAGCAACCACTGTCTAGGTACCAAACAGCTTTGATTGAGTCTTCTCCCCTCTTGTTGTGATCCACAGCCGCCTGTAAGCAAATCAGGCTTTAGGTACCCATTGGGTGTTGGGTCCTATTGTGTCAGCTGTACCTTTCGGGATCCAGACTTGCTTCACAACCCTGATTGCCTCAGAGTGGTGAATCTGTCTCCCTGAAACATCGACATACACAACTTTCTTCTTCTTAGCCTGAGAGGAAGATGGTGTATGGGTGCTAGACTTAGGCTTCGCAGGAGCCTGAGTGGATGCCTTTTGGGCTGGCCTCCTGTTCTTCCTAGGTCTGGGTGCAGCAGGTCTTGGGCCTTGTTTTTGATAAGGGCCCTGATTTCTATTCCCCCTAGGCAAGTGAGGGAAAGGAAAACAGTTAAAGGCCTCAGGATGCCAAAACCACGGGGGTGTCATCATGTTTGGCCTTCCCTGATGGTATTGCCAAGCATGATGGTACCCTCGCTGACCAGTCTGAGGGCTCTTGGCCTGAGTCTTTCTCTGCTTTCGCTGAGGTTTTCCCTGGCCTGAGCTCTCAGGGGCTTCCGCAGGTTGCTTTGCCTTTCCCTTGGGTTTTGGCTTAGCTACCTTAGGAGCAACCCTGACTGTGTCAACGGTTTCCTTGCCCTTATCAGTTTGACGGGCCTGGAGCACAACCTTAGGTGCACTCTGGCCTGTCTGAACAAATACCCTCTCAGTGTTGCTCCCTGAAGCAACATGAGACTGACCTTGTGAGGATTTCTCAGGAACATATCCAAGTCCCTTTTTCTTGTTCCCAAGTATCTGGTTGCTATTTATTTCCTCTCTAGCCACTGAGGATTTATTCATTGCTGCAACCTTTTTCTTGAGAGAGTCCTCACTCTTTTTCAGGATTTCATGTCTGGTAAAGAGGTCATCAAACTTACTCTTAAGTGCTTTCAGCTCTTCCTTCCTGACCAGCTCTTCCTCAGCCAGTTCCTTCAGAATTTTCTCTCTTGGGAGACGCTCAGAATTGATCATGTCAATTTCCTGAGTTAGTCTCACAATCTGAGCTGATTCTTTGAGATCAGACTGAGTGAGTTGTTCATTCAGGTTTTGAACTTCAGTACTCAATTTCTTGTTCTCCTCTACCAAGAAGACATTAGTTTCCTGCAGTCTGGAGAAATCAACCATCAATTGATCAAGACAGATCTGAAGGTTCATTTCTCTAACTGACTCTGAGCTGAGCTCAGGATTTTGACCAGTGTAAGAAGCACAAACAGAATTTGATGTTACCTCAGGCTCATCCCTAGCCATTAGGCAGACATCATCGTACTCATCATCCGAGAAGAGTTCAGGTGACCTTTCAGTGGTGCCATCAGAGTCTGTTGCATCCTCAGCCACCATAGCCCTCCGATCAGCAGATCTTAGATCCCTCGTGGCTCTCCTTTCCTCTCTCTCCCTAGCACTCAGCTCCGGGCAATCGTACTGATAGTGACCAATCTTGTTACAGTTGTAACATGCTACCTGCTCACTTATTCTTTCTTTTCTCGGTTCAGGGTTCCTCCTTGAGTCAGGTTCCCTGGTTCTTGGTGAGCTTTCAGCCTTGGTTGGATATCTATCATCACGAGTACGTCTCTGTTCGTCTCTTCTTTCAGTTTTTGGTTCAGAATATCTCCTTTCATCACCACGTTCTCTCCTCTGGTCAGTGTTCCTTCGCTCCTCATATCTCCTCGAGCTTTGGTGGGTTCCTTCAGGTTTCCTGTCACGTGAGTCCTGATAAAACTTTTTATAACGACCAAACCTGGAATTGAGCTTGTCAAATCGTCTGGCCATCAGGCTGTACTCCTCAGCGAGTTCTTCCCTGCTCATCTCCATCAGTGACTTTGATGAAGAATTTGATGAGGGCTCAACAGGTTCAGACCTGGCCTTGAACGCCACACTTTTCTCAGGAGTTTTCTCCTTCCCTTCCTCTTCTGACTGAACTTTCTTCTTCCTTTTGTTAAGATCAAATTCAAGCGCTTTTAGCTCTGAAAAAAGTAAAGCAGAAGTTATGTTACTCATATCCTGAGTGTTCTTAAGCATAATTACACTGTTGTCCCATCTCTCAGGAAGAGCATTCAGGATTTTTGAAGCAACATCTCTCCTTGGGACATCCTTGTCCAACATCACCAACTCATTCATCAACTTGATGAATCTTGACTCCATCTGATCTATGCTCTCATCAGGCAGCATCTCGAACGCTTCGAATTTCTGAATGGCAATATTCCTCTTGTTTTCCTTTATCTTTTCTGACCCTTCGCACATCCTGGTCAGCTCATCCCAGACCTCCTTTGCCGTCTTTAGGTTCATCAGCCTGGCTGACTCCTCGAAAGGCACCGTATGCAAGATGATGTTTCTGGCGACGTTGTCAAGCCCCACCATCTTGATTTCATCGTTGGTCATGTCTTTCCTCTCCTTAGGAACCTGCACGCCAATCGCAAGATCATCGTATCCCAGTCCTCTGACGTTAGGAATAGTGATCTTGATCGGTCCTTCCCTGAGCACACGCGGCATCTGGTCATGGATGGCATCTAGATGTGCCTCTAGTCTGAACTTCCAATAGACAAAGTTAGATACAGAGAATTCAGGTAACGAAGCTTCAAGTCTCCTTGAAGTCATGATGATGATGCAAGTTTTGTGAAAAGCAAACTCAGATCTGTTCAGTGACCACCAACAGTTTCTCCTCTGAAACTATTAGTATTCAAAGTCAGTGGTCTTTCGAACCACTGCTCTGATACCACTTGTTGGTCCCGGTACAAGACTGAGGAATACGTGTATGGGGGGGGGGAATACACGTATACCGATTTTTTTCTTAAACTTAAACTGACTGAGTCCCCTTCACTCAGAGTGGTAAAGAACTAGGAGCTGATAATACACCCACTGACTACACTGGGTGCGGGTCAGTTGGCTAACTATCAGTTCAAGTTCAGTGCGGAAATGTTTGAGCCCTGATAGTTTAAAGTCCTGTTTAGTTTGCTTTCTGAAAACTTGTTTTACTCAAAACTTAGAAGTGTTTAGTAAGGCAGTGTTCTTTAGAAGATCAGGTTGATTGATTCAGACCTGATAAGCTTGAATGCAATGAATGAATAAGTAATATGGCAGGTATGCACAATGTCAAAGCAGTAAGAACACAAGGAGTTTAACGTGGTTCAGAGTCTCAAGCTCCTACGTCCACGGCCTGACTTAACAGGAAATCCACTCAAGGGATTCTTGTTTTTAACGTGCCAAGGTGCACCAAGACCAGTTACCTCACTGATCTATACAGACTCCTCTTACTATCACACTAACCGACTTACTCCCAACAAGCCTAACTTAGGGTTTTGGTTTCAGTTTGGATTCCAACTAAGTTGAGATTATCCTTACAAGGCAAAGCTGTGCTAAGGATTGGATAATCTCTCTAAGCTTAAGATAATTCTAATTGGCTCTTGGAATACAGAATAGCTCTCAGTTGCTAAGAAACACTTGGGAAATTTAGAAGGTTTCGAGTGTTTCTCTTAAAGGCTGAATGCTTTGATTGCTTGAGAGTTTTGAGTAATTTCTGGCTTGGAAATTTCCCGTAACCTTGAATGGGTTCAAGGCCTTCTATATTTATAGGTGGTTTGAAAAACTATCCGTTGGAGAGATAGCCTTCTAGCCATCTATGTAGAGGGGCTTCAAACGGACATATCCCTATGCAGCAGCCGCCTTTGCATGGATTTGGTATTTGCATTTAATGCACATTAAATGCTTGCCCGTTGAATATGCAGTCTGAATTCAGTCTATGTGTCAGGTTCCGTACGTGCGTGTCCTCCTCGGATTGGTCCACGTCATCAGGTTGGTGAGAATGTCAGAACTTATTCCAGAGCTTCAGGCTTGTCTTATTAAGTTCATTTTGTCTTGAGCTCACCGGTCTTGTCCTGACGCTGAAATTCCTTTTGCATTGCTTGGCTCTACTCCAAGTCTTCCCATTTACTCAGTGACAACCTGTTCCCTTCAGGACTGAGTTAGTAATGACCTCAGGGTCATACTCTTCATCACTGACACTTACTCAGCCAGCTTAGAAGACTGCCATAAGTTCAGGATGGTGCTCTTCGTCTTCAGGCTCTGAGTCTTGATTGTCTCCAGTGAGTTCTCCTCTCACTGAGTACCTGTGAAGTGTAAAATGACTAAGTACTAATCCTAACCAAGACTAGCCTGACAAAGACAGATTAAGGCAATCATCTTTTCAGGGGCTTTTGGGATCTAAATCAAAACTGACAATGTCCCAACAAGTACTCTACTAATGACTGTGGTATTTCATATTTACCATGCAGTATTCAAGTTTCCTCTGAGGTATACGTATACTTTATGGTCGTACATTATCCTCTCAGCAGTGTATATCTAAATTGTCTGGCCCTTTGTCTTGGCTCAAATTAATACACTACTACGTAAGTTCAGAGTGAAATAATCATTCTAAATGTGCCCTGCTTTGCAAATTTTTATACATTAATAATTTAATCACAAAAGGAGAAATATAACGAGCACATATGGCTTGATTACAATAGATAATTCATGCCCAAAAATGAACTACAGCATCCTTAACCTAACACACATATTTAGCACTACATAAGACATACATTAACCATGAAAATCAGAGTGCATAATCTAAACATTACTACTGTCGACCCAAAATAAACTAAAATGACAGAAATTAATATATCTAATAAACCTATGATCACCCATCACAAACTTCAAACCAAATGACATCCTAAAGTTTGCAACGGCTGATCACAAAAGCTTCCCACTTCATGCAGCCTCAATCCCTCAACAACCTGGGCAGAACCACACTCTGGGTGTAAGGGAAGATTGTGTTGTACTCGTTCTCCATGTTTTCCCCTCCCACGTGATAATATGCCCCGGTTATTGTATCATACTCCATGAAATATCCCATTGGTTCCATCCTTATCAGAATTCTCACATTGTCGGGTTTCACAAGGCGTAGTGGCTGTGGACTTAACACCCTTTCATTGGCCATAATCGGGACAACAGGTTCAAAGCGAATCCTTCTCCAACTTGCTGGGTTTCTGTACTCATACATTATCCACATCTCGAAATCATCGAGCGATGCACATATACTAGAGTACATTGCTAGATGATCATCATCCAGAGCAGCTAGTTCCCCATAATACTTCGCACCCCCCATCGCAGGTGGAAGTTCAATGAAATCATAAGTCTCAGTCCTTATGCAAAAAGTGCCAATTCCAACCAACATATGCGACCTAGTAACTTGCCAATTCAAACACCCCCCTACAAACACTCCAGGCTTGCAAACAATGTTATTAAATGGAAGATCCCCCACACGCCTCCATTCCATTGTCCTCAGTGACAATACCTTAACTTCAGTGACTAAATTAAATGCATTAAACAGAGCAATCTTAACCAGTTTATATTCATCTGCGATTGAATCATATCCCAACCCAAATATGACAGATGCCCCCACACATTCATTAGGGAAATCTATTTGGGTTGTTGGTATGTTCAATGATTCATCCCCGGTCGAAGGGTTAAAAACATAGAATTGATCGAAGAGGTTACAGCAAGTTACCAGACCATTGCATGAGGCTAGCAGTGCGATTTCTGGGTCCCCATCCATTATCTCCCTTTGATTTGGTCCCCCATCCTCAGACTTTGAATACCCAAGGGGGTAATATCCATATTGGGACTGGAGCAAGAATCCCACCCTGTTCTGGAGTTTCATCTGCACCATGTGCTTGGATGAGATGAAGTATCTGCTTTCGATGATATCCCTCCATCCAGGGTGAACCAGCTTCAACGTTGTTAATGGCTTCAGTGGAATCCTTGACAGGATTTCCATCAGGATCTCTTCCGGAAACATACCACCATTATAAGGCACAATCCCAACCCTCTGATTTCGTTCCATCTTTTGATAGAGATATTTTTATCTGATGCCTTCAATTTTGTGTGGAGGTTGTTTGATAATACTCATGTGAGTTATATAGCCAATATCAAGTCTCTTCAACTGAAGATTGCGTCTCTTGAAAGGTTCATAGAGCCCCTGGGCTATCTACTGTGAAGAGAAAACCCATCATGAAAAGGTGTACCGTTTTTCCCTCCAAATTGTATCAGCAAATGAATTTACATTTTTTTTTAAATTCTGACTGTGTACGCTAGTGTGTTGTGCATATACTTTATTATTTCCCTTCTCAATTAGGAAGTTATATATTTTTTAGGACCGTCATTTTTTATTTTTTTTTGGAAAATAGTTTTTGGGTTATAATTTTGTACATTTGTCATGAGTAAAATTTATCATTTGTGTACACTGAAACTGTTGAGTGAGCGTACACAAAAAACACTGAACTTTTGAGTGAGTGCACCATGTATCCTTGTAATTTAGTTTATAGAAAATATTAAATTTACAAAATAAACACTTTATTTAGATTGCCTATTATTTTTTAGGATTGTCTGGAAACTTAATTTAGGGTTTTGTTGGGTAAAAAATTGGAAATTTATGTATAATTAAAATTCGAATCAACAAAACTGTTGTGTTTACTGAAATTGGTGAGTGAGTGCATTGTGTGCATAACACACTAAAATGTCTTCTGAATGCCCCATGTGTTCTTGTATTGAATTTTTTGTTTTAGGTTTTGGGTCACACTTGTTAATTTCAAACTGTTGTGTACACTATAATTGTCGAGTGTTTGCACTGTGTGCATTGTTTCACAAATGTTAAGTTAACGAGTGAGTGGCTAAATTCCTATCATTTTAACGTATTTTTAAAATTTTAGTGTTTGATTATTAAATCTATAAAAACTTTGGTGTATTTTTGTTTTAGAACTGTTTGAGCGAGTGCAGCATGCATTATTTGTTTAGAGTTTATTAAAAAAATTACATTGATAAAATAATTAGTGTATTTAGATTGCCTATTATTTTTTAGTTTTTTTGGGTCTTATTTTTTGAAAATTTTGTATAATTAAAATTGTATAAAAAAAATGTTGGGTACAATGAAACTGTTGGGTGAGTGTACTGTGTGCCTAACACACTAAACTATTGAGTGAGTGCCCAATGTATTATCTGTTTAGAGTTTATAGAAAATATTATTTCAACAAAATAATTTATTTATTTAGAGTTATTATCATTGTTAAGTATTGTTTGGAATAGTTATTTTTAGGTTTTTGTCATACTTGTGAAATTAAAACTGTTGTGTACACTGTAATTGTTGAGTGATTGCACTGTGTACACTATAATTGTTAAGAGTACTAGTGGTTAAATTTATAGCATTTTTAAAATATATTTTTAGAATTATACCAACCTTATTAAATCCCTAAATTTTTTTGTGTATTTATGTTCACTGGCACTGTTGAGTGAGTCCGATGTGATCACAACACATTGAACTTTTTAGTGATTGTATCGTGTATTTTTTTTGTAATGAGTTCATTGTATTTATTACACAAAAATTCACATCTTTAATAATTTCGCGGAGTCCACTGTTGCTTGATCGAAAAAACTTTCCTCTCCACCATTACATTTGTTGTTGTTTTTTTTTAACAACATACATTTGTTGTTTCTTATTTCTTCATTGTGAACTACTCTATAAACTCTATATTAATCTTATTACATGAACTCCAATATAGGCTTCGTACACAGACCATTATTACTCCTAAAATGATTGATGTACACCTTTTCACCAATACCTATGTTCTGAGGATTGTTGACTATTGTATGAGAATACTACTTGTTGATTACCAACAGTGCCAGCTGCATTCATTTTTTAGAATACTACTTAATAATGTTAGGTGTTTTTTAGTATAATATAAAAAAAAATTATCCATATATTCATCCGGAATTGTTTATCCATTGAATGAACAAATTTTGTCACACACAAAAAATCGTGCAACTATTTTTCTAAATACGCCTTACATCTAACTAACATTTGTGAGAATCTAAATTCTTCTCCAATACTTAATCTCCACCGTTGTCTTTAACATGAAAAGATCTTCTAACTTATATTCTAAAAAAAACATTACAACTTAAATATCATCTCCACAGGAAACAGGAATGATATTAAATTCTCCATAACAGTTCCTCACATCTGATTTTTATAGTGAATCTATATCTATGTCTATTGGATCCATGAACCACTCAACCATTTTCTTCCTATACTCTCCCGCCGAATTGTCCGATATGACTTTCCTGATGCTTTCTTTGCCCGTCAGTTCTCTCTCAATGTTCATGCAAACTGCCACTCCACAATCAACCGAATCAGGGAGCTGCTGGAGGCATGGTACATGCTTCGGCTTCTTCTTTTTAGTCTTTAAAAGCAAGTGGCCTGGGTCTGTCTCTCCAAGGATAGTCCTCAGCTTATCGTCAACATAATCAACCTACATTCACCAAAATAATAAAAAACATTTCTAAACAATGTAATATTATGTCTTAATTGCAGGAATACTAACTCTAATTCCAATAAAAAGTAAATCTCACCAATCGTAACGCCCCCTCTAGGTGTGGATCCTTATGTGCGGGTGTACGTGGAGCCAATGAGTTAAAAAAACTCCATTCACACTCACTAAGGTCCATTTTTAGCATTGTGTAATGATCTCCACGCACACCATCCCCACTCACAATCAAAGGGAACAACAACACATCGTTATGCACAGCCGAACCAAGCAAATTATCAACTATAGCCACTAGGTTCTTGTTAACAGTTCCTTGTTTGTAGTTTTTTATTAAATGCTGCAGCATAAAATATGTAAATTTCAGGTACAATGCACATCGAGAGACAATTCAACTATAAAACCAATGATTATCTAAATTGTTTGTTTTACCAATGATTGTATGGAGAACACAACAACGTTTTTTGAACTTTCATACTTCAGTATATATTTTGTCTTCGTAAGCTCTGCCCACGAATCAATTATCTGTAAACACAAGTAGATAGCACTGTGCATCATTATATGTTATCCCCCACAAGTGTTGCCAAAAATAATGCTAGTCTATATAATTTACCTCATTACTTAAACATTTGTGATGTAAAAGGTCCAAGATATCCTGAAGGCAGACAGTACACAGAGCCCCTTTCCCTGTCCACGCGATGTATCTAGCCAAAATTTGTTAGAGATTGAGATGTCATGTATAGTAAACAAAGAATTTATAAACAAGTTAAGTAATATCATCTTACTTCTCTCCATTTAGTCTCCATCCATCCTCGATTACTGCCTTGATAGAATCACCAGTCTTTCGTACAGCCGCTTTCGTCTCATCCCACATCATTTCTACAACGGGCTCACTATCTGCACTATATTGCTCTAGTTCTGCTGTGCTTGGCTGTGGAGTAATAACAACGGGGTTTCTGTCTTCTTGTTCTGTCCTTGCCTTTACATGACGTGTAATTGTTCCTGGCGTCACATTGCGTCTTGTTCTTCTTTTTTTGGTAACTCTAGGGGTATCTTCTGTTGCAACAACCGCTGCAACTCCATCTTCCATGCTACCAATGTTTTTGTTTACCAATAGTTGTTTTACTGTTTTTTCCAGTTCAGCATTACGTACGATCAGACTTTGATTATCCTTTCTTGTAATTGACAGCTCCGCTATTGCATCCATGCATCTTATGTTTATAGGATTCTCAAGTATTTGAGTTGCACTTGGTTCTCCCACCGCTTCGAGCTTGGATACTAGAGATTCCACCTCGTGTTCCAACATCTTTATAATATCATCCTTTTTTTGTAATACCTCCGTGTACTTCTCATCCATCATCTGCTTCTGATTCTCAACCATTTCCTCTGCCCTTGCTTCAGTCATTGTTGTATTCTTTCCTTTTAGTTTGTTGACCTCATCCTCTAAACTCTTTATAACCTCATCTTTTGCTCTTAAATCCTCCAAATACTTCTCAGCCATCGTCTTCTCTTCAATCTCATGAATTTCTTTTACCCTCGGTTCACCCCATACTTCTATCTTGCCTTCCAGTTCTGCAATCTTATTCTCCAACCTCATAATAAGCTTGTCCCTTGCTTCTAATTCGCCCAAATGATTCGCAGCAATCAACTTCTTCTCCTCCTCATAACCTTTAGTCAGTTTTTCCATCTGCAGCTGTATTTGTGCTAGGGTAGTTCTATAATCATTTAACGGATCAACTTCAGCTGTTTTTCCATCCTTCAAAGGTTCCATAAAACAGTCATCTTCAATCCCTATATCATACTCTTGTTGGTCCAAATCATTCACAACATCCAATATCTCGTTGGTCAAGGTTTCGGTGTCCTTTAAATCTGATCTCAATTCTAGGTTTATCGATGATCCTCCAGAGTACACATCTCTGTCTTGTTGTACATCATTTGTATGGTCTGTGCACGACGTACCTGCTTCGTGTTCCTCAGGAACTGTGCTTTGTCCCTCATCTTCGACTGTCTGATTATTTGTTGCACCCCCGTGACCTGATGTACCTGTTTCATCTCCCATGGCTTCCGCTCCACAAGTGTTTGTATCCTCTGTGGCATCATTGTTTATTGCACTGTCAACGTCTTTCTCACCATTTGAGTCGTCAGATGCTGTCCCCTCATCCCAATACGTCTGTATGGACCTCAGCATTCCCTTTTCCTTTGATGTTGGGTTCAACGCCTTTTTACGCACCTATAAAATGGCGAGATATAATATTTGTTAAGTAGAATAAAATAAACATGTAAACCAACGCATTTAAACAAACTCATATAAAAAAACTCACACAATCTGCTTCAATCTTCTTCATATTGACTTTTTCCAGTTTCTCATTTAGCTTTCCCAAGTCCCACTTCATTATTCGCGGGACAGACAGTTCACCAGTCGGTTTAATCAACTTTGTGTACTCGCAAATCCAGAACTGAACAACACATCAAGTATTATAAACCAAAATCTTGTGATTCTTAACGAATATAAATTCTTTAAGTGTACATAACGAAAGTTGTTCCATGTATTAAATTTGCATACCGGTAACATAGCTACACATCCTCCCATTCTCAAGCTTGTGCTTGTCTTGATCTGTTCCAGCAGCTCGTCCACCACCAAGGTGCACCAGTCATATTCCCGTATTTTTTTTATCTTCTCCAGGTATGTAGTGTACCGCCAAGGAATTGATGAATTTCGTCTTGGTGCAAGTAACGACGCCAGCAAATACAGATGTGTTAATCTCGCTACGTCCTGAACACTGCGTCTATCTTCTAACAATACTACCTTTTTAAGCTTATCAAACACGACTTTTTTGGTCAAGACGTATCTACCTACTGTGTTTCTTATTTCCTTCCCGAAACACCTCTCTACCCATGTCGGATTTGCATGCTCGGTCATTTCTATATTAATTTTTCTCGACCCTCCTACCACACCTAGAATAAGTTGAGCATCACCGCCTGTCAGTCTCAATTTCTCCCCACCCAACATAAAACTGCTTGACCGCATGTCAAAAGTCTTCAAAATATTCTTTATGTCTCATATTTCCACCAAGCATCCTTGTACCTATCGTAGTCTGCTGTCTTGATAGCATTGAAAAGAATCCAGAATGGTGTCCTCTTTAAAACATCTATGTGTTCATCAGTGAATGTTAACTGTTGAAGCTCTCTCATCGGAGTGACCAAATTACTTCTGTAATGAGTTCTATTGTCATTAACTGTTAAGCTACCTGCATGTCACATAACATAAACAAACTTGTCATGCAGTCGTTGATTCTTTCAATGTAAAAACTCTATCAATTAGCACTAAACATATAATTCATACACACCAAAGCGGTTATCAGGCTCTCCATCATCACTTGAGTCCGATGTTGGGGCATCAAGCATATAATTTATTGTTCCACCTCCTGCTAAACGAGTAACATATCAATCAAGGTTATTGATTGGTTACCTATTATTTATCCAATAAAAGTACACAACAAATCAAAACCCATACCATTTGTCCTATTTGGTCGCCGCTCATTACTACGGCTTTTCCCAGTGTGCTTGCGTGTCTCTTTTAAAAAGGATATTCATGTATTAAATACATGTATCAAATGCGAATTTTTTTCCAAACAAGAATTAATTAGATTAGGATGAAGTATATATACCTACATCCTTCGAAGGTCTTGCATTTTTCTGTTTTAGCTTCCCTTTACACATATAAAAATGTAGATGTACGCAAATTAGCTTATTCATTCCTATATATATGTAACAAATATCATGAATGAATGAAAACTGTTGAATTACCTTTCCTTCTTGCCTCTTTGTACCTGGAAGGTAATATACTTTTTGTCCTTCCTGTGTAATACAAATCATACAAACATAAACATGAATGTACCATATATAAAATTTCTACATGTATCGATTTCTCATTAAATTTTTCACTCAATATAATATATGTCGAGTTACATTATACAACATTATACCTTTCTGGGTAGGTACATTTGGCCTATCCACCCTCTGCTGATCTGTATTTTCATTCTCAAAATCTGATTCATCCTGCAATATTAACTTGCGTTTTCCACCCATTTTCATTTATAATACCTGTACACAAATTTTGGTGATGCGCGTTGCTAACAAAAAAAAATTCAAAAGTTATAATCCCTGTACATATTAAAATTTCCAAGAAATACGCGCAAATCAATTAAGGAAAAAAATATCAGTCCCTACACTCGAATTACGTTCTTACACTGCAAAATTAAAGCAAATCACACCAAGATTACAAATATGATTGAGTCTTCAATTCCAGCTCCGAATTTTAGCGTTTTTTAACCACACATGCAAACTGAATTCGTTCATCTTCATTCAAATTCTCAAATACGAAATATTCAAAACCCCAACATATTCAAAGACCCAACCCTAAGCCCCAACAGTTACCTTTTCGACAGTGTTGGTTTCTTTCGAATTTTGTAGCCGAAAATCCTTCTTCTCCCAAAAGATAAGCGTATAAATTTAAGCTTTTATGCCCTAATTGATTTTTCGTTGTTGGAAGGAAAACAGTGTAGATTAGGAGCCAAAATGTGTTCCAACCTTTTCAAATTTGTTACTGTTTGAGCTGTGAAAGTACACGGGTCCTTAAGTGTAAAGTTGAAAGGTAATGGGGCCTGTCATATCAATAGGCTAGAATAGGAAAAATAGCTTTTGTACTTGAATTAAATGGTTTAAAGTTTTTGTTATTATTTGTCTTAGGGGTCCTTATTTTGTAGTGGGGTGTTGTTCACCCTTTTTTTTTCTAATTTCAAAATAATATTTGGTAGAGTTTTTTTATTCCACGGTACTGAAAATTGAGGGGCTTCATTTACAAAATTCCTTATTATGGCATCAACTATCAAGTCAAGTATGTTTAAAAAAAACTAAATATACAACACTAAATATCATTTAAATATCACTTAAAAACTAAATATACAACACTAAATTTCATATTATGGCAGTATCAAGTCAAGTATGTCCATATATTTGTAATTACAATACTGAATATCATTTAAAAAAATAACACTAATTATAATCTTTTAAAAATAAATAGATAATAAAAAAAAAATTAACCGGGTCAAACGGGCCAGCCGGGCCGAGCCATAAACAGCCCGGTTTTTTCAGGCCTATATATTTTGGGCTCAGCCCAGCCCATATGTCGGGTGGGCCGGACCCAAGTTGCCAGCTCTACTTCTAATTATCATATACTATTAGTTCTAACAAAAATCAGATACTGCTATTTTCGATTTCCAATAGAATTATTGATGAGAATATAAATATTTGGTTGGTATGCGTGTATATATATATTTATTATAAAAATAGAGTAGTACTCAAACAATTAATAATTAAATTATTTGATTTTAATTAGCAATCTCATTAATTGCATTTTAGTTTATGTACATTCGTATTTATTTCAAGATTCTACCGCCTCTTCTCTTGTTTGTAAGTAAAACAAAAAAAGTAATCATTTATTGAAAATATGAAAAGTTATTGTTTATGTTGATATAATTAGACATATTGATAAACAATACAAAAAAAAAATTATATACTCCCTTCATAAGATACTTATTTTTTCTTTTCTTTTTTGTCAAAATTACCTTTAAATAATAACTAACTATTTAAAAAAAAAATTGGTCCAATTTTTTTAATAGAATATTTGATATGCATTTAAAATACTCAAAATAATGAATAAAATATAATAATTTTGTATAATATACTCCCTCCGTCCACGAGTAAGTTTCCCACTTCTTTTTGTTGAATGATTTAAGAAAGTGTATTTGTTTATTAATATATGGTGGGCCACATGTTGACTTTTGGGATAAAGTAATGAATAGTGTTGAAATGTAAAGTGAATGAGTGACATTTTTGTAATATTGTGTGAGTTTGAAGGTTAAAGTTTATATATAATAGAGTGTTGTTATTTCCATTTATGGAATGGGAAACTTACTCGTGGACGGCCCGAAAAGGAAAGTGGGAAGTTTACTCATGGACGGAGGGAGTAATAATTAAAGAGTATGTCTTGTATGAGACCGTCTCATGGCATGAGACAATAAGAATGTGTGTAATTAGGACATTGACTCATTAAACATTTTGGCAGGAGTAAATGTTAATTTGTGTAATCTCATACAAATTTTTGTCATAATTAAAATAATATGGATGGATGGTGGGTCCCTTAAAAGTGAGTTACAACTTTCTCACTATTGTGGAGGTTGGGATGATTTGGTTACTTTTACACAAATAGTGAGGTGACAATGAGGTGGAGGGAAAAGAAGGGTTATAACCAAGGATGAAAATTTCGCGAAATTTCGCCGAAATTTCGATTTTTTGGAAGTCTCGATATGGATATCCACCGGAACGAGATTTTTTTCAAAATATAAGTAAAATATCGAAAAATATCGGTAAATATCGGGAAATATCGATATCAATGAACTGTAGTTCAAAATTTACCAAATATCCGAAAATTTCGAGGAAATATTAGTGAAATATAGGTAAAAATAGGAATTTTTTTAATCACTTCTTCGTTTATTGTCCATGAATATTATTTTAGATTTTGAGAAGATTTAGTTACTAAACCACCATTTATTCAAAAATCTTGCAAGAAAAATATTTCTTTATACTTAGTTGTATTATTTGTATTGTATTAAATTATTATGAACAATTATTATATCATTTTAGAGTGCTTAAATATTTTGTTATTGATATATTTTTCATAAATAATTCATTTATTTGAATTTAAGTTAAACTTTTATATATTAAAGTTAGTTACAATATACCATAAACTTTCATGTTAAATTTTCATCATTTTAATAAAATTTCCGTCAATTTTCTATTTTTTTACCGATATCGATATTCGATATTTCCATCGATATATCCGTAAATTTAAAGTACCGATATTTCCACCGATAACGATATTTTCATCCTTGGTTAACCAAGGATGAAAATATCCGGATATATCTCCGATATATCCATTTTTCGTGGTCACCGATATCGATATTGAGGGTAACGATATTTCCATAATATCCGTAAAAAAAATGGTAATATCGATAAATATCAGTATGCAATATCAATTCCAATTGTATTTTTGTATAAACTGAGCATAATATTGGTCAAATATCAGAAAATATCGAAAAAATATCGAGAAATATCGAAAAAATATCGGTAATTTCGATAAATATCGATTAATATCAAAAATATAAAATTTGCTCTATTTTTATTATTAATTGTATGTATTAAAAGTTTGTTATTAAATTTTCATAATTTTTCAAATTTACCGATATCGATATTCGATATCGAAATATCCATCGATATTTCCACAAATTCAAGGTCTCGATATTTCTACCGATACCGATATTTTCAACCTTGGTTATAACCAAAGTTGAAAATATCATTATCGATGGATATTTCGAGACCTTAAATTTGTGGAAATATCGATATCGGTAAATTTTAAAAAATTATAAAAATTTAATACTCCCTCCGTCCACGAAAATTTTAACCGGTTACTGTTGGACACAGTTTTTAATGAAAATTGGTACTTCCTCCGTCCACCAAATTTTTACCCGCTTTCCTTTTTGGTCCGTCCACCAAACTTTTACTCATTCCTCTTTTGGAAATAAACTACACTCACAAACAAAAAATGGGCCCCACAATACTCTTACTTTATCTACTTTATTCACTTTTTTAATAAAATATCATTTTTCATTAAAAATTGTGTCCAACAGTAACCGGGTAAAATTTTCGTGGACGGAGGGAGTATTTTATTGAAAAAGTGAATAAAGTAGATAAAGTAAGAGTATTGTGGTGGGTATTGTGGGGCCCATTTTTTGTTTGTGAGTGTAGTTTATTTCCAAAAGACGAATGGGTAAAAATTTGGTGGACAGACCAAAAAGGAAAGCGGGTAAAAATTTGGTGGACGGAGGGAGCAATAAACTTTTAATACATAAAATTTACAATAAAATTTGACCATATTTTACATATGTGATATTTAACAAAATTATGGATATTTTCTCGATACTTTTTCGATATTTACCGATATTTGACCGATTTTATGTTCAATTTGCACAAAAATATAGTCGAAATTGATTTTATATACTAATATTTATTGTTTTTTTATGGGTACTATGGAAATATCGTTACCCCCCAATATCGATATCGGTGACCACAAAAAATGGATATATCGGGGATATATCGTGGAAATTTCCAGATATTTTCATCCTTGGTTATAACTCATCCACCATCGTGGATGGCTATTAGTCTGAGTTTCTATCGATTGACAGGCTTAATGTGTGGGTCGTATAATTGAACTTATTTTTTCTTTTAAAAAAAGAAAATCACAAAATAATCTACAGAAATTCTTTCTACGTATATTTATGACTTGTACCGTGGGAATTTTCTTTATTTATTTGTTCCAAAAAGCATTGTACATTCCTCATCAGAAGTTGTACTTCTTCGTTGGCCTACAATTCGCAGGTTGCATCCGTGGCACGATCTTATTGGAGAGGCCGCGAACGACACGTATTTCTTGCAATAAAAAAAAAAAAAAAAAAGGAAATTATATGTAGCGGAGAAAGTATTAAAGGTATAATTAGGGATTCAATTGGAAAATCTTCCTAAATTACAACCACTGCTGTGTGGATCTTCAAGCTAGAATCTGCAATGGCGGAAACACCCGGAACTCAGCCTTCCACCTCATCTTCCGATCAATCCTATTCTCAGGATTCCCCTGAAAAGCAATCACAGGTCATTGTTTTCTGTAAATGCTCTTCTTTGATTGACAAATTCGATTTAGGGTTGCTGATATAGGTTTATGTAATAATATGTGCAAAGTAACGAGCGGACGCATCATTTTCTGTTACGATGTGTGTTTTGGCGATACATGGGTTTTTATATTTTTCATTTTCCCCTCGATTTTCCCTTTGTTGCTGAGTTGAGTGGTGAATATCATATAGAAAATTTATCTTTCTGAAATTCTCTTAGTGTGATCTTTTAAGTTCTGTGTTTTGCCAGTTATCTCAATTTTGTTTTCATATGCTTTTATATGTTCTGTAAGGATTCAATAGTTTTCAGCTGACAAACAGTGAAACTTGAGTTTGCTATCAATTCTTCTGGTGTGAATGTGATGTCTTCATATAGATTTTATTTTCTCTCATTCTTTTATAAATGTGAATCATGATGATCTCATCTTGGTTAATGGAACTTATTTGTCATAGAGGTTGAAATTTCTGGAGGACAATTACATTTTATGGGGCAAATAGAAAGGGAAATAACACACACACCCCAACCAACCCAAGAAAACCCTTAAATTTATTTGCATTGTTCACTCAATCTTAAATATCAAAGGAAAGTGATGCAAATTCCTTTTGGAGGTGATTGTTGGTGACTTGGTTTATAAGTTTATTAGGAAAGATAGACGTTATATAGGAAATTCATTTTTGCACATTGAAATGGTGTTGGAAATAAAAGGATAATATTTCGTTCCCAATCAAATTGTACCCTGTGCTATGGGGGTGGGCGTAAATTAAATATATACAACTAGATAGTGCATTATTACAAGATATGATGTAAAAATCAGATAATCCATAGGGCTATCCAAAAACTTCATATGGAGATGTTCTCATATATTTTGTATTTGATCTTGGAATAAATGCACATATAAAATAAACACAATTTTTCTTCTTTTAGTTGGTGAACTATAACTTGCATTATGCTATCCATCTAGTGCATTAAAAGTTTTAATGCTGTGTCATATGTTGGTATTCTGGTTGCTGGCACTGTTTTTATTATTATTATTTTTATAAGTATTAAAAGTTTTATTCATTAATAAAAATATTTGCAGTCCAGGAATAAGCCGTTCACTCTAGACTCTCGAAGAGCATGGCAAGCTCATTAAAATGCTAAACTTATAAATGATTGAAAAACAATAAATGAACTTATAAATTTTTCGCTTTGGTATTTATGTAGGTCATTGTTCACGCGACATAACAAATTCACAATTGTATTTGAAGTAGTTCAAATTTCTGTTGAACGGGAAAGACTTCAGGCTGAATGATTTAGCACAATCATATAAATGGCTGTCCCATTCATGGCCTTGTGTGGCAGACAACTTCCTAAAGTTAACAGTTTCTTTCCTTTTCCATTGGGAACTTATTTGGTTTCTACAGTTGTCTACAAAAACTGCTTTCGTCATCTTTCTACTCCACATGGTTCAGCAGAAACCCATCAACCCGAAGAATTCGTAGATTTTGGAAGGAAGCACGACGCTGATGTTGTCATTGCCAAAGTTCCTCCTGCCAAAAGTGAAGGTGAAGTCTTTCAATCTCTGGTGCATGATTTTGATTGCAACAATATACAGATCACACACAGCTTAATCGCGAGGTTGCTTCATCGTTTTCAGGATGATTGGAAATCTGCATTGGGTGTTTTTAGATGGGCGGAAACATGTTCAGGATATAAGCCCTCACTAGAATTGTATGATAAAATGGTAGACATATTGGGAAAGATGAAACAAATGGACAAAATGAAAGCATTTGTTGAGGAGATGCGTGACGACCATCTTGTATCTCTCAATACTGTGGCAAAGATGATGAGAAGATATTCTGGTGCAGGCCAATGGAAAGATGCTCTGAATACTTTTGAGGAGTTGGAAAAATTTGGATTGAAGAAGAATACTGAATCCATGAACTTGTTGCTTGATACTCTCTGCAAAGAGCGAAAAGTCGAGCAGGCACGTGCACTATTCTTGGAGATGAAGCCACACATTCCACCAGATGCTAACACTTACAACATATTTATCCATGGCTGGTGCAAAATAAGGAGGGTTGAGGAGGCACAATGGACAATCGAAGAGATGAAGGGGCAGGGTTTTCGCCCATGTGTCATCAGCTACTCTATAATTATCCACGCTTATTGTTCCCAAAGCAATTTCCACAGGGTTTATGAGCTTCTTGATGAAATGGAAGCACAAGGATGCTCTCCTAATGTTGTCACTTTCACCAATATTATGCATTCTCTGACTAGGTCCGGGGACATAGAGGAAGCCTTACAGATAGCTGAGAGAATGAAAGTAATGAACTGTAAACCTGATGCACAGTTCTACAATGCGTTGATACATACGCTGGGGAAGGGTGGCCGTCTTGAGGAGGCATTAAATATTTTCACAAAGGAAATGCCTGAGAATAAAATTTATCCCAATACATCTACTTACAATTCGATGATTGCCATGTTTTGCCATCACAGACAAGAGCAAAGGGCATTGGAATACCTAAGGAACTTAGAAAAATCACTGTACTGTAAACCCGATGTTCAGACATTCTATGCATTGCTGAAATTGTATTTTCGAGATGGGAAGCCAGATAAATGCATGATTCTGTTGGATGACATAGTTAAGAAGCACCATTTATGCCTTGACTTGGCAACGTACACTCTTTTAATCCATGGACTGTGCAGAGCAAATAAATGCGAGCGGGCGTACCAGCTATTCGGGGAAATGATAGGTCAAAACATAAAACCTAGATATCTAACATGTTCATTACTTTTGCAAGAAATCAAACAGAAGAACATGTATGATGCAGCTGTGATGATTGAAGGTTTCATGAAGAAAATGAAATCACTCTGAATGTAAGACTACTGGTAATTAATTTGTGCTAATAGTTCTCCTTTTTTTCCTGTCTTATATATGAGCCATCAAGACCTTTAACTAGCTGCACGGAAAATAACTGATATGTAATCTTAAACACGAATATGGGTAATATATTTGATAGGAAATATACAATATGTGCTCCATTTCCCCTGTAATGTTCATAAGTATGGTATACAATTTTTAATGCCGGAGTCAGTTGGCAGTTGCCACAAAGTTATCTGGTTTTCCTAAACAATCTCCAAGATATTCATTGCTTAGCTTATCGTATTATTAATTTTCTGAGATTGCCTTTAGGTCATGAGCATCTCTTCTTTTGCTAATTTGCTTCCGGAGTATGAACATTTCTCCTTTGTAAATGTAGGGAGGAAAGTGGTATCAAACTATTTGGTGGATATGTTGTCGAAGGATTAAGAACAGCCTTTTCGATCTGAGTATGAAGTCGGTTGGTGTAAAGAAACGGTGAATCACATGAGGATTGATAAGCATTAACATGATGTTGATGGAAATATCAAAAGCACCTGTGGTGGGACAGAGGACTTATCGCTATACCCCCGGGGATATATTTGATCTGTGTTTGCAGAATTATGGTGCTAAATTATATTCCTTTCTCACAGGGCAATAGATGATTATGTGGAGAAGAGGAACTAATTATATGAACAGTGGCTTTGTAATTTGATGTCTCTTGTGTTGATTTGACAATGTTAGGTGGTTATAATGTTCTGCCAACATTGATTATTAAGTTAATCGTGTATTTTTTGTTGTATCTTATCCTTAGGTAATATAAATATTCATCTTAAAGAAGAATTTGTATTAAGATTTGTACGGCTATGAATGTTTTGAGAGAGTTTTTATAAGAAGATTTATAACTTGTGATGTAATTAACTCTAATTCTACCTTCAATAATTATATTTGTCTTTGCAAGAATCTAATGACAAGTTTTTATCTTGTTCTTAGTTCTGTTTATCGTAATGTCAATCTTTTGATACACAATTTAGTCAGAGTGTCTATCGACTGACAGCCCTAATGTGCGGGTTAAAATTCCAAATCTTGTGATGACTTTTCGATATCATTTGCACTTGCAATTAACTTATTTTTGCTCTTGAAAAAAATCACAAAATAATTTACGGAAATTCCTTCCACGTATATTTATGACGTGTACTGTGAGAGATTTTCTTTATTTATTTGTTCCGAAAAGCATTGTACATTCCACATCAGAAGTTGTACTTCTTCGTGGGCTTGAAATTCGAAGTTTGCATCCGTGGCACGATCTTATTGGAGAGGCCGCGAACGACACGTATTTCTTGCAATCAAAAAATAAATAAAAAAGGAAATTATATGTAGCGGAGAAAGTATTAAAGGTATAATTAGGGATTCAATTGGAAAATCTTCCTAAATTACAACCACTGCTGTGTGGATCTTCAAGCTAGAATCTGCAATGGCGGAAACACCCGGAACTCAGCCTTCCACCTCATCTTCCGATCAATCCTATTCTCAGGATTCCCCTGAAAAGCAATCACAGGTCATTGTTTTCTGTAAATGCTCTTCTTTGATTGACAAATTCGATTTAGGGCTGCTGATATAGGTTTATGTAATAATATGTGCAAAGTAACGAGCGGACGCATCATTTTCTGTTACGATGTGTGTTTTGGCGATACATGGGTTTTTATATATTTCATTTTCCCCTCGATTTTCCCTTTGTTGCTGAGTTGAGTGGTGAATATCATATAGAAAATTTATCTTTCTGAAATTCTCTTAGTGTGATCTTTTAAGTTCTGTGTTTTGCCAGTTATCTCAATTTTGTTTTCATATGCTTTTATATGTTCTGTAAGGATTCAATAGTTTTCAGCTGACAAACAGTGAAACTTGAGTTTGCTATCAATTCTTTTGGTGTGAATGTGATGTCTTCATATAGATTTTATTTTCTCTCATTCTTTTATAAATGTGAATCATGATGATCTCATCTTGGTTAATGGAACTTATTTGTCATAGAGGTTGAAATTTCTGGAGGACAATTACATTTTATGGGGCAAATAGAAAGGGAAATAACACACACACCCCAACCAACCAAAGAAAACCCTTAAATTTATTTGCATTGTTCACTCAATCTTAAATATCAAAGGAAAGAGATGCAAATTCCTTTTGGAGGTGATTGTTGGTGACTTGGTTTATAAGTGTATTAGGAAAGATAGACGTTATATAGGAAATTCATTTTTGCACATTGAAATGGTGTTGGAAATAAAAGGATAATATTTCATTCCCAATCAAATTGTACCCTGTGCTATGGGGGTGTGCGTAAATTAAATATATACAACTAGATAGTGCATTATTACAAGATATGATGTGAAAAATCAGATAATCCATAGGGCTATCTAAAAACTTCATATGGAGATGTTCTCATATATTTTGTATTTGATCTTGGAATAAATGCACATATAAAATAAACACAATTTTTCTTCTTTTAGTTGGTGAACTATAACTTGCATTATGCTATCCATCTAGTGCATTAAAAGAGGTGCTTGCATGAGTTATTGAGAGAGATTCAGTATACATTTTTATTGGGTCAAATTTGGTGTTCCTAGTTGTATAACTGATCATGGATAATGGATTAATCATTCAAAAGCTCAGATCATTGAAGTCTCACAATCAGGATAATACAGTGCCTATGATATTATGATCAGCAGTCAGCAGGGTTTGGATATTAAAAACTTGTGCATCAATGTTATATTATCCGGAAAATAAAAAATGATAGATTAAATCTTGTCAGTAACTTTACAATTAGAAAAATATTATTTACCTGTTCATGGTGATTGGTGAACTAATTCATGGATTTTCTTCTTATAAGGATCAGGGTGGCAAGTTAAGAAACCAAATTAATTGAGCTCTGAACATAGAATTATTATAGTCTACCCAAGTAATATAAAACCTTTTCCTGGTAAACATTTGAAGTATTTAGTAAATGATGTTGCCAACTCTGTATAGGAAATAAAATAGAATCAGCCTCAATTTTAAACTTAATAAATGCACAGACTTTGCCAGATCTCCCTTTCTTTTAAGCGAACGTATACAATACATTAATGTTTTGAGCAACCTGGTTGCACGATTGGAAAGGGCAGATTAATGCTACATAACTTTATAGTTCTCTAGTAAAGATAAAATATAATACTGTGTGACGATTTTTTCGTCCTTTAGGGTATGTTTGTTTCGCGACTAGCCCGGCGGAACTTTGGACTCTGCAATCCCCAAACCCATGTTTATTTAGGGACTCAAAATAAATTTTTGAAATCCTATTAAACCCAACTCTACTACACCCTATAAAAATCTACTTCATTACCTACTACTCACTTTCTTTTTTATTCTCCCAACAGCACTCACATCTCATAATTATATATTTTAATCACTTAAATAATACTCCCTCCATTCCAGTTTTATTTTTCCGTTTGACTTTACATGGAGTTTAATGCGAGAGTTGAATTGTAGTATTTAAATGAATAAAGTAGTTTTTTGTGAGGTTAAGTTTAAAAAGGTGAATGCACTTTATTTCTATTTTGGGATATGGGAAAATAAAATTGGGACGGACCAGTTTGGCAAATGGGAAAATAAAACTGGGACGGAGGGAGTATAATATCAATCACTTTTTCATATGAGATTTGACATAAAACAACAATTTCACCCTATCTAAATCTCACAACAAACATACATTATAACTATTCATCAAGATTATCAAATATGTCCGGAATTTCCCGCATCCACTATAATCCCATAACAAACATACCCTTACATATTCTGATATAATCCCTTTATATGCTGTTACAGGTGTCAACGTCTAATGGGTTAAAATCACAGAGTGGAGGTAGTCCGATTTTCCCGATCATGTATCCTGCTCTTGTTCCTGCATTATTCCCTCCTCAGCAGCACCAGGAACAGATGAATCATGGGCCTGGTCTATATGCTGTTCCAGTTCATCCATACATGCAATCTATTGCTGGGTTTCCTTCTAACACACTTATCCCTTTTACCTACAACTTACCTACGTAAGTGCTTCCAAACTTTGTCACAATTATTAATAAATTATATTCACCTGAATTTTCTTTTTATATTCTTATCGCTGTTAACTGATTTAAGGGTTTTCCTTTTTTATTCGTCTTTTGTAAAGTAATATGCTGGCTTGGAGATTATTATTGATTATTCACTTTCCTATAAGATCCCTATGAAATTGGCATACTTGTCTTATGAGACGTATGGATAATATTCTTGTTTGTCAATTGACTGTTAATGTGTGCTGTTCTGCCATTGGAATCTGACTATTTGCCCCTAGTCGTTTTTAGAGTTTACAACATTTTAAAATAAATTTCTTAAGTTTTTAGATAAATTAAGATCCTGAAGCTCCTAAGTAGTGACAATTCTGTAATTGAAATAATCAAATATAAAGTGGTTTCTTAAAATAAGTTATTACTTCAATAGTAAGTTGGGTTCCTTACTTTTTTGTAAAACAAAGCTTATAATTGTGTCGAGAGCTTATAAAAAAATATTGTTTTAAAAAAAACAAAAACAAAACTCATTACAGGAACTTTAATCTTATAAGCACTCAAACATCTTATAAAATTTTGTGATGAGCTTATAAACCCTACCAAAAGCTCTCTTAGTAAAGTTAGCTTTGCTTATCCAAGAATGTGAGTGTTAGATGTGTTTTTCAGATTAAACAAATAATGATCCATGTTATTGAAATTTTCATTGACTAGACCATCTTTTTTCTCCTATTTTTCTATTTGGATTTTTTGGCATTGTTAATTCCTGTGCTTTATTCAGTGAGCGAAGTCCTGAGATGAGGGAGGCGGGTAGTGAACAGGGACAACCAGGCGAGCACCCATTACAGCAGCAAGCTGCAGCTCAAAGACAAATTGTAGTTCGTAGATTTCAAATCGCTATTCAGCTTGATTTAATGCTCATCTTAAAGCTGGTCGCGGTGATTTTCTTGTTTAACCAAGATGGATCTAGACAAAGGCTCACTCTCCTTGTGTTTTTTGCTTCACTTATTTACTTGTACGTGGTTAAGATTAATTTATCGTCTTTTGCAATGTATACTTTTCGTAGTTTGAAAAAAAAAATCTTATTTTCTGTACGTCCTTGAGTTAAAAATGGTGGTACTCAAAGCTTATTGCCTTGCTTATTCTTGTCGGTTGATACAGATACCAAACTGGAGCCCTTGCACCTGTGATTAGATGGCTTTCACAAGGAATGCGGAGAGCGGCTGCACCTCCCGAACCACCCAGGCCTGCTGCTAGGGCAGACAATATACCTGCTGTTGGGGGAGAAGGAAATGAAAATGCCATCTTAGCAGGTAAGATTCTTGAGCTCATTTTAAGTGCATTAAAAGCCTTGAAAATGCTTGAGTATGTTTTTGGTCTATAGGAGGATTGGTAAAATCCTGATTGAGAAATTCTAGAATTTAAAATTTTGAATTTTATTTTTGCGTATGTTTGGTTGATGCGATGTAGCAGGTAGGAATTAAGAAAAATATAGTGAAAAAGTAAGTGACAGTGAGATTATTATGTTGTGAAAAATAAATGTGTATGTTATTGGGAAAATGGAAAGTATGACAAAGAATGTAAGAGAGCATAGGTCTTATAAGTTAGGATTATGATGAATTTTTTAAATATAACTTGCATAATTCTACAAACAAACATGCATTAGGATTTTGGAAGTAAGATCTTGCGCTAATCCAGGAACTTTGAAACAAACAACTCTAAGAATCAGTTCTGTAAATACACTATGTATGTATGTATGTATGTATGTATGTATACCTAATCATTCCAAAAATATTGATTTTTAAAGCTTCAAAATCGTCTACATGTGCCTTACTTTTCTAGAGTAAATTTATTTCCAATGGGACTCTTCACTTTCAAGTACTGTGGGTGTCAACAAATTACTTTTCTAGAGTAAATTTATTTCCAATGGGACTCTTCACTTTCAAGTACTGTGGGTGTCAACAAATTACTTTTCTAGAGTAAATTTATTTCCAATGGGACTCTTCACTTTCAAGTACTGTGGGTGTCAACAAATCTACCAGTCTCTAAAATAAAAATACTATTATAATGTCTAGTAAATTTATATCTGTATTCTCCCCTTTCTACTTGAAAACTAGTTACTTACATATGAAATTCTTTTCAATCGACCGAAGGGGGACCTATTCAAGTCTTTTCCTTCCACATTGTATCCCATTATAGCACTAGTGCGTCATACTAAGATTAAACTGAGAATACTTCCACATGTTTAGCAGTTCATTGTTATACTTCCGTGCTCCTTTTTTTTTCCTGAAACAAATATAATATGATGTAATTGTCATTCAGTACTACATTCTAAAAAGATATATGTATCTGACCATTGCAGGGGGCGAAGCTATCGGTGAGAATGAGAACCATCAAGTTGATGATGGGAATAGGGGTATTGAGAACGAGCATGGCGAAGAAGCAAGGCAGGGTGAGGCTGGGAATCGATTGTGGGTAATCGTGAAGGAAATCCAAATGATAGTCTTTGGTTTCATTACTTCACTTCTTCCTGGCTTTCATAACATAGACTAGGCTGTACATAACCTTAAAGTATATTGGCTGTTGAGTCAAACAGGCACTGGAAGAAAGGAGTGCTTGGGAGGTATCGGAGTAGTATAGAAAACTTGAGTTGATTATGATATAATTAAATATTATTTAAAGATTTATAAAGTCGTGTTAATGACATTATGTATGCTAAATTTTTATACTATTGTTGTGCAATAGTATAAAAATGTGATTATGACTTGCAATTTGCAAAAGTGTGAATTTTTGCTATTCTCAACGCCTCGTTTAATTTGCTTGGGATGTTCCTATTTGCAGATTTATTTTTTGAATACGAGTCATGTTTCTTTGACTTTTTCTATTTATCGATCAAAAGAGTATATGGTTTACCAAAATACGGAATTTAATTTTTTGGGTCCAGGTAAAATAAAGTTAATTTCATCAAGCAAAATGAGTGAGTAGCTATTTGTGTAATATGTATCCTTGAACTTAAGATACCCATGTGGTTGCATAACGAAGCAAAATCATACAAACCCAGGAAGAAAATGTGCTAGGTTCATCGCAAAATGCTGTAAATTTTCAGGTATTGCCAATGTATTACGGAAAATCTGCCATTCTTTGAAGGGTGCCAAAACCAAAATAGGTGTGTCAACACTGTAGTATTCTTGAAAGATCAAATCAGACTTCCAGGTTTCGAGCTGAAATCAAGCATCATGTCTTAGTGAGCTTCCAAGAAGCTGCCAGCAAGTACCAATGGAGTTGGAACCAAAATTGTTTTGACAAGTAGCCAATTCCAAGCCCCACTTCCTCTGTCCCCATTAACACCAAGGGAAAAACGAAACAAACGATCAATAAACGACGGGCCACAAACAAAACATCACCATATGAAAAATTCTTATAATCACAGATTTCCTCTCTCGCTCAACATCCCTACACTACTATAAGTATACATGATTATCACCTATCTCACTAGACTCTACTACAAGAGCATATGAGAAAAAAATTAACGAGAATCAAATACATAACTAAAGTGTATTAACTGGTGCACATGTAACGAAAACACCTAGGCTTCTTAAATAGCATTAGGAAGTCTCATCCCTTTTTTTTTATTTTACCAAAACCGAAGTCCAACATTCCTTTTACTCGTACAAAGCGTCTCCCATAAAGACCAGCGAATTTTTCCTAGATTGGTCACCTTCGTTCCACCATAATTTCCTGATAGAAGTCTCAAGATCCGAAATGAAACCATCTATGAGCTTAAAGCAAGACATCACTTTTAATTATAACTGAATGTGCTTGTCCTTCTACCCACAAATTCCGTCAGTGAGTTAAACACCTCTAACTTATTCTGCCCCACAACTGAAGGAATCCCAAGATACTTCTGATGGTCCAGGATCTGAAAAACATCACAAATAGCGTGCATGGTAGCTTGATTGGTGTAGGGACTAAATAGAATTCCAAATTTATCATAGTTGTTACGTTGACCAAACGCCTGAGTTTCATTCAGAGTTGCAGATCGGAAAATGAGGGTATCGTCTGCAAAGAAAAAATGTGTGCTAGTCCTGCAAGTTACATGAAAAATACCTCCAAACAAATAATAAAGAGGTACCCTGACGCAGGGCTCTTTGTGGAACAAGATTCCCAAATGCAGCCTCTTTTAGCAAGAACGAGGATTCATAGATGAGAAAATTTTCATTCAACCTTATCAAAAGATTTACTCATGTCTAGCTGAGTACTGTTTCCCTATTGGCCTGCACTTAAGAGAATGATGTGTCTCCTATGCAACAAGAATATTGTCAGTGGTAAGTTTTCCGGGCACAATAGCTGAGTTTCCGAAATAATAAATGGCAAGACGTGCCTAACCCTATTAGCAATCACTTTTGTAGCCAATTTAAAAAATGACATTGCAAAGCGAAATAGGACAAAACTGAGAAACATCATCAGGTTTTTTTGATTGAGGAAATTAAGAACAAAAGAAACAACATCCACACCAACAGTGCGCCATAAAATTTACGAAAGAAAACCAGACTCATACCATCTAGACCAGGACTCTTATAAGGATGCACCTGCATGAGAACCCACAAGATTCCGTTGTTCGTGTAGGGCTGCAGCAGCAAGGCAGTGCTAGAGTCAATAAGGCATTTCTGAATCCTTCGAAGGCGATTAGAGCTTTAATCATATGTAACAATTATATTCTCTCTTTCTCTCAAACAAATGAAAGCATACAGATAGGTGCTATCCACATTGTCATTAAGAGAACAACTCATTGTGATTATTAGAATTAAGAAAAATAGGTCGAGAAATGTGAGTTCAGAAATATGAAAACTGAACAATGGTAGAGACCAAGGACATACCAAAATCATAATCAATTTATTGTAAGTAATGTTCTCATTTGATTAAATCTATATATATATATATACAACGAGCATCTACTGATACATATAATAAATCTGCATACATACATCAAAATTACAAGAAGCCACATTTATTATTGCTACTCCAGAAATAAAAAATTATAAAATGGGCATCACATCTCAGAGAGAAGATTGCTGATTTTTCTAAGCTCTTTGAGCGCCGCCACAGCTGTGACTTGTCCTTTCCCAACGAACCCGTTCTTCGAGAAGTTTTCGGGCACGCCTGTTTGACCCCGATCCTGCTGGAAAACAGATTCAATCACCTGCAACCCCAAAATGAACAGGTTAGAAGGAGTTGAAGCTTAAGATCAAGCTATAGAAACAGTTTCTTTAATCACTTATTTCCAAAAGCTGTGGGGAGAAGCTTTTGAAAATTAGTGATTCTTCACTTTTTCTTGAGTATGCATAAAACCTCCTAAATCTATAATCAAAGAATTGAGAATTATCATTGCTATAAGAGAGTGATGTCAGCTTTGCTTGCTACAGTACCAAACCAGATCAACATCCCCATTAGATACTTGCAGACAAAATAAACTTTATGTTTTTCAACTAAATATGAACCTTTATTTTTAAGATTATTAATCTAGCATGTCACAACCAAGGTGTTTTACTGGAAGAAACACTTGAGGCACTATTTGGTTTCAATTCGATATTTGTTTATTTTTTCGACAATAGAATGTGTTGTTTCTTATTTTTTTGTAAATATTATTTTCATCGAAATGGTAATTATTTTGAATGCCACTAGCCACAACGAAACAAAATTCACAAGACATCTACAGTTGCAAATGTTCTTCGTTAACCATTGCAAATCAATAAAGAAAAACTTTACAAAAATAAAAATAAAAACTGTGTCCTAAGATTATCACTTAAGTTTTTCCAACAAAACATCCAAAATACATGTTTGTTTACAATGCATTTTTCCGACCCACTACTAAAATTCATTCTCCTATAAAACCAAATTTCTTGCTGCATATCAACCTCCAATTTCCAATATACCACAATTATAATATATTAAGAATTTTGAGTGATTGAATTGGCTAAACTAGCAGACACATCATGACCCTTTAAATTGTATTCCATTCAAAAATAAAGAAAATATAGCAGCTACACATTAACTAGTTTTATAAAAAAAAGTCAGTTCGCCATGGTTTATTAAACTAAAATAAAGGAATATGCAATCAAATTATGGTACCATTATTAACTAACCAATTCATTAAAGCACCAGGAATCAGTCTAGTACCTGAATGTTCTCGAGCATGGATTGACCAAGATGCCTCAAGCTAACCATCAAATTTTGGTCGACCGTCTCCCCTTTGCTGGTCCCTGAAGAGACATCACACCCATCAACGGTAGAAACCCCTGCAGCATTATTGTGATCACATTCACCGATTGAATTTTTAGCAGCTTCAGACACAACTACTTTTTCAGACGTCCCCTCATTAGCGTTTCGCCCAAACTTAAACAACCACTGAAATTTACCAGAGACACTCCTTCTATCCTTCATGCTTGTCACTGATTTTCCAGTTGAATCATCATTTTGGATACCTTTTGTGGCTGATTTTCTTATTGAATCATCAGTTTGGATGCCTTTTGTGGCTGATTTTCCTATTGAATCATCATTTTGAATACCCTTTGAAGGGAGAGGGGAGCACTGAGGGTTAGTTCCACATGATTCAACATCGTTTTCATAAACTGATGAGTTTGATGCAACACTACTACTTTCTGAATCGTGTTCTTGATCAGTATTATCCCCATGGATAGAACTGGGCGTATTGGAGAAATCAGGAGAATTTTCTACGCTCACATCATTTTCATCTTGTTCGTTAACCTCAACTGGATCCCGATGCTCCACATCTTCATTACACCCCGTATTTTCTTCGTTGGCATCCGCCCCAAGCTGGCGAGCCAGATCATCCAACAAACTTCTCCTAACAGATGGATCAGAACGTTTAGTTCTTACATTTTTGGTTGCTGGAGATGGATCAGATTCAGTCCTAGAAAGACGGAGTTTTACTCTCTCGGACCAGCCCTTCCTTATGCTGGGAACTTTTTCTTCTTGCTTGTTTTCTTCTTCTTTGTGCATATCTCTCCACTTCTCTTCCCAGTAGCTCTCCGGTACCACATTGAGAGGAGTTCTGGGAGAGGTTCCATCTAGAGAAAGGGTATGTCCCCTAGTTACCACAGGCTTCCTCCCATCATACATGCCTGGATGAACAAGCAACGAACTGGAGTTGTTCACATTAATTGCCAGAGGTTGCAAGGATTTGGCCTTTGTCACGAGCTTCGCAAGTTTTACATCATCTGGAAAATTCAACAATCTCTGAAGACAAGCAGTAGCATTCTCAGTGGCAAGCAATGAAGACCTCAAGTTGAGAATCATTGAAACTGCAAAAGCTGAAATGAATGCTCCCCTGGGTGAATCGATGACTCCAAAGCTGGACTCTGCATCATTATCAGCTGCTTTCACAGACCTTGTATTATCACAAGCAAAAATTTCGTCCCAGATTCCCAGAAGGTCTTCTAGGGAAAATTCACGACCAAATAATACCCTTAGCCAACGCAAAGAGAAGTATTGGGGTTCAACCCCTAGTTCAACAAGATGAGAATGAAGAGACGAATCAACAACAGAAAGGAGATGGTACATTGCAGCAGAAGCTTCGATGACGGGGGGGAACATGGTATGTGAACTACGATAAGGAGATGGTGAGAAAAACTCTGCCATGGCAACAACACCCCCAGCCCCACTCATCAAAGCATCGAACATGGAGTAAGCATCATGTTCCATAAATTTCTCTGATAAGACAATACCAAGTTCACCTTCTGCTCCATAGGCATCACTTAGTAAGATAATGGTTTGTACCAGTGGTTCAACTTCAGTGGCATTACTAGCTTTCACAGACTTTTTTTCAAATTCGCTGGGATCTTCTGAGAATTTCTTAAAATCAAATTTATATGTGAAATCATTTTCATGAAATGAAAAGCCATCAAATTTATCAACGAAGTGGTCTTCATAAGCTTTTCTCACTTCTGAGAGACGTTCCACATCAACATGAAGAACATACAACAGTGGAGCTAAGAGTTCGTGCATCCCTGTCCATATAAACAAAATTATAAGTACGCTAAACTGAGAAATTATATATTCTTCTATAACTCATGAGAAAATAATGATGCCTATACATGCAGGGTTTTATAAAAGATGAAACCTTCCAGAATCAGAAACAAGGAATGAGTTTTGGATCTTATAACAAATAGAAGCAGTCCTAAATATTTAATATCTGTTACTCCTATTTTATGTAGTGATGACAGAAAAAGTGTAGATGATCCAAAAAAGGAAATAGAGAATCAGTTTGATTTCCATTTAATTTTGACTCTTTTACTTTTAAAATATTCAACCTCAAAAGAATTTAGCCCGAAAATGTAGGTTAAAGTAGTCTAATAGTAGTAAGTCAGTCTGCAGAACACTGGAAATGGCTTTAGACTGAGGCAACCTCCTCATCATTCCATAAGAACATAAAATGAGCTTCTTCGGTATCATGTATACAAAGACATAAAATAAAAAATAAAAAATGTTAACATTTTGTACCTTGTCTGTAGCCATACTCTGGGTGACTAAGGCACCAAAGCAATAATATTCGTCGTAGCATGCCTTGGCATCCACTTGTCTGGAAATAGCTGCCTCTCTCAGGGTACAAGCGTGTCAAATCTTGATCAACCATTCTCTCCAGTTCAGCATTTCTGAAGAATCGACCCCACATGCTGTCTATAAGACAAAAGAAAGGGCTTAAGGAACTACATAAATAAGAATGTAAAAGTTTTGGTGAGGAGATAAAAAAACACAAGAAGATTTGAAAGGACGGAGAGTTGGAAAGTCATTTGGTAATGAATACAATCCGTCAAATGCCCAAAACAGAAAATGTGACCTGGGTTTTGAGACAGAGGATTGTCAATGGTGAGATCAGGAGAACTACTTCCATCTTTTGGCACATGTGGATCAACCAGAAGTTGTCTCCTCAATGCAGCATACCTGTATAAGCCACATTCCATATAAATAAAACACTGAGTATAGATACACTAATGCAATACTCTATGCCTCAATGAAAGCTGAAATCAATGTGTTAAATTATACTCAAAATTGAAAAACTTGTAATGTAGAGCTTCACCTTTTTTGACAAAGTTTCATACCGTATTGGGATTGCTTTCTAACACTAGAACAAGTATGAACAACCAACTGATGAAAGAACCAGTTTTAAATTATACCGATCTAAGCTTCTTGGAAACTAATGACGAGGAAAAAATCTCAATTTTACCACCGACAAATTAATACAATCATATCCCTATCATATAATAATATAAATAAAGCACAAATTGTCTGCCCTTGAAAGAAATATAGAAGTTGAGATGCAAATTTCCATGAAGACTTCTTCAAACCTGGAAAGTACATCTAATTCTGCTAATCTCAAGTTATGAAACATGGAGTGCGATGGAGACAAAAGACATATGAAGGGAGAAACTAAATCAGGAAACTTCTTAACGGTTATAATGCGAAGAACATACGCGTAAAATTCATCCTAGATAAAGCGTAAAAGTATTAATACCTTCTACGAGCATTGGCGTTAACCCGGCGAAGATCATCGACGGACGCAGAAGGAGAAGATGGTAAAATCCCCAAATCTATGCGCCATTGGACCCCTCTCAGATCACCAAAACGACGTGAATCTACTGAACATGATACCGTTTCAGGCATTGCAATTTCAATTTTCTTACTTTTTTGCAGAGTTTTATTTTAACCTTCCTCTCTTTTCTTTCCCTTAAATCCAGCTAAAATTCTCGCATACCCATGATAACAAATCCCTTCAAAATGGTTTTCATATAATCAGAAATAATAATACAATATCTAGAGACCTACTTCTAGATTTATGATCAGAAGCTGCGAAATTTCTACAATTTGTCGTAATTTGCGAGGACCAAGTTGCCCTAAAATATCAAAACTGCCTATTTTTGCAAAAAGAATAGATTTTCGCAGATCCTTTTGGATGAAAACGGGGGTTGGGTGGGTGGATAGGCTTTTTTAGGCTGAAAAAAAATCAGGAATTAATGGCAGTGAGTGCGCGATTGAGAAAAGATCAAAATCTGGTGAGATTTTCAAAAATTGCCCAATTCCAGGCAAAGGTTTTGGGTCAAAAAATGGAGAAAATAGAATGAAATGCAGAAATCTAGAGAGAGAAATTGTAGGTGGATGGAGAAGAGATAGAATTGTAGAGAGAGAAAGTTAATAAAGAATTACTGATTTTGGGTCTTATCTAACCAACCAATGAACGCTCCATTTCTTCTCTTTTCTCATTGCCATTGCCTAGCTTCATAATTGACATAGACACGCAGAGAGAGAAAGATGAGAGAGAGATAATAATTATAATTAAAAATAGATGTGGTTTATTGTCGTGTAGAAAATTCTTCAGTGGAGAAAAAGCAAAGTCTGGAATAAAATTGTGTCCCTAATCGGGTCGGGTCATCCTATCTAACATTTCTTCCATTTAGTATGAGTTGGTATTAACTATTTTTACCGTAACTAATACTTGTAAATTGTAATAAAGTAATTAATATTGTAATACTCTTTAATAAAATAAATAATACATTTTAATTAATATTTACAATAACTAATACTATTTTATAGTATAATTAACACCTTTAATGAAACAACTAATACATCCACGCACGATTTTGCCTCACCTTCTATTTTTAAGATAATTTTGTTTTAGTTTAAATCAACCGGTTATGTTGTGAAATTTACATTTTGGGAGTATCATTTAGTAATATTAATTATTTCAATAAAAATATAGAAGTATGAGTAGTTCTAGGGTGCATCCAAGTGCATAGCATGCACTTGGAATTTGCACCCTAATTTAAAATCAATTTTGACCAGAATAGCGGGTCGGGCAACCCGACTTAAATTCGCGGGTCAAACGACCCGTCACAAACAGGACGATATTATGAGCATTGTTTCTAGGGAACTTAGAACAGCTTCTCTCCATTTGAAACAGGGCTTTTCCCGAACTGGCATTAAATCAAATAGATTGCGTGCAAATGAGCTAGGTCGAATCTGTTCTTTTCTGGACGGATCTCGCCGCGGGAACTCCAGTGAATGCTCTTCTGAGCAGGGTTCCTTAGAGTTTATCTTATCTGAAAAGGAAATCCGATTAGATAAAGAAGTCAATCCCCAGACAAGGATTATATCTCCTTTTTAAAAAAAATGGCTGAACTGCAAACTCCATCATTGACATTCAACCCCTACGGCGGTAGAATGGCCGAAATTCCTCCGTCGGAGAAGCCTTTCCCACATCGCGCCGGAGTCCTCGCTAAACTCCAGTACGCGGCGAATTGGAACGAAGGCGGTGAGGCAGTGGCGAACTGTTACCTAAAATTGACCGATTATAGAAGGATGGGCAGGGAAGAAATCCCTATCACTCGCTTTTAGTTAACTCAACCAACTGTCGTCCTCATTATTCATCTATAAATAAGTGGATCAATCATTTGTAAAAGCAAGAAAAATGGAGTCTTCATTCAGGTCGGATATACTCAAAGGCCAAGTTGCTCTGCTCACCGGAGGCGGCTCTGGCATCGGCTTCGAGATCTCCACTCAGTTGGGAATGCATGGCGCCTCCACCGCAGTCATGGGCCGCCGCAGGAGCGTCTTGGACGATGCCGTTTCAACCCTCAATTCCCTCGGCATCCCCGTAAACCTTCATTTTCTGCCCTAAATACTTGAGTTGTGCTCACTCTATCTACATATTCAATTGATTGAATGTAGTCTTTTAGTTTTAATGTTTGTTTCAATCTCAATTTCAGTAATCTCATATGTTGATAGATAGAGTTTTATTTTGGGATATTACATTGCATGTTTAATTGTTCAGCTACCTAGTCTTTACTGCTTGTTTGCATCCATCTCAATTTCGGTAATATTGATTTGCTTGATCAGAAAGGATATGCTGATTCAGTTTTATTTGGGGGAGTCTATATCTAGAGCATATGTGTTCTTATTTTTTTAATAATAGTTCATTTTTACTTTTAATTCTACTGAGTGTTATTCTTGATGCTTTTAAGAAACAATTCTTCTATAATTTGGGTATTGGTGATTATAATTTGGGGTATTGGTGATATAATTTGGGGGTATTGGTAATTATAACTTGGGGTATTGGTGATTATAACTTGGGGTATTGATAATTATAACTTGGGGTATTGGTGATTATAACTTGGGGTATTGGTAATTATAACTTGGGGTATTGATGATATAACTTGGGGTATTGGTTATTACAACTTGGGGTATTGGTGATTATATCCTGGGGTATTGGTTATTACAACTTGGGGTATTGATGATTATTAGGGGTGAAAACGGATCGGATACGGACTGATAGTGCTTATACCGTATCCTAAACCATATTTTTTTCTCGAATTCGGAGTCAGATACGGAAAAGCCGAATTCAGATGCGAATTCAGAATATTCGGTATACGGATACGGGACGGATATCAGACGAATCCGGGCCGAATTCGAATAACTATAACCGGATAATATATTTCATACGAAAATCATCAAAATGTGATTGAAACACATAAAAAATATAATCAAAACTCAAGCATGAATAAAACAATCAACAAACTGCTCATAAGTCAAAGAATCATCCACTCATGAAAATATTAAACTATACACAACATACATACATTTCTTTTAGAAGAGGAGAGGGCGTTTGGAATTTGGTTTTGGTTAGATATTAGAATTTAGAAGGGGAGTGATATTTTATTGTAATATATATAATATATTATATTAATATAAAATAAAATATATTAGAAAATATGGATATCCGGATTTATTATCCGATAAAATATGGGAAAACTCGAATACGGTCGGATATTATGTATTCCGAATCCGATTCCGAATCCGAAGTCAACTACCCGTATCCGATTCCATATCCGCTCGGATACTAGTTTTTTATACCGAATTCGATATCGACCGGATACGGCTCCGGATCGGTCGGGAAATATCTGATCCGTTTTCACCCCTAATGATTATGATTTGGGGTATTGATAATATAACTTCGGGTATTGGTGATATAACTTCGGGTATAGGTCCGAAGCGTGCGCGTCCATTTGCGACCCTGTTTGTTGCTAGACCCGCGAATTTTGGTCGGGTTGGGCCTAACCCGCGAGTTTTTATTGGATCTTAATTGGTCAAAATTAATTTCAAATTAGAATCAAAATTCCAAGTGCATATTATGCACTTGGATGCACCCTAGAATTTGTGTAGAAATATAGGTATGATAACAATATTGTATATTCAAAACACCTAATAAAATTTTGATTCGTACGATGGGATCAATTTATAAGAGATTTACCCAATGTAGTTTGTGCGATGAAATAAAGTAATGTTTTAAAAGAAGTATGATTATATTTTTTGTGCATCATGTGTATTGTGCAATTCAAATGTATTTTTAAACTATTAAGGTTGTTTTCACTGAACGATTAAGGTTGTTTACGCTGAACAATTATATTTTGAAAACTGTAATTGTTCAGTATAAACAGTTTTAACTATTCAATAAAATTAACCTTAATTGTTTAAAAATACATTTGAATTACACTATGTATTTGGTGCATACAAGATCTTGACAAAATGTATATGATAAAAAAATGTTTTTTTAACTAAAAAGTTGTTACCCCTTTATGTTTGAGAATAATTGTAAAGGAAGTCTTGAATTGTAGAATTTGCTTTGTTTGCGTGTTACTCTAATTATGTTAATTTGTAACCCGTTATAGGTGTTTGCTTTTTGCATAATTTATCTACTATCATAGTGAATGTATCATACCAAATTCTTCGATTAAAGGTTTTCTTTACAATAATATTATGTTAATGGAAATTGGATTTATCATATATATATATATATATATATATATATATATATATATATATATATATGAGTCTGTATAGAGTGAAATTAATAATTGATTTATGTTGGACCAAAATTAATAGTTTTTCTCTCTTATTTATTTACTGATCTTTTCTTTTTATACTGAAATAAAAAATAAAAAACCAAATCTGCTTTTTTTTTTTTTTTTTTGTTTATTATTTAATAAATTTTGATGTAGAGTGTCTCTTGATTTAGAGTGTCATAAGTAGAGACACCATAATTATGCTGAATGTATTTTCTTCAATCAAATCAGTATGTTGAATAATGAAGGTCTCGAGAAGATACGAAGTTGAGAGATCGTAATTAAAAAATTGGAGTAATTAACAATGCTAAGAATTTAACTTATTATGTAAGTTAATTTTAATTAAAATAGTAATAATTTAGTTTTGAGTACAACTATTCAAACCTCAAAATTCTCTAAATCTACCCCACCTACTAAACATACCCCATTAAAATTTAAAAAATCAACATATATTACTAAACGTACCCTACTTCATTCCTATAATATCCTTCCTCCATTAACATTCCCACAATTCCATTAAATCCACATCACTTACTAAAAATTCTCATCATTCCATATTCTCAATTAAATCATTCATTTTTTACTTTTTATTTTTTTTTCATATTCTTTGGTTTTAATAAAAAAAATTAAATATATATTGAAAAAACTATATAATAATTAACTAAATCTTCTAAATAAGTATTTATCAAAATAAATATCTTAAAGAATATTAAAAAAATAAAATAAATATAAAGACAATTTTAATAATCGATTAAATTGTATAATATATTTAAATAAAAAAAATTAAAAGTAAATTTGACAATTATTTTAAAATAATTCAGAAAATAAAAAAAAATTTAAAAAAATTTAGTTAATTTTTTAAAAATCATTTAAACATAAATAAAATTTGAAAAAAATTAAATAATAAAAAAATCTAAAAAATCAATTAAAATGAAAATTTGAAAAATAAAATAACTACATAAATATAAGAAAATATCTAAATCTAAACAAATTAAATTTAAAAAAGAATAAAAAAATATTCAAAAAGGAAAAGGCTAAAGATAAATAAAATCAGAAAAATATTTTATAAATGTTAATTAAATTATCGTAAATAATTAAACTAAATAATTAGTTAAAATTTGATTTTTATTTAGCTTCGGTTGAATTTTTAAGATTTTTTAAAATAATTTTCTTAATTTAGTTATTTTTTAAGATTTAGTTGATCTTTTGAACTATTTTTTAGTTTATTTAAAAAAAATTGGATTTGTTTTAATTAAATTATTTTAAAGATTTAGTTGATTTATTTTCTTTTGTTTTCCAAATTATTAAGGATTTTTTAATTTTATTTAATTTGATTATTTAAATATTTAATACATTTTTAAATATATTTTTAGATTTTTTTAGGGTTTAAAAAAATTTAAGAAAAAAAAAAAGATCAATTAAAAGTTAAAATACTAATTTTGAAATTAAATGGCTTGAAGGACTAAAGTCAAAATCAACATAAATGCATCATTGAACACTCCAATCATCTCAAGTAGATAGTAAATGCATCAAAAAATCGTACAATTCAATTTGGCATTCATTTCATATTTCCATTTTTTAAAATTCAAGATATGAATGTTTTATTTATGGCAAATTATTATATAAAAATAATTCATGATAAACTTATCATTAAACAGTTTTAAAGTATTAAAAATATCATCAGAAGTATCATTAATTTGGATCAGTGGTATTATATTGTAATTGTTGTAAAAAAAATGAATATAACTTGGGGTTTTCTTATCTCATGCACCCTATCGAATTGTGTGATATCAGATATGCTTTATAAACCATCAGATCTAAAATATAATAAAATCTAATGGTTTAAATTTGATGACCTACAACTTGTTGAGTTAATCATCTAATTTTCTATCGAGTTGCATCGAGTACTATCGAGTTAAATCGTATAATTACATATTATATTAAATTTAATAGCTTAAAAATCTATAATTATTAATTTACAAATTTATCCTTCTTTAATTTATGACTAAAATCTTTTTTAATTAATATGTAATATGAAAAAAAAATTCAACTCAACAGGTAGCAGGTCAGTGCGATACAGTGTGATGACACGTGGCATAATTATAGACTGTACTTAATATCAGACAACTTGATAGAGTGTCTGATCTAAGAAAAACCATCTAACTTAATGATACTCATACTCCTGATGAAATTTTTTATATTTCTAATTCAATATTCAATATTTTAGAACAATCTTATTATAAGCCAATAATTTTCATATAAAATTTATAATATTAATAATTCATTATGAATTAACTTTCAATTCAAATTTTAAAGCAATAAAGGCATGATTTTGGCTTTAAGACGCATCGGGTTCACAACTGAAAAGTTCATGAATCCCAGGGGTGTTAGAGTAATTAATGAAATTAGTGGGATGTGAAGGTAATTAGTGTATATTATGCACACCAAAATGGAAAAGGCATATCTGGAATATACTAAAAAAATCCCAGCGTTATTGGTGTTATGGCTAAAGCCGTGTTGGCGGCTACTGCTGATGTAAATAGTTATCCTTATTCGCCTTTTGGAAAATGAGTCATGAGTGCCAATTTTTTTGGATGCATCTCCAATTCATGTTAATTTCATGCACATAAGCTAGCTGTCCATGATAAAGACCATGTACACTATTCTTCTTCTTTTTTTTTTTAATATAGGCTTAATTGAAAAAAAAAAAAAAAACACAAGGAATTTTCATTCAAGTGCAATTTTTACTAAATTTTTAAATAATTTTAAAAAGAATCACAAACTTAATATTTATATTTCAAATCAGACTTCAGGCAATTTGGGTCCTGCCCGAGTTCAAAACGATGTAATTTTATTTTGTATCAAGAAAAACAGACAATATATTAAATCAAAACAACACAACAACCCAAATATAAAACATACTTGTTGCCCCACGCTTAATTACAGAGTTGTTCATACAAAAGGGTGAATGTTATATAACTACAAGAAAACAATATATTGGCTACCAAATTTCCAATATGACTATCGAAAATAATTTCTTACTTGAATATGAATGATTATTGTCTACGATCTGCCTACAAAAATTTCTAATCATATAAGTATTTTTTTCCCTCAACTTACCTACAAATAATTTTGTCTACGAAAATAAAATTAGCCTACGGAAATAAATTAAGGAATAGAATTACTTAAATGATTAGAATTGTTTTAGACAAGTCATAGACAATCTCTGTTATTTAAAGACAGGATTGTTTTCACTGGAAATTATGTAGTCATATTAAAAAAAGTGTAGACATTTTATTTTTATTTTTTATAGTGTATGAGCAAAACAAGTAAGAATGTTTGTGTGTGGGTGTGGGGGTGTGCACTACACTATGAACCAATTTACTTGTTAAATTTGCATGTATTTTATGTGTATTTTAATATTAATAGTTGTTTCATTAAATGATATTAATTTAATAGTAATATTATATAATAAAAATAATTAATACATTTTTAACTTATACGTTGAAACAGGTGTAAGAAGAGAAACTTTTTGAGTTATGGACAAAGTATAGAGTGAAAATGGTTTATACATAAACCATCGAAGAGTCTTAGTTGTTTCCACTAAAGAGTACTAATTATTACCACTGAAGGGTATTAGTTACTTTCATTGAAGAGTATTAGTTGTTTAGTGAAAATGAACTAAGACTTTTCGGTGAAAACAACTAATGCTCTTTAGTGAAAAAAAATTAATACTCTTTAATGTAAACAATTAATATTATTTAGTGATTTATATATGAATCAATTTTACTTTATACATACTCTGGGTTATGATAGTACGAACTCATTTACGTGGCGAAAGTGATTAAAATGATAAAAAAAAAAAAAGTCGAAGAAAATCCATTAAATTTGCGATTTCTCTTTTTCCCTTCATAGGAGAATTCTTGGTTAAAATTAGTAAACAAAAGTACAATAGTGATAATAAATAATCTGCCCAAACAATCATCCATCATAAGTACATACCTAAAAACATTATACTACTATTTTACGACTTTTATACAATGTAAAAAAAAAGTATATATCCAGAAAACCACCATTTTTCGGAATAATGAGATTAAAATGGCACATAGATTTATTAAGTTGCTAGTCAGTCACTTTCGAAGTAAAAATAATCACAATGCCGGTGCCTACTGTGTCTCCCTACCAATACCATACGCTTGATGTTGAACCAGATTAATTTATTAAAGGACCCAATCATTTATGTTTATTTATACTCTGTCACATTATCTCACAATTTTTGTTTCTCTAATTATTAGTTGTTACATCATTTTATATTTGAAAAAGAAAGCAGTCGTATATATTAAATTATCTTTTATGTTTTTTTGGTGCGTTGGATAATTGTGTTTTGAGAAATTCTCAAATTAGCTGAATTATATTTGAATAGATAGTTTTATGAGATAAAATAATAGGATGTAGAAGAAGTAGAATGAGCATGGATATAATCCAATCAACGCGTTTGCACTGGATTTAGTTAGAAAATATTTATTGGGAACTCGTTTTATAAAATTCGTATAATAAAACAAATTCAAGTTTAATGATGTTTAGTTTATTAGCTCATGAACAAAATCCTTAATAAGCTTATGAGTTGACTTGTATAAAAAATGACAAAAACTTGTATGAGACCGTCTCATGGCATGAGACCATACAAATTAACACCTACCCCTATTAAAGTGTTAATGAGCCAATGATGTAGTTACACTCATTCTCATTGTCTCATGCTATGAGACGGTCTCATACAAGACTTACTCATAAAAAATACTAAATAATTTGACTTTAATCTTTTAATTTTCACACTTAATTAACATTTAGAATAAGTGGGGGTATTGGTTTATAACTAATATTTTATAGTAAAACAACTAGTGAAACAATTAATACTACTCTTTAATGAAACAATTAATACTTTTATAATAAATTTCCCATTATTCTCTGCCGGCTTAGGGCGAATATAAAAATATGCTATTAAAATTATTTAATCAAATGAAATTTGTAGACTATAGTAAATACATATGATTTTTAGAAATATATTGTTTTAGTACTTGATGAATAATCAAATTAAAGATTGGACAAAGTTTTATATAAAAGTGGTTCATAATAAATTTATTATGAAACTGTTTTAAAGTATTAATTAAATATTTGATCAGAAGTATCAAAAATCTTATTAGGAGTATCGGTGGTATTATATTGTAGTTGTTGTTGAATTTTTTTACCCCAACTTTTAATACTCTTGAAGAAAATTTTGATAATTTTTATCAAAAAATTGATATTTTGAAATAATTTTATAATAAATTTATTATGAATTGTTTATGTTTGATTTTATCGGATGTCCCCGAAGGGACGAGTCTACGTTTGATTGACTGTGTATTTTGCGGATATTATGACACTATCGCGTAACTAATAAATGCATGGAAAGATTTTCGAATACAAATAAATATGTGGAAAAAGTTTCGATTGACTTTTGTCAGATAATTAAGGCATAGAATAGGGAAAAACATTAGAATTAATTAGCATTGAAAATAAATTTCCCATGAAAGCATATCCAAAGCATTTAGCATGACGTGCTGTTGATCCTACTCACTTTTTTATTATCTAAAATGCTTAGAAACGATACTAAGCCGTTGACTGGTCCAAAAAGAATTCATTTCTTAAATCATTAATTAATATTTTAATTTTGTGTATGTATAGTTGTATTGATTGGGTTTTAACATTTAAAAGAAAATATAATTGAAAATGAAATTTAGTTTCCTTAATCATTAATATGTAAGCATTATTACACGAGTTTTAACATTTAAAAAGGCAAACATGATTAAAATTAAAATTTAATATAAAAATCGTTATTTTACCCTCTTCGGATTGTAAAATTATACTCCCACAATTTCATAGAACCCTTCGTACTTTTATTTTTCGTCCGTCACACAACACCCTTCACACTTCTAAAATAGAAATAATTATCTTTCACAAAAGTCAGTAAGATATTAAAGTGTTATTATTGTATTAAACTACACATTCACATACTCTTTTTCTTAAAAGAAAAAAAAAATTATGAATTTCAAGGTGTGAAGAGTTTTATTGGACGAAGGGAGCACCCTACATTAGTGAAACATCTAATATGTTTTTTACAAAATGTTGGAAGTCTCATTTAGATCACCATGCATCGATAGTATTAGTAACCTATATCAAATAGAGTAATTCTCTTATAAACCAGTTTTATCGTACAATTTAAAATTATAATATCGGTTATCATCGTTATACAATATTGCTACCAAACTAATACATTTTATTTAATAAAATAAATTAATACTGTAAAAAGAAACGCATAAAGTGCAAAACAAGTTTTACGGTAAAATTGGTCAGTTATATTTTGCCCCATCGTAATATATCAAAATAATAACTATTGAATATGGCAAAATATAGAGTGAAAATGATTTGTACATGAATCATTTGAAGGATATTAGTTATTTTTACTAAAAAATATTAATTGTTTTCACTTAAGGGTATTAGTCTGGAGGGTAAAAATTATATTATTTTCACTAAAGTATGAGTTATTTAACTAAAAAGTATTAATTATTTATACTAAAGGGTATGAATTGTTATATTAAAATGTATTAATATAAAATAATTTATCCATGAACAAGTTTTACTCCGTTCATATTCATTGAACATTCTTTTACCAAATAAGATCGATGAAACTGCCCTACATGTATATTTATGAAGCTAATTGAAAAAAATGTCAGTATCAAAATTTATGTCACATGCGTCGGTTTTGTATTTATCGTAGACATGCAAAAAAACGACACTAGACTTATTTCAGCACTGCAAAAATCATAGGCGTGTTTGATCGAACTCCAAAATACATAGTGTGCTCCCATCCCTCCACAATTATTTTCGGACAAAATTAAAATTTCTCTCTATCGTATCAGGCAATAATTTTATCCAATCACATGTCATATTTATTTAGGCCGGTTTCTTTTAAAACAAAATTTTATTCGAAAAATGTGTTATAATTCTCCATTTCAATAGTTGCTAAATACATACTTAACACCAAAGTGTCATTGAACTGCCCTAAATTATTTCATTTTACGGGTAACGTTTTTCGCATCGGTTGTATCATGCAATGTGGTAAAATTTTGATTAATTAATTTTTAATCAAGTAGATTTTTATATTTTTTGCACGTGGGTTTTATAGAAAAACTGTTATAAAGTATTATATAATGAAAAAAAAAGTTCATATGGTGATAAAATATTAATGTATATAATAAAAAATTACTAATTTTGTTCATCTTATAAATTAATAATTTCTTTTGTTCGAACTAATATCCTTCCATTTTTTTTTTTGTTGGTTCTACAACTCATTAGAATATAAAATCGGATCAAAGTTACAACAATTCGATGCAATTAGTATACATCTATGTTGCGAAGGTGCGAGTACGGAAGTGCGGGGACAATACGATACGAATTCGGGAATACGGATTTTCAAAAAAATTAGGGTGCGATTCGTTAAGGATACGTTTGTTTATTTATATTTTATTATATATAATACCTTAAAAAATATTTTAAAATTTTGTAAATCGAATGTATATATATAATTCATATTTTCTCTGACCCAAAATTTAAACATATTCAACAATTTAATATAATTAAGTAACAGAAAATCCATTCAAGTTCCATTAGCCTACTATATATGTCATAACAGTGATTTCAATATAAAACGAATATCACATTGTCAATAAGTTATATTATATAATAAAATTCAATTGAAATAACATATTTAATGCTTAATAAGTGAGATTCGCTAGGAGGATTCGAGTATCCGTTAGTGGATTCGCCACATGGCGAATCCAATTCGTGGATTCAAGAATTGCACCCTTTTTAAGGGACAGATGCGAATTCGATACTGCATTATGATATTTTTAGAAGAATTTGTGCATCATAGGTATACATATATAGTTTTTGTCCCAGGACAATATATGCACACAATAATATTCGGTTGTTTAGCATCCAATCCAACTATCATTAGAAAATTGTTTCAAAAAAACATGGGGGATTAGAACCACTTACCCATATTATTGAAGAACAATGGTATTAAATTTGTGAGATCAGAACTGCTTACCAATATTATTATTGAAGACAATTGGTACTAGTATTATATATGGTGCAGTAGGTTAGGGAATCCATGTCTCACTTTTGTTTAGTATACTTGTTGAAGCTAGCTTGTCATTTTATTTATCTGATCCTAACTTAGTTAATATACTTTCTTCAGTGGTTCATCCACTACCTAATATCTTTAGGAATCAATATTAAAAAATTGGCACAATCAGTACTGAATTTTTTCTTATATATCTCATCCTTATCCTTGCATTTATCCACCAATTCGAAGTAAAAATGGGCTCCTAAATTGATAGACATTTCTTGAGACATATTTAGGTTAGGGTTTATGAGGTGAGAAAACAAGGTTTATTTTCTGAATGTTTAGGCTTCTAAAAGTTTTAAAGTGTTCGAATGTTTCTAAGTATTTTTGTGAGGAAGACTATACAATATATGAGTTTTCAATGGTTAAGATCCATGATCATTAACGGTTATGACCATGTCCTTGTCATTATCAATGTTATCGTTAATTTGCTATTAACACAATATATTGTTATGAAACAATGAATTAAATAGTGGGTGTCCTTTTAATTTCTCAAGTAAATATATGAACTAATCCATAAATTTTTAGATGACATGAACTTCTAGAATAATGTATTCGTGTAAGCGTTGAATCAAATGTATGAAATTTGTGTATAAATGAGTGGTATATCATCTTTATTTGTAAGTATTAAAAAAAATCAATTATGATAAAATATAATTCTTCCTACATTTCTTCTCTTTATATTTTGTTTCTCTACTTTATATTCTCTGCACATCATATTCATTACTTTTACAACAAATTTTTTTACAGATTAAATGCTTCAGAAAAAGTTAAAAATTCACGTCCATTTATTAAAAAATGATTTAGAAATGAATATTTACCTCAATTAATGAGGCGTTAACATATAACATATTATCAGGCCTCACCATAATAATCTTAAAAATGTTAATTATGGGGATATGATATAAAAATCTCAACGTACAATCGGTATGACACTATACAAATTAACAGAATTCCAAACAATATAAACTTTTTTAATAAAGGCAAACAATATAAACTTGTACTCTTTTCATATTTAGTTGGGTTCTTCTACGGTCAGTAAGGCTTTCGCCCTTTAATAGATTGCACTTTGCACTTAAAGATCCAACGTATAATATTTTTTTTAATAGATTGCACTTTGCATTAAAGCGTTTGCACTCTGCATATTGCAATCGCACTGTATCGCCCTATTAATAAATTAAATTAATAAATATAACATTACAAAAATACCCTTTATTACTTTAAAATAATTTATAATATTAATTAATTAACATTTTATATTTCAATAAAATTACAAATATCATATCCTAATGGGAAAAGTGTCAATTTAGCCCCTCAACTTACTTGTGAGGATCAAATTGGACCTTCAACTATTTTTTTTATACATTCAAACCCTTTTTCTTTTTAATTGAGATCAAATAAGCCCCTCTTTTTAATAAAAGGGATCAAACGAACTTTTCTGTTAAAACATAAAGCAAAATTGACGTTAATATCAAAATATGTATGAGCCACCTCCTAAGATTTAAATGGCGTATTTCACTTTGCTACAATTTGAACAGGAGTTCATTTATCCTTAATCCAGCAATCTCTACCTTCTTCCTTGCCTACTCTCTCTCCTGGGTCCTATTCATTCCTTAGCCCAAGTAATTTTGTGTTAATAATACACTAGAAAAGCCCTGTTAGGCATCATTCATATTTCATTAACAGGATACCAACAAATATGTGCAACTTTTGTTCCTTTTTAAGAATAATCTTATAAATTGTTATTGAAATCTGCGATTTGAAATCACAACAAATATAGCATTTCCATCATTTTTTTCAAATTAATACACCTCTATTTTTGAAGCAAAATACTCCTCTGTTTCATTTTCTGTATAACGTTTTCTTCAAATCTTATGCTATATAATACTTGAACACAATTCATATTTGGTTATCATTTCAGGGATAAAAAATCATTCACGTCTATTACGAGGTCTTACTACATAGCTATTACTGGGGCTCTGTTTGTTTATGATATCCCAAGGTGTTGTTTATGTGTTTCAAAGCCTATACAATTAAAAACTACAAGAAACACAACAAGGTTTGGAACTGTCATCTTGATTTTCAGCAGCTCGCTTGAGCTAATTATCAAACAAGCTCACAAGCTCAAGTTTAACTTTCAAAACTCAATAATATTTCAAACCTTGAACTATAGCTCGTTTGTCTCAGTTTGACTCATTTACAATCATACTTGATTGTATATGGACATTAGGGAATATGATTCAAATAGCAAAATATGGTCCGTGTAACATTGGAATTGAATCAAAATTTGTGTTCTCTGTATAGTTGCTCTGCTGAAGTGGAGCTATTCAAATTACACGAGCACAATCACCTGCATCACATATCATAACCACCTTCCCTTGATCAATTTGGCTTACTAACTTGGGTTGGAGCTTAGAATACTCTTTCCTGACGAAAGAAGCAGCATCCAGAGCGCGATGAGCATCTACAAATGCAATACAGCAACCACGAAATCCTGCTCCACTGAAACGAGCTCCGTAAACACCCGGTGCTTTCACAAGGATCTCGTATAGTTGAATAAGTGGTTCGCAGCCTGTCAATGTCCGACTCGACTATGAGATTTTATTCGCCACTCTCATAATTGAAGCTTAGGAAAAAAAACCATATCGAATAGTTCTTCTATGAACCAAGTTCACATGAACTCTCTTTTTCAAAATAATACTGTTTATGCATGACATTGTCCCACAAACGATTCCCTCTATGAATAATATATCAAAGAAGAACATAATGGTGAGATGTCATACCACTTTCATAATTGTGGATAGAACTGAGGCCAAATACGGAGATAAGCTTTTCGAAACTCTCCATATTTTCAGAAGCCCACACCTCGAGTCCTTGAATTATATAACCTTGATCGATAAAAGAGTAGTGATTCCACTTATTAGAAAGCATGTGATATCCAACAGTCATATAATCGCAAGAAACTATTTAAATATATTGATGTTCTGTATTCAGTCATTCACTCATCTTTAGTTCTGAATATTGATTTTACTTACGAATAAATTTTGCAAGTAAAAACAATGACTTATAAAAAAATTCCGCAAATAAAAACAGTTTGCACCCCTATTCAGAATTATAAAAACAGCCATACAATGACTGTATATTATAAAAATAGTTTGTACCCCTATTCAAATAAAAACAATATAACTTTTCCGCAAATAAAAACAGTTTCGCAAGTAAAAACAATGACTTATAATTTTTCTGCTTGGTAAATTTTTCAGCAAGTAAAAACAGTTTGTACCCCTATTTACTTATAAAATTATCCCTAACATCATGATCAGACTAAATGGGACCCTATTCAGTCTAACATTATCTCGAAGTATCAATATTCTTATCTTTGCGTCAATATATGCTTCTTACCTGAATCAGCCATACAACATTCTATCCCATTCACTCATCTTTCTGCCATATATTGATATTCTGTATTGAGCCATCTACAATATCACATTTCCACTTAATGTAAACATCGAAATCCATATGAAAAGTTCGTTTCTCTTTTAGTATTAGGCAGAAAAGGGGAAAAAACAGAGTGCCAAAAGAAGCACGAATAATAAAAGCAAGAGACTCAAGGTAAATCAATTAAACAACAAGTGTTTGATTAACTAACTTGATGAAGCTTAATTCCCATGCCTTGAAACTTAAAGACTTAGAATAGTTTCCTCCAGTACAGAGTTGGATACATATAAGGACTAGAATGAGGGGAAAAACAATATGTAGAATTATGGTAATATACATGTAATGGCTTTTATACCTCCAATATCACATTTCCACTTAATCACCCCAAATTTAATAGGATACTCCTCACACAGTCCAAGTGTTACAGAGTAACACAACTAAAGAACCACAAAATTCAGTGGTTGATTAGCTGGGCAATTTTTAAATTAGTACAAGGAACACTTGGAGCAAGCAAAAGAAGAAAACAAAACAAGGAGTAAAAAACTCACAATAAACAGCTGCTTGCGAGCTTCTTGCACCTCGTCATTGGCCATTCCCTCATTGATAATAAGGTTTTGATTTAGAGATTCCAGGGCTTCAAGTTCTTCTTCTTTATCCTTAAGATCCTCTTCAGTGGACTCCTTCCTATCTTCTCCATCACCGCCACAGCTCCCATTCACTCATCTTTCTTCCATATATTGATATTCTGTATTGAGCCATCTGCAGAAGAGCATGACAATAGCCTTAGAAAATAAATTAGAAATTCAAGCAAGCAAATCGGACTTGGCAAAACTTTCAAGCATGTCCCACCCTTCTCCCAACCGCATATCCAGTAAGAAAACAGGCATTGTTTCATATAAATCATGTACCCATGTAAAATAAGTTCAGCAATAGGTTATGAGGTACCCACTCGATATTTACTTGCGGAAAGATCTGCGAAGTCCTGCTTAGTCAATTCACCCAGGAAACGGCCTGTTCCAAACATAACATAATTAAACCATATGTAAATGAGCAGAAAACATATCAAATTGAATAAACATGCTTTAGTGGTTTATACTAGAATAATGGGCACCAGAAAATGAAGCGAGATACCGTCATTAGAATAAGGAAAATGAAAATTCAGTGAATTCACGACTAAAGAAGAAGAACAAACCATCGATTAAAAATAAATTAATCAATAAACTAGAAAGAGCGCATTGTTTGAATCAATTAGGGGATGTTTGAAAGTTAGGTCTTACTTGCTTGATGATGAAGGCCGACGACGAAGGGGGACAGCGGACGGCGACCGCGGATGGCAGATGGGGTACGGCGGATGGCAACCGTGAATGGCGAAAGGGGGACGACAGATGACGAACGCTGACTGCTGCGACTCTTCAATAGCCAGGCAAAACTGAAATCCAGAACATTAGAGGACGGTGACGACGGCATGAAGAGGCGACGGCGGCGCGAAGAGGAGGCGGCGATGGGAGGGGGAGTAGCGGCGAGAAGTCGAGAAATTGAATGGGGGCGATGCTCTTTGACGTTCTTCATGCGGAGACGAAGGATGAAGATGAAACTCACATTTAATACGAAGAATTGATAAAAAAGAAACAAACAATCAAGAAAAAAAAAAGAGAAGAAGAAGAGAATAAGATGAAGAGAAGGGAGTCGAAACATATTAAAGGAATTAGGATGAAAATTGTGTTTTGATTTAATTTCAAAATTTAAACATTTTTAAAAACTCTAATTTGAATTCTTTTAATTATTATAAAAAAGAAAAAGATTAAAATAATTACTTTTAAAATAAAAACACTGTAAGGATATTTTTGTAATTTTATAATTTTCTCCATTAAAAAAGATATTTTTACTCCGGGCGAAGCTAAATTGCAAATGGCGAAAGTAAATGATGTGGCAGGTTTTTATTGGTTTACTGACGTCAGGAAGGGCGAAAGCCCTCCTGACCGTAGAAAAGTCCTATTTAGTTTGTTTACTTATTCGTAGCTTCACATTACTTATTCTCATAGTATAAATACTTATGAAATTCAATGTGGATATATGTGATGACAGTGGTAGCATTGTACATTAATCCTTGTGAATATTTCTTTTTTATTTCTCCTAATTTAATTTGCTTCCTTATTTCCCTTCAAACATATCTATAATACATTTAAAAGTGGCTTATAGATGTAAATCATTTTTGGACCATTCTACCCCTGCCTTAATTTTTATTTTCATTTCTCCCCCTTTCACTTCTTTTTCTTTTCATTCATTTTATTTTCATCTCAATCGTCACTTTATTCTCTTCTCCCACACTTACCTGATTGCTCGCTTCTCTACATAGATAATCTATCTCCAAAACTATGAATGTAATTGGTCAATTTTTTTGTTTTGAGAGAATAATTGGTCGATTTTATGATCTATGGCTTCGAATCGAAAATTGCCGGCGGCGTCTCAAGGTCGTTTCTCTGGCTAGGGATGCGAACTTAAATGGTAAGTTCGAAATTATCGTCCATCCTCGCGCTCTGATCTGGCGGTGGCAAGTTAGATTCAGCCTCGAGACCATAAAATTGACGGGCAGCGGTGGCGTTATCTGTCGCCACCGTCACCGCTACCGCTCTACTGAGGACGACGGTTGAATGTCTTGCCATGGACGATGTTGGCCTTATAGCGGTTGGTTGCATATCATCCCTGTAAAATATTTTAATTTTTATTTGAATTTCGTTGAACGAGCTTTACGGCTTTGGTTCTTGATTTAATAATGTATGAATATGAATACAATTCAAAGACAAGAAAGTTATAGTTTAATTTCTTGGACAACATGAAATTTTACTACCTACTGAAATTCGTGGCACACTTGGATCGGTCAACCAATTATTCATTTGTTTTGGGATCCTTGTAGCGTTGGTGTGGTTGGATTGCCTATGGCAGGGATCTTTTATGGTATTTAATCCTTTCAAATTATCTAATACTTTGTCGAAATATTTCAATAACTGAGAATGCTGGGAATGAAAGAATATTTCATCCATGATTTAGAGCCTTTTTGGGTTTCACCTTTATAGCTATTAAGAATTAGTTTAATTTTTACATGGAAATATCCCTTTTTGGGGAGCAAGGGAGGAGTAGTTCATAAATTGAAGAAGTTTATTGAGGTTTATTGCTTTGGTTCCTGATGATTTTGGTTAATTTAATATATTTCAGAGACAACCTTAACCAAATAAACTTGACATTCACATGCAGTTTTAGGACTTTGGTTTTAGCCCTTTTATTATTTTTCAAGAATGCATAATTTTTCTTCCTATGTCTTTCTTCAATCCCCACTTTGGCACTTTTATTAACTTCTATTCTCAGACGAAACAGCCCACCAACCTTGATTATTATGGTGGACTATTCGACTTCAGGCATTAGGCTCGCTAAAGTCTTTCCTCTCCCTCCCCAATTCATCCAATTTTTAAGAATAACGTCCAATTTCAGATGGCAAGCGCTTCACCCAATGTCGTCGATATTCTGTTGTAGTGCTCCTCAAATATGCATCAATTATCTTTCTTGGTATATTTTTAACTTCACATGTTTTTTTATTTTGTTATTTTCTCCTCTCATTTATTTCCATTTACTCTTCTGAGTGATTACACCAATTGTTGTTATTTATTTGATTCTCTTGATGATGATTTTTTTTTAATCTGAAATGATTGGAATTGGAGTTGCTGAGTTGATTTCTAACTGGGGTTCTCTTCCAATTTCTTGAATTTTATGCAGAGATTGTTATGTCTTCATAATATGGATGGGTGCTATTATCAGATCAATTAGAAGGGACTGGATTACGAGAATAACTAATTTTGCGTGAATTTTGTTGATTTAGTCCAGTCTTTTATTTCTGGTCTTTGATTTGGTTTGCGTGAGCAATTGATTTGGTTTGCAGGAGCATCAAATAGGAAAATGCAAACCGTCATTTGGAGCCAAAAAAGTTCTTCGCCTCAGTCAATGCAAAAGATGAAAACCCATTTAACTTTCTGCAAACACTATTTGGTATACTTGAAATCAGTTCCATACTCTTTGTAACTATTTTATTAACATATGCATTAATGATTTGCCATAGTGGCAACTCATAACATTCTTTTGGGGATTATTACTTATGTCTATGTCTGAGCTTATATTCAACAATTTCTTGAAAGTTAGGAAACCAAATTATATAGTACAGTAACTGGACAGATCTTAGATTCGTATAAATGAAAAGATGCATATTATTAAATTATGCTACACAATGTTGTGCTCTTCGTGAGGTAAGATAGTCTATGCATTAGGTCTTTATTAGTTGCTAACAAGACCTATAGTTGGGAAATAGTCATTGTTGATAATGAAGGATACAGATTTATAAAGCTAAGTTATTGGCATTTTAATCTGAAACAGTATTGGAGTTACAATTTGTTTAGTTAGTATTTGCTGATATGCAACTTTATTAATTCTGCAAATATGAATCAAAAGTTGATTCTAAAATAGAAATTCAAGAATTCTCTTCTTGATTGAGCTTCAACCTGCTCGCGCATATATTGTTATACGAGTTTTGTGATGATTCAGGAGTTCTTGGAATGTGAGGTCGTTTCCTCTTGAAGTTGCATTTTAGCTTCTCAGGTTAGTATGTCTAACGGTAATTTATCTTGCACTTAATCTAGATTTGTTATAATAAGTTACCTCTCTTTTCACTTTTAGTTATATTTTTCTTACTTTCAGGTCTTTCTTATTTTTCTTAATTTGGAAGAGATCAACAAGCCCTAGAAAATGAGGAGAGAAATCGGGAAAAAAACACAGGATTTACAATTCGTAATGGGACAATAGGATTTACAATTCGTAATTGCTCGTCTTTTCTCTTTTGTAATTCTTGGATCATTTATACAGTTTCAATCTATAGTAAGTATAACGTCTCTTTGTTTGAACATTGTGATGATCAGATTGATGAAGAGGTTCTCCTAGAAGTAATTAAGATGAGATTTAACAGGAGTGCTTACTGAATTTCTTCAAATCAGGGTTTAAAATGTGGTAATTTTTTTTTTGCATTTCGCCCCTAATTTGCATAGGTACGACTACATTCTTTAAGTTCTTTTTTCTGCGTTACAAACTTACAGGTACAAAATCTCTAATCTATTGGTATATTTTGTTTACTTTCGTTTGTTGTTGCATTTGTTATATCATGTATGGTTGTGCCATAATTATATCATTTCACGAGAATAACTAATTTTGCGTGAATTTTGTTGATTTAGTTCAGTCTTTTATTTCTGGTCTTTGATTTGGTTTGCGTGAGCAATTGATTTGGTTTGCAGGAGCATCAAATAGGAAAATGCAAACCGTCATTTGGAGCCAAAAAAGTTCTTCGCCTCAGTCAATGCAAAAGATGAAAATCCATTTAACTTTCTGCAAACACTATTTGGTATACTTGAAATCAGTTCCATACTCTTTGTAACTCTTTTATTAACATATGCATTAATGATTTGCCATAGTGGCAACTCATAACATTCTTTTGGGGATTATTACTTATGTCTATGTCTGAGCTTATATTCAACAATTTCTTGAAAGTTAGGAAACCAAATTATATAGTACAGTAACTGGACAGATCTTAGATTCGTATAAATGAAAAGATGCATATTATTAAATTACGCTACACAATGTTGTGCTCTTCGTGAGGTAAGATAGTCTATGCATTAGGTCTTTATTAGTTGCTAACAAGGCCTATAGTTGGGAAATAGTCATTGTTGATAATGAAGGATACAAATTTATAAAGCTAAGACATTGACATCTTAATCTGAAACAGCATTGGAGTTACAATTTGTTTAGTTAGTATTTGCGGATATGCAACTTTATTAATTCTACAAATATGAATCAAAAGTTGATTCTAAAATAGAAATTCAAGAATTCTCTTCTTGATTGAGCTTCAACCTGCTCGCGCATATATTGTTATACGAGTTTTGTGATGATTCAGGAGTTCTTGGAATGTGAGGTCGTTTCCTCTTGAAGTTGCATTTTAGCTTCTCAGGTTAGTATGTCTAACGGTAATTTCTCTTGCACTTAATCTAGATTTTTTATAATAAGTTTGTTGATAGGCGAACATCATCTAGATATGGAGCGAACAATAATTGAAGTCTAAAACAAAGAAAATCACTATTTGGGCGCATTAACCAACCTGGGAGGTGTACGAAGTGACGAACAACTCTCCCGACGAACAACTAATGGGCGAACAGGTATTAAGGCCCGGGACCAAGAATGAGCCAACTGTGGTCATCCATGACGAACAACTTGGTCAGAATATGATACAACAAATAGCCAAGGAGGTGTGTACAAGTGAATAAAGGACAAAGATCCCAAAGCCAAGCTAAACAAAGGCATAAGGCGAACAACTTCCCAAGTACAACCTCAAGAGGCGAACAACTTTCGGTTGGAGAATCAACAAGATCCATCAAGCCGACCTAGGCGAACAACAATGAGTCCGAGATAAGATGAAAGAAGACTTTGTAACTAAGATTTAGCTTAGATAAGGTCAAACTTGAGTCAAAGGACACATGTCAAGCATGTAGGCTAGGGAGACCAAGAGCCAGGGGCACCTCATGCTTGCTAGTCTCTATAAATAGTTGTTCTCCAGCTTATGAAAGACAAAGAAAAAATTCATAAACACTCCAAAACACACACGCATACGAAATTATTTCGATTTCGATTTTCATATATCCGAATTCGATAACCTAAACCCCGATTTACCATTTACGGTGGTAATCAATCACACGTTATTGATTGGTGACGTAAAAACGAATTAAAACAGCCACTAATCCTCACGATTAGATTCGTTCACCAACAATTTGGCGCTAGAAGCAGGGACGAACCTCCGGTTTAGTGTGATTACTCAAGAACTTCAAGTTGAAAACTTGAAGATTCAAAGGAAGTCTCAAGAAATATTTGAAGATACAAACAAAAGTGTTCTTGGTGTTCTTGATGTTCTTCAATTTATAAATTAAGAAGTAATTTAAATTGAAATGTCTCAATCTAAAGAGACCCAAGGATCACGTTTGTCAAAAAGAGCATCTCAGACCCGAGCCACGTCGGCCGACCACCAGGACCGTGACCCGAGACATGCGAACAGGTCACAACATACAGCCATAACACATAACCTCCCTCCTGAGATGGAGGCTTTGGCGAACAACCCCAACGAGTTGGCCAAAACCATAGCTGCTCTCCAGGCCCTCCAGAGGCAACAAGAGCAAGTTAGGCCAACACAGGCAAGGCCAAGGGACAAGTCCCCAGAAGTTGTTAGACCCAGGACCACTAGGGGCGAACAGCGAGAGGTTGATAGTGCCCAAGTCAGACGGAACAAGGGAAAGGCCAAGGTGGACTACCAACAAGAAGTACAGGCTGAGTCTGGTCGCGGGCGAACAACTACGTCTAGCCATGGGACAACACGTTCCAGTGCCCAAGACAGGCTTAGCCAACCCCAACGGGAAGCTGCTCGCCGGGGAGCAGAAGACGGGCGAGCAACTTTTGAACAGCCTCGCCCATCAGTCCATGAAAGGATCACCCTGTCAGCCTTCAGGCGCCTAGGGCCAAATGCGGCGAACAACATTAGAAGGCAAGCCCAGGAAGTGCCCACTCCAAGCGAGGGACTGCGACGAGCAGAAAGGTTAATGCCTTTGCTCGCCGAACAGCCTCCAAGTCAGGGGGCACCTCTTGATGAATTATCAAGCCTAAGGAGGGCTGTGGAGAACATGCAAGGGCAACTAGACCAACAGAGGGGGATGGGAGCGACCAGCATGCCATCCTCACCTTTGGCAGCTCACATTTTGAAAGCCCCGATCCAGAAAAAGGTTCAATTTCCAGCAAGCATTCAATATGAGGGCATCACTGACCCCCGGGTCCACTTATCAAAGTATACGGACTACATGGTCTCCGTGGGGGCCAGCGACGCCACCCAATGCCGGAATTTTCCATTAACATTAGGCGATCGGGTTCACAAGTGGTTTTCATCAATGCCACCGGCATCAATCCACTCATTCGTTCAGCTAAGTCGAGAATTTCTCTCTCACTTTTCAACGGCGGGGTCGTATCTTTCCCAAAAACACCGGCTATCAGATTTAAGACAAAATGATGATGAAACTGACCGGGCGTTTATGGAGAGATTCGATAAAGTTTTGCTAGAAGGAGAACCGGTGAGCGAAGATACAAAGATCGTCGCTGTGATGGCCGGATTGAAAAAAGGGTCGAAGTTATGGAAGGAGGTACGTCTGAAATGCCCAAAGACTTATGCCGAGTTCAGAAACCAAGCTGGCATTTTTGTTTCCATGCACGAGGCCCTACAAACAAATTTAGGGGAGAATAAAGCTGATCCTAAGGAGAATAACAAAAAGCCCGTCGGGACAAGCTACAGGGTCCCAAAAAATATGAAAGCATTCACCGAAGGATCGGATTTGAAAGAAAAATTAAACCAAGTATTGACAGCATCAGTTGATACTGTGTATGAGAGCGTAAAGGAGAAAGAGTTGATTTCCCCACCACGTAAAATCCGTCAGGATATTGGCAAACTCAACCCGAACAAGTATTGTGCCTACCATCAAAGTGTGGGGCATTTTACGAGTGAGTGTAGAGATTTGCTTAAGCAACTCTGGCGATTTTATGAGGAGGGAAAGCTCTCCGATTTCGTTAAGAGGCAACCTGGGAAAAGGGCTCGGGAGAACAACTCAGAAGATGAAGAGGATGGTCAACCTCAGAGAAACAACAAACCCGGGCGACCAGTTCCCAGTATGCCAGCTCAACCTTTAGAAGACCTGTTCATGATGGAACCCGCAGGTCCTGCAGGAGGGTGTTTTGATGGACAACCACCTGACTCTAACCGGAAGAGGAAAGCGGAGCTACGAGCGATTGGCCAAGTACAAGAGATGGGAGTTAAGCCGTCTATCATGCAAACGGCAGAATTAACTTTCACCGAAAAAGACCTTGAAGGCGTCTTAACTCCGCACAATGATTCGCTCGTAATCTGTGCCAAGATTATGGGGACCAGAGTCCACAGACTGTTGGTGGACACCGGAGCCTACACGAACATCTTATTCAGGAAGACCCTCGATAATCTGGGTGATTATTCGGGTTATGTTCGGAATACAACACATAGAATTGTAGGCTTCGGAAATGCTGTGACAACACTGTTGGGAATTGTAACATTAGCTGTACAACTTGTAACGGCCAATGAACCCGAAAGAAATATAACAAGAATGGTAGATTTCTTGGTTGTAGACCAGGAGTCGACCTATAACGGGTTTCTTGGCCGACCTTTTCTTAATGAATTTAAAGCTGCGTGTTCCACTTACCACTATTGTTTGAAATTTCCAACAGCTAGTGGAACAGGCACAATTAAGGGAGACCAACGGAGAGCACGAGAATGCGTTCAACAGCTACGAGCAAAATTTGTACAAATATCCATGATGGAAGCAGCAAGTTATCCCATCGACGAACCATCAATACTGAACAATATGATGGACATAGACGACCACATGGATGCGGACGAACAGCACTTGAACGAGCAAGTGTTGGACGAACAACTCGTTACCACCTGGGAGGAATATCCATCTGACGAACAACAAGGGGGTGATGACGAACAACCTTCAGTAGAAGACATGGAAGGCCAAGTACAAACGAACAACAATGGGACGGAGCCAACTGATGATCTTGAACCCCGCCTGGGGGCAGAGCCGATGGACATCGAAAATGATTCCAACCCTGAGGAACCCATACTTGATCCCCGTTGGAAGGGACAAAAACGACGAGCAACTCCAGTCGAAGAGCTGGAGGCGTTCAAAGTTAATCCCAACAACGAGGATCTTGAATTATTCATAGGATCTGAGCTCCCAGAGCCTTACAGATCCCGAATGAAAGAATTCCTCACCAAGAATCTAGATGTCTTCGCTTGGTCTCATGCAGATATGGTGGGGATAGACCCGAAACATGCTTGTCATAAGTTGAATATAAATCAAGCAAAAAAGCCCGTCCATCAAAAGCGAAGGAAGTACGGCCCAGACAAATATCATGCGTTGAATGAAGAAGTTAAAAAGCTGTTAGACAACGATCTGATCCGTCAAGCACTTTGTCCACAATGGGTAGCAAACCCTGTGCTGGTGAGAAAATCGAACGGAACCTGGAGGCTATGCATAGACTTTACAGATCTGAATGCAGCATGCCCGAAGGACAACTTTCCTCTCCCGCACATCGATCAATTGGTGGACAGCACTGCGGGTCACGAGATGCTAACATTCATGGATGCTTTTGCAGGGTATCATCAAATCCCAATGCATCCTGACGATCAGGAAAGCACAGCTTTTTATACTAACAAAAACTTGCTGTGCTGGAAGAGAATGCCATTTGGCCTCATAAATGCTGGAGCAACATATCAAAGACTGGTGAACAAGATGTTTGATCAACAAATTGGAGACACGGTTGAAGTCTATGTGGACGATATCGTGGTCAAAAGTCCCAAGAAGGAAGACCATCTTCGACATCTGACTCAAGTGTTCGAAATTCTTCGACACTATAACATGAAGTTGAATCCAAAGAAAAGCAGCTTTGGAGTCCACTCAGGGAAGTTCTTGGGTCATCTTGTTAGCCGGCGGGGAATTGAGGCCAACCCTTCAAAAGTTAAAGCCATCCTGGATATGCAGCCACCACGTTCAGTGAAAGAAGTGCAAAGACTCACCGGGTGCCTAGCAGCATTGAACCGGTTCATATCCAGGTCGGGGGACAAGTGCCGTCCATTCTTCGAGGCCGTCAAAAAAGGAAAGTTTGCATGGACTAACAACTGCCAGGCGGCCTTTGATCAACTTAAAGACTACCTGGGAGATGTCAAAATCTTATCAAAACCAGTCCCAGGAGAAAAGCTCTTTTTATACTTAGCCGCATCAGAAGTTGCCATCAGCTCTGTCTTGGTGCGCGAAGACGGCAAATTCCATCAACCTATATATTACGTCAGCCAGGCTTTGCATGAAGCAGAGATCAAATATGCCCCAACCGAAAAGCTGGCGTATGCTTTGGTTATGAGCGTGAGAAAGTTACGACCATACTTCTTTGACCATCAAGTCGAAGTTCTAACAACTTTCCCGCTCAGGCAAATTCTCCATCGCCCCGACACTGCAGGTCGTCTTTTAAGATGGTCACTGGAGATTAGCCAATTCGGGGTGACCTATGCTCCTCGAACGGCGATCAAAGGGCAAGCATTAGCCGACTTCATAGTCGAACTAACTTTCCCACCAGATCCGACGAGAGGACTTAATCATCCTTGGCATCTCTATGTGGATGGATCATCAACCAACATAGCCTCGGGGGCAGGAGTAGTATTAATAAGTCCGAACAGACAAGTATTCACCTCAGCAATCAGATTTGGTTTCATGGCAACCAACAACGAAGCTGAGTATGAAGCTCTTATCGCTGGTCTCCACCTATCCCTCGCAGTTGGTGTCAGACGCTTGCAAATATTTGGCGATTCACAATTGATCGTGAACCAAGTCCGAGGTGAATACGAAGCAAAAGATGATCACATGATCGAGTATCAACGGATTGTTGCTCACCTGATGTCCATGTTGCAGCAAGTTTTCATACAGCAAATTCCAAGGACGAGCAACACTCAAGCAGACGCGCTTGCCCGACTAGCAACGAGTGAAGGCCCCATAGAGTTGGTAGATATTATAGTTACAAAGATGAAAGATCCATCAACAGTAAGTTATAATGTCAATCAACTCGACGATCAAACCAGCAAAGAAGAAGACTGGAGAACAAGTATAGTCAAATACTTGAGAAATGGGGAAAAACCAAACAACCCTTTTGAAGCTGCCAAGCTAATAAAGCGAGCCGCCAGATATACTCTGGTGGGTGAGCAACTTTACAAAAGGGGAATATCAATCCCACTTCTCAAGTGTTTGCCTAGGGGGCAAGGGCAAGCAGTACTTGAAGAGATACATGCTGGAGTATGTGGAAATCATACTGGGGGGCAAGCTTTGGCATACAAGACAATCAGACAAGGCTATTATTGGCCGACCTTACGTCAAGATGCAATCAAAAAAGCCAAAACTTGCCATCAATGTCAGATTTTTACCCCAGGCATCCATACCCCGGCTCAGGAACTTGTGTCGGTATACAGCCCATGGCCTTTTGCAAGATGGGGGATAGACATCATTGGTCCTTTCCCGGCTGGAGTTGGAAATGTTCGATTCGCCGTCGTGGCAGTCGATTATTACACAAAATGGGCGGAAGCAGAGGCCATGGTGAATATAACACAGCAGAAGATGATCAACTTTATTTGGAAGAACATTGTCTGTCGTTTCGGAGTTCCACAGGCAATTGTGACAGACAATGGTCCACAGTTTGATGGACAAGAGTTGAGAGAATTCTGTACGAAGTGGGGGATCAAGAAACATTACTCCACACCTTATCACCCCCAGTCGAATGGACAAGTTGAAGCCGTAAATAAAATCATAAAGCATACATTAAAAGTGCGACTGGCGGAGAGTAAAAGCAGTTGGTCTATAGAACTTCCGGAAGTCTTATGGGCATACAGAGTTTCTCCCAGGTCGAGCACCGGAGAAACACCCTTTGCAATGGCTTTCGGAACAGAGGCTGTAATACCAATTGAGTTAGAGGCCACTACATTCAGAACGACCAACTTTGATGAACAGGCGAACAACTCTGCTCTAAATGCTGAATTGGATTTGCTCGAAGAAAAAAGATTGAATGCCGAGCTAAAAAATGCCACATACAAGCAGCGGGCAGAACGTTACTATAATTCCCATGTAAAAGTTAGGGAATTCAGAGTTGGAGATTTGGTTCTAAGAAAGTTGCTCGCCCAACCTCCAGGCGTATTGGGACCAACTTGGGAGGGCCCGTATCGTATAACAGAAAAATACGTCAATGGCGTGTACGATATTGAAGACATGGAAGGCAAGCTGGCCCAATACTCCTGGAATGCTGTGCATCTAAAGAAGTACTATCAATAAAGTTGGGCGAACAAATGTCTTGGGGGGCAAGGGATGCGTATGAGTTGAAGGAAGGCTAAGAAGGCAGCTAAAAACTTGCCTAATTTTTTAAAATTTTCTTAAGTATAGATTCAAAAGTTGCTCGGCACGTTGTATAGTCTGGTGCTAGTGCTTTTGATTTTATAGATAGAGTTGCTCGGCAAAATATTATAAGCGAGCAAGTTTTAGTTTGTGTTTAAAGTTGTTCGTCAGATTGTATATGATAGTGATGGACAGTCTTATAACACTTGTAATTATTTTGCAATGTAAATATAATAGTTGTTCGTCAAAAGAGGAAAAGTCCAAAAGCTCGAGGTACAAGTCCATTCAAAGGTTGTTCGTTTTACAAATGAACAGAACCTAAGGACCAAAGCCACTTAAAGGTTGTTTGTTTTTTAAAATGAACAGAACCTAAGGCTAAACCCTGATTCCACTAAAGGCAAAGTTCAATTCGAACAAGAGCCCAATACTATATGTTATAATTGTAAAAGCATTGACAGAAATATAAAGGCAATTGACATATATGAGAAAATGAGCGAACATAAGAAAGACATTTTCCATTAAAGAAAGGCATTAAGCCTAAAAAATAGTACAAGCTGGAAGCAGCCATTACAAGTACTACAAAAAGGGACGAGCAACTATTACAAAAGAGATGAAGAAAAAGCTAAGTCCTAAAAACTACTGCTGTTCGGCGGGAGGAGGATCTTGAGGTTGCTCGGCAGAGGGGTCGACAATCATGTCCCGAGCAAGGTCTTCAGCCGCCTTATCCTCCGCTTCTTTAGCGATCTGCTCGTCCGCAACAGCCGGTTCATCTTCTTGTTCGCCATCATCAACAATTGGTGGAGGATGAGTGATGGTGATGCTGGGGTCAAGTTTATCCAGTTTAACCCCCAGCACAGCCAAATCCGCCAATTGGATTTTGACGTTGTTCGGCGGAGGATAGTTCTCGAGGAACTCATTTAAATCCTTGGCCATCTCCTCCACCATCTCCTTGTAGTCGTAGGCATCAGCCGTACGGATGTTGTCCGCGTAGGCACAAATATATCCAAGATTGGAGATGGGGCCGGTACGAACTTGAACCTCCTCTTCAAGTTGCTCACGGGTGAAGAGGTTGGCTTTTGCTTCCCGGAGACGAGCATTCTCCGCCTCAAGCTCAGCAATTCTTTGTTCGGCCGAAGTCAGTCTCTTCTCCCCCTCACCGAGCAAATTCTCCTTATCCTTCAGCTCTTTGGATATGGCCTGAATCTCTTCAAGGCGCTTGTGCTCAGCATCAATGTAAACATTGATCTGGTTGTTAAGGCGAGCAATCTTGGCCTCATATTGGCTCACCAGGCCATCTTTTTCTTCAGAGAGTTGCCGAGCTGTACTAGCATAGTGGCGAGCAGACTCTTCCTGCTCGGCAACTTGGGCGATTGCCCTTTGGGCAGTGACGAGGCCGTTGGCGACGAGCATCATCGAGAGATGGAGATTGTCCATCTGCCCCTGCTGAAGGATGGCCTTGTCCAGAGGACGCGTCCAGGCCCGGGCGACCAACTCCGTCGCCTTGCGAACATGTTCGCCGGGAATCTCCCTTATGTTTACGGGAGTCTTCGAGCAAGCGTACTGATGTACAACACTTGCTCGGCCGGGATAATCATCGGCACGGTATCTGCAAACAAAAAAGCAATTGATACTTAGAAAAATAAAAAAATGGATGAAAGTTGTTCGGCAGGAGAGGATAGATACTTACTCGGCAAACTTCCGATCGTCCCATCCAAGGAACGTAAGATCTTCTGGGCCACGGAGCGAGCCTACATCTTTGCTCGCCTTCCCCGACCTTTCCGTGGGCTCCCCAGAACGCCTTACAGCATCCTCTTCGTGGCGAGCATGGCTTTCGCCCACCTTTTCTTTCCCCTTGCCGGGGACATCTCCGGCCAGTGGGGTCCCATCAGCCTTCTTAAGGCGCTTGCCACCACGAGGTGGAGAGACAGGAGGAGACCGAATCTGAACTGGGGGGGCAGCCGGTCTTGGAACTTTAGCCCCCTCAGGCCTGTTCGACATGGTGAGCACGGCTTGTGGAGGGTCCCCTCTCCTTTTCTTCCCTCTTGGTGGCCCCATTTCAAGGACCCTCTGTTCAAGAAGAGCGTAGCTTGGGGGAACGGCGACTGTTACTTGCTCGGCTAAAAAAAAAAAAAAATAAGAAAAGTTAAAATTAGACGAGCAAGTTAAACATGTTAACGACGAACAAAACTTGAGCAGGGAGTTAGGAATTTCCATACCAGGGGGCACCTCAGCTTGAGCCTCCAAATGATGTGGGTAAGTCAAAAGGCGAGCAGCTTTTTGACACCTTGATCGGCAGAGATAGTCTATAGTTCTATCTGCTTTATTGCGGAGGCCGACCAAGCACGATGTAAACAGGAACTCGGAGTTCAACTCCTCCTCTTTCGAATCCCACTTGGGTAGACGAGGGCCTGCGAACAAACAAAAAAAGTTAAATTAGAACAACTGTCCAAAAGCGAGCAAGAATTGAACTTACGTTTCAGTTTTCCATAGGCTGCTGGAGAATTTATTCGTCCAGGGCCGCCGTGTGGACCAGAAGATGCTCGCCAATCACCCCCAATCCAGAAGAAGTGTTGTTTCCAATCACGAATCTTGTTCGGCACCTCTTCCACCATTTTCAACCCAGTCCTGGCCTTGAGGTAGTGATAGCCATCTTCTCCTCGGGGGCAACTTGTGATTGTCATCAGGTAGTTGATCTCTTCCGCAGTGATCCGATCAACGTACCCCTCCAAAGCGAACAGGCACATAGAGCCTAAAAGGTTCATCCACCCAATTGGGGTAATCTGAGTTATAGCCAAGTTGGTCGCCTCTAAGAATCGACCAACAACAGGTGGAAGAGGTAACTTCAACCCAGCAATCAAGGTGTGGATGTTGATCGCCGTGCATCCGGGAGGTGGGCGATCAGCTCTTTCCTTTCTCCGAGGAGCCCACATGTAGATATCATATGGGATCTTATAGTCTTTCCGGATGGAGTCCAGTTCATCTTCGCGAACAACACTCTTGATCTTGCTCGCCTGGTAATCAGTCTTCACCTTGTCCATTATTTGTCTTTGTGGACGAGGAAAGCTGTTCGCATACCTTTCAGCATATGCTCGCCATTCGAATAGGCGAGCAACCCCAGCCGGGATCTCACTTTCCCGCATCCTTGGGGATGGAAAATTGATACCCTCCAAAAATTCACGAGTGAGCTCGTTGAGATCTGGATCTTCAGATTCGGCAGAAGACGAAGAATTTTCGTCCCGATTTTTGTTCGCCACAACCGTTAGTTCTCTCCCAGATGGGCCCACACCGGTGTCCTCCACAGAGCGAACCACAGAATCCACGTGAAGATCCGACGCCGAGGAAATCTCGAGGGGAGGTTGATCGACGGGGATCGCGACTGGAAAGAGTGGGTCTAAGGTCTCCTCAGTCTTATTGCTCGAGTGCGAAGACATAGAAGAGGAAGAAAATTCCAGGCGGCGGTAGAAGGAGTTGCAGACGGCGGCGTTGTCCCGGAGAAGACGATGGCGCTCTAACCCACACGGCGGCGATGGCGTTTTCGAGAGAAAAAGTAAAGAAAAGAAAAGAAATAAGAGGATAACTACCTTGTTTCAAAGATTGGAGGCCAAACACTGGAAGAATAGATGCCGGAGAAGCTTGGAATCACCGGAGGAGGAAGGAAATCGCCGGAGCACTGTAGCAAGTGGGAGAGAAGTGGGAAAATTTTCAGTTTTCCCACTATTTATACCCCAAGCAAAAACGGGGTCCCAGGCGTAATTTTCCGAAAGTTCTGGGGCTCAACTGATAGAAGGCGGGGTAAATTCCGAGCTAAACTAGAAGATGAAGGACCTATAAATAATTATAGGGGCGCGTCGCCTTGGGGCTGCTCGCGCGTGAGCGGCGCGCAATCATTGCGCTGGCGTCATCTTCGTGATCTCCCCAGATCGTGGGAAGACGAAACGGTTATTCCAACATTGCTCGTCACAGAGATGCTGTTCGTACAGATCTTGGCCCAGACGATATCCTAACTACAGTTGCTCGCCACAAAATTACTCGTCTGATGCAACATCTAGTCAGGATAGGGGGCAATTGTTGATAGGCGAACATCATCTAGATATGGAGCGAACAATAATTGAAGTCTAAAACAAAGAAAATCACTATTTGGGCGCATTAACCAACCTGGGAGGTGTACGAAGTGACGAACAACTCTCCCGACGAACAACTAATGGGCGAACAGGTATTAAGGCCCGGGACCAAGAATGAGCCAACTGTGGTCATCCATGACGAACAACTTGGTCAGAATATGATACAACAAATAGCCAAGGAGGTGTGTACAAGTGAATAAAGGACAAAGATCCCAAAGCCAAGCTAAACAAAGGCATAAGGCGAACAACTTCCCAAGTACAACCTCAAGAGGCGAACAACTTTCGGTTGGAGAATCAACAAGATCCATCAAGCCGACCTAGGCGAACAACAATGAGTCCGAGATAAGATGAAAGAAGACTTTGTAACTAAGATTTAGCTTAGATAAGGTCAAACTTGAGTCAAAGGACACATGTCAAGCATGTAGGCTAGGGAGACCAAGAGCCAGGGGCACCTCATGCTTGCTAGTCTCTATAAATAGTTGTTCTCCAGCTTATGAAAGACAAAGAAAAAATTCATAAACACTCCAAAACACACACGCATACGAAATTATTTCGATTTCGATTTTCATATATCCGAATTCGATAACCTAAACCCCGATTTACCATTTACGGTGGTAATCAATCACACGTTATTGATTGGTGACGTAAAAACGAATTAAAACAGCCACTAATCCTCACGATTAGATTCGTTCACCAACAAAGTTACCTCTCTTTTCACTTTTAGTTATATTTTTCTTACTTTCAGGTCTTTCTTATTTTTCTTAATTTGGAAGAGATCAACAAGCCCTAGAAAATGAGGAGAGAAATCGGGAAAAAATACAGGATTTACAATTCGTAATGGGACAATAGGATTTACAATTCGTAATTGCTCGTCTTTTCTCTTTTTTAATTCTTGGATCATTTATACAGTTTCAATCTATAGTAAGTATAACCTCTCTTTGTTTGAACATTGTGATGATCAGATTGATGAAGAGGTTCTCCTAGAAGTAATTAAGATGAGATTTAACAGGAGTGCTTACTGAATTTCTTCAAATCAGGGTTTAAAATGTGGTAATTTTTTTTTTTTTTTTGCATTTCGCCCCTAATTTGCATAGGTACGACTACATTCTTTCAGTTCTTTTTTCTGCGTTACAAACTTACAGGTACAAAATCTCTAATCTATTGGTATATTTTGTCTACTTTCGTTTGTTGTTGCATTTGTTATATCATGTATGGTTGTGCCATAATTATATCATTTCATGTGTAGGTAATTGCGATGAATGTGTGTCATTCTCGGTGAATTGAATAAGAAATACTCCATTACTGAAAAAAAAATTGATTTTTTTGTCTAGAAGAAGCATTATATGGATTGTACTTAATTTTCACTTAGATTATCAAAATTATAACTCGTGCTCTTTTAGGATTCAAGTATGATTAGATTCTTATCAGTTTTAATTCTTACTTAGGTTTGAGAGTATGTTATTTTTTTGATTTTGCAGATGAGAACATTTGATATTATTGCTTGCAAATAACCATATAAGGCTAAATAAGAAGCCCGAACCACTAAACATAGTATGTATCATATTTTAAAAACTTCTTGTGTCCCTGTTTCATTACATGTTGTACTTTTGAGTTGTATATTATCTTTAACTTGATTATATATTGGACATGAGTTTATTTAGTCTTAGGAAGGATAACTAAGAATCTGTTATTTTTTTAACTTAGCTTAACGATTGAGTTGGTGATGCGCTACTGGATAAGATCTTTAGAAACTAAAAACATTGAGGTGAATTAAAATATTTTTTATGTAAACTTGAATATTTGATCACTAGATTTTTTAAATGATACTTGTTGGGTTAATAACGTGTCAATAATTGATTCCTTCTCATCACTTTATGCAGTTGTTTCTGGAGGTAGTTGCATTAGGTGTAAATAGAATTTGTAGAATTATTTTCAGTTATTTGTGTTAGTGTGTTTTGATAATATTACTGTTTAGTAGGAAAAATGTTTGAAACATGTGTAAGTTTAAGGGGATGAAGAGCCTTCTTTCTTATCTTTTTGGTGGACAATTTTTTAGGTAACATGGGTTAAAACATAATGGGGTTGTTGCTATTTCTTAAACTCTTGAATAATAATGATGAGAGGTTGTGATTTTTAGGAGAAATAGGTATGGTGCTCAAAACAATTACCAAAGCTATTGGGTAACATAGTCGACTTCTATTAGAAATAATCATGTTGTTGATAGACGACCAGGCGAGCAACAGTGTTTTGGAGATTTAAGAGACTAATTGCATAGATTAGATGTCGGCGACCAGCAAAGATAAAGAGAGTTTCAAGCACCAGGCGACTAGGAGTGACGTCAAATGAGTGTCAGGCGACCAGTGCAAGAAAGAAGCAAAATGAACAAATAATTAGAATAAAGCAATGACAAGATACCCCATCTAGGCGACCAAGCGAGCAAGAGAGGCCCACGAAGATCAGCTCAAAATTCCACTAACTTAAATATTGCATTAGAAGCAAACAAGTGTACTAAACACTTGTCATTGTACAAGATGTAATAGTTTAGGAATAAGACAAGTGGCTAAACACTTGTCAAAGCCAAAATTAAAAGGGCTAAGAGAGTGACACCTCCTACTTGCTTGTAAGTCTATAAATACCCCTTCATGAAAGGGTCAAAATAAGTTCAAATATTCAAAAGAAGACCAAATTCTTGCAATTTCATTTCTTAAACCCTTCTTACACAAAATCATCACTTGTAATCTTGTTTGATGACCTTCTTGAGTATTAAACAACCCCTAATTATCTAATTCGAATCAAGGTCATCAACACATGTAAGTTGACTTAATATTTTTACTATGCTTATGTAATAAACTGAAACCTAAAGATGGTGCGTTGATATTGAGTTTCATAGTAAAATATTTTTTCAGTGAGTTTTCAATGTACGAGGATCATTTTTCTAATCTCTTTGGTTATAAAAAGTGAAGTAATTTTTGTATTGCTTATAATTTGAAATTGCAGGGTCCTTCAAGTAAGACCACCAAATTCTCTTTAATGGTGTAATTTTGATGAGGAAACTCTGGCTAGAGAGATGAAGGTGAAAATTGTATTAGGTATTACAATTTAGTATAATAAGGTATTGTAGATTTTGTATTATATATTATCCTTCTAAGTTTGGAGCTTTGGAAAGCATAATACAATTTCCTTGAATATAGCATTCAAGGATCAGAGGATACTATTCACAACACAATAGCTTCCGTGAAACTGGTTTGTGGATTATTTAATAATAATTGTTCGTGGGTTTCAATATCCTGCAACACAAGACATTTTTTTATGTAATGCCAAAGCCTTGTGATCATCTAATTTAGGCACACTGTTTTTACAAAAATCTTGAGGAGCTTTCAGTTGATTAATACTTAAATTCTACAAAATTAGTACTGTGCATTTCATTATGATCAATTGCTTGGTAGAGAATGAGAATCCATGAGGACATGATTCTCCACTCTACACGGAAACTATATCATCTTATAACAGATTCAATTAGTGTTCATGCTAGAAATTGAGAATCAATATAAATTTTGGAGGTTTGTTTTTGTGTTTTGCATGAAACTACACCATCTTTTAGAAGACTTCTTGTGTCACTATGCATATATAATTTACTAAAATTTTATGGGTGGTCAACAAGTAGGATTTTAGACATGTGTGCATATACCCATAATTTTTTGAAGGGCAACAAAATTTCTTAAGAAGCGTATCGTACAGACCCAGGGAAATCGGTTTGGCACTATGAACTATTCCAAGATGTCAAGGATTTTGTTCAATCTGATTTTCTCCAATCTCGCCCTGAGGTAAGAATTCCTCACTGCATACATAGAATTTATAAAATTGTTTTAGTTGTTTGTGTCTTAATCAACGCTAAACTTGAAATTATGTATTCTTTGCTGGTTCTTTTTTATATCTCAAAATTTTGACCCTTAAATAGCTTAGATTCCTCCATCTTATCTATTTTCTTCTTAGTTTATGGGACTAGAAACATGCTAAGACCATGTATTCCTAAATGCTTGTGGCCATTTTGATGGAGCTACTCTGAGTTTATAAGTAGTTTTGAAAGTTTCTATTTACAATTTTGATGTTCTTTTAATTGTTCCTTAATCTCAATTTTGTTATTTGCAGCTTGGTTTGGACCCAACTATTTTCCCTAAACGACCTGGACAACTGAAATGTGTTGTACGTGTCATTTTATTTCCATTAGTCGTTCTCAAATTTTCTTTTCTTAGTATGAACCTTGATGTCTTGTTATGGCCTTTTACTTTAGTTAAGAGTACTTGAATATACTAAAGCAGATTACAATTAATTATTTGAAATTTGTGTGAAGTTCTTCTTGATGGTTTACACTATCAATTGTTTAAATTGTTTAGTGGAGCAATTTTATGCCCCACACATGTAGTTTTGTCTGACAAATATTCTTTTCTATGAAGGTAGTGCACAATGTTGTTGATTTAGCCCATACATTGTATTGATTTTCTTTTCTTCAGGGATATGTAAGTTTGGGAATAAGTGCAAGAAGAAATGTAACTTTTGACCTTTAATTAATGGTTTGCTCAGTTTTAACTATGCATATATTGCTTTTCAAGGACATATGTGTTTCTCTACAAATATTTTATCAGTAAAAAACGATAACCTAAGTAGAAAATGAAGATTTTGTATTTTATGGTCAACCCAGAAATCGCTTATGATTTGTCCCATTTTAGTAAGGTGGTCATATCATACGCTGACATGAGAAATGAAAAATAATGTAACCTTACTGCTTATATAGATCTTCATGGAAGTTATAAATTTGTATAATGGTTTAAGACTAATTCTTAATGGTTCGATCGTTGGGTTATTCCATTGTCCTTAATTTTTTTGGCATACTCATGTGCTTGATTCGATGAACAACGACATTAAGGAATATGTCCTTTTGGGTGTTTTGATGGGTAACAATATTTTCTGAATAGTTTGTTATTATTTTTATAAATACTAAGATTTTAGTTATAATTGCTCAAGGAATATAAATAGAAGTTAATGCTTCAGCTTTCACCCAACTATTAAAATAAATATTGCGCATTAAAGTATATAACTCCTTGTGGAAGCTTAGAAAATGCTAGATGTGTCTCAACGGCATTTTATCTATTATAAATTCATAATATTAAAAAGAGTAGGTCTTGTATGAGACCGTCTAATAATATGAGACAATGTGAATGTGTATAACTAGGCATTGACTCATTAACACATTGATAGGGATAGGTGTTAATTTGTATTGGCTCATGTCATGAGTTAAAGTTCTCATACAAGTTTTCGCATACCAAAACACATCTCATGATGCCTGCTATTATTTTTTGTTTTGGACTCCAGATATTTGAGTTTTGTAACTAAACTCAATTCATATGCGTATGCCTATCCAGTGGATTCATCCGACGTCTCGACGATAATCCAAAATTAGTAGCGTTTATGTTTCAAAAGTTCAAACAAGGATGCTTTCTGTGGTTTGTTATTTCTCTACTTTGCTCTACCTTCTTCATTCTTTTATTCATTAACGTATTAGGCTCAAGGATATTGGTTTCATTCTAAATGCTTGAGGCATGACATGTGTGTATTTTTGCTATCTATGAGTCACACTTGGTATATTCTGCGAGTTGTATACCAAATTTGATGTGATTTTGAATTCAAACAACACAAGTTGCTTCTGTTCTAGCAGAATATAGTTTGCAAACACCACTTGCGTAATAAATTTTGGATGAGTTGTTTATATCTTATTTGATGAAGATATGGAAAGATCCATGTCTATTAAAAAATTCCAATAATAATTTTTCTTGGTCTACATGTCCATGTTATAAGTTGTTTAACACATTTAACGCAAAAGGGTTAGAAGAAAACTTATGTATTGCGATATGTTAGATTAACAGTTAGAAAACACGGTAGCAGATGAACAAAAAATAAGCATTATCTTCACTACTCATTTGAAAACTTGAAATGATCGGTTCATTATTGTCGCTTTCTACACATGGACAATATTGAATGGATTTTTTTAAGCCTTGTTCACTTATTTATTGTTTCGAAGATATTGGGTCCAAAAACATCTCTTTAGACAATTATTTTACATATATTGAGCTCCATCAGATCTATTCATTTTACGAATTAGCAAGTTATGTCCAAGTCACAAACTCAGTTCATTCCTTTGACTACTAATTTTTTTAAACAAAATTTGTGATAAAACGTGGTAGTTTTTTTAGGTCGAAGTTCAACGTGACAAAATTAACTTTTTTATTACAAACAACTCAGGAGAAACGTGCAACGCACGTGGTGCAAACTAGTCCTATTAAACGTTGCTTCGTTATTTTCTCTCAGACATATCCTATTAAACATTGCTTCCTTATTTTCCCTTGCGACGAATCACATGAAATGTTTGCAACACAATGATCAAACTATTTATATTTGTACATTCACACATTTGTATTATTACATTCGCACATTCATATAATTCATCAGTTATTCATGTCTTATGTTTACTTTCATTGAAAATCCCCTTAACACTAATAATAGGGGTTTGTCAATTGTTTACTTTGTATAGTAAATTGTTTGGGTAATCCGTCCAACCGCAATTTACCCACAAAGAATGGGTTGTTAATTTGAATGGAATACTTCAGATTTAGAGATAAAAAGAATTTGTGGATCAAATATATTAAGCCACGTTGTTCATCTGTTGTGGCTACGATAGATCGATTTGTCTCACACCGTTATTGCATTAATAATTAAAATTACTAATTCTTAATAGACCAAACAACGCGCGCATGTGTATAACATAAATTCATACATATTATAATTGTATTATTTAATAATTTTAAATAAAAAATATAAATTACATATTTTGTACGTATATAATAAACATATATTTTTAATTAATAAATTGATTTAAATGATAAATAAATTTTATGTATATGAAAAATCACTTTTTAAAAATCATATGCATATTATATATATATATATATATATATAGAACTAATAATTATATATATATATATATATATATGGAATTTATAATATTATTATATTTATTATAGATAACATATGATTATGTATATACTGAATTTAAATATATATTATAAAGTGTTATCAAAATATGTTACATATATAAAAGTGTTACCTAAAAGGTGTTACTAAAAAGTGTTATTTTTGTAAAAGCGTTACCAAAAAAGTGTTACATATATAAAAATGTTGTCTATTATAAAATATTACTTAAAAGCGTTACTTATTTAAAAGTGTTACATTTAAGTGTTGCATATTAACAAAGTGTTACATAAAGTGTTACATAATATATAAATTAAAGAAGTGGTACTATAATGTGTTACAATAAGATGTTACATAAAGTCAATTATGTTGTAGTATTGTTCTCTCGAAATTTCTCCATTGGATACATTTTGCAATAATATTGTTTTGCAGAGAGAAAATAGAGTAGAAATTACATTTTTAAATTGTGGTCAAAATGGTAATTGCACTAGATATCCTATACTAAATCTCAAAGTAAACTCAGGTTACAAAAGCATTCCTTATTCTAATTCAATTTTATTTTCTTCGAAACCCAACCCCCGATACAACTTTGTCATGAAAGGCAAAGTAAACACAATCTAATATAACACGTCATTTTTTCTTTGGAAACTGTCACCAATCCATATAACAATAGCTAGCTATACACATAGTGTCACTCACTTGACAACTTCTAAAGAATCGAATAATTGTTAAGCTAAATGGAATTAATTAATTCCTAAAATTCTCTCACTAGAGCCAGGGTAGCCCTTCGTCTTCACCACTGTAAGCCAAGGAAAATATTCACGCCGGAAGCCTCTTTCTCCTCGCGTGGGGCTTACCGGACGACGCTCTACCACTCAGGGTATGAGTCTTTTCCTCTTCTCGTAATCCCCCTGCTCTTCATTAGGGTTTGCGTGTAAGATTCGCTGGGTATTTTTTGCACCTAATCTAGCCCTAATGGCTAAATTAATGCCCCATTTGGGGTTTCGCTGCTCACGATTGAGTTTCTCTGAATTTATATCCTATTTGCCCTTCTCTGTTCTGAAATCTCTTAATGAAGCTATAGCGATGGGTCAAAGTGATTACAACGAAGCGGCAGAGGCTGAGTCGGCTCAGCTCCGCCGGAAGCCATGAAAATCGTTAGCTGGAATGCACGAGGTCTGGGAAACAACCGTGCACTCCATTCACATCAGCGAGTTGTCGCTGACCTTAAGCCCTATGTACTGTTTGTTATGGAATCAAAAGTGTCGAGTAGAATTGGATGCTCTTGGAAGTTTCGGTTATATTTTAATTGTACTTTTGGTGTAGATGCGAGTGGAAGTGCTGATGGTTTTCTGATGTTTTGGAATGAACCTATGAAAGTTTCTTAATTTCTTACTCTCTTGGCCATATTCACTGCAGTATCTCGTTCGATTGCCACTTCTTTTATTTTACTGGTTTTTATAGGAACCCAAATCCTAACTTAAGGGTTCATTCTTGGGAATTACTGCGAAAAATTGCTACATGTGCTAATGGGAATCAATATCCATGGCTCCTTGGTGGGGACTTCAATGAGATTAGAAGGGATAATGAAAAGAAGGGCGGGGGAAAGAAGTTGTTTACTAAAATCAAAGCCTTCAATGATGTCCTGAATGAATTGGAGTTGAAAGACCTTGATACTCTTGGCCCACTCTTTACATGGACCAACAAGAGATCGGGTAGAAACTTTGTGCGAGAAAGACTCGATAGATTTTTGGCCAATGACCAGTGGATAAATTACTTCCAGAAAGTGGAGGTGTGTAACATGAGCTTTTATAGATCAGATCACCGTGCTATTCAAATCTCTTTTTCAAAGGGCGGCACAATGGTGAGGCAAGCTAGAAGTTGGAGTTTCAAATTCGAGAACAAATGGCTTCTTGAGGAGACTTTTGCGGCGGCCTTAGAAGAGGTGTGGGATGAGAATAAAGGCGTGGATGATCTCCCAGAAATTATGAAGCGAAGCCAAGGTACGCTAAGTAAATGGGCAAAAAATCGTACGGACAACCTTGGTGGGCAGATAAAAAAGATAAGGGCAGAACTTGATAAGATGTGGGAGATGCAAGAAGATAAGATAGACTAGGTGAAACTTAAGAATCTCGAACAAGAGTTGCAAAAGCTGGAATTTCAAGAGGAAGTACACTGGCACCAGAGATCCCGGTTGTCTTGGCTTACAGCTGGTGACAAGAACACTGAATATTTCCATAGGAGGGCCTCCCAGAGGAGAAAAACCAATGAAATACGAGGCTTATATGACAAAGAAGGAAGATGGAGAACTGACCCTCGGGGAATTGAAGACATTATTCTGGAATTTTATGAGGAGTTGTTTATAACTAATTCCCCTTCGAGAAGCGAAGTGGATGATGTGATCAGAAACCTTGACCCAGTTGTAAATGAGACAATGAATTCATACTTGTCTTTACCCTTCACTCCTGATGGAGTAAGTAAAGCGGCCTTTGATTTGAACTCGTCTAAAGCACCGGGACCAGATGGTTTCACTGTGGGTTTCTTTCAGAAATCGTGGGATATTGCAGGGAGAGAATTGCGAGCAGCATATTAAAAATTCTTAATGGTGATGGCACACTGGAGCAATGGAATAAGACGATCATCTCTCTTATTCCAAAGGTGAATGAGCCTAAAGACTTAAAGGATTTTAGGCCCATTAGCCTTTGCAATGTGGGTTACCGAATCATGGCTAGAGCAATCACAAACAGGCTGAGAAGGGTTATGGGGGAGATCATCGATCCGAATCAGAGCACATTTATCCTGGGGAGGCTCATAACCGATAATATCTTGATTGGTTATGAGTGTATGCACTGGCTTCGATATAATAAGAGTAAGACGGGGTATGCAGCTCTTAAGCTGGATATGTCTAAGGCTTATGACAGAATTGAATGGATATATTTGGAGAGAATCATGCTGAAAATGGGCTTCAATGAGAGATGGGTTCGGGCAGAGCTGTCAAATGGCCAGCCCGGCCCAGGCCCACTAGGCTTTTAGTTTTTACTGGGCCGGGCCGGGCCGGTTGTTACCGGGCCGGCCCGGTTGTTACCGGGCCGCTAATTTCCAAGCCCGTCCTGGCCCATCTCGGGCCGCCGGGCCACCGGGCCAAACCGGCCCAACTTTTTTATTTTTTTTAAATATTATTATTATATTTGATTTATATATTTACCTTATTATTTTATAATTTAGCATACAAATTATACTCATATAGTTATAAATATTATTTAGTTTGTCAACAACAATTCAATAATTAAAATAAAAATCAAATTCCTAAATAAAATTTAAGAATAATAATTCAACAAATCCTAATAGAATGGAAAGTGTTATTTTTTATTTCAATAATAAAAATTCAACAATTTAATAGGAAAGTGTTATTTTTTATTTTGATAAGATAAGGATATCTTATTATACTATATTTCCAAACCTCTCCAAAATGATGTGTCAACACCACCTTATTCTTAGGGTGATGTGGCATGTCCAAAATCTCTCTATTTCAAAATACAGAATTCTAATTAAAAGTTATTTTAGGCATTGTTTAATTTTTACTAAGACTTAATCTACACCATATATTTTACACTTTTAATCTCAACCATACATTTCATTTTGTATTTTCTATAAATGTCAAATCTCTCTTTAGTTTCATTCTAATTCACAACCCTAATCCTCATCTCTTCTCTTCATTTTCTCATTTGTTGTGTACTATGTGAAGAAATATAATTTTATTTTTTGTTCGTTTGTTTGGATTATTTCTGTAATTTTTTGTGTAGATCACCATCCCTCTTTTTTTGCAGGTAAACAAATTTATTATGTACATGGAGATGATTAGGCTCATATTATAAGAAAATTATATGTGCATCTTGAAGATAATTCGAACGTATTCAGAAATTATTTGTAAGTTTCTAAAGTATATTTATATTCATATCTTTACATTTGTGTTTTTTTAGAATTCACCATCAATAATTTTTTCTCTTTCAATAAGAAAATTCTCTCATCACACGTCTACGATTTTGATCCAACTATTATTCTTTCCCAAATAAGGTGTGCATTATTGTTTTATATTTTTTCGTTTTGTATTGCAGGTAACCTAAAAGTGATGTAGAGACATTTTTTCATGGTCGAACGATATCTCTTCTTAGATATTTTTGGAAGTTATTTTTGTAAAGTATTGATAGATGTGAAATTTTTGTAGGAGAAAAATAAAATATTTTGGAAAAGATATTGTTACCAAAATGATGTATAATACCAAAAATATTCTGCCATCAAATATAATATATTGCCTTCAATAATAGATTGTAATAAAAAAGTATATTTTTGGATAAAATTATGTGGCCAAAATAGACTATTAAACTGAAAGATATAGATATTTTTTCTATACTAGGATATCGATTTTTCTTTAATATTTTTAACATAAAAATATTTAAAAAATATTGTAATTTATAAATAAGTAAAAAACTGTTATTTCTTATATAATTAATTTATATATTTTTTCTTAAAATATGTGGAATAAATTTTTTATGGATTGAAAATTATAGTGTTGGGAAAAAAAGGACATTAAATTTATTTACTAACAATTTCAGTACTATAACTTTTAAAGTATCTTACTCTAAAATAAAATAAATCTGAGTATATTTTAATCAATGAAAACATAACATTTACCTAAAATATGGAATATTATTTTAAATATTATATTAGTGCAAGTTGATTTTTTTCACGGTTGATTTCTCTTCTAAAATATTTTTGGAAGTTATTTTTACAAAATATTGATAGATGTGAAATTTGTAGGAGGGAATTGAAATATTTCATAATAGATATTGTTACCGAAATAGTGTATGATACTAAAAAAATCTTGACATCAAATATAATATCTTGCCTTCAATAATAGATTATAATACAAAAATTTATTTTTGGATATAATTGTGACGCCAAAATAGACTATTAAACTGTAAAGTACATATACTCTTTTATAGTCTAGGATTTCAATTTTTCTTTTATATTGTTTTAACATACAAATATTAAAATACTTTTTTCGAACGATTTTTTTTTTAGATATTTTTAGAATTTATTTTTGCAAAATATAGGTAGATGTAAAAGTTGCAGAAGGGAATTGAAATTTTTCTGAAAAGATATTGTCACCGAGATAGCATATAATTCTCAAATAATATTGCCACCTAATGAATATACCTTCAATAATAGATTGTAACACAATTTTTTATTTTGGATAAAATTCTACCTGCAAAATAGAATTTGAAACGGTAAAATATAGATATTATTTTGTAGAGTAGGATTTCGATTTTTTTTTTTAACAATTGATTTTTTTTTAACTTTTTTTATTTTCAAAATATCTATATGTAAATTGAATTAAAAAAAGACTAAGATTAATACCTAAACGCCATTTTTATTTGTTGAATTGTGTTATAAATACCAACACATTAATCAATTGTTCCCACACAAACATCTACACAATATTTAATTTAACTATGACATCATTTTTGTCAAATGTTACCTTTAGATTTAAAATGTGTGATTCTATCTGCAGATTTAAACTTTTGTGTTCGATTGTTATTGTATCTTCATACCATGGGGAAAAACTGGGCATGCAAGTATACAACAACTGTAATTTTAAGTAATATTTAATGTGAGTTTGAATGTGAATTAGTTAATATTTTTTAAATGTTCTATTTATTCATGTTTAATATTTTTTTTTATTGTTCATTGAATTATAAGTACAATTTTAATATTATATCAAAATTACAAGATATTTAAAAAAAGTTAATGTCTATAATTTGAAATAATAATAATAGTTTTTTTTCAATCCGCGAAATTCGCGGGGATACACACTTGTTATAGGAATAAAATGGGGTATGTTTAGTAATGGATGTTAATTTTTAAATTTTATTGAGATTTGTTTAATAAGTGGGGCGAGTTTATAGGATTTTGGGGTTTGAGTAGTGATACTATTAAATAAAATCTTATCCCTCAATTCATATTTGCCTTAATTGTACAAGTGTGTTATGTGTACCACCAATTTGTGGTTGTTCATAAGAATTCGTTCATTTCCCTGGATGAAAATTCAACCAATAAATTATAATGTATTTTATTTTAAAAAATGGGGTATGATCATAAATAAAATGATACATATATATAGGGATGAGGAAATTAAGACCATAGTGAGTATAGGGATGGATGTGACCTGTGGCAACTATTACCAACCTTGGTCAAATCACTAATCTCGCCTACTGCTCCTTTTTTTTCTTATCTCTAGGTTTTCAATTTTATTCAAATAAAAAAAAACCAAACCGGGCCGGCCCAGAAAACCGGGCTAAGCCCGGCCCAAGCCCATAGGCCCGCCGGGCCTACTAGGCCGGGCCAAAAAAGCCCGGTTCTTTTCGGGCCTATATTTTTAGGGCCCAGCCCGTCCTTAAAACCGGGCTTTTCGGGCCGGCCCATCGGGCCGGGCTCGTTTTGACAGCTCGAGGTTCGGCTGATTATGAGATGTGTTTGTTCGGTCTCTTACTCTTTCAAGTTTGGAGACAAGATTGTGGGTAATCTAATCCCTACGAGAGGACTAAGACAGGGAGATCCCCTCTCCTCGTTTCTCTTCGTCTTGTGTGCACAGGGCCTCTCTACTATGATCACGGATCTGGTGGTGAAGAATAAGCTCCAAGGGGTTACAATTGCTAGGGGCAGCCCCACTATTTCACACTTATTCTTCGCCGATGACAGTTTAGTTCTTTTCAAAGCAGTGCAAGCACATTATACTCTCCTTAAGGAATGCTTAGACAGATACGAGAAAGCTTCAGGGCAGATGATCAACTACGAGAAATCTGCATCACTTTTAGCCCAAGTACTAGTTCAACCAACAAAAATGCGGTGAAGAGCATACTCAATGTCAGGCTGAGACAGGGGCATGAGATTTATCTTGGCCTCCCAACCTTTTCTATGAGGAGAAAGAGACTGCAATTCTCTTATCTAAGAGACATGATCTTGAATAAAGTTGAGGCGTGGAGGAATAAAGACTTCTCCGAGGGAGGTAAAGAAGTATTAATTAAAGCGGTGCTCAATGTGGTGCCAACTTATGCAATGTCATGCTTCCGCATCCCTTATTCCCTTTGCTATAAAATAGAAAGCATTATTTCAGATTTTTGGTGGGGATACGAGGAGGAAGGGAAGAAGTTACATTGGAAGAAGTGGGATATCCTGTCTAAGCCCAAATGGCAAGGGGGGTTGGGTTTCCGGAGCTTCGTGGAATTTAATAAGGTGTTGTAGGCTAAACAGGTTTGACGCTTCATCACAACCCCAAATTCCTTGGTTGCTCAGTTTTTTAAAGCTATATATTTTAAACGTCTAGATGTGATGGAAGCTGAAATTGCCTATAACCCCTCCTTCATATGGAGGTCTTTATGTTCGAGTCGTGTGCTTCTACGGACGGGCCTTCAATGGAGAATTAATGATGGAAAGTCGGTGCAAATTTTCAAAGATGCTTGGGTAGTCGACCTTAGTGATGGGTGAATTAAGTCAAGACGTGCTAGTGGCTCCACAGTTTCGAGGTTCCTGCTCCCAAACGGAAGATGGAATGAAGGTTTAATTTCTGAAGCGTTCTTGCCATTCGAGAAAGAGATCATCCTTAATACACCAATTGGCCAGGCGAATGAAAAAGATTCAAGATACTGGAGGCCTGATTCTAAAGGAAGATATAATGTTAAATCGGGATACTTACACTACGTTGACAATTCGAGAAAAAAGTAGGAAACAGAATGCTCATTTGGCAAACAGCAAGAGGAGGCTTGGTGGAAGTCGATCTGGAAAATTGATGCTCCTCCTAAGATGAAAATTTTCTGGTGGAAACTGCTGAATGATGCCATAGCAACTGAGGGCAATCTCTTTAAGCACCATGTGCCCGTCTCTCCGGTATGTTGTTGGTATCGCACTAAGGAAGCTACCACAGTCCATGCTATTTTTCTTTGCTCAGAAGTGACGGAAGTGTGGAAACTTTTGGGATTTTGGAAAGAAATAAAAAAAGGGAAATTTATGAATTCAAGGGATTTTGTCCAGCTACTGTGCTCGGATAAAAATACTGAGGTGAAGGAGGAAATACTTGCGGTGGCATGGGGCATTTGGAGGGAGAGATGCAGGATCCTACACGAATACCCACATGGGCAGAAACGACAAAAAAAATTAACGTTGTGTGGGCGCTAGAGCTCTTGAGAGCCTACAAGGAAGCCAATGGCCATCTAAAATCACTACGGAGCTCGGTACGGGTACTCAAAAAGTATGAGCCTGGTAGAATTAGATATGAGGGAGTCACGGCTTTGGTTGATGCAAGTTTCAACAAGGATAAAGGTTGATTCTCGGTGGGATATATTTTAATAAAGGGAGATGATGAGCCAATATTTTCTAGGTGCAAAAAAATTAATTCCCCTGGGTCTGTGTTCGGAGCCGAAGTCCAGGCCATTCATGAAGGGATAAGGAAATGAAGGCAGCTTGGACTAAGACAGGTTAGGATTTGGACGGATTCCTTGGAAGCGATTATGGCGATCCACTCAAAGGAAAAATATTTTAGCCCCGAAGCCACGATCCTTGAAGAGATTTGAGACGAAATGCGGGATGACTTAGTGAGAGTCGTCAATTATATCCCGAGGAAGCAAAATAAAATGACCCATGAATTAGCTAAGCTCGCCTTCAACTCTCCGGATCCTCAAGATTGGAGCGGAGTAGAAGTTCCTATTCGGATTAGAAATATAACCCAGCATTTGTGATCTTGATTTGTTGTATCTCTCGGGTTGTAATTCTGCTTTACTTTCAGAAAAAAAAATTGTTAAGCTTTAGAAACCTGATTTAGTTTGATGGGTTTTAGAAATATATTTTGGTTTATCAAGCTTTAGATTTTAATTTATCAATTATTTATTTCAAGAATCGAATTTATTTAAATTCTCAATATTTGGAAAATTTAATTGATATTTGATACGTAATTTGCACATGTTATTTGGTTAGAAACAATTTTAATATATTTATAATGTCATTATTTTATTACTCTATTTTATTATTTTAATTTATCTCATAAAGTATAAGAGACTTCCAACACCCTCTAATCTATTACTCAAAACACTACTCTCTCAGCCTCACAACACATTGCAACAACTTTTGAACACAGAATTTAAGAGAAAAGTATAATGACTAAGTTCTTTTTTTTTTTTTTTTTGATCAGGCAAGAAAAAGATTTTATTAATTAACAAGGGTTGGCATCAGGAATGCCATAGGATTACATTCATCGAGCTACACTTCATCTATGCGGACTCTTAGAAAACCATCCTAGGAGACTCTAACCACATTCTTAAAGAAGAATTACAATGGATCAATTGTTTCACCAGCAACCAACTCCAAACCCTACTTCTAACTTCCTCGAAAATATTCATTGTTTCAAAAAGGAAAAATTTGCAAACTTCTATATATGAAGTAAAATAAAAGGAAAGTTAGATTGAGCATATGTGTGGACTCCAAAAGTAATGACACCAATATATGAATATTGTGAGAATTAAGTTTAATAGGAGTTCCCTTTTGGATGAATAAAGTGTTGTGGAACGTCCCAACAAGAAAATATGCAATGTGTTGTGGGACGAAATGAGTAATAAACAACTCTCATATTAAAATTGGCAAATTATATAGTGAATCTTGTTCATATGTGAACAACTTTGAAGAGCATAAATTATTTCATTAAAGGGTGTTAGTTGTTTTCACTAAAGATTATTAAGTTTGGAGGGTATAAGTTGTTTTCACTAAAGAGTACGAATTGTTTTACTAAGCAATTTGAGTTATTTCTTTAAATAGTATGTGATGTTCTACTAAAAAATATTACTCCCTCCGTCTCAAAATTATTTGTTATATTGTCGAAAATGTTCGTCTCATACTCAATTGCTATATCCATTTTTGGCAAAAAAAATAACAATATTTTTTAATATTATATTCTCCATACATTCCTAACTAAAAACATCTATTTTATCACTTTATCACTTTAAATACAAATAAACTAATTTTTTTTAAAACTTATGCAAATAGTAATGTAGAAAATAAGTATGAGATGGAGGGAGTATGAAATAATTTATATATGAACAATATTCGCTCATACATACTCTATTAAAATATGTGTTGAAATCTAATAGGAAATTAAATAGAGAATGGAAAGAGTGTGATTTTCTTTTATTAAACAGGTGATAAAATAAAGTATGATCAAAGGTAGGTAAAAAGTAGACCCAATTATATGATATATATGATGAGAAGGAATCTAAAGTTTGTTTATGTGTAGGTGGCCTCTTCCTACGAACACAAAGGTAGTCAGGACTCGAAGAATAAGACAAGTTCCATTTCGTTTCTTTTTCCCATTAATTAAAATAGAAATGGCATCTTTCCCCATTAAATTAATAACAAAATGGCCTTTTTCTACCAATCTAGTTTACGGATAGCTAATCACTATTAGAACATGATGGCGATGATAAGGCATCATCAGAGATGCACTTAGGTTGTAGGAATGGAGCTAAGAGGGACCATCACAAATGTATTTATTAATGAATAGTTCTTGCAGGAGACCGTCTCATGACATAAGATAATGTGAATGTGTATAATTAAGACATAGGTTCATTAACACTTTAGAATGGATAGATGTTAATTTGTGTTGTCTCATGTCATGAGACGATCTCATACAAGTTTTTGTCTTTATTAATTTAAAAGAAAAATCCGTAATCACTAATGTACCAAATAAAATCAGTATGTAATAACTTGCTTATGATCAGTATTTACTATTTATATATCAAATTTAGTCGAAAAAATGTAAATATATAAGAGAATTTATAAACTCGTATCGTAAGATTGTCACTCCTAATTAATTTTATTTTTACAATAATTTTTCTTTTTCATAAATTAACGAGAAAACCTCCAACAAAAGATGGGAAATTTCAGAGAAACTTCGTAACCATTTTCCCGGCGGCTATTGATTTAACGTGTGACGGCCGTGATGATGAACTTGGTCAAGAAATTTAATAAATGCCCAATAATAAGCCTTGAAAGTCGAGGAAAAGTTGAAATTGGTTCGATTAGTTGCGTGCTAAATATGCTTTGATATCGGGTAAACTAGTTATATGGTGCACCCGCTTTATGATTAATATCTATATATATATAAAAACAGAATAGTCCTGCCAAAAATAATTGTTCTATTTTCCCGCCCATTTACACCTTCTATTTCTGGAAAATGATTATTTTATTTTATCATTTCCTTTGCGTGATTATTGTGCCCGGTAAATGAGAAGCCAGACTTCACCACTTCACATGTATTGACACATATATCTATATCCTCCCATCGTTTTTTGGGTACGGTGAAAGCGGTTGTCCAATAAAATTTAAGGAAACAGGCGCACTCCTCAATTATTTTATTGTTTCTGCATTTTGTCATATTTGGCTTCTCAAAGAAACTAACCGTTTCAAATCTTTTCTAAGAATTTATTTTTCATTGATCTCTCTATTACTCTATTTCCAATAAATGCCATAACTTATGGTAAAACAAGAGAAAATGGTGCAAGATTTTAAAATAAACGGCTCGCTGCAAGTTCTGGCCAGAAGTGAATACTGTTCTTGGAAAGAAGGGAAACCGACTAAAGAAGTGAACAAGTGAGATTTCTCCAAAATCTCATCTGGTGTGGGCATACCAACTGCCTGCATATGCAATAAGAGTTCTATGATCCAGGGGTATACTTATATTTAATTTTGTTTTAATGTTAATGTAAAAATCTTGCAGAAAATGCTTCTAAATAATGTTTGTTCTGTAAAAGTATTAATGATTGATCCAATTTTTTACAGGAAACAATTAGATATCTACAAGTTTAAAACAGGTCATGAGTTTATTTGTAACAAAGAACCTGCAATTTGGGTTTTTGGTACTGAGAAACCGTAGGAAAACTGAGATGTTTTATCTTTAAGTGAAAATCACCAAGTTCGTGTTGCTCTTTGAAGTGTCCACTCCCATGATGAAACATAATTCAAAGAAAAAAAGTATAGCCTACTAACCTGTAATATAATAGGTTTGATGTTTCTTCATTGATTTACTCTGTTAAAAATGACTTTATATTTGTAGTTTTTGATGTAGTGTGTGGCAATTTTCGAAGATCATTAATTAATTTTCCTCTCATCTCGATTTTTTTCTGGATTGTTTTGCAGCCTTATAGTTTGTGAGGATAAAGGGGAAGGAAACAATCAACCGACAATGGGGAAGAGTGGGAGGAAATGAGAAGTGGGAAAGTCCAGTAACTAACCTAATTTTGTTCTACACACCAACAATGTAAATACAAATTTTAAGTTTTAACTCCTTCGGGGAAAAAAAATTAATACAACTTTTTATTTTCAACTTTAAAATAAAATATTTATTCACAATTTTTACTCTAAAAAAATATACAGGTATTTATTTATATATTATTACTTTATTCAAATTTTACATTTTAAAAAAAGAGGTACACTTTTTAGCGTGCAGGTTTATAGGAGATCGAATAAGTATTATTTGCAGTGGTGAGTTGAGAATCTTGAGATCAACAAATTTTATTCTAAGAAAATTTTATTATTGTGCCCCCAAGTAACGGTTAAGCTTGAAGAATTGTACACTTGACTAAATTCAAGTAGAATTTAATATTTCCTATTTTTAATAAATTTTCTTTATTAATTGATTGTTTTAAATGTTTATATGTATAATCAATAATTAGCCTATATTAAATTTGTCATATATTAATCTAAAATATATCATGTTTGAATCCTGATCTTTAAATAATATAATTAAATATTTTAATTAAATACAATTAAATAATAATAATTAACACTCTTTAATTATTCATATATAAATCAATTTCACTCTATATATACTTTATGTACAAAATTATAAGCCGTGCATCGCACGGGAGAAACACTAGTTTTAATTTATAGTCAAATATTAATTTTTTCATTGAAACTATTATTACTACCAAATTAATATATTTTTTAAAAAATTATTATTGTCAAATTATACTCTATCCATCTCTAAACACTTTGCACATTTTCATTTTTTGTTCGTCTTCAAACACTTTGCACACCCTATAAATATAAATCTCTATTTAACTTTATCTTCATAATATTTACATATTTACACAAAATGTCATTACTTTTTACACCCACTCCAACCAATTTATCAATTTAATAATAAAATTTTACACATCACCTTTAATATTCTACTCATTACACATTTTTCTTTAAGCAAAGTATTATATGAAAATAGTTTATAATAAACTTATTATGAAACAATTTTAAAGTATTATTAATCTTATCAGAAATATCGTCAATTTCATCAGAGGTCTCATTCAGTGGTATTCTAGTTGTAAAAAAAATTGAACTCAAATTAATGATACTTTAAAATTGTTTCATGATAAGCTTATCATGAACCATTTTCATATAAAATCTATTTTATTTTATTTTATTTTTAAAGTATGTCCTCAGTTTTTAAAAAAACGGAGGGATTACTTTATAATAAAACAATTGATATTATTAATATATATAATGCAAATTAATCATAAGAAAAAACTGATTTAGTGATATAACACACAAAATTACGTCAAATCAGAAACATAGGAATGTGAAAACCGACCGTTGATTTATGACCAAACAAATTCCAATACAAATCATATGTACATAGTGATGGGCAATATCATCTTCAACTTCCATTTCCCAATCTCTCCCTCACTCTTACTCCCCTTCTCCGTCCCTCTCACTTGATTCTGAAATTGGCCATACAAAAATTTTACAAAAAATAAATTAATTTTTTAGTATGCAATTTTAATAAAAAGATAAGTTTTCAAGTGAAACAAGTATTCCGATTATTATGAGGACTAAGTTGATCTTAAATTTCTTATAAATTTCAATATTTCATGAGTTTTTTAAAAATTTATAAAATATAATTTATAAGTAGCTCATAAATTATTAAAGTGGTTGACTTCAATTTATAAAATTTTTTGATGATTTATAAGATTTTATTTTAATATAAAATAATTATTTGTTTATTTTTTATGTTAGAGTATGTATAGAGTGAAATTGGTTCATACATGAATTATTGAAGGATATTAATTATTTTCACTAAAGAGTATAAGTTGTTTTCAGTGAGGGGTATTAGTTGTTTTTACTGAAGGGTAGTAGTTGTTTACACTGAGCAACCAAGACTTTTCAGTGAAAATAACTAATATTCTTCAATAATTCATGTATGAATCAGTTTCATTGTATACTTTGTTTTATGTTAAGGTAGATGTGGGTGGAGATGTGGATCCATTATTATTATTATTATTATTATTATTATTATTATTATTATTATTATTATTATTAATTATGTTGGCATTTTGGAGTGGGGTTTATGAAAACCCTTGCAGTGCAATCACGTTGTATCTTATTGTGCAATTTGAGCTGAGTAAGTATTAACATGGAGAGATTGTATTAAGGAACTGTCATTCCTGAAATGTGTATTTTTGCGAAACAATCAAAATATAGTTAAAAATTCAAACAAAGGAAATATGTAAATATACTAGTCCTTATTTACTACTCCCTCTGATTTGATTTTGATTGTCCATAAGAAAATAACACGAATTTTAATAAAAATAGTTGTTTATTAGTATTTGTGGGTATAAAGTATATTTTTAAAAGGAGTAAGAATTGTTTATTAGTATTTGTGGGAATGAAGTTGATAAAGTAGTGGCATGAGTGTAAATAAATGATTCTTTTAAGGGGTAAATTAAAAGGGATAATATTTATTTTTTGCTATTTTGTGTAAATTAAAACGGATAATTTAAAATGAATCGGAGTATAAAATTGGTGTAGATGGCCTAGAGCCAAGTACCAGCTTCAAAAGAGCTTCTGAAGAATTGGGCTTTATAATGAATTTTTGGGCTTCCGAATAATTAATTTGGGTGGGTTAGACCATCGTATTAAGTGGGTCGGATTTTCTTCTAAGGTAGTCCATTTTTTTAATTCAGTTGAATGATATTCAGGCCCTTTGACCTTACGAGGAAAAAAATATTGGGGAATATGTAAAAAAAATTGCCACTTTCAAATTATTATTTTTTTCAAAAATATCACCCAATTTTTTTTAATAGAATACCATGCGCGACCCTTGTGCAACCCTTTTGATGGCATTTTTTGAAAAAAAAAAGTGATGGATGATATTTTTAAAAACAAAAACTTAAAAGTGGTATTGTTGTATATTTTCCAAAAATATTTCCTCCTTGCGTTCTATCTTAGGCTCAGTTATATACAGTTCTATTTTTTTTTTAATACACTCCACCTGAAAAATGTTCAATTTTCTTTTTCAAAAAATGTAACAGTTTCAGAAAAACTTGGGACAAAACTTGGCCCATTTCAAGCCCGTTGTGTCCAATAGTGCAAACCCATGTTTGGAATCAAAATCTCACACTAGTAAGTATCAACACTATTTTTTTTTTTGAGAAGTATCAACGCTATTTGGGATGTTCTTTTAGTAGTATATTTTTAGATGTTATTAAGTCACTTCACTCAAACTTATTCGGGGTTTGAAACTGGATTCATTTAGTTATACTATACCATTACTTTAATTCAATAATGATTAATTCATTCAAGTATACTATTCCACTTTTATAAACTAATAGCATAGCATTTATACACACAGTTCAACATATTTACGTGTGTAAAATATTATGGTATTATTTTATAAAAATAATGCATAATATTATTGAATGAATATAATAATATTATTAAATGAATTCAATTTCCTAAGGTGTACATATTTCATATGAGAGATTGTCATATAAATAGAAGTAATAACGTAAAGTTCAATGATCAAGTTTCTATGAAGTTAATATTAGCATAAAATATTTATATATTAAATTATATTACAAATAATTTATGTTGATATTGATTTTTTTTTTCTATTGTTCTTCATATTAAATAAACCATATAATCATATCTATATTCAATCTTATTGTTTGGTTTATATGATATTTATGTACATAATGCACTTATCTATAGTATTAAAATTAAAACTACAAACTCATATTTTTCTAAGTTTGATGTGTCTTCAAATTCAAGAATTTAAGATAAAAGGAGAGAAGCCTTTTTATAGTTGAAAAATAAGATGAACATGTCTATTGTGAATTTGAATTTTTGTGAATTCTTTTTCTTCAAGTATCAATATTATATAGTATTGATATTAAAAGAAAAGGAGTTATTGTGGATTTCAGTTTCCAAATTTTTTATCAAAGAATTTTTTTACACAACCGCTTTTGATATAACAGAATTGCGTGAACACCATATTTTCATATTAAATAAAAATAATTTTATTTAATTTGTAAAGATAAAACGTTTGCTTATTTAATTTGGAAAAGATAAAGAATTAAATGCTTACTTATTTTTTGGGTGTAGATGCAAATTTTATAGTTTTGTTTCACAACAATTTTTTTTTTTTTCAAAAATACACTTTTATGAGATTGTTTCGAGTAAGATAATTAAAATTTATGAATTACTTAGATAAAGAAAAATAACATCAAATTAGTAAATAAATGGGTAATATATAACATTACACATTACACTTTTTCATACATAAATTTGTCTTCTCTACATATATTTCTAAACCAATCAATCTGTAGGGAATAAAATGACAAAATGTTATAGGTGTTGGGTTATCCAAGTCTTGGACATAATGAGAAGAAATCCACCAGATATAAATGAAGTCATGTGCAGTGCAACACCAATCATCTCACTCTTCCTCCCCTGAATGGACAACATAATGAAGTGTTTGTCATTATATATACTAACTAGACAATAGATCGACTCACATAAAATAGATTAAACTTCACCAATTAATATATAGAATAAAAAATGTAAATGGAATCAAAGGGTAAGCAAGTAATAATATACATTTAACATTATAAGATTTTGTCTAAATTTTTGGATAGAGCACTTTTAATAATTTAGTATACTACCTTCGTCCCCAAACATTTTTCACTCACAATTGACTTTTTCTCGTGTTTTAGCGAGCAAGTTTTTTATTAGTACTTGAAATGATAAAATAATTTTTAAGGTAAGATATGATAGATTTATATCTCCTCTGTTATAAAATAATTTAAAAATAACTTTATCATTTTAAAATATTAATAAAAAACGTGTTCTCTAAAACACGAGAAAAAATAAAATGTGAAGAGTATTACGGGACGAAGGTAGTATTCTTTAAGTAACAATTGAGTGCACCGGTTACACCATTTTAAAATACATTTGGATGCATAAAAATATTTATTTTTCTTTTTACTCTGAAAATCTTTGATTAACGAGTGCACCTTTTTAGGTGAAAACTTTCCAGAAAGTTTAGATTATGTCAAGGGTAAAATTTATAAAGGTGGAATGGAAGTTTGTGAATTGGGACTGTGAGGCCTGAATTAGAGGAATGCAGATTGAGATGAGGATTTGGTTGAGCACTTAACAGGATGAAAGAGACAACTTTTTTGTCTTCATCATATAATCACAACTTTTCATGATTTGAGGTCAATACTCAATTACACTCAAACTAGTCTTATACTTTTATGTGTAATACCTGATATTTTATTTTAAAATGATCACATATTAACTACAAAAGTATTATTAAAAAGTTCCGTGACGGATGCATATACAAGATAGATCTCCATTTTAATATTCAGGTCATATTAATTTTTAAACCATGATTAAAATAGGGCTCCATAAACCAATGAATTAAAAATATAAAATAGATGGAATTTCATCTTATGCATAAGATAGTTTAATATAATATTTTGTCAAATACTCTCTTCGTTTCATAATAAACTTCACACTTTCCAATTTCATTCGTCCCACAATAATATTGACACCCCTTAATTAAAAGTAACACTTTTTCACAGTATTATTTTATATTCAAATATAAAAAAATTAAAAAGCCACTTTTTAGCAATTTTTTTCAAAATAATGTGTTCAATTACATTAATATATGAAGTTTACCCGGGGATGTAAGAAGAATTATTATTTTATCTTGATACAAGTGGATACTATTGAAATTGGGCTTTCGTGTGTCCTGCATGTGTTGGTGTTGCATCATATGGGGATGGGGTATAATATAAATCAGTATACTAGAAAATATTTCACACTATTTGTAATTGTAATATGTAATGACAACACTGCAAATTCGATTACTTATACCCCCAATCCATTAGACCGACCAAAAAGCTCCATCAGCTAATCACATCAATTTATAGACGATGCTGTATAAATAATTATCACAATCAAAAACAGCGTTACATATAGTGATGTTGTATTGGGTAGGTTTCGTGATAACAATTGAAGGGACACGAAAAGGTCAATAAAAAGTAATGACATATATTTAGTGTTAGATAGCAACTTTTGTTGGGGATAATGCACAAGAATATAATGGGGTCATTTTCCATGATATTATATGATTTGAGTAATTTTCGTTTCATTCTTAGATATATGCACATGGGATTATAATTCACTAGTTTAGTATCATCCTTAGATATGTACATGGGGCTATAATTCACAACGCCCCTGCAAAATGGGTTAATATATACCCTACTTCAGTATTTTATCTTGTATTTTAATAGTTTTTAACACAAGATATTTGCTAATTGGTAATGATTTAATTATTATAAACTAGTAATTGAACCCGTGCGATGCACGGCCATAATTGTACAATAATTTTTGGGTTCTCAATTTATAGTGAAGTTTATTTGTTTACGTTTGAGAATGTTTATTAGTATTCTCGATAAAGTATTTTTCATTTCAAATAGATAATATTAGCGAGCGATTGTCATTAACTCTTAGCTATTGACATTTCATATGAGATAATCTGTCTATTCTGAAACTTGAACGAAAGTCACGGTTGAATGAGGTCAATGAAAAATTAGGAATCGATATCATCTTACCTGAATTGCTTATGGTTATGTATGTACCTCTCATAACACTATCATCTGCTCTTATTACAGCCAATATAGTCTTGTTACACAATCCTCTTGAATGATTTATATTTCTGAGTAACATAACTGGAGTCTTTTCTTTCAAATTCAAATCATGATTATAAACATCATAACACTTCAAGTTATTTAAAGAGTAGGTGCAAGTATGACTTTGTCCTTCAACTAATTCAGATAGTCCACAATATTCTTTAAATGTAGTTTTATCAATAGAGTCTCTTCACTTCTTTCTTTTTTCAATTCCTGTGTTGGATCACCCCATACAGAGTTTGCTCTGTCTTCAATTGGAATGCATTATTCATATAATTATCCCGTGAAATAGTTCTGAATCTAGAGGTCAAAATATTGAGGAATATAAAGTTTGTTGGAGATCTTACTCTTTTCTTGCTATTGTTTATATGTTAACTAACTAACCCAAAGATAGACCTCAAACTAATTCCAATATGATAGATATGCTCATATGTATTTTGTGGTTCGCCCCATTGAATATATCAATATATTAATTATTATAGAACTACTATAATCTTTCTTCAAAGTAATTAATTTAGATAATATCTCTCTTTTAAAAAAATTAAGAATATGTATAGTGTGAGACTGATTCATACATAAACTATTTTGCAGTACTTTTTAGAATAACCAACTAATATCCTTTAGTTAAACAACCAATATTCTTCGTACCCTTCAAATATTACTCTACAATAAAAACAATGAATACTTTATAGAACTAATACCCTTCAGTGAAAACAACTAATATCTTTTAGTGAAAATAATACCCTTTAATGAAAACGACCAATACACTTCAAATGGTTCATGTATAATCATTTTCACTCTATACTTTGTAAAAATAAAAGAGTGATCTTATTCCCTTTTTTAGATTAATAAATATTTATTTTAATAACTTCTACTAAAAATAAACTTTTACGAACTATATATCGAATTATTTCAATACATTGATCATTAAATTTTTTTTAATAACTATTATTTTTAAATAATTAAAATATCTTTTATACCACAAAATAGAGGAATTTGTCATAATATATATCTCAAAGATATATTAAACATATTTTTATATTATTTCTCAATATTTATTACAATTTATATTTCAAAAATATATCAAATATATTTTATAATCAATTATTTTTTAATATTTAAAATAAAATATATTTAAAATAATAAAATATATATAAAAGATATATATATCAAAGATTTAAAATGAATATCACTAAATTTAGCAATAATTTTGGCACAAAAATTCAACGGTTTCCAAATGTAGGCCGGTTAGCGTAATATCTCTCTTTCAAAAAAATTAAGAATATGTATAGTGTGAAACTGATTCATACATAAACTATTTTGCAGTACTTTTTAGAATAACCAACTAATATCCTTTAGTTAAACAACTAATATTCTTCGTACCCTTCAACTAATATCCTACAATAAAAACAATGAATACCCTATAACTAATATCTTTCAGTGAAAATAATACCATTTAATGAAAACGACCAATACACTTCAAATGGTTCATGTACACTCATTATCACTCTATACTTTGCAAAACATTAAGGAGTGGTCTTATTCCTTATCTTTAGATTAGTAAATATTTATTTTAATAACTTTTACTAAAAATAATCTTTTACGAACTATATATCGAATTATTTCTATACACTGATCATTCAATTTTTTTTTAATAACTATTATTTTTAAATAATTAAAATATCTTTTATAGCACAAAATAGAGGAATTTATCATAATATATATCTCAAAAATATATTCAACATATTTTATATTATTTCTCAATATTTATTATAATTTATATTTAAAAAATATATCCAATATATTTTATAATCAATTATTTTTCAATATTTATAATAAACTATATTTAAAATAATAAAATATATATAAAAGATATATACCAAAGATTTAAAATGAATATTACTAAATTTAGCAATAATTTTGGCGGGAAAATTCAATAGTTTCCAAATGTAGGCCGGTTAGCGTTATTATATATATATAGATACATATCATACCTCTTCCTATTTGTGAATCTTCTCTTTCCTATGTGGCATGCTTAATATCTCTTCTTTTTTAAATCCTACGTTTACATGAGATCACATATTTTTATACAATTTTTTTTTAAATTGATTTATTTTATTTTATACTCCCTCCGTCCCGATCTAAGTGTCCCATTTCTTTTGGTTGAATGGTTTAAGAAAATGTATTTGTTTATTAATATATGATGGAAAAGTAATGAATAGTGTTGAAAAGTAATGAATAGTGTTTAATAAAGTAATGAATAGTGTTGAAAAGTGGATTGAATGAGTGACATTTTTGGTAATATTGTGTGAATTTGAAGGTTAAAGTTTATATGTAGTAGAGTGTTGCTTTTTCCATTTATGGAATTAGACACTTAGTGTGGGACAACAAAAAAAGGAAAGTGTGACACTTAGAGTGGGACGGAGGGAGTAGTTAGTTATGCTCATAAAATTTAAATTTATAACTTTATCCATCCGCTCTATGTGGCATGCTTAATATCTCTTTTTTTTGAAATACTACATTTTCATGAGTCCACCTATTTTTATACAGTTTTTTTAAATTGATTTATTTTATTTTATTGTTAGTTATGCTCATAAAATTTTAATTTTTAACTTTATCCATTCGCTTCTACTATTGCGGTATTGCTGACTTCTACATTTTATTTTTACGCTTCCTTCCATCTTCTTCGCTGTTTTGCAATTTTTTTCGCCCTTAACCAATGCCTCCACCACCACTATCTCTTTACAAATCCTATTGCTAAAGAATTATTACGAACCCATTAGTTTTTAGGAATTATGATGAGTACAAATTATTATAAAACAAATGAAAATGGTTCATGTAAAATACTTTTACATATAATAATAGTTTTTAGGGTTAATTTCATATAAATTCACGACCTTTATACTTAGTATCAATTTAATCACGAACTTTTAGATTTTTGTAAAAAAAAACCCAACCTTTGATATTTGTTGCAATTTGAAACACATTTTTTTTTTCGGCCGGCAACCGATGATGTGGCTTGACGGAGCGTGTGTCATCTTGCCACGTAGGATTATACATGTTTATTTTATTTATTTTTTAAATTCACATCACAAGTAATACTTACAATTTAAATAACACATTTCTACTTAAAATTTAAATAGCAACCAAATAAATTAAACAACCAACATAAATTATATATAATATTTCTCTTTACGTTCTTAGTTTTGAGATTCATTTTGTTGTTGTTTAATTTATTTGGTTGCTATTTTAATTATAAGTAGAAATATGTTATTTAAATGGTAAGTGTTATTTATGATGTGGATTTAAAAAATAAATAAAATAAACATGTGTAATCCTACGTGGCAAGATGACACACGCTCCGGCGAGCCACATCATCGGTTGCCGGCCGGAAAAAAAAAGTGTGTATCAAATTGCAACAAATATCAAAGGTTGGGTTTTTTTACAAAAATCTAAAAGTTTGTGATTAAATTGATACTAAGTATAAAGGTTGTGAATTTATATGGAATTAACCCTAGTTTTTATATTACTATTACACATTTAATTTATAAATAATATAAAATTTTATCTTTAATTCCGCGTGATACGCGGGTTTTATACTTAGTTATGTACTAATTGGTAATGATTTACCCATGTCATTTTCACACACACATACTATTTCCATGAACTAATACAAGTTGGTATTTTCATAGGTAGATATAAGTGTTACTCCCTCGGTTCCAAACTCTTTTTTCACATTTTTTTAGACATCCCAACCATTTTTTTCACATCCTTAAAAAGAAAATAATTCACACTCACAAAAGTCACGAAAACACATATTTTTATTTTATTATTTAACTTCACACCCACATACTCCATTTTTTTTAAAAATTGTGTCATATACCGCTATGAAAAAAGTCTTGGAACTGAGGGAGTATGTTTTTTTTTTTTTTTTAACAAATATCTCCTAAATTTATACCCTTACATTTCACTCTTTACAACTATTGTCACTCAATTATCCTCACTTTTGTCTAAATGTCTTATTTTTTATTTTTTCATCATCACATCACTTGCACTATATCTATTATTTTGCTTTAATCTATGTGTCTAAAAGCAACAAAAAACTTATATTGAAACAAAGAGAGTACATATTTGTCATTTATCTTTTACTTTCATTTGTTTTTTTTTTCTTTCCAACTAATTAACTAAATTTATTTCATCTCACGTAAACGATCTAACAAGATATTGTGATAGGTTATAATTTTATTAATCTTAGTTAGTAAACTAGTTTGTCAACACTAGTCTGAAAGTTGTGTTGTAAGAGAGGACTAAGACTTAGTAAATTATAGGGATCGAGATTTCTTTAGAGAGGGTATCTAATCCAGTGCACCTTGCCACTTAAAAATAGGAATTTTGCATTAAGGAATTCTCTTATTCGATCAATATCGGTGGAGTAGGAGTTTGAGTATTTGAACCACTTTAAAACCTAGTGTGATTTACTCGCTTAGCTTATAATTGCTATAAGATGTCATATGCATATCTTTAGAAAAATAACATATGTATTTGAATTAGGATTGAACCAATCATCTTGACCTGCATAAAACCTTGCACTAACCTCTTAAATCAGATTTTGAAGTAATCAAGAAAAATCTTCTAGAAAATTTAAAACATGTATAAATAAATAAGTGTTCACAATTTCCGCACTTAGGCTAGTCTAGATAGCTTTTCAACTGATAAACTTCGGAGCTTCAAATAAATGGGTTGTCTGAACTAACCCCCACCAAAGCACTTTGACACTAAGCTTTTGCGAATCAAGCCTAAGTCTCTAATAGACTGAACATCGGGATTATATATTAGGCTTGCTAACCCAGTGTTAAAGGGAGTCTTCTGAAAAGATTTGACACATGTTAATTCTTTTATACACGTGTTATAGACTCGTTTGGGACCAACAAATATGATTGTGAAACTTTGTCAATGGGTTGTGTATCATATGATATATTGAAGAAACCACTTAAGTTACATTGTGACAATAATTTGATAGTATCATATTCCAATAACAATATGAGTTTTACTAAGTCAAAACATATTGACATAAAATTCCTAGTTGTGAATGAAAGAGTACAAAACGCCCAGGTTTCTATTTAACACATTGGAACAAACTAAATGATTGCGGATCTGCTGGCTAAAGACTTACCATCCAAGGTTTTTATGAGCATACAACTCATATGAATGTTATGTTGTGTTTAGTGAGAGTCTATTATTGTTATTTTATATTTTAGTTTTGGACATAATATTGTGTATTTCGGGTAATTATGTGAAGAGACAACCTTTTATTTTAATTACACTCTGTATGTTTATGGGTTATTGTTGATCCTACTGGAGAATAAAGAAGGATCAATATGAAATAGGCATGTCAAATCACATTACATGTAATTTCCACGTTACGCATCATGATTGATATATATATATATATATGTGAGATTGTTGATGGATTTAGTCACACTTAAGATGATGAAAGCCCTGTTAATCCTATATTAATAGGATTAATGACAAGGTTGTTTAGGGGATACTCATACTATGGCAACAAGGTTTGAGCTCATTCAGGAAATACACATTTGTCTGGTGGAATCCAACTTGTTGGGCTTCCCACTACAAAAAAAACATTGTTTTGCGACGGAATTAGCGACGGAAAATCCGTCGCAAACAGTGTTTTGCGACGGTATTTGCGACGGACACGTATCCGTCCCTAAAACAGCCGTAGCTAATTTTTGCGATGGATTTTGCCTTCCGTCGCAAATTAACGACGGACAAATCCGTCGCAAAATCGGCGGGTCAGACCCGGCCGGGTCACACAGAATTTGCGACGGACAGTATTCCGTCGCAAATATTTCGGGTCAGACCCGTTCGGGTCAACAACATTTGCGACGACCACATTTCGTCGCAAATGTTTATATATAATTTTTTTTATTTTTTTCTGTTATAATTTGCGACGGGTTGTTTTACGTCGCAAAATCCAATATTTGCGACGGAATTTGGCCGTCGCAAATTACCGAGCCTATACAAAAAAAAAGTGGCTCTCGTGGTTCGAGCCCGGGCACCCGAGGCGGCCGGGGCGGGCGCGGACCACTGGGCCAACCGGCCCATCTCTTTTTATATGCGGACCACCTTCTATATTAGTCTTATTAGGCCTTGAACAATTAATCCATTTTTTGCGTCCAAGGGGAATCGAACACGGGACCTCTTGTGCAAGAGGAGGGGGCGCGCGCCACTAGGGCACAAGCTACTTTCGTTTATTTTTATGCAATTAATTGTATATGTATTCAAATTAAGTCTTTTTTTTTTATAATTCACCAAATTAATTTCTTTTCGTATCTAAGTTGTTTATTAAAATATTTTGCCCAACTATTTTTTTTATTTTGTAAAATTATTTATTTCGACTCCCGCTTAAATTTATAATTCGTTCATTTGTACGTAATTAATTGTATATGTATCCAAATTGACTCATTTTTTTTTCTACAATTCACCAAATTAATTCATTTTCGTTTCTAACTTGTTTTTATAAATATTGGGGCCATTTAATTTTTATTATTTCTGTAAAATTATTTATTTCGACTCCCGCTTAAATTTATAATTCGTTCATTTGTACGCAATTAATTGTATATGTATCCAAATTGACTCTTTTTTTTTCTACAATTCACCAAATTAATTCATTTTCGTTTCTAAATTATTTTTATAAATATTGGGGCCATTTAATTTTTATTATTTCTGTAAAATTATTTATTTCGACTCCCGCTTAAATTTATAATTCGTTCATTTGTACGCAATTAATTGTATATGTATCCAAATTGACTCATTTTTTTTCTACAATTCACCAAATTAATTCATTTTCGTTTCTAACTTGTTTTTATAAATATTGGGGCCATTTAATTTTTATTATTTCTGTAAAATTATTTATTTCGACTCCCGCTTAAATTTATAATTCGTTCATTTGTACGCAATTAATTGTATATGTATCCAAATTGACTCATTTTTTTTTCAAAATTCACCAAATTAATTCATCTAAGATCATGTATATGTTTGCTACAAGTAATTATGCTAATTAACACTGAATTAGTAATATCTTTGTTGAAATACTATTTGTAGCATCATTCCCGGTCACAAGGTTTCCGCCATTATTACAGAGATATTGAGGGATAATCTAGAGGAGAACGCAATGAAGTTCAAACTCGTCTCGTCGCAGCGGAAGCAGTACTACTTGGATGAGTTTCGGGTATATATATGCAAATATTTTTAACCAACTAATTGTTTATAAATATTTGCATATATATACCCAAAACCCATCCAAGTATTACTGCTTCCGCTGCGACGAGACGAGTTTGAACTTCATTGCGTTCTACTCTAAATTATCCCTCATTATCTCTGTAATAATGGCGGAAACCTTGTAACCGGGAACGTCTTTACCAAAAATTGTTCAAAAAACATAAATAAATTGTTCTTCATCAGAATGATGGTTCACTGTTCCAGTGATCCACCAAACCATCCCATATCGATCGTCCGTCTGGTGCTCGACCCAACTCCACCCGATCCCCACGCTTCCACCGCTTCTTCAGGCCGTAGATAATATTTTTGTACTGTTCTTGCGCTTTCGCACAGAACAATTGGTACATAATACTATCGTTGGCAGGGTCCCAAACGCACCGCCTCTGCAAATAAATTAAAAATAGAATATTAACGAATAAATTAAAAAATTAAAAGTTAAATTAAAATCATAATAAATAAATTTTTTATACCTTGAAGTCATCAAAGTACTCCATCCTCTTTTGCTCGGACACTTGACTCCACGAGTGGGCACCATACTCAAATTGTCCCATCCTAATGATTTGTGAGACGATTAAGCTAGTCTCATGGGCTGGAAGCAGTCTGTGACAACAAAATTAAAAAATCAAGTTAATTATATTAATATATATATAATTAAAAGTATACATAATTCATTAAAAAATACTTACTTGTTGTCGACTATGATGACAGTGAGAAAATTATCTTGACCTGGGTTCATCTGTAATAATTTAACAATTCAACTAATTCAATTCTAAACTTAACAAAAATTAAACATGCTTTAAAATTAAATTAAAATTCGATCTACTAATTAAATTAGATCAACTAATTCAACTAAAATCAATTCATTTCTAATATAATTCAAACAATTCAACTAATTCAATTCTAAACTTAACAAAAATTAAACATGCTTTAAAATTAAATTAAAATTCGATCTACTAATTAAATTAGATCAACTAATTCAACTAAAATCAATTCATTTCTAATATAATTCAAACAATTAAACTAATTCAATTCTAAACTTAACAAAAATTAAACATGCTTTAAAATTAAATTAAAATTCGATCTACTAATTAAATTAGATCAACTAATTCAACTAAAATCAATTCATTTCTAATATAATTCAAACAATTCAACTAATTCAATTATAAACTTAACAAAAATTAAACATGCAAAATTAAATTAAATTAAAATTCGATCTACTAATTAAATTAGATCAACTAATTCAACTAAAATCAATTCATTTCTAATATAATTCAAACAATTCAACTAATTCAATTCTAAACTTAATTAACAAAATTTTAAAAATGATTTAAATTAAAATTCGATAAACTAATTCAACTAAAATCAATTCATTACTAATATAATTCAAACAATTCAACTAAAATCAATTCTCAACTAAAATCAATTCTCTAAACATGCTTTAAAATTAAATTTTAAACGGTAAAAATGAAGAAAACTTACGGTTTATTTGTAGAAAATGTCGAAACGAAAACTCGGTGGGGACGGACGCCTTATTTTTCCCGACTTCTCCTTCCTTTTCCTTTCGTTTTCCTCCACTTCTTCCTTTTTCTCGCAGGATCCGTCTGCTTCGCGAGGAGAGTATTTATAATTGTAAAAAAATTTGCGACGGACGCCTATCCGTCGCAAATTTCGCCTGTCAAAGACAAAACGACGTCGTTTTTACTGATTTGCGACGGCTTTTCCATCGCAAATCAGTCAACGCACCGTTTCCCGAGAAGACGCGTAAAAACGGTTCGTACTTGCGACGGAAATTCCGTCGCAAAACAGTCGAAGGACCGTTTTCCGAAAGGTCGCGGATATAAATGTAAGATTTGCGACGGCTTTGGTCCGTCGCAAACTCAAAGTTAAAATTTGCGACGACCTTATCTGTCGCAAATCAGTCAAACGGGTCGCTTCATGAACGGTCACCTTTAAACGGGTATATTTTGCGACGGAATGAACCGTCGCAAACTCAAAGTTGAAATTTGCGACGACCCTTCCGTCGCAAATGTAGTCGTTTCAAGACGAAGGCGGTGGGCCATAGTGTTTGCGACGGCTTTTCCGTCGCAAATTACAAAACTTTGCGACGGCCATCCTTAGTCATCGCAAAATTTCATTTTTTTCGACGGCTTAGTAAAATCCGTCGCAAATTCACTGAATTTGCGACGGATATTTGGCCGTCGCAAAATTTCCGTCGCTAATCTCCGTCTTTTTTGTAGTGTCCATGTGTCAAATTAAATGTGTAAAGTTGTCTTAAAGATAACATTAAAGTTTACGTTACAGACTTAAATGGGTATTAAATAATCATGAGTTTTATGTGTAGATATCATTTGATGATATCAAATTAAAAAATAAAGGATAACTTATTAATATAAGTAGAGTTATGATTCCCAAACATCATTATGTTATTTGTAACTCTCTACGGAAAAGTAAGGAAAGAGTAAAACTAGTTATAATTTGGGGAATCGTCTCATTCGAGGCTTGTAATCGATTCATGGATTCAGGTACACTTTTACTATAATAATTAAAAATATCTTTAATTTAAATTAATCGTCATAGATCTCTAGATTATTTGAATATTTGTGTTGAAGTATGTTTATATGTATATTAATAACTATCTCCTAACTCATAGGTTCGAATACGAGGTTCGAATTTAACATCTTTCAGAGTGGTATCCAATGATGGTCATGCCATCAACACCCCAATAAAATAGTTAGGTAAACCATTATTTTAAAACTTAATTAACTTTGGACTTAAAAAATTAACTTACTATTATATAATTTTAAGGTAATAGAAATAGAAATGCGTGTGTATATAATTGGGCCCAGCCAATGAAGATAATCTTACGTGCATGCATATCTTCAATTTATATATATGTACATGTATAGTATATGCATATATTCTGATTTTCTTAGAACTATATCATGCATGTATATATATAATTAAAACCCTTTGAATTGTATATAAGTATTATTTAAAAGATATATATAGTGTTGTTAAATATCATTTTCTGGTGTTAGCATCTTGAAATAGAGAAAGAAGCTACAGAGTTGGGTCTTACAATCACATGGCATGTACAAGAATACGACAACTTTGGTGGAACATCCCTCACATGACTTATCTAAAGTGACCGTTAATGTCCAACATGTGTATACAATTTTATTTTCATTATTTTCCTTTAAATATGATTTAGACAATTTATATCCCCAAAATGTTCACACACTTGTTACTTAGTCAAATTTGATCAAATCTATTAAAAAGTCAAAAGTATACCTTGAAAAACTTTTATATACAATACTTTCTAGAAAGTAAAAGTTTCATTCTTGGTCCGTTTTTATTCTCTTTATCATGAAAATGTCATACCAAGCTTTGTTTATTTATTGCACTAATATTCTCTTGAAGGATGCATGATTAACATGAAAATGTATTGTGTGATGGATTGTGATATAAATTTAAATTAAATTTGTTTTGTCCGCCCACCAATCGATTTTTAATAAGTTCTTTTACTAGTATTGTTGGTGAACGAATCTAATCGTAAGGATTAGTGGCTGTTTTAATCCGTTTTTACGTCACCAATCAATACGTGTGATTGGTTACCACCGTAAATGGTAAATCGGGGTTCGGGTTATGAAATTGGATGTACGAAAGTCGAAATTGAATTAATTTCGTATGTGTGCACGTTTAGGTGTTATAGTATGTGCTTTTGGGAGTGTTTTTGTATTTTAACTTTTTTTTTTTGAACTTGTATTTCACAGCTGGAGAACAACTATTTATAGAGACTAACAAGCATGAGGTGTCCAAGACTCTTGGTCTCCCTAGCCTGCATGCTTGACATGTGTCCCTTTGATCTTATCAAAGCTGAATCTTAGCTACAAAGTCTTCTTTGGTCTTATCTCGGACTCGTTGTTGTTCGCCTAGGTCGGCTTGATTGATCTTGTTGATTCTCCAACTTAAAGTTGTTCGTCTCTTGAGGTTGTACTTTGGAAGTTGTTCGCCTTATGGTTTTGTTCACTTGTTCACCATGGCTGTTGTATCATAATTTGACCAAGTTGTTCGTCATTGATGACTTCACAGTTGGCTCATTCTTGGTCTCGGGTCTAAATACTTGTTCGCCCATTAGTTGTTCGTCGGGGAGTTGTTCGTCACTTTATACACCTCTCAAATTGGTAGATGCACCCCAACTTGATATTCTTTGTTGATCACCCTTGATTTGAGGTTGGCTCTTCATAATCCTTGATGTAGCTTTAATCCTTGTTCGCCATTTATTGACTTATGTTCGCCTATCAACAAGTATAATATATATAAGTGAGTTTCTCACAATTATTGAATTATATAGTTTCCAATTATGCACTAAATTCACCATAAATATTAAATTCAACAAAGCATATAAATAAAAAATTCAACTCTTATAATTAAAATCAATAAAGGGGTATTCACACTTGTAATGGACCGAACTCATCTACATTTAGTCTATAAATACAATTATCTTGACATTAAATAAAGGATTATAAACATTAAAGACCTAGGGTTTAGGGTTTATGATTTTAGCGTTTAGGGTTTAGCACCTCGAGATTGGACCGAGTCCTATGTTGGCTCTCTGAGGTCTTGCTACTCTGACAAATTGGACCATGTCGTGTTTTGGTGGGATCGAGTTCGTCCCATTTAAACCACGGTAGGGTCCTCATCCATTGAAGAATTATAGCACCACTACAGATAGTAAGTTGAAAATAAACTAAATAAGCCCTAAATCACTCTCTCCATGAAAAAAATAAATAAATATAACTCTTGCACAAATAGAGGTTAACCAATTACTCTCATTACTTGTGTTTTTATATGTGTATAGATTAACAAAACAAAATTAGAAGAAAAAAGAGTTTAAAATGAAATATATAAGAGCATTTTTTAGGATGTAAAGTTATTTGAGTAGTACTCTTGATATATCTTAAACCTATTTAATCAAATTTAAATGAATGGTAATTCTATCCTTTTTATATCACATATTAATTTGAAAAAAAAAATTATTAACTCGCTTTTGGAAAAAAAATTGAGTGCTTCATTTTATTTAATAAACCACAATAAATTTTGGTGTAATTTTCTACTCAAGGAAGAATTTCGAAAATAAATATTTTGAGTATTTAATTTTATTTAATAAACCATAAGAAATTTTGGTGCAATTTTCAAATAAAAAAAGAATTAAAAAAAAAATTGAGTGTCTCATATGATTTTATAAACCACAAAAAAATTTGGTGCAATTTTCAAATAAATAAATAAAAACATTCAAATATTATTTCTAAATAGTGTGGAGTTTCATACCATTAACCATTTTTCAAAGCATGCATTGAATGATACTGTGAGTCACTGGCTAATGAAAACGTTTTAATATGGAATGAGCCAAAAAGGGTCCACGATTTAGCTTTTGAGCTGCCTATTGTATTTTCTCATTTGTTTTTGTTATCAGAAAACGGATATTTAAATTTAAAAAAAAAAAATCATTTTGCACTGTGTTTTCTACGTATACTACAGAATCTATTTTAATATTAATATTTATTGGGCAGAATAGGATATAGCTCCTTGAAAAAAAAAACAAATGGAGAACCTTTTTTATTTTTAGGAAACTTGCAATATATTATCGATCTTTTGTTATTTAATTAATTATCATTTAATTTTTTACACCATATATATTTTATGTATTTCATCATAAGGGAATTCATGATTCTTATTAATTAACAAGACAAATACTTGTATGAGACCGTTTCATGGCATGAAGCCACACAAATTAATATCTACCCTTATCAAAGTGTTAATGAGCTAATGCCCTGGTTACACTCATTTTCATTGTCTCATGGAATGAGACGGTGTCATACAAGACTTACTCAATTAACAATTAGTTTTGAAGGGTCAAAAGCAAAAACCGCCCATATAGTTGATATATGTTAAACATACATTTTATTTTATTAATGGCATAAAATTCCCTATATTTGATAAAAGTGTGCAAGAAACCTCCTCATGTTTTATTAATGTAAAATCCTCTTATATTTGATAAGAGTAAGTCTCTTGTGCATTTGGTATATGATGCACTCACTCAACAGTTGATATTGTATACACTAAAAAGTTACTCTCAATTACACTGAAAAGTTAGTCTCAATTACACTGAAAATCAGTTTTCAATGTAATTGAGACTAACTTTTCAGTGTAATTGAGAGTAACTTTTTAGTGTATACAATATCAACTGTTGAGTGAGTGCACCGTGCACTTGGTGCATATGAGACTTTGTCATTTGATAAATGTATGTATGTAACCTCCCCATATTTTATTAAATGCATAATAAAATTAAAGTATGCACAAAATTTCTACTGTTCACTTCTTGACATATTTGAAGTTTACATATTTTGCGTCAATGTATTTTCCTCTTTTATCGAACAGAGGCGGTGTTCTTTTGCTTTTTATCCGGATTTTGAATAGATCAGTAATTTTCATTGCTTCTCACGTATGTAATAAGTTGCCCAAAAATAAGTTCTGGGATCAAATTATCTAGATCAATAATATATGTAATTGTGAAAAATTAAAAACCATGATAAATATGTAGAAATTTCACAAAATAATTATGAATTTGTATATTAGCAATTTACCCTAAATCTTTAATCTTTTGTAGTTTTGTTACACTAGTACACTACTCATATTTATTCCGTATTTTCTAAGTAACGGCCCAAAAATCTTTAAGATGCTCCTGCCCTTTTGAAATGAATTAATAGAATTGGTTCAATTATTGATGGAACAATGAGGAATAAATTATTGAGATATCACATGTTTTTCAAATTTTAGCATCTGATGAAGAAATAAATGATAGGTAACGGTCATGGTTTTGTTGCTCTGTCTGCAAGATCTGATATGTTTTTAATTTTTTAATATTAATAATTTAATCTTTTACTAGGTCTGTGTCCATGTACCTTGTTACCTATCAATAAAAATCTCATAATAATACATATTTTGATTACAGATTTTATATTTGGGGTACTCTATATTTAAATGTCATATGTAATTCGTCTTGAAATCTCGGTCATTTCCAATTCAACAAAGTATAATGTGAAAATGGTTCATACCTGAATTATTAAAGGGTAATTGAGTTCTTTAAATAAGTATTAGTTGTTTCTATTGAATGATATTACTAGTTTACATTGAAAAGTCTTAGTTGTTTAGTGAAAACAAACTAAAACTTTTCAGTGAAAACAACTAATACCCTTCAATAAAAACACATAATACTCTTTAGTGTTAACAACCAATAATTTCTTATGATTCATGTATGAACCAATTTCACTTTATACATACTCTTCCAATTCTTTATAAATTCGGCAAATTCATATAATATATACACCAATTGCACCGAATAATTAGTGTGTAATTTTAAACGACACTCCCTTTGTAGCAATTTAGGATATCTATGCCAAATATTTCAAATTTTGATGAAAAAATTATTCATTAGTGTTAAAGATGTAAAGTTGAGAGTTTATTAATCCCTCTTTTTTATTGAATTAAGTTTAGTTTATTGGCAAAATGTATATTGAAAAATATAATGCAATGAGATATAAATAAGTGATGTTTGAAAATAATTAGTTTTAGAGAGTAAAACTGTTTTCATACCTTGTCAAAAAAAATAAAAAATTATTTTTTCGCAACTTGAGATAATCTAAATTGTAACAGAGGGGGGATTAATTATTTTCACTGAACAATATTAATTATTTTTATTAAATAATATTAATTTTAAATATTATTAGTTTGTTTTCATTGAATAATATTAGTTATTTTATTTAATTAATTAATACGATTTAATGAGAACAACTAATATTTTTAATAAAAACAATTAATACCCTTTAATAGTTTATATATAAATTATTTTCACTTTATACTTAGTCATTATTTTAAATGCAGTTAATTTGATGCAGCATTTGATGCATACAGTCTTAGATCTTTTAAATTCGATCCACGCGTCTTTTATATATTAAAATACATCAAAATATTAAATGTGACAAACTAGACAAGTTAGATTGATTTGGCCAAATCATAACTAGATTTGGTTATTTAAATGAGTTTATCAGTAATATATAACAAATTTTGATTTATTTTGGTTATTTCTCCATCTGTTCAGAATAAGTGTTATTTAAGCTAATTTTTTCAATTTTTTTATTTATTCATTCCAAATTTAAATTCAAGATATAAAAAAAACTTTTAAATTATCTTAACTTTGAGTGAGTTTTATATGAAAACACTTTATAATAAGCTTAACATAAAATAGTTTTAGAGTATCATTAATCTCATCAAGAGTATTATTAAACCTGTCAGGGGTATCATTAGTCAGAGTTCAAGAATTTTTTTTAAAATTTCTTGAACTCAGACTAGTGATACCCCTGATGAGATTAATGATACTCTCGATGAGATTAATGATACTTTAAAATTGTTTCATGATAAACTTATCATAAACTATTTTCATATAATACTTTGCCCTTAACTTTAGGTTTTGAAAACCAGAATTTGAATTTTGAAATCTAAAACTCGTTCTATATTGAGTTTTTAAATTTGATTTTTAAATCCTAATTCTATAACTCTACCAATAACTTATACAACACTCATTTACTTTTACATCATAAAATTAAAATTTAGTCTACTCAAAACTAAAAAAAAGCATAGATTTTAAAATCCAATGGATTTTAAAAACCAATGATTTTTCAAAACCGGTTTATTAAAGTCATTTCAAACACAAAAAGAACTAGGGTTCACGGAGTTTGGATATTACCGAATCCATGCTGAAATCCGCACCGAAAAAGAAACGAACCGAAAAATTTATGGATTTTTTACTTTAACCGTATCGAAATCGAACCGAATATTTTTCTGGTACGGATATGGATATTACCAAATTAACCATACCGAAAAATTGAATGTGACTGTACCGAACCGAATAACTGAATTAAGTATGACTATACTATATCATAAATACTCCTCCTTTTTCATCAAATATTATTATAATGTTATTGAGTTCAAGTACAACTATACTATTGATTAGGCGTGAAATTGTCATGATTCGTCACTCGAAATGCCCTAGTTTTGGTCGATTTTGTGAGTATTTAGAGTCATTTGAGTATCATTTTCATAAACTAATGAATTTGTCTCTTTGATGCTCATAGATGGATAGAGGGTGAAATGAGGAGTTCGTAGGACTTTGAATCGACTCAAACGGAATCGAAGAAATACGAAAAGTACTAGTCCGAGGGAGCAAAAGTATCATTGGAGTGCACAAGCTAGAAGAGCTCGAGCACTAGTGCTCGAGCAGGTCGAGTATAGTGCACGAGAGATGCAAGTCGAGCACTTAGTGCTCGAGTCGGTCGAGCAGTGTGCTCGAGTGGAATTCAGTCGTGCACCAGTGCACGACCACGTATGGTCGAGCACTTTTTGCTCTCAGAAAGAATGGGGTGCTCGAGTTGGTTTTGCTCGTGCACCTAGTGCACGAGTAAGTGCACGACCTGTCGCGTTTTTGGCCCATTAACTCCCGATTCGACCCGTTGCTTATATATACCCCTTCCGAACACATTTTTTAGAACCACTTGAGACCATACTACGTTTTGGAGACTGAGTTTTGAGAGAGAGGAAGAGGAGAAGAGACGAGCAAGTTTACTTTTACGGTTTTTGAGGTTTTCATTACGAATTCGAATTACGATTTTACTTTTGAGTTTCTTTTCTTTATATTTCGTTGTTGAACACGTTGAGATTTCTTTTATTGAGTTAATTTCAAGTTTATTCTTTTATTTCGGAAAACCCTAGTTTATGTTTCATCTCTTCTTCGTCTTATTTATCATGTTTATGTTCGTTGCTTATTCAATTGCTGTTATTTACGTTAAACCCATGTCTAGCTAAACCCTTGTATGCTTGGGATAGGATGAACTCGTAGAAGTAGGTTGTGGGTACGTAATTAGGGTAACGTGTGACGTTAGGTTTTAATTCTCTTGATTAATGAATACTTAAAATCAATCTAGACTTTGCCTTTGAATTTCGTTCGAAAAGTGTTAGAGAGAGGACGACTGTATCCCTCTTTAACAACGAGTAGACTTAACTAGAGGGTTTAGGAAGGGTTAATTCATCTACCAGTTTAGCGAAGGAGGACGACCGCATCACCTTAGTTAAATTAGGGTCTCATTAATTAAGCACAGTCTATTAACTTGTTAGTGGATTAGTGAAGTCGAATGTTAGGGTAAAGTATTACAGTTTAGAATCTTGAGCTTTCACCTTGCATTCTTTTAACTTAGGTTATTTCTGGCGCGTCACAGTTATTTTGATTATGTACCTTCTCCGTTAGTATACGTAGAGATTCCTATCCTTAGCATCACCATCTCTTACTTGAAAACAACCCGTAGTTAATTCGTTCTCTTTCGTTCTTAGTTTAATTAGTTTATTTTAGTCTTTCAATTAATCTTTAAAAAATCCAAGAACATTACACTCATATTAGCTACGATGCGTAGATCTTCAGGGATCTGTTCGCATACACCCATCTCGTGGGTTCGATAATACTTGGCCATTATACTTACTCTTACTACAGTGAACCCGTCCACTTGCGGGTGAGCGATTAGTAGAAGTTAGTATAATTCGCTTCAAGTCAATGGCGCCGTTGCCGGGGATGGCGTTGTATGCTTTTTGAATAGGACTTGTAGATAGCTTAGTAGTTAGTAGTGAGTTTTTTTTTTCTTTTCTGTTTTTTATTTATTTATTTCGTACAATCGGCAGTTGCATTTTGATCATTCTGCTAGTGTTTCAGGTTTATGAAAACACGCTCACAAGGCAATACGAGCGAAGAGAGGTTACCTGTAGATCCTGAGACAATAGCAAGGAGAAACCGAGCCTTCTTACGAAGGATGAACGCTGCCGGAGGGAAAGAACCGATGGACATCACTAATGAGTTGGAGGATGTCGAGAATGAGTTCAATCAGGCATTGAACCGGGTTGACGGCACTGATGGCAATACCAGCAAGAATCAAGATCCGTTAGGAGAAAGCCAGAGCCAAAACCCGGGTACTCAGAACCAAAATAGCCCAGCTCATAACCTTGTTCAAAATCCTCAAAACAACCCTGCTTACCTATATCCTAACTTACCACAAAACAACTTACCTTATCCACCCTACCCATACCCACCTTATCCTTACCCACCATATTTGTATCCTCCATCTCCAGTTTTCAATCAACCACCTGTTTACCAACCACCACCCCACCAAGTACCCGTACCAGCTGCTAATCCTCAACACGTTCCTCAGAACGCAGATCAACATATGGCTATTCGAGGGAGGTTTGCAGCGCAGCCACAACGGTACTATGATGGAGTGGCATTGTCTCCTGTTGAGGCAAATAACTTCTCGATTTCCCCGGGAATTCTAAAGCTGCTTACCGAGAATCAGTTTAAGGGGGTGGTCGGGAAGGATAATCCTCATACACACTTGAGGAGCTTCCTTACGATAGCCTCCACTTTCAATTATAATGGCATGTCTGAAGATGCCAAGAGGCTTAGGCTGTTCCCATTCTCATTGACGGGAATAGCTAAAGAGTGGTATGATAATACGCTTCCACGGGAAGGTATTACCACTTGGGCCGAGCTCGAGCGTCTGTTCCTCGAGCGATTCTACCCTCCATCCAGAACGATCAAAGCAAGAATTGAGATCTCTTCCTTTCGCCAGAAGCAAGGAGAGGACCTACGTCAAGCGTGGGAGAGATACTCAAATATGCTGATAGAGTGCCCGCAGCACGGGTATAATGAGGGGGATGTGATGGCATTCTTCTATAGTGGTGCCAACAAGGCCGGGCAAGACCATCTAGATGTCTGTGCTGGTGGATCATTCCTTAATCAAGGAATAGTGAGGTGTAGAGAGATCGTGGACAACATTGTCACAAATGTCGGGGCTTGGAATGTGGATGCAGACTTCCAAAGAGTTAATCAGGTTGAAGAGGGTGAAGGAACGAGAAGGCTGTTGATGGCCATGATGGAAAAGATCAACAACCTTGAGTTGGGGAAGAATTTGGTTGGAGAGCATGCAGCAGAGAATGAGAGAGTAGACCAGCCAAGTGGACAGCAAGAGGTAGCCAATTACATGGGAGGTCTGTATTACAATCAGAATGGCTACCAAGGTGGAAATCAGTATGGAAGGCCTCCTTATGGCCAACCATTTGTACCTCCAGGCCCACAGTCACCTCAAAATCAATGGAGGAACACACAAGGGTATCAAGGAGGCCAGCAGCCTCCTCAAAACACATGGAGAAAGAACGAGAATTTCTCGTATGCTAACCCGAAGGCGGGTGTTACAGTTCATGCGGGTGTTGACCCAGGTTCAAAGCCTCCGGGTGGAGAAGGCGGTGCATCAACTGAGGAGATGTTGAGAGCAATTCTACAAAAGGTGGAGGAAAGAGCAATTCTACAGAAGGTGGATGAAGTAAGTAAGAGGTTGTCATCCTTGGAGTACGATGTGAAAGAGTTGCATAAAAAAGGTGATCAACGTGATCAAGAGCTCCAAAAGATGAACGTTGAGTGGACTAGAACTCAACAAGAGAACAATCGAAGGTTCACTTCTATAGAGTTTCAGATGGGGCAAATTGCAAAATCATTGAATAGGGAGCCGGGTAAGTATCCTTCCATGCCGGAGGGAAACCCGAAAGAGCAATGCAAGCCGATCCAGCTTAGAAGTAGAACCAATTATGAAGGTCCTCAGATGCCTGCTGATTCTAAGACGCCCCAAGATAGAGATGAGATTGAAAGTGAAGGGATTGAGAAGAAGGTTGAGGATGAGTTTCATGAGAGCAAAGAGCTTGAAGAGGAAGGCATTGAGAAGGGTGAGAGAGTTCCTAAGTGGAAGAAGGCAAAGGAAGCAAGGGAGAAAGTGAAAGAGACCGAGAAAGATGAATGGGGGGTACCCAAATCTGTGATACCCGTCCCATATCCACAACGCTTCATGAAAAAGAATCTTGATGAGAAATTAGCTAAATTCCTTGATGTGTTTAAACAACTGCATATTAATATCCCTTTTTATGATGTTTTGGAACAGATGCCCAACTATGCAAAGTTTTTAAAGGACTTGATCACGAAAAGACGGTGAGTGGATGAGCCGAAGTTGGTGCAGTTGAACCAAGAGGTGAGTGCATTAGTGCACAAGACACTTCCTCCAAAGCTTAAGGATCCCGGGAGTTTCACCATTCTTTGTGATATTGGGAATGGGATCAACAAGGGAGCGTTGTGCGACCTCGGATCGAGCATTAATTTGATGCCGTTGTCGCTTTTCAAGAAGTTGGAAGGTGGTGAACTTCAGCCGACGATGATGACGCTTCAACTTGTCGACCGGTCTATCACTCGACCTCAAGGAGTTGTTGAAGACGTCCTCGTGAGAGTTGGAGATCATATTTTTCCAGCCGATTTCGTGGTCCTAGAGATGGAGGAAGATGAGCACGTGCCCCTGATCTTGGGAAGACCGTTCTTAGCTACGGCGGGGATGGTGCTAGACGTGGCAAATGAGAAGATTACGTTGAAGGTCGATGATCAAGAAGTGAAGATTTCCCTATATGAGGCCATGAAGCACCCGAAGGAGGATGAAAGTTTGTATTGCATGGATGCAATTAATCCTCGTGTTGAAGACACACCTCCTATCTCTAATCTTTCTCATGTTCATAATTTTGTTAATCCTTCACTTGATGAGTTAACCCATGAGCATTATCATCTGACTTATTTTGATAGGGATAAAGTGAAGAAGTTGAAGGATGAAGAGGTGAAAAGTGTGGACGTGGTCCAGTTTGAAGGAAAAGGAGGAGTTAAGAAGAAAAAGTCCAAATTCAAGAAACTGTTTGGTAAGACGCCTCCAGATAAAGGTGAGAAGGAATTGAGACTCATAACACTTGGGGATGAGAAGGAAGCAAAAGAGCTCATGATGGTGGGGCATCAAGGAAAGGAATGCAAGCACCACTCTTATGAGAATAAGGGAGGTATTTTTTAGTATGATGTCCCATAAGCTCCTTGAGCTCGGTCCGGCATGAAGACCTTAAAAATAGCGCTGAATGGGAGGCAACCCATTTTTATTTGCTTTTAGTTGTTTTAGTTTCTTATTATGTTATTAGGGTGTTGTTGAATCGTAAGTTTTAACCTCGTACGTGAGAGTTTGTTTTGTAGGCTTGTCTCGATGGAGTACTCAAAAGGGAGGAACTCAAGCAAGGGAGTGTGCTACGTTTGAGAGAAACTGAATTGTTTGGTTGAGGTAACCCACAACCCCAAACTCAGACCTCTTCGCAAGGTCGAAGTTTTGGGGGGTGGAGTTTTTTATGTTTTATTGTTATATTGCACCGGAGCACCCCTTATCTTTTAGTGTGTTTGGTTATTTGATGTCTTGAGATGCTCCTCGGGGTGATTTTGATTTGACTCGCTGTGTTTATTTCGTGCTTATTGACCCCTTTTACTTATTAGTTGTTATCTTTGAGCATGTTTGATGAGTAGAGTAGATTTGTGGATTTGAGTTAGGGACTCTTTTGTGTGAGTAGTGGGGTTAGAGTGGATTTGAGAGAGAACTTGTATGCTTGTGAATTTTTCTTTTTGAGTGCTTGTGTGATAAGAGAGAGAATTCACTAGGACTAGCATGGATGTGAAAGCCGAGAGACTTGAGCCTTATGAGATTTCGATATATGAATGAATCTCTTCGTTTGTGAGTGAATCATCACCTTAGAGGATGCTAGAACTTGTGTGTACTCTTGCTTCTTGATTGTGTCTAGTTTGATATGCCGAATAGGATCTTAGGCCATCTTTGATTTTATTGAGTCACTTAGCCAAAATTTTCCGTACCAATGACATTGACCCCTTGTTAGCCCCTTTGAGCCTAAAACCTATTTTATTTGCTAGCACATATGAACACTATTCCAATTCCTAAGCCTTTTTGTCCCAATTTGAGTGGAGAATAGAAAAGTGTGAATGTGAAGGGATTGAATTGAGTTGAAAAAGGAAAATGGTGTTTGTTGAGTGAATATGAGAAGAAGGTGTGATGAAGTTATGAGATGTGGGAAAAAGAAGAAAAATTGAGAATGAGCAAAAGAAAAAAATGAGCTCATGTGTTTGTGCGAAAAAGAGAAAAAAAAAAGTGAAGTGATTGAAAAAAAGTGAAAAGAGTTAGAAAAAAAAATTGAAGTGTTGAGAGTATGGAATTGAAAGGGTGTTGATTGAAAATGTTTGAAGTATTCTGTTCCTAATCTCGAAATACCAAAGTTTGAGTTTCTATTATCCATTCACTTAAGTCACTTACTCATATTGTTATCCCACCTGTCCAAAGAGCCTACATTACAACCTTGAGAAAAGTCATTTTTGATTCGGCATTGATATCTAGAATGTGGTCGGAGTTGAGAGTGCTTACAAGCCTATGGCTGCCAACATGTGTGATTGATTGTTTGAGTGAGTCCCTTATCATTGATATACACTTGTGAGGGAGAGAAACACATCGTAGAGTGCACATCCATGTTTGATTTTGGTGATTCTTGCTGTTGTTGCATGAGTATGATGAAGGAAGGTGAGTGAGTATGTGATTGATCTTTGAAGCTCGAATTCATATACTCGCATACACCCATCTCGTGGGTTCGATAATACTTGGCCATTATACTTACTCTTACTACAGTGAACCCGTCCGCTTGCAGGTGAGCGATTAGTAGAAGTTAGTGTAATTCGCTTCAAGTCAACTATATCATAATTTCTCCTCCTTTTTACAATACAAACACTATACTTCCTCCGTCCCATAATTGTTTTCTACCTTACTGTTTGCACATGTTTAAAAAAAAGTAGTTTATTTGTATTTAAAGTGATAAAGTAAACACTTTTAGTTAGGAGTGTATGAAGAATATAATATTAAAAAATATTATTGTTTGTTGCCAAAAATTGATGTAGCAATTGAGTATGTGACAGACCTTTTTGGCAATGTAGCAAACAATTTTGGGACGGAGAGAGTATTATTTATCTTATTAAGTTCTTAAAATGTTAACTTATTTTTAGGTGTATCTTAATTTTTTTTATTATTTTAATTTCATTTTTCATGTATATTCATTTCTTATATAAATTTGGATATGGTGTACCCTGTGTCACAAATTACAATCAACGTGATTTTAATATTGCATTTTTCATTCACAAGATATTTCAAAAAAAGTTTTAATTATATATTTTATATACTACTCCCTCCGTCCACGAGTAAGTTTCCCACTTCTTTTTGTTGAATGATTTAAGAAAGTGTATTTGTTTATTAATATATGGTGGGTCACATGTTGACTTTTGGGATAAAGTAATGAATAGTGTTGAAAAGTAAAGTGAATGAGTGGCATTTTTGTAATATTGTGTGAGTTTGAAGGTTAAAGTTTATATATAATAGAGTGTTGTTATTTCCATTTATGGAATGGGAAACTTACTCGTGGACGGCCCGAAAAGGAAAGTGGGAAGTTTACTCATGGACGGAGGGAGTATATTTTAAATATTCTGTTGGTGGTGATTTGCCTTATTTTTTTAATCATCCATTAACATATACTCCCTCCGTCCATGAGTAAACTTCCCACTTTCCTTTTCGGGCCGTCCACAAGTAAGTTTCTCATTCCATAAATGGAAAAAGCAACACTCTATTATATATAAACTTTAACCTTCAAACTCACACAATATTACCAAAAATGCCACTCATTCAATTTACTTTTCAGCACTATTCATTACTTTATCCCAAAAGTCAATATGTGGCCCACCATATATTAATAAACAAATACACTTTCTTAAACCATTCAACAAAAAGAAGTGGGAAACTTACTCGTGGACGGAGGGAGTAATATATTATATTCGAGCTTAAAATAATATATGTTTGATTGTGGTTGAAGTTGTGTAGTATTCATGTGAGTGTACATGCATCAAATTTTTTTATATATAAATTGATTAAAAAAGGAGAGAATGATAAAAAATGGGTAAAAAATCCGTTTATCCACTCTGTTCCGTATCGATCCGGTCCGTATTTGTAACCAAAATCCGCTCCAATCCGTACCAAAAAATAAAATATCCATACCATATCATATCGAAATTTCGGTATGGACACAGACACACGAATTTTAAAATGACCGAACTTTGGTACGGACACAAATTTTTTCAAATATCCATTTTGGTTCGTACCGTGAACAACCATAAAAAGAACATCGCCTAAAGATTTATATTGCAATATATCTTTTAAAGATTTATATGAGATATATATGTTAAAATTTATGATTTTTAATTTAATACAATAATTTTAGAACAACACTTATTTTGAAACAAAGAGAATAATTTTTTTCCATATAATATTATATTTATCTATAAATGAAATTTAATTAACCAGCTCTAATTGATCGATTGCATGAAAAATTGAAAAAAAAAAACAATATAACATATTGTTGGCTTGTACCTCGAGATAATTTTTGCTTAGGGCGAATCGTAAAAAGAAATTTAATTTATAGTATTTCTACCATGCATTTTTAGATTTTAAATTTTATTTCAAATTTTATTATACCTTTTTCAAAATTCATTAAAATTAATTTAATTTTGATTTGAATTTACAATTTAATTAAAAATTCAAGTGTATGGTATAATTTTGAACCTATCACGTAAAATGGTCTCATTTGTCTTTAATTTAAACGCATGTTTACTCGTTATCCACCATTTATTACATATTTTTTTAAATTAAATGATAAATTTTGAACATATCACGTAAAACGGGTTCCTTTCTCACCTCGATTTACAGGATCATTATGACTTATAGTTACGGAATTTCTTTCCATGCATGCATTAAATCTAGGATACTAAAAAATAATTCTATCCTCAGATTATATATAATTTTAATCCCTTTGACCATAAGGGCCTACATAAAGTTAATTATAAAGGTTATTAGTAGCTTGACTTTGCATAAATATTACTCCTTTCAATTCAAAATGTTTATCATTTTATAACATTTTATATTGAATCAATAAACATATTTTTCTTATAATTTTACAATTGACTTTGTACTCCCCCTATTTCAATTTTGTTTATCTGCTGCACTATTCACTATCATCAAACATTTCTAAATTACACCTCATTCCACTAATAATTATATAGAAAAACATCTTAATTTTGTCTCATACACTTAAATTGAATAATATATCATTATGAAAATATCATTTTATTCATTTACATACTATAAATCAAGTCTCACATTAAAGTTAACAAAAATCAAGTGAGAAAATAAAATTGGGACGGAGAGAGTATATGTTACTAAATATGAATAAAGAGGGGAGAAGGGTACAAAATATATCCCTATTTTCAATGTAAAAGATGCTAATTTAGTGAATATAAATATGTATTCTAATTAAAAGATCTTATTTTAGAGGGCAAATTTGAGAGAAACTTGGAAAATATGTAAAAGACAAACATTTTGAAACAAGATTTAAGCAAAAAAAAAAAAAAAGGACAAATGTTTTGAATCGAAGAGAGTTTTATATAATAAGAAACAATATATTATTATTAATTTGGACGTAATCCCACCATAAACCTAATCATGTTATGATCACCAAAAACTTGACCAACATAATTAAAGCAATCAATTAAAATCACTGTTCATTCTTTTCTGCATATGAAATTATTGACCATACCGCGTTATATTGCCTTTATGTTCCAGGACTATTCGCCACCTACACCAATTTTTGTGTCTTAATTTTTTTTTTTCTCCACGTGATATATATTGATAACTCTTTAATTTCATTTTTGTTATTAAACCCACCCAATTTTTTTGTTGATAAATTTCTTTCTTTCTCTTAAATAAGAAGGATTTGGAAAATGAACCCAACTCAAATTTTGCAAATAATTTTACGAATAATTTTTGCTGAAGTCAAATTCCTATGAAACCAAACGTGACTGGCTTCATATCAAAATCTACATGAAATTAGATTAGACTATCATTACTCATACTTTAAAATTCTTTAAAATCATTTCACTTACTAAATATACTCTAATAAAATTAAAAAATTATATATTATTATACATACCTTATTTCATTACTATAATATTCTAAATGCATCAAAAAAATAAAAATATTTTCTCACCATTCCATTTTTACATGAATATCTCTTACCCATGAGGAAAAAAAAAATTTAACCTTTCTTATATTTAGCTTTAATCAAAATTTGAAAAAAAATGTTAAAAAAATTAAATATATTTTGAAAAATATTATAAAAATTAATTAAATCTTCAAAAATATATAAACTAAAAAAATATAATTAACAAAATAAGAATCTCCAAAAATATTTAAAAATTAAATAAAAGATAAATACAATTTTAAAATCAATTAAAATATAAATAGAAAAAATAAAAAAATAAAAAAATCTATTTAATAAAAAAAAATTGTTTAAAATCATTTATACCTATATAAAATCCGACAAAAATTTAATAAATCAATTCTTTTCAGAAATAATTAAATGAAAAATCAATTAAGAGAAAATTTAAAAAAAAAAAATTAACAAAATCTTAAAAAAATATTAAATTAAAAAATTCAATAAAAATTAAAAATAGTAAAAAAAAAAAAAGGAAAAGACTAAAGCTAAAAATAATCAATTTTTATGATAAACAATTAAATCGTTGTAAATAATTAAAATTAAAAACTAGTTTATTTTTATTTATATTTTTATATAGCTTTAATTGAATTTTGAAAGTTTTTTTTAATTAACTTAGTTTAGTTATTTTTAAGAGTGGTGTGTGCAATTGAGTGCATGATATGCACTTGAATTTTGAAAAAAAATACCTTAGGTAGAAATTAGTAATATCCCAATTGGAAAAAAAAAACATTGTTCTGTGTGCTAGTGTGCATTTTGAAAAATTAAAATTGAGTTTAAAATTCAAGTGTATGTCATGTACTTGACTGCATGCTAGCTTTTGTGTATTTTTTTTTATATTTTTTAGTTTATTTTTAATTGAATTATTTGGAAGACTTGGTTGATTGATTTTTAAAAAAAAAATCCAATTTTTTAAGGATATTTTAGTTGATTTTTTTAAATTAAATTTAATTATTTAAATATTTAGATGAAATTTTTAAATACTTTTTTAAATTTAATTTGATTTTTCATAAAATAAAAATTGACCAATTTGAAGTTACACCACAAAAAAACTCTCATTTAAAGAGGGGAATAAAGAGGGTTTTAACGAGGGAAACCAGCCCTTGACAAAATGAACCTCGTTAGCAAGGCCCCTTGTCTCGGCCCTCGTTAATTAGCGAGGGGGAAGAGTCCTCGGCAATTAGCGAACCCGTGGCCTCCCACATTTGCAAGACTTTGTGCATTTTGCCTAGCCGTCTGGGCTAGGCAAGTCATTCATTATGTTTTCACTTTAAATATATATACTATATAAATATAGTATATAAATATATTTTTAATAAATTTATATATACATTTAATTATTATTATTATCAAATAATATTTTAAATTATCACTTGTAATATTTTTTTATTTTTTTATATATTGACATATATGCATACATTATAAACATATATTTATCGTTTTAATTAAAAAAAATTAATAAAATTAAATACTTAATTATATATTCTTTTAAATTACATATTAACACATGTATATACATATATGCACATATATTGATTGTTTTAATTAGAAAATTTGAATAAAGTTAAATGTTCACTTATATATTATTTTAAATTACATATTAGCACATGTATATACCTAATAAATGCATTATCATCAATTTTTAACATTTATAAATCTACACATGATAGTATCACTTGTATTTTCTTTTCCTTTTAGTTGTATATGAACACATATATACACACATATTGGTATTTTATTAAAATATTTAGAATATAATTTTAATTGTATATTAACACAAATATTTTTTATTTTAAATTAATTTAAATTGTCACTTGTATATTCAACAAATATACATGTTCATTTAAATTAAAATATATGGAATAAAAGCAAATTATCTCTTGTATATTTATTTTAATTATATTTTAACATATTCATTTTAATTAAAATATTTAAAATGAAATTAAACTATCACTTAACGAGGGTTTTAACAAGGGTAATTATTAACAAGGGCATGTTGCCCTTTTTAATATTGTAATAGAGTTTACCAATGGAATTGCCCCTTGCTAATTAACAAGGGCAAACATCGCCCTCACTAATTAACGAGAAAAAATTTGCCCTTGTTAATTAGCGAGGGAAATGCCCACGTTAAATATATCATTTGAAATTGGCGAGGGGGATTACCCCCGTTACCTATCGAGGGGGCCCACACCCTCGTTAAGTTTGTAGCAGGTTGACCGAGGCGAGAGAAAAACCCCCGTTAACTGACGAGGGGACTCATGCCCTCGTTAATTTTGCTGAGGCGAGGGGACCGCCCTCTTTAACTAACGAGGGGGTCCCCACACTCGTTAATATACAAAATATTTCCCCTCGTCTCGCCCCTCTTTAATAACGAGGGTTACTAAAGCCCTCTTTAAACCCTCTCTTTAATTGAGGCTTTTTTTGTAGTGTTAATGTATTAAAATTGACATTAAATAACTTAAAAGCCTAACGTCAAAGTCAACAAAAACTTAGATGATCATTTATCCCATAATTATACAAGGATAGTTTAATCATTGTATGTATGTCTATTTATGTCTTTAAATTAAAATATGGAGTGTGTTCAGATGATTTTGGTGTACGAATAGTGAGACTTAATTAGATAATATGTCTGGATATGTTTTATATGAATATGGTTTGAAATAAATTCATCTCATTTAAAAATTTAAAAGTATATTAATTGGATTGAGATTGATACGAGAATTGGAGACTCCATGAAATTTTAATACAAAGCCACAAATAAACTAATGAAATTTATCGTGTTTCATCAATTGGTTGTCTGTATTGAGCTAATCGGTAATAGAGATTTTTAAAGACCACCAAAATCAGAAATGAAGCAAAAACCTTTTTTTTTTTTAAAATAAATAAATCGTGATTCATCTTTTAGGTACAACTATATCGGCTTGGAGGGTTGATAAAAGGCGGCTGCGAGCGTGGTCCAAACAACATGAGAAGTGGAGCAACCCATGAACCGTCTTTACCTCTTTAGTAAGGGTCAAGACAATGGATACTCGTAAGTTTTGGACCTTGGTAGACCATATATTGTCGTCGGGATATAGAGATAGCGAGAATTGTTTTGGGATTGGGTGGAGAGATGATTGTCTACTTGACCATAAAGGTAATTAGTGGATTTCAATTTGATACCAACCATGTGAGTCATGGGCAAAGTTGAGAGGGTTTTCAGTGACCATTGGAGAAGAATGACGAGCAACAAAGATTTTATGGCTAGAGCATCAACAATTGGATTACCTCATCAATCGAGGACCTTTGTGATTTTTTTCCAATATATAAAGATACATGTACAATAGATTTGAGTACAAACCAAGAAAAATATATTTATAATAATGCACCAAGATATTTAAAATCTTTTATGAATCTTTTAGTCTTTATTTGAACATGGCGGTTTGTCCCAGAACCAGAATCGTCGGCCTAAAAACAAAGCCAAACCTATATTTATCCAAGTCAAGTTTCGATTTGAGATTTAACCGTCTTTTAATTGTTAATCCGGAACTTTAAACACCACTAGTATAAAAACCCATTTTTCCATTTATGTTGTATTGTCTACTTGTAAAACTTCTAACCAGACATTTCTTAATTTTTCACTTAAATATGCATCTACAAATATTTCTATTTTGTGATAGCGTATTTGAATGCGGTTCACTTAGGCTACACTAGTGAATTTGAATTGGTGCAAATTTATTGTGTATTCATACCAACATATGTATATATTCAAAATAAGATTCCTCACATCAGGAGAAAAATATTATAAGTAATTCTCTTGTACACTTGGTGTACGGTGCACTCACTCAACAATGGATACTGCTTACACTGAAAAGTTGGTCCTTGTTGTAAATCTAGAAGATTTATTATTCCAAATTTAGAAGATTTGATATGGACATTACTAATGGACCAATAACCCAATGGGTTTCATATCTTAGACTAGAGTTTTATTCTTATAAATAGACTATTGTACTCATAATTGTAATCACTCATACAGAAGAACATTAGTAAAACTCATGGCTTGACTCGCCCCCAGATGTAGCCGTTCCCGACGAACTGGGTGAACAAATCTCATCTTTTATTTTACGGACTTATTTACAACACGTTACCAGCATGAGACTCTGCCCGAGATTAAACGGTACGCCCTAAAATTAATTCTCTACAAACCATATGAATTAATCCACGTACCAAATTATTTGATCCATGCGTTACATAATTTATATGCTCTAGAATTATTAATTTAATTTGTTCTTGTAATTAATTGAATCAAATCGTATTTCAAATTGAGAATCGAACGAGCAACGACCACCGCTCGCCAGCAGCACCGCCACGCATGCGTCGCTGCCCAGCACGTGGCGCCATTCTCCCCGGAATTTTGTGAATCCTAATCTAATTTCGGTTTCGTTTTAGGATAACACAAAATTCTAATTAATTTATTTTAAAATTCTAAAAATATTTCGTTAAATTTCATTAATATACATGAAATATTTAGCCTCATGAATATGCATGTTTATTAAGTCGTAAATTTTCCTTGAAATTATTTTCATGTGATTATCGTTCATAATAAATTATTTTGCATGTATCTATAATTTAATTATCTTACGTGCATTATTTTTCTCGCACATAGTTTATTCTTTTATAGTCCGCATATTATGCCCGGGTAGGCGGTGCCTGGTACTTGTCGGACCGTAATTTATGTTTTGGGTAGACGACGCTCAATCCTTGCTTCTATGTGCTCTAGAATAATCAAATAAATCCTTGTTTCTCCGTTGTCAATAAATTTGGTCACACCTCTTACCATGTCACTTTAATAATTATAGTGTATCATGTCTGATATTATCAAAAGAGAATTCGTTGAGCTTGCTCTTGATGGTAGCAACTACCTGGCATGGGCGCGAGATGTTGAGATACATCTAGCCTCAACCAACCTAAGCGGTGCGATTGTCGATGATTCAAAATCAATTGACGCCCAGAAGGCGAAAGCTCTGATTTTCCTCAGACATCATCTTAATCAGGAACTGAAAAATGAATATCTCACTGAGAGAGACCCCGGAACGTTGTGGAAGTCACTGAAGGACCGTTTCCAACAACAAAATAACATACTCCTCCCTCAGGCTCAATACGATTGGTTGAACCTCCATTTTCAAGACTTTAAGTTTGTAACGGAGTACAACTCAGCCCTACACCGTATTGTATCTCAGTTAAAGTTATGCAAGCAAACTGTAACTGAGGACGACTTAATCCAGAAGACTTTGTCGACTTTCTGTTGGAGTTATACGTGAAAGTATGCTTTTACTTTGTATAACTCGTGTATCAAACACTTGTTTATGAGAATAATTCTTTTATCACATTTGCTTTAGATATAATTGAATGTTGAATTTCTATTGCAAACCGTTCAATATATAGTACATGTTACATTGTAGTTAATGTGGTGATACCCGATCACGGAAGACAACATTAACAGTTTACTTGTAACTAAACGTACAATTCACGACCCAGGTGGAATTGAACAATCCGCCGTGAAAGGTCGATGTGTAAGGCTCAGATTGGTCTGTCTTGACTAAGAGATTGCACTAGCACATTTAGTATGTGTTGAAGAGGTCCTACAGTGAGGATAAATTCTTCTGTTCTGAAAGGTGAAGAATTAGACCTCAGTGGTTGTTGATTTCTTAATCTCCGTCACTTAAATAGGACCGTGTGTGCTTAGTAGTTACTGCTTTGATTCATGTTGGGTGAGAATCATTGTGACTTCGAACTTTGTGTCTTGGGCAGTAATATTAATCATACGACGGTTGCTAAGATTTAATACGGAGAAACGCGTGCGAGTACGGCTCGTGTGATTAGTCCCCTTGGTGGGCTCAGAAGTTTTATTGTACCAAATCTTGCAAGTGAAGAATTAGTTTCTTCGGTACGAATAATAATGTTGAGCTGTCTTTACTCCAAGGTGAAATATATTAATTAATTTAGAGCTATTCAGAAGCTCAATTAATTAATGGACTTGATATTCTTAAACGCGGGAAAAAATAATCGGGAGCCCATATTATCGTAATATGGATTAAGATGGATAGTGCAATATTAATTTATTAGTGGTAATAATTAATATTAATGGGCTGAATTATATTGGGGCTCAATATTGAAATTCAGAAGTCCATTAGGAGGTCCAATCTTAATTCTCCTTAAGGCCCCTCAAGTAGCCCATTAAGTAGCCCAATAATGATAAGGTGATTAAAATAAAAAGAAAATAATATGCTGATTTTTCTATATGATTTTCGAAAATTTGGTTATTTGAAGAGATTAGATTTTGTTGATTTTCTTGGAAAGATATTATGGAGGATAAGTATTCTTGAAATACAAGATTATCTCATATATTCAAGAAGATCCAAATCTTGGATTCTCATCATAGAATTTTCGAAAATTGTAGGCCTAATTAGGTGAGTGAGATTTTTGTGGAATATTTTATTTTGGAGAAAAGAATATATGAGATATATTCAAGATTTCTTAGAGTCTAAGAAAAGATTTTTTCCAAGGCCCATATTCCTTGAAATTTTCGGCCACTTCATCTATAAATAGGGGATGATTATTTCATCCCCAAGTACATAATTCCATGTGTTGGAAAAATCAAGAAGCATAGATATTTTTCTTTTTCCTTAGTTATTAAATTGCTTGAAAGCGTCTCCCACCGGCGATCAAGTGAGGTGAAAAGGGAAATACTTGAGAAGGCTTTGGGTTGATAGAACGTGATTACGAGTGTCCCGTATATCCAAAGGCCATTACTACGAGAGGTACGTTAATCGCATATTTACTTGTTTAATTCCGCCTAGTTAAATATGTGAAATTAATTTAGCATGCATGATGATAATTAGTTGTTGGAATTATTATTTGAATTAATTAGGATTAATTCATGCTAGTAATAATTGTATTTAAATTCATATTTAAAATTCATCCCGAATAGATTCCGGGCACCCCGATTTTCCCAACAACTGGTATCAGAGCCACGGTTTCGGGCTCTGAATTTTAAATTGGAATTTAAATTGTTGAACATTAAAATTGAAATTGGATAGTAGAATTGTTAGATCTTTTTTGCAGGTATCCAATTGTCATGGTTTTTAATGTTGTTAATTTCATGCGTGTGAATTAATTTGGTTTTTAATTCGATTCGTTCGAATTCGTTTTTCTCGTGAGAAAATCCACGAGTAGATTAGTTGTTTTTATTTTGATTCAATCATTGTAATAGACTAGTCTAGATCTAGTATTTATTTTTTTTGTAAAAATAAATTGTACCCGGATCGTGACGAAGAACGAAGAATTAAAAACGGCGTACCCGGACGACGCATACATGCATGGCACGTGTATGGAGGTAAAATCATGCAAGGGGTGAAGAAAACGAGGACGAACAGCGAAAAACGGCGCACGGGGGTGCACGGCGCACACCGTGCGCAATGGACGCACGGCGCCGCGCGCACGGCGCGCGCGCGCCTCGGCAGCGCCTCGGGGCGCCTCGGGCGCGCCTCGGCGCGCCTCCGTGCAGCGTCTCGGGGCTGCGCTTCGGCGCGCCTCGGGCGCTTTTCCAGCGCCTCTCGGGCCGGGAAGCGCGCGGGCCCACTTCGTGGGCCGACGCGCGCTGTATCTCAGGCCGTGGAATTTTTTCGGTTCGTGTTTTTTTCCGTGTGATTTTAAACGTCGTCCCGAACCCCAAACGATGCTGTTTTTGAAGAAGTGTTGCTGTTCGAGTGGGAGCACGTCGAGACGAACGTCGGAAAGCAACAAGGACGATTTTTTCGCATCAAGACGTGAAGAAATTAAACCGTGACAATTGGATTCGAGTGCTCCAATGTGTTTAATTTTGTTTTGATGGATGTTTTATTTCGTGCACTTATTATTATTTGTTAATATGTGTTTGCATGAATTTAATTGTCCAAGAAAAACCTTACTTTCGAAAATTACTAAGTATGTTTTTATAATCGCAATTTTATTCCGGATATTAAAATTGGATTATTTTGGCCTCCATAATTTATTTATTTGTGAAGTTCTTTTGGAATACATTTCCCCCTCGGATCGGCCAAAAGAACGGATTTCACATGAATAAATTCCGAAAGGATGATTGTGGATTATTACTAGTGGCGGTATTGACCCTCACCACGAGTGGCTTGCTCAAAGCGAAATAATAATCCTGTATTTAATTATGGTTATTACTTAGGCATAGGAAATTGATATTAACTTACTCCCCTCGGAGTCCCTGTCAATTTCTATGTGGTCAAAGTGGGAGCCAACTATTAATTATGAATTAAGGATTTGTAACTTTTAAGTTTGTGATCCGCTTGAATGTATTTAAATGTATAGACCACCCCTCGTGGCGCATTTAAATTGTTTCGAGATGTTGGCTGATGCATGATTATATTGTTTTAAGGTTTCAATATAATTGATGTGATCAAATTTATGTGATAATTTCGTATTTTTCTAGATATTGATATGAATGTATGTTTTATTCTCAGTTCATCATGTCGCAACCTTTTAATCCACTGTTTAGTATACTTAAAGATAACAAACTTGTCGGTGAGAACTATGTTGATTGGAAACGTAACCTTGACATTGTCCTAACCGCACAACACCACAAGTGGGTACTTACCACTCCTAAACCCCAAGAGCTTGCCGAAGATGCCACCAAAGCGGACAAGAAAGAGCATAAGAGATGGTTAGACTCCGATGAGATGGCTAGGTGTACTATTCTGGCTTCAATGTCAGATGTGTTGCAACACCAACACCAACACATGGAGACCGCCTCTGAGATAATGCAAAATCTTGAAGCGATGTTTCAACATCAGAACCGTACGGCTAGGCAAATCACCATGCGAAAGATGCTTTCGTTGAAAATGGTGGAAGGTACGCCCGTAAGGGATCACGTAATCGAGATGATGGGTTATCTCAACAAGTTGGAAGTACTTGGTGCGGAATTTGACCTCCCTACTAAGGTCGATTTCGTTCTCCATTCTCTGCCGAAGAGCTTTGAGCAGTTTCAATTGAACTATCAAATGAATGACCGGGCAAATAGCTTGCCCGAGCTCTTGCAAGCTTTGGTATCGGCGGAGACTCTAATGGATCACCAAACCGTTGCTATGGTGGCAAACGGTCCGTCTTCCTCTTCAGGTCCCAAGGGAGGGAAGAAGAGGAAGAGGACGAAGGGCCAGACCCAAGCAAATCCAACCGTTGCGAAACCCAAGGCAAAGGGAGAAAGAGGTGGAAAGAAAGCTGCTAAGGGTAAGTGCTTTAATTGTGGTGAGAAGGGACATTGGAGGGCGACCTGTTCTAAGCCTAAGAAGGGTGGAAAGAAAGGTAAGTCTCATGCTTTAGTCGTTGAAACATTTGTTGCGGCGTATGCTGCCCATGTTTGGGTAGTGGATACCGGGGCAACTGATCATATTTGTTTCACTCTTCAGGGGTTCCAGCTAACCCGGCGACTTAGCAAGAATGAGATCACAATCGCTTTGGGGGATGCTACGAGAGTGGCAGCCGAAGCAGTGGGAGTCGTGCACCTATCTTTTGAAGATAGAGTTTTAATTTTAAGAGATGTTTTATACGTTCCAAACTTTAGGAAGAATTTATTTTCGGTTTCTAAGTTGTTTTTTGATGGATATTCAGTTACTTTTAATAAAGTTGTTACTGTTTTCTTTTAAGAATGATGTTATCTGTCATGGAACGTTGGTAAACAATCTCTATACGATTAAGTGTGCACACCACTCAAATAATGAATCTAATAACACGTCGATCATTTCGAGCAATAAAAGAAAGCGTTCTTCGGAGATGGACGAAACACTTTTATGGCATCTTAGACTAGGTCATTTTAATCTAAAGTGGATAGAGAGATTGGTGAAAGACGGATCCTTGGAATCGCTCCAAGTTGAGCCGTTTCCAACTTGTGAATCCTGTTTAGATGGTAAAATGACCAAGAGGGCATTTGGAGCCAAGGGGAATAGAGCCATGGAAGTGTTAGAACTCGTTCATACCGATGTGTGTGGTCCAATGACGATCAAAGCAAGAATGGGGTATGAGTATTTCGTTACCTCCATTGACGATTACTCAAGATATGGGTACATTTACCTTATGCGGCATAAGTCTGAAACTTTTGAAAAGTTTAAAGAGTTTAAGGCCGAAGCCGAGAAACATAGGGAAAAGAGTATCAAGTTTCTACGATCAGATCGTGGAGGCGAATACCTCAGCGATGAATTCTTAAACTACCTATCGGACGAAGGGATCGTATCCCAGTTGACCGCACCGGGAACCCCTAAAAAGAACGGTGTGGCGGAACGAAGGAACCGGATTCTTTTAGAGATGGTCAGATCCATGATGAGTTATTCGGATTTACCCAAGTCGTTTTGGGGTAACGCCTTGGAAACGGCGGCTTATATTCTAAACTTGGCGCCATCCAAATCGGTTCCTAAAACACCAATGGAATTGTGGACCGGGCGCAAGCCTAGTCTAAGACATTTGCGGATTTGGGGTTGTCCGGCATACATGCTAGACAAGGAAGCCGGTAAGTTGGATCCACGTTCGGAATTAAGGCTGTTTATAGGATACCCTGCGGGAACGAAAGGGTGTATGTTCTATAGTCCCAAGGATCAAAAGACCGTGATTAGTACACACTTTAAATTCTTGGAGGAAGACTATATGAACAATCGGAAACCTAAAAGTGAAATTACCTTAGAAGAATTGAGAGGTCAAACCTCGATACCAAGTATACAAGATGATGTACCACATGTCACATCTTCACAACCGGAACCCCGTCGTAGTGGGAGGGTTCTTAGGCAACCCGAGAGATTCATGGGAATAGGAGAATCTTCGGATTTGGTTCCCGGTGTTGAATCAGACCCATGGAAATATGACGAGGCAATCCAAGACAAAGACGCGGAGTCATGGCAAACGGCAATGGAAGCCGAGATGGGTTCGATGGATCATAATCAAGTGTGGGAGTTGGTCGAGCCACCCAGTGGGGTAGAACCCATTGGATGCAAGTGGGTTTACAAGAGGAAAAGAGGACCGGACGGAAGGGTTGAAACCTTCAAAGCAATGCTTGTGGCCCGTGGCCTGTAGCTATGCTTAAGTCCATCCGTATTCTCTTGTCGATCGCTGCGCACTTAGATTACGAGATCTGGCAAATGGATGTCAAGACAGTTTTCCTTAACGAAAGTCTTGATGGGATCTATATGCAACTGCCCAAAGGTTTCATTGGAAAAGGCCAAGAGAATCTCGTATGTAAGCTCAAGAGATCCATTTACGGACTCAAGCAAGCATCGCGTACTTGGAACCAGTGTTTTGATCAAGTAATTAAGTCTTATGGGTTTGATCAAAACGAGTTCGAAAGTTGTGTGTATAAGAAGCGTGACGAAACTGCGGTGGTATTCTTAGTATTATACGTAGACGATACTCTGCTCATTGGAAACAATGTAAAGGTATTGTCAGACGTAAAGGTATGGCTGTCAAAACAAATTGATATGAAGGACTTAGGGGAAGCTGGTCACATCCTTGAGATCAAAATCACTCGCGATCGCAAGAAGAGGATGTTGGGCTTATCGCAAGCTTCATACATTGACACTGTTTTGAAGCATTTCAGCATGCAAGATTCCAAGAAAGGTTTTGTACCTTTTTAGGCACGGAATCCATCTATCGAAAGAAATAAGCCCTAAGACGCAAGCGGCGATAGATGACATGAAAGGTGTTCCGTACGCTTCGGCCGTAGGAAGCCTTATGTATGCAATGCTGTGTGCGAGACCGGATATTTGTTTTGTCGTAGGCATGGTAGCAAGATATCAAAGTAATCCCGGGAAAGACCATTGGACTGCCGTAAAGTGCATCTTGAGGTATCTGAAAAGAACTCGGGAGCAGATGCTGATTTACCAGTCGGATAGTCTAGTTCTCGTAGGATACACGGACTCGGATTTCCAATCAGACATAGACTCAAGAAAGTCAACCTCGGGTAGTGTGTTTCGCATGGGAGAAGGAGCCATGACATGGAGAAGCGATTTGCAGAAATGCATCGCAGATTCGACCATGGAAGCCGAATAAGTAGTTGCTTGTGAAGTAGCGAAAGAAGCGGTTTGGCTCAAGTACTTCTTAGTGGACTTGGACGTTGTTCCGAATTTGCCCATCACAATCATTGTGCCGGAGCAGTTGCAAATTCAAGGGAACCGAGAGCCCACAAGGCCAGCAAACACATTGAAAGAAAACACCATCTTATACGAGAAATCGTTAAGAGAGGAGATAAAGAGGTGGCAAAGATATGCGTCGGGGACAACCTAGTAAATCCATTCACAAAGGGTCTGCCTCTGAGTACATTCGAGAGACATGTGGATGGAATGGGAGTCAAGACGATTGCCAATCTGCTTTAAGTATAAGTGGGAGGAATTATTAGGTTAGTGTAGGTTGACATATGATGTCACGTAGAGCTACTACACTAAGACATGCGTGATGTATACTAAAAGCAGACTTTAAGTATAAGTGGGAGATTGTTGGAGTTATACGTGAAAGTATGCTTTTACTTTGTATAACTCGTGTATCAAACACTTGTTTATGAGAATAATTCTTTTATCACATTTGCTTTAGATATAATTGAATGTTGAATTTCTATTGCAAACCGTTCAATATATAGTACATGTTACATTGTAGTTAATGTGGTGATACCCGATCACGGAAGACAACATTAACAGTTTACTTGTAACTAAACGTACAATTCACGACCCAGGTGGAATTGAACAATCCGCCGTGAAAGGTCGATGTGTAAGGCTCAGATTGGTCTGTCTTGACTAAGAGATTGCACTAGCACATTTAGTATGTGTTGAAGAGGTCCTACAGCGAGGATAAATTCTTCTGTTCTGAAAGGTGAAGAATTAGACCTCAGTGGTTGTTGATTTCTTAATCTCCGTCACTTAAATAGGACCGTGTGTGCTTAGTAGTTACTGCTTTGATTCATGTTGGGTGAGAATCATTGTGACTTCGAACTTTGTGTCTTGGGCAGTAATATTAATCATACGACGGTTGCTAAGATTTAATACGGAGAAACGCGTGCGAGTACGGCTCGTGTGATTAGTCCCCTTGGTGGGCTCAGAAGTTTTATTGTACCAAATCTTGCAAGTGAAGAATTAGTTTCTTCGGTACGAATAATAATGTTGAGCTGTCTTTACTCCAAGGTGAAATATATTAATTAATTTAGAGCTATTCAGAAGCTCAATTAATTAATGGACTTGATATTCTTAAACGCGGGAAAAAATAACCGGGAGCCCATATTATCGTAATATGGATTAAGATGGATAGTGCAATATTAATTTATTAGTGGTAATAATTAATATTAATGGGCTGAATTATATTGGGGCTCAATATTGAAATTCAGAAGTCCATTAGGAGGTCCAATCTTAATTCTCCTTAAGGCCCCTCAAGTAGCCCATTAAGTAGTCCAATAATGATAAGGTGATTAAAATAAAAAGAAAATAATATGCTGATTTTTCTATATGATTTTCGAAAATTTGGTTATTTGAAGAGATTAGATTTTGTTGATTTTCTTGGAAAGATATTATGGAGGATAAGTATTCTTGAAATACAAGATTATCTCATATATTCAAGAAGATCCAAATCTTGGATTCTCATCATAGAATTTTCGAAAATTGTAGGCCTAATTAGGTGAGTGAGATTTTTGTGGAATATTTTATTTTGGAGAAAAGAATATATGAGATATATTCAAGATTTCTTAGAGTCTAAGAAAAGATTTTTTCCAAGGCCCATATTCCTTGAAATTTTCGGCCACTTCATCTATAAATAGGGGATGATTATTTCATCCCCAAGTACATAATTCCATGTGTTGGAAAAATCAAGAAGCATAGATATTTTTCTTTTTCCTTAGTTATTAAATTGCTTGAAAGCGTCTCCCACCGGCGATCAAGTGAGGTGAAAAGGGAAATACTTGAGAAGGCTTTGGGTTGATAGAACGTGATTACGAGTGTCCCGTATATCCAAAGGCCATTACTACGAGAGGTACGTTAATCGCATATTTACTTGTTTAATTCCGCCTAGTTAAATATGTGAAATTAATTTAGCATGCATGATGATAATTAGTTGTTGGAATTATTATTTGAATTAATTAGGATTAATTCATGCTAGTAATAATTGTATTTAAATTCATATTTAAAATTCATCCTGAATAGATTCCTGGCACCCCGATTTTCCCAACACTTTCCACACCAGCAACCTTGTATTTCAGTAGCAGTATAGGGCTAAGAACTACACTGTACACTCTGAGCTAATTTCTGCACTTCTAGTGGCAGAAAAACACAACTAACTCCTTATGCAGAATCATAACTCGAGACCGGTTGGCTCAAAAGTTGTGCCCGAAGCACATGCTACAACTCAAGGTAGTACAAGTGGTCGCAAGCGTGGAAGGGGGAGAGGAAGTAAATGAACTCGTAGCACAAGCCGGGGTCGTAGTAAGTCCGGTGGTCCAGGTACTTTGAATGACAATCAAGTTCAGGCTCGTGGAAAGGCTACACCTAACACGAATTCCGCTACTAAAAAATCTGACAATCAAGATAAGGTTGAGCAGTCCTGCTACAGATGCGGATGCAAGGGCCATTGGTCTCGCACGTGTCGCACTCCCAAACACTTGGTTGAGGCTTACCAAAAACAGCAGAAGGACGATAAGTGGAAGGCTCCTAGAGTTGAATCTCACCATGCCAGACTGCCTGAAGCAGACCCTGACCAAGACAACGTAGATCCTATGGGCATTGAGCTTAAGGACTTTGGAGATGATGAGTGATTTGCGTATTTGATTAATTCTAGTACTTTGTTTTCGAATAAGATAATTTTATGTTTTTGGATCCTTTCTTTCGGATACTTCATTTTATTTTATGGATGATACTATTATTTTAGCTTTGATGTGTTTACCTTAAATAATTGTCCATTACATTTATTTGGATATTGATGTTCTCATTTATGGCTTGTAAACATATCAACTATTAGGTTTAGACAATTTACTCTTGCATGATGGACGCATATAGTGATTTATGTTTGGTAGATAGCGCTACAACACATACAATCCTAAAAGATAGGAAGTATTTTCATAACTTGATAGAACGTAAGAGGAGTATAACTACAATAGCCAATGATAGTACGTTGATGGTGGGCTCCGGAAGAGCTTCCATTGTCCTCCCCATGGGTACCGAACTCATAATCGATAATGCTTTATTATTTCCACAATCTAAGCGTAACCTACTCAGTTTTAGAGACATTCGGATAAACAGATATCACATTGAAACTGAAACTAAGAACAATAACGAATACCTTTTGATGACTATTACTCGAGGTAACCGTAAACAAGTTATAGAGAACTTCCTTCCTTTTCCTTCGGATTGTACTATTCCTACATCCGGCCGTCTAGTTCCCATCTAGCTATGAGTATGAAATTCCATGACCCAAATTCTTTTAAATTGTGGCATCAGCGGTTAGGTCATTCAGGACAAACTATGATACGTAGGATTCTATCTAATTCAACTGGTCATAATATTTCGAATAATAAAATCCCTTCTGTTGATGAATTTATTTGTGATGCATGTTCTAAGGGTAAGTTGATAGTACGCCCGTCGCGCACTAAGGTTGGACTAGAGTCTCCGGTTTTCCTTGAGCGAATTCAAGGAGACATTTGCCGGCCGATTCATCCAGCATTAGGACCATTTCGTTATTTCATGGTCCTTATTGATGCCTCCACTAGGTGGACATATGCATGTTTGTTGTCCACCCACAATCAAGCTTTTTCGAAGCTCATTGCGAAAACTATCGAGCTTAGAGCTCAATTCCCGGATTATCCAATTAAGTCGATTCACATGGATAATGCTGCTGAATTCAGCTCAATGGCCCTGTGAATTAAAGTGGAGTATTCGGTCCCCTACGTCCATAATAAAACGTATCAAACTTATCGCGAGACCATTGCTTATGAACTCCAAACTACCCACTTCATGCTGGGGGCATGCAGTCCTACATGCATCACACTTAATATAAATCCGTTCAACTGCATATAATGATCATTCCCCCTACAGTTAATGCGTGGGAAAGAACCTAACATTTCCCATCTGCGTATTTTCAGATGTGCGGTATATGTTCTGATAACATTACCAAAGCGGACCTCTATGGGCCCACAAAGGAAACTCGGTATTTACGTCGGATTTAACTCTCCATCCATCATGAAATACCCCGAGCCTTTGTCCGGGGATCAATTAACAGCCCGGTTCGCTGATTGCACGTTCGATGAAGATTACTTCCAGGCATTAAGGGGAGATCCGAATTCAAAATTAAATAAATGCCGGGAGCTTACGTGGAACGTAAGTAATCTCCAGTATCTAGATCCGTGCACTAATCAATCTGAGCTAGAAGTTCAGAAGATCATTAACTTGCAAAATCTAGCAAATAATCTGCCAGACGCGTTCACGGTCCATAGAGGTGTAACTAAATCGCATATACCTGCAGTAAATGCTCCCCAAAGGTTTGAGGTCCCAAGCAAAACAAGTACTCATGCCCCCACGCGCCAGAAGCGCAAAGGACCCTCAAGAGATAGTAATACACCTAAACGAAAGGCTAGCAAATATGGTCAGTCGAATGTAAAATCTCTAGAAGAGGTTCGTCTAGATAACTCAAAGTCTCTAGAAAATGAGCGTCCTAGTGATGAAGCACGTGCACAAAATATTCAATGCACTAGGACCGCGGAACGACAAGACCCAGATACACTGGGAAATGAGGAAGGTCTGGTTGACGTAAACGCTGAAGTCTTTATGAATTTCATAGATATGGGAGAAACATATAATGGAAATATTACTATCGTCGACGATACATTTGCAGCGACAATTGCTCTTTTCGTTAACGATCCGAATCCAGAACCCAAAACTATCGTTGAGTGCCAGAAGCGCTCCGATTGGGTAAAATGGAAAGAGGCAATTGACGCAGAGCTCGTATCGCTTAACAAAAGACAAGTATTTGACTTTATCGTTCATACACCCGCGCGCTACCCCTGTAGGATATAAATGAGTTTTTGTACAAAAACGATATGAGAACAATACTATTGAGAGGTATAAAGTGAGGCTTGTAGCTCAAGGGTTTTTGCAGAGACCCGAGATTAATTTCGATCAAACCTATTCTTCCGTCATGGACTCAATAACGTTCCGCTACTTGATCTTTGGCGGTTAAAATGAATCTCCAGATGAGATTAATGGACGTTGTAACCGCATACTTATACAGATCACTTGATGCCGATATCTATATGAAAATCCCTGATGGATTTGACATCCCCCAGATGAGGGATGATGAAAATCGCAGTTTGTAAAGCATAAAACTGCAGAAGTCGTTGTACGGCCTAAAGCAATCGGACCTCCGACTTAGTGAGTTTCTTCAGAAGAAGGAATACACATTTTTCGATAAAGCTTTCCCATGTGTATTAACGAAGAAATTTCAAAATGATTTTTGCATCATATCCGTTTATGTTGATGACCTAAACATAATCGGAACATGCAAAGATATTGAAGAAGTCAGTTCAATCTTGAAAGCTGAATTCGAAATGAAAGTCTTGGGTAAAACCAAGTACTGCCTCGGCCTGCAGATCGAGCATCTCCCAGAAGGAATTCTTATACATCAGTCAACCTACGTGGAGAAGGTATTAGAGAGATTTCACATGGATAAATCTCACCCACTTAGCACCCCTATGGTTGTCCGATCCCTCGAAGTGGATAAGGACCCATTTAGACCAAAAGAAGATTCAGAAGAAATTTTGAGACCAGAAGCTCCTTATCTTAGCGCCGTTGGAGCATTACTCTATATCGCAAATTGCACTCGGCCGGACATTTCATTTGCTGTCAATCTGCTTGGGAGATATAGCGCTTCTCCTACAAGGAGACATTGGAATGGTGTTAAGCATGTTCTACGGCACCTCTAAGGGTCTCATGATTTTGGACTGTTTTACCGTAAGAACCAAGATAAAACCTTAGTAGGTTATGCAGATGCTGGCTATTTGTCTGATCCCCACAACGCCATATCCCAGACTGATTACGTTTTTCTCTGTGGTGGTACCGCGATCTCATGGAGATCGATTAAATAAACCATGGTTACCACGTCTTCAAACCACTCAGAGATAATAGTTTTGTTCGAAGCCGCACGAGAATGCGTTTGGTTAAGGTCCTTGGTAAAACACATTGGTGATTCGTGTGGTATCGCTAAAGGCGATACACCTCCCAACGTTATATTTGAAGACAACGCAACTTGCATCGCACAAATGAGTAATGGGTACGTCAAGGGAAACCTGACGAAACACATTTCACCTAAGTTTTTCTACCCATACGAACTCCAGAAGAGTGACGTGATTACCATCCAAAAGGTGCAATCTAGTGACAATCTAGCAGATCTGTTCACTAAGTCCTTACCTACGTCTACTTTTGGAAAATACGTTCGTGGTATTGGGATGCAAAGGCTCAAAGTGTTGTTGTCTTCAGGGGGAGCGGTAACCCCGAAATGGATCTAGAAGATTTGATATTCCAACATTCCTCCCTAACTTAATATTTGGCTGATACCTAGCACGTGGAGTTTTTATGACATGTTATGTCGTAATGTCCAAGGGGGAGTGTTGTAAATCTAGCAGATTTATTATTCCAAATCTAGGAGATTTGATGTGGACATTACTAATGGACCAATAACCCAATGAGCTTCATATCTTAGACTAGAGTTTTATTCTTATAAATATACCATCGTACTCAGAATTATATACACGCATACACAAGAATATTAGTGAAACTCCTGGCTTGACTCGCCCCCAGACGTAGTCGTTCCCTACGAACTGGGTGATAAATACGCCTTTAATTTACGCACTCAATTACAACAAAAAAAAATGTTTCATTTTAAAATGCGAGTTACGCCTGTAGTTGAGACGAAATACTCTAGCTATTTTTTTTAATCTTTATCGTAATTGTCATATTTCCATGTCTCATGTAATTTTTGTTATCTTTAGTTGAGATGAAAAATCTATTTCCATGCCACATGTTATTGGTCTTAAAATATCATCCAGATGGAGCCATTTTCAATTCATTATAATTTTTTGTGTGTTAATATAAAACACATTATAGAGTATGTCTTGTAAATTAGTTACATATTAAATTAATACTCCATCCGTCCCAAAATTGTTTGCTACATTGCCAAAAAAAACTGTTCCATACTCAATTGCTACAGTCATTTTTGACAAAAAAAAAAAAAAACAACATTTTTTAAGATTGTTATCTTCATACACTTATAACAAAAAACATCTACTTTATCACTTGAAATACTAATAAATAACTATTTTCTTAAAGCTTGTGCAAACAGTAATGTAGAAAACAAGTACGAGACGAACTGAGTACTTTTTTCTAATGGAAAAATTAATATTATTAAAAAATAGTATACTAGTGCGGAGAATATATAATTGTTAAAAAACAAATGTTATTTTATTGCCATTTTTGAGAATATGGATAACAAGGAGATGAATATTTTCGATAAATAGCAATTAAATATTCCCTTATCTACCAGAATTGTGCCTTAATGATTTGGCACAACTTAAAAAAAAGAAAGATAAAATGTGAATAAAATGATTACTCGCGAGTGTAGTTAAATTGATTATTGATAAATGAAAAAAAATAACACACATTTAATAAATAAATAAAAAAAATAAATACACTTTTAATGGAGAATGAAGGTATAAGATAGAGGGAGTAACATCTTTTCAAATAAAATAGAAAAACCATTTTACAACCACTTTATGTCATATAATAATTAAACAAAAATAACTCACACATTAAAATTAAGTATGGAACAGGTCAAAGAGTTGGTAGCTAAGTTGGTTGAGCCTACCTACTCAAAGGTCTTGAGTTAGTTAAAAAACTTACCTTACAAAATAAAAAAAATAAAGCATGGAACAGTAAATTATGAAATAAATACGGACGAAGAGAGTAAATTTTGAAATTTAATTTTGGTGAGGGAGAGCTGTTTGAGAGACTTGTGACGTGAAAACAGCTGTGTTACGTAGTAGAGGTCACAAGAAATGTTATTCCTGTGATTGAGTGAGCAGAGCACCACCTATCACAAAGTGAAAAAAGCGAACTCAAGAGAGAGAAAGGGAACAAAATCCAGGAGAGAGATGGAGCAGAGAGCTGGTAACAATAGTTTAATGGAATCATCAAGACTCGTCCTTTCTTCTCCACATTCGGTCCCTTGTCTCGCGCCTTCTCATTAAATACACTCCTTCACTCTCACCACAACCCTAACCACCTCCATTTCACTTCCCACATTCCACATTTCACATTTCACACCCACCCACCATTTTTTATTTTTAAAAAATAAAAGAAAAAGAAAAAAACACCACACTCCCACTTCGATTAGCTCCCTTCTGCTTGCGTTGAACTCCAGGATTAATGCTGCTGATTGATGGGCTGCATTTCTTGATGTTTACACGAACTTACTGTGGGAGTGCTTGCTGAAAAGTTCATTGGGACTAATTTTATTGTGCAGCATTTTTTGGGGTTTTATTCTTTTCTTGGATCAATGTAAGGATCTCAGCTTTTGCATCCCTTTTTCTTCCTTTGATGGGATTTCATTTGATTTTTCTTCTATTTTTTTACCGCCGATTCCTTGCTTGGCCTTACCGTTTTCTTTATACATTTGTAGTTTGTTATAAAATTAGCTACATTTTCAGGTAAATCACTCACATGGAGAAAATGTGAGTAAGAGATAAAAAGAGAGAGAAAATAAACAACCCAACTTCAAGAGCGGCATAGTGGATCACCCCTTGCTTATCCACTCATCTGACTGGTAATTTTCTCTCTCTCTCTCTCTGTAAATAGTAAAGTATTTTGAGTGCATATGAGGAAAGCATTCAGCTGATTGCTGCTTTTACTGTATAATGTATGCAGTTTTACTTGTTTGATTCTTTTCATATGGTATGGTTTTGGGTTATACAGTTCTCTTGATTTTATTGTGTGTGAACAGATTTGGTTTTGAGGAGTTGATTTGCAAGGATTTGGTGGAGAATTGGCTAGAAATGAGGAACTCAGAGTGGAATATTTCTCTTGTGTTCCTAATTTTATTAGGTGTTGTGAGTTTGGGGAAAGGAGAAGTATATATTGTGACACTTGAAGGAGAGCCTGTGATAAGCTATAAGGGTGGTATTAGCGGGTTTGAAGCCACTGCAGTTGAATTTGATTCTGATGAGAAGCTCGATGTCACCAGGTGCTCCTACTTACCTTTTACTTCCCTTATGCAGATCTTTGCTTATCTAATTACTGTTCATAAAACTTGATATTCAGGGGCTTTTTTTTAGAGAATATAATAAGTGTTTGCTTACTTTGACAATTATTCATCCAATTATATGGTTACTTATTTTTTTGTTCTTTGAGTTATTTTTCTTATGGTTAGTTGACTTGTGATATGCATTAGTGAATCTTATAAGACTAGTATTTGAGGCTTTTATAGCATTGGAGTTTGTCTTTCTTTTACTTGACTACTTGAGGTCTTGTCTTCCTTAAGTCTACTTATTTGGAGCCTCTTGACCACACCTATATCTGATGTTAAGTAATACTACATATTTATTTTAGTGGCTCCGATAATTTCTGTATATAATGTGGGCATGTGGCTGAACAATCTTTTTGGTTAACGCTTGGACTGGTCAAGAATTTGTAATGTTTCAGTTTTAAGTTATTGGTGCGAAAATTCTGGTTTTGAGTCTAATTCTGTATTCAAACTAATTAATTTATTGGTGACTTGTAAGATATATGTCTGTCCGAGTCATAATTCTTCGAATATTTGGAACCACGTACATAGCACCCAATTAAATTTTTATGTGTGGAAGCAATAAATTAGTTTGATTAGCGTATTAACTCATGCCAGTATGTCACAACTGGAACACATTTCATATTTTATTTCAAAAGAACTACCGAGAAGCTTGATCGGACTGTTTGGTGACCTTTTTCTTCCAAAAATGTGGTATGTGAGAACCTCCTTAAAGTGAAATTTTCTTTCTTTATATAGTGGCCACAATTTGGATGAATTTATGGGCATTGATGTTTGGTATTTCCATTTTTTGAGTTCATATTAGACAAATTAGGATATGCATTTATCCACGTGATCGTGCCAATGACATTTGGCATGAACGGAGTACTCCTTGTTGTTAGGGGATCTTTTTTACCCATTCAACATCACAAAGATCTCTCTTGTTTTAAGCAATAAATATCTTGTATTGTCCACTGGTTGTATATATATTTTCTTTACTACTAAATAATATAACGATACGGTTAGTTTATGAAGCTGATCTTCCTGAGGCATTTTGAAAACTATAATAAGATATTCCTCTGCTTGTTTGTCTTTCAGTGATATGGTCATATCCTATGCCCAGCATCTAGAAAAGAGGCATGATATGCTTCTTGACATGCTTTTTGACGAAGGAACTTACAAGAAACTCTATAGCTACCGTCATCTAATCAATGGATTTGCAGTTCACATGTCACCTGAGCAGGTGACATTCATTCCTATACATTTTAGCTTTATTTTTTTAATATAAATCTAATTGAGCCTATGTGGTCTATCACATGTAATTCTTCTAACTTGGGCATATTAGTAGGTAGAAATACTTGAGCGAGCACCTGGAGTGAAGTCTGTGGAGAGAGATTGGAAAGTGAAGAAACTCACAACCCACACTCCTCAATTTTTGGGGCTCCCTACTGGAGTATGGCCCACTGGAGGTGGATTTGATCGAGCTGGAGAGGATATTGTAATTGGCTTCATTGATTCTGGAATATATCCACATCATCCCAGCTTTGCATCACACAGGACTGATCCTTATGGACCTCTCCCAAAGTATAGAGGAAAGTGTGAAGTGGACCCTGCTACAAAGAAGGATTATTGTAATGGAAAAATAATTGGAGCTCAGCATTTCGCGCAAGCTGCTAAAAGTGCGGGTGCATTTAACCCGGAAATAGATTTTGATTCTCCCATTGATGGTGATGGGCATGGAAGGTTTGATTTTCTATTCTCTGGTTTTGTGAAGTCATCAAGAATAGCACATTCTTTATCTTCTTGCATTTATCATGACTTTGTTTCTATTCCATATTTCCATTGCTTACATCCTCTTATATTGTTTGCATAAAATCTCCCTTTGTCACCACTTTTTCCAAGTATTTTAGATTCATACTCCCTCTCGTTCAAAATATATGTCGTTTTGAATCATGCATATATATTAAGAAAACAACTTCCTAATATACCCTTAATTAATTGCTTTGCAATTCTGCACAAGGCTTTGAAGACTTGTGGGAAAGTGGTTAATATTTAATGAAAACAAATAAAAATTAGGAAGAAACATAACTAACTAACATTAAAAGTGCAAAGCATTATTTAAATTGCAAATGAAATGAATGATCAAAACATCATTTCAATAGAACTGGATGGAGTAGATGTTGGAAAGTGGTTAACATTGAAAAGTACAAAACGCCAAAACGTCATTTATATTGCAATTGAAATGATTGACCAATATGTCATTTAGATAGAATTGGAGGGAGTAGATGTTTTCAACTATAGCAAATTAATATAATGTGTTTATTTATTATGACGGATTTCTCCAAAACATTTTTTTACCAAAGAAATTTTATTGATCTTTAAAAGAGCATTTGAGCTTATACCCGCTTTATGAATGTTGTGTGAAATTATTGGATAAATATATTCTCTGGCCTAGGTAGATTTTTGATCTGCAACTTAGTGATCTACATTTATGACACATCAGTAAGCATGAGTTTTTTTTTTTTGACAATATCTTTTTAGCACAAACAAAGAGCTTTCGTTATCTCGGTTGTTGATCTGGATTATATAATTCTGATGACTTGATTTGCCAATATATATGTTTCAATCATCTAACTTCAATTAACATATCTTTAACCAGTCATACAGCAGCTATTGCAGCTGGTAATAATGGGATTCCTGTGCGGATGCATGGATTTGAATTTGGAAGAGCAAGTGGAATGGCACCCCGTGCTAGGTGAGCTTCTTTAGCTGTCTAGTTGCACTTTTGAACATAAACCAGCCATATATTATTCCCAGATATATATTAGTACATGTGTGTTTGTCTCTATGTAGGATTGCTGTGTATAAGGCACTGTACAGAATATTCGGTGGATTTGTTGCAGATGTAGTTGCTGCTATTGATCAGGTATTTTTTATACTCTCTTTGTTTTTATTTAACTGTCCCATTTTATCCAAAATTGTGGTTTCTTTTTATTTGTCACTACATCAATACCAAATGTAAATTTATCTTCTTCTTTTTCCAACAAAAAACCCCTAATAAGTTGTATTTATTGTGATTTATATACATTTAATATGAGTATAAGAGTCTTTTGATACCCTAATTAATGAGAAAATTGGTTTGTGTGTATGGATAACATGGGAAGAATAAAAAGAAACGGAGAGAGTATTTAAGAACATGATGGCTCTGCTGTTCTTGGTTGTTTGAATTTGATAGCGATCTCTTTCACGTAAAAAACCAGTTTCCATTGATTACTTAAAAACCACATAAAATTTGCTCATATCAAGAGCTCCTTCCCATTGACTCTACCATAATTTATTGTTGTCACTTGATATTTAAATAGGATATTCTATTTAGGGAACTTCTTCAAAAGAGCAGGACTGGCAATAACCAAAAGCTCGAAGTATAGCATACAATCTAAAATAATCTTAATATCTAGTACTAAAGCTGCATTTAATGCACCGCCTGTTTTGCAGATTCGAATAGTAAGTTTCTCATATTGAACTTGTACGACTCTTTCTTAGTTTTTCTTTATCAAGTTTTTGCTTAGAGTAAGCAATTAACTAGCAGCTTTATGTGATGTTGCTTTTTTGTTTTTTTTGAAATATAGCTACTAGAGATTATGATCAGTTTCTAGTAGCTCATTTCTGTATATGTCTGAATTACTTTTATAGTGACTAGATATTATTAGAATCCAGCATACTCATGTGATGTACATTTTGACAGGCTGTTCACGACGGTGTGGATATTCTGAATCTGTCAGTGGGCCCCAACAGTCCTCCAGCCACTACAAAGACCACATTCTTGAATCCTTTTGATGCTACACTTCTAGCAGCTGTAAAAGCTGGAGTTTTTGTTGCACAAGCAGCTGGAAATGGAGGTCCGTTTCCCAAAACTTCGCTGTCTTACAGCCCATGGATAGCAACTGTAGCTGCTGCAGTTGATGATCGAAGATATAAGAACCATCTTACCTTGGGGAACGGGAAGGTTTTGGCTGGAATGGGTTTGTCTCGTAAGTTCACGAATTTAACATCCTTGTATTGATCAAGTGTTTTCTTAAAAGTGCAAATTTATTTCCAGTATTTGGTTCTTTGATTTAAACTTAATGCATTAAATACATATCTGTGTTAGTTAATTTTTTTTTTTTTTTTTGGGTGTGTGGGGGTGGTATTGGTTTAGGAAGCCATGCTTCTTGGAGGATGATGGGGTTTGAATACAAAAAACTGCCTTTATCCTATTATATGAGATCTGCTAATGGGTTTTGCAATTGTTTTTGGTCAATACTCATGTATGATGGGGTTTTGAATATATAGCAGAAAAAATTTGTGCAAAGAACTTGCTACTATAGTATTGAATTATTTGTTTATATGTGTGCGTGTGTGTGTATATTATTGCAATGTGAGGTTTTAGAAATTGAATAACACCACAAGACTTAAGCCTCCTATGAAAATGATGGATATAAAGCATAATTAATGGTTCACTGTTTTTTCCACAAGTTTTATTAAAAGAATAGTAAATTTCAGGTGTTCGAGGGTGAATAAGACCAGGTCAGTGACACTGACGATGACTGGGCTTTGTATTAAGCTTCTAGAAGTGATAAGGATGCTTTAACTTTGTTTGCTGGTGAACATCCATGAATTTATTAACTAGTGACGTTTCTATACTAGTTGGATTAACAGAAACAAGAGTACTTTTGAAAACTTCATCGAATCATTAGATGATATTTGGGATAGGTTCACGTATAGAGTTGCTTATCATGGCTGTCTAGATATAGGTCTTTCAGAGGTTTCAGATTTAACTAGGGATTGGAGTTTTGCCTTGTAATTGTTGCAGTCATCTGTTATGTCTTAATGTTTGTATTCAGGGGAAGGGATTTCCCTTACCTTGTCTCCCTAATTAATAAAACTTCAGTTTCTAATAAAAAAAGGGATAATATCACATTTGATCCCTAAAGCTTACTTTTTCTAGTTTTGGGCCCCCCTCTTTCCCTCACTATTAAACTTGGTTCTGGAAGTACACTTTTACTCCCACATTTGATCTCATTGTTAGTCGACCATCCGTTGATTGTCGAAATAAATTATTTGGGGGTGCTAATGTAATTATTTGAAAATTGAAAAAGAAAAGACGAGTCTTGGTTCAATCGCTACAAATAAAATGACATCATTTTTGCCTTCATGTTTTCAATATCTTTATCTTGTGACGTATTTTGTCAATTTTGGATTTTATTGAATTTGTGCTTGTTGCAGCTGCTACTCATGCAAACAGAACATTCACCTTGGTTGCGGCTAATGACGTGCTGCTGGGTTCATCTGTAGCCAAATTCAGCCCTTCTGACTGCCAAAGGCCCGAAGTTTTGAATAAAAATTTGGTCAAAGGGAATGTTCTTCTGTGTGGTTATTCTTTTAATTTTGTTGTGGGCACTGCTTCGATAAAAAAAGTAGCGCAGACTGCTAAGAGTCTTGGTGCAGTTGGATTTGTTCTAGCAGTGGAAAATGCTTCTCCAGGCACAAAATTCGATCCTGTTCCTGTTGGTATTCCTGGGATCCTCATCACAGATGCTAGCCTATCAATGGTAATTATCAACTTCTCTTTCTCCCTCATTCTTGATCATATTAATCCATTCTGTTAAGAAAGTGCACAACTTATCTTGAATTCTTGATCATATTAGTTCATTCTGTTAGGAAAGTGCAAAAATTTTCTTGGATTCTTGATCATACATTATGCTTAGTTTATAATCTTAAAAGGAAAAATTTCTACGCACAAGTTGCACCGTGTAACTGGTGCAATTCTGACCAAAATTTGGCTCATTAAAAAAAAAAAAACACTGAAATTATAATGAGAGGTATTAGTTCATATGAAAAAAGTAGATATTAGTTTAGTTTGTAGGGCAACAGTAGTAATACCTTTTCAATATACAACTGATATTTTTCATCATACGAGCTAATACTTTTCATCGTATGAGCTAATACTTTTTGACTATTTCTTACTATAATTCGCGGGAAAATATATAAGAATGATTTTGTTGAATTTATTTTATCAGAATTCGGTCAAAATTGCATCAATTGGTGCACCGAAGTGTTGATCTTAAATTAATTGGGGACACTACATTTGCTTCATTCTTCGATGGTCTCGTCTTTCAGGCACTTATAGATTACTACAACGTCTCTACGCCTAGAGATTGGACTGGACGAGTAAAGAGCTTCAAAGCAGTGGGTAGCATCGGGGAAGGGCTGAGGGCTATACTTCATAAGTCGGCCCCACAAGTAGCCCTCTTCTCTGCCCGAGGACCTAACATTAAAGACTACAGTTTCCAAGATGCAGATCTCCTGAAGCCCGATATTCTAGCTCCCGGCTCTCTAATATGGGCTGCTTGGGCTCCAAATGGAACTGATGAGCCTAATTACCTTGGTAAAGTCTTGATATTTACACATTTTCCCCCTAATTAGGTGTAACTTATTAATTGTAAAAGTGAATTATTGGTTGTCTCAGGTGAAGGCTTTGCAATGATATCTGGGACTAGCATGGCTGCACCACATATAGCAGGAATAGCTGCTCTTTTGAAGCAGAAGTACCCTCATTGGAGCCCTGCTGCGATCAAATCTGCTCTGATGACCACATCATCAATCCTCGACCGGGCTGAGCGACCACTTCAAGCCCAAATATATTCGGGATCTCAGACGATGTCTCTTGTCCCCGCAACACCTTTTGATTATGGAAGTGGGCATGTCAATCCCAGGGCAGCTCTAGATCCTGGACTCATTTTCGATGCAGGTATCTAATAAGTACAATTAAGGCTGCATTTACTTATTTAGTAATAGTTGGCTGCACTAGTTGCGCCGTACAACTGATGCATAACTAATATTTTTCGCGTAAAATAGAACACTGACCGACTAGTACCTTCTAACGACATCTAAAAATACAGTTGCACAATGCAACGGGTGCATAGAAGTATTTGTCTTACTATATTAGTTGAGGATTTGGGTGGAATATGATAAAGTGGGATGGGGATGGAACTTTTCATCTTATTGCCAATTACATGAAGTGAGAAGATCGAAGTATTTTCTTTAATTTTTTTTTAACAGATCCCTTCAAATGGCTTAGAGTACAAATCAATTTATAACTATAAGGTTAAAAATATAATAGTACATAGGCATACCACTTTGGATATCATATCCTATGTGTGGAGTGGGCTATTTTTTCCTCGTAAGTCGTGTCTATCCTGGAGGTCCTGGGAAAAACTTCGTGATCACTTAAAGTAAACGGGCGATCATGTTGGATAATTTATCTTTATTCAACCTTATCACACAAAGTAAAGTTGGATAATTTATCTTTATTCAACCTTATCACACAAAGTAAAGTAGGTCTAATTAACGTAGTTATCACTCATCAGTTCTGCTAGCCTCATTACATTAGGCTAAAAAGCAGTGGAGATTTTAGTGTTAGTTTATTCTCATTCAAAACCTGACTCTAGCATCTATCCAAGAAGATATCCTTAGGTTAGATACAATATGGTGTGGATGAATGATGCTTGAAATTTTCATTATACAAAGTAATACTGTTTATTATACTTGTCTGAGCTGCTGAACTCGATTTCAGGATACGAAGACTACCTGGGATTCCTGTGCACGACACCTGGAATCGACGCTCACGAAATAAGAAATTACACACACACCCCTTGCAATTACACCCTTGGTCACCCATCAAACCTGAACTCCCCCTCGATCGCAATCTCACACCTTGTGGGAACTCAGACCGTCACAAGAACAGTAAAAAACGTAGCTGAGGAAGAAACCTACGTGATTACAGCAAGAATGGCGCCAGCCATCGCCATCGAAACGAACCCTCCGGCCATGACCCTTAGACCCGGTGCATCTCGCACATTCACCGTTACTTTAACAACCCGATCAATCACCGGGGCCTACAGCTTTGGGGAGGTTGTGCTGAAAGGGAGCCGGGGGCACAAGGTGAGAATCCCGGTCGTAGCCATGGGTTATAATCGATGATAAGTTTGACGATATTCGATTCGTTGCAATAATGTTGGGTGCTCTGGAAATATATAAAAAGAGATGGTGTAAAGATATAAGTAGTATGAGGGGGAGACCTGTTGTTTCATCCCAATTCTATATAAGTTTTGACATTGATTAGTAGTTCTATATTGAGGACCAGGTGGAATGCAGTGTGTTCCCCGTTCATTGAACTAAGATTATATGTATACCCTTGCATTGTAGGAAGGCTTGACATCCTTTGTTTTGACTGGGATATGTTGTAATAATATAACTACTTATAGCAGTTTATTCATTCATGTTCCATTTCTTCTTCTTAAAGAGATGATGCTTTATATCCCTAGAAAATGAAAAGGAAAAATGCTTCATACCCTTCGAGGTACATTGCTAGTTAAATTGATGATGTTATATTCCCTCCATCCTTCAATTTTATTTTCATTATAATGGTCACAAGTTTCAAAGAAAATGAAATGATATTTAGATGAAATAGAAGTGATAATAAAGTAATTATTTCTAAAAAAAATTATTAAAATAAATTTGGGGGAAGTGAGAATAGATTTGTGGAACATCTTTTGCAATTCATTTACTATTTTCAATATAATACTCCCTCTTAAACTTAATTTCTATTATCTTTTGTCATTCTAAATTAAAATGAGTTTAATTAATAAATGTGAATTAGTATGATATAAAATAATAATATGAGATGTAAATATACTAGTGTAGATAAAAAATAATATTATTATATTCTCAGTTATAGAAATATCGATTGAGCAAGAGAATGCATAGTTTCGACAAGTTGGACGTGACGCATTAATACTTTAGAATGGATTAATGTTAATGTGTGCTAGTTTGTGAACCGTCTCACAAATTTTTTTTATTAAATTTTTTGAATTGTGTACTTACTAAAAGAGAAAGTGAAAGTAACCTTGGCCTATGTCTATACAATCTGGCCCAAATTCATATGAATTCAAATCCGTTCACGCGGTCACTCCTCGACGGAAAATACCAAATCAGATTTCTGAACTCATCGGAACCACCGCAATTAATCCCGTCCCGGTTGCTCTACATGGTGAAGATGGTTGCTGGAAGAAAAGCCGCGCACAGTGAAGAAAAGAAATTAGGGTTTTGGACGTTTCCGATCGGATTATTAAGACTTCGCCGTTCGGAGAAATATTTATAAACGGCAGCAGGACCATTCCATAACTTGCAAAACCTTCCCCAACAATTGTTCCTTTTTCTCCATCCCAAAATGCTTCCCCTCCCTACGCTGTTGAAAAGTGGTTTTACTCCAATCCTCAAAGACTTCAACTATTTCCTTCTCTATATCTCTCGTAATCATAGGTTTCGCGCCGTTATCCACCTTTATCCTCAACTCTCCTCCAATAAAATCATTCCCGATGCTCAAACTCACACAATTTTCGCTGAAGCTTTGCTGAAAGAACACAAATACGAAGAAGCAGCTGATTTCTTGAGAACCCTCGTTGGGAAGTCCACGATTTTCAACAGAAATCGGGTATTTGATTCCGTAGTCCAAGGCATTTGCACCTTTAATCAAAACCCTGAGAAGGGCCTTTCTTTACTGAAGGATTTCATGAATTCACATACCTTTATTCCTTCTTCTCGTACTTTCTGCTTATTGATAGGCTGTTTTAGCAAATTGGGGAAAATGGATAGGGTGATTGATTTGTTAGAATTGATGTCTGATGATAAATTGAAGTACCCTTTTGATAATTATGTCTGTAGTACTGTGATTTCTGGTTTTCTGAGGATTGGGGAGCCTGAACTTGCGGTTGGGTTTTATGAGACTGCTATTAAATCTGGTTCCTTTACGCCTAATACTGTTACTTGTACGGCTCTTTTGACTGCTTACTGTAGATCAAGGGATGTAAATAAGGTTTCTCATTTGGTTGCTTGGATGGAAAATAATGAGTTGCCGTTTGACGTTGTGTTTTATAGTAATTGGATGTATGGGTGTTTATCAGAAGGATTGGTTTACGAAGCGTTTCAAAAGTATAGAGCAATGGTGGATAACAAAGTTGGGCTGGATAACCTTAGTTACACAATACTTATAGATGGATTTTCAAAGAATGGATATGTGGAAAAGGGTGTAGGCTTTCTGCATAAGATGAGAAAGGATGGAGTGATGCCAAATTTAGTTACTTATACCACAATTATTTTGGGATTTTGCAAGAAAGGAAAATTAGATGAGGCATTTGCAGTTTTTAACATGCTTAATCAGTTGGGGATCGAAGCTGATGAGTTTGTGTATGCCATTTTGATTCATGGGGTTTGCAGAACGGGTGATTTTGATCTGGTATTTCATCTGCTCGATGAAATGTCGAAGAAGGGTATAAGTCCTGGTGTCGTCACTTACAACACTGTCGTAAATGGATTGTGCAAGGCTGGGAGGACATCTGAGGCATATGATTTCTCAAAGGGTATAGCTGGAGATGTTTTCACGTATAGTACATTGTTACAAGGCTATGTTCAAGAACAAAATAACACAGGGATCTTAGAAACGAAAAGGAGATTGGAAGCAGAAAACATCGATATGGATGTGGTCATGTGTAACATACTGATAAAAGCCATGCTTATGGTTGGCTTGTTCGAGGATGCTCATGCAATTTTTAAAGGGCTGCCACAAATGAACTTGTCAGCAAACTCTGTAACTTTCTGTATTCTAATCGATGGGTATTGTAAGGCAGGGCGGATTTATGAGGCATTTGAAGTATTTGATGAGTTTCAAAGGACCTCAAATCCTCCAGCTGCTTGTTATAAATGTATCATTTCAGGGCTCTGTGAAGAAGGCATGGAAGAAATGGCAATTGATGTATTCATTGGAGGTACGAGGAAAGATTTACAGTTAGATAAAAGAGTCTACTTGAAGTTGATTGAAGCAACGTTGAACTATAAAGGTGTAGAAGGTGTTTTTAAAATGATGGACAGAGTGGAAGACATAGGGCTTCGAGCATTAGGTTATTATTCGATTCTGAGAGCTCTTCTGTTTGATGGTAATAGATTGCTGGCTCAACTTATTCTGACTTCTTTTATAAAAACTTGTGGCATGTCTGATCTTGGAGTTTGCAAAATTATAGTGAACTACCTTTGTTTAAATAATGTGAAAAAGGCCATTCTATTTTTGAATGAGAAAAGATGGAGTATAGCTCTACCTTTTAGCATTTTGAAGGCACTAATAAAGGACGGTAGAATTTTGGATGCATATGAGCTCTTGGTGGGAGCAGAAAATAATTTTCACTATATGAATGTCATTGAATACTCCATTATGATTGATGCACTCTGTAAAGAAAGACATATCGATAAGGCATTATATCTTTGCGATATAGCTAAAAAAAAGGAAGTAGCTCTCAACATAGTCACCTATAATTCCGTTATAAATGGGCTGTGCCGCCAAGGCTGTCTTATTGAAGCTTTCAGATTGTTTGATTCACTTGAGAGAATTGATGTTCTTCCTACGGAAATTACATATGGTACACTTATTGATGCTTTAGTTAAAGAAGGACTTTTACAGGATGCAAGGATTCTCTTTGAGAGGATGTTCCTCAAGGATCTTAGTCCAAGTACTCATATTTATAACTCATTGATCAATGGCTATTGCAAGTCAAATCTACTTGAGGAAGCTATACTGCTTTTCCAGGAATTGGAGGCAAGATGTCTTAAGCCAGATGGATTCACAGTTAGTGCACTGATCAATGGCTATTGCCAGAAAGGTGACATGGAAGGAGCTCTTAAATTATTCTTCGATTTTAAAAGCATGGACTTATTACCAGATTTCCTGGGCTTCATGTTTCTTATTCGGGGTTTGTGTGCTAAAGGAAGAATGGAAGAGTCTAGAAGCATTTTAAGAGAGATGCTTCAAACCCGGTCAGTCATTGATCTCTTAGAAAGAGTAAATACTGAAGTTGAATCTGATTCGGTCGAGAATCTTCTTGTCTTTCTTTGTGAGCAAGGACGTATACTTGATGCTGTTGCCTTGCTTGATGAAGTTGGCGTAATGCTTTTCTCTGTTAAGGAACATTCTTCTCATTGTACATTGAATCAACATGAACTGGAAGCAGATAATGAAGTTGTGCCTTCAATCAATGGCGGAACTGATTTTCATTCCCTGTCGTCTGATGTTGAAAAAGAGGAGGAAGTGCTGAAGATAAGTGCAAGTGAAGATGGAGAACTGCAGCAGTTGAAAGATTTTGATTCTTTCTATTCTCTTATTCATTCGCTTTGTTCGAAGGGAGAGCTAACTAAAGCAAATGAGTTGACAAGGTTGGTTACGAAATTGTGAGCTGTTTGCTGCCAAACCGTGGAATATTTGCATCTATGCTGCAAAGGGTTTCTACTCTGTTACAATGATGACCCATGCCAGGTAGATAACCTTTAATCCTGATATATCAATGTTTATAATATTTTAATCCGTTAACTATCACTAATGGAGTTTTAGGTAAAAAAATATATTTGGCCATCTCTTCACTGTTTATGATAGATCATACATCATCAAATTGATGTAACACAAATTTCTCTGTTCCGATATTTTTAGAAATACTGGTAAGTCAGGCACATGGAGAAATTTGAGGAAGAGATAAGAGAGTAAGAGCAAGAAAAGTAACAACTGTACTTGGGACGTTGCTTCATCAAGGCAGGTAGAGGTGGTCGCAAAATTTTAAGTAGTTTAGGTTTTGCTTAGTGGATATAGGGAAGGCACTTAAAAAAAAAATCATTGGGATAACCTTTTGCAGGCTTATCAAAAGACGGTGACGATAATGAGGCTAGGGTGCCTCCGCCTGCGGTGCTATGGAGATATGCGTCGCTTCCGAAGAAAGAAGACGATTTCGATGGGCATTACGTGTTCAGCCACAATGAGAATTTTGAATGACTTAGTGGAGTTGTGTGGTGCCTTAGCATTTCATCTGTCAGCTACTTTTTGTACAAGTAAATGCCCTTGTTAAAATCACTCTGTTTTTCAATTTCAATTTCAGTTTTCTTGTTTGTTTTGCCCGTTATAATGATATATTTTCTTGGCTCAGGATTATGTTCCGACTGTTTTGGGTAACTTCATTGCAACATTTCTGCAGACAGGCAAACTGTGATTCTGAGCTTGTGGGATACTGCTGGTATGATCATCTTTGCCTATCTGGATTGCATAGATTGTGTGTGTTTTTTACTTTACCTTTGATTATTAATAACTTGCAACTGTTTGCTTAAATGTCTCAAGACAAAGTAATTTGCTGTAGGCCTAAAATTTGATACATGCTTGGAAATGTTATATTGAGAGGAACAAGATAGTTCTTTCAGAGTGTTCTGTTGCATTTTTCCTGATAAACTTGGTCTTAACGAGAAACACATTATCTGCATAAACTTAAGAACAAATAATTTATTAACTATCCAATGCAAGTTCCATCTCGACAAGATACACAATCTACAATAGTCTATTGTTGAATAATTGCAGAGATGGGATCAATTTTTCAGTGAATGAGACAGCCTTAATCCTGCTATAAATTTCATCATAAAAAACAAAAGAACCCTTATCTTTTACTTAGAAACATGACTTCACAAGTAGGCATGTGCAGGAATGATCTTTTTTCTTTAGGGTTGGAAAAAGTATTAATTTCTCCAAAATTTGAACAACTTATTGCAAGTCAAGAAGATTATAACAGATTAAGGCCTCTTAGTTTGTAGAGGGGCAGATGTTTTCCTGCTTGCTATCTCTCTCATAAGTAGGCCAAGCATTGAGGAAATTTTAAAGAAAGTAGATCTCTTTCATCCCTCATCTTTCAAACACAATCGATTGGCAGTTACCAACTTTTTCTTGAGGGTATATTTCATGGATTCTTTTGCTTTCTGTTTCTTGTTATGCTGGTGCAGTGAGTCCTAGAACTATGTCATTTTGCGCCCTCAGTACCCATTGTTCCCGCGGGGACAAAACTAGGCGAGAGCTCTTAATCCAACATGATTACATAAAATTCGAAAATTTGTGTTGCTCAGCATATTACACATTGCTTTCTCTTAAAGTCTTCTCCTTTTACTTTTTGTACTTTGGCTGGGTTCCCACAATATTTTTTTTAGTTCAACTAAAAGCAATTATGAATGTGACTTTGTCCTTTTCGTGTTTTGAAGTCCTATTCTGTTCCTTCCTTTCCTTTCTATACATATTATGCCTTTGGGCAAGGACCAAAATGAAGGCAATTTACCAAATGTTAGTGATTCTACATCTGCAAATTTTATAAGGGGTTACCTACTTGTACAATTTAATGGGAAATTACTATCTGTACAACCTGAATGGGATTGTATGTAAGTACTCATGCAGTACTAAAACTGAATATTTGCTCATGTTTTCAAGAAGGCATTTCATACTGATGCTTTTGTGCTGTATTTCCTTCTCTGGAGTTGAGATTTTGAATGCTTAGTAGAGTTTTGTAGTGCCTAGCATTCATCTGTTAGCTACTTTTCAGGATTGTTTTATATAAATTCTTCCAGATATTTGAATAAGCTCAAACTGTGAATATTTCTTGTATCAATCACCCGTGGTTAACTTGAAGTCCATTCTGTTTGGTGTTAGGGTTATATAAGTTGTTATCGTTCTAATTTTTAATTTTTTTTATGCAGGCTACTCTTTTTGTAGATTGCATTTAATTTCACTGTGACTTTTTGTAAATCTATTTATTTTAGTCTCTTGGTAAGGTACTTGAGTGTTGGATTACATGGGCTTCACAAGTATTTGTAAATTAATGGTAAAATTAGCAGGTTGGGATGTTTTATTTGGAGTGCAAATAATTGTGTGCAACTCAGTCAAATTAAGTAAGAAGAGTTTCTTCTTATTAAATTAGTTATGAAGAGTGGAGTAGCGTAAATCATTTTGGTGGCTAAATTTGAATATCTTTCACTGTGATGTACAGACTATAGAGTATATACATGATTACTTCCAATAAACTTGATAATACATAATAGATACTAGAAAATTATTTAGACAAAAGTCTCCTATAAACCAGTTGCACGGATACAATATCCAGGCAACTGGACCCGCCTCTACAGCCCATTATATCCGGTCTGGATCCTATTTATTAAAGAAGCACAGATATCTCCCTTTGTTCCTATTCTCACTCTTCTATCATTCTTCTCTGATTTTTTTCTTGCTCTATCTATTCTATTTCAATTTTCACTAATTTCTCTGCAATTCAAGGCATTTCCATGCACAGAAGGAGTGACCTTGATCTCCTCCTGCAAATCCCCTCCCCTGGCTCCAATTCTTATTCTCTCTTAAGTCTTAACACATATGACAGAATCAGTTGTTGCCGCCACCATCACCGCCGGAATTCCTGAGGCATTTGCAATCCGAGATTCAGAAATTCCTGATATAATGGCTGCCAGAGTTTACACCTGTAGAATATTGTTTTTTTGTTATAAACCTCCTCTCTCTCCACAATCAGAATTTCTCACATTAACATATGGAAGGACGACGTTTCCGTGTGCTAAATGCTAATTATGATCTCTTTTATAATATGAGTTCTGGCCTTTTAATCATTGTTAAGGTAATTATATCATTTGTGGTTATGATATATTGTCAAGGAAGTTATTGACATGTCACACCTTATTATCATAGTGAATTAGTTTTTAATGTAATGAAATTACATGTTTCTTGTTACTTATATATGTATGCATGTGTATAGATATTTATATTTCTCCCCAGGCAGGCACTGTCTTGAGTTCTATAAGATGTACATTAAAAATAATTTCGCCTTATCTCGTGAATGATTTATCATGTTTTTGGACTTTCAAAAGCACTTCATTGAATGATGTTCTTAACCTGAACTGTAACATCGATTGCTAATGTGGATTACTTGGCTTGTATTTCCTCAAGTGGTCTTATTAAGTTTCATAATATTAGTTGTGTATATATTACTAGTTATAATAGACATTAAACAGCGTTCATCTGCAGCAATTGGTATGTGCGAAGGTGCTTCACCTGTATTAAATCTCATGAATCATGATTGCTGCATCGATTACGTTTTCCATTTTTGCTCTAATGAGAGCTTGCTTGTTCATCTAATGATTTGATCATGTTAAGGCTTAGTTGTAGAGAAAAATAAAGCAAGGCCTTAATATTGGAAAAAGATATGTGATGCATATTTAAATTTGGTATACACATATATTGTTTTATTCCTAATCTTACGTTCAACTGGTGTTGTGTGTCACAGCATGACATCTACTCGTGCTCGTATAAAGACTTCAATACCCCGGACGCATGGACCTGCTGTTGCAGGCTATGATAAAGTATGCTTAGCGTCTTGAGTTTATATTTGTTATTCTTAGTTACACGTCGTCATGGGGATGATGGAACTAAAACTCTTTACTGGAATATGCTTGTTTACATGCCTGGATAAGTTTTTCGAGAATGTCTTTGCAGGTAACTCTGCTCAATCCATTCGGTGCGCTTTTGTGTCTTGTTCGACATTAAGTGCTTTCCGTTTTATATCAGAGCTTTTGCAGAAAATGCTTGATAATTTGAAAAGACTCTTGAATATTTAACAGATGCAATCTTGAATACCAGTTTGGTGGAGAGGATGACAAACCTTTGCTTTATTACATCAGGACATCAAGAATCAACATTAATATCAGACAAGTTTTCTAGATACAACTGTAGTTACAAAAGATACATGAGCTAGGGAATTTTGTTCCACCATTTTAAGTACAACTCTATTTACTACTTCAATGATGTCATTCGTTTTTACAGATATTAGTGACGGGGAATTGGAGATGACAATGAGACAAATTTAAATTTGGACCTGAACTCGTACTGTCCGGGGAGGATTTGAACCCGATCAAACTGGTTTGGCAGATTTGCGACAAATTGTAATTTTTATATATCTCGTTCAGTAAATCTTGTTTCAGAAACTATTTAAAATTGGAATGACAAAGGAGAGGACGACCCATTATAAATAGAATTATTATAAATCTTGTTTCAGAAACTGTTTAAAATTGGAATGACAAAAGACGAGGACGGCCCATTATAAATAGAATTATTATGATTAAAACAATACATAATATATTTTTAAATATATAATATAAAATTATGAACTTAATTATAAAAGAAATAAAAATATTAGAAGTATTTTTGTGAATTTATTTCACAATTTAAGATGTTGATGTTAATATAATTTTTTTAATTGAAATACCATATTGTATTTCATCCTACTTTTTAATCGATGTATATTTGATCTAATAAATGTATATAAAGTTGAATAGTTGTGTATATATAATTATGATTGTGTTGTTTGTGTAGCTTGTTTACCATATCTTATAAATTAAAATTGTGTTTCCTAATAAAAATATATTTTTAAATTTTAAATTTAGTATTTTCTTATAAATTAAAATTGTGTTTCTTAATACAAAAATATTTTAAATAGAAAAATATGAAATTTGTGATATTTTTGTATTTTATTATTTTGACATGATTTTGTGAAATAAAATTTTATTATATTATTTTCTTTTAAAATTGAACAAAAAGACACTTTCATGATCAAAAAATAAATATGTATTTTTTAAGTAATGTAATTATATGATAATTTTCTAATTTAATGAAGAAAAAAATATAATAAATTTTTATTTAATAAAATCATGCCATAATAATAAAACACACAAATATAATAAATACAAATTTCATATTTTTCTATTAGAAGCACAATTTTTTTTTTTGGGTGAGACTATTTACACGCACAAATTTACTTAGTATACACACTCTTAAATTAATCCACCATATATTTTAGCTACATTTTATTTTTTCTTAGTACACCTCTTTAAAATTTATAACTATAACCCTAATTATCATTTACACCACTCAATTACATATATACACATAAATTTTAAAAAATTGCAAACCCCACCCACATTTTTGTTGTTCGCCCTCCTAACCCCCCCCCCCCCCCTTCCGCAAAAAAAAAAAAAAAACCATGAAACCACGTCCCAACCCAAAATCACCATTCATCGTATCCCTCTTTCTTTCATTTTTTTTTCCGGCGTTCCCAATCCCACACCCCTCCCCTGACCATAAGAAGAAGACCCATTTAATTTCCTTACACCTGTAAATGAATTCACAGAAGAAAAATATTAATATTATTTAATATTGTACGTGTATTTTTTTATACTTATGTGATTACATTCTTTTTTATTATATTAATGGTATTACTGTTTGTGAAATATCACTTGTATGTGCAAAAAAAAAAAGTGCATAATGTATGTTTGTGCGTGGTTTTGAAATTTTATGTGGGTTTAAAAAGCAGGAGTATTTAATAAATAATGTTTATTTTATTATATAAAGGTATTTTAATATTTTTTATTAATAATATTTTTTTCAAAATAAGAGATGGGTGAACAAAGTATTTTTGTTTGGGTAAATAACCCTGCCTTTTTTAAGAAACACAAGTACTACCTCCGACCCAAACACTATGCAAAATTGACTTTTCATAGATTTTAGCATGGGAGTGGACTTGTAATATTTAAATGTATAAAATAATTTTTTTTATGAGAGTGTATGTATTGTTAACTATAGTGAATGAAACAAAAGAAATATGTTATTGTGTGAAATTAGATGTAATTTAGAGATTTTTTTATAAGGAATAATCATTGAACTGTACAAAATATTTGAAGATGGATATTACTTTATAAACAAAAATACTAGATTTAAAAAAATTAATGTCTAATTTGATGGTATACAAATAAGAAAATATATTTTTATTTTTAAATTAGTTGAAATGTATTTTTATTTAATTTTTAATTTTATTTATATCAATAAATACTTTAAGGACTTATTTGATCCATGATATAGTTTAGGATCCTACTAAAACAATATTCTGGTTGTCTTTTACTTAATATTATGTGTAGATTAATGGTGACTCGGGGTCATGATTTCTATTTAGGGATGAATGCTGTATATGATCCAATAAAATATTTTTTTTCTATTATATGATTACTCTCCACTACATATAATGTATAAAATTTAATTGAATGTACAATTATAATATACAATTTTTTTTACTGTATATAGAGAAGAGTACACTAATATAACTTTTCATGCAGTGAAGAGTTCTTGCCCCATCTATTTAATTTTTGTTCAAACTTCTAACTTACTTCTTCTGACCCCCTATTGTCTTTTCATTTCTTTTGCCTATTAAAACAAATATTAAAATATAGATATATTACAAGTAATATGATGGAGATAGAAGAGAATATATGAATAAAGTTTAAATATAATATGTATTTTATTTAAAAAAAAAGAGAAGTAAATAGAGGAACAAACGAAAATAACAAAATGAAAAGTAAATAGAGGGATGGAGGGCGTAATAATCAAATGATATTTTTATAAGTAATTCTAGTGTACACTTGAGTGCATGGTATGCACTTGGATTTTGAAAAAAAAAAATACCCCAAACAGAAATCAGCAACCCAAAAAGTAATCAGTAATAACCCAAGAAGGTACTAGTAATATCCCAACCGTAAAAAAACACACAATTCGGTGTGTTTGTGTGTATTTTGAAAAAAAATAAAATTGAAATTGAAATTAAAATTAAAATTAAGCTTAAAATCCAAGTGTATGCTATGCACTTGGATGCACCATAAAATTTGTCTATTTTTATAAATGAAAATTTGCTTTTATAGCATATTGTTCATTGTTTTTTAATAATAAAATGATACACATTTACTTTTATATTTAATAAATTCAATTTTAAATTTTTTTTTTTTACCACCCTTTAGTATTGGCAAATATCTTGTAATAATTTAAGTGATAGTATACGATTAATACAATTTTGTATAATGTCAAACTCTTCATTATAAATTTAATCCAAAAAAAAAAAAAAAAAAAATTACCCTGAAACAAAGGCATTAATCCAAACTTTTGGCTAAAACGACACCGTTCACTGCTCTGGAAAGGGTACTGGGTTTAACTGCCCAGTAGAAGATCCACTCCCCAAAAACAAAACTCTAGTCCTTCTCTCCAACGAAACAACAAGTAATCGTCTGCTCATTTTTTTTTTTCTCATATGAAATTATGAATGTTAGTGTGTGGACTGATCACACATCTGTTGATGTTTAGACAGAAAAATGATTTTTCTAAATTGAGAACTGTTTCTTGTCTTCATGCACTCTATCTGTTTGATAAATTGCTCCAATCAGTTTTTGCATAAAATAAAGATTTGGTATGGAAATAGAACCCACTCCTCAATCAAGAGTTCACTAACTCCGCTAACAGACGCTCTCCAAAAGCATCATCCCCGTTCTATCGAAGGCGGGGCTGGTTTGTTCCCTATCTGTTTTTCCTTCTCTCTTGAAAAAGCTCTTAAATTGGTAGAGTTAGTGATATATGTATAAGAACGATTTGTATATCTGCGTTAAAATGATGGGACTCACAGGAATTCTGCCTCCTCAGTAAGATATCAGTCTTTGTGAATTTCTTGCTTTCCAACGTTTTGTTGTCGTGAACCGAGAGCCAGCAGTCTTAGTGATGTTAATTGCTGGTCCTGATTTGGACTAACGACTTTAATTTCTTGTTTCATCACTCTGAGACTCTTCTCCTTGCACATTGTGGTATTTTTCTCCGATGAATTACCCTGCTCCACTAGATTAATATCATTCTTCTGTTCAGCACTTGAGAGAGTCGGACTTGAAATCATTGGTACGTGGAGATTCCACCATCGTTCTTCCGTTCCTCCATTTCCCACCAGTCAGTCTCAGCCTGTTTCTGCTTCGTTCGAGTTCTTTAAAAGTCGTTTTAGGAAGGGGCACAGCTCCTGTACTCTACTCTTCGTATTTGGTTTGCGTTTGATCTCTATACTGGTTTGCTAATCGAAGTTGAATTGTCTCAGTTAATGTTATTTTACCTCACTGCTTATTGCCCTTTTGTCATGACTGTGGATTTTCTTGTGTAAAAAGTTCTTGTGAAGGCACTGGTGGAAAAGCATGCTTGAATTCTGTAATTAGAGCCAAGCGCGTGGCATTTGTTTTGATAATTACGTAGTAGCATAAATTCCTATTGCCTGAAGTCATACTTGGTGAAATATACAGAGGAGTTAACAATAAACAATTTATTTGGTTGTAGCATCTATACCCATGGGTTCAATCTAAGAGTAGAATGGTTCCTCAGACCGGCTAAGAATCTCAGATCGGAAGGTTGCATCGTCTTTCCCAAGACAATGTTGCCTCTTTGGAATAAAATCCAGTTTAGAAAAGGAAATCCAACTAGGGATAAACTGCCCATCCTATTCAAGTTAAGTACGCCAGCTTGATTACTCTAAGTAACTGGCTCCTTCGCATTCAAACCAGTCGTTGCTTGAGAGATGCATCTTTTTCGGTTTAAGGATCTTTTGTATCCATTTCAATACAGCAACTGCCATTTAAAACCATATATCTTTATAGACAACAACGACAACAATAATAATAACAAGGATAGAAAAGTGAAAGAACCATACTTGGCCCTTTACCCACAATAAGTAAAACAAGGATGGATGATGATTAGTTTGATACATGTTGGCCTCTAAGGATATTTGTTGTTTGCTATTTGCTACTTGTTATTTAAGTTTATGCCTTTGATTTATGTCTTTTTGAGATATTATGCGCTTTTAACCTTTAGTTTGTTAGTTCACTATATGCTAATATGCTTAATTTAAGTTAATGGAAAGCTTTTATGAGTTTTAGCACTAATGTACAAAAGAATCACTGTAAACAACCACTATCATGTGGGTTTATTTTTGCACGAAAATGGGAATTGGAAAATAGCTTAGTTGATTTTCGTTGGAGCGTTGTGCTTTCATTCATCGATTTCGATTGTCTTGACTGGGCTCTTGATATAAGCAGTTAATAGATGTAAAAGACCCAAAAATGTTGCAAACCAGTCCTGTATTCCTCAAAAATGTTGTTTTGCACTTTCCATGGTTTTCTAGTTATGAAAATCACATTTTTATGCTTTGTGTTTTTTCAAAACAAATTATTTGATATCTCCAGATTACCAGAGGTTTTGCTAATAATCATGTGTTCTGAGTTCTGCAGAATGGAGGAGTCATCGTTGCTCAACAAGATAATGCTTAATCTTCGTTCAACCTGCAAGTATGTTAAAACCTACGCCCTGTTATAGATACTTGGACCTTTTCTCGACATTTGAAATCTTTCTTGTTCACAATTAATGTATATAACGTGAAGTATCTGATTTGTGAGGAGCATTTGATATTTGTCTATTCATAATTTGGTTGTTAATTGAAAATCACATTATATTTCTTTCCACTACAGTATCTTAATGTTGTATAATGGTTTTATTCAATCACTCTTCATCTACACTTGAGATTCTGGAATATTTCATAATTTATTTTTCTCATCGTTTTGGAGATACTATACTGGCTACCCTAAGGATCTCGGACCCCCAAAAGTTCTTCATTTCACCTCTGAGCGTGAGTTCGTGCAGCTCCTTCATCAAGGTCATCCCGTGGTGGTTGCATTTACGATCAAGTAATTGTGTAAACTTTCTCTCTCCATTTTGGTTTACAGAACTGATGCACTAATTCATGTGGCATTTAATTTATTTGAATGTTGAAGGTGTAACCTCACCAAACGTCTTGACAAAGTACTCGAGGAAGCTGCAGCAGAGTTTGATCCACATGTTAAATTTTTGCGTGTAAGTTAAGAATGACATCCTAGAACCCAGATTTAGGAGCCTTGTTTTTTTATAAAAGAAAGCTACTTGTAATGACTCTGTATGATTGTTTAGTTGGAATTTGATATATCTAAACCATATCTAGAAGTGGTCTATATTCGTCTTTTATAAAAGAAAGCTATCTGTAATCATGTAATGACCCCGGGCAATCAAGTAGTTAGAATTTGATGCTTTTAAAACAGTATTACTTGATCATTTTGTATCTCTCCTCCTCACTTAATTTTCTTCTGCATCTGGCCTATGCACATGAATATATTATATACTACTATGAAGTAAGGCAGAATTGTATCTCTTTGATAATAATCTAGTGCCTTGATTTCACCGGAACCTGTTTCGACATAGTTAACTTATTCATTTTCTGGTGCTGGCTCCTTAGGTTGAGTGCCCAAAGTATCCTGGATTCTGCATAACTCGCCAGAAGACAGAATATCCATTTATTGAAATATTTCATAACCCTGAACAGGTAAAACTTAGTTACTCAGAGTTTTTGCTTTAATAAATGTGTGAGTGCCTCTTCGTTTTGAAGATCATTGTCTCGATTTTTACTCAAAAGCATCTTGAAACCATTATGTTGTCATACTCTGAACGCGATGTGTGAAGCATCTCATTAGGCGCTTTCTGTCCTCAGCTGTTGTGATTGAGACGATTCACCAATTATTGAGTTTTGTTCAGCTTATTCTGGACTAGGACAAATCTATTTTATATTCTGATCTAAATTCTTGCACAGAAATATTTTGACCACAATCAACAGATATAAAGCTAAGTAAAAGTATAGAAAAAACAAGTCAGTTTATATAACAAGTTTTCGACAAGATTTGAATCCTGTCAGAATCTCCCCTCAAGAGCTTCTTCCATTACTGAACTTAGCCATTCTCTGCTTTCCATGTTGACCTGTTTTCGATGAAGTTCTTGAAGTCTTCTACCAGGTGTAATGCTTTTTCCTGCTAAACCTAAACTGCTGTTTTGAAATTTGCCTGTAACTCCCTGTTATGATCCAATTGGTGTCCCACATTGCTAAATTATGAGCTTATTTATATAGTCGCATTCCTTAATTATAACCCCCTATTTAAACACATTATTTCGGACACTAATTTTTTTGCCGGAATTATGCAAAGCAACCAATCAAATTGAGATTCTTTGCTTTCCTTATTCGAGGGTGAAGGCAAATGCTTGAATGCCCCTACACAGTGTGGAAACAGTTTGGTGCATTAAATAAGGATATTGTCATTCATCATCATATGCTGTAAGAAAGATGCTTGAATGTCTTATTCATTACACTATACCCTAAGCAATTCTCTCCTAAATTAAATTGAGTTAGAAACCAGTTTCAGGCATGGATTGGAATAGGCATTATACATAAGTTTCCACCTTGTACTGAATTAGGATACAAAAACAGGTTCATTTTCATATACTATCTAGGTTTCTTTTGTAAAGTGAGTTCTTTTGTGCTTTCACTGGTAGTATATTTTTCTCATATTCAGTTTTCATTGGATATCTTCATGTCAATGATATCATAATTGTTTTTTGTTCATTATTTTATTGTTTTAAATGCTGAAATTTAACTTTTTACCATTTATCTGCAACTTTACGGGGCTTTAAGAAAATTGTGGAAGATTTTTTCATCCTTTTTCTTGCCATTTTTGCTTTTGTTCTACTGTTTTTGAATGTACTAAGATGCTGGGATTGTTACACAGGCAGCTGAAGGAAAGGTTGATCCAAATATCACAAAATACGCTGTTAGAGTTTTACCTGTAAGTATTTGTAGTTCTTTGTCATGTTTCCCATGGTTTATTTCTTGCTTCAACATAACAGTCATCTGTGAGATTTGAACATTTTGGTGCATCTTTTCTCGAATCCAAATTGTACAAAAATACTGTTTGTTATAATAGTCATATGCAAAAAATATATTGCTCAACACACACACACACACACACAACATCCCATTTTCAATTCTTTTATTCTTCCAACCTTACTAAAATTGGGAGTAAGTGTAGAGAATGATTAGAACTTCCGGCTTCCTATCTAAGAGAGGAGGCCAGGTACAACCCCACCTAGCGTGAGTTAATTCATTATTCCAATAATATTATTCTCACAAGTATTTTAGAAGTCCTCTTTGGTGATTCATTTTCGATCAAGTTTGTTTCTCGTAAGCCTTGGACTAATTTTGCCATAATCTCAATGTAGACACAGCTCGTGGCAAGATTTTTTATAAGCTCGGAATTATATTATTCATTAAATGATCGGAAACACATCTCCTCCTATGAAAAGAACTCCGTAAATAAAAACAGTATGATGCCTTTCTGAAGTCATTCTTGTGGTTTCACTTTTCAGTTCCACTTCGATGTCAGTGTCTACGGATTCAGAGAATTTTTCAAGCGCCATGGAATAAAGTCGTCTGACCCAAGTGAGTAATAATGTTAGTCTCGATCGTCGTGAGAATGAATAATCCTTGCAAATGCAGCTTTCATACGGCGATCCACCGTCGAAGTTGAACGGGGAGATATGCTTTATATCTACTTGCACGACTTTGTATTTATTAGAAAATTTAATGTCATAGTTGTTAATGTATGGGGCCTTTGCCTGTCTAAAATGAAATATGTCCGTAGAAGCCCTCTGGTTATGAATGGATTCAAGATAATGAAATTGAGCCAATCACATGGTGATTGATTTTGATACCTTTGTTGATAAATATGTATACTAGTACACTCCCTGTTTACTTAAGTCACTCTCTTATTGAATGTTGCGAGTGACACTACGAATATGACTTGGAGATTAGGGCAAGCAAATTGATAATTGGGTCCCAATTGGTTTTAATGAGTTCTTTTGACCTAGTTATACACTTGTCTTGCTTGTGTGAAGGTATTGCATTTCTACTTCTGGAATTTTTGTAATCGGGTTTTGAAAATGAGTTTTTTTTTTTTTTTTTGACAAAAACAATAGTAGTTTTTTTTTTTTTTTTTTAATTATTCGATCCAAGAACAAAGAGAGAATTATAATATCTTAATTTGAAAAATGAAATGCATGCAAACGTGAGATTAACAATATATTTTTGGTTATGTAAAAAGCAAAAGGGAACTAATTAATTAATAGATACTAGAGTAACATTTGTATGAGTCTTATTTTATATTCATTTACAGAATAGATCTAACAAAAAATTGCAAATGATTTATTTATTGTGTGTTGGATAGAATTAAGAGTTATTCATACAAAATTTTATCAAACTCGACATTTGTTTTATGGACCATCTCAACGATATAGATATAAGAAACATGGTCAACACTTTTAATAAATATGTCGGTTTTCTCTATTTAAGAAATAAGTTATCCTATTTTGAATTTTCTTAAAATATAGTACTAGTAATAATTATGAGAGTGATTTTGGTGGTTGAATTGCTCAGATCGACATTATTGAGAATGTGTGATTGATGGTAAACATGTAATGAAATAAACACTGAATGCGTGTTTGATTTTTGTCCCGCCACAGAGATGGAATGGGTCGAGTTTAGAGTGGTTACTGGTTAGGCTTGGCTCATTTAATTTCAAGCTCTACTCAAAATTCATTTATCAAAATATATTTATTTGTTCACTTTTTCCGAATGAGTATAAGCGATCATAATAATATGAATTACTATATATTTCGCGAATCTTAAACGGATCGGTTTGGGTTAAACAGATATTTGCAAACGAGTCGATCTAGGTCAAACGGATCACTATCAAATTAAGTTGTGTACTTTAAGGACAAACATGTATTATTGTAAGAATAATTATGTGTATTATAGGATAAGTAATACATATTTGTCATTACATAAACAAGTATCTATCCTTATAGTAATAGGTTTGAATAATGTATTACCACGAATGTGTTATTGCATATTGAAATATGTGTTACTATATGAAAAAATTAGTACAAATTTGAATTATCTTTTTCAAAATTTAAAGAGATGAAAAATAGATTAAGAATGCATATTTTGCCCCTTATGAACATATATTTATCAATATATATAGTTATTGTAAGTATAAATTTTTGTTTTTTAAAAAACTAGTAACCCATATTTTCCCCCTCAAAATAAGACAACTTGCTCTTATAATAAAACACATGTGAACGAGTTTTATGTTTTGCTTTGACGCGATATTTTTTTTGGAGGAAATATGCTCGACTACAAAATAGAAACTTCTCTATAAGCTTCACTTCCACTCATCATTTTATATAAAATATCATTACTTTTGGAAGTATACATACACACATGAATGCAATCAATCTTCATTTTATACATAAAAGTTCACTAATTGCTATATTTTATTATTTTGTGTGTCCATCTTTGGGTCCAAATTAATTCAAGACAAAATTTAAGTGTAATATATAGTTAGGATAATTAAATCAAAGAGTATGTATAGAGCAGTTTACACTGAAGAGTCTTAGTTCATTTTCACCGAACAACTAAGACTCTTTAGTGTAAATCAGTAATACTCTTCAATAAAAACAACTAATATCTTTCAGTGATTTATGTATAAACCAGTTTCACTCTATACTTTGTCTAAATCAAATTGTTTTTAAAAATAAAAAAGAATATGAAAATCCAAAGGCTGAGAGAAGAGAAAATTGACGAGAATATTTAATTTTATGAGTTTTTCTTATCTTTGTCTGTTATTTTATTTTGTGATTTGGCATGTGTACTTGAATATATTTATAAATTTGATTACCAACATTTGTGGGACAGTGCTAGAAAATTAATATATATTAATTTTGTACTTCTCTACAAAATATAAATTTTAAGATGTGATGAATTATTTTCATTATTATGAATTTTTAGATGTGATTGAAATATATATTCATTATTTTGTTCGATTTCAGCACAATGATTATTTGTTGAGCTAGACAAAAATATATCCAAGTGTTTGGTTGGATCATGACTTGAGGACAGAGAAACATGAAAGGAATGAAACTGAAAATTTCGTATGGAGGAAGTAATAGAGTTAAACCCCAATTTAATACTTAGAAATTCTATAATTTTTAGATGTCCAATAACTATGGGTATATTGTGTGGGTGCTATGGAAAGATAGGAAATTTGTAATTTTTAGTAATATTCCTTTTTCAAAGGAGAAGGCAGTACATGAAATCAAGACTAGATTTTGGAGCTGGTTCTATATCAAAGGTTTGAGATGTTCTAGTTTTTCTTACTCTGATTGATTAGAAAATTAAAAAATGATCTTAGAGTGTTGATCTTGTAAAACTAAACTTGTTGGTATCTTAGGTATTTTTTTAAGTGTAAATAATTTTTTTTTTGTCTGATAAAAAAAAGAAAAGAATGAGACATTGCTCACTTAGAAGAATCCCATCATGCACACCATTATCATACCTTTTTTTTTTTTTTTTCACTTCCCTATAAAATACAAAGGGCTTGTTTGTTTTGGGATTCACACGGACATGACTAAAACTTTCCGGCCCCCGCCCCATTCTAATTAGAGATGTAACATCCCGTTTTTACATCTCATTCTTCATCCACACTTATAATACCTATTTTCTCTCACTTACACTCCCTTTCCTACTTTTCTCTCACTTACACTCCCTTTCCTACTTTTCTCTCACTTACACTCTCTTTTCTATTTTTCTCTTACATATCCTATTTTACTTTTACACATGATTTGACATAAAGTAAAATCCCACCCTACTAAAATCCCAAAACAAACACACTTTTATTATCATCCAAGACTTTACATTTTGTGGGCGTAAAATCATGACTTCACACGCCCACCTAAATCCCGAAACAAATAAGCCCAAAGTTCCTTATTTAGGATAGGAGGAGGGAGGAGCAGGGAGGGAATATAATTTACATTATTTGAGTAACATATAGAACATGGTATAACATCTACACACTCAAAATATTATACTAACAAGTTTATCCTTTGAAAAAAAAATGCACAAATGCTGCCATTTAATGCATATTACCAACAGTAAACAATAAATGTGAGAATCAGTTTAGCGGTTGAAATTTGTCCAGCTAAGGAGCTCAACTGTCAGCATATAACAAATGGAATTGGTCAACAGTGACGGGTCGACATTAGTAAAAATAAATCAAATGGAAACTACGAATAGTTGGAGGGCTTTTTTACCGTTACAAAATTTCGCTGATTCACGTCAATTAACATTTTAAATATTATTAATTTTTTTTATTCAGCGGTTGTTTTTTTAAATAATTGCAATTTTCCATGCAACATTTACATTATGCATATAGGCTGCATCGGTCTATATATATATAAATTAAAAAAAAAATACTCTTTATAATTTAAAATTATTATAAACTACACATATATCACTGGAAAAAAAATTGTCACATAAATTATTGAGTGTCTGTTTTTCATTCTTAAATTAAACTAGTTCAATTTTATTTTATAATTTAATTGATTGTCCAATTTCAACCCAATTTTTATTGTAAAAATGCAATAAAGCCGACCAAAAAATTGGGAATTTCCGATCTTGCTTCTGAATTGAATGTTGAGAGATGTTTTTTTTTTAATTTAATTTTTAATATGCATAGATAAAGAAAAAATATAATTTTATTAATAAAATTATTAAAATGTAAAAATTATATTAGTATTAAATTAAATAATTATTCCTTTCCCAATACCCCATCCCAACCACCCCCCTTCTTTCCCAAAACGTCCCAGCCCCATCCCTAATGTTGTCCTTCCCCATCCCTCAAATCCCCATTCCCCGACTTCTTTCGTCTTAAATTTGGAAAACATCTATTCTGAAAAAATCAGTTTTACTTAAAATTCGTAGATGAACTAATGAACAGAAAATGAATATTATTGAAAAGGTGAAATGTAGAACATTATTAATAATAAAACTTCAGGTCATTAACTACCAATCAACAATTCCAAACCCTAATTTTTCCAAAATTTACTAGCGTGAGGATTTCGGAAAAGAAAAGGAACAACGATGATAGAATTAAAGGAATAATTAAGTATTTTAATTCATTGATTATTAAATAAGAAATTCAGGAGAATATTAACTTTATAAATTTGTATTTAAAAAATGTTAAAAGGATATTCAATAATTCTATATTTATATTTTAAAATATTTATTAATTCATCTCAGTACGAATTAGATTGTACAAAGTAAAATTAAATAACGTATCAAATTATTATTGGATCCGAAAATCACAATTAATCTCCTCTCTCCCTTTTTTTTCCCCCGAAAATCCAATCATTTTTTAATCAAATTGTAGCAACACAAGTAGGCCACTTCCCTCTTCCAGAAGTCCAAGTCAGCAAGTAAGGTGTTAAAACCAATAAGTTGTAAACAATTATATTACATCAATTTAATTAACTACGTCGATCCGGAAATAATGAAGAAATGTTTAATTAAAAAAGTACAAATGAAGAGGAAATGAATAGGACGTGCAGTAATAATCGAAGAAATGTGTGATGATTATGTTTATTGTTAAGTTTAATAAAATAATTTTCCTCTTTAAATGAGTTTAATATGAAAATATACATGTGTTTATATTTAAAATTTGAATTATATATTTTTATTGGAGGAAGAGGAGGATGGGGTGGGGCGGAGTGCACCTGCTCTGTGAGGGGCGCGGGGCGGACCTGGGTATTTACATACCGCTACTCCGTCCCATTGCCATTTTTAGATCTTGGATTGATTGCGATAAAGTTATCAATATAACATGTATATTTATATAATATATATAAATATATATATATATATATATGCATATGTGTATTTTGGCTGAGAGCACATTATGAAACCGATTGCTGGTATTATATTTCCGATCCGATTGGTTGTGGGAACCCATTTGTTGTTTGGACTATGTTTGATGGATTCCTTCTTTCTGTAAGATTTTTGTTTTTCTAAAAATATTATTAAATAATTTTCGATACTATATTTCCTTTCAAGAATTAGAATCTAAATTTTTTGTTGCATCTCATGTGGAATGGAACTGATCCACTTATTAATTAAGAGGAAAGTAAATCTTCAATTCTTAAGGGAGATTATTGGGGTGTCCATAAAAAATATGAATCCTCCTCCAAATTTTCTCTCTTGCCCTGGGAAAAATGTTATATGGATCAATTGTGCTTGTGCCCATCATCATCAGAAGTCAGAACTAGATTTTTCTTTTCAAAGTCTGTCTCCATTTCTATATATTTTTACTTTATGCCAAATAAATAATATAAACAAATTAATTTCAAGTCACCCATATTAAATAGTCTAGGCATTAAGTTTCTGGTGTGGAAGGTAGAGTTGAAAAATTAGCCAATGAAATTCTGGAAAAATAACATAAATGAAATAATTCATAAAGATGAATACTTTCCTCTGGTTTGACTCTATTGTTTCTTATTTTGTGGAAGGGAAAAAGTAAAGAAAGAAGCTTATAAAGAGCTCACGCTACTCCATGCCTAGCTCTTCATCCTACCTACAACACCAATAATAAAAATCTCTCTCTCTCTCTCTTTCTCTCCCTCTCCATCCAAGTTCATCCTACCTGTTGTAGTCTACTCCTGAAATGGTACGCACTTTTCTCTCTCTCTCTCTCTATTCGGTTTGATATATGTATATGTGCTATATGTAGGAATATAAATGCATATACCCGTTATTATAAATTAATTCAAACTTGAATTTTTTTAACCCTTAGAGTTGTAATTTAATTAATGCTGTAAATACAGATCCTGAATCCATTTGTATGTTAAGAACATAATTTTCCGGCAAATTTAGGTCCGGCGACTCATTGCGCCGGAATAACTCTTTAGTGTGAAACATATATAGGCAAGGTTGGAATATTGTATTATGGATTAAACAACTTTAAATGTTCCCTGTCACATCTAAAAGAATAACTTTAAATGTACGTGGTACTTGTTTAGTGTTTCCTCTAAAAAATTGATATTAACAAAAATTAAATGCGATAATGGTCACACTAGAACTTTTTTATTGCACGTATGGTACCATGCTCAAAAATGATTATTTTGTGTTTTTAATTACAAAACTGATTCCAAAAAAAATATTACATTTTTTTAATAAAAAAAAAACTATTACTATTGTTAAAAAAACTAAAAAAAACCACTTTTACTTTGGCATTTGGTTTGTGGGACTACTTTTATATTAATCCATTAGAAGGTAAAGTAATAATTTTATTTTTATAAGCCATTATAATTATGCTATCTCAATCCCGAAATATTCGTCACAATTGATTTTTTTAGATATTTTTATATGAAAAGTTGACTGGTAAGTATTTAAATGGATAAAATATTTCTTTTGATGAATGGCTATTAGATCCTAGAAAATTACTAGATTGATAGGATACACATACTTGTAATATACTCTAATGTAACCCGTGGTAACCTGCCCGGGATGTTATTTCATTAAATGAAATAATTTTTTTCTAACCAAAAAAAAAAATGGATAAAATATTTTCTTATGAGAGTTTATTGTTTAATTTAAATAAATGAAATAAAAAAAATTGTTTTAGTGTGTAACAATTAGTGGAATAAAGTGTAATTTAAATTTTTTGTAGGAGATAAATAATAGATTGTGCAAAGTTTTTAAGGATAGACGTAGTAGAGATTTTCAATTTTATTCTCATTACCATTAAAAAAAACCAAGCGTCACTTATTGCCCAATTTGGATACAAATGACATAGTTTTAGTGATTGTTTATGCAATAAGCTGGCCGTACTTTTTAGCCGACTCATTCGTCTGATTGAATTGATCTTTCTTCCTCATTAAAAATTTTAGTGCATTCAAAAGATATTTAAAAAAAATTGGTGCGCACTATTTGCTTTTACTATGAAAGTTATGTTATTTAGTGATCCTTAATGGAGTTATTAATTGTTCTTAATGTTCATTAAGTTCTTAAACTTGTACGTGGCTTAGTTTCAGAGGTCAATTTTCTCTTCTCTATACGAAATATTCCATTTAGGAAAGACTGTGCTCAATTAAATAAGGGTGAAAGTAGTAGTAGGGATAGTTTACTAATTTATTTGTTCAAATGGGGTTTTCGACATTTTACGGGTTTTTAAGAGCGTAATTTGCAATTAACTCTTTTAAGGTTGGTTTGAGTGTCCAATTGCTACAAGTTCTGTTTGAATTTGTAAAAGTAAAGCGCTTTCGGCTCTATATTCTCGCCGGAAAAATGGCAAAAAAACGCGTGTTTACATATGTGTATTTGAGTTTAATGTTATTATAAACAAACAAAACGCCATCCTAAAGTCGCCAGATCTCTGCCTTTTCCTAATTTAAATATGCTTTCCCATATAGAGTCAGTTTTCTAAACACTAATTATCCCATATAATTAGATATATGGGTGAAATGTACATATTAATATAATAATAAAAATATAAAAATTAATATAACTTAAATGTGACGAAAAAAATATACTCATTGTCAAGGACGAAGCTAGACCAATATTATCGGGGGTAGGGGGGCAAAATTAAGAAGTTGGTCTTATATGAACTAATTTTAAATTGGTTTACAACTATTGTATTAAAATAACTAATACTCTTTAATTAAACATCCAAAATCATTTAAAACTAAACTTTACAGTGAAAATAACGAGTATCCTTCAACGAAACAATTAATAACATGAAAATTAGTTTTACGGTAATACTTATTCACACATTAACATAGTTTTCATAATTTAAACTAGTTATGACTACAAAATTATTATCCAAAAAACAAATTACAAGTAGAAATGTATTTTACTATCAAATTATTTTAAAATATTAGAGATTATTATACTATTGGACTATTAAATTAAAATCAAACAATTAGTCAAAATATAAGAGGAAAAAAATGTGTTAAATTATAGATTTTTTTTTTTCATAAACTCATGAAAAATAAATTACTACTACTTCACCACAACTTTTTAACACTAAATATTTTTTTGGGATTATGAATGATGTAAATCAAAGTTCTGGCATCTTACAAAATTAATTTCGATGGATAATCTGATAAATTGTATATTTACATATCTTTTTTATTCTAATACTAATCATAATACAACATACAATTTCAGTTGAAGTATTAGTTAACTAAAATTGAACAATTAATAATAAATAATAAGTAGTACTATTATTAACTTAAAAAAATTGAATATGATTAATCATAAACAATTATGATTCCAAATTTTTAATTCCGTGAAATGGATCATGATCATTATCTTAACGTATTAAAATGTTTAGGTATCAAATGAAACAACTAATTCTATCAACATATATTTTAATGAAACAATAAGTTGAGTATACCGTGTTAACACTTTGAAAATGATTGGGGTTTAATTTATGCTAACTTGTGAACCGTCTCACTTTGTGACTGTCTCACAATCGGTGCTGGCCTAATATAATCAATTAACCTGCAGGCTTATTAATTAAGTTGAATGTCAATTATGTGCCCAAATTTTCCTGCCTATATGTACTCGTCTCACATAGGTTGCACATTGTAGCAAGCTTTGTCACAAATTTTGCAAATTGTTACACTAATATCATTACATAAATAGTCCACCATCAATTCGTTTAAATTACCACCGAACACACTAAATATTTTCACCAAACTTTAATTTTATGCTTTTGTAGTTTGTGCAATGACGCATCTGCAATCCTAATTAATTTAATTCATAACAAAAAAAGTAAAACTAGGTGTAGGTACAATAGTGGTGTATTAAAAGACCATTAATTCCAGTTCATACCAAAACAAAAAAGACCCGGCCAAATCTTCTTTATATTATTTCGATACTTTCATCATTCCTCACGACTTCTACAATGAACAAATCCTTGTAACACACGTATTCACGCACAAGTATTCATTAGACACATAATCTTACTACAACATATTCTTTGAAAAAAAACATCACATGATGCAGGTAACAGATACTAAAGCCATACTAACAGCCCCATTATCTCTAGAAGGTGAAGAATCGAACTCCGAATACAGAACTCCAAACATCATTCAACGCATTCTAAGCCTTCTTAGTAGTGTCCGACCGGGCTCCGACCTCACTAAGCTTCAGGTGAATCACTCTCCTGTGAAACTTGTTCATATTATGAAACTGATAACATAAAATTCATTCAGTGATACCATTGCTGTTATTGACGTTGCATTTAACACTGAATATTATGGTATCACTTAATGAATTTAATGGTATAATGACGTCAAAGTGTTGGATATATAATATATGATGGTACAAACAATGAATGCAGCTCCCGCCACAGTTCAACATTCCAAAGTCACAGCTACAATGCTATGCAGAATCTGTGTACTGCTTCAGAACTAACATGTTGAGAAAGTGCGCGAGGGGGGAGACGCCACTCGACAGATTCGTGGCGGTCGTGGCGTGGAGCATATCCACGTTGCGCCCGTTGCCTTTCGGCGTGGCCCCGTATAATCCTCTGCTTGGAGAAACTCACCATGTGAGCAGGGGATCACTTAATGTGCTAGTTGAGCAGGTAAATATGTTTCAATGATTAATTATTCATTTTTTATTTAATAATAACAATGATTAATTCTGATTGTTGAATATTGTTATTGTAAATGATTATGATTCAGGTTTCGCATCATCCGCCCGTGACGGCGCTACAAGCCACGGATGAGGAAGAAAACATCCAAATGATATGGTGTCAATCACCCATACCAAAGTTCTATGGTACACGCTCTTAATGTTTTTCAATATATAATATGAACGTCTACACTTTATATTCTTCTTCTTCTTATTATTATTATAAATTATAATAGTGAGGCCTTTTTAAATTTGAGTTTTCGAATAATTGTTCTCGTGTTATCGAATAATTGTTCGTATGTTTTCGAATAGTTGGGGCTTTAAGCTAGGAATTAGTTTTGGGAGCCTACTTATATCGCTCTGTTTGTTTTTAGTTAAGAGTTAAGACTAGCGGTGGACCTAGATGGTGACAAGGGGTACAAATTATACCCCGTTTTACAAAAATAAAAAAATTTATACTTCCTCCCCTCCAATTTTTTTTACACACTTTAAAATTTACAGTTATAAATTAGATGGTTTTATAACTTTGTTGACCAACTTACCAATGAGGATTGTAATTGAATGCCCTTTTTATTTTAAGGGTGTGAAAAAAATATAAAATAAATGAAAAATGAAAGTGTGTATATTTTTTTTATGGGGAGAGAGTATAAATTATAAAATAAAAAAAGGTTACAAGACACTACTTGGGCCATAATTGTCAGCTGATCTCTCATTCAGGCCCAACTAATTATTCTTCTAAAGTCAAATTTTTTGTAGGGCCAGGTTATATACACCTCCATTAATAATACATACACCTCCACTTATAGTAATCTACCTATTATACCCCTAAAAGAAAAGAAAAAAACCTAATTCATTTCTTCCTCAAGTTATACTTTTCCCCATCCTCCTCTCGTTCTGTGTTAATCTGCTTCTTCATATTTGCAAGCAAGCTCTGGTCGTACTCAAGCCGCTGCCCCACCCATACCGTCGTCCACCACCCACGAGGCCACGACCTCTTCATCGTTTTTCTCTCGCAGCCCCGGCCCACCGCACTACCACCCGCCGCTCCCATCTCCCACCGCCCTCTGACGACCGCCCGCAATCTGCCGCCTGCAACGCGGCTCCCGTCTCCCACCGCCGACTGTCCAGAGCCCACCACAAATTAGGATTATAGTTATTTTGGCCTGAGGTTTCTACAGGATGTGCGAGAACAAAATAGTAATAGGGCTTTTATGGGAATCTAAGCTTGATTTGTTTTCATCCAAAAAATGGCAAACCGTCAATTAACCAAGGTAAAAGTCATGCCCTCTACTAACCAAATTCTGAAGAAGAATGGTCAAAGGGGGGCTGGGGTGAATGGATCGGTAGGTTATTTTTCTTTAGAATGGGCATATAAGTAATTTAATAAATATATTACAATAAAAATGAATTAAGAGGGGTGTATGTATTAAAGATAGAGGGGTATTTAACCGGGCCCTTTTTTGTATTAGGCGTTTTTCTCAAATTTGGGCTACGCCCCTTTTGGGCTTTTATCTTTCTTTCGAAACACACATCCTAAAAAAAAAAAAAATCGACAACTTTCATTAAAACGGATGGCGTTTCTACAAATTTTTGTTGATAATCTACATCTACAGATAGTATAATCCTGAATCCGCCAGAGTTTAAGGCATCTAGAGGGATATTAGAAGTTAGGAAAACGGCTATAAGCTTGGATAGATTTACATTTACTTCTTATAATATTGTAGTTGAATATTATGTGTTAGTTGGAGTGTTATTCCCTTTACTCCACCACTCTTGCATTAAAAAAGCTGGGATGCAACAGGCACGCACATTGAAACAGAGGTGCATGGGAAGAGAGAACTCAAGATTGTGAACAAGAACGAAACCTACACCATCAACTCCCCTAAGCTCGTCATACGATTCTTGCCCATGCCCAGTGTCGATTGGCTCGGAAACGTCAAGATTCGATGCGAAGAAACGGGCCTCGAAGCCGAGCTGGATTACAGAGGCAATAGATTCCTGCCCCGCCCCTCTGTTTATAGGTCCATCAAAGGGAAGATATTTCAATCTTCCACATCAAAGACCATTTACGAGGTTGATGGTCATTGGGACAGGTGATACATCAATTTTGGTGCATTAATATTAAATTGAATTTGTTTTAGTTTGATTTTGATTTTGATGTGTTTGCAGAAGTGTAACTGTGAAGGATGTTTTAACGGGAAAAGCGCGGAGCATCTATGATGCAAAGGAAGCGCTTTCTGGCATGAAGGGCCCCGTTGTTAAGGATCCAAAGGTACATTTTCGATTGAGGAATGAATCAGGATGTTTGCAAAGAATGATACTTTTGAACAACGTGATTAAGATGGGTGATTATAGAGAAATATTGCTTTAAAAGTAAAGTTGATTAATAATAGTTTTTGCAAACAAATTAAAAATAAAACTTTGATGGTATGGCTAACATAGTTGATGGTATTTTAAAGAAAATCCTTGCTAAGTGAAAAGCATATCATTTCTAGCTTGTGTGTGTGTTTTTTTTATTTTTTTTAACATATATTATGAGGTTTTAGTTTAGTATTAGTATTGTAAAAGAAAAAAAAAACAGTCAATAATACCGGTTTGAGTTTTACGGGTGAAATTGATTTACAAGAGATCCCCTATTTTAATTTAATGTTTTTGATAGCTCCCCTATTTTAATTTAATGTTTCATTTGTTTTACTACTTTTAATACATGACACGTGTAATAAATGACATCACAAATCATCATCAAAAGTTCATGAAACATAAGATAAAACATCAAAGTGAAATATATATGTGATCTAAAATGTTTATTTATGATGTGGTTTCAAGCCTAGAGGCCTAGATTTAATTAATTTATTTTTTCGAAAATAGTGATTTTAGATTATTCAGTAGAAGTTGCAAAAACACCCTTAAAGAGATACAAAATACTCCCTATTGATTTTGCAAAGTAAGAGAAGTCGTTAAGTTGTAAATTTAAGAAATAATGGATGGATGAATGAATTCAGGGAGTTTGGGAGAGCGAGTCGAGCGTGGTGTGGGGTGAGGTGAGCCGAGCAATACTGGAGAAGAGGTGGGATAAAGCCAGGGAAGTTAAGAGTTGCATTGAAGAGAAGCAGAGACAGATTGCAAGGGACAGAAAGTCCAAAGACCAAGATTATACTCCCAACTATTTCAACATAACTCATACCAAGGAGAGTGGGTGGGATTGTTTACCAAATTACAACTTTCTTCCATCAGCTCCCATTGTTGTTGAAGATTGATCACTTGTTCCTACATTTTCTAATCTTATTTGAGTGCGCACCTAAATTATATTGATGAAATGAAATACTAGATGTAACATCAAATTTAAAAATAAATAAACAAATAAAGATGATATCACACAAAGTATGCCCAATATATTAACTCCCTCAAATTCTCTGATTCGAATCATCTGTCGTGCATAAACAACTTAATTTTGACTCAATCAAATGATCTTGATTAATCAACTATTAATTTATTAATTGCGATCTACATTACTCAAAAAACCGAACCTACACTCCTAATCTAATTAAAAATACTGAAGCTATCAATTAATCAATAATTACATTTTTAGACGGATACAATCCAACATTTTTTTCAACACTAAATTCGCCTCCCCTCCCCTCCCCTCCCCTGCTATGCTTTTTGGGCAGAAATTACTCAGCACAAGCAATTACAATCACACTTAATTGAAAAAAAAAAGAAAAAGAAAAAGGGTTCAACTATTATCTAATAATTTTCCTGGACATCCGATTCCCTCCGGTTAAACGACCGCTCACGTATAATAGACAAAATGGGCTTCCACGACTTTTGTTTGGAAGACCTGCGACCGTGCGAAACCTCAGTGGATGCAACCGCACCCTTTTTGCAGCTCTGAGCCAGCAAAGCCAGCTTGCGAGCTATGGGCGCCAAGTCGACTGGCGACACGTTGGCATCGAAGAGCGAGAAAGGCAGCATGAAGTAGACGCGGCTCGGCTCGAGCGGCGTGTCCTGCTTCAGCGGCGCCGGGGCGAGAGCCAGGAGCTGAGCCTGCGTGAACAGGAAATGGCTCGTCGGCTTACCGGTTACTTCTGCAACCGTCACAGGGTATCCTATCTCTTCGATGTAACCGTTCATGTGTATGATTCGAATGAGCTTCGATGTTGGTGATGAGATTAATCTTTTGCAAGAGAAACAGCATCCCATTATTATTTTATTGTATGGTTTTACTGAATTAATTATGTTTTCGGAGAGTGTATGACTATGTGTGTATATATAAAGATGTAAAGAAGAAAATGAATAGCGATATGTTTGTGGTTAGCTGACCAAAAGTCTCGAGAAAAGTCTAATTCTGATAAGTTCGGCGTTTCACTCACTCACTTGAAATAAGCTCGGATGGGACAAAAATGAAACTAATATTCCTCATTTATTTGTGTTGGAGGGGGTCTGATAATTATTTTGTCTGGTTGCAATAAATTTTCTATGCTATGGGTCATTTCACGCTTAAATCATCCAACTATATTTGTTGGCACTAATAATACAAACGATCAATTTTTGGTTGAAAACCCACTAAATTTAATTTCCGGCCAAAATTTTCCTCTGATTTTAATATATGAGAGATATTCTTGTTAATTTTTTTTTTTCAATTTATGACAAACGGCGAAAGGAGATGGACGCACGAGATGGAGAGCAATGTCAAGGGGCGACCTCACAAGGCCGTGTACCGTGGAGCGAAGACGTAAAGTGGTAGACTACAGAAGTGGTAGATAGTTTTATATATTTTTTGTTCCAATTAGAACAAAATTATGAAGAGTTTTGACAAAAATGTCAATTTCTAAGGCATGTGTGCAACAATTTTCATTTTTTCCAGAAAAAATTAATTAGAAATTAAGTTTGATAGTTTGTATGCATTATTGCCGAGAAACATAATTTGACGGTTTAAATACAAAATCGCTGGTAATTTAGTGTGCAATTAAGCTTATTTATATATTAAACACAAAAAATCTAAAACTTCTCTTCATGGCTGAAAAAATATTTATCATTAACCGTAAAAATTATAATCCATCAATCCAAACATACCACATAATTTAGAAATAACAATCCAATCAATAAAATCCTAACTAATTCTTTTATTGGGTTATTAGTCTCAATATAGTCCTAATTAACTAGTTCTTTAATTTATCAAGTTGTGTGAGACAATCATGAAATGTATGTTAATTAAATGTATTTTATCTATTGCTGTTGGATTAGCCTGGTGAATTTATAACAAGTTTCAACAAATTATACAAATTATATGACAATTCGAATTAGCTAGGTACATTATTAATGTAGTATATTGTTGAATTTTATTCAAATAATTTATGTAGCTGTGTAATAGTAGTATTTTACTATAATTTGTCGTTACGTAAGTTGATCAAGTCAATGTAACTCGAGTCAGAGTTCGAGTGTAAACCTTAAGTTACGGCAAAAAAGTAGTAAATATTTTCAGTCATCATCATGACTAATTAACCAAAACGACAAAGTTGCAAGACCTTGACCTGGTGGTTGACGTAGAGGGGAAACGACTCCTTCAAACATCTAATTAACCTCAACTATTTAATTACACATATTAATAATAATAACTCAAACTCACCTTCAATTAATAATTAAATTACAACTGAGTGGTCTTATTAATTACTCCTTTTAACTAGGTTTGAACCCATAGCATTACAACATCAATAAGACTGCGCAAACCACTTGAACTATTTCATTTCATCATACCTTTGCCATTTATTTTGAGTGTATTGATTATTTCAATTGAAATGGTCTCACAAGAGATCCTATTATATATAACATAGCCAATGTGGTTCATATTCTTATGTAGAAAGAGAGAAAATCTAAATTATAAAATAAGTCCCAAAACTTATAGTTTTCTAAAGTCGTCAAGTCTTAATACCCACCACGTTTTAGTTATATTAGTTTGCACATTTCAATTATATTAATTTGGACAGTTCATTTCATGCTTTCAATTAAATTTAATATGCCCAATTAAATTATATTAGTTTGCACGTTTCAATCTTGTGCTCAGTTGCACGGTGCAAACTGGGTGCACAAGAGATCGAATCTTCTAAAATACTGCATCCAGTCTCACAAAGATAAGGTTTCATGTTTTTTTTCACACGCATTCAAAAAATGAAAGTTATTATAGTCAGAGCATTAAATTTTGCTTCGTTTTACCATTTAATTCTTATAACTATTTATTTTTCAAGATAATTACTAATAACAAGATATATTAAATATAGATAAAAATAGAAATGAAGTTTTTTTTTTTTTTTTTTGGATGGGAGGGTATTATTTAATAAACATGGAACTTAACGTACGTAGGCAAAAACAAATGGACTCCCTGAAAGAAAAAATATTTGTAGCCCACAATTAAAATAAAATGGGATATGCCTTTAATAATAAAAGTATTTGGTAAAAGGTAAATGACCCAAGCCCAACCAATATTATTCCATTGGTGGGGGCAGATAAGCCCTTTTACGGCCATATACGATTATTTGGTGGGCCATGATTAGGGCCCTGAATCGTGCTTCAAGTTAGCGGAAGTTGACGCACATGAAGACAGTGTTTTTCGAGCTTACGATGAACGTTGTGATGAGGATGCATGATCGCCGGAAAAAGGTACTTAAAGAATTTCATCTCATTAAAAAGTTTGAATTTGTAGATTCAAAAGGTGTAAATTTAATTTCCTTGAATAGAGGGATTTGACCAATAAATTTTAAATCCAAAATTGAAATCCACCTTAATTTTTTTTTTTTTTTAAATAGTAAACAAAATCATGTTCTTGAAAGTATATGAATTCTTAAATCAATTTAACTGAGGATACCTTGTAAATAACTACTGAAATTAAAACCGCATGGACTTAGAATTGCTCGTGTACATTTATTCAAACTTTAGTTGTTCTACAGATGGAAATTAGAAATTTGAGTACTAAACATTACAGTTGCTTAGTACATGTTCAACAAAGAGACGCTGAGCGTTATAAGAAGATCCACCTTCCAACAAAACCAATCTCGCCTTATTCTGCATGTCCATCACCTTCTGCCTCACTCCACTTCCCCCCTCCGCCATCAGCCTCGCCGCTATCTCCTCTGCGCCCTCGTCTCTCTCTTCATGTCTATACGGTAGTCTACTCTAATCATCTCAAGTTCCTTAACCAATTCAAACGCATTCATCTGTTGCTCTGCATACAACGGAAACGTCGCAATAGGTACTCCAAACCATACACTCTCCAAAATCGAGTTCCATCCACAATGCGACACGAACCCTCCAATTGACGAATGGGACAACACCGCCACCCAATCACTTTCCCGATCCCTTTAGTCCTTTCCAAAAACCCTTCCGGCAACACTTCCTCAAAATTTTCGTATTCCTGCATTGTTCCGTTTGGTCCTGGCTTTCTTAAGGACCAAAGGAAACGATGTCCACCATTCTCCAACGCCATAGCAAATTCTTTCACTTGATCTTTCTCAAAACTACCCATGGTTCCAAAGCACAAAAAAACCACCGAGCTCTCTGGTTGTTCGTCCAGCCATTTTTTGACCTCGTCGAATGATCCGCCACTCTGTTCACCACCGCCCAAGTTCAAAATCGGGCCTACTGGATAAACTTTCGGCATCTTATCTGGTTGAAAATATTAAAAATTCATGTATAAAACCAATGAATAGAGTAACAGAGTTATACTAAGAGACTATAACATAATCTAAGCAGTGAATAATATATAACCTGACATTACCGCTAGAGAGCAGAGACTCAAATGCGAAGGGTTCAAGCTCAATAAAGGTGTTCAGCATAACGCCTTTCATCTCCGGTATTTTCTTGATGATATCGAAGAAGATATCGGCCACGACGGGCAACAGTTTAGCAGGAACAGGGGTGGAAAAACAGGGGATCGACAACTCTTCATCGGAGTCTTCATACCTCGTCGGGTCCTGATTCTGTTCGAATCTCAAGTTTATGAAGTACTGTATTAAGCTATCCCACATCGAATAGAGAGATGGTCTTGGGTGGGCTTATAAGCCTGGGCAATCCTCTCACTTACAACCTGGGTTTTAAGTGTAGAGTTAGGCCTTCATACATACTGAAACATGCCGAGACAACAAGCACTAGAAGTGAAGAAAACATAAGACGGGATGCCGAATTCATCCCCGACTTGGGCAAATTTGGTGCAGAACATGTCGAGAACTAGACCAACAAGCTTAGAATCGTCTTCTTCATTTGATTGCTTGGCCAAAACAGAGACTGCATCTCTAATATGAGTTATGAAACGTAAGCGCGATGAGTTTGAAGAGTTGTTGTGTATGTAGGTACCGAGAGCGGGGTCGTTGAGGATGTGCATGATGAGTAGGGTGATGGAGAGGCGGTCGTCGCAGTAGAGGAGGAGCTTGGCCGCCTCCACGGTGGAGACGAGGTGGCTCAGCCCTGGAAAAGGGATGAATACCAATTCTGCTTTCTTCATCACTACTTACTTGTGGATAATTGGTCAGTGTTGGTTTTAATGGAGTAGAGCAACTCCGACGCACACTCTAGTTTAGACTACAATTTTACTCCTACGACTACGAGTAGTCTATATTAAGCATGGAAATTGAGTTTTGAACAATGTATTATGTAGTATACTGTTCAAAACTATATACTCTCTCTTGTTTATCAAATTTATTAACACTTAATTACGACTTCCACTAAATATATTCTCACAATAATTATTTTATTCATAAATAAATCCTATAATACTTTTATTTTATTTCATTTTCAATAAAGTAAAGGGTTTCATCAAATTTTGTGCTCAAAAGTTTTGGGAATACATTTCATGCACACAAAGAGTACTATATATCTACCACTTCCGGCCCGAAATACTATTCACGGTTGATTTTTCAGTGATTTTAAAATGAGAGTTGAATTGTAGTATTTAAATGAATAATTTTTTTTTATGAAGGTTTATTGTTTAATTTAAGTAAATGAAAAAAAAAAACTTATTTTAGTGTGTAACTATTAGTTAAATGAGGTGTAATTTAGGAGTTTTTTTAAGGGAAATATTTGAGAACAGAGGTAGTATTATTTTAATAATATTATAATATAACGGAAATGATATAGATCCCACCAGTGGGCATAATGCCCACCGTCTATGTGGTTGTTTATGTGATAATGCCACATAATATAGACTCGTTCTTTCCTTTATCATCAAATATATTTTCCAATTTTTTAATTTGTTTGTATTTTTTAGATTTTATACCATAATTTTAATATCTTTATTTCATTAATAGAAATTATCTCGGTTCACCATGGTCGCTGTAGATCTTATTTACTTCTGCAGTATGAATTAATGTGATGACAATGATCTCATTATTTATTATTATAAACTAGCTTAAAACTAAAATTTTGTGGGACTGAAAACGAGAATTGGAGTCTCAGAAATAGGGTTCTCATATATTAAATGCTTTGAATGTATTTTGAAACTAATTTCCAGTATTGAAAGACAGGAATAAAGATTACAAAATATTTGTCTTAAACTAAACGTTGAGTAAGAAATTTTTTGTGACAAATAAAATGTTTTTGACAAGATGAAGGTTTTCTCATGAATATTCCGGCGATATCAATGGTGAACCGTGGAAAAAAATATCAGAGGAAAAAGTAAATTATTGTAAAAGGATGATGATTTCTATTAATTTGGAAAATATATATTAGAATTGTAGCAGAAAATCTCTTAATATATAGTCAAATATAAAAGAATATATATATTTGATAATAAATGAAAAAAATAGTTTTTATTATGTGGCGTTGGCAGTGGACACAATATATGTGAGCTCTATATCATTCCCGTATAATATAATTATACAATTAATAGAGAATAAAATTGCAATTAATTTGTTAATATTATTGCAATTATTTTGTTGTATATATTATAATTTTTTTGTTGGTGTAACTTATTTTTAATTTTTCTTGGAATTTTATTATTATATTACAAATTTATTTTTTATCAACTAGATTTAAAAAAAAATATAATTATATAAATTAATTGATTAATAATTTCAAATATAAATGTATATTAATATTGAAGTATATTAAAAATAAATAAAATAATATATCGAGTAAGATATATAAGTATGGGATTGGAGGAGATTTTTGAAATAAAAGATAAAGATTTATAGAAGTTTACAATATCGTTTGAAGTGTTTCTACTTTCTAGTGTGGCGCCTATGTCTAGTTGACTTTTAGCTTATCTCCTTTCCATCTAATCCCACGTACTATCGTATTTATTTTACATAAATTGGACAATAGTATTGATTAGCTTAGATGTATGGCTCATGTGAGTTCTTTATTTTCTAAGCAATTTCAATTAATTTTGTATACTCCAAAAAGTTGTGATACTAAACGACTTTTGACACATATATATAACTTGGCTTCCACATCATGGGATTGACAACTATATCTTTCTTAATTTTCAGGAGACCACATTCCCACACTCATTCAACCGTCGAAAATTATGAGTGCAGAAGAGACATATCACAAACAAATGAATGCAAAAGTAGGCTATTCTTGGTGGCAGAGGAATATAATAAGTTGAAACAGAAATTGCTGCATCTTAAGTTAGGGTTTACATATATTTAGGCCAATAATATTACTCATTTTTTTTAGTTTTGTCCAGGCCATTCTATTTCTAAGAAAAATGGCCCTTTAAGTTTACCATATTCAATTTTTCGTACGACGGGCTATATACTACCTGTAAACCAGCCGATAATTGGACGAAAAAAACCGAATATGAAAAACTTAAAAGATCAATTTTTAGAAAGTGAAAATGAAATGGTAAACATAGAGAACCAATGTAAAAAAATGAAAATAAAAATGGTAACTTAAAGCCGAATATAATAAATTTATAGGACCAATTTTAAAAATTGAAAAACGACCTGGCCTGACCAGTAAAAATTGAATAAAGTTAATTAACTATAAAATACAAGAATTTATAAACTCCTAACCACTAATATTTCTCATCACATCTTCAATGAAAAGACGGCGAGCATTATAAGAAGATCCACCTTCCAACAAAGCCGATCTCGCCTTCTCCTGCATTTCCTTCACCTTCTGCCTCACCCCACTTCCCCCCTCCTCCGCCATCAGCCGCCGTATTGCCGCCTCTATCTCCTCCGCCCCCACTATCTCCCGTCACGTCTTTATGGTAGTCTATTCTGATCATCTCCGCCATTCCAAGTTCCTTAACTAGCTGAAACGCATTCAACTGCTGCTCCGCATACAACGGAAACGTAGCAATCGGCACTCAACGAACCCACCAACCGCGGGGTGGGCCAACACCGCCAGCTGTGGGGCCCACCCGATCACCTTACCGACCCCCTTCACCCGATCAAGAAACCCCTCCGGCAACACCTCTTCGGGATTTTCGTACTCTCTCGAAAAACCCATTTTTTCTTTAGGAGGCTTTCTCAAAGACCACAAAAACCTCTGTTTACTCTGTTCCAAGGCCTTAGCAATTTCCCTCACTTGCTCCCCTTCCCAAGTTCCTCTGCTTCCGAAGCAGACGAACACGACCGACGAATTGGGTTGCTCGTCGAGCCACCCGATGATGTCACTCGCATCTGCTTCTTTCCACTCATCCATCAGAACCGGGCCCACAGGGTAAACAGGCGGGATTTTCTCATCTTTAGAAAGGGCTTCAATCGCGTGGCTTTCGAATTCAAGAAAAGTGTTCACTATAATCCCCTGGGTCTCTCTAAACCGTCTGATGAAATCAAGAAACAGCCTTTCTTTTTCAAATACCGAAGAAGGCCACACCCTTACCGGCAAGGGATTAACATAAGTCGAAACAGAGAGCTCATAATCCGAGCCCTCGTACACCTTCACATCTAGATCGAAATCCTCTTCCAAACTCTGGAGATGCCGCATGAATTCCATAGAAGCCGCGGCAAGTGAAGAAAGCGTAAGAAGGTGCTCCGAATTCATTAGCCACGTCGATCATGGGCATGCAGAGCATATCGATCACGAAACCGGATATCCTTTTCGATTTCTTGGCCTTGATTATTTCGGAAACGGCTTCTTTGACGGGATCCTTTTGGCCATCGAGGAATCGCGTCATCATGGTTCTGGAATTTTCCGATGCCGCCATCTCTGCCATGATTGATTGGTCTTCTTGGAGTTGGACGAAGTTGATTCGAGATTTGGGCAGATTATTGATGTAGGGGCCGATTTTGGTGTCGATGGGCAGCTTCATGACGAGGACTGTGACGTCGAGGCGGTCGTCTTGGTCGGAGAGGAGCGTCGCCGTCGTTACCGCCGCCGCGAGGTGGCTCAGTATAGGGAATGGGATGAACACCAGGCTTGCTTTTTCTTCCACAGACATATTTTTTGGTTGAAAAGGGAAGAAATTGTTTACAGTGGAAAGACAGAGGTTAATCTATGGAGATCCTGGGAAATATATATATCTTATAATAATATATTTTCAAACCTATCCAAGACGATGTGTCAACACCACCTTATTAGGCTGATGTCAAATCTCTCCATTTTAAAATACTGTTGGTTAAACTTTTAATCTCGATACTTAGTTCTATATCATTAAATTTAAACCATTAATTTATATCTGCATAATTAATGCAAATAGATATTTTTTCCATTTTCTTAGTTAGTTATTTTTAGAATTTATTATAAATCATATTTTTTCCAAACATTAATGTAATTAGGGGGACTTGCAGTGTGGTTAAGTTTTTAAGACAAAATTGCAACTAGGTATAGTTACTTTTTCCAATTGCATATAGGTTAAGTTTTCAGTCACTATTCATTGATTAGACACTGTTCATTTTACTTTTCATCATTTTATGATTTGATATTTATTTTTCCACTTTTCTCTTCCAGTTTTTTAAATTTATCAAGTTTTATGTTCAATTTTTTAATAAAAAAAAATACAGACTTTTTTTTATTTGCATTTCGTTATTTAATAATTATTCTCGCAAATGTATAGTACAAAATATAATAACATAGTACAAATTTGAACAATAGTATAAATTTTTAATTATTTGTACCACATTGTAAAATATAATACTATAGTACAAATATAAATTTTTTAATTATTTTTGCATGTTTGTACCATAGTGTAAAATATAATACCATATTACAAATTTACAATTTTGTATTACAAGGGTGTGGATGTTGTATCTCTGTATTTATCTCTAAAACATTATACACTTTACATAACTCAATTAAAAAAAAATCCTAAGTATGCACCAAAATATTCATCTCTACCTGCAAATCAAACTCCTGCAACAACAAAACCCAAAATTAAGTAAATTATTATGAAAGAAAAATAGATGAAAAAAAAAAAAACCAGCAGCACTCCACCCCCATCCTTTCAGGCAAGAACCCTTGCCCCCTTTTCCCCTCCCCAACCCAATTCCACGCAGCCAACCTCCCCAACTCAATCGCAGCCAAAATCCTTCAGGCCCCTCTCTCCCACCCCATCCCATTCCCCAACCCCCGGCTGCCCTCCACTTTTCCCTTCCCCCCACCCCTCATTCAGGAGCCCCATTCTCCTTCCCCAACCTTAGCAACCTCATTTCCAAATCAATAAACAACAGATAAATAACCTCATCATCTCTCAAAATTAAAAAAAGACCTCAACATAAGTAGAAGAAAATTCTAATCCACCTCTATTTTTCATATTTTTCAACCTCTATTTTTTCTCAATCCCAAATTCCTTATTTGCAGAAACCCTAAATTTAAAACTTACTTGCTTCAAAATCAAAACAAATTTGGAACTCGGAGTGTGCCGTTGAGCGGAGCTCCGTGGCGGTGGACGGAGAGAAGCGTGTAATCGGCTGCGTTTTGAGATGAGAGCAAAAAGAATTAGAGAGAGAATTGTGGGGGGAGTGTTTCTGAAATGTGAGATAGGGTGAGAGAGAGAGAGATATATATATGGGGGTGGGGGTGGGGGTGGGGCCGACATGGGTGGGTGGTGGGGAACTGATCAAAATTCAAAAAGTTAACCCCTTTGCAATTTAAAAAAGGTGGTTAACCCCAATGCAATTTTGATCCAAAATACTACACCCCATAGCAATTTTCTCATGTAATTAAATATGATCTACTTATTGAATGAATCTAAATTTATCATTTCTAAGTTTGAGTTAGTATATATAGTATAATATAATGTTCGATTATTTTTTCCTAAAATAAACGGTATATAGTTATATATTCCAAAGAATATTCTTATGTGATATATTCTTATTATGGACAAGATATAATATTACATGCATTTTTTTATTATAAATAAGAGCATATTGTTTTTCATTTTTTCACATCAAAGTTTCATTTGTTCCACTCTTTTGCTGAGATTTCTCCCATCAATTGTTGGTTAGTTATATATCTATTGTTATTAGTATATTTATTTTATAATTAAATTCATCATTTTAAGTGCTCACAGTTTGATTAGATTTAAATATCAATATCAATATGAATGTAATAATGATTGTTGATTTATGCTCTACATCGTTCAGTTTAAATATTCTTCATGTGCAAAAATAATAGATTTAACTATACAATATATTTTTATCTGAATAATTATGATGATTTAATTGTTGTAATTTAAATCTCATTTTATATTTCAAGAGTATGACACTTCAATTTTCTCTGATTTCTAATATCAAGAATGAGAGCCAAAGATTGACCGTTAAAGTTAGGATTGAAAAAGTTGGACAATATTTTTTAATGATTTTAATAGAGACAAGTTCTACTTGGAACCCATTTTGATCGATGAACAAGTATTTGTAACGTTAAAGTTTATTTCAAATTTTTTATTGTTTCTTATATAAATTAATTTCTTACCGTATACCAACAACTAATAATGTTGATTAATTTATAAATTATTCAATATTGAAATGAAAATTGATTATTATTAAATTATTAGTCTAAGTAATGTTATTCCATAATTGTTATTAATTTATATGAATTTTGATATTTTTTTTAATTATTTAGTTTGTAGGATATACCTATAACGTTTAGTGAAGGGCACTGATTAGGCGTAAAATTGTTATGTTTTGGTGCCCGATTTGCCTATATTTTGAGTGTTTTCGATGAGTGCTTGGAGTCAAATGAGTATCATTTTTATAAAATTATTAATTTGTCTCTTTGGTTTTCATAGATGGATAGAGGGCGAAAAGAGGAGTTCGTAGGACTTTGAATCGGCCAAAACGGACTCCCGATTGAGGAGATATGAAGATTTTACGAACAAGTGTACAGCAGCCGAAACCACTCGACCAGCTCGAGCGCTAGCGCTCGAGCACCTGCACCATTCGACCTATATGCTCGAATGGGACCGCTCGAGCGTGTGCTAGCTCGAGCACTTGCATATTTTTGCCTCCGGATGCGTTTTTTTCAGCCCATTAACTCCCGTTTCGGCCCGTTGCCTATATATACCTCTCCAAACTCGTTTTTTGGGAGAAACACATCATATACCACATACCAAATCACTTTTAGACTTAGTTTTTAGAGAGAGGAAGAGGAGAAGAACGAGCAAGCTTTACTTACGTTTTGTTGAGGTTTTTCGTACGAATTCTTAGTTTCTTTTCATTAGCTTGATTACTTTAAACGCTTTAAACTTCGTTTTTATCAATTCAAATTCAGTTCTTAGTATTTATTTCTTTAAACCCTAGTTCATATTTCATCTTTTCTTAGTACAATTTACCATGTTTATGTTCGTTGTTTCTTCTATTGCTTTTGTGTTTGTTAAAGCCATGTTCGGCTAAAACATTTGTATGCTTAGGTAGGATGAACTCGTAGAAGTAGGTTGTGAGTACGTAATTAGGGTAACTTGTGACGTTAGGTTTTAATTCTCTTGATTAATGAATGCTTAAAATTAATCTTAACTTTACTTTTGAATTTCGTTTGAAAAGTGTTAGAGAGAGGACGACCGTATCACTCTTTAACAATGAGTAGACTTAACTAGAGGGTTTAGAAAGGGTTAATTCATCTACCAGTTTAGCGAAGGAGGACGAGCGCATCACCTTAGTTAAATTAGGGTCTTATTAATTAAGCACAATTCATTAACTTGTTAGTGGATTAGTGAAGTCGAGTGTTAGGGTAAAGTATTAGGGTTTAGAATCTTGAGCTTTCACCTTGCATTCTTTTACTTAGATTATTGCTTGCGCGTCACAGTTATTTTGATTATGTACCTGCTCCGTTAGTATACGTAGGGATTCCTATCCTGAGCATCACCATCTCTTACTTGAACACAAACCTTAGTTAATTCGTCTTCTTTCGTTCTTTAGTTTAATTAGTTTATTTTAGTCTTTTAATTAATCTTTCAAAAAAACCCAAAAACATTTCACTCATATTAACTACGACGCGTAGATCTTCAGGGATCTGTTCGCATACACTCCATCCCTTGGGTTCGATAATACTTGGTCGCTATACTTACTCATACTACAGTGAACCCGTACTCTTGCGGGGAAGCTACTAGTAAAAGCTAGTACAATCGCTTCAAGTCAATGGCGCCGTTGCTGGGGATGGCGTTGTATGCTTTTTGAATAGGACTTGTCGATAGCTTAGTAGTTAGTAGTGAGTGACTTTTATTTTCTGTTTTTTTTATTTAGTACATATTCGGCAGTTGCGTTTTGATCCTTCTGCTAGTGTTTTAGGTTTATGAGAACACGCTCGCAAGGCAATACGAGCGAAGAGAGGTTACCGTCAGATCCTGAGACAATAGCAAGAAGAAACCGTGCCTTCTTACGAAGGATGAACACTGCCGGAGGGAAAGAACCGATGGACATCACTAATGAGTTGGATGACATCGAGAATGAGTTCAATCAGGCATTGAACCGGGTTGACGGCACTGATGGCAATACTAGTAAGAATCAAGATCCGTTAGGAGAAAGCCAGAGCCAAAACCCGGGTACTCAGAACCAAAACAACCCAGCTCATAACATGGTCCAAAATCCTCATAACAACCCTGCTTACCCACATCCTAACTTACCACAAAACAACTTACCCTATCCACCTTACCCATACCCACCTTATCCTTACCCACCATACCCGTATCCTCCACCTCCAGTTTACAATCAACCACCTGTTTACCAACCACCACCACCCCAATAAGTACCAGTACCTGCTGCTAACCCTCAACACGTTCCTCAGAACGTAGATCAACATATGGGTATTCGAGGGCGATTTGCAGCGCAGCCACAACGGTACTATGATGGAGTGGCATTGCCTCCTGTGGAGGCAAATAACTTCTCTATTTCCCCAGGAATTTTAAAGCTGCTTATCGAGAATCAGTTCAAGGGGGTGATCGGGAAGGAGAATCCTCATACACACCTGAGGAGTTTCCTCATGATAGCATCTACTTTCAATTACAATGGCATGTCTGAAGATGCCAAGAGGCTTAGGCTGTTCCCATTTTCATTGACAGGAATAGCTAAAGAGTGGTATGACAATACGCTTCCACGGGGAGGTGTAACCACATGGGCCGAGCTCGAGCGTCTGTTCCTCGAGCGATTCTACCCTCCATCCAGAACGATCAAAGCAAGGATTGAGATCTCTTCCTTCCGCCAGAAGCAAGGAGAGGATTTACGCCAAGCGTGGGAGAGATACTCAAACATGCTGATAGAGTGCCCGCAGCACGGGTACAATGAGGGAGATATTATGGCGTTCTTCTATAGTGGAGCCAACAAGGCTGGCCAAGCCCATTTAGATGCATGTGCGAGTGGAGCTTTTCTGAACCAAGGGATAACGAGATGTAGAGAGATCGTGGACAACATTGTCACGAATGCCGGTGCATGGAACGAGGATCCTGAGTTTCAGAGAGTTTGCAAGGTGGAAGAGAAAGAAGGTGAAGGAACGAGAAGACTGTTGATGGCCATGATGGAAAAGATCAACAACCTCGAGTTGGGGAAGAGTTTGGTTGGAGAGCATGCAGTAGAGAATGAGAGAGTAGACCAACCAAGTGGACAGCAAGAGGTAGCCAATTACATGGGAGGTCCGTATTACAATCAGAATGGATACCAAGGTGGTAATCAATATGGAAGACCTTCTTATGGCCAACCTTTTATACCTCCAGGTCCACAGCCGCCTCAAAATCAATGGAGGAACACACTTGGGTATCAAGGAGGCCAGCAGCTTCCTCAGAACCAATGGAGGAAGAATGAAAAATTTTCATATGCTAACCCGAAGGGGGGTATTACAGTTCCTCCAGGTGTTGATCCAGGTTCTAAACCCCCGGGTGGAGAAGGCGGTTCCTCAACTGAGGAGATGTTGAGAGCTATCCTTCAGAAGGTGGAGGAAGGAAGCAAACGTTTATCCTCTCTAGAGTATGACGTGAAAGAGTTGCACAAGAAAGGTGATCAGCGTGATCAAGAACTCCATAAGAGAGATGTAGAGCTGAGTCGAATTCAGCAAGAGAATATTAGGCGGTTCACTTCTATAGAGTTTCAGATAAGCCAGATTGCTAAATCGTTGAGTAGAGAGCCGGGTAAATATCCTTCTATGCCGGAGGGTAACCCGAAAGAGCAATGTAAGGCAATCCAACTTAGAAGTGGAACCAACTATGATGGTCCCCAGATGCCTGCTGATTTTGAGATGCCCCAAGAAGAGATTGAGCCTAAAGGAGATGGAGTTGAGATTGAGGAGATGGGAGTTGAGAAAGGAGTTGAGCGTGAAGACATTCAGGAAAGTAAAGAGAACAATGAGTCCCAGAAGGACAAAGACCTTGAGAAGATTGAGAGAGTTCCTAAGTGGAAGAAAGCAAATGAAGCAAGGGAGAAAGTGAAAGAAACAGAAAGAGATGAATGGGGGGTACCCAAATCTGTGATACCCGTCCCGTATCCACAACGCTTCATGAAAAAGAAGCTTGATGAAAAATTTACAAAATTTCTTGATGTTTTTAAACAACTTCACATTAACATTCCTTTTTATGATGCTTTGGAACAGATGCCGCATTATGCAAAGTTTCTGAAGGACTTGATAGCGAAAAGACGGCGAGTGGATGAGCCGAAGTTGGTGCAGTTGAACCATGAGGTGAGTGCATTAGTGCACAAGGCGCTTCCTCCAAAGCTGAAGGATCCAGGGAGCTTCACGATCTTGTGTGATATCGGGAATGGAATCAAGAAAGGAGCGCTATGTGATTTAGGGGCGAGCATAAATCTTATGCCCTTGTCGCTTTTCAAGAAGTTGGAAGGTGGAGAACTTCAGCCGACAATGATGACGCTTCAACTAGCCGACCGGTCTATTACTCGACCTCAAGGTGTAGTTGAAGACGTCCTCGTGAGAGTTGGGGATCACATCTTTCCAGCCGACTTTGTGGTGCTCGAGATGGAAGAAGATGAGCACGTTCCTTTGATCTTGGGAAGACCGTTCTTAGCGACGGCCGGGATGGTGCTAGACGTGGCAAATGGGAAGATTACGTTGAAAGTTGATGATCAAGAAGTGAAGATTTCCCTATATGAGGCCATGAAGTACCCGAAGGAGGATGATAGTTTGTATTGCATGGATGCCATTGATCCTCGTGTTGAAGACACACCTCCTATCCCTAATCCATCTCATATTCATGAATTTTATAATCCTTCACTTGATGATTTAACCCATGTGCATTATGATCGTGATTACTTTGATAGGGATAAAGTGAAAAAGTTGAAGGATGAAGAGGTGAAAAGAGTGGACGTGGTCCAGTTGGAGGGAAAAAGAGGAGTTAAGAAGAAAAAGTCAAAGCGCAAGAAATTGCTTAGTGAGACTCCGCCAGATAAAGGTGAGAAGGAGTTGAGACCCATAACACTTGGGGATGAGAAGGAAGCAAATGAGCTCATGATGGAGGGGCATCAAGGAAAATAATGCAACTACCACTCTTATGAGAGTAAGGGAGGTAAAATTGAGTATGATGTCCCATAAGCTCTTTTGAGCTCGGTCCGACATCAGGACCTTAAAAATAGCGCTGAATGGGAGGTAACCCATTTTTATTTGTTTTTAGTGTCCTATTATGTTATTAGGGTGTTGTTGAGTCGTATGTTTAACCTCGTACTTGAGAGTTTTATTTTGTAGGCTTGTCTCTAAAAGAGTAAAGGAATGATGGAGTATTCAGATTGAAGGGACCAACTCGAGACAAAGGAGTGTGCTAAGTTGTTGAAGAGAAACTGAATTGTTTGGTTGAGGTAACCCACAACCCCAAACTTAGACCTCTTCGCAAGGTCGAAGTTTGGGGGGGGTGGAGTATTTATGTGTTTTATGACATTGCACCGGAGCACCCCTTATCTTTGAGTTGATTATTTGTGTCTTGAGATGCTCCTTGGGCTGATTTTGATTTGTTTTGTTACTCAATATTTCATGCCTATCAATTCTCTTATGCTTGTTGGTTGCTATCTTTGAGTATGATTTGATGAGTTGATGATTTGTGGATTTGAGTTAGGGACTCTTTTGTGTGAGTGTTTGAATGAGAGTTGATTTGAGAAAGAACTTGTATGCTTGTGAATTTTTCTTTTGAGTACTTGTGTGATGAGAGTGAGAATTCACTAGGACTAGCATGAATGTGAAAGCCGTGAGAGTTGAGCCTTATGAGATTTTTATGCATTACTTGATCTCTTCGTTTGTGAGAGGATCGTCACCTTAGAGGATGCTAGAACTTGTGTGTGCTCTTGCTTCTTGATTGTGTCTAGTTTGAAATGCCGAATGTGATCTTAGGCCATCTTTGATTTGAGTGAGTCACTTAGCCAAAATTTTCCTTACCAATGACATGTATCCCTTGCTAGCCCCTTTGAGCATAAAGCCTATTTTATTTGCTAGCACATTTAAACACTATTCCAAGTTCCTAAGCCTTTTGTCCCAATTTGAGTGGAGAATAGGAAAAGTGTGAAGGTTGAAGGGATTGAGTTGAGTTGAGTTGAGAAAAAGGAATTATGATGGTTGAGTGGTGATAAAATAAGGGTGTGAATGAGATTTGAGTTGTGGGAAAGAAAAAAAAAATTGAGAATGAGCAAAAGAAAAAATGAGCTCATGTGTTTGTGCGAAAAAAGAGAAAAAAAGTGAAGTGATTGAAAAAAGTGAAAAGAGTGAGAAAGAAAAAAATTGAAGTATTGAGAGTATGGAATTGAAAGGGTGTTGATTGAACATGTTTGAAGTATTCTGTTCCTAATCTCGAAGTGCCAAAGTTTGAGTTTCCATTCTCCATTCACTTGAGTCACTTTACCCTATATTGTTATCCCACCTGTCCAAAGAGCCTACATTACAACCTTGAGAAAGTCCTTTTTGATTCGGCATTGATTTCTAGAGTATGGTCGGAGTTAAGAGTGCTTACAAGCCTATGGCTGCCAATATGTGTGATTGATTATTTGAGTGAGTCCCTTTATCATTGATATACACTTGTGAGGGAGTGAAACACATCGTTGAGTGCACATCCATGTTTGATCTTGGTGTTTCTTGTTGTTATTGCATGAGTATGATGAAGGGGGGTAAGTTAGTATACGTGTGATCGATCTTTGAAGCTCGAGTCCATTTACTTGCATGATTTGATTCTTTGACTCATTCCTAACAATTTCACTTGACTTATTATTTCGTTGCTTGAGGATAAGCAACATGGTAAGTTTGGGGGGGTTGATTAGGCGTGAAATTGTTATGTTTTGGTGCCCGATTTGCCTATATTTTGAGTGTTTTCGATGAGTGCTTGGAGTCAAATGAGTATCATTTTTATAAAATTATTAATTTGTCTATTTAGTTTTCATAGATGGATAGAGGGCGAAAAAAGGATTTCGTAGGACTTTGAATCGGCCAAAACGGACTCCCGGTTGAGGAGATATGAAGATTTTACGAACAAGTGTACAGCAGCCGAAACCACTCGACCAGCTCGAGCGCTAGCGCTCGAGCACCTGCACCATTCGACCTATATGCTCGAATGGGACCGCTCGAGCGTGTGCTAGCTCGAGCACTTGCATATTTTTGCCTCCGGATGCGTTTTTTTCAGCCCATTAACTCCCGTTTCGGCCCGTTGCCTATATATACCTCTCCAAACTCGTTTTTTGGGAGAAACACATCATATACCATATACCAAATCACTTTTAGACTTAGTTTTTAGAGAGAGGAAGAGGAGAAGAACGAGCAAGCTTTACTTACGTTTTGTTGAGGTTTTTCGTACGAATTCTTAGTTTCTTTTCGTTTCTTAGTTTCTTTTCATTAGCTTGATTACTTTAAACGCTTTAAACTTCGTTTTTATCAATTCAAATTCAGTTCTTAGTATTTATTTCTTTAAACCCTAGTTCATGTTTCATCTTTTCTTAGTACAATTTACCATGTTTATGTTCGTTGTTTCTTCTATTGCTTTTATGTTTGTTAAAGCCATGTTCGGCTAAAACCCTTGTATGCTTAGGTAGGATAAACTCGTAGAAGTAGGTTGTGGGTACGTAATTAGGGTAACTTGTGACGTTAGGTTTTAATTCTCTTGATTAATGAATGCTTAAAATTAATCTTAACTTTACTTTTGAATTTCGTTCGAAAAGTGTTAGAGAGAGGACGACCGTATCACTCTTTAACAATGAGTAGACTTAACTAGAGGGTTTAGAAAGGGTTAATTCATCTACCAGTTTAGCGAAGGAGGACGACCGCATCACCTTAGTTAAATTAGGGTCTTATTAATTAAGCACAATTCATTAACTTGTTAGTGGATTAGTGAAGTCGAGTGTTAGGGTAAAGTATTAGGGTTTAGAATCTTGAGCTTTCACCTTGCATTCTTTTACTTAGATTATTGCTTGCGCGTCACAGTTATTTTGATTATGTACCTGCTCCGTTAGTATACGTAGGGATTCCTATCCTGAGCATCACCATCTCTTACTTGAACACAAACCTTAGTTAATTCGTCTTCTTTCGTTCTTTAGTTTAATTAGTTTATTTTAGTCTTTTAATTAATCTTTCAAAAAAACCCAAAAACATTTCACTCATATTAACTACGACGCGTAGATCTTCAGGGATCTGTTCGCATACACTCCATCCCTTGGGTTCGATAATACTTGGTCGCTATACTTACTCATACTACAGTGAACCCGTACTCTTGCGGGGAAGCTACTAGTAAAAGCTAGTACAATCGCTTCAAGTCAATGGCGCCGTTGCTGGGGATGGCGTTGTATGCTTTTTGAATAGGACTTGTCGATAGCTTAGTAGTTAGTAGTGAGTGACTTTTATTTTCTGTTTTTTTTATTTAGTACATATTCGGCAGTTGCGTTTTGATCCTTCTGCTAGTGTTTTAGGTTTATGAGAACACGCTCGCAAGGCAATACGAGCGAAGAGAGGTTACCGTCAGATCCTGAGACAATAGCAAGAAGAAACCGTGCCTTCTTACGAAGGATGAACACTGCCGGAGGGAAAGAACCGATGGACATCACTAATGAGTTGGATGACATCGAGAATGAGTTCAATCAGGCATTGAACCGGGTTGACGGCACTGATGGCAATACTAGTAAGAATCAAGATCCGTTAGGAGAAAGCCAGAGCCAAAACCCGGGTACTCAGAACCAAAACAACCCAGCTCATAACATGGTCCAAAATCCTCATAACAACCCTGCTTACCCACATCCTAACTTACCACAAAACAACTTACCCTATCCATCTTACCCATACCCACCTTATCCTTACCCACCATACCCGTATCCTCCACCTCCAGTTTACAATCAACCACCTGTTTACCAACCACCACCACCCCAATAAGTACCAGTACCTGCTGCTAACCCTCAACACGTTCCTCAGAACGTAGATCAACATATGGGTATTCGAGGGCGATTTGCAGCGCAGCCACAACGGTACTATGATGGAGTGGCATTGCCTCCTGTGGAGGCAAATAACTTCTCTATTTCCCCAGGAATTTTAAAGCTGCTTATCGAGAATCAGTTCAAGGGGGTGATCGGGAAGGAGAATCCTCATACACACCTGAGGAGTTTCCTCATGATAGCATCTACTTTCAATTACAATGGCATGTCTGAAGATGCCAAGAGGCTTAGGCTGTTCCCATTTTCATTGACAGGAATAGCTAAAGAGTGGTATGACAATACGCTTCCACGGGGAGGTGTAACCACATGGGCCGAGCTCGAGCGTCTGTTCCTCGAGCGATTCTACCCTCCATCCAGAACGATCAAAGCAAGGATTGAGATCTCTTCCTTCCGCCAGAAGCAAGGAGAGGATTTACGCCAAGCGTGGGAGAGATACTCAAACATGCTGATAGAGTGCCCGCAGCACGGGTACAATGAGGGAGATATTATGGCGTTCTTCTATAGTGGAGCCAACAAGGCTGGCCAAGCCCATTTAGATGCATGTGCGAGTGGAGCTTTTCTGAACCAAGGGATAACGAGATGTAGAGAGATCGTGGACAACATTGTCACGAATGCCGGTGCATGGAACGAGGATCCTGAGTTTCAGAGAGTTTGCAAGGTGGAAGAGAAAGAAGGTGAAGGAACGAGAAGACTGTTGATGGCCATGATGGAAAAGATCAACAACCTCGAGTTGGGGAAGAGTTTGGTTGGAGAGCATGCAGTAGAGAATGAGAGAGTAGACCAACCAAGTGGACAGCAAGAGGTAGCCAATTACATGGGAGGTCCGTATTACAATCAGAATGGATACCAAGGTGGTAATCAATATGGAAGACCTTCTTATGGCCAACCTTTTATACCTCCAGGTCCACAGCCGCCTCAAAATCAATGGAGGAACACACTTGGGTATCAAGGAGGCCAGCAGCTTCCTCAGAACCAATGGAGGAAGAATGAAAAATTTTCATATGCTAACCCGAAGGGGGGTATTACAGTTCCTCCAGGTGTTGATCCAGGTTCTAAACCCCCGGGTGGAGAAGGCGGTTCCTCAACTGAGGAGATGTTGAGAGCTATCCTTCAGAAGGTGGAGGAAGGAAGCAAACGTTTATCCTCTCTAGAGTATGACGTGAAAGAGTTGCACAAGAAAGGTGATCAGCGTGATCAAGAACTCCATAAGAGAGATGTAGAGCTGAGTCGAATTCAGCAAGAGAATATTAGGCGGTTCACTTCTATAGAGTTTCAGATAAGCCAGATTGCTAAATCGTTGAGTAGAGAGCCGGGTAAATATCCTTCTATGCCGGAGGGTAACCCGAAAGAGCAATGTAAGGCAATCCAACTTAGAAGTGGAACCAACTATGATGGTCCCCAGATGCCTGCTGATTTTGAGATGCCCCAAGAAGAGATTGAGCCTAAAGGAGATGGAGTTGAGATTGAGGAGATGGGAGTTGAGAAAGGAGTTGAGCGTGAAGACATTCAGGAAAGTAAAGAGAACAATGAGTCCCAGAAGGACAAAGACCTTGAGAAGATTGAGAGAGTTCCTAAGTGGAAGAAAGCAAATGAAGCAAGGGAGAAAGTGAAAGAAACAGAAAGAGATGAATGGGGGGTACCCAAATCTGTGATACCCGTCCCGTATCCACAACGCTTCATGAAAAAGAAGCTTGATGAAAAATTTACAAAATTTCTTGATGTTTTTAAACAACTTCACATTAACATTCCTTTTTATGATGCTTTGGAACAGATGCCGCATTATGCAAAGTTTCTGAAGGACTTGATAGCGAAAAGACGGCGAGTGGATGAGCCGAAGTTGGTGCAGTTGAACCATGAGGTGAGTGCATTAGTGCACAAGGCGCTTCCTCCAAAGCTGAAGGATCCAGGGAGCTTCACGATCTTGTGTGATATCGGGAATGGAATCAAGAAAGGAGCGCTATGTGATTTAGGGGCGAGCATAAATCTTATGCCCTTGTCGCTTTTCAAGAAGTTGGAAGGTGGAGAACTTCAGCCGACAATGATGACGCTTCAACTAGCCGACCGGTCTATTACTCGACCTCAAGGTGTAGTTGAAGACGTCCTCGTGAGAGTTGGGGATCACATCTTTCCAGCCGACTTTGTGGTGCTCGAGATGGAAGAAGATGAGCACGTTCCTTTGATCTTGGGAAGACCGTTCTTAGCGACGGCCGGGATGGTGCTAGACGTGGCAAATGGGAAGATTACGTTGAAAGTTGATGATCAAGAAGTGAAGATTTCCCTATATGAGGCCATGAAGTACCCGAAGGAGGATGATAGTTTGTATTGCATGGATGCCATTGATCCTCGTGTTGAAGACACACCTCCTATCCCTAATCCATCTCATATTCATGAATTTTATAATCCTTCACTTGATGATTTAACCCATGTGCATTATGATCGTGATTACTTTGATAGGGATAAAGTGAAAAAGTTGAAGGATGAAGAGGTGAAAAGAGTGGACGTGGTCCAGTTGGAGGGAAAAAGAGGAGTTAAGAAGAAAAAGTCAAAGCGCAAGAAATTGCTTAGTGAGACTCCGCCAGATAAAGGTGAGAAGGAGTTGAGACCCATAACACTTGGGGATGAGAAGGAAGCAAATGAGCTCATGATGGAGGGGCATCAAGGAAAATAATGCAACTACCACTCTTATGAGAGTAAGGGAGGTAAAATTGAGTATGATGTCCCATAAGCTCTTTTGAGCTCGGTCCGACATCAGGACCTTAAAAATAGCGCTGAATGGGAGGTAACCCATTTTTATTTGTTTTTAGTGTCCTATTATGTTATTAGGGTGTTGTTGAGTCGTATGTTTAACCTCGTACTTGAGAGTTTTATTTTGTAGGCTTGTCTCTAAAAGAGTAAAGGAATGATGGAGTATTCAGATTGAAGGGACCAACTCGAGACAAAGGAGTGTGCTAAGTTGTTGAAGAGAAACTGAATTGTTTGGTTGAGGTAACCCACAACCCCAAACTTAGACCTCTTCGCAAGGTCGAAGTTTGGGGGGGGTGGAGTATTTATGTGTTTTATGACATTGCACCGGAGCACCCCTTATCTTTGAGTTGATTATTTGTGTCTTGAGATGCTCCTTGGGCTGATTTTGATTTGTTTTGTTACTCAATATTTCATGCCTATCAATTCTCTTATGCTTGTTGGTTGCTATCTTTGAGTATGATTTGATGAGTTGATGATTTGTGGATTTGAGTTAGGGACTCTTTTGTGTGAGTGTTTGAATGAGAGTTGATTTGAGAAAGAACTTGTATGCTTGTGAATTTTTCTTTTGAGTACTTGTGTGATGAGAGTGAGAATTCACTAGGACTAGCATGAATGTGAAAGCCGTGAGAGTTGAGCCTTATGAGATTTTTATGCATTACTTGATCTCTTCGTTTGTGAGAGGATCGTCACCTTAGAGGATGCTAGAACTTGTGTGTGCTCTTGCTTCTTGATTGTGTCTAGTTTGAAATGCCGAATGTGATCTTAGGCCATCTTTGATTTGAGTGAGTCACTTAGCCAAAATTTTCCTTACCAATGACATGTATCCCTTGCTAGCCCCTTTGAGCATAAAGCCTATTTTATTTGCTAGCACATTTAAACACTATTCCAAGTTCCTAAGCCTTTTGTCCCAATTTGAGTGGAGAATAGGAAAAGTGTGAAGGTTGAAGGGATTGAGTTGAGTTGAGTTGAGAAAAAGGAATTATGATGGTTGAGTGGTGATAAAATAAGGGTGTGAATGAGATTTGAGTTGTGGGAAAGAAAAAAAAAATTGAGAATGAGCAAAAGAAAAAATGAGCTCATGTGTTTGTGCGAAAAAAGAGAAAAAAAGTGAAGTGATTGAAAAAAGTGAAAAGAGTGAGAAAGAAAAAAATTGAAGTATTGAGAGTATGGAATTGAAAGGGTGTTGATTGAACATGTTTGAAGTATTCTGTTCCTAATCTCGAAGTGCCAAAGTTTGAGTTTCCATTCTCCATTCACTTGAGTCACTTTACCCTATATTGTTATCCCACCTGTCCAAAGAGCCTACATTACAACCTTGAGAAAGTCCTTTTTGATTCGGCATTGATTTCTAGAGTATGGTCGGAGTTAAGAGTGCTTACAAGCCTATGGCTGCCAATATGTGTGATTGATTATTTGAGTGAGTCCCTTTATCATTGATATACACTTGTGAGGGAGTGAAACACATCGTTGAGTGCACATCCATGTTTGATCTTGGTGTTTCTTGTTGTTATTGCATGAGTATGATGAAGGGGGGTAAGTTAGTATACGTGTGATCGATCTTTGAAGCTCGAGTCCATTTACTTGCATGATTTGATTCTTTGACTCATTCCTAACAATTTCACTTGACTTATTATTTCGTTGCTTGAGGATAAGCAACATGGTAAGTTTGGGGGGGTTGATTAGGCGTGAAATTGTTATGTTTTGGTGCCCGATTTGCCTATATTTTGAGTGTTTTCGATGAGTGCTTGGAGTCAAATGAGTATCATTTTTATAAAATTATTAATTTGTCTATTTAGTTTTCATAGATGGATAGAGGGCGAAAAAAGGATTTCGTAGGACTTTGAATCGGCCAAAACGGACTCCCGGTTGAGGAGATATGAAGATTTTACGAACAAGTGTACAGCAGCCGAAACCACTCGACCAGCTCGAGCGCTAGCGCTCGAGCACCTGCACCATTCGACCTATATGCTCGAATGGGACCGCTCGAGCGTGTGCTAGCTCGAGCACTTGCATATTTTTGCCTCCGGATGCGTTTTTTTCAGCCCATTAACTCCCGTTTCGGCCCGTTGCCTATATATACCTCTCCAAACTCGTTTTTTGGGAGAAACACATCATATACCATATACCAAATCACTTTTAGACTTAGTTTTTAGAGAGAGGAAGAGGAGAAGAACGAGCAAGCTTTACTTACGTTTTGTTGAGGTTTTTCGTACGAATTCTTAGTTTCTTTTCGTTTCTTAGTTTCTTTTCATTAGCTTGATTACTTTAAACGCTTTAAACTTCGTTTTTATCAATTCAAATTCAGTTCTTAGTATTTATTTCTTTAAACCCTAGTTCATGTTTCATCTTTTCTTAGTACAATTTACCATGTTTATGTTCGTTGTTTCTTCTATTGCTTTTATGTTTGTTAAAGCCATGTTCGGCTAAAACCCTTGTATGCTTAGGTAGGATAAACTCGTAGAAGTAGGTTGTGGGTACGTAATTAGGGTAACTTGTGACGTTAGGTTTTAATTCTCTTGATTAATGAATGCTTAAAATTAATCTTAACTTTACTTTTGAATTTCGTTCGAAAAGTGTTAGAGAGAGGACGACCGTATCACTCTTTAACAATGAGTAGACTTAACTAGAGGGTTTAGAAAGGGTTAATTCATCTACCAGTTTAGCGAAGGAGGACGACCGCATCACCTTAGTTAAATTAGGGTCTTATTAATTAAGCACAATTCATTAACTTGTTAGTGGATTAGTGAAGTCGAGTGTTAGGGTAAAGTATTAGGGTTTAGAATCTTGAGCTTTCACCTTGCATTCTTTTACTTAGATTATTGCTTGCGCGTCACAGTTATTTTGATTATGTACCTGCTCCGTTAGTATACGTAGGGATTCCTATCCTGAGCATCACCATCTCTTACTTGAACACAAACCTTAGTTAATTCGTCTTCTTTCGTTCTTTAGTTTAATTAGTTTATTTTAGTCTTTTAATTAATCTTTCAAAAAAACCCAAAAACATTTCACTCATATTAACTACGACGCGTAGATCTTCAGGGATCTGTTCGCATACACTCCATCCCTTGGGTTCGATAATACTTGGTCGCTATACTTACTCATACTACAGTGAACCCGTACTCTTGCGGGGAAGCTACTAGTAAAAGCTAGTACAATCGCTTCAAGTCAATGGCGCCGTTGCTGGGGATGGCGTTGTATGCTTTTTGAATAGGACTTGTCGATAGCTTAGTAGTTAGTAGTGAGTGACTTTTATTTTCTGTTTTTTTTATTTAGTACATATTCGGCAGTTGCGTTTTGATCCTTCTGCTAGTGTTTTAGGTTTATGAGAACACGCTCGCAAGGCAATACGAGCGAAGAGAGGTTACCGTCAGATCCTGAGACAATAGCAAGAAGAAACCGTGCCTTCTTACGAAGGATGAACACTGCCGGAGGGAAAGAACCGATGGACATCACTAATGAGTTGGATGACATCGAGAATGAGTTCAATCAGGCATTGAACCGGGTTGACGGCACTGATGGCAATACTAGTAAGAATCAAGATCCGTTAGGAGAAAGCCAGAGCCAAAACCCGGGTACTCAGAACCAAAACAACCCAGCTCATAACATGGTCCAAAATCCTCATAACAACCCTGCTTACCCACATCCTAACTTACCACAAAACAACTTACCCTATCCACCTTACCCATACCCACCTTATCCTTACCCACCATACCCGTATCCTCCACCTCCAGTTTACAATCAACCACCTGTTTACCAACCACCACCACCCCAATAAGTACCAGTACCTGCTGCTAACCCTCAACACGTTCCTCAGAACGTAGATCAACATATGGGTATTCGAGGGCGATTTGCAGCGCAGCCACAACGGTACTATGATGGAGTGGCATTGCCTCCTGTGGAGGCAAATAACTTCTCTATTTCCCCAGGAATTTTAAAGCTGCTTATCGAGAATCAGTTCAAGGGGGTGATCGGGAAGGAGAATCCTCATACACACCTGAGGAGTTTCCTCATGATAGCATCTACTTTCAATTACAATGGCATGTCTGAAGATGCCAAGAGGCTTAGGCTGTTCCCATTTTCATTGACAGGAATAGCTAAAGAGTGGTATGACAATACGCTTCCACGGGGAGGTGTAACCACATGGGCCGAGCTCGAGCGTCTGTTCCTCGAGCGATTCTACCCTCCATCCAGAACGATCAAAGCAAGGATTGAGATCTCTTCCTTCCGCCAGAAGCAAGGAGAGGATTTACGCCAAGCGTGGGAGAGATACTCAAACATGCTGATAGAGTGCCCGCAGCACGGGTACAATGAGGGAGATATTATGGCGTTCTTCTATAGTGGAGCCAACAAGGCTGGCCAAGCCCATTTAGATGCATGTGCGAGTGGAGCTTTTCTGAACCAAGGGATAACGAGATGTAGAGAGATCGTGGACAACATTGTCACGAATGCCGGTGCATGGAACGAGGATCCTGAGTTTCAGAGAGTTTGCAAGGTGGAAGAGAAAGAAGGTGAAGGAACGAGAAGACTGTTGATGGCCATGATGGAAAAGATCAACAACCTCGAGTTGGGGAAGAGTTTGGTTGGAGAGCATGCAGTAGAGAATGAGAGAGTAGACCAACCAAGTGGACAGCAAGAGGTAGCCAATTACATGGGAGGTCCGTATTACAATCAGAATGGATACCAAGGTGGTAATCAATATGGAAGACCTTCTTATGGCCAACCTTTTATACCTCCAGGTCCACAGCCGCCTCAAAATCAATGGAGGAACACACTTGGGTATCAAGGAGGCCAGCAGCTTCCTCAGAACCAATGGAGGAAGAATGAAAAATTTTCATATGCTAACCCGAAGGGGGGTATTACAGTTCCTCCAGGTGTTGATCCAGGTTCTAAACCCCCGGGTGGAGAAGGCGGTTCCTCAACTGAGGAGATGTTGAGAGCTATCCTTCAGAAGGTGGAGGAAGGAAGCAAACGTTTATCCTCTCTAGAGTATGACGTGAAAGAGTTGCACAAGAAAGGTGATCAGCGTGATCAAGAACTCCATAAGAGAGATGTAGAGCTGAGTCGAATTCAGCAAGAGAATATTAGGCGGTTCACTTCTATAGAGTTTCAGATAAGCCAGATTGCTAAATCGTTGAGTAGAGAGCCGGGTAAATATCCTTCTATGCCGGAGGGTAACCCGAAAGAGCAATGTAAGGCAATCCAACTTAGAAGTGGAACCAACTATGATGGTCCCCAGATGCCTGCTGATTTTGAGATGCCCCAAGAAGAGATTGAGCCTAAAGGAGATGGAGTTGAGATTGAGGAGATGGGAGTTGAGAAAGGAGTTGAGCGTGAAGACATTCAGGAAAGTAAAGAGAACAATGAGTCCCAGAAGGACAAAGACCTTGAGAAGATTGAGAGAGTTCCTAAGTGGAAGAAAGCAAATGAAGCAAGGGAGAAAGTGAAAGAAACAGAAAGAGATGAATGGGGGGTACCCAAATCTGTGATACCCGTCCCGTATCCACAACGCTTCATGAAAAAGAAGCTTGATGAAAAATTTACAAAATTTCTTGATGTTTTTAAACAACTTCACATTAACATTCCTTTTTATGATGCTTTGGAACAGATGCCGCATTATGCAAAGTTTCTGAAGGACTTGATAGCGAAAAGACGGCGAGTGGATGAGCCGAAGTTGGTGCAGTTGAACCATGAGGTGAGTGCATTAGTGCACAAGGCGCTTCCTCCAAAGCTGAAGGATCCAGGGAGCTTCACGATCTTGTGTGATATCGGGAATGGAATCAAGAAAGGAGCGCTATGTGATTTAGGGGCGAGCATAAATCTTATGCCCTTGTCGCTTTTCAAGAAGTTGGAAGGTGGAGAACTTCAGCCGACAATGATGACGCTTCAACTAGCCGACCGGTCTATTACTCGACCTCAAGGTGTAGTTGAAGACGTCCTCGTGAGAGTTGGGGATCACATCTTTCCAGCCGACTTTGTGGTGCTCGAGATGGAAGAAGATGAGCACGTTCCTTTGATCTTGGGAAGACCGTTCTTAGCGACGGCCGGGATGGTGCTAGACGTGGCAAATGGGAAGATTACGTTGAAAGTTGATGATCAAGAAGTGAAGATTTCCCTATATGAGGCCATGAAGTACCCGAAGGAGGATGATAGTTTGTATTGCATGGATGCCATTGATCCTCGTGTTGAAGACACACCTCCTATCCCTAATCCATCTCATATTCATGAATTTTATAATCCTTCACTTGATGATTTAACCCATGTGCATTATGATCGTGATTACTTTGATAGGGATAAAGTGAAAAAGTTGAAGGATGAAGAGGTGAAAAGAGTGGACGTGGTCCAGTTGGAGGGAAAAAGAGGAGTTAAGAAGAAAAAGTCAAAGCGCAAGAAATTGCTTAGTGAGACTCCGCCAGATAAAGGTGAGAAGGAGTTGAGACCCATAACACTTGGGGATGAGAAGGAAGCAAATGAGCTCATGATGGAGGGGCATCAAGGAAAATAATGCAACTACCACTCTTATGAGAGTAAGGGAGGTAAAATTGAGTATGATGTCCCATAAGCTCTTTTGAGCTCGGTCCGACATCAGGACCTTAAAAATAGCGCTGAATGGGAGGTAACCCATTTTTATTTGTTTTTAGTGTCCTATTATGTTATTAGGGTGTTGTTGAGTCGTATGTTTAACCTCGTACTTGAGAGTTTTATTTTGTAGGCTTGTCTCTAAAAGAGTAAAGGAATGATGGAGTATTCAGATTGAAGGGACCAACTCGAGACAAAGGAGTGTGCTAAGTTGTTGAAGAGAAACTGAATTGTTTGGTTGAGGTAACCCACAACCCCAAACTTAGACCTCTTCGCAAGGTCGAAGTTTGGGGGGGGTGGAGTATTTATGTGTTTTATGACATTGCACCGGAGCACCCCTTATCTTTGAGTTGATTATTTGTGTCTTGAGATGCTCCTTGGGCTGATTTTGATTTGTTTTGTTACTCAATATTTCATGCCTATCAATTCTCTTATGCTTGTTGGTTGCTATCTTTGAGTATGATTTGATGAGTTGATGATTTGTGGATTTGAGTTAGGGACTCTTTTGTGTGAGTGTTTGAATGAGAGTTGATTTGAGAAAGAACTTGTATGCTTGTGAATTTTTCTTTTGAGTACTTGTGTGATGAGAGTGAGAATTCACTAGGACTAGCATGAATGTGAAAGCCGTGAGAGTTGAGCCTTATGAGATTTTTATGCATTACTTGATCTCTTCGTTTGTGAGAGGATCGTCACCTTAGAGGATGCTAGAACTTGTGTGTGCTCTTGCTTCTTGATTGTGTCTAGTTTGAAATGCCGAATGTGATCTTAGGCCATCTTTGATTTGAGTGAGTCACTTAGCCAAAATTTTCCTTACCAATGACATGTATCCCTTGCTAGCCCCTTTGAGCATAAAGCCTATTTTATTTGCTAGCACATTTAAACACTATTCCAAGTTCCTAAGCCTTTTGTCCCAATTTGAGTGGAGAATAGGAAAAGTGTGAAGGTTGAAGGGATTGAGTTGAGTTGAGTTGAGAAAAAGGAATTATGATGGTTGAGTGGTGATAAAATAAGGGTGTGAATGAGATTTGAGTTGTGGGAAAGAAAAAAAAAATTGAGAATGAGCAAAAGAAAAAATGAGCTCATGTGTTTGTGCGAAAAAAGAGAAAAAAAGTGAAGTGATTGAAAAAAGTGAAAAGAGTGAGAAAGAAAAAAATTGAAGTATTGAGAGTATGGAATTGAAAGGGTGTTGATTGAACATGTTTGAAGTATTCTGTTCCTAATCTCGAAGTGCCAAAGTTTGAGTTTCCATTCTCCATTCACTTGAGTCACTTTACCCTATATTGTTATCCCACCTGTCCAAAGAGCCTACATTACAACCTTGAGAAAGTCCTTTTTGATTCGGCATTGATTTCTAGAGTATGGTCGGAGTTAAGAGTGCTTACAAGCCTATGGCTGCCAATATGTGTGATTGATTATTTGAGTGAGTCCCTTTATCATTGATATACACTTGTGAGGGAGTGAAACACATCGTTGAGTGCACATCCATGTTTGATCTTGGTGTTTCTTGTTGTTATTGCATGAGTATGATGAAGGGGGGTAAGTTAGTATACGTGTGATCGATCTTTGAAGCTCGAGTCCATTTACTTGCATGATTTGATTCTTTGACTCATTCCTAACAATTTCACTTGACTTATTATTTCGTTGCTTGAGGATAAGCAACATGGTAAGTTTGGGGGGGTTGATTAGGCGTGAAATTGTTATGTTTTGGTGCCCGATTTGCCTATATTTTGAGTGTTTTCGATGAGTGCTTGGAGTCAAATGAGTATCATTTTTATAAAATTATTAATTTGTCTATTTAGTTTTCATAGATGGATAGAGGGCGAAAAAAGGATTTCGTAGGACTTTGAATCGGCCAAAACGGACTCCCGGTTGAGGAGATATGAAGATTTTACGAACAAGTGTACAGCAGCCGAAACCACTCGACCAGCTCGAGCGCTAGCGCTCGAGCACCTGCACCATTCGACCTATATGCTCGAATGGGACCGCTCGAGCGTGTGCTAGCTCGAGCACTTGCATATTTTTGCCTCCGGATGCGTTTTTTTCAGCCCATTAACTCCCGTTTCGGCCCGTTGCCTATATATACCTCTCCAAACTCGTTTTTTGGGAGAAACACATCATATACCATATACCAAATCACTTTTAGACTTAGTTTTTAGAGAGAGGAAGAGGAGAAGAACGAGCAAGCTTTACTTACGTTTTGTTGAGGTTTTTCGTACGAATTCTTAGTTTCTTTTCGTTTCTTAGTTTCTTTTCATTAGCTTGATTACTTTAAACGCTTTAAACTTCGTTTTTATCAATTCAAATTCAGTTCTTAGTATTTATTTCTTTAAACCCTAGTTCATGTTTCATCTTTTCTTAGTACAATTTACCATGTTTATGTTCGTTGTTTCTTCTATTGCTTTTATGTTTGTTAAAGCCATGTTCGGCTAAAACCCTTGTATGCTTAGGTAGGATAAACTCGTAGAAGTAGGTTGTGGGTACGTAATTAGGGTAACTTGTGACGTTAGGTTTTAATTCTCTTGATTAATGAATGCTTAAAATTAATCTTAACTTTACTTTTGAATTTCGTTCGAAATGTGTTAGAGAGAGGACGACCGTATCACTCTTTAACAATGAGTAGACTTAACTAGAGGGTTTAGAAAGGGTTAATTCATCTACCAGTTTAGCGAAGGAGGACGACCGCATCACCTTAGTTAAATTAGGGTCTTATTAATTAAGCACAATTCATTAACTTGTTAGTGGATTAGTGAAGTCGAGTGTTAGGGTAAAGTATTAGGGTTTAGAATCTTGAGCTTTCACCTTGCATTCTTTTACTTAGATTATTGCTTGCGCGTCACAGTTATTTTGATTATGTACCTGCTCCGTTAGTATACGTAGGGATTCCTATCCTGAGCATCACCATCTCTTACTTGAACACAAACCTTAGTTAATTCGTCTTCTTTCGTTCTTTAGTTTAATTAGTTTATTTTAGTCTTTTAATTAATCTTTCAAAAAAACCCAAAAACATTTCACTCATATTAACTACGACGCGTAGATCTTCAGGGATCTGTTCGCATACACTCCATCCCTTGGGTTCGATAATACTTGGTCGCTATACTTACTCATACTACAGTGAACCCGTACTCTTGCGGGGAAGCTACTAGTAAAAGCTAGTACAATCGCTTCAAGTCAGGCACGGGTCACAACTAAGCAAACCCCATAATTTATTGTATATACCTCGAAATTTTTTAAACAAAAATACTCTTATATTAAAAGTCTAAATAAAATAAATATAATATATTTTTTCAATACGCGAAATTCGCGTGGGTACACTCTAGTGTAAAGTATATTCCCCGTTACAACAAAATCGATCTTTAGTAACAACACATCATAACTAAATATTGTTTCTCTGGTTAAAAATCATTAATAATAGGAAATAATCTTTAATGACAAAATCCTATCATTAAAAATTGTTTCTTATCATTAAACACTTTTAACTAAAAAAACATAAATAACATGATTATTGTTACTAAAAATCAATTTTCTTGTAGTGTTGAAAGTACATTCATTGACTTTTGATAAGTTTTAAATAGTTGTTTGTAAATATAAAATTTACTCATATAAAATAATTAAATAGTAATTAAAAAGAAAAAAAAAGTGAGTGAAAAAATGAAAATTAGAGAGAAACATGAAAATGGAAAAAATAACAATCATTTTGAAACAAAATTTAAACTAAAAAATGACAAACATATTAAAATGGAGGGAGTATTATTTTTTTTCCTTTGCTAGATAAGTGTAATTGCATAGATAAATTTACATCATAATTAGATAATGACATCTTATTTTGATTTTCTATTTATGAATTTATTTAACTACACAAATTATCAAAATAAAATAGAAGATATAAATCAAGTGATGTGACATCATAATCCAATTAAGAACAAAGATCTAACGTCTCAAATTTTATTATAATATATTTCCAAACTTCTCTAAAATTAGGTGTCAGCATCACATTTCTCTTAAAGTGATGTGTCACCTTTCAAATCATTTTATTTAGAAATCTTGCATTCTTCTTAAAAATTATTTTAGACATATTTTAATCAAATTAAGATTTAATCTACACCATATACTTTATACTTTTAATCTCAACCATACATTTTATTTTATATTTTCTACAAATGTTAAATTTCACTTTAGTTTTCATTCTCATTTACGATCCTGATCATTTTCTCTTATCTTCTCTTTATGATAGATTGCATAAATGTCATAATTATTGTCATATTTTCCCATATTTTAGATAACAATTAATCCTTAAATGTTTATTTTGATCAAGTTTCATGTTTTATAGGGAAAATAAGGATTTAATTGATGTTTGAGATCATTCGGGTTAATTTGTGAAGAAATGGAATTGAAGACTCCAAAGAAGAAAGAAAACATAAGTACTTTTCCCATAAGGCGTGGGCACGCCTAAGGTCCAGACGGAAATTCTCATAAGTGGCGCCCAATTCTCTACTCCAAGACTCACTTTAATTTTCCATTCATTGTCTATCGTATTGGACTATCACTCCTTGATTTTTCTTTATAGATATAATACTGATTTTTTTCCTCTCTTCTTCTCTCACGCCGTCGTCACTCTTCTCTCAGGTTACTCACGAACCGTCGCCTCCTCCTCACGAATCTCCTCCCTCGAACCGCATCGGACCACCGCGATCTCGAACTGCATTGGAACATTGCATATCACCGCATCGGGTAAAAAGATCAGTTTTTTAATCTAATTTAATCGTTATTTTTTCTTGCATAGATATAGACAAATCATCGGTATGGCAATCCCAACCCGGAGCACCACCATACCGGAAACGGTCTCTAGGCCCCAATTTATCGGGATAGTTTGGAAATCGACCAGATGGAGATTTTTTCTTTAATTTTTTTAGGAATTATTTATTTGTAAAATATAGAGTTGTTATTACTAAATTGTTACTTCTCTATAGTATACTATAAATCCGAGTAAAATTTAATGGAAATAAAATATTTATGTATAATATGAAATATTCTTTTAAACAATACATTAGTGCAAACAATTCTTTTTTTAATTTGAACGGGTTTTTTCTTAGATTTTTTAGAATTTTTTTTTTTTTTTTGCAACATATTGATATATGAGAAATTTGTAGGAGGGAATTCGAAATATTTTGGAAAAAAATATTTTCACCGAAATAGTGTATGATACCAAAAAATCATGCAACCAAATAAAACATCTTGCCTTCAATAATAGATTGTAATACAAAAGTTTATTTTGGGATAACATTATGCGGCCAAAATAGACTATTAAACTGCAAAATACAGATATTCTTTTTTAGACTAATTTTTTTTTTCTTTTATATTTTTTTAACATACAAATATTAAAAGAGAATTGTCATTTATAAACAAGTAAAAAGTTGTTATATCTTATATGATTAATGTATCACAAATTGTTATATGAAATATTCTACGGATCCTAGATCCGTAGAATAATCCATATTCATAAACGGATCCTTATACCAATTCACTTGCTTCTCCTACCGCGATCACTGTCGGACTTTCCCTCCCCCCAATTTCTCCGCGAATTCTATCTTATACCCCCTCCCCCTTCCCCAACCATTCCTCAATACCCCTGCTAATCCCCGCCCCAATTCCCCCCAGTTCCCTTGCTAATCCCCGCCCCACCTTCCCCAGTTCACGCAGCCCCCAATTCCCCAATCCCTTGTTTTTTAATGTGTGTTACTAAAAATATATGTTACTATTGGAGCAAATGTGTTACAAAAAATATGTGTTACTATTGGAGCCAATATATGTTACTATTGGAGAAAATGTGTGTTACTAAAAATAAATGTTTCTATTGGAGCAAATGAGTGTTACGATTGGAACACACGTGTGTTACTATTGGAGCAAATGTGTGTTACTATTGGAGAAAATATGTGTTACTAAAAATTTATCTTACTATTGGAGCAAATGTGTTACTAAAAATATGTGTTACTATTGGAGCAAATGTGTGTTACTATTGAAGAAAATATGTGTTACTAAAAAAATATGTTACTATTGGAGAAAATGTGTGTTACTATTGGAACAAATGTGTATTAGTATTGGAGCAAATATGTGTTACAATTGGAGCAAATGTGTGTTACTGTTAGGGAAAATATGTGATACTATTGAAGCAAATGCGTTACTGAAAACATATGTTACTATTGGAGCAAATGTGTGTTACTAAAAATATATGTTACTATTGGACAAAATGTGTGTTACTATTGGAGCAAATATGTGTTACAATTGGAGCAAATGTGTGTTACTATTAGAGAAAATATGTGTTATTATTGAAGCAAAGTGTGTTAATGTTAGAGTAAATGTGTATTATTGCAAATTGGTGTTAAAGTTAGAGTAAATGTGTGTTACTAAAAGTATGTGTTACTATTGGAGCAAATGGTGTGTTACTGTTAGAGAAAATATGTGTTACTATTGAAGCAAAGTGTGTTCATATTAGAGTAAATGTGTATTACTGCAAATGGGGATTAAAGATAGAGTAAATTTGTGTTACTAAAAATATGTGTTACTATTGGAGCAAATGGTGTGTTACTGTTAGAGGAAATATGTGTTACTATTGAAGCAAAGTGTGTTAATGTTATAACAAATGTGTATTATTACAAATATGTGTTAATGTTTGAGCAAAAAAATGTATTTGATGTTAGAGCAAATGTAAGTTATTGTTGGAACAAATATATTTTAATATATAAAACCATAAATTTAAATTTAAAGGGATGAGAAATAAATTAAAAACACATATTTAATCTTGTAAAAATATATATTTGTCATTATTATTATTTTAAAGTAGAAAAAACCTGTTTTTTAATGACTTGTAACACACATTTGTCCATATTGTAACATACATTTTGCCTATACTGTAACATACATTTTGCTTATATTGTAACACAATCTGGGAGCGAAAATGTGTATTATTGAAAATGTATGTTAATGTTAGAGTAAAAATGTATTTGAAGTTAGAGCAAGTGTATATTATTGTAGGAGCAAATATATTTTAATGTATAAAACCATAAATTTAAATTTAGAGGGATGGGAAATAAATTAAAAACACATATTTGATCTTGTAAAAATATATATTTGTCACTATTATTATTTTAAAGTAGAAAAAAACTATTTTTTAATGACTTGTAACACACATTTCCTCATATTGTAACATACATTTTGCCTATTCTGTAACACAAACTGGGAGCGAAAATCCTGGAATATGGCCTGCGCGAGATTTTGGAAAAAACCCTCCAAATCCGACCCGACCCGACCCGGCCAAGATCCGCGAATTTTTTCCTGGAACGACCCATTTTCAATATTTGCCTATTTTAGGTATATTTCACATATGAAATATTTCACATGAGTGTTGCCCTTAATGTATATATTTTTTCTTGAAATATGAGGATTACATTTTTTATGGATAGAAAATAATAGTGTTGTAAAAAAAAAAAAAGCTTACTTACAGATAAGACCACGACCTTTATGTAAATTGCATTTTAGTCTAAACTTTTAATTTTTTGCAAAAAAAAACCTAAACTTAGCATTTTATTTTTATTTTTTGCAATTTAAACTTTTGGGCAGCTTCTTCTTTGCCCGAAGATGGCATGTTAAATAAATTACACAATCATACTTTTAAATTAGACACATTTGATGTCATATCAGCGCCACATGAAAAAAAAAAAATTCACATAATTATTAACAAAATAAAAAAAATCTAAAATTATATAACTATTATATATATATATATATATATATATATATATATATATATATTAAAATTTATGAAGGGTCCATTAAAAATAAATACGTAGAATATGCACATGCATAAGAACAAAGAAAACGAAAAAAAAATGTATAATTAATGATAAAAGACTATAATTAAAATTACAAAACTTATTTTTAAAATCTAAATATTTTATAAATAAAAAAGAAAAATAAAAAAATCTCACCTCTTCTCCTCCATCCCCATGGCCGTAACCTTTCATTCAATCCTGGAAATCCCTAGTTTAATATCCCTAAATAACTCCCCTAACCTCTCTAAAATGATTACAAAACCATGCTATAGTCAGAAATCAAACCCTTCTCCCATCCCCCACACGCCCCAACCCTTGAAAAATAAATTAAGAGTCGGCAAAGGATCAGTGTGGATTTAATTTTGCTTGGGTTTGAATTTAAGATAGAAGAGAGAATGAACAATCTGATAATTACAGTGGAAACACCGTGTTTATTCTTGGGAGATACCAGCGATGGAATGATGTGTTGAAAAAGGACAAGAATATAAATAAACTAGTACGTACCCCGCGAATTTCGCGGACTGAAAAAAATATTTATTATTATTATTTCAAATTATAAATATTAATTTTTTAAAAATATCTTGTAATTTTGATATAATTTTAAAATTGTAATTATAATTCAACAAATAATAATAAACACTAAACATGAATAAATATAAAATTTGAAAAACATTAACTAATTCACACATTTAATCTCAAATTAGTATAACACAATATTTCTTAAATTTACAGTTTTTGTATACTTGCCAAATTTTCACCCATGATATGAAGATACAATAAAAATCGGCAAAAGTTCAACTCTAAAGATAGAATCCTACAGATCTAAAGATAACATTTGACAAAAATGATGTCATAAATAAAATAAAATACTGTGTAGATGTTTGTGTGGGAATAATTGATTAATGAGTCGGCAATGGGATCAGTGTGGATTTAATTTTGCTTGGGTTTGAATTTAAGATAGAAGAGAGAATGAACAATCTGATAATTACAGTGGAAACACCGTGTTTATTCTTGGGAGATATCAGCGATGGAATGATGTGTTGAAAAAGGAGAAGAATATAAATAAATTATAATAAATAAATTGTTTAATTTTTTTTATAAGAGTTTAATGAAATTAATGCTTATTGGGATGATGATTGTATAATAATCTGTACATATCAACTTTCGGGCAAGATGCAAACTGTCCGAAGTTTAAATTGCAAAAAAGTATTAAGTTGAAGTTTTATTTACCAAAAATCAAAAGTTTAGATTAAATTGCAATTTGTGAAAAAGTCGTGATTTGATTTGCAAAAAAAAAAAAAAAAGGACATTAAGTTTCTTTACTAACAATTTAAGTACTATAATTTTAACAATTATTTTACTCTAAAATACAATAAATCCGAATATATTTTAATCAGTGAAAACTAAATATTTACGTGTAATATGGAATATTGTTTTAAACATTATATTATGCAAGCATATTTTTTTCACGGTTGAATGATTTCTCTTCTTAGTTATTTTTTAGAGTTATTTTTTGAAATATTGATAGATGTGAAATTTGTAGAATGAAATTGAAATATTTTAGAAAAGATATTGTCACCGGAATATTGTATGATGTCAAATTCTTTTTGCCACCAAATATAATATCTTGCCTTCAATAATAGATTGTAATATAAAAGTTTATTTTTGGATAAGCTAAAATAGATTATTAAATTGCAAAAAAGAAATAAAGATATTATTTTCTAGACTAAGATTTCGAGTTTTCTTCTATATTTTTTTAACATACAAATATTAAAAGAGTATTATAATTGATAAATAATTAAAAAATTGTTATATATATTTTTTAAATATGTGGAATAAAAAAATTTATAGATAGAAAATTATAGTTTTGGCAAAAAAGAAAAAGAAATAACAATTTGAGTATTATAACTTTAAAAAGTATCTTACTCTAAAATACAATAAATTTGAAAATATTTTAATCAATGGAAACAAAATATTTTATGCATAATATTGAATATTGTTTTAAACATTATATTAATGCAAGCATATTATTTTTTTACGGTTGAACAATTTCTCTTCTTAGATATTTTTTGAAGTTATTTTTGCAAAATATTGATAGATGTGAAATTTGTAGGATGAAATTGAAATATTTCAGAAAAGACATTGTCACTAAAATAGTGTATAATGCCAAATTTTTTTTGCCACCAAATACAATATCTTGCTTTCTGTAATAGATTGTAATACAAAAATTATTTTTTGATAAAATTATGCCGCCAAAATAGATATTAAACTATAAAGTATATATATTTTTTTCTAGACTAGAATTTCGATATTACTTTTATAATGTTTTAACATACAAATAGTAAATTATTATTGTAAATGATAAATAAGTAAAAGATTGTTATATGTTATATACTTAATGTGTGTGTGTGTGTATATATATGTGTGTGTGAAATAGATTTTTTATGGTTAAAAAATTGTAGTGTTGGCCAAAATGATAAAAGAAAAAAAAATTGATTTTCTTTACTAAGAATTTAATTATTATAACTTTAAAAAAATATCTTTCTCTAAAATATAATAAATCTGAATATATTTTAAATAATCAAAATAAAATATTTACGCATAATATGAAATATTATTTTATTCATTAAATTAATGCAAACAAATCATTTTTCGCGATTAAACTTTTGCTTTCAATTTTTATTGCATCTTCATGCCATGGGAAAAAACTGGGCATGCAACTATACAATAAATGTAATTTTAAGTAATACTGTTTTATACTAATTTGAGATTAAATGTGTGAATTAGTTAATATTTTTCAAATTTTTTATTTATTCATGTTTAGTAATTTTTATTGTTTGTTGAATTATAGCTACAATTTTAATATTATATTTAAATTATACAATATTTAAAAAAATTAATATTTATAATTTAAAATAATAATAACAAAAAAAAAATTCAGTCCGTGAAATTCACGGGGTACACACTAGTACATATATATCTATCTATCACATGGTTTATAATTTTATAAATTAAAGTTACTAAATATCTCATCAAGTTACACTTCATTTATTAATAGTTTAGTTAATTTTCCATCGTTGAAAGATATTGATTGACTCATATTTACTTTAGGGATGCACTAAAAAGATATTTTTACACTTATCATCAAACACAATAACAATTCATGAAAAATATCACAAATTCGTATGTAGAATGTTATAAACATGTTTACATGTGCCCAAGTGAACAACTTCGAAGATTGTAATTACTCTTGTTAGTTGTTAATGTAACGCTCCGAACCCAGAATATATTAATTATATCGGATTCGAAGTGTTATTGTGATCAAAAGTCCGAACTATAATTTTTTTGAAGGGAATATAACTGAATTGAGAGAGAAGTTTCATGCAGCGGATAAGTGGGAAGAAATATTATAACGTAAGTGTATTTATGTATATATATAAAGATGGATAGAGGGTTCTGCATCTTCAGGATAATACACACTGAGTTTGGATAATTGAAACACACGGAAAGAGTATCGTCTTTCATGGCAGTAGCGATAACATTTATTGGGAAATAGAAATAATAGGCATCATTGTATTAGTAATAATATATTTTAAGCAAATGGGAGACTTTGTGTCTTCTGTGTCACTGTCCTTGCTCTCCGTAATTGAAATCTGCAAGGGGTTAGGAAAAAGGGGCGTGAGAATTGAATTCTCACTTATGGGTGATTGCAACATCATGGGATTGGTAAATCCGAAATATATATTAAGTTATACTCATTAATAAAGTGTTTATTTTATTTAATCAGTTGACGTATATAGGATTATAAAATTTTAAACGGCAATTAAGCATATTTCGCATGATACAATTGAAATAGCACAAGTTGGTTCACATTAGGGCAAAGCCCAAAGTCATATCACATATTATCACAACTGTCAAATCATAAACGTACAACCATTCCACTTCCATCATAGTTACTCTTTTCAACTCCAACCATCAACAGCCTTGATTCCGAGGGCGTCCAACGACAGCGTCCCCGGAGACCGGAAAATAATCAACAACCTTGATTCCGAGGGCGTCCAACGACAGCGTCCCCGGAGGTCGGAACAATAATCAACAACCTTGATTCCGAGGACGTCCAACGACGGCGTCCAACGACAGCGTCCCCGGAGGTCGGAAATAAATACCCACATCACAACTCCGTACTTACTGACTTTCCATAAAACTGACACAACAAACTTCACAGAGAAAAATACTTGCTTGACAACAAAAATGATTCATGCTCACATAAGGTACTTAATCATACAATGGTGATCGATTCACAAAACAATAGGCTAATATATAACATATATAGTTATATCACATAATCCAAACAGTTATATAGATAGGTGTTACATTTATGTTGGATTAGATATTTTTGATTTGATTTAATCGAGTTCAGGAAATACCGGCACGACGTTGTTATTAGCAGATCAATCAACAGATCATCACCCACCTGATTGTTCTGAGTTCCGGGAATATTGTGTAGGCAGACAGTCGAGTCCTTCGTGCGTGTTCCGAAAAGTACAGAATCCTAATAAGGAGTATTCTGATTAAAAGATTGACTTTTGAATTTGAAAAACTTAAGAGTGTGAAACTCGAGGATTGAGTAGATTGTTGTCTTCAGAAAACTATTGAAAACTAAAGTTTTCAAAGGTTGATTTTTAATTGATAAGTACACCCCTTTTTAAGAGGAGGTGTATCAGGGGGTGTATTTACTAAACTCGGTGGTGTAACAGGGGAGTGTATTTACTGAATTTAGTGGTGTAACAGGGGGTGTATTTACTGAATTTAGTGGTGTAACAGGGGGTGTATTTACTGAATTTAGTGGTGTTCTCAAAATGGCCCTTTAAGGAAAATATAATTATTAAACTTGGAAAAATAAGATTATTACTTAATAAAATTAAAGAAAAGGTTTTTCTTTCTTAAGAATTCTATTTCTTGTTTTTAAACGAAAACTTGAATATAAAACTTCTCTTTTCTAAACTTATTAAAAGACTTTATTTTGTGTTTTCTAAAATTCTAACAGGGGTACGAGGTGAAGACGAGTTTCCCCTTGTCTTACGAAATTTACTCAAAAGTGTTTTTACCCTTGCAAAACATCAAAACAAGAATACTAAAGGATTTTGCTAATATCATCATAATACTAAAACAATGACACTAAACATTCATAAGAATAATACTAGTCCACTAAGTCATTAATACCATACATCTAAAACAATAATATTTCAACATTCAACCACTATTACTAAAACACTAACTAAAAATCCAATCTCATGGTTTGTGAAAGAAATAAAACAAGGAAAAACAACTAACCAAAATCCTACTTCTAAAAAGTGATACAAGTGGACAAAAACAATAATACTAAATAAGTTAACAATTAATACTAATCATCTAACTACAATTTAACAGTAAGTTTTTTTTTTCTCCTTTCTTGTCCCAAGCTTTCTAACAAATTAACAACCTAACCCAAAATCTACCCAAGAAGAAAATCGAAGATAGAAACCTTACGAGCTTCAGTTTGAGACGTTAAACGGGCGGCCTTACGACGTCGTTTTGAAACTCGGAATTTGCTCACGAAAATTGGGCAGCCTAACGGCGTTGTTCGGGAATTCAAAAAACGAAATTGGACAGCCTAACGGCGTCGGTTGAAAATTCCAGAATTTCGGCAATAGCAACCGGTTCAACGGCGTCAAAATTGAACGAAAAATTAACGAAAATAAGGTTTCGGTTAGAAATTGGAATAAACCGATGTTCGAAAATGAATTTAAACGGAATGAAATTTGAACGATAGAAGAGAGAATTCAACTCACTGGAGATTGAGGAGGAGACGGCGGCGGCGATGCGGCTTCGGCGGCGGAGCTACGGCTGAGGCGGCGGCGCTTCGTACGGAGGAGGAGCGGGAGCGACGGGAGAGCAGGGGAGAGGCTCCGTGACTTCGAACGGAGGAGGGGGAGGCGGCCGTGGCTTCGTCGCGGCGGCGGAGGAGCTTCGGCGGTGGGAGGCGGCGCTGGGTCTTCTTCGCGAGCGAGGGGCGTCGCGGTGGCCTGGGGCCTGGGCGGCGACGATGAGACGTGGGCGAAGAGGCGCGAGGGGCGACGACCGTAGCAGGGGAGACGTCGCTCGTCGCGACGGAGAGAGAGGGAGAGTGGCGCGGCGGCGTTCGCCGGAGGGGAGGAAGGAGGCGGAGGAAAGAAGTCGAAGGAGGAGGAAGGATTTTGAGAGGAAATTTTTTTGCGTGAATGAAAAATAAATGAGGAGAGAGAGACATTTCTTCTTTTTATACTCCTCCCTTTCCAATCTTATCTATTCCCTTTAATCTTATCCAAGAATTTGGTATTTTCGTTCCCAACTGATACGGTTTAGGGGTCGTTTGGTTCACGAGTGTAACCCCGATTCAGAAATTAATACAGTTTTTAAACTCAATTAATATTTTATTGTATTTTGATTTTTCTCAATAAATTAAACGGATCGAAATCCTTAATTTAATTTGAATAATTAATTTCTCGTAATCCTTATTCGTTTGAAAGAATTCGTTTTCTTTCTTCGAATTTAGGAATTTTATAAAAAGGGTATGTATATTTAAATACACAAATAACACACAAAAATAATTAAATTTAAAAGAAACAAATAAAGAAAATAAAATAAGGCTTCTAATTAAGAAAAAGGGTACAGAACGGGACGGGGTATTACAGTTAATCAATTCTTTGAAGGATAAAATAAATTTTCTAGTCCCTTAACTTTACACAATTTTGGTTTCAATCACTTAACTTTTATACTTTGAAATCAGTCCTTTAAGTGCACAATTATTTTGACTTTGGTCACTAAAACTTGCTATCACAGCTAGCCATACGTAAATTAAATTTTGATTAATTAAAAATAGGAATAATTGATTTTTGATTAATTAAAGGTATAACAAAAATTAAGGTATTAATTTACATTCACAATTTTGAGAAAAAATAACAACCATACATTTAATATAATAAAAAATAAGAATAAAATTTGAATTAATCAATATGCATTTACATATTTGTTGTATGACAAAAATTAAAAATATGAAAAATATGAATCCTATACATCCAAATTGAAATCCATTAAAGTTGAAATACAGTGTTTTGACTTCACCGCATTATATTTCCAATGTTTCTCTTTATATATATACTAGTGTTAGCCCCGCGAAATTTCGCGGGCTTAAAAAAAATTATTTTTAACCAACTTTAATTTTATACTTTTAAGATGAAGATACACTTGTTATATTATAGTCATTAACGCAAAAGCATGTATCGTAGAAATATATTATATTATACATATATAATTTGGGCTACATAGCAATTGAATATGAGCATCATATGATAAGCAAACTTAATTTATCACATAACTATAAATAGTAGATACCGTTCTCATAACACTATATGTATAGCTCCATGAACTATTTGGAACAAAAAACAACATTGCTCACTACAAATATATAAAGATGTATTTTGCTTCTAATCATTATACTAATACCAAAGTATTCACGCACGAAACATTTCCATAAAAAATGCCAAACACACTAAAACGACACAAAACATTCAAAAACAATGTATCCTTACAATATATAAAACTGAATATCAAAATTATCATAGTAGTCCATCACAATCCAATCATTCTAGACATGCTGTTAAAGATCACGCATAGTTTAAAGCTCCATGTAAGAAAGGTGACAAAATAAACAAAAACTAAATCTAGCGCATAAGACGTGGAATAGTAATCGTAAAATACTTCCCATCGTGACTGAACCATATAACATTGTTGCGCCTGATCCTTAACTTTGCCACAACTCCACTCCAATATTTTCCCAAACGAACCATTGAGGGTTTAGACCCTTCCATGATACACCGACACTCATACTTAGTAGTAAATATATCGCCTTTGAAAGTGCTCCTTAGTGCAATCATTCTTGTTTCCGTACCGAAGAGTGCAGTGGCAGCTATTGGTAATTTCTATATTTATCAAAAAAATTAACAAATAAGAATTAAAAAAGGCTGCAAACCGTAATCCGTGGATATAAAGATTGAACAACGATCTTCATCATATGGGGTGACGCAAAAAGTCTCATAGCCATCATACAGAAGAGTAACACAACCAATATTCTGCAGATGGAAACCCTTCAAAAAAGTCTTCCAATCGCAAACAATTTGCCATAGACCATTAGCCAGGTACAACCTGGAATTAACCGTCCTACCAGTAACAGTCTTCAATAAACACGTAGACGGGAAAAAATCGCCAAACTGCCAAGAAAATTCATCCGGCACGACCTGTAGCAAAAAAAAAAAAAACATACAAACTTTCATTGAGCAAAAAATAAAAATATAATAGACTAAAAAGGGCAAATATAACCACAAAACGTACCAGATAATTCTCAAATGGAACGACAATCTCAGCAACATATGCAGCATTCACCAACTCACCTATAAAAAAATAATAAGTACAAATTACTACTAAAAATAAATTTATTTTATTTAAAAAATAGAAAAAGAAAAAACAAACCATGTTGATTGTTAAAAGTGGAATCCGGTCTTATACTCCCAACCTGGCGAATAATACCATCACAACCAAACTTCTTGACAAACAGTACACTCGAAACCGGCAGCGCAGAAAAAAACAAAAATTCACCAGCTCTACACTGAAAATGATTGAGCAAATCACGCCAACTATCCCCACAGAAGCATAGAAAACGATCCTGAACCCACTCAGCCGTCAAAGACCATTGACTTCCAGCATTATCAACAACACGAATCGATCTCCAACCATCACAGGTATAACCATACAACTCAAACCTACCAGGGATTGACTTCACACAGAACAAACAATACATCAAACATAAAATTGTAAAAACCCAAGAAGAAAAATAAAAGGAATGAACAAAAATGATTAGACATTAACCATTAGATGCAGATAATTAACGTCGCCAATAGGCACACACTTAAGATAGAAAGCTTCCTGGTCCAGATTGAAAAATCTCTTTTTCAGTGAAAACAACACATCATAATCAACACGGACATTTGTGTAATACCCCGTTCCGTTTTATACCTTTTATTTTGCGAGAAACCTTATTTTATATTATTATCCTTGTTTCTTTTAATTTTATTAATTTTGTGTGCTACTGTATAATTTAAATATATACCCTAATTCAAATTCCCAAGTTCGAAGAATGAAATCGAACATGTCAAACGGATAAGGGATTTCGAGAAATTAATTATTCAAAGTTTAAAATTATGTTTTCGATCTGTATAATTTATTGAGAATAATTAAAATACATTAAAATATAAATTGAGTTTTAAAACTGTATTAATTCTCAATTCAGAATTAAACTCGTGAACCAAACGACCCCTAAACCGTATCAAGTGGGATCGAAAATATCAGGAATTAAAGAGAATTATTCTCATCCACATATTATTTTCCTCTTAAAATTAATTGATTAATTAAAGTATAATTTCTTTATAAAATAACCTTGCCTTCTACATTTCAGGGGATAACTTTCTTATCCTCAAATTAACACTCAGCTCTCTCTCTCTTAAAAGAAAACAAAATGCGTCTCTCTCCCTCTTCACGCGTCTTCTTCCTCCTTCTCCGATCGGACGACTGTCGCCACGGCCCTAACCGTCGTCGCGCCTCACGCTCTTTCTCTCCTCCTCCTCTCCAGAAACGCTGATCGGCCGCCGCGCCTCCTCTGTTCGATCAAAGCCAAACGCCTCCACCGGGCAGCACCGTCCTCTTTGCCCACCGCTGCTCCTTCCCAGTTGCCGTGCGACGCCGCGTCGCACCGCCGCTAGCCCAGACGATGGCGTCGCGCCACCTCCCGCACGGAGCCAACAGCCGCGGCGCCTCTGCCCTTCGTTCACCACCGCCGACCCCGAAGCTCCACCGATGTCGTCCTACCTCTGAACGCCGCCGTACGACGCCGCCTTCTCCCCATAGCACCGCCGCTCCTTATTTTCCTCCTCCAGTAAGTAATTGAAGAAAACCCCCTTTGAATCCCTATTCTTTGCGTTCAATTCAATTTCACGTAATCCCTTTTTATTTTAATTCCGATGAAGATAATACCTTCCCAAATCGCTGTTGCCGGAGTTTTGGAATCCCGAACTACGCCGTTATGCTGCCGAAATTATCCAAACGAATCATTATACGACGCCGTTAGGCCGCCCGTTTACCTCCTCGAACCGAATCTTGACTCTGTGCTAATCGGAATACGCACAAGGGATCCGACAGTCTGTTAACATATCAATCTCGGGACGTCTCTACAGCGCAAGTTATCATCCGAAAGAATTTCAAGACAGTTTTAACTTAGCTTTAAAGTTAAGAGGTGGGCGATGATCTGTTGATCGATCTGCTTATAATACGTTGTGCTGGTATACTCTGAACTCGACTAAACCAATCTAAAATAACTAATCCAACATAAATGTATCCCTATAATATAAATATTTGAATTACGTGGTATACTTAAATATGATACAATATGTCTATTGTTTTATATCAATCCATCACCATTGCATGATTAAGGGCATTAAGTGAGCATGCACCACCTTAAGTATGAATTATGTGATTTTTCCCATGGTTTGAAATGACAGTTTTATGAGAAAAAGGAAAGTAAGTTACATGATCACTTTATTTAGTGGTAAATGACCACCAGTGATAAATGATCACCAGTAATAAATGATTACCAGTGGTAAATGACCACCAGTGTTTTGGAACACCAGGGATAAATGATCACCAGTGGTATATGACCACCAGTAATACGAAAGAGGATATCATACGGGGGTTGTCTATGAAAATAGTTTGGAGGAGATTCTCAATGTGTTGAAAATAATTTTGGAAGAATAGGCCGTTACTTGAAAATGACTTTGGGCTTCGCCCCTTAATGTGAACCAAATTGTGATATTTGAATTATATGATGTGAAACTTGTTGTGCCCAACTGATTATTATGTGAACTTGTTATTTATATGATTTATGATGTTTGTATTATTATGTCAATTGATTAAATGAATTAAATACTTTATTAGTGAGTATTATTTAATATACTTCAGATTTACCAATCCCATGACGTTGCAAATCACCCATACGTGAGAATTTAAATCTCACGCCCCCTTTTTACAACCCTTGCAGATTATGATTTCGTGGAGCAAAGACAGTAATAGAGATGACACGGAGTTCCCCGCTTGAATAAAATGTTACTGTTAATATTAAGCTTTATATATGTGTGTGAGATATTTATAATAATTATTCTACTCAATCTTCTGCTGCATAAAACCCATCTCTTATCTTATTACCCCTTTTTATATCAAAAATTTTACAGTTCGGATTTTAGTCACAAGTAATACCTCGAATCTGAGATAATTATGTGTTTTAGATTCGGGGCGTTACAGGTGGTATCAGAGCCTTGGTTCAAAACTTTCGGACCTAAAACCAAATCATTGTTTTCATCAAACCAAAATTATTTTTCATTAATTAAAATTTTCTTATCATGTAAGTTTAGATCATTAATTAAATCACTTGAGGGGAAATGTGTCTCCTATTACCGTCTGAAGCTCCTCGAATGTATGTTCTTGTTTTACTATCAAAAGTGCCTATAAGTTTATAAACTTGCAACAAGTTGACTTTCATAACAAAACTCAAATCAAAAGATCGAGAACTCAAAACAACACCTACGTGGTGTGGAAAGAACTACAAAATGCCATTTATATTCAATTAAAATAAAATGTCTTGTGATTTGCATAAATGAATATATTTGTTTAAGTTTATATTTCGTAAATGTTGTTATATGACTATTTGAACTATGTGTTTTAATTGTTTAAATTATGTGCTTTAATTGTTTAATTTATATTTCTGCATAACTAAAATTTTGACTAGAAATTTCCTTTCTATGTTAGAATCCACCTAAGATAGTAGTAGCTCGGTACCTAGAAAACTTATTTTCAGATATGACGTAAGTAGACTGACCTACATAGAAGTCGAGACTTTTATATAATATATATATATATATATATATATATATATGTGTTATGAAATTGCTTTTTGGCAATGCGTGTTACTTGCTATATATTAACTGTTATATTTTATCCAATTATCGATAAATAACATGTCACTGGTTTCTATTATACGGTGTGTATGTAATCACTGTACCATTTTGCGGCCTCAGTGCGTTGCGGTGAACTACATACTCACATGTATCTCAGTACTAGCGTTGTGTTGATTACGTAATTCGATTATGTTTTTATAATTTTTCATACCTATATGACGTAGCAATATTATTCTTTTCGCTTCAGAACCTCCAATAGAATGACAATTAGATGAACACCACGTACTAGGTGATACATGACCATTAAATGAAAAAAAAAATTTGGGACCAAATTCCGAAAGTTGAAATAGTTAGGAAATTCTACCATACTCTGCATACCCTAATACGATTTCAAGTTTTACCACCCTTTGTGTTAGTTCAATAACTTTGACATGTAGAGGAAGAAACCACATGAAGATGAACGTATGAGTTTTAGTCGAGCAATACCTAGAAGCTGAATTTCGAGGACGAAATTCCTGTTAAGGGGGTGAGGATGTAATACCCCGTCCCGTTTTATACCTTTTATTTTGCGAGAAACCTTATTTTATATTATTATCCTTGTTTCTTTTAATTTTATTAATTTTGTGTGCTACTGTGTAATTTAAATATATACCCTAATTCAAATTCCCAAGTTCGAAGAAAGAAATCGAACATTTCAAACGGATAAGGGATTTCGAGAAATTAATTATTCAAAGTTTAAAATTATGTTTTCGATCTGTATAATTTATTGAGAATAATTAAAATACATTAAAATATAAATTGAGTTTTAAAACTGTATTAATTCTCAATTCAGAATTAAACTCGTGAACCAAACGACCCCTAAACCGTATCAAGTGGGATCGAAAATATCAGGAATTAAAGAGAATTATTCTCATCCACATATTATTTTCCTCTTAAAATTAACTAGTGATCGTCCTACCCGTGCTTCGCACGGGCGGAATTTGTTACAATTTTTTAACCATGATTGATGGTCCGTTTTCGAAGGGCAAAATGGAAATTCAGGAGCAAACTTTTTTTTTTTTAAACCTTTCCTCAGGGAGTTCAGCAAGAGTGGAAAGTTCTCAAGTCACTGCATTGCTAAGAGGCTGAGCTACCAAGTCAGTGAGAAGACTTGAAGGCTCATGCTCTTAGCAACACAGTGACTCGAGAGGTTACACTTCGAGTCACTGCATTACTCAGAGGCTGAGTTACCAAGTCAGTAGGAACTTAGAAACTCTTACTCTGAATAACTCAGTGACTCGAGATGTTACACTTCAAGTCACTGCTCTGCTTAGAGGCTGAGCTACCAAGTCAGTGTGAAGGCTTGGAGGCTCATGCTCTAAGCAAGGCAGTGACTCGAGATACTGAACTCTCGAGTGCGTTGCCTGAACTGGTCAGTGAGAAGAATTCTCCCTGACCTAAATACTTAACCAAAGTTTTCTTTTAACAATGCTCTTAGTGAGCAGATTTTCTCAACACTTTAGAAAGTACATTAAACAATAAAAACGCTCAGTTTAACGTGGTTCAGATACTCAAGCTCCTACGTCCACGGCCTGATTTAACAGGAAATCCACTCAAGGGACTCTTGTTTTTAACGTGCCAAGGTGCACAAAACACTGGACTCACGCCACTCCCTGGGCTACCCCTCCTCACTAACTGACTGACAACTTACTCCCAACAAACCTAACAAGAGGGTTTTGGTTTCGATTTGCTTTCTCCAACTATGTGAGGTTTTCCTTTACAATGTGTTAGCCTCCAGCTAGGATTAGGAAAACCTCTCTAAGCTATGAGTTACAAGCTGAACACTCATTTGTGTATATCTATAAACTCTAAAGTTCAGTGTACAAGATGTGAATCGTGCCTCCTTATAACTCTCAATATCAAGCACTAAACACTCACACCTTCACAGCTCGTAGGTGTTGATTTTTCTTACTTCACACACTTGAAACAGAGATATGAGCTTGTATTTATAGTGTGAATTCAAATGTAACCGTTGGAGGAAATTACATTTGAATCCATACAATTAATGGTTTCAACTACTTTTCTTGGAATACGGCCTTGTCAGTGTCAGAGTTGCTGCCTCGTGCTGATTGGTCCACATGGACTGCATCCAACAGATCTTTGACTCAGTGGGTTGACCAAGATCCACTGACTTTAGGTAGCTTCCTCCTTCACTGACTTGATGATCTTCAGTGGACTGAACGTCTTCATGTTTGGTTGTCCTTCAGAGACTCTTTGAAGATCATTCCAAGAAGTTTGTCATAAGGCTGAATGACAAACTTCCCTGACCATAGTAGCCTGACTCCTTCAGGGCCTACTTGGTGCAGCACTGATCCTCCTGATCTTGCTCTTCACTGAGTGGTCCACCTGACTTAGCTTAGATCAGTCTGGTTTACACTCAGTGGGACATCCTTCAGGCTTCTCTTCTGGTTCAGGTCTCTGACTTGGCTTCAGTCTATTCTTCTAGATGTCAACTTGATTTCCTCAGGCTTTGTTGCTGAGTTCCCCCTCAACTGAGTTCTTCTCAACTGACAGCCTATTCTACTGAGACATAACCTAGCCTGACCTGAAACTAAAGATACAATCCTGACTGCTTTCAAACCTATTACATGTTGTTTTGGAAAATCATCAAAACTAAAACCATATCCCAACAATGATAATACCTTATTTTTAGTTATAAAACTTAAAAGTAACTTTTTTTTAATGAAACAAATTAACATAAACTTTTTCTTTATCCAAGATCAAATATACTTCTAATGAAATTTGTTATGTTACCGATTAAATATTCAATAATTTAAAACAATTTCTTGATTAACTTAAGATGATGTATTTTCTTATATAAATCATAACTGATATAGAACATAACAAATTAACATTTTAATAGATACGGTTGTTAGTATGCATTGTCCAATATAGTGAGACAATTATACATAAATTCAGCATATAATTAAAATTACTTTAAACACTAAGCCACAATTTAATATATATTTTTTAAAAATACTCTCTCCGTCTCTTTTGAACCATCATTTTTATCCAAAACAATGTCCTTTTCTAATTGACAATTCATTAATATAAATCCATTTTTACCTACTTTTTTCAACAATGCCTCTAATATATCATGAAGATGACGATCATTTTGTAATAAATAGGAATTTTAAATAGATATGTAAAAGTCTTATGATGTCCTAATTAAAAAAAATTGGTTTGTCTAAATGGATGAAATGAGACAGATTATAAAGGATGATATGAGTAACTATTTTCTTATAATAAAAAGTAAAAGTAAGTCTTGCATGAGACTGTCTCATCCCATGAGACAATGGGATGGGGTATAACTTGGTTGTTGATACATTAACAATTTGCTATGGATGGATGTTAATTTGTATTGTCTCATGCTATAAGACGGTCCCATATAAAGTTTTACAAAAAGTAAACACAAAATGAATTACAATATATATTGTCTCCCACATTCAAAGTTCAATGTTAGACCAAATTATTTAAGGTAGATCAATTCTTTACTCTTCTATACTGTAAGTTGAAGAACATCATACTCCTTGTTCCACCATCACTTTGCATCTCATCACCGACCTAAACCAATAAAGAAATTAACAAAGCCATTGACAACCAAAGCCAAAAGTCACCACCTGGAATTCCCCCATATAAAAAAACTTCATTAGATTTCAAAAGCAGTTGAAATCAGAATTTCATGCAGAGCAAATTTCTTTACGAAACTTAAGGTACTTTTCAGACATTTAAATTAATTTATATTTTTGTGCTTCAATTTTTTTTGAAATCCTAATCATTTTTAGGTTAGACCCAAAAAGAGGATCATCTTCTAACTGGTGAAAGATCAATGGATTATGAAAGGATTACAAAGGCATTGGTCTAATTCCATCCAAAATTTCGGTTGCATGTTGGATTCCAGGTGATTTAATCGCTTATTATTTGATCTACGAAATATAAATTTCATTTTATTCCTAATTATATTATAATTCTTCAAAAACTTTAACAATTCTTCCCAATTGCATAATAGATCAATTGGATAAATAATGAAATCGATCAGGATTCGAAGAAACTCACTGAAGTATAAAGTTTGACACATTAGACTGTTTAATACTTTGGTGTACTTTTGCTGCATGTCGAAGATAAGGTGATCTGACCACTTTAGAAACCATATGTTGTTAATTTACTGGTACCACATAAATTTTCCAAAGGTAAATATAGTTTTGATTTAATCTGATTTCAATTTTATTTAATTAACTCCTTAAACATTCATCTCAGTGGCAGAGTTGACGGATTTGAAACGAATGTCAGATTTCATACAGAATGGTAACAACTATTCTTTTAGGACATGAACAAATACTAAAACATACTATGAAGGTATAAAATTCTTTGCATTTTCATTTGATTAAGTAATACACAATTATTAATTTTAAATGAAAAAATAGAATATTTGGTAATAATATATTACACTGAAACAACGGTCAACATATATAAAAGGACTGTTAACAGAACACTACAACTTCCATAGTAGATAATGACATTCAGGTAATTTTACATTGTTTATTCTATTTTGATAAATCTTGATGGTAGTGATAATATCAAGATAATTTTATAGTATTTCTTGTATGTGATGAATTATCAATAGTCAGTATTAAGGATGGTAGTCTATGAAAATAAACATTAATACTGTTATTAAAAAATGATTGACACTATAAATAAAGTTATAATAACCATAACACTCCAGAAGCATTAATCCAGACTCAACACCTTATGGAAATATCCTTGAAAGATAATAAAACAAAAATATGGGAAGAATCATTTTATTCATTGGGCTCCTTGTATAAATAAACTTTATCAGATATTTTCAAAAAAATGCTCAATGCCACACATTTCCAATTGTCACATAGATGCATAAAAACAGAATGCCCACCAAGAGATTCTATCAAACGATGATCATAACTAACATTAAAATTCTCCATTGATTGCGTTCTTCAATTGAATAGTAAGACTAATAGATCCAAAACCATTAACTGCATTCCTTGGAAGATTCCGAAGTAGAATGAATAATATATTAAAATTAGAAATATACACAATTTTTTAAAAATATGTAAATAAAGTTTCTATAAAATAAATTTTATTGAAAAAAAAAAGATATAAAATATAATCAATACGTACCAAATATATATAAACTCAGAATGATTGCAATCCACCAAAACTTGAGAATAATAATTTTTAGAAAAAATAACCGAAAAAGAACAATGTTGTGTTATGTAAAATATAAAAGAACATTAAAAAAATATGTATATCAAACAAAGACAACGTAAAAATATAAAATTACCGTGATTAATATAGCGAGACCATGTAGCAACTTCGTAGTTATTGTCTAAAAAACCTGACATTAAATGTTTGAACACCATTATATAATAAAGTGAAATATTTAACTTTATCATAACAATGGAATTCATCATGCCAATTTTTTTTACTTTCAACTGAAGTCCATTATCCTTCACTGTGTATGTACTCATATACTGGTTTTCAAATGTAGTTCTAAAAAAGAAACACTTCGGAAGTGTATTTTTATATAATTGAACAAATGTTCTTGGGATAAGCTAATAAAAAAAATTAGTCCAGACCAAGAAAAGACATCGAATGCACTATAACAATTATATTTACATATTGCTCAGAGCATTCAACAACAAATTCAAGAATAATCTTGTACAACTTGACAACACCTGTTATGAAATGAACAAAAAAAAAAAAAAAAAAAGAATTAAAATAATTTTGTATAAATATTTAACAAAAATAAATTAAATAACATACATAATAACTTTATTTTTAAATACATTTATAACTGGGTATTTTAGTAGACATTCACCTATCTTTTCATACAAAAATCCATCTGAACCATTGATATTGTGAAGGAAAAAGAACCTCCATGGTCTTCTTCCAAAAATAATAGGTCACCAACATGAATATCAAAATAATTTTTAAAACCGAAATCAACTTTAAACTATAAATACATATAAAAAAAAACATACTCATGCAACCTGGTAGAGATATGCTATGTTTGAACTAATCCTTATATGAAACGACAGTTGACTGGAAAGGATACAATACATAACAATCTATAAACTCTACATATAAAAAATAATTTGGACTTTGAAATTTTTTTTACACATTTGCCCTGAAAAAAAAGGGTAAATAATATAAAGTCAATTAACAAATATAAATGAATATTTTGAAATCATATCATATCAAATAAATGATAAACAGAATAGTTCAATTTCAATCAAAGAGATTATATCTTAGTCTTACATATGTACATTACCTTACATATTGTTATATATTATAATAAATAAATCTATAATTCGTAATATATTTTTTAGTTGAAAAATTAAATTATCATGTCCATACCTATATAAAGATGTTGCTGCAATTTATTCCACACTACTTGAATGAGTACTACAACCGACCAAAATATGGTAGATCTCAACTCTGGGAAAAGATTTGTAACAATAATGCCTACAATAGTGAGAATTGCACGGTTTAAAGAAAATAAAATCTGAAGGAATCAAAGATACACTTAAACAATGAGTTGAACAATCTTTAATAATAATGGACCAAAAAATATTTCCGTTAAAAAATATTGCCATAAAACCTACTCACACTGATTAATTAACATATGCACATTGTCAATAACGTAAAAGTCCAATAATTAACATGAAGAAGATTATTAACCACCAAACCTTATTACAAATAATATATCTATAAATATAAAGACAAAGTTCAAATAATTCTAAGAAAATCAAATCTTGTCCAACTTCAAAATAACAGACTTCAACTTATTTAAAGAATCATAGCAAGAGGCTCATCGACAAAAGATCTTCTCAATCCAATTTCATTTTCATAACAATGAACGTCATCTTCATCAAAAAGTACACCGTTGACAGGAGAAATAGAATGACCATCCTTTTATAATATAATATAACGTAGTCAATGAAAGTCGTACGAACAATCAAAAAATAAAATTGTCATAATGAATACATAGTTAATTAATATAAAAAAAATGTTGTTCACCTTTGAAATTTGAGAATCATCAGCAGATACATCGTTGATCACCTGCGGAAAAAAAGGATTTAATAGTTATTTAATAATACAAAAGTACATTGGAACTATAATAAACTGTAAAACTAAAATACCCGATAGACAACATTAGAAGATAAATATCAACTGATCATATATGAATCCATATATATTTTGACGATATTAAATATTTCACTCTGATGTGAAATGTCATCTGGTTTAATTTGTATTCTAAATAACAGCGTACACTCAATAAGATCTTAAATCTAAAAAAAACATAAGAACCATCTTCCTGCATTTATTTATGTAGAAAATATAATTAAATAAATATTACTTAATAAAAACATAGACATTACTGGACAATAAACTGATACAACAAAGTATTAGATCAAGAAAAAAATAAAATGCCATAACAATCTAACAAAACATAAATAAAAAAACGTTGACTCATTCCAAAATTTATTAAGATAAAAAACATACCCTACAATCATTCTGCAATAACTGGTATGCACTCATTTGTATGAGTTCAAAGCAAATATTATCTAACAAATTAAGATAAATAGTGCATGTGCCATCCACAACTATGACCTTCAATATTATCATTATGACACAACATTATCTTCAAGCCCACTCGACTGGTAATACTCAAGATTGCGACAACAATTGACCATGGCTATTTTTTTTTTTAGAAATACTCCAACCATAGAAAATTATTAACCTTAACTTTTGTTTATTGACATATCATATGAAAAATTAGCGGCATCTGTTTAGGTGTAAATTTGAATGACAAATCTATGAGTTAGTGACAATTTAGGTATCAATGCTAGTTCACCAGTGCTGCTACCAATAAGATTCTTAACCTCAATTACACTGTCACTCAACCTAATGATAATTAACCTATAAATGAAAAATAATGTAATAAACTTTAATTTGTAAAAAAAGATAAAAGTTAGTGATTAATAAATTTCAAAATGAATATATGATAATAAACTAAGTTGGAACAATTACAGAATTCTCTTAAATTATCTATATTTCTCTACAACATAACCAGTGTTTCAACATGGTTAGGCACACCAGAGAACTTTAATGTGTTGAAAAATTTGGGAGTATGCATGACAGCAAGAACTTTAAAATTAATTTAAACCGGGTCTGCAAACACTATCAGAATATTTAAGTGATTTATTTTCATTTAACCAAAGCACGTAGTCGTTTGTAAATCTAACATAATCAAGTGTCGGTGCAAGGATAACTCCTGCAGAAATTCGTGATAAATATAATCAACAATAGTAGCAATAGAATCATCAATATTACCAATAGAGCTGGTGAAGTGAGTATGCTTGACTAGTTTTGAAATTAAATAAGATTGGTGGTTATTGGTTAGTATATCTAGGGATGTGAAGGTAAGTATTTATGTTAGATTAATTAAAATCTTATAGTAGGTGTAGTTAATAAAAAATATAAAATGAGGTGGTGAATTTAGAGGTGGATGAACCGAGTAAAATAGTGATATAGATAGTTGTGCTCTATAATTGTTCTTGCTTTATCATTATAATAAAGCGAAAAAGCTCAACTTCATAATTTTTAACTATGCAACATAATACATTATTTTAATATAAAAACTATCCAATTAATCATATACTCCCTCCGTCCACGAGTAAGTTTCCCACTTCTTTTTGTTGAATGGTTTAAGAAAGTGTATTTATTTATTAATATATGGTGGGCCACATGTTGACTTTTGGGATAAAATAATGAATAGTGTTGAAAAGTAAATTGAATGAGTGACATTTTTGGTAATATTGTGTGAGTTTGAAGGTTAAAGTTTATAAATAGTAGAGTGTTGCTTTTTCCATTTATGGAATGAGAAACTTACTTGTGGACGGCCCGAAAAGGAAAGTGGGAAGTTTACTCATGGACGGAGGGAGTATTTGTTAATTTTTTCAATCAATTTTGGGTTGGAAATAAAATATATTACAATCAACCTTAAAAAAGTAATTAGATATATGTTCAGTGTGAAGTTTGTTTATACATAAATCACTTTTCACTATTTTTTAGTAGAACGACTTACACCCTTTAGTGAAAACAATTAATGCGCTTTAATGAACAACTCATATCCTTCAACTTATACTCTTTACTGAAAAAATGTGTACTCTTCATAACTAATATTACCTTCGTTTCAGATCAATTTTTCACACTCACGATAAATAAAAAAAAAATTATTTTTCTTATCGGTAAAATTGTGACTCGAACTCATGACCTTTGGGTCATAGGTAGTGGGACTCTAACCACTCTATTAAAGTGATAAAGTAAGTGCATTGGTCAAATTAACTTTATTTTTGTTGTTGTGACTTGTTAATTAATGTGTAGAAAAAAGTAATGATATAAAATGTAAATAAATGAGAATTTTGATGGTAAAGGTTGTGAGAACACTTTTATTTTTTTTTGATGTGAAAACTAATTTGGGACAACACAAAAAGGAGAGTGTAAAAATTGATCTGGGATGAAGGGATTACTCTTTAGTGAAAATAAATAATTTCTTTTAGGCTACGTTGTTTCGAGATTTGAGTAAAAATAAAAAATAAAACTCCATAAAAACTTAAATGTTGCACTAAATATAAAATTATATCTAATTGTTTTATAAAAATCAAATTTAAAATCAATCTGTGAGATAAATGTTTGAATTTTTTTTAAATAAATTTTTATTTGATTTGAAAATATTTATATTTGTTTTAATTTGAAAAAAAAGGTTTGGTTGTTTGATTTTATTAAGATGAGAGTATATTTGACCCCAACTAAAAAAAAAAAAAGGAGTTTAAATGTACAAATTAAGTAGTTGAGTGACTTATTTAATCTAATAGATATATTTGACTTTTTTCCATTTGAGGTGCAAACATTTTGGCCTTTCGGGGTGGTAAAATACATCTAGCAAATTAGATATTCAAAATATTTATTATTAATGTTGCTTCATTAAAATTATTATTTATATGACTTGTAATAATCTATTTTATTTAAAAAATTAATATAATTATAACATTTAAAATAAATGGTTCATGTTTGACAATAATGAATAAAAAATTAATGAGACAATTATTATTATGTATTTAAGAGTTTACTCACTAATCTTGTATTTAATATTTTCTTTCACATATAACTGATAATTATCAAGATATAATTATAATTAATCTATGAACAAAATTTTAGCCTAAACATATTAGTAAACATATTTTAGAATATATGTCACTATTTAAGAACCAATCAATAATTAATAAAAATTAAGTAAATTGAGCATAGATTGAGAGATTTAAATTGATAACAAATTTTGTTATGGTCAAATGCATTATGTGGAAATAAAATCAGTTTGTAATTAAATGTACAAATGTAGCACCAATTTAAATCACACACAAATTTGTAATTAGTATTCTTATGTATTAATTGGATTACAGAAAATCACGCCTAAAGATTTTATGAATAAAGGATTTGCATATGTCGATAAAAAAATTGTAAATTCATTAAACTAAGTACATTAACAAACAATAGATATTGTTAATCAAATAATTAGATTGCTACTACAATGACACTTTTTTATTGATTATTTGTAAAATGAATAAATAGGATGACATTAATATTGAGTGCCCAATTGAATAAAAAGTACACCTTAATTTCCTTGAAGATTAATGTAAAAAATATTATTTCTTAAATGTTAATGATAGATTATTTAATTAGTTTCTTCTTTTATATATTGGTTTTGATCTATTTAATTATATCTGAAATAACATAAATATTTAATATTTGAGTATTTTTAATTTGTTATCCACACACACACACACACATATATATATAATAATTGGTTGTTATATTTATAAAAGCTTTAATATTAATTCATAAAATATGTGGAGAACACACTTTGTATGGGTTGGGAGCAAAAAAAAAAATGGATGAATGTACGTGCAAACTTGGTTTTTTCTTTAGTAATATAAAAAAAATCTTAATAAATTTATGGTCAAACTTTAGAATATATATTTTAATTAATTTAGTTATCAAAGCCAAGAATTTATGGCCAAACTCTAAATTGCAGATTTTTTTAATCAAATTCGTAATATATATTTTAAATAATTTTTGTTGAATATTTTTTAGAAATCTCTTTTGAATTATTTGTAAATGTAATTCATAGTTCATTCCTTTATAAAGATTTCTCTTATTAATTTGATCGTTAGTATTTTTCATTTAATTAGCTCCAAAGCTTAAAAAAAATTTATAGATAATATAATTAAATTATCTCTTGTTATTCTTGCACATGCTAAGTATGTAAGGTAAGCATTACTCGCGCGGTTGATCATATTAGTATATAATACATAAAATTTACAAAAAGTGACGGAAATGATAAATAAGATATGATGATTAAACGATTAATGTAAAAAAAATGAATGCTCCAATGATTAATATAATTAAAATTAAACTTAGAGAATTATAAGAATGTTAAATAAAAGAATATAGCACTCGTTCATGAAAAGATCTTCAAATTTCAAAAATATTATATTCGTGTCTTGAAAAATTCTTGAAAATCTCTAATTAATTTTGAAATTCTTCAAACTTCAAGTGGTCGAGGAAGTCCGACAGACTGGTGAAGATGGAGACGGAGATGGATCCATGGAAGATCACGATGAGTACGGAGGCCACCATGTTCGTGTCGTAAAATTTTCCGGTGGAAGTCATGACACTGAAGCATAGACATAACCAAAAATATGCGGGTGATCATTATGATCTGTTGGAGGATGAGGATAAGGCCGTGTAAACTGTTAATGGTCTTATGAAGAGATTAAGGTTGTATTGTGGGAAGAATGCAAGGTTGAAAGAGAAGATGAGATGAATTGTGAATGGTGATGACATGTGATTAAATAGAAGGCTGAAGAGAAATGTACCCTAAATTTCAGCAATTTTTACCAAATATGAGAATGTGAGAATAAATATATAGCCAATCATACCATAAAATCAACAAAATAAATTGAATGGTCAAGATTTAATATAGAAAATGATCTAATGGTCCACAATCTCTCCCTCCAAAACTATTTAAGGAATTCATTTTGCTATTATATATTTATGATTGATTAATTAAAGTATAATTTCTTTATAAAATAACCTTGCCTTCTACATTTCAGGGGATAACTTTCTTATCCTCAAATTAACTCTCAGCTCTCTCTCTTAAAAGAAAACAAAACGCGTCTCTCTCCCTCTTCACGCGTCTTTTTCCTCCTTCTCCGATCGGACGACCGCCGCCACGGCCCTAACCGTCGTCGCGCCTCACACTCTTTCTCTCCTCCTCCTCTCTAGAAACGTCGATCGGCTGCCGCGCCTCCTCTGTTCGATCAAAGCCGAACGCCTCCGCCGGGCAGCGCCGTCCTCTTCGCCCACCGCTGCACCCCCCCAGTCGCCGTGCGACGCCAAATCGCACCGCCGCTAGCCCAGACAATGGCGTCGCGCCGCCTCCCGCACGGAGCCAACAGCCGCGGCGCCTCTGCCCTTCTTTCACCACCGCCGACCCCGAAGCTCCACCGACGTCGTCCTACCTCTGAACGCCGCCGTGCGACGCCGCCTTCTCCCCAAAGCACCGCCACTCCTTATTTTCCTCCTCCAGTAAGTAATTGAAGAAAACCCCCTTTGAATCCCTATTCTTTGCGTTCAATTCAATTTCACGTAATCCCTTTTTGTTTTAATTTCGATGAAGATAATACCTTCCCAAATTGTTGTTGCCGGAGTTTTGGAATCCCGAACTACGCCGTTATGCTGCCGAAATTATCCGAACGAATCATTATACGACGCCGTTAGGCCGCCCATTTACCTCCTCGAACCGGAGCTTGACTCTGTGCTAATCGGAATACGCACGAGGGATCCAACAGTCTGTTAACATATCAATCTCGGGACGTCTCTACAGCGCAAGTTATCATCCGAAAGAATTTCAAGACAGTTGTAACTTAGCTTTAAAGTTAGGGAAAATACACTTTTTTGTCCTTTAAGTTTGGTCAATTTTGTTTTTCGTCCTCTAACTTTTGACTTTATTTTTTAGTCCTATAACTTTTAAAAAGTTAACATTTTCGTCCTAAAACCGATAATTTTTTAGTCCTAAAATTAACATTTTAGTCCGATAACTTATGTTTTAGGACGAAAACGTTAATTTTTTGAAAGTTATCGGACTAAAAAATAAAGTCAAAAGTTAGAGGACGAAAAACAAAATTGACCAAACTTAAAGGACAAAAAAACCAATTTTCCCTTAAAGTTAAGAGGTGGGTGATGATCTGTTGATCGATCTGCTTATAATACGTTGTGCTGGTATACTCTGAACTCGACTAAACCAATCTAAAACAACTAATCCAACATAAATGTATCCCTATAATATAAATATTTGAATTACGTGGTATACTTATATATGATACAATATGTCTATTGTTTTATATCAATCCATCACCATTGCATGATTAAGGGCATTAAGTGAGCATGAACCAACTTAAGTATGAATTATGTGATTTTTCCCATGGTTTGAAATGACAGCTTTATGAGAAAAAGGAAAGTAAGTTACATGATCACTTTATTTAGTGGTAAATGACCACCAGTGGTAAATGACCACCAGTGATAAATGATCACCAGTAATAAATGATTACCAGTGGTAAATGACCACCAGTGTTTTGGAACACCAGGGATAAATAATCACCAGTGGTACATGACCACCAGTAATACGAAAGAGGATATCATACGGGGGTTGTCTATGAAAATAGTTTGGAGGAGATTCTCAATGTGTTGAAAATAATTTTGGCAGAATAGGCCGTTACTTGAAAATGACTTTGGGCTTCGCCCCTTAATGTGAACCAAATTGTGATATTTGAATTATATGATGTGAAACTTGTTGTGCCCAACTGATTATTATGTGAACTTGTTATTTATATGATTTATGATGTTCGTATTATTATGTCAATTGATTAAATAAATTAAATACTTTATTAATGAGTATAATTTAACATACTTCGGATTTACCAATCCCATGACGTTGCAAATCACCCATATGTGAGAATTTAATTCTCACGCCCCCTTTTACAACCCTTGCAGATTATGATTTCGTGGAGCAAGGACAATAATAGAGACGACACGGAGTTCCCCGCTTGAATAAAATGTTACTGTTAATATTAAGCTTTATATATGTGTGTGAGATATTTATAATAATTATTCTACTCAATCTTCCGCTGCATAAAACCCATCTCTTATCTTATTACCCCTTTTTATATCAAAAATTTTACAGTTCGGATTTTAGTCACAAGTAATACCTCGAATCTGAGATAATTATGTGTTTTGGATTCGGGGCGTTACAATTTGGCTCTGAATGCAACGAAAATCAGGGGAGAAAAAAAATTAATGACAAAAAAAAAAAAATATCGTCCAAAAAATCACATCAGGAACGCATAAAAGAACAATAAAAATACCTGCAACACGTCCCATTGAATTAGAAAACCTACGATATCAAAATAAAATAAAATAATAAGGTCAAGTAAAGCCAAACATTCACTACGTGCAATTATAACCATGTAATTAATCCATGTTGCGTAAATATTTATGCACACTAATAAACACAAATTTATATGTGCATCGTAACTATAGTAATGATACCTAAGCACACTTACAATTATATAAATAATTATTTAAAATAATAGTGGATATCCTGTTTATATGTTATTATTACATTTGCAATGGGTATATAACTTTGTGCTCACTGATTGTTACATGATCATTTAATTCATATCCATTTTATGTATTACTTTTATTATATGTATATATGTGACCTCTTGTTTAATAGTTAGGCGTAGGGATGGTAATTTGACCCGCCCCACAGCTGACCCGCCCTGCCCCGACCTGTGACCCGCAGCGGGGCGGGGCGGGTATGGATATTACTTCTACCCCGCCCCGCTCTGCCCCGCCCCGTTCTGACCCGTATATATTATAAATTTTATAAGTATATATTATATTTTATTTATGATATACATATAAAATATAAAATATCATTATATTTTTTCATATTTATTAGTTTTATATAATATAAATGATATGATTCAACTTTAAAAGTATTATATTTTTCATATTTATTAGTATTTATTTGTATTATGTTAAATATTTTAAAGCATATTGTGTATCATTATCATGAAAGTAAATTATTATGACCCGAGTGGGTCGTCCCGCGCCCCCCCCCCCTGCGCCCTGCAGTGGATAGCTCTGCCCTGCCCCGCACAAGGGACGGGGCGGGCATGGATTTTCAAGTACCCGCCCCGCCCTGCCCCATTGCCATCCCTAGTTAGGCGTTTAAATCTTACTCTACTAATTATGATAGTGAACGATCATATATACCTCAATACATGTAGGAAATGGATGAAACTCAAGAGAATAATAAATGCAATACTTTTTTCTCATTTATTTGTTATAAACCACATTACATGCGTGGCGGTGGTGGAAGACTTCTACCTATAAGCCAACTTTTTATTTTAAATAAATGGCGCCGTAGGCTATAAGCCAACCATACTTAAAGAAAAAGAAAATTCTAGGATTTTATTAAGAGAAAATGGGGCATAAAGAAAAGATAACCACTAAACCCTAAAACCTACCTCTAACTTTATCAATAATTTTACTTAAATTATATTCAGCCCCCTTAAAAATAACCACTTTTTTCCATTTCTATAAGCGTCAAACTATACAAATTTCCCTACCAAATTTGTCCCAGTGGCAACCACAAAAAGATAAGACTAAAAAAGTACTAATTATACATGCAACCACATAGTACACATATAAAAAATTAACCAATGCATGTAAGTTTTTATCGCACGAAAAACATACCTTCAAAAAATGAATGGCAGCCCAAGAAACTGGATGATAGTGATCAATGGTATATGAGTATGCATATAAACTATGTAGATGGGCATCAATATACACATTAAACATACAAATAAACTCATTAGGAATGACCATTATTAGTATTAATTGTGAATACCTATTATTAATTTTTAATAAATCACCCGAACTAATTATAGGACCAAGATTATTCATTGTCCATAATATAATTGCTCAGTAAATAAATGTCTGACACACATTTGCAAGAATTTTTGAAAAAAAAAATCCCTTCATTTCATTTGTACATATTGCGAAATAAATATATCATTAGGATGACAGTGATCAATGATATAGGAGTATGCGTATAAACTATGTAGATGGGCATCAATGTACACATTAAACATACAAATGAACTTATTAGGAATGACCATTATTAGTATTAATTGTGAATAACTATTATTAATTTTTAATAAATCACCCGAACTAATTATAGGACCAAGATTATTCAATGTCCATAATATAATTGCTCAGTAAATAAATGTATCACACACATGTGCAAGGATTTTTGGAAAATATTAATCCCTTTATTTCATTTGTACATTTTATCCAAAATAAAGGAAAAGAATCAAACTACCTAAGAAATAAACTTTAGAATGTCCTCATTTTTTCACTTGAATGTCCTCATTTTTTCACTTGAATGGTGTAAATACACAGATTCAACAACTTGTTATAAAGAAGAAAAATGCTATAGATGATTTGGACTAATTTTTTTCAGCACTATCCTTCTTCTACTTCAATCTAATACGCCCTTCTTCTCCTCAAATCTCCTGGGTGAATTCAACTCAATAGTAAAAGTGTACATACAATTGAACCATTAGAATAATTTATCATTTATTAAATGTAGTACAACAAAGTACCATAAGTATAAACGTATATAAGAATAAATACAGGACTATTATGGCTAAATCAAAAGTTAATTAATATCAAATTCCATCATTTTGCCAACTTGTCAACTAAGCTTAAATTTTCACACTTAAATTAAACTACTTCAGAAAATATTAGTAACACGCATTTGGATAAATTTTACACGAAAGAAGTCATTTTTTTCCCAATTACTTATATTTTTTTTTACTTAGACAAAGCCACCTCAATTTAAAGTTTCGATTAATAAAAGTATTTCGCAAGACGTAACAATAGAATAGATATATTTTCTGATGATGTGGTTTAATAATAATTTGTAAAATTATTCATAAATCCAAAATACAGGACCAAGATAACAATATTACAACTTATTCAAATTCCAACGGGAACACATTATAAACTAATAGGAGGTAAAATCGACAATCTTGATAGAATACAATTCTTTCATATATTTAATCCCTCGGTACGCAGCATCATTCTCGGCCTCATCTGGAGAACCCCAGATTTCACCACGTATGCAAAAAACACCACTGGAACTATGAAGATAGACTACCGATTGGAATATTGGAAAACGCTCAATACTTATATCTTCAGTCTCATATGCAGTACATAAGTATCCCAACTGTACAGCCAAATCATGAAGGATTACCCTGAAGTTAACATAAAAAAGATGCCCTTCCATAACAAATGCAGAAAAAAAAGGACTATAGTTGAATAAATCCACACAAAATGACATAGCACTGTGGTCCTTATAATAACTTTCGAGTACATGCAAACGAAGTGGGCACATAACATACCGATTAATAGATATGATTTTTAAATAACTCCCAACATTAAAATTTTGAAGACATTATTAATAATAATGTAAAGGATTTTAAAGCCACCATTAACAATAATTTTATAACACTAATGTATGTTTCAATCTAATACTATCATTTATTCTATTAAGAGTGTAAATTTAATATCATGTAATCCGATTATTTAACTAAATAATAGATTAATTAAGCACACTTACACCCTAGGAAGTGAGAACTTAAATCCATTCCATAATTTTAGGATTCATGGAAAGTTAACATGGAGTGATTAAATCTATTCCACCTTTTTACGCAGCAGCAGGAAATCAATGATTAAAATCAATCATCCCCTCAATCTTAGAACACTCCAATTCAAATTTGAATACACACCTATCAATATTACCAAAAATATTTCCAGTTCTTTGCGTCATCCTCCAAATAAACCCCAATTAATATACCAAAAAAAAAGGAAATATGTAATTAATAGAATTTAAAAATCACGTAATCTGCGGTCAAAGTTGGAATCATTTAATCCGATAGATTGACTCAATAAAATATTCATCTAACGCTTAATCCGATTAATTAGCGCAATGACCGCTTTATAATTAAAAAAAATTTGTAACGCATGCTTCACTATTTGGATACTTAAAATATTTAAAATGATTACAAATATATAGAGATAATCAACTAATTCCATTAATCTCGGTCAAACTTGGTATCCTATAATCCGCTGGATTAGCCAATCAACCGTTAAAATAACAATGTTATTCCATTAATAAAATATTTATTTACAAATCACGTAATCCACGTTCAAAGCTGGTATCATTTAATCCGCCAGATTGACCTAAACTCCCGTTCAATTAACAACCGTTTTTTTAAATATGCCTATCTCCTATCAATATATCCATGCAACGCATGATGAAATATGGAACTACTTAATTATTTAAAATGATTCCAAACAAACCAAGTAAAAAATATACCTAAAATATATTAAAATAATTAATAGAATTCCCTAATCTTTTCACCAAAATTAGTATGAAATTAAAATATATTTACATATGCTAACATTTTTTTTTAAAATCCATTATGAACAATATTTTATAACCTTAATTTATAATTTAGTTAAGCAACATCATTTTCGTACTTTAATACTTTTAATATTAATCTAACACATATTCAACGTATTATTTATACAATTAATTAATAATACACCAAGTCAACATAATTGTGAAGAATTTACGCTAAATCGTGGAAACTTAAAATGATGTAATTATGTAATCAACATAATCCGCTTTGTAAGTGTATTTTCTCCCATGATATTCTGGCCTTGATTCAATGGGACGTGGAGTTGGGATTTGCATAATGTAATTGATACATATTCAAAGACCAAAGCTTGAGTGTAGAAGGATAAAGAATCCAATATTTTTGCGAGGCAGTAACTATGTGCAGGTTACCTTGCTGCGGATTATGTTGATTACATAATTAACAAAAATAGTAAGAATCTAATATTTCTGGGAGAAGTTAAAATTTATGAATTAAGAAGATCAATATATTTACATATGCTGACTTCACCAAACGAAGACATTCAATAATTTCTAACACATTCAATTACATCAGACAAAAAAAATAAATAACAAACACGGGGAAGACGATCATCTTCACAGCCGATATCCCGCACCCACATCCGCAGAATAAAAAAATCTCCGAGCAAATAAGGAAGCCAGGCGAGTCAAATTGATCGGAACAAAAGCACAAAACATTGGCCTTGGCGCCGGCTTCACGTACCCACATCCGCAGAATCAAAAAATGTCCGACCGAATAAGAAAGCCAGGCTAGTTGAATTGATCGGAACAAAACCACGAAACATTTACCTTGGTGCCGGCTTCCATTACCAGTATCGTGTAGAAGAAAGGCAACCGACGCATGATATGAACAAATGTGGCAAAATAAGTTACTTAAATAGGAAAATATAAGCACAATTAAACATCCAGGATGAAACAAATGAATCGAATGGCCAAGATTAAAATGAACTTCAAAGAAGGAGAGAGCAAGATTTTGAAATAGATAGTGGGGGGCTCGCCACATAGGATTTTGCAGCCCCTCCTATATAGTATATTATGATTGTGATATATATGTAAGATTTATAATACAAGAAATATTTAACGAAAGAGAATAATTTAAATGATCCTAAAATTTCCAACCAATTATCCTAAAATATGATGTAATTTTTGTGTAAGTCCCAAACAGAGGCCAATCCTAGGAATTGTAGAGCTTGAATCGACTTTAAAATTGGGCCCCTCAATTATACTAGCTTATATACAATATAAAATTTTAAATGACATTAAATTAAATATTGTATAATACTAAAATAAAAAAACGTTAATGCTTAAATTAATATGACGAATATTTTCAAACTAGCTACTTAAATACAATCCGCCTAACAGTTATAGAGGAAAACACATTAATTAAATATGTATAATCAATTTGTTCAGTCAAATCTTTCTCAATTGATAACATGCTAATTCATTCAATCTATCTTGAGACATTGTTGATCGGAGAAAAGTCTTAATGAGTTTTAACTTTGAGAAACTTCTTTCTGTACTTGCTACTATAACTGGTATTGTCAACAATATCTTATAAGCAATATAAGCGCATTGGAAAAACAACCATCCATCTCCTTCAAATAATTCATCACTTCAATTGGAGATTTTGATTCTTCTGGTAAAGCGTGCTTCAAGAAATTCAACTCAAAGAACAAACTCCATATCAGAACGGCCATTAAGTGTATAAGAACTCTGAAGATTTTTGCAAGACTTCACCAAGCTTTCATCATCAATATTTCGTAACCTCTCCAAATTGAGATGGGCTGGAAGAATTAACAATAATTAAGGGGTCCATCAGTAGTAAATCAAAATTTAACAAAAAATTAAGTACCCATCAAGATTCGAACCTAGGACCTCTAGGTAGATTGGCAAAAACTTTAGCCACCAGGACAATTACTTGGTATAATTTATTCTTGTGAAATTATAGATACATATATAATATATATATATATATTATATATATATATATATATATATATATATATATATTAAATAAATAATTTTGGGCCCATAAAAAATTATAAAATTGTCGGCCCGAATCGATCGACTCGTTGGCCTCCAAAAGGAGTGGCCCTGGTCCCAAAGATTGCATTAGTTATGCTATATCAAAGTTATATCATGATTATTTATATCATTATATACATAGCCGATGTATTTGACTTTAGTTAAATATAATTTCGGGTAATTAAAAGATAATTAAGGAAGAATTTAAAGTTAAATACATTATTATTAGACAAAAATAATTATTTTGAATATATCATTAAGCATCAGTTAAATTAAGTAAGATCTACATATTTTTTTATCCATGGAGATTTCGTAATTCATAAATATATTAAAAATAAGTGAAATTAAATTATAACCAATGAAGGTAAATTGTGAGTCAAGAAGTTTGACCTCATGATTTTGGAAGGAGTTTAGTTATTAAGTTGTAGATTAATGACCATTCTTTTTTAGGCAAATTAAAATATAATTTTAGGTTAATGGCCATTAAATATAATTTTGGATAATTAAAAGATAAATGAAGAAGTATTTTTTGGAAAACAAGTTTAATGATTCTTTTTGGGGCAATATATAAATTGGATAAAATTTGTGATTTATTATTATTTTTATAATGCCATATTATGTTTTCGATTTTTAGCATTCAATGCATCTGTGTGTGTATATTCTAATAGATTCCTAAACATATAGAGAGTCGAAACCTTTTCCACATCAAGTAATCGAAAATTAATTCATAAATATAGCAAAAATTATGAGTCAATAGAATTAAATTATAACCATTGAATCTTTAATGTTGATAAATGACCAACCAAATTATCCAAAAATATGGTGTAAAATTTTGGTGCAAGTCCCAAAGATTACATTAGTTATGCTATATCAAAATTATATCATGATTATTTAAAGTTTTTTGCACTTTTGATCCCATTAGACGTGATGTTTTAGGATCAGTCCCACCCAAAACACTTTTGGTCCCATATGATTTTTTTTGGCACTTATAGTCCCAAACGTTACGGAATTTACAAAATTGGTCTCAAAAGTTTATTTTGACGAACGGATGTAATGGATGGTAACAGAGTTGTACTTTTGGTCCCATAGGATACTCTTGCAGATTTGGTCTCATAGGATAAAAACCTCACATTTTTTACCTTTTTTTACCAAAATAATTTTATAAAAAGAAATATAATTAAAATATATATACAAATTTATTTTTATTTTACAATAATATATATATATATATATATATATATATATATATATATATTAGTACAGCACCCACGTTATAGGCGGGATTTTAATAAAACTACATGACAAATATCAAGTACTAACATATATTTAAATAAAATGTATTAAAATAGTACTCCCTCCGTCACAACTCATTTTCTCATTTACTGTTTGCACGGGTGTTAAGAAAAGAATTGTTAATAATATTTAAAGTGATAAAGTGGATGCTTTTGATTATTAGTGTAGGGAGAATATAATATTAAAAAGTATTGTTACTTTTTTGCCAAAAGTAGAAGTAGCAAACGAGTATGAGACGTACCTTTTTGGCAATGTAGCGAACGAGTTTGGGACGGAGGGATTATGATGTATTGAAAATTCAATAGAATAGTAATTTCATGTAGTCCTAGTATAGAATTGACATGTTTGAGTAGTGTCGTTTTGGAGTAAGATTTTTTTATAATTATTACACATAAGAATGATAAACAATTTAATCAAATCAAATTAATGCAAGTGTATTGTGCATGGATAAATTGCATATTAGACTTTTTCGGGGCAAAATTTAAAAAAATCGATTTCTATTTGACACCATAAATTCTTCAAGTTCATAAATTTTATCATATACTCGTCGGAAGGAATAAATTGCAATGAAAACAAAAAAATCCTCAAATTTTTATTTTTTGAAAGTAAAAGTTCGTCAAATTAGCATTTTGAATAATAGAAAAGACTTTACATTAATAATTAAAATTACTAAGCCATACTTGAGGGTAGAAATACTTAACAAACTAAATTAACTTAACAATATTTCAATAGAATAAAAGAATTGTTGAGAAACGGAAGGTACAATATAAGAATTGTCCTATATTAATTACATATAACTTAAAGAACAAACACAAAAACGTATTGAGTCAAAATCTATAATCAATATCATGTAGCATCTATAAATTTTGAGACTGAAAGGGAGAAGAGTCCTTTTAAAACTATAGTGGTATAATGGAATGTAAACGTTTAAAATATCAATCTTAACAATTAAAATGAATTTTAAAATGTGAAGCAAGAAAAAAAAAACCTTGTTATTGTTTGCAATGACAGGAAGCTCAATGTCTCCATGTACTAATTTTTTTACTGTTGAGAAGTATATGCAAGTTAATGCCACATATTATAAGAGTACCATTAATGAAAAAAAAATATTTTAACAAAGCATACATAAATGCTACAAAATTATTAAAAGAAATTTTACCGTACAAATCACAACATAAAAGATATTATATGATTTAGCCGAAATAGGAGATCCTCATTAGCAGCAGCCTTAGCTAAGTCCATACCATATCCTACCATTGAAAATATACATTCGTTCAAACGGCTAGTACAATTGAGTCTTTCCAGGTACGTAGGAAAAAATAATATTGTTGATAGGCGACCAGGCGAGCAACAGTGACCAAGAATTAAGAAGCCAATAAGCCAGGATTAGGAGACAGGCGACCATCAGAGTATTAAAGGAAATCAACCCCATTGGCGACCAGGAGTGCGATCAGATATATTTTACGCGACCAGAAAAGTAAAGGACAAAAGGAATACAAAACCAAAGCAAAGGATAAATACGAAAGGCGGGCAACCATGCGACCACACGAGCAATCTTGCATTAAGCCCAAACACGAGGCGAGCAAGAGGTCCACCACGCCCAACAGAAATATACTAGCGAGCAACTAGTCACCAAGGAAAGCAGCCAAGTGGTCATGAAGACTAAGTACAACATTGGGAACTCCAAGAGTCACAAGCTTAGATATAGTCCAAGTGTCCTAACATATGACACTCATCCAAGTGATGATAGTCTAGATGTTGTACAAGTGTCTCAACACTTGGCAAAAATCCAATGGTTAAACCACTAGAAATGTGACACATAACCATCTTGTATATCTATAAATACTCCTTCATTTGCATGAAGGAGGGGGATTTTTTTTTTCATAATTCAAAAGATTATTCAAGCTCATGCAAATTTATTTCTTGCATATTACTTAGTCAAATTCCATGATCTTAGATCTTGTTTGGTGATCTTAACAAAGAAAAACAGCCACTAATCATCATCGATTAGAAAAGATCATCAACAAATATGAATTTGTAAACTTTTTTTTACCAGTCTATATATTCCATTGACGTATTTATAATATGTTTAAATAAATGCAATTTAATTTGATTGGAATATGTATAATTTTGTGTTATATATATAATCTGGATTATAGCAAATGAGATGATGCAATTTATTTTAATTGAAATATATAAAATTTTGAAGTTAATATAAAATGATGGAAAATGAAATTATATAAGAATAACAAAAAGTACCATTAATGCCACACATCATAGCAAAGTACCATTAATGCCACAAAATTATAACAAAGTACCATTAATGCCACATATCATAGCATCCATAAATGCTACAAAATTATTAAAAGAAATTTTACCGTACAAATCACAACATAAAAGATATTATATGAGTTAGATGAAATGGGAGATCCTCATTAGCAGCAGCCTTAGCTAAGTCCATACCATAGCCTACCATTGAAAATATATATTCGTTCAAACGGCTAGTACAATTGAGTTTTTCCAGGTACGTAGGAAAAAATAATATGAATTTGTAAACTTTTTTTTATCAGTCTATAAATTCCATTGGCGTATTTATAATATGTTTAAATAAATGCAATTTAATATGATTGGAATATGTATAATTTTGTGTTATATATAGAACTAGTCACAGACCCGCAAAATTTCGCGGACTTGAAATAAACATTTTGTTTTTTATAAATCTGTTAAACCTTGTTGAATTTTTTGTATTTAAATATTTTTAGCGACATAAACATTTATTACACATGATACTATTAATTTAAAATTGTAATATGAAAAAATAAATTGTAAAGAAAAAATATATAAAACGTTAATGAAATCACAAAATATTGCATTTATAACTATGAATTGAATTGTATACAATAAATCATACCTTATAATTCATAACTAAATTAACTCATATAAGCAAGAAACAATTATTGTTTTGCAAGTTCGTAAATATATTTTCTCAATTTTACACGCCCACAAAGACAGTGTCCTATTTTTACAAACAATCATAAGATAGTATCCTAAAATAACAAAATTTCTCGTATAACCAATATATTTTATAAAAGCAAGAATTAGAAATAAAAAATAGGGTCAATTTGTTTTGTCTTTAAATAAACTTTTTAATATGTGAACACTATTAAAATCAATGAATGGAACAAAAGTTAAAGGACCATAAAATTAATGGATGGAACAAAATTGCAAAAGGAAAAAGGACCAAAAAGTTTCAAAAAAATTGCAAAAAGTTTGATACCACGATTCTGTTATCTAATATATATATATATATATATTAATAAAATTAAGGACAAAAAATGAATGTAGATCAAAATTATTCTCCTGTTTGTACATATACTTCTATTGTAACTTGAATACTATTCTTACATACTGACATCATATAAAAAAATATCAACAATGTATAGACGACACTCAACTTAAAAAACATCACGTGAATAAAATATATAAATACACAAATATAAAAGTAGAGACAGATATATGCCAAAGACAGGGAAAATTTAAATTTTTAGTCCTATGAGAACAACTGGTTTGCAACAATGGTTCTTTTTTTTTATATTTCATTGCCCGTAGTATTTTTGAAATTTGGTCTCATAAATAATAAAAAGTAAGTCCCAAAAGAATGCATAAGTTGCTATTTTGGTCCAAAAAAATTCTATCTTCAGTCTAATGTCTACAAATTTCCAAAAAGTGGGTCAGAAGTGGAAATGAGTACAACAAAATTATTACATATTTATACATATATTTTCATTATAACTCGACTACTATCCGCACAAACTGATGCCACACCAAAAAAATCACTTACAAAGTATAGACGATACTCAGGTTAGATAACATCACGCAAAAAAAAAAAAAAAAAAATACAAATCTCCAAATATAAAGATAGACACAAATATATGAATCTTAACGTGGGAATCTTAAATTTTGATCCCATGAGAATAGGCGGTTCGCAACAATGGTACTTCTTTAGATATCTTAGGTCCCATAGTTTTTTCCAAATTTGGTTCCATAATAGTTGTAGTGAAGTCCCATAATAATGCATAAATTGCAATTATGGTCACAAAAAATTGTAGCCTCAATCAGTAAAATTAATGGATGACAACAAATCTGAAAAAAATAAAATACACACATAGAAAAATAAAAGGACCAAAAAGGAGTGTGGACCAAAATTATTACATATTTGTACATATAAGTCCATTCCAACTCCACTACTATTTGCACATACTGACCCCATATAAAAAAATCACAGATAAAGTACAGAGTACACTCAAGGTAAACAGTATCACGCAAATAAAAAATATAAATATCCAAGTATAAAGATAGAGAAGGATATATGAATCTTAACCCAATTATAATTTTTGTTTTGGTCTCATGCGAACAGGTAGTCTGCAACAATGGTCCTTCTTTAGATATTTTAGGTCCTATAGTTTTTCTAAATTTGGTCCCATAAATAATTACAGTTAAGTATCAGAAGAATGCATAAGTTGCATTATTATCCTATAGATATTTTAGAAATATTTCAAAAACTTGAGAGAAGTTTTTATATTATAAAGAATTTAGGACTAATTTCAGAATTTTTAACACAATATTTTTTAAGAATTTTAGTCATCCACTTTAAAAACTCGGCGCACATTTTTAGGAATATCCTATAGGACTAATTTCAGACCAATTTAAAAACTCGGTACACGTTTTAGGAATATCCTATATTTTAGGAATAATCTAGGACTAATTTTGGATTTTTATAACAATATTTTTTGAGAATTTTAATACAATACCGAAGAGACATTAGCTAAAAAAAAAACAATCGCTAGAAATCCGTAGTCAATATGAGTGATATTGGTCCTTCAAGTTTTTTTTATTAATTGAAAAAGCTAGAGAACCAAAATGACAACATGTATAGTAATTTCAATGTGGGAGAACCCTAAAAAATAGAAATAAATATTTTTAATGTTGGCGAAGATAGTTTGAAAAGATATTTGACAAATATCTTCCGTACCAAAAAGAAAAAAATGAATGTCGCATAATGAAACTTTCAATTCTATCGTGCAATCAAAACCACAACGATTGGTTAATCACACAGTATCAGACATGCCTAGTATATGGCTCAATTATTTCCAAGAATCACATGACATTTAGTCTGAATATATGCAATTGGTTAATTCATCATCCCAAAATAAAAAAGTACTTACCTTGTCATAAATTAAAAGTTAATGGCCTAAATTCACATTATTACTTTATTGAAATCACTTTGTTGAAATTATGATTACTTTGAGGAACTTATTTTTTTCTTCTTAATATTAAGCATAAATGAATAGCAATGATTAGTGTATGATCGTTGAATATGGACTCCTGGCATTTATTTTCTATATTTTTATTTACCTTTTGCTAATAAAAAATGTTGAAGGACCAATATCAAATAATTATTTTTAACGTCGGTGAAGATAGTTTGAAAAGTTAAATTATGTGAATGATTAGTGATATTAGAAGAATGACAATTTTGCAAGAAATGTGCGGACTAATTTTGGCATGAGATTTTGATTATTATGTTATTGATTATTTAGAACTAATTTTGGATAATACATAAGTTTTTTAAAAAATACCACATCCGATATTAAACTAAAATATGCGATACTGAAATACCATGACTGAGTTTTTTAAAGAAGTTATAATCCTATAGATATTTTATAAATATTTATTATTGTAGGAAAAACTTTGGATAATGATGAAAGTACTATATTATTGATTATTTTAGGAGTAATTTCGGACAACAAAAAAAGTTTTTTAAAAAAACACTGTATCTGAGATTAAACTAACACATGTGATACTTGCCATTTGAAAAGTTATTTATATTCAAATTAAATGGTCACGAATAGTAAAAGGTAAACATTAAGATTAAGGCAACAACGTTTAAGAAATTGATAATTCAAGTTATAGATATCCTATGAAATGTTTAAAAAAATTAATGGTAGAAGTTACTGTATTATATATTATTGTAGGACTAATATTGGATAATGATAGAAGTCACTATGGTATTCATCTAATTCAAGATGTAAATGTTAACATTATACATCATTAAGTCTAGTTAATGTATTTTTCTTTATATAAGATTGCGATAATAAATCAAATTATAATTGAATTCACACCAATCAAATTAAATCTAAATTATGAGACTTAAACGAAAGTTATGGATTATTTTAGGACTAAAATAGAAATTTCAAGCTATAGATATCCTAGGAATGCTTAAAAAATACAATGATAGAAGTTATTGTATTATTTATTATTGTAGGACTAATTTTGGATGAATACATGCATCTACTTGCCACAAAAATTTTTTTTTTTGGAGGAATGTAACATATACAACATTAATAATAGTTACCAATTAAAGGACTGAAAGTATACTTGCACAAGAAGCTCCTGCACAAATAAACAAAGTTAAAACTACCTGCATGATTTGTCAAAGTTTAATTTTACACAATAAATCCCAACACAGGTTAGTACAAATATTTATTCACCTAACTTACAACATTTAAAAGATATAGGACTAAAACCAATAAAAAATTGGCAACAAAGGTTGCTGCTTCACAACTTGCACACCTCCATGCTCTTTAATTTCAACCCAGTAACTTTAAACATATGCTTAAGTGTAACATTTTTGATAAATACATGCCATACATAATAGTGAAGAGAAGCTATTATCCTACTACAAATCCGTAGTCAAAATGACTAATATTGGCCCCTCAATTTTTAAGATATTCCCTAATTCTTAATAATATGGGGCAAAAAATTTAATTCAAATTTAATACTAACATGGGGCGAAAAGTTTAATTCAAATTTAATACTACTTCTGAACAAATGAAATATGGGAAAATTATCCAATTAAAAAAATTATAGGACTAAAACTAATAAGAAATTGGCAACATCTATGATGAATACATGCATCTACTTGCCTATTTGCAACTAAAAGCTACTTGCCAGGAAAGATAAAAAATGGTCCGATAACTTGATGCATGATCCTGCAACTATTTATTATTACAAAATTATTGGTCCTGATGGTATTAATATGTAATGGTGAATATGTCAAATAAAACTAATATGGCAACTTGCTTAACTTGAACTAATATGCCCAATTGAAGTGAATCCGAGAATTATGGCAAGAGGCCCTTAGGGTAGGATAATTGAAAAAATATTAAAGAATTGCCTGAATTGCGGTAACCAATTAAAATTAATTATAGTCCTAAAATTATGCGGCGAGATTAGTGTGGAGTAACCCACAAATATGTAATCGTTGTATTGGTTCAACATGTAATCACAGTATTAGCTTAAGTCAAATATGTAATTGTAGTATTAGTCTAATTCATATCTATAATCATAGTACATTAGATCCTTATTTGTCGTGGATTAAATATAAATTGAACCAAAATATGTACAAATCATGTAGCTCACGTTTAAAATTCAAACATTTAATCAACTCATATATTAGCTCCTTAATTGTAGTGGGTGAAAATATTTTGTTACCAAAAATATCTCATTAATAAGTTAATTTGGATAATGGGAAAATTTTAAGATATTCCCTAATTCTGAATAATTTTCAACTTCGTGACATAAATGAAATTTATAAGACCGAATACCATGGGGCGGAAAATTTAATGTAAATCTAATACTAATTATGTGGCCAGGATTAGTTGTTTGCTATTAATCCCAAAAATTTCACCATAATTATCCATAAAGTAGCAAAAATCTAAGGACAGTTTTTAAGGCATTCCAACAATAGTAATCATGAACAAATGAAATATGGAAAAACTATCCAATTATAAAAATTATAGGACTAAAACTAATAAGAAATTGGCAACATCTATGAATGCTTGCATCTACTTGCTTTCTTGCAACTTAAACCTACTTGCCTGAAAAAAAAAAAAAAAAGATCTGATAACTTGTCCGAGCTAAAGTATGGTCCTGCAACTTTTTATTATCACCTAACGATTTTTTAGCTAATGTTTAAAATTAAAGTATTAAACTATCAAATACATTAGCTCCTGAATTGTAGTGCCTAATAATTATTTGTTACCATAAATATATTCTTGATGATCTAAAATATCCCCTAGTTGGGTAGCCATGAATCAGTTCGTGAAAGTCGCATGCAAGTGTCCAAATCCACCTTCATTTTCAAATATTTATCTTCAAGTTGGGTAGCCAGGATGTTTACTAAACCCAAGATTAGAGGACCAAAATCAAAACACTGTAAAGTTAATTTAATATATAAATTTACAACAATTTATTATCATACCATCAATAGTAATTCAAATTAACCCATAACCATGAGACCCATCGAATATTAAAGGGAATTTTATATTAGAGACATAAAATTATAACAAAGAAAACATTAATAAAGAAAATACTTTTTTAAACGGTATCCTTCCATCTTGCTTCCATAGGCTCTGCCAACTTTAATTTTTGCCAAGGGAGATATTGTTTCAAAAAGTAAAAAAATATTATTAAAATTACTTAAGACACAAACAATAACTGATGTACTTCTTTGCAATGACCATATATATAGGACAAATCACCCAAAGACATACATTGCAATTATAATAGTTAGGATACATGTTACACTTATTCGAAGTAGGTCATTTAAACCAAACTAATTACGTATTTAATAAAATTAAATAACATATTAATTTATATTTCACCCACCTCAATAATAGTTTCCATGTATGAGAGTTTACTCCTAGTATTAACCTTTTGGGTCATATTAACCTTTAAAGTATGATTGAGATATGTGAATTATAAATTATTATGTTATTTATTTTTATTAAATATGTAATTAAGTATGTTTAAATATCCCAATAAATGTGGTTGAAGAGATCAATGTCCTTGAATCCAAGCTAGGTAAAATCCAACTCAATTCGAATTTAAGGCCTTGATGCCATAATTTAAAAAAAATAAAAATTAAAGGATCAATTTCTAAATCATGAAAGCAACCACATTGATTGAAAAACACACGTAATTGATTACACGTTTAATTAAATTAGGTTATATAGTATTGATTACACATTTAATTAAATTAAATATCATATTAATTAATAATTAAGAAAATCCATGCATGAGAGTATATTCTTAGACTAATTCCATTAAATGTGTAATTAAGTATGTTTAAATATCCTAATAAATGTAGTTGAAGAGATAAATGTCCTTGAATCCAATTTATGTAAAATTCAACTCAAATCGAATTTAAGACCAATTACGTGATCATGACAGGCAAAGGCCTTGATGCCACAATTTACCTTCACATTAATAAAACCTTCACAATTAAAGGACCAATTTAAAACCGCCACAATTTAAAAATTAAAAATTAAAAAATTAAAGGATCAATTTCTAAAACATTAAAGCAACCACATTCATTTAAATACATACGTTACAATTACGACGAATAGGGTATATAGCAAATTTTGTCGGTCCATGCACATTTAATTTAAAAATTAATTACACATTTAATAAAAAATAATTACACATTTAATTAAATTAAACGCTTGGGAATTGACTTCATCATTTCAACTAATCTGCTGCTTTTATGCTGTGAGTTCTAATCGATATCCGTGTTTTAATTTTTTGGTTTAGTCAGAAGAAAAATTAATTATATTAATCAACACTAAGTAACCCGAATTGTTGTAATCTTTTTCCTTTAGCACGATTAGAATCCAGCATTCCCTTCGAGTCAAATACATACGTTACAATGAGGACAAATAGGTTATATGGCAAATTTAGTAGGTCAATGCACATTTAATCAAAAAATTAATTACACATTTAATAAAAAATAATTACACATTAAATTAAATTAAATATCATATTAATTTATAATTAACAAATTCCATACATTATATTTTTAGATTCATAGATCAATTACCTTGTTGCGAACACAGGACTCCATGGTACGAAGCCACAAACGAAAAAAAAAAACATTGCCTACCTCATAAAAGAACTCAAAGCCATATGTTGAAGATATTAACCATATTTGCATCAGATTATATACCCATTTTAAAGCCATTGCTGTGAACACATTTGACCCATTTTAAATGTCCATGCACATTTAATTTAAAAATTAATTACACATTTAATAAAAAATAATTACACATTTACTTAAATTAAACGCTTGGAAATTGACTTCGTCATTTCAACTAATCTTTCATGAAGAACCATGTCCATCAATTTTTTTTAAAGGCCCACTTTTACTTTCAATTACTGTTGCGCCGAGCTTGACGCTGCCTAAAGCTGCCTCACGTGATGCCGATGTCGGAAACCGTTGCTTCAGAGTTGTGTCGCCTCCTTCGCGAAGCCGCCTCCTGGAGTTCGTCGTGAGCAGCCGCCGATGTTGCCAGAATTGCTGCTGTGAAAGAGAAGCCGTCAAAACCACCATCGCTCTCCTCTCCTTGCACGGAAGCGCCGTCATCGCTTCGTAATGGCCGCCACCATCTGGGCCTGGTCATCCATTGCCTTGCGAGTCCCCAGCACAGAACAAAGTCGAAGCCGCCGTGTGTATCGCCTCCATCCAGAATATTGTGAGCCGCGCGTCCATCTCCGACGGAAAATTGCATCGCGCTACGCTACCAATATCAACATACAATATACACGGACAAAATTTAAATAAGAATATTTCATTAAATTTCGAATAGAAATACAATAGGTTACATCCAAGTTCGACGACAATATATGCACGACAAACAATGTCACGATACAAATGAATAAGAACATTGGAAAAAAATGAAAAACAAAACGACACGATCGATCACCGAAAAAAATCACTCTACATCGCCAAGACGGAATAACAACCGCACGACATTGATAAAAAAATGTAGATAATAGAGGAGGATGGAGCCGAGGGTGGAAAAACATGAATGCCAAATGAACAAATTTATAGGAAAGAAAAACAATGATCTACGGCCGAGATTAATCATAAAATGAATCAACGGCCACAAAAGTTGGACACCTAAAATGAATATGAAGCAAAGGATGTTGGAATGGATGAAATTGAAGGATGCCACATAGGCAAAGTTTGCTTCACAAATATAAAGGATTTGATCTGGATTATAGCAAATGAGATGATGCAATTTATTTTAATTGAAATATACAAAATTTTGAAGTTAATATAAAATGATGGAAAATGAAATTATATAAGAATAACAAAAAGAGGTGGTTTAAGTTTATCCTAAAATAATTCCTATAATGTAGGAAAATAACATAAGTTGAAATCATTCATAAAGTCTCAGTTTTGTTTTAACATCCCACCATTCACAACTAGGCATGCTCACGGTTCCGGAACCGCCGGTTCTAAAAGTGCAATATCCGGAACCGGAACCGAACCGTGGTAAAATCGGTTTCGGTTCGGTTCCCAAATCGGCGGTTTTTTTATTAATTTTTTAAGGGTTTTTTTACTTGTGCTTTTTGGTTTTTTAATCTAAATGTAAATGACAAATTAAGTGGAAAAAAATTTCATTTGTGATTGAACTATTACAAATTAGTAGTTGAACTATTACAAATTAGTAATTCTAATTTAAAATAAGTATTTAATATCTATTATTACAAACTAATTGAAATATTACAAATTTACATGTTTACAACTTAAAATCTTAATATTTACAAAATAAAATTGGGGGAGGAGTTAAAGAAACTGGACTTGAGCTTAATTTTAAAAAATGAACTTAGAAATTCTAAGTCACTTTTTGTTTTTTGTTTTTTTATGGTTTCTACTTGTATTTTTTGGTTTTTTAATCTAAATGTAGATGGCATATTAAATAAAAAATAAATTCATTAGTAATTGAACTATTACAAATTAGTAATTGAACAATTACAAATAAGTAATTTTAATTTAAAATGAGTATCTAATATATATTATTACAAACTAATTGAAATATTACAAATTTACAAATTGAATATTGAATTATTCTAAATTACTAATTTTAAGTTTACAACTTAAAATCTTAAATTTAAGAAAATAAATTTGGGGGAGGGGGAGGGGGGAGGGGGGAAAGAAATTTGACTTGAGTTTAATTAAAAAAAATAAATTTAAAAATTCTAAGTTTAAAACTCAAAATTAAGAAATAAACTCAATATTCTAAGTGTAGAACCGCCTCGGAACCGCCGGCTCCGGTTCCGACTTTTAGTGGAACCGGAACCGAACCGTGTAATTTACGATTTCGGTCCCGGAACCGGAACCGTGGAACTGTGGAACCGGCGATTCCGGTTAATTTTGAGCATGCCTATTCACAACCCTTCAAATACTTCTAAATTACATCTCATTCCACTAATAATTATATAAAAAAACTTTTCATTTTTTCATTTATTTAAATTGAACAATATGTCAACATCAAAAAACTATTTTATCCATTTAAATACTATAAATCATATCTCATATTAAAAATAAATAAAAGAAAATGAAAAAATAAATTTGGGACCGGGGGATTATAGTTTTGTTAAAATGTACATGGATTTTTTTTAATTAAATCATGTGACCAATATAAAATAATTACAAATAATTAAGCTAATAATATAGTCTATTAAAATTAAAAGACGTAACTAATGCAACTAATGCAACTTTAGTGAAAATACATTTTTTTTCCTTTAACTTTGGTTGATTTTGGTTTTCGTCCTGTTAACTTTAGAATTTTGAAGTTTATCCTATAACTTACAAAAATTGTGTTTTTCGTCCTGTTAACTTTGGAATTTTGGATTTCATCCTATAACTTATAAAAAATTAAAAACACAATTTTTTGTAAGTTATAGGACGAAATTCAAAATTCCAAACTTAACAGGACGAAAAACACATTTTTAGTAAGTTATAGGATAAAATTCAAAATTCCACAGTTAACAAGATGAAAATCAAAATCAATCAAAGTTAAAAGACAAAAAAATATATTTTCCCTGCAACTTTATCTAGTACTCATTCAAATATAGATTTTGAATAGGTCTTCTATTCACATATTTTGCGTAATTCGAATATCACTATCTCAAAAAAAAAAAAAAAATTGTTTGATTTTTAAATAATGATAATACATGTACATATTGTTCGTGTTCATAGAAATTCTACTTCTCTCATAATTATATATATATTAGTAAAATCGAGGAATAGTGCATAAACAAAGTATTATTATAAATAGTTAACAATTTGTTCCAGCAGAACTAAAATATTCCATTAACAAAAAAAAAAAAAGAAGTTAAATCCTAAACAAAAATCAGTTTCTTCAAGAGCCCCATTTTTTTTAATAAATAGATTGAGATCTGAGAAAAGAGATAGAGATCTGAGGAGAGAGATAGAGATGTCAATGAATATAATGATACAAAAAATACAATAAATAAACAAATTCAAAAAACGTTTAAGGGATAATGAAGACAAAACTACGAAAGCATATTAAAAGGTTGCCGCCATCTGTTCAAGATTGATGAATAACGATTATGGAGAAAAATAAATTGCAAACCGTGAGATCGATAGAATAATTATTATGAAAAATATGAAACGATAAAATATTTTTTATCTGAATTTATATCGGTCAGAAACACATGAATAAAATTTTGGTGGAATGAAAATATTTCATACCTCTGGTCAGTGTTAATGGTGGAGAGAGTCGAAACCTTAATAATGAAGCCAATGGTGGTAGATTTAAATAAAAGAATGAATGATCTAAAGAACAAATATGGTTTATGAATGTTCAAAATGTAGTTTGAGAAAAATGAGAGATACATTGGTGAATCAGATAAGATTGTAGGAAGTAATTGCAGAAAAAACGTCTTAAATTCAATTAAGTGATAATACAATTATTTGAAAAATTAAAACTATCTGGAAAAGGTGGAAAATGCTGATAGCAAAATTATTCGGAAAAGATGAAAATTGCAGGATTTAACAATTGATATTGGAGATACCACGTAAGGTGACTTTTGAGAATTGAAATTTGTTTTGTAATATTCACTTTTTTTTATTTTCTTTATGTATATCATACTCCCTCCATCCCAACATTTTTTACACACAAAAATGGGCACACATATTTAGAAAAAGTTACCTTTTTAGTAAAATAGTGGCATATGGGTAAATATGTGTATATTATTGTGAGTGTGCACGCAAATCAATATTTTCCTTTTTAGAGTGTGCAAATAATTTTGGGACGTACGAAAAAAGAAAGTGTGCAAATAATGGTGGGACGGAGGGAGTACAATTTAGATTGTTTTTTAAAAGATTATAACTTATTAGTATGAATTATTTTCACTAAAAATATATAATTATTTATATTTGCATTGTAGAATAAATGTACTAGAGAAATATTTTGCTCAATCTTTAATTTTACATTTAAACATGATCATAAGATAATTTATTTTGCATATATATGTATATCCATTTTTAAGGTGCTTCATTATAACTTCAGCTGATAAAATTGAATCGAATTCGTTAATTAGTGAACACAGTCTAATAATTCAAACACTTTTACAAATGAAAAGTAGGAACAAGATAATCCAAACACAAACTATAAAATACAACAAATTATAAACTCCTAAGCATTAATATTTTTCATCACATCTTCAATCAAGAGAAGCCGAGCATTATAAGAAGACCCGCCTTCCAACAAAGCCGATCTCGCCTTCTCCTGCATTTCCTTCACCTTCCGCCTCACCCCACTTCCCTCCTCCTCCGCCATCAGCCGCCGTATCGCCGCCTCTATCTCCTCCGCCCCCACTATCTCCGGCGTCTTCACTCCCGTCACATCTTTATGGTAGTCTATTCTGATCATCTCCGCCATCCCAAGTTCCTTAACTAGCTGAAACGCATTCAACTGCTGCTCCGCATACAACGGAAACGTAGCAATCGGCACTCCGAACCACACGCTCTCCAGAGTCGAGTTCCACCCACAGTGCGAAACGAACCCTCCTACCGCAGAATGAGCCAACACCGCCAGCTGCGGGGCCCACCCGATCACCTTCCCGACCCCCTTCACCCGATCAAGAAACCCCTCCGGCAACACCTCTTCGGGATTTTCGTACTCTTCCGGAAAACCCATTTTTTTTTTAGGAGGCTTTCTTAAAGACCACAAAAACCTCTGTTTACTCTGTTCCAACGCCTTGGCAATCTCCCTCACTTGCTCCCCTTCCCAAGTGCCTCTGCTTCCGAAGCAGACGAACACGACCGACGAATCGGGTTGCTCGTCGAGCCACCCGATGACGTCACTCGCATCCGCTTCTTCCCTCTCATCCATTAAAACCGGGCCCACAGGGTAAACAGGCGGGATCTTCTCATCTTTAGAAAGGGCTTCAATCGCGTGGCTTTCGAATTCAAGAAAAGTGTTCACTATAATCCCCTTGGTCTCTCTGAACCGTCGGATGAAATCAAGAAACCGCCTTTCTTTTTCGAATATCGCAGAAGGCCACACCCTTACCGGCACAGGATTAACATAAGTCGAAACAGAGAGCTCATAATCTGTGCCCTCATACACCTTCACATCTAGATCGAAATCATCTTCCAAACTCTGGAGATGCAGCATGAACCCCATAGAAGCCGCGCCGCAAGTAAAGAAAACATAAGAAGGGGCTCCGAATTCATTAGCCACGTCGATCATGGGAGAGCAGAACATATCGATCACGAAACTGGATATCCTTTTCGATTTCTTGGCCTTGATTATTTCGGAAACAGCTTCTTTGACGGGATCCTTTTGGCCATCGATGAATCGTTTCATCATGGTTCTGGGATTTTCCGATGCCGCCATCTCTGCCATGATTGATTGGTCTTCTTGGAGTTGGACGAAGTTGATTCGAGATTTGGGCAGATTGTTGATGTAGGGGCCGATTTTGGTGTCGATGGGCAGCTTCATGACGAGAACTGTGACGTCGAGGCGGTCGTCTTGGTCGGAGAGGAGCGTCGCTGTCGTTACCGCCGCCGCGAGGTGGCTCAGTATAGGGAATGGGATGAACACCAGACTTGCTTTTTCTTCCACAGACATCTTTTTTGGTTGGAAGTGTCAAAGGGGAAGAAATTGTTTTGCAAACGAAAGACGAGGATAATCTGTGGAGGTCCTATTGAATATATATAATTGGGAAAAAATTCTGGTGCCTTTGTCTCCAAGCATGAGACTTTAAAAAAAAAAAAAATGTATATATATATATATTTAGTTTACAGTGAAAAGACAAGGTTAACCTATGGAGATCCTATTAAAGATATGTAATAAATAAGTATGTTTATTGACCTTTTATAACTTTTAGATAATTGTTTCATATAAAATAATTATGTAATGCTTAAATAGTAGAAAGAAAAAAAAAATTGTTGCAGTTTGAAGATATTTTTTAACACATGGAGAGTACTCCCTCCAGTTCATTTTTGTTTTCTACTTTTAAAGTGACACGCGTTTTAATAAAGAAGTTGTTTATTAGTATTTGTAGGTATAAAATTGTTTTTTGGATATAAAATAAGGGTAAAAGGGTCTTTTCAATTTTTTAAAAGGAAAAGTTAAAATGATAAGTGTATTTTTTTGCCATTTTAGAAAAGAGATTGAGAAAGTGGAAAATAATAAAAACCTTCATTTTATGTTAATATGGACAATTTAAAATGAATCGAAAGGAGTACTATATATCCATATACTTAGAAGTGGCATGTTGAAGAGGCATGTTGGGCGTCACTGCTCTGCTGACTGTGGAATATTATATATTAGCAAATTATTGATTCTTGATTGATAAAAACGTCATTGCTTACCTGTCATTTGAGTCAGATTTTCCATAAAAGTTTGTTTAGTTAACTTGGGAAACGTGATGGAATTTGGATCACACACTCACCCTCCATCGATAGGACATAGGAGAGTTTGGGATCCCTCCATTTACTTCTTGTTTTCACCAAATATAGAAACGTTACCTTTTACACAATTATTAAAAAAAAATTGATATAATATATAAAAAGTAAGAATATTGTGTCATATTAAGTACAAATAAATTATTTTAAAAATATTATGTGTGTATGTTGAATAGTGTAGATAAATTTTATTATTTCTATTTTAGCCAACATAACTATTTTTTTGGGACGACCTATTAAGATAACCAAGATTATTTATTAGGGACAGAGAGAGTAGATCATAAACTTTAGATCACACATATTCGTGTACTTAAATGTAGATTTCACGAATGCGCGGACCGAAAGAAAAAGATATATGGATAAAAAATAATCAAATGTATTTTTTTTATTAAAAAACATAAAATTTTGACAAATTTATTTTTCAATAAAGGGATAGAGAAAAGAGAATGTGAGTGAAAAAAAAAACATAAATTAGTGATAAATGTGGAAAATTGAAAAAATAACAATCATTTTAAAACAAATTATAAACCAAAAAATGACAAACCTTTTGAAACGGAGGGAGTAGTGTGTTTTTTTTCTTCTAGAAAAGTGTAATTGCACAGATAAATTTGCATCATAAATTTACTTGACTACACAAATTATATTAACAAAATAAAGGGTCGCACTACTGTGTCCTGGGTACACTCGTGTACCCAAAATTTCCATTGTTAGGATGATCTCAGCTTTTGATGTAAACCGTTAGATTCGCCAACTCAAATGTCCAGTTGTAGTACCCCGTCCCGCTTTATACCTTTTATTTTCCTAGAAACCTTAATTATATAATTTTATATTATTATTATCCTTGTTTCTTTTAATTTTATTATTTTGAGTGCTAACGTGTAATTTAAATATATACTATATTTTCAAATTCCCGAATTCGAAGAAAGAAATCAAATCTCTCAAACGAATAAAGGACTACGAGAAATTAAAAATTCAAGTTTGAAATAAGGTTTTCGATTCGTATAATTTATTGAGAATAATTAAAATACTTTAAAATATTAATTGAGTTTTAAAACTGTATTAAATTTCGAATCGGGGTTAAACTCGTGAACCAAACGATCCCTAAACCGTATCAAGTGGGATCGAAAATATCATGTATTAGAGTGGATTATTTTCATCCACATATTAATTCTTTTTTTTTTAAATTAATTGAATAATCAAAATATCTCTCTATAAATAGAAATGAACCACTGTCTCTCTCTCATTTTTAGTTTCCCAAATTTTACTCTCAGTTTTCCTCTCTCTCCCCGACGAAAACCTCCACCTCCTCACGTTTTCCTTTTCTGGCGACGTCCACAGCGGAGCGCCGCCATCGCCGCTGGAGCTCCGCCCAGCCGCGACGCCTCTCTTTCTTCCCTCCGTCCAGCCGCGTCGCAGCCCTCGCTCAGCGCCGCCCACCGCCGCTTCCTCCTCCTTCGCACAAGCAGCGCTGCCGCGGCCCTTCGCCGCCGCGCTCTTCCCACCGTGACGCCGCCGCCGCTCGTCCCAGCGTCGCGCCGCTGTCCCGCCTCGCGACGCTTCTCACCGACGCGAGCGCCACCCCCAGCGCCGCCACCTCTTTAATTCTTCTTCCAGTAAGTCTATGCAAAAGCCCCTTTCAATTCCAATCTTTGAAGCTTAATTTCAATTTCACCCGTAACCTTTTATTTCCGTTTAATTTCCGATCGAAGTTGACGCCGTTTGAACCGGTTGCGGTTGCCGGAATTTCTGGAAATTCCAACCGACGCCGTTAGGCTGTCCAATTAACTTTTCCGAATTCCCGAATCACGCCGTTATGCTGCCGAAATTATCCGACAAATAATCGAACCCTTTTACGACGCCGTTAGGCCGTCCAATTTGGGACTCGTAAGAATTACTAGCCCCTTCTCTATTTCTCGTATTAGTTAGAATAGAAAATCGGCAAGGTTGTGAGTTTTGTAAACTTTGGAGTTTTCTGTTTAGAGACTATAAGATTGATGGGTGGAGTTTTGATGTTGTTGATATTAGTATTATTGAAATTGTTATATAGTGTTAGTTGTTAGGTTTGGTGGTATTGGTTTTGTTGATTAATATTGTTGAATTAGTTATTTAGTATTGTTGGTTTTGTTGGTTAGTATTTATTGAATTAGTTGGTTAGTATTATTTGGAATAGTGGTTTAGTATTGTTTTTTTAAGTTGTTTAGTATTATTGAAATTTGTTGTCTAGTGTTATTGGATTAGTTGGATGATATTATTAGAATGGATGAATTAGTATTGTTGTTTTAGTTGAAAAGTATTTTTGGATTAGTATTATTGAATTAACTGTATGGTGATGAAATTAGTTGTTAGTAATATTAGTTGAGTTTTTGGAGACAAAGGGAAACTCGTCTTCCCCTTGTGCGACTGTTAGAGAATTAGGAACGAAAAGATAAGTCGAGTTACATCCAAATTAGTAACAAATGAAAAGTAGCATTCTTGGAAAATAGTATAATTCTTTTGTTTTAAAAGTGTCACTAATCAACTTTAGAAGTAATATTAATATTAGAAAAGAAAAGTATTTTTTATAATTTGTCTTAGAAAAGCCAAAGTCTTTAATAAGTTTTAATAAGAGGTTTTTATAAAATATAAATTCTTATAATTTTATTTTTCCTTAAAGGGCCTTTATTAAGGACATCACTGAATTTAGTAAATACACCCCCTGTTATACCACAAGTATACTAGTAAATACACTCCCTCAATACACTCATCTTTTTAGAAGTGGTGTATTTACCAAAATAGGGTGTGACCCTTAAGCAAGTCCTTTTTGAGTTTATAAGACCACAACTTTCTCGATTCTCGTAACACAAACTCTCAAGTTTTCCTAAACGTTTTCAAAAGTCAATCTTTTAATCAGAATACTCCTTATTAGGATTCTGTACTATTCGGGACACGCACGGAGGACTCGACCTCTGCCTACACATCATTCTCGGGACTCGAAACAATCAGGTGGGTGATGATCGGTTGATCGATCTGCTAATAATACGTTGTGCTGGTATACTCTGAACTCGACTAAATCAATCTAAAACAACTAATCCAACATAAATGTACACCCTATTATATAACTGCTTGAATTATGTGATATAATTATATATACCTTATATGGATGGTTTGTGTTTGTTGATTATATGAACTGATTGCATGATATAAGGGCATTATCTGAGCATGAACAAATTTAAGTGTGAATTATGTGAATTCTCCCCACAATTTGAAATGACAGTTTTATGGGAAAGAGGAAAGCGAGTAATCTTTGATTTGATGTGCAGCAGTTTTGTTTGTGGATTGACACGTATGGCCATGAGTGATAATAGGTCAGATTCATGGTCGCTGATATTATTTGTGGTGACCATGAGTGATAATAATAAATCAGATTCATGGTCACATGAATGGATGAATTGATGGTGAGAAATGGTTTGGGGGAGATTTACTATATGTGAAAAATAATTTTGGCAGATTAGGCCGTTATTTGAAAATGGTTTTGGGCTTTGCCCCTTAATGTGAATCAACTTGTGATATTTCAATTATATGATGTGAAACCTGCTATGCCCAATTAATTATTACGTGAACTTGTTACTTCTGTGGTATATGTTATTCATATTTATATGTCAACTGCTTAAATTAATTAATTACTTTATTAATGAGTATAATTTAATATACTTCGGATTTACCAATCCCATGACGTTGCAAATCACCCATACGTGAGAATTCAAATCTCACGCCCCCTTTTTACAACCCTTGCAGATTATGATTTCGCGGAGCAAGGACAGTAATAGAGACGACACGGAGTTCCCCGCTTAAATAAAATGTTACTGTTAATACTAAGCTTTATATTTATATATATATATATATATATGTCTGAGTTACTTATTTAAATATTACACTCATTTCTTCCGCTGCATAAAACCCATCTCTGATTTTATTATCCATTTTTATATAAAAAAATTTATAGTTCGGATTTTAGTTACAAGTGGCACCTCGAATCTGAGATATTTATGTGTTTTGGATTCGGGGCGTTACAGGTGGTATCAGAGCTTACGTTCAAAACTTTCGGACCTAAAACCAAATCATTGTTTTCATCAAGCCAAAATTCTTTTTTCTTTATAAAATTTTATTATCATCTAAGTTTAGATCACTAATTAAATTACTTGAGGGGAAATGTGTCTCCTATTACCGTCTGAAGCTCCTCGAAGGTATGTTCTTGTTTTATTATCAAAAGTGCCTATAAGTTTATACACTAGCAACAAGTTGACTTTCATAACAAAACTCAAATCAAAAGATCGAGAACTCAAAACAACACCTACGTGGTGTAGAAAGAACTACGAAATGTTGTTTATATTGCTATTAAATGCTATATTTTGTGAATTGCATATATGAATATATTTGTTTAAAGTTTATAAATTTCATAAATGTTGCTATATTACTATTTGGACTATGTGTTTTAATTGTTTAAATTATATGCTTAAATTGTTTAAATTATGTGCTTTAATTGTTTATATTATTTTTCTGCATGACTAAAATTTTGACTAGAAATTTCTTTTGTATGTTAGAATCCACCTAAGATAGTAGTAGCTCGGTACCTAGGAAACTTATTTTTTTAGATATGACGTAAGTAGACTGACCTACATAGAAGTCGAGACTTTTATGTGTTATGAAATTGCTACTTGGCAATGCATGTTACTTGTTGTATATTAACTGTTATATTTTATCTGATTATTGTTAAATGACACGTCACTGGTTTCTATTATACGGTGCGAATGTAATCACTGTACCATTGGTGGCCACAGTGCGTTGCGGTGAACTACGTACTCACGTGTATCTCAGTACTAGCGTTGTGTTGATTACATAATTCGATTCGGTTTTTATAAATTTTCTCATACCTATATGACGTAGTAATATTATTCTTTTCTCTCTAGAACCACCCCTAGAATGGCACCAGGACGTAGACGTGGACGACCCCGTGTTAACCGTATCCCAGCCCTAGGAAATCCTATAGACCCACCTCCTCAGGCTGAACCTGAACCACCACAGCAGGGCGCACCTGTGAACGATATTGCAACGGAAATACTGATCTCCCTCCAGAACTACATACAGCAACAAGCTCCACCACCTCCTCCACCACTGTATGAGCCTATGCCACAGATAACACCCAGGATGAATGACTTCGTTGAACGATTTCGACGACTGCAGCCACCTAGGCTGAATGGGAGAGAAAGCCCTTTCGAGACCGAAGAATGGATAGCCGGATTGGAGCGTATTTTCCGACATATGGTGCTAACTGATGTGCAGAGAGTCTCCTGTGCACAATTCCAATTGGTGGAAGACGCAGCTCAATGGTGGGAATCTTATGAGCGGACTATGGATGAAGAGGAGAGACAAGCCCTTACTTGGGAGGATTTCAAGAAAGCTGTACTAGACCGGTACTTTCCACGAGTACTAAGGGATCGGAAGGAACAAGATTTTGTTAATCTTCGACAGGGAACTCTCTCGGTGATAGAGTACGAGCAAAAATTCAACCAGCTATCCCGTTATGCTCCACATCTGGTGGACAATGATGATAGAAAAGCCCGGAGGTTTGACCAGGGTCTGAGGCCCGAAATAGCAGGAATTGTGATAGGCCTTCAGGTACCGAGCTATGGAGGAGTTTTTCATCGAGCACTGCTAGTCTCGATCAGCCAGGATTTGGAGTACAAGCAGACTTCGACGATGGTCCCCGTCAATCGTAATTGGCAGCCAAACTTCAAGAGGAATTCAGTTCCACAACCAAGGGAGGACGACTACAATGTTCCTCGAAACATTCCAAACTGTCCAAGATGTAGGAAGAAACATTGGGGACAATGCAACCAGGGTAGAATAACTTGTTTCCGATGCAACCAACCAGGCCACAAGAGGAATGAATGCACTCAACCATCAAATCCCAACTACCAACCAATTAACAACATCCAGTACTACCCGCAGCAAGTGGATAACTACCAGACCCACCAGCCACCTGCACCCAACAACCGTCAGTTAAGACTACCAGTCAGAGTTCCACCTCACCAAGGTCAGGAGTGGTTAGGACACGTGAATGCTATCCTTGAAGAAGGGGAAAACAGTGGAGGACAACTCCGATTGAAAGGACCTGAACATCCCGTTTAGATACTGAGCAGAAAGGGGTTAAGACTAAAAGAAAAAAAAAAGAGGAAAAAAATATAATACATATAGATACTGCTTAAAATAAGTATATAAGGTTTAGCCGAACAATACCTAAGTAATACCTAGAAGTCGAATTTCGGGGATGAAATTCCTGTTAAGGGGGTGAGGATGTAGTACCCCGTCCCGCTTTATACCTTTTATTTTCCTAGAAACCTTAATTATATAATTTTATATTATTATTATCCTTGTTTCTTTTAATTTTATTATTTTGAGTGCTAACGTGTAATTTAAATATATACTATATTTTCAAATTCCCGAATTCGAAGAAAGAAATCAAATCTCTCAAGCGAATAAAGGACTACGAGAAATTAAAAATTCAAGTTTGAAATAAGGTTTTCGATTCGTATAATTTATTGAGAATAATTAAAATACTTTAAAATATTAATTGAGTTTTAAAACTGTATTAAATTTCGAATCGGGGTTAAACTCGTGAACCAAACGATCCCTAAACCGTATCAAGTGGGATCGAAAATATCATGTATTAGAGTGGATTATTTTCATCCACATATTAATTCTTTTTTTTTAAAATTAATTGAATAATCAAAATATCTCTCTATAAATAGAAATGAACCACTGTCTCTCTCTCATTTTTAGTTTCCCAAATTTTACTCTCAGTTTTCCTCTCTCTCTCCCCGACGAAAACCTCCACCTCCTCACGTTTTCCTTTTCTGGCGACGTCCACCGCGGAGCGCCGCCGTCGCCTCGCCGCTCGCCGCCATCGCCGCTGGAGCTCCGCCCAGCCGCGACGCCTCTCTTTCTTCCCTCCGTCCAGCCGCGTCGCAGCCCTCGCTCAGCGCCGCCCACCGCCGCTTCCTCCTCCATCGCACAAGCAGCGCCGCCGCGGCCCTTCGCCGCCGCGCTCTTCCCACCGCGATGCCGCCGCCGCTCGTCCCAGCGTCGCGCCGCTGTCCCGCTTCGCGATGCTTCTCACCGACGCGAGCGCCACCCCCAGCGCCGCCGCCTCCTCAAGCCAACGCCGCCACCTCTTTAATTCTTCTTCCAGTAAGTCTATGCAAAAGCCCCTTTCAATTCCAATCTTTGAAGCTTAATTTCAATTTCACCCGTAACCTTTTCTTTCCGTTTAATTTTCGATCGAAATTGACGCCGTTTGAACCGGTTGCTGTTGCCGGAATTTCTGGAAATTCCAACCGACGCCGTTAGGCTATCCAATTAACTTTTCCGAATTCCCGAATCACGCCGTTATGCTGCCGAAATTATCCGACAAATAATCGAACCCTTTTACGACGCCGTTAGGCCGCCCAATTTGGGACTCGTAAGAATTACTAGCCCCTTCTCTATTTCTCGTATTAGTTAGAATAGAAAATCGGCACGATTATGAGTTTTGTAAACTTTGAATTTTTCTGTTTAGAGACTATAAGATTGATGGGTGGAGTTTTGATGTTGTTGATATTAGTATTATTGAAATTGTTATATAGTGTTAGTTGTTAGGTTTGGTGGTATTGGTTTTGTTGATTAATATTGTTGAATTAGTTATTTAGTATTGTTGGTTTTGTTGGTTAGTATTTATTGAATTAGTTGGTTAGTATTATTTGGAATAGTGGTTTAGTATTGTTTTTTTAAGTTGTTTAGTATTATTGAAATTTGTTGTCTAGTGTTATTGGATTAGTTGGATGATATTATTAGAATGGATGAATTAGTATTGTTGTTTTAGTTGAAAAGTATTTTTGGATTAGTATTATTGAATTAACTGTATGGTGATGAAATTAGTTGTTAGTAATATTAGTTGAGTTTTTGGAGACAAAGGGAAACTCGTCTTCCCCTTGTGCGACTGTTAGAGAATTAGGAACGAAAAGATAAGTCGAGTTACATCCAAATTAGTAACAAATGAAAAGTAGCATTCTTGGAAAATAGTATAATTCTTTTGTTTTAAAAGTGTCACTAATCAACTTTAGAAGTAATATTAATATTAGAAAAGAAAAGTACTTTTTATAATTTGTCTTAGAAAAGCCAAAGTCTTTAATAAGTTTTAATAAGAGGTTTTTATAAAATATAAATTCTTATACTTTTATTTTTCCTTAAAGGGCCTTTATTAAGGACACCACTGAATTTAGTAAATACACCCCCTGTTATACCACAAGTATACTAGTAAATACACTCCCTCAATACACTCATCTTTTTAGAAGTGGTGTATTTACCAAAATAGGGTGTGACCATTAAGCAAGTCCTTTTTGAGTTTATAAGACCACAACTTTCTCGATTCTCGTAACATAAACTCTCAAGTTTTCCTAAACGTTTTCAAAAGTCAATCTTTTAATCAGAATACTCCTTATTAGGATTCTGTACTATTCGGGACACGCACGGAGGACTCGACCTCTGCCTACACATCATTCTCGGGACTCGAAACAATCAGGTTGGTGATGATCGGTTGATCGATCTGCTAATAATACGTTGTGCTGGTATACTCTGAACTCGACTAAATCAATCTAAAACAACTAATCCAACATAAATGTACACTCTATTATATAACTGCTTGAATTATGTGATATAATTATATATACCTTATATGGATGGTTTGTGTTTGTTGATTATATGAACTGATTGCATGATATAAGGGCATTATCTGAGCATGAACCAATTTAAGTTTGAATTATGTGAATTCTCCCCACAATTTGAAATGACAGTTTTATGGGAAAGAGGAAAGCGAGTAATCTTTGATTTGATGTGCAGCAGTTTTGTTTGTGGATTGACACGTACGGCCATGAGTGATAATAGGTCAGATTCATGGTCGCTGATATTATTTGTGGTGACCATGAGTGATAATAATAAATCAGATTCATGGTCACATGAATGGATGAATTGATGGTGAGAAATGGTTTGGGGGAGATTTACTATATGTGAAAAATGATTTTGGCAGATTAGGCCGTTATTTGAAAATGGTTTTGGGCTTTGCCCCTTAATGTGAATCAACTTGTGATATTTCAATTATATGATGTGAAACCTGCTTGTTGGTGATCAATATTTATCGAGTGGATTAGTGACTGTTTAATTTCGGTTTAAAGATCATCAATCAATTACGTGTGATTGGTTACCACCGTAAATGATAAATCGAGGTTCGGGTTATGAAATCGGATATACGAAAGTCGAAATCGAAATAATTTCGTATGTATGCACATTTAGGTGTGTTAGTGTGTGTTTTGGGAGTGTTTATGAATTTGAACTTGTATTTCATAAGCTGGAGAACAACTATTTATAGATACTAGCAAGCATGAGGTGTTCCTGACTCTTGGTCTCCCTAGCATGCATGCTTGACATGTGTCCTTTTGACCTTATCTAAGTTGAATCTTAGTTACAAAGTCTTCTTTGGTCTTATCTCGGACTCATTGTTGTTCGCCTAGGTCGGCTTGACAGATCTTGATGATTCTTCAACTGAAAGTTGTTCGCCTTTGGAGATTGTATTTCGGAAGTTGTTCGCCTTTTGGCTTTATTTAGCTTGGCTTTGGGATTTTAGTCCTTTGTTCACTGGTACACATCTAAACTGTGTTTTATCATAGTTTGACCAAGTTTGTTCGTCATTGGCGACCTCACAGTTGGCTCATTCTTGGTCTCGGGTCTTAATATCTGTTCGCCTATTAGTTGTTCATTGATAGAGTTGTTCGTTATTTTATACACCTTCCGGATTGGTAGATGCACCCCAATCTTGATTTTCTTTGTTCAAGTCCTTAATTTTTGTTCGCTCCATACTGGATGATGTTCGTCTATCAACAACTCCATGCTGGATGATGTTCGCCTATCAACAATTGCCCCCTATCCTGACTATATGTTGCTTCAGACGAGCAGCTTTGTGGCGAGCAACTGTAGTTAGGATATTGTTCTGGTCAAGACTTGGACGAACAACATCTTTGTGATGAGCAGCATCGTGGCGTCCGTTTCGCCTTCCCATGATCTGGGGAGATCACGAAGATGACGCCAGCGCAATGATTGCGCGCCGTTCACGCGCGAGCAGTCCCGAGGCCACGCGCCCCTATAATTGTCCATAGGTCATTCGACTTTTAGTTTAACTCGGAATTGACCCCTTTTTCTCATAATCCAGTCCCTGAATTTTTAGGAAATTATGCCTTGGACCCCATTTTTGCTTGGGGTATAAATAGTGGGAAAACTGAAATTTTTCCCACTTTTCCTTCTCCAACTACAGTGCTTCGGCGATTTCCTCCTCCCTCCGGCAATTCCAAGCTTTCCGACGTCCGCCTTCCCGCATTTGGTTTCAAATTTCAATTCCCAGGTAGTTACTCTTTTTTCTCTCTATCTTTTTCTTTCGAAAATTTTTCTGCCGCCGTGTGGATCCGAGCGCCACCGTCTTCTCTGGAACAGCGCCACCGTCTGCAACACTCTCCGCCGCCGCTTGGATTTTTCTCTTCCTCCTATGTCTTCGCATTCGAGCAATAAAACCGAGGAGACCTTAGATCCCCTTTTTCCCACTGTTGCTCACGATCTAGAACCAGTTGAAGTTTCCTCAACGTCGAACGCTCACGTGGACTCAGTTGTTCGTTCTGTGGAAAACACTGGTGTAGGCCCTTCTGGGAGAGAACTGACAGTTGCGGTGAACAACAATTTGAACAACGACTCTTCGTCTTCTGCTGAATCTGAAGATCCAGATCTTGACGAACTCACCCGCGAGTTCTTGGAGGGTATTAACTTCCCATCCCCAAAGATGTTGGAAAACGAGATTCCAACAGGAGTTGCTCGGCCATTCGAATGGCAAGCATACGCTGAGGAGTATGTGAACAGCTTTCCTCGCCCACAGAGGCAAATTATGGACAAGGTGAAAACTGGGTACCAGGCGAGCAAGATCAAAAGTGTTGTTCGGTGAAGATGATCTGGACTCTATCCGTAGGGACTACAAAATCCCATTTGATATTCAAATGCTGATCGCCCACCCCCAGGATGCACGGCGATCAATATTCATACCTTGATCGCTGGATTAAAGCTGCCTCTTCCACCCATTGTTGGTCGATTCCTGGAGGCGACCAACTTGGCCATTACCCAAATTACTCCAATTGGGTGGATGAATCTCCTAGGCTCCATGTGCTTGTTCGCCTTGGAGGAGTACGTTGATCGGCTTACTGCGGAAGAGATCAACTACCTGATGACAATTACAAAATGCCCCCTAGGAGAAGAAGGTTACCACTATCTCAAGGCCAGAACCGGGTTAAAAATGGTGGAAGACGTGCCGAACAAGGTTTACAACTGGAAGCAATACTTCTTCTTCATTGGGGTGATTGGCGAGCATCTTCCGGTCCACACGGCGGCCCTGGACGAATAAATTCTCCAGCAGTTTATGGAAAACTGAAACGTAAGTTCTTTTCTTGCTCGCCTTTGGGCTAAGTTGTTCTAATTTAACTTTTCTTGTTTGTTCGCAGGCCCTCGTCTACCCAAGTGGGATTCGGAAGAGGAGGAGTTGAGCTCCGAGTTTCTATTTACTTCGTGCTTGGTTGGCCTCCGTAATAGGGCAGATAGGACTATTGACTACCTTTGCCGAACAAGGTGTCTAAGAGCTGCTCGTCTTTTGACATACCCACACCACTTGGAGGCCCAGGTCGAGGTGCCCCCAGGTATGAATTTCTAAATTTTGGGTTTAAACCTTGTTCGTCATTGAGTTTCCTAACTTGCTCGTCTAACTTTCTCTTTTTTTTTTAGCTGAGCAAGTGACAGTTGCCGTTCCTCCTTCATACGCCCTCCTTGAGCAAAGGGTTCTCGAAATGGCGCCGCCAAAAGGGAAGAAAAGGAGAGGTGATCCCCCACAAAAGGTGCTCGCCATGACGAACAAGCCCGAGGGGGCCAAAGTTTCAAGACAGGCTGCCCCCCAAATTCAAATCCATTCTCCTCCCATTTCCCCTCCTCGTGGGGGGAAACGTTTAAAGAAGATAGACGGGACTCCATTGTCCCATGACGTCCCTGATAAGGGGAAGGAGAAGGTGGGCTCGAGCCATGTTCGCCCTGAAAGGGATGTTGTACGCCGCTCATCTGTCGAGCTCACAGAGAGGTCTGGCAAGGCGAGCAAGGACATAGGCTCCCCCAGAGGCCCAGAGGACATTACATACCTAGGCCGGGATGAGCGAAAATTCTTTGAGTAAGTTCTTATTTTCTTGCCGAACAAGTTCCTTTCTTGCCAAATTTTTCAAGTGTCGACCTTCTTTTTGTCCGCAGATATCGGCCCAACGATTACCCCGGGCGAGCAGATCTGGTTCACCAGTTTGCCTGCTCTAAGACCCCGGCGAGCTTCCGTGACATTCTGGATGAACACGTTCGTCGAGCAGCTGAAGTCATTGCTCGCGCCTGGTCGCGGCCGCTGAACAAAGTCTTCCTTGCCCAGGGTCCCATTGATAATTTTTACCTATCAATGGTCCAAGCCGCCAACTCCATGGTTTCCGCTCAAAGGGGAATGGCTCAAGTTGCCGAGCTAGAGGAGACTGCTCGTCATCACGCCGCCTCCATTCGCCAGTTTGCTGAAGAGAAGGAGAAAATGGCGAACAATTTCAATGGCCAAATTGCTCGCTTAAAGGATCAATTAAAGCTGGCCGACGACCTAGAGAAGAAGCGCATCGAGGACTATCAGCTTGTCTCTGGTGAGCTTAGGGATACAAAGGCCGAGCTACTTTCCTCTAAAGCTGCGCTGGACGAAGAGAGGAGGAAAAGGGAAAAGGCCGAAGAAGAACTTGCTCGCCTGAAGGACCAAATGTCTGAGATGCTCTCTAAGGAAGAAGTCGAGCAAGAATTTCGAGCTCGGAGTGGGCCTATCTCAAATTTGGGCTACATTTGCGCCTATGCAGATAGCATCCGCACGGCCGATGCTTATGACTTCAAGGATTTAATGGAAGAAATGGTCAAGGATCTGAATGAATTCCTGGAGTACTATCCTCCGCCGAATAATATCGAAATTCAGCTGGCGGATCTGGCAGTACTAGGGGTCAAACTTGACAAACTCGACCCTAGTATTTCCATCACTCACCCTCCGCCCCCAACTGATGAAGGTGAACAAGAGGAAGGGGTGGCCGTGGTTGATGAGCAGAATGCGAAAGAGTCTGAGGATAAGACTGCTGAAGATTTGGCCCGAGACATGATTGTTGAACCTCCCGCCGAGCAGGCTCAAGATCCTCCCCCCGCCAAGCAACAATAGTTCTTAGGACTTAGTTTTTTTCTTCACCTTCTTCTCTGTAATAGTTGTTCGTTTCTTTTGTAGTACTTGACTTCTTGAATCATTGTACTATTTTTTAGGCTTAATGCCTTTTGATTAATGGAATGTCTTTCTCATGTTCGCTCATTTTCTTTATATGTTAATTGCCTTTACATTTTTGTCAATGCCTTTGCAATTATAACATATAGTGTTGGGCTTTTGTTCGAATTGAACTTTGCCTTTAGTGGAATCAGGGTTCAGCCTTAGGTTCTGTTCATTCTAAAAAACGAACAACCTTTAAGTGGCTTTGGTCCTTAGGTTCTGTTCATTTGTAAAACGGACAACCTTTAAATGGACTTGTACCTCGAGCTTTTGGACTTTTCCTTTTTGACGAACAACTATTATATTTACATTCATAAAAAATAACAAGTGTTATAAGACTGCCCGTCACTAACATATACAAATCGACGAACAACTTTAAACACTAATCAAAACATGCTTGCTTATAATATTTTTGCCAAGCAACTTTATCTAAAAAACAAAAGATAAAACAGCACCAGACTATATAATGCGCCGAACAACTTTATATTCTATACTTTGCAAAATTTTCAAAAAATTAGGCAAGTTTTTAGTTTGCTTTACTTGATTCACTGGCCCCCCAAGACATTTGTTCGTCCAATCAAGAACTTGTTCGTCTTATTGATAGTACTTCTTTAGATGTACGGCGTTCCAGGAGTATTGGGCCGGCTTGCCTTCCATATCTTTGATATCGTATACGCCATTAACAAATTTTTCTGTTATACGATACGGGCCCTCCCAAGTTGGTCCCAATACACCTGGAAGTTGGGCGAGCAACTTTCTTATAACCAAATCTCCAACTCTGAATTCCCTAAGTTTAACATGGGAATTATAGTAGCGTTCTGCTCGCTGCTTATAGGTAGCATTTTTTAACTCGGCACTCAGTCTTTTTTCCTCGAGAAAATCTATTTCAGCAGCCAGAGCATAGTTGTTCGCCTGCTCATCAAAGTTGGTCGTCCTGATTGTGTTGGTCTTTAATTCAATTGGTATCACGGCTTCTGTTCCGAAAGCCATTGCAAAGTGTTAGGATATATTTTAGTTTTGATGATTTTCCAAAACAACATGTAATAGGTTTGAAAGCAGTCAGGAGAGTATCTTTTATTTCAGGTCAGGCTAGGTTAGCTCTCGTAAGAATAGGCTGTCAGTTGAGGGGGAACTCAGCGAGGGGGAACTCAGCAACACAGCCTGAGGATATCAAGATGACATCAAGAAGAACTGACTGAAGCCATGCCAGAGACCTGAATCAGAAGTGAAGCCTGAAGGATGTCCCACTGAGTGTAAATCAGGCTGATCTAAGCTAAGTCAGGTGGACCACTCAGTGAAGAGCATGATCAGGAGGATCAGTGTTGTACCAAGTAGGCCCTGAAGGAGTCAGGCTACTGTGGTCAGGGAACTTTATCATTCAGCCTTATGACAAAGTTCTTGGAATGATCTTCAAACAGTCTCTGAAGGACAACTACACTGAAGACGTTCAGTCCAATGAAGATCATCAGTCAGTGAAGGAGGAAGCTACCTAAAGTCAGTGGGTCTTGGTTAACCCACTGAGTCAAAGATCCGTGAATCCAGGCCACGTGGACCAATCAGCACGAGGCAGCAACTCTGACACTGACAAAGGCCGCATTCCAAGAAAAGTGGTTGAAACCATTAAATGTTGGATTCAAATGTATCTTCCCTCCAACGGATACATTTGAATCCCCATTATAAATACAAGCTCATAACTTCATTGTAAGGTATGTGTGAAGAAAGAAAAATCAACACCTACAAGCTATAAGAGTGTGTGAGTTGTTAGGGAGTCATAAGGAAGTGTTGCTCACACCCACGACATTGACCTTTAGGGTTATCACTTATATTCATTGAGTGTCAAGCTTGTAACTCTTAGCTTAGAGAGGTTTTCCTAATCTTAACTTTAAGGCTAACACTTTGTAAAGGAAAACCTCACCTAGTTGGAGAAAACCAAACCAAACTAAACCCTTTCAGAAGAATGTTAGGTTTGTAGTGAGGTGAGGAGAGGCAGCCCAGGGAGTGGCGTGAGTCCAGTTGTAAGTGCACCTTGGCACGTTAAAAACAAGAATCCCATGTAGTGGATTTCCTGTTAAATCAGGCCGTGGATGTAAGAGCTTGAGTCTCTGAACCACGTTAAACTGAGCGTTGTTTATTGTTTAAGCACTTGCTAATTATTTGTAGTGTATGCTCACTGAGTGTACTTGGAAAGGTTGAAAAGAAATTAGCTAAGTATTTTTAGTCAGGGAGAATCAATCTCACTGACAGGCTTAGGCTAGCACTCGAGAGTTCAGTCTCTCGAGTCACTGCCTTGTTAAGAGCCTGAGCTCGCAAGTCAGCTGCACTGACTTGAGTGCTCTGACTCTTAGCAACGCAGTGACTTGAGTGTTTCCTCACTGAACTCTTTCAGAGCGCAACACAGGTTTTAAAAAAAAATTGCTCCTGAATTCCCATTTTGCCCTTCAAAAACGGGACCATCACAAAGGGTGTTTCTCCGGTGCTTGACCTGGGAGAAACTCTGTATGCCCATAAGACTTCCGGAAGCTCTGTTGACCAACTGCTCTTGCTTTCCGCTAGCCGTACTTTTAACGTATGCTTGATGATTTTGTTTACGGCTTCGACTTGTCCATTTGACTGGGGATGATAGGGCGTAGAGTAATGTTTCTTGATCCCCCATTTTGTACAGAAATCTCTCAACTCTTTTCCATCAAACTGCGGACCATTGTCTGTCACGATGGTTTGCGAAATTCCAAAACGACAGACAATGTTCTTCCAAATGAAGTAGATCATTTTCTGTTGCGTGATTTTCAACATGGCCTCTGTTTCTGCCCATTTTGTGTAATAGTCGACTGCCACAACGGCAAATCGAACTCCTCCAACTCCTGCTGGGAAGGGACCAATAATGTCCATTCCCCATCTAGCAAAAGGCCATGGGCTATAAACCGATACGAGCTGTTGAGCTGGGGTATGAATGTTTGGTGCAAAAATTTGGCATTGATGACAAGTTTTTGCTTTCTTGATTGCATCCTGACGTAAAGTCGGCCAGTAATAGCCTTGTCTGATAGTTTTGTACGCCAAGGCTTGCCCCCCCAGTGTGATTTCCACATACTCCGGCATGTATTTCTTCTAGTATTGCTCGTCCTTGCCCCCTAGGCAAACATTTGAGAAGTGGGAGTGATATTCCTCTTTTGTAAAGTTGCTCGCCTACCAGAGTATATCTGGCGGCTTGCTTAATTAGCTTGGCAGCTTCAAAAGAGTTGTTTGGTTTTTCCCCACTTTTCAAGTATTTGACTATACTTGTTCTCCAGTCTTCTTCTCCACTGGCTTGACCATTTAGTTGGTTGACATTGTAATTTGTTGTTGATGGGTCATTCATCTTTGTAATTGTAATGTCTGCCAACTCTGCAGGTCCTTCACTTGTTGCTAGTCGGGCCAATGCATCTGCTTGAGTGTTGCTCGCCCTTGGGATTTGTTCAATGAATACTTGATCTAACAAGGACATCAGGTGAGCAACAATTCGTTGATATTCGATCATATGGCCGTCCTTCGCCTCGTATTCACCTCGGACTTGATTCACAATCAATTGTGAGTCGCCGAATATTTGCAATCGTCTGACACCTACTGCAAGGGATAGATGGAGACCAGCAATGAGAGCTTCATACTCGGCTTCGTTGTTGGTTGCCATAAAGCCAAATCTGATTGCCGAAGTGAATACTTGTCTGCTTGGACTAATTAGAACCACTCCTGCCCCCGAAGCTATGTTAGTCGAAGATCCGTCAACATAAAGATGCCAGGGGTGATCAAGTCCTCTCGTCGGATCTAGTGGGAAGGTTAGTTCGACTATAAAGTCGGTTAACGCTTGCCCTTTGATCGCTGTTCGAGGAGCATAGGTCACCCCGAATTGGCTAATCCCCAGTGACCACTTTAATAGACGACCAGCTGTGTCGGGGCGATGGAGAATTTGTCTGAGAGGGAAAGTTGTTAGCACTTCAACTTGATGATAAAAAAAGTATGGCCGTAACTTCCTTACACTCATGACAAGTGCGTACACCAACTTCTCAGTTGGGGAGTATTTGATCTCCGCCTCATGCAAAGCTTGGCTGACGTAGTAGATAGGTTGGTGGAATTTGCCGTCCTCCCGTACCAGAACGGAGCTGATGGCCACTTCTGACGCTGCCAAGTATAAATATAGCTTTTCTCCTGAGACGGGTTTTGATAGGATTTTTACATCTCCCAGATACTCTTTGAGTTGGTCGAACGCCTTCTGACAGTTGTTAGTCCATGTGAACTGTCCTTTTTTGATGGCTTCAAAGATTGGACGGCATTTGTCCCCCGACCTGGATATGAACAGATTCAATGCTGCTAGACATCCCGTGAGTCTTTGCACCTCTTTTATTGAACGTGGCGGTTGCATATCCACAATGGCTTTATCTTTTGTTGGGTTAGCCTCAATTCCCCGTTGACTAACAAGATGACCCAAGAACTTGCCTGAATGAACTCCAAAGCTGCTCTTCTTTGGATTCAGCTTCATGTTGTAGTGTCGAAGAATTTCGAACACTTGGGTCAAGTGTTGGAGATGGTCTTCTTTACGGGGACTTTTGACTACGATGTCATCGACGTAGACTTCCACTGTATCTCCAATTTGCTGGTCGAACATTTTGTTCACCAGCCTTTGATAAGTTGCTCCGGCGTTGATGAGGCCAAAGGGAATTCTCTTCCAACACAACAAGTTTTTGTTTGTATAAAATGTTGTGTTCTCTTGATCGTCTGGATGCATTGGAATTTGATGGTACCCGGCAAAGGCATCCATGAATGTTAGCATTTCATGACCTGCAGTGCTGTCCACCAACTGATCAATGTGAGGGAGTGGAAAGTTGTCCTTCGGGCATGCTGCATTCAGATCTGTAAAGTCTATACATAGCCTCCAGGTCCCGTTTGGTTCTTTACAAGGACTGGGTTTGCTACCTATTGTGGACAGAGTGCTTGTCGAATTAGGTCGTTGTCTAACAACTTCTTTACTTCTTCATTTAAAGCCTGATACTTGTCCGGGCCGTATTTCCGTCATTTTTGATGGACGGGCCTCTTTGCATGGTTAATGTTTAGCTTATGGCAAGCATGCTTCGGATCTATTCCCACCATGTCTGCATGAGACCAGGCGAAGACATCTAGATTTTTACAGAGGAATTCTTTCATTCGGGATCTATAAGGCTCAGGGAGCTCAGATCCTATGTATAATTCAAGATCCTCGTTTTCAGGATTAACTTTGAACATTTCCAGTTCTTCAACTGGAGTTGCTCGTCGTTTTTGTCCTTTCCAACGAGGGTCAAGTATTGGTCCCTCTGGATCGAAATCATTTTCGATGTTCATGGGCTCTGCTCCCAGGCGGGGTTCTAGATCGTCTGCTGGTTCCGACCCATTGCTGTTAGTCAAAACCTGGCTCTCCAGGCCATCGTGTGAATGTTGCTCGTCGCCACCCCTTAGTTTTTCGTCAGGATGATGTTCCTCATGGGTGGTGAGGAGTTGTTCGTCCAACACCTGCTCGTCATGATGTTGTTTGTCCGTATCCATGGGGTCATCTTCTATGTCCATCACGTTCTCCGATATTGATGGTTCATCAACTGGATAGCTGGTGGTGGCTTCCATCATGGATACTTGTGCATGTTTTGCTTGCATTTGTAAGAGGCATTCCCGAGCCTTTCTTTGATCTCCTTTAATCGTGCCTGCTCCACTTGCTGTTGGAAACTTCAAGCAATAATGGTAAGTTGAACAGGCAGCTTTAAATTCATTCAAAAAAGGTCGACCAAGGAACCCATTATAGGTCGATTCCTGGTCTACGACCAAGAAATCTACCATTCTTGTAATATTCTTTTCGGGTTCCTCGATCGTTACAAGTTGTACAAGCAAAGAAATTTCTCCCAACGGGACTGTTACTGCATTTCCGAAGCCTAGGATTCTATGGTTTGAGTCCCGGATGTGGGCTGAAAAGTCCCCAAGTTTATCAAGCGTGCTCTTGAACAAGATGTTGGTATAGGCTCCGGTGTCCACCAACAATCTGTGGACTCGTGTTCCCATAATCTTTGCACATATTACGAGCGAATCGTTATGCGGAGTCAAAATTCCTTCTAAGTCCTTTTCGGTGAAGGTCAGTTCTGCTGTCTGCATGATAGATGGTTTGACTCCCATTTCCTGGACTTGGTCGATCGCTCGTAATTCAGCCTTTCTTTTCCGGTTGGAGATTGGCGGTCGTCCATCAGAACATCCTCCTGCGGGACCTGCAGGTTCCATCATGTATAAATCTTCCAACGGACGAGTAGGGATGGCAGGAACTGGTCGCGCCGGTTTATTATTCTGAGGTTGATCATCTTCGTCCTCAGAGTTGTTCTCCCGGATTCTCTTCCCGGGTTGTCTTTTGACAAAATTGGAGAGCTTTCCGTCCTCGTAGAAACGCCAGAGCTGTCTGAGCAAATCTCTACATTCACTTGTAAAATGCCCCACGCTTTGATGGTAGGCACAATACTTGTTAGGATTGAGTTTGCCAGTGTCTTGGCGAATTTTCCGGGGAGGGGAGAGCAACTCCTTATCCTTCACATTCTCATAAACAGTATCGACTGACACTGTTAGCACCTGATTCAACTTTTCTTTGAGTTCCGTCCCTTCAGTGAATGCCTTCATGTTTTTAGGGACTCGATAGCTTGTTGCACCAGGTTTTTTGTTGTTCTCCTTGGGGTCGACTTTGTCTCCCCCAAGTTTGACTGCAGGGCTTCATGCATAGAAACGAATATGCCGGCCTGATTTCTGAACTCGGCGTAACTTCTTGGGCACTTCAGATGTACCTCTTTCCATAACTTTGACCCTTTCTTCAGTCCTGCCATTATAGCAACAATTTTTGTGTCCTCGCTGATGGGCTCACCCTCCAATAGCACTTAGTCAAACCTTTCCATGAATGCTCGATCTGACTCGTCATCATTTTGTTTTAGGTCTGACAACCGGTGTTTCTGGGACAAGTATGATCCCGCCGTTGAGAAATGAGACAGGAACTCCCGACTCAGCTGAGTGAATGAATGGATGGATGCTGGTGGCAATGCTGAGAACCATTTGTGCACCCGATCTCCCAAGGTTAACGGGAAGTTTCGGCATTGAGTGGCATCGCTAGCTCCCACCGAGACCATATAATCTGAGTATTTTGTTAGGTGAACTCGGGGATCAGCAAGGCCGTCATATTGTATGCTTGCAGGGAATTGGACTTTCTTCTGAATCGGGGCTTTCAGAATGTAGGTTGATAATGGTGAAGTTGGCAAGCTGGTCGTCCCTACACCTCTTTGCTGGTCCAATTGTCCCTGCATACTTTCTATCGCCCTCCTCAAGCTTGATAGCTCATCCAGAGATGCCCCCTGACTTGGAGGCTGTTCGGCGAACAAAGGTACAAACCTTTCTGTTCGTCGCAGTCCCTCGCTTGGAGAAGGCAAATCCTGGAGCTGCTTTTTAGGGTTGCTCGCCGCATTATGTCCCAAACGCCTGAAGGCAGATTGAGAAAGTCTTTCATGGACCGAAGGGCGAGGTTGTTCAAATGTTGCTCGCCCATGTCCATCTTCCTGGCGAGCAACTTTCTCCCGTTGCTGGGGTTGGCCAAGTCTGTCCTGGGCACTGGAGCGTGTTGTTCCGTGGCTCGACATTGCTGTTCGCCCGCGAGCAGACTCTGCTTGGCCCTCCCTTGGCTCGTCCGTCTTAGCCTTGCCCTTGTCCCGCCTGATCTGGGCGCTGTTCACCTCACGTTGCTCGCCCCTTGTTGACCTGGCCCTAACAACCTCCAAAGGTCTATCTCCAGGCCTTGCCTGTGAAGGTTTATTTTGTTCTTGCTGTCTCTGGAGAGCTTGGAGAGCAGCTATGGTCTTTGATAATTCGTTAGGGTTGTTCGCCAAGGCCTCCATTTCAGGGGGGAGATTATGTGTTATGGTTGTATGCGGCGACCTGTTCACATGTCTAAGATTTCGATCCTGGTGATCGGCCGACGAGGCTCGGGTGGAAGACGCTCTTCTTGACAAACGTGATGCTTGGGTTTCCTTTGATTGAGGCATTTCAATATAAATTGTTTCTTTAATTTTAATATTGAAGAACACCAAGAACACCTTTGCTTGAATCTTCAAATATTTCTTGAGGTTTTTCTTTGAATCTTCAAGTTTTCAACTTGAAGTTCTTGAGTAATTACACTAACCGAAGGTTCGAACCCTCCTTCTAGCGCCAAAATTGTTGGTGATCAATATTTATCGAGTGGATTAGTGACTGTTTAATTTCGGTTTAAAGATCATCAATCAATTACGTGTGATTGGTTACCACCGTAAATGATAAATCGAGGTTCGGGTTATGAAATCGGATATACGAAAGTCGAAATCGAAATAATTTCGTATGTATGCACGTTTAGGTGTGTTAGTGTGTGTTTTGGGAGTGTTTATGAATTTGAACTTGTATTTCATAAGCTGGAGAACAACTATTTATAGATACTAGCAAGCATGAGGTGTTCCTGACTCTTGGTCTCCCTAGCATGCATGCTTGACATGTGTCCTTTTGACCTTATCTAAGCTGAATCTTAGTTACAAAGTCTTCTTTGGTCTTATCTCGGACTCATTGTTGTTCGCCTAGGTCGGCTTGACGGATCTTGATGATTCTTCAACTGAAAGTTGTTCTCCTTTGGAGATTGTATTTCGGAAGTTGTTCGCCTTTTGGCTTTATTTAGCTTGGCTTTGGGATTTTAGTCCTTTGTTCACTGGTACACATCTAAACTGTGTTTTATCATAGTTTGACCAAGTTTGTTCGTCATTGGCGACCTCACAGTTGGCTCATTCTTGGTCTCGGGTCTTAATATCTGTTCGCCTATTAGTTGTTCGTTGATAGAGTTGTTCGTCATTTTATACACCTCCCGGATTGGTAGATGCACCCCAATCTTGATTTTCTTTGTTCAAGTCCTTAATTTTTGTTCGCTCCATGCTGGATGATGTTCGCCTATCAACAGCTCCATGCTGGATGATGTTCGCCTATCAACACTGCTATGCCCAATTAATTATTACGTGAACTTGTTACTTCTGTGGTATATGTTATTCATATTTATATGTCAACTGCTTAAATTAATTAATTACTTTATTAATGAGTATAATTTAATATACTTCGGATTTACCAATCTCATGACGTTGCAAATCACCCATACGTGAGAATTCAAATCTCACGCCCCCTTTTTACAACCCTTGCAGATTATGATTTCGCGGAGCAAGGACAGTAATAGAGACGACACGGAGTTCCCCGCTTAAATAAAATGTTACTGTTAATACTAAGCTTTATATTTATATATATATATATATGTCTGAGTTACTTATTTAAATATTATACTCATTTCTTCCGCTGCATAAAACCCATCTCTGATTTTATTATCCATTTTTATATAAAAAAAAATTATAGTTCGGATTTTAGTTACAAGTGGCACCTCGAATCTGAGATATTTATGTGTTTTGGATTCGGGGCGTTACACCAGTCATCACCATTGTTGTTGGACTAATTCTTCAACCGGTTAAAGTGTCTTCTTTCACATGTCAGTCCTCATCATTGTTTCTTCACAATCATTTCACACTTTTTTCCATTTTTAAGCTCTGTGTTTCTTCTTATTCAAACATTCGAGTGTCATACCCGTTGTGAAGAAAAAAAAATCTTCTCCCTTTCGACCGTAAATTGCTTCAAGTGTGATCTCCAATTTCAACCCAAGCCCGACTCGGTTTCCTCTTCTTTAGCTCGATCGAGTCGATTTATGCCGAAACGACATTGTCCTCTTCGTGCAAACTCCGGCGCCTCCATTAATGCCGGTGACCTTGAGCTTTCAGGCAATTTATTAATTGGTTTCCATTGTCGCGTGCTTCAGGTGTGTATTCCTCTATTTACAGCTACACAATAGTCGTAGGTCTCCATTTTCGATGACTTGGAGCTTTCCATTCCGGTGGTGGTCATTCTTCATTCCGGCGACAACACAATCCTAAACACAGTAAACAAATAAAAAAAAAAAGGTTTCAACTTTCAAACATATGCAATGCTATGCCAAGCCAACTCAAAAAACAACCCATAGAATACCAACTAAAAAATGACAATTGTCACTAATTAATTAGTTGAGTTAAATTTTTTATGAATAAAATAAATATTGTAAATATTATGGATAATATTTATTTAACATTAAATAAAAATTGTATCAAAATTCATATTTTTTTTTAATTCTCTACTCATAAAAATCAATATTGACATATTTTGAAACAAAATTTGAAATTCTTTATTTTCTGTTTTTCTTAAATGTACGCCACATTTTTTTATTGTAATTATAGATTTATAATATCAAATTATATGCAACTATTGCTAATAAAAATGTCTCAAATTCAAAAATCACTTGTGCACATATATTAAACTCGAATCCTTTTACAGACGGAAAGTAGCAATTCAAGTATACAATAAAACGCAAGAAATTAATTACTAGACTCCTAGGCATTAATGTTTCTTAATACATCTAAGAAGATTCACCTTCCAACCTCAGCCTTATCCTGTACGTCCTTCACCTTCTCCCTCACCCAACTTTCTCCCTCCGCCATCAGCCGCCTTATGCTGCCTCTATCTCCTCCGTACCCACAATTTCCTGCACCTCTCTCTCTTCATCTTCATGTCTTTATGGTAGACTAATCTAATCATCTCCGCCATCCCCAATTCCTTAACCATTTCAAACGCATACAATAGAAATGTAGCAATCGACACTCAAAACCATAAACTCTTCAGAATTGAGTTCCATCCACTGCGCAACAAAAGCATCCGGCTTTTCAGTTACAAAACAAACATATACACTAGCCAGAAAAGCTAAAATATTACTCACCCATTGACTCCAATTTTAATATGCATGTCATAAAATAGAATAAAACACTTTATTTTCGTCCTCAAAACATTTTTTCAATTACACAAATTAATTATTATTGATATTATATTTATAAACAAACATTTTATTTATAAACAGCACCCGAACACTCTCCAACATATCTACTTCATACACAAGTTATTAAATTTCTTAAAATCCATGTAAAAAGTTTCATGCATACCAATATCGGACAGAAGGAGAGTAAAATATTGCATTACCATTAGAGAAAAGAGATTCAAGTGCGAAGGGTTCAAGCTCGGCAAAGATGTTCACCATAATGCTTTTCATCTAATAAGAAACGCACACACTCAATCACGAAAGACAAAAGAATTTGAAATTTGTTTACCCAATTCGTCTTACGACTACGTTTTGGACGATGCCAAGCCAGAATTTTTCACTATATATTTCTTATACCGGATATAAGGAAAAAATATCTATTTATATAAAAACGAGTCCTAACCCTAAAATTAGGATCGACTGGGCCGAAAACATGGGCCAAAAATTCGGCCATGAGGCCTTATTGCACAATACATTCAGGCTCCACACTCCAACAGTATTTTTTTTATGAAATCCAAGAAGATATCGGCCATGAGGCCGCCTTCTGAAAAAAAGGGAAGGCAACATTCTCGCAGGAACAGGAATGTAAAGACACGGAATCGACAACTCTTCATCGGAGCCATTGTACCTCTTGGGGTCCTAATTCTGTTCGAATCTCAATGCGACAATGTATTGAAACATGTCGAGGCAGCAGGCAGTGGAAGTGAAGAAAACGTAAGACGGGATGCCGAATTCTTCGCCAACTTGGGCGAATTTGGTGCAGAACATGTCGAGGACTAGACCAACAAGCTGTGCATATCTTCTTCAGGTGATTGGTTGATTAAATTAGAGATTGCGGCTCTAATAGGAGTAATGTGGCTGTTGATTAAATCGAAAGTGAAGGCCTTGGAAACAGAGGGGTCCTCTGTTCTTGGGAGGTTTATGAAACGTAAGCGCGATGAAGAGATTTTGTGTATGTAGGTATCGACGGCGGGGTCTTTAAGAAAAGCGAATGATGATTACAGTGATGGAGAGGTGGTCATCGCTGTGGAGGAGGAGCTTCGACAGTGGAGACAAGGTGGCTCAGCCCCGGAGAAAGGGATGAATACCAGTTCGGCTTTCTTCATCACTACCTATTTCCCCCGGACCAAATTTGTTTTTCTATTTGCCAAAGAGATCTGTTCTAATTTTTTTTTCATCCCCAAAATAGAAATAAAGTGACTCACCTTAAAGTGCACCCCTACAATTGAACTACTTTATTAATTTAAATACTACTTTATTCACCATTTTCAAGATTTCTTTATTTATTTAAATATTATATTTTAACTCTCGCATTAAACTCCATGTAAAGTTAAACGAGAAAACAAAATTGGACAAAATTGGAATCGATGATATGCTGGTTTATTTTTTTTAATTTGGTAAAGGAGAATTAATAGCAATATGGGAGGGTAAGTGCTGGTAACTAGATATGATATACTCCCTCTGTCATTTAAAAGTATGCATCATTTTCTGCACGTGGATTAATGCAATATGTCGAAGGGTATTTAGTGGTCTTATGAGGTCCGTTTTTTAATAAAATGATTGTTTATGGTAAGTATGCATAGAAACGTTACTATAAACAATCATTTTATTCATAAACGAACCTCACAAGACCCTTAAATATCCTCCGACATATTGCATTAAATGACGTGTAGAGAATGATGCATATTTTTAAAGGACGGAGAGAGTATTTATTTGGAAGGAATCGGGTCGGGACATATGCGAATACACAATAGCTAAGCCAACACATGGTCTCGCCAGTCGCCAGTACTTTTACTATCTCACTTTTGTCCCACAGTACTATATCTCAATTAACCCTTCACTTTTGTCCTACCGTACTATATCTCATTGAGAGCACCCACAGCGGGGGTGAGGAATCCTACATGGATTCCTACCCCTCATTCAAAATATAGAAAGATAGCATTGTGAGAAAAATGATGTGGCATGAGAAGGAGTTTTGGGTGAGGAGTAGTCCTACCAATGAGAATGAAAGAAAGGAGTAAAATGGAGAGTGAAGAAAGTGCTATGGTGGGCCCTGGGAGTTTATTTTGGGAAATGCTTGCAAATGGAGAGGGAAGAAAGTGATTTGATAATTGATAGTGAGATCCATAAATAACTACTTTTGAGGTAGAATGCATTGGGTGAGGTAGGAAATTTTTTAGGTAGGGATATAAAATTTTTGAGGTGGCACACATGTGTCATATTTCTCACTCAAATTCATTCACTAGCATTGGAGATGCTCTGAATGAAATGTACTACAAGATACCTAAGAAAAAATACATCCGCTGCAGTCCAGAAGAGAGAAAGGTGAAATGTAAATTTCTTTTTCTTAAATAAATTAAGAGAAAGAGGAATTATTGAAAGGTGAGTTGAGTATGTAATCGGGGGTGCATTTAGGTACGTTTTTTTTGAAGTGATGATACTATTTGCGTAAGCATTATTGAGAATTACAAAGAAAGAAATAATTTACTAGAATTTCACCTCATCTAAAAGTTCGAACTATTAGAGTAAAGTGAAATTATATTATTTAATTATTTCTCTTACAACAAGTAATACATATTACAATACTCCTAATACGCCCCTCAAGATGACGGGTGGTTTACGAAGCCAATTTGGTCCATAAGTAAGGAGAGTAGATTCCGTGAGAGTGACTATGTTAGAGCATGTGCAAGCTGATCAGCATACGAAACATGAGAAAGACGAAGTTGAGATGTCTTGGCCAAGTCATGTACAAATTGATAGTCAATGACTGTATTTCTTGCAAAAGTGAAAGACCAGATTAGAGCAGAGTCATGTAGCTCCAATATTGTCGCATTAAAGTATAGGAGAAGTTGAGGGCAAATGCACAAATAACTCAGCGGAAATGGATCTAGTCCATTGCAGTTCAACATTAGCAACATTGATAGTCTTGTATTCAGCCTCAATAGAAGACCGTGCAACAGTGCATTATTTTCAAGAACTCCATGATATGGGATTGGACCCAAGAAATATAATGAAAACTCCAGTAGAAGTGAGATCATCACAGTTACCACCCAAATCAACATTAGTGAAATATAGAGGGTGAAAGGAGAATATCATCTGAGGTGAAGAGCGACATGTCTAGTGCCGTTATATAACGAAGGAGACTCTTGACAACGAAAGCAATGGTCTCATGAGTAAAAGATATTGAAGAATTCTAAGGACTCGACGCTATATGATGGCATCAGACGGGTTACTACCATCTTGAAGTGAGCGTTTAGCTCCCGATACTAGTAGTGTTTGAATATGTTTGACTTTAAATATGTTGTGTCAGAATAGTAGATTTGTGACATACTTACGCTGAAATAGATAGCGGGATGATGAGGTATGGAAAACTTCAATACTGACAAAATAGAATAGTGATTTAAGATTTGTAATTGAGAATAAGTATAATAAAACAATTAATTTATGAAAATTCAATATGGGGTACAACTAATTAATAAGCATGGTCTTATTTGATGAGCTGTAATTTTATATGCATAGAATGCTTGTGGGTAGGGTTTTGTTCATATGCTCAATTCTTTTTAAGGTAAAAAGGTTTTAGTTCTATTGGTTTTGATACTTTTGACTTTCGAGAATTTATGAATTGTTTTTATTAAAATTATATAGTTATATATAACTGCATTGTAAAATAGGGAAGAATTGATTAACAACTCTTCAATGATAATGAGAATGCGATTGAAAATTAGTGTAATTATGATGATTAATGAGAACAAAATCACTACCTTCTCTCCTAAATGAGGTAATCTCTACTTCATTTTGATTAACCTATTCTCTTCCTACAATCATCATCCTCAACCACTCCCCCATTCTTCTACCAACAACCATTTGTTGTCCACTTCTATTCTAAAATTGGGGCATAACACTAACATTGGAGTCACAATTAGAACAATTCTTCCCCCAACATATCCCGTTTATTATGGGGGCATTGATGAGAATTAATTTTCATTATTATGGGCGCATAGATGAAAATTAATTTTCATTCTCATCTAAGCAACTAAACGCCTCCTAGATGTACTTGGAGTGTCTTGTTGAAATTTTTTGCTCAACCTTTAATTTTACATTTTGTTGAAATTTTTTGCTCAACCTTTAATTTTACATTTAAACATGATCATAAGATAATCTATTTTGCATATGCATATCCATCCATTTTTGGCTGATAATTGAATCGAATTCGAGAATTAGTGAACACAATGTAATAATTAAAACTCTTTTACAAATGAAAAATAGGAACAAGATAATCCAAACACAAACTATAAAATACAAGTTATAAACTCCTAAGCATTAATATTTTTCATCACATCTTCAATCAAGAGAAGCCGAGCATTATAAGAAGATCCGCCTTCCAACAAAGCCGATCTCGCCTTCTCCTGCATTTTTTTCACCTTCTGCCTCACCCCACTTCCCTCCTCCTCCGCCATCAGCCGCCGTATCGCCGCCTCTATCTCCTCCGCCCCCACTATCTCCGGCGTCTTCACTCCCGTCACATCTTTATGGTAGTCTATTCTGATCATCTCCGCCATCCCAAGTTCCTTAACTAGCTGAAACGCATTCAACTGCTGCTCCGCATACAATGGAAACGTAGCAATCGGCACTCCGAACCACACGCTCTCTAGAGTCGAGTTCCACCCACAGTGCGAAACGAACCCTCCCACCGCAGAATGAGCCAACACCGCCAGCTGCGGGGCCCACCCGATCACCTTCCCGACCCCCTTCACCCGATCAAGAAACCCCTCCGGCAACACCTCTTCAGGATTTTCGTACTCTCCCGGAAATCCCATTTTTTCTTTAGGAGGTTTTCTTAAAGACCACAAAAACCTCTGTTTACTCTGTTCCAACGCCTTGGCAATCTCCCTCACTTGCTCACCTTCCCAAGTTCCTCTGCTTCCGAAGCAGACGAACACAACCGACGAATCGGGTTGCTTGTTGAGCCACCCGATGACGTCACTTGCATCCGCTTCTTCCCTCTCATCCATTAAAACCGGCCCCACAGGATAAATAGCCGGGATTTTCTCATCTTTAGAAAGGGCTTCAATTGCGTGGCTTTCGAATTCAAGAAAAGTGTTCACTATAATCCCTTTGGTCTCTCTGAACCGTCCGATGAAATCAAGAAACCGCCTTTCTTTTTCAAATACCGCAGAAGGCCACACCCTTACCGGCACAGGATTAACATAAGTCGAAACAGAGAGCTCAAAATCCGTGCCCTCATACACCTTCATATCTTGTTCGAAATCATCTTCCAAACTCTGGAAATGCAGCATGAAACCCAGAGAAGCCGCGCCGCAAGTGAAGAAAACGTAAGAAGGGGCTCCGAATTCATTAGCTACGTCGATCATGGGCGTGCAGAACATATCAATTATGAAACCGGATATCTTTTTGGACTTCTTGGCCTTGATTATTTTGGAAACGGCTTCTTTGATGGGATCCTTCTGGCTGTTGATGAATCGTGTAATCATGGTTCCAGGATTTTCCTCTGCTAAGACTGATTGGTTTTCTTGGAGTTCGATGAAGTTGATTTGAGATTTGGGTAGATTGTTGATGTAGGGGCCGATTTTGGTGTCGATGGGCAGCTTCATGACGAGAACTGTGACGTCGAGGCGGTCGTCTTGGTCGGAGAGGAGCGTCGCCGTCGTTACTGCCGCCGCGAGGTGGCTCAGTATGGGGAATGGGATGAATACCAGGCTTGCTTTTTCTTCCACAGACATCTTTTTTGGTTGGAGGCTCCAAGGTAAAGAAATTGTTTATAGTGGAAAGTTAATCTATGGAGATCCTATGAAATATATATAGATATGTAAAATATATTCTGAGTTTAGATTATATTAAAAAATTTACACTATTTTCAATATAAATTTTTCAGTTTAATCTAATAATATTTTTCAGTAAAATCAACCTGTAAACAAATTCAACTGTTAAATTTTTCAATTTAATCTAATCATACTTTTCAGTAAAATCAATCTGTAATTAAACAAATTCAACTGTTAAAGGAGTGCACTGTATACATAAGAATGTGCATTTTTGTATATATATGAATTTTAAATTTATTTATAGTTTTATAATATTATTTTGTAATTTATATTTTATTTATTATTTATAAATAATTAATGATGTGGATGCATAATGAAATGATGATTGTATATTTATTTGTATGCGTCAGTTTTGGGACAAGAACAAAACTGTTCGAAGTTTAAATTGCAAACCAATATGAAAGTGATGATTTTTTTTGTCAAAGTTAAAAAGTTTAGATTATATTGCAGTTTACGGAGAAGTGGTGATTTTATTTACAATTAAGCCAATTTAATTTTTGTCACACAACAAATATGTATATACATATTGAAAATACATATTATTAGACAAAAAGTAATTATTTTGAATATATCATTCCAAGAAAATATCATTAAGCATTAGTTAAATTAAGTAAGATCTACAAATTTTTCAATCCATGATTTTCGTAATTCATAAATATATTAAAAATCAATGAAATTAAATTATAACCAATGTAGGTAAATTGTGAGTCAAAAAGTTTGACCTCATGATTTTGGAAAGATTTTGGATTAAGTTGTAGATTAATGACCATTCTTTTTTAGGCAAATAATTAAAAGATAATTTTAGGTAAATGGGCATTAAACATAATTTTGGATAATTAAAAGATAAATGAAAAAGTATTTTCGGGTAACAAGATTAATGACCATTCGTTTTTAGGACAATATATAAATTGGATAGAATTTGCGATTTATTATTATTTTTATAATGCCATATTATATTTTTTATTTTAGAATTCAATGCATCTGTGTGTATTTTTTTAATAGATTCCTAATCATATATAAAGTTGAAACTTTTTCCACATCAAGTAATCGAAAATTAATTCTTAAATATAACAAAAATTATAAGTCAATAGAATTAAATTATAACCATTGAATCTTTAAATGCTGATAAATGACCAACCAATTATCCAAAAATATGATGTAATTTTTCGTGCAAGTCCCAAAAATTGCATTAGTTATGCTATATTAAAATTATATCATGATTATTTGTATCATTATACACACTAGTATTTCTCCCGATGCACGGGTAAAATTATAATAAAATTTAAAAGCGAGATTGTATAATGAATGATTATAAAAAAAAAAGTTTAAGTTAAATTTATTTTATCCATAAATTAATTAATATGTAAAGATTATATTGTATATATTTTAGTATAAAAATTATTTAATTGTATACTAAATTCAAAATAAATACTAAAATTTAAAGAATTATTTTAATATTTAAAAATTTATATAGTCTAAATAAATAATTATTTAAATTCAATCAATCATATAGTTAAAGTCAATAGAAAATACTTAATAATAAAATAAATATTTTAAATATAATTTTTCTATTTATTTGTGCAATATATATGTTAAAATATAATGTTCAAAAGACAATTTAATTTGATATATATTGTGTTAAAAATAGATTTAAAATTAAAAAGTTCAAAAAATTTAAAATTATTGGTATAAAGTAAAAAAGAAAAGAAATTGGTAAATTGAATCCACACTCTTTAGTGGAGAGTGAGATTCACTATTGCACCATAAAACAAGTGTGCTGCTGACTTGAACCGAACTTTACTAGCTTTTACTAGAAGTTACCCCACAAGAGTATGAGTTCACTGTAGTATTGACAAGTATAGGGATCAAGTAGTATCGAACCCAAGGGAAAGTGTGTATGCGAATAGATCCCTGGAGATGTGTGTCTCGTAGTTAATATGAGTGTATGTTTGGGGATTGAAAATTGTTAAATCTAAACTATTCTACTCTACTAATGCAAAAGAAAGAAATGAGTTAATTATCTAAGGGTTTTGTCTCAAATATAAAAGGGTGATGCTCAGGATAGGAATCCCTAGGTATACTAACGGAGCCGGTACATAATCAAAATAACCGTGATGTGCAAGAAATAACCTAAGTATAAGATTGTAAAGATTAAAAGCTCAAGAATTAAACCCTAATACTTTATCCTATTAATCGACTTCACTAATCCACTAAATAAGTTAATAGATTGTGCTTAATTAAAGAGACCCTAATTTAAATAAGGTGATGCGATCGTCCTCCCTAAATAAACCGGTAGATGAATAACCCCTTCTAAACCCTCTCGCTTAGCCTAATAGTTATTAAAGAGTGATAAGGTCGTCCTCTCTCTAACAATTTTCATATGAAATTCAAAGGTAAATCCGGAATTTATTTTAAGCGTTCATTAATTAAGAGAATTAAAACTAAACACCACGTGTTACTCTAATTATGTACCAACATCCTACTTCTACGAGTTCATCATATCCTAAGCATGCAAGGGTTCTAGCCTAATATGGTAATTGAAAGAACAAAAGCAATAATGATGATAAGAAACATAAGCATACTTGAATTGACAATTAAATCTAAGAACATAAACAAATAATAAATTAAAGTCTAAAAAATAATCTTATATAATCTGAAAAACTAGGGTTTTTAATCACCAAGAACAAAGAAAGAAAGAATTAATCTAAGAAGATCGAAAGAAATAATTAAACTATGAATTCGTAAGCTAAAACCTCGATTTCAAAGTATAAAACTCTTCCAATCTCTCTCCCAAGTTTTCTCCTTCGAAAAACGAGTGTAAATATGTGTAGATATGTCTTGATATGTGAAAATATGCTTGGAAGGGGTATATATAGGCTTTGGGATGAATTTGGGCGATTTTGGGCCAAAAACACGCAAAAACACTCGAGTGCTGGTGCAGCTCGAGCGCTAGCGCTCGAGCTATGGTGGTCGAGTGGTTCTTCCGGTCAAGCGGTGGCGCTCGACCGCTGGTTGTACACATGTTCGTAAAACCTTCATAACTTCTCAACCAGGAGTCCGTTTTGGCCGATTCAAAGTCCTACGAACTCCCCTTTTCGCCCTCTATCCATCTATGACCATCAAATAGACAAATTCATTAGTTTCTAAAAATGATACTTAAATGACTCCAAACACTCATAAAAACACTCAAAACATGGGCAAATCGGGCACCAAAACATAACAATTTCACGCCTAATCAGCTGCACTTGCTCCAATAAATACAACTTTTTCTCTCTTCTTACTTCTACTTTATATATATATATATAGATAACCGATGTATTTGACTTTCGTTAAATATAATTTCGGGTAATTAAAAGATAGATGAGGAAGATTTAAAGTTAAATACATTATTATTAAACAAAAAGTAATTATGGAATATATCATTCCACAAAAATATCACAAAAAGCATTAGTTAAATTAAGTAATATCTACACATTTTCAATCCATGAAGATTTTTGTAATTCATAAATATATTAAAAATCAATGAAATTAATTTATAACCAATGAAGGTAAATTATGAGTCAAGAAGTTTGACCTCATGATTTTGGAAAGAATTTAGTATTAAGTTGTAGATTAGGGGTTGTATTCAATTGAAATTATATTGGATTTTTTTTAATTTAAAAAAATTTGTGAATTTAAAAAATCCATAGACTTCATGTAGAGTTTGACTAACTTTTTTTTTATTGATTTAGATGGATTTTCATAGACTTAACAAGATTATGGAATTTTTTTTTTATTGATTTAAATGGATTTCCATAGACTCCGGCGCTGGAACTATTGATGCAAATGTATATGGAACACACTTGTGTATAAAAAAAAGTTATCCAAATTATTTAGAAAAAATACCAAAAGTATATTAGTTTTAAAAAAAATATATTATTATTCTCATCATCTTTTCCATCACCATTATATCTCGGCCTCTTTTCCCACATAACATTAGCAATACTCGTGCTCTACGCATTAGCTTCCGTTCTTTGTTGTAGTTGGCTTTGAGAAAGCAATTCCAAATTTTCCTCATCCATGTCGAGAAGTGGTGAATCTTGATCTTCTTCATATTCGACTGGAAATTCATTAGAGCAACATTCTTTCCGAAGAGTCATTACTAACTCTTCTTGTGTTTGAAACTGGAACAGATGTGCGTAGGGTTGTAAACAAATCAAATAATTTTGGTTTGAAATGATATTTGTATTCGAAATTCGGTATTCATATTCGAAATTTTATAATTCGAATTCGAGTACAAATAATTTTTTTGATTCGATTAGTTATCAAATACAAATATAAATATTATGATATTTGATTCGATATTCGTAAATATTTGATTAAATATTCGGTTAAATATATAATTACACAATTATATATTAATATTTAATAGTAATAACAATTAAATATAATTATTTATAAATTTAAGTTCATTATAATTATTTTAAAGATATTAACCTTTATAACTTCATCCAACAAGTGGGCTTGTGGGTAATTCTTAATTAAATATTTTAATTAAAATAATATATAATGTAATTTAATTATTAAAAAACTTAATTAATTAAAAAAAGAATTGTAGGTCAACACTCTTAATTTGATTATTAAAGTGTTTTTCAATGAATTTGATAATTAATTTTTTTTTTCATTTACTTACTTGATTATGTTATGCAAATTTTTAAGTTTATAACTTGTTTGTGAATTTAAACAATGACAATTTTGAAATGAATATTTGAATATTCGCAAAGTATAATGTGAATAATACTCACGGTAACTATTACCGTGAACAACAAATTACTATTATCTGACGAAGTGGTATAACTCAAGTCAAGTGGTTAAAATCCCACTACCTATGACTATGATACAAAGGTTATGGGTTCGAGTCACAGCTTTATCGATAAAAAATACTAATATCTTATGTTGAAATAACTAATACCTTTAATGAGAATAACTAATACCACTTCAACTAATAGCTTTAATAAAAAAAACTATATACCATTTGGAGCTGATAACTTTAGTGAAATTCACTAATACTTTTAGTTTATTTACTAATACCCTTCAAACAAGTTTTATTGTGAATATTGTTCATATAATACCTTCTCTTGAATATTTTTGTTAGGAACATGCTTGAGAAAAAATTTGATTCGAATATTCGACTCAAGTCATAACACTACTAATTCAAAAACCTGTGCATGCCTATGTGGCATCTTTAGGAATTGTCTTTGTAAAGAATCTTCCCCTCTCATTGAAGCATTAATTGCAAAATGATCTTGGCCGTTCTTTTATTTCATCGTAATCGTGTCCGTCCATTCTTTCTCAATTTGATCTATAAATATAGTTTCCCCCTCTCATCATTTCATTCACCATTTCCTTTTCTCTCGGATTTTTCTGGTTTTTTGTTTAGGCTTATGTGGTTGCTCTTCTTGGAGTTCGTTTGAAGTGCACGCGATGTCATTTTTTTAGCTCTTTCACATTTATCGTGATCGAATTGTTCTTTCTTTTTTGGTTGATGTTCTTGGTCCGAGTCTGTTGTTGGTTCACGCCACTGCTATTTTGTTGCTTCGTCGCCGTCGTCGTGTTTGAAGTAATCGAGTCGTATTGTGGTTGTGGTTTTTTTTATTTTTTTTATTCTTGGATTGGACTCCTATTTGTATTTTTTTCTCTCGTTACATTATCTTACAAGATTCTCGCTCCACCCGTTGTTAAATTGTGTAATGTCGTTCCCAATTTGTAATCCTTTTTGGTTAATAGTTGTATCGTTAATAATAGAATTGGTTTTTGTATTTCGTCATCCTTTTTTTGTTATTTTTTGTTCTTTGAATCCCTCCGAAAGCAGTCGGATTCGATAAAATCGTGTAATGTCGTTCGCAATTTGTAATCCTTTTTGGTTAATAGTTGTATTGTTAATAATAGAATTGGTTTTTGTATTTCGTCATCCTTTTTTTTGTTATTTTTTGTTTTTTGAATCCCTCCGAAAGCAGTTGGATTCGATCATTTGGATTTGATCTATATCACGTTAAATAAATCTAAGAGTTGTCATCTAAGGATAAATGTACTGAACCAATTTAATTTCACTCCCTAAATTCGGTAAATTGCTATATACTCTTATTATTATCCGTGCCTTATGGGTATAAGCTAATTTTTAAATCATGGCAAATTATAGTAGTTGGGCCATATCAATGTGCATAAATTCTGATGCATTAGTTAACTTTCCTACATTTTGGTATCTTTTCGTGGCCACTTTCCATACGGTATTTTTGGCTACCTTTTAATTAAATGAAATTTACACCGTTGTCTTATTGAAAATTTTCCCCATGTCATACTAAATGTTGTCTTCGACTTATAATATATTTTATTTTCTTAATTTGTATTAAAATATAAATTAATTTCTCATTTAATGATAACACCCAATTTTAATGTGTTTGTATTTGGTTAATGTAGGTCCAAAAATATTGGAGAGATCGTGTGCTATGCTAAGCACTGCAGTTTTGTTCCCTCTTCAACCATGACTTCTATTTTTTTTTTTAATAGGCGGTTGCTTTGTCGGGCTAGAAAATAATGGAAACATGCAAATAATAGGAATTAGTCAAATTTATTAAAAATCCTTATCTTGCCTTATTAACCGAGTTGAACAAAAACTAATTTCATTGATGCCAATTTAAAAATTCAATTAAAACTAATTTAAAATTATCTCTTGCCTCATAAATTGAGTTGCTTATGTTGGTCCCAAAATGGTTATCCAGCGGAAAGCGTTTTGAGTTTATTTTTAATGAAAACCTAATTTATAAATTAAGTACTAAAATTGAAATGCAGAAATCTAAATTGCAGAAAAGTAAATAACACCGGAATTTATAGTGGTTCGGATATAACGATCCTACGTCCACTCTCCCTTTCTCCAAAGGGGACTTTCTCTCTCTCCAACCAACTAACTCACGAACCACTGGAATTTGGAAGTACCAGCTCCTTCGTACAACAACTTACAACAACCTTTCAAGATGAACAGGTTAATTATAAGATTCAACTGAAACTCCTAAAGAGTGTATAAACGTTAATGAACAAGGTGAGTGTTTGGAAGAGTTCGCGTGTTCTTGTTGTGTGCTCTCGCGCGACTCTTGTCTATTGAACTAATCCAAGCACTCCTATTTATAGTTGTAGGAATTAACTAGCCGTTGGGAGCTAGAAATTCAAACAACCATAATTGGAGGAAATATAATCAATCAAAGATTGATTATATGATTGATTAGTTGACTTTCAATCAAGCAATCAATCAATCAGATCCTCCATCAGTTGACTCTCCAGATTGCCTTCTTCTCCATCATGATCTCCAAAATCTCCTTGTCTCCAGATTACACGCAGCCTCCATGTGGATGAACTAATCTGTCTCCCTCATCTGGTCTGGACTCGTCTGGTCTGGTGTCTCCTGGTCAGGTCAGGTAACACTTCTGCTCTGAACCTCATCTGGGAGAGGTCTTCTGGTCAGACTCCTCTGGTCAGGCTCCTCTGGCAGACTCCTCTGGTCAGACTCCTCTGGTCAGACTCCTCTGGCAGACTCCTCTGGACCTCATCTGCTCTGGTGACTCTTCTGCTCTGGTCTGGACACCTCATCTGGTCACCTCATCTGGTCACCTCTCATCTGGTCACCTCATCTGGTAACCTCTCATCTGGTCTGCACAGATTTCTTCCCCCTTAACCAAAGACCTATTCTAGACCAAGACTAATCTGTAGCTGACTAACAGGTTCAGCTAGTCCTATTACAAGTTCTTGTTTTAACATCTTCAAAACATCTAATCTATATCCTAACAATTTCCCCCTTTTTGATGATGTTAAAACTGGAAGAACTTAAATAAAAACAAGACAAGAAAATTTAAAGTATCTAAATAGAGATTCTAGCAGGCTGGGTCAACTGATCTTCCCCCTCAAAGTATGCTCAGCTGATGTTGGGGCAAAACATCAGCTGGTCTTCTTGTGTATCTGCAGGAAATCAACTTTTTGGTACCCTTCTGGGTCCAGGGGGGTTAGCAAAATATTTAGGAAGCCACAAGAATAGATCATCCCTTTTTGGATCAGGTGATCTTATCTTTCTTCCATATATATCCACAAAAACACACTGAACATAAGAAGCTTCGACATGGTTATTTCTTCTAGAGGCTCTTCTTCTCTTATGAGCTTGTCCAGTAGAAGAAGTAACTTGTCTTAATGCAACAGACTTGAAATTCTTTTGATAAGGATAAGTTTTACTAGAACCATCAAAGGTTCCAGCGGGTCTGGCAGATGATTTGAAAGTCTTCGGGGTACAATCAAATCATGATTGCCCCTGAAGACCAAGAGAAAACGACCTTAACATGCACCTATGGAACGTTTGCATTTAGGAGAATGCCCTTTGGGCTTTGCAATGCACCGGTCACGTTCCAAAGGTGCATGATGGCCATTTTCCACGGGTTGATAGAAAATGTGATGTAGGTTTTTATGGATGATTTTTCTGTGTTTGGTGATTCTTTTGATTTGTGCCTTAACAATTTGGAACTTGTTCTTGAGAGGTGCCAAGAAACGAACCTCGTCCTTAATTGGGAAAAATGTCATTTTATGGTTAAGGAGGGGATCGTTCTTGGTCACCATGTGTCTTCAAAAGGATTGCAGGTTGACAAAGCGAAGATTGTTGCTATTGAGAGGCTTCCTCCTCCTACAAATGAGAAGGGGGTTCGTTCGTTTTTGGGTCATGCAGGATTTTATCATCGTTTCATCAAGGACTTCTCTAAGATTTCTAAACCTTTGTCTCATTTATTGGAAAAAGATACTCCTTATGTGTTTTCTGATGAATGTCTTGATGCTTTCAGGAAGCTAAAGGAAGCTTTGGTGAGTGCTCCGATCTTGATAACTCCCGATTGGAGAGAGCCATTTGTGTTAATGTGTGACTCAAGTGATTACGCCATGGGAGTAGCTTTGGGGCAAATGCGTGAAGGCCGCTTTCACGTCATATATTATGCTAGCAAAACATTCAATTCGGCTCAGTTGAATTACACGACCACCAAGAAAGAGCTTCTAGCATTGGTGTACGCTGTGGACAAGTTTCGGCCTTATTTGGTGGGGACGAAGACCATAGTTTACACCGATCACGCAGCCATTCGTTATCTGATGAACAAAAAGGATTCCAAACCAAGATTGATTCGATGGATATTACTTCTGCAAGAATTTGACCTAGACATCGTTGACAAGAAAGGAAAGGAGAATTACATAGCGGACCATTTGTCCCGATTGGAGAGAGAGGAAAGTGCATTGGAGGACAAAGATGAAGTTAAGGAGACATTCCCGGATGAGAAGCTTTTTCGCTTGGAGGAAACTCCCATTTGGAAAGTCGAGAGGTGTGCACCTTGGTATGCCGACTATGCCAATTTTTTAGCAAGTGGAGAGACACTGCCCGATCTCAACTCATACGAGAGGAAGAAGTTTTATAAAGATGTGAAGAAGTATATTTGGGACGAACCATATCTTTTCCGAAGAGGCGTTGATTCATTGATTAGGAGATGTGTGCCACAAGAAGAATGGGAGAGTATAATTCAACATTGTCACTCACTTCCGTGTGGTGGACATTTCGGGGGTTTGAAAACTGCTTCAAAGGTGCTTCAAAGTGGGTTCTTTTGGCCTACACTCTTCAAGGATTGTCATGAGTTCGTGAGAAGATGTGATTGTTGTCAAAGATTGGGTGGGATCACAAAGAGAGATTAAATGCCATTGAATATCTTCGTGGAAGTTGAGTTATTCGATGTATGGGGACTTGATTTCATGGGACCGTTTCCACCGTCACATGGATATCTCTACATTCTAGTAGGAGTGGATTATGTTTCAAAGTGGATAGAGGCAATACCAACAAAGGCGAATGATGCTAAGGTGGTGATAGCGTTTCTAAAGAAGAATATTTTTACTCGATTTGGGGTGCCACGAGCTTTGATAAGCGATGGAGGAAGTCATTTTGTGAACAAATTGATGGGAAGCCTCCTTGCAAAGTATGATGTGAAGCACAAGGTCTCCACCGCTTATCATCCTCAAACTAATGGCTTAACGGAAGTGTCCAACCGGCAAATCAAACAAATTCTCGAAAAAATGGTGAACCCAACAAGGAAGGATTGGGCAATTAAGTTGGATGATGCTTTGTGGGCATACCGAACGGCTTTCAAAACACCGTTGGAGATGTCCCCTTATCAATTGGTATTTGGGAAGTCGTGTCATTTGCCGGTGGAGCTTGAGCATAGAGCTTATTGGGCAATTAAGAAATTGAACTTTGATAGTGGATTGGTAGGGGAGAAAAGGTTGCTTCAATTGAGTGAGCTTGAGGAGTTTAGAGAATCGGCATATGAGAATGCAAAAATTTTTAAAGAGAAGACCAAAAAATGGCATGATGCAAAGCTAAAAAAGAAGGAGTTTGAAGTGGGAGATGAAGTTTTGGTGTTTAATTCACGTTTGAAACTTTTTGCGGGGAAGTTGAAATCCAAGTGGAGTGGTTCGTTCAAAGTTAAGGAAGTCTTTCCTAGTGGTTATCTTGAGCTTGAAAGTAAAAATGGAAGTCGCTTCAAAGTGAATGGTCACCGGGTAAAGTACTACTTTAGTCCTTGTCAAAAGGACGGGGGAGGTACCAAATCTCTTCAAGAGGTTTGAACTCGAATGGGTTCCGTCCGGCATAGGACGATAAAAATAGCGCTAGATGGGAGGCAACCCATCATTTTTTTTGTGTTTTTGTTCATTTTGTTTATTTGTCGTTTTTTTATTGCTTTGTTTTGTTAGTTTATTTGTGTAGGTGGGCTTGCTCTTTGTGTGAAGGAGGTGTTTTTGCTCTATAACGAAGGGGAAGTACTCAAGTTGATGGGGTCGTGTGTTGGGGCTCGGTGAGAGTTCGAGCTTTATAGAAAGACGTGCTTGAGGGAACCTTGAGGTACAACACCTTCTTAAAACTTAGACCAAAGTCTAAGTTTGGAGGGGTGTTCGTCTTTTTATGCATAATTTTTAATTTGCACCGATGCACCCCCGTTTGTGAAAGTTTAGTGATTGTCATTTTTGCTTGAAAATTTTGGATTTAATAGATGATATATACTTGTACATGAATTTTGCCTTGGCATGTGTTGATGATGTGAGGACTAGATTTTTTTTTTCGGATGTGGAGATGGATTGTTGATTGTTGAGTGTTGAATTCTTTTTTAATGCTATTTGTGAGTGTTGTGTTGGTGGCAAGAGACTTATAAACATGCTTGATTAAATGTTTGTGTTGAGTGGGAATGTTGGATTCGAACATGTTAAATCATGGTTTATGCAAATTTCATTGTGACACTCTTTTTCCAAACTTTTGAATTGCATAGCAATGAAGAAGTTTGGGGGGGTATGTCGTTTTACAATTCCATTTGCATTATCTTACATGTGATTGATTGTTGCGGATTATTGTGGAAAATGTTGGAGTTATACGTGAAAGTATGCTTTTACTTTGTATAACTCGTGTATCAAACACTCGTTTTATGAGAATAATTCTTTTATCACATTTGCTTTAGATATAATTGAATGTTGAATTTCTATTGCAAACCGTTCAATATATAGTACATGTTACATTGTAGTTAATGTGGTGATACCCGATCACGGAAGACAACATTAACAGTTTACTTGTAACTAAACGTACATTTTCACGACCTAGGTGGAATTGAACAATCCGCCGTGAAAGGTCGATGTGTAAGGCTCAGATTGGTCTGTCTTGACTAAGAGATTGCACTAGCACATTTAGTATGTGTTGAAGAGGTCCTACAGCGAGGAGAAATTCTTCTGTTCTGAAAGGTGAAGAATTAGACCTCAGTGGTTGTTGATTTCTTAATCTCCGTCACTTAAATAGGACCGTGTGTGCTTAGTAGTTACTGCTTTGATTCATGTTGGGTGAGAATCATTGTGACTTCGAACTTTGTGTCTTGGGCAGTAATATTAATCATACGACGGTTGCTAAGATTTAATACGGAGAAACGCGTGCGAGTACGGCTCGTGTGATTAGTCCCCTTGGTGGGCTCAGAAGTTTTATTGTGCCAAATCTTGCAAGTGAAGAATTAGTTTCTTCGGTACGAATAATAATGTTGAGTTGTCTTTACTCCAAGGTGAAAGATGTTAATTAATTTAGAGCTATTCAGAAGCTTAATTAATTAATGGACTTGTTAATCTTAAACGCGGGAAATAATAACCGGGAGCCCATATTATCGTAATATGGATTAAGATGGATAGTGCAATATTAATTTATTAGTGGTAATAATTAATATTAATGGGCTGAATTATATTGGGGCTCAATATTGAAATTCAGAAGTCCATTAGGAGGTCCAATCTTAATTCTCCTTAAGGCCCCTCAAGTAGCCCAATTAAGTAGCCCAATAATGATAAGGTGATTAAAATAAAAAGAAAATAATATGCTGATTTTTTCATATGATTTTCGAAAATTGCATATCTTGGAGAGAAAAGATTTTGTTGATTTTCTTGGAAAGATATTATGGAAGATATGTATTTTGAAATACAAGAATATCTCATATATTCAAGAAGATCCAAATCTTTGGATTTCTTCATAGAAATTTCGAAAATTATAGGGCCATAATAAGAGAGTGAGATTTTTGTGGGATATTTTATTGTGGAGAAAAGAATATATGAGATATATTCAAGATTTCTTAGAGTCTAAGAAAAGATTTTCTCCAAGGCCCAATAAATCACAAAAATTCGGCCACTCCTATCTATAAATAGGGGATGATTATTTCATCCCCAAGAACATAATTCCATGTGTTGGAAAAATCAAGAAGCATAGATATTTTTCTTTTTCCTTAGTTATTAAATTGCTTGAAAGCGTCTCCCACCGGCGATCAAGTGAGGTGAAAAGGGAAATACTTGAGAAGGCTTTGGGTTGATAGAATGTGATTACAAGTGTCCCGTATATCCAAAGGCCATTACTACGAGAGGTACGTTAATCGCATATTTACTTGTTTAATTCCGCCTAGTTAAATATGTGAAATTAATTTAACATGCATGATGATAATTAGTTGTTGGAATTATTATTTGAATTAATTAGGATTAATTCATGCTAGTAATAATTGTATTTAAATTCGTATTTAAAGTTCATCCCGAATAGATTCCGGGCACCCCAATTTTCCCAACAACTGGTATCAGAGCCACGGTTTCGGGCTCTGAATTTTAAATTGGAATTTAAATTGTTGAACATTAAATTTGAAATTGGATAGTAGAATTGTTAGATCTTTTTTGCAGGTATCCAATTGTCATGGTTTTTAATGTTGTTAATTTCATGCGTGTAAATTAATTGTTTTTAATTCGATTCGTTCGAATTCGTTTTTCTCGTGAGAAAATCCACGAGTAGATTAGTTGTTTTTATTTTGATTCGATCATTGTAATAGACTAGTCTAGATCTAGTATTTATTTTTTTTGTAAAAATAAATTGTAACCGGATCGTGACGAAGAACGAAGAATTAAAAACGGCGTACCCGGACGACGCATACATGCGTGGCGCGTGTATGGAGGTAAAATCATGCAAGGGGTGAAGAAAACGAGGACGAACGGCGAAAAAACGGCGCACGGGGGTGCACGGCGCACACCGTGCGCAACGGACGCACGGCGCCGCGCGCACGGCGCGCGCGCGCCTCAGCTGGGGTCGGCAGCGCCTCGGGGCCGCGCTTCGGCGCGCCTCGGGCGCTTTTCCAGCGCTTCTCGGGCCGGGAAGCGCGCGGGCCCACTTCGTGGGCCGACGCGCGCTGTATCTCAGGCCGTGGAATTTTTTCGGTTCGTGTTTTTTTTTTCGTTTGATTTTAAACGTCGTCCCGAACCCCAAACGATGCTGTTTTTTGAAGAAGTGTTGCTGTTCGAGTGGGAGCACGTCGAGACGAACGTCGGAAAGCAACAAGGACGATTTTTTCGCATCAAGACGTGAAGAAATTAAACCGTGACAATTGGATTCGAGTGCTCCAATGTGTTTAATTTTGTTTTGATGGATGTTTTATTTCGTGCACTTATTATTATTTGTTAATATGTGTTTGCATGAATTTAATTGTCCAAGAAAAACCTTACTTTCGAAAATTACTAAGTATGTTTTTATAATCGCAATTTTATTCCGGATATTAAAATTGGATTATTTTGGCCTCCATAATTTATTTATTTGTGAAGTTCTTTTGGAATACATTTCCCCCTCGGATCGGCCAAAAGAACGGATTTCACATGAATAAATTCCGAAAGGATGATTGTGGATTATTACTAGTGGCGTTATTGACCCTCACCACGAGTGGCTTGCTCAAAGCGAAATAATAATCCTGTATTTAATTATGGTTATTACTTAGGCATAGGAAATTGATATTAACTTACTCCCCTCGGAGTCCCTGTCAATTTCTATGTGGTCAAAGTGGGAGCCAACTATTAATTATGAATTAAGGATTTGTAACTTTTAAGTTTGTGATCCGCTTGAATGTATTTAAATGTATAGACCACCCCTCGTGGCGCATTTAAATTGTTTCGAGATGTTGGCTGATGCATGATTATATTGTTTTAAGGTTTCAATATAATTGATGTGATCAAATTTATGTGATAATTTCGTATTTTTCTAGATATTGATATGAATGTATGTTTCATTCTCAGTTCATCATGTCGCAACCTTTTAATCCACTGTTTAGTATACTTAAAGATAACAAACTTGTTGGTGAGAACTATGTTGATTGGAAACGTAACCTTAATATTGTCCTAACCGCTCAACATCACAAGTGGGTACTTACCACTCCTAAGCCCCAAGAGCTTGCCGAAGATGCCACGAAAGCGGACAAGAAAGAGCATAAGAGTTGGTTAGACTCCGATGAGATGGCTAGGTGTACTATTCTGGCTTCAATGTCAGATGTGTTGCAACACCAACACATGGAGACCGCCTCTGAGATAATGCAAAATCTTGAAGCGATGTTTCAACATCAGAACCGTACGGCTAGGCAAATCACCATGCGAAAGATGCTTTCGTTGAAAATGGTGGAAGGTACGCCCGTAAGGGATCACGTAATCGAGATGATGGGTTATCTCAACAAGTTGGAAGTACTTGGTGCGGAATTTGACCTCCCTACTAAGGTCGATTTCGTTCTCCATTCTCTGCCGAAGAGCTTTGAGCAGTTTCAATTGAACTATCAAATGAATGACCGGGCAAATAGCTTGCCCGAGCTCTTGCAAGCTTTGGTATCGGCGGAGACTCTAAAGGATCACCAAACCGTTGCTATGGTGGCAAACGGTCCGTCTTCCTCTTCGGGTCCCAAGGGAGGGAAGAAGAGGAAGAGGACGAAGGGCCAGACCCAAGCAAATCCAACCGTTGCGAAACCCAAAGCAAAGGGAGAAGGAGGTGGAAAGAAAGCTGCTAAGGGTAAGTGCTTTAATTGTGGTGAGAAGGGACATTGGAGGGCGACCTGTTCTAAGCCTAAGAAGGGTGGAAAGAAAGGTAAGTCTCATGCTTTAGTCGTTGAAACATTTGTTGCGGCGTATGCTGCCCATGTTTGGGTAGTGGATACCGGGGCAACTGATCATATTTGTTTCACTCTTCAGGGGTTCCAGCTAACCCGGCGACTTAGCAAGAATGAGATCACAATCACTTTTGGGGGATGCTACGAGAGTAGCAGCCGAAGCAGTGGGAGTCGTGCGCCTATCTTTTGAAGATAGAGTTTTAATTTTTAAGAGATGTTTTATACGTTCCAAACTTTAGGAAGAATTTAATTTCGGTTTCTAAGTTGTTTTGATGGATATTCAGTTACTTTTAATAAAGTTGTTACTGTTTTCTTTTAAGAATGATGTTATCTGTCATGGAACGTTGGTAAACAATCTCTATACGATTAAGTGTGCACACCACTCAAATAATGAATCTAATAACACGTCGATCATTTCGAGCAATAAAAGAAAGCGTTCTTCGGAGATGGACGAAACACTTTTATGGCATCTTAGACTAGGTCATTTTAATCTAAAGCGGATAGAGAGATTGGTGAAAGACGGATCCTTGGAATCGCTCCAAGTTGAGCCGTTTCCAACTTGTGAATCCTGTTTAGATGGTAAAATGACCAAGAGGGCATTTGGAGCCAAGGGGAATAGAGCCATGGAAGTGTTAGAACTCGTTCATACCGATGTGTGTGGTCCAATGACGATCAAAGCGAGAATGGGGTATGAGTATTTCGTTACCTTCATTGACGATTACTCAAGATATGGGTACATTTACCTTATGAGGCATAAGTCTGAAACTTTTGAAAAGTTTAAAGAGTTTAAGGCCGAAGCCGAGAAACATAGGGAAAAGAGTATCAAGTTTCTACGATCAGATCGTGGAGGCGAATACCTCAGCGATGAATTCTTGAACTACCTATCGGACGAAGGGATCGTATCCCAGTTGACCGCATCGGGAACCCCTAAACAGAACGGTGTGGCGGAACGAAGGAACCGGACTCTTTTAGAGATGGTCAGATCCATGATGAGTTATTCGGATTTACCCAAGTCGTTTTGGGGTAACACCTTGGAAACGGCGGCTTATATTCTAAACTTGGTGCCATCCAAATCGGTTCCTAAAACCCCAATGGAATTGTGGACCGGGCGCAAGCCCAGTCTAAGACATTTGCGGATTTGGGGTTGTCCGGCATACGTGCTAGACAAGGAAGCCGGTAAGTTGGATCCACGTTCGGAATTAAGGCTGTTTATAGGATACCCGGTAGGAACGAAAGGGTGTATGTTCTATAGTCCCAAGGATCAAAAGACCGTGATTAGTACACACTTTAAATTCTTAGAGAAAGACTATATGAACAATCGGAAACCTAAAAGTGAAATTACCTTAGAAGAATTGAGAGGTAAAACCTCGATACCAAGTATACAAGATGATGTACCACATGTCACATCTTCACAACCGGAACCCCGTCGTAGTGGGAGGGTTCTTAGACAACCCGAGAGATTCATGGGGATAGGAGAATCTTCGGATTTGGTTCCCGGTGTTGAATCAGACCCATGGACATACGACGAGGCAATCCAAGACAAAAACGCGGAGTCATGGCAAACGGCAATGGAAGCCGAGATGGGTTCGATGGATCATAATCAAGTGTGAGAGTTGGTCGAACCACCCAGTGGGGTAGAACCCATTGGATGCAAGTGGGTTTACAAGAGGAAAAGAGGATCGGACGGAAGGGTTGAAACCTTCAAAGCAATGCTTGTGGCCAGTGGCCTGTAGCTATGCTTAAGTCCATCCGTATTCTCTTGTCGATCGCTGCGCACTTAGATTACGAGATCTGGCAAATGGATGTCAAGGCAGCTTTCCTTAACGAAAGTCTTGATGGGATCTATATGCAACTGCCCAAAGGTTTCATTGGAAAAGGCCAAGAGAATCTCGTATGTAAGCTCAAGAGATCCATTTACGGACTTTAGCAAGCATCGCGTACTTGGAACCAGTGTTTTGATCAAGTGATTAAGTCTTATGGGTTTGATCAAAACGAGTTCGAAAGTTGTGTGTATAAGAAGCGTGACGGAACTACGGTGGTATTCTTAGTATTGTACGTAGACGATATTCTGCTCATTGGAAACAATGTAAAGGTATTGTCAGACGTAAAGGTATGGCTGTCAAAACAATTTGATATGAAGGACTTAGGGGAAGCCGGTCACATCCTTAGGATCAAAATCACTCGCGATCGCAAGTAGAGGATGTTGGGCTTATCGCAAGCTTCATACATTGACACTGTTTTAAAGCGTTTCAACATGCAAGATTCCAAGAAAGGTTTTGTACCTTTTAGGCACGGAATCCATCTATCGAAAGAAATAAGCCCTAAGACGCAAGCGGCGATAGATGACATGAAATGTGTTCCGTACGCTTCGGCCGTAGGAAGCCTTATGTATGCAATGCCGTGTACGAGACCGGATATCTGCTTTGACGTAGGCATGGTAGCAAGATATCAAAGTAATCCCGGGAAAGACCATTGGACTGCCGTAAAGTGCATCTTGAGGTATCTGAAAAGAACTCGGGAGCAGATGCTGATTTACCAGTCGGATAGTCTAGTTCACGTAGGATACACGGACTCGGATTTCCAATCAGACATAGACTCAAGAAAGTCAACCTCGGGTAGTGTGTTTTGCATGGGAGAAGGAGCCATGATATGGAGAAGCGATTTGCAGAAATGCATCGCAGATTCGACCATGGAAGCCGAATAAGTAGTTGCTTGTGAAGTAGCGAAAGAAGCGGTTTGGCTCAAGTACTTCTTAGTGGACTTGGACGTAGTTCCGAATTTGCCCGACAAGATAACTGTCTTTTGTGACAATGCCGGGGCAGTTGCAAATTCAAGGGAACCGAGAGCCCACAAGGCCAGTAAACACATTGAAAGAAAACACCATCTTATACGAGAAATCGTTAAGAGAGGAGATAAAAGAGGTGGCAAAGATATGCGTCGGGGACAACCTAGTAAATCCATTCACAAAGGGTCTGCCTCTGAATACATTCGAGAGACATGTGAATGGAATGGGAGTCAAGACCATTGCCAATCTGCTTTAAGTATAAGTGGGAGGAATTATTAGGTTAGTGTAGGTTGACATGAGATGTCACGTAGAGCTACTACACTAAGACATGCGTGATGTATACTAAAAGCAGACTTTAAGTATAAGTGGGAGATTGTTGGAGTTATACGTGAAAGTATGCTTTTACTTTGTATAACTCGTGTATCAAACACTCGTTTTATGAGAATAATTCTTTTATCACATTTGCTTTAGATATAATTGAATGTTGAATTTCTATTGCAAACCGTTCAATATATAGTACATGTTACATTGTAGTTAATGTGGTGATACCCGATCACGGAAGACAACATTAACAGTTTACTTGTAACTAAACGTACATTTTCACGACCTAGGTGGAATTGAACAATCCGCCGTGAAAGGTCGATGTGTAAGGCTCAGATTGGTCTGTCTTGACTAAGAGATTGCACTAGCACATTTAGTATGTGTTGAAGAGGTCCTACAGCGAGGAGAAATTCTTCTGTTCTGAAAGGTGAAGAATTAGACCTCAGTGGTTGTTGATTTCTTAATCTCCGTCACTTAAATAGGACCGTGTGTGCTTAGTAGTTACTGCTTTGATTCATGTTGGGTGAGAATCATTGTGACTTCGAACTTTGTATCTTGGGCAGTAATATTAATCATACGACGGTTGCTAAGATTTAATACGGAGAAACGCGTGCGAGTACGGCTCGTGTGATTAGTCCCCTTGGTGGGCTCAGAAGTTTTATTGTGCCAAATCTTGCAAGTGAAGAATTAGTTTCTTCGGTACGAATAATAATGTTGAGTTGTCTTTACTCCAAGGTGAAAGATGTTAATTAATTTAGAGCTATTCAGAAGCTTAATTAATTAATGGACTTGTTAATCTTAAACGCGGGAAATAATAACCGGGAGCCCATATTATCGTAATATGGATTAAGATGGATAGTGCAATATTAATTTATTAGTGGTAATAATTAATATTAATGGGCTGAATTATATTGGGGCTCAATATTGAAATTCAGAAGTCCATTAGGAGGTCCAATCTTAATTCTCCTTAAGGCCCCTCAAGTAGCCCAATTAAGTAGCCCAATAATGATAAGGTGATTAAAATAAAAAGAAAATAATATGCTGATTTTTTCATATGATTTTCGAAAATTGCATATCTTGGAGAGAAAAGATTTTGTTGATTTTCTTGGAAAGATATTATGGAAGATATGTATTTTGAAATACAAGAATATCTCATATATTCAAGAAGATCCAAATCTTTGGATTTCTTCATAGAAATTTCGAAAATTATAGGGCCATAATAAGAGAGTGAGATTTTTGTGGGATATTTTATTGTGGAGAAAAGAATATATGAGATATATTCAAGATTTCTTAGAGTCTAAGAAAAGATTTTCTCCAAGGCCCAATAAATCACAAAAATTCGGCCACTCCTATCTATAAATAGGGGATGATTATTTCATCCCCAAGAACATAATTCCATGTGTTGGAAAAATCAAGAAGCATAGATATTTTTCTTTTTCCTTAGTTATTAAATTGCTTGAAAGCGTCTCCCACCGGCGATCAAGTGAGGTGAAAAGGGAAATACTTGAGAAGGCTTTGGGTTGATAGAACGTGATTACAAGTGTCCCGTATATCCAAAGGCCATTACTACGAGAGGTACGTTAATCGCATATTTACTTGTTTAATTCCGCCTAGTTAAATATGTGAAATTAATTTAACATGCATGATGATAATTAGTTGTTGGAATTATTATTTGAATTAATTAGGATTAATTCATGCTAGTAATAATTGTATTTAAATTCGTATTTAAAGTTCATCCCGAATAGATTCCGGGCACCCCAATTTTCCCAACAGAAAATTGATATTTTTGTTGTTGTGATATTGAATGAGACGAGCAAGACGAGTAAAAATTTTGGTGGTGTGTTGAGGAAGTGTTATTGCTTGGGAAGAGACCCCGATTGCCTCGATCGAACGAGCGACCTGGCTCGAATCGAGGGATCAAAAGGTTAGTTCGATTTCGAAAATTTTGGTCTAAATGGAAGAGTGCACGACCAACCTTGATCGTGCAAGAGTGCACGGTCGTGCAACCTTAGTAAAATTGCGTAGCCAAAATTCTTCACAGCTGCACGACCACCTTTGCTCGTGCAATGTTGCACGGTCGTGCAGCCTTGAAAATTCACCGAAGCCAAAAATATGTGAAGTTGCACGACCATATGCTCGTGCATATTTGCACGGTCGTGCATCCTTGGAATTTTTGTGAAGAGACGCGGGCTGGGGCCTGCACGACCATATCTGCTCGTGCACATTTGCACGGTCGTGCAGGGCCCCGATTTTACTTCTTTTAATTTCGGTGTATCTCATTTCCTCACACAACTTAACCATATTTCACACACAAAACCCATTTCTCCTCCCACACTAATCGACGGGTTCCACATTCCATCACCAAAATTTCCATTTTTCTTCCACTCTTCACACAACCAAGGTATGCTCTCTCTCTCTCTCTTTCCCTTTTATGCAAGAATCATGGTTTTGTTTACATTTAAAGGATTCTAGGGCTTGTCTCAATTTTGAAAGTGAGAATGAAATGAATGCTTGATTTCCTGAGTTGTTCTTCATGAATATTGATTGTACATGTCATACATTGTTGAAAGGTTCATGGGTTTTGTAAATTGAGGCCTAATTTCGAATTTTTTCTTGTTAAAGGAATGGTAGAAGTTTGAATATCTTGCCCTATTAGGCTCGAAATTTGGGGGTTCATGATTATTTGTCAATTTCTTGCTTAGATGAGTATTTAGGGTGAATTGTTATGAGAAGATTGTTTCTTTTTGGAATTAATTGGACCTATTGAGAGAAATGGATGTAATTCAGAGGTTGAGATAAATTGATTTTCAAAGAATGTTGCCTTGTCATTAGGATGTTGGAATGTTTGTGGAGGAAAATGGAAACAAGATTAAGAGGAGAAGATCCCTTGATTGAATTTTCATTTGAATATGTTATTCTTATTTTTGGTTTTGACATGATGCATATACTTTGTTTCGGCTTGAGAAACATCAATGTTTTGAGAGTTGTGTTTAAATGTCACTTATGATTGAACTTATATTGAGCACTCTTTTCTTCTTCATATAGATGATTGGAGACAAGAATATCATAAACCCTCAAGAAATGATGCAAATTGAGAGGAATTTGGAAGGAAAGAAGCCGTCGAATTTTGAGGTGAACTTCGGAAATTGGTGGCCTTTTTGTGCACGAAGATGGGTAAGGTACATCGATGAAGTCACAGCGACACGATGCCCAACAGCTGAGGTACTCAACCAACTTGGAATTTATGAGGATGTTAAAGATCTCTTCAGTAACGTTGGGATGTCGAAGTTTTTCTTGAACCTTCTGCCCGAGAACAGAGAATTGAAGACTTGCAAAGGACTAACCATGGAGTTTCTAAGTTCAGTAAATGTTCAGAAAGTGGACAAAGATAAGCCAGTGTCCATCACCTTCCTTCTGAGAGGAAATCAATATACAATGACCACGAATGAGCTCAACAAAGCAATTGGAGCACCAAGGGAGAGTGAATGAGGTCATTATGGGAGAAGTGTGAACTATAGAGAGAAGCATGCGTGGGACATGATCACTATGGGGAACCAGGAGCCGGCACCATCCTATTGCTCTCGAGTAGTCATAATAAATTTTAAAAAAAAACGTTCCATACTTTTCTACATTAAAATTGATTTTATTTTTCGGGTTCTCAATCTTACTTTTCTTAAATATATTGTTTATAAGGGAAAAATATCATTTTCGAATACTATCTTATGAGTGTTTGTTAAATTAGGACACTGTCTTTACGAACTTGCAAAATTGAGACATTATCTTTACAAACTTGTAAAATTAGGACATTATCTTTAGGCCAAAATTTAATTTTGACCAATTTAGACCTATTTTTATAAAAATACTTCCAAATGGGTATTTCATAATCGGGCTTTATTTAAACCCACATTTTATAAAGCTTGGCCTAAATTTGCCAAACACAGAATATAATATTCTAATTTTATAAGCTCATAGAGATAGTTATCTAAATTCGTAGGCCCCAAAATATAGTGTCCTAATTTTACAAACACCCGTAAGATAATGTCATAAAAAAAAATTCTTTGTGTATATGAGTTAATTTAATGATAACTTATTGTATACATATCAATTCGTAGTTCAGATAATATTGGTGATGGATTAGAAACATAAGTAACCTCAATGTGGTATTACATGTTTTAATCATAAAATATTATTATTGAAAGTGTGTTCTAGAATTAAATTGTTTCATCTATGAACCACTTTATAATTATTTTTAGATGCACTTTGCTTTAACCAATTAATGTTTTTTAAATAAACAACTAATACTCTTTGTTACCATTAACTAAATTGGTTATAAGGGAAGATTTATTATTTTAGGACACCACATTATTAGTGTTTGTAAAGTTATTTTTACTGTCTTGCAAAATTGAGACAAAATCTTTACCAACTTGCAAAATTAGGATCTTTACAAACTTTCAAAACTAGGACACTATCTTTTAATTTTGGACAATTTAGTAAAAAAATTATATATTATAGCCAACTGGACATATCATAATAGGGCTTCGTTTGACCCACATTTTTATAAAATTTGGCCTAAATTTCATTTAAGCGGAAGAAGTGATCATAAATAACAACTTCTACAATAAATAGATAATTAACTTGAAGATTGTTTTCAAATGTTAAAAAGTTTATTTAAAAAAACGAATGGTACTAAAATGTCTTATAGATTAATTAATTATGGTTTTGATTCTATAAGAAAACAACAACTAAAGGTTGAATCAACTCTCTCAACTCTTTTCTGAAGCGGTTATCATAAGAATATATTTTTTTGAAAAAGTTTCATACTTTTCTCCATTGAAATTGACCTTATTTTTTTGTTTCTCAATCTTGCTTTTCTTAAATATATTGGTTATAAGGAATTTTTTTTTATTTTAGGACACTAACTTATGAGTGTTTATAAAATTAGGACACTATCTTTACAGACTTGCAAAATTGAGACAATATCTTTACGAACTTGCAAAATTAGGACATTATCTTTTTAAACTTACAAAACTAGGGTACTCTTTTTTAATTTATGCCCATTAGACCAAATTTTATAAAATACGGCCAACTAAACATATCATAATCTAGCTTTATTTGACCCACATTTTATTGAATTTGACCTAAATTTGCTCAACATAAAAGATAATGTCTTCATTTTGCAAGATTGAAAAGATAATGTTCTAATTTTATAAGCCCACAAAAATAGTTTCCTGTATTTATAAGCCCTAAAAGACAATATCCAAATTTTGTAATCACACATAAGATAATATCCTAAAAAAAAAAAAATTTCTTACGTATATGAGTTAATTTAGTGATAAAATGACTTATTGTATACATAGCAATTCGTAGTTAAGACAACATTGGTGATAGATTAAAAACATAATTAACATCATTGTGGTATTACATACTTTAATAATAAAATATTACTATTGAGAGTATGTTTTAGAATTAAATTTTTTCATATATGAACCGCGGGATAATTAATTTTTAGATACACTTTACTTTAACCAATTAATTTTTAATTTTGCTACCTATTGTATGAACATTATTCATAGTAGACTACATATAAAAAATGTTGTTTGACTTTGTAAACCCTGTTTATTTTTCTATAGAAAAAGTCGTGGGAACTGTTGGACAAGCGACAAGAGTTTACTTCAACATTTATTCGGAAGCTGATATTTTTCATCGTGATAATCTCTTTACAATTTGAGTTAATAGTGGTCATTTTTTTAATGTATTTATGGTCGTGGTGCATTTGTATCGCTAAAGTACCTTCTATGTTATAACCACTTAATAAGTGCTTTGCGGCACTGAAGATCTTAAAAATTTGTACCACTTGCCGTGAGTTTGAATTGAATAATATGTTGTCTTATATACTTATATTTTTGTAATTTTTTATACAGATAAATTTTATTTATTTATTCTTAATGTGTGTATTAGTTTTTGTTTTTTTTGTTTTTACCTCATGAGCCCGCGATGTATTGGTTTTTATGGGAAAAAAATACTATCACGTAGTGTTTTAGAGTTCATCTAATTTTCGAGATGTATAAATATTGTTGAATATAAGATGCAGAGTGTTGCACACTGTGCATCTCAATCTTCTAAAATTATAAATTTACGTATACATGTTCATTTGATTGCTTCACAATAATATTGGTATCAATTTTTTCATGCCAAAAATAAATACATGCGCCTAAATATATTCACGGCTGCGTGTTGTCTGTACACAAAAAACTTATTGAAAAATGACATTGCGATATTGATCCAGTGTTATATTTTTAAAATTTTAATAGGACCTTTTTTCATAATTTGAAGCGTAGCCGTGTTTTTTTGTAAAGATATTTTCTAATGTGCGTAATTTGTGGTGAGATTTTAACCACACGAAAGATATTGGACCAATACTGTACTTGAGTTTGTTTAATGAAATGTTATGTTGTGTTCCATGAGCTAATGGACCAATATCAAAATATCGCATCTTTAGTAAATTGCCAACGGAGGTATGCTACATTGTGTGATGACATGTCGTATTCTCCTTTGCAATGTGTCGTGGAGGGCTTTTTTGATCGTGTAAATTTTTCAAGTAAAAACAATTATACTATTTAGACAAAAAAAAAACATTATTCTTTAATGAGACAATTATCAGTCTTTTTTATATACGTGCTATTTTTTTTATATTTGTTTTTGTATGCCGATTTAATTAAAAAAAAATTATATACCAACTTTGCAACCTTTGTCTTGCCAAATTCGATTGTTTTATTTCTTTCCACTATGTTTCAGCCATTTCCAATTGCCATCCTATTGTTGCTCTTCGATGTTTTTTTGTTTCTAGAAAAAAATTGTTACTTATTTAAGGGAGATTATTGTATAAGAATTCAATTATTTTTTACAGTCTAAGAATTTTAGAAATAATATTTCTCGATTGTTTACTTATTACATAGTTTTGAGCAATTCTTTCCAATCTTTACAAGATTAACTACCTTGAAATTGCTTTCGAATTTTAATTCTTTTAATTCAGAAACTCATCCTGTATTTTTTCGTGGTGGTGTGAGTGTGTTTTACAAAATGTTATATTAGTAGGGATCAACTTTGAAAAAAAAAGTGTACTAAATAACAAATATGTGTGATGCATGACTATATATTTAGGAGTAATTGCAGGTTTGGTCCATTGAATATATCCTTTTCGATTTTTAAACCCAAATTCCATTTTTTGGTCATATATTTTTCAATTCGGTCCTCTCGGTTAATCGTTGTTGCTAAGGATGTAATTTTATTGCGGTTAACGTTGCAAATTATACATAAATACATACTAATAGGTGTACTTTTTTTTGATAAAAAATATTGTAATAAAATTACTTTCTCTAAAATATCCACGAAGGGTCGTGTTTGCCGACCACCTATTGTTGTGGGTACGGAGATGCAATTTCTCCTATATTTATAAGGTTAATCCATTGGTTGTGGTTACATAATAACTATGATCCTCTATCTTTTTAACAATGCATAATTATAACAATATGATTCCATTTTTTATGAGTTATAAATCTTCTCATGAATATGATTCTATTTTGTTATTGTGTTGAACAATAATTTGCTATTGTATAATCACATTTTTTTGTATTTTCAATTTTTTTTTTGTGGTACATTATATCACATGCCACTTATATTTTGGATGTGTCTTAGGTGATGACCATTTTTATGTGGTATTTGTCTCCTCATAAATATGATTCTAATTTGTAATTTATATATGCACGATAATTGACTATTGTGTAGCCATTTTTTATATTCCCATAATTAATGTCCTACATTATGCCACATACCACATGCAATTCAATGTACATTACATAGACTACCGTCCATATGTTGTCCGGATGGATCTGTGAGTGAATTACCGTTTAGCGGAAAAACAGTTGTTCTTGGTGGAGACTTTTGTCAAATACTTCCGCTTATACCAAACGGCAGTAGGGAGGATGTTATTCACTCTACAATAAATTCATCGTACCTCTGGGATATTGTAAGATAATTTTTATTTCTTTAGATTGTGCTTTAGACATTCATTATTTTTTAAAATATTTGGCCATTAATTTGTTAATTGTAATTTTTTAATCCTTGGCACTGTATCTAGGTACTCAAGTTGACGAGAAATATGAGGTTGGAGGCTAGAAGTTCATCTTCTAATTCTTGTAACAGTGAGATTGCTGAATTTTCGAATTGGATACTGAAGGTTGGGGATGGTAAAATTGGTCGCGTTACGAGTGGTTTTGCGGATATTTGAGATTCCACCTGAAAACCTTATCACTGATGAGGTTGATCCAATTATGTCCATTATTCGTAGTATTTATCCGTCCATCGAGAACAATCTACGTACGAATAAATATTTTGAAGACAGAGTCATACTTGCTCCCACGCATCGGGACGTTGATTGCATCAATGAGAAGATACTATCGATTATTCCTGGGGAAGCGAAGGTCTATTTGAGCTATGATAGTGTCTGTAAGTCGGAGTTCCGTCCTGGAGTCAAATGAGAGCTGGTTTCCGTGGATTTTTTTAACTCTGTTAAGTGCTATGGGATGTCTAGCCATCGACTGGTATTGAAGGAAGGAGTTTCTATTGTTCTTTTGAGAAATATCGACAAAAAATCTGGGTTGTGCAATGGGACGAGGATGATTGTTTCTAGGCTAGGAAACCATGTGATTGAAGCTGAAATTATTTCTAGAAGAAATATTGGAAATAAGTTTTCGTTCCAATAATGAATTTGAGCAACTCGGACGCAACTATGCCCATGAAATTTACTAGGAGGCAGTTTCCTATATTGTTGTGTTTTGCAATGACTATTAATAAAAGTCAAGGTCAATCGTTGTCGACCGTCGGTCTTTATTTGCTAAAGCCAATTTTCACACACGGACAACTTTATGTTGTGGTTTCGAGGGTTAAAAGCAGGGATGGTTTGAAAATATTGTGCCTTGACTCCAAAGGGAAGCCATCGAAGTATACTATGAATGTTGTTTTTAGAGAGATTTTCAGAAATCTTTGATGAATTGAACTGATTTTTAGTTTTTTGTTTTAGATGAATAAACAAACTTTTTACGGAGATATTTGTGCATTTTACTTGACTATTATAATTAAAATTAAAACAACTACATTTTCATGAACATATTTCTATCGTGTAGTTCAACAAATAAATCTAATAAAAAATTTCAAGCCCGCGAAACTCGCGGGTCTACAACTAGTATTCGTATATTTTCTAATAATTCGATATGCGTTTCAAATCAAATACTATAAATTACATTTACTAGTTCGAAAAATATTTGATTTGAATTCGATATTTGAAATAATTTTACAAATACGAATTCAAACAATGTGGTATTCGACTTGATTTGATTCGTTTACATCCCTAGATGTGCGGTTTTGAAAATTATGAATTGCAATTTGGAAATACCAAAAAATTTCTTAATCACATTTCTTAAAGATGCATGACGAAGATTTAATAACTCACTTGCATTTTTGGGGTAACGACCTTGCCCACCAAAATCTTTTAGATGATATCGAACACCACGTAATGGAAGAGAAGCTCTAGTTGTTAAAAGAGATTTTGGATAGTGAAATTTATTTATATTTTTTAATAGAATCAAAGAAAATTCATAAACTATTAAAATCCATAGACTGTTGAATACTTGAAGATTTTTTTAAGACTTTTTAAAATCCATAGAAATTTCTGGTTGTTAGAGAGTTGAATCTATTTATATTTTTGGAAGAGAATCAAAGAAAATTAATAGAGTATTAAAATCCATAGATTGTTGAATACTTAAACTTTTTTTAGGACTTCTTAAAATCTATATTGAATACCACAGGAATTTTAAAGACTTTTGAAAATTCGAATTGAATCCCCACATACTTTAAAAGTTTAAGAAAAAGTCTACAAACTCCAAAACCGACAGACCCCCTTAGAATCAATCATATCTTGCATTCATGCATGATTTTGTTCATTAACCCCAATGCAATCTAAATGCTGGTATATTATAATGCAATTTTGTTCACTAAGTAAACGTTATTGTAATTTTCTAAAAAAATTATGATTGTTACGTTAGCATAAGTCGGTGGAAAATAGTGGATTTTGTGTTTATGAATTATGTCCATTTTTAGAACTCCTATAAATAACATATTGCTATTCAAACTGACTAGTGCATATTCATTCAACTCAAACCCTTTTACGGAAAGAAAGCAGAAATCCAAGTATTCAATTATCATCCCCGCGGTTTTTGTACTCATCGTTTCACATCTCACAAAAATCAATAAAATATAAATTTATTATTATTTTATTTAATTTCACACTTATATACAATTTTTTTTCTTTTTTAAAAAGGTGTCTCTTTCCGATGGAATGGAAGAGTATAAAATACAAGGATTAATGTTTGTGATAAATTCCTAAGCATTAATGTTTGTGATAACATCTTCAATAAAAAGACGCTGAGCATTATAAGAAGAACCTTCTTCTAACAAAGCCGATCTCGCCTTATTCTTCATTTCCTTCACCTTCTCTCTCACCCCACTTCCCTCCTCCGCCATCAACCGTTTTATCGCCGCCTCTATCTCCTCCGCACCCACAACTTCCGGCACAGTCTCTCTCTTCATGTCTTTATGGTAGTCTAATCTGATCATCTCAGCCAATCCCAGTTCCTTTACCAACTCGAACGCATTAATCTGTTGCTCCGCATACAACGGAAACGTTGCCATCGGCACTCCAAACCATATACTCTCCAGAGTCGAGTTCCACCCACAGTGCGAAACGAACCCTCCCACTGCTGGATGGGACAGCACCGCCACCTGCGGCGCCCACCCGATCACTTTCCCTATCCCATTAGTCCTCTCCAAGAACCCTTCCGGCAACACTTCCTCAAAATCTTCGTATTCAATTACCATCTGCATCGTTCCCTTTGGTCCTGGCTTTCTCAAGGACCAGAGGAAACGATGCCCACTATTCTCCAACGCCGTAGCAAATTCTTTCACCTGGGCTTCCTCAAAACTACCCATGGTTCCAAAGCACAAGAAAACCACGGAGCTTTCCGGCTGCTCGTCCAGCCATTTCTTGACCTCATCGAATGATCCGCCACTCTGTTCACCGCCGCCCAAGTTCAATATCGGGCCTACTGGATAAACTTTCGGCACCTTATCTGTAGAAAACAAATTTAAACACTAGCTAGAAATGCTATAAGCCAGAAGACATCTAACAAGAAAAAATATAGTTTTACCATTAGATAGCAGAGACTCAATGGCGAAAGGCTCAAGCTCGTAAAAGGTGTTCACCATAACGCCTTTCATCTCCGATATTTTCTTGAAGAAATTCAAGAATATTTCCGGCATGGGGCCGCCTCCAGTAAACACAGAAGGCAACACTTTCGCAGGAGCTGGAATCGAAAGACAGGGGATCGACAACTCTTCATCGGAGTCTTTATACCTCGTCAGGTCCTGATTCTCTTCGAATCTCAACGTGATGAGATATTGAAAGAGGCCGAGACCACAAGCACCCGAAGTGAAGAAAACATACGAAGGGATGCCGAATTCATCCCCAACTTCGGAGAATTTGGTGCAGAACATGTCGAGAACTAGGCCAACAATCTGGGAACCATCTTCTTCAGATGATTGGTTGACTAAATCAGAGACAGCGGCTCTAATAGGAGTCATGTGGTTGTTGATTAAATCGAAAGAGAAGGCCTTGGAAGCAGAGGGGTCCTCTGTTCTTTGGAGGTCTATGAAACGTAAGCACGATGAGGAGTTGAGGTTTGAAGAGGTTTTGTGTTTGTAAGCGTCGATGGCTGCGTCGTTGAGGATGTGCATGATGAGTACGGTGATGGAGAGGCGGTCGTCGCGGTCGAGGAGGAGCTTGGCCGCCTCCACGGTGGAGACGAGGTGGCTCAGCCCCGGAGAAGGGATGAATACTAACTCTGCTTTCTTCATTTCTACCACTGCTTGCTTAGCTGTGGTTGCGCAGGACTGATATTTAAGGGATAAGATAAGGGGTGGGCTCACAAATGGGTGTTCCAAATAAATATATAGAAAATTTTCAAGGTTCCAAATAAGGCAAAGTATTACTGCTACTAATTATTTTTAAAATATCAATAATCTCATAAAGAGTATTATTAACTTGGATCAATTGTATTATATTGTAATTGTTGTAATTTTTCTTGAACCCAAATTAATGAAGAATACTTTAAACAATTTTATAATAAACTTATCATTAATTATTTTCATATAAAATCTACCCCCAAATAATAATTTGGTGGGGCATGATATCTTGGAAAATCGGCTCGGATCCCCTGTTTCAACATTGTGTTTTATCTATTGTTTCACGCTATAAATGAATGACACATGTCCCTCAATTTCACTATAAGTTTCCCACATTCATTTATTGAATATCACACTATAAGTTTTCATTATTTTCATATATTAAAAAAAAATTCTTAAACAAAAATATATGCTCCATATTTTTTTACAACTTCCTATTTTTTTTTTACACAAAAGTTAATATGTGGTCTTTCATATATCAATAAATAATACATTTAAAAAAAAATTGTGAAAGTTAGGGAGTATCAATTTATGTGGAAGTAACAGAGTTGATGAACATGTCATATACATTTGTAACCACAAGGGTTAACATTGTTGTCTGCATCACAAACTTATATTTTGAAAGTTTCAAACACAGAATATTCAGAGATTCCTTAACATTAATATAGTTTTGTTTAAAATTTAGCCTCACTATACTACTCCCTCTGGCCCAATTTTGTTGTCCCGTTTGACTGTGCACGTAGTTTAATGCGAGAGTTGAATTTTAATATTTAAATGAATAAAATAGTATTGAAAATGATGAATAGTGAATAAAGTATTCCCTCCGTCCCCTAATAATATTCACACTTGTGTGGGCACATGTTTTAAGAAAATCTGCTTTATTGACTTTTTGAACCAATGAATGAAGAATATTTTGAATTAAAGTAGGTAGTGTGAGAGTGTTTTATTTCCTTTTTTGGGGTGTGAATATTATTGTGGGGCATCCCAAATAGAAAAGTGTGAATATTAAGAGGGGACTGAGGGAGTAGTATTTAAATGAATAAAGTAGTGTTGGGAATGGTGAATGAAGAATAAAATATTATTTAAATGAATAAAGTAATTTTTGCATTAATGTCCATTTTGCGAATGCCTTGAATAAATAACTATTGCTAATAAAATCGACTCGACTTAGGGAATTAATTACTCATGGGCATCTATATAACTCGAACCATTTTACAAAATTAGAGACTCCCTCCATTTCATTTTAAATGTTGCACATTTATTTAATTCGAACCTTTTTACAAAATTAGTTTTTAGACAAACTGTCATGAACTCGGTAAAATTTAGAAGGGGAGGGAGAAGAATTGATTGGGTAGAAGAGAATTTGAGAGATTTTTGATAGGAAGAGAGAGATTTGGAATTAAGGGAGAGAGATAGAGAAAGTCTACAGAGATAAGAAAAATTTGGAAATATTTTTTTTGCTTGATTCCTTTTGGTAATCATTTTTGCCATATTTAAACTCCGGTGCAACATTAGTAAATGGCCCAGGTTATTGACACTATAAGATGGGGTAGATACACTACATGGATAAACCTACTACACTTAGGATGAATACACTACAATTTATCCCCAAAATACCCATAAACTCTTTGAATTCGTGACAAATTTTTGAAATACACTCCACTTTACAGAATTCCTCCACCACGCAATTGTATGCCGTCGTCCGCCCCCCAAGGCCGTCGCCTGCCTTCCGCCGTCTACTCCCTCCAAAGTCGCCGTCTGTCGCCTCCAGATGCGGACCAAAGCCGCCGTCGATCGTCACACTTCGAACACCAGGAGGAATAGAGGTAAGTTTCATTTTTTTTTTTTTCAATTTTGATTAGGTGTTGGTTCAATTTAAGTATGAAAAGTACCCTAAATGTAACTTATTACTGATTTGAGTATGAAAACTTTTTTTGAATCAACTGTATTAGGGTTTAGTTGACTCTGTTGTATGTTCACGGAATTAGAGTGCGTATTTGTGTTTTCGTTATGTTTTTGAGGTTCGAAACTGATTATTCGAAACTATCTTAAGAATTCATCTTCTTTTTTCGAAAACCAGTGTTCGGGAAAGTTATCTGAAACTTTCACTATTGTTCCACAATAATTTTCGAACACTTATCCATTGTTCAGTAAAACACTTCGAACATGGTGTTCATAAATTATTTTCGAATTTAAGCCTTTTTTTCGGACAATTATTCCAAACAATAGGAAATGTTTTGGTTTTACATTTCGAACATTGAGTATTCAGTTTTCGAACTATATAACATGATATTCTACATGGTGGGTGCTGAGAGGAGAATGATTCATTATAGGGAGAGTTGCAAGGCTTGTGAATTTTATTGTAACTATCATTATCTAATTGTGCATTAATTTTACAATCATTATCTAATTGTGCATTAATTATCTGAGGAAATCATTTTTTTTCTTTACAATCTTTGAGTCATCATGCAGATAATTAATGGATGTAAATCATTGTCATTTATTATATTTACAGATGAGGATTGTAGGATTCGCCCTACTGCCTCTAATAGGGCGAAAAGGAAAGCATTGCATGAACCGGAACCAGAACTAGAACCTGAACCTGAACAGGAATATACACAAGAACAAGATGATGTAAATGATGAAGAGGGTGTGGATGATTGAGCCCTACATGCCAGATCGCGTGTTGAGGCAATTTGGTTATGTGCAAACGGTTCCTGGGAAGCCTATTCTTTCGGTGGTTGGTACATTAAAGGGAAAGAAGAAGGCCCGTGCAACTCTCAGAAGAACGACGACAGTTTTGCAGATTTATTTGCAACTTGGGATAGCCACGTACTTACACAGGATAGGCTTGGTGATGAGGTCACAAATCAGTGGGATTGTGCTAATGGGTATATGGATTGGTTCCTCGAAAATGGATACCTATTCGTGTCTAATCCGGCGAGTGTGACTAGTGCTGTTATACGAGCCGAGCGAGCCCGAGTAGTGGATACTCGAGCTCGGCTCGAACCTGTATCGAGCTCGGCTCGAGCTCGCTCGATACAGCTATCGAGCTCGGCTCGAGCTCGCTCGATACAGCTATCGAGCTCGAAATTTAGCTCGGCTCGGCTCGGCTCGAAAAATATGCTGTTAGGCTCGAGCTCGAGCTCGACTCGTTTAACCAATTGAGCTCAGCTCGATTGAGCTCGAACTCGAGCTCGAGCTAGAAAATCATTTTTTTACTTAATTTAAATTAAATATTGAAATTCATGTAGAAACATATATTCAAATAAAATATAATAGCAATTAGCAAATTCATCAACACCAACATCCACTACGACATTTCATCAACTAATAATAAGCAAATTCATCCACACCATCTAAAGAGTACTAGAAACATTACTACACAGTATAAATTCATACTTAAAAAATACATACTTAGCAAATTCATCAACAATTAAAACCAAACACAGCGTCAAAATACATCAACATCACTTTAGTCTCAAACTTTTGATTCAATCTTGATCTAGAAGTTCTCAGCATCCAACGATTCCTACAAAATAAAAACGAAAAAATTATTATATATAAACTATAAATACGAAATATTAAACTTACAAAATAGCACTTACACTTGCACGGGGTCTAGTTTTTACGCCATAAGGATTTCAGATCCGTAAATAACCCCATCTTTCCTTATACCTAATCTGCAATATTGAATTTTTTCCACCAAGAACGCAGCCTCTTCTCTAATGTTCCAGCAGTGTATATGTCATTAAATAGGGGATCAAAGCAGTATGTCTTTTCTAATGTTCCTTCAATATATATGTAATTAAGTAGGGGATCAAAGCAGTATGCCTTCTAATGTCATATATATGCAATATCTCATCTATGGAAATATTTATAGGTAGTTAAAAAGCATAAACACCATGAGCAGTATGCGTTTTCTACTAATTATTATCAGAAAGTATCTGCCTCCATCTCGAAAAAGTCATTTATGTTCCAAGCAATACATATGTAGTTACGGCGTCGGAAGAAACAAATCTGTTTATCTAAGATTCAAGCAATGTCTCCCAACTCTAATTCGTTCTTAAATTCGCTTCCAACAGTAAAACTCAACTAGTATAGCTGCTTGTTCAACAAAAAAGATGATCAACTCTAACAATTCTTTTAATCCTTATCCAAAACAACTAGAAATGTTTCTAAATACAAAAAACTTTCATTCTTCTTGGTCTAAAATAATGGATGTGCTATCTATCGAAATACAGAAAAATTTCATTCTTCTTGGTATAAAATCAAACATTAGGAAGCAAAATACATAAATTTCACTGAAGAGCAAACCAAAATCATACCAGATTTAAAATCTTGAACGATAATATCCCTAAACTTCAAGCTATTGAAGTAGGGAAATAGACGGTCTAGACGTGGAGGTGACGATTGGTGTCGTAGGGCGGCGTAGGAGTCGGACTACGTCGGGCAACAGGAGTGAACGGTGGGCGTCGTGCGAACGGTGTAGCGTGTAGAGCTAGGGCGTCGGACGGGAGTGAACGGCGTAGCGCGTAGGGCGGCGAACGGTGACGGGCGACGGCCATCGAGCGGTGGGCTGTGGGCGGTTGAGGTCGGGATTCAGAAGAAACTGGAATTTTGGATTGACGCCGCTTGAGAGTGATGGAATGAGGCAAAGTGAAAGAGGGAAAATGAATATACAGACTAACCTAATTAATGAATTTACATATTTACCCCTATTTTTCGAGCCTAACCGAGTAGCTCGCGAGCCGAGCCGAGCTAGGCTCGTTAAGCAATCGAGCAATTTTCGAGCTCGAGCTCGGCTCGTTTAACCCTACGAGTCGAGCCGAGTCGAGCCTTAACGAGCCGAGCCGAGACGAGCTCACGAGCAGCTCGTTTCGTTTAACAGCGTGAAGTGTGACATTGTTGCCACGGGAGCCAGCACGTTCAACCGAACCAACAGAGAGAATTGAGGCATCAATAGTTAATTTGCAAAATCTTGTGAACAAGTGGAAGTCCGATGACATTGTGACTCTCGATGAGGCTATGCAGGTAGTCATAAATACCATTAACACTCTTCGTGGACGAGAAGAAGTAGGGTCATCATCGCGTGAGGTTAGTAGCAATAGAGGAAAAGGTCGAGGCAGCAACAATAGAGCAAAGCGGGGAAAAGGGAGACATTGAAAGGTTGAATATCTTAGATGGACATTGTTAGGCATTGATGAATACTTTAGATGGTTTTGTTAACTTTTGGATATTTTATATAGATATTGTTATGCAATGATGAATACTTTGGATGTGTTTTAACTTTTGGATATTTTGTTATTTGATGGATATTTGATGTTTGATATTTGATGAAATTACTCTTGATGCCATTTATGGGCTTATCATGTTGGATATTTGAGTGCAGGTGTTAAAAGTTGTAAAATGACAATTTTTGAAATTATTGTTATATGTTCATAAAAAATTTCCGAACATTTTGAATATGTTCAGAATAATTTTCCGAACATAGTTGTTCAGAATATTTTCTCGAACATATATGGTTTGTTCTAAAAAATTTGCCGTACAGAAACACAGCTTGTAATTTTTAAGGTGAATTTTTTGGAAAAAATTCCCGAACATTTTGATTATGTTCCGAATGATTTTCCGAACATAGTTTTTCATATTTTTTTCCCGTACATATAAGGTTAGTTCTCCAAAAATTTTCGAACATCTGTACAGAATGCATAAAAACAGAATTTCCATTACATGAACAAAACACATATGAAATGATTTCTCAATTATTCATTCATAGCAAAACAAATACATCGTTTCTTGAAAAATAATTTCCATTCTACCTATGTTCCTTCAATTCTACATCGTTACTTATAATCAATAAACAATATCTTCGGGAATGCGTGCACCAACTGCAAGAGTACGTACGACCTCCTTTTCCCCAATCCGACGTACGATCGCAACAATAACAATTTTATTCTCGTGCCCTACACGAAGCACCCATTTCATTAGTGCATCTCCAGATGCAAAATGCTCTATTGTTTTGAAGACACTTGTATAATCCATAACAACTTCCCGAACATGTTCGTCATCATTAGCTTGCTCTTGCTCATCATTTGTCTCATCTTGTGCAAATTGGAAATAGTCATCTTCCACAATAAAATCTTCATCATCTTTGACATTAAAATCTTCATCTACAGACAGGTCCTAAAATCACAAAAGTAGCCAAATCACTAAAAAAATAAAAAAACTAACAATGTTCAGAAAAATAATATGAACATAGAAGATATGTTCGCAAAAAAATTCCGAATATGTTGGTCGAGTTCGGAGAACCAGAGATGAACAAATTCAATCGCGATTTTCAGAAAAAAAATTGTTCGAAACAAGCAAACAACAATAATATTATCATACCCATAAAATTTTATACACTCAATGAACAATAATATGCGTGAAAAATATCATAACACCAACAAAAATTATACTACTCGATATTTAAAAAAACCTAGTTTCTAAAAAATACCCAAGCACTTACATATACATTTTCCGGGCTTGGAGGATCGTTCATCCTTACAATGTATGCTGACAAAACACGTTTTAAGCGCCTAGTGATCGATTGATGGTGGGTCACATTCTTCAAGTATGGAGTTCGTTTGTATTGTTCAAATTGTATCTTCTTGTTCAAACGTAAATAATGAACTCTCTGATGGAGTGTATTCACTAAACTTTATTTTGGAGGGAATGGTAAAAGGGTAATATTGTCATTTCAAGTATTTGTTGTAAGAATTAAATTTTATGTAGTGTATTTACCCCATTTCATAGTGCCAATAACCTGGGCCTTAGTAAATACTAGGCTTCAATACATGAAGCCCAAAACTAAGTAATGAGCGAAATGGGCCTAGCTATTAATATTAAAATGGCCAAGGTTATATTGTTAATACACTCCGCTTAAAAAATGCTCGGAAAAAAAAAATTGAAAATTTTAAAAAAATTCGGAAAAAGAATTTCAAAAAAAAAAAAAACACTAAACATATGAATTTTCGGAATTATTTTCCGAAAATTGTTACATTTTTCGAAAAAAAAAATTCAAACATTTTTTTTAGGTGAAGTGTATTAACAAAACATGAAACTGTATTTAACCTGGGCCTATTAAAATATTAAAATTATTGTAACAAATAAATATCATAAGCCCAATTCATAATCTTCAATTGTGAGAATGAACTTTTGCTCCCATTACACGATACAAACTTTAAACACATTTATTACTAAAAATATTTGTATAAAATGATTAATATACCCTCTCACAAATTATTAATGAATTGTTTACTGTCATTTATCCTACCTATTACAAATATTAAGAAGATGATCATGTTGGAAAAGCTACATTTAATATCTTTTGGAACACCAAGCGCAACAAATATTATGAAATAATTTTTTTTTTTAAACGAGTATTCAATCATGAACTACAAAACCGATCAAGTTATTACTACGGTGACACTTAATTAAAATTTTTGAATGGAGTGGAAATGCAAATTTATTTTCTTTCTATGCCCCCTAATTAATAGGTTGAGGGATGAATAATTGTTTCCATGGTGATTAAATGATTAACATTGTGCTCTAATTTAAAAAAAAAGAACAAAAAATAATTGTTGATTACATAATAGGAGAATGATTAAAGAGAAATGATTAGTAGAAAATGAGTTAATCAAAATGAATAATAATTATCTTATTTTAAAAAAAAATTAAATTTTAATTTTATTTTGTTCTTATAAACCACCATTATTATCCTACAAAATTTTACAACCAAGCATTCCCGAATTCCTAAGAATTCATGTTTCTTATTACATCATCAATAAAACGTTGTTGAGCATTATAAGAAGATCCGCCTTCCAACAAAGTCAATCTCGCCTTATCCTGCATGTTCTTCACCTTCTGTCGCCCTCTCTCTATACATGTCTTTATGGTAGTCTAATCTGATCATCTCTGCCATCTCGAGTTCCTTAACCAGCTCAAAAGCATTCATCTGCTGCTCAGCATACAACGGAAACGTAGCAATTGGCACTCCGAACCATACGCTTTCCAAAATCGAGTTCCATCCACAATGCGACACGAACCCTCCCACTGCCGGATGAGATAACACCGCCACTTGGGGGGCCCACCCGATCCCTTTAGTCCTCCCCAAAAACCCTTTCGGCAACACTTCCTCAAAAGCTTCATATTCGATTACCTTCTGCATCCTTCTCTTTGGTCCTAGCTTTCGCAAGGACCAAAGGAAACGATGCCCACTATTCTCCAACGCCATTGCAAATTCTCTCACCTGAGCTCCCTCAAAACTACCCATGGTTCCAAAGCACAAGAAAACCACCGAGCATTTAGCCATTTCTTGACCTCAGCGAAATATCCCCCACCCTGTTCACTACCGCCCAAGTTCAAAATGGGGCCCACCGGATAAACTTTCGGCATTTTGTCTGATACAAGACCAAAGCATTCATAATATTCTATTAAGGTAGAAAACCAGATTTAACAAGAATATATATCAATACCATTAGAAAGCAGATATTCAATGGCGAAGGTTTCAAGCTCATAAAAGGTGTTCAACATAACACCTTTCATCTACGATATTTTATCGAGGAAATCCAAGACCGCCTTCGGTAAACACAGAAGGCAACAGTTTTGCGGGAGCTGGAACCGAAAGAAACGGAATCGGCAGCTCTTCATCAGAGTCTTTATACCTCGTCAGGTCGTAATTCTGTTCGAATCTCAGCGTGTTGAGGTATTCAAACAGGCCGAGACCACAAGCTCCCCAAGTGAAGAAAACGTAGGACGGAATGCCGAATTCGTCCCCAACTTCAATGAATTTGGTGCAGGAACTAGGCCAACAATCTGGGAACCATCTTCTTCAGATGATTGTTTGATTAAATTAGAGACTGCGTCTCTAATAAGAGTAATGTGGCTTTTGATTAAATCGAAAGTGAAGGCCGTAGAAGCAGAGGAGTCCTCTGTTCTTGGGAGGTTTATGAAACGTAAGCGCGATGAGTTTGAAGAGTTTTTGAGTATGTAGGTATTGAGGGCGGGGTCTATGAGGATGTGCATTATGAGTACGGTGATAGAGAGGCGATCATCACGGTGGGATAGGAGACGAGGTGGCTCAGCCCCGGAGAAGGGATGAATACTAATTCTTCCTTCTTCATTTCTAACACTACTTGCTTAGTGTGGTACCACAGTATATATATCTATATATATTTATTGATTTTAAGGGATAAGATGACGAGGGCACACAAATGGGTAGTCTTCACAATGGAAAAATCTGTCCTACAGATCATTAAGTGGTCCAGATGGAGTTGTGTAGATGAGTCTAATTAAGCTGACTAGTATTAGATTTTATTTTGATTTAATTACAAAATTCGGAGCTCAAACCTGGTTGTTGTTTTTTTTTAAAACTGATGCTCGACTCATCTTCACAGTTCCAAATCGAGGTGTCCGCAATGAATCGTGGATATCTCATTATTTATTTAGATAAATAGGTCAAGATAGACATTATATCATAATATTATAATTTCTGTAAAAATGCTAAGATATGAATGTCTCTTAACGATTTAAATCGATATGACTCTCCCCAGTAACATAAGAGTCATTCATTTATAATGATTGTAACATGAGATGTTACTAAAATTTGAATTCAAAATGCCAAAATCCACCATTAACTCAACTCCTTCTTATTCCACCAACACCTCTCATTGCCTATGTAAAACAGAAAATTTCTGTAAAAGGTCTCATTAAATGGTAGTATAAATTAACACTCAATTCTATCAAAATGTTAATGCGTTATATTCTCATTTCACCGTCTCATATTGTGAGATGTTCTCACACGTGACTTATTCTTTTATAAATAAATAAATCTGTAGCAAGATGTGGAGCAAGAAATGTCGGCAATGCACCTCACCAAAATGGTCCCGTGTCCTTTAGATGAAATATCTGCTTTTTTATTTTGTTTTCTAAATATATGATGGATAAACAATAAAGTAAGTTGGACTATGGTCCTACACATTGAATTTTGGCCACTAAATAAAGCAAGACCTAGATTGAAGAATGGTAGCTAACATATATTTTCAACCAATTAAACCTCCCACCAACACCCAGTGAAAGCCTAGTCAATAGCTATCATTGGTATGGATTTGGATCTCCTTCTTGTATAGAAGTGTTCAATATTTTGATAAATAACTCTTCGATTTCATTTGAATTCTTCGTAACCCTGAGATTCCAGTGACTATAAATTTGCATTTGACCCTGTGTACGAGAAGATATCTCATTCAAAGTAGCATTACTAATTCCACCTCAAAAGCAAAATTAAATCCAAAATAAGAAGAAACCCCACCTATAAAAAATAAAAAATCCTCTTAACATATCTAAAGAATGCCCCACCCGAAATAATCCACGGAGACGCCCCTATGCTTCCATTTGAATTCATACTAATAATAAAAGGATATTTCTATGTTATTTATAGGGTGCAACACATTAAAGCATAATTATTAATTAATCAGTAAGATAACATAGAATAAACCAACAAACAACTTATTTGAAGAGTTTTTTTTTCTCCTTCTTGAAACGATAAAATAATATTAACTCCAACTAGCCAGCGAAAATTATGCATGTATGAAAAAACGAAAAAAAATAATAATAATCAAAATAATCAGAATTCAAACCCAGTATAAATAATAAAAAAAACCTTCGGGGATCTTAGGGGAAGTACTCCTTCCATTCATAAACACGTGATGTTTTAGCATTACATTCTTGTTCACAGTTAAAGGATGTGTTAATATTTTTTTGCATCATTTCTTCCAATTTTGCACCTCTTACAATTTTAGAAAATATGAAAATGGAAGGAGAATGTATAAAAATATGGAAAAAAATAAATTTTATGGAATGCTAAAATCATGAAAATCTTGTGAGAGAGGGCATTTAATTAAGGGTATACATATCATTATAAATTTATATACTACTTCTTAATTTCACCAAAAATAGCTAAAACATCATTTATTTATGAACGGAGAAAGTAATATAAATAGATTAATTTCACACTTTCTTACAAATTTGAATTTTGAAATGAAATGAGATTATTTTATGAAATTAGAATAAAAAGTTGTTGACAAGAAATAATATTATGGCTACTACAATTACAACGAAAATAATATTACAAGGAAAATAATTAATCTACAAGAAAATATTACGCAAATCTTTTTAGTGACTCTCGTTATCTTTGATGGTGGACGTCTCATATGCGGCAATATATAGATTGAAACTTACTTATATATAAATCTTGATCCATTTACCCGCATTGAATTTCCCGAGTTACTAAGTTAATTAAGTTTGTCGGATATAGTGTTGTGGGAGCAAGTTCAATACTCATTCTGGTTGTTTACTTTAATCTATTTAGTCTTTTTTTTTCTTTTTTCTTTTTTCTTTTACTTCTATATTTTTTTTCACACAAAATTTTGCCGGAAATAAATTACCCGAGACCATTGATGCCACCGAACCCAATACATCAACCAACGATACATGAAAAGCTTCTGACCAGGACAACTGCTTGAGGCAAGTCGCCGACGGTGTCCCCACCAGTAACTTCCGGCGGAGAAATTGGAGCCTAAAGGGTATTGGTTGGGATAACTGAAGGGTATGACGTGCATTATAAAAGAGTATTAGTCGTAATAACTAAAGAGTATGACCTTATAGAAGGGTATGTCTTATATTACTAAAATGTACTCTGGTTATTATAATTGAAGGGTATGACTTATATGTTATAAAATAGTATATTGATCATAGGATATAAGATTTATAATATTTAAGTAGAGACAAAGTATAGAGTGAAAATGGTTCAAACATGAATCGTCGAAGGGTATTAGTTGATTTCTCTAAACATGATTAGTTCTTTTCCCTTCAGTGAAAACACCTAATACTCTTTAGTGATAACAACCAATACCCTTTAATGATTCATGTTTGAACCATTTTCACTCTATACTTTGTCTCTACTTAAATATTATAAATCTAATATCATATGATCAATATACTATTTTATAACATATAAGTCACATCCTTCAATTATAATAACCAGAGTACATTTTAGTAATATAAGTCATAACCTTCTGTTATCACAACTAACACCCTTTTGTAATGTAAGTAATACTCTTCAGTTATCACGACTAATACCTTTTAGTAATATGAGTCATACCTTCATCACGACTAATAGCATTGTATAATGTAGGTTACAACCACTAGTTATCATGATGTTGTGACCATTTTCACCTGAGGTCGGCACCGACCACTCCTAAACAAGGCAGTTGGAAGCCTCCCGATCCCGATGCGAACGCGACAGGAATACCACCGATCTCCATGATCCCCGACCTCTCGGCAGTCACTCCCGTAAGCCACAGCCACTTGGACAAGGCCGACCTTCTCAGGTCTAAACTATCTCTCTAGGTCGGAGATCGTCAGCATGTTGGTGCCAAGAGCGAGAGAAAGCCTCTTCCCGACCGGCCGAGCTCCCGACACATGGTCAGCCCACAAGCCAAGCGAAACGCCGACCTCCGGCCCCAACTAGCAACCGTCCAAAAAAGAAGATCCTAAGAGCACGTGATAGAATCCGGCAGAACTATTCCAAATAAGGCAAGGAGCCGCCTCCATACGATGTGACAAAAAGAATATTACTACAAATAAGGAAATGGATCAAAGAATCGTCCTTTTGGGACACATGGAGATACACTAGTGGCCGGCCTCCTGGAAGCAAGGACGATCGGGTGCCCGCTCGCCTCCAAGGTCTGAAGTCATTTAATGCGGTTGTCCCACGTGGGGGTCGGAAATGACGCAAATACCCTTGTAAAAGAAACCTATAAATAGTTCTACTCTTGTACAAGGAAACATACAGTGCATTAATACAAAAAAGCCATATAAGCATTCAAGTCCAGGGATCAAAAAACCCTGACAATTCTTGGTGTTCTTACATTCAAAACTTCATCATTATTGCTCATTTATACCTGCATTCATGGAGCATTCAATCTCCGTTCTACATTGATATTCTTTGTCTATACTCATTAACTAGCCATTAATTCCCAGCATAATTTTAGGCAAACAACATTTGGCGCTAGAAGAAGGGTATCAAACCCTTAAACTCAGTTTTTTCTTTTTTTCTTTGGAGAACACTCACTGTTCTTCAAAGCTTCATCACCCATCTTCAAATCTTCAAAAAACCTTACCACCATTCCTCCAAGGAGAACATGACGAACTAGAAATTGTCTCAGGCCCTCAAGGCCACGGGGGCTCCGGCTATGCCCCAAGCTCCCGCAGCTCAGGTCTCAGGGAAAGCTACCCCCAATCGGCCTGGAAAGGCCACCCGCGTAGCTTCTCCGATTCGGTACCCGAAAGAGCCACTCCCCTCGTAGGCTCGAAACTTCATCACTCCCGATCAAGCGGAGTTGGTCCGGCGCCATCGCACCGAGGAGACGAGAGCTTGCCAAAGCACCCCGTCAGCTTCAAAGAGAAGGCAGCAAGCTTGTGCCCTCAAAGGGAAGGTAATGGCCCGGGAATACCGGGGGAGAGCTAACTCCAGGCCGACCCTGCTCTCGTACGTTACCGCGGCTCTGCCCACCCGGTCTTTGGCCGCCTGAGCACCAACTCCCCCTCTTAGTACTCGAGCCGACTCCCAAGTAGCGACACCGGTTATGGAGAAACTGAGTCCGTCTCCAACTCTAGGAGCACGACACAGATGCCCCACAAAAGGACGGCCGAAATTAGCTTGGTGCTGGCCAACTCCGCTAGGAGAAAGCTCAGCTTCGCACAGAGCGGCCTCTTGGGGCAAGGCACCCCACGAGGGGCCGTTTTTGAACGGAGTGGGCCTTTAGCCGGGGGAGACGACCAACGGGTCGAACTGCCAAACCCAGAGATCGTCAAAATGCAAAAGTAGCTTGACAAAATACGGGTCCTCATGGAGGCGCAGGGCCAGCCCAAAGCTCGGCCAGTCGCGAATGAGCCTTTGTCCATCGACATCGAGATCGCCCCCGTCCAGCTCAAGATCACTCCACCGTCGACCCCTCTTTACGAAGGGAAGACGGACCCGGAGACCCACCTGAGCAAGTTTTGGATCTTCATGACCGGACGGGACGCAACCGACAAGACGAAATGCAGGCTTTTCCCCCTCACTTAAGGCGATCTCGCCCATAGGTGGTACGTCTCGCTCCCGGCCCACTCAATCGACTCTTTCTCCACTCTAAGCACCCAGTTCACCTCTTACTTTGCAGCCAAAATCGCCTGGCCTGAGAACTGGCATCACCTAATGTGCATCCACCAGGAGAAAGAGGAGTCGGACGAGGATTATGTCGCCCGGGTGGACGAGGTCATCCTGACCGGGGAACTGGTAGGTGACCAGTTGGCTCTACATGCCACCTTTGGAGGTTTCCATAACAGATCTCCCATGTTCAAACACCTCACAAAGGACTTCCAAAAGACTTACGCGACTTCCGAGCCCGGGCCGGAGACTACCTAGCTCGAAAGAAGTTGCTGGCTCTCAGGCTCGGGGAATCCGAACCCGCTGCGAAGGAACCGGAGGTTGCCCAAGCCTCTCCTAAGGGTGGCCCTAAGGCCAAGAAAATCGCCAAGCCGCCCTGTAATTTCAAGTCCTTCGAAGACGTCGAGGTCCATCTTACTCAGGCCCTTAGGCAGTCCCCCGCTCATGTCTTCAACGCCATCCAACACAGGGACATACTCCCTAGGCCCAAACCATACATGGGGGACCGGTCAAGATTGGACCCTAAAAACTTCTGCGTCTATCACGACTCAATTGGCCACAATACGAGCCAGTGTCGTGATCTCTTAAAGCACCGCTGGAAGTTGTTTAATGAAGGGCGTTTGAATGACCTGATTCAAAGGCCGGTAGGACGGCAGGAGCAACAGCAGCAACGACCTCACCGTAGAAATGAGGAAGACGGCCGACCTCTCCGGCCGGTCGCAGCTTTGGAAGACGACGAGGACGACGACCTCCCTCCACTAAACCCCTGTGGCCGGGTAAACATGATGCAGGTCTGGGGAAGGAACCTGGGCGGCTTGACCCCTATTTCCACGCTTTCGAACAGAAAGCGCAAGGCTGAGATTCGTGCGGTGACCAACGTGAATCTAGTCACGTCGCCCGAGCCCACTATTCATAAGGACTTGGAGATCACTTTCTCCAACAAAGATCGGAATGGGGTACTTTACCCCAAGGGTGACGCATTGGTGATCGCGGCCAGCATACTGGGGAAGGAGGTCCAGCGCGTGTTGATCGACAACGGGTATTTCTGCAACATCATCTTTAAGTCGGCCCTAGATCAACTCGGCGACCTCGTCAACTTCATCAAGCCGATCGACCTCCAGCTCAAAGGCTTCGGGGATGCTACTATGGCCGCCTATGGAAGGATTAAGCTCTCGGTAGAGCTCGTCTGCTGCTATGATGAGAAGGTTAGGATCACTAGACCATTAGACTTCATAATTGCAGACCAGCCGAACTCTTATAACGGTTTCTTAGGTCGCCCTTTCCTAGAAACTTTCGAGGCAGTTGCCTCTTCGTACTTCTATTGTATTAAATTTCCCACCCCTGAGGGGGTGGTCGGCACCGTTAGGGATGACCAGTTTAAGGCAAGAAAATGTTTGAATTAACTTTATCCCATTTTACATTCTATTTGTAATGATCAAATTAAAAAAGATGCATCACAAGCCGATCTCGAGGTGACCCCTCCGATCACTAAAAATGTAAATGAGGTCAGATCTTCCTCAACCGATCACAGCTCCCATAGCGAGCCCGGCCCCCAACCGATGCAAATTGATGATCCCGAGCCAAGGATAGGTTTCGAGCCTTCCGAGCACGACCTCGACCTGAGGTTCAACACCAGCGATCGGCGAAGCTATGAGCAGGCCACGGCCTTGGAGGACTTGGAACATATTCCAGTCGATCCCTTGAGGCCAGAACTGGAAGTCCTGATCGGCTCTCGTATACCGACTGGACTACGGGGGGAGGTGATCGACTTCCTCAAAGCCAACGTCGAAGTTTTTGCCTGGTCCCACCAGGACATGGTCGGAATTGACCCTAAGCATGCCTGCCATCGATTAAAGATCGATCCCAACAAGAGGCCGGTCCATTAAAAAAGAAGAAAATTCGGCCCAGAGAAGTACGAGGCACTGGCCCAGGAAGTTAAAAAATTGCTGGACAATAAGCTCATCGAACAAGCTAAAGACGAGCCCCAATGGGTCGTCAATGTCGTCCTAGTCAAGAAAACAAACAACACTTGGAGACTGTGTATCGACTTCACCGACCTCAACGCTGCGTGCCCCAAAGATCACTTTTCGATGCCGCACATCGATCACCTGGTGGACAGCACGGCCGACCATGAAATGATGTCATTCATGGATGCTTTCGCCGGCTACCACCAGATTCCAATGGCCATCGAGGACATCAAATATACCTCTTTCCATACAGAAAAGACATGTTCTTATGGCTACGAATGTCTTTCGGCCTGATCAACGCTGGGGCCACCTACAAACGTTTGGTCAACAAGATGTTCGCGGACCAGATCGGGAAGACCATGGAGGTCAACATCGACGACATCATTGTGAAGAGCTTGAAGAGGGAAGATCATCTTAGAGATCTCGAGGAGACCTTCAAAATCCTTAAAGCGTACAACATGAAGTTGAACCTGAAAAAGTGCAATTTCGGGGTGGAGGCCGGCAAGTTCCTAGGGCATATCGTCAGTCAGCGGGGAATTGAGGCCAACCCGGCAAAAATCAAAAGTGTTCTCGACATGCAAGAGCTGAGGACGATCAAGCAAGTTCAACGCCTGACCGGTTGCCTAGCCTCATTGAACAGGTTCATGCCCTGCTCGGAGATAAAAGTAAGTCTTTCTTCTCGACCATTAAGAACGAAAATTTTTGCTGGAATAGGGAGAGTCAGATAGCCTATTCGAAATTAAAGGAATACTTGGCAAACCCTCAAATTCTGGTCAAGCCGATCCCATGGGAGAAGTTTTTCCTATATCTAGCGGCCTTCGAGGTCGCCTTGAGCACGGTGCTCGTTCGAGCAGACGGCCAGAACCACCTTCCGATCTATTTCATAAGCCAAGCTCTGCATGACGCTGAGCTCAGATACACCCCCCTTGAAAAACTGGCGTATGCCATAGTCATGAGCGTCAGGAAGCTAAGGCCGTATTTCTTCGACCATCAGGTAGATGTCCTGCCCACTCTGCCTCTAAGATAAGTCCTGCACCGACCTGACACAAGTGGTCGGCTCTTGAAGTGGTCGCTGGAGATAGCCCAGTACGGTGTCACCTATGCCTCAAGGACGGCCATCAAGGGCCAGACCCTCGCCGACTTCATCGTGGAACTCACGTTCCCCCCAAAGTTCACCAAAATTGACCACCCACCATGGAAGCTCTACGTGGACGGATCGTCGACTAGCTCATGTGTCTGGGCCGGCATTGTGCTGGTCGGACCAGAGGGCCAAAGTTTTACTCACGCGGTCCATTTTAACTTCGCTGCAACAAACAGCGAAGCCGAGTACGAGGCCCTGGTCGAAGGTCTCCAACTCGCCATTGCCATCGGGGTATGTTGTCTTCATATTTTCATGGATTCTCTACTTGTGGTGAATCAAATAAAGGGTAAGTACGAGGCCCGGGGGGAACAAATTATGAAATATCTCGACCTGGTCATGACCTTGTGCGAGAAGTTTCATCAAGTGTTCATAGAGCAAATCCCGAGGGAGCACAACTCCCAGGCCGATGCCCTGTCCAAACTCGCGACCGCCGAAGGAGTAGCTTACCTCGCTAACATCCAACTCTCCACGGTCGGGACACCAACCGTTCTCCGATCTCAGATGTCGGCCATCCTGAACGTTGAAGAAAACTGGATGACCCTGATCGTGAAATACTTGAGGACTGGAGAACTCCCGAAAGACAGGACCCAGTCTCGGCAACTTCAACTCCGATCATCAAGGTACACTCTTATTGACGACCTCCTATATAAGAGAAGTTTTACCCTCCCACTCCTAAAGTGCATAACCCCAGAGCAAGGTCAGAATATTTTGGTTGAAATTCATGAGGGAGTGTGTGGAAACCACGCCGGGGGCCGGGCCCTAGCCCACAAGGCGATCAGGCAAGGATACTTCTGGCCGACCTTGAACAGAGACGCGGTCAAGTTTGCAAGGTCGTGCCACAAGTGTCAGATTCTGGGTCCCAATATCAAGTTGTCCCCCGAGCAGCTCTCCTCCATGTACAGCCCTTGGCCATTTGCCCAGTGGGGCATCGGGCTGATCGGACCGATGCCCACTGTGCTCGGGGGCCACAAATTTGCTCGTGGTGGCCGTCGATTATTTTACAAAATGGGCGGAGATCGAGCCGCTCAACAAGATCGAGCAGGCCCAGATCATAAGATTTATTTGGAAAAACATCATCTGCTGATTCAGCCTACCACAAGCGATTATCTCCGACAATGGGAAACAATTCGATGGCCTCCAAATGATCCAATTTTATGAAAAGTGGAAAATCAAGAAAATTTTCTCCACCCCCTACCACCCGCAAACAAACGGCCAAGTAGAGGCCGAAAATAAGATCCTCAAGCATACTATTAAGGCGAAGCTCGAGGATAAAAAAAGGGAAGTGGGCGGCCAAACTCCCCGACGTACTCTGGTCGTATCGAAGGACCACCAGAAACTCAACAGGCGAAATACCTTTCGCCCTGGCCTTTGGGACCGAGGCCGTCATCCCGTCGGAGGTCACCCTCCCTAGTCACCGGACGGCCCAGATGATCACTGTAGACAACAACACTGCCCGAAGTGTTGACCTGGACATGTTAGAAGAAAGAAGACTCAACTCCGACCTCAGGAATGCGGCCTACAAGAAGAAATCCAATTTTTTTAACACAAGAGTGAAGGCAAGGCAGTTCCAGGTCGGCGACCTCGTTCTAAAAAAGGTTCAAGGCCCTAAAGGGGTATTCGGCCCGAACTGGGAGGGCCCGTTTAGGATATCTAAGTGGCTCTCCAAGGGAGCATACGAGCTCGAGCTTATGGACGGTACTCTGGACCAATACCCCTGGAATGCGACTCACCTAAAGAAGTATTATCAATAGTTATTTTGTACTTTGTAACAGAGCCTCTACTTATCAATAAAAAGTTTCCGGCACAAATCTTCGATAAAAACCGAACTCAGTTCAAAAGCGTATGCCGACCATACGGGGCCGGTATACCACACTTAAGCTCGGGAAGACCATCAAGTCATCTTAAAAAACCGAGCTCAGTTCAAAAGCGTATGTCGATCATACGGGGCCGGCATACCACACTTGAGCTCGGGAAGACCATCAAGGTCATCTTAAAAAACCGAGCTCAGTTCAAAAGCGTATGCCGACCATACGGGGCCAACATACCACACTTGAGCTCGGGAAGACCATCAAGGTCATCTTAAAAAATCGAGCTCAGTTCAAAAGTGTATACTGACCATACGGGGCAGGCATACCACACTTGAGCTCGGGAAGATCATTAAGGTCATCTTACAAAACCGAGCTCAGTTCAAAAGCGTATGCCGACCGAAGAGACCGACATACAACACTTGAGCTCGGGAAGCTCTTACATATTGGAAGTTCTTCTAAATATTAAACATTTAGCTGGAATTTTCTAAGTACGGAAAGAAACAATTAAGCGCAATAAAGGCAGGCAGATTGAATGACATTCAACTATTAAGAAAGGTGAAACATTGTTCAAAGCCCGGTCAGAAGCCGGTTACAAGTTAAAAAAAATGAAAGCAGCGTTCATTTGGAAAACAAAATAAAAATCCTCAAGGATCGCCAGCACCATCCGCAGCACCTGCCTCCCCTCCGACCCTCGCGACGAAGTCCGCCACCTCGTCAACACAAGCTTCCACAATATTTCCACCCGGCGCCGAGGAACCAGCGACCTCTTCATCCTCATCTTCATCCCCGCCTCCGGCCTCCTCAACTTGGACGGCATGAGGGTCGCGACCTGGAAGGAGCAGTCTGTGTCGGTACGGAAACCACGACATATCCAACCCGAACTCAGTCTCAAGGTCTAGGAAATGAAGATAGTAGCTTTCATGGAGGAGGGATTTGGCAACGTACTCCCGGAAGTAGTCTTCGTAGACTTTGCTGTCGAGGTTAGCCTTCCATCCCACCCGGATCAAGTCGGCAATCGCCATGTAGTAGCAGAACTCTGAAAAGAGCACCGGGTTGGTGGATGGGTCGTTGGGATCGTAGGCCGGCCTCTGTATAGCCGCGACAACCTCGACGACTTTATCCTGCACTTCCTTCTCCAATTCAGCCTTGATTGCCAAATTTATTAAAGCACAAATTCAAACTACTCGCAAGTGTACGAGATCGTTGTTGTAGAAGGCAAGCAACCAAGTTTATTTATCGAACCATGGGACTAGTGGCTAGTGTAGCTTTAGTACTATGCGTCGGCACATAATTGTAGTGCGGATCAATGTGGATCAAGGTTTTTCTCGAAATTAAAACACAAATTAAAGCACTAAACAAATTAAAGTAATTAACAAAATGAAAGTACTAAACAATTTTAGGGATTCGAACAATCAAACGAGACGTGTTCGGGTGTTCTTCATCACATGAGAATCAAGTACACGATCGATAAGTAATAACTATTCAAGTTTCCGATCAACTATAGAAGCAATCACTAGACATCACGTATTCACCTTACTGGATAAGCCTAGGTAAACACGTCAAATGAAAATATCGGATCGTTAATCTTCTCACTTATCACCAATTTCTCAATTAAGCAACAAGTGTAGAAAATATGGGGTTCTAATGAAAATACCCAACTCTCGTTGCAATACCTCAATATCCACTCAAATCGCATAAATCACTCACACCCATACTAGATCATGCACCGACCCAACTCTCGTTGCGATAAACACACAATCCAAGTACGAATTACAAGAGCAATCATGAAATCGAACAATCAAAGTATTTCCTATAATACGTTTTAGTAACCACTCTTCCGAACGAGTTCCGATCCGGCAGATTCTGATTGTTTACCGACGAGATGCTAGAGTCACATGATACTTCACTTACCACCGTGAAATGCGACTCGGTGCCGGAAAGTTTAACTATCCATTTAGTGAAAATAACTAATATTTTTTAGTGAAACAAATCATATTCTTTAAAGTGGTTCATGTATGAATCAGTTTCGATCTATACTTTGTCATAAAAAAATGATGAATGTCAATTTAGGGTTTGAAAAATAGTAAAAAAAATAAGTTTATAACTTAGTGATTAAGGACTCCATTTTCAATAATGTATCATTTTCCATATTCCTAATAAATTAACCTTCAACTAGAATATATATCACAAATTAAATCAAATACATAATTACTCATGTAAATCCAAACACCCAAACACAAGGCAAATAACTAAGCATAATATCAAACAAACTCATATGAAATAAAGAACAATAATCCATAAACAAGAAATTAAATCAAAAGATAATGAAATTAAGGAAAGAAGTCACCTCTTGGGAATTGATTTAGCTACAAGACTTGAGAATCCTTACTTGAAATGAAAATAACACTCAATAAAAGTTTAATCTAATCTATGCTAGAAATTTAAAGAAATGCAAAAGAAAAATAAAAAGAAAAGAAGAAAAAAATCTAGGGGAAATAGGGTTCTAAGCTATTAATGTATTGTTGTATATCCTCTAAATCTCATGAAAAATGGTATTTAAAGTGTGGAATGGGGGTATTGGTAGGGGTGAGCAGAAAACCAAAAAAAACTGGAAAAGCGAACCGAACCGAGGAAATTCGGTCCATTCGGTTCGGTCCAAAAAAATTCGGTCCGTTCGGTTCGGTCCGATCCTAAAATTTTAAAACCGAATGGACCGAATTTTATAATTAAATAATATAATATATATATATATATATATATATATATAATAAAAAATATATTTGTATATGGACTAGTACTCATGATTGAATAAATTAAGTGATTTTTATACCAATCGAATGGACCAAATATTTGTATAAAATAAAAATCGAATGGACGGAATCTTTATAGTTTAAACATTTTATTTGTAATTTGATAAAAAAAATTATATTAATTGCAGATTTGCATAATATTGGAGGATTGAAGCCAAGAATGAAGTGATTTTAAATTTAAATTAATATTGTGTGATTTTAATTAAACTTCAAACTTTGGACTATGGTGTATTTGTGTGTTGAAGATTTTTATTGAACAAAATTATGTTGTATTCGTTTAAATATTAACATTCGACTCTATTTTGTATTGTATGAGTATCTCTTTAAATTGTTGGTATTGAATTAGATTTAATGATATTTATAATGCATAATATTTATTATATTGAAATACATACTTTTTTTATATAAAATGGTATTTTGGACCGAATTGACCCTAATGGACCGAATGGACCGAACCGAATTTTTTTTGTTCGGTCCGGTTCGGTCCTATCCCTAATTTGGTTCGGTTCGGTTCGGTCCATATAATTAAAATTTCGGGTATTTCGGTTCGATCAAAAAACTGGACCGAATGACCACCCCTAGGTATTGGGAAGAATTTGCAAATTAATCCCTGAAAATCTTCAAAATGGCAAAATTACCGCAAAAGAAAGGACTTGCACGACTTGGGATTAAATGGCACGACCGTGTCGAAGTCGTGCAACTCGTGCACTATTTAAGTAGCACGATTCGTAGCCATTTGGCACGGTCGTGCGGCTTACTACCATGCCCGTGCTCAGATTTTTCCGCACGAGCCGTAGCCGAGTGGCACGGTCGTGCGGTACCTGCCCTCCCCGTGCTCAGATTTTTCCGGCGTTGAGCTTCGAATTCCAGTGCGGTATTGCGGTGTCGAGCATTAATTCCGGCGAGTCGAGAATTCTATCGACGAATCCCAGGCGTGGCATGCTTGTGGCGACGACGGAGGATACTCCGTCAATTTCGGCGTGGGCAAGTGCTGTGATTTCTGGCGTGGCTTGCTCTCTTTTCCGGCGATGCGGAAGCTTACCGGCTCAATTTCCGGTGATGGCGAGCTTCAGAGCTTCCGACCATGGAGATGGTGACCCTTTTCTCTCTCTTCGATTTTAGCAGGAAGGTGAACTTCCTTTTTGAAAATGGATGTGGCCCCAGCTGATTCCTTTCTCTCTTCTTTCCAAAAATAGTTGTGGGTCCCGAGTGCTTTCCTTCTTTTTTTCAATTAACGTGACTAACATTGGACTGCACTCTCTTGCAAATGGGTTGAATGTTTGAATTTCATTGGGCCCAATTCATTCTTTCCTTGTTTTCTCGTCTCATTTCTCGATCGACCTCAATAGCACGTGATTTAATATGAAAATTCTCCAATTTCTTACAAAATAAGCACAAACACATTTTTTGATAATTAAGTACAATTGATCAATTTAATTCAAATAAATGCAAGAAAATCTATAAAATTAGGCGAATTAAACACACGAATTTCAAGCAAAACTCACACTAATCATGCATGCCGGGCACGGGCCTGGTCGGCATCTCTTCGCACGGCCTCATTCTCCAGACGGAGATTTTCCATGGCCGCCTCCACCTCTGCAATCCTCGTCCGGCTCTCCTCGTACACTTTCCAGGCTGTCTCCGCCCGGGTCAGGGCATCTTCTTTCTCCTTCAGTACGACCTCGAGCTGGTCGACCGCGCTGTCCCTCTCTTTCTTGAGCACTGAATTCTCACTCTCGAAGATGGCCCTTTCCTCCCGGGCGCGAGTAAGGTCCGCCTCAGTCCTCCTCAATGAGCTCACGGCGAGGTTGAGCTCATTCTCCACGAAATTAGCCATGATGGCCGTTTGGTTGGCCAAGGCGATGCAAGCTCGGCCGGCATACCTCAGGCGGTGGTCGGTGATGTTCTTTAAGTCCCGCGTCCAGGATTGGGGCAGAGAATTGACGGCCCGAATCATGTACTCCGGCATCTCGACTATGGAGCTCGGAGTCCGGGAGGACATAAAATCCAACACGAACGGCAGCAGGTCAGAGTCGTTCCGCGTCAGGCTGAAGCAAGAAGAAGATCAGAGTTAGAAAAAGTCGTAACTATTGCCAAAGAGAAAAAGTCATGAGCAAGACTTACATTTGGAACTGGGCCGAATCGCGACCAAAGTAAGTCCGATCATCCTCTCGCCGGGGGACGTCGGCAGTATGGACCACTGGGGCAGCACCGACCGACCGGTTTTCCGGAGGGGTGCTGTCTGAAATTTCAATCGGGGAAGGACTCGCTTCTTCAAAGTTGAACAACCGCGAAGTCGAAGTTGAATTCCCGTTCAGTGGGAGCCAAATAGCCTGCGAGGAGAAACAAAGAAATTAGATCAGTGCAATTTGCTCAAAATTAAAGCTTTTAAATAGCTTATTCTCATGTTTCGGCCGGGGGTTGGTAGGGATGTCGATCTGTTCCCCATTGGGATACCCGGTCTGCCAGGCTCCGGCCACGAAGAACCACCGGTCACGGAGATTTCGAGCCTTGCTCGGAAGCCCTGTCACGAATTTGGGACCTTTTGTTTGGATGAAGACCTCCCCATCCCCGTTTTTATCACTTAAAGCCGCAACATGAAAGCCATCTCCCCAGAGGTCGGCAGCCGAAAGAGGAAGTTCTGACCGAAGAGAATCATAACCCCCAGAATGATCATCCAGACATTAGGAAGCAATTGGATCGGCACCTAATCCCATAAATTCAACAGGTAGGTGATCGTCGGGTGCAGGGGAAACCAGAGCCCGACCTCCATCATGTCAAGAGTGACTGCCACCAAACCTCGCGAGGGCTGGTCCGCCCTCTCGTTAGACACAGGGGCATAAAGTTGCACGTCGAACGGAATATCCCAGTCGACCCAAACACTATCAAGGAACTCCTGGCTGATAACACTTCGGACCAGCCCCCACGTCCACTTTTTCGACTCTTCTAGATTTGTCGACCTCACGGTTGCGGGATCTCGAGGAGCGGGGGCACGGGTATACCGAACGTGGTAGGTATCAAAATCGAACTCCAGGACCTCGTAATCGTCCTGATCCTCCATATACTCTCTCCAAAGCCTGAAGGTCTTCTTCACTTGTCTCTTGTACTCATCGCTACCCCGATCCCCGGGTTTCATTTTTGGACCTTCACGGGCTCAGGATGCCTCAGAGAGATTTCGGCATCCTCCGACTCTGCCGCTTCCTCTGCCTCGGGTTCCTCTTCCGACACCCCCTGGCTTGGCCGGGCCGGAGTTGGTCTCTCCCGGAATTCAGCCGAGGACAGCTGCTCCCATACCCGCTCGGCCGCTAGACTCCTCAGTAACTGATTGCCGGCCAGATCATCATCTTCACCTGTCCCCGTGAAGTACTCATCATCCTCCTCCAGTAAGTCGTCCAGAGGGTCCCTATCCTCCGTCGGGCCAGCAACGCGGAGGGTACCAAAACTTTCGGCCGGAGCAACCGCCTCACGAGACAACTCTCGTACGTCCCTAGACCGGGCGCTGACCAGTGAACTGCCCTCGCCCAGCAAAGAATGACCCAGATTTCTAAAAATTGACTCCAGACCGTCTTCGTCGTGCGCCCAAAAATTCCCCGCCGTTGTACGCGGCGACGAAGGATCGCCACTGCCAGAGCTCCCACCTTCTTCGAATAACCTCCTCCCAGCGCCGCCGCTTCCGGAGGCGTCATCCCTTCTGTGACCCGGTGGAGGCCCAGTCCACCGCTGTACCATCGTAGTAATTTGAGAGAAATAGGGAAAAAATAGAGAAATCGAACCTTACCAACTAATCGTCGCTGCTGCCGCTGCCGTGAACTCTCTAGCACCGTCGTACACCTCGCTGCGAAGAGAATCAGAGTCTCAGAAATTTGCTATAAGCTCTCAATGAGGTGCGAAAGTAAAAGTCGAAAACAAATGAAACCAGCATTATTTATAGAGATAAGATGGGGCTTTTTCGCAATTAGAATCTCTAGGCCTAGGGGCCTAGATGCAAGAAGTCGAAGCGACAGGGTTCCCAGCCGAAATGACTGCACACGCCAACTTCAATGCGCGGAATTACAGGCATCGCATGACGTCATATGCGCCTTTTCAGGCGCACCTTCCCATGCACGTCTTTTCAAATGTCAAAATAAAGAAAAGTACTTTGCCGGCCTCCAGAGCTGGATCGAGGTCGGCACCAATTTTTAGAGCCAGACGACCAGTTCACCCCTGACCCTTCGTGAGAGTTAAACTGGGGGGCAATTATTGTGACCATTTTCACCCGAGATCGGCACCGACCACTCCCGAACAAGGCAGTTGGAAGCCTCCCGATCCCGATGCAAACGCGACAGGAATACCACCGATCTCCATGATTCCCGACCTCTCGGCAGTCACTCCCGTAAGCCACAGCCACTCGGACAAGGCCGACCTTCTCAGGTCTAAACTATCTCTCTAGGTCGGAGATCGTCAGCACGTTGGCCCCGACCAGGTGCCAAGAGCGAGAGAAAGCCTCTTCCCGACCGACCGAGCTCCGGGCACATGGTCAGCCCACGAGCCAAGCGAAACGCCGACCTCCGGCCCCAACTAGCAACCGTCCAAAGAAGAAGATCCTAAGAGCACGTGATAGAATCCGGCAGAACTATTCCAAATAAGGCAAAGAGTCGCCTCCGTACGATGTGACAGAAGGAATATTTCCTACAAATAAGGAAATGAATCAGAGAATCATCATTTTGGGACACATGGAGATACACTAGTGGCCGGCCTCCTGCAAGCAAGGACGATCGGGCGCCCGCGCGCCTCCAGGGACTGAAGCCATTTAATGCGGTTGTCCCCCGTGGGGGTCGAAAATGATGCAAATACTCTTGTAAAAGAAACCTATAAATAGTTTCACTCTTGTACAAGGAAATATACAGTGCATTAATACAAAAAAGTCATACAAGCATTCAAGTTCAGGCATCAAAAACCCCTGTCAATTCTTTGTGTTCTTACCTTCATAACTTCATCATTATTGCTCATTTATACCTACATTCATGGAGCATTCAATCTCCGTTCTACATTGATGTTCTTTGTCTATACTCATTAACTAGTCATTAATTCCTAGCATAACTTTAGGCAAACAACACATGATTAATACAATTTTATAATGTGGGTCAACCTTTTCTTATCACTATTAATATTCTTCTGAAAGGTAAGTATAAGTCATACACTTCAATTATAACAATTAATACTTTATTTTAATACCCTCCAGAAAAGAAATACGGACGTATATTGAAGGAGAATTAATTAACAAAGGAATTCAAAAAACACTAAAAATATAGGGGAAGGAAGTGGAAACAAAAAGAAAGAAAAATCAATATATGGGCTGAACATGGATTGCGATTGAAAGTAATGAGTTACTATACCCTTTAGCCGTATGCAATAATTATTAAGTAACTCCGCCTCAACAATTTAAACATTTTTCACACTGCAATGTGTAACCCATTTATTACATGGATTCAATTTTATACATAAATCAATTTTACTCTATAAATGCTCCTCATATGCAATATCTTTAATAATTGTTAGGAAATTTAATATGCAACTTATATTTCCACAAGTTTGGACCTTCAAGTGAGGTTGAGTTCTTTCAGAAGAGATGTGAACAACATGAACCGTGCAAAAACCAAAGAAACTAGTTAGACTATTATTGTTTATGCAACTAATAATAAACACTAAATCTAAACATGAATCCCTCGATGGGAAACCCAATCCAAGGAGACAAAAGAGCAAAAATAACATAGCAAACACGATCATAGGATGGCAGCCTACTCTCTTCTCCGCCGACCAAGGGCAGAGATAGATGCGGGAAGAAAAAGCCAAGAGCTCTAAGAATTAATGTTTCTTATTACATCTTCAATGAAAAGACGCTGAGCATTATAAGAAGATCCACCTTCCAACAAAGCCGATCTCGCCTTATCCTGCATGTCCTTCACCTTCTGCCTCACGCTACTCCCCATCAGCCGCCTTATCGCCGCCTCTATCTCCTCCGCACCCACTATTTCCGACGCCCTCTCTCTCATCATGCCGTTATGAGAGTCTAGTCTAATCATCTCCGCCATCCCCAGTTCCTTCACCAGCTCAAACGCATTCATCTGCTGCTCAGCATACAACGGAAATGTAGCCATCGGCACTCCAAACCATACACTTTCCAGAGTCGAGTTCCACCCACAGTGTGAAATGAACCCACACACTGATGGGTGTGCTAACACCGCCAGTTGTGGGGCCCACCCGATCACCTTCCCTACCCCTTTAGTCCTCTCCAGAAACCCTTCCGGCAGCACTTCCTCAAAATATTTGTGTTCTTCCATTTTTCCCTTTGTTCCGGGCTTTCTCAAGGACCAAAGGAAACGATGCCCTCTATTCTCCAACGCCATTGCAAATTCTTTCACCTGGGCTTCCTCAAAACTCCCCATGGTTCCAAAGCACAAGAAAACCACCGAGCTTTCCGGCTGCTCGTCCAGCCATTTCTTGATCTCGTCGAATGATCCGCCGCTCTGTTCACCACCACCCAAGTTCAAAATCGGGCCTACTGGATAAACTTTTGGCATTTTATCTGATACAAAATCATGGCATTCATAATATTCAATTCAGCTACAAAACATGAATAGAATAACAGACTTTTATTACCATTAGAGAGCAGAGATTCAACAGCGAAGGATTCAAGCTCAGTAAAGGTGTTCATCATAATGCCTTTCATATTCGGTATTTTCTTGATGAAATCGAAGAAGATATCGGCCATGAGGCCGCCTCCCGTGAACACGGCAGGCAACAGTTTAGCAGGAACAGGGGTGGAAAAACTGGGGATCGTCAGCTCTTCATCGGAGTCTTTATACCTCGTCAGGTCCCTATTATCTTCGAATCTCAACTCCACGAGGTATCGGAACAGTCCGAGACAACAAGCACCAGAAGTAAAGAAAACATAAGACGGGATGCCGAATTCATCCCCAACTTGGGTGAATTTGGTGCAGAACATGTCGAGAACTAGGCCCACGATTTGTGAACCATTTTTTTCAGCTGACTGCTTGATTAAATTAGAGACCGCATCTCTAATATGTGTAATGTGGTTGTTGATTAAGTCGAAATTGAAGGCTTTAGAAGCAGAGGGGTCCTCTGTTCTTGGGAGGTTTATGAAACGTAAGCGCGATGAGTTTGAAGAGTTTTTGTGTATGTAGGTATCGAGGGCAGGTTCTTTGAGGATGTGGATGATGAGTAGGGTGATGGAGAGGCGGTCGTCGCGGTCGAGGAGGAGCTTGGCGGCTTCCACGGTGGAGACGAGGTGGCTCAGTCCCGGAGAAGGGATGAATACTAATTCTGCTTTCTTCATTTCTAACACTACTTGCTTAGCTGTGGTTGCGATATGTATTTATTGAATTCAAGGGATAAGATGAGTACAACCAAGTGGAGTAGCATTAAATTCGAGTTTGTCGATAAACTTCAACTCTGGAATTGATAGTCATCTTAACCCAGTTTGATTTATGGAATTTCACCCGCTGCATCTTTAACACATGCATTTAGCGTTATGGTGGTTCGTTGGATTTAATTTTTTAAATTATACGTGTCAACTACGCAAACTATGTTACATAAAGTTGAACATATAAAATGGAACAGGTGATTTCATTTGTCTTTAACCTATCTTTTAATTTCACGTCACAAATATAAGTTGAATTTGTAAATTATGTAAATATATTAATTTTATCTCATATCTATGAAGGAAAATAAAACATGCACTTAATACCAGTTATTGTCATAGATCCAACCAAATTGTGGTGCTAAAAGCCTAAAAAAAAAACTACTGATGTGTGTTATTTTGATGTCAAGTTATGAAATTAAATTATACTATTATTTTTTTAATAAAAAATCATCTTTCAGAGTAAAATCTGAAATATAAATGTCACTTGATCGGTGTAATAATTGGGGTTGTTTTATCCCACAACTTATTCGAATTATGTGTTATTTACGCTAAATTGGTTGACTCAACCAATCACTCAACCCGCCACCTTTAACCAAATCCAAGAGGTAATTTTTAACCTTCATGACAATATCATCTGAGGTAGCCCCCAATTCCATTGAAAACGTTTTCACTGTATTATTAGATGTGAAATGATAGTATAGTAACCGGGATTCGTTGCTTTTAGCTCATAACTTCAGCCCACACTTTACACTTTACAGCCTTATTTCAAAAGCAAATTGATTGACCCCTTCTCAATAATCATTCATATGCCCCCCCAATCCTCTTACCTTATGTCTTTTCTTCATTGTTATTTGCCCCTTTTTTCTTCATTACCAAGTCCTTTCTGTGTAATTGTGATAATATTTTGACCAACACAGCCCATTTGTTGGTTATCTTTTACTATTTTAACTGGAGGTTTTTTATAATTGTTATCTTTCTTGTTGAATTTGAAATCTAAATTTCTACTTCAAGAGTAAGCTAAATTGAAGTCAATGTAGTAAAAAACTTTATTGTAGGTGTTATCAGCTGTGGTATTTGGTGTTGGCCTAGGTTTCAAAGATGGAGTTTAGAAGGCATCTGAGTTTTTTGCTGGGTATGAGCCTTGACCTTCTGGAACTATTACGTAGCTTTTGTGATTTATATTTATACTCCAGTTGGAGCCTCCAATATGATATTAACATAAGGATAGATAAGTTTGGCCAATATGCATGTATGGATATTTTTACCATTCTTGATTAGCAATTTGACTCATATATTGTACGATTCTCACAAGTTTCCAATTGAGGAGTGTGACTGTGAGGCAACTTCCAAAACTTTTTTCAGCTGCTTACAAGTTACAAGACGAGTGATTGTTTTTATGGTCGCCTTTCACAGGAGTGATTGGTTTTATATTTGTATACAGCCCAAAAAATCATCCTTTTTTTTGCAACGCAATTCCAAAATTAAACTCCCTCCATCCTCTCTTAATTTTCATATTTTCTTTTTACGTTCTACAATAATTTTCACACACTAAATATGGAAATAAAACACTTTCACAATAACTTTTTTTATTTCAAAATACTTTTCATTCATTGGTTAAAAAAGTTATTAATTTTTTTTTTTTAAATGTATTCACTCACCTCTGAAAATTAATTGGCAACAGAGGGAGTAATATCTAAAAAAATTGCAGAGGAAAGGAAGACAAAAGAAGCAAAAAAAAATACTATATTCACTTGAGACAGGCCAATTTCATTAAATAGAAGCAACCAAGTTTATACTTTTTGGGTAATTAGGTTCTCTAATATTCAGCCCATTATTTGAGCCCAAAATCTAAGAAGAATGCAATCTGTGTATGTGTAGTACTAGTAAGTAGTAACAAATCAAACACTGGTATCTCGCCTATTTAATTTAAGGAGTTTCGGCACGAAATTGAGAGCACGCAAGTACAGTCCATTTCAACTAAAAATGTGGTCAATCGTGTCAAGCGCCACCCTTCATCTGTTGCTATACTCCTCAATTGTTAGGAAATTTAATTTTATACATCTTTACCAATTCGAGTTTTAAATGAAGATAATTTTTTTATGATATCAATCAAGGTGATCAAATTTCGTTAAAATAATTTCACTCAAGTCTAATAAAAAAATAAAATAAAAATTCAATCCACGAGTGAATAGAAGTATTAAAAAATAATTTTAATTGATTAATTTTACAAGTTCCAATAGTCATCTCTTAATCTCATTATAATTAACATATTTTTTTCTCATTTTCATTGAATAATCCAAACCAAATGTCTTGCACCTAAATTTATTATAACAATCATGCTTTTATTTGTCAAAACAAAACTAAACCATATAAATACGATGTCCAATGCTTAATATGATCACTAGGTTATGTAAATTGTTAATTAAAAACTTGATTACACTTACTTTAGGTGGTGTTTTTTTCCTTGGGTTCTTAAAAAACGATTATTGAAATCTGAATAATTTTTAAATATAGAAGATTTTCAAATTTCAAAATTAATATTTATTAAATTTTAGATAGGATAAAATTTTATTCTATAATATAAAAATTGTATTATTATATTATTTGTCGAGTGTGATTGTAATGATTATATGTTGAAAAGACGCAATCTCTCCCTCACTCCACCCAAAACAATTTTGACAAAATATGTTATTTTTCTCAATCTTTTAAAATAATATGTTGAATTATTCACGGATTCTTCTGTTCTTGATACTTTCTATTCAATTGTTCAATGCGTATGTATAAAGTAACATTGATTTGTACCTGAGTTATTTAAGAATGTTAGTTATTTTCACTAAAAAATATTAGTTGTGTTTACTGATGGGTATGAGTTGTGTGTACCGAAATGTATTAGTTTATTTTCACTAAACAAGTAATATTTTTCAGTAAAAACAACTAATACCCTTCAATGATTAATGTATCTAACCATTTTTTACTTTATTTTTGTCTTGTTCAATAAAATTAGTTTCTAGATTTCTAAATTTAAAATTTATAAGGTTCCAAATATAAAATTGGCGGGGTATGATTTTTTAGGAATCGGTGAACATTAGGCGTTGGACAAATGGTGCATTAGACTCCTCTCTTTCTTTTTTTTTTTTTTTTTTTTTTATTGAAAAGCTTGCGTTCGACTCATTGATCACAACCACCTTTGTCAAAACATGAATTCTAATCATTTATGAGGAAACATAGAACACGACATAATAAACTGATCTACGCTATCCAATGTTTCTAATAACATCCTCAATGAAAAGACTTTGATAATTATAAGAAGATCCACCTTCCATAAACGCCAACCTCCCCTTCTTCTGCATATCCTTCACCTTCTCCCTTACCCCACCCCCTTCCTCCGCCATCAGCCGCCTCACTGCGGCCTCTATCTCCACCGCACCCACGATCTCCGGCGGCTTCTCCCCCAGCAAGTCAATCTTATGATCAACCCTAATCATCTCCGCCATCCCCTGTTCTTTCACCAGCTGAAACGCATTCATCTGCTGCTCCGCATACAATGGAAATGTTGCGATCGGCACCCCAAACCACACGCTCTCCAGAACCGAGTTCCACCCACAGTGCGAAACGAACCCTCCCACGGCGGGGTGGGCTAACACCGCCATCTGCGGGGCCCACCCGATCACTTTCCCCACCCCTTTAGTCCTCTCTAAAAAACCCTCCGGTAAAACTTCGTCAAAATCTTCATATTCCGTTGCAAACTGAATCTTATCATTCCCTTTTCGCTTTCTCAACGACCATAAGAAACGTTTCCCACTATTTTCCAACGCCAGAGCAATTTCCTCCACCTGTGCTTTTACCAAACTACCCATGGTCCCAAAACACAAGAAAACCACCGAGTTCTTGGGCTGTTGGTCGAGCCACTTCGCCATGTCATCGTTGCCAAATGATACCCCATTCGGACTCAAAATCGGGCCGACAGGATAAACCTTCGGCATGTTACTATACCCACCAGAGTAGAAACAATCGATGGCGTTCGACTCAAGCTCGTAAAAGGTGTTGACCATAATGCCCTTGGCCTTCGACATTCTTCTGAAGTACTGCATGAACACGCTGGCAACGGGCTCCTCCAGCGCGAAGCTGGGGAGGACCGTTGCCGGGACAGGAACGGAAAAGCAAGGTACGGATAACTCAACCTCCGAGTTATTTTCGTACCTCGCCATGTCCTGTTCCTGTTCGAATCTCAACGCCACGAGGTGCTGTAAGAGGCCGAGGCCGTAAGCCCCCGAAGTGAAGAAAACGTAGGCCGGGATGCTGAATTCCTCTGCCACGTCGATGAATTTGGTGCAGAAAATGTCGAGCACTACGCCGATTAATGTGGACCGTTTGATTAGATCGGCGATTGCTTCTTTGATGGGAGAGGTTTGCCGGTCGACGAATTCGTAACGGAAGGTCTTGGACAAAGGGATGTCGTTTATGGTTGGGACGTTTATGAAGCGTAAACGGGGTGAGGTTTTCTGATTTTCAGTATAGTTATCCAAAGCGGTGTCGTTTGGAAACTTGATGATGAGAACGGTGACAGAGAGGCGGAGGTCGCGGTCGAGGAGGAGCTTGGCCATCTCCACGGTGGAGACGAGGTGGCTCAGCCGTGGAGATGGGATGAAGACTAATTCAAATTTCTTCATTTTTAATAGTGGTATGTCTATTAGGAAGGAAATGATGTCAAGTGTTCAAGTATGAGATAGTGGAATTTTATAGCAGCCAAAAGAGATCGACAGCAACGCGATGACGTAGGTAGTTTGAAATAACAAATTATATATGCCCAACTGCACTAATTCAACCAAGTATTCGATTTTTTATATAAATTATCAAACTATATATTTTTTAATTAATATATTCCACCAATTAAAATTGACAAAGTATAGAGTGAAACTAGTTTATACATAAATTCGTGAAGAGTATTAGTTGTTTTCACTTAAAAGTATTAGTTGTTTTTTTTTTTAAAGAAGTATTAGTTGTTTTTACTGAAGAGTATTACTGATTTACACTAAAGAGTCTTAGTTGTTCGGTGAAAATGAACTAAGGCTCTTCAGTTTAAACCAGTAATACTCTTCAATAAAATCAACTAATATTCTTCAATGAAAACAACTAATATCCTTCAATGATTCATATATAAACTAATTTCACTCTATACATACTCATTAAAATTTCTTACATAAACTATTAAATTTAATCTGCGAACAATTTTTTCCAATTTTAACATATGAGGTAATTTTGTAAAAATAACTCCATCGATGGCATCTAGCGCAAAGAGGTGGCTGAACGAGATAGGGAACAACACCAAGGAGTAGACGCACGTGACAGTATACGGCGGCGCGAAGACGCATAGAGGTAAACGACGAAAGTGTTGAATGATCCTTTCTATTTTCAATTTTATTTGAGCAAAATTACGAAGAATTTTGATAGAAATGCCATTTTTTAAGACACATGCACAACAATATATATTTTTCGGGGAAGAATTGAAAACAAACAAAGTTTAGTGGTCTATGTGTCAAAATTTAAAAATTTATATATATATATATTGGTGCAAAAAATATAGTTTCTTAGTTGACAAAGTATTATATATATGAACTATCGTGAAATAATTTTAAAGTATCAAATATTTAATCAGAGGTATCAATAATCTCATCAGGAGACAGGAGTATCATAATTTGTCAGTGGTATTATATTGTAATTGTTATAAATTTTCTTAAACCCTGATTAATGATACTCCTGATGAATTTTTTGATACTCCTAATCAGATATTTAATATTTTAAAATAATTTCATAATATGTTTGTCATAAACTATTACTCTCTCCGACCCTTATCATCTGTCTCATTTTATCCATTCACACAAACCAATTTTTTTATTTATTAGGGTATTAAAAGACTTTTATACCCTTATTTATTATTCCTATTTATTACAAAATGATGATTAGTTTTACATTTAGTGAAGGGTAATATTGTTGGAAAAAGTAGGTTAAAAATGCATTGATATTAATGGAGTGACAATTAATAAGGGACATCAATTTAAATAAAATTGGACAGTTAAAAAAGACCAATGGTTTATAATATAAAATCCACCCTTGTTGATTCAAGTGTAAAATCTACTTTAATGGATTTAATGCAACCCGACCAATTAAATATGCATAAATGTTGCTGTTTTAGGTAGAGAAGGGAGTACGACGCATAATTACAACTTATAATTAGAAGACAAATGAACGCACATATTTCCACAATTGATTATTCATTAAAGTTCTCCAACTCATGATAAATTCCAACAAGCATCTGCATAGGCGCATGTGGGTGAGCAGTAATATACATGTATTTTTTTCTGTTTGACGATCAAAGGTGGTTTAAATAATTAGAAAAAGGATAAGGTTAACTATTAAATTGTATAATTACAGAAAAATGAAGATCTCCATCTAGATGAGCCGTGAGCGTGAACAAATTTGCTCTTTAATATTGACGCTTTGTTTATGTATCACTCAGCACTTGATCTATCTTCACATTCTTCTAGAAATGTTGAGGTCTTTTGAAAAAGTTTCTATAAATATTTCTTTTCAAAAGCTGTGAGAAACAAGATTTGAAAAAAAAAAAATGTAATTCTGCATTATTCCATAAATTTAGGAAACACCCATGAAACTACTTATATGACAATAAACGCTGACATATCACATATATATGTATAAAAACAAGACATTAAGAAACTTATGTATGCTTTTATAATACTTCATACCATTTTTTATGTATTTCATTAGTAAAACCATACCTAATATTTCAAGTATAAAAAAAAAAAAAAATTTTATATACACCAATTATATAGTACGATCAATGTATCTTATTATCTCTAGATAACAGTGGTTGTTTCAGTGCATAATATTAATTGTGCATTTGTTACTCAATATACAACAAATGTTACTCTATATATAATATAGAGTCTATTACTTAGGGTTACAAACAATGACGGAGCCAGAAATTTCGTTCAGGGGGCCCGAATATTAACAAAAAGTGTACACGTTTAATCATGTACCGATTCAAAAAAATAAAAATAGATAATACATTAATCTTTATAAACTCAACAAATTATATCAACTTACACTATAAGAAAATAAAGATTGACCTTCCGAATTTGTTAATGTACAAGTTTAATTATGTATCGATTAAAAAAAATAGATAATACATTAATCTTTATAAACTCAGGAAATTATATCAACTTACACTATAAGAAAATAAAGATTGGCCGACAAAATTTGTTAATATAACTATAAAATTTCCAACAAAAAATATTATAGTGGAGATTGCCTACAAAACTTTATAATTATATAAGCTTCGTTTTTACCTACAAAGAATTTGCTTACAATATTTTCATAGACAAATTGCTTGTGGGTAGTTAATTACTTAGAAATTTCATTTTGTAGATAAATAGTTCATAGGTCGAGGAATGAGCATGCCTATATGATTAGAAAATTTTGTATGGATTCCAACAAAAAAAAATCATAGTGGAGATTGCCTACAAAACTTTATAATTATATAAGCTTTGTTTTTACCTACAAAGAATTTGCTTACAATATTTTCATAGACAAATTGCTTGTGGGTAATTAATTACTTAGAAATTTCATTTTGTAGACAAATAGTTCATAGGTCGAGGAATGAACATGCCTATGTGATTAGAAAATTTTGTATGGAAGTTGTAGACAATCAACAAAAAAAAAAAAAAAAAAATTTGTTAGAAAATATTGTAGGCAATTCTAATTTTGTAGACTTTTTTTTTTCTTGTAGTGTTAATTACACAATATATTACTCCCTTCGATTCAAAATGTTTGATGTTTTAGGATTTGTTGTGAGAATTAAAAAGTGGTGTATAATGACTATTATATCCTTATGATATATTGATTGAATAGAGATTGATGGAAGGTCAACTAGTTTATTTATGGTGTAAAATTATTAATGTAAGGAAAAAATATGAGTGATATTTTAGGGGGATTTAAATAGGAGTATAATAGAAAAATAAGGTGCAAAATATCCTAAAACATCAAATATTTTGAAACAAAAAAAAAACACTCTAAAACATCAAATATTTTAAATCGGAGGGAGTAATAATTACAATAAACATAATACTTAGACAAGTATTATATAGTGTAAAAGGAATATAATGAGAAAATGGAAAGTAGTATTCCCTCTGTCCCACCATTATTTGCACACTTTCCTTTTTGTTTGTCTCAAGATTATTTGCACACTTTAAAAAAGAAAATATTGATTTGCGTGAACACTCATAATAATATACACATATTTACCCATATGTCACTACTTTACTAAAAAAACTACTTCTTTTTAATATTTGTGCACATTTTTGTGTGCAAAAAATGTTGAGACGGAGGGAATATTAAATAAGAAATAAAAGTATAAAACTAAACATATAAAAAAAAGGGATGGAATGGGATTCAAATCCAAGTTGTTTCGGAAGAAGAGTTTTTTTTGGCAATCAAATTACAAACCACTGAGCCGATGTCACTTAGCAGTTTTGAATTCAAAACAACCTTATATATAACAAATTTTCTAAAATTCCTGGGGGCAGTGCCCCTCTTTACCTCACTTGGCTCCGTCCTTGATTACAAAATACCCCTAGCAATAATCATAGCTAAAAAACGAAAAAAAAAAAAAATCATAACTACAAAAATTATGTATTTCTACATACAAAAAAAATTAGCAGTCATACACTAATCCACACTTATACACAAAATTTTATAATTGTGACTCATATTTTTTCATAGTAGTGGAAGGTAATTGTGGTGTATATTTTGGTATTTAATGTAATTAATTAATATGGAAGGATATTAGTTGTTTTTAAGGAAAAATATTATTTATTTTCACTAAAGAGTATTAGTTGTTTTCATCGAAAAGTATCAAATGTATAATCAAAACAAACTAAAACTCTTCGATAAAATAACTAATATTTTTTCATGATTAATATATGAATCAACCTCTCACGGTAGACCCTCTTAATTTTATAATTCAATCCCCTTATGTTATTTATTTATCTATTTAATTTGTGGATTTAATGCGAATTACTTGGCTCAACACCCTCCAAGAAATCAAATCACAGTGCCTTTAACGAAGCATCAAACTATCAATCTCAACTTCAAACTCAACAATGGCAGCAAATACCCAAGCTGACGATATGCAGGAGCTAATCTTCATCCCGGGGCCGGGGATCGGCCACATCGTCGCCGCCGTGGATGCCGGAAAACTCTTAGTCACTCGACATACACGCTTCTCCATCACATACCTTCTCATCAACGACGCCCAAGTTCGCGAATACACACACTCCAATCACCATTTACACCCACGCCTCCGATTCCTCGACCTCCCCGAATTCCAAACTCCGGCGACCTCAAATTCTCCGACGGCGGCTAACGAACACGTCGACAAGCACAAGCCACTCGTAAGGGAGGCGGTTCTCGCCATCATGTCGAAGAAAAGTCCGGTGGTGGCCGGAGTTATCGTCGACATGTTCTGTGTGAACATGATCGATATAGCTGATGAATTCGGAATCCCGTCGTACATTTTCTTCACTTCCAGCGCTGGTTTTCTTTCTCTTATGCTGTTTGTACAGAGGCTTGCCGATGAAGAAGGTTTGGATATCACAGAGTGTGGTAGTGATGGGGAATTCGATATCCCCTGTTTTTCGAACCGTTTTCCGGCGAAATGTTTACCGTCTCCGATGATGGACAAGAACGGCGCCTCTGAGATTGTTATGCACACAGCTCGACAAATTCGGAAAACCAAAGGGGTTTTTATCAACACTTTTGAAGAATTGGAGAGGACTGTGATTCAATTTCTCTCTGCAGATACCAAAATCCCCCCAATTTACCCAATTGGGCCTCTGTTAAATTTCAAAAGTGAAACTGAAATTGATGATGATGGTGGAATTATCAGATGGTTAGATCAACAACCCACTTCATCTGTGGTGTTTTTGTGCTTTGGAAGCAAGGGAAGTTTCAGTGGGACACAAATCAAACACCTGGCGTGCGGAGTTGAAAACAGCGGCCATAGATTCTTATGGTCTTTAAGAGGGAGAAACGGATCAGATTTGTCTATTCTACCAAAGGGTTTCTTGGAAAGAACATTGGGGATCGGAAAAGTGATCGGATGGGCGCCACAGATGGCGGTGCTGTCACACGCCGCCGTGGGCGGCTTCGTTTCGCACTGTGGATGGAATTCGATTATGGAGAGCTTGTGGTACGGCGTTCCGACGGCGGCTTGGCCTATGTATGCAGAGCAACAGGTGAATGCTTTTCAGACTGTGGTGGAGATGGGATTGGCTGTTGAAATCAAGATGGATTACAGAGATGATGCGATTGGGGATGAGATTGTTGTGAGCACAGAGGTGATAGAGAAGGCTATAAAGCGGCTAATGGGGGATGATGGGAGTGGGATGAGAAAGAAAGTGAAAGATGTGAAAGAAAATAGCTCCAGAGCTTTAATGGAGGGTGGTTCATCGTACAAGTATTTGGGAATTTTAATCGGTGATATTTTGCGTAATTCGCCTTTGCACAATTGTTGAGTCGTTCTCTCCGGCGACTTTCTTGAATTTCCGGCGACACAACAGCCGGAAACTCTACAACTCCACCATTGCCGTTTGTTTTTTTTAGCCACCCATTTTTCCTTATTTTTTTCCCCAACAGGACTCTTCTTTCGTAGCTGCGATTTATGAAATTTAAAATACCAGGGCATCAATGATCGAGATCAAGTTGTAATTTTTTTTTTTTTTAAGAATGCCTAAACAATTGTGCACTCTCTTGTTTATAATGTAAACGAGTAGTTATTGTATGGGACCGTTTTGACGCATTAACACTTTGATAAATGTGAATGTTAATTTCAGTGTTCTAAAAGTCGCTAGTTGCTAGTTGGTCGATCTATTGGGGTCTAGCGACTAGAGTGACTAGTCGGGGACTAGCCGAAACCACCTAAATATATAAAATAATTATTTTTTAAATAAATTAACACATTAAATACATAAAAAAAACACTACCACCCTTCAATATTGTAATTATAAGTAATACATCATCACCCTAAGTAATACCATAAAACTCAAAACTCAATAAAGTAGCAAATATGCATAATAATATAAATTCAAAGACATCATCCAAATTTCATGGAAAGGTTGGGGGAGCAGCATGGAGGGTTGAGGTCATTCGGTGGTGGAGAGTCGTGACACAATGTTCTGTGGAGGAGGGATGGGGTACGACTTTCGGTGGTGGTGGTGCACCGACGTTCGGCGTCCGTGGGGGAGAGTTTTGACAATTAGGTTAAAAAATAAAAAAGTGAATTAAATATTTAATTTATTACTTATTTTAAATAAAAAATGGAATAGACGACGCCTAATCAAATTAGTCGCCGACTAATCTGATTAGTCACAGTACCATCTTTTAAACGTTTTAACTAAAGTCGGAACGGTCTAGTGCCGACTAGCGACTAGTCGGCCGACTAGGTTGTTTTTTAAAACATTGATTAATTTATGGTGTCTTATAAGGTTGTTCATTGACCACTTGATTGGGAGTTATGATTATAAGGTAATGAATTTGATTCCATTAATAGTGTTTGGTATTATCAATACATTGTAATAAGATTGAAATGAGTTATAATTTACCTATCAAATAAATTATCATTCATTACCCCCCTACTGGAATGACTCATCAATGACTTTAATTCTCATTACATTATGATCAATACCCCCAACCAAACGAGTCATTGTATTGTCTCATGTTATGAAACGGTCTTATACAAGTTTTTGTCAATGTAAATTAAAAGGTGTTTGGTTGACAAATTTTAAATTGAGGAATGATAATAGAATGAAAGTATAATGTTTGGTTGAGGGTAATGATACCTAAATAACAATTTGGTATATTGAAACCAAGGAATGAAACTTAAAAATTCATTACTCACTTTTTTTTGTGGGAATACTTTCATTCCTACCTAAATTCCATGTATAAAATTTTGGAAGAATTTCATATCAAAATCCAAATTTTAGGTTATGTCTCAATATAAGTTCTCATTTTAAAAGTGGTTCAAATCAAGTCTCAGTTTTTACTTTTTTTTGGAATTCTAGTGTTCAAGACCCAACAGTTGTTCTCCAGCTTAAGAAATACAAGTTCAATTTGACAAATACTCCCAAAACACACACTAATACACCTAAACGTACACACATACGAAATTAATACGATTTCGACTTTCGTATTTATTATTTCATATCCCGAATCTTCGATTTACCATTTACGGTGGTAATCTATCACACGTAATTGATTGGTGGTCTTAAACCGAATTAAAACAGTCACTAACCCAAAAAAACTTTAATTATAAATTTTAAAAAAAAAAAAACTTTAATTATAAAAAATTAACCTTTTTTTTATTAATATATAATATATTTCTAAATTTTTTTTTCTATTAGTAATGAATGATAACGAAAAACAATAAATGCAAGAAGATTTGTCAAGTCTCAGCGTGGACTTGGACTTGAAGTGGTGGACTTGGACTTGAAGTGGTAGGTGTATATTCAATGCTAAAGAGCAAATATTTATAATATTTGAAGTGGTAGGTGTGGCGTCTTCGTCATGTAGATGATCGAGGTAGATTGATCCCTTGTTCTTATCCCCGTTAAATACAATATACTAATACCAAAAAATTGTCGTTTAAAGTGTAACATACTACTATCAAAACACTATTGTTTTGTTCATTGAATCATAATACTACTTGTTAATCGAATCATTATATCATAAAACATTGTTCAATAATTCCTCATTTAAAAAGAAATTAACCAATTCACATCGATAGTTTTTTTTTTTTGTTTTTTGTTTTTTTTATTTTGCTATAATAATTAATGCTACAATATAATACTTCAGTTCAAAATGTGTAAAGTTTTGATAACTGGAGAATACATGCAGGAACTCTCCGTCTTTGTATTATTGGAGGTGGAAATTACAACAAAAATCCACCAATAAATCAAAATCGACAATTAGATTCATCGAATTATTAATTTTTATTTTGCTTTGCCCAATAACAGGATCAATGCTAATAGACTTCACATTTATGGCGATAACCATAAATTTATAATAAAATCGTTGACATGAAAAACCTCAAGCTCCTGAACAAACTCTTTTGGTAGCCGAAATTCTTAAGCACCCGAAGCCACAATTAGCCCTAGCGCACTGTCAATCGTTAATACAAGGAGGGCATTTTTGTAAATTCGCTCCATTTTGCAATTCTCTCGCTTCAACTACCTTTGGAGATCGTATAACTACAATTGATAATATTGCGTTAAACCATTTCTTCTCCCCGACAATATTCAAGAAATTTAAGTCCTAATTGTGAATTAAGTTATCACAATTAACTTAAAAAAGATCATAAAAAAAAAAAATCACTATTAGAGTTTTGAAATAAGACAAAAAAAAAATTTTGTCAATAACTGTTTTTTGAGCGTAGACGACTGAACCCCGATTTTTTTTCCTATTATACATCCAAAGTATATTTTATTTACATTTTCATTGAAAAATGCACAATATTATAGTGTAAAAGATTTTTACCAAGTAAAAATTTGAATTTGTCCCTTTTCTACTAAATTAAAAGTGAGACATCAAAAGGAATCTCTTAAATTTAATGAAATAACATAGAAAAGAACAAAATAAGTAAAAGAACATAACCTCCAGATTAATGTAAAAATTGGAGAACGATTTTGAGGTTATACATATACAATTACCATTTTCATCAAAAGTATAAATACAATTAATTTGTACAATTTCTGTTAATGTTCATAAACTTTGTTAACGAAGAAACACACCTGTTGAAACAAAAAAAAAATGCAATAAGAATGAAGTGCAGAACTCTGACATTTGTCATGCTATCAAAGTTTAGGAGATTGAGAGCCTCTATGGGATTTGTAAATCAAAGTTTAGGGGATTTGTAAATCAAAGTTTAGGAGATTGAGAGCCTCTATGGGATTTGTAAATACTGAGAAGGGATTTATATAGCAGAAATTGATGGATAAGTATGGTAATTAATTAATACAATATTAATATTAAGGGATTTATATAGCAGAAATTGATGGATTAAGTATGGTAATTAATTAATACAATATTAATATTAATAAAGACAAAATATAGGGTGAAAATGGTTCTTATATAAATCATTGAAGAGTATTAGTTGTTTTCACTGAAAAATATTAGTTGTTTAATAAAAACTAACTAATGCTCTTTTGTCTAAACAACTCATACACTTCAGTGAAAATAACTAATACTTTTAGTGAAAATAACTAATATCTTCAATATTTCATTTATAAAGCAATTTCACTATGTGAACAATGTGCCAGTATTATGAATTCTACGAGCTGGTCACGCTGGTAGTTTAAGAGAGTGTAATGGAATCCGTTCAAATCTCCAATCAATCAAAATTCAAAACGTATTGTTTTTTCATAGTAATTTTATCACGTCATTAAATTTGTATTAAAGTTATGGGAGTTACAATTATAATTTTAAATATTTATTCATAATCGATATTTATGTTAATTGAGAATATGATTCAGGTGCTACAAATAAACAAACTTGAATGTCAGAGAATTTTATTAGACCCAAAATAATCCATAGGGTTGTTTTTTTAGAAAGAATAAAATTTTGAGATTATTTACTTGAGAAGCAATTAAGCAAAAATATATATATAATCCCCAAATGAGATGCACTAATATAGAATATAATACAAGAAACCTTTGATTAATGTTATAATTCCCTACATTATTTGAAAGAGCACATGAATGAATTCTCAAATAAAATAATATCGTTAATATAATTGTTGTTGAGGAATATGGTGTCGTAAGTCTTTATATATAATGCAAAAATTTATGAGTGAAATACTTAAAAAAAAAAAAAAAAAATAGTTATATTCCTACCATACTTCTCATTTTATCAATTTTGGATCAGAATGAACCACAATTATGATCCACAAGTCCCACCGCGTGGGGTTATTCTTTATTCTGATTCACAACTCACTAAAATCATTTGGGTTAGGGTGAAGAATGATTTAATTCATTAATATCTTATTATACTATATACTATATTTCCAAACCTCTCCAAAATGATGTGTCAACACCACCTTATTCTTAGGGTGATGTGGCATGTCCAAAATCTCTCTATTTCAAAATACAGAATTCTCATTAAAAGTTATTTTAGGCATGGTTTAATTTTTACTAAGACTTAATCTACACCATATATTTTACACTTTTAATCTCAACCATACATTTCATTTTATATTTTCTATAAATGTCAAATCTCTCTTTAGTTTCATTCTAAATCACAACCCTAATTCTCATCTCTTCTCTTCATTTTCTCATTTGTTGTGTAATATGTGAAGAAATATGATTTTATTTTTTGTTCGTTTGTTTGGATTATTTCTGTAATTTTTTGTGTAGATCACCGTCCCTCTTTTTTTGCAGGTAAACAAATTTATTATGCACATGGAGATGATTAGGCACACATTATAAGAAAATTATATGTGCATCTTGAAGATAATTCAAACGTATTCAGAAATTATTTGTAAGTTTCTAAAGTATATTTATATTCATATCTTTACATTTGTGTTTTTTTAGAATCCACTATCAATAATTTTTTCTCTTTCAATAAGAAAATTCTCTCATCACACATCTACGATTTTGATCCAACTATTATTCTTTCCCGAATAAGGTGTGCGTTATTGTTTTATATTTTTTCGTTTTGTATTGCAGGTAACCTAAAAGTGATGTAGAGACATTTTTTCATGGTCGAACGATATCTCTTCTTAGATATTTTTGGAAGTTATTTTTGTAAAATATTGATAGGTGTGAAATTTTTGTAGGAGAAAAATAAAATATTTTAGAAAAGATATTGTTACCAAAATGATTTATAATACCAAAAATATTCTGCCATCAAATATAATATATTGCCTTCAATAATAAATTGTAATAAAAAAGTTTATTTTAGGATAAAATTATGTGGCCAAAATAGACTATTAAACTGAAAGATATAGATATTTTTTCTATACTAGGATATCGATTTTTCTTTAATATTTTTTAACATAAAAATATTAAAAAAATATTGTAATTTATAAATAAGTAAAAAACTGTTATTTCTTATATAATTAATTTATATATTTTTTCTTAAAATATGTGGAATAAATTTTTTATGGATTGAAAATTATAGTGTTGGGAAAAAAAGGACATTAAATTTATTTACTAACAATTTCAGTACTATAACTTTTAAAGTATGTTACTCTAAAATAAAATAAATCTGAGTATATATTTTTAATCAATGAAAACATAACATTTACCTAAATATGGAATATTATTTTAAATATTATATTAGTGCAAGTTGATTTTTTTCACGGTTGATTTCTCTTCTAAAATATTTTTGGAAGTTATTTTTACAAAATATTGATAGATGTGAAATTTATACTCTTTTATAGTCTAGGAATTCAATTTTTCTTTTATATTGTTTTAACATACAAATATTAAAATACTTTTTTCGAACAATTTTTTTTCTTAGATATTTTTAGAATTTATTTTTGCAAAATATAGATAGATGTAAAAGTTGCAGAAAGGAATTGAAATTTTTCAGAAAAAATATTGTCACCGAGATAGCATATAATTCTCAAATAATATTGCCACCAAATGAATACCCTACCTTCAATAATAGATTGTAACACAATTTTTTATTTTGGATAAAATTCTACCTGCAAAATAGAATTTGAAACGGTAAAATATAGATATTATGTTGTATAGTAGGATTTCGATTTTTTTTAACAATTGATTTTTTTTTAACTTTTTTTACTTTCAAAATATCTATATGTAAATTGAATTAAAAAAAAAGACTAAGATTAATACATAAACGTCATTTTTATTGTTGAATAGTGTTATAAATACCAACACATTAATCAATTGTTCCCACAAAAACATCTACACAATATTTAATTTAACTATGACATCATTTTTGTCAAATGTTACCTTTATATTTGAAATGTGTGATTCTATCTGCAGATTTAAACTTTTGTGTTCGATTGTTATTGTATCTTCATACTATGGGGAAAAACTGGGTATGTAAGTATACAACAACTGTAATTTTAAGTAATATTTAATGTGAGTTTGAATGTACAATTTTAATATTATATCAAAATTACAAGATATTTAAAAAAAAATTAATGTCTATAATTTGAAATAATAATAATAGTTTTTTTTCCAATCCGCGAAATTCGCCGGGATACACACTTGTGTACAATATTTTAAAATTATTGGTACAATTAATTACATATGTAGCTTCAAGGCCTTCCCAGTAATTTGCAACGCCGCTAACTCCTAAGGCAGCATTGTGGGTTCAATTTGAAGCTAAAGGGCTTAGATTGCGTAGGGCCTACTTTGGGTCGAATAAATGTTATGGATCCAATGGAAAATATGCCATTTTATTTCATAATGAGGTTCTCAGAAAAATGTTGAATTTTATGTGATGGGTTATTGCAATTTTTTGAAACTAGTTGTATGACACGTGCGTTGCACGTTATATATAAATTGTTTGTAAAAAATATTACTCCCTCCGTTCCGGAAGAACTTGCACACTTTTCTTTTTAGTCCGTCCTAAAGGAACTTGCACACCCTTTAAAAAGAAACATTGATTTGCATGCAGACTCACAAATATATATACATATTTATCCATATGTCATTACTTTATTCAAAAAGTGTATTTTTCTTAAAAAGTGTGCCCCAGAGGTGTACAAGTTCCTCCGGAACGGAGGGAGTATAAGCTAGTTCTTGTCTTATTTCTTGTAATAACTTTTGTGGTACGCAAATAATTTTATGATTTTCCTTCTTAAAGTTTCCCCCCAAAATGAAATAGTGAATGCGCTCTTTTAAACTTTGTTCACTGCTAATCCCTTTCAACACCTTAAATAGTTAATCCCAAAAATTTTCTGGTATTTCCAAGGAAGTCCTAACCAAATATTGAAGTTCTTCATTCTCCTTCCGCAGTGTTCCCTAGATGATAGAATTGTAAAACAATAATCAGCTACAGATGTTGAAAATGACTAACAGATAAATTTCTTTAAAAGAAGAAAAAAGTACTTTAGAAAACATAGTGCCCCTCTCGTTAGAGGTAATTGGAAAATTATTACGGAAAATTATTAAACAAAGTCCATGAAACAACAAAGCTTTCACATTTAAGAAAAGAGCTAACATATACGGCTGGTACATATACCCTCAACTTTTCAAAGCACGTATAGGGAGAAAACAGAGTTTAGTAGAACCACAATCCATATAGGTAATAGGTCAAGAACTCCTCAATTTGATACAAGGGAAAATCTGAACAATGCAGATTGCAGAAATTAGTAATCCCTCGGTCCACTGAGATTATATTCACTTGTCTTATTCGTCCGTCCACCAAAAGTTTGGTAATTCATTTTATGGAAATTATTACTATATTATCACCAACACAATCAATTATTTTATTCATTAATGGACTCCATAACACCCTTACTTTATCTGTTTTGTTAAAAACTTGTGACCAACTCAATGAACATAGTTTTAATGGATAGAGGGAGTATTTTTTTTAAGTAAAAGTTAGTATGAAACACTATTAACCCATATTTACCGAGAAAATATATCACATTTAGACCGTGGGTATGTCTCGATATCAAGTAAATGAACATACTGTTGTGGAAGAGAATAATACATACCATGATGACATTCACCTTCCAGCCCTTGGATCTTCTACATAGTACGCATTCGAGATGTATTCATATTTGTAACATGAAGGAAAGTTTAAAATACCTTTATACTATTCCGTAAAAAAAAATATATATATACCTCTAGACTATCCATCAAATGTACCCTTTCTGATCTTTTTCTTTAGCTACAAAAGGCAATTCTCACTTCTCAGCCTATCAGAACAAAACACCTTTCACTTCAGTAACAATGAATTAACACCGAAGCTCAAAATGTGAATAGAAAAAAAGTATGTTATCAGATACTAATATTTGATCACTTGTTAAACAAATAATGTTGTTTTCACTCTATCTCTAATGTAATGCAACACAGGATGTATCCAACGCTTTAAATACAAACAAACAATAAGAAATGTAACCACAAGTTGCAAAAAATGTGAAATGCAAAAGAAGATTATTATTTTCATTTATGATCAACAATTTCAACTATATTACTTCACTCATCATTCTGAAATTCAATTCCTCCTAAAACCATAGGTTTAATTTGTACAAGATGTCACAAAATAAAGAACTAATTTTTTTAACATGATAATGAATTGATAACTAAAAACTTGCGCAAACATAAATCCTACATGATAATAATTTGTTAATAACAAAAAAGCTTGCGCTAACTTCAATCTATTTAAATTGAGTAGCTCTCTTGTACACTTGGTGTGACTGTGTGTGGTGCACTTACTCAACAATTGATATTGTTTACACTGAAATGTATGATTTGATTACATTGAAAAGTTTGGTTAGATTACATTGAAAAGTTTACACTGAAAATCAATTTTAAGTGTAAATTTTTCTATGTAATTTAACCACACTTTTCAGTGTAAATAACTTCAACTGTTGAGTATTATACACCAAGTGCATACAACAGTGCGCCATTTAAATTTCACTTTTACTCACATTCATTGATTTTCCTTAAATGGAATGTAACATTTCTCTCTTATTGTCTTCTGGAAAAGTCTAATTAATCACAATACACATACATATGCATACTCTATTTTATTCCCAAACATAAATCACTTTGATTTTAGCTATTGAATCATTTAAACACAATGAGTATCAACAATACATACTGGCACACAAAATATTGAAATATTTCTGGAAATATATTCTTCATTTAGCTATATTCTTAACTTTTTTTTTGTGAGCGGACAAGACGAAAACTATAAATTTATTTCCTTACAATCTCTTTTTTTAATTTTGGAACATCGGGCTATTGAAAATCAAGAAGAAATGGAGAATGAAGAATATATTTCCAGAAAAATTTCAATATTTTGTGTGTCGGTATGTATTGTTGATACTCATTGTGTTTAAATGATTCAATAGCTAAGTCATGGCACACTTAGCCAAAAATATGAAGAATTTGTTCAATCGAGCAGCATGGCTCATGACCTAAGATACCTTCTACATCCACCATACATATACCTTAACCAGAATGCTAAACAGGATACAATAGAAAACAACAATGAAATGATCAATGCACCAACCACCATATTTATGTAATAATTACTTAGCATGCAGAATCATATTAGCTAGAGCGAAATCGTGGTTGCTTTAATTTATACCATCTTCCGTTTTGCAGTTATCAAACTACGCCCACATTGTAATCTATTCTTACTTATCTTGCAAGTTCATCCACACAAGATCAAATTTGTTGAAAAATTACCATTGCATGGAGAAATATATATGACCATCTTCTTATGAAAAATAGATATACTTTTGAAGACAAAGGGACAAAGGGGAAGCTCCTCCAATTAACAATACGATGATTAACCTAAATTATTCGGAATCAAAACCAACAAATTGCCATGATGTAGGAATATTAGACAATTAAATAGACATAAGAAACCTTAAAATTGATAAGCACATGTTGGAGTTATTTTTGTCGTCACCCTCAAACAATCATTACGCAAATGTCCGGAAATTCTTAGCCTTGTGAGACAAAAGTCTCAATACAAAAATCATCTCCTTCAAACCAACTGCAAGAGTTCAAGATATTGGTTAAAACAGATAACTACAGAGTACAGTTCAACATTAGATACCATAACATGAGAGCACAACCTATGTGCAAAGTGGATTTTAAAAGGAGGGTTGCCTGTTAGAGGATGTCCCCATTCATTGAAAAGGACAAGAAGCCTGTAATCGTTCAATAATTAAGAAATCAAGGTGACTTCGAAATTCTCAAGTGAAACCGTTGACCCATTTTCTTGTCGAAAGGAAAAGGAAGACAGATCGCGGATTCGGTGAACTGAAAGGGATTAACAGAAGCATAGGAAGACGGACCATTGGATGGTGAATCTTAAAGGGCAGGGATAAAACTGCATAGGAAACATAATTAGAGGAGTAAAATCTTCTAAAAATGTTTCTCACAGGCTTGCCACTTTTTAATGGAAATTATGGATTATAGATAAATGTAGTTATTAATTCTTTGAATATGAAATTTATTACTCTCTCTATCCTTCAATTATTTGCACACTTGGTTTTTTGTCCGTCCCATAATTGTTTGTATATTAAATATTTTTTTGTATAAACTTCACCTCACAGTATTCACATATTTACAGAATTTGTCATTACTTTTTATCTTTTTGGTCCACAATACAATCAATTCAATCAATTTCTTCAATTTATACCCCTCAAAACTCTTCTCATACAACTTTTTTCTTAAAAATAGTGCTCACCTAATGGTGCAAACACTAGTGGGACGAATGGAATAGTATCCCTCTATATACTAATAGGGAGTTTTGGTTGCTTATGTGTCAAATTTTGATGAGGTTTGCTTGTGTGTGTCAAATTTTGGTGATTTTGCTTATGTGTCGATTTTTTTGTGTTTCCCTATGAAATTTACCCACAAACAATTTATCTATAAAGATTTCATAGACAAATTCTTTATAGGTAAAGAATGAAAATGTCTACATAACTGAAAAAAATGTAATAGACAATCTCCATTACAAAATTTTGTAAACAAAATATACGTAGGTAAGGAATTAAACTGCCTATATATCAAATTGAAGTACATAATTGTTGGTGATAGTCATTTGCATATTAATATAATTTAAGTTTTATAATAACTATTATAATAATAGGGATTTAAGCCAAATTCATCCTCTATCTTTTCACCTTTATTGAAATGGTCTTTCATTTATTTGTTTTATCAATTTAGTCCTGTGTTTATTCAAATTTTACCAATTAGGTCCTAATTGGTGGAATAATGCACGAAACGTCGTTGTTTCGGTCCATATTTATTTGTTTTATCAATTTAGTTTAATATCTAATCAAATTAAATCAATTGGGTCCTAATTGGCCGAGAAATACACAAACAACACCGTTTTGGTCACGTGTTTGTGTTTTCTAGCAGGTGGTGATTACGTATATTTTCTTGCAAATTAGGACCTAATTGACGAAATTTGAATAGGTATAAGATTAAATTGATAAAAAAATAGATAGAGGATCAAAATAGTAATATTTTATGCATTTTTTTTGCTAATTAGAACCTAATTGACAAAATTTGAAGAGATACAATATTAAATTGATAAAACAAATAAATAGAGGATCATTTCAATAAAGGCGTTTAAATCATAAATATATAATAGCAAAATGAATTCCATAAATAGTTTTGGAGGGAGAGATTGTGAGCCCTTGATCTTTCATTCACTAACTCATCATAACCGTCCATTCTTATATCCTACAATATATGAAAATTTTGTCAATCAAGGATCCAATTAGCAATCAATTATTTGTTGGATCAATTGCCAAAATTTTAGGAACATTTATATTTTTGCTCCTATTTATACCCTTCATCATTTGTTGATTTTCAACATGTTTCTTTAGTTCTTTAGTTTCATTGTTCTTTTTTATCCGATTAGAGATATATAGATCAGTGAATTCATGTGTAATATTTTTTAGTGGATATAAATTTGTGGTAAATATTTGAATCAGTATAGGGAATCATATTTGTTACCAATGTTGATCGGATTTTCAAATCATTGAATAATGTGTGTGAATACATATAGACTTTACTAAGTTACACATGATTTTGTATATAGTCAAATTAGTTTGATTGGGAGAGTTTAGAAATTGAGGGATGAAGGATATGAAGACGATGATGGACGGAAATGAAGATTGAGGCCACAAATATTTTGGACTTCAAGGCTAATTTTAATTCACATGTATTTTGATCCCTTCTTTTAAATTTAATTTAGAGTTTAATTTTTATTATTTCCACTCACCTAACTTGGTGAAAATAGTTTTCCGTAAGTCCATGGACTTGACATCCATTTTAGTTTTAGAATTCTACCACTTATAATATTTAAAAAAAAATTAATTGTTTATTTTTTTAATAAAATACCCCTAATAAGTATATTTATTTTATGTAGAAATTTAATATATATGGGTATAGTTTTGATATTCTAATTAATGAGAAAACTGGTTTATGTGAATATATAAAATGAGATAGACAAAGAGAGTATTATTTAATTTCACATTTTTTTGTAATTTGGACAAAGGATTTTTTTTTATTTCAATTAGCGATGTTGAAATATTAGTTTTAAGGATCAATTTAATAATTATGTATATTAATTTACCTAATAAATGTCATTCATATGGATAAATTAATTATTTGTCTATATTTACCTAATAAATTTCTATCAATATTATTTTTACTAATCTATTTTCGGAAGGTTAAATTAATTAAGTCATATATTGTTTATATTTACTAATTAATTTTTTTTTATATCAAGGTAATATAAGAAGATTAGTATATATATTTTTTTATAATAAATAATTTTTTTTAACTTTATCTACTAATTAATTTTTTTTATTTAGGAATAACACTAAGTCACTAATTACGGATTTAAGGTTGATTGTATTACAAAATTTGAAAATTCCAAATCCAACATCATTTTTTTTTAAAGATTACATCATTAATGATTAATCCATCGTGCTTTTTTTTAAATTAAGGTATTATTACCCAATATTTCTATTTTTATGTCTAAAATTTTGTTTGTTGGTTATGATTTTTTATATTCATTGATTAATAATATCAGTTATTCTTTGAAAATAATTATAAGAGAAAATTACCAATGACAAGACTAAGTATTTCAATTGTTCTTATATATTGAAAATATATTCGTCAAATATTTTAAGGCATCATATCTCATGTTTCCAGATTTTATTGTTTTTTGTTGTTTACGGATTAATTGAATCAGTAATGTCACAATTGAGATTTGATATTAAATCCTAAAACCCCAAATCCCTATAATAGTCACTCATTTAACAATAATAATAATAATATATATATATATATATATATAATTTTTTTAATAATTTTTAATTTGAAAAGATGCACAAGTCAATGTAGATCCATATATATGATGTTCACAACAAAAAATATATATCTATTTTTTTTTATTATCTCCCAAAATATTAATTATATTTGAAATAATTTATAGTTTATCTACTAGAGGATATTTAATTAGATTGTAAATATATATGATCATATTCTAATATTATCTTCCAAAATCTTCATTTAAAAAAAAAATTGAAGAACTATTTTTCTACAGCTTTCACTTAGTTAATTAATGTGTATTATCTTATATTTACAAGTTTTCCATTTAATATTATATTTTATTTATAACTCATTTTGAATTTTGAATTTTAGTATATTAATTTTATAAATTAGTCATGAAAACTCAGTTCATTAAACATATCAAATAATTGATTCAAAATGATGGAGAATCTAATCAATTTACTAAAAGTATAATTTTAGTAATTTTAATATATAATTATTAAATGTTATAGTTTATAGGTGCATAAGTTTTGTTTATAATTTGTTGAATGCCAATTTATTGGAGCTAAGTTTAAGATTGAAACAAAAATTCATATTCCTTATGTCCCTTGCAACATTCAATTTACTAAGGTTATTTTAATTTAATTTTACAAGTATTGTATTTTCTAATTGACTTATGTTTCTGACGTATAATCATTTATTTTCTCTTCTAATTTCATGAAATAAAAAAAATCAATTTATGAAGTAATTATATATGAGTTCTAAATTTTGTAATTATATATTCTAATGAAATATAATTTATATATTATCAGAGTTTTAGTTTTAGTCATAATTATATAATTGTTTGTGTATTTATGAGGTAAAATCAACCTTTCTTAAACTATTATTTATTGTGTAATAAGTTACATTAAATATAATTAAATTTTGTACTTAATGTGTCAGGTTATTTTTGTTTATAATACACTTTTTCAACTTTCCATAATTTATTCACATATTCTTCAATTTGATTCTAGGTCTAAGGCTAATTCAATGAGTTTGTCCATGTATATGTTGGTAGGAAATTTATTTTTAAGATTAAGATTGATGAATATAATTAGTAACTACTCAAGTTCACAATTGATTGTTGGTGTACATAGACAATGAATCAGTGACTAAATTATAATAAAAGTCTTGTGTGAGACTGTCTCATAGTATGATGAGACCAATACTATATGACTCACTTTTAACTTAAAATGCATCACTTATTAATTAAAAAATAGTCACTTCTTTGAAATGGGTCTCATATTATGAGACGGTCTCACATAAATTTTTGTCATTATAACATAATATATATATATATATATATATTATTAAATAATTATTATTCAATTTAATTACTTCTAGATTATTTTGCTATTTTATATAAATTTTCACATTACATGTTAATGATTACAAGTTTACAACATGTTAATGATTTTTACCAAATCTAATAATGTTAATATTAAAGAAAAATATAACTTAAATATCATCATTAAAGTTAATTCATAAAAGAAACTGTACCACACAAGTGTTATTCATTACACACAATTATATGAATTCCCATATACGGACTTCTTTATACATATGTCACATAATTCTTAAGAATTTATCTTTTTTTTTCAATTATACCATCTCAAAATCAAAACCACATTCTTTAATTCGTACTTCGAACACATATTTTTATAAGCAAATCTATTTATTTTACCCATTTCATCTCCTAAAACATTGTCGTAGTAGTACTATATGAGATATAAATATTTATTATTTTTACCAAATTTTTATCTTAATATTCATGATTTTTTTAATGACTCAGCATCTGGCTCAAGGTTCGACTAATTCAAGGGACCCACAATCCACCATCCACTTACGGGAGGGCCCATTTAAAGTCAGGACATTTTTGCTTTTGTATGAATTACCCCCTCAAGAGATGATAGCAACTTGAAGGTTTCAAATCTATGGAGGAGCACACTCCTAAGTGTTCGCCCTACACCACCGGTCAACTCTCTGGGGTTATTATATTCTTAATTTTAATTTATGACTATACGTATGTACTGAATAATTATCGAATTAATATAATCGTAAGTATTTTATCTTCTTTGTAGATTATATTATAATGTATAATTGCTTGGTTCTTTCCACTATAACCAAAGATAAAAAAAATTCTAAAATATAAGAATTGAGACGAATCATAAAACATGTATTATGTTTCATTATTTGGATATGTTACACAATTGATGGTGACTTATATTGATGGTGTGAAAGCCTGAGGGGGTACTTGATTAGCAATTCTTCAATGATAATGAAAATTAGTTTAAAATCAGTGCAGTTATGATGGTTTATTGAAATAAAATCATTATCTCCCCCTCTAAATAAGATAATTACTACTCATTGATTATCATATTTCACACCTACAAGCATCCTCATCAATCACTCTTTTATTCCTCCACCAACAACCACCAACAAATATTTGTTGTCCATTTAATTTGGGCATGACACTAGCAATGTAACCACTATTGAAACAAGTTTTCCCCCAACATATCATTTTTATTATGGGGACATAGATGAAAAACAAATTTGCATTCCTATTACCATTGAAGTGTTGTTAACCAAGCGCCCTCTCATAACTAAACCACCAAAAACCTTGCAAAGAATCCAAAAATATTAAGGTATTTAATATAAGTTGTGATTAATTATATTCTTATATCATACACTATTTTTTCTTAAAAGAGTCTATTTTGTTTTCAAGAAAAATGATTATATATTTGTGTCGATAGAATGTGAATATGATTGTGCTTTAGTGATAGGAGATAATATTTATAAACCACAAAAACCTTATTCAGTTGTATAGACATCCAAAATAACTCCCTACACAGTGTTAGTTACAAATAAAAGACTTCTTTTTATGTCTGTCGGTCTCTTCTGCAATATATCAACAAGTTCTCACTTCTTCTTTTGTAGGTATATTTTGTGCATATCTTTGTTCAAAGCACGATGCCTAAAATGACATTATCACAAGGAGAGTCTCAATCTTCATATAATAACTTATTACCTTCGTTCTTATTTCAAAGATATGAATTTTCACCAAAGGTACACTATGTAATACCCCGTCCCGTTTTATACCTTTTATATTCCTAGAACCCTTATTTTATCTTCTTATCTTTGTTTCTTTTTATTTTATTATTTTGAGTGCTATTTGTGTAATTTAAATAAATATATACCCTTTTACAAATTCCTAAATTCGTAGAAAGAATCGAATCTTTCAAACGAATAAAGGACTACGAGAAATTAAATATTCAAAGATTAAAAATTAGGATTTCGATCCGTTTAATTTATTGAGAATAATTAAAATGCAATAAAGTATTATTCGAATCTCAAAACTGTATTAATTTTTGAATCGGGGTTAAACTCGTGAACCAAACGACTCCTAAACCGTATCAAACGGGAACGAAAATATCAGAATTAAAGGGGGTTAGTTTCTGGCCACATAAATTACTTTCCTTTTTGAATTAAATTAATTAAAGTCTTAATTCTCACCCACATATTTACTCCTTCCTTTTAAATTAATTAACTAAGAAATTAATTTCCAATTAAAAATCTTTTCCTCTCTCTATCAGTTACAGACGCATTATCTTGGTAGCCAAAAATTCAATTCCCAAAATTTCATCATCCCAGTTTTCATTATCTCTCTCTCTCCTCTCGCTCCTTGCTCCGTTTTCTTCCTCAATCGGCCGCCAAGCACCGCTCGACGCCTCCTCCTCTCCTCTTTGATCGGAACAGCCAGCGCCGCCGCTGCTCTTCCTCTCCCAGTCGCTGCCGTTGCAGCGCCACCACCGGAGTAGCTCCGCCGCCGTGCTCCAGCACGCAGCCGCGTCTCACCTCCGAGCACAGCCGTCCGCCTCTCTCCTCCCTATTTCCGGCGACAACCGCCCCCGTCCCCAATCGGAACTCGCGACGCCGTACCCAGGCCGAAGCGCCACCGTCTCTGTCTCCGGCGCGACCGCCTCCGAGCGACCGCTCAGCCCCGCCTCCAGGGCCGTCGAGGAGCGCCGCCGTGCTCCAGCACGCAGACGCGTCCCCTTCTCCCTCTTCCTTCCGTCGCACAGCGCCGTCGCGCCTCAGCTAGCCGCGATGCCGTCGCCTCCACGCATCTTCGACCACCAGCCCACGCCGTGCCGTCGCCTCTGGGTCCTAGCTTCGCAATGCCGATGGGCCCGACGGATGCCGCCGCGCCTCTTTCCCAGCGCCGCGACCGTCCCGCTTCCAGACCGGAATCGCGACCGCCGCGTCACCGCCTCCACGCGCGAGCGCCGCCTCCCCTACTCTCCGTCGAAGCCGCGCCGCCGTGCGATGCCCTCCGCGTCGCTGCCGTTGGTCTTTGTTCCTTTGAGTAAGCCTCTTTTCGTTCGTTTCCAATTCGTTTCGATTTCACAGTCCTTCGAATTAATTCACTTATAAACAAGAATTCATGTTTTGCCTCTTTTGTATAATCGAGATGTTGTCGTCTCCTCCGCCCTTTCCGACCTTTCCGGTGAAGCCCGAAAGACGAACCGCTGCCCGTTTATTTTCGAATCACCGAAACGACACCGTTAGGCTGTCCAAATAACCCGACGAGTCTCCGAACTACGCCGTTAGTCTGCCCGTTTTGGGACTCGTAAGAATTGCTACCTTTTCTTTTTCTCGTAATAGTTGGATTAGGAATTTAGTTGAATCCCCGTTGAGTCGTCGTAAGTTTTTAAGAATTATTTTGGATTTGGGACTTGTAGATGGACTTTGATTTTGTTGTTTTGGTGAGTATTGAATTAGCTATGTATTGTAGTGTTTTAGAGTACTGATTATTTTGATTCATATTAGTGTAGATGGAATTGTATTATTGATGATTTTCTTATTAGTGTTATTAGAATAGCTGAAGAGTAATATTGGATTAGTTGGTTAGTATTATTGAATGGATTACTTTAGTATTATTGAATTAAGTTGTTTAGTATCGTTGAAATAGTTGTTTGGTGTTTTTGGATTAGTTGAGTTTTTGGAGACAAATGGAAACTCGTCTTCCCCTTGTGCGACTGTTAGAAATTTAGGAACGAAAAGATAAGTCGTTTAATATTTAACTAAGTAAACAAACGAAAAAGAGTATTTTTTGGGAAATTAATATAATCATTTTATTTCCTAAAAGTGTCATTAATCAACTTTAGAAGTAATATTAATATTAGAAAAGAAAAGTACTTTTTATAAACTTTTTAGAAAGTCTAAGTTTATTAATAAGTTTTAATAAAGGGTTTTTATTTATAAAATATGATTAATTATATTCAAGATTTCTTTTAAAATGAGAAATAGAATTCTTAAGAAAGAAAAAACCTTTTCTTTAATTTTATTAATATTTTTCTAAGTAATTCCAAGATGAATTCTTATATTTTCTTCCTTAAAGGGCCTTTATTAAGGACACCCCTAAATTCAGTAAATACACCCCCCTGTTACACCACAGAAATCAGTAAATACACCGTCCTGTTACACCACTGCTTTCAGTAAATACACTCCCCCTGTTACACCACTGCTTTCAGTAAATACACCCTCCTGTTACACTACTGCTTTTAGTAAATACACCCCCCTAATACACCTCCTCTTAAAAAGGGGTGTACTTATCAAAAGATTGTTTTTGTAGTAATCGAGATAGTCATACCACAAGTATACTAGTAAATTCACTCACCTTTTTAGAAGTAGTGTACTTACCAAAATAGGGTGTGACCCTTAAGCAAGTCCTTTTTGAGTTTATAAGACCACAACTTTCTCGATTCTCGTAACACAAACTCTCAAGTTTTCCTAAACGTTTTCAAAGGTCAACTTTTAATTAAATATTTTCCTACTAGGATTCGGTACTAGTTGGAACGCGCACGAGGTTTTCGACCCTCTGCCTACACATCATTCTCGGGACTCGAAACAATCAGGTGGGTGATGATCCGTTGATTGATCTGCTATTAATAACGTCGTGCCGGTATTTTCTGAACTCGACTAAATCAAATCAAAAGTATCTAATCCAACATAAATGTAACACCTATCTATATAACTGTTTGGATTATGTGATATAACTATATATGTTATATATTAGCATGTTGTTTTGTGAATCGATCACCACTGCATGAGTAAACACCTACGTGAGCATGAATCCGTTCAATTATCAGTCAAGTATTTTCTCAGTGAAGTTGTTGTATCAGTTTTATGGAAAATCAGTAAGTACGGAGTTGTGATTTGGGTATTGATTTCCGGCCTCCGGGGACAGCTGTCGTTGGACGCCCTCGGAATCAAGGTCGTTGATTATTTTTCCGGTCTCCGGGGACAGCTGTCGTTGGACGCCCTCGGAATCAAGGCTGTTGATGGTTGGAGTTGAAAAGAGTAACTTTGCTGGAAGTGGAATGGTTGTACGTTTATGGTTTGTCAGTTTGTGATAATACGTGATATGACTTTGGGCTTTGCCTAATGTGAACCAACTTGTGTTATTTCAATTATATCATGCGAAATATGCTTAAATGCCGTTTAAACTTTATAATCTTTTATATATATGCCAACTGATTAAATAAAATAAATACTTTATTAATGAGTATAATTTAATATATATTTCGGATTTACCAATCCCATGATGTTGCAAATCACCCATATGTGAGAATTCAATTCTCACGCCCCATTTCCCTAAACCCCTTGCAGATTATGATTTCGTGGAGCAAGGACAGTAATAGAGACGACACGGAGTTCCCCACTTAAATAAAATATTATTGTTGATACTATGTTTTATGTACACATATATGTGTGAGAGATACACATTAAAATTATTCTATTCATTTCTTCCGCTGCATAAAAACTCATCATCTCTCATTTCCGTTATATTCCTTCAAAAAATTTATAGTTCGGACTTTTGATCACAATAACACTTCGAATTCGATATAATTATTATATATTGGGTTCGGGGCGTTACAGGTGGTATCAGAGCTTATGTTCAAAACTTTCGGACCAAAATCCAAATCATTGTTTTCATCAAACCAAAATTCTCTTTCTTTAATTAAAATTTTCTTATCATGTAAGTATAGATCACTAATTAAATCACTTGAGGGGAAATGTGTCTCCTATTACCGTCAGAAGCTCCTCGAAGGTATGTTCTTATTTTATTGCCTTAAAGTTTGTGATATTACGACAACTTGACTTTCATAACAAAACTCCAATAAAAAGATCGCGAACTCGAAACAACACCTACGAGGTGTAGAAAGAACCCCGAAATGTCGTTTATAATACTATTGAAATGCAGATAATTAGTGAAAGATAGAAATAAATATGTTTGTGTAAATTTATAAACTTCATAAATGATGTTATATGATTATTTGAACTATGTGCTTTAATTGTTTAAATATTGTTTCTGCATAACTAAAATTTTGACTAGGAATTTCCTTCCCATATAAGAATCCACCTAAGATAGTTATATCCCGATAATTAGAAGACACTTAACTAACCTTAGAATCTATAAGTGTGTTATAACCCAGTTCACGAGACTGCGTGCAAAGGCAAGAACCACTTCAATATCTCACGAGGAGACATATTTGACAGCCATGATTCATTTTGCCAGAAGGGTTACTGAGTTGTTCTCCGTCCTATCGCTGTAAGACTACTCGAATGGACGAGAATAGAAGACCCAGTACAAAGACCCCACATTCACTTGGAGACATACCTAGAAAGAAGTCGGCGATGGGTATTTCCGTATGATAGTAGTGATCAGTCAGAGTGATCAAATCCTTTTAAACAGTTATCCTTTTGGTGTAGTCACAAATACGTACACCCTAGATGTGCCACCCTTTCCTGACATATAGTAGTAGTCAGACGTATGACCGTTTTACTCAGACCGTGGCAGCATAGCTCTAACCCGCTTTTTTTGTCGCCTGTGGACCGTTCTGATGCAAGGAAATGCGTTAGAATTGTACTTAGAAACCTTTTGTGTTCTATGACGTAATGTAAGGGGACTGACTCCGTAGAACCAAAACTTTTTAGATATATATATACTTATTATGTGCTCACTACTTGTCAATATGTTTTACTTGCTTTATATATTAAATGTCATATTTTATCTGATTATCACTTAATGACACATTAGTTGTTCCTAGAATACTGTGCGAATGTGAGCACTGTACCATTGGGGCCCCAATGAACAGCTGGTGAATTATGTACCACACGTGTTCTCAGTGAACGTTTTGTGTTAATTTTGGTTAGTCCGATTATGTTTTTATAACTTTCTCGCACCTATACATATCGTAAAAATATTTTTTTTCTGATCAGAACCACCTTTAGAATTGCACCAGGACGTAGACGTGGACGACCCCGCGTTAACCCCATTCATGTACCAATGAATCCTACAGGACAGAACCTACCTTCTCAGGCTGAACCTAAGCCACCTCAGCAGGCCGCGCTAAGAAATGTCTGGAACTACTATGGAAATTAAGGACCGAATTTGAGGTTTACCCCTAATGCTAAGCGATCACTTAGTAGAGTCCGATCTACACACCCTTGAGATGAAAATCTTTGGTATAATCTTAGGCTTTGACTAGTTAACAAAGGACGAAGCGATAATAGAATGCGCAGAACGAGAGTTCGACCTCGAAACCCGTAATGATCAACGCTTCACATTTTGTGAAATTAGGACCAAGAAGGAAACCCGAGTAATATCAGCAATCTAAGCTGCAGTAATATTACGAAAGGAGAAATGCCAAGCTTACCTCGTCCACATCTCAGCAGGAGAGAAAGACGACAAGTTGCGCATCAAAGTGCCAATTATAGATGGATATCTTGATGTGTTTCCCGAGGAATTAATTGGGTTACCTTCTGATTGTCAGATAGAGTTCTCCATCGATTTGATACCTGGGGCAGCACCAGTATCTAAAGTGCACTATTGAATGGCGCCAAAGGCATTAGAAGAACCGAAGGAACAACTGCAATGCTTGCTTGAAAAGAAGTTCATCAGGCCTAGTGCATCACCATGGGGAGCACCCCTGTTGTTCGTAAAGAAGAAAGATGAAACTTTCCGTATGTGCATAGATTATCGAGGTCCCAATCAACTGACTACTAAGAACAAATATCCTCTTCCGAGGATAGAAGACTTGTTCGACCAGTTGAAGAATGCTACGGTATTCTCAAAGATCGATCTAAGGTCTGGTTACCACCAGCTAAAGGTCAAGAGCGAGGATATCCCGAAGACAGCATTCCGGACTCGGTATGGACATTACGAGTTCACCATGATGCCTTTCAGAGTAACAAACGCTCCGACAATTTTCATGGATATGATAAATAGAGGGTTTCGTCCGTACCTGGACCAATTCGTCATCGTCTTCATCGATGACATACTCGTGTACTCTAAGAGCAAAGAGCAACACGAAGAACATCTCAAAGCAGTCTTAAGGAAAATAAGACGAGAGAAGTTTTATTCCGAATTCAGCAAGTGTGAATTTTGGATCAACTGCTTATGTATCGGTTAGTATTAGAGCATCTCACTCCCTTGTGCCTAAGAATTTAAGAAAATTTGAGGATATAGAGTATAGAAGAGTAGACCTTAAGTGAAAGTGAACTTTTGAGGAATACAAATGAGAACCTAAGCCGAGTGAATTGATTGGAGATAGACTTGGATGAACATCAAATAGAAACTGAACTGCACGTTCTTAAGTTGAGTAGCTAGACGTTATTGAAAACGAACTAGTTCTATGCATAAGAAGAAATATGAAACATGGGCATAGTTACTTTCTTTTGGGATAACGTAAGATTTTAAGCTTAAGTAGAGCCTTTTTGTGGAATGAGTAAGCTAGATGTAACCTTAAGTCTTACGTGTTAAGAATTAACATTTATATGTTATGGGAATATTTTAGTTGAAAGAGAAAGGACAATTGATTTTTATCTATGGGATACATAGTGGACTTCGAAGTAGAGGAAATTTGCAACTATGTAGGAAGAAAAGTTTGCATGCTTGAGGATTAGAAAACCTTCTAAGTGTTAGATCAGGTAGAGTGCAACAAACTTAGTCGACCAAGAAAACCGAGAAGTTATTTTGGTTTTAACTAATGGAGGACCTTTCAGAAATCAAACATCCCTACTAAGGTTTACTACTCCTTTTGAACCACAAGTTTTAGAGTAAGTAGTTAGACAAAACTATTTTGAGTGGAGTAAGATATAGTACCAGTTCATCCTAAACCTAGAATTTTCCACGCAGTACTGTGCAGATACCATGGTTTACGCGTTCACCCTATAACCGACCTTACGAGAAAGGATCCTAGGAGCGCAAAAGAACGATAAATTCTTGAGAGGAATACGTAAGCGCGCTGAGGAAGGAACCATTCAGAAGTTCGTGTTGAATACTGATGGAGCTTTAATGTTCGATAACAAAATCTGTGTGCCTAAGGATGAAGGAATGAGGAATAAAATTCTGAAAGAGGCACATAACACTCCATACACCATTCACCCCGGATAGACGATGATGTATCGGGGACTGGAAGGAAACTTTTGGTGAAGGGTATGAAGAGATCGATAGCTCAATTCGTCAGGAGTTGTTTAACCTGCCAACGAGTTAAAGCAGATCCCAATGACCTCTAGGGTTGTTGCATCCTCTGGAGATGCCAGAGTGGAAATGGGAGAACATCACTATGGATTTTGTCACCGGATTTCCGAAAACGGTGAAAAATCACGATGCCATTTGGGTTATCGTAGACAGACTTACGAAAACTGCCCACTCTATCTCTGTTATAATGACTTATACGTTGGACAAGCTCATCCAACTATACATACCAGAAGTAGTTAGACTGCATGGTGTACCAGTCTCGATAGTGTCCAATAGAGATCCCGTTTTACCTCTAAGTTCTGGGGAAGTCTGCAATGAGCCTTAGGGACTGAATTAAAATTCAGCACCGCATACCACCCACAGACTGACGGACAATCGGAAAGAACTGTCCAGACACTCGAAGGTATGCTGAGAGCTTGCGCTCTAGATCTTGCAGGAAGTTGGAAGAGCCACCTGCCATTTGTAGAGTTCGCATATAACAACAGTTAACAGGCGACAATACAAACGGCACCGTACGAAACACGTTACGGGAAAAGGTGTAGATCACCAGTTGGTTGGGATGAAGTCGGAATTCAAAAGATTCTCGAACCCGAACTAGTTGAAAGACCGGTTGAGGTAGTCGCAAAGATTAAAGGAAAAATCAAAGCGGCTCAAGACCGTCAGAAGTCATATGCGGACGCTAGGAGAAGAGATTTACAATTCGACATTGGCGATAAAGTATTTCTCCGAGTTGCACCAATAAAAGGCCTAATCCATTTTGGTAAAAGAGGTAAGCTAAAGTCGCGATACAATGGGCCATTTGACATCCTGAATAGAATCGGGGATGTAGCCTATCGCTTAGCACTACCACCAGAGTTATCACGAGTGCATGATGTGTTCCACATATCTACACTTAGGAAGTACATAAGCGATCCAAACCCTGTTATTAGTCGTATAGATTTAGGTTTAAGCTGTGACCTAACTTATGAAGAAGTTCCAGTTACTATCCTAGGAAGGAAGTTACACTTATTAAGGAATCAAGAAATACCATTAGTCCTTGTCCAATGGAACCGACACGAGAAAGAAGAAACAACTTGGGAAATAGAGGATGAAGTCCTAACCAAATACCCTCAATACCTAAGCAATACCTAGAAGCTGAATTTCGGGGGCGAAATTCTGTTAAGGGGGTGAGGATGTAATACCCCGTCCCGTTTTATACCTTTTATATTCCTAGAACCCTTATTTTATTTTCTTATCTTTGTTTCTTTTTATTTTATTATTTTGAGTGCTATTTGTGTAATTTAAATAAATATATACCCTTTTACAAATTCCTAAATTCGTAGAAAGAATCGAATCTTTCAAACGAATAAAGGACTACGAGAAATTAAATATTCAAAGATTAAAAATTAGGATTTCGATCCGTTTAATTTATTGAGAATAATTAAAATGCAATAAAGTATTATTCGAATCTCAAAACTGTATTAATTTTTGAATCGGGGTTAAACTCGTGAACCAAACGACTCCTAAACCGTATCAAACGGGAACGAAAATATCAGAATTAAAGGGGGTTAGTTTCTGGCCACATAAATTACTTTCCTTTTTTAATTAAATTAATTAAAGTCTTAATTCTCACCCACATATTTACTCCTTCCTTTTAAATTAATTAACTAAGAAATTAATTTCCAATTAAAAATCTTTTCCTCTCTCTATCAGTTACAGACGCATTATCTTGGTAGCCAAAAATTCAATTCCCAAAATTTCATCATCCCAGTTTTCATTCTCTCTCTCTCCTCTCGCTCCTTGCTCCGTTTTCTTCCTCAATCGGCCGCCAAGCACCGCTCGACGCCTCCTCCTCTCCTCTTTGATCGGAACAGCCAGCGCCGCCGCTGCTCTTCCTCTCCCAGTCGCTGCCGTTGCAGCGCCACCACCGGAGTAGCTCCGCCGCCGTCGCGGAGCGCCGCCGTGCTCCAGCACGCAGCCGCATCTCACCTCCGAGCACAGCCGTCCGCCTCTCTCCTCCCTGTTTCCGGCGACAACCGCCCCCGTCCCCAATCGGAACTCGCGACGCCGTACCCAGGCCGAAGCACCACCGTCTCTGTCTCCGGCGCGACCGCCTCCGAGCGACCGCCCAGCCCCGCCTCCAGGGCCGTCGCGGAGCACCGCCGTGCTCCAGCACGCAGACGCGTCCCCTTCTCCCTCTTCCTTCCGTCGCACAGCGCCGTCGCGCCTCAGCTAGCCGCGACGCCGTCGCCTCCACGCATCTTCGACCACCAGCCCACGCCGTGCCGTCGCCTCTGGGTCCTAGCTTCGCAACGCCGATGGGCCCGACGGATGCCGCCGCGCCTCTTTCCCAGCGCCGCGACCGTCCCGCTTCCAGACCGGAATCGCGACCGCCGCGTCACCGCCTCCACGCGCGAGCGCCGCCTCCCCTGCTCTCCGTCGAAGCCGCGCCGCCGTGCGATGCCCTCCGCATCGCTGTCGTTGGTCTTTGTTCCTTTGAGTAAGCCTTTTTTCGTTCGTTTCCAATTCGTTTCGATTTCACAGTCCTTCGAATTAATTCACTTATAAACAAGAATTCATGTTTTGCCTCTTTTGTATAATCGAGATGTTGTCGTCTCCTCCGCCATTTCCGACCTTTCCGGTGAAGCCCGAAAGACAAACCGCTGCCCGTTTATTTTCGAATCACCGAAACGACGCCGTTAGGCTATCCAAATAACCCAACGAGTCTCCGAACTACGCCGTTAGGTTGTCCGTTTTGGGACTCGTAAGAATTGCTACCTTTTCTTTTTCTCGTAATAGTTTTGATTAGGAATTTAGTTGAATCCCCGTTGAGTCGTCGTAAGTTTTTAAGAATTGTTTTGGATTTGGGACTTGTAGATGGACTTTGATTTTGTTGTTTTGGTGAGTATTGAATTAGCTATGTATTGTAGTGTTTTAGAGTACTGATTATTTTGATTCATATTAGTGTAGATGGAATTGTATTATTGATGATTTTCTTATTAGTGTTATTAGAATAGCTGAAGAGTAATATTGGATTAGTTGGTTAGTATTATTGAATGGATTACTTTAGTATTATTGAATTAAGTTGTTTAGTATCGTTGAAATAGTTGTTTGGTGTTTTTGGATTAGTTGAGTTTTTGGAGACAAATAGAAACTCGTCTTCCCCTTGTGCAACTGTTAGAAATTTAGGAACGAAAAGATAAGTCGTTTAATATTTAACTAAGTAAACAAACGAAAAAGAGTATTTTTTGGGAAATTAATATAATCTTTTTATTTCCTAAAAGTGTCATTAATCAACTTTAGAAGTAATATTAATATTAGAAAAGAAAAGTACTTTTTATAAACTTTTTAGAAAGTCTAAGTTTATTAATAAGTTTTAATAAAGGGTTTTTATTTATAAAATATGATTAATTATATTCAAGATTTCTTTTAAAATGAGAAATAGAATTCTTAAGAAAGAAAAAAACCTTTTCTTTAATTTTATTAATATTTTTCTAAGTAATTCCAAGATGAATTCTTATATTTTCTTCCTTAAAGGGCCTTTATTAAGGACACCCATAAATTCAGTAAATACACCCCCCTGTTACACCACAGAAATCAGTAAATACACCGTCCTGTTACACCACTGCTTTCAGTAAATACACTCCCCCTGTTACACCACTGCTTTCAGTAAATACACCCTCCTGTTACACTACTGCTTTTAGTAAATACACCCCCCTAATACACCTCCTCTTAAAAAGGGGTGTACTTATCAAAAGATTGTTTTTGTAGTAATCGAGATAGTCATACCACAAGTATACTAGTAAATTCACTCACCTTTTTAGAAGTAGTGTACTTACCAAAATAGGGTGTGACCCTTAAGCAAGTCCTTTTTGAGTTTATAAGACCACAACTTTCTCGATTCTCGTAACACAAACTCTCAAGTTTTCCTAAACGTTTTCAAAGGTCAACTTTTAATTAAATATTTTCCTACTAGGATTCGGTACTAGTTGGAACGCGCACGAGGTTTTCGACCCTCTGCCTACACATCATTCTCGGGACTCGAAACAATCAGGTGGGTGATGATCCGTTGATTGATCTGCTATTAATAACGTCGTGCCGGTATTTTCTGAACTCGACTAAATCAAATCAAAAGTATCTAATCCAACATAAATGTAACACCTATCTATATAACTGTTTGGATTATGTGATATAACTATATATGTTATATATTAGCATGTTGTTTTGTGAATCGATCACCACTGCATGAGTAAACACCTACGTGAGCATGAATCCGTTCAATTATCAGTCAAGTATTTTCTCAGTGAAGTTGTTGTATCAGTTTTATGGAAAATCAGTAAGTACGGAGTTGTGATTTGGGTATTGATTTCCGGCCTCCGGGGACAGCTGTCGTTGGACGCCCTCGGAATCAAGGTCGTTGATTATTTTTCCGGTCTCCGGGGACAGCTGTCGTTGGACGCCCTCGGAATCAAGGTTGTTGATGGTTGGAGTTGAAAAGAGTAACTTTGCTGGAAGTGGAATGGTTGTACGTTTATGGTTTGTCAGTTTGTGATAATACGTGATATGACTTTGGGCTTTGCCTAATGTGAACCAACTTGTGTTATTTCAATTATATCATGCGAAATATGCTTAAATGCCGTTTAAACTTTATAATCTTTTATATATATGCCAACTGATTAAATAAAATAAATACTTTATTAATGAGTATAATTTAATATATATTTCGGATTTACCAATCCCATGATGTTGCAAATCACCCATATGTGAGAATTCAATTCTCACGCCCCATTTCCCTAAACCCCTTGCAGATTATGATTTCGTGGAGCAAGGACAGTAATAGAGACGACACGGAGTTCCCCACTTAAATAAAATATTATTGTTGATACTATGTTTTATGTACACATATATGTGTGAGAGATACACATTAAAATTATTCTATTCATTTCTTCCGCTGCATAAAAACTCATCATCTCTCATTTCCGTTATATTCCTTCAAAAATTTTATAGTTCGGACTTTTGATCACAATAACACTTCGAATTCGATATAATTATTATATATTGGGTTCGGGGCGTTACAGGTGGTATCGGAGCTTATGTTCAAAACTTTCGGACCAAAATCCAAATCATTGTTTTCATCAAACCAAAATTCTCTTTCTTTAATTAAAATTTTCTTATCATGTAAGTATAGATCACTAATTAAATCACTTGAGGGGAAATGTGTCTCCTATTACCGTCAGAAGCTCCTCGAAGGTATGTTCTTATTTTATTGCCTTAAAGTTTGTGATATTACGACAACTTGACTTTCATAACAAAACTCCAATAAAAAGATCGCGAACTCGAAACAACACCTACGAGGTGTAGAAAGAACCCCGAAATGTCGTTTATAATACTATTGAAATGCAGATAATTAGTGAAAGATAGAAATAAATATGTTTGTGTAAATTTATAAACTTCATAAATGATGTTATATGATTATTTGAACTATGTGCTTTAATTGTTTAAATATTGTTTCTGCATAACTAAAATTTTGACTAGGAATTTCCTTCCCATATAAGAATCCACCTAAGATAGTTATATCCCGATAATTAGAAGACACTTAACTAACCTTAGAATCTATAAGTGTGTTATAACCCAGTTCACGAGACTGCGTTCAAAGGCAAGAACCACTTCAATATCTCACGAGGAGACATATTTGACAGCCATGATTCATTTTGCCAGAAGGGTTACTGAGTTGTTCTCCGTCCTATCGCTGTAAGACTACTCGAATGGACGAGAATAGAAGACCCAGTACAAAGACCCCACATTCACTTGGAGACATACCTAGAAAGAAGTCGGCGATGGGTATTTCCGTATGATAGTAGTGATCAGTCAGAGTGATCAAATCCTTTTAAACAGTTATCCTTTTGGTGTAGTCACAAATACGTACACCCTAGATGTGCCACCCTTTCCTGACATATAGTAGTAGTCAGACGTATGACCGTTTTACTCAGACCGTAGCAGCATAGCTCTAACCCGCTCTTTTTGTCGCCTGTGGACCGTTCTGATGCAAGGAAATGCGTTAGAATTGTACTTAGAAACCTTTTGTGTTCTATGACGTAATGTAAGGGGACTGACTCCGTAGAACCAAAACTTTTTAGATATATATATACTTATTATGTGCTCACTACTTGTCAATATGTTTTACTTGCTTTATATATTAAATGTCATATTTTATCTGATTATCACTTAATGACACATTAGTTGTTCCTAGAATACTGTGCGAATGTGAGCACTGTACCATTGGGGCCCCAATGAACAGCTGGTGAATTATGTACCACACGTGTTCTCAGTGAACGTTTTGTGTTAATTTTGGTTAGTCCGATTATGTTTTTATAACTTTCTCGCACCTATACATATCGTAAAAATATTTTTTTTTCCGATCAGAACCACCTTTAGAATTGCACCAGGACGTAGACGTGGACGACCCCGCGTTAACCCCATTCATGTACCAATGAATCCTACAGGACAGAACCTACCTTCTCAGGCTGAACCTAAGCCACCTCAGCAGGCCGCGCTAAGAAATGTCTGGAACTACTATGGAAATTAAGGACCGAATTTGAGGTTTACCCCTAATGCTAAGCGATCACTTAGTAGAGTCCGATCTACACACCCTTGAGATGAAAATCTTTGGTATAATCTTAGGCTTTGACTAGTTAACAAAGGACGAAGCGATAATAGAATGCGCAGAACGAGAGTTCGACCTCGAAACCCGTAATGATCAACGCTTCACATTTTGTGAAATTAGGACCAAGAAGGAAACCCGAGTAATATCAGCAATCTAAGCTGCAGTAATATTACGAAAGGAGAAATGCCAAGCTTACCTCGTCCACATCTCAGCAGGAGAGAAAGACGACAAGTTGCGCATCAAAGTGCCAATTATAGATGGATATCTTGACGTGTTTCCCGAGGAATTAATTGGGTTACCTTCTGATTGTCAGATAGAGTTCTCCATCGATTTGATACCTGGGGCAGCACCAGTATCTAAAGTACACTATTGAATGGCGCCAAAGGCATTAGAAGAACCGAAGGAACAACTGCAATGCTTGCTTACACATCATTCTCGGGACTCGAAACAATCAGGTGGGTGATGATACGTTGATTGATCTGCTATTAATAACGTCGTGCCGGTATTTTCTGAACTCGACTAAATCAAATCAAAAGTATCTAATCCAACATAAATGTAACACCTATCTATATAACTGTTTGGATTATGTGATATAACTATATATGTTATATATTAGCCTGTTGTTTTGTGAATCGATCACCACTGCATGAGTAAACACCTTACGTGAGCATGAATCAGTTCAATTATCAGTCAAGTATTTTCTCAGTGAAGTTGTTGTATCAGTTTTATGGAAAATCAGTAAGTACAGAGTTGTGATTTGGGTATTGATTTCCGGCCTCCGGGGACAGCTGTCGTTGGACGCCCTCGGAATCAAGGTCGTTGATTATTTTTCCGGTCTCCGGGGACAGCTGTCGTTGGACGCCCTCGGAATCAAGGCTGTTGATGGTTGGAGTTGAAAAGAGTAACTTTGCTGGAAGTGGAATGGTTGTACGTTTATGGTTTGTCAGTTTGTGATAATACGTGACATGACTTTGGGTTTTGCCTAATGTGAACCAACTTGTGCTATTTCAATTATATCATGCGAAATATGCTTAAATGCCGTTTAAACTTTATAATCTTTTATACATGCCAACTGATTAAATAAAATAAATACTTTATTAATGAGTATAATTTAATATATATTTCAGATTTACCAATCCCATGATGTTGCAAATCACCCATATGTGAGAATTCAATTCTCACGCCCCATTTCCCTAAACCCCTTGCAGATTATGATTTCGTGGAGCAAGGACAGTAATAGAGACGACACGGAGTTCCCCACTTAAATAAAATATTACTGTTGATACTATGTTTTATGTACACATATATGTGTGAGAGATACACATTAAAATTATTCTATTCATTTCTTCCGCTGCATAAAAACTCATCATCTCTCATTTCCGTTATATTCCTTCAAAAATTTTATAGTTCGGACTTTTGATCACAATAACACTTCGATTTCGATATAATTATTATATATTGGGTTCGGGGCGTTACACACTACAATAAATTTGTTTATCTAATTATTTCACAATTTTTTTGTGTTCAATATTGAACGGCGGTGCATTGGATGTGACACTAAGATATACGAAATCCATCAATTTATTTCTTTTAAGTCTCTCAAAATTAATTTATCTATTAATTTTCATAGGTGGGGTGACACACTTTTAAGAAAAACTGTTTTATTACCTTTTTGGACCAATAAATGAAGAGTATTTTGAATAAAGTGAGTAGTGTGAGAGTGTTTATTTCCATTTTTTGATATGAAAGTTAGTGTAGGATGTCCAAAAAAAAGTATGAAGTTTATTAGGGGACAAAGGGAGTATATGATAGCTATGAGTGTATATAAATATGTTTGCTACTTCATTCATGCCAACAGTAGTAAAATCTTTAAAATTTTGGTCAAAGGTGAAAAAGGCGAAAATCGGTGATCGAACGTTTTCTAGCTGACTAGCGCTAGAGAATTTATTTATTTATTTATAATTCTTTATTATATAATAGGGCCGTTTAGGCACACCTATGGTCGGACCGCCTATGGTCGACTACAGCCACATAGGTGGGGCCTTGGCTAAAAAATGTCTAGAACCACTGATTTTGCAGAAATCGGATCGTGGGAGGCCGTCTAGCCCCATTCTGCATCACTGATTTTAGTTGATGTAATCACCTTTGCAATTTTTTTATGTATACTTCAAATTGTAATTTTAATTGGATATTTCTTTTCACGGACCCTAACTTAGTAGGAGTGGCAAGATAAGGATCATAACTTTTCAAGCAAACAAATTGAGGATAATAATTTCTTAAGTTGAAAATTTAAAGACCGTGACTTCTAAAAGTGGCAAATTAAGCTCAAATCAGTTCGAATTAACCAAAATCGAGTCATATTCAGTTTGAACCCAAGTCAAATCGAGCGAAATTGCCATATTTTAGGTTTATTTTGCCTCAATTTGCCACCTTTTTAATTTATTGTCATTAATTTGTCAACCTGAAGAGTTATGTTCCTCATTTTACCCCTATAAGTTATTATCCTTAAATATAAACTTGAAGATCTACGTGTTGAGTATATATACTTTTCCATATCAATTTAATTCAATCCAGTTTCAATATTTTTACAATTAATTTCCTATTAATGTTGAAAAGATTGATAGATTTTGATGTCCCCTGGTATCTAAGTTTTATCTTTTTTTAAATGTGTTTTTGTTTTTTATTTATACTTTAGTTATGAGTAGGATGAGTGTTAAATTGACTAAAAACATGGTCATTAAAAATATATATGTTCTAATACCTTATGTGGTTGTCCAATATTATATGATAAATAATTTCAAATTGAACAAACTCAATTATATGGGGAGAATTATAAAATGAGTAGTTTTAGCATCAACTATTTCTCTAAGTTCACCTACTTCAAAATTCACCCATCTTATTTCATAATATGTACTAAATATACCCATTATAAAATTATAATTTTATTCAACATACATTTACATCCCTGAAAATATTCAACTACTAATGTTATTCAATTTCAATAAAACCACATAAAATATCTATTCCCCCACCTCTTTAATCCATTGATAAAAATCAAGATTAACATATTTACACAAGAGTGTCTATTAAATAGAATGATTGAAAGTTGAATGTGAAAGAAACCACCAAAACAAAGTAATTTATTGATCCGTATTATATTTTTTTAATGTCAATGCGATAGTCTTTTTTTTTCTTTTTATTATATTCTTTTATTAGTTTCTGTTTGAATAATAAAAAAATACTACCATGCATAGGAAATTAAGTTTTCCTCCAAATAAATTTACTGAAAGTCAAATTGATTATTTGAAAATTATGTTGAAGGAAAATTAGAGCCAATAAATATTGGTAAAATTACTGGACTTTGTATGAAATGATATAATGTTTAAAGTACTGGATATTGAATAAGATTTTATTATATTGAAGTACTAGATATTTTGCCCAATTTCTTATCAATACATGTTTATTGGTGGCACGAATCTATGCATGCTTATGCTCACTAAATCTTGGTTTAAATTTGATAGAGTGTTGGATTTTGTAAAGATGATTAAATTATTTTTAACAAGTATAATGATATTGATATCAGAGTAAGAATGATTTTTTTTTTTTTTTTGTACCAAGGTTGTCTGGTTGATATGATTTTTTTTAAGGATTGTAACTTAAGGGTGGTGGCAAACCTAGGATGTTAAATCTCCGGACGGATAATTTAAGAGCAATAATTTTAAAAGTCATGAATTGAGGTCAAAAACTAAAATCAAGTGGGGCTAATTGGCTGAATATGGCTTTGATTAGGGTTGGTTCGAACCAATTTGGCGTGAATTTGTTATTTTTAAAAATTATTGTCCTTCAATTGCTACCTTGAAGAGTTATGATCTTAATTTTGCAAGCTTGGACAGTTACAATTCTCATTTTGTCACCATAAAGTTATGGTTCTTAAAAAAATTACTTGCCTGCTTGATTGGATCTTTATAATTGAGTCCATTTGTTGGATATTTTTTTATTTTTTTTATAAATTTCATCAACAGTATAATAATTTGTTATTTTATCGAATATTTATTATTTTATATGGATGTTAATGTTTAAATATATGTTAGAAAATTGATTTAGTACATAATGATATGAAATACTATACATATATTGTATTAAATCAATTACAAAAAAACTTATCATTAATTATTAAAAAACTAATTTAAATTGTTTGAGTCTTTTGTATATTGCTATATTTTTTAAGAAATAGTGAAACATTTAACATAAGTAATATATTTGAGTGTTCTTTTATTACTGTAACTTTATTAGTAATTGATGTTATAACTTATAACTATTGATCATAGAAGATGCATATTCTAATGTCTTTCGTGGTTATTATATAATATTTTGTAAATAATTTTAAACTTTACAGGTTTAGATTATTTACAATTTATATAAGACACATAATTTCACTAAAATGAGTTGGTGAGAATTATAAAATAATTTATTATTCTTTATAAATATATATTTTATAATAAAAATAAGAAAAAAAAACGTGTGTGAGATGGTTTCACGGTGAGACGGTTCACAAACTAGCGCAAAATAACACACATCTCTTATAAAATGTTAATACGCCATGTCCAACTTATGATCCATCACATGCAAACCTACTTAAGAAAATAAATATTTTTTAATAATACACTTATGTATAATAAAAAAAAGTTGTATTAAAAAAATTGTTATAAATCATTGCCCTAAAATATTGTGACATTTATTAAACATAAATATATATAATGGATAATATTGAAATTTTAGTAATGAAAATGACTTCTGTGTGAATTGCGGGTAGGGCTATAGTTTAATAAAAAAAGTAGTTAAAAAAAATGGTTACCATTTTTTAATTATTCGTAGAGTGTCATCTCATTCTTTTAATCAATAAAATTAATTTTTACAAATATTCAATAAGTCATAAATTACTCTTATATGTTTGATCTTGACATTTAATTTATTTTTTTAAAAAAGAAAATGTATTTTTTTTAAATTGTATTTTAGATTATTGTTTAAGTATTTAAACTATAACTTAAAATTATGTGAGATTGTCTCGTGGAATTAGATAATACAAATTTAAATACACGTACGTTGAAATATTAGTGTGTTAGGTCCAATTTATATTCTATCCCAGGAGTAGATTTTATATGAAAATGAATAATGATAAACTTATAATAAAACTGTTTTAAAGTATTAAATATTATAAATGGAATATGAAATTTTTTATGAGAAGTATATAATTTGAGTTCAGGAAAAAATTTAGGTATACTTTAAAAAAAATTGTAGCTTTTTAGTTTTATAATTAAAATTTGGTAATTATTATAGTTTAAATAATTATTTAACAAATTCCGACCGTGCGAAGCACGGGATTTACGATCACTAGTCCCATAATAATACGTTAATAATATTATCAATTACAATTCAAAATTTAATTTTATATGGAGTCATAAAAAAAATCCGCATAAAATGCTGGCATTCGCTAGTTTTCAAACATTAGAGAGAAGGGTACCAAATTTGGAACCGTAATTTTTGTTATTGGGAAAAAGATATTAATGTTTTGTTCTTTAATGCAGGATTACCTATTTCATAAATTCATTTATCTCTATAGGTTACATTGATTGTTAACCCAAATTAGTTTTGTTCCATTTATAGATAGTTAAAATATGACAAAGTATTCGTTAGTTCATGCGGTTGACGTTCAATTAGATGAATAATAAGGAAACATGGATAATATACAGGGTCCAAAACGTATATGTGCATTGTATATGGAAATCATTAAAAGAAAAAGTTACCAATCTAAATTGAAGAAAGATCTTCATAAATGGCCTTAATACTTGTCCTCTCGTTTACAAAATGAATACATCGAAGAGCAATCAAACTGAAATTTTGTGCATAAATTAATTATGGGCACTGTATATGGAAATCCAACTGAAATTTTGTGCTCCAAAGCTCCACCATGGGTAATTAATTATGTGCATTGCATATGGAAATCAAACTAAAAACGTCAATTAAAAAGAAAAAAATTGCAAACTCCAAAACTGACAATTATATTGGATTGGAGAGAGTATTTCTTTATATATTAAATAGCTTTCAATGGATTATTTTTACCTCATTATATTACAAGTTCGTAGGGATGACAATATAGGCTCGCTCCATGGGTACCCATCCTGCCCCGAGGCATTTGGGTTTGGTCGGACCCGTCCCATTTAAGTATGGGTTGGGTCAGCCCCACCCTATTTTGAGAATAGATCGGGTCTTGGTATTATGATGGCCCCGTGGGTATCCGTCCTGTCTCGCACATATATACATATTAATATTAATGTATTTATACTAATATATAATTAGAATATATATATTAACATATTATATGTGTATATTTTAGTACAATAAAAATAGATTAATGGAATCGAACTCGATATTTCATCTTTTATTGTCTAATTATTATTTTTGAATTTATTTTAGTTTTTGATTGTGTCAATATTCACTCCTAGTTTTGTATAATAAATCAAATTATTATCGCTGTCATGTCTTCGGACTATGATTTTACTATATGATAATCGAGCCTAATTTTTTCATATTATAGGTATGGTAGTGGACTATTAAAACTTTTTGAAAAAAATAGGTAAAAAAGAAAAGGTGAAATTTTGAAAATGTGGCTGGGCGGCGTGGGACGGGTCGGCACGGATCCACACGGGACAACTATTCAAAACCCGTATGGGTCGCAGGGTGGGTCTGGGGATATTTCGGTTAAAGAAATTTTCCGACCATCAATATTTTTATCCCTTTCCTCTATATCCTTATTAAAATTTAAGTAATCTCATATGGGTATAATTTAGTTAAGAAAAAAATGGATTGTGTTTAATAAAAATAAAAATATGGGTATGCTTTGGTTATGAGCAAAAATATGTGTTCAATTTGATTTATTTTTTAAAAGCATAAAGTAAGGACATAATTTGGTTGAGAGAAAAACATATGGACTTAATTTGATAACTTATGAAAAAATTGGTTATAGTTATACAAATTAGAGAGAGAAATCTATCTCAATTACTCAAATAAAGTTTCACTAAATTTTAACCTCGTTTTTCTTTTTTCTTTCTATTTATATTGATATAGGTATAATATTCAATGATTAAAGGTAAAAAGTAACAAATGCACCACAAAAAGGCTAACAATTTTTTTTTAACAAATCAAAGCCCCAAAGTCTAAGAAGAATCATATTAGGTTCATAAATACCTCAATATACAATGAACAAATGCATAGAGAAGTGTGGTTAAAAAATTTAAAAAAATAAGAAATATTATTCATGTAAAAAGACGTGCAATGCAGTACATGCAAAAGAACTTGAGGTCTATACATAAAAAAATACTGGGGTCCACACAAAATTTAGGCGGAAACTTGCTCAAGAAGTCACTATTGTGTATATATATATTGTGGTACTAGAAAGACATTTATTTGTAGAACAATTGATGTAGCAATACGTTCGGAAGGTCATATTATACGACAAGTTAAGTTCAAGTCTAACACAAGAACAAAAATTTGTGGTGAACGAAATACTTGAAGTTATTTGGTTGCAAAAAGGAAGAGTCTTCTTTTTATACGGATGTGGTGGAACTGGAAATATATATATATTTGGAGAACAATTTATGCAGCAATACGATCGGAAGACCATATTGTTCTTAATGTTGCATCAAGTGAAATAGCGTCTCTACTTCTGCTGAGTGAACGTGCTGCTCATTCAAGATTTATTATACCACTTAATATTGATGAGACATCCACGTATAACATAAAACCGGGGACACATTTGTCTAAACTATTATTAAATGCAAGACTTATTATATGGGATGAAGCACCAATGACTAATAGATTTAGCTTCAAAGCTTTAGATAGAAGTTTGAGGGGCATGGTTAGATCTCTAGATGGAACCATTAGGGATATGCCTTTGGTGGTAAAATCGTTGTGCTTGGAGGAGATTTCAGACAGATATCGTTATACCAAATGGAAGTCAAGAGGATATTGTGCACCCAACTATCAATGCTTTATATTTGTGGAATCATTGCAATATATTTTATGCATCTTTTATTAAATAATAATATTTTTAAAGAAATAGTTATTGAAAAACTAAATACATCTCATTTGTTTTCAATTTTAAGGTTTTAAGATTGACGAAGAACATGAGGTTACAAAGTTTAGATCTCAATACGTCCTCAAATGATGATAATATTATTAACTTCTCGAGATGGATTTTGGAAGTTGGTGATGGAAAAATTAAAAATAGGCAAGATGGTGTCGCTGAGATTGAAATTTCGAAAGATAATTTGATTTATAATGTTATTTTTTTTTGGTACTCGGTATCCGGCTCATTGGCCGACTAATCCGGGGGACCCATAACCCACCGTCCACTAGCGGGGGGGCCCATTTCAAGCCAGAGCGTAGCTCTGTATGGACTGACCCATCTCAAGAATTGTTTGCACCAAGTGGGTTTCGAACTTGAGACCTATGGAGCATCACACTCCTAAATCTCAAACCCTCATCACTAGGCCAACCCCTGGGGGTTTGATTTATAATGTTGTTGATCCAGTTGCATCTATAATAAAAAAATATTTATCCATTATTGATTGATAATTTAAGGACACACAAATACTTTGAGGATAGAGCAATCCTTGCACCTACTCATTGATTAGGCGTGAAATTGTTATGTTTTGGTGCCCGATTTGCCCATGTTCTGAGTATTTTTTATGAGTATTTGGAGTCAATTGAGTATCATTTCTATAAACTGATAAATTTGTATCTTTGGTTTTCATAGATGGATAGAGGGTGAAAAGAGGAGTTCGTAGGACTTTGAATCGGCCAAAACGGACTCCCGGTTGAGGAGATATGAAGATTTTACGAACATGTGTACAACTGCCGAAAAGTACTCGAGCACTCGAGTAGCTAGTGCACTCGAGCTGCAACAGGTCGAGTAGTCACTACTCGACCTATACTCGAGTGAACGCGTATTTTGGCCCAAAAACATCCAAAATCGATCTCAAGCCTATTTATACCCTTTCCCAAGCATATCCACACATACCAACACATATTTTTACATATTTTGAGCGAGGAGAAAGCTTGGGAGAGAGATTAGAAGAGTTTTATACGTTGTAATCGAGGTTTCAATTTACGAATTCTTAGTTTTAGTATTTCTTTTGAACGTATTAGATTAATTCTTTCTTTCTTTACTCTTTGAGACGATAAACCCTAGTTTTTCAGATTTATATATATTTCTTTAGAGACTTTAATTTGTTCTTTCGTTTATGTTCTTGATTTCTTTCGTTAATTTAATTATGCATATGATTATTGTTCTTGTGATTGCTTTTATTATTCAAACCACCATGTTAGGCTAGAACCCTTGCATGCTTAGGATAGGATGAACTCGTAGAAGTAGGATGTTGGTACATAATTAGGATAACTCGTGATGCTTAGTTTTAATTCTCTTAATTAATTGAATTCTTAAAATAAACCCTAGAATTATCTTGGAATTGAGTACGAAAATTGTTAGAGAGAGGACGATTGTATCACTCTTTAATAACGAATAGGCTTAACGAGAGGGTTTTAGAAGGGGTTTATAATCTACCGGTTTATCTAGGGAGGACGACCGCATCACCTTAGGTAAATAAGGGTCTCAATAATTAAGCACGATCCATATAACTTGTTTAGTGGATTAGTGAAGTATGTTGATTTGACGAAGTATTAGGGGTAATTCTTGAGCTTTTAGTCTTTCAATCTCGTGCTAGATTAGGGAAGTTGATTGCCTAGTTTTAGTGCACTTAGGATTAATACTTGCACATCACGATTATTTTAGTTACCGTACCAACTCCGTTAGTATACGTAGGGAATCCTATCCTGAGCATCACCCTTTTATATTTGAGACAAAACCCTTAGATAATTAACTCATTTCTTTCTTTTGCATTAGTAGAGTATAATAGTTTAGATTTAATAATTTTCAATCCTCAAATATACACTCATATTAACTACGACGCGTAGATCTTCAGGGATCTATTCGCATACATACCTTCCCTTGGGTTCGATAATACTTGGTCCCTATACTTGCCAATACTACAGTGAACCCATACTCTTGTGGGGTAACTTCTAGTAAAAGCTAGTAAAGTTCGGTTTAAGTCACTCATCGAGATGTGGAGTTTATAAATGATAAGATTCTATTTATGATTTTGGGTGATACTAAAGTGTACTTGAACTCAGACAATGTTTGTGCCTCTGATTTTCGAGAAGAAGGTAAAGGACAGATGGTTAGAGTTGAATTTTTAAATTCTGTTAGGTGTTCCGGAATGCCAAATCACTGTCTGATCTTGAAAGAAGGAGTGTCTATAGTGTTACTAAGAAGTATTGATCACAATTCCGGATTGTGCAATGGAAAAAGATTGATCGTCACCAAACTTGACAACCACATTCTCGAGGCTGAAATAATATCCGGAAGAAATATTGGAAATAAAGTCTTCATCCTAAGAATGACATTAACAAATTTTGAGCCTACAATGTCGGTGAATTTTACAAGGCGACAATTTTCAATTCTATTGTGTTTTGTCATGACAATAAATAGAAGTTAAGGGCAATCATTTTCTACTGTTGAATTGTATCTTCCCAAGCCTATTTTCGCTCATGGTCAACTTTATGTTGCAGTACCCACAGTTAGATCAAGTAGAGAATTGAAGATTTTGTCACTTGATTCTAAAGGACATCCTTCCAAATACGCAACAAATGTTGTTTATAGGGAGATTTTTCGCAATTTGTAAGCATTATTTTCTAAACATTTGGTTAATAATAAAGGTCATGAAATTATAGTTTATTATCCTTGGAATAGAATTATTTATTATTAACCAACAATTTTAAAAATACAATAAATATTTTGAATAAATAAAATAATAATAGTAACAATATTTATAAAACTTAAAAAATTTATTAATAACTTTACCATAAATTTTATGTATAGCTCTGCGAAAATCGCGGGTTTAGCACTAGTATATATACAAACTAAACAATTCAACAATAACTATCATATCCATTAACATTCCTAACTAGTATCAATTCCTTCGCATTCCTTTCAACAAACCAAACACCTTCTAAATCCCTAAATGTATTTTTGAACAATCATACTTGTATTTACTGAACCATTACAGTTATTTTTATTGAATAGTTAGGGTCAGTTATTCTTTAACAATAGTTACTATTTGATAAAAAAACAACTATTAAATGAAAATAAGATTGACTATTTAACGGTATACTTGAATTACATAATACACCTAATGCATATAAAATAAAAGTTAAATAATTTAGAGAGGACAAATACTTTAAAGTTATATTTTAATGGAGGAATTTGTGTTAAATCCATGATCTAATAATCACATTCGCTGTTGTCTAAAATTATGATAAAAATCCTAAAACTAAGATATTGCACAAAAACCTTCTATACAACACCTTACCACCGCTCATAGAGGTTACTTTTGATTCACAATTCTCAATTCAATTATGAATATAAATACTCAAAGAATGTTTAACACATTCATATGTACAATATTTTTTAAATTATATGTACGGGGTGTTAAGTATACCTTCTATATCGTGTACCATTTATAATAATAATATTAAATTTTACTAGTAATTATATATATTAATTTTATGAGTAATAGTATTAGCTTTTGCAAAAAATATTATAACTAAAAGTAATGTTCAAATAATACTTTGCCTGATCAAATTGTTGGAAAATGGTGGTGGTGTTAATGAGAAATTTTGTCTCAGATTGTTGTAACCAAAAATTGGATAAGAAAAAAGCTAAAGGTTTTGTCTCGATTTCGGTTTCCAATCTGTAACGGCTGAAAAACTGTTATAAAATAATGATCTTGAATTTATGTTTTCAGCCATTAATTTTCCAGTTTTGTTTTTGAATGACTGAAAGTTAACGTAGAATAGCTATAAGTTAACCTTGAATGACTATAGATTAACCTTGAACGGCTATATGTTAACTTTGACTGACTGCAGGTTACAACACGTTTTTAAATGGTTTTTGACAGATTTAATGGCACGTTTCGTCGGTTTCAGATGACCATTATCTGTCAATTAATTCCATTCGTTCCAACGGTCGGTTTTTGGCTGCTATAAGTAGAGCCTCAAATCGATGATAAGAAACACACCGAAAAACACTGAAACGAGAAAGATATACAGATACTTTCCAGCAATTGCTACTTTCTTTGAGCTTCTTTCTTGCTTCATTCTTTCGTTCTTATTCCGGTGATTAGTCGGACAACTTCTCAGTTCGCCTCGAGCAAGATATAGTGTTGTATCGTTGCTCTAAATCGTTGTATCCTAGGAAACAAGTGTCCTACGATTCACTAGCATCGAAAGTGAGGCATAAATTATTTTAAGGAAATTGTGTCTAACACGAGCCTCGATTCTCCAATTCTATTATTTTCAATCATCTACGGTGCATATTTACTAATACAAATATAGCTACGAAATGGGTGGATAAAATAATTTAAGGGGTGAGGCTTCAGTAAAAAAAAAAAAAAAAAAAAAAAAATTTCCCGTCAAGGCCGCTAAAAGTCTCAAACTTTGATCTAGGTTCAATTTGTAGGCAAAATTTTTTTTTATTGCTTTAGGACCTACTTTGAGCCAAATAAATGATGTGGATCTAACGGGAATCATGGAGGCGTGATCATTCTCATAAAGTCATAATTGGCATGCAATAGAAATAAAATATATTTATTTTGTGAATGTACTTAAAAAGTACACTACAGATGTTATTCCTTGTTCTATAGTATATTTAATACATCATACTGTTTTACCTTGCAATATTCCAATTATTTATATGCATTGAGTAAATTGCATCATAGCCCTATTATTTAATAATTCGTCAAACTTTGTAAAAAAAATAAAAAATTGCAAACATACAATTAAAATATATTGCATCATAACGCCATTAAATACAAATTATACAATATACTAATACCAAAAAATTGTCATTTAAAGTATTCCCTAACTACTATCAAAACACTATTGTTTTGCTCATTGAATCGTAATACTACTACTTTGTTCATCGAATCATTATACCATAACCCATTGTTCAATAATTCTTCATCTAAAAAGAAATTAACCAATTTACATCAATAGTTTTTTTTTTTTTTACTTTGCTCTAATAATTAATGCTACAATATAATACTTCAGTTCAAAATGTACAAAGTTCTGATAACAGGATAACACAAGTAGGAACTCTTCGTCTTTGTAATATCAGAAGTGGAAATTACGACCAAAATCCACCAATATATCAAAATTGACAATTAGATTCATCGAATTATTAATTTTTATTTTGCTTTACCCAATAACAGGATCAATACTAACAGATTTCAACATATATGACGATAACCATAAATTTATTATAAAATCATTGACATGAAAACCTCAAACTTTTGAGCAAACTCTTTTGGCTTTTATGCACTCGAAGCCACAATTAGCCTTAATGCACTGGTCATCGTTAATACAATCAGGGCATATTTGTAAATTCGCTCCATATTGCAATCTCGCTTCAACTACCTTTGGAGATTGTATAACTACAAGTAAATAATATTGCATTAAATCATTTCTTCCCCCAACAATATTCAAGACATTTAAATCCTAAATGAAAATGAAGTTATAATAATTAACTGTGAAAAAGAAGATCATAACAAAAATTTAAAAAAATTAAGTCACTAGTAGAGTTTGGAAATACGACCACTTTTTTTCTTTTTTTTTTCAGTAACTATCTTTGGAGCGTATACGACTGAAACCCGATTATTTTTCCCTATTATACATCCAAAATCTTTTTTATGTACACTTTCATTTTATATGAGACTGCTCTTCTTGAATTGAAAAATGCAAAATATTTTAATGTAAAAGATTTTTACCATGTAAAATTTTGAATTTGTCACTTTACTAGTAAACTGAAAGTGAAACATCGAAAGGAACCTATTATATTTTGTGAAATAACATAAAAAAAGAACGAATTGAGTAAGAACAAAGCCTCCAGATTAATGAAAAAAGTGGAGAAAGACTTTGAGGTTATACATATACAATTACCATTTTCATCAAAAGTATAAATACAATTAATTTGTACAATTTCTATTACAGTACATAAAATTTGTTAACGAAGAAACACACCAGTTGAAACCAGGAAAAATGCAATAAGAATAAAATGTAGAACTCTAACATTTGCCATGCTATCAAAGTTTAGGAGATTGAGAGCCTCTCTGGGATTTGTAAATACTGAGAAGGGATTTATATAGCAAAAATTGATGGATTAAGTATGGTAGTTAATTAATACAACATTAATATTAAGGGATTTATATAGTAGAAATTGATGGATTAAGTATGGTAATTAATTGATACAATATTAATATTAAGAGATTTATATAACAGAAATTGATGGATTAAGTATGGTAATTAATTAATACAATATTAATATTAATAAAGACAAAGTATAGAGTGAAAATGGTTCCAACATGAACCATTGAAAGATATTAATTGTTTTCACTAGAGAGTATTAGTTTTTCTCACCGAAAAGTATTAGTTGTTTTCAATGAAGAGTATTAGTTGTTTAGTGAAAGCAAACTAATACTCTTCCGTCTAAACAACTCATACACTTCAGTAATAACAACTAATATTTTTTTTATAAAAATAACTAATATTTATCAATAATTCATTTATAAAATAATTTTACCGTGCGAACAACGTGGCAGTATTATGAATCTACGCTGGTAGTTTAAGAAAGTGTAATAGAATCAGTTCAATTCTCCAATCAATCAAAATTCAAAACGTATTGTTTTTTCACAGTAAATTTATCACGTCATTAAATTTGTATTGAAGTTATGTGAGTTACAATTATAATTTTAAATATTTATTTATAATCGATATTATCGAATTTGATTATATGTCCACCGGTGGACACAAACTTATATACCTACCGAAAATGTGATAATGATACATAAACAAATTTAAATAATTACATATAATAATAGTGGGACCCCTGCTTATGTGTCATTATCACATTCGCGGTAGGTATATAAGTTTGTGACCACCGGTGGACATATGATTATTTCCATTGACATTATATGTTAATTGAGAATATAAATCACGTGCTACCAATAAACAAACTTGAATGGTGGAGATAATTTTATTAGACCCAAAATAATCCACAAATAGAATTGTTTTTTTTTTAAGAATAAAAGTTTGAGATTATTTACTTGAGAAGCAAAAATTTATATAATCCCCGAGATGCACTATATATTCCCTCCGTCCCACCATTATTTGCACACTTTCCTTTTTCGTCCGTTCCAAGATTATTTGCACACTCTAAAAAGGGAAACATTGATTAGCGTGTACACTCACAATAATATACACATATTTACCCATATGCCACTACTTTACTCAAAAAGTAATTTTTTCTTAATATGTGTGCCCATTTTTGTGTGCGAATAATACCGGGACGGAGGGAGTAGAATATAATCAAGAAATTGATCTCCTCCGATTAATATTATAGTTCCCTTAATTATTTGAAAGAGCACATGAATAAATTTTCAAATAAAATAATATCATTAATATAATTGTTGTTGAGGAATATGGTGCCGTAAGTCTTTATATATAATTAAAAAATTTATGAGTGAAATACTTTTAAAAAATAAAATAGTTATATTCCCACCATACTTCTCATTTTATCAATCTTGGATCAGAATGACCTGCAATTATGATTCACAAGTCACATCTCGTGGGTTTACTTTTGGTTCTGATTCACAACTCACTGTAATCATTTCGGTTGGGGTGAATAATTATTTAATTCATTAATATGTACTCCCTCCGTCCCAACTCTATCTTCACACTTTCTATTTTGGTTTGTCCCAATTCTATCTTCACATCCTTAAAAAGGAAACAAAACTCAATATAAATATTCATATTTAACTACTTTATACACTAAAAAGCAAAAACATCCACTCATATTGGTTTAACACTCAATAAAGTAGATTTTTCTTAATACCCGTGCCAAACCAATATGTGAAGATAGTCTTGGGACGGAGGGAGTACAATATTTTAAAATCATTCGTACAATTAATTACATATATAGCTTCAAGGCCTTTACAGTAATTTGCAAGGCTGCTAACTCCTAAGGACCCTTTTGGTGTCCAAGATATGGCAAGATAATTTAGTTATGAGGTTTTGCAAGTCGTTTGGTAGGAATTTCGAGGCCTAAGATTAAGCTCAAGGCCCGTTATTAATCACTGTTTTCCTCTATAAACTTATTTCATTAATTTGGATAGATAACAATCTTAAAAAGTAAGATAATTAATTGAATTGAGCTCATATTTTATCATGACAACCAAAAGGAGCCTAAGGCCTAGTTTGGTAGATGCGATTAGGCCAAGATTAGGGAGTTATCGTGGGTAAATGGTCGTTTGGTACCTATTAGCAAGGCCCACGATTGTGGCGAGGCCCGCCACATAACACTATTTGCCTCAGTGGATATATCTCACTAAAATACGCTGATAGAAAATCGTGTCACAACAGTTGTCCAAATTTGACTACTACAATTATCAAACCACCCCCTCCTTATTTGTAAAAATTCAGCATCGCATCACTCACCTCTTCTCTACCACAACAATATTTCTGAGGCCCCGACCAAGTTTCCATGCGAAGCTTGTTCTAAGTGAGATTTGATCTAAATTTGTTACATCTCGTTGATGGATGCTTCATAATTTTCCGTCACTTGCGTATTTTATTAAGTGTTCTCTTTTTTGTTTTTCTTCAATTTATTCGATCTGGCTCAATTTTTTGGATGCAAAAAAATCTTCAACACATATAATATCATTGATGTATTTGAGTGTTGAGTTCGTAGATGGAGAGCAGAACAAGAGATCGCAATCTTTTTCCGTAGAAAATGAGATGTGAATTGTGTACTTGTGAGTTTGGAAGGATTTGAATAAAATGGTGGTGGTAAGTTTCTGTGGATTTTAAAAATTGGGAAAATACCTAGGCAATGGTGATGATGATTATAGTATTTGAGCAATCAATTCACGAAGAAATAATTTAAGGCAGAATCTTTGGGGCTTATTTGTTTTTTTCTTGCCCTTTCATGGGGACAAATATGTAATTTAGCATCTAATTTCTACTGTGCAAAAACACGCACACGCGCACTAGTCGTACCACAAAAGGAAGCATACCAAACACTTATCCTACTTATAATATCTGGTCAGTTATCTAATTTTCTGCTATCAGACCGATAAACCATAGTTGACACCAAACAGGACCTTTAGATTACGTAGGGCCTACTTTGGGTCCAATAAATGTTATGGGTCCAATGGAAAATATGTCATTTTATTTCATAATGAAGTTCTGAGAAAAATGTTGAATTTTATGTGATGGTTTATTGCCATTTTTTTTTTTTGGAATAAATGTGGTTATTAATTCTTTGAACATGAAATTTATTACTCCCTACATTCAACAATTATTTACACATTTATCTTATTCGTCCGTTCCACAATTGTTTGAATACCAAAAAAGAAAAAAACTTTTATAAATTTCACCCTCACATATTTACAATAATTGTCATTACTGTTTATCTTTTGAGTCCACAATACACTCAATTCAATTAATTTCTTCAATTTATACCCTTAAAAACTCTTCTCATACAACTTTTTTCTTAAAAAGAGTGCTCTAATGGTGCAAACACTAGAGGGATGGGGGAAGTAGTATCCCTCTATATACTAATAGGGAGTTTTGTTTACTTATGTGTCGAATTTTGATGAGTTCTGCTTGTGTGTCGAATTTTGATGAGTTTTACTTGTGTGTCGAATTTTGATGTGTTTTGCTTATATGTCGATTTTGATGTGTTTGCTTATGTTTCGATTTTTTTGAGTTTCTCCATAAAATTTACTCACAGAAAATTTATCTACAAAAATTTCATAGGCAAATTCTTTGTAGGTAAGGAATGAAAATGTCTATATAACTAAAAAAAAAAATTGTAGACAATCTCTTGTACAAAATTTTGTAAGAAACTTCTTTGTAGGTAAGGAATTAAAATGCCTATATATCAAATTGAAGTACATAATTGTTGGTGATAGTCATTTGCATATTAATATTATTTAAGTTTTAGAATAACTATATAATAATAGAGATTTAAACCAAATTCATCCTCTATCTTTTCACCTTTATTGAAATGGTCCTTTATTTATTTGTTTTATCAATTTAGTCATGTATTTATTCAAATTTTACCAATTAGGTCCTAACTGACAGAAAAATGCACGAAACGTCGTTGTTTCGGTCCATTATTGATTTGTTTTATCAATTTAGTCTAATATCTAATTAAATTTTATCAATTAAGTCCTAATTAGCCGGAAAATACACAAAACAACAATGTTTTGGTCACGTGCATGTGTTTTCTAGCAGGTGGTGATTGTTGATAGGCGAACATCATCCAGCATGAAGCGAACAAGAGTTACAGGCTTAAACAAAGATAGTCAACATTGGGGTGCATCTACCAATCTGAGAGGTGTATAAAGTGACGAACAACTCCCCCGACGAACAACTAATGGGCGAACAGGTATTAGGACCCGAGACCAAGAATGAGCCAACTGTGAAGTCATCAGTGACGAACAACTTGGTCAAATTATGATACAACAAACAACCATGGAGGTGTGTACAAGTGAACAAAGCCATAAGGCGAACAACTTCCAAAGCACAACCTCAAGAGGCGAACAACTTTGAGTTGAAGAATCAACAAGATCAATCAAGCCGACCTAGGCGAACAACAATGAGTCCGAGATAAGACCAAAGAAGACTTTGTAGCTAAGATTCAGCTTTGATAAGATCAAAGGGACACATGTCAAGCATGCAGGCTAGGGAGACCAAGAGTCTTAGACACCTCATGCTTGTTAGTCTCTATAAATAGTTGTTCTCCAGCTGTGAAATACAAGTTCAAAAAAGTTAAAATGCATAAACAATTCCAAAACACACACAAATACACCTAAAACGCCCACACATACGAAATCAGTTCAAATTCGACTACCGAATTTACTAATTCGATAAATTCACACCTCGATTTACCAATTATGGTGGTAATCAATCACACGTATTGATTGGTGACGTAACACAGATTTAAACAGCCATTAATCCATCCGATTAAATACGTTCATCAACAATTTGGCGCTAGAAGAAGGGTTCGAACCTCCGATTCAGTGTGATTGCTCAAGAACTTCGAGTCTGAAACTTGAAGATTCAAAGAAATCCTCAAGAAATTCTTGAAGATACAAGCAAAAGTGTTCTTGGTGTTCTTGGTGTTCTTCAATAACAATTTGAAGATTCAGAGATTAAGAAACTAATCCAACATTAGGATGCCTCAATCCAAGCAAACACAAGGATCACGCCTGTCAAGGAGAGCATCTCCTACTCGGGCCACGACAGCAGACCATCAAGACCGTGATCCTAAGCACGCGAACAGATCACAGCATACAGCCATAACACATAACCTCCCGCCTGAAATGGAGGCTCTGGCGAACAACCCTAACGAGTTGGCTAAGACCATAGCAGCTCTCCAAGCCCTCCAGAAACAACAGGAACAAGCTAGACCTTCCCAAGCAAGGCCTAGGGATAAGTCTCTGGAAGTTGTGAGGGCTAAAAATGTTAGGGGCGAACAGCATGAGGTGAACAGCGCTCAAGTTAGGCAGGACAAGGGCAAGGCCAAAATGGCTGACCTAAGAGAAGAGCAGACTGAGTCTGCCCGTGGGCGAACAACTTTGTCAAGCCATGGGACTACTCGTTCCAGTGCCCAGGACAGACTTGGTCAACCACAACATATCATGGAAGTTGCTCGCCAGAGAGCAGGTGATGGGCGAACAACTCTTGAACAGCCTCGCCCAACAGTGCATGAAAGATTATCTCAGTCCGCCTTCAGACGCCTAGGGCCGAATGCGGCGAACAACCCTAGGAAGCAACTCCAGGAGGAGCCCACCCCGAGTGAGGGACTGCGACGAACATAAAGGCATGCGCCTTTGTTCGCCGAACAGCCTCCAAGTCAGGAGGCACCTTTGGATGAGTTGGCCAGTTTAAGAAGGGCAGTGGAAAGCATGCAGGGGCAATTGGACCAACAGAGAGGTATGGGGACGACCAGCATGCCATTATCCCCATTAGCCCCCCACATTTTAAAAGCCCCAATTCAAAAGAAGGTTCAATTTCCGGCAGGCATCCAGTATGAAGGCCTAGCAGACCCTCGAGTCCACCTTACCAAATATACGGACTACATGGTTTCCGTGGGGGCCAGCGACGCCACCCAGTGCCGGAACTTTCCATTAACGTTGGGCGACCGGGTTCACAAATGGTTTTCAGCAATGCCACCGGCATCAATCAACCCGTTTACCCAACTGGGTCGGGAGTTTCTTTCGCACTTTTCAACAGCTGGCTCGTATCTTTCCCAGAAACATCGACTGTCAGATTTAAGACAAAATGACGATGAATCTGACAGAGCATTCATGGAAAGATTCGATAAAGTGTTGTTGGAAGGAGAACCGGTCAGCGAGGACACTAAAATTGTCGCTGTCATGGCAGGACTGAAAAAAGGGTCAGAACTATGGAAAGAGGTACGTTTGAAGTGCCCAAAGAATTACGCCGAGTTCAGAAATCAGGCCGGCGTGTTCGTCTCCATGCATGAGGCACTAGAATCAAACTTGGGGGAAAACAAAGTAGACCCCAAGGAGAACAACAAGAAGCCTGGTGGAACAGGATATAGAGTCCCCAAGAACATGAAAGCATTTAACGAAGGGACGGAACTCAAAGAAAAGCTAAACCAGGTGTTAACAGTATCAGTTGACACTGTTTATGATAATGTAAAAGGCAAGGAGTTGCTCTCCCCTCCGCGAAGAATCCGTCAGGACACTGGCAAACTCAACCCCAACAAGTATTGTGCCTACCATCAAAGCGTGGGGCATTTTACAAGTGAGTGTAGAGATTTGCTCAAGCAACTCTGGCGATTTTATGAGGAGGGAAAGCTCTCCGAATTTGTTAACAGACAGCCCGGCAAGAGAGGCCGGGAGAGCAGCCCGGGGGAAGAAAGCGACGAACAGCCTCAACGGAATAATCGCCCCGGACGACCAGTTCCCGCTGCAGCTGCACGCCCATTGGAGGATATTTTCATGATGGAGCCTTCTGGCTCTGCCGGAGGTTGTTCTGATGGACGTCCACCAATGTCGAACAGAAAGAAAAAGGCAGAGTTACGAGCTATGGGCCAAGTTCAGGAAATGGGGATCAAACCAACCATCATGCAAACGGCAAAGTTGACCTTTACCGAAGAAGATTTGGAAGGAATCTCGACCCCACATAATGATGCGCTCGTAGTCTGTGTCAAAATTATGGGAACAAGAGTCCACAGACTTTTGGTGGACACCGGAGCCTATACCAACATCATATTCAAGAAGACGCTCGACCAACTGGAAGATTGTTCGGGCTACATTCAGAGTACAACTCATAGAATTGTAGGCTTCGGAAATACTGTAACCACTCCAGTAGGGGAAATTAGACTATCTGTACAACTTGTAACGGCCAATGAACCCGAAAAGAATATTACACGAATGGTTGATTTTTTGGTCGTAGACCAGGAATCAACTTACAACGGGTTTCTTGGTCGCCCCTTTTTAAATGAATTCAAAGCTGCATGTTCCACTTACCACTATTGTATAAAATTTCCAACAGCAAGTGGAACAGGCACAGTGAGAGGAGACCAAAGAAGAGCTCGGGAGTGTCTCCTACAATTAAAAGCAAAGTTTACTCAAGTTTCCATGATGGAGGCTATTACAAGCTATCCTGACGATGAGCCGTCAGTACTGGAGAACATGATGGACATGGACGACCACATGGACATTGACGAACAACACTTGGACGAGCAAGTGTTGGACGAGCAACTCACCACCACCATTGAGGAACTTCCAGCTGACGAACAAAGAAGTGGTGGTGACGAGCAACCTTCATCAAGCAACTTGGAGGGCCGGGTACTGGCTAACAACAATGGATCAGAGCCGACGAATGATCTAGATCCCCGCTTGGGGGCAGAGCCCATGGACATCGAAAATGATACAAATCTTGAGGGGCCAATACTTGATCCCCGTTGGAAAGGACAAAAACGACGAGCAACTCCAGTCGAAGAACTAGAGGCATTCAGAGTTAACCCTGACAACGAGGATCTTGAGCTTTACATAGGATCTGAGCTCCCTGAGCCATACAGATCCCGGGTGAAAGAATTCCTCCTCAAGAATCTAGATGTTTTTGCATGGTCTCATGCAGACATGGTGGGGATAGATCCAAAGCATGCTTGCCACAAGCTCAACATTAATCAAGCCAAGAGGCCATTCCATCAAAAATGAAGGAAGTACGGCCCGGACAAATATCAAGCGTTGAATGAAGAAGTTAAAAAGCTGTTAGACAACGATCTGATCCGTCAAGCACTTTGTCCACAATGGGTAGCAAACCCTGTGCTGGTGAGGAAGCCAAACGGAACCTGGAGGCTATGCATAGACTTTACAGATCTGAACGCAGCATGCCCGAAGGACAACTTTCCTCTCCCGTACATTGATCAATTGGTGGACAGCACTGCGGGTCACGAAATGCTAACATTCATGGATGCTTTTGCAGGGTATCATCAAATCCCAATGCATCTTGATGATCAAGAAAGCACAGCTTTTTACACTAACAAAAACTTGATGTGCTGGAAAAGAATGCCCTTCGGCCTCATCAATGCCGGGGCAACTTATCAAAGGCTGGTGAACAAGATGTTTGACCAATAAATTGGAGACACGGTGGAAGTCTATGTAGACGACATCGTGGTCAAAAGCCCCAAGAGAGGAGATCATCTCCAGCATTTGACCCAAGTGTTCGAGATTCTTCGGCATTATAACATGAAGCTAAATCCGAAGAAGAGCAGTTTTGGTGTCCATTCGGGGAAATTTTTGGGACATCTTGTTAGCCAGCGAGGAATTGAGGCCAACCCAGCAAAAGTTAAAGCCATTATGGATATACAACCTCCACGATCAGTAAAAGAGGTGCAGAGGCTCACAGGATGCCTAGCAGCTTTGAATCGGTTCATATCCAGATCGGGGGACAAGTGCCGTCCATTTTTTGAGGCCATAAAAAAAGAAAGCTTCTCATGGACTAACAACTGTCAAAGGGCCTTTGATCAACTCAAAGACTACCTGGGAGATGTTAAAATCCTATCAAAACCAGTCCCAGGAGAGAAGTTATTCTTATACTTAGCCGCATCAGAAGTTGCCATCAGCTCTGTTCTGGTGCGCGAAGATGGCAAATTCCACCAACCTATATACTACGTCAGCCAAGCCTTACATGAAGGAGAGATCAAATACTCCCCAACTGAGAAGCTGGCGTATGCCCTGGTCATGAGTGTGCGAAAGTTAAGACCATATTTTTTCGATCATCAAGTCGAAGTACTAACAACTTTCCCGCTCAGACAAATCCTCCATCGCCCTGACACTGCTGGACGTCTTCTAAAATGGTCACTAGAGATTAGCCAATTTGGGGTGACCTATGCTCCTCGAACAGCGATCAAAGGGCAAGCATTAGCCGACTTTATAGTCGAACTAACTTTCCCACCAGATCCGACGAGAGGACTAGATCACCCCTGGCATCTCTATGTTGATGGATCCTCGACAAATGTGGCGTCAGGTGCTGGAGTGGTACTAATTAGCCCTGAAAGACAAGTATTCACCTCGGCAATCAAATTCGGTTTTATGGCAACCAACAACGAAGCAGAGTATGAAGCTCTCATTGCTGGTCTTCACCTATCCCTTGCCGTAGGTGTTAGACGGTTACAAATCTTCGGAGACTCACAACTGATTGTGAACCAAGTCCGAGGTGAATACGAGGCAAGAGATGATCATATGATTGGTTATCAACAGATTGTTGCTCACCTTATGTCCATGTTAGATCAAGTCTTCATCGAACAAATCCCACGGACAAGCAACACTCAGGCAGATGCTCTGGCCCGACTAGCAACAAGTGAAGGGCCAGCAGAGTTGGCAGACATTATAATTACAAAGATGAAAGATCCATCAACGGTAAGCACTAATGTCAACCAATTTGACGATCAAACTGCCGATGAGGACGACTGGAGAGCAAATATAGTCAAATACTTGAGAAATGGGGAAAAACCAAACAACCCTTTTGAAGCTGCCAAGCTAGTGAAGCGAGCCGCCAGATATACTCTGGTGGGAGAACAACTTTACAAAAGGGGAATATCAGTCCCACTTCTCAAGTGTTTGCCTAGGGGGCAAGGACGAGCAGTCCTCGAAGAAATTCACGCCGGAGTATGTGGAAATCACACTGGGGGGCAAGCCTTGGCGTACAAAACCATCAGGTAAGGGTATTATTGGCCGACATTACGTCAGGATGCAATCAAGAAAGCAAAAACTTGCCATCAGTGTTAGATTTTTGCCCCGAATATTTATACCCCGGCCCAGGAGCTCGTGTCAGTTTACAGCCCATGGCCTTTTGCAAAATGGGGGATGGACATCATTGGTCCTTTCCCAGCTGGAGTCGGAAATGTTCGATTTGCTGTTGTGGCAGTCGATTATTACACTAAATGGGCAGAAACAGAGGCCATGGTGAACATCACGCAGCAGAAGATGATCAACTTTATTTGGAAGAACATTGTCTGTCGTTTCGGAGTTCTACAGGCAATTGTGACAGACAATGGTCCACGGTTTGATGGACAAGAGTTGAGAGAATTCTGTGCGAAGTGGGGGATCAAAAAGCATTACTCCACACCTTATCATCCCCAGTCAAACGGACAAGTTGAAGCTGTGAACAAGATAATCAAGCATACATTAAAAATAAGACTGGCGGAGAGCAAAAGTGGTTGGTCTATCGAACTCCCGGAAGTCTTGTGGGCATACAGAGTTTCTCCCAGGTCTAGCACCGGAGAAACACCCTTTGCTATGGCTTTCGGAACAGAAGCGGTAATACCTATTGAGTTAAGGACCAGTACGATTAGGACGACCAACTTTGATGAACAAGCAAATAATTTTGCTCTAAGTGCTGAAATGGATTTGCTTGAAGAAAAAAGACTCAATGCTGAGTTAAAAAATGCAACATACAAGCAAAGAGCGGAGCGTTATTATAATTCCCGTGTAAAAGTCCGGGAATTCAGAGTTGGAGAATTGGTTCTAAGAAAACTGCTCGCCCAACCTTCAGGAGTACTGGGACCAACTTGGGAGGGCCCATATCGTATAACGGAAAAATTCGTAAATGGCGTATACGATCTCGAAGATATGGAGGGCAAGCCGGCCTCATACTCCTGGAATGCCGTACATCTCAAGAAGTACTATCAATAAATGGGCGAACAATTATCTTGGGGGCAAGTATGGCGAATGAAGTGAATCAAGCAAATGGAATGGATCAAGGATCAAAAACTTGCATAATTTTTTGAAAATTTGGCTAAGTATAGATTAAAAAGTTGCTCGCCACATTGTATAGTCTGGTGCTGCGTCTTTTATTTCTGAATAGAGTTGCTCGGCAAAAATCTATAAGCGAGCAAATTTTTAGTTTGTGTTCAAAGTTGTTCGTCATATTGTATATGTTAGTGATGAACAGTCTTATAACACTTGTAATTTGTTCAAAATGTAAATACAGTAGTTGTTCGTCAGTAAAAGAAAAGTCCAAAGCTCGAGGTACCAGTCCATTTAAGGACCAAAGCCATTCAAAGGTTGTTCGTCTTTTAAGATGAGCAGAACCTAAGGCTAAACCCTATTCCATTAAAGGCAAAGTTCAAAAAGTGGACAAAGCCCAACACAATATGTTATAATTGCAAAAGCATTTCATGAAAATGTAAAGGCAATTAACATATAAGAAGATGAGCGAACAAAAGAAAGACATTCATTGAATTAAAGACTTTTTAGCCCAAAAGATAGTACAAGCTGAAAGTAGCCATTACAAGTACTACAAAAAAGGAACGAGCAACTATTACAAAAGAAGACAAAAAGTTAAGTCCTAAAACTACTGCTGCTCGGTAGGAGGAGGATCTTGAGGTTGCTCGGCAGAAGGGTCGACAATCATGTCTCGAGCAAGATCTTCGGCAGCTTTATCCTCCACCTCTTTAGCGTTCTGCTCGTCAGCTACGGCCACCTCTTCCTCTTGTTCGCCTTCATCAACTGGAAGAGGAGGATGAGTGATGGCAATACTGGGGTCAAGTTTGTCAAGTTTAACCCCAAGCACAGCCAAATCCGCTAACTGAATTTCAATATTGTTCGGCGGTGGATAGTTTTCTAGGAATTCATTTAAGTCCTTGCTCATTTCCTCCACCAGATCCTTGAAGTCATAAGCATCGGCCGTGCGGATGCTGTCCGCATAGGCACAGATATAGCCCAGGTTGGAGATAGGCCCACTCCGAGCTTGGAATTCTTGCTCGGCCTGCTCCCGAGTAAGCATCTCAGTCATTTGCTCCTTCAAGCGAGCAAGTTCCGTTTCAGCCTCTCCCCTGGCTTTCCTTTCCTCCTCCAACACAGTAATAGAGGAGTGTAGCTCGGCCTTTGCATCCTTAAGCTCGCCAGAGACAATCTGATAGTCCTCGATGCGCTTCTGCTCCATGTCATTGGCCAACTTTAGTTGATCCTTTAAACGAGCAATCTGGCCATTGAAGTTGTTCGCCAGTTTCTCTTTTTCCTCAGTAAGCTGGCGAACAGAAGCAGCATGATGACGAGCAGTCTCCTCTAGCTCTGCTACTTGAGCCATTCCCCTTTGAGCTGAGACAAGGGAGTTTGCGGCTTGGACCATTGATAAGTGAAAATTATCAATGGGGCCCTGGGCGAGGACGGCTTTGTTCAGCGGCCGTGACCAAGCGCGAGCAACAATCTCAGCTGCCCGACGAACATGTTCATCCGGAATGTCACGGAAGCTCGCCGGGGTCTTTGAACAGGCTAACTGGTGAACCAGGTTTGCTCGCCCTGGGTAATCGCTGGGCCGATATCTGCGAACAAAGAGAAGGTCAACACTTGAAAATTTTGGCTAATAAAAAACTTGTTCGGCAGGAGAGTAAGAACTTACTCAGAGAATTTTCGCTCATCCCGGCCTAGGTAGGTAATGTCCTCTGGGCTTCTGGGGGAGCCTGTGTCTTTGCTCGCCTTGCCGGACTTCTCCGTAAGCTCAACGGATGAGCGGCGTACAACCTCACCTTCAGGGCGAGCATGGCTCGAACCCACCTTCTCCTTCCCCTTGTCGGGAACGCCATGGGACACTGGAGTCCCGTCTGCTTTCTTTAAACGTTTCCCCCCACGAGGAGGGAAAATGGGAGGGGAACGGATTTGAACGGGGGGGGGGGGGGGGCAGCCTGTCTGGGAACTCTAGCCCCCTCAGGCTTGTTCGTCATTGCAAGCACGTGGGATGGGGGGTCACCTTTCCTCTTCTTCCCTCTTGGTGGCGCCATTTCGAGAACCTTTTGCTCAAGAAGGGCGTATGCGGGAGGAACGACAACTGTCACTTGCTCGGCTAAAAAAAAAAAAAAAGAGTTAGACGAGCAAGTTAGGAAATTCAGTGACGAACAAGGCTAAAACCCAAAATTTGGAAATTCATACCTGGGGGCACCTCGACCTGGGCCTCCAAGTGGTGTGGGTATGTCAAAAGGCGAGCAGCTCTTTGACACCTTGTTCGGCAAAGGTAGTCAATAGTCCTATCTTCCTTGTTGCGGAGGCCCACCAAGCACGAGGTAAACAGAAACTCGAAGCTCAACTCCTCCTCTTTCGAATCCCACTTGGGTAGACGAGGACCTGCGAACAAACAAGAAAAGTTAAATTAGAACAACTTAGCCCAAAGGCGAGCAAGAAATGGACTTACGTTTCAGTTTTCCATAGGCTGCTGGAGAATTTATTCGTCCAGGGCCGCCGTGTGGACCAGAAGATGCTCGCCAATCACCCCCAATCCAGAAAAAGTGTTGCTTCCAGTCACGAATCTTGTTCGGCACCTCTTCCACCATTTTCAACCCAGTTCTGGCCTTGAGATAGTGATAGCCTTCTTCTCCTATGGGGCAGTTTGTAATTGTCATCAAGTAGTTGATTTCTTCCGCAGTGATCCGATCAACATACCCCTCCAAGGCGAACAAGCACATGAAGCCTAGAAGGTTCATCCACCCAATTGGAGTAATTTGGGTGATGGCCAAGTTGGTCGCCTCCAGGAATCGACCAACAACGGGTGGAAGAGGCAGCTTTAGTCCGGCAATCAAGGTGTGAATGTTGATCGCCGTGCATCCTGGAGGTGGGCGATCAGCTCTTTCCTTTCTCCGAGGGGCCCATATGTGAATATCATATGGGATCTTGTATTCCTCCCGGATAGAGTCCAGTTCATCTTCGCGAACAACACTTTTTATCTTGCTCGCCTGGTACCCAGTTTTCACCTTATCCATTATTTGTCTCTGGGGACGGGGAAAGTTGTTCGCATACCTTTCAGCATACGCTCGCCATTCAAATAGTCGAGCAACCCCAGCTGGGATCTCGTTTTCCCGCATCTTTGGGGATGGAAAATTGATACCCTCCAGGAACTCGCGAGTGAGTTCGTTAAATTCTAGATCTTCAGAGTCAGCGGAGGACGAAGAGTTATCGTTCAAATTGTTGTTCGCCGTAACTAGCAGTTCTCTCCCAGAAGTGCCCGCACCGGTGTCCTCCACGGAGCGAACAACTGAGTCCACGTGAGCGTTCGACGCTGAGGAAACCTCAACTGGTTCTAGATCGCGAGCAACAATGGGAAAAAGGGGATCTAAGGTCTCCTCGGTTTTATTGCTTGAATGTGAAGACATAGGAGGGAGTGAAAAATCCAGACGGCGGTGGAGAGAGTGTTGCAGACGGCGGCGCTTCCCCGGAGAAGACGGTTGTTGATAGGCGAACATCATCTAAATATGGAGCGAACAATTATTGAAGTCTAAACAAAGAAAATCACGATTCGGGTGCATTAACCAATCTGGGAGGTGTATGAAGTGACGAACAACTCCCCCGACGAACAATTAATGGGCGAACAGGTATTAAGACCCGAGACCAAGAATGAGCCAACTGTGAAGTCATCAATGACGAACAACTTGGTCAAACTATGATACAACAAACAGCCAAGGAGGTGTGTACAGGTGAACAAAGGATAAAGATCCCAAAGCCAAGCTGAACAAAGCCATAAGGCGAGCAACTTCCAAAGTACAACCTCAAGAGGCGAACAACTTTCAGTTGTAGAATCAACAAGATCAATCAAGCCGACCTAGGCGAACAATAATGAGTCCGAGATAAGACCAAAGAAGACCTTGTAACTAAGATTCAGCTTAGATAAGATCAAAGGGACACATGTCAAGCATACAGGCTAGGGAGACCAAGAGTCTTGGACACCTCATGCTTGCTAGTCTCTATAAATAGTTGTTCTCCAGCTGTGAAATACAAGTTCAAATTCATAAACACTCCCAAAACACACACAAACACACCCAAACTTACACATACACGAAATAATTTCGATCTTCATATTACCCGAATTCGATAATCCAAACCCCGATTTACCATTTACGGTGGTAATCAATCACACGTTATTAATTGGTGACGTAAAAACAGATTAAAACAGCCACTAATCCTTACGATTAGATTCGTTCACCTACAATTTGGCGCTAGAAGGAGGGTTCGAACCTCCGGTTTAGTGTGATTACTCAAGAACTTCAAGTTGAAAACTTGAAGATTCATAAGAAATCTCAAGAAATATTTGAAGATACAAACAAAAGTGTTCTTGGTGTTCTTGGTGTTCTTCAATTTATAAATTAAGAAGTAATTTAAATTGAAATGCCTCAATCTAAAGAGACCCAAGGATCACGTTTGTCAAAAAGAGCATCTCAGACCCGGGCCACGTCGGCCGACCACCAGGACCGTGACCCGAGACATGCGAACAGGTCGCAACATACAGCCATAACACATAACCTCCCCCCTGAGATGGAGGCTTTGGCGAACAACCCCAACGAGTTGGCCAAAACCATAGCTGCTCTCCAGGCCCTCCAGAGGCAACAAGAGCAGGTTAGACCAACACAAGCAAGGCCAAGGGACAAGTCCCTAGAAGTTGTTAGACCCAGGACTACTAGGGGCGAACAGCGAGAGGTTGATAGTGCCCAAGTCAGACGGAATAAGGGAAAGGCCAAGGTGGTCGACCAAAGAGAAGTATAGGCTGAGTCTGGTCGCGGACGAACAACTATGTCTAGCCATGGAACAACACGTTCCAGTACCCAAGACAGGCTTAGCCAACCCCAACGGGAAGCTGCTCGCCGGGGAGCAGAAGATGGGCGAGCAACTTTTGAACAGCCTCGCCCATCAGTCCATGAAAGACTCTCCCAGTCAGCCTTCAGGCGCCTAGGGCCAAATGCGGCGAACAACATTAGGAGGCAAGCCCAGGAAGTGCCCACTCCAAGCGAGGGACTGCGACGAGCAGAAAGGTTAATGCCTTTGCTCGCCGAACAGCCTCCAAGTCAGGGGGCACCTCTTGATGAATTATCAAGCCTAAGGAGGGCTGTGGAGAACATGCAGGGGCAACTAGACCAACAGAGGGGGATGGGAACGACCAGCATGCCATCCTCACCTTTGGCAGCTCACATTTTGAAGGCCCCGATACAGAAAAAGATTCAATTTCCGGCTAGCATTCAATATGAAGGCATCGCCGACCCCCGGGTCCACTTAACGAAGTATACGGACTACATGGTCTCCGTGGGGGCCAGCGATGCCACCCAGTGCCGGAATTTTCCGTTAACATTGGGCGATCGGGTTCACAAGTAGTTTTCATCAATGCCGCCGTCATCAATCCACTCGTTCGTCCAACTAAGTCGAGAATTTCTTTCTCACTTTTCAACGGCGGGGTCGTATCTTTCCCAAAAACACCGGCTGTCAGATTTGAGGCAAAATGATGATGAAACTGACCGGGCGTTTATGGAAAGATTCGATAAAGTTTTGCTAGAAGGAGAACCGGTGAGCGAAGATACAAAGATCGTCGCTGTGATGGCCGGGTTGAAAAAAGGGTCGAAGTTATGGAAGGAGGTACGTCTGAAGTGCCCAAAGACTTATGCCGAGTTCAGAAACCAAGCTGGCATTTTCGTTTCCATGCACGAGGCCCTACAAACAAATTTAGGGGAGAACAAAGCTGATCCTAAGGAGAATAACAAAAAGCCCATCGGGACAAGCTACAGGGTCCCGAAAAACATGAAAGCATTCACTGAAGGATCAGATTTGAAGGAAAAATTGAACCAAGTATTGACAGTATCAGTTGATACTGTGTATGAGAGCGTAAAGGAGAAAGAGTTGCTTACCCCACCACGTAAAATCCGCCAGGATACTGGCAAACTCAACCCAAACAAGTATTGTGCCTACCATCAAAGTGTGGGGCATTTTACAAGTGAGTGTAGAGATTTGCTTAAGCAACTCTGGCGATTTTATGAGGAGGGAAAGCTCTCCGATTTCGTTAAAAGGCAACCTGGGAAAAGAGCTCGGGAGAACAACTCAGAAGACGAAGAGGATGGTCAACCTCAGAGAAATAATAAACCCGGGCGACCAGTTCCCAGTATGCCAGCTCAACCTTTAGAAGATCTGTTCATGATGGAACCCGCAGGTCCCGCGGGAGGGTATTTTGATGGACAACCACCCGACTCTAATCGGAAGAGGAAAGCGGAGCTACGAGCGATTGGCCAAGTACAAGAAATGGGAGTTAAGCCGTCTATCATGCAAACGGCAGAATTAACTTTCACCGAAAAAGACCTTGAAGGCGTCTTAACTCCGCACAATGATTCACTCGTAATCTGCGCCAAGATTATGGGGACCAGAGTCCACAGACTGTTGGTGGACACCGGAGCCTACACCAACATCTTATTCAAGAAGACCCTCGATAATCTGGGAGATTATTCGGGTTATGTTCGGAATACAACACATAGAATCATAGGCTTCGGGAATGCTGTGACAACACCGTTGGGAATTGTAACATTAGCAGTACAACTTGTAACGGCTAATGAACCCGAAAGAAATATAACAAGAATGGTAGATTTCTTGGTTGTAGACCAGGAGTCGACCTATAACGGGTTTCTTGGCCGACCTTTTCTCAATGAATTCAAAGCTGCATGTTCCACTTACCACTATTGTTTGAAATTTCCAACAGCTAGTGGAGCAGGCACAATTAAAGGAGACCAACGGAGAGCACGAGAATGCATTCAACAGCTACGAGCAAAATTTGTACAAATATCCATGATGGAAGCAACAAGTTATCCCATCAACGAACCATCAATACTGAACAATATGATGGACATGGACGACCACATGGATACGGACGCACAACACTTGGACGAGCAAGTGTTGGACGAGCAACTCGTTACCACCCGCGAGGAACCTCCATCTGACGAACAACAAAGGGGTGATGACGAACAACCCTCAGTGGGGGACTTGGAGGGCCAAGTACAAACGAACAACAATGGGACGGAGCCAACTGATGATCTAGAACCCCGCCTGGGGGCAGAGCCCATGGACATCAAAAATGATTTCAACCCTGAGGAACCCATACTTGATCCCCGTTGGAAGGGACAAAAACAACGAGCGACTCCAGTCGAAGAGCTGGAGGCGTTCAAAGTTAATCCCGACAACGAAGATCTTGAATTATTCATAGGATCTGAGCTCCCAGGGCCTTACAGATCCCGAATGAAAGAGTTCCTCACCAAGAATCTAGATGTCTTTGCTTGGTCTCACGCAGATATGGTGGGGATAGACCCGAAACATGCTTGCCACAAGCTGAACATAAATCAAGCAAGAAAGCCCGTCCATCAAAAACGAAAGAAGTACGACCCAGACAAATACCAAGCGTTGAATGAAGAAGTTAAAAAGCTGTTAGACAACGATCTGATCCGTCAAGCACTTTGTCCACAATGGGTAGCAAACCCTGTGCTGGTGAGGAAATCAAACGGAACCTGGAGGCTATGCATAGACTTTACAGATCTGAATGCAGCATGCCCGAAGGACAACTTTCCACTCCCGCACATCGATCAATTGGTGGACAGCACTGCGGGTCACGAAATGCTAACATTCATGGATGCTTTTGCAGGATATCATCAAATCCCAATGCATCCTGATGATCAAGAAAGCACAGCTTTTTACACTAACAAAAACTTGCTGTGCTGGAAGAGAATGCCCTTCGGCCTCATCAATGCCGGAGCAACATATCAAAGGCTGGTGAACAAGATGTTTGACCAACAAATCGGAGACACGGTGGAAGTCTATGTAGACGATATCGTAGTCAAAAGTCCCAAGAAGGAAGACCATCTTCAACATCTGACTCAAGTGTTCGAAATTCTTCGACACTATAACATGAAGTTGAATCCAAAGAAGAGCAGCTTTGGAGTTCACTCGGGGAAATTCTTGGGCCATCTTGTTAGCCAGCGAGGGATTGAGGCCAACCCTTCAAAAGTTAAAGCCATCATGGATATGCAACCACCACGTTCGGTGAAAGAAGTGCAAAGACTCACCGGGTGCCTAGCAGCATTGAACCGGTTCATATCCAGGTCGGGGGACAAGTGCCGTCCATTCTTCGAGGCCGTCAAAAAAGGAAAGTTTGCATGGACTAACAACTGCCAAGCGGCCTTCGATCAACTTAAAGACTACCTGGGAGATGTCAAAATCCTATCAAAACCAATCCCAGGAGAAAAGCTCTTTCTATACTTAGCCGCATCAGAAGTTGCCATCAGCTCCGTTTTGGTGCGCGAAGACGGCAAATTTCACCAACCTATATATTACGTCAGCCAGGCTTTACACGAAGCAGAGATCAAATATGCTCCAACCGAAAAGCTGGCGTATGCTTTGGTTATGAGCGTGAGAAAGTTACGACCATACTTCTTTGACCATCAAGTCGAAGTTCTAACAACTTTCCCGCTCAGGCAAATTCTCCATCGCCCCGATACTGCAGGTCGTCTCTTAAGATGGTCACTGGAGATTAGCCAATTTGGGGTGACCTATGCTCCTCGAACAGCGATCAAAGGGCAAGCATTAGCCGACTTTATAGTCGAACTAACTTTTCCACCAGATCCGACGAGAGGACTTGATCATCCTTGGCATCTCTATGTGGACGGATCATCAACCAATATAGCCTCGGGGGCAGGAGTAGTTTTAATCAGCCCAGATAGACAAGTATTCACCTCGGCAATCAGATTTGGTTTCATGGCAACCAACAACGAAGCTGAGTATGAAGCTCTTATTGCTGGTCTCCACCTATCTCTCGCAGTTGGTGTCAGACGCTTGCAAATATTTGGCGATTCACAATTGATCGTGAACCAAGTCCGAGGTGAATACGAAGCAAAAGATGATCACATGATCGAGTATCAACGGATTGTTGCTCACCTAATATCCATGTTGCAGCAAGTTTTCATACAACAAATTCCAAGGACGAGCAACACTCAAGCAGATGCGCTTGCTCGACTAGCAACAAGTGAAGGACCCGTAGAGTTGGCAGATATTATAGTTACAAAGATGAAAGATCCATCAAAAGTAAGCTATAATGTCAACCAACTCGACGATCAAACCAGTGAAGAAGACTGGAGAACAAGTATAGTCAAATACTTGAAAAGTGGGGAAAAACCGAACAATCCTTTTGAAGCTGTCAAGCTAGTAAAGCGAGCCGCCAGATATACTCTGGTAGACGAGCAACTCTTCAAAAGGGGAATATCAGTCCCACTTCTCAAGTGTTTGCCTAGGGGGCAAGGGCAAGCAGTACTCGAAGAAATTCACGCCGGAGTATGTGGAAATCACACTGGGGGGCAAGCCTTGGCGTACAAAACCATCGGGCAAGGGTATTATTGGCCGACATTACGTCAGGATGCGATCAAGAAAGCAAAAACTTGCCATCAGTGTCAGATTTTTGCCCCAAATATTCATACCCCGGCCCAGGAGCTCGTGTCAGTATACAGCCCATGGCCTTTTACAAAATGGGGGATGGACATCATTGGTCCTTTCCCGGCTGGAGTAGGAAATGTTCGATTTGCCGTTGTAGCAGTCGATTATTACACTAAATGGGCAGAAGCAGAGGCCATGGTGAACATCACGCAACAGAAGATGATCAACTTTATTTGGAAGAACATTGTCTGCCGTTTCGGAGTTCCACAGGCAATTGTGACAGACAATGGTCCACAGTTTGATGGACAAGAGTTGAGAGAATTCTGTGCAAAGTGGGGGATCAAAAAACATTACTCCACACCTTATCATCCCCAGTCAAACGGACAAGTTGAAGCTGTGAATAAGATAATCGAGCATACATTAAAAATAAGACTGGCAGAGAGCAAAAGTGGTTGGTCTATCGAACTCCCGGAAGTCTTGTGGGCATACAGAGTTTCTCCCAGGTCTAGCACCGGAGAAACACCCTTTGCTATGGCTTTCGGAACAGAAGCAGTAATACCTATTGAGTTAAGGACCAGTACGATTAGGACGGCCAACTTTGATGAACAAGCAAATAATTCTGCTCTAAGTGCTGAAATGGATTTGCTCGAAGAAAAAAGACTCAATGCTGAGTTAAAAAATGCAACATACAAGCAACGAGCGGAGCGTTATTATAATTCCCGTGTAAAAGTTCGGGAATTCAGAGTTGGAGATTTGGTTCTAAGAAAACTGCTCGCCAAATCTTCAGGAGTACTGGGACCAGCTTGGGAGGGCCCATATCGTATAACGGAAAAATTCGTAAATGGCGTATACGATCTCGAAGATATGGAAGGCAAGCCGGCCTCATACTCCTGGAATGCCGTACATCTCAAAAAGTACTATCAGTAAATGGGCGAACAATTATCTTGGGGGCAAGTATGGCGAATGCAAGTGAATCAAGCAAATGGAATGGATCAATGGATTGGAATGGATCAATGGATCAAAAACTTGCATAATTTTTTGAAAATTTGGTTAAGTATAGATTAAAAAGTTGCTCGCCACATTTGTATAGTCTGGTGCTGCGTCTTTTAATTTTGAATAGAGTTGCTCGGCAAAAATCTATAAGCGAGCAAGTTTTTAGTTTATGTTCAAAGTTGTTCGTCATATTGTATATGTAAGTGATGAACAGTCTTATAACACTTGTAATTTGTTCAAAATGTAAATACAGTAGTTGTTCGTCAGCAAAGGAAAAAGTCCAAAAGCTCGAGGTACAAGTCCATTCAAAGGTTGTTCGTTTTACAAATGAACAGAACCTAAGGACCAAAGCCACTTAAAGGTTGTTCGTTTTTTTTAAAAATGAACAGAACCTAAGGCTGAACCCTGATTCCACTAAAGGCAAGTTCAATTCGAACAAAAGCCCAACATTATATGTTATAATTGTAAAGGCATTGACAGAAATGTAAAGGCAATTAACATATATAAGAAAATGAGCGAACATGAGAAAGACGTTCCATTAATCAAAGGCATTAAGCCTAAAAAATAGTACAAGCTGGAAGCAGCCATTACAAGTACTACAAAAAGGAGCGAACAACTATTACAAAGAAAAAAAAAATTAAGTCTAAAGCCTATTGTTGCTCGGCGGGTGGAGGATCTTGAGCCTGCTCAACAGGGGGTTCAACAATCATTTCACGGGCCAGATCTTCAGCAGCTTTATCCTCGGCCTCTTTTGCATTCTGCTCGTTAGCCGCGGCCACCCCTTCCTCTTCTTCGCCTTCATCAACTGGAAGAGGAGGATGAGTAATGGAAATACTAGGGTCGAGTTTGTCAAGTTGAACCCCTAGTACTGCCAAATCCGCCAGCTGAATCTCGATATTGTTCGGCGGAGGATAGTTCTCCAGAAATTCATTCAGATCCTTGCTCATCTCTTCAACTAAATCCTTGAAGTCATAAGCATCCGCCGTGCGAATGCTGTCCGCATAGGCGCATATATAACCCAAGTTTGAGATGGGCCCACTCCGAGCTTGAAATTCTTGCTCGGCTTCTTCCCTTGAGAGCATCTCAGACATTTGCTTCTTTAGCCGAGCAACTTCTTCTTCTGCTCCTTCTCTCCTCTTCCTCTCTTCATCCAGCGCAGTCTTAGAGGAGAGCAGCTCGGCCTTTGTATCCTTAAGCTCGCCGGAGACAAGCTGATAGTCCTCAATGCGCTTCTTCTCCAGGTCATTAGCCAACTTCAATTGATCCTTTAGGCGAGCAATCTGGCCATTAAAGTTGTTCGCCATTTTATCTTTTTCCTCAGTAAGCTGGCGAATGGAGGCGGCATGATGACGAGCAGTCTCCTCTAGCTCGGCTACTTGTGCCATTCCCCTTTGAGCTGAGACAAGGGAGTTTGCAGCTTGGACCATTGATAAGTGAAAATTATCAATGGGGCCCTGGGCGAGGACCGCTTTGTTCAACGGCCGTGACCAGGCACGAGCAACAATTTCAGTTGCTCGGCGAACATGGTCGTCCGTAATATCACGGAAGCTCATCGGCGTCCTAGAGCAGGCAAACTGGTGAATCAGATCTGCTCGCCCTGGATAATCGTTGGGCCGGTATCTGCGAACAAAAAGAAGGTCAACACTTGAAAGATTTGGCAAATAAAAAACTTGTTCGGCAAGAAAGTAAAAACTTACTCAGAAAATTTTCGCTCATCCCGGCCTAAGTATGTGGTGTCCTCGGGGCCTCTGGGGGAACCTATATCTTTGCTCGTCTTGCCGGACCTCTCCGTGAGCTCGACAGACGTACGGCGAACAACGTCCCCTTCTGGGCGAGCATGGCTCGAACCCACCTTCTCCTTCCCCTTGCCAGGGACATCATGGGACAAGGAAGTCCCGTCGGCTTTCTTTAAACGTTTCCCCCCATGGGGGGGAGAGGTAGAAGGAGAACGGATTTGAATGGGGGGAGCAGCCTGCCTTGGAACCTTAGCCCCCTCGGGCTTGTTCGTCATCGCGAGCACCTTTTGTGGAGGGTCCCCTCTCCTTTTCTTCCCTCAAGGCGGCGCCATTTCGAGAACCCTTTGCTCTAGGAGGGTGTATGAGGGAGGAATGGCAACTGCAACTTGTTCGGCTAAAAAAAAAAAGAGAAGTTAGAATTAGACGAGCAAGTTAAACAAGTTAACGACGAACAAGACTTGAGCAAGGAGTTAGAAATTTTCATACCTGGGGGCACCTCAGCTTGAGCCTCCAGGTGGTGTGGGTAAGTCAAAAGGCGAGCAGCTTTTTGACACCTTGTTCGGCAGAGATAGTCAATGGTTCTATCTGCTTTATTGCGAAGGCCAACCAAGCACGAAGTAAATAGGAACTCCGAGCTCAACTCCTCCTCTTTCGAATTCCACTTGGGTAGACGAGGGCCTGCGAACAAACAAGAAAAGTTAAATTAGAACTACTTAGCCCAAAGGCGAGCAAGAAACAAACTTACGTTTCAGTTTTCCATAGGCTGCTGGAGAATTTATTCGTCCAGGGCCGCCGTGTGGACCAGAAGATGCTCGCCAATCACCCCCAATCCAGAAGAAGTGTTGCTTCCAGTCACGAATCTTGTTCGGCACTTCTTCTACCATTTTCAACCCAGTCCTGGCCTTGAGATAATGATAGCCTTCTTCTCCCAAGGGGCAGCTTGTAATTGTCATCAAATAATTGATCTCTTCCGCAGTGATCCGATCAACATAACCCTCCAGGGCGAACAAACACATGGAGCCCAAAAGGTTCATCCACCCAATTGGAGTAATTTGGGTGATGGCCAAGTTGGTCGCCTCCAGGAATCGACCAACAACGGGTGGAAGAGGCAACTTTAGCCCGGCAATTAAGGTGTGAAGGTTGATCGCCGTACATCCTGGGGGTGGGCGATCAGCTCTTTCCTTTCTCTGAGGGGCCCACAGGTGAATATCGTATGGGATTTTGTAGTCCTTCCGGATAGAGTCCAGTTCATCTTCGCGAACAACGCTTTTTATCTTGCTCGCCTGGTACTCAGTTTTCACCTTATCCATTATTTCTCTCTGAGGACGGGGAAAGCTGTTCGCATACCTTTCAGCATATGCTCGCCATTCAAATAGTCGAGCAACCCCAGCTGGGATCTCATTTTCCCGCATCCTTGGGGATGGGAAGTTAATACTCTCCAGGAACTCGCAAGTGAGTTCGTTAAGGTCTGGATCTCTAGTTTCGGCAGAAGACGAAGAGCTTACGTCCAAATTGTTGTTCGCCGCAACTATTAATTCTCTCCCAGATGGGCCCGCACCGGTGTCCTCCACAGAGCGAACAACAGAGTCCACGTGAACGTTCGATGCTGAAGAAACTTCAACTGGCTCTAGATCGCGAGCAACAATGGGAAAAAGGGGATCTAGGGTCTCCTCAGTTTTATTGCTCGATTGCGAAGACATAGAAGAGGAAGAAAAATCCAAACGGTGGTAGAAAGAGTTGCAGACGGCGGCGCTATCCCGGAGAAGACGGTGGAGCTCGAACCCACACGGCGGCGATGGCGTTTTCGAGAGAAAAAGTAAAGAAGAAGATAGGAGAAGAAGAGTAACTACCTGGGAGTTGAAATTTGAGGCCAAATACTGTGGAACGGACGCCGGAAAGCTCGAAATCGCCGGAGGAAGGAAGAATTCGCCGGAGCACTGTATCAAGAGGGGGAAAAGTGGGAAAATTTTCAGTTTCCCCACTACTTATACCCCAAGCAAAAACGGGGTCCCAGGCGTAATTTCCCAAAAGCCCCGGGGATAAAATTGAAAGAAAACGGGGTTAATTCCTAGCTAAACCACAAATTGAAGGGCCTATAAACAATTATAGGAGCGCGTGGCCTCGGGGTTGCTCGCGCGTGAACGGCGCGCAATCATTGCGCTGGCGTCATCTTCGTGATCTCCCCAAACCATGGGAAGACGAAACGGTTATTCCAATGTTGCTCGCCACAAAGATGCTGTTCGTCCAAATCTTGGCCAAGACGATATCCTAACTACAGTTGCTCGCCACAAAGTTGCTCGTCTGATGCAACATCTAGTCAGGATAGGGGGCAATTGTTGATAGGCGAACATCATCTAAATATGGAGCGAACAATTATTGAAGTCTAAACAAAGAAAATCACGATTCGGGTGCATTAACCAATCTGGGAGGTGTATGAAGTGACGAACAACTCCCCCGACGAACAATAAATGGGCGAACAGGTATTAAGACCCGAGACCAAGAATGAGCCAACTGTGAAGTCATCAATGACGAACAACTTGGTCAAACTATGATACAACAAACAGCCAAGGAGGTGTGTACAAGTGAACAAAGGATAAAGATCCCAAAGCCAAGCTGAACAAAGCCATAAGGCGAGCAACTTCCAAAGTACAACCTCAAGAGGCGAACAACTTTCAGTTGTAGAATCAACAAGATCAATCAAGCCGACCTAGGCGAACAACAATGAGTCCGAGATAAGACCAAAGAAGACCTTGTAACTAAGATTCAGCTTAGATAAGATCAAAGGGACACATGTCAAGCATACAGGCTAGGGAGACCAAGAGTCTTGGACACCTCATGCTTGCTAGTCTCTATAAATAGTTGTTCTCCAGCTGTGAAATACAAGTTCAAATTCATAAACACTCCCAAAACACACACAAACACACCCAAACTTACACATACACGAAATAATTTCGATCTTCATATTACCCGAATTCGATAATCCAAACCCCGATTTACCATTTACAGTGGTAATCAATCACACGTTATTAATTGGTGATGTAAAAACGGATTAAAACAACCACTAATCCTTACGATTAGATTCGTTCACCAACAACGGTGGCGCTCGGATCCACACGGCGGCGAAAGAAATTTTGGGACAAAAAGTAGAGAAAAATAAAGAGAAAAAAGAGTAACTACCTGGGAATTGAAATTTGGAACTAAATGCTGGAAGGCGGACGTCGGGAAGCTTGGAATCGCCGGAGAAAAATGGAAATCGCCGGAGCACTGTAGCAGGAGGGGGAAAAGTGGGAAAATTTTCAGTTTCCCCACTATTTATACCCCCAAACAAAAGCGGGGTCCAAGGCATAATTTTCTGATAACTCAGGGACTCAATTGAGAGGAGACGGGGTCAATTCCGAGCTAAACTAAAAGTTGAAGGACCTATAAGCAATTATAGGGGCGCGTGGCTTCGGGGCTGCTCGCGCGTGAACGGCGCGCAATCATTGCGCTGGCGTCATCTTCGTGGTCTCCCCAGACCATGGGAAGACGAAACGGTCACCCCAATGTTACTCGTCACAAAGATGTTATTCGTCCAAGTCTTGACCAGAATAATATCCTAACTACAGTTGCTCGCCACAAAGTTGCTCGTTTAATGCAACATCTAGTCAGAATAGGGGGTAATTGTTGATAGGCGAACATCATCCAGCATGAAGCGAACAAGAGTTACAGGCTTAAACAAAGATAGTCAACATTGGGGTGCATCTACCAATCTGAGAGGTGTATAAAGTGACGAACAACTCCCCCGACGAACAACTAATGGGCGAACAGGTATTAGGACCCGAGACCAAGAATGAGCCAACTGTGAAGTCATCAGTGACGAACAACTTGGTCAAATTATGATACAACAAACAGCCATGGAGGTGTGTACAAGTGAACAAAGCCATAAGACGAACAACTTCCAAAGCACAACCTCAAGAGGCGAACAACTTTGAGTTGAATAATCAACAAGATCAATCAAGCCGACCTAGGCGAACAACAATGAGTCCGAGATAAGACCAAAGAAGACTTTGTAGCTAAGATTCAGCTTTGATAAGATCAAAGGGACACATGTCAAGCATGCAGGCTAGGGAGACCAAGAGTCTTAGACACCTCATGCTTGTTAGTCTCTATAAATAGTTGTTCTCCAGCTGTGAAATACAAGTTCAAAAAAGTTAAAATGCATAAACAATTCCAAAACACACACAAATACACCTAAAACGCCCACACATACGAAATCAGTTCAAATTCGACTACTGAATTTACTAATTCGATAAATTCACACCTCGATTTACCAATTACGGTGGTAATCAATCACACGTATTGATTGGTGACGTAACACAGATTTAAACAGCCATTAATCCATCCGATTAAATACGTTCATCAACAGTGATTACATGTATTTTCTTGCAAATTAGGACCTAATTGACGAAATTTGAATAGGCATAGGTCAAAATTGATAAAGAAAATAGATTATGGATCAAAATAGTAACTTTTTATGCATTTTTTGGCCAATTAGGACCTAATTGGCAAAATTTGAAGAGATATAAAACTAAATTGATAAAGCAAATAGAGGATTATCATAAATATATAATAGCAAAATAATTTCTGAAAATAGTTTTGGAGGGAGAGTTTAAGAGCCGTTGATCATATTTTCATCATTCGATCATGACCATCCAATTTGTTAATTAGTCTTCACATGTATTTAGCCCTTGATCTCCTTAATTTTAGGAACAGTTACATTTTTTTTTACCTATATATATTCTATTATCCTCATTCACTTTGATGCATTGTGTAGCTTAGAAAAATTCAGTGAAGTTTTTTTGGCTTCTTTGTAATCTTCAGAATTTTGTATTATTTATAAATTTCTTGTGTGTTTCTTATACACATTAACGTATCATAAACATGTAATATTTTTTTCCTATAAATTAGATGTTCCTCTTTATAAGTATGTAATCTTAGTTTTGTTATTTTATGCAAATTTAGAGAAATTCTACTTTGATTTGAAGATATTAAGAGGTGATTTGATCGAAGAAGCTTCTTCCATGATATCAAGACGATCATAAAAAAATTCTTTCCAATTATTTGAAGATTTGAAGATATTCGTCGATGATTTGAAGTGATGAAGCAATTATTTAATCGAAGAATAATCGTTTTTGATATGAAGACATTCATTAAAAAAAAATCATTTTGACGTATCTTCTATTTTTTAAACATTGATTCATATATATCTTTGTATACCAAGAGAATTTTGAGAATTATTTTATAGAATTATCTATGTAATGTATTGTATCAATATGAGTTAATTTTTTTTTTGTGATAATAGTAAAATATTATGCATCTTATATTTATTTGTGTTTGTCTCCCGAGGTTATATGGGTTTTTTTTTTTAGTGAAAGTCATTCTATAAATTCACAAGATTACCTGAGCAAGTTTGTAGATCATATTCATATTTAAACGTGTTCACCAATTCCGTTAAAAAAAATGTTTTCAGCAATTTTTCAAGATTTTAGGAACTATTTTTGAAATGTATATTCAGTGTTAATATTATATATATATATATATATATATATATATATATATATATATATATATCGTTTTACGGTTTCTATGTTTTGAACTGTCTCCCATAATTGTAGGATATAATTTTATTAAAATATTTTTTAAATATATATATTCAATAAAAGTTTCTCATATTGAATGAATATATGTAATTTCAAAGCATTATACCCTATTTTAAACGGTATAGTTATAAAACTTGGTCAACTTTAGTAAATTAATTTAAGAATATATGGAATGATTGTTTAACAATTCCTCTTGGGTTCATGAGTTATTTCGTAAAAATTAATTCAATTCATACAATATTTATCATTAAGGATGGAAATTATTATCATTAAGTGTTTTTAGCACTAGATTAGCGCATGAATTGACGCAACTTGCCTCTTTTATTGATTTCTTTAAATTTAAAATTAATGTTGTTCCTTTAATTCTGCAATATAAAAATATTGATTGATTTTGTCAATGTTTGAGTAATTTATGCTTGTATACTTAAAAAAAGTCATTTTAAGTCTCTTACTACAAAATAATTCAATTTGATTTGATTAATGATTTTTTTTAAATATTATTATTCTCTTAATTAATTAAATTTTAATTTAAAAAAATATTGTGATTAGAGCTTTAAAAGTTAGGTGAATTAGAAAATTAAAAAGTACATTTATAATAGACCAAGATAATTTCTTAGAAAAAAAAAGAATAGTTGAGGTTACTTGACTGGCCATTAATTCGGTTGAATTAGTTGATTTAATTAAAGAATAAAGAATGAACATACAACACATATATTGATATATTTTCTCTTAATGGAAAATTTGCACTTTTGATCCCAAAAGAATGGGTGCAAAACACTTTTGATACCTATATGCAAAAGTGGTTTTTTTTTTTTTTTTTGCAGTTTTAGTCACATCCCTTAAATTTTAGGACCAGAACTAAAAAAATATGGGGCTAAAAGTATCTAAAAAGGGACCATTTTGAAATGGACGCATTCTCTTGGGACAAAAGATGCAACTAACCCTTCTCTTAATTAAAATAACGGAAGAAATCTAAACCATCAAACAAATTTCATAGTTATCAAATTAACAATAGTTTTATGCTTATCAGAACATTTCATTCTCTAATGTTTCATATTGTAATCAATATTTTCAATTTTAATGTTATTTTTCATATTTTCAATATTTTTCATTCACCATAATTTAGTTTATTTAATGATACATTTACTATTTTAGCAAATCAAATTATGTCGATGTAGTATTATAAACTTTCACAATTTTCTTTTATTAACTTTAATCTCAAAACCCCTTATTTTAATCATCTTCATTAAGATGTGTCCCATTTGAATTGGATTTACGTAAACTGTCTTTTTAAATATCCATATTTAGTATACAAAGTGTAATTGTTTAATATATATAGTATCATTGTTTAAAAATACTTAACTTTATTTATTTTTCTTCTCAAAATCATCGAACAACGATATGTTGTATATTAAATAGTATTACTCTGTATTGTAAACATTTACAATTCATAAACTAAATAGTGATACTATAAAAGGAAAGTTTACGTGAAATTATATTCATATAATTTTTTTTGTTTTCTCTCATGGAATAGGGGATATTCATATACTTAAGAGTTTATAAATTGAATATTCATGGTATGATGATTTCAATCAAATTTAAGTGTTATAAGGTGTAAAAAATGATAAAATTATTTTTAAAAATTATAATGATATTGATGTCAGAGCAATAATTATTTTCATTGTTTTTGTACCAAGGTTAAGTACTTTATATTGAAATTTTTAATTAAGTTTCTTTTGTTGATTCTCTTATTTATATTGCTAAATTTTAATAGTGATATAAAATTTTGTTATTATATCTATGATCGCAATTTTATGTGGATGTTAAGGTTTATAAACTATACAATGTCGGGTTATTAAATTTTTAGTTTGCAAATAATTATTATTATCAGAGGTACTTAATTACTTTTGTTATATTTGTCTTAAATTATTTTATACTATTTAATATTGTTTATGTGTTTGATATCATTATTCATATAAAAGTGTTTTTCTTAAAGTTTAAAAATAACATTGACTTTAAATAAACAAGTTTTTTTCTTTGTTTTTTTTTATTAAAAATGAAAAAGATTAACAATTCTAAATCAAATCAAGTATGAAATTTTTTCTTATTAAACACTGTTATAGGGCATTACTTTGGTCCTTGGATTAGTCGATCCATGGACAGTATACCCAATTATAAAATATTATATAGTACATCTATTTACACTCACTATTTTACTAAAGTCACCCACCTTATTTATAATTGTACTAAATATGGCCATTTCAAAATTATAATTTTACCCATCGCATAATACTTACGCACAATCCCTAAAGAAATGGTCACCCATTCATTTTATTCTATTTCAATACAACCACTAAATACACCCACTCCCCCACCTCTTAAATTCATGGTGTTCAGGATTATAATAAAAAAAACCACATCCTTTGATTGAGCTGCAATTCAATATAATTTTTTTATTTCCGAACTGTAACAGATGATATTACTAACAAAATTAGTGTCTTTTGTCATGTTGGATGCCATATCGAATTAAATGTCTTAAAATATTCCATGTAAAAAGAAAAAAAATGAAAATTTGTGAATCATTTTTAAAATCTGTAAATTTAATTAAAATAAAAAAATTCAAACCCACCTGAATGAATCTTCTTGCCCAGGCCCAAATGTGAAAGATCTTCTTCCCAAGTTTCACTTTTTGAAATATGCCCTGATTTGAAGAATGATGTATAACCCTATATTGAAATACTCTTCAACACCTCTAACTCTACAAAGCAGTGATGCAAAAAATGGACTAGGCGCCGCCTAAGCGCTAAGAGGCCTCCTCCTGGCCCGATTTCTGCAAAATCGGTAAATCTAGGCATTTTCGGACCTAGGCGTACCTAGGTGGCTCTAGGCGGCCCTAGACGGGTTCTAAGAAGTCCTATTATGTAAAAGATAAAAAAAATTACCAAAAAAATAGAAATTTCTAGGCGCCGCTTAGGCTGCCAGAAAATACCCGATTATCGATTTCCGACTTTTGCAACCTTGCTACAAAGAGAAAGTGTGATCTACAACTCTGTTTTTATTATATCAAATTTGTTGTACGGAGTAGACATTAATGACTACTGTGGCAAAACGAAGCAGGAGAAGATGATTATGGAAGTGGTACTAGACGGAGAGACGACGAAGCACAAAAATTCCTGCCTTCATTGGATTTGGTGTCAAACCCAACTTGTATAACTCAATTTTGGGAATTCGCTGAATTCAATTTTGTGGTTTTTTTTATTTTTGGTATTTTTAGACTTCAGGTTATGCAGAACTCGAATTATAGTGAAGATGTGGGGGAGGGTGGGAGTGAGGCGGCGATAACAAGAAGGTGAGTGGGTTGCAGGGGACACTAGCGGGAGCTTGAAAGATGAAGATAAAATATCTTTATAATTTTATTCATTTTTGTTTTTAATTCATTTTTAAAAATATTAAGAATAAAAGATGTATAATATGATGTGGGAACTGAAGAAAAAATATTTAAATGTGCATATGCCAACATGACAAGAATTCACGTGCGAGACACGTTATTAGTTGTCGGTCGGAGGCAAAAACGTGTTTGGAATTGTAACTCGATCAATGGTGGAGATTTTTTTTAATAATTCAAAAACTCGCAATTATATTGATACTCGACCTAAACTTTGTGAATTAATATAAAATTAGCACTTGATTTTATTATTATGTAACTATATTAAAAATGAAAAAAAAAATTTATTGAAAATTAAATATTGAAAATATTATTTCTTTTACTCGCATTATTTATAGTTATTTGCTAAATATACCCATTTTAAAATTGTGTAATTTTCTTATTGAAACTGCAAATTTAATATGTTTTTCATCTTTTCTCAAACATACCAGTGCTGGGAAAATTTATTTTGAGGAAGAATTGAGTTTTACTATATTGAAATATTTAAGAACTGAAGATTTAGGTAAAAAATTTGTGTGAGACGTTCGCACAATAAGATAGTTCACAAACCAGTATAAATTAACACACATCCCTTCCAATGTGTTAATGCATCATGCACAACCTATGCTTCATTTCACCGTTAGGCCGTCTCACGTAAGATCTATAAAAGATTTATTCCCAAGTTATAATGGATCTCACTTAATTGGTGAAACAGGTTGTCACATGCTTCGCCTCAATAAAGCACGTATAATATAAATATGTTAAAAATGTTGGATTGCGTAGAGATGATAAAATTATTTAAAAAAATTATAATGTTATTCATGTTAGAGCAATAATAATTTTTGGTATTTGTGTACAAGATTGAGTATTTGATATTGACCTTATTAACTAAATTCATATTGTTGATATTTTTATTCGCACTACTAACTTTCAAAGAGGGTATAATATTTTGGTATTGTATTAGTTTTAGTTTATGCAGATATTAAGGTTTGGGTTCACTATCGGCTTACAGAGATTTGAGTTTGGTGATTTTATTAAATGTTTGTAGTACTTATTTATGTTATGTTTGTCTTAAATCATTTGTTATTTAATTTTATTTTTGTGTATACTTATGTAATTAATAAAAAATTGAGTACTGGAATCTTTTAAAATAATATTGACTATATTATGTAAATATTTTATAAATAAACGAAATCCAATTAAATATAAAAATGTATATAAATAAGTATATTATAGGGCGCAATTTTTATACCCTGAATTATTTGGTTCTTGGGTAGTATACCAATTCACCAAAAATGAATAGGGTAGACATGTCTACACTTTCTGTTTTACTAAGTACACCCAATTTATTTTATATTTTTTTCTTAAATATACTCACTTTAAGATATTAATTTTAGCCAACATATAATATTTGCACCTACATATCTAAAAAAATCTCACCCACCAATATCATTTAATTTCAGTACAACCTCCGAATATACCTAATCCCGTATCTGTAATCGAGTAAAATATGATTAACGTATTTGTACAAAAGTATCTATTGCATATTAAGATTTAATATTTGTTGTGAAATAAACCAAAATCAAAGAGCTTTATGTGGAGTGTAAAAATGTTGAATTTAAACGTTGTTTGACGAGATATATATTTCTTTGGGTTCATATTATTTTTAATTTCTTACCATATGTAATTTTAAATTTAATATGTTTTTCTTCCTTTTGTTTTAATAGCATATACTTGTGTTGATAATAAAACTTTTTTGATAAATAATTGGGTTTTATTATATGAAGTATGTCATAATTGAAAAGCTTACTGAAATGAAAATATTGTCATAATGGATTTAATCAATTGGGAATGAAAGTATTAGTTCAAGAACTGATTATGATTCTGATATAATAATCTCCGATGATATTCTGTCAAGTGATGGTAATGATATTGCAGCCATTGTAGATTATATTTATCCACATTTCAAATCTCGGATGTTTGATCATGAATTTTTGCAATACAGAGATATTCTTGCACTGACGCTTGATGTCTTTAGATGTATAAATAAATACATGGTTCGGTTTAATAAAAAAGTGTCCTGTAAGTAATTACTATTTGTAGGATTGGTTTAAATTTTGATGTTCTTGCTGATGTGCATACATCTGATTCTCTTAATACATTAAACTTTTTTTATGTGCCAAATCATGAATTTAATCTTAAAGTTGGAGCATCAGTCATACTGTTGAGAAATATAGACCATTCAAATGGATTGTGTAATAGAACCAGGTAAGTGCATAATTTGTGTGTGTATATATATATATATACATATTTTTGTAGTTTTTTGTATAGTAATTTTTTTATAAATTAAAATTTAATAATTTTTTTTAAATATAGAGTGATTGAGAGGAGAGTTCTTGCTGGTAGTAGTGTTGGTAAACTAACACTGATACCTAGATTGTCACTGACTCCTTCTGATCCGAGACTAGCATTCATTTTTAATAGTTTTCAATTATTATTTCTTAAGGTCAATCGTTTTCTATGTTGGAGTCTTTCTCAAGAATCCTTTATGTAGTCATGGTCATCTTTATGTTACAGTCTCGAGGATTACCAATCAAATTTGGTTGAAGATAATGTTGTGTCATAATGATTTTCATGGATGTAATACTTCAAAAAATGTAGTATGTCAAGAAGTTTTTAGAAATATTTTGTATTTTACAAACTCATAATTTTGTTTTTTTTTTCTTTATTTATATATTTAGATTTTTTTTTAAAAGAGCAAATATTGGAATTTAATTTTTAGGTAATCATTTTTTATTCATTTATCATATAACTTAGTTTGTACATGGTTGTTAATAAATTTCTGCTAATTTATTTTATAATTGTTTAGGTTTTATAAATTTATATATATATATATTAATGTGTTGTTTATAGTTATATAATATTTATATATGAGTATGTATAGAGTGAAATTGGTTAATACATGAATCATTGAAAGATATTAGTTGTTTTTATTCTTTAGTGAAAACAACTAAACCCTTCAATGAAAACAACTAATACTCTTTGTGAAAACAACTAATACTCTTTAGTGAAATGTTATAGCCTAAATGGTGTTTTGCGATATAAATTATACATATATATATATATATATATGTGTGTGTGTGTGTGTGTGTAACTTAAAGAATTATTTAATAAAAATTAGACATATATATATATATACATATATTGTTTAAATAACATTACGTAATTAACATTTTGGTTGGACAAATTATTTAAATTCTTATTTGATAAAATGTACTGTGATTTTTTTTTTTGCCGTTTTATAATACTCTCTCCATCCCAAAACTAACTTCATATTTTGGTTTGGCACGATTATTAAGAAAAATCTACTTTTATGTAATGTTACACCAATATGAGTGATGCTTTTACTTTTTAGTATACAATGTAGTTAAATATAAATATTTATGTTGAGTTTTGTTTTGCTCTTAAGGGTTTGAAGATATAGTTGAGACAAACCAAAATAGAAAGTGTGAAGATAAAGTTGGGACGTATCAAGTACAAATTAATAACCACTAAAACTAGAATGTTAACATAATAATATTCAGGTTATTCTCTAATATATTCTATATATTCTTAAATTTGACATGTAAAAATTGATTAACTGAATAATAATTGATTATTTGTTTGTTATATTATATGTAAATATTGTATATTCTTTTAAATTTTTAAATATTATACACATTTTCGATATTATTAATTATTTGGTTTTCAATAAATTAATTATCTTTTTTTTTTGTAGTTATTAAGTATATTGTTTTTAAAAAACTTAAAATTTACTGATTAATATAAATGCATTAACATTTGAATAAATAACACTGTTTTGTGTAGAAGTTTAAATATTTATCAATTGATGTAGTGTGCAATTAAAAATAAATGAATTATTTTTGTCTATTGATAAGTATATTGTCAGAAATATTGATTCGTGTATCTTTAGTTCATAATTTCATATATTTAACCACATCTTTTAAATTTTAAATTTTCATATATTTAAGTCATCTTAATATTTATTTTATATCTATATATTAGAATTGAAATGTTCACATTCACACTAATAGGTACTCCTTCCGATTCATTTTAGATTGTCCGTACTACCATTAAAGGAAGACTTTTTTTTTCACTTTCTCAATGTCTTTACCAAAATAGTAAAAAAGTACACGTATATTTTAACTTTATACCTTAAATAGTGAAAGGACCCTCTTACCCTTGCTTTATATCTACGGAAAAAAAAATTTATACCCACAAATATTAATAAACAACTCTTTTATTAAAATCCGTACCACTTTGAAAGTGTAAAAAAACATGAATCGGATCGAGTAAAAATTAATATATATATTATTTTTATACCATGAATATAGTTATGTTGTGTCTATAACCTTTTGTGCAGCAGTGTGAATTTCACCATTTTATTATTGAAAAATATATAATGAAATATGTTAGTAATTAATAAAAAAATATAAACTATTTTATAATTTTTATAGATAATGTGTACATCAATGGTTAAATAAAGGCTATATTTATTCTAAGATAAAAATAAAAAATAATTGGTAGATTTCCTTACAAACAATAATAATTTATATGTTCAAAATTTAAAATATATTATTATTATTAGTGTTAATTGTAAACAATTCCGTCCATGCGAAGCACGGGTAAGGAGAATACTAGTTTCAATAAAAGTGAAATGATAGAGGACATTTAACTCCCATAATAATATGTTAATAATACATCAACTATAATTTAAAATTTAATTTTATAAGGAGTCACAAAAAATCCGCATAACACGTGCGGTAGTTTTCAAACATTAGAGAGAAGGGTACCAAATTTGGAACCGTAAATTTTGTTATTGGGAAAAAGATATTAATGTTTTGTTCTTTAATGCAAGATTACTATTTCGTAAATGCATTTATCTCTGTCTCATGGCATCATGAGATAATGACAATGACTATATAACTAGTGCATTAACTCATTAATACTTTGGTAAGAGTAGCTGTTAATTTATACTGTTTCATACCATGAAACAATCTCATACAATTTTTTACAAGTTTTTCCCATATTTATGATACATAATATTATATTACAAGTCAGGCATAGGTCAAGAAGCAAACATTAACTATGTCTGTTTTAATAACAAATATATTTTCGTTGCAAACAGGGTTCTGCAGCTAATTTCCCATCACAAAAATCGTCATTAATCGGTGTGTTTTTTTTGTAGTGTAGGTTATTTTAAAAGGACAAGCAGGGAAAATATTTCGGTTAAGGAAAATTTCCGACCAGCAATATCCTTATGCCTCTCCTTTATATCCTTATAAGTAATCTCATATGATGATTGTTGAATTATAGATGGTTAGATCAACAACACACTTCTTCTGTGGTGTTTTTGTGCTTTGGAAGTAAGGGTTTCAGTGGGACACATATCAAACACCTGGCGTGTGGAATCGAAAACAGCGGCCATAGATTCTTATGGTCTTTAAGAGGGAGAAACGGATCAGACTTGTCGATTCGACCAAAGGGTTTCTTCAAAAGAACATCGGGGATCGGAAAAGTGATCCGATGGGCGCCTCAGGTGGCGGTGCTGTCGCACGCCGCCGTGGGTGGAAATCGATTCTGGAGATGGCGGTGTGGCCTATCTATGCAGAGCAACAGGTGAATGCTTTTCAGATTGTGGCGGAGATGGTGTGATAATGATTAGTAAATCACAATAATGAGTGTTACAACAATATTCCAAGATACATGAGAGATATTTACGGGAAGGATAAGTACAAAAGATACACATAAGTAGATAAACATTATCTCTAATCCTTATCTCTATTACCCCCGTCAAGCGCTGCGTGGGGTGAAGACACACACAGAGCTTGGATCGTAGAAACTCAAAGGCCGGGCGAGGTAGACTCTTTGTGAAAATATCCGCTAGTTGCAGGTGAGAAGGGACAAAGCTGGTAACCAACCGTCCTGAGGAAACAAGCTCTCGAACAAAGTGGTAGTCCAAATCAATATGTTTTGCCCGTTTATGGGCAGCAGGATTTTGACTCAAGAAAAGGGCACTTTTGTTGTCACACAAAAGAGTGGGTCTGGCGGAAATGGGTGAACGGAGTTCACGTAACAGATTAGTAACCCAAACCAACTCGGAAGCTGCATTTGCCAATGCCCGATACTCAGACTCACAACTCGAACGTACAACTGTAGGTTGTTTCTTAGCAGACCAAGAAACGAGATTCCCTCCAAGAAAAATAGAGTAACCATATGTAGAGCGGCGCGTCTCAGTACAACGTGCCCAATCAGCATCAGAATATCCCAAGATAGAAGTGTCGGGCCTTTTGACAAATGAGAGACCATAATGTAACGTACCCTTGACATAACGAAGAATACGTTTCACTGCTAAAAAATGAGTGTCAGTCGGAGAGTGAAGAAACTGACTAACCGAGCTGACAGTGTAAGAGAGATCAGGACGGGTAATGGTGAGATACTGCAGAGCTCCAACAAGAGACCTGTACAAAGTAGGATCATGAAACGGGTCACCATTACTGACGAGAGACTCCCCAGCTGCCAAAGGAGTGGAGACAGGCTTAGAATCCATCAGCTCAGCTTGCTTAAGAATATCGTGGGCATATTTAGCTTGACCCACAAACAAGCCATCAGGGGCATAAGAGACCTCAAGACCAAGAAAATAATTCAACCGACCAAGATCTTTGATTGCAAACTCACGATGTGTCCGAGATATAAAGGTTTGCAATAAAGAGTCGTTATTCCCTGTAACAATGATGTCATCAACATAAAGAAGCAGGTAAATAACGGATGTACCTTGATGAAAATGAAACAAAGAGGAGTCACGACGACTCTGAAGAAAACCCAGACTTGTGAGATATGAGCTAAATCTCTGGAACCAGGCCAATAGGGCTTGACGAAGACCATAGAGAGCTTTCTTGAGGCGACAGACATGTTCTGGAAATCGAGGATCCACGAAACCCGGTGGCTGAGCCATAAATACTGGTTTTGCAAGGATGCCATTAAGAAAGACATTTTTGACATCAAGCTGATGAAGAGGCCAACTATGCTGCACTGAGAGAGACAGAATGATACGAACAGTTGCCGCCTTAACAACCGGACTAAATGTATGATGAAAGTCTGTGCCAGGAATCTGTGTAAAACCTTGAGCTACAAGACGGGCCTTGTGACGCTCAATAGAACCATCCGCATGGAACTTCGTATGGAATACCCATTTCGAGCCAACTATATTTGTATTAGGAGGGCGTGGAACTAAGTCCCATGTATGGTTCGAACGAAGAGCATCAATTTCCTCTTGCATAGCAGCAAGCCACTCCGGACGCTTGACTACGGACTTGAATCCACGTGGTTTAGAGGTGGCGACGAGCACGGATAATAGGGATGTGGATGCCAAGTCCAGAGGATATCGAGGTTTGAAGGTACCCGCCCGGGCTCGTGTGATCATGGGGTGCGGCTGGAACCCGGGCGGAGGCACGGCATGTGCAACAGGTGCTGACTGTGGGGCAGCATCGACGCTCGGTGGGGGCTGCTGGATGGGAGCAAGAACTGGCTCTGGAGCAGGGACATGGTCCTGGGCGGGAACGGGAGCCGGTAGTAGAGGTTCTGACTCGGTCGAGTCATCAAAGAGGGACGCTAGGCGGCGCACAGGTGGTGCAGAGGGCACGGAAGGAAGGGGCACGGGCTTGGCTGGGGCTGGAACATGAGCAGGTGGCCCGCCCGAGGCATCCAGAAAAATGGTTATGTCCAGCTCAGAGGTCAAAGAAGCAGACGGTTCTCGAGAGAAAGGAAAGCAGGTCTCATCGAATTGGGCGTGTCGAGTAATGAAGATCCGAGATGAAGCAGGATCGAAGCAACGAAATCCCTTGTGAATGTTGCTATACCCCAAAAAAATACATGGTCGACTACAAGGCTCCAGTTTGTTTGCAGCATAATCCCGAAGATAAGGAAAAACTCGACACCCAAAAGACCTGAAATTTGCATAATTGGGGACATAGCCAAACAACAACTGGAAAGGAGACGAATTTTGCAAAACTGAGGAAGGGAGCCTGTTGATCACAAAAACAGCTGTAGCAAATGCGTCAAACCACAGAGAAGCAGGAGCATGTGCATGAAATAACATGGGCAAGCCAGTCTCAGAGATGTGTCGGTGCTTACGTTCAGCCCTACCATTCTGCTGTGGAGTATAAGGGCAAGATAAACGATGAAGTATGCCATGGAGTTTCATAAAATTACGGACCTTAGTATTCACAAATTCAGTTCCCCCATCACTTTGAAAAATTTTAATTTTAGGATCAAACTGATTGCAGACAAATGTATGAAACTGAACCAGAATATCATAAAAGTCAGACTTGGCACGTAATGGATAAATCCAGCAGAAACGAGAGTAATCATCAATGAAAGCAGCATAATAACAAAATCCATCAGTTGTAGAGACGGGTGCAGGACCCCACAAATCACAGTGTATTAAATCCAAAACACATGCAGCACGTTTCTCATTCAAAGGAAAAGATAATCTCTTGCTCTTTGCCAATTGACAAGAGGAGCAGACAGTTGGACTAGGCAAAATTGATGTAACAGATAAATGACCAAGTTTACTTAGTAAAGAAATAATAGAGTTTGGGACATGCCCCAGACGTAAATGCCACAAACTAAAACTAGCCTTCAATTCTTTATTCCGGACTACAGCAACCAAAGTCGGAATCCCTCTATCCAGCACGTATAAACCTTTATCACACCTTCCCTGAGCCAGAATCTACTTTGTCACTTGGTTCTGAATTGCAAAGAATTTATCAGAGAAGGTCACATCAACAGGAAAGTCAGACGTTAATTTACTGATAGATAATAAATTTTTGGTGATGTGAGGAACCACCAAAACATCCAATAATTGAACATCTGCTGATAAATTACTAGAACCGATATGAGAAATTTTCAAAGCATTGTCATGACCAACAATGACTGAACTGTTACCAGAATAAGGCACATAAGTATCCAAAGCATTAGGCTGATTCGTCATGTGTGCAGAGGCACCCGAATCGAGATACCAATCAGGAGCAGAGTCTGACACATTACAAGAGGATGTGAAAGCCTGGGCCAAGTGTGCAGTAGAAATTGGCTGACGAGCAGCAAGAAACTGAGGGCATTTATCTGCGTAGTGATCTCCACGACAAATCTGATAATGAGGAGTGAATGTACGACGCCCTCCGTTGTTGGAATAATTTGAACCTCCACCTTGTTGTCCTCCTGAAGAAGAGCCACGACCCTGATTTGGCCCACGGCCAGAATTTGAACTACGATTAAAAAATTGTCCCTGGGAAGAGTTGCGACCAGAATTCGAGTTTGGGCCACGGCCTTGAGATGAGCCTCGATTGAGGCTAGTGCGATCAGCCGTGAAAGCTGTTGGAGCGGATGAGCCCTCCATCGAACGAATCATAAGGTCATACTGCTTTGCTTGATGAAACAAGTCTCAGAAACATGGAATGGGAGTGAAAGTCATCCGTGTATCTGCAAAGTTAGCAAATTGCATGCCCAAACATCTCAAGAACCAATGGCTTTTATCGATTTTATTCACGGGACAATGTATGGCAGATAATTGATCGCATAAAGATTTAAACCGCTTACCATATTCATCAACCGATAACTCACCACGGCGAAGCGAGAGCAATTCCTCACGAAGCTGATGTTGACGTGAGGCTGAGGCATATACGGCTTCGAGAGTAATCCAAGCATCACGAGAGGTCGATAAATCGATGACTTCGGAAGCAGCGTCCTCCGTCAAAGATGTGTACATGATGCTAAGCAACTTCTTGTCCTTCAACTTCCAGGCGAGATATGTCGGATTAGGCGAAGAAACTCCGGCTTCCATCGTGATGGTGGAAGATGGCGCGGCAACAGACCCATCCAAGAAGCCCATCAGATCAAAGCAATCTGCCATGTGTTCAACTTGACGGCGCCACGAAAGATAATTCGAGACGTTGAGCTTGATGCCGGAGACCATGTTAATCATGGCCGTGACAGGTAGGGAATCATTGGCAGCCATCGGAGATTGGAGCAAAGTAGAGGATAGGGTGTATATAGATATGTGTGTCCCGGGTATATATGAGATGTGAGGGTATATAGATAGGTACGTGGAGATTGAAGAAGAAAGGAAAAAGCGGCGGAAAGGATATATATATATAGAAGGGTTTTATGTGCGAAAAAGTGAAGAAGAAGGGGCGGAAAGAATTTATCTAGGGAAGGGTTTCCAGGATCACACTAGCTGATACCATGTGATAATGATTAGTAAATCACCGTTGAATTGGTGATTGAGGAAACTGATATTAATAATGAGTGTTACAACAATATTCCAAGATACATGAGATATATTTACGGGAAGGATAAGTACAAAAGATACACATAAGTAGATAAACATTATCTCTAATCCTTATCTCTATTAGATGGGATTGGTTGTCGAAATCAAGATGGATTACAGAGATGATGCTGTTGGGGGTGAGATTGTTGTGAGCGCAGAGGTGATAGAGAGGGCTATAAAGCGGCTAATGGGGGATGATGGGAGTGTGATGAGAGAGAAAGTGAAGGATGTGAGAGAAAAGAGCTCCAGAGCTTTAATGGAGAATATGATTCATCGTATACATATTTGGGAAGTTTAATCGGTGATATTCTGCGTATTTTGCCTTTGAACAATTGTTGAGTCATTACCTCCGACGACTTTCTTGAATTTCCGGCGACTCAACAACCGGAAACACTGCAACTCCACTATCGTCGTTTGTTTTTTCCAGCAACCCCTTTCTTTTTCCCAATAGCACTCATTTTTCTTAGCTACGCTATTTAAAATTTAAAATACTAGTGCATCAATAGTCAAGATCAAATTGATTTTTTTATTTTTTTAAAGAATGCCTGAACAATTGTGCAATCTCTCGTGTATAATGTAAATCATAATATATTATATAGGAGAAGTTGTCAAATCCTATATGGCGAGTCATCTATTCTATATTTTAAATACATGCTCTCCCCTTCATTCTAGCCTTTTCTGATCTCGACCATCCTTTTTTTTTTCCAATAGCACTCTTCTTTCTTAGCTACGCTATTTAAAATTTAAAATACTAGTGCATCAATGGTCGAGATCAAATTGGATTTTTTTTTAAAGAATGCCTGAACAATTGTGCAGTCTGTTGTGTATAATGTAAATTATATATATTTTTAGTGGTTACTCCTTTTATTAACTGATATATGATGTAAATTATATATATTTTAGTGGTCACTCCTTTTATTAACTGACATTTACATTTATTTTTACTTAATAGTTATAGTTAGTTATTCATTAACAATAGTTATTATCCGATGAAAATAATTATAACTATCAAATGAAAATAAGATTGACTATTTGACAATATATTTGAATTACATAATATGTCTGATTGTTAGTGCATATAAAACTAAAGCCAAACAACTTAAGGAGGACAAACACTTTAAGATTGTATTTGAACAAACGGTTTGTGCAGAATCCACAATTTAAGAAATCACATCCACTATTGTCTAAAATTGTGACAAAAATCCTAAGAGATGTTGCACAAGAAACTTTTATACAGCACTTCAACACTGCTCATAGAGATTACTTTTCATATACAATTCCCATTTCAATTGTGAATATAAATACTCAAAGAATGTTTAACACATCATATATATAATATTTTTAAAATTATATGTATAAGGTATTATATACACCTTCTATATCGAACATCATTTGGTATTGATAGGTTTTTTTTTTTTTTTACTTGGCAGTTGGCTCTAATAACTAATCCTACAATATAATACTTCAATTCAAAAATGTACAAGATTTTGATAACGAAAGAACACAAGCAGGAAGAGCTCTTCGTCTTTGCAATATTAGAAAAGGAAATTAGAACCAAAATCCACCAATAAATCAAAATCTACAATTAAATTCATCGAATTATTAATTTTTATTTTGCTTTATCCTATAATAAGATCAATGTTAACAAATTTGCAACATTGGCGATAATCATAAACTTGTAATAAAATCATTGGCATGAAAAACCTCAAATTCCTGAGCAAGCTCTTTTGATAGGCGAAACTCTTAAGCACCTGAAGCCACAATTAGCCTCAACGCACTGCTCGTCTCTAATACAATTATCAGGGCACTTTTGTAAATTCACTTCATTTTGCAATCCTCTCGCTTCAACTATCTTTGGAGATCGTATAACTGCAAGTAGATAATATTGTATTAAACTATTTCTTCCACTACAATTTTCAAGAAATTGTTGCCAGTAACTGTTTTTGAAGTGTAGAGACGATTGAACCCAAATTTAATTTTTTTTCCTATTATATATCCAAATTCTTTTTTTATTTCACTTTCACTGTTCTTTTTTAGTTGAAAAATGCATAATATTTTAATGTAAATTTTTTTACCTTTTTAAGTAAAATTTTGAATTTGTCCCTTTTCTAGGAAACTAAAAGTAACACATTGAAAGGAATTTATCATATTTTGTGAAATAACATAGAAAAGAACGAAATGAGTAAGAACATAACCTCCAGATTAATGTAAAAATTGGAGAAAGATTTTGAAATTGTGCATATACATATACACTTACCATTTTCATCAAAAGTATAAATACAGTTAATTTGTACAATTTCTATTACTGTTCATAAATTTTGTTAACGAAGAAACATACCTGTTGAAACCAAGAAAAATGCAATAAGAATGAAGTGTAAAACTCTAACATTTGTCATACTACTAAAGTTTAGGTGATTGAGAGCCTTAGTGGGATTTGTAAATTACTAAGAAGGGATTTATATAGCAGAAATTGATGGATTAAGTATGGTAATTAACCAATACAATATTAATAAAGATAAAGTATAAAGTGAGAAAGGTTCATACATGAACCATTGAATGTATTAGTTGTTTTCACTAGGAAGTATTAGTTGTTCTCACTGAAGGGTATTAGTTGTTTTTCCTAAAGATTAATATTGAATATTAGTTTGTTTTCACTAAAACAAACTAACACTCTTCGGTCTAAACAATTTATACCCTTCAGTGAAGACAACTGTAATACTCTTTAGTAAAAACAACTAATATCTTTTAATAATTCATATATGAACCAATTTCACTATTTTTTTTTTTTTTAGAAGCTATGCATGCTCATTAATAAAATAAAAGATATCAACTCATATTTTTGTAATAAACTATATGAACCACGTGCCAGTATTATGAATTCTATGACCTGCGCACGCTGATAGTTTAAGAAAAGGTAATGGAATCAATTCAAATCTCCAATCAACCAATTCAAAACTTATTGTTTTTTCATAGTAAATTTATCACGTCAGTAAATTTGTATTAAAGTTATGGGAGTTACAATTATAATTTTAATATATGTTAATTGAGAATATGAATCAGGTGCTACAAATGAACAAACTTGAACAGAGATAATGCACGTACAACCTGGATTGTTTTTTAGAAAAAATAAAATTTTGAGATTATATACTTGATAAGCAAAATATATATATATAATCCCCCAAATGGGATGCACTAACTATAGAATAGAATACAAGAAATTGATCTCCTTCGATTCCCTTAATTATTTAAGAAAGCGCATGAATTCTCAAATAAAATAATATCGTTAATATAGTTGTTGCGGAGGAATATGGTGCCATTAGTCTTTATATATAACACAAAAATTTACGAGTGACAAATCCTTTTAAAATTGTCCCTTAATAACTGTCTCATTTTATTTAAAATTGTGTCTCTTTTTAATTGTCACTCTACTAATATCAATGCATATTTCAAAATGATATAGTTGAGGTTGATGAAATTAAGGCGAGAGTATGGAGTCGGTTATTTGCAAAAGACCCGGGATGTACTCTTTTTAACTTTTCGAATTGGCTTTCAAATCTAGAATAGTTCTAAGTTGATGTTGTAATTTCATTGTACTTGGGTATTACCTTATACCTCTTTTCTATATTTATAAAATGACGGCTTTCACTAATAAAAATAAATAAAAATAAAATATCAATGCATATTTTAACTAATTTTTCCAACAATACACCTAATAAATAGTAGAAGTAATCAACATCTTGTAATAAATAGGGCAAATTTTTTTATATAGTGTAAATGTGAAATTTGATTGCAAAAATAGGGGTCCTGGAAAATTGTTTACGAATATAGGGTTGATCGCGCCTGGGAGAGGCGATCAACTGAGTAGATCGCGCTCCCCAGGCGCGATCCTTGCAAGTGCTCATTTTCTACCTTTGATCGCGCCTGAGAGAGGCGATCTAAAGGGGTAGATCGCGCTCCCCAGGCGCGATCAACACCAATATTCCGCCACGTCGTGGATCGCCCTTGCCAGAGGCGATCCACGACACATTCTGACACGATCACATGGCTCCCACGCGGTCTGCTGCTTCCTCCCACGCGTTTTGACTCTTATTTTGTCCGAATCTTCTTGTCTAAATGCATATAACAGATTCTTTCTTTGCATATAACAGATACTTTCTTCTTCTTCTTCCTCCCATTTTCTCTGCACTAATTTTTTTTCTTCTTCCTCCTATTTTCTGCACGAAAATTTCTTATTTTTCCTTCTATCACTAGTATTTCAGTTTTGTTCTTCTTCCTCACCTCATTGTACCGAAAATTTTAGTACTCCTTTCAAAATTCATCCATCACATATACACAAAAATAAAAGCTAGTTGATATTTTGCTATCTACCTGAGGAGTACAGACACTACTATCAAAAGGTAAATTCTTCAAAGGAAATATGGTAAATTCTTCAAAAAATAATTAATAATATTTTTCGAATTTTTTTGCATGCATATATTATCTAGATGAAAAATTCTCAGTATATATATGTAAATTGCAATTATTGTACACATAGTATTTATTCTTGGTTCTAAAGAAACAAACAATGTTATTAAATATTTTAATGAATTTAGTTTGTCCATATATCGACATGTAATTGTGTTTGCTGTGAATTTAGTTTAGGTGTCTTTTTTTGTAATTTAATTATTTTAATATATAACTTATTTTGAGGTGTTTAATATCATTTCACTTGGAGAAACATCAATCAAATTAAGGAATATCATATTTAGGAGGATGTATGTTCCTTGACATAATTATATGATTCACCCATTTTTTCCAAAATAAAAATACGTTTATTTTGTACATCATTTTATAAATTTTTTTGAATTATAAATTTATTTGGAATATATTCTAAAATTATTAATAAAAATATATTGTTTGATAGGAACTAACCTATAAAAAGTTAAATTTTAATTTTAAAAAAAAACATCATGCATAAATAAATATATTATATTACAATAAACTATTTTTAATTAAAGGGTATTAATTTCATTGTAAAATTTATTTAAAGGGTATTAATTATTTACACTATAATATAGTAATTTTGAATAATATTAATTGTTTCATTAAAAAAATTAGTCGAAGAATATTAATTGTATCATTAAAGGATATTAGTTATTTTATTATAAGATATTAATTGTAAACCAATTTAACCGTGAAACTAGTTTACACAAAACGGACTTAAAAAATTGTTATATACGTCAACCATTAAATCATTTCCGTATATTGTATAATTAGACATTAAAATTTATAAGTGTGTTGTGTTTTTGAAGATATGCCAATCTCTCGCGATATTGGAATCCTTGTGCGCTCTTGTGGAGCTGTTATTGGAACAAGAAGAGTTGATCGTATGCTTGATTTCTATGGTCTATTACGTGTGTTGTCTGAGATTACGGGATTAGATTTGCGAGTGTATTCTTTGAATGTGTCTTGCATAATAAATAATGGGAATGCCTCCTCTAGTTGTCCTATTAGGAACAACAACGACCTTCTTTATTTCTTCCATCCACAAGCGGGGCTCAATTCAGTTGAGCTATTAGTGGAGGTTGAAATGAAGGTGCAGTACCCAGCATCCCATGGTCAGTGGGAGAACCAATACTATCCTTCTGAAGGGTCAGGTATGGATAGACCTTCAAACATTGCATACGAGGCCCTGCAAGTGAACCATAATGAGTGGGGTGCTTGGGAAGATGAACCCTACCAACGTTTAGGGTCTAGTCATGCCGGTGGTTCAAATCCTAATGTTGGACCTTCTGGTATCACTAAGATAATGGCCCCTATCGGCACCTCCATAGCTGATATAGAAGGTGATCTATATCCAGACTTTACTTGTAATTCTGAACCAAGCGATAATGGTTCTGAGGACGAGGGGCCGTCTGATGAGGATGATACCACTAACAATCCTTGGATGCCAAGTATTGCTGTACCAAATTCTCTAATGCCAAGAGTGAGACCTCATCCAAATTTGGTTGGAGTGCCATTTTTTGATAGGTCATGTGATGATGTACCTGTTGATTCAGTAGGCGTTCCAAGTGGTGATCTGGGCTACGATGCGGATGATGGAGTTTTGAGGTTAGGAATGATCTTCAAAGACAAAGAGACTGCGATCAAGGTCGTGAAGAATTACTCGGTCCAACATGCAAGACGTGAGTACAGAGTCGAAGAGAGCAACTCGAAGTCAATGAAGTTGGTGTGCAAGCAGAACTATGCAAGTGAAAATGACAATTGCTCGACATTGCAACACTGTGAGTGGCATTTGCGCGCCTCATACCGTAAAAGATCTGGTCATTGGGAAATCACCAGGTTGGGACCGCCACATACCTGTCTGATGGATATTGACTCACGCAGTCATTCAAATCTATGTAAAAACTTGCTTGCAGCTGACTTGGAGAGTCTCATACAAGTTGAACCAGCATACGACGTTAAATGTGTCGTGGAGCATGCAGATAAGAAATATAATTACACTATTTCATATCAAAAGGCATGGCAAGCGTTGAAACGTGCTAGAGAGAATGTGTTCGGAACTTGGGAGAGTTCATGTCAGTATTTGCCCAAGTATATGAGGGCCTTGCAGAAATACAATCCCGGGACCATTGTGGAGTGGAAGCACAAGGCAACGATTGAGTGGAATGTGCACACGTTGGGCTATGTCTTCTGGGCATTCAAGCCATGCATTGAAGCATTCATGCATTGTCGCAAAATACTTTGTGTAGATGGTACTCACCTTTACACTAAGTATAAACACAAATTGTTGATTGCTAACACCCTTGATGCCAATCAGAAGATCATTTCAGTAGCATATGCCATTGTTGACGATGAAAGTTATAAATCTTGGAAATGGTTTCTTAATATGTTAGCCACACATGTTGTCGGTGATATGGACGGGGTATGCCTTATTTCCGATAGACATAAGGGTATACTGAAGGCAGTGGACGAAGTCCCAGCATTTTCACCACCAAGAGGAGTGCATCGTTATTGTTTAAGACATGTTGCTTCAAATTTCAATACTCAGTTCAAAAGTCAAAAGCTGAAGGACTTGTGTTATGTTGCGGGAAGAGCATTGTCTGTAAGACATTTTGAGATAAGGATGAACGAAATACGAGTTTTAAGCGAAGAAGGTCATGAGTATCTACGAAACATCGATCCTACCAAGTGGACATTTTGCCATGATGGAGGTCACCGTTTCGGTGTTATGACAACTAATATCTCAGAATGCATCAACGGTGTTCTTAAGGGTGCACGACGCCTCCCAATCACAGCCATCGTCAGTGCAACTTTCACACGATCCAAAAATGCATTTATGGAACGTGCTAAAGAAGCAGGGATTTTAGTGTTGAGAAATCGGATGTGGCCTAAATATGTTCATGACAGGTTTGATTCAGGGCAGCGAGAGGGGATGAAACATCGAGTAGACCTTTTTAATCAGGAGGTTGGATCAGCCAGAGTTTCTACTCGTATTAAGGGCTCAGTACAGTATCGCACATACAGAGTTGCATTATCGAGACGCGAGTGCGATTGCGGGCTATGGAAGTTGGATGGTATCCCATGCTCACATGCATTGGAGGTGTGTAGACAATTCAGGATTGATCCAAGTGTGTATGTGCCCGACTGTTACAGTACAAGTGTGTATACTTCGACTTACACATCTAGGTTTTTTGAGCCATTGTCGGATCCTGAGGAGTGGGATGAACCCAATTTCCAACTGAGGCATAATCCAGATCGCAGGATAAAGCGTCGTGGTCGAGATGTGACGTCCAGGATTCACAATGAGATGGATTGGGCCCAAACCCGCGCTAGACAACAGTACCAAGCCCAAGATAGAGCTGGACCTTCGCATTGATGTTTTGAACCCCTTTGCTGAATTCACTGTAAGCTTTGAATGTGAAAAATGAGATGTACATTCGCTGCTTTCTTCTTCTTCCTTCTCCCATTTTCTTCGTGTTACTTAAATTATTTGTGTAATTGGGACGGAGGTAAATTATTTGTGTAATTATATTAATGAATAAATTTAATTTTATATGGGAACAAATTTTACTGGACATAATTTTTAAGTAATTAAAATTAATTTAAAAAAATGTCACAAGTAGCGGTATTAAAAATTGCATACATAAATAAATTATCAATTAAAAATAAATATATATACAAAATATCATACAATTAGTGACGACGCAAATGACCACCCGTGCCACATCGTGTCGGACGTCTATCACGATGACCACGACGAGGTTGTTGTTCATCTTGGCTTGGTCCAGGGTTTTCACTTGTGCCCGCAAATGGTATAAGCATTGAAGAAAAATTTGGTTGTTCTTGTGAGAATTGAGGTTGATAATAGGTATTCAAATCAATACCCGTGTTTAACATCTCAGTAAATGAACCACCCCATGATGTAAGAAAATCTGTCACACATTTAATGAATTTAGATCAATAATATATTTTACAATATATACATTTACTTATATAAGTTGATAATAATACCTTGTTCATTATAAGGTGTGTGAAAACTCGGCTGGGGCACCTCCTGTTGAAACGTCGATGCAGAAGCAGACTGAGGTACCCCCTCATAGCTACCCCAACCAACTATCAAATATGTAATAATAATATATTACAAATAAATAAACATTATCTCTTAAAAAATATATTTTATTTGTGTAATTTCAGGATTTAGTAACTTGCATACCATCTCCAGCAGGTTGTGTGTAAGCTCCATGTCCAAATGAGGGTAACCCATAATGTGTGTGAGGCGTAGGCTGAGACGCCCCCTCATTTGATTGCCAGGCTGCTATCAAATTAACAGTGATATGCATATATAATAAATAAAATAATAATTATTAATTTCTTAATATTAAATTACATACCATATGCAGTTGGTTGTGTGTTACCCAAAAATTCAGACGTGAAAGCATTTGTCACATGTTATAAAAAAATTATAATAACTAAATAAATGTAAATCCACTTAAGGTCATATTTACAAGTGTAATTTTGTAAATTGCATACCATTTCCAGCACCATACTGCGTGCGTGGAGCAGACTGAGGTACCCCATGTTGAATACCTTGTCGGGGAAAAGGGGACTCTGATGGCATTGCTGAGGAATGTCTTCTCCGACTCCTAGACGTTGAAGGACCCGCATCTTCACGTCCTACGGATCTCCTTCTTCTTTGTCTTGTAGATCTTTCCTCAACTTCTACGTTTTCATCTGAGGCCACATCTTGTAGATAAGCAGGGTTTTCTATGAAAGGCTCCACTTCAGTGATGTAATTCTCAGTGAGCTCCAAATGACTATCTACTGATGCTCTATCATCAGGATTGCACTGTCTTTTACTAATTTTGAGCTTCCGAAACCAGCCTACCTGTAACCCAAAAAAAATGAGTGTTATTCATGTTTCAATTTTCAAACATTATACAATAAAGTTTGTGATATATATATTACCAAAAGATCTCGAGTAGATGTTTTTGCTGGTTGGAAACCTCGGGCCACTGCAGTATACTCCATTGGTGAAATCAATCGTCGTGTAATTCCATAGTACCACTGCATATAGTCATTTGAGACCGGATTACCATTGTTGATAGGCGTGCAAGACATGAATGGTCGTCTGTTCCTCCAATAAGTAACCCATTTTTTATGTTTAATGGTCCAATCGCAGCCGGATCTTCCCTGGCGGGTATGATTATGCAACTCCTGGTCTCTACTTTCAACATCACTCGGAATGTTTTGGACCATTCCAAATTGTCTTAACACCCTATTTAGATAATGAAGCTCCACTATCCAAATATTAATCAGCGGACATTGTGACCTCCAATTTTGGGTCAAACAACGAGGTCCAAGACTCGAGATCTCCTCAGCTTGCTCATCATAGGGTTCCCAGATTAACTGTAATGATATACAAAAAAAAATTAATTTTGATCAAACACACTTATATATTTGTGTGGATCATTATAATAATAACTTACTTGGCCATCAGACAAACGATCAAATATGTCGCGATATAAACGAATCGAGTTGCTCGCGCTTTTAATGTGACTGTGATAATGTATCCACCTATAATTTAAGTAGGTATCACAATAAGTATGCATAGCTAAACAAATGTTATGCGATTTATAGATAAATGTGTTTAGAGAAAAATACCTAGCCCCATACGGTGGAAGCCCCAAATTTCGACCATCTACACTCATGATGTGTCCTTCTTGGAGCATAGGATATACGTTCCTTGGTTGTATTGGTATTATCCTAGACCATGCCCATATCTGTTGTATTCATGGGTAAATTAGTTTCAACATACAACTAATCAATGATTTGTTTAAAAGTAATTAAAACTAATCAAAAATTACCTGTAACAAGCATAATGGTCCACCGATAATCTTGCCATTAGCGTGACAAGCCATACAGAGTTCCCGATATAAAGTCGCTAATACAGCACTTCCCCAGCTGTATTCCCCTGATGTATTCACGTTCTCCAGAAAGTTCAAATACACTAACGGGATAGCATTCCGAGTGTGGTCGGGGATCATTACTGTCCCTAGAAGTAAAAGTGCACACCCCCGTGCATATTGATCAACTACCTCCTGTGGTGATTCGTCGTAAATAGCAATATCATTTCTCAACATATTTTTCAGAGAAGAAAACAGGATCGCACTCCTGCCCCTGATATCAACTTCTTGTACGTTGATGCCCAAAAGCGCATTACACTTAGCTTGCCATTCACCGAAACTATGTTTTTCATCTTTGCATATAATTGGCTCTCCTTCTATGGGTAATCCCCACAAAATGGCAACGTCTTGTAGTGTGATGGTGGCCTCGCCGACGGGAAAATGGAATGTGTGCGTCTCTCGACGCCATCTCTCCACTAATGCAGTGATGAGATGTCGATCAAGTCTGAAGGACCCACAACGAAGTGGACCGTAAAAACCTATCGTCTTCAATCTCTCCACTACACGGGGGTGAAGTACAATCTTTCGAGGATCGGGGTCATCTTGCCTAAATGTCCAAAACACCCCATCGCCTCCTTGGTATGTATGGAGCACAGTTTCACTTGATTCCCGATTAATACGGTCTAGTCTCGAGCGATGTTCATTTTGCATCGTGAGTACAGATCGGCTCGCCGGTCCATATAATAGTGTCTCTTTTGCAGCATCCATCCTGTAAAGAAATATATTTAACTTTTTAATGGTAATCAACTAATCAACATAATGGTAATCAACTAATCAACATAATCAACTAAAATATATCTAACTAATCAACTAAAATATATCTAACTTTTTAATGGTAATCAACTAATCAACATAATAAATATATTTAATTTTCATGTTTAAAATATCACAAATTAAAGATTTCCTAAATATATATGACCATCACATATTAACGCAATGTTTATTTCTTTTAATGAAAAAAAGTGCATCCGTCTTTAATCCTAAACCCAAGGGAATGTCATTTATGAATTGGAGATATACCTATGAAAAGAAGGAATGAATGAATGAATAAATGAGGGGTTCTTGCAACAAAATTAATTTGTGTTACTTTTTATTTTGCCAATGCATTTTCCCTCGTGGTTGTTTAAATATATGAACACAGAATTATGATTCTTGATTAGGCGTGAAATTGTCATGATTCGTAGCTAGAAACGCCCTAGTTTTGGTCGAGTTTATAGAGTATTTAGAGTCAATTGAGCATTATTTCTACACGTTGATAAATTTGTCTCTTTGATGCTCATAGGTGAATAGAGGACGAAAAACGGAGTTCGTAGGACTTTGAATCGACTCAAACGGATGCCCGGATGAGAAGATATTGAAGAAATACGATTGGTATTAGTGCGGACGAGGAAAAGTATCACTTGGGAGGAGTTAGAAGTCACTCGAGCGCCCCCGCTCGAGCGCCTAAACGTACAGAAACTTTCTTGCTCTCGAGCAGCTCGAGCGCCACCGCTCGAGCGAATCGCTCGAGCGCCCAAAACATGCAGAATGATTTCAACGCTCGACCAGCTCGAGCGGAACCGCTCGAGCGATTGTGTCATTCGAGCTACACTGCTTGAGCGGGACCGCTCGAGCGTTTTGCTCGAGCGCCCGTGGATTTTTGCCTCCGGATGCGTATTTTCGGCCCATTAACTCCTGTTTCGACCCGTGCCTATATATACCTCTTCCAAACACGTTTTAAAATATTATAAATCCAATTTTAATTCTCACACTAAATGGACAAATATTTAAATTGGCATAATATAAATTTTCATTAATAAAAATTGTAGACATATTAAAATATATAGAATATGTGTATTAAATAAGTATTGCGCACATATATACGTATTTAAAAATATTATATAATTAATTTATATATTTCTTATATTTATAATTATTAAAAAAGGATTTATAAAAATTAAACTACTAACGTCTATTTTTATTATCTTAAATTATTTTATCATTGTAAACATATTTTATTGACTCACTCACTAAATTGCAAATATTCTAGTTATCCCAAATAAAAGGTTTAATTAAAAAAATCACCCCTCTTCTTAAGCAATCAAATATAACAACTTTGACTCCAAATTCATTAAAATATTTAATAATATTGTTTGTTTCTTTAGAACCAAGAATAAATACTATGTGTACAATAACTTCAATTTACATATATATACTAAGAATTTTTCATCTAGTAACATATTTCATTTGCACCGTTATTTAAAAAAAAAAAAAGATAATACATGCATGCAAAATAATTCAAAAAATATTATTAATTATTTTTTTAAGAATTTACCTTTTGATAGTAGTGTCTGTACTCCTCAGGTAGATAGCAAAATATCAACTAGCTTTTATTTTTGTGTATATGTGATGGATGAATTTTGAAAGGAGTACTAAAATTTTCGGTACAATGAGGTGAGGAAGAAGAACAAAACTGAAATACTAGTGATAGAAGGAAAAATAAGAAATTTTCGTGCAGAAAATGGGAGGAAGAAGAAAAAAAATTAGTGCAGAGAAAATGGGAGGAAGAAGAAGAAGAAAGTATCTGTTATATGCAAAGAAAGAATCTGTTATATGCATTTAGACAAGAAGATTCGGACAAAATAAGAGTCAAAACGCGTGGGAGGAAGCAGCAGACCGCGTGGGAGCCATGTGATCGTGTCAGAATGTGTCGTGGATCGCCTCTGGCAATGGCGATCCACGACGTGGCGGAATATTGGTGTTGATCGCGCCTGGGGAGCGCGATCTACCCCTTTAGATCGTCTCTCTCAGGCGCGATCAAGGGTAGAAAATGAGCACTTGCAAGGATCGCGCCTGGGGAGCGCGATCTACTCAGTTGATCGCCTCTCCCAGGCGCGATCAACCCTATATTCGTAAACAATTTTCCAGGACCCCTATTTTTGCAATCAAATTTCACATTTACACTATATAAAAAAATTTGCCTAATAAATAGGAACAATAAATAAGAATATAATTGTCTTTCGATACCCTAATAAATAAGAAAATTGATTTGTATGAATGGATAAAATGAGATAGATAATAAAGGGACGGGAGTATAAAATAGTTATATACCTACCATACTTCTCATTTTATCCATATTCAATCATAATGACCCGCAATTATGACCCACAAGTCACAACTCGTGGGGGTTACTTTTGATTCTAATTCACAACTCACTGTAATCATTTCGGTTAGGGTGAAAGAATTATTTAATTAATTAATACTTTCAGTATTTTAAAATTATTTGTACAATTAATTACATATAGCTACATAATGGGTGCGTAAAATAATTTTAGGGTCGTCATTATCAAGGCCTTTTCAGAAATTTGCATGGCCGCTAACTCCTAAGGTAGCCTGGGTTCAATTTGAAGATAAAAAAAGGCTTTGCCTCCTACTTTGGGCCGAATTAATAAATGTTACGGATCCAATGAAAAATATGTCATTTAATTTCATATGAAGTTATGAGAAATAGTAGAATTTTATGTGGTTTTTGATTCTTTGAAACATGAAATTTATTTGCATTTTCAAACGTTGAAGAGAAGGCTACAAAAATTGGAACTGTAAATTTTGTAATTGGAAAAGAAAATACTAACGTTTTTGCTCTTCGATGCAAGACTAACTATTTCATAAATACATTTATCTTTACGTGTTACTTTAAGTGTTAAACGATATTACTTTATATATTAAATAGCTATAAATAGACTAATCTTGACCTCATTACTATGTATGATAAATACATAATTTTTAAATGTGATGCTGTATAGGTTAAGAAGAAATATTGTTGTGATCATAAATAAGTAAGACACACTCTTCCTGACACACCGTGCACTCACTCAACAATTAATGTTGTTTACACTAATAAGTGTAGACTGATTACACTAAAAAAAATTTAACTCGCCCATTTTTATTGATCAAATGACCCGTTGAATTTTAATTGCCGGAACTGCAAAATTTTACAATTTACACGTTGAAGATTTTCATAAAAAAGAAAAAATATTTCCGACAATATTGTTTTAACTTTTTTTTTAAAAAAAAATTCTTTTATACATCAATCGTTTCAATTACTAATCAAAACGCCCATACAAACTACAAAAGTATAATAACCAAAATTGACAATCAAATCCGTCGAATTATAAAATTTTATTTCACTTATTCAATAACAGGATAATTGTTGCCTAATTTGCAAAATTAATTAGGGCAGTTACAAATATTTCATAAAATTTTAATAAAATCATAGATATGATCTCAAATTTGGGAGCAAACTCTTCTGGTAGGCGAAGCTTTTATGCATCTAAAGCCACAATTAGTGTTAAGGCACTGTTGATCGCTGGTACATGGATCGGGGCATTGTTGTATATTCACATCATTTTGCAGTCCTTTGGACTCAACCTTCATTGGAGATTGCACAACTGCAAGTACATAATGTTGTATTAGACATTTCTTCTAGGTACAATAATCAAGGAATTTAAATTCTAACTGTAAATTAAGTTATGACTATTAACACAAAAAGAAAATTAATAGAATTTAATCTCATTTATAAATTTGAATTTGTAGAGAGATTTCCTAACACCGAAAAGAAAATTGATAAAAATATGGATAACAGGTTTGATATTAGGCCTTTGACTTAATTTCATGAAAGAATTTAATTTCACCTTAAAATTAAACTTGTAAAGATCAAGCGTAAAATTTCATTTATATTAATTCCCGAATAAAGACATGTAGAAATCTGAGATAAGACCAAGGTGTTTTGGTAATGATATGTCACAGAACAAATTAATTATATATAGTTTATTGAAATAACATTGAAAGAAACGAAAAGAGTAAGAACATCATTTTATGGAGTTTTAAGCCTCCAGATTAATGTAAAAATTGGAGATAAATTATACGTATATAATTAATCTCGTTTAATTTTGATCAGAAGTATAAATCCAAATTGTAAATTTTTTTTAGTACTATTGATTAATTTTGTTAACAAGAAACATATATACCTGCTGAAACCACGAACACTGCAATGAAAATAAAGTATAGAACTCTAACATTTGTCATCCTATCAAAGTTTTAGTAGATCTAGAGCCTCTGCTGGAATCAAGTTTTATATACTGAGAAGGGGTTTATATAGGAGAAATAATGGGTTAGATATAGTAATTACGATATTAATAAAATATAATATCAAACCATATATTTAATTGTAATAAACTATGTTAACCATATGCCATTATTAATTTTATGAGCTGTTAAATACTGGCAATTAAAGAAAATTAATGTAATGGAATCAAATCTCCAATCAGTCTGTGGCAATTTGACATTGTCAATCATATTAATAAGGAAGTTGTGACCATGGATTATTTAAATTATTATAATAAGTGAAACTTAAAATAATAAAAATAATGATAATTTGATGATGGATCTCCCATGCCATGACGGAAGACATACATTACAAAATTTAAAAGACAAAAAAATCGGGTTCAATGAAAATTATTGAGGTTGGATACTTGAATTAATTTATTTCGTAATAATTAAAAGATGCACGTATAGCGATATACCCAACATGTGGTAATTGACAGATGAAAATTACGTGTTAACAGTCTCCAATGATCTCAATCACACTAAGCAATATGCATCATGATTTTCCTACCCATTTAGTGATTGTTATTTGTAAGCTATAACAATTTCTTTTTATAACATTACAACTTTAATTCAGTTCATAAAATGGAAATATCATCCAAATTTTACATTTCCTTTAAATTCGATAATTAACTGATACTGGCATTTAATTAGAGAATTATAAGATTTATAAAAATGAATAGGGTATGTAGATGATCAATCATTTCACTCATTTCCTTAATTTGCATGATTCACCCACTTATTAAGAAGCATCATTTGTAATAGATGATTATGATCTGATTGGGTTATGATTGAAATGATGGAAGATACTGTCAACCAGTTTTATCGTGAAACTTATTTGCAGTTTATGTGTATTTTTTAAAGTATAAATTGTTTCACTAAAATGTATTAATTTTATCGTAATAATGTATAATAAAAACAACTAATATTTTTTTAGTTGCAAGGTGAAAGTGGTTTACAAGAGACTTATCATCTTTAATTAGTATGGCAAAGAGGCTGCCATATACCGTATTCATTATTTTAACTTAAGAATAAAAGTGTATTAGTTTGCATTGTAAAATATTTAATATCATCATTTAAAATTTTGTGTTGTCATTAAGTTCATATAATTGAAAAGACTACAATGACACCTAATTTTAATTTCGACTCATGCCTCGTAATTTCTAGGATCGACCCTGAATACAAATCCCTAATGTCATGTCAACAATTTAATTACTTTTGATCAAGTTCATCTATATTGGTATACGGAAACCGCTATCTCACTAACGAGAGAGCCATGGTGGGTTTTCAGGGGATGGCCCTAAGGAATTTTTTTAAAAAAAATTGTGAGCAGGATTCGAGTTGATGGACTCTATATATGGCCTACAACCACATTAGTGATTATTGAAATTGATTCTTTGACTTTATATATTGGATTGTGGAGCTTAATATTATTTGTGTTATCCTTCGATTCTAAGTGACCATTTAGTAAAGTTTGGTCTAATTAATTTGGTACTAGAAAAAGAAATTAATTCACTAAAATTAGCAGTTTTTTTTTTTTTTTTCACATTTGTACCATTTTTTATATTTTAATATGTATTCACCACCTAAATCTTTTAACACATATCTAGAATTAATATGGTTCATTGGTTTATATTTTAACATTTCATATATTATGCATATTTAACTATGAATACAGAGTACAACACCAAAAAAAATACACAAATATTGATATCATTCGCTTTTTTCCGCATAAAATTGCACGTGTATCATCGTACTCAATGAAAGGTGTTTGCGATCAAAAGAAAAATGTGATAATCACTTTTTCTGTTAAATAATGAAGATTAACTTTAAAAAAAAAAATAACATTCACACTTTAAACTTTAAAGTTAGGTTTGCAAATACTCCCATAAGTTCCTTTGTTTTTTTTGTTTTTTTTTTTTTCCTTTAGGTAGAATGTCATCTTCCAATCGGGCCAACGGTTATTATTCCCTTCCAAAATAAAAGATACTCTCTTTGTCTCCTAATTAAACATTTCATATGTGGAAGTGCACACTTTTTTATAAAAAAATTATTGACATAATTGACCAATAAAAGAAAAATTATTTTAAAATGATATTTTATTTTTAATTTAGAGGTGTGAAAGAAAATATGGAAACTGGCCCCCAAAAAAAGTGCAAAAATGTATTAGGGGAGTGAGAGTAATATAGATGTGAGTTGGAGTATGCATAGTTGAGTAGGACAACTGCCAAATGAGAATTCAATTTCTACCAAGATAAAAAATAAAAATAAAAAATCACTACAAAAAAACATTCATTTGGAGAGGGCAATTAGTGAGGGGAGTGGAGCCCTCACTATTTGGAGAGGGCATTAGAGAGGGGAGCAGTCAACGAGGGTATTAGAGAGGGGAGCACCCTCATCAAAATTAGAGAGGGCCGTCGCCCTCGTTAATTAGCCGCTGTCAGAATTAGTGAGGGCCTTCGCCCTCGTTAATTTTCAGGTCAACACGACCGTTCTGCCCGTGTGTCAGCGGCGTGTGTCAGCGCATGGGGGGCCGCGGAGTGGCATTTGGCGAGGGCTTTGACCCTCGTTAATTCCAAAACATCAGCACAAATTCGAAACTCCTTCACCATTTTCCCATTTCCACATTCTGCTCAAAAACGAAAGAGGAGGAGAGGAGGAAAAAGAGAAGAAAGAAAAGGAGAAAAAAGTGGAGGAAGAAGAGGGGGTTGCAACTTCGCCGTCCGGTGTTCGTTCTCCGTTCACAAGTATATTTATACGGTTAGTTTTTTTTTTTAATTAACTATTTAATTAGTATTAAGCTTGTTGAATTATTTATTTCAATATTGTTTAGTATTAGTATATTGATTAATTAGTATTAGTTGTGTAATTGTTTAGTATTAGTTGTTTATGTATTTATTATTAGTTTATTTAATTGTTTAGTATTAGTTGTGTAATTGTTTAGTATTAGTTGTCTTATTGTTTAGTATTAGTTGTCTTATTGTTTTGTATTAGTTTTTTAAATGTGTAGTGGTTTGTATATTGTGCGCATGCATATTTAGTATTAGTTGTGTATTATTTAGTATTAGTTGTTTATGTATATAGTATTAGTTTCCTAGCTTATACGTCTAAACTAGCTAATACGTCTAAACTCGTGGATATTATTGCTTGTTTCCTAGCTTAATTTAGGGTAATTAGCTTTATTTATCTTATTTATGTGTAGTATTAGTTGTTTAATTAATTATTTAGCATGTTTATTTATCTTATTTGTGTATATATAGTATTAATTAGTTTAATTAATTACGTTGGAGTGGAGGGATGGATGTTGATGAATTGGTTGCTTGTTGTAGATATTAGTGCGTTCCGACTTAATTAATTTTAATTGATTAAGTCGGAAATGGATGCACGTAGGATCTTGATTAATTGGGGAGCACGATAAAATGAAACGAAACTCTGCCGAAATTTTTAGGAATTATAAATAAATTAATTAATTAATGTTTTGGTTGGAATAAAATTATTAATTAGACTTTTGAATATTAATTAATTCGTATATGTAAAACAGGTTGATGATATGGATTATTCTAGCCGTTTTAGTTGGATGTATGGTCCAAGATCGATTAATGGTATTATATCTCCCGATTTTTACAACGGACTCCAGTCATTTATAGATTTCGCCATTAGTAATGGGATGAATATTGAGGGAAAGATTAGGTGTCCCTGCAACAAATTTAGATGTAGGAACAAGATGTATCATGAACCTGATTCTGTGAGAGCACATTTGTATACAAATGGGTTCATGCCCAATTATTGTAATTGGATTGATCACGGTGAGGAAATATGGGGTCTATACGATGATCATGCGTCTGCATCGACTTCACACGGGCCGCGGGTTGATAAGACATTTGGATCTAGCTCGTGCCACGACATGATGACAGATTTAACTTTTGGTCCCCACTTAAATGTGGATGATGAGCCCCCTAATGAGGAACCCCCTAATGAGCATGCTGCACATTTTTATAACATGCTTAATGCAGCGAATCAGGATATATTTCCTGGTTGCGAAACACACTCACAGTTGTCATACAATGCCCTATTGTTGAACATTAGAACTGAAAATAGGATGTCTGAAAGGGGCTATAATCAAATGGTTCAGGCGATTCGTGATCTTTGTCCGAATAGTTTGGTGCCGAAGAAATTTTCTGATAGCAAACAGCTGATGAGTGAGATGGGTCTTCCGGTGGAGAGGATTCATTGTTGTGCACAGAACTGCATGCTATATTGGGGTGCAGACAGTGAACTTGAATGTTGTAAGTTTTGCAGTCTGCCACGGTTCAAACCTGTTAGACGTGATGCAAATGGCCGATTGAAAAAGAACCGTCCTTTCAAGAAAATGTTCTATTTTCCTATCATTCCTCGATTGCAAAGATTGTATCAATCGAATGCTACTGCGAATGATATGACATGGCATGCACGTTGCTCTAATGACCACTCCGGCGTTATGCGTCACCCTGCAGACTCGCAGGCTTGGAAGCACTTAGACCAGTCACATCCTGAATTTGCTTTAGAAATTCGGAACGTGAGATTGGGCTTGAGCACTGACGGTTTTCAACCGTTCGGGGCGCATGGGAAACAGTACTCATCATGGCCAGTGATAGTGACACCGTACAATCTACCCCCATGGTTGTGCATGAAGGATCAATTCATGTTTCTGACGGTTCTGGTGCCCGGTCCAAAAAATCCAAAGGATAAATTGGATGTATTTTTACAACCACTGATCCGTGACTTGATATTTCTATGGGAACATGGAGTGGTAACGTATGATGTTGCTACAAAGCATAATTTTACGATGCGGGCTGCACTAATCTGGACCATCAGTGACTTTCCAGCCTACTCGATGTTGTATGGATGGAGCACAGCTGGAAGGCTTGCTTGTCCATACTGTGCAGAGTATACTGATGCTTTCACTCTAAAGCTCAGTCGCAAGCAGTCTTGGTTTGACAACCATCGTAAGTTCTTAGAGAGACATCATCCGTACCGAAGGAATAAAACTGCATTCAGAAAGAATGTAGTAGTTGAGGACGATCCACCTCCCATTCGTACAGGTGTTCAGCTCCTCCAGCAGATTGATTGGACTGGATTGATGAAAGTAACGGAAGTGGGTGCTGATGCTCACAACAAAGGTTTAGACTGTGGTTGGAAGAAGAAAAGTATTTTCTGGGATTTGCCGTATTGGAGCACACTGTTGATCAGACACAATTTGGATGTGATGCACATCGAAAAAAATGTGTTTGATAATCTATTTTACACGGTGATGAATGTCGAAGGGAAAACAAAGGACACGACTAAATCCAGGGATGAACTTAATGAATACTGTCGTCGACCCTCACTACAGAAATGTCTAGTCACAGGAAAGTACTCCAAAGCTAGTTATTCCCTTGATAAGAAACAGAAGGATATGGTGTTAAAGTGGGTAGATCAGTTGAAATTCCCCGATGACTATGTGTCAAATTTGTCTCGATGTGTAGACTGGAAGAAATTGAAGATGTTTGGGATGAAGAGTCATGATTGTCACGTTTTTATGCAAAGATTACTCCCAATTGCCTTCCGTGAGATTCTGCCGCCTAACGTTTGGAAGCTATCACTGAGATTAGTTTGTTCTTCAAGGAGTTAACATCGAGGACCATTACGGTAGAAAACATGACTCGGTTGGACAATGATATCCCAGTGATCTTGTGCAAGTTGGAACGTATTTTTCCACCCAGCTTCTTTAATTCGATGGAGCATCTACCTGTCCATCTTGCATATGAAGCAAAGATTGCTGGTCCAGTACAATATAGATGGATGTATCCATTCGAGAGGTACATAATTTATATTAACTCATTCAATTGTTCGATAATCTTTATTATTAGACAATTATACTTATCCATTCAATCGAATTAGGTATCTTCATAATTTGAAGTTAAGTGTGGGCAACAAGGCACATGTGGAAGCTTCAATTGCAAATGCCTATTTAACAAAAGAAGCTTCAATGTTTTGTTCCCATTACTTTGAGGAACATGTGTTGACGAGGCGACAAAATAGACCTCGCAATGTACCTCGTGAAGTCCCACGATCAGTGGCAGGTAGTCTCTCGATATTTGTGCCTCCTGGTAATACACTTGGAAAGAGAGGTAGAAGATCGTTTGTAGACTTGGAGAAACGAACAGCTCATACGTACGTGCTATTGAATTGCAACGAGGTGCAACCGTATGTTACGTAAGTTGATTCAATAATATGCATTAATTGATATTTACAATCGCAAGTTCTCATCGATATTTACAATTGTAGTATGTTTTATGAGAACCTGCATATCGTAGCACCGAATCTATCGAATGCTCAAAAAGATGAAGTTCTTCAACAACAATTCGCATCGTGGTTTGATCAACTTGTAAGTGAAATAGTTGCAGACTTCAGTTAATATACTATAGTATAAAAAATTATATACACAATCCTAATAAGTATCTCGTCAATAATATATAGGTGAAGACCAATCGCTTTTCAGATGAGTCTATACGCAATCTTGCGAGCGGTCCTCTTAGTAGTGTCACCACGTACCCTGGATATTACGTGAATGGTTTCAAATTTCACACACGAGCTTATGGCGCATCTAAAGCCACTATGAACAGTGGAGTTTGCATTAAGGGAACAAACTACGATTCAAATGAAAATGACTTCTACGGGATACTCGAGGAGGTGGTGGTATTGGAGTATCCGGGACTTACTGAAAAAAAAGTAGTGTTGTTCAAGTGTGAGTGGTTTGATCCAAGTGTGCCAGCGGGAACAAGAATACATCCCAATTATAAACTCGTGGACGTTAATCCGATTGGACGATACGGTCGGTATGATCCATTCGTGCTAGCAAGTCAAGCTAGCCAAGTTTATTATTGCAAGTACCCTGGATCCGTTCGGGGCCGAGATTGGTGGGCTGTTTGCACCACCAAGCCGAGATCCTTAGTGGAGTTTGATAGAAATATCGCACCGGAGCTTCCCCCATTGCAAGAGGAAGACATACCGCCCCAAATGAATGTGCAAATAGATAATGATCCTGTCATTTTGGCAGATTTGAACGGTGCACTTGTTGAAGAAGAAGAAGAAGATGAAGAAGAAGAAGAAGAAGAAGAAGAAGAAGAAGAAGGAGAAGATGAAGAAATTGAAGAAGAAGGAGATGAAGAAGAGGAGGAAGAAGAAGAGGAAGAAGATTATGATACTTCAGATTAGAATATAATTGTGAAACTAATTTTTATATATTAGTATTAGTTGTGTAATATTAGTTGTCTTATTGTTTAGTATTAGTTGTCTTATTGTTTAGTATCAGTTGTGTAATTATTAAGTATTACTTGTTTATGTATATAGTATTAGTTTGTTTAATTATTAATTAGTTGTGTACGTACGTAATTGTATTAATTGTTTCATGATATACGTACGTAATTGTTTTAATTAGATTATTATTCATATTTATATATTTAATTTGTTTAACTTACAGATGACTGGCAAAGGCATCGGGAAGCGTATTGGCCGATTATTTAACAGTGGGAGCGGGAGATCAGGCTCCAGGTCTCTTCGTGATAATGATGATGAAGACAATCAAGAGCAGGGGTATCAAGTACCGGTTCCTTCGATGGAGACAAATGAAGATGACCCACCTTCCAGTACTGCTGATGAGTCTACTGAAGGAGGGGACCATGAGTCTACTGAAGGAGGGGATAATAGTTCATTGAATGCCCTCGAGGCCGAGCTCAGAAACCATGGTCCACCAACCACCCAATTACAGATCGAGGTGTTTCAGGATCAGTATGTTATATCTCTTTATCTTTGATTTATATATATATATATATATATATGTACATGTGTAACACTGTTTTAATTTAATTTACAGGTTGGTGCCATCTAATAAGTGCTCAAGGATAATCCGGAACATCATGTCCCGGAACATGGAGTTGGGCGGATTTAATTGGGCTGCAGTCAGTGATGATAGAAAAGAAAAGTGGTGGGAAACCTTTCAGGTATATATATATTCGTTTGATTAATTTAAGTATATCGTTCAGTATATTATTAATTACCTATATTTAATCAATTAATGTTTAATTTGTTAGAGGGATGTTATCTGGGATCAGCGGAGGTTTAATACGCAGCATGTAAAGGAGCTATTTACGCGGAAGGCAAGCCAACGATATTCAGATCTCCTCAACAAATGGAAGACGTTACATGCCAAGAAAGGAAGGGTGCCCCCGTGGGACAACAAGGTGTGGTTGGCACTGAAAGATTACTGGAATCGGCCTGACGTAAAAGCCAAAAGCGATCAGTGCCGTAAAAATCGTGCATCAAAAGGGGCTATGCACAAAGGCGGTTCAAAAGGAGCCGCAGATTATTCATATGAATTTGTAAGTATTTTTTTGCATATTTAACAAATTTATATTTTAATTACATTAGTTCATCATATATAATAACTTAATTATAATAATTAACAAAAAATATTCAATATTACCAGTACAAGCAGCATGGACGCCTCCCAGGTGCATGGGAGCTCGTAAAGCGCTTTCACAAGAAGGGAGAAACATATGAGGAAATGGAAGCCTTACTTGTAAGTGCTTGAATTTACGTTTTTTTTTTATCCAACATACAACTTAATTACTTGTAAGTGCTTGAATTAACGTTGTTTATCCAAAATATTTATATGTCAGGAACGTGTTCATCAGCGCATCCTGAATGAGATAGCCGAGGAGGCGGACGAGCTAGAGCGAGTTCGACAAGCCAGCCAGTTTTATACGAGTGAGGTGACCTATAGCCACGGGAAATACAAGGGCTTGGGTCAAATGGCGCAAATGGGGCGCATTCAATCTGGCCCAGGCGGGACCTCTAGGGGCACCAGTTTCGGCGGCTACTCTCAAATTGACGCTGAGCGCTTGGAGGCACAGGAGCGTGAGCTCCAAAATGAAAGGTTGCGACGTGAGGAGTTGGCTAGACAGGTGGCAGCCCAACAAGAGATTATAAACACCATGCAGAGTCAATGGAGCCAGGTGAGCCAATTTCTAGGGCTATTCCAGGGAATCGGTGGTTTCCAGTCGACAGGTGCTACTTCTATGCTGGGGCAGGGAATGCTTGGTTCCCAACAGCAGGGGATGCAGGGAATGCAGGGAATGCTTGGTTCCCAACAGCAGGGGATGCAGGGAACCGGTGGTTCCCAACAGTGGGGTTTTGCTCCACATGGGTGGCAGGGAACCGGTGGTTCCCAACAGTTGGGTTTTAATTCCCTATTAGGGATGCAGGGCACCGGTGGTTTTCCCGTTCCCACTCCTCAGTTTCGTGCTCCTTCAGGTCCCAGTGCTTCCAGCGCTCGCAATCGTCGTCGTAATTCCATTGACAATCCCACTCACAACCCTGCTTTATTCACTGAGCTTCTCAGAACAGGCACATATGATCCTAATTCATTGGTTCGCCAAAGAGATGCTGATGATTCCCAAGGACATGATGCTGATGATGATGATGATGATCGATGAATATTTGAACAATTTGTTATGTTATTTTATTTGTTATGTTTAATGTTTTATGTAAAATTTGTCATGATGATCACCGGGATATTTTATTATGTCTTAGGTTAATTTTTGAACATGATGCGGATAATTTAATTATGTCTTGATGAATATGATTGATGAATTCAACATTGTTTTATAATATTTTATTATGTATTAATTAATAGCGCATGTGAGTGTTAATTATTATTATGTGAGTGTTATGATTATTTGTGAGTGTTTTATAATATTTTACTATATATGATAACATATATAACAAACAATTAAATTAAATGAGAGAAAGAAAAAAATAAAGAAAACATAATATATGATACCATATATAACAAACAATTAAATTAAATGAGAGAAAGAAAAAAATAAAGAAAACATAATATATGATACCATATATAACAAACAAATAAATTAAATGAGAGAAAGAAAAAAAAATAAAGAAAACATAATATATGATAACATATATAACAAACAATTAAATTAAATGAGAGAAAGAAAAAAATAAAGAAAACATAATATATGATACCATATATAACAAACAATTAAATTAAATGAGAGAAAGAAAAAAAATAAAGAAAACATAATATATAATATCATATATAACAAACAATTAAATTAAATTAGAGAAAGAAAACATAATATATGATACCATATATAACAAATAATTAAATTAAATGAGAGAAACAAAAAAAATAAAGAAAACATACTATATGATACATATATTAATAAAAAGAAAAGATAAGCAAATACTTGTCTAGCCAAATCGGTTAGACGGGAACACATAAGGCCTCCACATACCGGGAGGTCGCGTGTTCGAATCTCATGGGAGGCGAAAATTCGCCTAAAATGCTACAGTGCCGCGGTGTCCAGTGGTGGGGGGGTGCTCGTGGTGCCCCAGTGTCGCGGGGTTCGAATCCGGGTGCCCACAAATTTTTTTTTTTGGAAAAAATTGGCGAGGGGCCTGCCCTCACCAAAATGGTCACCAAATTGGAGAGGGCCCCCTCGCCCTCGTTAATTTCAGCAGAACCGAGGGAGTCAAACCTGCAACTTTAGAGAGGGCTTTAGAGAGGGCCCCGCCCTCACTAATTTGGAGAGGGCCCTAAGCCCTCTCTAAAAAGATGGTGTCAGAACCCTCTCTAAAGCCCTCTCTATTTAGAGAGTGCTCACTTTTGCCCTCACTAATATGCTAACGACCAGCACTTTGGAGAGGGCTAAAAACCCTCTCCAAAGCCCCCTCTAAAGCCCTTCCCCTCTCCAAAGCCCTCTCTAAACTCCTCTTTAAATTGAACATATTTTGTGGTGAATTGTGCAATTGACTCATGATGAAAGCTCGCTTTCAACTTGGAAAAAAAAAAAAACTCGCTTTTCAGACAAATCCGGTAATTTATTTCATCGAGTTATTCAACATTTTTTTAGAAAATAAAATGCTATATATAAACACTTTTAGCATGAAAAATACAGAATTACAACACTTTCCAGGACAATACAAGTCCCTTCTTCAACACTATAATGTAACAATTGAAGAATATCTTACGATATTTCTTCATACTGCAACAACACAATACATACATGCCACACAAATTCTTGAAAAAAAAAAAAAACTATAATTAATTAAAAAGAAATCAAAACTCGTACGCAATAATAATCTTAGGTAGGGCATTTAAAGCCTTCAGGTGCGTTTTTCCCACAATCAACAAGAACTTGAAGAACAATGGGCACGATCAAATTGAGATTGAGAAGCTTGGCTTTAATGGCGGTACATAGGCAGATTCCGGCGTCCAAGTCGGCCAGCCCCGACAGCACCGGGCAGCAAGCGTCCTTCGAGCTGCTTCCTATTCCGATGTGCACTAGGCCACCTAGTACGTCCACGCATGCACCTAGTTTAAGAGTGTCAATAGGGCATGATTTTTGGGGCTTTTTCTTCGGTGGGGCTGGGGCCGGAGGTGGGGGGCATGGAGTCTCCGGCGTGGGTGTCACCGGCGTTTTCGGGGTTTTGGGGATGGTGGGTGGCTTGACCTTGGGTGGTGGTTTGGGGGTGGGGGGTGGGTGTTTGGGGGGTAGGGTGGGTGGTTTGTGGGAAGGGGTAGGGGGTGGACAAGTAGGGCATGCAAGGGAAAGTAGGAAAGATCCCAAGTTGAGAAGGATTAGAAGTTGAGTAATTTTGAGGTTGGCCATGTTTGAGAAGTGGAGTAGTAGTATTTGATAATTGATAGGACTATGGAGCTACCTATTTATAGACAAAGGGAGTTTGAGTGAGTGGTATAGAATTGGTCTAGTTGGTGAGAGGGTATAGTTGGGGTCCAAATGCTTAGCTATATAAGGACTTGAGAGTTGTTGGACTTTTAGGGCAAATTATCTTTTTAACTTTTACATTTGGATACGTACTATTTTGTATTTTAATTTGATTGAATTATTGTGGGCACCGCGAGTTCAAGAATTGATGTGATAAAAATTCAATAAGCTTCACCATCCATCATAGCTGGATTTACTTACGTGCTGTCATTGTGGACTAATTAAAATGTGATACTGCCTCTCTCTAGTTACAAGGGGTATGTACTTCGTGAAATCAATTTCATGTGGATTTTTTTAAGTGTTATTTTTATAGGTATACGAAGTGTTGTGTTACTGTTTAAAGAAATATTTGATTTATAAACAGTGAAGAAGATATCCACAATATTGATAGTGTGTATATAATAGTGATAGCGTGCATGAACAACAACGATACTTAAAGAAAATGAGTTTACATAAATTTGTGTTCACTACAAGTGATCTAATATAACCAAAAAAAAAATTCACATCTTTCGGTTCAATATATGAGTTATCTCTATGGGGATTTAAACCAAATCCGTCCTCTATCTTTTCACCTTTATCAAAATGATCCTCTATTTATTTGCTTTATCAATTTAGTCCTGTATCTATTCAAATTTTGCTAAAATGATCCTAATTGGCATAAAATGTACAAAACCTCACCGTTTTGGTCTTATATTTATTTTCTTTACCAATTTAGTCCTGTATCAATTCACATTCTCCAATTAGGACCTAATTGAATGCATAAGCATAAAACCATTTTTCACAAAATTAGGCCCAATTTGGCGAAACTTGAAGAAATACAGGACTAAATTGATAAAAAAAAAAAGACTATTTATATAAAGGTGAAAAGATAGATGATGATTTTGGTTTAAATCCCATCAAAATAATATGTGAGTTTCTTGGGGTTTATAAGGATGAAAAAGTTCTCCATTGGTATGATACATTTTTAGGAAGGCCCAAAAATAAATTTGTGCAGGCTAGCTCGTTCAAATGCAGAGGTGGAGGTCCATCGGGGGCCCTAATTATGTTATCAGAACCATGTTCCAAGGTGAATCGGCGTGGAGGAGTTTTCCGGTGTCAAACGGAAAAAAAATGTGAACCTAGTTAAACAACTGGGTCTATATGCAAAGCTGGCCACCGCTAGTGCCACATTGAAAAAAAAATCAAATCGTAAGCTTCCCACAAAAAAACTAGTGCGCATGACTAAAAAAGTGGCATTTTATGTTTTATGCGTTCAATTAGGACCTAATTGGAGAAATGTGAATTGATACTGGACTAAATTGGTAAATAAAATAAATATAGGACCAAAATGGTGAGGTTTTGTACAATTTTAGGCCAATTAGGATCATTTTGGCGAAACTTGAATAGATACAGGACTAAATTGATAAAGCAAATAAATAGAGGACCATTTTGATAAAGGTGAAAAGATAGAGGACAGATTTGGTTTAAATCCCTATCTCTATGCTACCATGTTGGTCTACAAGACTTTTTGATGTTTATACGTGCCATCTGCTTTGAGATTTTTAAAGTATATGTACTACACATTAAGTATGTGGTACAATACTCTAAAGCATTGCGAGGCACCGCCCATACAACATAGAATTTTTCTTCTAATTAAATGTAAATGACTTCCAATTTTTACATTTCTTTTAATTTCACATATACTCCGTCCGTCTATTAAAATTGTGTTTACTTTTTTTATTTGGACATCTACCAAAAGTGTAACAACAATCATTTTATCCCCACTCTTTATTTTATTTATAATTTACCTCACAACACCCTTAATTACTTTATTTAATTTATCTACTTTCATTCATTTTTTTCTTAAAACCTATTCAAACATTAGGCACTGGTACTTTTACCACTACAAGAAAATAATGAATTACCTACAAAATTAGAATTGCCTACAAAATTTTATAATTATGAAAGCTTCTACATTTTTCAACCTAGAAACAACTTGTCTACGGAACTAATTTGCCTACGAAAAATCTCAAGGTATAATTACCTACAAGTCATTTGCCTACCTAATTTTACCTAAAACACAATTTGTCTATGGAATTTTTTTTGTAGGTGGGAAAGGAAGATGTCTATACAATTAGAAATTATTGTAGGCAATCCGTAGGTAATCCCCACTACAATTTTTTTTGTTGAAAAATTTCGTAGTCATATTGGCAATTTCCGTAGGCAATTTTATGTTTTCTTGTAGTGTACAAACATTCAAATACAGCAGAACAAGGTTTATGAAAGTGAATAGGGGTAAATCAATCCCTTCACTCGTTAACTTTTTAGTTACAAAAATTTGTATAAGATATGATACTTTTAACTGCAAGTAATATAAAATTAAAATTTTAAAAATATCACATATTATATATGAGACAGTGTCATACTTAGTGTTTATATAATGAAGAATAAGGTTTATGGAAATGTATAAGGGTAAATCAATCGATCGTGCTTATTTCCTTATAATCTGCATGATTCTCATTTATAAGAGAATGACTTCCTGATGTGTTTTTATAGAAAAGGATTATTTTTGTAATAGAAGATTCTAATTTATTTGAGTTATGATAATTGTTTGCCCATTAATCTTGAATTTCAATTAAGTCTCCCGCATTAAGATATAGATGCAGTGTAACATTAAGATATAAATGCAGTAACATTTCAATTGAGTTATGAGTTATGAAGATTCTACCCTTTTTTTATTTTTTTGATGTTTTTAAATTGATTATTGAAGATGAGTGAATAAAGAAAAATATCTTTCGCAGAAACTCCATTATATATTAGTTGGGTGTGAAAATTGAAGAATAACTTTTGAAAAAAAAAAAACAATGGGTTTGCAAACACTCCATCATTATTATTATTAAATTATTGTTATTATTATTTCTTCATAAGGGTAGAATGTCATTCTAAAATAAAAGAGAATATAAATGTGAAAGTAAGCGTGTCGTAGTTGAGTTGAACAAATGGGAGTTCGATTTCTGTCAACAAATTGTAGAATTAACTCATAACAAATCCCTATAATTTATTTCATCCATCATTATCCAAGATCGGGGTTATTCAACATTTTCTTTAGTAAAAATGGAAATGCTACAAAACACTTTTAGCATTGGAAATTTTTAAAAAATAGAGAATTACAACACAATATTCCAGGACTGTACATGCAAGTCCCTTCTTCAACACTAATTTCATGCAACATATTGCAACAACACAATCTCGAAATAAAAATAATTAAAAGATTTCAATAATCTTAGGCAGGGCATTTAAAGCCTTCAGGCGGGGTTTTCCCACAGTCCAAGAGAACTTGAAGAGCAATAGGCACGATCACATTCAGATTGAGAACCCTCGCTTTAATGGCAGTGCAGAGACAGATTCCAGCGTCCAAGTCGGCCAGCCCCGACAGCACCGGGCAGCAAGCGTCCTTGGAGCTGCTTCCAAGTCCGATGTGCACCAGCCCACCTAGTACGTCCACACATGCACCTAGTTTCAGAGTGTCAATGGGGCATCTTTCTTGGGGCTTTTTCTTCGGCGGTGTTTTTGGAACCGTAGGGGTTTTGGGGATGGTGGGGGTTTTGGGGACGGTAGGGGGCTTAACAACAGGCGGTTTGGGGACGGTGGGGGGCTTAACAACCGGCGTTTTGGGGACGGTGGGTGGTGGTTTGGGGGTGGAGGGTGGTGGCTTGAGCTTGGGTGGTTTGTTGGGAGGGGTAGGGGATGTTGGACAAGTTGGACATGCAAGGCAAATTAGGAATGATCCCAAGGTGATGACAAGTACAAGTTGAGTAATTTTGAGGTTTGCCATGTTTCAGATATGATGATTACAAGTAGTATTTGATATGATAATTGAGCTACCTATTTATAGACAAGTCAAAATGACAAATCCCTACTCATTCCTCTATTTTCTTTATAAGTGATGTATTCTTAGGTGTGAAAGGTTTATGGGATTGAGGGAGTATCACATTTTTTTTTTTTTTAAATATGTAAAATGTATTATTTTAAGGTAAAAATTGAAAAGTGACACTTTATATAAACAAGTGTTAACATTTCTAGTGATCTCGCGATGAGATAGTCTCACACAATTTTTTGCTAATACAGTAACCCCTCCGTCCCAAACTCATTTTCTCATTTACTGTTTGCACGGGTTTTAAGAAAAGAGTTGTTTATAGTAGTTAAAGTGATAAAGTAGATGATTTTGGTTATTAGTGTATGGAGAATATAATATTAAAAAGTATTGTTACTTTTTCTTGCCAAAAATAGATGTGGCAAACGAGTATGAGACGGACCTTTTTGACAATGTAGCAAATAAATTTAGGACAAATGGAGTATTTTTTATTGAATTAACTTTTAATTTTGTAAGGAGATTTTTAATTTATTTTGTAGCCCATTAATCAGAAGTCCTAGTAGAATTAGAATTAGGTCACTAAAATAGGCCATTTGAAATGAACTCAAAGGCCCTAACCTATTTAACCAATGGCCGTAATAGGTTAGGATAAACCCATTTAATATCTCACATTACTCTTAAATTACATTATTTATATATCATATCAGTATATATAGTAATATAGAAAAAATTCCATTGATAGAGATGTTGAAGGTAGATAATTGAACTGCATGTGAATAGATCTATTTGGTGAGAGAATATTTTGGGGTCCATTTACCTTGCTATATAAGGACTTGAGAGTTGTTAAACTTTTAGGACAAGCATGATATTTATTTTTAGAGGAAATTGGTAAAAATGTCATGTATATCGGCAATAATTAATGATGAAATGTTTTTCTATGTTTTTTATTTTGTAAAAAAAAAAAAAAAAGATTTATGTTGTCAAAAACTTGGCAAGAATGTTTCATAACTTGCTACAACCAGTTTGTAATCGGTATATGCTTACATGACGATTTTTAATAAATGACATTTATGTTTCTATTATTTTATGATTAAAGTTAATAAATATTTTTATTAAATAAAAAAATTAAAAATAAAACAGTTGAATTCAATATTTCATTATAAAAAATAAAAAAAAATCTGCCCTCCATTCCTATCATTTGAAATACCTTTAAATAATTAAAATTTTGTGATTTAAATATAATAAATATTAAATATAAATATTCTACAATATACCAAATTATTTTAAAATATTTGTCAAAATACACTAAAACATTTTAAAATAAATGAATTTATAATAAAATGTTATTATGTTTTTATTTATAATACCCTAAAAATATTTTACGATATTATTTATTATTTTCTATTAATAGTTTTCTATATTTTAATCTTTATTTTTTAATCATAAAATATAAAGGACGTTCTTATCAAATAATATATAGAAATATAAAAGAACATTTTCTTCGGAAAAGACTATAAAAGAACATTTTCTTCAGAAAAGACTATCACGTCTATGTATACCGATGATTATAAATTTATTGTAGTCCATTACAGGGCATTTTTGCCAAATTTTAAAATTATAATGGACATTTTTACAAAGTGAAAAACATAAAGAGCATTTTCATCGTTACCATCAATATATTGGGCATTTTTACCAACTCACCCTTATTAATACTTTTTATACGTGAAAAACTATTTTGTTTTATAATGTGATGGATTTATTGTGGGCACCATGATTTCAAGAATTAATGTGATAAACTTCACCATCCATCATAGTTGAATTTTCTTAGCAGCTGAGATTTAGGACTTTCAACGTAGTGAAGCTAATATTCCTTCTACAACTCATGTAATCTAACATAGAGAGGTCGGCCAATCTTACCCCGTTCAAAATTTGGGCTACGTTAAGATTTTAGCAGTTAATTATCTGGAGGCGATCCAATTCCAAGTAAATATATAATATGAAACTCTCTTCTTCAACGTAATGTATTATTACTTTACCTTACATTTTAATATATGAAGTAACCTGTTTTAACATATGAAAGTATCATTGTTTAAAAATATTTTAAGTTATATGTTATTTTTCTTTAAATCAGTAAACAGATGCTTGTGATAGACTAGTTAGCTTCACCCATACAACTACAATATATCGTGTTCATAGAATTTCTTTCTATATAAATATTCTTTAATACTATTCCCTATTTTGAGCAACAAACTAATGATTTATTTATAATAAATAATAATTTTTCTTTGTCATGTATATATGTGTGATTATAATACTTTCACTACAAAAATAAAAAATAAATAATTGTCCACGAAATTTTCCAACAACAAATTTTTCAGTGTGGATTGTTTAGGAATTGCCAATGAATTTTCTAATCATATAAATGTGTCTTCATTTCTCTACCTACAAACAATTTACCTACGAAATAAAATTCTTAAGTAATTAATTACCTATAAGTCATTTGTCTACAAACTTTTATCTATAAACAATTTTTCATAGGGAAATCATTTATAGGTGGTAATGAAAATGTCTAGCTATATAATTAGAAAATTTTGCAAGTAAATCTTTGGCAATCTCTACTACAGAATTTTTTGTTCGAAATCTCATAGTCATAACAAATTTTGTAGGCAATGCTTTATTTATTTATTTATTTGAATTTTATTAATTAATTTAAGTTTAAAATTCGTTTGATAAATTTCAAATTAAATCTCATAAAAATTATTAATAGCTAAAAATTTGTATAAGGGGTCCATAAACTAACACAAATTAATATTTATTTCTTTTAATATGTTAAAACGAAATTCACAAACTATACACTCCGTCTCAATGTGAAACAGTTGCCGCAAACGTAGGTTTAAGTTTATAGAATTTGTCCGAGAAGACCTCGACACCCAGGATTATTGTCTTTCATAATTAATCCGACAATGATTGTACACAATACTTTTAAAATAAAATACATGGAATGAAGACTAATTAATTTGATGGGCATCATTTAAATTTGTTGTTTTTCATTGACTTAGTACACAAGTACCCCTCACTTGTAAGTTGTAAAATAGCTCCAAATAAAGTGGGGTACTTGTAGCTTTTATCGCTCCATATTTCAACCTTTAGACGACTAAGGAAATTAACGCGGTGGAGAATGAAGATATCGATTGTTTTTCTAACATTTAGCGACTGTTTTTCCCATGATACATCCATTCATTCCCCCCTATATCCCTAAATTGTAGTAAGAATGAAAATGTCTCTACCGCAAGTAATTTCGCAACATTAAATTTACAAATATAACGATGGATATATCGATATCGCATACCAATATTACATAATATATATATATAGAAAAATAATGAAAATTTTATTAAAAATTTAACATGAAAATTTATAAATTATTATGCATATATATTCCATTTAAAATCACAATAAAATATGTTTTAAAACAAATATATATAAAATAGACTATATAAACATTGTTTGGCGTAAAACAATTGACAATATAAGATTATTAAAATTACATGAATTAGTACTAAAATGATGACCTATGATATGAGGATCAAATTAATATAGAAGATAAAAGAGTCATTCTCCGACGAAACTTGTTTATAGTATGAAACTGATATCATAACATCCTTTCAGTGATAATAATGCTCTTATAAACTATAATACATAAAGAATTTGACACTGGAATATTGGTTTATAAGGTGTAATGGTATCATTAATTGAATGATATATTATCACAAAAAATGAATGTAATGATATAAATTTCATACTATTAACAAGTTTCATAAAAGACTTTGTGAAGATGGAATGACATCTTTGTCCAAACAATATTTGTACCACTTAACACATTAGAGTAATACTTGAAACAAACTAACAATCACTATAATTAATATATATATATATATATACTATATAATAAATATATATTATATATAACAATCACTATAATATAATATATATATATATATATATGTGTGTATATACAAAAAAATATATGATTTTTTTGCCATTTTTTATAATAAATGTGATATCTTGCTACTTATCCGCAATATTTCCCGATTTTCATCTAGTTTTATACTACAAGTGACTCGATAGCGATATTAATATCGATATTTTGCAATATATTGCTATATTTTCACGATATTCGACAAAAAATATATTTCACCCCAATATATATATTACAATCTCAAATTTTGCAATGTATCAACGATATATTTGCAGTGGTTTGCGATATTTCATCTTTTGATTGTACTTCAATTTCTTTTAATTTAATTATATATGTGTAGATATTTAACAAATAGAATTAATCGTCGTTTTCTGAAGAACAAATTAAATGTTAAAATCATTCACTGGACCACACCGAAAATCTCATCTTTGTGCGGGTCAAAGAGAACATACGATATCCCGTTAAAAAAAAAAAAAAAAACGATATAGCTAGGTTGTCGGCAACGGGATGGAGTCAGAAAATTAGCACACACTTTGCTTACCTGTTGCACTGTGTCTTTACTGTAATATTAACACATTTTAATTAATTATAGGGCCCACAAAAAAATATAATGTAGAGTATTAGTTCATATGAAAAAAGTATTGATTCATATACATAAAAATATTAATTTATATATTGAACAATATTAGTTGTTTGAAATCAAATTCATTTTGAGCCTGTAATAATTTTTTGTCTCTTACATAAAAGATCCCCAAAGAAGTTTAGTATTTCAGTTTAAATTCATACTCCTTAGTTGGTCCATTTTGATCTCAAAGCCGGAATTTGAAGTACATTATCATTTTGAGACATATTTTTAGCACGCAAGATGTTAAATTAATGGTAAAAATTAACAAATTAACACCTATCTCTACCAAAGTATTAATAACTCAATGCCCTAGTTACACTCATTCTCATTATCTCATGTTATGAGTCGGTCTCATACAAGACTTACTCTAAATTAATAGTCCCATAACTTTTATACGTGACTTTTCCAAAAGATCTCAAAAACGTGCTAAAAACGACATTGCATTTCATATCCATGCGACTTTGGAACCAAAATCGGACCCAATAAGGATTTTGAGATTAATAAATTGAAAAGCTTGACTTTTTCTTTTAACCTTTTGTGCAAAAAATTAAAGTTAGGGGACTAGAAAGATATTTGGGTTAAACTTTTGTGGATCAAAATAGAATTAAAGTTACATCAATTACGCAATGTAACCGTACAATTGAAGCTTTATCCCACAAAAAATTAGTTTGGATTATGTGTTCTTTTACATTTTCTCACAGCCAAAATGTTTAATACCACTTGTATAAGTTCAATGACGTACGTACACACAACTCTGGGGATAAGAAGTCCAAAATATAATTTTTTTTTTTTTTTCTCCAAAATGAGGAACTAGATTTGCGTCCCACTCCCACAGCATTCTCTTTCTGTTCCGAAGCTTCAGTCCCGTTTTGTTTTTATAATAATAAAATTTAAAAATTAATAAATAAATCTCAATGATCCGGATCTTCGATATATGTTTATTGAAAGTATAGAGAAATGTTGCTATAATTGAAAAATATAAATAGAGAGGCTTTAATTTATTAAGAGTGTTTTAATTTTTTGAGTAAAAGATATATATATATATATATATATATATATATATATATATATATATATATATATATGTTTGACTTAATATGTGATCAAAACCTATTGCCCTCTGAGATAAACTAACTCAAACAGACAGCAAATTGAATTATTATATTTATTTTGAGTGATTGCAGATTTGCAGTTTTATTTTATAGTCCTTGTAATTTCATTATTATGTATATGTGGATAAGGATATATAACCACATTAAGATAGAGCCCTCTCTAGCCGGCAATCTCTTGGAAATATTCTTTTTTTAAGTACCACAAAGCTACCGTGGACTACACAAATTGACACTAAATTTAGGGTGTATAGTAATGGAAATATTGAGGCGTTTTCTTTTTCTTTCTTTTTTTAAGTATTTTAGGGACCGGTTTTGGGGATATAAATGTGGTTCTATTTTGGATCGAATTTTAGAATGTAGTTATCGGAATAATTTTGAGTATAGTGAATTAAGAGAAACTATTATCAAGTATGAGATGATGATGGAGTCAAGTATTATTAAATTTGAACATAATTTAATTCGACTGGTCAAAATAAAATAAAAAAACTTAGATTGAGCTCAATTTTAAGTCAGATAGATAATTCTTCAAGTTGGCCAAGAATTATTATCGGTAAAGTTTGTGACTCAAAATCATGATTTATAGCTCATAAGTAGTGGAGCTCTAACCACTTGAATTATATCACTTTGTCAAGGTCGATGAATAACGATTATAAGTATACAATTGTTTATTCTTGCATAATTTTACACGTATCAAAAATAAGTTAAAATACATCGCACATACAACAGAAAATACACTAATATGCATCACAACCAAAAATCATGTATTTTGATGTTCTACATAACTTCTTAAACATATGACAAATAGTATGAATTTTGAATTGTTATGTTTTGGGCAAGCTCAGATTAGAGCCATTGAATTGTAGATATTACTATCACACTATGGAGTCTTCAGTTATTATCTGAAAGGTATATATATTGGGCAAAAATTTAGTAAAATTTTTAACCGTACATGTAATGGCATTGATCATAACCTGCAAAAAGAAACCGTGGTAGGAGTTACATTTGTATGTAGTGATTTATATGGATTGAATCAAAATTGAATTTTGCTTCAAAGTAAGTACTTTAAAAAAAAAAAATTGTTTTACTTATTTTTATACTTATTCATCAAGTATGATCTTTAGATCACTGGGTTAGTAATTCTCCTCTAGCCACAGTAAGGGCCCAATCAGCTTATGGCCTCTTTTATCATTGTGAGTTCGATTAAGACTGGGCTTTAGCATGTCCAGATATACGGGCTAAAAGCCTAAAACGCAATCCGCCCAATAAACATTTATTTTCTTATTCTGTTGACCAAATAAAATAAATGAGCCTGGAATAAAATGATATAGGCTACAATATGTGTCTAGGCTACCAAACATGGCCTAGAGAAAACGAAAAATAAAGTAAGGGTGGCCCCTACTAAAAATATGTGTGCATATATAAAAGTTCTGTGTGAGATAATCGAACTCTCTTTTATTAATATGAATAAGAAAATAAATGGGTTGAGTAGATTTAGGACTTGTGTGGATCAAATAAAGACACGCCTCACAAATGTCAATACTTCAATTTAAACATTTAATTATACAATTTAGCACCAAGATCACTACACGTAGAATAGAAGATCCTGTGTAAATAATAAAAATCGTACTGAGCTTACCTATAGTATATAGTGTTCATTGCTCTTGTATAATAGCTAATTGCTTTTATAAAAAAAAATTAAAATAGGAAATGTTGCATTGCATGCAAGAATAGAAAAATGGGAAATGTTAAAGTATATCACTAAACAATTTCTTGATTTTACTTATATCTTTTCTCATCTCGTTATTTGGCTAATAATTAATTTCATCTAAAAGAATAAACATAAATGAAGATAAAATACTTACTAGGATCCACCGTGACAAGCGTTGCTGAGCCACCAAAATCACAAGTCCCGCCACCCTTTTTATTCTTTTGCCAGTAACTATTGAAAGCATATGCAGCATGAGCGATCAAGGTGGCCGGTTGATAGCACGCGCCGCCGGGCTGGATCGGCTGGCAATCGGCCCCATATCCGCACGCATAATCCAAGGCTTGCTGCATTGTCGAAGGAGTCGCCGTTGGCTTAGCCACGCACCAAACGGCGTGATCGGGTTTTGAAGATGGTGGCGGAGTGGTGGTGCGAGTAGGCGGGGACAGGGTGGCGGGAGGAGGATACACACACAGTGGAGTTGGAGGGACGTTCTTGATTGAATTTAAAGTGGAAATGTGGATTATTGGTGTGGTTCGAGCATCTGTATCAATACGTGAAGGAGACTAGTAAATATATAAAATAAAATAAAAAGGCTAGAAATTGAAATAAGTAAATATATATGTTGTGAAAATAAGTATTACCGCAGCTCAACTTGCAGGTGGAGGAGGCTAATATGATCCAAATTGCAAAAATGGATGGGATGATATTATTAGTAGTCATCATTGAAATTAAGTACCACGCCAAAATTGATATTTTGGCTTAATGAGATGAATTATGAAAGAATTTGAAGAGTGTGAAACATTTATTTCAGTGTGTTAGCAGAATCTAGTTTTATTTGAGAAGTCTGTCTAGAACATATGCTTGCCCACCAACACAAGCAATGAGGTATTGCAATTTTTAAAATCACATATAGATAGATTTATTAAACGATGATTAAGATTCCAAATTTGAATCGAATAATTTTTTAATTGAATGATTACAAACCGAACGATAGATTCTTTTGTTGGTATAAAGTCTCGTGTAACAAATTTCACCATGAAATTGGTTTAAAGAATATTAATTGTGTATACTATAAAGCATCGATTTTAAATAATACTCCATCCGCCCCCTAATAATATTCACATTTACTGTTTTCTCGTGTTTTAGCGAGCAAGCTTTTTATTAGTATTTGAAATGATAAAATAATTTTTAAGTATTTTATAATACCTTTTTTTAAATCACTTTATCATTTTAAATAATAATAAACAATTTGTTCGTTAAAATACGAGAATAAAGGTAGCTTGAATATTATTAGAGTACGCAGGGAGTATTAATTATTTCATCAAGAGTTATTAATTATTTCATATAATTAATTAGCTGTAAACCAGTTTTATATTCAGATTGGTTCATGCAAGATCAACTTTCTTTTTCCCATTTTATTCAAAATTTTGATTTTAACTCTAACATAATTTTGTAGCCTTCGGCCCGTGTAATGATTAAATTATTGGGCTCATACAGATATAAATCAGGCCCCTAAGAATGTGATGAATTAGTCCAAGCAGATCCATTATGAGGAATAAATGACAATTATGCGATCTAAAGAACAGGAATGATATAGCTTGCCTTGGGAACATAATACTAATATCATCCACAAATACATGTTCCCTCCGTCCCAACATTTTTTTCACACTTGTCTTAGATGGACGTCCCAACATTTCTTTCACACCAAAAAAAAAAAAAAAAAAAATACCTCTCATAAAAGTCAATAAAGTATAAAGTTATTATTATTTTATTCAACTCCACACTCACATACTTTTTTTTTTCTTAAAAAATGTGTCAAACACAAGTATGAACAAGTTCTTGGGACGGAATTAGTATGAAATATTTCTACGGATCTCAACTTATATTAAAAAACTTGTGAATTCTGAAAAAAAAAATCCCAAAATCTCGTGCAAGACTAATTCCACTATTTTCGCTTTCAATTTGTATTACTAAATGGACAAAAGCATTTTACTATAAGGCAAAATTTGTATTACTATCAGACTAAATATTGTTTTTTCACATATATTCATTTGTTTTTACATAAATAAATATTTTTCATACTCCCTCCGTCCCAAGATTTTGTTCACACTTGCCTTAAATGGACGTCCCAAGATTTTGTTCACACCCAAAAAAAAAAATAACTCTCTCTCAAAAAAATCAATAGAACATAAAGTTTTCATTATTTTATTCAACTCCACACTCACATACTCCCATTTTTCTTAAAAAAATATGTCAAACTCAAGTGTGAACAACATCCTGGGACGGAGGGCAGAATGTGTGTTACTATCAGAACAAATGTTGATTTTTCACAAATATTTACTACTTTCATCCCGAAATACTATTTATAGTTGACTTTTCAAGAATTTTAATATGAGGGTTGACTTTGTTTTATTTAAATGGATAAACTACTTTTTTTGAAGGCTTATTGTTAAGTTTAAGTGAATAAAACAAAAATAAAAAACTTGTTTTAAGTGTGTAACTATTAGTGGAATGAGGTGTAACTTAGAGATCTTTATAGGGAATGAATAGTGAACTATGCAAAGTGCTTGGGGATGGAGGTAGTATTTTTTTATAAAAATAATATTTTTTCATATTATAACACATGTAAAGTAGTAAAGAGTGTGGTACTACATGAAATAATATTATCTAGATTTAAAGGGATGATGAATAATTTAAGAAACACAAATTTGTTCTTATGAAAAAAATTTTTGCCCTTGCAGTAATATGCCGTTTGCTCATATGGTAACACAAACTGAGAGCAAATATGTGTTACTATAAGAGCAAATGTGTGTTATTGTACACACAAATATTTACTTGTTCTTACAAAAATATATTTTGTCCTTATAGTAACACATTTAGGGTACTAAATGATGTGTTACTACATGATCAAAATAGTACCAACGTGAAACAATATACCTAAATTTAAAGGGATAACAATAAATTAAGAAACACATATTTGTTATTATAAAAATACATGTTTGTCCTTATAGTTACTATAAAGTACAAATATTTTTTATTTTAAGAACTAGTAACACACATTTTGCCCTTATAATAACATGAGTTTGCCCATATAGTAACACAAACTTTAAGCAAATGTGTGTTACTGTAAAAACAAACATGTATTACTGCACGTACAAATATTTATTTGTCCTTACAAAAATATATATTGATTGCACTTGTATGTGTTGTACACCCACAAGTGTATGGGACCGTGTGTAGAAATGGTAAGTGACCAAGTTATAAAATATCGAACACTAGGGACAACAGATTTAGTGTATAGAAATCATCAAGATGGTCATGCTTAGAAAGAAATTTGCAGAATTTAAAGTGTTCGGATTTTGTACTCTACTATGAATAGTTCAAAACAAATACTTCAAAATAACAAGCTAATCTAACTTCGTTACGAAGTACAATGGTTTGGAGTATGTTCTGGGTGATTTCAATTATGTAAAAATTAACACTAGCTTAAACATATGCTTCTCTCATGTTTCCTCTTATGAGTAGACTAGATTAACTCAACCTCATCCCAATCAATAAACTCTTGTTTCAATGATTAGATGCCCGATAAGGAGTGTTCTCGATGTCTTAGCATCTCTCGTTGGTCTAAGTGTCTAACTATAGCATTTCGTGACTTATATCTTTCAATTACCCATTCATTAGAAAGAACTCAACTCTCATATTATTGCTTGTTCTAATGAACTGCGTAATCTATGAGAAATAGGTCATGAAAGCTCAAGCATTCCTAAATCAAGGATCTAAACATTCAATTCAATATAATCAAAGCATATATTTAAGTCAAGCCCTAATTCTCACATAATTTTCCTCACCCAAAACATAGAGAATTTAGCCTAGCATATCCATGGCTAAGCAAACAAAATCAATACAAAAATTCATAAAGTAGAAGAGAATTAAGCAACTAACAATCAAAATCAGAGAAATATCACCTAATTGGGGGTAAAAGTAGAAAACGTCTTCATTCCATACTTCAAGCATTCATCAATTCCTCAATTACAAGTCTTCAAGCTCAACTTTCAGTTGCAATCTAATTCTAATGAAAGGTTTTGAGAAAAGTGCTTCTAATCTATGAAATTTTAAGAAATTCTAGTAGAAAATGGGTTGAAGGTGTAAATCTCTCGTGTGGAACTCTGAAATTTGTGGTAACTGCTCTCCAAAGTCAGTTATGGTCCTTTTATAGTCGTGCCCAAAACGCATAAGTTCGGTTCTTGCACTTAAGTCCCTGAAATCTTCGAAAATTACGCTTTTGGAGCTTGCCAACATTCCACTCGGCCAAAATTAAAATCCACTCGGACGAGTGATGACTCAACTCGGTCGAATTGAAAGTCCACTCGGTCGAGTGATGACTCAACTCGGCCGAGTGAAAGGTGTTGCCCGAATTCCTCTTCAAAAGCCCTCACTCGGCCGAGTTGGCCGAGTGATCTTCCACAGAGTTTCACTCGGCCATTCCTTATGCACTCGGCCGAGTGGCTTCATTTCCCTTGGCCGAGTGAAGTGGATTTTCACCATTTTGTCCCTCTTGACTTCACTTTTCATCATTTCTTCAATTTCTCATCATTTTCGCTACAAATCCACTCCAATTCCTGCATGAGGGGTGGGTGCACGAGCAACACAAAATACCGAGAAAAGAGATGTTAATCATATTAAAATCAAGCTCAATTAAGCATAAAATGACTTTAAAAACCCACAATTTAGATGCAATTACAAGGCTAATCATATATTGTCCTTATTGTAACACATGTAAGGTATTAAAAAGATGTGTTATCACATGAACAAAATTGTATCAACATGAAACAATAAATCTAGATTTAAAAGGATGAGGAATAAATTAAAAAATACATATTTATCCTTACAGTTATTATTAAATAAAAATATTTATTTAAGGATTAATAACACACATTTGTCTTTGCAATAACACATATTTACTCATATAGTGACACAATCGGGGAGCGATAATCCTGAAATAAGTCTTACACAATTTTTTTTCTGAATATCAATCTGACCCGCTTTTGTTCCCCGAATTTTGACCTCGAATTTAGTACATTTACCTATATTATGTATATTCTATATGTAAAATATTTCACAAGAGTATTCCTCTATCACTATAAACTTTGGTAGTTTTATTTTGCACCCATGTGCATACTAGCACTTGGATAAATTGCAAAAAAATATGAAAAATACACAGTTCGGTGTATATTGTGTGTTTTGAATCAGCAATGTCCTAAGCAATAATCAACAATATCCCAAGTGGTAATCAACAATAACTCAAACAATGTTCCACAATATCCCAATATCTTTTTAATTATATATTTCCAATTGAAAAGGTTAAAATTAGATTTAAAATTGAGTTTAAAATCTAAGAATATAGGATGCAATTAGTTACATGCTTGAATTTATGTAAAAACTTTACTTGCAACAATTTTTTAGCGACACTGTAAAAGCCACAACGATCAGGTATGGAGAGGAGTTTTTTTATCAGGAAAAAAACATTTTTCACTAATATAGCAACTTGGTTTCACAATACAAATAACAGAGGTTTGAAATGCACCTTTAGTGCAGAAAACTCCTAACAGATTACATAAATTTTTTTGCATTCACGAAAGACAACCCCCAATTTTTTACAATGTAGAGAGGGAATTTAAGTTCCACTTCAAGAAGCTAGCATCCAGTCTCCATTACGCATAATGCTTCAATCAATTACAACAGTATGCTTTTAGTTCACCAAATAATTATGTGTAGTTGCACCTGTTCTCCTCTGAAAATGCACCCGTTTCAAAATTAATTACGCCAAGTCAAGTAGTGAGAAGACATGATGTTAGATACATACAGTGGCGGATCTATATACACATAAAGTATGCAAGTGCATACCCTTATTTTTGCCAAATGACCATGTTATATGTATTAATATTTATATATATAAATATAATTATTTAGCTTTACATTTACATTTTTAAGCTATTAAAAATATGATTCGTTATAGATAAATAACTTATTTATGTATTATTCTTAATATAAACAAAGTCATATGTGAACAAGTTTACCGTGAAATTTATTAAAAGCTATTAGTTATTTTTACTATAAAGTGATACTTCCTCCGTCCCAATTTAGATTACCCATTTCTAAATGGCACAATTTTTAAGAAAATATTTGTTTATTAATACTTTTGAGTATAAAGTAGCTTTTTAGAAATTATTTATTAATATTTTTTAGTATAAAGTGGTTTTTTGAAGATTGAGTTTGAAAAAAGTGGTGTTGTTTTTTGCAATTTTAGGAAATGGGTAAACAAAAAAACCTTCATTTTTTGGGCTCATGGGTAAACAAAATTGGGACGGAGGAGTATTAGTTTTGAATGATATTAGTTGTTTCATTAAGGGTTTAATTATTTCATAAAAAAATATTAGTTGTTTTACTACTCCCCCATCACACATTTACTTTCACATATATAAGTTGCACATTTTCTAAGAAAAAAAGAAGTACTTGTGAGTATGAAATTGAATAAAATAGAAGTAATTTTATACTTCATTGACTTTTGTGAGGGGGATATATTTTTTTTTTTTTTTGTGTACGAATTTAATTGTGGGACGTCTATATAAGACAAGTGTGAAAGTAATTGCAGGAATGGGGGAGTATAAGATATTACTTGTAGGGTTCTTCTACGGTCAATAAGGCTTTCGCCCTTCCTGACGTCAGTAAACCCTCTTATTACCATTAGATCGAAGATCCAACGTATAATATTTTTTTTTATGGATTGCACTCTGCATTAACGCGTTTGCACTCTGCATATTGCAATCGTACTGCATCGCCCTACTAATAAATTAAATTAATAAATATAAAATTACAAAAATATCCTTTTTACCTTAAAATAATTTACAATATTAATTAATTAATATTTAATAATATTTCAATAACACCCATTTCAATAACAACCATTAAAATTCATTAAAATTCAAATAACATATTCCATTAAATGAATTATTTGTCATTACAATTCAAACAACAACCATTAAAATTCATTAAATTTCAATAACACTCATTTCGACCCTTCCGCCGCGACGCTTCACCGCGGTCCGCCGTGACGCCGCACCGCCGCCGTGACGCTGCACAGCGCATCGACAACTCCGTCGAGACCTCCGCCGCTGAGCCGCTACGCCGCACCACGCGTCAACTCCTCTGCTCCTACTGCGAAGCTTTCCAGAAATGAACACTCTCCCTCGATTCGTCCTCCACACTCAGTTCCTTGCAAAATTTGCTACGCTTTCCAGAATTCTGCTTCATTTCTTTTATCAAATCACAAAAGAAAGTATTGCGCAGTTGCTCTTTCGTTATCTACGAAGGTGAACATTTTTCTCTTCCTTATTGTTAATTTAATTAGTTTCGATGTTGAATGTGTGGAGTTTTTGTGGGTAGTCAGCTAAAGAAACGTTAGTGGTAGTAGGCGGTGGAGCAGCCGGAGTGATGGAGCGATTAGAGCCAAAACCATCGCGCCCGAGCTTAAAGTTATTGTTATTGGAAAAGGGAAGCGCTTATCGAAGGTTTGTGAGTTTATACCAGTGTTTGAAGAAGTTTTACATGTGTAAGGGACTTGAGATTTCTGCGCCTTTTTGTTTTGTTTCCCCTTCTCTGAATTCATTATTGCATTTGTCAGGTTAAAATTTCTGGTGGTGGCCGATGTAATGTGACAAATGGTCATTGCAATGATAATGTGGTAAGTATTTTATCTTCTAATGAAGTTTTAGCTGCAGTTTAGTTAGATGGAAGAATAGTTGGCTGAGAAAAATTACTGGAAATTGCATATAATACGCATGTTTGTATGTATATAAACTAATTTGTGTATATTCCCAGTTCCTGGGATGTGTTTCACCAGCTCTACGCTTGAGGCCTTTATGGTTTTCTGGCTATTGGAGAGATATTATACTCACGTTTGTGTGTTTTCAGAATGTACTATTTGCTGTAATTGTGTCTTAGTTTTTGTTTTTTTATGGAGTAACTTTTTTATGATCAATTAGAGCTATTGACTATTGTACTAACAGCTGAGCATCTACACTCCAATCTGTTAAATCCCTTTCTATATGCCATGTTAAATAATTACTATCTTAAAGTGACAACTGACAAGATAGAATATGATTGTAAAGATTGTTTATTCAAATGTATTGAGTGGCATGTGTTGTTCTGTTTTTATTTATTTTACTTTGTTCAACCACTACTAAATTAACCAGCCATATATATATTTTACTTATTTATTTATTTTGCTTAATGTACCCCCTTAAAATTTACAATTATAATCATAATATAATAATTAGATCATTCACTAAATATACACATCCATCAATTTAAAATTTATATTTTTTCTTTACAGTGTCGACCCCACAAACCACCATCACCAACCTCATTTTCTTTCTTTATTTCTTTCATTTTCAAGGTGTACCAATATAAAGAAAATAATAATAATAATAATGTAATCTCATTAAATTGTGTCTCTATGGTTTATATTTTCATAATCATATCCTTTTTTTAATGGTGTAATTGTGTGTGTGAAAAAATAGAAAGAATTGCGTGAATTATGAGATTTTGGGCAGAGTGTTGAAAGCGTGAACGTTTAATAAATTTAATATTTATTTTTTTATAAAGGATATATTAGTCATTTTTATTAAATATATTCTTATTTAAAAAAAAGGTGGGTGAACAAAACATTTTTATGTGGGTGAATAGCATGCGACGCTTGAAATCTGGATATATGCAGTTAACAATAGCGTCAATAGGATCATTGCTACCATCCAGTAAAATATCATCTGGTATAACTATATTTGAACCATAATCCGTGCGTAAACCAACATTTCCATCGCCAAATGCCTCAATCCATTCAGAAAATATCTACATCTCATTATATCCCTCGACAGTTTGCTTCACTGTACTTCTGGTGAATCACAATAAAATGTGGTATTTATGTGGTATACCTTGCTTCATAAGATAATAATGATCTCAATGATATTCACGTACAAGATGAGATCATGGAATTCTTCTTCTCTACCTACTTTTATTGTAAAATCAACTCTTTAGAAACTCTGCATATTTCTAAATTTTATATTTTCAAACTCAAACGCTACCATTTGTTTTTTATTATAATATTTTCCATAAATTTATATAATATATTAAAATTTTATAATTATATATCTTAAGTCTTACAATAAAATTATTTTTTAAAAATTACACATTTCTTAAACATTAAATCATTGCATATTTAACAATACCCTTTAGATTTGGATCAAGTTTGGGTTTCTTTCTTTAAAAACTGGGGTACAGGTTCCGGACAAACCCCGCTACTATATTGTCATAATTAGCTGATAAACATTATGGTATTAGTGGATAAATGCAATGGTTTTAATTCACGAGTTAACACATGGTATCGATAAATGAATGATATGATATTAATTAATAAAAGTTATGTGTATTAGCTAATAAATAATATGGTATTAGCTAATAAACGATATGATATTTGCTGATAAACATTATGATATTAGTGGATAAATGCAATGGTTTTAATTCATGAGTTAGACATGGTATCAGTGAATGAACTTTGTCATAATTAGCTGATAAACATTATGGTATTAGCTAACGAATACATAAATTCTCAGCCAACAATTAGGAATTTTAGAACTCTTATGGTAATATTGAGATGTGTTTAGTACTCCCTCCATCCAATATTAATAATCCTATTTTTTTAAATTTTATTTTTTATTATAAGTTAGAGGGTGATATGAGGTATTGGGATATCCACCTAATTTTAGTACTGTCTAGAGCCAAGAAAATTCCTTCCTCTGTTTTTCATGGCATCTATTAAATAAAAATAAAAATTTAAACCATTTATTTACATGATAATCATACAAGATCTCTCCCAAGTTAAAAATAAAAGAAAATTTTACCCAAGATTTCATAATTATCATAAATACAAGTGATATGATGTTTACATCTATGCTAATGCCTCTAAAGTTAAACAGATTGGATTTGCATATTTATAGAATTTTTTTAGTACTATGATGCTATTAGCTAATAAACAATATGGTATTAGCTAATAAATGACATGGTATTAGCTGATAAACATTATGGTACTAGTGAATAAATGCAATTGTGATATATGTTGGGCAACATTTGTTGCTACATTGTGATGGTTTAGGGCAGAATATATATATATATATATATATATATATAGCCAAAATGGCATAACATTCCCCAATGCACTAGATACAGTTTACAAATCCTCCTAAAATATAATAGCCAACTTCCAAAGCATGCATGTCAGACTTCGAATGATATATATAACAACAGCTAATCAACTAAAAATGTAATACCCCGTCCCGTTCTGTACCCTTTCCTTAATTAGAAACCTTTTTATTTTATTTTATTTTATTTTATTTTATTTTCTCTTCTTTGTTTCTTTTATTTTATTTTAATTATTTTGTGTGCTTTTTGTGTATTTAAATATACATACCCTTTTTATAAAACTCCTAAATTCGAAGAAAGAAAACGAATTCTTTCAAACGAATAAAGGACTACGAGAAGTTAATTATTCAAATTAAATTAAGGACTTCGATCCGTTTAATTTATTGAGAAAAATCAAAGTACAATAAAATATTCCTTGAGTTTAAAAACTGTATTATTTTCTGAATCGGAATTATACTCGTGAGCAAAACGATCCCTGAACCGTATTATTTGGGAACGAAAATATTGAAAATATTGGATAAGATTTTAGAAAGAAGATAAGTTTGGAAAGAGGGAGTATAAATAGGAAAAGCCAAAATTTTTCTCTCATTTTCTTTCATTTCCCTCACGCAAAAATCTTTCTCCCTCTCTCTAAAATTTTTTCTCCTCCTTCCTTCGGCTTCCTCCGCCTCCTTCCGCCTCTCGCCGCCGCTGTCCTCTCCTCCTCCGGCGATGGAGCTCGGCCCAGCCGCCTCTCGCCTCTCACGTCAACGAACGATGCCACCGCTCGATTGGAACCAAGCGTCGTCGGAGCTCCGCCTCTCCTCTGAGCTCCCACCGCCGCGAACGCCATCGCCGCCGGGGCTCCGCCTCCCGCACCACCACGACCCAGACGCAGCGCCGCCGAGCACGCCGCCGCAACGAAGCCCAAGCCTGCTCCCGTCGCGCTTCCCCTCCCCTGCTGCCGTCGCTGCTCCCGTCGCGCCTCAGCCGAAGCACCGCCGCTCCGCCGAAGCCGCCGCCCGCCGCCGCCGTCTCCTCCACCTCCAGTAAGATGGATTTCTTCCTTCTTACTTCGAATTTCATTCCATTTAAATTCGATTTCGAACGCCGGTTTATTTCAATTTCTAACCGGGACCTTCTTTCGTTTAATTTTCTGTTCAAAATTGACGCCGTTGAACCGGTTGCTGTTGCCGAATTTCTGGAATTTCAAATCGACGCCGTTAGGCTGCCCAAATCATTTTTCCGAATTCCCGAACGACGCCGTAAGGCTGCCCAATTTTTGTGAACAATTTCCGGGTTTCGAAACGACGCCGTTAGGCCGCCCGTTTAACATCTCAAACTGAAGCTCGTAAGGTTTCTATCTTCGTTTTTATCTTGGGGAGATTTTTGGGTTATTTTGTTAGTTGTTAGAAGCTTAGAACAAGAAAAGAATTGAAAGAAAACTTATTGTTAGTGGTTAGATGAATTAGTATTAGTTATGGACTTATTTAGTATTATTGTTTTGTTTCATTTGTATCACTCTTTAGAAGTGAGTTTTTGGGTAGATTGTTTTTGTAGTAATCGAGATAGCCATACCACAAGTATACTAGTAAATACACTCTCTGATACACCACCAATTTCAGTAAATACACCCCCTATTACACCACCAATTTCAGTAAATACACCCCCTGTTACACCAATAAATTCAGTAAATACACCCCCTGTTGCAACACTGAATTTAGTAAATACACTTCCCTAATACACCTCCCCTTTAAAAGAGGTGTACTTATCAATTTGAAATCAACCTTTGAAAACTTTGGTTTTCAATAGTTCTCTGAAGACAATGACCTACTCAACCCTTGAGTTTCGCGCTCTTAAGCTTTTCAAATTCAAAAGTCAATCTTTTAATCGAAATACTCCTTATTAGGATTTTGTACTTTTCGGGACACGCACGAAAGACTCGACTGTCTGCCTACCCAATATTCCCGGAACTCAGAACAATCAGGTGGGTGATGATCGGTTGATTGATCTGCTCATAATACGTTGTGCTGGTATACTCTGAACTCGACTAAATCAATCTAAAACAATTAATTCAACATAAACGTAAACCCTATTATATAACTGTTTGAATTACGTGATATATTTATATATGAGACAAATGTCTTTTGTTTATTTAAATCTGTCACTATTGCATGATATAAGAACATTTTATGAGCATGAATCTATTAAAGTATGAATTAAGTGTATAGTTCGAATTGTCAGTTTTGGTAAGGAAGTTGAAAGTGGATGTGGCCATGTTTGATAATAGATCAGGTGCATGGTCACGGGGATTTTGTTTATAATGGATGTGGCCATGTGTGATAATAGATCAGGTGCATGGTCACGGGGATTTTGTTTATAATGGATGTGGCCATGTGTGATAATAGATCAGGTGCATGGTCACGGGATTTTGTTTGAAGTGGATGTGGCCATGTTTGATAATAGATCAGGTGCATGGTCACGGAATATTGTTTACGGTGTTTTGGAAGAGATTTACTATGTGTGAAAATGATTGTGGGCTTTGCCCTTAACGTGAACCAACATGTGATATTTCGATTATATGACGTGAAACCTGCTATGCCCAATTAATTATTACGTGAGCTTGTTATTTCTGTGATATATGTTATTTATTATCTCAACTGCTTAAATAAATTATATATTTTATTAATCAGTATAACTTAATATATTTCGGAATTACCAATCCCATGACGTTGCAAATCACCCATACGTGAGAATTCAAATCTCACGCCCCCCTTTTTACAACCCTTGCAGATTATGATGTCGTGGAGCAAGGACAGTAATAGGGATGACACGGAGTTCCCCACTTAAATAAAATGATATTATTGATATTAAGTTATATACATGTGTGTGAGATATTGTATAAAAACATATTACACTCATTTCTTCCGCTGCATAAAACTCATCTCTCATTTCCGTTATTTTTCCTTCAAAAATTTTATAGTTCGTATTTTAGTCACAAGTGACACCTCGAATCTGGGATATTTAAAGTATTCTGAATTCGGGGCGTTACAGGTGGTATCAGAGCTTAGGTTCAAACTTTCGGACCTAAACTCAAAATCATTGTTTTTATTTAACCAAAATTCTTTTTCCTTATTAAGTTTTCTTATTATGTAAGTATAAATCACTAATTAAATTACTTGAGGGGAAATGTGTCTCCTATTACCGTCAAAAGCTCCTCGAAGGTATGTTCTTATAAAAATTTCTTATGGTGTATGAACTTGCGATAAGTTGACTTTCATAACAAAACCACAATCAAAAGATCGAGAACTCAAAACAACACCTACGTGGTGTATAAAGAACCCCAAAATATCGTCTATATTCCTATTGAAATGTGGATAATTAGTGAATTGCATGAAATGAATATATTTGTTTAAAGTTTATAAATTTCATAAATGTTGTTATATGATTATTTGAACTATGTGCCTTAATTGTTTAAATTATGTTTCTAAATAACTAAAATTTTGACTAGGAATCCCTTTCCATATAAGAATCCACCTAAGATAGTTATATCCCGATAATTAGAAGACACTTAGGTAACCTTAGAATCTATAAGTGTGTTTATAACCCAGTTCACGAGACTGCGTACAAAGGCAAGAGCCACTCCGATATCCCACGACGAGACTTATTTGACAGCCGTGATTTGTTTTGCCAGAAGGGTTACTGAGTTGTTCTCCGTCCTATCGCTGTAAGACTACTCGAACGGATGAGAATAGAAGACCCAGTTCAAAGGCCTCACGTTCACTTGGAGACATACCTAGAAAAGTCAATAATGGGTATTTCCGTTTGATAGTAGTGATTAGTCAGAGTGATCAAATCCTTTTAAACAGTTATCCTTTTGGTGTAGTCACAAATACATACAACCTAGATGTGCCACCCTTCCTGACACATAGTAGTAGTCAGACGTATGACCGTTTTACTTAGACCATAACATCATAGCTTTAACCCATTCCTTTTGTCGCTCGTGGTCCATATTGATGTGAGGACACGATGCTATAGCATCACCTAGAACACTTTTGCATTCCATGACGTAATGTAAGGAGGCTGACTCCGTAGAACCAAAACTTTTTATATATATATATACTTATTATGTGCTCACTACTTGTCAATGTGTTTTACTTGCTTTATATATTGATTGTCGTATATTTTATCTGATTATCGCTTAATGACACATCACTGGTTTCTAGAATACTGTGCGAATGTGAGCACTGTACCATTGAGGGCCCCAATGCGCAGCTGGTGAATTACGTACCACACGTGTTTCAGTGCTAGTGTTGTGTTGATTTGGTTAATCCGGTTATGTTTTTATAACTTTTTCACACCTATACGTATCGTAATAATATTATTCTTTTCGATCAGAACTACCTTTAGAATGACACCCGGACGTAAACGTGGACGACCCCGCGTTAACCCTATCCCTGAACCCGTGGATCCGATAGAACAAGACCCACCCCTTCAGGCTGAACCTGAACCGCCTCAGCAAGCCGCACCAGAAAACGATATCGCGAGAGAAATACTGATCTCTCTTCAGAACTACATTCAGCAACAAGTTCCACCACCTCCTCCGCCGTTGTACGGGCCTATACCTCAGATAGCGCCCAGGGCGAATGACTTTGTCGAACGCTTTCGACGACTGCAGCCACCTAGGCTGGATGGGAAAGAGGATCCCTTTGAAGTCGAGGAGTGGATATCGGGATTGGAACGTATCTTCAGACACATGGCATTGGCTGATGCACAGAAGGTCTCCTGTGCCCAGTTCCAACTGATGGAAGATGCAGCCCAATGGTGGGAATCTTATGAACGAACTATGGACGAAGAAGCTAGACAGGTCCTTACTTGGGAGGACTTTAAGAAAGCTATACTGGACAGATACTTTCCACGAGTCCTGAGGGATCGAAAAGAACAAGAATTTGTCAACCTTCGACAGGGAACTCTCTCAGTGATAGAGTACGAGAGAAGGTTCAATCAACTGTCTCGTTATGCTCCACATCTGGTGGGTGACGATGAAAGGAAAGCTCGCAGGTTCGAGCAGGGTTTGAGGCCCGAGATAGCAGGAATTATAATTGGCCTTCAGATTCCAAACTATGGAGAAGTTTTTCATCGAGCATTGCTGGTCTCGATCAGTCAAAACTTAGAGTACAAACAAACTCCGACTACTGTTCCTGTCAATCGGAATTGGCAACCGCACTTTAAGAGAAATTCAGTACCACCACCTGGGGAGGACGACTATAATGCTTCTCAAAATGATCCAAATTGTTCAACATGTGGAAAGAGACACTTGGGACAATGCAACCAGGGTAAAGTAACTTGTTTCCGTTGCAACCAACTAGGGCACAAAGTTAGAGAATGCACTCAACCATCAAGTGTCAATCGTCAACCAGTTAACAACATCCAGTACTACCCGCAGCAAGTGGATAACTACCAGACTTATCAGCCACCTACACACAACAACCGTCGGTTGGGGCCACCAGCCAGAGTTCCACCTCACCAAGATGGGGAGTGGTCAGGCCACGTGAATGCTATCCTAGAAGGAGGAGAAAACAGTGGAGGACAACTCCGATTAAAAGGACCTGAACATCCCGTGTAGACACTAAGCAGAAATGGGTTATGACTAGCAGGAGGAAAAAAAAATTAGATACTACTTAAAATAAAAGTATGGGGTTTAGCCAAATAATACATAGGAGATGAATTTCGGGGGCGAAATTCTGTTAAGGGGGTGAGGATGTAATACCCCGTCCCGTTCTGTACCCTTTCCTTAATTAGAAACCTTTTTATTTTATTTTATTTTATTTTATTTTATTTTCTCTTCTTTGTTTCTTTTATTTTATTTTAATTATTTTGTGTGCTTTTTGTGTATTTAAATATACATACCCTTTTTATAAAACTCCTAAATTCGAAGAAAGAAAACGAATTCTTTCAAACGAATAAAGGACTACGAGAAGTTAATTATTCAAATTAAATTAAGGACTTCGATCCGTTTAATTTATTGAGAAAAATCAAAGTACAATAAAATATTCCTTGAGTTTAAAAACTGTATTATTTTCTGAATCGGAATTATACTCGTGAGCAAAACGATCCCTGAACCGTATTATTTGGGAACGAAAATATTGAAAATATTGGATAAGATTTTAGAAAGAAGATAAGTTTGGAAAGAGGGAGTATAAATAGGAAAAGCCAAAATTTTTCTCTCATTTTCTTTCATTTCCCTCACGCAAAAATCTTTCTCCCTCTCTCTAAAATTTTTTCTCCTCCTTCCTTCGGCTTCCTCCGCCTCCTTCTGCCTCTCGCCGCCGCTGTCCTCTCCTCCTCCGGCGACGGAGCTCGGCCCAGCCGCCTCTCGCCTCTCACGTCAACGAACGACGCCGCCGCTCGATTGGAACCAAGCGTCGCCGGAGCTCCGCCTCTCCTCTGAGCTCCCACCGCCGTGAACGCCATCGCCGCCGGGGCTCCGCCTCCCGCACCACCACGACCCAGACGCAGCGCCGCCGAGCACGCCGCCGCAACGAAGCCCAAGCCTGCTCCCGTCGCGCTTCCCCTCCCCTGCTGCCGTCGCTGCTCCCGTCGCGCCTCAGCCGAAGCGCCGCCGCTCCGCCGAAGCCGCCGCCCGCCGCCGCCGTCTCCTCCACCTCCAGTAAGATGGATTTCTTCCTTCTTACTTCGAATTTCATTCCGTTTAAATTCGATTTCGAATGCCGGTTTATTTCAATTTCTAACCGGGACCTTCTTTCGTTTAATTTTCTGTTCAAAATTGACGCCGTTGAGCCGGTTGCTGTTGTCGAATTTCTGGAATTTCAAATCGACGCCGTTAGGCTGCCCAAATCGTTTTTCCGAATTCCCGAACGACGCCGTAAGGCTGCCTAATTTTCGTGAACAATTTCCAGGTTTCGAAACGACGCCGTTAGGCCGCCCGTTTAACATCTCAAACTGAAGCTCGTAAGGTTTCTATCTTCGTTTTTATCTTGGGGAGATTTTTGGGTTATTTTGTTAGTTGTTAGAAGCTTAGAACAAGAAAAGAATTGAAAGAAAACTTATTGTTAGTGGTTAGATGAATTAGTATTAGTTATGGACTTATTTAGTATTATTGTTTTGTTTCATTTGTATCACTCTTTAGAAGTGAGTTTTTGGGTAGATTGTTTTTGTAGTAATCGAGATAGTCATACCACAAGTATACTAGTAAATACACTCTCTGATACACCACCAATTTCAGTAAATACACCCCCTATTACACCACCAATTTCAGTAAATACACCCCCTGTTACACCAATAAATTCAGTAAATACACCCCCTGTTGCAACACTGAATTTAGTAAATACACTTCCCTAATACACCTCCCCTTTAAAAGAGGTGTACTTATCAATTTGAAATCAACCTTTGAAAACTTTGGTTTTCAATAGTTCTCTGAAGACAATGACCTACTCAATCCTTGAGTTTCGCGCTCTTAAGCTTTTCAAATTCAAAAGTCAATCTTTTAATCGAAATACTCCTTATTAGGATTCTGTACTTTTCGGGACACGCACGAAAGACTCGACTGTCTGCCTACCCAATATTCCCGGAACTCAGAACAATCAGGTGGGTGATGATCGGTTGATTGATCTGCTCATAATACGTTGTGCTGGTATACTCTGAACTCGACTAAATCAATCTAAAACAATTAATTCAACATAAACGTAAACCCTATTATATAACTGTTTGAATTACGTGATATATTTATATATGAGACAAATGTCTTTTGTTTATTTAAATCTGTCACTATTGCATGATATAAGAACATTTTATGAGCATGAATCTATTAAAGTATGAATTAAGTGTATAGTTCGAATTGTCAGTTTTGGTAAGGAAGTTGAAAGTGGATGTGGCCATGTTTGATAATAGATCAGGTGCATGGTCACGGGGATTTTGTTTATAATGGATGTGGCCATGTGTGATAATAGATCAGGTGCATGGTCACGGGGATTTTGTTTATAATGGATGTGGCCATGTGTGATAATAGATCAGGTGCATGGTCACGGGATTTTGTTTGAAGTGGATGTGGTCATGTTTGATAATAGATCAGGTGCATGGTCACGGAATATTGTTTACGGTGTTTTGGAAGAGATTTACTATGTGTGAAAATGATTGTGGGCTTTGCCCTTAACGTGAACCAACATGTGATATTTCGATTATATGACGTGAAACCTGCTATGCCCAATTAATTATTACGTGAGCTTGTTATTTCTGTGATATATGTTATTTATTATCTCAACTGCTTAAATAAATTATATATTTTATTAATCAGTATAACTTAATATATTTCGGAATTACCAATCCCATGACGTTGCAAATCACCCATACGTGAGAATTCAAATCTCACGCCCCCCTTTTTACAACCCTTGCAGATTATGATGTCGTGGAGCAAGGACAGTAATAGGGATGACACGGAGTTCCCCACTTAAATAAAATGATATTATTGATATTAAGCTATATACATGTGTGTGAGATATTGTATAAAAACATATTACACTCATTTCTTCCGCTGCATAAAACTCATCTCTCATTTCCGTTATTTTTCCTTCAAAAATTTTATAGTTCGTATTTTAGTCACAAGTGACACCTCGAATCTGGGATATTTAAAGTATTCTGAATTCGGGGCGTTACAAAAAAAATACACTAACACACACAAACTAGTCTATAACAGCAAACTAATGAAAGAAGTAGAAGCTCAATTTCTTCCTTGCAAGAAAATTTTGCAATTACAACAGGAAAATATAGTATATCTACAAGAATTCATCTTGTTCTTCACAAGGGCAAAAGCCTAAATGATTAAAAATGTAAACTTTGAAAGCAACCCACCTGAAAACTTTAAACCATCATCACCACCTTTAACAATATATACCATAACATTAAGACATTTTACAAACTCTTTTTCAAAAGATCTAAAGAGAGCTACTGTGTATACCTCTGAGACATCTTCCATACCCTTTTTCAAAAGCATAGAGTAATATCAGATAATGCTAAACATAGTTCAAATTAGCCATATTTCTAAGTTTCACATCCTTGTTACAGGTGGCTATTGTGTAGGAAGCAGACCAAAGCGCTTCTTCAAACCTCTGCTTTGAAAATTTATCATCGGGGGAGAAACGTGCTGCGTGTAAAGAAAAAGAATGCATAAATCAGATCATATGTTGCATTAAGAAAGATATTCTAACATGAGTTGTACACACATCATATAATATAACCATAACCAAGTCTGCCCCTTTTCTTGCATAAAATATAATTCTTACGTGAAAAACATAACTGACACTAAACCTCGTCTGCCCCTTTTCTTGTTTAAACCCATAGAACAAGAAAGTGAAATATATCAAATGGTAGGAATCTGCAACACCAAATATAAACGATAGTTGTGCTTAGGCATAACCTTAGTAGGAGACACCCTGATACTGCTAATATTTCCACAAGCAACAAGAAGTAACTGGTCTAATGCCAAATAGCACCTCTACACGATTGCTAGCATAAGGAACTACGCAAAAACTTAAGGGACGACCACAAGTTAAGATCAATTTTCCTAGATCAGCTTCAGGCAATGACTTCTTCATCTCAAAGCAGTGTTTGATCAAAATGCCAAACACCTGATATCCCAAGCCAACAAAACCAATTGTTATCAAAATTAGAAAAACGGAAAAGTGCTAATATAAAGTAAAGTTTGGAAGAAAAATCCATACCATGGCCTTTGCCCACTCTCCTCAACTGTGCAACATATTCTGATATATGCTTGATAGATTCCACCTGTAACGAAATAAATGTTTGTTATATATCACTTCGTGCAAAGTAGAATTTAAATGAGATGTCTGTAAAACAGAGTTAATTGCAAAATTGGCCTCATATCTATTGATCGTTAGCAATTTAAGACCCATAGGATCGAGTTTCTCAATAAACTCCCATAACTTTTAAAATGTTGAATTTTTTGGTTTTAGGATGATAAATAATATGTGATTTTTTTAATTAAATTTAGTATGTCAAAGTCTCATTATTCATGTTACATAAAATGTTGGCAGCTCACACGAGTGACACGTGTAAATCCTGCAACCTTATTATTATAGGACTAAGATTTCATCAATAGTTGAGAAAATTAAATCGTATGGGACTAAACTAACCAACACCCAATAGATATGGGACTAATTTCGCAATTTACTGGCAAAAACAAGAGGTGGATGGAAATAATCCACAAACTTACTCAGTCAAATACTCGCTCTCAATAAAATCAGTCAATTGCACATCATTGCTTCTAGAGGCTACCTGTAATTGGAGCAATGAGCAAGTATTATAAAACTAAAGCTGTGAAGTGCAGATAATCAGATACACGTTTAGAATCCAAACCATGAGAACTGTATCTGTTGATCTTATTCAACATTCACTTTCATATCATAATTACCATTGCTATTAGCATGAAAAGGAATATATAAAAGCATCACTTACAACATGCAGATTTAGAAGCTTCTCGTTCGTTAGCTTTGCTAGAGACAGTGTCAGCTCCATAGCTGCAATAAAGATAAAGTAGAAATGAAGCAAACATAAAGTTTATTTAGGATTTGGCAAATAAAGATATGAAGAGCGTAACACATGATTTGTTAAATGGCTGAACAACGATAAAAAGGACATCCGTTATAGCTTATCTATTTATCAGGACATTAAAACACAATATTCAACAACTCATGTTACAGAATTTAGCAAACTGTTCTTATTGACACTGAAAGGTTTTCTCTTAAAAAAAATCAGATGTAATTTAGAACTATGCATCACAAGCATAAAGCAACTACTAACTGGAAACAAGTAAAAAAATTTCAGTCACTGCACTTTTTTATAACATAGTACACATACTCCATTCACTAAAACAAACCAAAAATTATTCTAGGGGAATTGGCTTTTCAGATAAAAAGTTGTTACCCAATACTTAACTTAAGACTCAGCCAGTTAAATGTGGATTTCCTGGTCATGCTCTAAGAATTAAACAAGAAAAAAGAAAATCCTATCAATATCACTCATTGCTGCCACGTCCCATAAGTCTCATCATTAAAGTCTACAACACAATCAATTCTTGAACAAAGTATTCTCCCACAACTGAATATATATATTAAGTACGAAATACATTATCTCATTAAGTTAAATTTGACTTTATATACATCACTTCCAAACATACCTAGTACGTAACAAAAAGAAAAAGGAGTTCTTAACTTGAGTTTCAATTCTTAAACAAAGTTGTTTTAAGCCTTTAACTAGACTCCATGTGTGCAACATACTACGTTGGACAAGCTAATAGCCTAATATATTTAAACACTTCTTTAAAATTATTCCTCAATTATTAAGGCTTTTCCACAAATCTCCGTAAACCTGCTCTCCACCCCCAACCCCCAGATTATAATGCCACGTTGGCCCTTATATTAATTATGCCCCCGTAATTCCCCACCCCCCAAACTCAAAATTTTTATGCCACTTGGACCTAATACCTCCTTTTGATAAGAAACCAGAAGGTTCGTAAATAAATTTATAAATACCCAAAGGGATGAATATAAGGAAACTGCAAGGCACAACTCCAAACTCTAACCAAATTAGAAAAAAATAAAAAAATAAAACTCCTTTGGATTGACATCCACCACGCAATTATAAAATTAACCTTGTACCCCCTCAGCACCTCTGAGGCCCTCACAGATGCTACTATTTCTTTCTATCCAGAAAGACCAACATACAGTTGGAACAATCGCTCCCCATGACACCTGCCCCTGCTACTAATAAATCACCCAGAATCATACAAATAGAAATCACCAACTGCTCTTGTAAAAATCAAATGTAAAATCCAAGTGTCTAAGCACTCAATGCCACAAGGTTAGTGAAAAAGCACAAAGCAAAAAGTCATGATTCAGGTGTTCAGAATGCTTCCTACACAAAGCACACCAACAACATGTGAACAAAGAGAAAACAACATGCAATGCTGTAATACATCACAATTGTTCAACTTACCCCACACTTCAAACCAAGAAAACAACTGAACCTTATTAGGCAGAACTCTTCCAACCAGATTAGCAAAAGGGAAAGAAGGAAAGAAAGGAAAAGAATACACATGTATTGTATTTTTTCAGTTTCCCACATTTATGCAGAAAAATAGATCAGATTTATACCATAAACTATTAGTTTGCACAACCCAAATCCAAGAACAAAATAGTGCACTTTCCACAGTCAATCAAAGAATTCAGGGTACAAGATAATTTCATCGAGTTAAGTCTAAAAATCTGAAATGCATTATCATATCATACTGAAATAGTTAATGGTTCAATTATCGGGGAATACTCATCATCAAAGTTAATTATCCATTAAATTCATCCACATTATTATTCAAAAATTAAAAAGAGTCTTACATTGGACTCCGACAACAGCCGCTCGACGAAGAGGCGGCGATGGGAGGGGGAGCAGCGGAGACGACTAGATTCCACCTCAACACCAATTTGAGGATAGTCTTGCCTATAGGGTGAATATCAACCCAAATTCTGGATCATCGACGGATAATCGGGTTCCCCAGAATGGGACGACGGCTGCCCTATTCACGATGGAGCTTCTTTTCCTCCTTTGACGGGGAAGTCCCCGCCGCCAACATCTTTACTAAGGTACGGGTCCGGTGCGCTGTCGCTTTCATAACACCGCCTCGCTGGAACGATAGAATCAAATGATGTCTGCATGACTGCGTTGGGAACGATATTTCTCTTTAGGTTAAGTGTTCCAGTGAATTGAAATTGGGAAAAAGATAGAAAAAAAAAAAGAACGATAAAAGAGAGAGAGAGAGAGAGAGAGAAAGAGTTAAAGTTAATTTGGAGAGGATTTAGAATAAAAATTGTGTGTTTTCATTTGATTTCAAAATTTAAATGTTTTTTAAAAATTCTAATTTAATTTTTTTAATTATTATAAATAAGATATAATGTTAAATAATTTTAAAAAAAATAAAAGGACTGTAAGGATATTTTTGTAATTTTATAATTTTTTCTATAAAAAAATAATTATTTCTCTCAGGGCGAAGCTATATCGCAAATGGCGAAATTAAGTGATGTGTCAAATTCTTATTAGTTTACTGACGTCAGGAAGGGCGAAAGCCTTCCTGACCGTAGAAAAACCCTTACTTGTATATCAATTTCGTTGTGATATTGGTCAGACAAGACCAACTTGTTAAAATTATAAGATATACTGCAAGATATCTTAATATATTATAAAGACAAAGTTTTGGAATCTTATGTGGCAAGCTCTCAAGCCTCTATTTTAAAAATACTCTCCTCTCATTCAACCAATTCATTGACTTTTAAAACTATTTTCAGTCATTGAATCTTAATATCTAATCTAATCTTGACCATTGATTTTTTCACATTTCCTCTATATATACCATGTATCTCACACAACCAAAAATCAATTACAATAATTTCTCCACATCCTATTCCAATTCTTCTTCTTCTTCTTCTTCTTCTTCTTCTTCTTCTTCTTCTTCTTCTTCTTCTTCTTCTTCTTCTTCTTCTTCTTCTTCTTCTTCTTTTCAATTTTGCTAGGAAGTTTTATATTATATTTCTCTTCATCTAAATCTTCATGTTTTTCTTTTCTTGCAGGATGTTCATCCCAATATATTCAATCTTAATATTTCTTTTTTTTTTCAGGATCTTCATCTTAAGGTATTTACTTTTAGTTTTCTATTTTATTTTATAGATTTGGTGTATGAATTTAATCTTCATATTTTGTCTAATCTCTTCTACCAATGATTATTTCCTTAAACTCACTTTTTTTTTGTGATTTGGAGGAATACAAATTTATACGTGTCTAAAGGTATTTACTCTATTTACTAATTATTTGATTTTTGTTTTTTATTATTAATTATTGTTTAATTTTATTTTATTCGTATGAAAATGATTATTGTGTGATTTTTTTAATTATATATTTAGGATTGAACATCAACAATGAAGATGAAGTGGATGATCAATTTTTCATATGAAGACGAAGTGGAAGATCAATTTTATTGTGAAGATGAAGAATCATTGATTATATGTTAAAAATTAGATTTTTTTAACATTATAATGTATTAATTACTATTCAATGTATTATTTAGAATTCTATAAATTATATTCTTTATGAGAAGTTATAATTTTTATTTTTATTTAATTCTATAATGATGAAGAATCGTTCAAATTTGGATGATGATGAATATATCTTTCGAAATATATTATGTAATTCGAAAATATTAATTATATGAATATTCAAATAATACCTAATATTTTATGTAATAATTATACGAATATATATTAAGAATAATTAAATATACGAATATTTAAATATTTTAATTAATTATACTAATATTTTAAAATATACGAATATATCAAATATACGAATATATATTGGAATAATTAATTATACGAATATTAGAAATATATCAAATATACGAATATTCAAATATTTTAGGAATATATATTAGACTCTTTATAAAATATTAATTATTCGGATCTTTAACAAATATGGATGATGGATATATTTTATATATTATTTTAAAATATTAGATTTGAAATAATTATATTAGGAACAATATATAAATTTATAATAATTATAAACTTTACTTATTTAATCAATTTTAAATTTCAATTTGAATATATTAGGAAAAGTTGACTAATTTTGAATGATAATTTAGTAAGATAATTTATTAGGTAATTTTATATTATCCTACATTCCTAAATCCTAAATTTTTGGTTAGTGGTATCTTTAAAAACAAAATAAGTAAATAATGTATTCTTCAAACTAATATTTTTCAACTATTTTTGGATGGTGGATATCTTTTTTAAAAAAAAATCGATCATGATTCATTAATAATAAATAATTTTTTGTGTATGAATTTCAATGTTATATATACAACCAAAATATGTCTTTGATAAATTCAACTGAGTAACAATTCTAATTGTTTTTTAAATTCAAAAATAATTTAATGTCTTCAATATTTTTAGGGAATTTGATCTTTTTAAAACATGTGATTTAACTATAAAGTCATACACCAATCAATATATAAATTTAAACTAATTATATACTTTACTTATTTACATCAATTTTAAATTTATTGATAAAAGATTAATTATATTAGAAAAAAATTGACTAATATAATATGATGATATAGTCCCTAATTTCGAAATTACATTCCAAAATATTAAATTTCAAAATACTACGTCATGTGATCTTTTATATATTAAAATAATAATATTTTCACAAAGATTCTCAACTTACAATATACATTCATCCAATTAAAAAAAAAGGTCGAATCTCTTTATATCACTATGCAACATTATTTATAAGCTATGAAATCCAATTGTAAGGAAAAAATTATGACATCTATGAAATCTATATTTAATTATTCATAAAAATAGAGTGTATTTAGACAAATTATAAGTTGAGATTGATTAAAATACATGTTTTATAAAGAGTCAAATTTACCTAATATTTTATGTAATTAGAAAATATATGACTTAAATCATACTATAAAAAAGTAGTCAACTTTTCCTAATATAATTAGTCTATATTTATATATTCATAAAAATGGGATGTATTTAGATAATATATAAATTAAGATTAATTAAAATACATGTTTTATAAAAGAGTCAAATTTACCTAATATAAGTAATCTATATTCAATGATACAAAAATAATAGCATAAAATTAAATTTAAAATTAATATAAATAAATAAAGTATATAATTAAGATAAATTTATATATTGATTGATGTATGAATTTACAATATTAAATCACATATTTTGAAAAGAGTCATTTTTTCCTTTAAAAAAAACTAAGAGCAACAATATTAACATATTTAATAAATATTCGAATTTTAAAAAAAATCAAAATTTTACGTAGTAGAAAGTATTCAACTATTAAAAATATAAAAAATATAAATTATTTTCAAAATGATTCATCGTATTAAAATTTATTCTCCAAGGTTCTATGCTTATGTTTTATCTATAAAGAATGATTAAGAAAGTTTTCATCATATTAAAAAAATAGTCAAGAATTTACATTATTATCGATTTAAGAAAAACAGATTTGTTAATCAATTGAAAATATCAAAGGTATATTTTGATGTATCTATAACATTCAAATTAAATTATAATCAACATAAATATTATTATTTATAGAAATATAAATAAACATAAAAATTATTATTTAAAGAATTATAATAATATATATTGAAATAATCATTAGTAAAAGAGATTAAGCAAAAGATGTGGATTAAATTAATACAATTAAATGATCAAAAATATAAAATAAAATATAAATATCTTGACAATTATAGATTCATATCCTGCAAAAAAGAAATACGGATTCACACGAAAGATGAATTGATGAAATTTACAATACCTTGAGATGCATAGATTCTTATCCTACAAAAGAAAAATATAAACAATATATTGAGATGTATAGATTCACCAAAAAAAATTAGAAGATTTAGACGAAATGAGAATCAATAAAGGAAAAAAATTCTCGCATTGTGATGAGTCTGATTCTTAATATATATTTTATATTTTGTATTATTTTAGTTGAACAAATTATAAAATATAATAATTATAATTAATTTTTTTAATTAATTCAATTATTTTATTTGTACTTGAGGAGATTGAAGGATAAACTGAATAATAATATTGTTGGTGAACTTAAGAGGATGGTGGATACTTTCAATCCATTTGCAATGCAATTTCGCAAGGAAAAGTATTATGTCTGGAGGTGAGCCAAATTTGTGATTAAATTTGCTAGAAAGAAGGAGTTCAGTTGGAAGAGTTTATAACCTTCCTACTGCTTCTGAAGTTGTAGCTCTTATTCCAGGGGACATGATGCAGCTATGGAAAAAAGAGATGTGATACTAAAAGATCCGTAGCGGTGAATTGTAAAGAATAAGTGAACTACATCCATCTTATGTTCCATTACAGTATCATTTATTGTTCTTGTATGACGAGGATGTTTATAGGATTGATGTGGTTCATAATGATGTTGGTTTTACAATAAGAAAAAAAATCAGACTAACAATGCGAGAATTCTTTTCGTTTAGGATACACGAGCATAATAATGAAACAAACTTTATTCCTATCTAAGAGACTTTTCCAGCAATTTTTGGTGGATTCATATACTACGATTGAGTCGGAAAGGTTGTTATTTATAAAATTTAATCAAGTTAAATTGAGGTCTAGCAGAGTGAATGATATGAAAATTGCAGTTGATAGAGGTGATGTGGATCCATCTTCTACGGGTAAAAGAATAATGTTTGCATCCTTCACAGACAGACCTAGGTATATGATTCAAAATTTTCAAGATGTCATGACACTTTGCAAGTGTTTTTCTTACCCAGATTTATTTATCACAATTACTTGCAATCTAAAATGGCCCCAGATTACAAGATTCTTAAATGAGAAAGGTCTTGAATCTGTTGATAGGCCATATATTCTCTACAGAATGTTTAAGATGAAACTTGATCGTATTATGAAGGAGTTTAAGGAACTTCAAATATTTGAAAAAATTGATGCATGTAAGTTTATCTTTTTATATTTATTAAATTTTTAGCTCCATAATATTTATCTTTCATGAATAAAATAACTTTATATTTCTATTAAATTATTTTAGTATATAACTTGATTCAAATATTTTCAATATGTAGTGTTATACTCAGTGGAATTTCAGAAAAGAGGATTGTTACATGCTCAAATTCTTTGGTTTCTAAACCATGAAAACAAAATTCCAAATCCGAAGGATGTTGACCGTATCATATCTGTAGAAATACTAGATAAAGATGATGTTGTATTTTGTATGATTTGGTAAGTGACTACATGATTCACTAACCCTGTGGATTGGTGAAAATAAATTCTCCTTGCATGGTCAACAACATTTGCTCAAAGAATTTCCCAAAGAGTTATAATGAGTTTACATATGTTGATGACGAAGGTTTCCCACTGTATAGAAGAAGAAGTACATGGGTCACTGTTGATAAAGGAATTATTCATTTGGATAACCGTTTTGTAGTTCTTTACAGTCCAATATTGTTGCGAAGGTATCAAGGTAATATAAATGTTGAGTGGTGCAATAGGTATAAATTCATCAAGTATTTGTTCAAGTATATCAATAAAGGAGTCGATGGGTTATAGCTAATGTGGAGAAGAAATGGGCCACTAAAGGTGAATAAAAATCAAAAGGCGAAGTGGAAAATTTCGTAAAATGAAGATACATATCTCCGTGTGAAGCAGTTTGGAGAACTCTTCAGTTCGATATACATTATAGGTATCCAGCGGTTATGAGATTGAATTTCCATCTTCCTAATCAACAGAGAGTTATTTTTCGAGATGAAGATTACATTGATGATGTACTCGAAAGACTAACTTCAGGTAAATCAATGTTCTTGGCGTGGATGGATAAAAATAAAACTGATGATGAGGATGCAAAGAAGCTGACTTATCTGGAATTTCCAAAGATGTATGTTTGGGGTAGAAAATAATATCAGTGGGAAAAGAGAAAGTACAATAGATTTTCTCTGGGAAGACTATACAGTGTTCTATTGGGGGCTGGTGAAGAGTATTATTTGTATCTCTTATTGTCTTATAGTAACGAATCAACATCTTTTGAGATGATACGAACCATAGGTGATATTGTGTATGTTACCTTTAAGGATGCTTGATATTCAATGAGATTGCTGGATGATGATCTTGAGTACATTGATGGGATAACAGAGGCAAGTTATTGGACAAGCGCTCATCACGTGAGGAACTTATTCATTATTCTTCTCATGTCATCTTCAATGAACTCTCCAGAAACCGTGTTCGAAAAGACGTGGGAGTGTATGCCAGATGATATACTCTATAAAAGAAGATGAACATTGAATATTACATGTATAACATCTTTAAAAAAAATTAATTGATTTAGATTGTAAAAATAATTTACAATTATATTTTTTTGTAATTTTTTTTTTAGATTTATAGCTTAACAGTGAAAAGTTGAACAAGTTGGCTTTAATTAAAATTGATAAGCTACTGCAGATGAATGGATCCACTTTGAGTAGATACATCAATGTCAGTACCAGATTTTGAGTTTGAGAAAGATGTAGTAAATAACAAGAATTGAATTACGATCGGCCTGAACAAAGAGAAGAATATGACAAGTTAAGTTCAACTCTAACTCAAGAACAAAAATTTGTGGTTAGTGAAATACTTGAAGTTGTTTGGTTGCAAAAAGGAAGAGTCTTCTTTTTATACGGATATGGTGGAACTGGAAAGACATTCATTTGGAGAACGATCTCCTCAACAATACGTTCGGAAGACAATATAGTTCTTAATGTTGCATCAAGTGGAATAACATCACTCTTCTGTCCGACGGACGTACTGCTCATTCAAGATTTGTTATACCGCTTAATATTGATGAGACCTTCACGTGTAACATAAAGCTGGGGACACATTTGTCCTAACTATTATTGAAGACAAAGCTTATTATATGAGATGAGACACCAACGATTAACAGATTTAGCTTTGGATAGAAACTTGAGGGATATTCTTAGATCTCTAGATGGAACCATGAGTGATATGTCTTTTGGTGGTAAAATCATTGTGCTTGGAAGAGATTTTAGAAAGAGACTCCATGTTATACCCAAAGGAAGTCGAGAGGATATTGTGCACTCAACTATCAATGCTTCATATTTGTGAGATCATTGCAAGGTATTTTATGCATCTTTTATTAAATGATAATATTTTTTAAAAAAATTATTATTGAAAAACTAAATACATCTTATTTGTTTTCAATATTAAGAATTTAAGATTGACGAAGAACATGAGATTACAACGTTCTGAGCTCAATACGTCCTCAAATGATGATGATATTGTTAACTTCTCAAGGTGGAATTTGAAAGTTGGTGATGAGAAAATTAGAAATAGGCAAGATGATGTCACTGAGATTGAGATTATGAAAGATAATTTAATTTTTGATGTTGTTGCTCCAATTGCATCTATAATAAAAAATATTTATCCATCCTTGATTGATAATTTAAGGACACATAAATACTTTGAGGATAAAGCAATACTTGCACCTACTCATTGAGATGTGGAGTTTATAAATGATAAGTTTTTATCTGATTTCGGGTGATACTAAAGTATACTTAAGCTCAGACAGTATTTGTGTCTCTAAATTTCGAGAAGGAGGTAATGGACAGATTGTTATAGTTGAATTTTTTTAATTCTGTTAGGTGTTTTGGAATGTCAAATCACCGTCTGATCTTGAAAGAAGGAGTGTCTATAGTGTTACTAAGAAGTATTGATCACAATCCGATTTGTGCAATGGAACAAGATTGATCGTCACAAAACTTGATAACCACATTCTCTAGACTGAAATAATATCTGGAAGGAATATTGGAAATAAAGTCTTCATTTCAAGAATCACATTGATAAATTTTGATCCTATAATGCTGGTATATTTTACAAGGTGACAATTTCCAATTCTACTGTGTTTTGTCATGAAAATAAATAAAAGTCAAGGGCAATCGTTTTCTACTGTTGGATTGTATCTTCCCAAGCCTGTTTTCACTCATGGTCAACTTTATGTTGCAGTATCCGGAGTTAGTTCGAGTAGAAGATTGAAGATTTTGTCACTTGATTCTAAAGGAAATCCTTCCAAATACACCACAAATGTTGTTTATAGAGAGATTTTTCGCAATTTGTAAGCATTATTTTCTAAACATTTGATCAATAATAGATGTCATGAATTTATAGTTTATTGTCATTGAAATTGAATTATTTATTATTAGCTAACATTTTAAAAAATACAATAAAAATATTGAATAATTAAAATAATAATAGTAACCACATTTATCATTTATAATACTTAAAATAAATTAATTAATAACTTTACCATAAATTTTATATACAGTTCCGCGATAATCGCGGGTTTAGCACTAGTTAGTTATATATCCATATCATTGTGAAATTTGTAGAATAATTCAAATCAATTCAAAGGTGCAAATATTTATTCATGTATCACTATTTTGTTTATTTCCTTAATTCATGTACTGTGTAATTTCAAGGGCGCTAATATCTTGAAATGAAGGGATTATAATTTCTATAATTGTGTATATCATGTTTAAATGTTCTGGATCTGCCATTGGATATACATACAACAAAACTAGTTGCTGGAAAAATAGCAGAAAAAAAGTGTGAAAAATGGCACGTCCCAAGAATTCGTACGTAAAGATCAATGTACATGTTTTTTTTTTTTTTTTTGGACAACACAATCAAATTTGGGATGGAAATGGTAGCACGTGTGATCTATGAACTGGGGTCGTCGAGTGATTTTTTTTTTTTTTTTTGACAGAGGGGTCGAGTGATTTTTGAAGTTGATAAAGGTAGTTAAGGATGTTTTACCTTGCTCAATGACATATATTCAAGTTTTGGGAATATAATTCAAATATGTAAAAAATCTTATGGTAGACAATCCTTTTTTGAGGTAAATCTTGTTAATCTAAATATTTAACTTATGGCAAAAACTTGTGTGAGACCGTCTCATAATATGAGACCGATCAAATTAAAAAAAGTGATAGGATTATCATAAAATGTGATAATATTTTTAAAGAAAAGTGATAAGTCACTTTTAATAAAAAATATTATCACTTTTGTTTAAACCTTATCACTTTTTAAAAGTGACAACTTTTTAATTAACAAGTGACATATTTAAATTAAAAGTGGATCAAATATTATTGGTCTCATACTATGAGACGGTCTCATACAAGAATTACTCATAACTTATTGATTTAAAATCTACAAGATGCAATCAATTTTTGAGATGAATCTCTCGAATTAGTCGATCCTTTGACCGGATATTGAATATAAAAAAAAAAGGGTCCGACTATATACCCCTCCAAATTTATTTGATACACCCCTAATTTTTTATTTTATTTAAGAATTTCCTATTTTGCCCTTTCTATTCTAAACAAAAATACCCAAATCCTAATTTTAATCTGAATGGCTGTCAGCAGCCAGCCACAACTCGTCGGCCGCCACCCACAACCGTCGTGTCCGCCGCCGTCCATTTCTCTCTCTGTTTTTTAATCCTATGTTCAATCTAAAATAATAAAAAAATTATTTTTTTTTTCGACAAAAAGTGATCAAAACAACAGTATTTTTTCAACAAAATTTGATGAAAACGACTATATATTCTGACAAAATATGATCAAATGCTACTTTTCGGGAAAAATCAATCGATAATCACCTAATTTTTCTGCGAAATTCGGCAGGAAAAGAAAAAGATCAATAAAGAAGATGAACAAAAATATCAAAAATTCAAAAAAAAATCCGAGTCAATGGAAGACGTCTAAAGATGGAAGACAATGGTTCTGAGAGTATGTTGTGTACAATTTCTAAAATCATAGAAAATCACTATTTGTTGAAATATGAGGAGCAAACTCATTGTACCTGCGTCACCACCATAGGAATCGAAGATGGTGATTCCAGCACAGATGGATATTGGGCGGCGATGGATATTGCATATATGGTGGTGGACGGCAATGAATGTTGCATACATGATGGTGGGCGGCGCACCAAAGAGAAGAGTGAGGAGGGAGATGCAGAAGTAATGAAAATTAGGGTTTAATGAAAAGGGCATAATTGGTAATTAAATATTAATGTGTGTGTATCAAATAATGTTGGAGAGGTATATAGTCTATCCCAAAAAAAAAAATCAAAATATCTATTTAGTGACGCACACTTTTACAAGGACCTTTCACTTATACGATCGTCCTCATATTTGGATTGAGCCTCCAAATTTATGCATAACCTTTTTGATTAGTTATACACTTGCACTTAATATAATTTTCTTACTTAAAAAAAAAACTTTACAATTCTTTTTTATTAGTTATACACTTGCACTTAATATAATTCTCTTACTTAAAAAAAAAAAAAAAAAAAACTTTACAATCCTTTTTTTTTTTTGCCATATCCCTATATTTGACAATTAATCTTAATAAAGTCAACATAAATATCAAAATCGTATCACGCATGCCAACGTAATCTTAATGACTAAATCACTACTATTTACTAAGGCATCTAAATAGGAAAATCTTAATGATTTTGTCAACATTTAATTTCAACATTATTTCACTAAGTCATGTCAATGTAAATATAGATACACAAAAGAAAAGAGAGGGTTTCTTTTAGCAATTTCACTAAAACATTTTTTAAAGTAAACATATTTTATATACCTTGTAAAATATAATCAATAATATTAATTATTACAAACAATAGTATGGTGCATTTTATTTACCTACGACATCTAGTGCAGAGGATACTTTACTGTATTGTTTCTTTTCTTTTTTATGAAAAAAATAAATAGATGGATCAAATCAAATCATTTGTTAATATAAAAAGCAACAATGATTATCAGAAAATGCGGGAAAACAGTTCATTATAGAGAGGGAAAAGGCAAGCTTTTTGCATACCAAGAAAATGGAGTCTCAACTCCAGCACCTTGTAAGCATGGGCTTCTCCACCGACTTAGCCACCCAAGCTCTGGCGGCCGCCGCCGGCGACCTCCTCAAAGCCACCGACTGGCTTCTTACCCACGACGGCCATCCTCCTACGGGCGCCGGAACTCAGTCTTCGCCACCGCCATTCGATTCCACTCCTCCCAATGTCCAACCCAAAATCAACCGATTCTTCCTCCTCAATCCCAAGAAAGATAAGAAATCCCCCCAAACCTACCAGGAATACGAACAGCTTGAGGAAGAAGAACCTTCCCCCTCCTTGATTCACCGGCAAAAGCGTCTCAAAATGCCGGAAAATCCAGAAACCCCCACCCGGGAAGCGGCAGTTCCGCCGCACGCGCCGCTGTCGGAGCGGATGCGGCCGCGCGTGCTCGACGAGGTGGTGGGGCAAGACCACCTCCTCGCCCCCTCCTCCCTCCTCCGCTCGGCGATCGACTGCGGCCGCCTCCCCTCCGTAATCCTATGGGGCCCTCCCGGCACGGGTAAAACCTCCATCGCCAGAGCCATCGCCGCCTCCTGCCAGTCCTCCCCTCACCGATTCTTCTCTCTCTCCGCCGTCACCTGCGGCGTGAAGGAGGTGAGAGAAACAGTAGAAGCCGCCCGGAAATCGAACAGAAAAACTGTCCTGTTTCTCGACGAAGTCCACAGATTCAACAAAGCCCAACAGGATTCATTCCTCCCCGTAATCGAAGACGGCAGCATAGTCTTCATCGGCGCCACCACAGAAAACCCCTCTTTTCATCTAATCACTCCATTACTGTCCCGCTGCAGAGTTTTAACCCTAAATCCCCTAAAGCCCCATCATCTCGCAACCCTAATCAACCGAGCCGTTTCCGATTCGAACAGAGGATTAGCCCTAGGCATAAAGGGGGTTTCCAAATTCGAATCTCACAACGACGCCACCGAATTTCTCTCACAAAACTGCGACGGAGACGCTCGTGTCGCATTGAACGCGCTCGAAATCGCAGCCACAACCGCATTCGCACGGACCAAATCCCTAGAATCCCCAATTCCGATCACGATAAACGACATCAAAGAAGCTCTGCAATGCAAGCATGTGGCATATGATCGAGCAGGTGATGAGCACTACAACATAATCAGCGCTCTGCACAAATCAATGCGAGGAAGCGACGCAAACGCCGCGATATACTGGCTCGCGAGAATGCTGGAAGGCGGGGAAGAGCCGCTCTACATTGCTCGTCGTCTGGTGAGGTTTTCGAGCGAGGACGTTGGCTTAGCCGATCCACAAGCGCTCATGCAGGCCGTTGCTTGCTACCAGGCTTGCCATTTTATTGGAATGCCGGAATGCAATGTGATTCTGGCTCAGTGTGTCGCCTACTTAGCGTTGGCGCCTAAGTCGATTTCTGTGTATCGAGCGATTGGATCAGCTCAGAAGGTGGTTAAGGAGTCCGTGGGGCAGAATGAGGGGGTTCCCCTGCATTTAAGGAATGCACCTACTAAGTTAATGAAGGATCTTGGCTATGGTAAAGGGTATATTTATCCTCCCGATAATCCCGATTCGTCGTCTCAGACGTATTTGCCGCCGTCTCTGCAAGGTTACAAGTTCCTCCATTGGCCATAGATGTGTTATAGCTTGAAGGTTAGTTCTCTATTCATCTTGAAGAAAGATGGGATGGGATGGGATGGGATATATGGGGTTACTCTCCTTTTTGATGTGGTCTTGTTTCATGTAGTTCCAAGTGTAAGCAATTTGGATCCTTTATTCTTCTAATGAGCAACACTTTTTTGGGGTGCATTTTTTATTTCAACGTGACTTATTTTTATATTTTTTTCACGAGGGAAAAATTAAATTGTGTTGGTTCCTGTGATGAGAAGTATCAATATTATATAATAAAGGGTATTAGTTGTATAAGGAAATGAATATATTCCCTACAAATGTGATAGTGACACATAAGCACGTATAATCACTCAGTGGACTTCTTGTTTATGTACATTCATGTGGGCATATAAATTTGTACTCATTAGTGTGCATGTGATTGTTCAACTTTCAAAACTAATACTCCATTTGAACTCATGTAACATGTACTGATTGCACTGCTATTAATTAGTTTTAATATAAATAAAGTGAATTTTTTTCTTGAATAGAAAGTAGGAGTAAATTAGTGTGAAACAATACCATAAGGTGTAATATTGAGATGTTTGAAGGATATAGTTAAAATGATGATGGTTTTTGAGGGGTAGATTAGAAAATATTGCACGAGTTCAATGAGAAAGGAAGTACCCTTCTTCATATGAACTAATACATTTCATTATACAGCAGTTTTAAAATTAAGTAGTAAAATTTAATTCCTTCTTCAATTTGATTTGCTCGCTGCATGCATGCATGCATGCCAAATAAGGTCACTTATCCTCCATGATCATGTACTTTTCTATCCATGATCATGTACTTTTCTATCATAAAACCATAGGATTAACAAGACGTTTATATGGTAATAATTATAGTGAGTATCGTTCACATAATACTTTGCCTTGATTTGTACGTACGCAGTGATGGGAAACACGAGTTTCATATGCAAAGCACGAATTAACCTATGGAAAACTGAGCCTCGCCATGTTACTATGATGAAAAGATATGGTACAATGGCCATCAGATGATGGCAATACAAGAAACATGTTCAAAGAATCAGTTATCTAGACATAAGACAGATTTCTGTACCCTTCCTCTATCTAAATAAATTTATGGTAACTAGTTGTCGCAGAAGCAAGCAGTTCCTGGCCTATAAACATCCTAGGGAGCTCATACCAACTAGTATGAACAAAACATTATAAGTAACGTGACAGGCTAAACGTAACTCCTAATTTTTTTTTGCTATGGAGTTATCGAGTTTCCTGTAATTGATCTCAATCCTACCAATTGTGAGTTCAAAAAAGAATGAGTTTCTCCAAGCTCACCTCCAAACAGAATTTGAGCTACTATTACTATATACAACTGTGGTTATCAAGAACTGCCCGCTACCTCTGCAGCTCGTTGCCTCATCATCTCGTTTACAGCAGCCCTTCTTCGTGAGTCTGACTGCTGTTGTAGCCTTCTCATGTGTTCCTTCAAATCCCTGCATCAAAATATTTGTGAACAGTGTTAGTTGTTTAATTAAAAAGTATTGGTTATTCAGTATTAGTTGTTTCATGCAAAAGTATTAATTGTTTCACTGTAAAGTGATAGATGCAAACTGATTGTACGATAAATATCCTTTATAAGACCAACTCAATTTAGATAATGATGGTAAGGTTTTCGAGAGGGAGAGAGCTTGGGCTGTCAGTTTCAGGACCAACCTGCAACGGGGTACTGTGCATACAGATTCTTTGCATGCACGAGAATGAAGCTGAAGGAGGTACCACATTTTCTTGCACAAAGGACAACCTCCAGAAGCACGTATTTTGCACAGCATTCCATGGCGAAAGAGACCCTTCACCTTGCGACAGTTTGGATACTGGCAATGTTGAGACCGACACTGAGAAGCATGAACCAGGAGTTCAAGCATTTTCTTCAACTGCAAGAACAGACGAAATATTCATGTCACAAAATCTGACAAAATTTTATTGTTCAACTAACAGATCACCAAATAAGTACTTTGTTCATGATTATTCAAGCACTTGGATGAATTTTATTAGCAAATAATCTTATTGATCTGAGTTATTGGATTTCCAGCATCTTTAAGCCACTGTTCTGATCGAGTTATTGGATCTTCAGCATCTAAGGACATGATGAGTCCTTAGAGTTTTACTCAATCATTTCATGTTAGGAGCATTATATGCACCTCAAAGAAATCAGGTAGAACTGTAGAAAGTATACATTAATTTATTTATGATCTCTTTAGTTGGGAAAAAGAAGCAAGAATCCTAAAACTGCAGACAGATAAGGAGAAACAAAAAAAGACAAGCGTGAAACATATAAAAGCAAAAAATTAACTACCTGTGTAACTCGCGATTGCCTAGCCTCTTTGTTCTGGGCTTCATGATCACTGGATTGATTATTAGTTAAACTATGAGGATGATTTGCATCTCCTTTGTCATAACAAGAATTACATATTTCATAATCTGGGCATGTCTCACAGCGCCAACCGTGCCCAGCTTCTATATCGAGGTGGCATGCGAAACATGTTGTAACAAAAGCTGGGGCAGTAGGATTATGAAGGTGATAGAGGACCATCATTGAGGAGTGCTTAGCTCTGCGAAGAGTATCATACTGATAATGATTTCCTTGACAAAGACTGAGAAATGCCTGTCTTGTGTCAAAAAATTCGCTTTCAAGATTCTCATTATCTTTAGTATCATCAGGAATTCCGGTGATTTCCACCTGCGTGTTCATAAATTTCTAATTAAAATGTTGAAATTACGTCAAACACATAAAAAAAGTACTCCCTCCGTCCATGAGTAAACTTCCCACTTTCCTTTTCGGGCCGTCCACGAGTAAGTTTTCCATTCCATAAATGGAAATAACAACACTCTATTATATATAAACTTTAACCTTCCAACTCACACAATATTACAAAAATGTCACTCATTCACTTTACTTTTCAACACTATTCATTACTTTATCCCAAAAGTCAACATGTGGCCCACCATATATTAATAAACAAATACATTTTCTTAAACCATTCAACAAAAAGAAGTGGGAAACTTACTCGTGGACGGAGGGAGTATAATTTAAAAAATGTCAACCAAATTTGTGATCTGGTGGACTTACAGAATAAAGTGTATGTACGTCCTTGTGGTTGACAGGGTGCCTCTCCCTGTCATCACGTTTTCGCTCTGCATCGTAACACCTGAAATGGGAAAACAGGGGTGATTAGTGCTCTGGCAGAATAGAAATTATGTAAAAGAAAATGGTCACCACCAATAAGTCTCACATCAAAGCAAAACAGTAAGGGACAAAAGTGCCAACAACTTATGCATTATATATATTCTCCATCACAATGCCCATCTCAAGAATATAACCAGAAGCAGAACATTGATTCTAATAAAATAACTCACACAACAAAATGTTAAATTTAAGGCAAAAGTCAAACATAATCCTTACCTCTCACAAAGCTGAAAATTTTTGCACTGTTTGCAAACCCAACAGTTACCAGAAACCATTAGAATGCAGCAATGAGAGCATGAATACTGTAGATGAACCATGATAAAGTCTTCCTTCATCGGAGATATTGTCTCACCAAGCTACGGAAAAAAAAAAAGTTATGTTAAAACTGGAAACTAACAATCAAAACAAAAATAAGGAGGATTTTACCTTGTGCATTAACATCAGATCTTTCGATGCATTGCCAGAAAGGTCAGTTTGGCCGGATGCCTTTAAAGCTCTTTTTGTAATGCTCTTCTTCAGAGTAGACTTCTTATGCGGTTTTTTCCCTTCTTCTTCTTGTTGGAGTTGAAATAAGATGTCCTCCGCAGCACCAGGCCAATAATCTCCATCAAAGTATGGCAACCGAGCTGCAGTTACCTTTGCTCTACATTCACCCGCAGAAACAAAGAAATGTTCATATAGATTAGTGAGCTCAACTACAATATTTTCCTTCATAGCTTTTCGTAACATAGCTAAATACCTGAAACAGAAAAAAAAAAACCACCAAGTTAAAACTGCTATGCATCAGACAATATCTATGGTGCCTCAAATCAGAAAATCGAACTTACCACTCTCGAAGTTTATCAGACTTTGGTGTTTTTTGAATTTCTGGGTGGCAATACAAAATATAGTCTTCACCCTTCAACGGAGGGCACGCCCATATGTAGCAGCTAGTGAAACCACGTTTTTTACAATAATCCAGGTACCCAATCTGAAATAAAGATAAATATCAAGCGTAGTTAAACAAATGGTAACATATATTTTATTTCATAAATGAATAAACTATAAAACTGTACAAGAACGCTGATAGAGACTTGCCAAAATTTCATGGTACACAAATGTCCTCAGGGCCTCTCCTGACACTGCTTTGACCTCGGGCCTGAAATACTTAACAGAGTCCAGGTAAGAGAGGTAGACTCTCCGATGATTTGGCTGCTGGCATTCAGATCCAAATTCTTGAACATACATGCCAAACAAGCATACTTCAACACCTTCAATTCTTTGAAATAATAGCACCACCTGAAAGGTAGAAAATACACAATTAATGAAGCTGCTAAAAGTCCTACTTGCTTTCCAAGATTCATTGAACCAAAAAAACGCTCTTTCAATCTGCACTTTCCCCCTGCCCAAAACTCAAAAATATAAAAATACCATAATGGCTGAATTTATAAACCTTACTAAGTTCAACTTAGTAAATGTAGATCCCAAATTCTTTCACAAAAGGTACTACTGTTCATAAAACTTCCCCATATCAGTTACAAGAAAATATTGAATGTACTCAAAACTATCATAATGTCCATTTGATGCAATTCTCTAAACGCAGCCTCCATTTGTCTCCTAGAAGCATAGGTACGTGGACTCATTAAGATTACAGCTCCTCAAAATTCTTTGACCCAGGAGCATGAAGCAAAAATCACAAAATTACATTGACAAACTCACAATTAGTTCACCTTCCTACCTTAGATTTATATGGATACTCAGTAGGATAGTTCTCTTCTTGGAAAATTTCAAGAAAGCGCGGCTTAACATCCAACTTTTTGTCCACTGATGATACCACTCTTACAACAAGTTCTTCTGCTCCAGGAACCTGGCAAAATTGGCATAATATATCATTAAAATTCTCACCATTATATATGAGTTGAATAACATTTGCATATCTGGTATTAAAATAGCAACCACAAATAATTCATCAAATTTATACAGATACATTTAAAGAGCAATTTGGTCCAAATCTTAAAAATCTTACTGTGCTGATATTTGTGATATTATCATGAACTTCAGTTATTGTTTAAGTCGTTCCACTAACTCAATTACTCAAACATTCACTCATGATACATTTAAGAGGAATAGGACAAGAACACATATTCTAATAGGATTGAGAAGATAAAAATAGAAAAGGGTGTTTTTTTAATTATTTTCAGGCATTAGAAATTGTTCAGGACTCTAACTATTTTCAGTCATAAAGAGCTTAACATTGCCTGGAGAGTCATTGTCTTCAAGGTTGCACATTAGACTTCTAGAGTTCTACCAAGTCCCAACAAAAAAATCAGATAGACACGGTTCCTTTTGCATCTCTCAAATGTTCACAATAAATCACTATACTGAACAGATAAACAAAGTATATAATGGGTATGAAAATGCGGACAGTACTACACTAGTAAAAAAGATCACCTCATCGTAAGTTTTGCCTTGTTGCCTTGCCCTGTCAAGCCTCTCTTGCTTCAGTTTTGAAAATAAACGTTGCTCCAAGTTATCACTCAGGTTTGATCTAGGCAAGTCCTTTGCACCGAGAACAGCACTCTGTAGTAATGGCACACGTTCTCCTCTTTCAACTTCTTCTATATAACAATTTGGACAAGTGTACTCAGCTTCTCCACCATTATTTCTTCTACCATTAAATAGTGCACAGATTTGATGTTGCCAAGCCTCACACTTGTCACATTGAACCCACTGCAAAATATATATATATTTTTAGCATCTTCTAGGACTACATCTCACAATAAAAACAATTTTCGCAACTCTGCAGGAAAGTATGACTTACCCATTCTTCAGTTTCCTCATCATTTTTTTTCTTCTCCACCCTTGCCTTTGGTATAGTCATACCATCAACTACAATGGTGTCTCCACGAGAATCATTATAGCATGGAATGCAGAAGCAATGGCGAGTATCACCAGATCCAAAAGTGTAATACCATGCATTTCTTTTAATGCGAGCGCCACAAGGTGTACAATATATAGGGGGAGGTTCAAAGGTGAGCTTCTCAACTGCACACAATTGGCATGAATTTTCAGTCATTGAATGCTCCATTGCTTGATTCCTTTCGGCTTTTGCTTTGCTCTGTGGAAAAAGAAAATTTTTGAAATTCATCAAAGGTAGGAAAAAGACACATCTGAAGCATCATGCTTCTTGAGATGAAGAGTGAAGGCATATATGAGTGAGATCTTCCACCAACAAAATGCCACTTATGGAACCCATCTCCCGCTCCATATCCAAACAGGTTTAAAGTAAAAAAAAGGAAGAAAATAACTAAAAAGAAACACAAAAGGAGACAGAATGAACAGTAAGAAAATGATTGATGAGTAAAAAATCCTGGAGAAGAAACTTAACCAAGGCCATTCCAAAAGAATTGAGTTGTCTCAAGCAGTTTGGTAATATTTTTAATAACTCGTAAAAGACATATATAGCTGCAGCATATATGCTGCAATTATACTGAAAGAGGAACAATGTAATATTAGCCTAGTAAGATAGACGATGTATAGGTGACTGACCTGGCCAATCCACTGTCTAAGGCCCATGATGTGCTCCCGGACCTGCTCAGGGGTGAACAATTCAATCATTGACACTCCCTTAATTTTTGGCTTCCCAGACTTCGATACATTATCAGAAGATACTAAAATGCTCTCCGGCTTAGCCTGCACCATTTCCTTTTCAGACTTAATGTCCTGATGGACACCAGCTTGAGCAGCATCATTTGTAGCAAGACTATCACCTTCAGAACTTTGGATGTAGGAATAATCCAGATTATCTTTTCTCGTTCCAGTATTCTTGGGGCTAAATTGAGCAACACGTTCAGAAACCTCCATTTTCACTTCATTAGTATCAGATTTTACAGGAACCTGAGAACTTTGATCCATTGACGTATGCTGTGCATCCAGGATTTTACTCTCACTTGGAGTAGAAGCCAATGGAACAGAACATTCACTTTTAGAGATGAGAGACTTGGGGCCTTGTTCCACTTTCATACGTTTTGTAGGAGGTTGTAGATCTGCTGGAGTTTCAACTATCACTGGGCCCATCTTTGGAGTAGACCTTCCCACAGTTTCAGTATCAAGGGAATTAGAAGATTCATTGACTAAACTAGGCAACCCAGTACTCAAATTCGCACGAGCACGAGCACGAGCCCGAGCCCTTTGTGCCAGCTTATAATTCCTAACCGGGACACAAACAGGGCAAATTGGATCCCGACAATTTTTGTGATGATTGATTAAGTTCTTCGTAAGGTAGCATCTAGGAACCGTACACTTAAATAAGGTGCAGCAGTCAATGTGTTTTATTAGCGTCTGGGCTGCTAAGCAATGAGGTTCCCAGCATTTTCCTTCTGGGTAAGGACACACGCGAGCATGCGTCAAAAATAAGAGCCATTTCTGTTGGTTCCTTAACTTTTGTTCATGAGTCAAGCTGTTAGTTCGAGATACAGTGTTGCTCGTGTTCAGAGGTTCTGCTGATTTTGAAGTGTCAGAGTGGCCAATCACTGATTCTTCTGAGGATAAATTATTTAGTTGAGCTCCATCTTGCCCAGTCAATCTGTGATGAAAATCATCTTGAACATTTTGATCAGATGGGAATATTCCTGATACATGCAGATCTTGAGGATTGGAATACCTCTGACCGCCCAATGCTGCATCTGGTTGCATGCCACCAGAAAGACTAGCAAAATCACTTCGATGAAAAGATGGTTGCATCCGATCCGAAGTCTGAGCTAGGGACGAAGGGACATCCTGGGGAGCGGATGGATGTGAAAAAAGCTGAGTAGCTCTAGAATGGCCTTCCGTGGAATTAGACGGGACCTGATTCTGATTATCAGAAAAATGGAAGGGGTTGGAGACTTTTGACTGTAGATCCCCATCATGACGCTCTGCTCCAATCTCAGACTTTACCTCAGGAACCATATTCGATAATAGCTGAGGCTGATTCAAAGAATCGCTCTTCAACAAAAGCTGGTGTTGCATTTGATATTTTTGTTGAGTTTGATGCTGAGTAAGTTGCCGGTGCTGAAACTGATGAGATGACTGTTGAAATTGTTGATGCTGGTGAGATTGTACAAGATTTTCTTTTATTGGATACAGTGATGGAAAACTCACTTTTTCTGGTTTATCAATTGCTTGTGGCTCCATGGTTGTCACTTGTTGAGAAGGTCCCAGATTTGACTGGTTATTCAAGCTCATGTTGTTCGTTGTTGACCCAACAGAGGTTACGGGAACATACAAGTTTCCAGTCCCAGAAGCATCAGCAGCACCAATTCCATGTCCATCACCTGTCAAGTAAAGAGTTAAACAGTTAAATTCCTAAGGATAACAAAAACTTCGCACTGTTACATGACCTACTCCGAAACACACAGAGAGAGGAAGAAATCACGGGCCCAATAGTGAAGAGAGAATCAAAATACCCTGTGATATTGGTCGTTGGTGATGTTGGTCAAAATGCTGAGACAAGGATTTTGTAGAGTTTCCATATATTGTTCCTGATGAATGCCCCTCAGTTATTACAGGACCATTCATCACAGGCATATTCTTTCCCATCATCCCCAAACCTCCACTTAGGGGGCCACTTGATATTCCATAAGATTTCTGCTGCACCGCAGATCTGATCCCACCACTCATATGCCCACCAATATTTTGCAAGATATGAGAACTCTGACCACCAAGATGCTGTTTTTGCAGCAGAGGCTGTGATGCAGTTGTAGGCTTAACATCAGGACATGCTCCGACACCATTTGATAGCTCAACATTCATGAGATTGTTGCTATTAGCATTATTTATATCACTATTATTATTAGAGTTACTAATTCCAGGAGTGGGAATCATTTGACTTGTCATTCTATGTGCACCCATTGATGTCCCCATGTTCATTCCTCCCGTATTGACCATGTAAGCATTTGATGGTTGCTGATATCCACCACCCAAAGCCCCTGCATACAAGTATTTTGTGAGACGAGTGAAAAACTACCCTACACGTTTCATAGATTATAAATTTAAACTACCAGCAGATGAACTAAAATAACCACCATGCATGCTGCCAGAAGACACATTTCGAGTTGGAAAGAAGCTCCCCGAATTGATGGTGGACGACGCAATTGCGTTGGAGCTATTATTGGCGACAAGAGAACTATCCATTGACGAAGCCCCGATCAAACTGGAATTCCCAGTTTGTTGAAATCCAGGAGTTGGAATCATTGTACCAACAGAAGAATTAGCATGCGACAACTGCTGGTTATGATTATTCAATGGAAGGCGCTTAATCAGCATGTGCAAACGCCTTTCTAAGGTGTCCAAGTCAAGATATTCCTCCTGACAAGACCAATGACAAGAAAAGAAAAAAAAATAAAAATGTGAAGATGCTTGATAAAAGTAGTTCTTATAAGAAGAACTCAATAACACCTATATATATATTTCCTGTAACATTTATGATTCTTGGAAGTCATAAAAAAATTTAAAACCAACTTTATTTAAAAAGAAGGAAAAAACACTTCCATGATCTTTACTCACGAAAAGCATAAGTTATCCAAGGAAAACAAATCCACGGAGGATGAATCATAACACACCTTTGATGTCGCAATCTTGAATAAACCATCTTCTAAGCGTTTCACTAGATCCAACAGTTTCTTAGAGGTCCCATCATTAGATTGTTGACGCCGATGCATAAGAAACTCCCAGCTGCAGAACAGAAAACTTAAAAACTTTAGCAGCACTCATCAAGCATGCAATTTGTGTAACAACATGAAGCTGTCATAGCAACGAAAATCTGTTTACCAGTTAATCTTCCTTTAAAACTTTCAACAACAAACACATCCACTGGATCCAAATTTTCATTAAAAAGGTACTAAATGTCGGTGTAATGTTGTATACAATCCCCAAACTACAGATATGTAGCACATCCAAGTCCATACAAAAACCAACTTTCCAAAAACTAAAGCTATCAAATAAAATAAAAAATACTGTGTACAATTAATTTTCACCTACTGAGACTCGATGCACCTCCAAGAATTTAGTTACATGTAGTTTCAAGAAACCAGTTATGACTTACGAGTAAACATATTATATCCATAGTTTTGAAAGGCGCGCCACTAAGGCGCCAGGCGCTCGAGGCTATATGTTTAGCGCCACTTTTTGTGTAAAATTGGGCGCAGTTTCAAGAGCACGCGCCTCAGTGACTTTCCAGTTCTTGTTCACCCCAAAACGTGTTTTGTGTAAAAAAATTGAAATAAAAAACCATTTTTGACAAAAAAAATAATAATAACTCAAAAGAAAACAAAGGGGGATCATAAAAAAAGAAACAGTGTAGAATTTAGGCCTAAGTTTTAAGAAAAGAAATTGGTAAAGAAAGAAGAAACCTAGAAACAACACCTATGCCCCTATACACTAGGTTCCAGACTTCTGATTAATGGCTACTTATGCTACATTTGATGTGTTTATGGAATCTAACTTCACAACTTTAATGGTTATTACATGTTTACATTATGTCTTAATGTTCATTAGTTGACATTAAAGGTATTATTATCTGATTTTATATGGTAGTGAACTTTATTTGTGTCAAATATGTTATATTAATATATAAATGACGCTTTGGGAAAAGGACAAGAGGTGCGCCTAAGGCGCGCGCCTTGCGCCTCGGACGCTAGGACCCCTCTTGCGCCTTGGTGCGCCTTTAAAAACTATGATTATATTATCATGGCTAAATAGCCAGAGGATCTACATTAATCATAGTAAACCAAGACGAATGAGTTTACTTATTCTTACTATCTAGAGCATTTAGAACAATTATATCATCCATAATCATCTTTGTTTCGATCAACTTGAACATAAAGGGTTCTTACATCTTTTCTTGCATATGTTTGCGCATTTTAACAATTTCTGTGTCCATAGTGGGTGTGGCAGTACGAGGAATGCCAGGATTTTGCATCTGGCTAGAGACAGGATTTCCATTTTGCTGTGATTGCCCGGGCATCATTGTACCAGCTTGGTTGGGAATCTGCCCAGGGAACTGCCCTGAATGGTGTGTCTGCATATTCATCTTTTTTCCAAACCAATAAATATGTGCCTCATAACATGAAATTTAAACACCAAACTAGACAAGAAAGCCTGTCAAGCAAATACCAAAAGAGTTAGAAAAGGAAAATAACAAGGAGAAGATAGTTCACTTAAATTTGATAACTTTGGAAGGTCACAATATACACACAGCATTAAAAGCACTGCACATGTACTGTTGGCTGAATAAAATTTAGTACAAAGTTCCACACATTGCAAGGGAATGGATCAACAACAAAGGAAAGAGTGCAAGGGAGAGTGTCTGGAATGTTTGGAAACACAAATAAGAAGATAGTTAAGCACCTTTACCAAACCAGAACTGTCAACTAACACACCAAACACACACTAAACAAATTTTTTACAGCATTGAATTTCCCAAGCTCTGATAACAAGCACAAGCCCACGTAAGACAACATACATATTTGAGCGACTGAAACCAACTTCAGTTATGATCCAAAGGAAAAAATAGGGAAAAAAAAAAAAAGACTTCCCACATAGCATCTCCCAGAACCCTGATCACGTGCATAAATCATATACAGATTCCAATTGCAAAATATTGGAATCAACTGAATATAATCAACACAGTCAAAATTGAGATGAAATTTAATAACATTAGGAATGCTAGGGTTTCAATCAAATTGGGGAAAACCAGATTGGGGCATCAATTCGTATCAAACAAATGCTGGGTTTTCAATTGGGGGCAAGATGCTTCCAACCAACAACCGAATCAAATAAAAACCTAAAATAATAATTATAATAAGCACACCACAAGAAAGTGACAGGCTCGAAAAATTAAACGGGGTGAGACGGAGCAGAGTCAAAAGGATTACGCAAATAATATACGAACGGCGAACGAGCCAGAAACGGCCGCGCTGAAGCTTTACCGGCGTTGTGCCGAGGTTACGGTGAAGAACGGTGATTTGACGAAAGAAGGGTTGATTTAGAAAATGTGTATTTTGTTAATTTTTTCCGACTGTAGAATGTGCGGTATTTAGGTTTTTTTTTTTTTATTATTATTGGTTAGTTTCCTTTTTTGTGGATTTATGAACCAATCTGCATATCTATAAGGATTGGACCGATACGATACTATATATATAAATTGACCCCGTAACTTATGTGAAATGATCATTGATCATATACATGTGTAATATTTCATATTCCCTAATTGGGGGAATTTTATAAGTCGAGGTTTAAATTCTGGATTTCCGGATCAAAATCATATAGTGACCTCGATACTTAAATATTGCACATGCCCTAATAAGGAGAATTTTACAAGTTGCGGGTCAAATTTTGAATTTCCGGATCAACGTCATTAAAACACGATAATCATTTCCAAACATACAGAAACATTTACAGACTAAAAAAATATAGCCAGAAACGTGAAAACTTTAAAAAACTCAATGATAAGGAGATCAAATCTGACGCTAGCGCATAAGAACACTTTAGAAACGGATGGCAATAACAATTTCAAAAACAAAAACAAAAAACACATAACTATGGATGATTTTGAGAATTACCAAATTATCGCACATCATACTCTCCTATTTCTACGATAACTTGCAAAAAATGTGTTTGTTGTTTCATTGTTGTCATAGTATTACATATTTAAACTTACAGTAACACATGAGTATGCACGCACAATACTATAGAAGCATACAAATGTTGTGTTGTCTATTACTTAAAAAGATATTACTACACTGAAAATAAATTGCTAATGTATTACATAAACAAAATAGTAGTACAAAACGCGATGAAAGTATCTAGTTTTGTAAAGATGAAGAACAAGAGAAGAAAACACACTAGAAAAGATTTAAAGAAATATAATAAATCTATTTTTAGCTGTAAAAAATCGATGTCTCAAGAAAATGGAAGATAATTGTGGGGTTTAGACAACCACAGTGAAAAATCATCATGGAAAGTTGGCGTGGATGCAAGGAAGTGAGAATGAAAAAATTTAGGGCAAAAAGAAATAAATAATTTGAGAACGTTAGAAGAAAGAAAGAACCTGGAAATGTGAATAAGAAATAAACAAAATGTGAATATTAAAAAAGCGGGTAGAAATTGTCAGGGAAGATCTGAAAAAATCATGAGCAAGAGGAAGATGTATTCGTATATTAAAAATGGGTATAATGAATAATATTGAATGGATCCCAAGTCAATTCAATATTGCATATGAGTCTTTGTGTACTTGTACATTTTTTATGACTGTTCAAAAATCATGAATTCAAATTGAAGTGTTATTCGCATTGAAAATCTAATTTGAACTTTAAGGAATCAAGATAAGCGTTATTTTAGAAAAGAAAATGATAATGTAAAAATAATGAACACTATCCAAAACTAAATAATAAGATAAGTGCAAAGTTTATTAACAAAATATTTAGAACCGAATTGGTAAATCATATTGCCTAAAAAATAGTCAATTGTCTAATCGAACTAAATGAAAAAGATATAGAAAAAGAGCAGAAGTTCCAAAATATCGGGGACAATGTTGTTGAAGTTTAGATTTGCATTTTTTTTAAGTATAAGTGAGTCAGTCCATCTTGATGACAACTATCTCAACATGTTTCTAAAGCTATTTCAATACATGCATGGCACGACAGACTAACTTTATGTCACTTCAATTTGGTATATATTATTGGAATATTGACCAATGATGTTCATGTCTATCCCAAGGAGTTCCTTTTAACACATCCAATGTAAAAAAAATGTCGCAACGCACATGCAACACGTTGATTCCATTTTGAGGAAATATGCATGTGATGACGCAAAATATGGCAATACTTGTATTTTTTAGGGGTAGTGAGTAGCTCGATTAACAAGCTTTATTAATTCGAACATACTTAGTTCAATTAATAATATACTTATAAATTTAAAAAAATCAAAAGGAAACTTAATTAATTCATTTCAATTGTTATACAAATTAATTTGATTTTCGGTCTGAATAAGTTTTAATTCTATTTACGTTGTTCGGTGAAAAACTTGTCAATTGATTAAACCAATCAAATACATACCATTGGGAACATTTTTTCTAGAACAAAGTAATATATTATAAATAATCTGAAATCAAACACCACACATTAACAAGCAAAAGTAAGGACGAGAACATGAGTTAACACAGGATAAATTTGATTTCTCATAGAACACAAACTAATGGGTAAATGAATTATGGGCTCTTCCTACCTAACAAAAGTAGACAATATTAACAAACACAAGATATAACTTCATATCACATAAAATAGGAATCATTTTCCCTAACGCACATAAAATAATCGAGCTAGCATCACTTGTGATGGAAAAATTCAAGAGGTGTCTTGATGGAGCAATGATAATGGCTTGTTGTATTGCTGAGAACTCTACAACTTAAGGATCGCAGATACTACACACATTCTTCGAGAAGTCGAGAACAAATACATTATCATCTATTATGCACATATTCTTAAATCACTACTATGCAGTATTAGATATTTACATGGTGCATGTTGGATTCACATGATATTCGCACGAAATTCGTCACACAATGAATCGTGACAAAGGAAAAAAAAATTGGACTCACATTCCATCAATTCATGTATCCAATGCGGAAGGTGGAGTGCAGGTAATTTTTTAGATTAATATTTTACCCCCTTATCCATGGGAGTAGGAGCAAATTTCCCCACTTTTATGTTCTGCTCCCTCTCACATGAAGACTTTTTATTAAAAAAAAAAAATCAAAACAACGGCAAATCTACTTATTAAATAATAATATATTTCCTAATAAATTATAAGTTAGTACTTAATAGTGCTTTGGTCTGATGATAATTTTTTGAATTGATATTTTTATATACTTTATATGTGTTATATATAATAAAATGTAAATAAACTGATAATTTTTTTTGAATCGCACCCTAACATTTTAAATATTTTGTACCTCTATTTGTATCTTATCACTAGAGCTGGCAAAACGGGCGGGCCGGCCCAGCCCGTCGGGCCAATCACTATTTGTGGGCCGGGCCGATCCATTTGCACGTTGGGCCTGTAAAATCTCAGCCCAGCCGGGCCCAACCATAGCCCGCGGGCTAACGGGCCGGCCAGGCCCATTTCAACTTTTATTTTTTATTTTTTTTCCTAATCTCAAAATAATGTTTGGTATAATTTTTTTTATTCCACGGTACTGAAAATTGAGGGGCTTCATTTACAAATTTTTTTATTATGGCATCAACTATCAAGTCAAGTATGTTTAAAAAAAATAAATATACAACACTAAATATCATTTAAATATCACTAAATATCATTTTAAAACTAAATTTACAACACTAAATTCCTTATTATGACAGTATCAAGTCAAGTATGTCCATATATTTGTAATTACAACACTGAATATCATTTAAAAAAATAACACTAATTATAATCTTTTAAAAATAAAATAGATAAAAAAAATAAAAAATCAACCGGGCAGGCCCGGGCCAAAAAATGGCCCGGTTTTTTCGGACCTCTATTTTTTGGGCCCAGTCCAGCCCATATGTCGGGCGGGCCGGGCCCAAATTGCCGGCTCTACTTATCACCCCTACACCCCCACCCCGTCCACATGTACAATACAGATTATTATTATTTGAACAAAATCCCTTAGCCCAGTGTAATTGTTATGTAAAGAAATAATTCTATCAAATAAAACCCGCGCAATGTGGTTGCACCCACGGACCCCACCGCAAATCTGAAATCTCACCAAAGAAAGGAAGGAAATGTGCCTTAGTCACTCATTTGAAGCTTTAAATTCTGATAGTATTCATGTTTTTATGAGTGCAATGGTTATAATAGGATATTGACGCAACATAAACACAATTTAATAAAGTAAACGTAAGTTGATTTTGAGAATTTCTGAATTTTATACATAAATGTGATCGTTCCATTGATTCAATATGAATACCGAAAGAACAACAATATAAACTCGTTGAAGGAATAATACACAATATATTTATATTCAACATAAATAAAGTGAATAATAATGAAATACAAATTAAGGTTCTATAAACACTAATAATAAAATCTTAGTAACTAGAAAAGTAAATCACACTAAAGTAAATAAAATAATAAAGATATAACTTTCCTATAAATCTTGCCTTGAAAATTATCATAGATATTTATTGCAATCTAGTTTCCATCAGGGACCCACCAAAAATCAATTTCTAGACAATAAAACATTGTAAGCAAGTACTCCAAAAAGATGTGTTGATCATGAAAGCAGGAGTTAAGCTTGAAAACTTGTTGCTGATGACACATGATAAAGTCGCAGCAAGACAATCGTGGAATAATTGTGAAAAAAAAAATTATATGAGAGAAGATAGTCAATTAAAATGGATTAGTGATTAATTTATTTGAATCTTTATACAAAATATGATAAAATGAATTGATTATGTTTTATTCTCATCAAGCACTCAAATTACCCATTCTAATTCACACTATTAAGTTTTATTCTCATCAATCACTCCAATCCTCTATTATACTAATAGGGAGTTGGTCTTGCTTATTTGTCATTATATGGTTGATTTTGCATACGTGTCGTCATGTGGTTGATTCTGCATATGTGGATATGCTTATGTGTCATCTATGTCCTACGTGGCATGCTTGTGCAAATCTTACGTGTCAATATTATGCTTATGTGTCGTTATATAGTAAAGAGTCTAATTTAAAAAATTATGCAAATTCATGGATTCGAACACAGGATCACTTGAGTACAACTTGTAATTTTAACCAACTAAGTTAAACTATGAATATATATAAATTTGGAATATCTATTGTATATAACTTGAGGCTATAAAAATATACTAAATTGAATTGATCAATTATATTTAAAACTCTAATGATATAAAACTTTAATGTTTAATTATTTTATTTTTATTGTCTCATTATATTTAAGGATTTTCAATTTAGAAATTCCTATTTGTTAAAATAAATTAAAAATGGAATTAAATATATTAATTAATTTTGAATTTTTTATCAATTAAATGATTGATTGAATTTTTTTAAATTAAAAAAATTAACATTTAACTGATAAATTTTTATTGTCTTGAAAACATAGTGCACAAAAATTTAATTATTTGATTTTTTTTAATCTCAAAACAAATTTAATTTATCATTATATTGATTTAAATGTGTTTAACATGTGACATTATTTTGAATATATTTATTATATAATATAACTACATTAATTTTATGGTAAACAAATTTATAATGTTATTGTATATATAATGCATAATATATGATCATTTTTTACAAATATCCCGCGTAAAACGCGGGACACTCATCTAGTTACCTATTCTAATTCCCACTATCAATGATTTTTTTTAACTAAAACGCCCTAGATATTTAAAGTACATGGTGCAAAATAATGAAATATTCATTTTCTCATGAATTCATGTGCACATACATCGAAAATCAAATCTAGGTGTATACTTTTTGTTAATAATCTAGGTGTAATTTTTTTTGTTAATAATCTATGTATATCTTGCTAAATCCAAATGTGGCTTATTCTAAGGGCACAACGTGCTAATTTAAGTTTTAGTTGGGGCTCAAAGTGGAAAGGAGTGTATTTTAAGGGGCGATGTGCAAATTATATTCTCACTATTCAGATTACCAATTAATTAGATTTCTTTTTCCTAAACAACTTCAAAATTTCCCCCCAAAATTCTTATAAAAGTCTCCAATTTCTGCATCAAGATTATGCGAAAATCAGCATTCACCTGGGGAAAACTGTAAATTGGGATCAATCTGATACCAAATTATGAGGAAACGAGAGAGAGAATCCATGTGGGATTTGTGGGCACTACCACAAGTACGAGGAGAGGGAGTTCTGCGGCCACCGGATGCTCGCTGGTTCCGATAAAGTCGTCGCCTCCATACATGTTAGCGCATTCCCGTCGGAGATCCTGCCCGAATTCCTTTACTTGGGTAACTATGATAATGCTGCCCACGGTGAGCTACTCAAAACTCAATGCATTTCTCATGTCCTCAATGTATATAACTCGCTCTCTCTCTCTCTCTCTCTCTCTCTATCTCTCTCTCTCTTATTGTATCTATATGCTTTTTGTTTGTGTGGATAGTAATTGTGGTTAAAAATTATTCGTTGTTGATATAATTACTTAGATCCTTATACTCTATGTATGCTCTTCAATTACTCGATCTCCCTAATTATTTGTGTGCATAAGGTTCCAATCATCGTGCTTAGATGCCTTGGATTAAACTTTAGTACTATAAGCGTGCTTGGATCAATTAACTCCGTGTGTGTGTGTGTGCACCTCTGGTTTTTTTGTATTTCTTAAGTACCAATCTTTATTATACAACGTCTAATATGAAATACAACAAAACCAGCCAACATTTGGCGATTTTGGTCATCAACTATGAAATACATTTAACCTTACCAATGCATTGCCCCTGAATTTGTTGCAGGGAAGCATCTTCAGTATGCCATTTATTTATATAAAGAAGATATCTTGAATAATGAGTTGGAGGAATTGGGCCCATAAAAATAAGTGGTTATATCTAAAGAAATTGTCACTGGATTTTAGATTCTTCCATGGTTAGGTCCATAAAAAATTACCATTTGTCCAGACATGCTAATGGGACACCAAGATAATTTATGAGTCTTCGATGAGATAGAAAAACTTTTAGTATGGATTTAGGGAGGGGAGAGGGATTTAATTCGTCTATTTAGGTTTTGAAGAACATGCCATCACCATGGGTATTTTGATTTATGGATGCTTAATTAAATTTATCTTGTGATTATTAGCTAATTGTAGAGAACCACATCTAAGTTATAAGATTTTTTCACGAATAAGGTTTACTTTCGAAGCTAATATGATATTGTAAGTCGTAATCACGCTGATTCAACGGGTCGTATAATAAAGTTAAATCACTCAACTCAAACTTTGATTCTTACGAACTACAATATCGAAAGACAATTGCATATAATTGAGAGAAATTCCGCTTTTCTTATTTCTTCATAAAAAACAACCAACAAACTATAATATCAAAACAAGTTTATATATAGAAAAATCTAAAGGAGTCCTACCATAAGTAGCACTCATATAACAATGGAAATAACTATTAAATAAACTCCTACTATACCTAGAGAAATAAATAACAACGGAAACAAATATTCTCCTTCGATCTCCACCACATACAAAGGGGTCTCTTTGCGATTTTTCAATAAAAAGCCTGTGTAATTTTCCTATTCATTTTCCTTCCACGTGATTGGGACTTATTTTTATCAATTCTAATCAACTTCAATATGCATATAGGTGATATTGGGGGGTGGGGAGAGGTACATGAACCTTTTGTTGTCAAACTAAGCATTACAACTATTTGGGTTTTGTGTTATCCCAAATAATATATAGAAAACCTATTGCGACATGAATGCTTAGATATTTCTTTTTGTGGTAGCTTGAACCCTTTACTCAATAGCAATTTTGATTATGTTGAACCTTATGTCATGCTCTTATGCAATTTGCAACTTAGTTGGTTGATATTTTGTAAGGACATCTTCATTATTTTTAATTGAATCTCTTTATCTGCAGACCGTACTTTCTTGTCAAAATTTATACAAAAATTCATTTACCTATCACTGCCTCCAAGACGATAAAAAGTTGTCATTTGATGATGAAATCCAGTTTCTAAGTGAGTCATCTCTCTCTCTCTCTCTCTCTCTCTCTCTCTCTCTCTCTCTCTCTCCCTTAGGAGATTAATTTCCAGTTCTTTGGAAAGTTAATTATAAAGTTATCCTTATTGATCTGTTCAGTCTACTTGAGGTAAAAATCAAGGATAGTGAAGGTCAGATATACTCTTCTAAAATGCTTGTGACTTGGGCTGAAATAGTACGCTTAACACTATGAGTCATTGTACTCATGAAAATGTTGTGTCCCAAGCATAACCAAGTGTCCTTCTATTGAATCTCTCATCTAATGAATTATTTGCTTATAAGAAAGACCAAGAGATAGTAACAAATGTCTGGATATATATTTATTTGTTGTCCATGTCTAAGCATACACATAAAATATTCAAAAGATTGGCTTTAATGTGATTTTGATGTAGTGATTGAATATGTGGAAGGAATTGATAGCATAGCGTAAAATCTGAGATATGTTGATTTTGAAGTATATTGCAAAATTGGTCCCATGTTTATTGCATTCAGCGATTTTAGTTCCACACAAGTCAATTTTCGGAATTATGCCCCAAAACGTTTAAAATGATGCAATTTTAGTCTATATTGACATTTTTTTATTTCAGGATGATAACTACTTTGTGATTTTTTTAATTGAAATCAATATGTTGGGATCTCATTATGCCACATAAGCTCATTAGTCAGGCGCGCAGGTTGCTACATGGAATTCCAGCAGCTCATGTGAGCAGCAATCCCCAAAATCCCGCAACCTTGAAAATATAGGACTAATATTGCATCATTTTAAATACGTGATCAAATTTGCAAGTTACTCATGTTTTGTACTTTTTATTGATTCATGACGTATTTGTGCAGAATACTGTGAAAAAGATAAAGCCCGGGTTCTTGTTCACTGCATGTCATGCAAAAATAGGTGATTCTTCAACTCTCCTTTTGTTCAGCGGGGTTTGGGAAGGGAAGGGGTTTGTTTCATATCTCTTATCGTGCATGTGAACACTGGTGTATACTTTATATATTATATGTACAAAAGGTGCTGCATTTGATTGATAGTTCTGCTTTTGGTTGATTGTATACTTATTACAAAATGAAGATTGAGTTAATTCCTCATGCTTTTCTCATATTTCGACAAGTCACCTGCTATAGTAATGGCTTACTTGATGAAAAGCAAAGGGTGGAAACTTGCCCAGAGTTATCAATGGGTGAAAGAGCGGAGACCTTTAGTTGAAATAAGTCAAGGTCTGGACAAACTCTCTTGTTGCTATTTTTGTGCTTGTTTATGCTCCAATTATCCATGATTTTTCACAATAGTGAAGTTGACACTGGTTTTTCTTGAAGTTAAAAAAAAAAAAAAAAGACATAGTGAGCCTTATTAAGGCGATTCTTAGGCATGCTGAAATAGGAATTTGAATGTTATAGACAGTGGTATTGAGCTTTGTGGTTATTAGATCTGGTCCCATAATTTAGAGATAAATCATCATTTCTAGAGTTGAAGTTATCCCATTTATAGCAGGATGTTATGTTATATAAGCTTAACATGGTTGTATCTTTACATCTAGATATCAATAAAAAAAATTGAAACTTATGAATCCTAATCCTCTGATCTCTATAATTTCATATTTGATGAGCGTCTATCGTTATTCCAGAGGTCTACCAACAATTACAGGAATTCGAGCAAAAGATCTTCGGTTCAAGTTCAACGGATGATAACATAATATGTTTTACGCCTTCCAGTTCACCACCCTTCAGCTTTGGCTTCTCAACGGCCAATAACCCACACATTACTCTTTTAGCCTTCCATAACACATCTGCAACTTCGATATTCCCCCATCTCCTAACCAACGTCCCTCCCCGGGATTTCACCTTCGGAGCTGTGTAGTCTCAGACGAGCACTCAAGACAACACTACATTCAATGATATTACCATGTATGGTTCTTAGACAGTCGACTGCAAATAATACTAGTTAGTCCACTTCTAATCTATAGGTCACTTTTTTTTTATTATTCTTATCTTTTTACAATCTGGGTTAGCAATCGTATGTGTTCTATGTTTTATACTTATTTCAAGTTTACTTATGATGATCAATCCCGGTTGTGTCTATTTCTTGAGTTTACTGGCATTCTTTTCTACCTTTATCAACAGAGTAAGCACTCGTCTGTAAGTAAATAACATAAGATTAGTTTACTATCAAATACTATTTGGATGGTTAATTGATATCAAATATTTAAGTTGCTTATATAATTTTCCAAACATATATAAAGCCATTAAAAAAAACAAATATGCTTAAGAAAATTTTGTTGTATGCTTACGAAATATATCAAAAGAATAGGCAAAGAAATATGTTAAAATTGTAACCTGGATTTGGGGAAACTTGTTAAATTGTTAGCTAAAAAATGTGTATAAGATACAAATATGGGTTGTTGTTATTATACATTACTGAACAAATCTATGTAAATTATACAATAACAACACAAGGTGGGTAAGTACATGGATTGATGTTGCATTAATTGGTAATTGCTTGTGTTTATGTCATGTTGTACCCCATGCACAAAGAAAGCTTATGTGTAGGGGATAAAATCCTCCTCCGATGGTGGCGGAACGGGCTGCTCTGTCTTGGCCGGAGACTCGTGGTAGGTGTAATTGTTAGCCGGTTGGGGCGGCGTTGTGTCCCTCGGAATAATATTAGGTAATAAAGCGTCATAAGATATATATTTACTCCCTGCTGATATCGAATGAAATGAACATACAAGGACCATCATCACCAACAACTTTACCACCGTTCTTGCCATATTTGATAGGTCGATTAATAAATATTTCTTACAAATCCCCCTTAAAACTCTTTTGGTTTGATTTGTTGAGGATTTATATGCACATTATGTTTGTGGTTGCTATTGTGTCTATGTGCGAAACTTCTGTTTGTGGTTTAAACGATTACATAATAATAATTTGTCCATGCATTGTTTAATATGCGATGGACAAAAATTAGTAGTACTTTAAGGAAAACCATCCAATAATGTCTTGGATGAGTGGCAGGCAAGCCAACAAAATTAGTTGTTAATAAGTAAAAAAATATTTTAAAAAAAATCAGATTTCATAATCATAATAATTATATCTCAATATTTCACTTAGTTATCTTCTAAAATGCTTAAAGAAAGAAAATATATACATATCCACCATTAAATTATACACATGTCTATTTCCAAATATTGACAAACTAATACTCTTTCTATCTCAAAATAAGTTCACTATTGTTTTGTTTATAAAAATACATTTGTTTATTAATATATGATGGACCACATGCTGACTTTTGTATAAAATATCGAATATCGCTTAAAATAAAGAGTAATTATTTTTAAAAAGTACTCCCTCTGTTCATGAAAAACATGTTCACTTGTTTGCACGTGGTTTAATGCAATATGTCGGAGGATATTATGGGGTATTGTGAGATACGTTTATGAATAAAGTTATTGTTTATGGAAAGTATGTCACACATATTTTTCATAAATAATCACTTAATTCATAAACGGACCTCACAATACCCCATAATACCCTCCGACATATTGCATTAAACCACGTGCAAACAAGTGAGCATACTTTTCATGGACGAAATGAGTATTCTATTTATTAATATATGAAATGTTGTTTTTACTTTTTATGGAAGGAAAAATGTATTATGGGACACTACGAAAAAGAAAGTGAAAAACTTATTTTAAAACGGAGGGAGTAATTTTTGTGAAACAATTAATGCTATTTAAAAATGTATAAAAATAGCAAATCTGTAAAACTGATTTACGGTAATTTGCTACTATATGAGAAAAATACAATTCTATCTAATCTTCACGGATGAAATTTTAGGAGTATATCACAAAATGTAATAAATTTTCGAGATGAGTCATTTTCTAGTGGACAGTGGAATTGGTCCTTGAATTAGTCGATCCTAAATCGAATACCGAGAGATTAAAGAAAACCACCACCTAAAAATTAATCGAGGATGGTTAAGTGCTCTCGTGGTAATTTGGCTAAAACCTAGCTAGTACAAAAAACGAACATATTACTTAACTGCTCAAGATGGCTATAGACGATGTTTCATAGACTAATAAAAAAGTATTAATGGCAATTTAGTAGTACTATATAATTAAACAATTTTATTTGAGGCAAATTTATGTGTTTGTGCCAAATAACAAATTAAATAGTGAAAATAGGGGACCTGGAAAATTATTTTCGTATATAGGGTTGATCGCCTTTGGGAGAGGCGATCAACAGGGTAGATCGCCCTCACTGAGGGCGATCAACATAAAAAATGGGCCAGCTCGTGGACCGCCTCTGGCAAGGGCGATCCATGAGACAAAATCTGACACCAACACTTGCATTTGTTATAAAATATCCATCACTCCACAACTTTTTTATTACATCTACTATTTTAATCATTGAGAATTATAAAATATATCACTTTGCACCCTACCTAGAATGACGAGTAGAAATATGCATGAAACTCTTAAAATATACATACATATATATATACTCCCTCCATCCTGGGAATTTGTTCACACTTGCCTTATATGGACGTCCCGGGAATTTGTTCACACCCAAAAAAAAGGAAATAACTCTCTCTCACAAAAGTCAATAAAACATAAAGTTATCATTATTTTATTCAACTCCACACTCACATACTCTCATTTTTCTTTAAAAAAATGTGTCAAACTCTAGTGTGAACAAATTCCTGGGACGGAGGGAGTATAACTTTTCGATAAATATATAAATTTTCGATAATATATTACTTTTCACTTTAATTTTTTTTTTCAAAACACAACGAAATGTATACAATAAATTAATACAACATTTTCACATTCTAAGATTTTAGAATCGTGACTTTCTCTACACACCTAAATCCTGAAACAAACATACCCTAATTTTTTTTTTTAAACAGTTGGGCTCATATTTCACATAATATAAATATATTTTTTAATAAAAAATTACACATAAATTGTTGTGTAAATAAGAATTTTTATGTTTATAAATATCCATGACTATTATACGTACATGCATCCAATAAATTTTGATACTATATATTCGGGGGGATCTTACAAAATTTTTAAACCCACAAGAAAACTTATTCACTACGTAAAAACATATGTACAGAATTGCATTACTCTAATACATGATTTACTCATTTACTGATAGCACCTATTCTAATATTTTTTTTAATTTGAATCGAATTTTGGTCTGAAACAGGAGTACTACTAAAACAAAAAAGTGAATTGAAAGAAGTAAACAAACATTAATTAACTCATACTCCTATTTCATTCATCAACAATAAATTTTAAATTAAAAACAAAAATCATCACAATATCATGACTGGGGATTGTAGGTAGGACCTTTTTTTTTTTAAAAAAAAATTTAGGCTTTGTTTTGGCGGATGAAGGAAGGAAGGAAAGAATTAGGAGGAGGAATAATGGGGAAGAAACAACAGTTCGTGTATACATATAGAGGCACATTAGCTAAAATCCAAAATACAATTTAAACTATGGAGAATCTTTGCAGAATTTGTCTGCAATAATTATGATGCGCATGGCTTGGGTGTCAGATTTTGTCTCATGTATCGCTCTTGCTAGAGGCGATCCATGAGCTGTCCCATTTTTTATGTTGATCGCCCTTGGTGAGGGCGATCTACCCTATATACGGACGATCTACCCTATATACGAAAATAATTTTTCAGGTCCCCTATTTTCACCATTTAATTTGTTATTTGACACAAATACATAAATTTCCATTTATTTGATATACAAAGTTTCCACAAATTATTAACTTGAGCAACTGGATACATTTAATATTAAATAACCACAACAAGTGAAATTGAACCCGAAAATATAACCAAAAAAGTAAAGCAATAACAATTAACTACTTTGAAAATTTCTTACACCAAGAAAAGTTAGTCTGCGCAAAAATAGAATCAAGACCAAGTTGGGCCATAAACAACATTAAACTAACTAAAACCACTCAACAACCTAAGGTATTAACTAACACTAATCAACTAATCAACCTATATAAACCCGCCTCTTCTCAGTATCACAACCCACTCTTCTGTACACCACAAATACACTTTCTCTTACAATCAATCAATCAAATCAAACATTCTTTGAAAGAAGCGTGATTGTATGAAACCAGAAATGGCCGCATTGAGACCCAGAGTCGCATTTCTGCTAATAGCGATTTTGGTTTGCTTCATCCTCGTAAAACAAGTCCACGCGCAGACAAAATGCGATCAATCGCTATCCGCAGAAAGCTGCAGCGAGGAATCTAACCCGAAAACCGACGTACCGCCGCCCGATCACGACGAGGAGGATGACGACGATGACGATCGCGACGGAAACGTGAAGGTTGCTGATGAAGGAGGCGATGATCCTGATGACGATAGACCAGAAATTGTGGTTATGGGACACTAAAACAACACACACATTCATCTTATTTTTCTTGCTAATTAAAATGCGTTATGTTTTTAGATTTATTTATTGGCACTTTTTTTTCTTCAAAAGAAAAATTGTCAGCCAGCATTGGTAGACATAAAAAGGTCAGGGCTATTGGTATTGATTTCTAAGTATTCAGGTTTAATTTTAGTGTGTGAGTTTCAGAATTCAGTGGATTTTATAAGTTTGATTCATGTTGCGGTATTGTAATTTGGGGGTCAAATATTTCAATAAAATATTTCGTTGGAAAGTTCATTCGTTCATGATATGATCTATTTAATTTGAATAGATTTTGCATGAGATTGTCACACACAAATTTTTATCGTTTAATTCACTATTTCAAGATTGTTGCGTTAAGCTTCTATTATAAAAAAAAAATACAAAAAGCACTTTAATTACCATCTTGCTATTTTGTTCATTTTAATAAAAGGTAAATACATATAGTTGATTAGTAACTGCAATTTTGGTTAGTTCTGTTAGATTTGATCTAAATGTCCTTATAATTGTAAAAAAATTCAGAAAGAACGCTGACAGTTTAATTCCAATTTGTGAATGCGGACTATAATTTTGGAGTAAGTCTTGTGTGAGACCGTCTCATAGTATGAGACCAATAATATTTGATCCACTTTTAATTTAAAACGTGTCACTTATTAATTAAAAAGTTGTCACTTTTAAAAAGTGATAAAGTTTAAACAAAAAGTGATAATATATTTGTTAAAAGTGACTTATCACTTTTCTTTAAAAATACTATCACATTTAGTTATAACCCTATCACTTTTTTTAATTTGATCGGTCTCATATTATGAGACGGTCTCATACAAGTTTTTGCCATAATTTTGTAGGAATTAACCGAACTTGCCCCTACCTAGACAAAATTATAGTTAAATTGATAATATCTAATTTTTACCAAAATAAAGGATTTTTTTTTTTTTTTAGAAAAGTTATACTCCACATGTAATATTCATCACCGGTTAGTGTGCTTTTTTTCCTTTTCATTTAAACTTGGCGAAGCTTATATAGTTCAAATTGAAAAAAAAAAGTATTGGTTCTTTTTATTAGATTATTTGATCAAATAAAACATATCACTCACTCCGTCCAATATTAGTAATCCTACTTTTTTGACTGTTATTTTTGTCATAAGTTGGAGGGTATTATGAGGTATTGTGAAGTTCATTTATCAATAAAGTTATTGTTTATGAAAAATATTATCTTATGAGATATTGTGAGGTTTATTTATCAATAAAGTTATTGTTTATGAAATATTTTCATAAACAATAACTTTATTGATAAATAAACCTCACAATACCTCATAATACCCTTCAACTTATGATAAAAAACAACAGCTCAAAAAGTAGGACTACTAATATTGGTCTAAGGGAGTATCATTATCTCCTCTATTTGTGAATCTCCTCTCTCCTACGTGGCATGTCCCATCATGAATTATTTTAAAATCCTGCTATCACCGGACTTCTCTCCTTAACTTCCTATTCTATTAAATTCTATATTAACTTCCTATTTTATTAAATCAATTAAATCTATTAACTTCTATTCCAACCATTCTAAAATTACTTAAATTAAATTAAATTAAAAACCTTGAATTAGTCCACCTCCACTTACTCCTATTTTTTTATATCTCCTAGAAACTCCATATTTATCTCTAACGCACGCATACACACACACACACACACACACACACACACATATATATATATATATATATATATATATATATATATTTGTGAATCTTCACCCCTCTCTCAATCCTTTATTTTAAAATTCTATAATTCTATAACTTTATGATATTTTTTGATAATATTTATATATCCTATGTTAATATTCATACCCTCTTTTCACTTATTTTTACTATATAAACCACATTTTTTAATTTGCATGAATTAGTTGGAATAATTTATTATGATTTTTAATTACAAATTGATATTTTGATTGAATTAATATTTAAAATATTTAATTTAAACACTATATATATATATAACCCGCTAAATACGCAGGTCCTATGCTAGTTACTTAATCGCACGAAAAGCATTCAGTGAGATGATATATCGTAACATTAACTTTTGTATTTAAAGTGGGAACAACCGGTCATCTGTCAAATGCTACTCCTGGCTAGGAGTTTAATTAATTTGATCATAATTATATCCTTTAATTGATAATTAAGTAACCTGCACATATATTGTTAAACGCACAATTAAAAAACAAACGGATCTGAATACATGACGTCACCCTTAACTGTTCATTTAAGACTGTACACATCCATAATCCTCCCCCAACTCAACCTAAAATAAAATATTAATTTCTCTCTCATCCACCTACAAATCCTACACAACCCAACACTTAATTTAACTTTATATTTTTTATATTCATATCCACAATCCAACTCAACCCAACTCAGCCTAAAATAATAATAATTATTTTATTATTTATTAATTACATATATTTTATAATCAGTTTTTATTATATTTAAAATGTATAAAAATAGATAAATTAATTTAATATTCTAAATTTATAATTATATATAAAAAAATATTTAGAATAAAATACAATAACGAAATTACAATTACAATAGAGGATATGAGATTATGTTTCAAAATATATCAATATTGGTGTCTATTTATAGAGAATTAAAAAATACGAATTTTGATATATTTTTTAATTTTTTTAAATAGCTTATTATCCACAATATTTACAATACATTTTATTTACATAAAATCTAACCACCCAATATAATCGCACCATGTGTCCTTACATGATTGGGCAACCTACCTTTTTTCTTTGGTTGGAATTGCGCCCTTCTCTCCCGGATCCCCCCTTTTTTTTTGTCTTTTTCTGGGATGAGGGTTGCTAAAACATGTGGGTAGTCCAAGACAATTTCTAGGATCACCTATCCAATCACCAAATGCATAATTTCTAACTGTTGGAGCATTTATATTCAACCATGACCAAATTCTATTATTTATCAAATTTACCACTCTAGCAGGGATAGTGTGCTTTTACCACTTCATTTATTTTACTTTATCAAAAAAGTTTCTTATGTTGGGTGGGTTATAAAGTCTGATTCACGTCTCTAATCATGATGATCCGATTCGCTAATGAATTGACTGAGAGGGTTGAAGAGGGTTCGCCAGTGGCTCCTCGAATAGAATTTCGTCAAACCTTTAAAGCAGTATTCGAGTTCGATGGGTTTTTAGAACTGAACATAATTACACATTATTTCCTATTATTTCAACTGGGTCCATATTCTTTAATTTTTGTTCCTCTTATTTTCTTCATGATCACACATTATTTCCTATGGTGCATAGCTCCATTAATTTCTGCACTCCCGACTGATAACTATAATTAATACTTCTTATTAAATGTGAATGTTTATGGGTTCCTGTTAACATCATTGCGATTTGGAAATTCAACAAATTAAATGATTTTTCATGACGAATTACCATCACTAAATAGCCTCCTTTTCAGGTGAAGTTTTGAATGCACATTTCTTTGGCGACTGTCATTTGTCATTGTTACTTTAATTTTATTTATTTTTGGAATTATTACAATCTATAAATGATCGTAATAATCAATCTGAATTGAAATATATAGGCGCACCAGGTTTTGCCATCAATTATTGTAAGATACACGGCCCCAGGTTGAGTTTCCAAATTGGTGCAATAATTTGATGATGAAATTTTCATGAAGCTAATTTGAACCTAAAATATACCTTACGCGCGATTATGATCTAGTTTATTTTAATATTACCTTGATTTAAAAACCATGTAGAGCAATTGCATTTATTAGTCAGTTCTTTTCATCGATATATAATTAATTTATGGAATAATTACAAAATGATTCAAAAAATGGATCATATTTACCAATATTGGTTCAAGAGACTTGCACAAACACACAAAAATATTTATACAAAAGTATAATTTTTTTTTTTTTTTTTACAAATATCTCTTGAATCAATTTGTAGTTAGAATTTATTTTTTGAATCAATATGTAAATGTCCCTTAATTTATTCTTTGCATTAGGGCATTGCAAAATTATCATGTGTTCATCAGTGAGTATAAACTTATACGTTCATCTCGAATGTGATAATGACATGTGAATAATGAGTCAACTATTATTTTAATGAATTATTTAAGTATATTTATGTGTCATTGTAATTATATTCGCAGGGGAAAATGGTCAAATTGAACCCTCAAGTTATCTCTAGGGATCAAATAAGCCCTCCATCTATTATTTGGTTCATTCAAACCCTTTTCCTCTTGAATTAAAATCAAATAAACCCTTCATTTTCTAAAAGACAAATAAATAAACACATCCACAATGATGAGTGAAACGGCGTTAATTAACGACCCCTTCCCCTTCCCCTCAGAACCACTGCACATAAACGTAATAAACTGTTCTACCAAGGAAGAAAGGCGACACATAGAATTTGTCAGGAAAAGTGGATGTAACCAATAATTATAGTATATGATAACTAAATTAAAGGGTGCGACAAATTGAATTTTTGGCTTAATTTTATTTGCTTTCCATGGATTCATTTATGTTTGCTTCAGTATATCCGATCTTCCTGAATTTATATTTGCATCTTTGATGAACATGATTCTTGAATGTGTATGTTGAAATTGAATCTGTTTCCAAATTGCAATGGACGGCATATTTTTTTGGCAGAGGTAAATCTATGTTTGATTTGTTTCTTGCAATCGTGTTTGTGGGGTTTCAATTCAGTTTTCAATCTCCGGCAAATGACGATTGTCATCCGGAATGAAACCAATTTTTGGATTTAGTTTTGGTTTCGTTTTGATTTCCCGACACTTTTTACTACAGATTTTGGTTCGTACTTTGTCCAGTTCTTGAGTGTTAGTTTGGGTTTATAAGAAGATTATCAAAAATGTTGGTTGGATGTTATCCGCCTCGATCTGTACATTCAATGTCGTTGGCTTTTGGATTAATTTTTTTTTGGCCTATTTCTTCTGTTCATTCAATGTTGTTGGATTCATTAGTCGCTGTTACACTCATTCTTAACAAAGTGGTTTATTTGTTTGATTTTTGGAGGATGAAGGGTTTATTTGATCTTAATGAGAAAGGAGAAGGGTTTGTATGAAAAAAAAAAAAAGATGGAGGGCTTATTTGATCTAGGGAGATAAAATGAGGGTCCAATTTGACCCTTTTCCCTATTCGCAGATGTATAAATTTGTGCCCATTATGAACATATATGACCATTCCCACATACCTTATAGTAAAAGTGTTCTAGTTTCATTCCCATTTTAACTTATTCAATCATTTTACACCCTAGATATGATGTTCAGGTGAGACTTTGTAGTAACTAGTCAGGAATGACAACAGATAAGATATTATACTCTCGTTTGGAAATATAAGCAAGGAAAACATCTTACTTTTTTTTTAAGCAAATCTTTATTCCCCAACATTTTAAAACACAATTTTTTTTGTCATTTTAAGTGCAAAATATTAAAAAGGTCCTTTTAAATTGACAACTCAAAAATACAATTTGCAATGATAACGACGGTAGCAGGGTGACTCTCAAAGGATTACGACTAAAAATTAAGAGTTTGGAGAAATAAGGGAGAAATTGAAGAACTTTAAGAATGAGATTGAAAAAAAATATTTTACAATTAAAAAAGAAACAAAATCGATGCTTTTAAAATATCAGGGCAAAAAAAGAAACAAAATTGCCCCTTAGATAAAGGCAATTTTATTAGTTTTCCCTATAAATAAGGTTGGCTGTTTAAAAATCATGAACTTTGGTTACAATTTAATTTAATTATAATTTAAAAAATTAATTTTTGAATGTTAATAAATTCATTAATTCAACTTTTTCTTTTCCAATTCGAATTTTGGATAATTTACTCTTTAGGGTAAAGCTTATGTACACAAATAAATGAATATATTAATTCAATAAATTTGAAGTCATCCTATAATTATTAAAATTTCAAATACAAATATTATTCAAATAAGATGTTAAAATTTCACAACTTAAAACAGTTAAAATCATACTCTCGTATCCAACCTAAAAATAAAATTAATGGGTAAAATTTAAAAGACAAATAAATATTGCATGAATTAAACACAAGGAAAAGTAGAGTTAATTGTAAAGTTAATTTCATATCTAATTAGATGTTGGGTGTTATACAAATTAATTTTTTCAACTAGATTCATAACTTTTTAGATAATTCAATTTTAGTCTTATCAGAATTATTGCACATGTGAGCTATTGAAATTTCATATCAACAACTTACGTAAACATAATGAAATCCAAAATATTAACATCAATTAAAAAATACAAATTAAATATCATTTAAAATAAGATAATTGTCAATCTATCTTAGGGATCAAAATAATACTTTATTTTGATCCAAGTAACACTAATACTTTACTTTGTTTCTAGTATCTTTTCTTATATTGTGTCTCTCATTTGTATTTAAAGAGGACACTTACTCCTTTCCCCTTAATCAATTGAATATACACTTTTCATTCGTTGAATAAGAAATTCTCTCTTCTCTCAATACGCGACTTCGCTTTCTTCATTTGATTAGATCTGTATTTCCATATTAGATCTATGAATTTCTACAGTTCATCTTAGGGATCATAATAATACTTTATTTTGATCCAAGTAACACTAATACTTTACTTTGTTTCTAGTATCTTTTCTTATATTGTGTCTCTCATTTGTATTTAAAGAGGACACTTACTCCTTTCCCCTTAATCAATTGAATATACACTTTTCATTCGTTGAATGAGAAATTCTCTCTTCTCTCAATACGCGACTTTGCTTTCTTCATTTGATTAGATCTGTATTTCCATATTAGATCTATGAATTTCTACATGGTATCAGATGATCAGGTTATTCTGATTGTTTGATTTCGATCCTGATTCTGTTTTCACGTTTTCGTGTTCGATTTTTGTCGCGATATCTCATCGCGATTTGTTTTAGGGTTTTTCTTTAAATCGCACGGTTCTTCGCGATTCACCCTATTTTTTGTTGCTTACGATCGATCTATTATCGATCCTTTGTGCTTTGCTATTCGGATTGTGTTGTTTTACTCCGATTCAAATGGCTACAGGCCCTACTTCTTTGAATCTGTTGCTTAATCCGTTGTCACCGCTGGCCCTTCATCCGAATGATAATCCAGCCGTTTCTATTGTCTTGGATCCGTTAACCGGCCCTAATTTCGTCTCATGGAGCCACGCTGTGAAGCGTGACCTAAGTGTCAAGAATAAATTTCGTCTTGTTGATGGATCTTTACCTCAACCGTCGGAAGAGGATACTGTCATTTATGCTGCCTGGTTCAGGGCAAACGATCTTGTTCTTGCATGGATTTTGAATTCCATTCATGCTGATATCAAACAAACGCTGGATTACTTCACTTCTGCGAAAGACGTTTGGGATGAACTTCACGCCAGGTATTCTCAATCCGATCTTACTCGTGTTTATCAGTTGGAGAAATCTCTTAGTGCTATTTCTAAAGGATCCCAATCTTTGGTCACTTACTATAACCAATTTAAGTCTTTATGGGATGAATATCTTAGTCATAGACCTGCTCTTAAGTGTACTTGTGGTGTGATGACTAATTGCACTTGTGAGCTTCCTCTGAAGTTGAGTAAAACCCAAGAGAAAGATGCATGTGTTAAATTTCTCATCAGTCTTGATGATTTTTATTCTGCCATACGTAGTCAATTGTTGCTTCAAGTTCCTTTTCCACCTCTTGCCAAGATTTATAGTCTGTTGTTGCAATAGGAGTCACAAAGGTCCTTGAATATTAAACATGAGACTGTTAATCATGATTCTATTGCTATGGCGGATAAGAATGCTATGTAATATAAGGACAAAAAGAGACCATTGCACTGTTCCCATTGCAATGGTCCTGGACATACCGTTGATAGGTGTTTTCAGATCATTGGATTTCCTCCAGGATGGAGAGGTCCAAAAGGTCATAAAACTAAACTAGATTCTTCAGTACACTCCTCTGTTAATCTCCTACTCATGAAACTGGTGCTACTAACCCTTTGTGTTCTCAAGAAATGTATGAACAGTTCTTAAATTTTACTAAACAACAAAGGGAGAAGGAAACCTCCCAAACTGCTGCTGCTGGTGCTTTTGCACAAACTGGAGAAAATTCAGGTCCATTTCATTCTTGTTTTAATATTACTTCTACTGGTATTTCCACATGGATAATAGACACTGGAGCTACTGATCATATGGTTTTTGATAAGAATCTTTTTACTTCACCTCCTACTTTGTCTGATATCAAAATTAAATTACCCAATAATGCTTTTGCAACAGCAACATTAACTGGTGAAATAAAGTTAAATGATGATCTTATACTGCATAATGTCCTATATGTTCCAGATTTTTGTTTTAATCTTTTATCCATATCTCAACTAACAAAAACCACTAATTGTTTTGTTAGCTTCCTTTCCTCACACTGCATTTTCAGGACATTGTGAGCAAGAAAGTGATTGGTTTTGCTGAGCAGCAAGGAGGCTTATATTTTCTGATAGCTTCAAAAGCTATTACTGAAATTTCTGTTAATCATGTTGATTCTGCTATTGACATTTTCACATGGCATACTAGACTAGGCCATGCTCCAAGTAAGACTATATCTTTGATTCCTTCTTTACATGTAAAATGCACATACTTACCTGATGTGTGTGAAATATGTCCCCTTGCTAAACAAAAGAGATCCATGTTTCCTGTTAGTAAGGCTAAGAGTCTAGCATGCTTTGACCTAATACATTGTGATGTGTGGGGTCCCTTTTCTGTTGAGTCTCATGCAGGTTTTAGATATTTTCTTACAATTGTTGATGACTATAGTAGATGTACTTGGATTTACTTGCTTAAGAACAAGTCAGCTGTTAAAGTTTCTCTTGAAAATTGTAGTAACATGGTAAATACTCAGTTTAACAAGAAAATCAAAGTACTAAGATCTGATAATGGTACTGAATTTTTGTTAACTGATTTTTACCATAACCTAGGTATTTTACACCAAACTTCTTGTGTTGAGACTCCACAACAGAATGGTTTAGTGGAGAGGAAACAACAGCATTTATTACAAGTTGCTAGATCTTTAATGTTTCAATCTTGCATTCCCTTAAAGTACTGGAATTTCTGCATCTTAACTGCTGCACACATTATTAATAGGCTTCCTTCTACTATTCTTCAAAACAAATCCCCTTTTGAACTGCTCTATGGAAAAATTCCTGATTATACTCATCTCAGAAATTTTGGTTGTTTGTGTTTTGCTAGTACTCTTGTTGCAAATAGACATAAATTTGATCTTAGAGCAATGAAATATGTTCTTTTGGGGTATCCTTTTGGGACTAAAGGCTATAGGCTTATGGAAATCACCACTGGTAAAATATTTAATTCCAGAAATGTCAAGTTTTTTGAAAAAGTTTTCCCATATTCTGACAAAACCTCTGCAAAAAAGTTTGTCAATGATCTGATCATCAAGTTTCAAAATCAAGATGATTCACAAACTGATTACACTTTTACTCAAAATGATGTGGGTCACACTCCTTTCCCAAATAGTGCTGACAATCACATGATTCAAGCTCCCTTACAAAATCCTGATTTCATCCATAATGATTTGATTGAGGAGATCAATGATCATACTCAACCAAATCCTCCAAACAATCCTGGTTTTGAGGAAGAAGAACCTCTTAGAAGATCTAGTAGGTCCAGAACTCTTCCTGTATACTTAGATGTTTATAAAATAAATCTACCTGCTTCTTTAAACCCAAATACTGTTTTAAAGGAGCCTGAATCACAAAGTTCTGCAAACCTTATCATTTCAAAGAGTGTTAAGTATCCAATTTTTGATTATCTTTCTACAACCAAACTTTCTCCTACTTACACTCATTTTATTGCCAACATCTCTAAAATATGTGAGCCTAAAACTTACAAGCAGGCTCACAAAGATGAAAATTGGCAAATAGCAATGACTTCAGAGCTTCAAGCTCTAGAAAGGACAAACACCTGGTCACTTGTTAATCTTCCTCCTGGAAAACATTGTATATGATGTAAATGGGTTTATAAAATCAAGTATAAGCCTGATGGTTCCATAGAAAGATACAAAGCTAGGTTAGTTGCAAAAGGATACACCCAACAAGAAGGCATTGACTATTTTGATACCTTTTCTCCTGTTGCTAAAATTACAACTGTTAGAATATTACTTACTGTTGCTATTGCTAAGAACTGGCATATTCATCAATGTGATGTAAACAATGCATTTCTGCATGGTGATTTGTTTGAGGAAGTATACATGTTGCCCCCACCTGGTTATATTGACAATGATGATCCAAGAGTATGCAAGTTGAATAAAAGCTTATATGGTTTGAAACAAGCTTCAAAACAGTGATTTACAAAACTTTCTGAAACTTTAATTGACTATGATTATACTCAATCCTTTGCTGATACATCTCTATTTACAAAGGAAACTTCTGAAACTTTCACTGTTTTGTTGTGCTATGTTGATGATATTATCATTGCTGGAAATAACCTTTCTGAGATCATTAATGTCAAAACTTTTTTACACACTAAATTTACTATTAAAGATCTTGGCAATCTAAAATATATTCTTGGCATTGAGGTAGCCAACAGTGGTAAAGGCTTACAACTTTGCCAAAGAAAATATGCCCTTGATATATTAACTGACAGTGGCTACTTGGGAAGTAGACCTTGCACTACTCCAATGGATTCTAAACAAGCTTTTACTGATACTTCTTCTCCTTTGTTACATGATGCTTCTGAATACAAGAGGTTGGTAGGTAAACTGGTCTACTTAACCATTACTAGACCTGATTTATGTTATTCTATACAAACTCTTAGTCAATATATGAGTAAACCTACTCATTTACACATGACAGCAGTACACAGACTGCTAAGATACTTAAAATCCACTATTGGTATGGGTATTTTGTATCATAACACAAATTCTTTCAAGTTACAAGCCTTTTCAGATGCAGACTGGGCAAGGTGTGAAATAACGAGAAGAAGCATCACTGGTTATGCTGTATATCTAGGAGATTCCTTGATTTCCTGGAAATCCAAGAAACAACACACGGTCAGCAAATCCTCGGCAGAAAGCGAATATAGAGCTATGAGTGCAACAGCTTCGGAGCTACAATGGTTACTCTACATACTCAATGATTTAAAGATTGCACATCCCCAACCTGCCTTGATCTACACTGACAGCCGTGCAGCTTTCTTGTAGCAAAAGACGAAGCCCTCGCCCCCAGGGCCCCCACCCCCTGGCCCGACAGGATTGGGTGGAGGAAGTAAATCATGGTGACTCAGCGGCCCATTAGGTGGGAGGATCAGTGCCTGGTGCCCACAAGGAGCTATCCCCCACATTGGAGGGATAAAACTCCCACACTGCGGCTGCCAGGGCTCGATCCTGCGTCATTGTAGCAATCTGCCACCCAGGAACCAGCTGAGCTACGCCCATGCGGGCACCGTGCAGCTTTCTGCATAGCACACAACCCGGTGTTACACAACAAGATGAAGCACATCCAAATTGACTATCACTACACGAGGGAAAAGATCAAAGACGGTATCATAAAGATAATACAAATTCCAACAGAGGAAAACATTGCAGATGTTCTCACAAAACCTCAAGGACCAAGCCAATTCACAGCTTTCAAAGACAAAATGGGACTGATTAACATCCACTCCCATTTGGGGGGGGGGGGGTCTTAGGGATCAAAATAATACTTTATTTTGATCCAAGTAACACTAATACTTTACTTTGTTTCTAGTATCTTTTCTTATATTGTGTCTCTCATTTGTATTTAAAGAGGACACTTACTCCTTTCCTCTTAATCAATTGAATATACACTTTTCATTCGTTGAATAAGAAATTCTCTCTTCTCTCAATACGCGACTTCGCTTTCTTCATTTGATTAGATATGTATTTCCATATTAGATCTATGAATTTCTACAATCTAGGACTAAAATTTAAAAAAATTATTAGACTCAAATTTTTCTTATTCATGTAAAATTAAAATCCGCCATTAATGCCAACGAAATATAAGATCAATTTTGCATTTTACTTCAAAAATTATTGAAAGCAATAAAAGTTAAAATATATAAGGTTGTGTTTGGATACAGTCATTTGAAACGCAAAGAATTTAAAAATAGATGGATTTAAAAATCTTTGAATTTTAAATTACATAATTTTACTAAACATTTAAAATATATCCAATTTAAATTAGAATTAAAATTAAATATTTTAAATTTATCCATTTAAAAATATTATAAAAAGTTAATTTATCCTGACTAGTGACCTACCTGTCACGATATAAAGTATAAACATTACACGCAGTTAAGGAAACTCCATACTGTTGTCCTTTCATCGCAAAACCAAATAAAACCTTAAACTCCAACCGAATTAATTAAAAAAAAAAAGAAACTAAAATAAAATTAGTTTAAAGTGTTTCGATCATACAATTCAAATCATATATATCCTCTTTTTATAATTTAGCTGCCTTCAGTAAAAAAAAACATTTGATTTATTTGCGTATTCTACTCAAAATAATTATATATTTTTTAATAAAACAATCGATGCTATTAAAAACACAAGATTACACATTGCTCGTGATGCATAAGAGTACTCCATGTTAAATAAAATCTCACTGCAAATGCATTACCTCCCCCCTGCCAACCCATTTACCCACCCCCATCAAAAGGCTCTCATCATTAATTAATAGCAATAAAAGCTCTTCCAACTCCCAAACTAATTAAAAACCCCCAACAAACTTCCCTAAATATTTTTCACTACATTACTCTCCTCTCCCTATATATATATATATATATATAAACCCTTTACCGTTTCACATGCACCAACCAAGAAACACTTAATGGCTTCTCCATTTGCACCCGCGTGTCTTCTTTTCCTAGCATTCATTGCCTTTGGTGGTGGCGCCGCCGCGAGCATCCCGGCGGTGATCGTGTTCGGAGACTCCTCCGTGGACGCCGGCAACAACAACCAGATATCCACGGTGCTCAGGAGCAATTTCCAGCCGTACGGCCGCGACTTCTACGGCGGACGCCCGACGGGGCGATTCTCGAACGGCCGTATCCCGCCGGATTTTATCTCCGAGGCTTTCGGGCTACGGCCGTTCGTGCCGGCGTACTTGGATCCGGCGTATAATGTGACGGATTTTGCTACTGGGGTGTGCTTTGCTTCGGCTGGTACTGGATTTGATAATGCCACTTCTAATGTTCTTGTAAGTACTTTGCTACATGATTTCTTTTTCCAATGGAAGATTCTTCAATTAGTCAAATTAATTAGTACACACTCTATCCCCACTTATCTTCTAGTACTTTTTTTATTTATCACCTTAATTTATGTTTAATTAATAAATATGAATTTAGGATGTAAAGTAATAAATGAAATATAAGTATACTGTAAATATCAATGGGGTAAGGGAATAAACAGATGTAAAGTAATAAATAAATAGTTTTGTTAGCTATCAAGTTTGGGATAGATTGAGTGATATTTTTATATGGATGATTTTTGTTTAAAGGAAGAATCTTCACTTGGTCAGAGTAATAACAACAATGAACTAAGTAGTCAAAGGTACACAATATTATTAATTATTTTATTAAAATATTATTATTTTAATAGTAATACTTTTGATTAAAACCGTTAAAAAGTATATTTAAATTTTGCAATAAAATTGATTCACAATATATATATACTTAGTTATAAATTGAAAGTACACTTGATTAAAAACGACTCACCTTATTATACTTTAATTAAAAAAGTGTCCTTAATGTCTTTGATATGTGTATATATATTGTGTACGAATTTGGTCTCTTTAATTAATGAAGAGACCGAGGATTTACTCGCCTCCCACCGGCCACCATTATATTGGATGTTTGCAAATTTGGGTAGAGGTAGTATATATAATCACTTAATTATTTTTAATGACATATATTATGTTATATCTGTATATATATAATAATTAGCACAAAGTTTCACGCACAAAATTATATAAAACATAATTTTCTGTTTTTTAAATGTTTAAATTTAAAAAAGAATCATAAAAATATAAATAATTACTATCACAATCTCTCTCAGCCGTTCTCAAAATTTTATAGTATTAACCCAAATTCCTGATAAAAAAAAAAGTTGCAACCAAATTATATATCTTACATTCATATGATAAATTTTGCTCTCTTTTCTAATTAGTAATAAATGTTTTGTAAAATACGCATTTATTATGTCAGTGACAGATATACCTTATGTGAATAAAGTTGAATTAAATAATTGTCGGTGAAGAATAACTATCACAATCTCTTGCGTATAAAATTACGTATCGAACCCAACATGAATTGAAGTCCATATCAAAATTGTGCACGAGTACTACTTAGTAATAGTTAGGTTAATTTGGTACAAGAATATAAAAAGATCGCTTATGAAATTAGAATTACCTACATAATTTTTTTAAAAAAAAATTTCATAATAAAATTATTTACGATTTGTCTACAAAATTTTATAATCATGTAGACACCTTCATTTCTCAAACTACAAATAATTTGCCTATAAAATGGAATTTTTAGATATTAATTACCTACAAGCAATTTGTCTACAAGAATTTATCCACGAACATGTTGCCTACGAAAACTCCGTAGACAAATTTCTTTATATGTAGAGAATGAATATGTCTATATAATTAGAAGCTTTTGTAAGCAATTTGGTAGGCAATCTCCATTACAAATTTTTTTGTTGGAAACTTCATAGTCATATTAAAATTTTCGCAAGCAATTTTATATTTTTTTGTAGCGGTGAAACTATTTATTTCAATTCATATGTCCACACTTGCTTTTACATATTAATATGCATTTGAAAAAGACAAAGCCTTGTGTAAACTAGTTTTATGACACATTTTGTGTTATTTTTTAATAGTAGTAGTTGTTTTAGAAAAATGTATTAATTGTTTACTATCAAGTATCATGTATTACCTGCAAAACAGGTGCATATAGTGTGATGAATATTATCATGAGTGTGTTGACTTCGCATTTGCAGAATGTGCTCCCACTCTGGAAAGAGGTAGAATACTACAAGGAGTATCAGAACAAACTAAAAGCCTATTTGGGTGAAACAATGGCCAATTCCATTATAAGTGAGGCACTCTACATCATAAGCTTAGGCACAAATGACTTCCTTGAGAACTACTACACTCTCCCCAGCACGCGAAACAAGTACTCGGTTGACCAATACCAGGACTTCCTCGTGGGGACCGCGGAGAGGTTCGTGAAAGAGATCTACGCGTTGGGAGCCCGGAAAATGTCCTTCACGGGGCTCCCACCGATGGGGTGCTTGCCCTTGGAGAGGGCAAGAAATCTCGTCAATGGGAACGGGGATGAATGCATGGAAGGGTACAATCTTGTTGCTCAACATTTTAATGACAAGTTGAATGGTTTGGTTAAGAGGATGAATGGGGAGATGCCTGGGATTAGGGTTGTTTTCTCAAACCCTTATGCTGTTCTCTCGCAGATAATTAAGAAGCCTTCTACGTTTGGTAAGTTTGTACTAATTATTTCTTGCATTTGTGTGTTTAGGGTACATAATTCATTAATTATTTAAAGGGACTAGCTAGAGTCGTATGCTACATATTTTAGCCTTATAAGAAGCTAAGTTTGTACTTATATATATTTCTTGCATTTGTATGTTAGGGCACACATAAATATTGATTAATAATTTAAAGGGGTACCATATATATTATTTCCACTCGTTTAAGGCATATGCTACATATTTTGAAAATGATAATTTGAGTAAGGTATCACTCCGGTCTGCGTATAGAAAGAAATTATTAAGTCTAGCAATATTATCAAATTTTAAGTTTTTTTAAAAGTTTGCCATCTGCCTTGATTTCGAACTGATTAATTTTATGTTTTTTTTTTTTTTTTTTTTTTGTTAAAAAATCATATGCCGTTTTGAGGCTATAAATTAGTTAGTTACATAGCAAGTAGTACGGGTTGTTTATGTTATTTATTTATGATCACATATGGTGGTTGAGCTGCCTCATGTCAACTTTGACCAATTTCTCTAATATGGTAATAAATGTTATCTAAAAAGTTAGGTAGAAACATTTAATAAAAGGTTACGGTCCTCCTTTTGATATTTTTAGTTTTTCCAGGCACTTATGATCCAAAGAAAACTAATTGCAATTTTAGATTAAAAAAAAAAAGTAAATGGTAATTTTGATCTTTAAGAGAATAGGCTAAAATTCATAGTTTTAATCCTGAAAATATAAGATGGGACCAAAACTATAGAAAAAAAGGGGAACACTTCCGTGCATAGGTAGTATAAGGGTTTCACACACTCTCGCTTGCACCAAGTGCATGATACACTCACTCAATAGTTGAGATTGTTTACACTAAAAAGTAAAAAGATAGACACTTTTCAGTGAAATCAAATTATACCTTTTAATGTAAATAGTGTCAACTGTTGAGTGAGTGCATCATGCACCAAGTATAAGTACTCTAATAAATGTTTTGGACACATTTACTTGATACAAAAACTACAATTTTCCAATTCATATACACACATTGGTAGAAAACATGATTAGTTTACAGTTTTTGTATACTTACGCTAGTTAATCAATACAAATATTTATATTTATGTTATTATCAAATAGCAAATCAATATTAATTTACTGTCTAATTATATAATTTTTTGAAATTAATGTTTACAGGATTTGACGTGGCATCAGTTGCATGTTGTGCGACAGGAATGTTTGAGATGGGATACATGTGTGATGAGATGAACCCATTTACATGTACAGATGCAAAAAAATATGTTTTCTGGGATTCTTTCCATCCAACAGAGAAAACAAGTCAAATTATAGTTGATCATCTGTTGAAAACTAGCTTGCGTGTATTTTTCTGATGAAAATATACTCCATTAATAGTATTATATACTACATATATATATATATATATACTTCTCGAGAGAAACGATCAACAATATTATTATTAGATTTGCTTAGTTCCTGGTATGTGTGGTTTACATAAATTCATGTTATATATTGATAACTTAATGATATATAATGTTGATGTGTCACTATACAAAACGCGCTGTTTTACGACGGTTTTGCGACAAATACGTGTTCGTAGACAAAACAGCCGTAGCTAATATTTGCAATAATTTTGGGTACCCGTCGCAAATTTATGACGGTCTTTTCCGTCGCATGTTTGGTTGTCAAAATTTGTGACGGGCACGGGCCATCGCAAATTTTGGATTAACTTTGGTATTTTAATTGTCACGTGGTTGTTAAACTAATTATTTTAAACAATTTAATTGTGTATCTCTTTAAATAAATTTCTTTATTATGAAGACTTAAAAAGTCAAAATTTATGTTACTTAAATAAACATGAGTTTTTTGGAGTTTTCATTTTGGTTGCATGACAAACAATAGTTTTCTAAGGGTTGAGCTGACTAATTTGTCTAATAGTTAAATAATACAGTATATTATAAGATTCTGGATAGTTAAAGGGGTTATTTGGGGAACGTAGAAACTCGTTAGCGTACAAATAAACGTGAAATGAAGAATTTAGATTAAAAATGAGATTTTAAAGTTCGTAACCATCTAGGAATAAAATTGTAATTTTATCAAGCTGTCGGTCTTTTTTAGAACTAAATTGTAGAACTTTGAACTTAGGATAGTCTGACACTTGTTCGGATCAAATCGAATGAAAAATGAATATTTTATGAACGTTTTAAAATGAGTGACAAAATCGAATGTATTCTACAAATTAGTACGTAACCCCGCGAATTTCGCGGATTGGAAAAAAACTTGTTATTATTATTTCAAATTATAAATATTAATTTTTTAAATATCTTATAATTTCAATATAATATTAAAATAGTAATTATAATTCAACAAATAATAAAAAATACTAAACATGAATAAATAGAAAATTTGAAAAATATTAATTAATTCGCACATTTAATATCAAATTAGTATTACACAATATAACTTAAAAAATTACAGTTGTTGTATACTTGCATGCCCAATTTTCCCCCATGGTATGGAGTTAAAATAACAATTGAAAGCAAAAGTATAACTCTAAAGATAAAATCACACATTTCAAATCTAAATGTAACATTTGACAAAATATATATATATAATTAAAATAAAATATTGGGTAGATGTTTGTGTGGGAACAATTGATTAATGTGTTGATATTTATAAGAGATTATTACAAATAAGTTCCCCTTTAAGTATTAAAACACATTTTGGTTCTCTACCTTTATTAAATAGCAAATAGGTTCCAAAATGGTCCCCACCCCTCATTTAATAACCCATTTACTACCCACCCCAATTTACTCCCCACCCCCAATCTCTCGGTCCCCACCCCCAATCCCCCATTTACTCAATTACTGCACACATTCAAATTCATACAAAGATAGAGAGAGATACAAGAGAGAGAGAATGGGAGAGTAAAAAAAAGGAGAAGCTACGATGACCAAAGAGACGAGAGAGGAGGTGGTGGTCGGCTGGAGAGCTTGCCGGCAGAAGAAACGGCCGCTGGACTCGGCGCTCTGGGATATTTTCGACCACCGTCACGCCCTCCCATCTCTCACGCAGCGACGGCGGCGGCGCCTCCAATCCCTCAGGCAGCAGCGTCGCCCGACTTCCCTCTCCCCAAAGAGGACCAGCGGCGCCGCCCTCCAATCCCTCATGCAGCGGCGCCGCCCTCTCTCTCTCTCCTAAAGGAGGCGACGGCAGCCCCAGAATCGACGGCGGCAGCGAAGAGGCCTCACACAGCGGCGCCGCCCAGATCCGTTGACGATCGATGCATGAATCGTTCCAGATTCCACCGCCCTCACTCATCCAACGACGCCGCCCTCCATCTCTCTCCCGGTGTGGCGGTGATGCCCCCTCTCTCACAAAGGGGGCAACAATCAGATCTGATCCAGAGCATCGTCGATCTGCTAGGTGCAATACCAATCTGAAAGAGGACGTCACTTTTCCGAGCGATTTAAAAAAATTCGAACCAGTAAGTTCGGTTGAGTTGTGGGAGCTTTAGTTTTGTGATATTTTTTTTAGGAGAAGGTCTTAATAATTAATTTTTCAATTGATGATCTGTTTTTTTGAGAGATTTGTATCATACGTGTGGCTGAGATTGTGGAGATCTTTGAGGAGGAGGAGAACAAAAAAAGATGAAGATAATTTATTGAAGATGAAGACCAGTGTTTCAATTAAAATTGTTCATTAGGATTTATGGTTTAAAAATCTTGTTCAAATTTTTTTTTCTTCAGATTTTTAGAATGGATTATATATTAATGAAAATTGTTCATCTTTAGGATTTATGGTTTAAAAATCTTGTTCAAATTTTTTTTTCTTCAGATTTTTAGAATGGATTATATATCAATGAAAATTGTTCATCTTTAGGATTTATGGTTTAAAAATCTTGTTCAGATTTTTTCCCCAGATTTTTAGAATGGATTATTAATGAAAATTGTTCATCTATAGGATTTACGTCTTCAATTTTTTTTTCTCAAATATGCTAATGCACACTATTTTTAATCATGTTCAAAAGTTTTGTTCAGATTTTTCTTTCAAATTGCTAATGCACACTTTTTTTTGCATGATACTAAGAATGAAGATGAAGATACTATAAATTTGTTAGATGATGTGAAGATGTTGCAGATTGAAGATGAAGATACTTTTGGCCTAAATAGAAGGATGAAGATACTGCAATTTTATTTTTTAAAATTTTTGCACATTTTTTTTGCACAATTTTTTTGGTTGTAGACATAAATATGTAAAATAAAAAATAATATATATAATAAGTACATGTGTGTAAAATAGTTGTTCAAAATTTTTATGCCAAAAATTTGAATAGAGAATCTGCATAATAGTTATTCAAGTTATTATTCTTGTATTTTTTAATAAATTTGAAAGTGTCCATTCGAATTATTATAAAAATTAAATATTTGATTAAAATATTAATAAATATTACAATGCAAATTGTTTAAAAAAAATCTAGACAATATAATTGTGCCTATTCGAATTATTAAAAGAATTAAATATTTGAGTTAAATTATAATTATTAATAAATATTTCAAAAGAATTAAACATTTGAGTTAAATTAAAATGGGGAGGGGGGTGGGGGGGGGGGGGGGGGCGGAGGGGATGGGGTGGTCGGTCAAGCAGCAGAAAAAGGTGGGGGAGGGGAGGTGGAATGGAAAAGGGGTTGGGCCCCACAAAAAAGAATTTGGTTGTATTTTATAAAAGTTGATGAACCAAAGGTTAATAAAGTGTAGGTAAAGGAACGACAAATTTATGTATATATGGTGAATAGTAAGTGAGATTGATAATATAGAGGGGTTGTAAGATTGTTTATGAAATTAGAGGGAATCGCCTTTGGGAGGGGCGAGTTTCCCTTTTTTTTTTTTTTTTTTTTATCTCGCCTTTGGGAGAGGCGTGTTTTGTTTTTTGTTTTTTTTTTTTTTATCTCGCCTTTGGGAGAGGCGTGTTTTGGTTTTTTTTTTTTTTTTTACATCGCCTTTGGGAGGGGCGATTATGTACCGATTGTGGGTTAAAATAGGGTGAATTTGAGTTGATTTTAGTAATTATTGTTCAATGATTATGTGATGATTATTCAATGATATATTATAACTAAACCCAAATTGCTATTGAGATGGTGTAAAACCCTAATTGTTAGTGGAGATAAATATAATTGTGTATTGAAATTGGTTTATATTTATACTATCTTAAAAAAAAAAAATTATTTTATTGGTTCAAAAGAAACTATAAACTATTTCATAAAAGTTGAAAATTATTTCAAACACTAAATAATATTTTTAAGTAATAAATGTAAAATGTAAAAAAAATGACATTTATAATAATAGTACCAATACAATTAGCGATGGCCCAATCGACCACCCGTTCCACATTGCGGCGGACGTCTTTCACGATAATTACGACGAGGTTGTTGTTCATGTTGGCTTGGTCCGGGCTCCTCTCCGTATGTGTCCGCATATGGTATAAGCGTTGAACTGTAAACTGGGCGTTGTGCGAATTGAGGTCGATGTTGATAATAGGTACTCATATTAATACCCGTATTTAATATGTCAGTAAATGAACCAGGCCATGATGTAAGAAGATCTGTCACATATTTAGTTAATTTAGATCAATAATATATATATTAAAATATATATTATTTATAAGTTGATATTATATACCTGGTTCATTATAAGGTGTCTGAAAACTGGGTTGAGGTATCTCCTGTTGCAACGTCGATGTAGAAGCAGGCTGGGGTACCCCCTCAACGCTTGCCCAACCAACTATCAAGTTAACAATAACATATCATAAGTAAATAAACATAATCTTTAAAAAATATTATTAAGGGTTATGTGTAACTTCCATACCATTTCCAGCAGGATGTGCGTAAGCTCCAAATCCAAATGAGGGCAACTCATAACTTGTGTGAGGCGTAGGCTGAGGTGGCCACTCATTTGATTGCCGAGCATCTATCAAATTAATAGAAATATACATAAACAAGTAAATATAATTTCTTGAATAATTTTAATTTATTATTGTAACTTTGATAATATTGAATTACACACCGTATGCAGTTGGTGTGTTGCCCAAAATTCGAGACGCTCCATACTGTTGGCCCATCGATGTAGAAGCATCTGTAACATGTTATAAAAATATTTAATAATTAAATAAATATAAACCCAAGTGTTGGTGAACGAATCTAATCGGGAGGATTAGTGGCTGTTTTAATCCGTTTATACGTCACCAATCAATAACGTGTGATTGATTACCACCGTAAATGGTAAAACGAGTCTTGGGTTAACGAATTCGGGTAAAATGAAGATCGCAATTTAAATTATTTCGTATATGTGTAAGTTTGGGTGTATTTGTGTGTATTTTTTAGTCTGAAATTCGAAAAAATTACATGAATAAGCTGGAGAACAACTATTTATAGAGACTAGCAAGCATGAGGTGTTTAAGACTCTTGGTCTCCCTAGCCTGCATGCTTGACATGTGTCCCTTTGATCTTATCTAAGCTGAACCTTAGTTACAAAGTCTTCTTTGGTCATTATCTCGGACTCACTGTTGTTCGCCTAGGTCGGCTTGATGGATCTTGTTGGTTCTCCAACCGAAAGTTGTTCGCCTCTTGAGGTTGTACTTGGGAAGTTGTTCGCCTTATGCCTTTGTCCAGCTTGGCTTTGGGATCTTTGTCCTTTGTTCACTTGTACATTCTTCCTTGGCTATCTATTGTATCATAGTTTGATAAAGTTGTTCGTCATTGATGACTTCACAGTTGGCTCATTCTTGGTCCCGGGCCTTAATACCTGTTCGCCTATTAGTTGTTCGTCGGGAGTGTTGTTCGTCACTTTATACACCCCCCAGATTGATTAATGCACCCAAATCGTGATTTTCTTTGTTGATCTTCCTTGATTTGGTTCATAATCCTCGTTGTAGCTTTAATCCTTGTTCGTCATTTACTGACAATTGTTCGCCCATCAACAATTGCCCCCTATCCTAACTATACGTTATACCAAACGAGCAACTTTGTGGCGAACAACTATAGTTAGGATATCAAAATAATGAGGATTGGGACGAACATCATTGGTCTGGGCGAGCAACATATGGTCTGCCGTTTCGTCTTCCCAAGGTCTGGGAAGATTACGAAGATGACGCCAGCGCAATGATTGCGCGCCGTTCACGCGCGAGCAACTCCGAGGCCACGCGCCCCTATAATTGCTTATAGGCCCTTCAACTTTTGAACTTGTTTGGAAATTACCCCGTTTTCTCTCAATTTGACCTCTGAGTTTTCGGGAAATTACGCCTGGGACCCCGTTTTTGCTTGGGGTATAAATAGTGGGAAAACTGAAAATTTTCCCACTTTTCTCCCTCTTGCTACAGTGCTCCGGCGATTTCCATCTTCCTCCGGCGATTTCAAGTTTTTTCGGCGTCCGTCCTTCAGTATTTGGCTTCAAATCTTCATTCCCAGGTAGTTACCTTCTTCTTTCTATCTTTTTCTCTACTTTTTCTCTCGAAAATTCAATCGCCGCCGTGTGGATCCGAGCGCCACCGTCTTCTCCGGGAAAGCGCCGCCGTCTGCAACAATATCCGTCATATCCGTCACTACCCAGATTTTCCCTCTCCCTCCTATGTCTTCGCATTCGAGTAATAAAACTGAGGAGACCCTAGATCCCCTTTTTCCCATTGTTGCTCGCGATCTAGAGCCAGTTGAGGTTTCTTCAGCGTCGAACGCTCACGTGGATTCTGTTGTTCGTTCTGTGGAGGACACCAGTGCGGGCCCATCTGGAAGAGGGCTAATAGTTGTGGCGAACAACAATCTGGACGAAAACTCTTCTTCTGCCGAAACTGAAGTTCCAGAATCCAACGAACTTACTCGTGAGTTTTTGGAGGATATCAATTTTCCATCCCCAAGGATGCGGGAAAGTGAGATCCCGGCTGGGGTTGCTCGCCTATTCGAATGGCGAGCATATGCTGAAAGGTATGCGAACAGCTTTCCTCGTCCACAAAGACTAATAATGGACAAGGTGAAGACTGATTACCAGGCGAGCAAGATCAAGAGTGTTGTTCGCGAAGATGAACTGGATACTATCCGGAAGGACTATAAGATCCCATATGATATTCATATGTGGGCACCTCAGAGGAAGGAAAGAGCTGATCGCCCACCTCCTGGGTGCACGGCGATCAACATCCACACCTTGATTGCTGGGCTGAAGTTACCTCTTCCACCTGTTGTTGGTCGATTCTTAGAGGCGACCAACTTGGCTATCACTCAAATTACCCCAATTGGGTGGATGAACCTTTTAGGCTCTATGTGCCTGTTCGCTTTGGAGGGGTACGTTGATCGGATCACTGCGGAAGAGATCAACTACCTGATGACAATCACAAGTTGCCCCCGAGGAGAAGATGGCTATCACTACCTCAAGGCCAGGACTGGGTTGAAAATGGTGGAAGAGGTGCCGAACAAGATTCGTGATTGGAAACAGCACTTCTTCTGGATTGGGGGTGATTGGCGAGCATCTTCTGGTCCACACGGCGGCCCTGGACGAATAAATTCTCCAGCAGCCTATGGAAAACTGAAACGTAAGTTCAATTCTTGCTCGCCTTTGGACAGTTGTTCTAATTTAACTTTTTTTGTTTGTTCGCAGGCCCTCGTCTACCCAAGTGGAATTCGGAAGAAGAGTTGAGCTCCGAGTTTCTGTTTACATCGTGCCTGGTCGGCCTCCGTAACCGAGCAGATAGAACTATTGACTATCTTTGCCGATCAAGGTGTCAAAAAGCTGCTCGCCTCTTGACCTATCCTCACCACCTGGAGGCTCAAGCTGAGGTGCCCCCAGGTATGAAAATTTCTAACTTCCGGTTCAAATGTTTTGTTCGTCAATGTTTTGTTTAACTTGCTCGCCTAATATATTATTTTTTTTTTTTTTTTAGCCGAGCAAGTAACAGTTGCCGTCCCTCCAAGCTACGCTCTTCTCGAGCAAAGGGTCCTTGAAATGGGGCCACCAAGAGGGAAGAAAAGAAGAGGTGACCCTCCCCAAGCTGTGCTCGCCATGTCGAACAAGCCTGAGGGGGCCAAAGTTCCAAGACCGGCTGCCCCCCCAGTTCAAATTCGGTCTCCTCCCGTCTCCCCACCTCGTGGTGGTAAGCGCCTTAAGAAGGCATATGGGACCCCACTGGCCGGAGATGTCCCCGGCAAGGGGAAAGAAAAGGTGGGCGAAAGTTATGCTCGCCACGAAGAGGATGTTATAAGGCGTTCTTCTGGGGAGCCCACGGAAAAGTCGGGAAAAGCGAGCAAAGATGTAGGCTCACTCCGTGGCCCAGAAGATCTTACATTCCTAGGATGGGATGATCGGAAGTTTGCCGAGTAAGTATCTATCCTCTCTTGCCGAACAACTTTCATCCATTTTTTTTATTTTTCTAAGTATCAATTGCTTTTTTGTTTGCAGATACCGTGCCGATGATTATCCCGGCCGAGCAAGTGTTGTACATCAGTACGCTTGCTCGAAGACTCCCGTAAACATAAGGGAGATTCCTGGCGAACATGTTCGCAAGGCGACGGAGTTGGTCGCCCGGGCCTGGACGCGTCCTCTGGACAAGGCCATCCTTCAGCAGGGGCAAATGGACAATCTCCATCTCTCGATGATGCTCGTCGCCAACGGCCTTGTTACTGCTCAGAGGGCAATCACCCAAGTTGCCGAGCAAGAAAAGTCTGCTCGCCAATATGCGAATACTGCTCGGCAGCTTACTGAAGAAAAGGATGGCCTGGTGAGCCAATACGAGGCCAAGATTGCTCGCCTTAACAACCAGATCAATGTTTACATTGATGTTGAGCACAAGCGCCTTGAAGAGATTCAGGCCATGTCCAAAGAGCTGAAGGATAAAGAGGCCCTGCTTGGGGACAAGGAGATTTTGCTCGGTGAGGGAGAGAAGAGATTGACTTCGGCCGAACAAAGAATTGCCGAGCTTGAGGCGGAGAATGCTCGTCTCTGGGAAGCAGAAGCCAACCTCTTCACCCGTGAGCAACTTGAAGAGGAGGTTCAAACTCGTACCGGCCCCATCTCCAACCTTGGATATATTTGTGCCTACGCGGACAGCATCCGTACGGCTGATGCCTATGATTACAAGGAGATGGTGGAGGAGATGGCTAAGGATTTGAATGAGTTCCTCGAGAACTATCCTCCGCCGAACAACGTTAAAATCCAATTGGCGGATTTGGCTGTGCTAGGGGTTAAACTGGATAAACTCGACCCCAGCATCACCATCACTCATCCTCCACCAATTGTTGATGATGGCGAGCAAGGAGATGAACCGGCTGCCGCGGACGAGCAAATTGCTAAAGAAGCGGAGGATAAGGCGGCTGAAGACCTTGCTCGGGACATGATTGTCGACCCCTCTGCCGAGCAACCTCAAGATCCTCCCCCCACCGAACAGCAGTAGCTTTAGGACTTAACTTTTTTCTTTTCTTCTTTTGTAGTAGTTGCTCGCTCCTTTTTTGTAGTACTTGTAATGGCTGCTTCCAGCTTGTACTATTTTTGAGGCTTAATGCCTTTCTTTAATGGAAAATGTCTTTCTCATGTTCGCTCATTTTCTTATATATGTCAATTGCCTTTACATTTCTGTCAATGCTTTTACAATTATAACATATAGTATTGGGCTTTTGTTCGAATTGAACTTTGCCTTTAGTGGAATCAGGGTTTAGCCTTAGGTTCTGTTCGTTTTAAAAAACAAACAATCTTTAAGTGGCTTTGGTCCTTAGGTTCTGTTCATTTGTAAAACGAACAACCTTTGAATGGACTTGTACCTCGAGCTTTTGGACTTTTCCTCTTTTGACGAACAACTATTATATTTACATTGCAAAATAATTACAAGTGTTATAAGACTGTCCATCACTATCATATACAATCTGACGAACAACTTTAAACACAAACTAAAACTTGCTCGCTTATAATATTTTGCCGAGCAACTCTATCTATAAAACCAAAAGCACTAGCACCAGACTATACAACGTGCCGAGCAACTTTTGAATCTATATTTGAGAAAATTTTAAAAAATTAGGCAAGTTTTTAGCTGCCTTCTTAGCCTTCCTTCAACTCATACGCATCCCTTGCCCCCCAAGACATTTGTTCGCCCAACTTTATTGATAGTACTTCTTTAGATGCACGGCATTCCAGGAGTATTGGGCCAGCTTGCCTTCCATGTCTTCAATATCGTACACGCCATTGACGTATTTTTCTGTTATACGATACGGGCCCTCCCAAGTTGGTCCCAATACGCCTGGAGGTTGGGCGAGCAACTTTCTTAGAACCAAATCTCCAACTCTGAATTCCCTAACTTTTACATGGGAATTATAGTAACGTTCTGCTCGCTGCTTGTATGTGGCATTCTTTAGCTCGGCATTCAATCTTTTTTCTTCGAGCAAATCCAATTCAGCATTCAGAGCAGAGTTGTTCGCCTGTTCATCAAAGTTGGTCGTCCTGAATGTAGTGGCCTTTAACTCAATTGGTATTACAGCCTCTGTTCCGAAAGCCATTGCAAAGGGTGTTTCTCCGGTGCTCGACCTGGGAGAAACTCTGTATGCCCATAAGACTTCCGGAAGTTCTGTAGACCAACTGCTTTTACTCTCCGCCAGTCGTACTTTTAATGTATGCTTTATGATTTTATTTACGGCTTCAACTTGTCCATTCGACTGGGGATGATAAGGTGTGGAGTAATGTTTCTTGATCCCCCACTTCGTACAGAATTCTCTCAACTCTTGTCCATCAAACTGTGGACCATTGTCTGTCACAATTGCCTGTGGAACTCCGAAACGACAGACAATGTTCTTCCAAATAAAGTTGATCATCTTCTGCTGTGTTATATTTACCATGGCCTCTGCTTCCACCCATTTTGTGTAATAATCGACTGCCACGACGGCGAATCGAACATTTCCAACTCCAGCCGGGAAAGGACCAATGATGTCCATCCCCCATCTTGCAAAAGGCCATGGGCTGTATACTGACACAAGTTCCTGAGCCGGGGTATGGATGCCTGGGGCAAAAATCTGACATTGATGGCAAGTTTTGGCTTTTTTGATTGCATCTTGACGTAAGGTCGGCCAATAATAGCCTTGTCTGATTGTCTTGTATGCCAAAGCTTGCCCCCCAGTATGATTTCCACATACTCCAGCATGTATCTCTTCAAGTACTGCTTGCCCTTGCCCCCTAGGCAAACACTTGAGAAGTGGGATTGATATTCCCCTTTTTTAGAGTTGCTCGCCCACCAAAGTATATCTGGCGGCTCGCTTTATTAGCTTGGCAGCTTCAAAAGGGTTGTTTGGTTTTTCCCCATTTTTCAAGTATTTGACTATACTTGTTCTCCAGTCTTCTTCTTCACTGGTTTGATCGTCGAGTTGATTGACATTATAACTTACTGTTGATGGATCTTTCATCTTTGTAACTATAATATCTGCCAACTCTATGGGGCCTTCACTCGTTGCTAGTCGGGCAAGCGCGTCTGCTTGAGTGTTGCTCGTCCTTGGAATTTGCTGTATGAAGACTTGCTGCAACATGGACATCAGGTGAGCAACAATCCGTTGATACTCGATCATGTGATCATCTTTTGCTTCGTATTCACCTCGGACTTGGTTCACGATCAATTGTGAATCGCCAAATATTTGCAAGCGTCTGACACCAACTGCGAGGGATAGGTGGAGACCAGCGATAAGAGCTTCATACTCAGCTTCGTTGTTGGTTGCCATGAAACCAAATCTGATTGCCGAGGTGAATACTTGTCTGTTTGGACTTATTAATACTACTCCTGCCCCCGAGGCTATGTTGGTTGATGATCCGTCCACATAGAGATGCCAAGGGTGATCAAGTCCTCTCGTCGGATCTGGTGGGAAAGTTAGTTCGACTATAAAGTCGGCTAATGCTTGCCCTTTGATCGCCGTTCGAGGAGCATAGGTCACCCCGAATTGGCTAATCTCCAGTGACCATCTTAAAAGACGACCTGCAGTGTCGGGGCGATGGAGAATTTGCCTGAGCGGGAAAGTTGTTAGAACTTCGACTTGATGGTCAAAGAAGTATGGTCGTAACTTTCTCACGCTCATAACCAAAGCATACGCCAGCTTTTCGGTTGGGGCATATTTGATCTCTGCTTCATGCAAAGCCTGGCTGACGTAATATATAGGTTGGTGGAATTTGCCGTCTTCGCGCACCAAGACAGAGCTGATGGCAACTTCTGATGCGGCTAAGTATAAAAAGAGCTTTTCTCCTGGGACTGGTTTTGATAGGATTTTGACATCTCCCAGGTAGTCTTTAAGTTGATCAAAGGCCGCCTGGCAGTTGTTAGTCCATGCAAACTTTCCCTTTTTGACGGCCTCGAAGAATGGACGGCACTTGTCCCCCGACCTGGATATGAACCGGTTCAATGCTGCTAGGCACCCGGTGAGTCTTTGCACTTCTTTCACTGAACGTGGTGGCTGCATATCCAGGATGGCTTTAACTTTTGAAGGGTTGGCCTCAATTCCCCGCTGGCTAACAAGATGACCCAAGAATTTCCCTGAGTGGACTCCAAAGCTGCTTTTCTTTGGATTCAACTTCATGTTATAGTGTCGAAGAATTTCGAACACTTGAGTCAGATGTTGAAGATGGTCTTCCTTCCTGGGACTTTTGACCACGATATCGTCTACATAGACTTCAACTGTGTCTCCAATTTGTTGATCAAACATCTTGTTCACCAGTCTTTGATATGTTGCTCCAGCATTTATGAGGCCAAATGGCATTCTCTTCCAGCACAGCAAGTTTTTGTTAGTATAAAAAGCTGTGCTTTCTTGATCGTCAGGATGCATTGGGATTTGATGATACCCTGCAAAAGCATCCATGAATGTTAGCATTTCGTGACCCGCAGTGCTGTCCACCAATTGATCGATGTGCGGGAGAGGAAAGTTGTCCTTCGGGCATGCTGCATTCAGATCTGTAAAGTCTATGCATAGCCTCCAGGTTCCGTTCGATTTTCTCACCAGCACAGGGTTTGCTACCCATTGTGGACAAAGTGCTTGACGGATCAGATCGTTGTCTAACAGCTTTTTAACTTCTTCATTCAACGCTTGATATTTGTCTGGGCCGTACTTCCTTCGCTTTTGATGGACGGGCTTTTTTGCTTGATTTATGTTCAGCTTATGACAAGCATGTTTCGGGTCTATCCCCACCATATCCACATGAGACCAAGCGAAAACATCTAGATTCTTGGTGAGGAACTCTTTCATTCGGGATCTGTAAGGCTCTGGGAGCTCAGATCCTATGAATAATTCAAGATCCTCGTTGTTGGGATTAACTTTGAACGCCTCCAGCTCTTCGACTGGAGTTGCTCGTCGTTTTTGTCCCTTCCAACGGGGATCAAGTATGGGTTCCTCAGGGTTGGAATCATTTTCGATGTCCATCGGCTCTGCCCCCAGGCGGGGTTCAAGATCATCAGTTGGCTCCGTCCCATTGTTGTTCGTTTGTACTTGGCCCTCCAAGTCTTCTACTGAAGGTTGTTCGTCATCACCCCCTTGTTGTTCGTCAGATGGATACTCCTCCCGGGTGGTAACGAGTTGTTCGTCCAACACTTGCTCGTTCAAGTGCTGTTCGTCCGCATCCATGTGGTCGTCTATGTCCATCATATTGTTTAGTATTGATGGTTCGTCGATGGGATAACTTGCTGCTTCCATCATGGATATTTGTACAAATTTTGCTCGTAGCTGTTGAACGCATTCTCGTGCTCTCCGTTGGTCTCCCTTAATTGTGCCTGTTCCACTGGCTGTTGGAAATTTCAAACAATAGTGGTAAGTGGAACACGCAGCTTTAAATTCATTAAGAAAAGGTCGGCCAAGAAACCCGTTATAGGTCGACTCCTGGTCTACAACCAAGAAATCTACCATTCTTGTTATATTTCTTTCGGGTTCATTGGCCGTTACAAGTTGTACAGCTAATGTTACAATTCCCAACGGTGTTGTCACAGCATTTCCGAAGCCTATAATTCTATGTGTTGTATTTCGAACATAACCCGAATAATCTCCCAGATTATCGAGGGTCTTCTTGAATAAGATGTTCGTGTAGGCTCCGGTGTCCACCAACAGTCTGTGGACTCTGGTCCCCATAATCTTGGCACAGATTACGAGCGAATCATTGTGTGGAGTTAAGACGCCTTCAAGGTCTTTTTCGGTGAAAGTTAATTATGCCGTTTGCATGATAGACGGCTTAACTCCCATCTCTTGTACTTGGCCAATCGCTCGTAGCTCCGCTTTCCTCTTCCGGTTAGAGTCAGGTGGTTGTCCATCAAAACACCCTCCTGCGGGACCTGCGGGTTCCATCATGAACAGGTCTTCTAAAGGTTGAGCCGGCATACTGGGAACTGGTCGTCCGGGTTTGTTGTTTCTCTGAGGTTGACCATCCTCTTCATCTTCTGAGTTGTTCTCCCGAGCTCTTTTCCCAGGTTGCCTCTTAACGAAATCGGAGAGCTTTCCCTCCTCATAAAATCGCCAGAGTTGCTTAAGCAAATCTCTACACTCACTCGTAAAATGCCCCACGCTTTGATGGTAGGCACAATACTTGTTCGGGTTGAGTTTGCCAGTATCCTGACGGATTTTACGTGGTGGGGAAAGCAACTCTTTCTCCTTTACGCTCTCGTACACAGTATCAACTGATACTGTCAATACTTGGTTCAATTTTTCTTTCAAATCCGATCCTTCGGTGAATGCTTTCATATTTTTTGGGACCCTGTAGCTTGTCCCGATGGGCTTTTTGTTATTCTCCTTAGGATCAGCTTTGTTCTCCCCTAAATTTGTTTGTAGGGCCTCGTGCATGGAAACGAAAATGCCAGCTTGGTTTCTGAACTCGGCATAAGTCTTTGGGCACTTCAGACGTACCTCCTTCCATAACTTCGACCCTTTTTTCAATCCGGCCATCACAGCGACGATCTTTGTATCTTCGCTCACCGGTTCTCCTTCTAGCAAAACTTTATCGAATCTTTCCATAAACGCCCGGTCAGTTTCATCATCATTTTGCCTTAAATCTGATAGCCGGTGTTTTTGGGAAAGATACGACCCCGCCGTTGAAAAGTGAGAGAGAAATTCTCGACTTAGCTGGACGAACGAGTGGATTGATGCCGGCGGCATTGATGAAAACCACTTGTGAACCCGATCGCCTAATGTTAAAGGAAAATTCCGGCATTGGGTGGCGTCGCTGGCCCCCACGGAAACCATGTAGTCCGTATACTTTGTTAAGTGGACCCGGGGGTCAGTGATGCCCTCATATTGAATGCTAGCTGGAAATTGAATCTTTTTCTGGATCGGGGCCTTCAAAATGTGAGCTGCCAAAGGTGAGGATGGCATGCTGGTCGTTCCCATCCCCCTCTGTTGGTCTAGTTGCCCTTGCATGTTCTCCACAGCCCTCCTTAGGCTTGATAATTCATCAAGAGGTGCCCCCTGACTTGGAGGCTGTTCGGCGAGCAAAGGCATTAACCTTTCTGCTCGTCGCAGTCCCTCGCTTGGAGTGGGCACTTCCTGGGCTTGCCTCCTAATGTTGTTCGCCGCATTTGGCCCTAGGCGCCTGAAGGCTGACTGGGTGAGTCTTTCATGGACTGATGGGCGAGGCTGTTCAAAAGTTGCTCGCCCGTCTTCTGCTCCCCGGCGAGCAGCTTCCCGTTGGGGTTGGCTAAGCCTGTCTTGGGCACTGGAACGTGTTGTCCCATGGCTAGACATAGTTGTTCGTCCGCGACCAGACTCAGCCTGTACTTCTTATTGGTCGTCCACCTTGGCCTTTCCCTTGTTCCGTCTGACTTGGGCACTATCAACCTCTCGCTGTTCGCCCCTAGTGGTCCTGGGTCTAACAACTTCTAGGGACTTGTCCCTTGGCCTTGCCTGTGTTGGCCTAACTTGCTCTTGTTGCCTCTGGAGGGCCTGGAGAGCAGCAATGGTTTTGGCTAACTCGTTGGGGTTGTTCGCCAAAGCCTCCATCTCAGGGGGGAGGTTATGTGTTATGGCTGTATGTTGTGACCTGTTCGCATGTCTCGGGTCACGGTCCTGGTGGTCGGCCGACGTGGCTCGGGTCTGAGATGCTCTTTTTGACAAACGTGATCCTTGGGTCTCTTTAGATTGAGGCATTTCAATTTAAATTACTTCTTAATTTATAAATTGAAGAACACCAAGAACACCAAGAACACTTTTGTTTGTATCTTCAAATATTTCTTGAGATTTCCTTTGAATCTTCAAGTTTTCAACTTGAAGTTCTTGAGTAATCACACTAAACCGGAGGTTCGAACCCTCCTTCTAGCGCCAAATTGTTGGTGAACGAATCTAATCGGGAGGATTAGTGGCTGTTTTAATCCGTTTATACGTCACCAATCAATAACGTGTGATTGATTACCACCGTAAATGGTAAAACGAGTCTTGGGTTAACGAATTCGGGTAAAATGAAGATCGCAATTTAAATTATTTCGTATATGTGTAAGTTTGGGTGTATTTGTGTGTATTTTTTAGTCTGAAATTCGAAAAAATTACATGAATAAGCTGGAGAACAACTATTTATAGAGACTAGCAAGCATGAGGTGTTTAAGACTCTTGGTCTCCCTAGCCTGCATGCTTGACATGTGTCCCTTTGATCTTATCTAAGCTGAACCTTAGTTACAAAGTCTTCTTTGGTCATTATCTCGGACTCACTGTTGTTCGCCTAGGTCGGCTTGATGGATCTTGTTGGTTCTCCAACCGAAAGTTGTTCGCCTCTTGAGGTTGTACTTGGGAAGTTGTTCGCCTTATGCCTTTGTCCAGCTTGGCTTTGGGATCTTTGTCCTTTGTTCACTTGTACATTCTTCCTTGGCTATCTATTGTATCATAGTTTGATAAAGTTGTTCGTCATTGATGACTTCACAGTTGGCTCATTCTTGGTCCCGGGCCTTAATACCTGTTCGCCTATTAGTTGTTCGTCGGGAGTGTTGTTCGTCACTTTATACACCCCCCAGATTGATTAATGCACCCAAATCGTGATTTTCTTTGTTGATCTTCCTTGATTTGGTTCATAATCCTCGTTGTAGCTTTAATCCTTGTTCGTCATTTACTGACAATTGTTCGCCCATCAACACCAAGGAATATCATATTTACAAGTGTAATTCCGTAAATTGCATACCATTTCCAGTAGTATGTTGTGTGCGGGGCGCAGATTGAGGTACTCGATATTGAGTACCTTGTCGGGGAAAAGGGGAATCTGATGGCACTGCCGAGGAATGTCTTCTTCGACTCGCAGACGTTGAAGGACCTTCATCGCCGTCACGCTCTACAGACCTCCTTCTTGTTTATCCTCTACTTGTTTCCCCGACTTCTACGTTTTCAACTGAGGCTCGTGGATGTTCAAGATAAGTAGGAGATTCAATAATAGGCTCCACTTCAGTGATGAAATTCTCAGCTGTTTCTAAAAATTCCTCCATTGATGGTCTATTATCAATGTGAGCCCGTCGTTTACTGATTTTAAATTTTCGAAACCAGCTTACCTGTAACAAAAAATAATAGAATGTTATTCATATTTCAAACATCAAAAATCAATATATAATTAAATTTGTGATATATAATTTACCAAAACATCACTGGCAGACGTTCTTGGTGGTTGGAAGCCTCGGACCGGTGCTGCAGTATACTCCACTGGTGAAATCAATCGTCGTGTAATGTCATAGTACCACTGCATATAGTCTTCCGTGACCGGATCACCCCCGTTGATAGGCGTGCAAGGCATGAATGGTTGCCTGCTTCTCCAATATCTAATCCATTTGTCATGCTTGGTCGTCCAATCAAAGCCGGTTCTCCCCTGGCGGTTATACTCATACAAGCTCTGGTCCCTTTCCTCTACATGACTTGGAATGTTTTGGACCATTCCAAATTGTCTGAGCACCCTATTCGGATAGTGAAGCTCCACTATCCAAATATTGATCAATGGACATTGCGACCTCCAATTTAAGGTCCAACAACGAGGTTCGAGATTCCTGATCTCCTCAGCGTCCACATCATAGGGATCCCAAATAAACTGTAAAGACACACACAAAACATTAATATCAATATTCTCAAAAAATAATTTATATTAGTTTGAATCATTATAATAATAACTTACTTGACCATTAGACAAACGCTCAAATATGTCGCGATATACACGAATTGAAAACCTCGTGCTGTCAATATGACTGTGATAATGTATCCACCTATAGTAGGTAAAAAAATAAGTATGTATATCCAAACGAATTATAGATAAATGTGTCTATAGAAAAATACCTAGCTCCATACGGTGGAGGCCCCAAATTACGACCATCTACACTTATCTGCCCTTGTTGGAGCATCGGATGTGCGTTCGATGGTTGGATCGTTTTTATCCTTGACCATGCCCATATCTGTTGTTCAATGATAAATTTATTTCAATGTACAATTAATCAATGAAATATTTAAAAGTAATTTAAATTAACCAAGAATTACCTGCAACAAGCATAATGGTCCAGCGATGCTCTTGCATTTATAGTTGCAAGCCATACAGAGTTCGCGATATAAACTCGCTAACACAACACTTCCCCAGCTGTATTCCCCGACTGTATTCACGTCCCGCAGAAAATACAGATAGACTAATGGGATAGAATTTCGAGAATGGTCGGGCATCATTAATGTTCCCAGGAGTAAAAGTGCACACCCCCGTGCATATTGATCAACGACCTCCTGTGGTGTATAGTCATCAATATCAACAGAATGTCTCACCAATTCGTTTAGGGAAATCAATTTGATCGCACTATTGCCCCTTATATCATCTGGTTGTATGGTGATGCCCATCAACTCTTCACACAAGCTTTTCCACTGATCAAAGTTATTATATTCATCTCGCCGTATAATGGGCTCTCCTTCTATCGGTAAACCCCATAAAATGGCAACATCTTGCAATGTGACGGTCGCCTCTCCGACGGGGAAATGGAACGTATGCGTCTCTCGACGCCATCTCTCCACTAATGCAGTGATAAGATGACGATCGAGTCTGAATGTCCCACAACGAAGGGGACCGTAAAAACCCATCGTCTTGAGTCTGTCCACCACACGAGAATGGAGTGCGATCTTATAAGGATTTGGGTCTTCTAGTCTAAATGTCCAGAATGGCCCATCACCTCCATTGTATGTACTTAGCACTATCTCGCTTGTTTTCCTATTAATATAATCTAGCCTCGACCGATGGGTTTGTTGCATGGTGAGTACAGATCTGTTCTTCGGTCCATATAACAGTGCCTCTCTATCAGAATTCATCTATAATTCAAACATTCACACAGATGTATTAGAATTAACACAAATCATACACATAAAACATAAAGCTCAAACACATAAAGGATAATGTATATGAAATTATTCAACATTATTGTCAACATTTTAATTCAATCCTACAAACTAATTTTATTCAACATTTTGATAACATTTTGACAATATTTTGATAGCATTTTGATAGCTCCTAGGGATTTACAACATCAATGTGAAGGACCAGCTCTATCTTGTGCTTGGTACTGTTGTCTAGCGCGGGTTTGGGCCCAATCCATTTCATTATGAATCCTGGACGTCACATCCCGACCACGACGCCTTATCCTGCGATCTGGATTATGTCTCAACTGAAAATAGGGTTCATCCCACTCCTGAGGATCCGACAATGGCTCAAAATACCTAGAGGTGTAAGTTGAGGAATACACTGTTGTACTGTAGCATTCGGGCACATATACACTTGGATCGATTTGGAACGCTCTGCACACCTCCAACGCATGTGAGCATGGGATACCATCCAACTTCCATTGTCCGCAATCGCACTCTCGTCTTGATAATGCAACTCTATATGTGCGACACTGTACTGAGCCCTTAATACGGGCAGTAACTCTGGCTGATCCCACCGAATGATTATAAAGTTCTACTCGATGTTTCATCCCCTCTCGCTGCGCTGAATCATATTTGTCACTAACATGATCAGGCCACATCCGATGTCTCTGCACTAAAATCCCTGCTTCTTTAGCACGTTCCATACATACATTTTTGGATCGTGTGAAGGTTGCACAAACTATAGCTGTAATTGGGAGGCGTCGTGCACCCTTAAGAACACCGTTGATGCATTCGGAGATGTTAGTTGTCATAACCCCATAACGTTGACCTCCATCATGACTAAATGTCCACTTGGCAGGATCGATATTTCGTAGATACTGATGACCCTCTTCACTTAAAACTCGGATTTCGTTCATCTTTGTCTTACTCCAACCAAATTTGGATGAGGTCTCACTCTTGGCATTAGGGAATTTGGTACAGCAACAGTTGGCATCCAAGGATTGTCAGTGGTACCATCCTCATCAGACGACCCCTCGTCCTCAGAACCATTATCGCTTGGTTCAGAATTACAAGTAAAGTCTGGATATATATCACCAGCTATATCAACTATGGAGGTCCCAACAGGGGCCATCTCAGTGATACCAGAAGGTCCAATATTAGGATCTGAACCCCCGGCATGACTAGACCCTAAATGTTGGGCCTGATATTCAACGTCGGAAGGTCTATCCATATTGGCACCACCATGACCTGGCCATTCAGAAGGATAGTACTGGTTCCCCCACTGGCCATGGGATGTTGGGTACTGCACCTTCATTTCAACCTCCACTAATAGCTCAACGGAATTGAGCCCAGCTTGTGGATGGAAGAAGTATCGTAGGTCGTTGTTGTTCCTAATAGGACAACTAGACGAGGCATTCCCATTTTTTATTATGCAAGACACATTCAAAGAATACACTCGCAAATCTAATCCCGTAACCTCAGACAACTCACGTAATAGATCGTAGAAATCAAGCATACGATCAACTCTTCTTTTTCCAATAACAGTTCCGCAAGAGCGCACAATGATTCCAATGTCGCGAGAGGTTGACATATCTTCAACAACACAAAACACTTATAAAAATTTTATCTATAGGCACTAAATTAATTATTGGCCTCAATTATGTTTACATCTAGTATAGTAAATCAAACCCAACACCCTAATTTCCATACATTTTTAGTGTTTTTTTTTTGCAGTATTGAAATTTTATTCCGAACACTTTTTGATGGGTGTATTAACAAAAGATAGGAATATATATAGTCTTATTGTTACATTTAATATTCTTAATTCCATTTCTTAATTTTTAACAAATAAAAAGTATTTAATATTCTTAATTCCATTTCTTAATTTTTCACAAATTAAAATTTTCTAAATAGAAAATTCTCAAATACATTGAGAATATAAAATTAATTCGTTTTATTTTATTTTATTTAGTTTATTTTATTTTATTTCGTTTTTTTATTTTAATTAGTTTTATTTTATTTTATTTCGTTTATTTTATTTTATGTAATTTCGTTTATTTTACTTTATTTTATTTAATTCATTTTATTTTATTTTATTTTAATTTCGTTTTTTTATTTTAATTAGTTTTATTTTATTTTATTTCGTTTAATTCATTTTATATTATTTTATTTTATTTTTTTAATTTATTTTATTTCGTTTATTTTATTTATTTTAATTTTGTTTTTTTAATTTTTTAATTTTTTATTTCGTTTTTAATATTTTATTTAATTTCATTTATTTCATTTTATTTTATTTTATCTCTTAATCTCTTATTATAGTTAAATAAAATTATCTTATGATTGCAAAAATTAAATTTTAAAATGATGATCAATATTTTCATTAAGTAAGTAATCTAGAGTTTTTTAATACACTATATATATTAAATCTAGATTTTTTAAAACACTAAAAACACTAGAATTTTATAAAAATAAAACTTACATTGTATACATAATGGTTATTAACATCACGTTAAAAAAAGTCAAATTTTACTTTAATAACTTTGATTGATAAAATGTCTAATTTACTCTTCGATTCTTCAAATGTATAAAAGTTATGCATCACCAAAACATTCAAAAAATTAAAAAAGTGTATCATTTTTTATTAAATAAAATTCTACATATATTTGATTAAATAAATTGAATCCCAATTAAATAAATAACACACTATGAGCTTATTAATGGAATTTTAAATCAAAATAAACCAAAAGAACAACACTACTACCAATTTTAAATCAAAATAACAACACTATGACCTTATTAATGTTATTTTAAATCGAAATAGCAACACTACTACCAATTTTAAATCAAAATAAATCAAAAGTAACATGCTAAAACATGTAATTTCTCTAACATATATATATATATATCGACATTATATATATACTATATATACACTATTTCAAAAAATTGCATGCAAAATAATTCTAAAAATATACAAAAAAATTTGAAATATTTACCATTTAATTGTAGTGTCTGTACTCCTCAGGTAGATAGCAAAATATCAATTTCTCAAGTACGTGAGACTGCAAGTTTGTATTTTGGAGGGCAATTTTTTTTTTTCTTATGGACTAGCCTTCATTTGAAGAAGAAGAAGAGAGGAAGGAAGGAGTACGAAGAAGAAGTATAATGAGGAGAGGAGTGAGGTAGGAAGGAGTAAGAAGTATTAGTGGGGAGGAAGGAGTTATATATTAGTGGGGAGGAAGGAATCCCACGCCAAACATAAAACGCCAAAGGGGGAGGGATTCTTACGCCAAACGGACAATGCCAAACAGATAACGACAAAGCATGTCGGAACTCGCCTCTGGTAGGCGCGAGTTTAGTAGACGACAAAGTGGGGCGTGGGAAACAGCTGCATGGCACTCGCCTCTGGTAGGCGCGAGTTTAGTAGACGACAAAGTGGGGCGTGGGAAACAGCTGCATGGCATGGCGTGGGAATCCGTGTTGCGTCAGATAATGTCGGAGTAGATCGCCTCTGGTAGAGGCGAGTTACGACGTGGCACATCTTCACCTTGATCGCGCTTGGGGAGCGCGATCTACTTTCTTGATCGCCTCCCTCGATCGCGATCAACCCTATTTTCGAAAACGTTTTTCCAGTTGGCCTATTTTTACTATATTTCTTGGAATTTGGCCTATTTAAAAAAATTTGCCTAAAGGAACCTATATGTAATTGCCCCTTTAAAATATCGTCAAATAAAAATAATAATTTAAAAACTAAACACTTTCTTAATTAAAGAATAAAATAACTCTTTTTTTCAATTACCAAATCCAAGATCCCAAAAAAATCATTCTGCAATTACCATATCCAACCCTAAAAACATTGTTCATCCTCCTTTCTTATCTTCACCATTTGACCGTGCTGCTCCATCCTTCCAATGACGACACAACAACATCAATCACGGATTAAATTATTTTTTCTTGGAGAATTACAATTTCAATCTACCCAAAAATCGAACAAATTTTTCTTCACATTATTTTTAAGATCGATACCTTCAATATTGCATATCTCTGGCCTTTACCTCGAACCAGTATCTTCAACTCACGATTTACAAGGAAGGGGTGGGAAATGGAGATAGGCATGAGAAAGACTATTTACAGAATTGTCGGATATACAATATACTTGGGGATGAAGAACCGGAAGGGATTGTGGGTTAATTTAATTTATTTTCTTCAATTAATTATAAGACATTTTAATTGAAATTGAGATATTTTGAACGTATATTGTGGACTGAAGGTAGGACATTTTAATTTTTTTAAATTGGAATTTGATTTTTAAAATTATTTCAAACGTATTCGAATTATTCATTTAAAAAATATTAATAAATTTATAAAATTTTAAAGCACAAACAAGTATTTTGATTTCAAGAAATATAATTAATTCTTTTATATTTAAACTTATTTATAATATTTATAATATAATATTTTTTAAATATTTAATAATGTGGATACTTACTAAGACGATGATTGTATATTTATTTGTACACATTGACGAGGGAGAAACTGTCCGAAGTTTAATTTGCAAATAAATACGAAAGTGATAATTTTTTTTTTTTTTGCCAAAATTCAAAGTTAAGCTTGCAATTTATGAAAAAATGATGATTTTATTTGGAATTAAGGCTATAATAAAGTGGACTGTTTTCGCCTCGGTCATGTAACTATTATTTTGGCCAAAATGCATTTTTCGATTAAATTAAATTGTAGGATATTTTCGGGAAAAAATAAAATAAAATACTAGGGGTGAAAAATTATATAAACATGTATTTTGGGGGTGCAAAGTGAAAAATAACCGAAACAGAAAAGTATTTTTATCCGCTGTAGATTCCCCACAGTCGATACAGTGGACTCTCAAATGGACGTTCTCTTCAACACGATCAACGTCCGAGATCTTCTCTCGTCGCCGGAATCCCCATCTTCGCCGCTTTCGGCGCCGGACCTCCGCCTTCTAATTTCCCGACTCGACTCCCATTCTCTCAATATCAAATCCACCGTTCAATCGTATCTCCTCTCACACCACGCGGACTTCTCCTCTCTCTTCTCGCAGTGCTCCGATGTCGTTTCCAAATCTGAAAACCTAGCCGAGAACGTGATCGCGCTATTGAATCTGGTATCGGATCAGCCAATCGAGGAGGATGTTGGAAGGATCGTTAGGGAGATTGTGGAGAAGAGGCGGCAGTCGAGGGAGAAGATGGAGATTTTGGAGTTTTTGGGGGTGGTTCTGGAACTGGATACTAAGTTCAGGGTGGTTAGGGAGGAATTGAAAAATGGGAAAGTGGTGGAGGCGGCGGAGGGGCTGAGAGAATTGAAGGTAGCGATTGGAGTGAAGGGCAATGGTGAATATGAAACAGCGGTGGAAGGTGAGCCATTGCTTTACGGGATTCTCAGAAAGCAATGGACTGACTGTTTTGAGGAGGTAATGCTGATATTTGTCAGTCTAGTCTTAGTAACTGGTGATTTTAACTGAATTTGGAAGTGTTTGAAGATTTCTTAAGGCATAGACATCGATTTCTACATCTGAAAATGTATTGGTGCATGAATGTAAAAATATCATCTTATTTTGGTATTCCTGACAATTCTTACTCAGAAGTTGGGTGATTTTTTCTCGTATTGCTGCTGTTCTTTGTTCAATTGTAGGATGATGTAGAACATTTTGAGGCGTTTTGCATCTCTAGATAAAAAAAATTATAATATAGGGGTTCTATTGCTTAGCATGAGTGGAAATCTTGGTGCTGTGCTTAATTGGTTCATAGTTGCAATTTCATACCTTAAGTTAATTGACGAGTATACTCCTGTATGGTTGGATCTTGCCTTGCTTTTGGCATGATTTAAATTTGAACTTTACATTTTTTGTCAACTGTGAGAAACAAAATGGTGATTTTATCAAATTTCATGATTTGTTTTAGAGCCCTTCCATTTGGATGTAGATTCAAGAGCTGCTTTTGAGGTATGTGGAGAATGCTGTGCGGTTTGAACAGGATGGCGCTGCAGTTCGTATAAAGTATCAGACAACCGTGAACGGAATCAATGGTCTGGAGCTTTACACTGTGATGAATGCTATGGATGTGAGCTACTGCTTACTTATTACTTGTTGAAAAATCATTTTGAATTTGGTCATTGATACTCAGTTTTACTTCTCATTGACAACATCGCTGCAAATGTGTAATTATGCATTGTGTTTATGTAGGTTGCAGGAATTCTCAATTATGGGATTGCCAAAATTGCAGATTTGATCACAAAATATGTTCTTGCTCCTGTAGTAAGTTATAGAGCAAAACCTACAGTTATAGAAGAAATCAGTCAGGATGTTGCTCATGTCACAGGAGCAGTTCTCAAACTGGATCGGTCTATTGATTCTAAGGTACAATAGGAATGCGACAGCAATGATCAGTATTCTTATCTTGAACATTATATTATTCGCCCACCTCATTGTTTGAGACAGACTAATGCTCATAGGTTTGACATAGTTATATTTTTAACTGTATCCGATCATCTTCATATTTGCAGGGCAACAGGGTGGATGGTGAAATTATGTACTCTAACATTGTTCGGGTCATAGAGTTTTTAAAAAAATTCTTATGCTTTGACAATGGCTCTTGGATGTGCTGTTTTGGAAGATTGACTTGGCCAAGGATGTCGGATATGATAATTTCAAATTTCCTCGCCAAGGTTTGTTGTTGCATATTTTTGGACTTCATAAATTTTCATAGGAACTTCTCTAGAGAACTTGGCTCTTCGAAACATGCTGTTTCCCTTGTTCTGAGGTTAAGGGTATTTCAGAAGAATTTATGTATGATGTGTGGGTGAGGAAATGCAGAACAATGTTATTTCATGAACATGCATCCTATACATAATATATTGCATGAATATGTATTCTACACGCACACCAATAGTGTAAGCATGTGCATAAATCAAAAGATGTTTTTATAAATCTTATACCTTTGTTATTAGTCAATCAAATTCATTTTGTTGAGCTAAGCTGAAGTACCATGAGCCTTCAGTCACGAATTTGAACAACCTAGTTGGCAGTTGGTATTTTATTTAGTGAAGATATGTTTGATCTCCTTGTGGAAGTAAAAAAAGCGGAGTGTTCTGAGTATGGTATGAGGGATCAGGGAATGGAGTTGAAAAATTTGTGGGGGGTTTTTTAATTTTGAAAATGTGTCCTAAGCAATATTGATTAAATTATCTCAGTAATAATATTTCAAACCAACTGTGTTCTGTCCTCAAAATTTTGAAACTCGTTGAGAGGAGAATTCAAGCTCAATCTATCTTTTAGGAAACTGAGTCTTACTCCTGGACATCACAATTAGGAAATGAAAGTAATCTAAGTCAGGAGAAATGAGGAATAATAGTAATAACATTAATACATTATTATTATTATACTCCCTCCGTCCCAAACTTAAATTCCCGTTTACTGTTTGCACGTTTATTAAGAAAATAATTGTTTATTAGTATTTAAAGTGATAAAGTGATGATAAAGTGATAAAGTAGATGTTTTGGTTATTAGTGTATGGAGAATATAATATTAAAAAGTATTGTTACTTTTTTGCCAAAAGTAGATGTAGCAAATGAGTATGGGACGGACCTTTTTGGCAAATGGGAACTTAAGTTTGGGACGGAGGGAGTATTATATAAAGAGTTCACAATAATACTTCATTTAACAATTCAAACATAGTCATGATATTCCTTTTGGTTTCAGGTTGTACCTGATGATGCTTCCAAGTTGGCTGAGTTTCAGGAGATCAGGAAGCTCACAATTGATTTTGAGACAGCTTTAAAGGAACTTAATTTCATACCCCTATCAGACAATAATGATGATAAGCTCAGCAAATTTGCTGATAATGTTGAGGTGCATTTTGCGTCAAGGAAGAAAGTTCAGATCTTAGCCAGGACCAGAAACATGCTTCTACAATCTAATTTCAGTCTTCCTCAAGTGCGAACATATTTAAAATCTTGTATCTAATACCTGCTCAGTGTCCTTGTCTCCTTTATTCAATTAGCATATTTTCCTGCAGGATAGTACTAAAAGAACTTCAAGGGTAAATAAGCCAGAGCTTGCTGAAAATATTTCTAATCATGTTGTGTTGCTGTTTTCATCTGAGAAATGTGTGGTGTCTGAAGCAGCTAAACAACTGATGGAGCTTGTGCATCAAACTCTAAAGGTCAGGCTAGTGCAACCAGCAAATCTGATGTTTATATTCTGCTGTGGGTTTTCCTTTTTCAATTTGGTTTTCTCAGATCTTCCATTCTAAAGTTTATATGTTGCCAATCTTAACCCCCCTGACCCATTATAAAAGGGGTGCGGGTGAATGGTTAAGGATTCATTTTGAGAACAAGAACAACAAACTCTCAGTTTGTTTGGTATCATAGAATTGGAGGACTTTCCCCAACTTCTTAATTCAGTAGATTGAAACCATGTGTATAAGAGGTGTTTCGTAAACTACCTGAGTTATCGTGTTATTTTGGTACTACAACAGTTGAATTTCAACAATTTGAAGGGGATACAAAATGTTGGCTTTTTCCAGGACTTTGATGCGTGAGTGGATACATTCTCATATTTAGGTAAGGAACTAGTGGTCGTGACCACCTAGAGATACAGATATGTCATGCATCCGCAAGTGATAAGTGAAAGCAGACATGAAAGTTTGACTCTTAATTTCATATAAGGAACAATGTTTAGATTATCATATGGCAGTAACCAGGAATATAATAATTTGAAACCTTTTTACCAAGATAAGGTAAGCAACTATGAAAGGGACCTTTTAATGCTCAAGCAACAGCATTTGTTTCAACATTGTCAAACTGTTTGACTACTGAGCAATTTTAATTCTTTGTATGCCTTAGACCTTCTTAGAGCACTGTGCTCAAAATTATTTGGGTCCATGACACTCTTAATAAATATGCTTTTAGTTTCCTTTCTTGAGTATTCCTTAAATAATGAGGGTTATACTGCTAGCCACTTCCACAAATTCAGGATGCTACTTTATGGTCCCTTATGGATATTTCATTCATTAAAATTACCTCTATTTATGAACAAATTGAGATTCTTTTCTTTTCCATCCCTATCGGTAATATGTATATGCATACATAATATACATACATGCATATGTCGTGTTTAAAGACATCGGTACATTCCTGCTCACACTTTCTGAGAATGTGATTCTGATAGGAGTAATTGATGCAGGATGTGTGCTTGTTACCTCCTAAAGTGGGCTTGGAATTCTATCATGTTGCTAGAAATGCTCTACTTCTTTATGAAGCCATCATCCCTGTGAAGGTTAGTGCAGAAGACAAAAGTTTGCCAACTATTAAATTTGTTTGAAGCTGTTATGTTACTTATTCTCCGTTTTACATATTTAAAAGCTGAATACATATTCCCTTGATTTTTTGAAGCTTCAAAGACAGCTTGATTCCATAAACCAGGCAGCTGTACTCATGCACAATGATTGCCTTTACCTATCTCAGGAGATTCTTGGGCTTGCATTTGAGGTATGATGAAATGGTATCATGCTACTCATTTTCACTCAGAAGCATACTATTCTGCATAGGTAATAATCCCTCCCCTTGCATATTGTTGCAGTATCGCCCATACTTCTCTAGTTCTGTTAAAGAAGTTGCTGTATTTATCGATTTGGCTCCAAAATTTCAACTTATGGCTGAAGAAGTTTTGCAGTGTCAAATCCAGCTCGTTATGTCAAACTTGAAACAGGTATGCTTGTCGAAATGGAGATGTTCACACGTGATTTTTGCACTATATACTTTGCATGGATCCTTGTTGAGCCAAATTCTATTATCTGATCGTTATGGTGCAATTTGTGATTAACCAGGCAATTGATGGAGCCAATGGCTTTCATAACACCCACCAGGTTAAACAATTCGAATCTGCCAAGTTTTGCATCGACCAGGTATCAAGCATCGCCAGGAAACTCTCCCTCACTTCTATTCCTAGTTCTACTTTACTCTCGTTTTGTTTCTCTTCTCAACCTTTTTAGCTACTATTGCCAGATAGCATTCATAATTGAGAAAGTACACATCATATGGGAGCCTTTGTTACTTCCTTCAGTTTATCAGAAGATTATGACAATGATTCTAGAGGCTGTCTTTTCAAGAGTTGCGAGAGAGGTACTCCTAATAGATGATATGGCAGCAGAAGAAACATTGCAGGTGAAGTTAATGACCTCATTAATGCTTAGTTGATAAATGCAACTAGTTAGCTGAAGCATTTTCTTTCCCCCTTTTCATAACAGCTTCAAAGACTGATTCATCTGCTGTTTGAACATCTATCTTCTTTACTGGAATCCCTGTTGGCCGTTGATGAGACCGGAAAGCCACAAGAGGCTGTAAACGACAGGGATCACTTTATATTGTCCATTCGAAAGTTGAGAAAATTGGCCGGTACGAGTTTTTCATTATACTCCATTTCCTATTAAATCAGTTGTCATTCTGCACTTCTTGGTAACTTTATCTTACATTCACCCTGCACATTCGTGTAGAACTCTTGGACATGCCTTTGAAGTCTATTACAGCTGCGTGGGAGAGTGGCGAACTTGTTGATTGCAATTTTATATTATCAGAGGTATGATAATTATTTACAGCATATAAATTATTTAATTTTAAGTATTTAGGCAACCCACGTAGTGACATACATAGCTACTCCTCCGTCCAATTTTACGAGTCGTGTTTTTTTGCCTTATTTTTTGTCATATGTAGGAGGGTATTATGAGATGTTCTGAGGTTCGTTTATAAATAAAGTGATTGTTTTTGGATAATATAAGTACTATATTAAAAAATGGACCTCACAATACCCTCCAACATATGACAAAATATAACAAGCAAAAAAATAGGACTAATAAAATTGGACGGAGGGAGTACTATTTTGTAACTATTCAAGAATAGAGCAAATAAAATCGACAACAATAGTGTTGAACTCGTTCATCCCAACAAATAGAATAAGCCTGAAATCGACAATCTCTCTGGAAGTGATATATTCTCTGTACTTATATAATCACTGTCTCCTGTAGGTGGAAGATTTTATTAGAGCCATCTTCACAGATACACCTTTGAGAAAAGAATGCTTATTCAGAATAGAGCATGCAAACATTAGAACATCAGATTAAAGCAAAGCTAAGGTAATGCAAGTTAGAAGATTTTGAAGTGATTCAATTATTCATTGACTACTATAGGGCGTTGGACTGAGAGATGAGATGATAACCTTGCAAAACAATCACTGAGTAGGTTATGTAGTAATTATTGGTAGGCAATATATATGTGTGTGGTTGCGTATTGGGCTAATCTTCTTTCAAAGGGATATATATTTTCTCATATACATAGAAATTTGGTAAATAAGCATGAATTGTTTGCTATACTGACTTGCTTAGTTTGGATGTAAGCTTTCTTGTTTACAGTTGGTTAGCTTGTTAGAAGCGTGTATTGTGATTGAATTATAGGCGTGGCAAGATGTAATTGATATAATTTTTTTGTTCTCTCAGATTGTGTTTAAATACTTATCCTTCCTTTACCATGAATTAACAATGTAAAACTGGAGATTAATAAAAATACTGAAACTTCTCGAAATAAACTGACATTAGTCCTGGTATTTAAACGGGATACATAAGCTATAGTTTTTTCTATTGAATCCACTTGACGCTTCATGGCCTTTCCACATCTGAAAATATGAGTTGTCAGACGTGCAATAATCTAGTGGATATAAGAAGCAAATTGAAAAATGAAATTGCTGAGAACTGTATCACGAATTTTAGAATAGAGCTTGCTTGCATCGGACCAATTACAATTCCAATTATCTACTCCCTCCGGCCCATATCAATTTTCACAAACACTATTCATTCTTACAAAGTCCTCTAAATTACATCTTATTCCACTAATAATTACACACAAAAAAAAAAAAAATTCGCTTTGTTTTATTCACTTAAATTGGACAATATTTTATCCATTTAAACACTATAAATTAACCCTCATAATAAAGTCTTAAAAAATGAACTGTGAAAACAGATTTGGGATGGAGGTAGTAATATTTAATTTTACAAAATATTCAAAAAGGGAGTATTTGTTTCACAAGAAACAAATATCCATATGACTAACAAAGAAATTGAACAATATGAAGATGAAAAAAAATAGAAAAACATTAGAGTAGTCAAATTACCATCAGCTCCGTCTGAATTTGTTAAGAAACAGAGTTGTAGTCCCAAACAACCAATCTCCAATGACATCGAAGAAGTTAAAAGATGCAGTTCTCCAAGACTTCTTCAGAAACAAGGAACCAACTAATCCCCAAAATCCAACAATGAACCCAAACGCCATTGACATGCCAAATTCTTGCATAAAAGGTAGGTCAAACAGTCCATCATTTTCTTCTCCTGCAACAGTGATGGATGGCTTGAGGTCGTCTTTGGGGCACACCTTGAGAGGTTCCCCGCATAATCCAGAATTCCCATCAAAGGCTGATTCATCGAAGCTTTGTAGTTGAGTACTGGTTGGAATCTTGCCCGACAAATTATTGTTTGACAAATCAAGAACATTGAGAAAAGACAGTTGTGCCAAGCCAATGGGTATCTCACCTGAGAGTTGATTTAGCGATAGATCAAGACATTCTAACATCTTTATTTCACCAATATTCAGATCCATTTTTCCTGTCAGACTATTTTTTGATAGGTTCAACGAAACCAGTCCCTTCAAATTGGAAAACGTTTTGGGAATGCCTCCAACTATATCATTGCTTGAAAGATCAATAAGCTTAAGAAGTCCCAAAGTACTTCTGTACTCTGAGTCTTGGCCTTTCCACTGAACCATCGTGTAGGCAATGTAGTCGTTACCATTGACAGGAATGCGAATTACAGGGCTAGCTGATCTGTACTCATCAACTAATGAAGTAAAATTATTGAAGCACCCGGGAATTTCTCCAGATATATTATTTCCAGAGATATCCAACAATTGAAGCAGAGTTAATTTGCATATTTCTGGAGGAATACCACCATAAAGTTTATTCCGACGTAAGCTAAGATACGTCATATTTGAATAGACATCGAACCATTGTGGGATATTTCCTGTCAATCGATTACCTCCGATATCCATCAGTTGCAGATGTCGACAATTCTTCAAAGCTTGAGGCAACTCTCCAGACAAATTATTGTTTCGCAAGTGCAATGTTCTGAGGCTGGATAAAGAGCCTAAAGCATGGGGAATTCCACCAGAAAGATTGTTGTTGTTCAAATTGAGAACTGCCAACCTGGAGATCTTCTCCCAACAATTGGGAATCATTCCCTCCAATTGGTTATTGGAGAGGTCAAGCAGCACGAGATCGTTATTGGTAAATGTACAAATAAACGATGAAATATTTGGTCCTGAAAACCGATTCTGATTCAACTGAACAACACGAGTATTGGGATGGAGTAATGGTAGAGGACCTGAAAATGTATTAAAACTAACATCTATTTTTTCCATAAGAACGGATGATAAATCAGGAATTGTGCCGATCATCTGATTATTAGAAAGTTTCAAGTATTCCAAATTAGGAGACAAGTACTTCCAAAACCATTTAGGCACTTCATCTGATATACTATTATTGGATATATCAAGCCTATTGAAATTCTCTTGAGTTTGAAGCCATGTTGGAAAATTTGGTCCCATTTCGCAACTTGCTAAATCTATGGATTCCAAATGAAACGGGGGATTCCAATCGGGGCTCAAGTCAAGAGCCAATGAATTGAAAGATAGACCCAATTTCTTTAGGTTGCCAAGGTTGGTAAAGTGGGTCTCAAAGATTGTACCTTGCAAAGAATTATGAGAGAGATCCAAATGCTCAAGTTTGACAAGTTGGCCAAGACTTGCGCGAGAGACTGGCCCTGTAAGGTTAGTCTTTGACAGGTCTAGTGATATCAATTGTTTGCAAAGTAGGTTCCCTAGAACATTCTCAAGCGGGACCTTCAAGCCATTCCCGTGTAGGGATAGATATCGTAAATGGCTTAAATTCCCAAACGATTTTGGAACCCCACCTTTAAGCATGTTTAAAGAAAGATCAAGATCCTGGAGAAAAGTTAATCTCCCAAAGGCATCTGGAATCGAACCATCTAGTTCATTCGTTGACAGATCAAGTGTGTGCAAGTTGGTAAGATTCCCCAACTCACGAGGAATATTTCCTGAAAATCCAGAGCCACTGAGATCTAGGTGTCGTAAGCTTTTCATGGAGCCGATGAATTTTGGAATAGTCGCTCCGGAAGAATTCAAACGTAAGGTTAATTTATTCAAATGATGCAACTCAAGTAAGGCTGGACTGATCTTACCTCCAATCATGTGGATATTGCCATCACTTGGGAGAAGTTGGAGAGCGGTGACGTGACCAGTGGTGTTGCTGCATCGAACGCCACTCCATTTGCAGCAATCTTTTTTGTGGTCGTCGCTTCCCCACGATGAGAGAACATCGTGGTCGTCGATGAGGTCTTGTTTGAACGCTAAAAGAGCTAGTCTCTCCCTTTCTAGGCACCTTGTTGATGTTTCTCCTGAAACAAACTGAGAATCATGTTTCAGGCTTACTAAAACAATAAGAAGCAGCATTAATAAGGGAATAAACTTAGTAGTAATGACTTCTTTATGAAGCGTCATCATTAATATTGTATTGGAATTAATGTAGTATGTATATGTTGTAGAAGAGAGAAGTAAATTGTTTCTAATTATTGATTAGGTTTTAATCCAATTTTATAATCTTGATTGAGAGTGCATGTTAGAATTCAAACTTGTGGTTGTGGTCTTGTGGAGAGTGTTTGAATGAACAATTATTACATCATATCCCATTTATATATTTGAATGTTTCTAAACAAAACTCCCTCCCATATTTCACTATTTAATTTAATTGTACATGTTCTTGTTCATCTCTATTTTATAATATATATATAATTTCATGCATATAAAGAATAATTTGATTGTGATTTTGTTGTATTTTTGAGTGGATTTTTTTCCTCATTTAGTTGCACCATTTGTGGTATTATTTGTTTGTGTGTGTGTATGGTTAGTCGTAATGCGTGTTCAATTTTTTGGACTTTTAGGGTTATGTGATTGAGACAGTATAGTCTGACTTAATGATGGAGATAAAGGGGATATTGGGCTCTTCTAAAGAAATTCAAATTTAATTTAATTATAAATAAAACTCCACACATTTGGTCATAATGTTAATGTGCGCTCTCACAAATGGTCCTGTAACTTTGTCCGAATCTATAAATAGTCATATAACTTTCTACTTTATCAATTTTGATTTTTTTCGCTTGAAAATATTGCCCTAATCTTTTTATATTGGTCACATTAATGATTGTCACTACTATCATTTGAACCGTCTCACAATTAAAAAGAAATACTATAAATTAATTTCATGTTTCGATTACACTTCTCCAAGAATTGTGACTTATAAATCGTGAATTTCGTTAATTTTCATGGCTAATTACGAGCAATTTGTGATGAGTTGTGGATTAAGGCATATACTATTCTCTTCTTCTCGTTGAGTTCGCCATTTCAATATATTTTTCGCGTTATTATATATGCCACACTTGAATTTTTGGCAAATTTTTTTATTTAGGCCAAATTATAAAATTGATTGCACAAATAGGGAGGTTTGAATTTTTTTTACGAAAATAGGGTTGATCGCGCCTGGGAGAGGCGATCAACTGAGTAGGTCGCGCTCCCCAGGCGCGATCCTTGCAAGTGCTCATTTTCTACCCTTGATCGCGCCTGAGAGAGGCGATCTAAAGGGGTAGATCGCGCTCCCCAGACGCGAGCAACACCAAGATTCCGCCACGTCGTGCCTCGCCCTTGCCAGAGGCGATCCTCGACACATTCTGCCACACCCACATGGCCACTCCGCGTGCTGCGCTCCATTACCCACGCCAAGACTCCTATTTTGGCAGTATATGCATTTGAATGTGCATATAACAGCACCCTTTCACCCCATCTTCCTCCACTCCTCGTTTCATTTCTTTCTGCTTCTCATTTCATTTCTGCTGCATTTTTGCTTCTCCTCCTCATTTCATTTCTGCTCTTCTTCCTCCTCATTTCATTTCTGCTCCCCACAAAATGTAAGTATTTTGATATTTTTAAATTTTTTTGCAGTTTTTTATTTTATTCTAATTTTTTTTTTCTCAATTTGCAGTCTCACATATACACAAAAATAAAAGCTAGTTGGTATTTTGCTATCTACCTGAGGAGTACAGACACTACTATCAAAAGGTAAATTCTTAAAAAAATAATTAATAATATTTTTTGAATTATTTTGCATGCATATATTATCTTTTTTTTAAATAACGGTGCAAAGGAAATATGCTACTAGATGAAAAATTCTTAGTATATATATGTAAATTGAAGTTATTGTACACATAGTATTTATTCTTGGTTCTAAAGAAACAAACAATGTTATTAAATATTTTAATGAATTTGGAGTCAAAGTTGTTATATTTGATTGCTTATGGGTATTGACACATGTATATATGTAATTATATAAACACATATTATATAATATTGTATATATTTTCATGTTTATAAGAAGATGGGTGATTTTTTTAATTAAACCTTTTGTTTGGGATAACTAGAATATTTGCAATTTAGTGAGTCGGTCAATAAAATATGTTTACAATGATAAAATAATTTAAGATAATAAAAATAAACGTTAGTAGTTTAATTTTTATAAATCCTTTTTTAATAATTATAAATATAAGAAATATATAAATTAATTATATAATATTTTTAAATACGTATATATGTGCGCAATACTTATTTAATACACATATTCTATATATTTTAATATGTCTACAATTTTTATTAATGAAAATTTATATTATGCCAATTTAAATATTTGTCCATTTAGTGTGAGAATTAAAATTGGATTTATAATATTTTAAAGGATCATGCTATTTATATATGTTTTGACAGTTGGTTGAAGAATAATATTGTTGGTAATTAATGAATAGGGAATTTTCCATACTTAATACTAATATATATGTATTATATATACACGCATCAACATAAAGAATCTTCAAATGAATTTTTGTTGGTTTGTAACCCTTATTTTATGATTGCATAATTATTCTTTTAACATATAAACAATAATTCATTTGAAATTGCAAAATACACCACATATATATAGTTGTTTTAATAATTGGCAAAGTATTATATAAAAATAATTCATGATAAACTTATTACGAAACAATATTAAAATATTAAATAAATTTATTATTATATAATATTATAAATTATGAATTTTTTTTGCATAAATTAAAAAAAATTACAATGTATGTATATAAATTTTTAACATAAAGTTTTAGTATGTAAATTTAAAAAATATATATATATATATATATATATATATATATATATATATATATATATTAACCGTGCATCGCACGGGAGAAGTTCTAGTTGCTTAGTAATAGTAGATATTTCTTTAAGAAACATTAATGTATATCACTAGTTTAAGAAAATATCTAATTAAATAACCATCTTATTTTTATCACACCCGTCTCATAAATTAAACCGTCCCACATGAAAATGCATATTTAAAAAATATCCAACAAAGAATCATAATTCTGTGTTCATATATTTAAACAACCACGAGGGAAAATGCATTGACAAAATAAAAAGTAACACAAATTAATTTTGTTGCAAGAACCCCTCATTTATTCATTCATTCCTTCTTTTCATAGGTATATCTCCAATTCATAAATGGCATTCCCTTGGGTTTAGGATTAAAGACGGATGCACTTTTCTTCATTAAAAGAAATAAACATTGCGTTAATATGTGATTGTCATATATATTTAGGAAATCTTTAATTTGTGATATTTTAAACATGAAAATTAAATATATTTATTATGTTGATTAGTTGATTACCATTAAAAAGTTAGATATATTTTAGTTGATTAGTTAGATATATTTTAGTTGATTATGTTGATTAGTTGATTACCATTATGTTGATTAGTTGATTACCATTAAAAAGTTAAATATATTTATTTACAGGATGGATGCTGCAAAAGAGACACTATTATATGGACCGGCGAGCCGATCTGTACTCACGATGCAAAATGAACATCGCTCGAGACTAGACCGTATTAATCGGGAATCAAGTGAAACTGTGCTCAGTACATACCAAGGAGGCGATGGGGTGTTTTGGACATTTAGGCAAGATGACCCCGATCCTCGAAAGATTGTACTTCACCCCCGTGTAGTGGAGAGATTGAAGACGATGGGTTTTTACGGTCCACTTCGTTGTGGGTCGTTCAGACTTGATCGACATCTCATCACTGCATTAGTGGAGAGATGGCGTCGAGAGACGCACACATTCCATTTTCCCGTCGGAGAGGCCACCATCACACTACAAGACGTTGCCATTTTGTGGGGATTACCCATAGAAGGAGAGCCAATTATATGCAAAGATGAAAAACGTACTTTCGGTGAATGGCAAGCTAGGTGTAATGCGCTTTTGGGCATCAACGTACAACAAGTTGATATCAGGGGCAGGAGTGCGATCATGTTTTCTTCTCTGAAAAATATGTTGAGAAATGATATTGCTATTTACGACGAATCACCACAGGAGGTAGTTGATCAATATGCACGGGGGTGTGCACTTTTACTTCTGGGGACAGTAATGATCCCCGACCACACTCGAAATGCTATCCCATTAGTGTATTTGAACTTTCTGGAGAACGTGAATACATCAGGGGAATACAGCTGGGGAAGTGCTGTATTAGCGACTTTGTATCGGGAACTCTGTATGGCTTGCCACGCTAATGGCAAGATTATCGCTGGAGCATTATGCTTGTTACAGGTAATTCTTGATTAGTTTTAATTACTTTTAAACAAATCATTGATTAGTTGTATGTTGAAACTAATTTACTCATGAATACAACAGATATGGGCATGGTCAAGGATAATACCAATACAACCAAGGAACGTATATCATATGCTCCAAGAAGGACACATCTTGAGTGTAGATGGTCGCAATTTGGGGCTTCCACCGTATGGGGCTAGGTATTTTTCTCTAAACACATTTATCTATAAATCGCATAACATTCGTTTGGCTATGCATACTTATTGTGATACCTACTTAAATTATAGGTGGATACATTATCACAGTCACACTGAAAGTGCGGGCAACTCGATTCGTGTATATCGCGACATATTTGATCGTTTGTCTGATGGCCAAGTAAGTTATTATTATAATGATCCGCACAAATATATAAGTGTGTTTGAGGAAAATTAATTTTTTTTGTCTACACACAGTTAATCTGGGAACCCTATGATGAGCAAGCTGAGGAGATCTCGAGTCTTGGACCTCGTTGTTTGACCCAAAATTGGAGGTCACAATGTCCGCTGATCAATATTTGGATAGTGGAGCTTCATTATCCAAATAGGGTGTTAAGACAATTTGGAATGGTCCAAAACATTCCGAGTGATGTTGAAAGTAGAGACCAGAACTTGCATAATCATACCCGCCAGGGAAGATCCGGCTGCGATTGGACCATTAAACATAAAAAATGGATTACTTATTGGAGGAACAGACGACCATTCATGCCTTGCACTCCTATCAACAATGGTAATCCGGTCTCCAATGACTATATGCAGTGGTACTATGGAATTACACGACGATTGATTTCACCAGTGGAGTATACTGCAGTGGCCCGAGGTTTCCAACCAGCAAAAACATCTACTCGAGATCTTTTGGTAATATATATATCACAAATTTAATTTTATAATGTTTGAAAATTGAAACATGAATAACACTAATTTTTTTTGGGTTACAGGTAGGCTGGTTTCGGAAGCTCAAAATTAGTAAAAGACAGTGCAATCCTGATGATAGAGCATCAGTAGATAGTCATTTGGAGCTCACTGAGAATTACATCACTGAAGTGGAGCCTTTCATAGAAAACCTTGCTTATCTACAAGATGTGGCCTCAGATGAAAACGTAGAAGTTGAGGAAAGATCTACAAGACAAAGAAGAAGGAGATCCGTAGGACGTGAAGATGCGGGTCCTTCAACGTCTAGGAGTCGGAGAAGACATTCCTCAGCAATGCCATCAGAGTCCCCTTTTCCCCGACAAGGTATTCAACATGGGATACCTCAGTCTGCTCCACGCACGCAGTATGGTGCTGGAAATGGTATGCAATTTACAAAATTACACTTGAGTGGATTTACATTTATTTAGTTATTATAATTTTTTTATAACATGTGACAGATGCTTCCACGTCTGAATTTTTGGGTAACACACAACCAACTACATATGGTATGTAATTCAATATTAAGAAATTATATTTATTATTTTATTTATTATATATGCATATCACTGTTAATTTGATAGCAGCCTGGCAATCAAATGAGGGGGCGTCTCAGCCTACGCCTCACACACATTATGGGTTACCCTCATTTGGACATGGAGCTTACACACAACCTGCTGGAGATGGTATGCAAGTTACTAAATCCTGAAATTACACAAATAAATAATATTTTTTAAGAGATAATGTTTATTTATTTATAATATATTATTGTTAACTTGATAGTTGGTTGGGGTAGCTATGAGGGGGTACCTCAGTCTGCTTCTGCATCGACGTTTCAACAGGAGGTGCCTCAGCCGAGTTTTCACACACCTTATAATGAACAAGGTATTTAATATCAACTTATATAAGTAAATGTATATATTGTAAAATATATTATTGATCTAAATTCATTAAATGTGTGACAGATTTTCTTACATCATGGGGTGGTTCATTTACTGAGATGTTAAACACGGGTATTGATTTGAATACCTATTATCAACCTCAGTTCTCACAAGAACAACCAAATTACACTTCAACGCCTATACCATTTGCGGGCACAAGTGAGAACCTTGGACCAAGCCAAGATGAACAACAACCTCGTCGTGGTCATCGTGATAGACGTCCGACACGATGTGGCACGGGTGGTCATTTACGTCGTCACTAATTGTATGATATTTTGTATATATATTTATTTTTAATTGATAATTTTTTTATGTATGCAATTTTAAATACCGCTACTTGTGACATTTTTTTAAGTAGTACTACCTCCGTCCCAATTACACAAATAATTTAAGTAACACAAAGAAAATGGGACAAGAAAGAAGAAGAAAGCATCATAAAGCATTATATGCATATTAGCCAACAAAGAAGGACAAAATAGACTCACTAATTAGGAAGCAAGTTACTTTTAAACAACGAATGTACATCTCATTAGATACAACAAGTTGATTCACCAAAGGGGTTCAGAACATCAATGCGAAGGTCCAGCTCTATCTTGGGCTTGGTACTGTTGTCTAGCGCGGGTTTGGGCCCAATCCATCTCATTGTGAATCCTGGACGTCACATCTCGACCACGATGCCTTATCCTGCGATCTGGATTATGCCTCAGTTGGAAATTGGGTTCATCCCACTCCTCAGGATCCGGCAATGGCTCAAAAAACCTAGATGTGTAAGTCGAAGTATACACATTTGTACTGTAACAGTCGGGCACATACACACTTGGATCAATCCTGAACTGTCTACACACCTCCAATGCATGTGAGCATGGGATACCATCCAACTTCCATAGCCCGCAATCGCACTAGCGTCTCGATAATGCAACTCTGTATGTGCGACATTGTACTGAGCCCTTAATACGAGTAGAAACTCTGGCTGATCCCACCTCCTGATTAAAAAGGTCTACTTGATGTTTCATCCCCTCTCGCTGCCCTGAATCAAACCTGTCATGAACATATTTAGGCCACATCCGATTTCTCAACACTAAAATCCCTGCTTCTTTAGCACGTTCCATAAATGCATTTTTGGATCGTGTGAAAGTTGCACTGACGATGGCAGTGATTGGGAGGCGTCGTGCACCCTTAAGAACACCGTTGATGCATTCTGAGATATTAGTTGTCATAACACCGAAACGGTGACCTCCATCATGGCAAAATGTCCACTTGGTAGGATCGATGTTTCGTAGATACTCATGACCTTCTTCGCTTAAAACTCGTATTTCGTTCATCCTTATCTCAAAATGTCTTACAGACAATGCTCTTCCCGCAACATAACACAAGTCCTTCAGCTTTTGACTTTTGAACTGAGTATTGAAATTTGAAGCAACATGTCTTAAACAATAACGGTGCACTCCTCTTGGTGGTGAAAATGCTGGGACTTCGTCCACTGCCTTCAGTATACCCTTATGTCTATCGGAAATAAGGCATACCCCCTCCATATCACCGACAACATGTGTGAACTTTCATCGTCAACAATGGCATATGCTACTGAAATGATCTTCTGATTGGCATCAAGGGTGTTAGCAATCAACAATTTGTGTTTATACTTAGTGTAAAGGTGAGTACCATCTACACAAAGTATTTTGCGACAATGCATGAATGCTTCAATGCATGGCTTGAATGCCCAGAAGACATAGCCCAACGTGTGCACATTCCACTCAATCGTTGCCTTGTGCTTCCACTCCACAATGGTCCCGGGATTGTATTTCTCCAAGGCCCTCATATACTTGGGCAAATATTGACATGAACTCTCCCAAGTTCCGAACACATTCTCTCTAGCACGTTTCAATGCTTGCTATGCCTTTTGATATGAAATAGTGTAATTATATTTCTTATCTGCATGCTCCACGACACATTTAACGTCGTATGCTGGTTCAACTTGTATGAGACTCTCCAAGTCAGCTGCAAGCAAGTTTTTACATAGATTTGAATGACTGCGTGAGTCAATATCCATCAGACAGGTATGTGGCGGTCCCAACCTGGTGATTTCCCAATGACCAGATCTTTTACGGTATGAGGCGCACAAATGCCACTCACAGTGTTGCAATATCGAGCAATTGTCATTTTCACTTGCATAGTTCTGCTTGCACACCAACTTCATTGACTTCGAGTTGCTCTCTTCGACTCTGTACTCACGTCTTGCATGTTGGACCGAGTAATTCTTCACGACATTGATCGCAGTCTCTTTGTCTTTGAAGATCATTCCTAACCTCAAAACTCCATCATCCGCATCGTAGCCCAGATCACCACTTGGAACGCCTACTGAATCAACATGTACATCATCACATGACCTATCAAAAAATGGCACTCCAACCAAATTTGGATGAGGTCTCACTCTTGGCATTAGAGAATTTGGTACAGCAATACTTAGCATCCAAGGATTGTTAGTGGTATCATCCTCATCAGACGGCCCCTCGTCTGTTGATAGGCGAACATCATCTAGATATGGAGCGAACAATTATTGAAGTCTAAAACAAAGAAAATCACGATTTGGGCGCATTAACCAATCTGGGAGGTGTATGAAGTGACGAACAACTCTCCCGACGAACAACTAATGGGCGAACAGGTATTAAGGCCCGGGACCAAGAATGAGCCAACTGTGAAGTCATCCATGACGAACAACTTGGCCAAAATATGATACAACAAATAGCCAAGGAGGTGTGTAGAAGTGAACAAAGGACAAAGATCCCAAAGCCAAGCCGAACAAAGCCATAAGACGAGCAACTTCCAAAGTACAACCTCAAGAGGCGAACAACTTTCAGTTGGAGAAACAACAAGATCAATTAAGCCGACCTAGGCGAACAACAATGAGTCCGAGATAAGACCAAAGAAGACTTTGTAACTAAGGTTCAGCTTAGATAAGATCAAAGGGACACATGTCAAGCATGCAGGCTAGGGAGACCAAGAGTCTTAGACACCTCATGCTTGCTAGTCTCTATAAATAGTTGTTCTCCAGCTTATTCATGTAATTTTCGAATTTCAGACTAAAAATACACACAAATACACCCAAACTTACACATATACGAAATAATTTAAATTTCGATCTTCATTTTACCCGAATTCGTTAACCCAAGACTCGTTTTACCATTTACGGTGGTAATCAATCACACGTTATTGATTGGTGACGTAAAAACGGATTAAAACAGCCACTAATCCTCCCGATTAGATTCGTTCACCAACATCGTCTTCATAACCATTATCGCTTGGTTCAGAATTACAAGTAAAGTCTGGATATAGATCACCTTCTATATCAGCTATGGAGGTGCCGACAGGGGCCATTATCTTAGTGATACCAAAAGGTCCAACATTAGGATCTGAACCACTGGCATGACTAGACCCTAAACGTTGGTAGGGTTCATCTTCCCAAGCACCCCACTCATTATGGTTCACTTGCAAGACCTCGTATGCAATGTTTGAAGGTCTATCCATATTGGCTCCCCCACGACCTGACCCTTCAGAAGGATAGTATTGGTTCTCCCACTGACCATGGGATGCTGGGTACTGCACCTTCATTTCAACCTCCACTAATAGCTCAACTGAATTGAGCCCCGCTTGTGGATGGAAGAAATAGAGAAGGTCGTTGTTGTTCCTAATGGGACAACTAGAGGAGGCATTCTCATTATTTATTATGCAAGACACATTCAAAGAATACACTCTCAAATCTAATCTCGTGATCTCAGACAACACACGTAATAGACCATAGAAATCAAGCATACGATCAACTCTTCTTGTTCCAATAACAGCTCCACAAGAGCGCACAAGGATTCCAATATCGCGAGAGATTGACATATCTTCAAAAACACAACACACTTATAATTAATATACAAATCTATATTAAATTTGATACTTAAAATGCATCAAATAATTATATAATATATTGACGTATATAACAATTTTTTAAGTCCGTTTTGTGTAAACTAGTTTCACGGTTAAATTGGTTTACAATTAATATCTTATAATAAAATAACTAATATCTTTTAATGATACAATTAATATTCTTCGACTAATTTTTTTAATGAAACAATTAATATTATTCAAAATTACTATATTATAGTGTAAATAATTAATACCCTTTAAATAAGTTTTACAATGAAATTAAGACACTACTATTAAAAATAGTTTATTGTAATATAATATATTTATTTATGCTACCTAAAATTAATATATTTGATTTGAGTTAAATGCTACCTAAAATTAATCGTTTAAAGAAAATATTACCATGACCATGATTGATATGAATGTTTAGACTGAGCTTCTTATAACCAATGGTGGTGATAGTTTTTTTTAAAATCAATTTTCTAAATTACAAACTAGATTTAATATTAAATTTCAAAATTTTCCTTATTTATTTTCGGTCAAAAGCCGATCATGCAACATATATTCAAGTCTCCATTATGATAAAAAGAAATACTCCCTCCTATCCAAAACTTTTGCTACTTTTGACCTCAAATCTTATTTCAAAATATTTGTTATGTTTATATAATTTTTCTCAACTTTTATTTATTTATTTACACCCTCTAAAATAAAGTCTTATAATTATAATGTAAGTTTGACCCACTAAATTAGCACATCCTTATATGAAAAAAAAGAGTGAATTTGTACAAATAATTAATTTATATCCATATTTAATTGGGTTAATTGGAAAAAAACTCACGAACTTAATAATATTTATCAATTACAACATAAACTCAATATCAAGATTTAAAACCTTTAGAACCAAGAACAAATACTATGTGTACAATAATTACAATTTACATATATATACTGAGAATTTTTCATCTAGTAGCATATTTCATGTGTACCGTTATTTAAAAAAAAAGAAAGATAATATATGCATGCAAATAAATTCGAAAAATATTATTAATTATTTTTTGAAGAATTTACCTTTTGATAGTAGTGTCTGTACTCCTCAGGTAGATAGAAAAATACCAACTAGCTTTTATTTTTGTGTATATGTGAGACTGCAAATTGAGAAAAAAAAATTAGAATAAAATAAAAAACTGCAAAAAAATTTAAAAATATCAAAATACTTACATTTTTGTGGGGATTGGTTTGTATTTTGGAAGCAGCCCTTGTGTTTTCGGATGAAAGGAGGAATACTAAAATTATGAAATGAGGAATACTAAAATTTTCGGATGAAAAAAAGGAGGAAGAAAAACAGAAGTGAGAAGTAGAGGAGGAGCATATAGTAGAGGAAGAAGAACAGAAGTGAGAAGGAAGAATACTGATGGCAAGAGTTATATGCACATTTCAAAGAAGAAAACGCCAAAATTGCAAGGCTGGCGTGGGCAGTGGGCTGCAGAGGGGCGTGGACTGGGAATCTTGCCATGTGAAGGTGTCAGTAGTTGTCGAGACTCGCCTCCCGTAAGGGCGATCTACTACGTGACACCCCTTGGTGTTGATCGCGTCTGGGGAGCGCGATTCTCTCTTTTGATCGCCTCTGCCAGACGCGATCAAGGGGTTGAAATGCTGGCTATGTGTAGATCGCGCCTGGTGAGCGCGATCCTCTCTTTTGATCGCCACTCCCAGGCGCGATCAACCCTATTTTCGTAAAAAAATTTCAAACCTCCCTATTTTTTCAATCAATTTTATGAATTGGCCTAAATAAAAAAATTTGCCTGAATTTTTAGTAACTTTTCCAATTAAAATTAATACCTAAAGAATCAAAATTGATAAAGCAAAAAGTTATAGGACTATTAATGAATTCTGAGCAAAGTTACATCACCGTTTATGAAATTTTCTCCTCTCTCCACTTTGACTTTCTTATGCTTCGATAATGCTCCACCGGACTATTTGCTCCTCCACCAACCAAACACCCAATATATATTGTTTCTTTAGTTTTGTTTGGATGGGTCTTACATAGAAATAGTTTAAGATAAAATAATGAAACTATTTTAAAATATTAAATATTTAATTAAGAGGATTAATCTTTTTTCCAGAAATGTTAAAAGTTGTGGTAAAGAAAATTAATAACAATTACAATTTAGTACATTTGATCCCGATTTTTGGTACTCTTAATCTAATATTTAGTACATTAAAACAGTTTAATAATAAATTTATCATAAATTATTTTCATATAAAATTATGTCATTTTGTTTTCTAGATTTCTTTCTATTTTATAATGCTTATTTTATTTTTAATATTTATTTTATCTGTTATCAGTTATTATCGTTGATCATATTAATATTATTAGAATTAAGACGCAGATGTTGAAAATTTAACTGTTGATTAAATGATTTGTATATAGGTAGTTTAATCTAATGCTAGCTTGTAATTTTAATATAATTAATTTGTTTTATTTTTTTCATACAAAGTGTAATTGTGAGTTTTTTTTTTTTTTTTAATTTATGTTATCATGCTAATATGTAAATTAAATTATTTTCGAAATGACAAAAACTTCTATGAGACTGTGTCATAGTAAGAGATAACACAAATTAATATTTACCACTGCAAAATATTAATGCGCTAATGCCTTAGTTATACTCAATCTCCTTATTTTATGTTACGATCTCATACAAAACCTATTTTTTTATATTATCTTTACATTATGTAATATATTGACTTTATCTAAATGGTTACTATTTATAATTTTAGGGATTCTGAGTCACAACGTCGCAAGTCTTGGTAGCGGTATCCATGGATGGGGGTCTGAATCAGTGACTGACTATTAAAGTATTATCTAATTGGATGTCATTACGATTGAAAAAGAAAACTGATGACTCATCCACCTTCTTTAAAATAAAAAATACAAAACAAAAGAAAACTGATACTTCAAAAGTCAAAACCCGGCCGCAAGTCAAAATAAGGCCACAAAATGAGAGAAAACGACAGAAATGGGCCTAAAAAAAAGAAGAGCAAGCAAAGCCCAAAAAAAAAAAAAAAAACAAAGGAAGAAGGGCAAATGGGCTCGGAGGTGGCCAAGAAAATCAAAACTAAGACTGATCCTTAAATCAAGCCCAAATCTCCCAATTATTTTTTGACGAGACGCAATAAAAGTACTACTGCTTCCGTTCTTAAAAATTGATCCTATTTCTTTCACATGGTTTAATGCATGTCGGAGAGTATTACAAGATTTTTGAGGTTCGTTTTGAAATAAAATGACCGTTAATGGAAAATTTGTTTTACATACTTTCTGTAAACAATCATTTTATTAAAAAATAGACCTCAGAAAAATCCATAATACCCTCCAATATATCGCATTAAACAACGTTCAAAATAGTAGGACCAATTTCAAGAACGGAGGGAATATAAAACATGGCCAAATGCACAACATATTTGGTAAATACACGACCAAGATGAAGACCCCAAAGACATCCTTTTTTTTTTTTTTTTTAATCCTATACATTTTAGTTAGTCTTAAAATATACTCCCTCCGTCCCAGAACACATTGCGGGGTTGACTTTTTATTTTCATAATATATGTGAGTTTATGTAAAATAATAAAATAATTTTTTTATAAGAGTGTATTGTTCACTATAAGTGCATAAAACAAAAAAAATACATTTTACTATGTAATTATATAATGAAATGAAGTGTAATTTAGATACCTTGGTACGAGATGAATAGTAATCTCCCCAATGTGTTCCGAGACGGAGGGAGTATATTTTATAAGACAATGTTTAAAGCGAAAATTATTCATACCTGAACCATTGAAGAGTGTTACTTTTTCTGTCCATCTCCAATATATTCATTTGTCTTATTTGTTCGTCCCCTAAAAATATTAACATTCTTTTTATGGACACAATCGCTTTATTATCACCCTTCAACCATCACTTAGTTACTTATATGCCATTAACTTTACATTCATACACAATTATTTTATTTATAAGTAGACCTACAATATCCTGCGATATCCTTACTTTATCTATTTTTTTCTTAAAACAAGTGTCAGTTTCACGTGAGCTTACATTTCATGGATGGAGGGAGTAATTATTTTCACGGAAAAATATTAGTAGTTCTCCTTGAAGAATATGTATTGTTCGTATGAACCAATTTCATCTTATACATACAAACTTTATAATACTCTTGCCTCCCCTCTCCCAGCCACCCCTACCCCAGTATGAATCTGGATCCACCAGATCTTGTATGAGAACGTTTTATGCCATGAGACAATGAGAATGAGTGTAACTAGGACATTGACTCATTAACATTTTGGTAAGGGTAGGTGTTAATTTGTGTGAGACGGTCTCATACAAGTTTTTGCCTTTAATTGGAGTTTTCTAAAATGTGCCACCACCTCTATACCTTCTTTTAAATCAGCTGTCAACCTGCACTTCTTGGAAACTTTATCTTACATTCGCCCTCCACATTTGTGTACAACTCTTGGACATGCCTTTGAAGTCTATTACTGATTGCAATTTTATATCATCAGAGGTGTGAGCATTATTTACGGCATATAAATTGTACAGAGTTGTGAAATTGTGGAGAATTATCTACAACATATAAATGAATTCTCGAACTTATATATAATTAAGGTGAAATTCTAATTTATTTTCCGACATGTCTAAAGAAACAAGATGCAATTGATCTTTTTGCACTCTTCGATTGTATTTATATTATGTGTCCTTCATTTACCATGAATTGACAATGTAATACCTGAGGTTAATATTGAAAAATAATGAAACTTTTCCAGACAAGCTAACAGTGGTGTGTTATGAACAAAACCTGAAATTAATAGAAATATTTAAACTTTTCCAGACAAACTGACAACAGTGATTTGTATTTGGAAACTATAACAATGTAAATAAGTGATTCTAAAAGTTTTATTCAATCACTTGACGTCCCACGAACTCTCCACGTCTTCAGAAAAATGTGAATTGTGCATTTAATAATTAAATATATTCAAGCAATTTTGTAAGTCAGTTATTCTTTAAAAAGATAATGTTCCAGAAGTTAAAATCAGACATGCAATAATCTCGTGGTTATAAGACGGTCAATCACATGATGTGGGAGCTTGAATATATTTAACCTAATCAAAAGTATAAAAGATTAAGCATTAGAATTCCAATTATCTAGCATTTGATTATATTAAATATGCAAAAAGGGAGTATTTGTTTAATTAATATCCATATAACCTTACAAACAATTGAACAATACGAAGATTAAAACATAAAAGTAGTTGTTACCTTCAATTCAGCTCCCTCTTGAATTTGCTAAGAAACAAAATTGTAGTCACAAACAACCAATCTCCACCGACATTCAAAAAGTTAAAGAATGTTCAGAAACAAAGAATCCAACAATGAACCCAAACGTCATTGATATGCCAACTTCTTGCAAAACAGATAGGCCAAACAATCCATCATTTTCTTCCTCCATGATCTTGTCTAGATGACTTGAGGTCGTCTTCTGGGCACAACTTGAGAGGTTTCCCACATAGTTCAAGATTCCCACCAAAAGTTGATTCATTAAAGCTCTGTAATTGAGTACTCGATGGACATAGTCGGTCCTGATAAGTTTTAGGCCCGGGGCGAAACAGAAAAGTAGGCCCCTTTAAAACAAAAGTAAAGAAACTGCAAATAGTAAATTATTATATTGTATATACACCAAAATAAAAATAAAAATGAACAATAGTATAAAATAAGCTGTGAAATAAATTTAACAATAACACAATATTGATAGTTTTTAAATTAGTATTTTCTAATAATCTATACTAATTTACAATGGTAATAATTTTAAAAATACTAGTAATTACAAAATATGTGTTGTACATTTTTATTTTTATATTTCATATGTAATAATTAAGCATAGATATTATAATAGGATAAAAACTAATGATATGTGCACAATTTGTGTACGAATCATATATGCACATACCATGCAAATTTTATGCACGAATCGTACATGCACATACCATGCAAATTTCGTGCGGTCCGTATATGCACATTTTAGCATGATCCAAGTGTGTGCATTTCATAATTCGTACATACAAATAAATTAATAGAGTTTCACAAGATATTTTAATAAATAAAAGGTATAAATTATATTAACCATTTATTGGATTTAAGCTGTTTATTAAAACAAAACTTTATTTTGTTGATTGAATGTTACATGTAATAAAAATTAAAATAAATAAGATTTTAGAGCACTAAAAGTGTGTTGCCCATTCTTTTTTATATTTCATATGTAAAAATTAAACATAGGATTGAGTTGGTCCTGATAAATTTTAGGCTCGAAGCGAAATAAAAAAGTAGGCCCCTTTAAAACAACAGTAAAAAACTACAAATAGTTAATCATTATATTGTATATACACATAAAAATATGAACAAAAGTATAAAATAAACCATGAAATAAATTTAACAAACAACAATATTGATAGTTTTTCAATTTGTATTTTTCATTAATCTAGAATAATTTATAATAGTAATAATTTTTAGAAATACTAGTAATAATAAAATTTGTGTTGCACATTTTTGTTTTTATATTTCACATGTAATAATTATACATATATATTATAATAGGATAAAAAAAAATGACATGTGCACACTTTGTGCACAAATCATACATGCACATATCATGCAAATTTCGTATACGATCTGTATATGCACATAACATGATTCAAATGTGTGCATTTCACAGTTCCTATATACAAATAAATTAATTGAGTTTCTCAAGATATTTTAATAAATCAAAGATATCCAATTCATTCAAACGTTGCAACTCAGTTAAGGATGAACTAATCTTACCTCCTAAAAGAAACTCTTGAAGTAGGATAGCAGTGACATGACTAATAGTGTTGCTGCATCGAACACCACTCCATTTGCAACATTCTTTTTTGTGTTCTTCACTTCCCCACGAAGACAGAAGGCCACTATAGTCTACAAGGCCTTGCTTGAAGCTGAGAAGAGCTTGCCTCTCCCTCTCTAGGCACCTTGTTAATGTTTCTCCTGAAACAAATTCAAATTCATATTCCATGCCTACTAAAACAGTAAAAAAAACATTAAGCGAAGAAACTGAGCAACCTTTAATAATTTTCTATCAAGTGTATATGTATGTTGCAAAAGAGAGAGAGAGAGGTAATCTGGTTTTCAAAGGTTAAGCTCTAACCTTTTTTTATATAGACTTAATTGAATTGAGACTTGAGCAGTGTCGGTCCTGATAAGTTTTAGGCTCGGGGCGAAAAAAAAAAGTAGGCCCCTATAAAACAACAGTAAAAAACTGTAAATTGTAAATCATTATATTGCATACCCAAATAAAAATATGAACAGTAGTATAAAATAATCCGTGAAATAAATTTACAAATAATACAACAATTAAGTTTTTAAATTTGTATTTTCCAACAATCTAAAATAATTTATAATGGTAATAATTTTAGAAATATTAGTAACAATTAAATTTGTGTTATTATTATATTTCAATAGTAGTAATTATGTGTAGATATTATAATACAATAAAAACAAAATGAAAAGTGCACACTTTGTGCACGAATCGTACATGCACATATCATGCAAATTTCGTGTACGATCTATGTATGCACATTTTATCATGATCCAAATATGTGTATTTTGCAATTTGTACATACAAATTATATGTTTATTGTAATAAATTAATAGAGTTTTATAAGATATTTTAATATATAAAATATATGAATTATATTAACTAGTTATTAGATTTAAACTCTTATTAAAACAAAACTTCATTTGAATAAATATGCTAGGAAGAATTAATTTAATAGTGGACAAAAATCAGATCTAAACATAATTAATTTGAATAAATCTGCTAGGAAGAACACCAGTATTGTTGGGCTAGGAGAAATACAGACTGGCGGCGGCACGGGGTGGGCGGCAGGGAACACTCAGGAGAGCGAAGCCATAGACATGAGAAAAAGAAGTTGAGGTTGCGGCAGAATTTGTGAATGAGAGTAGAATTAGGAATTTAGGGTATTATTATCTTTTCATGTTAATTTTTTTTTTTTAAAGAGGCTGTGTATGTATGTGGCCCAATTAATTTTGTTTAACAGGTATTGACCCAATTAATTGTTATATCAATACATTTATTTTATTTTCTATAGTAAGTTAGGAATTATTAAATATTAAATTAAATAAAAATAAACCAAAATTGTTTTAACCGTTGAACGCCGGTCCAACCGGTTGGACCAGTTGAACCCGGACCGGTGTCCAGTTCGGTTTGATCACCGATCTGCTATTATATGATAAACTAGGTTTTGGTCATACAAGTATTCCCAAGTTTAAAACCATTTCAAATTCTATGCAATATTTGAATTCTTTAGTTCTATCCTGTTATTGACGATCAAGATAATCAAAAGAGTGTTTCCTTTGTTCTATCCCATGACTTGTTAAGTCTCTTGAAGATGCAATATATATATATTATATATGTTAAAAATATTGTTTTGCTAAGACTTTTACAGAATTTCCACATATCATTATTCATGTATTGAAGAAAAGTTTAGATTATGATGTCTTTGGAGATTTTGTAATTGAAAAAATTTCACACTGATTTCATATATAAAGAATGTAATTGTAAAATTTCAGATGAGACGATGGTAGAAAATAATATGGGACTTCAAGGACACAATACGAGCAGGATTTTACATTCACACCATATTTAGTTTGTATATGTATAAAGGTGGTGGTATAAATTAATATTTGCGAAGTACTCCCTCCGTCCACGAATAAGTTTCCCACTTCTTTTTGTTGAATGGTTTAAGAAAGTGTATTTGTTTATTAATATATGGTGGGCCACATGTTGACTTTTGGGATAAAGTAATAAATAGTGTTGAAAAGTAAAGTGAATGAGTGACATTTTTGGTAATATTGTGTGAGTTTGAAGGTTAAAGTTTATATATAATAGAGTGTTGTTATTTCCATTTATGGAATGAGAAACTTACTCGTGGACGGCCCGAAAAGGAAAGTGGAAAGTTTACTCATGGACGGAGCGAGTAAATTTTATTTAGCTGCTGTTATTATCTAATTGGGATGTCATTTTAATTGAAAAAGGAAACTAATCCACCAAAACCCGACAAAAGTAGAAATTAGGCAGAAAATGAAAGAAATGGGCCTAAGAAAGATAAAAAAAAAACCAAACAAGAACTAAAGAAGAAAGGCAAAAGGCAAGTTATTTGCACTAACCTCTTGGTAAAGACACTATCCAGATGAAAATACTACCTGTTGTTCGGAAAAAAATTCTAAATTGTTTCAGTTTTTCGAACATTTTTATCGAACATAATGGAATGAATAATATTTTGGAACAAAATCAATTTTTATGTTCATTTTCGACTTTTTTTTTTGAATTTTCTTTTTTCCGGAAATTATCTGCACTAGCCTCTATGTTAAAGACACTAACCGGATGAATACACTATTTTTTGTTCGGAAATTTTTTTCGATTTTTTTGCATATTTTCGAACATTTTTTTCGAAAATAATAAAATTCACAGTATTTCGAATTTTTTTTTCGAATTTTATGTTCATTTTCGGATTTTTTTTCCAAAAATGTTACAAATTTTCGGAAAAAAAAGTAGTGTATTTATCCAGGTAGTGTATTTAACACAGAGGCTAGTGCAAATAACCTTGGTCGTGCAAATAACCGTGGCCTAAGCAAAATGGCTCAGATAAGGCCCAAACAATCAAAACTAAGGCCGAGCTTTGAATCAAGCCCAAATCTCTAACCTATTGTTTCATTCTTGACACGGATTAAAAAAGAAAAAGAAAAAGGAAGTCATTTAATATAAGTGTAGATTTTATATAAATATAGTTTATGATAAATTTATTATGAAAATATTTTTTACATTATTAAATATTTAATTAAAATTATTGAAAATCTCATAAAAAGTATCAAAAGTTGGGCCAAAATATCAATAGCAATTACCCCTCCATTAGTTTTCACATTGATTTGGACATGAAATTTAAGTGAAATTATTATTTTATATTATTAAAGTGATAAAGTAAAAACTTTATGTCAAATCAACTTTAATTGTGTAGTTGTGAGTTATTTGTATAAAAATAATAATTGCATAATAGGTAAATAAGTGAAATTTTAACAATACGATAAGAAAACTTTTCTTTTTTGGATGTAAATGTAATGTGGTATAGACAAAAAATGAAAGTGAAAACTGATTTGGGACGGAGGGAGTATAATATAATACCACCGGAAATGATCACATGTCTACTGGTGGACACAAACTTATGTACTCATCGCGAATGTGATAATGACGTATAAGTTGAGGGTTCACTATTATTTTAATTGATTGATTATATATGTCTGCTTAAGTGTCATTTATTATATTTGTGGTGAACATATAAATTTGTGTCTACCAATATACATGTGACCATTTCGATATTATCACTGACCCCGTTTTGATAATTGAGCCCCTGGAATTTAGCTAAATACTGTTATATATCTGCTACTTTTTGTTTATAAACAATGGTCCATTGGTTTAAAACTGCGAGATTAGATCCTTTCTTTTTCTAAAGTCCAGATCCAGCTGCTTGCCCATTTTTTTTTTTTTAAATTCCTTTTCTTAAACTTTGTTTCAAATCACTTTTTTATACAGTTCCATTTTTCTCTTTTAAAAAAATTTGTTCTTTACAATTTGTCTTTAAAACATTATTGTTACATTGTTAAGACACAAAAAATATTTATATACGTAATTTAATTATTATTACAATTTCTATCGTGCACATTATTATTTGAAATTACAGTTCTTAAATATTTAATGAGAGATTTCTAGTTCATTTAATGGTTATTGAGTTTTCATTTTAAATTTTCATATTTAATAAAATTTGGTGTTTGATGCTAAATTTTAGAATATTGATATTAATTAGTTAAGTCATTTTATATATTTTAAAAATGGGTTAAATTAAAACATCTTTCATCAAAATTTAGCCATGTAGATTAAAAAAGTCTAAGAAAATAAGGAAAAAGGTCAAACGAATTTTGGGTATTCATAGTTTTGTGAAAATATAGTATGATCAATTTATTCCTTGTAAAATACCTACAATTTTATTTATGATCAATTTATTCGTAATATTATATCTTATACATTTCTAATTCATGTTGAGAAAGGCCATGAGAGGATTATACACAACTTGGTTTGCATTCACCCCCAAAATAAAGTCAATGTGAGCATAATTATCCACGTATAGCAAGCTAAGCTTATCGGGATCATGGTCCGATAGAACATCGATCAAAGTTTGGACGTCCTTAACATCGGATAGAAAATCTTTGCTACCATAAGCAAGTAGAAGAGGAAGATTGTTCGGAATGTTTTTCAAATGGAAGATTGGAGGAATTGGCTGTCCGTAGTTTTTGTTGTTATCGCGTTTGTTGCCATAGTCGTACGTTGCTATCGTTCCTCGTCTGACACCTAATTCAACAACGATACTTCAACATAAGTGTGTATACAAAAAAAAATAAAAAATTGAAGCAACAAGTTAAATTTGTTTACTCACTTTAAACTTATGCCAAACTCGTATGCTTTGTTAGCTAGAATTGATAAATAATTATTCTTTGTTTATGATACAATTAGTCCAATCCCTTCCATGTGTTAATTATTCCTATGATCACTTATCCCGAGTAGGTCTTACTTGAACCAAACACATGATATATGAGATTAAAGTATCAATTTTTCTATTTGTCCGGTAACTTTACCATTTTTTGGTTTTCATTTATATAGTTGTGGAACATAAATGAGAATTTAAAGGCCATAGGACCAAAAAGTCAAAAGGGCAAAAGTTTTAGGACGAAAGTCAAAATTTAAAAGTTAAGAGGACCAACACCACAAAGTGATAAAATATTATAGGTTGAAAAAAAAAAAGAAAATTCTCTAAGAATTACTCTGGGATAAATGGACCAGATTTTTCGTGGCGGTTGGTTGCGTCAGTTGTTGATATGCATTTGTAGTTGTAGAATTCAAGCAACAATTGGGGCCTGTAACATTGTTAGGATTTTTAAAAGAGTCGAATAAGAATATAAAGCTAAGTATATATATTCATATGGTTACCTGAAAATATATCCACGACCAACAAGTGAATACAATCAATTATGGTGCAGATAGTATCCAAAATTGTGTGACCAGCCACTCTGTCATATCAAAAAATAATTTTAGTTGATTAAAAATTATTAGATTGTGATTGAAAATTGAAGGAAGGTTTGTTACCCTCTGAGATCAAATTCCACGATTCCCAGCAAGTACAATTTCTGTGATCAAAAGAAACAGTTAGTAAAACGCGTAGTTTCTAAACGAGGCGAAGAAGAGATGATTACTTCAACTGCGAATGCATTAACAGCAGCCCTGACTAGAGGAGAAGGAACCTGGCCCAAGTAAGCTATGGGGCTAAGAAGTGCTGCTGATCTTGTCATTTTTAAGCCCTTATTTCTTGAAAATGCAGCCAAAGGCATCAGAGTCCCCTGTTTAATTCAAGTTTAATCTTTATGACAATAAAATATTGATGCAAATGTCTTGGAAAATTACCAAGGAATGTCCAACATAGTGCACTTTCTGCCTTGTTTGGTTGAAAACATACTCGACTGTGGCTGGAAGATCAAACTCTGCCAATTCGTCCCACGTCCAATTCCAGTATTCCTGTTTCCAAATGCAAAAGCATTTGTAATTAGACAATAAATTTAAATAATGTGATAAATAACTAACAAAAGAAATTAGGGAATACCTTTTCTAAGGACAATAACTTAAAGGGGTGGCAAAAAGAAAACAGTAATTTTTCGGGATAGCAATTTAAGGATAATAACTATTAAAACTTGTAAGTTGAGACCAAATCAGCTCGAATCAACCCAATTCTTGTCGGTTGGCCCCATATGGGCTATTCCAACTAATTGTCCCAATTTGACCAGAATTTAGGTTATATTTGGGCTCGATTTGGGTTGACTCAAGCAAAGCTGATTTGGCCTGAATTTGTAAATTTTAAAAGTTATTATCCTTAAATTGATAAAGCAGAAAAGAAGTGTTACATCCTCCTTAAGTGACGGACCTAAAAAAAAAATAAAAATTCCTAAGAATAATAAACTTTTAAAAGTAGCAAATTGAAGCCAAATCTGCAAGTATCAACCCAATTCGGGCTAATTTGCCCAATTTGACAAAAATTCAAGTTGAATTTGGGCCCGATTTAGATTGATCCGAGCTGTTTTGACCTAAATTTACAAATTTTTAAGTTGATATTGCAAAAAGCTGGGATCTTTATTTTGTCGATCTGAAGAGTTACGTCCTCATTATGTATGTTTCGGGCCTTAAAAAAATTATTCCCAATGAAATTAATCATTAATTTTCATTGCAATTTATAGTACTCGATTGCTAGGACTAAGGGACGTGTGTCCCCTGCTGAATTCAGTCCCTCGGGCATTGGCCAACCAAACATCGAAACCATTATCAGCCAATATGAATCCTAAAGATTGCTCAGGAGAATCTGCCACCCATGACCTTGCATCCTGTGACATTTTCCAGAAACATTAAAAAAAAAAAAAAAACCGAAGACTTCAGATGAAATTTCATGGAAAGTGTTGTAAGTAACAACAACTAAGATTCCATGCTGAAGAAGAACAGGTGGCCGAGATCCAGTCTTGTTGCCCGATCGCCCCATCGGAATCCTCTGCATGCTCAGAATATATCCATCTTTTGTTGTCACCTGGTCATGTATATATACATTAGTTTCATCTAAATTAAATTTTTACAAAATAGAAATTAGTCATACTTTGTGCTCTTCACAGCTATAGCCCTTTGTTTCTACAAATGATTTACAGATACCATTTGCAGAATCACTAGATTTCAATTTTCTTCTTCTTCCACCTGCTGAAAAAACAGTAAATCGAAATAGTAACAAAATTAAGAATGCTACACTCTTGATCAACATTTTAATTATGGCTTAATTGGGTAATTACGTGATCAATTTTGAAGCATTTTATAGGGGGTGAATCTGTACGTATTGAGCGTGACTTGTTAGTATTACATCATACTACAAAACTAGCACAGATCCCCGTGCTACGAGAATTTTGAAATTATAGTATGCATTTGTAAAATTATTATATAATTATTTAATAAAATTCCTAATGGAATTATTTCAATTGTCAAACATTTTGTTAATTTTTTTTAGTTGTTTAATAAAAGTCTATATAAAATTATTTCAACTTTAATAAAATCAATAATTAATTTTTATTTTTATTGCATATCTCAAAGCATGTTATTTGGCGATATAGCCGATAAGATGCACGACCTTCATATATATATATATATATATATATATATACATATATATTTTTTTTTGTTTTTGCCAAAGGTATATATGTTACTATTTATTCAGAAAATGAATCCTGTATAATAATCATTTGTAATTATAAGATAATAAAATATTCTTTTTGTATTTCAATATTAGAGTGACACATGGATAAAACACTGAGACAAAGTCTCGTGTGACAAGTTTTACTGTAAAACTAAGTTTGATAATATTGGTTGTTTTATTAAAAGATAGTAAATATTTTTACAATAAGATAGTATTAGTTCTTCATTAAAGGACACTAGCTAGTTGTTTTACAAAAAGATAACATTAATCGTTTTATTAAAGAATATTAGTTATTTTATTAAAATGTTTTAATTATTTCATTAAAGGATATTATATTAGTTATTAATATTACTATAATAAAGTTTAAATCACAAATTATCCCATAACTTTTTGACAAAATAGATTTAATCCCAAATTAAAGTTTTATTAGCTTTAGTCTCAATTTCTCTAAGAATGTCCAATTTTGGTCCCAAATAAGCAGGAAAAAACGAAACAATATTGTTTTTGCTCATTGAGTGGAACATGAGGAGCAAAATTGAGGATTTCCGGCACTTAAGTGATCTTACTGTCATTTAATTTTAAAATTAAATATACATGATGTGTAATAAAATTGTAAAAGGAAATGAAAAACTAAATATAATTAGCACACTTGGATATCACATCAACTCCCGTTCCGAAAATCGTCAATTTTAGATTTCAAAACGGCGTCGTATTGATTTTTTCATATGATTTTGGACCAAAATTAGACCTTGTTAGAACAATTGAGACTAAATATGATAAAATATTATTTTTGAATTTAAATCTATTTTGTCTAAGAGTTATGACACGATTTGTAATTTAAACTCTACTATAAACAGGGACGCCAGCATGTATGCTCAGGGGAGGCCAACCAAATTTTCGAATACTATATAAACTTGACAACTTATACTATGAATCAATTTCGTGGTTAAGCTTATTTGCATTTTTTTTTGTGTATTTTTTAACGTTATTAGTTATTTCATTAAAATGTATTAGTTTGATAGTAATACTACATAATAAAAATAATTAAATATTATTTCATGGTAAATTTGGTTTACAAATTTAAACTTACTCAAAACATGTATACAATAATAATATGTATTTGCACAAAAAATTATTAATATACATTTTTAAGTGTCTTAAACACATCAATATGTCCCTACCTAATCAAATAAAACTTATATTTTCGCTTTTCACATAAAGTGTTTACGAGAATTCTTATGAAAATATTGCAATTTATATATATATATATATTCTTATATAGTTTATGGCTAGCTTTTGGCAGTCACGAGAATCTTCTACTATAGAGTCTAATCAAAATACATTAAGAAATGAAAATTTATAAAAGAAGAAAATATTACTCCCTCTGTCCCCTCTTAATTTTCATATTTTTCTATTTGGGACGACCACGATAATTTTCACACTCCAAATAAGGAAATAAAACATTCTCACAATAACTACTTTATTTCAAAATACTCTTCATTCATTTGGTCTAAAAAGTCAATAAAACAATTTTTCTTAAGAAGTGTGACCACTCACCTCTAAAAATTAAGAAGGGATAGAGAAAGTACATGTTATATAATTGAAAAATCATATGTAAATTTTAAAATTAAACTTTAGTGTTTCTTCTAAACACAATTGTCAAAATCACCTGTATATAAATTGTATTGTTTTGTTTATGTGTAAATATGTCATACATAAAAAGAAGGAATAAATGCACCCTAGTACAATTCTCAAGGCATAAATGCTAATTAAAACATGAGTAATTACAAAACTCAATTTCATACAATTGGTATCTGTTTTGTATTTTAAAAGGTAGGCCCCACCCCAACACATTCTCCCACCCTCTTCTCTCTCATCTTACTCTCATCTCTAATTAATGTCCACACAATTCAAAAACTACCCCCCCGGATATTTCTCACTCCCCCTCTCAAAATTCATACCCCTCTCTCTAAACCACCGTCGCACCACACCACCACACGATTTCCGTCCGTCCATTGTTGTCGAGGGTTTAGCAGATGGAGCGGCGACAATGGGGATGGGGGAGAGATTAAGGGTTTCTGTGATGCTGAGGTAGAGATCGAGGGTTTTTGTAGATGGAGGCGGCGGTGATGTGGGTGGAGGTAAGACCGAGGCGGTGGCGATGCGGGTTGGGGGTGGGGATTTTTTAACAACGGCGGGATTTTCGGCAACCATTGCCGCCACCACCACCAAACTCCCACCGCTGGCAGCCACCAAATTTCACGGATCTAAAAAATAGGGCAAATCGGTCTAGGGTGGATTTGTCCAGATTTGGCCCCGTCTACTATGCGGCTATATGTTTCTTTGATTAGCGCTGACATCGATCCCGTCGGAGCTCTAATTCGACCTCAGGTAATATACCCTCTGTTATATTTATGCTCTATTTTTATATACCCTCTGTAATTATATATGAAATGTACTTATATATATATATATATACATATCTTTGTTATATGAAATCTTACTATTTAATGTTGTGGGTTGGGGAAGGTGTAGTGCGTGGGGGGTTGAGGGGTTATGTTTGTGAGTGTTGAATGTGTGTGTGCGTGGGGGATTGAGGAGGTTGGAGTAAAACTTCTAATGGTGATATCTGGTCATAATTGTTTTGATTAATGAAGCATGAAGCGTAAATGTTGGTGGGATAGGGAGGTTAGTGTTATGAGTGTGCTCAATGCGTGTGAGTGTGTGCAGTGTGGGTTGAGGGTGTGAGTGTGTGTGGGGGTCTGTGAGTGTTTTTATGGGGAAGATGATGGAAAATAAATTGATGATTTGGGGAAGATGAAGGAAATTTGATGATTTGTTTTTAATTGTGTAGATTGTAGAATTACTTAAAAATGATTATTATGTTTTTATTGTGATTTTTTGAGTATTTATTAAAATTTGTTTCACATGTAAATGAGTGTTGTACATATAGTGAGATCATAATTTTTGTTATGTTGATTTGCAGGCATCCAAATTCAAGTAGAATTGAAGATTTTTGGAGTCTCAAACACAAAAAAGACTCTCTGTTCATAATATTTAGTGATTGTTCAATATTTTTTAGTGATTGTTCAAAAAAAATTTAGCGATTATTCATAATTTTTGTGCGTCTGTGCACATTTTTTTTATGGTATGTTCATAAAATTTTGGGCATTATGTGCCCAATTTTGGATATGTAATACTCTGAATTTTTTTAGGTGTAATTCTCAAATTAATAATAAAGGAGATGTTTTTGAATTTGAATATGCTTGAAATCTCGAATATTTATATTTTATACGTGTGTTCAAAAAAATTAGGGCTATGTTCAAAATTATAAAAATCTGGAAATAATAAATGTTTTGGTCGAAAAAGTGCCTCGGGAAATGTGCAAAAAGTAGCAGCCAGTGTCAGTTTTATGAAAATAAGATACTGAACATGTCCCCACCAAAATGTAGTAAAATGGGTTTTGAGATTTCTTGCCCCCCATTTTGTAATTTAGGCTTTAGGATTGTACCAAAAGTTAACTACCCCTAAAAAGAATTGTGCAAAATTAGAATATATATTGATCATATTTCATACATCAAATTTCGCAACTATTTATTAAATAAGTGCTGATCATTGATTTACAAAACTCATTAAATTTATCGAATAGGGTATTGAAATTATGGAGCTAGATCAATTGCCCTTACAATAGTGACTGAAACCTAAAGACCTAATACAGAAGAGCATATGCATTAATTGCAGAAGGACAAAGCTCCAAGATTATTAATAATGACTATATATATGTACTCCTTAAAAAAATAATGAGGGGACTTATTGTAGTATAGTTTCCCGTAAAATTGGTTTACAAAATGTCAACTCAAACACTGAAATTAATTAAAAGTAATTAAATACTGTTAAATAGTGTATAATTACTCTGCTTCAATCAAGTAGAATTCTTTAACAAATTAATTGCATGAATTAACTTGTAAATTTTTAAGAATTAAAAAAAAATCAAATTTGTTATGTCATACTAACATGTTAATTGTATATTTTAATTAATTAACTCCATAGATTTATCTACATCAAATGAACATTCACAAACACTACAAAAAAAAAAAAAAAAAAAAAAAAAAAAAAACAGAAATAAAGAGGGGAGTTAAAGAGAGGAAAGTTTGCCCTCGTCCCTAAAGAGGGGCGAGATGAGGGCCAAATTTTTTTAAATCGGACGAGGGCCGAGACGAGGGGCAGGGCCCCCTCTTTAGTTAACGAGCGTGCCGCCCTCGGCAACATTTGAATCTGGGACGGGCAAGCACTCAACCCTCGTGAGTTAAAGAGGGCGCGTCCCCTCGAGAATTAACGAGGGCGCACCCCTCGCCTAGCTGGGATCCAACGCGAGCTGAGGGCTCTTCCCCTCGCGAATTTGCCGAGCACTTCGGCCCTCGCCCACGGTAAAAACTAAGCTTTTACTGAGGGGGTTAGCCCTCTTTAACCCCCTCGTTAAATATTAGATATAAATACCCCAACTTCCCCATTTTCTACAGAAAACCCTCTACTCCTCCACCCAAAGTTGCTGCCGCCGCCTTCACTGCTGCGCCGCCGTCGCCGGAAACAACACTCCACCAGTCAAATTTTCGCCTACTCGTCCTCGTGAACATTTCTACGGTAATATTTTTTGTTTTTATCCGTTAAATAATTTGTAAAATACAAATTAGCTTCATGTATATATATGTTTATATGTATGTATATATGCATGTATAGGTGTTAATTAGTCGCTAATTATATAGTTTTTAGCATGCTATTTAATTATTTTTATAATTAGTGGGTATTTAATTAATTATTTGATAATGTATTTATGTTAATTAATTAGAAATAATTACTAGCTAATGTATATTTGTTGTATTTAATTAAATTAATTTGCATAATATATATTTAATTATATATATAATCATGTGATAAATATTGATGTTCAATTATTTACATTTATTTTCATAATTATTAGTTTGATGAATATATTAGTTAATTAGTTATATATGTTCAAAGTTTATATTCAAATATGTTGGAGTGGAGGGAGTTGATGAATACATTAATTGTTGGTTGTTTGCTAGCTGTAGAATGTGCGTTCCGATTTGATTAATTTTAATTAAGTCGGAAATGGATGCACTATAGGATCTTAGTTAACTGTAGAATACAATAAAAATAAACGAAACTCTGCCAAAAATTTTAGATTAAGTATATTATATTAAAAATAGGATAATTATAATGGATTTATATATTAATTTTTTATTAAATTTTGAATATTCTTTAATTTGAAACATATTATAATATGAGTTATTCAAGTCGTAATTGGATGTATGGTCCAAGAACAATTAATGGAATGATAGCTCCCGACTTTCTTAGTGGTCTTGAATTGTTTATACAATTCGCAACTAGCAATCCTGATTGGATGAGTGAAGGAGATATTAGGTGTCCCTGCTCGAAATCTAGATGTAGGAACCAAAGGTTTAGAGCACCAATTGATGTGAAGACACATTTGTATATAAATGGGTTTATGCCCAATTATCACAATTGGATTTTACACGGTGACCAAAATTGGGGTCATCTACCACACCAAAACTATGATCAGTCGACTTCGTACGAAGTAGATGATACTGCAGGGTCTACCTCGTACCATGACATGATCACAGATCTAACTGGTCCTAACCTTCATTTTGGAAATGTGGAAGATGAACCCGTTAATGAGGAGCCCCCAAATGAGCATGCTGCTCAATTTTATGACATGCTTCGTGCAGCAAACCAGGATTTATATCCTGGTTGCGAAACACACTCACAATTGTCATTCAACGCCCGACTGTTGAACATTAAAACTGAAAATAGACTGTCTGAGAGGGGTTATAATCAAGTTGTTGATTTGATTCGAGAAATTGTTCCTCCTGAAAATCTAGTGCCCAGGAAATTTTCTGATAGCAAACAACTAATGAGTGGGATGGGTCTTCCAGTAGAGAGGATTGATTGTTGTGCACAAAATTGTATGATATATTGGGGTAATGATAGTGAACTTGAACATTGTAAGGTTTGTGGTCATCCACGGTTTAAACCCCGCAAGCGTGGTGTTGATGGTCAATGGAAAAAAGAAAAAGCCTTACAAGGAGATGTTCTACTTTCCTATCATTCCTCGACTGCAAAGATTGTATCAGTCTGTTGCTACTGCAAAAGATATGACGTGGCATGCAAGTTGCTCTAACGATGATTCTGGTGTTATGCGTCACCCTGCAGACTCATTGGCTTGGAAAAACCTGGATAATTCGTATCCTGAATTTGCTTCCGAGATTCGGAACATAAGGTTGGGCCTAAGCACCGATGGTTTTCAACCATTCGGACAGTCTGGGAAACAATATTCTTCATGGCCAGTGATAGTGACACCGTACAATATACCTCCATGGTTGTGTTTGAAAGATCAATTCATGTTTCTTACGGTACTAGTGCCTGGTCCTAAAAATCCTAAGGATAAATTGGATATATTTCTACAACCGTTGATCCGTGATTTGATGTATTTATGGGAAATTGGGGTGGAAACGTACGATGTTGCTACGAAGCAAAATTTTCTGATGCGAGCTACACTAATTTGGACCATCAGTGACTTTCCAGCTTACTCAATGTTGTCCAGTGCACTAATTGGGAAATTGTGGAGCACTTCCACTACCGTGGTCCAGGACAGTATACATACGAACTTATATCTGATACATTGGTAAGTATTCTTGTTACATTTTAAAATAATATGAATATTTAAGAATATTAAAATATCTAGAAAAATAATTCTCTAAAAATGTGCAGGCTGATGTACAAGCGAGAGTCTCCCAACTGCACCCTACCTCTGACTCTGACGAGCAACCTCCTGAACCCAGTCTTCCAGAGTTATCTCAGATGTACGTCAAGACTGTGGGGAAAAGCACGGTAAAGTTAGTGGGCTAAGACAATTGGGAAAGTCCAGACGCATAGTCTCCGGCCCAAGCGGGACATCAGCTGGGACTCATTTTGGTGCCTACAGTCAAATTGATGTGGACCGACTACTCGCTGAGGAGCGTGAGAGAACGCGGTGAGAGACGTCTGAGGAGAATCACCGATTGTTGGAGCAAGTGGAAGAGAGAAACCGACAACTGCGCGAGGAGATGACCCAGAACTTCCAAAATCAGTTTACCGAGTGGTTGCGGACATCACAACAGGGATCCAGACCCAGCGTCCCACAAGTTGGTGGTTATCCCCCACCACCCCCGCCTCCATCCAATGAGTATCCCCCACCCCGAGGACCGGGTTCGAGCCGTGGTAAGGGACCAAGATCCTGATCATCTTGAAGTTGAAACTTTTGGAAAATGATTAACTATTTTCATGAATGTTTGAGAGTATTGCTTGGAATGAATTCATGTGCATCGTCTTTATTATGTTTGAGATGTTTATTTTCATTAATGTTTGTGAAATCCGGAGCTATATATAGTGTTTAATTAGTAAGTTTTTTAATGAATTATTGTTAATTTGTGTATGTGCTTTAAGAATATGTAATATTTGATTAATTTATCCATAATATATTCAAAATATTTTAATTAAAAAAATAATATATATATATATATATATATATATATATATATATATATATATATGCACAAGGGCGTTAATTTTTTATATTTAAAAAGATTATATACATAAGTGAAAATATAATTTTGCAAGTGTTAATTTCATTATATATGCGACAATAATATAAATTTCATTTTGGAGTTGTTACCATAAATGTAAAGATATATAATAATTAATTAAAAGTGTAATCATAATAGAAATTAATAAATTACTAGAATAATTCAAAGTTTTAACAAATAAATCAAAATATGAAAATCATGCAATTTAAAATGATAATATTAATTTAATTAATTTTGATGGTGTTATCATAAATAAAATGATTTATAATAATATTAATTAATTAAAGGTATAAACAAAATAGGAGTTAAATGTTTTAACTAAGAAATCAAAATAAGAAATAATACATATACTATTACAATAGAAAATATTTTGAATGATAAGCGTAGCTCAAATGGTAAGGAGGAAGGGATAGATCTCTCCTTCTTGGGAGGTCACAGGTTCGAACCTGCTTGCATGCAGGTCTGGTCGGGTTTTGCCCGCCTGCGGGTACAGCCCGTAATTTTTTTTATAAGGCTGACGAGGGCGCCTCCCCTCGTGAACTAAAGAGGGGCGAGACGAGGGCCCATATAGGCTGACGAGGGCGCCTCCCCTCGTGAACTAAAGAGGGGCGAGACGAGGGCCGTTGCGCTCGTTAAGCTTCAGCGATCCCAGACGAGGGCCTTGCCCACGTTAAGGTGCACGAGGGCCCTACCCTCGTTAATTGACGAGGGCGTCCATTCCCCACGTTAGTTGACGAGGGGCGAGCCGAGGGAGAGTTTGGCGAGGCCAGTTTTGTCGAGGGCCCCTCCCCCTCTTTAAATCCCTCTTTAACCCTTTGCTCCTCTTTAAATCTCTCTTTAATTGGACAATATTTTGTAGTGAAATTTCCAATTTTTAATGGTTTAATCAAAAGATGAGGATATATATGGTACTATTAAAACGGTAAGCATATCTCGATAATTTTATATTTTATCTTTTTTGTAAAATAGGAAATATGTGAATCACAATTATTGCATAATACTTATTTGCAATGTAAAGTATGCACTGAACTAATTTTTTAGGCACAAATCCTCCCAGTTTTTTACATGTAAGCCGAACATGATTTTTAGAAGGTATTTACTTGTATATTAAGCGCGAACCTTTCTTTTTAACACTTATTCTGCATATTATTCACGTCCCAATTCACTATTTTAAGGTTTAAAGAAAGATAAGAAAAACTCACTTTTAAGTTTTGGACTCGTGATTCCGTTGCGGAATATATGAGGAAGAAAGAGTTGTATTTATTATACATTATTTTATAGAAATATCCCTTTAAAATCATGTGCGACTAACGTGTCAAAAAAATCGGGAGAAATTTAGTCTGAAAAATTTGTTTAGTGGTTCCTGTGTAAAAAGGAAAAAGCAAAAAAAAAAAAAAAAAAAAAGAGTTTGTATACTCTAGTGCAACAATAAATAGTTCGATTAGTGGGTTTAGTGCAGTTGACCTTAATTCAATCATGCATATCCCAATTTTTATTCATGAAAAATAATAAAAAAATAGATAGTAAAAAAATCAATTAAGACGCGTTTCTTATTCATTTAAAGAAAGAAAAAGAGAAATGAAAAAAAGATAAAGAAAAAATCGATGCGCAAACGTATGTGATATTTCAAAGTTAAGAGCTCATTTGAACCATAAGTCATTTCTCACATCATTATCACAGAATTAATAATTGATTAATTGGTTATATTTTCCTCAACATTCTAATAACTATACTCCCTCCGTCCCATGATTATTTGCACACTTTCTTTTTTCGTCCGTTCCAAAATTATTTGCACACTCTAAAAAAGAAAACATTGATTTGTGTGCACACTCATATATAATAATATACACATATTTACCCATGTCATTACTTTACTCAAAAAGTGATTTTTTTTTTATAGAATGTGTGTCACTTTAAATGTGCAGATAATACCGGGACAGAGGTTAATTAAGAATGGACTTTTCTCGGCCCGCAATACATTCAGTTCAAGCAATTTTAAAATTTTAAACTATCTGTATCTAGAGCCGTGCTTATAGTGAAGCCGACGAGTCGGTCGACTCAAGCCCAAAAAAACTTGTGAGTTTTTAGGGGCCCAAAATTATGTATGTATATATATATATATATATATATATATATATATATATTATAACTTTAAGATTAGGTATGATTAAGGGGTGTAAGATCTTATTTCACTTTCTTAATTTCACATTTTAATACCTATTGAGTCGGCTTAAGTTCTTCTTTTTAGTTCCTATCTCTGGAGAGTAAAATCATATACTTATTAATATAAGATCCTATCAACATATATTTATATATAATCCTATTTTTAGTTCTTGATTTGAAAGTGACCACGTCATATACTTATTAACTTATATAAGTTCTTAAATTTCAAAATTTTCTAATGACATAGTGTAATGTGAATCGGTTTTTCCATAAAATTTATTAAACAGTTTGTATTTTTAAGAGATTAGTTGTTTCACTAAAATATATTAGTATAATAGTAATATTATATAATGAAAACAACTAACATCGATTTGAGTTGCATACTTGCATGGTAAAATTAATTTACAGACTTAACAGTTTTCAATTAACCTAGCTATACAGAGGCTGTCAAATACATCATTCATCATTTTAATTTAAGCATAAAAATATCCTTATTTTTTGTATCGTATAATATTTAATACAATGTCTTTAAATTTTTTATATTGTCAAATAGATGAAAAAAAATACGAGGGGCCTAATTTTAATCTCGACTAGGCCTCATAATTGGTAGGATCGGCCATGTCTGTATCTACGCTAGTGGTTGAGATATTTTGCACCATGGGTCAGTTCACATTTATATATTTACCAGGAAAATTAATAGATTATTGGAATAATATAAATTTAAGACTTGAAATATGGTAAAACTATCGATTAAAGGTTTGCAAGATTTTTCTTAACCATTCAAAATCTGAAAGATTAAAAACTATCAATCCAAGATTTAAAAGATACAATCTATAAATTCAGAACTAAAAAATATTAAAATCATATTTGACGTATATAATTTATATACATTATTATTTTTTATTTTACTTTTTTTTTTATCTTTTCAAATCACATGAAATTAATACATCTTTCATTTTGTAGAAGTATCTTTTATAAAAAATATAATTGCACAATTAGAAATTATAATAAGACAAATGTGTCCTTAAAATGGGTGAGTCCTAAATTAACAGTCTCTCTTTCAGGCTTTAAATTGATATTTTTGTATCTTCCAGACCCTGAATCTAGAGTTGCCCAACGGTTCCGAACCGCCGGTTCCCGGTTCCAATTTAGTGGAACCTAAACCGAACCGCTAAATATGGATGGGAGGTTCCGGTTTTGTCGGTAATGGTTCTGGTTTTGATTCTGACTGTTTCGGTTCAAAACCGACGGTTCATGGTTCCGAACCTTTCTTTCTTTTTTAATAAATAACAGGTAATTTTTTTCTTAATTCAAGTACAAAAAAATATGAAAATTGAAATTAAACAAGTAAAATTTTATTGTATACAACTTTCAACATACAAAACACTATAAATAAATAATAACAAGGTTTATAAATTTTAAAAATATGTAATACAAAGTTGACAAATTACAATTTAAATTTCTAAAATGAAAATAACTTAATATTTAGTACTTACAACCTACATTACAATAAAAAAAAAAATACAATAATGATTTTTTTTTATAATATATTAATATTATCATAGGTATTAAAATTATATATACTTATATATATTGTTCGCCGGTTCGAACCGTGGAACCGTCGGTTCCGAACCGGCGGTTATGGTTCTCGATTTAGTAGAACCGAAACCGAACCTTGTAATACACGGTTTCAGTTTAGTGACGGTTCCACTTTTGCCGGTTATGGTTCCGGTTAGAACCGACAAATCGTCGGTTAGAACCGATGGTTCCGGTTCATTTGGGCAAGTCTACCTGGATCGATAAGAAAAATATTTTAGACTCTAAATTGATAGTTTTACTATCTTTCAGGCTCTGCATTATTGATAAAACTCCTAAATTTTATAGGATTAATTAGTGCGTGGTACATAAAACTCAAAAGTATTCTTCTTCACTATATGAGTCAAAAAATATTCTTCTCTATTACTTTGACTTTTGGGTTAATTGTCTAATATATCCTTACTTTTTATTTTTCGCACACAAATCAGTCATTGTACCATTAAATTCTATTATCTTCCATTCAAATTTCAAATCCCAGAGGATACAACCTTGTCTTTCCCCCCAATTGCCGAACACCATGAAGCCGTGCATCCCCCCGCCACGCATCCCCCAAATTCAGTCTGGCCGTGCGTCCGTCGCCGCCGTGAAGCCTTACGATATCGGATCTGTCCGGCCGCGCGTCTGCCGCCACCGTGAAGCCGTTGGAGATTAGATCTGTCCAGCCGCACATTCACCGCTTCAGATCTGCCCATCCCTGCTGCCGCAGATGCATCGTTCACTTAACAAGGTGAGAAAAATTAGATGGGTGGTTCCCGCTAGATTTCCGGATGGAAGAAATCATGCTCCTCTTCCTCACCCTCCAGGGTCTTGAAGAAATCATGCTCCTCTTCCAATTAGTTGAAAATTTTCTAGTTAGTGTGTAGTTTTTCCCCTAATTAGTGTGTAGAGTTTTCCCCTAGTGTGCGGTGGTAGAAAATTTTCTAATTAGTGTGTTTATTAAGGTCAAATTAAAAGGATAGTGAAAATGAGTCAAATATACATGCTAATTGAAGTTCCACTTCATGGAGTAGAAACAGTGAGATAATATATCACACAAAACCTCTAAGATAATAATAGAGCCTCCATTTAAAAAATTAGAGTCTCACAGGGAATGTGGATTTGAGCCAAAAAAATTTGACACTATGAAAATATTCATCTCTTTCATCTAAGAACACAAGATTATAGACAGGTGTAAAATTTATTCATTTATAAAAATTCCTCGATAATTTCAAATTCATTTAAAAATTTAGTTGAGAGGATAGTTTTAATACATCAACTCAATTATTCTTGTTTGGAGGAAAGACTTTACTTCGCGATACATTTAATATTATCATAAATATTTCCACTCTTTTATTTGTAGTTTGGGTGGAATATTTTGGTGTAGTATATGATAAACTAGATTTTGGTCATGCAAGCAGTGACGGAGCCAGAAATTATGATTAGGGGGGCCCAATTATCAATAATATAAGACAGTATTATATACACTGTGTGTACTGTATATCATGTGCACGTTGTGTATCGTATACCACTAATACTTTTTATTTCTATAGTTTCATAATATAACACTTTTTATAGGGGAAAATATCAAATCTAGTCCTGTAACTTAGCTTGATTTCAATTTAAGTCATGTAACTTTTTATTTTCTCAATTTTAGTCCTAAAGTTATCAATTTCAGTCATTTTTGGTATAAAAATTCAAATACTCACCGGAAGAATTGTGTTTTTTATATTTTCCGGTAAATTGTACACGTGGACTACCACTAATCAAATAATTAGTCAACCATCTAATTATAATCGGTCCGTTTGGAAACAAAAATGGCCCCGACCTAAATCAGTGAGTTTTTTTAATTTTGAGGCAATATAAGGACTAAAATTGAGAAAATGAAAAAATTACAGTACTAAAATGGACAACTCCAGGACTAAAATTGAGAATATAAAAAGTTACAGGACTAAAATTGACAACTCCAGGACTAAAATTGAGAAAATAAAAAGTTACAGGACTAAAATTGGAATCAACCTAAGTTACATGACTAGTTTTGATATTTTCTCCTTTTGATAGCCACATACCAACTGATGTATGTACAAGGCAAAAATTTATGCGGTCGAACAATAAGATAATTAAAAAATTGACACAAATTAACACATATATCTTTTAATGTGTTCATGCGTTATGTCCAATTTATATTCCATCTCACCGTAAAACGGTTTTATGCAAGACCTACTCTATTTACTAACATTTGAATTTTTTTAATTGTATCACTTTATATATATTACTTTTTTTAATAATAATAATGATATAACAAAATTAAGATTAACTAAAAACGAAGAAAAGAAATCTAACCACTAACAATGACAAAGATGATTCCAAAGATATCTAACCATTACTAACATATTGCCTTCTAATTATACGTAGCAAATAACATATATATATATATATATATATATTTTTTTTTTTTTAGAAGAAGATATATATATATATATATATATTTTGAAGTTTTTGAAAATTTCAGGGGGGCCCAGTGCCCCCCCTAACACAAGCGTGACTCCGTCCTTGCATGCAAGTATTCCCAAGTTTAAAACCATTTCAAATTCTATGCAATATTTGAATTCTTTAGTTCTATCCTGTTATTGACGATCAAGATAATCAAAAGAGTGTTTCCTTTGTTCTATCCCATGACTTGTTAAGTCTCTTGAAGATGCAAATTAGAAAAGTTATTAATTTCTCTATTTCTATTTTTTTCTTGAAGATATATATATTGTTTATATATGTTAAAAATATTGTTTTGCTAAGACTTTTACAGAATTTTCACATATCATTATTCATTTATCGAAGAAAAGTTTAGATTATGATGTCTTTGGAGATTTCGTAATTGAATAAATTTCACATTGATTCCAAATTTAAAAAGACAAAGTATAGAGTGAAAATGATTCATACATGAATCATCGAAGTGTATTAGTTGATTCTCTAAACAACATTAGTTATTTCCACTGAAGAGTATTACTATATTACACTGAAGAGTCTTAGTTATTTAGTGAAAACAAACTAAGACTCTTTAGTGAAAACAACTAATAACCTTCGGTGAAAACACCTAATACTCTTTAGTGGTAATAGCCAATACCCTTCGATAATTTATGTATGAATCAACTTCACTCTATACATACTCATTTAAAAAATGTAAAGGTAAAATTTCAGATGAAATGATGTGGTAAATAATGTGAGACTTTCGGGACACAATCCGAGCAAAATTTTACATTCACAACATTTTTGGTTTGTATATGTATAAAGGTGGTGGTATAAATAAATATTTGTGAAGTAAATTTTATATAGCTGCTGTTATTATCTAATTGGGATGTCATTTTAATTGAAAAAGAAAACTAATCCACCAAAACCCGACAAAAGTCGAAATAAGGCAACAAAATAAGACATAAAATGAAAGAAATGGGCCTAATAAAGATCAAACAAAGCCCAAACAAGAACAAAAGAAAGAAAAGCAAAAGGCCCATGTTATTTACACTTTCTCTTTGGTAAAGACACTACCCGGCTTGATATACTATTCTGATTTTGTAGGCAATTCTTTATTTTCTTGTAGTGTGGTTTCATTCTTGACACGGATTAAAAAAAGAAAAAAAAGAAGTCATTTAATATAAGAGTAGATTTAATATGAAAATAGTTTATGATAAATTTATCATAAAACTATTTTTACAGTATTAAATATTAAATTAAAAGTATTAAAAATCTCATTTGAAGTATCAAAAGTTGGGCCAAAATATCAATAGCAATTACCCCCTCCATTAATTTTCACTTTTCACATTGATTTGGGCATGAAAATTAAGAGAAATTATTATTTTATATTAGGGAAATTGATTTTTTTTTCGTCCCGTAAATTTTTCTCCTTTTGATTTTCATCCTACTGACTTTTAAATTTTGATTTTAGCTCTATAACTTACATTTTTTTATTTTCGACCTGCTGACTTTCAAAATTTGATTTTAGTCCTGTAACTTTACCGTCTTTTGATTTTAGTCCTATAAGGGTTAGTAGGTTGTAGGACCAAAATAAAAAAAATATGTAAGTTACAGGACGAAAATTAAAATTTAAAAGTTAGCAGGACGAAAATAAAAAAAAGGTAATTTATTGGACAAAAAATATAATAATTTTCCCTGTATACTATTAAAGTGATAAAGTAGGGACTTTATATCAAATCAACTTTAATTGTGTAGCTTTGAGTTATTTTTATAAGAAAATAATGACATAATGGGTAAATAAGTAATATTTTAAGGATAAAGTTATAAAAGAACTTTTCTTTTTGGGATGTGAAAATAAATGTGAGATAGACAGTTCTATTTCTTTTTTTAAAGTCCAGATCCAGCTGCTTGCATTCCTTTTTTTTCTTAATTCCTTTTTTTAAACTTTGTTTCAAATCACTCTTTTATACAGTTCCATTTTTTCTCTTTTTTTAAAAATCGTTTTCCTCATTTTAAATTGTTCTTTTCAATTTTACTTTAAAACATTATTGTTACATTGTTAAGATACAAAAAATATTTATATAAGTAATTTAATTATTATTACAATTTCTATCGTGCACATTATTATTGAAATTACAATTCTTAAATATTTAATGAGAGATTTATAGTTCATTTAATGGTTATTGAGTTTTCATTTTAAATTTTGATATAATTAAATTTAGTATTTTGATTTATAAATATAGCTAGGTATTTATAATTCATGATTTTACCACACAAATAATGGACCATGCACATCTATGTCACTCATTTTGTGTACGTGAGTTCTCTTGGGTACCCTACACTTTGTCCCATATAATAAGAATGGTGTTATGGTAGTCCGAGATTGATCCCTTTCAATTGTAATGGCATTTTACGATCACATAAGTGAACCAACCATGTAGCTAAAGATACAAGAGTACACGAACCTGCTTCTGAATACGCAAACACAAATATTTAAATTAATTACCCATAAATGTTTCATGCCCTTCATGTGAGCTGATACCATAGGCTTGGTGTTTGATGCTAAATTTTAGAATATTGATATTAATTATTTAAATCATTTTATATATTTTAAAAAATAGGTTAAATTAAAACATCTTTCATCAAAATTTAGCCATGTAGATTAAAAAAAAGTCTAATTAAGAAAATAAGGAAAAAGGTCAAACGAATTTTGGTATTCATAGTTTTGTGAAAAATGAATATATAGTATGATCAATTTATTCCTTGTAAAATACCTACAATTTTATTTAGGGAAAATGGTTTTTTTTTTCGTCCTTTATCTTATACCTAATATGCATTTGATCCTCTTGACTATTGCTTTTTGAAAAGGGTCCCTTAACTTACAAAAAAAATTGTTTTTCGTCCTCCAACCTACTACAGCAGATCACCTTTCCGGTTTTTAATGACATAGCAATCATTTTTTCATTTTTTTTTATTGTTATTGTTATAAAATATCCCATTTGGAATAATATGATTGGTTGGTGCTTAAATATCACAATTTATGTGGGAAAACTCTAAAATTAATAAGAAAATAAAACCATTTATCTCCTATTTCTATTTACTTTTAATTTACACAACTATATTATTAAATTCATAAAATCCCTATCAAATTTTCAATATATGGTGAATAAGAATTTGGAGGAATTCCCAAATCTCCTTACTTGGAATTTAATAATTAACAGCTAATTGATATTTTCTATAATTAAAAAACCATTATAAACAATTTTTTTTAACTTATTTCGAAATCATATATGAAACTAATCAATAGTTTAATCCAAAAACAAGCAGTACAAGATCCAGAATCAAAGCAACCAATTCTGATATAATCCGTTCATCTCCCTTTTTATTGAATTTCTACCCTGTACATCTTCAATAAGAAATGCAGCAGAACAATTTAATATAATCAAATCCCTATTAAATCTTCAATCTCTGGAGAAAAAGAATCTGAAGGTGTTCCCAAATCCCCATTATCATCAAACCTCAAATCAACACAAAATTTTGAAGGAGTGCTAAATCCCGTAATATAAACAAAAAACCAGACCATTTCAAAGAAGAAAACAGAGGACAAAATCTTCCTAAATACTCTCCCAGATTCAAACATTGTGACAAATTCGATGTCAATTGAATAAACCCACTCTTAATTGGTTACGGATTCGGAGCTCCCTCCACAATCAGAGACCTTTGCGGCGACGTCGACGAAGCCCTGCTCTGTTTCGCCGATGCACCAGCCTTCTCTGTTTCCTCAAAGACTCAGCCCCAATCTGATTTATTGAAGACTCAACCACTCTAGGTTTGAGCGACTTCTTTCAAGAACCGCCGCCCTCGCCGGTTCTCGCTCATAGCACAACACCGTCCGAGCACTACGATAATCTCAAGTGATATGGGAGTTTCGTTCCAATTCCCTCTCCTTTCTCTACCTGTGCATTGTGAAGGCGGGGGCATGGGCACAAGTGACGGCGGCAGAGGAGTAGGCACATGCGTCGACAGCGTGTATGGAGGTGGGAATAGATAGGGTTTTTTTTTTTTTTTTTTTGTGCGTCGAATTGAATTCCGAAATTGGGGATATATAAAAAATTAATTATGAAAAGTGGGTTTTTTAATTTTTAATTCTCTTTAATGAAAATTCCACATAAATGGTGATATATAAGCACCAACCAATCAAATTATTCCAAATGGGATATTTCATCATAATAAAAATAAAAAAAAATAAAAAATGAGTGCCATGTCATTAAAAACCGGAAAGGTGACCTGCTGTAGCAGGTTGGAGGACGAAAAATAAATTTTTTTGTAAATTAAGGGACCATTTTAAAAAAGCAATAGTCAAAAGAACCAAAAAATAATAGGTGTAAGATAAAGGATGGAAAAAACTATTTTCCCTTTTATTTATGATCAATTTATTCGTTATATTATATATATCATATGCACTTCTAGTTCATCTTGAGAAAGGCTATGAGAGGATTATACACAACTTGGTTTGCATTCACCCCCAAAACAAAGTCAAAGTGAGCATAATCATCCACGTATAGCAAGCTAAGCTTATCTGTATCGTGGTCCGATAGAACATCAATCAAAGTTTGGACGTCCTTAACATCGGATAGAAAATCTTTCCTACCATAAGCAAGTAGAAGAGGAAGATTGTTCGGAATGTTTGTCAAGTGGAAGATTGGAGGAATTGGCTGTCCGTAGTATTTGTTGTTATCGCGTTTGTTGCCATAGTCGTACATTGCCATCGTTCCTCGTCTGACACCTAATTCAACAACGATACTTCAACATAAGTATATATATATATGAGTAGGTCTTGTATGAGACCGTCTCATGGTATGAGACAATGAAAATGGGTGTAACTAGAGCATTGACTCATTAACACTTTGGTAGGGGTAGATGTTAATTTGTATGGTCTTATGCCATGAGACGGTCTCCTATAAGTTTTTACCTATATATATATATATATATATATATATATATATATATATATATAATTTTTTTGAAGCAACAAGTTAAATTTGTTTATTAGATACACTTTAAATTTATGTTTGACTCGTTTGCTTTAATAGATAGGATTGATAAATAATTATCCTCTGTTTATGGGACAATTAGTCCAATCCCTCCCATGTTTTAATTATCCACTACAAGAAAATAAAGAATTGTCTACAAAATTAGAACTGCCTACAAATTTTTTCCAACAAAAATATTTGTAGTAAGAATTGTCTACTATTTGTCTACGAAATTTTCTAATTATTAAAGCTTATACATTTCTCAACCTAGAAACAACTTGCTTACGGAAATTATTCGCCTACAAAATAAAATCCTTAGGTATAGTTACCTAAAAGTCATTTGCCTACAAAACTTTACCTACAACACAATTCCGTAGGCAAAATTTTTTGTAGGTGGGAAAGGAAGATGCCTATACAATTAGAATTTTTTGTAGGCAATTCATAGGTAATCCCTACAACGAATTTTTTTGTTGGAAATTTCGTAGCCATATTGGCAATTTACGTAGACAATATTATGTTTTCTTGTAGTGATCCCTATGATCACTCATCCCGAATCGGTCTCACTTGAACTAAACACATGATATATGAGATTAAAGTATCAATTTTTTCCTATTTGTCTGGGTATTTTTACCACTTTTTGGTTTTGATTCTATTGACTTTTAATTTTTAATTTTTGTCCTGTAAGTTACAACCACTTTTTGGTTTTGATTTATGTAGTTATAGAACAGAAATGAGAAATTCAAAGGCCATAGGGCAAAAAAGTCGAAAGGGCAAAAGTTTCAAGTGGTAAAATATTATAGGATAAAAAAAAAGTCTTTTCACCTTAGACTTACTCTGGGATAAATGGACCAGATTTTTCGTCGCAGTTGGTTGTTGTATCAGTTGTTGATATGCATTTGTAGTTGTGGAATTCAAGCAACAATTGGGGCCTAATACATAATTTTAAAAGAGTCAAATAAGAATATGAAGCTAAGTTATAATATATATTCATATGGTTACCTGAAAATATATCCACGACCAACAAGTAACTACAATCTATTATGGTGCAGATGCTATCCAAAATTGTGCCACGAGCCCCTCTGCCAAATCAAAAAAATGATTTTAGTTGATTAAAAATTATTAGATTGTGATTGAAAATGAAAGAAGTTTTATTTCTAGTCGGGGATCCAACGAGTAAATGGAGCCCATTTGTTACCCTCTGAGATCAAATTCCACGATTCCCAACAAGTATAACTTCTGTGAGAAGATGGTGAATAAAAGAAACAGTTAGTAAAACGTGTAGTTTCTAAATCTGCAGACGAGGCGACGAAGAGATGATTACTTCAAATACGAATGCATTAACAAGAGCTCTGACTAGAGGAGAAGGAAGCTGCCCCAAGTAAGCTATGGGGCTAAGAAGAGCTGCTGATCTTGTCATGTTTAAGCCATTATTTCTTGAAAATGCAGCCAAAGGCATCAGAGTCCCCTGTTTTATTCATGTTTAATCTTTATGACAAAAAATTGTTGATGCAAATGTGTTGGAAATTACCAAGGAATGTCCAACGTAGTGCACTTTCTGCCTTGTTTGGTTGAAGACATACTCGACTGTGGCCGGAAGATCAAACGCTGCCAATTCGTCCCACGTCCAGTTCCAGTATTCCTGTTTTCGAACCAGAAAACATTTGTAATTTGACTACAAATATTCGAACTGTGCTAAATACCAATACAAGAAATTAATGATTTTTTTTTTAATTTATCTAAAAGTCCTAACTTGTAGAGATTTGAGGAATCAATTTATTTATTTCCATAAAAATTTATGAAATAATTTTATCTCATTTAAAAATTAGAACTTGTAGATTGTAAATTTTAATGCATATTTATAGTTCACAACATTTTCCTTACTTGTAGGTTGAGTTGTCTTCTGGGCTTATCAACTCCATTGTGTGGAGGATTGAAGAGACCCAACAAGTATATAATTTAATGAGGGTGAAATAGCTATTAGCGGAATTTGATCTCTGGACCAGTGGGCGGGCATGAGCCTAGCTATTGACTCTGATATCATGAAATAATTTTGTCTCATTTAAAAGTCCGAACTTCTGGAGAAAACGTGAAATTAATGCATTTGTATAATTCTCAATAATTAATTATTAATTAACTATCTTTTTAAGTAATGGGTATCCAGCCCAAAGACGGGATAATTTTGACGCGGGGACCCCTTTCAAGCTAGAGTTTTTGTGGGATGCCTTGAATTCCTGCGCAGAACTGGTCGGGGATCTTGCTGCCCGGTGAGTGAGTGAAGGATATGGGGGCGACACGCCCCTGGTCCGAAGGTTTGGGGGAAACGCTCCCGATATTCATAGTGTATGTTATGTTTGGGCTTATTTTGAATATGGAGCCTATTTTTAAGGCTAAGTCTGTTAGGAATTTTTAAATACCTTTATTATTGACCTAGGTCATTCTGTACTTTAAAATGCTGAGATTTTAATATAATAGAATGATCATCTCTTCTGGCTGTGGATGTAGCTGACACAATGTTAGTGAACTACGTAAATTTGTGTTGTTTGTTTATCGTTTATCTTTCTTTCTTACATCTTGTTATAACAATTTTGCTCTGTATGGAATGATCCATTTCAAAAATTGATTGCACCTTGTGGGTTTCAAACCTGAGACCTAGAGAGGAGCACATCCAAATTTCAAACCCTCACCACTAGGCCAACCCCCGGACTTACAAGAAATTTATCATTAGTTGAGTTAAAATTCAATTTGGTCCCATAATTTTTTACTTTTCCCCGGAAGGCCCCAAAAAAATTATTTTGTCTCCGTAATTGGTTCAATTTCGGTCCAAGTTGCCGAAAATCCACAAACGACATCGTGCTGATGCATAATTTCTTGGGGCCTTTTGCGAAAAGGTTAAAAGTTATCGGATGTAAAGTGCAAAATCCTGCGAAAATGACCAAACTCGGAAAAATTACAGAGTTACAAGATGAAATTGAAAATTCTAAATAGTTTTTGGAGCTTTGCCAAAAAAGTTCAAAGTTCTGGGAAGAAATCGAATTTTAAATCAAAATTTAGTACCGGATCACTAGGACTGAGCGAAGTATGTCCCCTGCTGAAATCAGTCCCTCGGGCATTGGCCAACCAAACATCGAAACCATTATCTGCCAATATGAATCCTAAAGATTGCTCAGGAGAATCTGCCAACCACGACCTTGCATCCTATCACATTTTCAAGAATCTGTTACTACATTTTCAGAGGAAATTTCATGAAAAGGGTTGTAAGTAACAACAGTAATGAGTCCATGCTGAACAAGAACAGGTGGCCTAGCTCCCGTCGTCTCGCCAGATCGCCCCGTCGAAATCCTCTGCATACTTAGAATATATCCATCTTTTGTTTTCACCTAATCATGTATATATCATTAAATTAAATTTTTAGTTTTTACAAAATAGAAATAAATGAAGTGATATATACTTTGTGCTCTTCACAGCTATAGCCTTGGGTTTCCACAAATGATTTACAAATACCATTTGCAGAATCACTAGATTTCAAGTTTCTTCTTCTTCCACCTCCTGATAAAACAGTGAATGGAAACCGTAACAAAATTAAGAATGCTACACTCTTGATCAACATTTTAATTAATTATGACTTGGGTATTACTTGATCAATTCTGAAGCATTTTATAGGGGATGAATCTGTACGGATTGAGTGTGACTAGTACAGCCGTGCTACGAGAATTTTGAAATTATAGTATGAATTTAGAATTTTAAATTATAATACTAAATGCAATTGAAAAATTATTATATAATTATTTAATAAAATTCCATATGTAATTATTTCCATTGTTAAAATTTTGTTAATTATTTAATAAAAACCATATAAAATCATTTCAACTTTAACAAAATCAATAATTAAATTGTTTCAATTTTATTAAATAGCTCAAAGTTATTTGGCAATATAGCCGATAAGACACTACAAAAAAGATGGAGTTTAGCGACGGCAAGAATATCCGTCGCAAATTACTATCATTTGCGACGGATTTTTGTAAGTCGTCGCAAAAAATGAAAATTTGCGACGACTTAGGAAGTCCGTCGCAAATGATAGTAATTTGCGACGGATAAGCCGTCGCAAAATCTAGGGCCCACCGACTTGGTCTTGAACCGGCTACATTTGCGACGGAAAGGTTGTCGCAAATTTCAAATTTGAGTTTGCGACGGTCAATTCCGTCGCAAAACATACCCGTTTAAAGGTGACCGTTCGGGAAGCGACCCGTTTGACTGATTTGCGACGGAAGAAGCCGTCGCAATTTTAAACTTTGTAATTGCGACGGACGAAAGCCGTCGCAATGCTTACATTTATATTCGCGACCTCTCGGGAAACGGCCATTGACTGATTTGCGACGGAATGTCCGTCGCAAATTCGAGCCGTTTTACGCGTCTTATCGGGAAACGGTGCGTTGACTGATTTGCGATGGCTTTTCCATCGCAAATCAGTAAGAAACGGCGTCGTTTTGCGTTTGACGGGCAAAATTTGCGACGGACAGGCGTCCGTCGCAAATTTTTTTTCCACTTATTTATACAGGCCCGCCGCTTTGCAGACGGAGAAAGAGAGAAAAGAAGAAGAAGAAGAGGAAAAAGAGAGGAAAAGGAAGGAGAAGTCGGGTGCCGTCGCTGTAGAGCCAATCCGTCCCCACCGAGTTCTCGTTTCGTCATCTTCTACAAATAAACCATAAGTTTTCTTCATTTTTACCGTTTAAAATTTAATTTTAAAGCATGTTTAGAGAATTGATTTTAGTTGAATTGTTTGAATTATATTAGTAATGAATTGATTTTAGTTGAATTAGTTGATCGAATTTTAATTTAAAGCATTTTTAAATTTTTGTTAATTAAGTTTAGAATTGAATTAGTTGAATTGTTTGAATTATATTAGAAATGAATTGATTTTAGTTGAATTAGTTGATCGAATTTAATTAGTTGATTGAATTTTAATTTAATTTTAAAGCATAATTAATTTTTGTTAAGTTTAGAATTGAATTAGTTGAATTGTTTGAATTATATTAGAAATGAATTGATTTTAGTTGAATTAGTTGATCTAATTTAATTAGTAGATCGAATTTTAATTTAATTTTAAAGCATGTTTAATTTTTGTTAAGTTTATATTTGAATTAGTTGAATTGTTTGAATTATATTAGAAATGAATTGATTTTAGTTGAATTAGTTGATCTAATTTAATTAGTAGATCGAATTTTAATTTAATTTTAAAGCATGTTTAATTTTTGTTAAGTTTATAATTGAATTAGTTGAATTTATAATTATTACAGATGAACCCAGGTCAAGATAATTTTCTCAGTGTCATCATAGTCGACAACAAGTAAGTATTTTTTAATGAATTATGTATACTTTTAATTATATATATATATTAATATAATTAACTTGATTTTTTAATTTTGTTGTCACAGACTGCTTCCAGCCCATGAGACTAGCTTAATCGTCTCACAAATCATTAGGATGAGACAATTTGAGTATGGTGCCCACTCGTGGAGTCAAGTGTCCGAGCAAAAGAGGATGGAGTACTTTGATGACTTCAAGGTATAAAAAATTTATTTATTATGATTTTAATTTAACTTTTAATTTTTTAATTTATTCGTTAATATTCTATTTTTAATTTATTTGCAGAGGCAGTGCGTTTGGAACCCTGCCAACGATAGTATTATGTACCAATTGTTCTGTGCGAAAGCGCAAGAACGGTACAAAGATATTATCTACGGCCTGAAGAAGCGGTGGGAGCGTGGGGATCGGGTGGAGTTGGGTCGAGCACCAGACGGACGATCGATATGGGATGGTTTGGTGGATCACTGGAACAGTGAACCATCATTCTGAAGAAGATCATGAAGGGAGAGAGATAGAGAGAGAGAGAGAGAGGGGAGAGGGAGAGAAGAGAGAGAGAAGAGAGAGTCAGTTTGAACAATTTATTTATGTTTTTTGAACAATTTATTTATGTTTTTTGAACAATTTTTGGTAAAGACATTCCCGGTTACAAGGTTTCCGCCATTATTACAGAGATAATGAGGGATAATTTAGAGTAGAACGCAATGAAGTTCAAACTCGTCTCGTCGCAGCGGAAGCAGTACTACTTGGATGGGTTTTGGGTATATATATGCAAATATTTATAAACAATTAGTTGGTTAAAAATATTTGCATATATATACTCGAAACTCATCCAAGTAGTACTGCTTCCGCTGCGACGAGACGAGTTTGAACTTCATTGCGTTCTCCTCTAGATTATCCCTCAATATCTCTGTAATAATGACGGAAACCTTGTGACCGGAAATGATGCTACAAATAGTATTTCAACAAAGATATTACTAATTCAGTGTTAATTAACTAATTACTTGTAGCAAACATATACATGATCTTAGATGAATTAATTTGGTGAATTTTGAAAAAAAAAAATGAGTCAATTTGGATACATATACAATTAATTGCGTACAAATGAACGAATTATAAATTTAAGCGAGAGTCGAAATAAATAATTTTACCAAAATAATAAAAATTAAATGGCCCCAATATTTATAAAAACAAGTTAGAAACGAAAATGAATTAATTTGGTGAATTGTAGAAAAAAAATGAGTCAATTTGGATACATATACAATTAATTGCGTACAAATGAACGAATTATAAATTTAAGCGGGAGTCGAAATAAATAGTTTTACAGAAATAATAAAAATTAAATGGCCCCAATATTTATAAAAACAAGTTAGAAACGAAAATGAATTAATTTGGTGAATTGTAGAAAAAAAATGAGTCAATTTGGATACATATACAATTAATTGCGTACAAATGAACGAATTATAAATTTAAGCGGGAGTCGAAATAAATAGTTTTACAGAAATAATAAAAATTAAATGGCCCCAATATTTATAAAAACAAGTTAGAAACGAAAATGAATTAATTTGGTGAATTGTAGAAAAAAAAAGAGTCAATTTGGATACATATACAATTAATTGCGTACAAATGAACGAATTATAAATTTAAGCGGGAGTCGAAATAAATAGTTTTACAGAAATAATAAAAATTAAATGGCCCCAATATTTATAAAAACAAGTTAGAAACGAAAATGAATTAATTTGGTGAATTGTAGAAAAAAAAAATGAGTCAATTTGGATACATATACAATTAATTGCGTACAAATGAACGAATTATAAATTTAAGCGGGAGTCGAAATAAATAATTTTACCAAAATAATAAAAATTAAATGGCCCCAATATTTATAAAAACAAGTTAGAAACGAAAATGAATTAATTTGGTGAATTGTAGAAAAAAAATGAGTCAATTTGGATACATATACAATTAATTGCGTACAAATGAACGAATTATAAATTTAAGCGGGAGTCGAAATAAATAGTTTTACAGAAATAATAAAAATTAAATGGCCCCAATATTTATAAAAACAAGTTAGAAACGAAAATGAATTAATTTGGTGAATTGTAGAAAAAAAATGAGTCAATTTGGATACATATACAATTAATTGCGTACAAATGAACGAATTATAAATTTAAGCGGGAGTCGAAATAAATAGTTTTACAGAAATAATAAAAATTAAATGGCCCCAATATTTATAAAAACAAGTTAGAAACGAAAATGAATTAATTTGGTGAATTGTAGAAAAAAAGAGAGTCAATTTGGATACATATACAATTAATTGCGTACAAATGAACGAATTATAAATTTAAGCGGGAGTCGAAATAAATAATTTTACAAAATAAAAAAAATAGTTGGGCAAAATATTTTAATAAACAACTTAGAAACGAAAAGAAATTAATTTGGTGAATTATAAAAAAAATGACTTAATTTGAATACATATACAATTAATTGCAAAAAAATAAACGAAAGTAGCTTGTGCCCTAGTGGCGCGCGCCCTCTCCTCTTGCACAAAAGGTCCCGTGTTCGATTCCCCTTGGACGCAAAAAATGGATTAATTGTTCCAGGCCTAATAAGACTAATATAGAAGGTGGGCTGCATATAACAAGGAATGGGCCGGTTGGCCCAGTGGTCCGCGCCCGCCTCGGGTGCCCGGGCTCGAACCACGCGAGCCACTTTTTTTTTGTATAGGCTCGGTAATTTGCGACGGCCATATTCCGTCGAAAATATTTAATTTTGCGACGGAAAACAGCCCGTCGCAAATTATAACACAAAAAAATATAAAAAATATATAAAAACATTTGCGACGGAATTTAGCCGTCGCAAATATTGTTGACCCGATCGGGTCTGACCCGAAAAGTTTGCGACGGACTACTGTCCGTCGCAAATTCTGTGTGACCCGGCCGGATCTGACCCGCCGATTTTGCGACGGATTTGTCCGTCGTTAATTTGCGACGTATGGCTGAATCCGTCGCAAAAATTTGCTACGGCTGTTTTAGGTACGGATACGTGTCCGTCGCAGATCCCGTCGCAAAACACTGTTTGCGACGGATTTTCCGTCGCTAATTCCGTCGCAAAACAGTGTTTTTTTTGTAGTGAGATGCACGAAGAGTATACCTTCATAGTTTTTGTTTTGGCCAAAGGTATGTTATTAATTATTTGGAAAATTAAGCATGTGTAATGATCAATTGTAATTATAATTAATATTGAGATAATCAAATATTCTTTATATATATCAATATTAGACTGACACATGGATAAAAACTGAGGCAAAGTCTTGTGTGAATAAATTTTACTGTAAAACTAATTTTGATAATATTGGTTGTTTTATTAAAGGGTGTTAATTATTTTACAATAAGATAGTATTAATTGTTTCATTAAAGGAATCCAGTGTTTTTACAATAAGATAACATTAGCTGTTTTATTAAAGGATATTAGTTACTATTTTATTAAAAGATACTCCACCCGTCCCAATTTTGATTACTCATTTCAAAATATCACAATTTTTAAGAAATGAATTGTTTATTAATATTTTTGAGTATAAAGTAACCTTTTAGGAATTGTTTATTAATATTTTTGGGTATAAAGTAATTTTTTAAGGGTTGAGTTTGAAAAAGTGGTATTACTTTTTGCCATTTTAGGAAATGGGTAAACAAAGAAAAATCTTCATTTTTGGGGCTTATGGGTAAACAAAATTGAGACGGAGGGAGTATTAGTTATTTCATTAGAGGATATTAGTTATTAATCTTACTATAATAGAGTTTAAACCACAAATTATCCTGTAACTTTTTGACCAAATATATTTAGACCCAAATTAGTAAAAAACGAAACGATGTTGTTTTTGCTCATTTAGTGGAACATGAGGAGCAAAATTGGAGATTTTTGGCAATACAGTTGATCTTACTACCATTTATTTTAAAAAATTAAATATACATGATGTGTAATAAAATTATAAAAGGAAAGAAAAATCGAATATAATTAGCACACTTGGATGCATGCTACACCAACACCCTTGCCGGAAATCACCAATTTTAGACTTCAGAACGGCGTCCTATTGGCTTTTTTCATATGATTTTGGACCTCGTCACAGCAATTGGGACTAAATCTAATAAAATATTAATTTTGGGTTTAAATCTATTTTATCTGAGAGTTATGATACAATTTGTAATTTAAATTCTATAACAAATAGGGGCGGAACCAGGATGTATGCTTAGGGGTGGGGGTGGGGGTGAGGGTGGGGGAACCGAATTTTCGAATACTTAATAAACATGACAACATATACTATGAATCACTTTCGCCATTAAACTTATTTGCATTTTGTGTGTATTTTTTAACAATATTAATTATTTTATTGAAATATATTAATTTGATAGTAATACTATATAGTAAAAATAATAAATATCTTTTGAGTTCCTAAGTAAATCTAGTTTACAAATTACAAGAAATTTAAACTTACTCAAAACATCTGTACAATAATAATATCTATTTGCATAAAAAAATATTAATATTCATTGTTAAGTGTCTTAAACACATCAATATGTCCCTACCTAATCAACAGAATTGATCACATTGTAACGCCTCGAATCCGAAACACATAAAATATCTCAGATTCGAGGTGCCACTCGTGACTAAAATGTGAACTATAAAATTTTTGAAGGAATATAACGGAGATGAGAGATGATGAGTCTTTATGCAGCGGAAGAAATTGGTAGGATAATATTTATAATATATTTCACACACATATATAAAGCTTAATATCAATTGTATCATTTTATTTAAGTGGGGAACTCCGTGCCGTCTCTATTACTGTCCTTGCTCCACGAAATCATAATCTGCAAGGGTTGTAAAAGGGGGGGCGTGAGATTTGAATTCTCACGTATGAGTGATTTGCAACGTCATGGGATTGGTAAATCCGAAGTATATTAAATTATACTCATTAATAAAGTATTTAATTCATTTAATCAATTGACATAATAATATAAACATCATATATCATACAAATAACAAGTTCACATAATAATTAAATGGGCATAGCAGGTTTCACATCATATAGTTGAAATATCACAAGTTGATTCACATTAAGGGGCAAAGCCCAAAACCATTTTCACGTATCGGCCCAATCTGCCAAAATCATTTTTCACATATAGTAAATCTCCCCCAAACTATTTCTCACCATCAATTCATCCATTCATGTAAGGTATATATATAATTATATCACATAATACAAGCAGTTATATAATAGGGTGTACATTTATGTTGGATTAATTGTTTTAGATTGATTTAGTCGAGTTCAGAGTATACCAGCACAGCGTATTATGAGCAGATCAATCAACCGATCATCACCCACCTGATTGTTTCGAGTCCCGAGAATATTGTGTATGCAGACGGTAGAGTCCTTCGTGCGTGTCCCGAAAAGTACAGAATCCTAATAAGGAGTATTCCGATTAAAAGATTGACTTTTGAATTTGAAAAGCTTAAGAGTGTGAAACTCGAGGATTGAGTAGATCGTTGTCTTTAGAAAACTATTGAAAACTAAAGTTTTCAAAGGTTGATTTCAAATTGATAAGTACACCCCTTTTTTAAGAGAAGGTGTATTAGGGGGGTGTATTTACTAAAAGCAGTGCTGTATCATGGGGGGTGTATTTACTGAATTCAGGGATGTCCTTAACAAAGGCCCTTTAAGAAAGAAAATATAAGAATTCATATTTTATAAAAACCTCTTATTAAAACTTATTAAAGACTTTGACTTTTCTAAGACAAATTATAAAAAGTACTTTTCTTTTCTAATATTAATATTACTTCTAAAGTTGATTAGTGACACTTTTAGGAAATAAAAGGATCATATTAATTTTCCCAAAAATACTCTTTTCATTTGTTATTAATTTTGGATATAAACTACTTGTCTTTTCGTTCCTTTTATCCAGACTTGACTAATATGATAATTTTGATTATTAAAGGTACTACTTTTAAAAACTAAAGATATTAGTCTATTTCTCAAGGAAACAAGAATAAGATTTTAAAGGAGAATAAAGTTTTCTTCTCGTTTTTTTCTATTTTGTAATTCGAATAGGGAGTAGGCAACTCAAGCTAATTCAACAGCTAAACCAAGGATACTAATTCAACCATTTCCAATACTACTAAACAGTCAATTCAACAATACTAATAAGTAAAACCAATAACACCAAACCTAACAAACTAACACCACATAACAATTTCAATATTACTAAACAATAACCCCAATATACCAACAATATCAAAACTCCGTCCATAACACAGTCTCTAAACAGAACATAAATTTCAATTTTTACAAAACCGAAAATGGTGCCTATTTCATATCCTAACTAGTACGTGAAATATAGGAGGGCTAGTAATTCTTACGAGTCCCAAATCGAGCAGCCTCACGGCGTCATTTCGGTGATTAGAAAACAAACGAGCAGAAATTCGATTCCAAGGCGTATCGATCGAAAAATTATACGGAACGAGTGTGAAAAATCTGAAATTAGGAATTTAAATTAAGAATTGGAATTAGAAATTAATGGGTTTAATTTCAAGACTCACGTGAGGAGGAGCGAAGAGGAGGCGGCGTTTGGGCGAAGGAGCAGCGGCGGTGGCGCTTGACGGAGGCCGAAGACGGTGGTCGCCGATCGGTGGTGGGCGGAGGACAGAGGCAGCGGCACACGGCTGGAGGAGCGGCGCTGCGTCGGTGCAAGGCGGCAGAGTCTGTTCGCCGGGAAGGGGACGGCGGCGATCGACGGCGGAAGGAAGAGAAAGAAGGGGACGCGTTATTTCCGGAGCGGGAGAGAGAGAGAGCGTGCGGCGGCTTCGATCGGATGGAGAGGCGGACGCGGGCTGTTCGATCGGAGGACGGCGGCGGTCGAGCAGGGGCGGCGTCGCGCGGCGGCTGGGGAGGCGCAGCGGTGGGCGGTCTGCTGGGAAGAGCGACCGAGAGAGAGAGAGAACGAGTGAAAATGAAGAGGAAGATGAGAGTATGCGGTTTTGTTAATTTGAGAGAGAGAAAGGAGATATTTTGATTTTAAATTTCTTAATTAATTATTTTAAAAAGGGATAATAAACATGTGGGTGTGATTTAATACTTTAATTAATTTAATTCTAAAAGGAAGCAATTTATGTGGCCAGAATTTAACCCCCTTTAATTATGATATTTTCGTTCCCACTTGATACGGTTTAGGGATCGTTTGGTTCACGAGATTAATCCCGATTTGAAAATTAATACAGTTTTACGATTCGAATAATATTTTATTGTATTTTAATTATTCTCAATAAATTAAACGGATCGAAATCCTAATTTTTAATCTTTGAATATTTAATTTTTCGTAATCCCTTATCCGTTTGAAATATTCGATTTCTTTCTTCGAATTCGGGAATTTGAAATAGAGTATATATTTAAATTACACAGTAGCACACAAAATAATAAAATTAAAAGAAACACAATAATAATATAAAATAAGGCTTTCTAGAAAAATAAAAGGTATAAAACGGGACGGGGTATTACATCCTCACCCCCTTAACGGGAATTTCGTCCCCGAATCCGAAACACATAAAATATCTCAGATTCGAGGTGCCACTTGTGACTAAAATGCGAACTATAAAATTTTTGAAGGAATATAACGGAGATGAGAGATGATGAGTCTTTATGCAGCGGAAGAAATGGGTAGGATAATATTTATAATATATTTCACACACATATATAAAGCTTAATATCAATTGTATCATTTTATTTAAGTGGGGAACTCCGTGCCGTCTCTATTACTGTCCTTGCTCCACGAAATCATAATCTGCAAGGGTTGTAAAAGGGGGGGGGGGGGGGGCGTGAGATTTGAATTCTCACGTATGGGTGATTTGCAACGTCATGGGATTGGTAAATCCGAAGTATATTAAATTATACTCATTAATAAAGTATTTAATTCATTTAATCAATTGACATAATAATATAAACATCATATATCATACAAATAACAAGTTCACATAATAATTAAATGGGCATAGCAGGTTTCACATCATATAGTTGAAATATCACAAGTTGATTCACATTAAGGGGCAAAGCCCAAAACCATTTTCACGTATCGGCCCAATCTGCCAAAATCATTTTTCACATATAGTAAATCTCCCCCAAACTATTTCTCACCATCAATTCATCCATTCATGTAAGGTATATATATAATTATATCACATAATACAAGCAGTTATATAATAGGGTGTACATTTATGTTGGATTAATTGTTTTAGATTGATTTAGTCGAGTTCAGAGTATACCAGCACAGCGTATTATGAGCAGATCAATCAACCGATCATCACCCACCTGATTGTTTCGAGTCCCGAGAATATTGTGTATGCAGACGGTAGAGTCCTTCGTGCGTGTCCCGAAAAGTACAGAATCCTAATAAGGAGTATTCCGATTAAAAGATTGACTTTTGAATTTGAAAAGCTTAAGAGTGTGAAACTCGAGGATTGAGTAGATCGTTGTCTTTAGAAAACTATTGAAAACTAAAGTTTTCAAAGGTTGATTTCAAATTGATAAGTACACCCCTTTTTTAAGAGAAGGTGTATTAGGGGGGTGTATTTACTAAAAGCAGTGCTGTATCATGGGGGGTGTATTTACTGAATTCAGGGATGTCCTTAACAAAGGCCCTTTAAGAAAGAAAATATAAGAATTCATATTTTATAAAAACCTCTTATTAAAACTTATTAAAGACTTTGACTTTTCTAAGACAAATTATAAAAAGTACTTTTCTTTTCTAATATTAATATTACTTCTAAAGTTGATTAGTGACACTTTTAGGAAATAAAAGGATCATATTAATTTTCCCAAAAATACTCTTTTCATTTGTTATTAATTTTGGATATAAACTACTTGTCTTTTCGTTCCTTTTATCCAGACTTGACTAATATGATAATTTTGATTATTAAAGGTACTACTTTTAAAAACTAAAGATATTAGTCTATTTCTCAAGGAAACAAGAATAAGATTTTAAAGGAGAATAAAGTTTTCTTCTCGTTTTTTTCTATTTTGTAATTCGAATAGGGAGTAGGCAACTCAAGCTAATTCAACAGCTAAACCAAGGATACTAATTCAACCATTTCCAATACTACTAAACAGTCAATTCAACAATACTAATAAGTAAAACCAATAACACCAAACCTAACAAACTAACACCACATAACAATTTCAATATTACTAAACAATAACCCCAATATACCAACAATATCAAAACTCCGTCCATAACACAGTCTCTAAACAGAACATAAATTTCAATTTTTACAAAACCGAAAATGGTGCCTATTTCATATCCTAACTAGTACGTGAAATATAGGAGGGCTAGTAATTCTTACGAGTCCCAAATCGAGCAGCCTCACGGCGTCATTTCGGTGATTAGAAAACAAACGAGCAGAAATTCGATTCCAAGGCGTATCGATCGAAAAATTATACGGAACGAGTGTGAAAAATCTGAAATTAGGAATTTAAATTAAGAATTGGAATTAGAAATTAATGGGTTTAATTTCAAGACTCACGTGAGGAGGAGCGAAGAGGAGGCGGCGTTTGGGCGAAGGAGCAGCGGCGGTGGCGCTTGACGGAGGCCGAAGACGGTGGTCGCCGATCGGTGGTGGGCGGAGGACAGAGGCAGCGGCACACGGCTGGAGGAGCGGCGCTGCGTCGGTGCAAGGCGGCAGAGTCTGTTCGCCGGGAAGGGGACGGCGGCGATCGACGGCGGAAGGAAGAGAAAGAAGGGGACGCGTTATTTCCGGAGCGGGAGAGAGAGAGAGAGCGTGCGGCGGCTTCGATCGGATGGAGAGGCGGACGCGGGCTGTTCGATCGGAGGACGGCGGCGGTCGAGCAGGGGCGGCGTCGCGCGGCGGCTGGGGAGGCGCAGCGGTGGGCGGTCTGCTGGGAAGAGCGACCGAGAGAGAGAGAGAGCGAGTGAAAATGAAGAGGAAGATGAGAGTATGCGGTTTTGTTAATTTGAGAGAGAGAAAGGAGATATTTTGATTTTAAATTTCTTAATTAATTATTTTAAAAAGGGATAATAAACATGTGGGTGTGATTTAATACTTTAATTAATTTAATTCTAAAAGGAAGCAATTTATGTGGCCAGAATTTAACCCCCTTTAATTATGATATTTTCGTTCCCACTTGATACGGTTTAGGGATCGTTTGGTTCACGAGATTAATCCCGATTTGAAAATTAATACAGTTTTACGATTCGAATAATATTTTATTGTATTTTAATTATTCTCAATAAATTAAACGGATCGAAATCCTAATTTTTAATCTTTGAATATTTAATTTTTCGTAATCCCTTATCCGTTTGAAATATTCGATTTCTTTCTTCGAATTCGGGAATTTGAAATAGAGTATATATTTAAATTACACAGTAGCACACAAAATAATAAAATTAAAAGAAACACAATAATAATATAAAATAAGGCTTTCTAGAAAAATAAAAGGTATAAAACGGGACGGGGTATTACATCCTCACCCCCTTAACGGGAATTTCGTCCCCGAATCCGAAACACATAAAATATCTCAGATTCGAGGTGCCACTTGTGACTAAAATGCGAACTATAAAATTTTTGAAGGAATATAACGGAGATGAGAGATGATGAGTCTTTATGCAGCGGAAGAAATGGGTAGGATAATATTTATAATATATTTCACACACATATATAAAGCTTAATATCAAATGTATCATTTTATTTAAGTGGGGAACTCCGTGCCGTCTCTATTACTGTCCTTGCTCCACGAAATCATAATCTGCAAGGGTTTTAAATTGGGGGGGGCGTGAGATTTGAATTCTCACGTATGGGTGATTTGCAACGTCATGGGATTGGTAAATCCGAAGTATATTAAATTATACTCATTAATAAAGTATTTAATTCATTTAATCAATTGACATAATAATATAAACATCATATATCATACAAATAACAAGTTCACATAATAATTAAATGGGCATAGCAGGTTTCACATCATATAGTTGAAATATCACAAGTTGATTCACATTAAGGGGCAAAGCCCAAAACCATTTTCACGTATCGGCCCAATCTGCCAAAATCATTTTTCACATATAGTAAATCTCCCCCAAACTATTTCTCACCATCAATTCATCCATTCATGTAAGGTATATATATAATTATATCACATAATACAAGCAGTTATATAATAGGGTGTACATTTATGTTGGATTAATTGTTTTAGATTGATTTAGTCGAGTTCAGAGTATACCAGCACAACGTATTATGAGCAGATCAATCAACCGATCATCACCCACCTGATTGTTTCGAGTCCCGAGAATATTGTGTATGCAGACGGTAGAGTCCTTCGTGCGTGTCCCGAAAAGTACAGAATCCTAATAAGGAGTATTCCGATTAAAATATTGACTTTTGAATTTGAAAAGCTTAAGAGTGTGAAACTCGAGGATTGAGTAAATCGTTGTCTTTAGAAAACTATTGAAAACTAAAGTTTTCAAAGGTTGATTTCAAATTGATAAGTACACCCCTTTTTTAAGAGAAGGTGTATTAGGGGGGTGTATTTACTAAAAGCAGTGCTGTATCATGGGGGGTGTATTTACTGAATTCAGGGGTGTCCTTAACAAAGGCCCTTTAAGAAAGAAAATATAAGAATTCATATTTTATAAAAACCTCTTATTAAAACTTATTAAAGACTTTGGCTTTTCTAAGACAAATTATAAAGAGTACTTTTCTTTTCTAATATTAATATTACTTCTAAAGTTGATTAGTGACACTTTTAGGAAATAAAAGGATCATATTAATTTTCCCAAAAATACTCTTTTCATTTGTTATTAATTTTGGATATGAACTACTTGTCTTTTCGTTCCTTTTATCCAGACTTGACTAATATGATAATTTTGATTATTAAAGGTACTACTTTTAAAAACTAAAGATATTAGTCTATTTCTCAAGGAAACAAGAATAAGATTTTAAAGGAGAATAAAGTTTTCATCTCGTTTTTTTCTATTTTGTAATTCGAATAGGGAGTAGGCAACTCAAGCTAATTCAACAGCTAAACCAAGGATACTAATTCAACCATTTCCAATACTACTAAACAGTCAATTCAACAATACTAATAAGTAAAACCAATAACACCAAACCTAACAAACTAACACCACATAACAATTTCAATATTACTAAACAATAACCTCAATATACCAACAATATAAAAACTCCGTCCATAACACAGTCTCTAAACAGAACATAAATTTCAATTTTTACAAAACCGAAAATGGTGCCTATTTCATATCCTAACTAGTACGTGAAATAGAGGAGGGCTAGTAATTCTTACGAGTCCCAAATCGAGCAGCCTCACGGCGTCGTTTCGGTGATTCGAAAACAAACGAGCAGAAATTCGATTCCAAGGTGTATCGATCGGAAAATTATACGGAACGAGTGTGAAAAATCTGAAATTAGGAATTGAAATTAAGAATTGGAATTAGAAATTAATGGGTTTAATTTCAAGACTCACGGGAGGAGGAGCGAAGAGGAGGCGGCGTTTGGGCGAAGGAGCAGCGGCGGTGGCGCTTGACGGAGGCCGAAGGCGGTGGTCGCCGATCGGTGGTGGGCGGAGGACAGAGGCGGCGGCACACGGCTGGAGGAGCGGCGCTGCGTCGGTGCAAGGCGGCGGAGTCTGTTCGCCGGGAAGGGGACGGCGGCGATCGACGGCGGAAGGAAGAGGAAGAAGGGGACGCGTTATTTCCGGAGCGGGAGAGAGAGAGCGTGCGGCGGCTTCGATCGGATGGAGCGGCGGACGCGGGCTGTTCGATCGGAGGACGGCGGCGGTCGAGCAGGGGCGGCGTCGCGCGGCGGCTGGGGAGGCGCAGCGGTGGGCGGTCTGCTGGGAAGAGCGACCGAGAGAGAGAGAGAGCGAGTGAAAATGAAGAGGAAGATGAGAGTATGCGGTTTTCTTAATTTGAGAGAGAGAAAGGAGATATTTTGATTTTAAATTTCTTAATTAATTATTTTAAAAAGGGATAATAAACATGTGGGTGTGATTTAATACTTTAATTAATTTAATTCTAAAAGGAAGTAATTTATGTGGCCAGAATTTAACCCCCTTTAATTCTGATATTTTCGTTCCCACTTGATACGGTTTAGGGATCGTTTGGTTCACGAGATTAATCCCGATTTAAAAATTAATACAGTTTTACGATTCGAATAATATTTTATTGTATTTTAATTATTCTCAATAAATTAAACGGATCGAAATCCTAATTTTTAATCTTTGAATATTTAATTTCTCGTAATCCCTTATCCGTTTGAAATATTCGATTTCTTTCTTCGAATTCGGGAATTTGAAATAGAGTATATATTTAAATTACACAGTAGCACACAAAATAATAAAATTAAAAGAAACACAATAATAATATAAAATAAGGCTTTCTAGAAAAATAAAAGGTATAAAACGGGACGGGGTATTACACACATGCCCACCGGTTGGTACATATTAATATGCCTACCGCGAATGTGTTAACGACACATAAGCAGATATAAACAATCAATTAAATAATAGTGGACTCCCTACTTATTTGTCATTAACACATTCGCGGTGGGTATATTAATATGTGGTCATTTCCGACCTAATCAAATAAAACTTAGCTTTTGCTTATCACATAAATCGTTTACGTGAATTCATATAAAAAAATTGCAAATAATTCCTCAATATATATATATATTAAATAGATGAATATATAGTTTATGGCTAGCATTTTGGCAATCACGAAAATCTTCTACTATTGAGTCTAATCAAAACACATTAAGAAATGAAATTTTATAAAAGAAGAAAAATTACATGTTACAAAATAGAAAAAATGTATAAATTTCATATCAATACCCAAATTTTAGTTTATGTCTCAATATAATTACTCATTTTAAAAGTGTCTCAATTCAAGTCTCAATTTTTACTTTTTTCTCAATTTAAGGCTTGTTTTAGATTCTTGTGTCTCAATTCAAGACCCAACAAATAATTTTTTTTAAATTAAATTCATTATATATGAAAAATAATAAAAAAAATTTGAGACATTCGTCATAAATAATTTTTTTTATTAATATAATGAATATTTCTAATTTTTATTTTTATCATCGTGTATTAATCTAAAGTTTTAAAAATATGACAACTAGCATTTTAAAATTAAAAGTAACATTTTTCCATATAATCTTTCTTAATCGTATATGATAAACGGATTTGATATAATGCCCACCGGTGGGCATAACTTATATGCCCACCGCGAATGTGATAATGACACGTAAGCAAATTTAAATAGGGGCCCCACTATTATTTTAATTGATTACTTAAATTTGCTTACGTGTCATTATCACATTCGCGGTGGGCATATAAGTTTATGCCCACCGGTGGATATTATATCAAATCCGATATGATAAAATGTTAGTTATTTATTTTAATTTCAAAATGCTAGTTATCCTTTTTCTAAACAATAAATTAAATCGATGATATAGAAAAAAATAGAAATATTATCATATTAAAAAAAATTAATAATTTTTAAATTAATGATTTTATTTATTTATTAATGACAGACGTCTATAATTTTTTACTTCTTTTAATATTGTATGAATTTAAATTGAAAATAATTTTTTGTTGGATCTTGAATTGAGACACCAAAATTAAAAACAAGCCTTAGATTGAGAAAAGAGTAATAATTTAGACTTGAATTGAGGCACTTTTAAAATGAGTACTTATATTGAGACATAACCCAAAATTTGGATCTTGATATGTAATTTTTCCTAAAGTTGGAGCTCATTTGAACCATAAGTCATTTCTCACATCATCATATTAATAATTGATTAATTATTATATTTTTCTTAAGATTCTAATTAATAATTATATTAATTAAGAATTGGCTTTTTTCGGCCGGCAATACATTGAGTTCAAGCAATTTTAAAATTTTAAACTATCTGTATCTCCTCTAGTGGTTGAGATATTTTGCATCATGGGTCGCAGTTCACATTTATATCTACCAGGAAAATTAATAAATTATTAAAATAATATCAATTTAAAGCTTAAAAAATGGTAAAAATATTAATTCAAGATTTGCAAGATTTTTTATATCTATTCAAGACCTGAAAAATTAAAAACTATTAATCCAAGATTTGAAAGATACAACCTATAAATTCAGGACTAAAAAATATTAAAACCATATTAGGCGTATTATAATTTATATTTTTATTTATTTATATACATTATTATTTATTCATTTTACTTTTTTCCTATCTTTTTAAATCACGCGAAATTAATACATCTTTCATTATGTAGAAGTATTTTTTTTTAAAATATAATTGCATAATTAGAAATTATAATAAGACAATGTGACCTTAAAATGGGTGAATTCTTAATTAATAATCTCTCTTTTAGGCTTTGAATTGATGATTTTGTATCTTTCAGACCCTGAATCGATAAGAAAAATATTCTAGGCTCTAAATTGATAAAACTCCTAAATTTTATATTATTTGATATTTTTTTTTTGGCCGAGTTAGTTTTCAATGAAATTTGTTCATCATGTGATTGTCTAAATCGTTTAAGCACAATTTAAACACTCATGCAAGTGCACGTGTGTGGTTGTAGTAGGCAAGAGATCAAGTACTTATATCGAACCTAGAAAAGCGAGTGACTAGCAAAGTCAATTCTAAATGTTAGCATGCTTGAAATTTAAAGAACAAGTTTCGGGTTTGGTTTTTAAGACTAATTCAAACAATGAAATTAAAAACAAGCAATAACATGAACAAATATCTAACTTTGGGATTGTTGTTTACCAAATAAATGTTGCTGGGATTAAATGGCTATTTATGAGAGCTTTGGTAAAAACATCAAATGATTGGGTTCTTTAATGCTAAAGTGATTGATTTGAATGAAAGATAATAAAGAAAGAGCAAGAACACCAAGATTTGTCAGGGGTTGTTAGTCCCTGGACTTAAATGAAGATTGTATTGATTATACTAAAAGAAATTGAACTTTTTTTTATGTTACAAATGTGAGGCTATTTATAGCTTTCTCACTTCATGGGTACATCGGTCATTTCCGACCTCTCAGGGGACAATGCTCCTGTCTCTGAGGACGCGCGGGCACTGGTGTGCCAGAGCTTGCAGGTGACCGACCACTAGGGTGCTGACGCGTGTCCAAAAAGGACGATTCTCTGGCGTATTTCCTTATTTGGATGGAATATTCTCTCTGCCACTGTGTACGGAGGCGACCTTTATCCTCTTGGGGGAAGATCTCGCCTGATTCCATCACGTGCTCCAAATCTTCCTTACCGGCCGGGGATATATCGAGGTCGGAGGCCGGTCTCCTGATGGGTCACGAGGTCGGAGACTACTCCTGCACGTCGGTCGTGCCCTGGTGACTTCTATTGGTCTTCTTTGGTTGAGGCCAGACCGGCCCGGTCTCGGCCCGTTCGTCCAGCATCCGGATCAACGTATACGAGTATTTCAAGGTGGTTTCCGGCCTCGTTTTTGAGGTCGAAAAATGGGGTCGGAGCCCGCTGAGGTCAGATATAGACCGGCCAGGCCGGACCCGCCTTCTGAGTGTCGTTTTGCCTTTTCCGGCTCGTTTCAGGCCGGTGCCAACCTGTGGTCCAAAATGGTCACAACAATTGGCCCCCAGCTCGTCTCTCAGAGTTGATGAGGGACGAGGTGGTCGTTTGTCGTCTGTAGTTGGTGCTGGCCTTGCACTGTCTGGGGCGATCGGAGATAGGCCAACGGCTAGGTGATGATCGATTGGACGCGCGTTGTATTGTGTACCTAAAAAAGTGTGTGTGCTGTCAGACGACGCCTCGGATTCCGCGCACTAAAGCCTGACGTACGTGACGTGACGTGATTCCTCAAATCTCGCACATTAAATGCGTGTCGTGTACGAGGCGTCTGACGCTGAAACCGTCGTTTCACATTCTTGCATCTAGGCCCCTATGCCTAGAATTTAGGTCCCTGTCCCTTTCTTATAAATAGGGGGGCCATTCCATACTTTGGATTTTTTACTCTTCTTGCGAATTGCAGCAACTTCTTGGCGATTTCCGGCGAGCTCCTTACGGCGGCGATTGGTGGTTTCTGAAGGTAAATTTTAAATTTTCAAACCTCAAAACTTCTTTTTATATCATGGTACGCCGGTGGATGGGTCCTCCGCCTGGTCAAAGGGGAGGCGCCTCCTCGAGTGGTGGAGGAGCTGGTGGAGCCAGTAGGAGACTTTTTGAAGGAGAAGGAAGCTCCGACAGCGGACGCGACACTTCTTCTTTCCGTCTGGTGAGCTCCATATGGGCTCATGATGACGACGACTTGGACGCATTGTTCCCGAGACCGGGCCGGTCACTATTGGGAGAGGGTGCCCGCGAGGGTGTTCCGGCCGCGGCGGAGGGATCCCGGACTGAGTCGACGGCCCGGCCTATGGAGAGTAGGGACCCGTTGGATGACCTCCTTGAGGAAGGTGATGAGGAAATTGACCACGGCGAAGGTGATGATACGGCCAACAACCTATTACTCCAGAATCTCGCAGCCGAGCAGATAAAAGAACGGCTCGGGATGGTGAATGAGGCTTCAGGGTCGGAAGCTGAGGAGGTTGAAGGGTTGGCCGTAGCCGGTCGGAGTTTTAGCCAGGACCGGCGAGACCAGGTCAGACGAGCCTTTCGTCTGTGGTCGGACTGTGGAGGAGAAGGATGATATAGACTCCGTCAACTTTGATTTCGAAGCTTATCACGAATGTTACCGGCGGGGGCCGGCCGTTCGCGACCCGGCCACGATTCGGATTGCGGATTTAGATGAGTCTCAACGGTGGACCATCGGCCAAGTGCAGAGCCGGGTGACCCAGGACTTTCTAGACGAGGCCCGGGCCGGCTGGGACATTCCGTATGATGTCCAACTCTATGCCCTAGAGCCGAATGAGCGGGCCGATCAGCCTCCTAGAGGGATGGTGGCCGTGACCCAAGACATGATGGAGGTCGGACTCCGCTTCCCCCTCCATCTGGCCGTTTCCGATCTTTTGAACTACTGGAACCAGGCGCCCATCCAATTGCTTCCGAACGCATGTATGATCATCACGAGCGTCATGGCTCTGTTCGGGCAGAACCGACTCTATCAGATGCCGAATCCGGGGGATATGACTTATCTCTACCGGATACAGAGTGAGAGGAGCGGGACCGGCGATGTCTATATCCAAACAAAGGGGCAGAAGATGGTGACCGGCCTGCCAAGTAAAGCGCGCAATGACCGAAAGAAATGGTTCTTCGATGGTGGGGCATGGAAGACCGGGTACCCGGACGGGACGGAGATCGATGTTCCGACTAACATCCGCCCAAAAAATCCCAGTAAGGAATTTTTAGTTAATACTTGAACCAAAAGTACTGATCTAATTTTTTACTTCTCTTTGCAGGCTACCCTTGCCCTTCCGACCGGGAGCTGAACTTCGATTTTGCGGTCGTCAGGGAGCGGATTCTGTCGTTGCCAGCCATGGAAAGGAATCAGGCCATCCTCCGGACACGACAAGCTCGGCTTTCAAGCCATTTCTTCCAGTTTCCGCGCCATCTAAAATTGATGGGTAAGTGCTAGAGTGAGCCCGGATTTCAAGTTGTATTATTTTTTTTTATAACGCCTTGCATTTTGTGGTGCAGTGCCCGATTTTCCGGTCGTGAGACAGTGTCCATCCGAATTCTCCGATCGCTGCCCAGAGTTGTTTTCCATGATGGGAGCTTGCGCGGTGAAGAAAACGGCAAATGGGACAAAGAAGAAGAAAGGGGGCGGCGCCCGGGCCGGGATTGTGATCCAAGAGCCCACTCCTCTCCAATCTGTTCCGGCCGTCGGGACGACTGCCGTCGAGACACTTACCTCTTCTCCGATCACTGGTCGAAAGAGGGGCCGAGAGGAGTCCGACAGTGAGGAGGCCGGTTTGCACAGGTCGAGCCCGGCTCTAATTGATATATCTCGGACAGCACGCCGCCCGGGCCCCGATCGGCTGGAACGGGGACCGTGGCCTACAAGGCGCCCGCTCCCGGCCGGGAGGATGATAGGACCTACTTCGGTCGCGATCCGGCCCGCTTCCAAGCGTAAGTTTGTTGACTTTAAATTTTTCTAAAGCATTTTTACTCGTACCTGACTTGATTTTTCTTTTATCCAGGCTGACGCACAATGACTCCGGCCTCCCCCACTGGTGCTGGATTTCTTGGCTTCCCGGGCTCCGAGTTCCATTGTTGACATGCCGGAGTATATGAGCCGGTCGGTGAATTCTTTGCCCCAAGCTTGGACTCGGGAGCTGGCTGATGTCCCCGAGCATCGCCCCTGACATGCCGGTCGAGCCTGCGTTGCTCTGGTCAGCCAGGCGACCATTATGGCTAACTTCGTGGAGAGTGAGCTCAACAGTGCCCTTAGCTCTGTCCGGAGGTTGGAGGCCGACTTGACCAGGGCTCGGGAGGAGAAGACCAGACTTGAGAGCGAAAATGCCGCGCTCAAGAAGGAGAAGGATTATGCGGTTGGCCAGATGGAGGCCGTCCTGAAAGAAAAAGATGACGCTCTCGGCCGGGCGGAGATAGCGTACAAGGCCCTGGCAGATACCCGGAACTGGGTAGCTGAGATGGAGGATGTCAATGCCGATCTGCGGCTGGAGGCGCACAAGGCCCGGGGGGATGCCGATCAGGCCCTTGCCCGGCAGGCCGAGTTGGAGAGGGAGCTCCAGAAAAAGGCTGAGGAACTGGCCGCCTTCCTGAGCCGGCCGGCATACGATCCGGAGGATCCGACCGCCAACCCGGAACTCTTCTCTGAGTTTTGCTTCTACATGGCCACTGCCAGTATGATCCGGGTTGCGCGCCAGGCCGGTCTTGAGACCAAGTCTCTGGAAGATTATTTCCGGGAATATGCTGCTAAGAACCCGGTCAGCGAAGGCTTCTGGTTTCCCTTCCTCGATCTGGAGACCGACCTGGGGGTGGACCTGTTGGGACATTGTCAGTTTTGATTAAGATCCCAAAGCCCCTGAAAAGATGATTGCCTTAATCTGTCTTTGTCAGGCTAGTCTTGGTTAGGATTAGTACTTAGTTATTTTACACTTCACAGGTACTCAGTGAGAGGAGAACTCACTGGAGACAATCAAGACTCAGAGCCTGAAGACGAAGAGCACCATCCTGAACTTATGGCAGTCTTCTAAGCTGGCTGAGTAAGTGTCAGTGATGAAGAGTATGACCCTGAGGTCATTACTAACTCAGTCCTGAAGGGAACGGGATGTCACTGAGTTAATGGGAAGACTTGGAGTAGAGCCAAGCAATGCAAAAGGAATTTCAGCGTCAGGACAAGACTGGTGGGCTCAAGACAAAATGAACTTAATAAGACAAGCCTGAAGCTCAGGAATAAGTTCTGACATTCTCACCAACCTGATGACGTGGACCAATCCGAGAAGGACACGCACGTACGGAACCTGACATGAAGACTGAATTCAGACTGCATATTCAACGGGAAAGCATTTAATGTGCATTTAATGCAATTACCAAATCCATGCAAGGACGGCTGCTGCATGAAGATATGTCCGTTTGAAGCCACTCTACATAGATGACTAGAAGGCTATCTCTCCAACGGATAGTTATTCGAATCACCTATAAATACAGAAGGCCTTGAACCCATTCAAGGTTACGGGAAATTTCCAAGCCAGAAATTACTCAAACTCTCAAGCATTCAAAGCATTCAACCTTTAAGAGAAGCACTCGAAACCTTCTAAATTTCCCAAGTGTTTCTTAGCAGTTGAGAGTTATTCTGTATTCCAAGAGCTAATTAGAATTATCTCAAGCTTAGAGAGATTATCCAATCCTTAGCATAACTTTGCCTTGTAAGGATAATCTCAACTTAGTTGGAATCCAAACTGAAACCAAAACCCTAAGATAGGCTTGTTGGGAGTAAGTCAGTTAGAGTGTTAGTAAGTGGAGTTGTATAGATCAGTGAGGTTAACTGATCTTGGTGCACCTTGGCATGTTAAAAACAAGAATCCCTTGAGTGGATTTCCTGTTAAGTCAGGCCGTGGACGTAGGAGCTTGAGACTCTGAACCACGTTAAACTCCTTGTGTTCTTACTGCTTTGATATTGCACATACTTGCTATATTACTTGTTCATTCATTGCATTCAAGTTTATCAGGCCTGAATCAATCAGGCTGATCTTCAAAAGAGCACTGCCCTACTAAACACTCTTCAGATTTGAGTAAAACAAAATTTCAGAAAGCAAACCAAACAAGACTTTAAACTTTCAGGGCTCAAACATTTCCGCACTGAACTTGAACTGATAGTTAGCCAACTGACCCGCACCAAGTGTAGTTAGTAGGTGTGTTATCAGCTCCTAGTTCTTTACCACTCTGAGCAAAGGGGACTCAGTCAGTTTTAAGGTTGAAAAATTGGTATACGCGTATTCCCCCCCATACACGTATTCCTCAGTCTTGTACCGGGACCAACAGGACCTTTCATGGTTTCCCCATCGGCATAGGCTGATCAAACCGGGTCAAAGTCCCCCGGCCGCCGATGAAGAAGAAGAAGAAGAAGAGGGAGAGGAGGCCCCTCCGGAGGGTTCCCAGATGCCGGGCGGAAGTGGGGCTGAGGTGGAAGCCTGCATTGATGCAGTGGCCGACTTTGTGGCCGGGACGTGAGATCATGCGAGCCCGGGGGCCGGAGCAGGCGACTTCTGAACCTCCATTGCCTTAGATTATTATTTACTGCTTTCCCGATTGTGACCGGCTTCCGACCGGATGTTGCTTTTCTTTTATTTCAGATTATTGTACTCCTCTCCGGCTTTAGACCGGTTTTAATTTTATGAAATTAAGTTTTTCTTTGGACTTTATTGCTTCGTTATTATTCTCTTATTTGCTTATACCCATCAAAATGTCTTAAATTTTAACAAATATGAATAAGATTTTGCCCCGGGCTCAAGTGTGATATGCCGACCTCGATATGGTCGGCATATGCTTTTGAACGGAGCTCGGTGCTTGGAATGGCCTTGATTGCCTTGCCGAGCTCAAGTGTGATATGTCGACCTCGATACGGTCGGCATACGCTTTTGAACTGAGCTCGGCTCTTGAAGTGGCTTGGATGGCCTTTTCGAGCTCAAGTGTGATACGCCGACCTCGATACGGTCGGCATACACTTTTAAACTGAGCTCGACTCTTGAAGTGGCTTGGATGGCCTTTCTGAGCTCAAGTGTGATATGCCGACCTTGATACGGTCGGCATATGCTTTTGAATTGAGCTCGGATTTTGGGATAAGATTGAGCTGTGCGAAAAGCTTTGTATTGATAAGAACTTTGAATACATAGTACAAAATCATTGGTAGTATTTCTTCAAGTGAATTGCATTCCAGGGGTATTGGTCCGGAGTGCCATCCATGAGTTCCAGCTCGTAAGCACCCTTGGAGAGCCACTTGGATATCCTGAACGGGCCCTCCCAGTTCGGGCCGAATACTCCTTTGGGCACTTGAACCTTCTTAAGGACGAGGTCCCCGACCTGGAATTGTCTGGCCTTCACTTTGGAGTTGAAATTTTTTTCGGATTTCTTCTTGTAGGCCACATTTCGGAGGTCGGAATTGAGTCTCCTCTCCTCCAACATGTCCAAATCGATCCTCCGGGCGGTGTCATTGTCCTCGGTGATCACCTGAGCCGTCCGGTGGCTTGGGAGGGAGACCTCCGATGGGATGACGGCCTCGGTTCCAAAAGCTAAAGCGAAAGGTGTTTTGCCCGTTGAGTTCCTTGTAGTCGTACGATACGACCAGAGCACATCGGGTAGCTCGGCTGCCCACTTTCCCTTTTTGTCCTCAAGCTTAGCTTTGATAGTATGCTTGAGGATTTTGTTTACGGCCTCTACTTGGCCATTCGTCTGCTGGTGGTAGGGGGTGGAGAACACTTTCTTGATATTCCACTTCTCACAAAACTGAATCATCTGGAGACCGTCAAACTGTTTTCCATTGTCGGAGATGATCACTTGAGGTAGGCCGAAACGACAGATGATGTTTTTCCAGATGAACTTGATGATTTGAGATTGGTTGATCTTGTTGAGTGGCTCGGCCTCCGCCCATTTTGTGAAATAGTCGACGGCCACGACGACGAATTTGTGGCCCCCGGGCGCAGTGGGCATTGGTCCGATCAGGTCGATGCCCCACTGAGCAAAAGGCCAAGGGCTATACATGAAGGAGAGCTGCTCGGGGGATAGCTTGATGTTGGGCCCCAAGATTTGACATTTGTGGCACGACCTTGCAAAGTTGACAACGTCTTTGTTCAAGGTCGGCCAGAAATATCCTTGTCTGATCACTTTGTGGGTCAGGGCCCGGCCTCCGGCGTTATTTCCGCATACCCCCTCATGGATCTCGGCCAGAATGCTCTGGCCTTGCTCCGGGGTTATACACTTTAGGAGTGAGAGGGTAAAACTTCTTTTACATAAGAGATCGTCAATGAGGGTGTACCTTGACGACCGGAGTTGCAGTTGCCGTGCCCGGATTCTATCCTCCGGGAGCGTGCCAGTCTTGAGATACTTTACGATCGGCGTCATCCAGTTTTCATCCGTGCTTAGAACGGTCGCCACTTGTGCTCGGATGACCGTGGGCGTTCCGAGCGTGGAAAGTTGAATATTGGCGAGGTCGGCGGCTCCCTCCGCGGTTGCAAGCTTGGAAAGAGCGTCGGCCTGGGTGTTGTGCTCCCTTGGGATTTGCTCAATGAAAACTTGGTGAAATTTCTCGCACAAGGTTGTGACCAGGTCGAGGTACTTCGTCATTTGCTCCCCCCGGGCCTCGTACTCTCCCTTGATTTGGTTAACTACGAGCAGGGAGTCCATAAAAATGTGTAGTCGGCAAACTCCGATGGCGATCGCGAGTTCAAGGCCCCCGACCAGAGCCTCATACTCGGCCTCGTTGTTGGTGGCCGGGAAGTTGAAGCGGATTGCATGGGTGAAACTCTGGCCCTCCGGGCCGATCAGGACAATGCCGGCCCCGGCACAAGTGTTGGTTGACGATCCGTCCACGTAGAGTTTCCACGGGGGGTGGTTGATTCTTGTGAACTTAGGTGGGAAGGTTAGTTCCACTATGAAATTGGTTACGGCCTGGCCCTTGATGGCCGTTCTTGGGGCGTATGAGACCCCGTACTGAGCTATCTCCAATGACCACTTCAACAACCTGCCGCTGGTGTCCGGCCGGTGTAGGACTTGCCTCAAGGGTAGAGTGGTGAGGACCTCTACTTGGTGGTCGAAGAAGTAGGGCCTTAGCTTACGTACACTCATGACCAGAGCGTAAGCCAACTTCTCGAGTGAGGTGTATCTGAGCTCGGCATCGTGTAGGGCTTGGCTTACGAAGTAGATCGGAAGGTGGTTCTGACCGTCCGCCCGGACTAGTACCGCTCTGAGGGCGACCTCGGAGGCCGCAAGATATAAGTAAAGCTTCTCCCCGGGGACCAGGTTAACCAAAATTGGTGGGTTCGCCAAGTACTCCTTTAGTTTTGAAAAGGCTACTTGACTTTCCCTATTCCAAGAAAATTTACCATTTTTTTATGGTCGAGAAGAAAGACTTACTTTTGTCTCCGAGCCGGGCTATGAATCTGTTGAGAGAAGCAAGACATCCGGTCAGGCGCTGCACTTGTTTGATCGTCCTTGGCTCTTGCATGTCAAGGATGGCCTTGATCTTGGTCGGATTGGCCTCAATCCCACGCTGGCTGATGATGTGCCCCAAGAATTTGCCGGCCTCCACCCCAAAGTTGAATTTCTTTGGGTTTAGCTTCATATTGTATGCCTTGAGGATCTTGAAGGTCTCTTTGAGGTCCCCGAGGTGGTCTTTTTTTTTCAAGCTTTTCACCACAATGTCGTCGATGTAGACCTCCATGGTCTTTCCGATCTGATCTGCAAACATTTTGTTGACCAGGCGCTGGTAGGTCGCGCCGGCGTTGATCAGGCCGAAAGGCATCCGGAGCCAAGATAATATATTCTTCTCCGTGTGGAATGAGGTGTGCTCGATGTCTTCGACGGCCATTGGGATTTGATGGTAGCCGGCGAAGGCGTCCATGAAGGACATCATTTCGTGACCGGCCATGCTATCCACCTGGTGATCGATGTGTGGCATCGGAAAATGATCCTTCGGGTATGCTGCGTTGAGGTCGGTGAAGTCTATACACAGTCTCCAAGCATTGTTCGTCTTCTTGACTAGGACGGCATTTGCGACCCATTGGGGCTCGTCCTGGGCTTGCTCGATCAACTTGTTGTCTAGCAACTTATTGACCTATTGGGCCAGAGCTTCGTATTTCTCCGGGCCAAATATCCTCATTTTCTGGTGGACCGGCCTCTTGTTGGGGTCGATCTTTAGGTGATGGCAGGCGTGCTTTGGGTCTATTCCGACCATATCTTGGTGAGACCAGGCGAAGACCCCAATGTTGGCTTTGAGGAATTCGATCACTTCCCCCCGCATTTCAGTCGGTATGCGAGAGCCGATCAGAACTTCCAGTTCCGGCCTCGAGGGATCGACTGGAATGTGTTCCAATTTCTCTAAAGCAGTAGCTTGTTCATGGCTTCGCCGGTCGGACGAGTCGAATCTAGGGTCGAGATCGAGCTCGGATGGTGCGAAACCGATCCTTGGCTCGGGATCATCGATTTGCATTGGCTGGGGATCGGTCGATGTGGATCCGACCTCCATTATGGCCTCCGCGGTCGGAGTGGCCAGCTCAGAGTCGATGTGCGGCCCATCCGACGTTTGGTCGTTGCAGATTGAAAATAAATAAGAGTCGAAATAGTTCAAACACCTCCTAGCCATTGATTGGTCACCTCTAACGGTGCCGACCACCCCCTCAGGGGTGAGAAACTTAATACAGTAATAGTAGGAGGAGGCAACTGCCTCAAAAACCTCTAAAAATGGCTTACCTAGAAAGCTATTATATGAACATGGCTGATCTACGATTATAAAATCTAGTGGCCTTGTTATCTTGACGTCCTTGTTATAGCAACAGATGAGCTCTACCGAGAGCTTGATCCTCCCGTACGCAGCAACCGTTGCGTCCCCAAAGCCCTTTAGCTGAAGATCGATGGGTTTGATGAAGTTGACGAGGTCTCCGAGTTGATCTAGGGCTGCTTTAAAGATGATGTTACAGAAACACCCATTGTCGATCAGGACCCGTTGAAACTCCTTGCCCAAGATGTGGGCGGCGATCACCAATGCGTCGCCCTTGGGGTACAAAACCCCGACCCGGTCCTGATTGGAGAAAGTTATCTCCAGATCTTTATGAATTTTTGGCTCGGGGGGGTGACCAAGTTGACATTGGTCGCCTCCCGGACCTCCGCTTTCCATTTCCGGTTGGACATCGTTGAGATGGGGGTGAGGCCGCCCAGGTTCCCCCCACCTGCCTGGATCATGTTGACCCGACCGCCGGGGTTCATTGGTGGGAGGAGGTCGTCGTCATCATCATCCTCTTCCAAAGCTGCGACCGGCCTGAGGGGCCGGCCACCTTCTTCGTTTCTTCGAGGGTGACACTGCTGCTGCTGCGGGTGGTTCTCCTGACGGCCGGCTGGCCTCTGTAGAAGGTCGTTCAGATGCCCTTTGTCAAACAGCTTCCAGAGCTGCTTTAGGAGATCAAGACACTGGCTCGTATTATGGCCTATTGAGTCGTGATAGACGCATAACTTTTTAGGGTCCAGCCAGGACCGGTCTCTAGAAAAGGGCCTTGGCCTTGGAAGCACATTCCTGTGTTGGATCGCATTGAAGATATGCGCGGGGGATTGCCTCATGGCCTGAGTAAGGTGAACTTCAACGTCTTCGAAGGACTTGAAGTTACCGGGCGGTTTGGCCACTTTTCTGGCTTTGGGGCCGCTCTTGGGGGAGGCCTGAGCTACGGCCTCCGTCTCCTTTGGTATCGGCTCAGACTCTCCCAGCCTGAGCGCCAGTAGCTTCTTCCGGGCCAGGTAATCGCCGGCCCGGGCGCGGAATTCAGCGTAGGTCTTCGGGAAGTCTTTGGTGAGATGTTTAAACATCGGAGACCAGCCATAGAAACCCACAAGAGTGGCGTGCAAGGCCAGCTGGTCGCTTACTGGCTCGCCGGTCAGTATGACCTCGTCCACCCTAGCCACGTAGTCCTCGTCGGACTCTTCCCTCTTGGCGGATCCATATCAAGCGGTGCCAGCTTTCTGGCCAGGCAATTTTGGCCGCGAAGTATGATGAGAATTGCGTGCTCAGAGTGGTGAACGAGTCGATCGACCGTGCTCGGAGAGACACATACCATCTGTGGGCGAGATCGCCCAAGGTGAGAGGGAAGAGCCTGCACTTCGTGGCGTCGGTTGCACCACGCCCGGTCATGTAGATCCGGAATTTGCTCAGATGAGTCTCCGGATCTGTTTTCCTCTCGTAGAGTGGGGTCGGCGGTGGGACGATTTTGAGCTGAACCGGGGCGAGCTCAATATCGACAGCCAGGGGCTCGTTGGCGACCGGCCGGGCCTTAGGTTGGCCTTGTGCTTCTAGGAGCGCTTTCATCTCGTCAAGCTGCTTTTGCATCTTGACGAGTTCAGGACTCGGAGTTTCGACCATTTGGTCGCCAGCGTCGGCCAGGGGGCCGATTCGGTCGAAGACGGCCGCACGGGGGACTCCGCATCCCAGAAGGCCACTTTGGCCGAAGCTCAGCTTGCGCCTGGCAGAGTTTGCCGGTGTTAGGCTGACCTCGGCCGCCCTCTTGTGGGGTATTTGGGCCATGCTCTGTGAGTTGGAGACGGACTCCGTGTCACCATACCCAGTGTCGTAACTAGGGAGGTGGCTCGGATACCACGATGGGTCCGTCGTGCCCAAACGGTTGAAAACCGGATGGGTGGAGCCTCGCGACCGAGCGGAGCCGGGGTTCGCTCGACATTGGCTTTCGCCTTGGTGCTCCACGACTTTCGCCTTTCCCTTGAATACATGGGCGTGGGCCTTCTTTTTTGAGGCGGAGGTGGTGCTTCGGCACCCCCTTGCATCTTCCGCCTGGCGGCGTCGTCCTGACCCGGCCTGGTCAGGAGTGAGGAAGCCTCGGCCCTGGGATTGGATGGGCTCCTCCGGAAACCAGATTGGGGAGGCCACGCGTGTGGCCTTCTCATGACGAGTAGGAGTCGGTTCCCCAGATGCTCGCGTCGTGACGTCCCTCGGCGTGGCCGGAGCGCCGGTGGCCCTGTGGGCATGGGTTGATTTTTGGTGATTCATCGCTTTTAGAGAGAGAAGAAGTCTGTGGCTTAAAGATTTGAAGATTTGAAGATATGAAGCTTTGAAGAACAGTGAGTGTTCTTCAAAGAGAGGTAAAGAAAAGATGAGTTTGATGGGTTTTTACCCTTCTTCTAGCGCCAAATGTTGTTTACCAAATAAATGTTGCTGGGATTAAATGGCTATTTATGAGAGCTTTGGTAAAAACATCAAATGATTGGGTTCTTTAATGCTAAAGTGATTGATTTGAATGAAAGATAATAAAGAAAAAGCAAGAACACCAAGATTTGCCAGGGGTTGTTAGTCCCTGGACTTAAATGAAGATTGTATTGATTATACTGAAATAAATTGAACCTTTTTTTATGTTACAAATGTGAGGCTATTTATAGCTTTCTCACTTCATGGGTACATCGGTCATTTCCGACCTCTCAGGGGACAATGCTCCTATCTCTGAGGACGCGCGGGCACCGGTGTGCCAGAGCTTGCAGGTGACCGGCCACTAGGGTGCTGACGCGTGTCCAAAAAGGACGATTCTCTGGCGTATTTCCTTATTTGGATGTAATATTCTCTCTGCCACTGTGTACGGAGGCAGCCTTTTTCCTCTTGGGGGAAGATCTCGCCTGATTCCATCACGTGCTCCAAATCTTCCTTGCCGGCCTGGGATATATCGAGGTCGGAGGCCGGTCTCCTGATGGGTCACGAGGTCGGAGACTACTCCTGCACGGCGGTCGTGCCCTGTTGACTTCTATTGGTCTTCTTTGGTTGAGGCCGGACCGGTCCGGTCTCGGCCCGTTCGTCCAGCATCCGGATCAACGTATACGAGTGTTTCAAGGTGGTTTCCGGCCTCGTTTTTGAGGTCGGAAAATGGAGTCGGAGCCCGCTGAGGTCGGATATAGACCGGCCAGGTCATACCCGCCTTCTGAGTGTCGTTTTGCCTTTTCCGGCTCGTTTCAGGCCGGTGCCGACCTGTGGTCCAAAATGGTCACAACAGGGAAGAAGTGCAAGGGTTAAGAAGATGCTTTGGGTGATCTTGATTATGCAACTATCAAAGTTATTTCAAGTTATACCCTTCTTACGTTTCATTGAATGACTAGAGATCTTGATTATGCAATTACCAAAGCTAGTTCAACTTATACCCTTCCTGCGATTCATTGAATGATTAGACTAAATCAAATTAACCTCACCGAATCAACAAACTCTTATTTAGGAAATAGTGTCCAACTTGGAGTGTTCTTGATTATCTAGTCTCTCTCGATGATTTTTGATGTCTAACGGAAGCACTCGATTGAACTAACTCAACCCTCGTTTTTTGCCAATTCAATAAAAAATGCATAATCTCCTAGAAACAGTACATTAAATCTCAATTATTTCACAATTAAGGAACCTAACCATTCAATTCAGCATAATCAAGACAAAAACATCAAACTAAAACTTCAATTCTCACATAATCTAAAACACCCAAAACATACCTTTCAAAAAAAAAAAAAAACACCCAAAAAAACATATGAAGTTTTAATCCATAATTTTAAAAGAGATATTCATAGCTAAGGAAGCTAAATAAAACATAAAACTCATAGCAATTAAAATGCATAGATATTACGTCTAATGAAATGGAGATACAACTCTTTAATTTCTTGAATCCTGGCTTGAATCTTCAAATACAATCAAAATTATGCTTGAAAAAGAAAACTGATCCACCAAAAGGTCCAAAACCCGACAAAAGTTGAAATCAGGCAACAAAATGAGACAGAAAATGAAAGAAATGGGCCTAAGAAAGAACATACAAATTAAAGCCCAAACTAGAACTAAAGAAGAAGTGCAAAAGGATATGGCCCAAAATTCGAAACAAGGACCAATCCTTAAATCAAACCCAAATCTCCCAATTATTGTTGACGAGTGGGAAAAAGGAAAAGGAGATAATTGCATCTAGGTTTACCTCTGAGAACTAAAAGTGCATTGTAGTGTAGTATTTTTTTAAAATTGCATATAGGTTAACTTTTTTAATTTAATAATATATTTATATCTTTTAATTTACTTTTAATAATATATATATACCTATTTTTATCTCTCATCTCTCAAATAGATATCAACTTCAAAATTCAAAATACACCCTCCCTCTCTCTCAAAGAAATATTCCGGCCAAAATATTCCGGCCACCGCAACATCGGGCGATCGGACCAGCGATTTCCATTCGCCTCCAAGCTTTGGCACATCGCCCTCCGCCTCCAAGCTCCCACGTATCGCCAAGCTCCAGAGCTCTCTCAAGGAATTTCTCGCCGCCGATCTGTTCGTCATCTAGAGGATCGAGTATTTTCCGGCGACGGGCTAGTAAGGTACGCACAAAAACACCGTGGACTAGAGTTTTCTTTTGATTACGTTTTGTTTTTTTTCTTTTTTTGGGATTTTTGAAGATGAGGGCTATTTGTTACAGAAGGGGGATGTGTGTGATTTTTTTGTCGCTGTCGTCGACCGCCGGACTCGTCGCTGTGTCCTGTTCTAATTTTTTTATGTTTGGGGGTTGCAAATTTACGAACTCATATCTCCTCCTTTTCTTCAATTCATGATTTCGTTTCAAAATTGAAGTAAAATTGGGGCTTTCATTTTTTCGCTGAACTTTTGCATTTCTCTGTTTCTCTTTCTTGGGGTGTGCTATGACTATAACAACGGAGTTGAATTTTTTAATTGTAAGGAATATATCAAGGGCTAATAAATGAGAATTTTGACCTTGTAAATTAGGCTTTTTTATAACTCAACAAGAAAAAGAAATTAGTAAACAAAATAGACGAAGCTGATGATAAATGGGTATGAAATTGCTTGTTGAGATATGAAATTGGTTCCAGATTGATGGTAATGAAGAATATGAAGATGAAGAAATGGTTGATTATAGTGATGAGGGCAAAATAGAAATTTACTTGAATTTTTACTATTTTTCTTATGAATTATCTTTTCTATCAAACAACCAAAATAGTATAATATGATAACCAAAATATGTATTTTTTGTGTGATAGGGAAAATATGTTGTTGGTAGAGGACTCTGAAAACTTGAAGAGGAAGATGCGAAAGATAGAGAAAAAAGATTTACAAACCAGACGAGGAAGAAAAAGAAGGCATAGAAGCACTTTTTATCCTATAGTATTGTCAAATTTGTAATATGGTATTACATTTTACACTATGGTACAAATAATCCATTTGTACCATAAATAATTCATTTGTACTAATGCTCAAATTTTTGTACTATGATATATTTGGTAAAAAAAATTACTATTGTTCAAATTTGTACTATGGTATTATTTTTTGTGTTTTACATTTGCGAGAATAATTATTAAATAAAGAAATGCAGATAGATAAATGTCTGATTTTTTTTTATAAAAAAATGAACATAAAACTTGATAAATTAAAAAAATTGAAAGAAAAAGTAAAAAAGATAATGTCAAATAAAAAAAGTTAACCTCATTGCTATTTGAAAAAGGTGTACACCTACTTGCAATAAACTCTTTCAGAATACACCCCATTGTAAGTGCCCCAAAGAAAAACTCTAAATATTCTCTCCTTCTTCTTCTTTATCCATATAACACAAAAATTAAAAATAAATTTTATTAAATAGGATCATTTATCCATTGAAAAATAATTCATAATTATAATAAAGAAACAATTCATAATTTCGTACATACCAAAATGGAAAACAAGTAGGAGCCTCATCCTCCAAAATATGTTCCCTTGCTTTATTTGTTGTTTAAAAGTATGTTCATTTTCTTTTTGGACAAAATGACCTTATTTTACATTCACAATAATTACTTTATCTACCATGGATCTCACAATATTTTTTATACTTTATCTATTTTTCCATGAAATCTGTGTTCAATCCCCTAAGCACACTTTTTGAGGATGAAGGGAGTATTACATACCTGCAGGGAATACAATTTGTTTTAAAAAAAAATTATATATATATTTTTTATTTGTTAAACGTCAAATTGTGGCACTCAAAACAATATTTGAATTTGCCATAGATTACAAGAAACATACCCAAGAAATGGAAACCCCTTTTCCTAGAATAGGTAGAAGAGAGTACTTAGAGAGAAGGAGGTAGGGTCTTTCCCGTGATAGTTTGGTTTAACACAGCATCAAAAAAATGTTCATCTATCCATGACAATAATGAATTTTGGTACTTAAATCACCCAAAATTACTACGTCTAATTAATTGATGAGTTTCACATCGTTAATGAAATCGAGAGAGAATCCCATACCACTTACCAAAAAAAAAGTCACTTGATTAGTATGCAAATTTCTCAAAATTTGTGCATTTTAATTGCTTTTTTATTGAATTTGTAATTATTTATATTAATTTTTTATTTGTGTTTAATCGTCCAAAAAGATTTGTTTTGCTTATTTTGTAGGAAAGTAGAGAATTTTAAAAGCAAATACAAACCTTTAATATATAAAGGGCTGGGCTTATGGCAGTCCGAGATCGATCCCTTTTAATTGTAATGGCATTTTACGATCACATAAGTGAACCAACCATGTAGATAATGAAAGTCAAAGAATACGTGAACCTGCTTCAACCTACCGGGGCTTGTATTATGTTATTGATGTCACTATCTATTTTCTCGTCCTTCTGAATACGTGATCACAAATATTTAAATTGACTACCCATAAATATTTCATGCCTTCAAGTGATCTGATACCAGAGTCTCGGTGTTTGATGCTAAAATTTTAGATTATTGATATAAATTATTTAAGTCATTTTATATATTAAAAAAAAATAGTTTAACTTAAAACTCTAGTACAATATATCATTTCTTTAAAATTTAGTAGATAATAAAAAGTTAAAAATTAAAAGAAAAAATTCATTAGTGCTAATGAGATATATTATCTCTGTTAGAGAAAATTGGTTGGTGGTATTAATTTATAATTAATTGGTATTAAAGTTTATTTGAGACTTTAATAATTGACCAATTAATTTTGGGTGTTGAAATTAATTTCTCGGAAATTAATTGTTACATGTGCGTTCTACTCTTGGAGTAGATGAGAATAGTGTATTCATACTCGCAAAACCGATTTTCGGTGAGTGAGAAATTGAATCGGAAGTCGAAAGGCACAACGCCTAATTTTGGGAATTAAATGAGTCATTTAATTCATCCCACATTGGAATTTTAGAATACTAATATACATGATATTAGTATGAGAATAATGAAGTATAATAAATTATAGTTGATTGCTAGTCAATCAAAGTTGCCACACGCGCGCGCGACGAGCCTAGCCGAGCCGAGCCCGCTGACTTGGACTTGGTCTTGACAATTGGACTTTGGGCCTTAGGCCCAGTGGGTATCTAATTTTTTGGAGAACAAAAATTAGGATATCGGGTCCACAGTTTTTGGGTCGATTCGGTTCAGGACCCACCCGGTTAGAGAGGTCAACCAGATCGTCAGATACTTCATAAGAGCACATAAATCATGTGTGCTAAATTCGTGGGACGTTACCAACGTTATTTAAGGAAACGCGTTCTGGGTCAACTTGCCACCACCGAAAACGCGTCCGCATTTAATGCCCACGCGGTTTTTCCTTCTGCATTGAGTGGAGGTTCGCCTATAAATATCGTCCTCATGCATTTGCCTGGCCACGCATTCAGAAATCTTCTCCTCTCCCTCTGTCTCTCTTCATATAGTGTCAAGAGCCAGTCCAGTTCGAAGCGCTCATTTTGTTCGCCGGAGCTCCAAGACCTGTGGTGCTACACTCTTGGAGACGATAGTGACGTTTTACCTTTGGGGGCAAATTTCCAAGACCGAAGAGCACTACCGGGGAAATTTTTTCTTGCGGGAAGAGGGCTTCCTCGACTCGTCACAAGCTGCTGTCTTTTTCTTCTTTTCTGTGTAATTCGTTTATCAAGTTGTAATTTTTCTTTTTCCTTTTTTTTTTCTGTTGAATTATTATTTACGCAGTCCTTAAATTTTCACAACAATCGCAAGACAAAAATTATTTTCTGTTTTCAAAATGACTGACGGAAATAACAATTCGGAGTCTGCTAACCAGGGAAACACTGTTGTTCCTCCTGGTAACCCTACTCCCCAGGGCACCACTACCCCCGTTACCCCTGTAACTGTCCATTTTGGGCAAACTTCTAATCCTTCAGTGGTGAGCCCTTTCCCCTTTGACAATTCGAGACCTTTTGTGGTCCAAAGTGAGAGACCCGAAAAGTTTTCAGGTAAAAACTTCAAGAGGTGGCAACAGCGTATGATGTTCTTTCTGACCACCTTGAGGTTGGCGAGGTTCCTTACTGAGGACCCGCCTGCGGTCGTTGAGAACGATGCGCAGAATGAGGAAGTTCGTGCCCGCTGGTGGGAACACGACTTCTATGCTCAGAACTACATTCTGAGTGGTCTGACAGATGCTTTGTACAGTGTCTACCAGAAGTGAAAAACGGCCAAGGAAATGTGGAATTCCTTGGAGGCCAAATATGTGGCCGAGGATGCCGGTACTAAGAAGTACTTGGTTGGGAAGTTCTTGAACTTCAAGATGGTGGACTCGAAGTCTGTCGTCGAACAAGTTCAAGAATTCCAGTTGATTCTACATGACATTGCTGCAGAAGGAATGATACTGTCAGACGCTTTCCAAGCCGCTGCAGTAATTGAGAAACTGCCTCCAAGCTGGAAGGAGTTTCAAAGCCACTTGAAGCTGAAGAAGAAGAGTATGACCTTGCAAGAGGTCACAGACAAACTTCAGATTCGCGAGGGTGGGCTGGAAAGGAACAAAGGCCAGGAAGAGGCCAAAGCGAATTTGATGGAATCATAGAAGCGCAAGAGGCCAAATTCCGACAAAGGAAAACAACCAGTTGTAACTCGACCCAAATTTACTGGTGATTGTTACAACTGTGGAAAACCAAACCACATTGCAAGATTCTGCAAGGCCCCGAAGAAAGATGACAAAGGCAAGGGCAAGCAGTCCAATGCGAACGTGGTTGAAGGGGAGTTCACTGAAGAGGACCTTGCTGCAGTGACCACTGAAGTGAATCTCGTGGGTAACCCAAAGGAGTGGTTCATTGATACAGGGGCTAACTGTCATGTCTGTTCTGACATGAATGCTTTCTCGACCTATGAGCCAGCCAATGGTAGAAAGCTACACATGGGGAATCAAGCCACGTCTGAGGTGGCTGGGGTTGGCAACATTGTTCTGAAGCTGACCAGTGAGAAGAACATCACACTGAGAGATGTCCTGCATGTCCCGGACATTCGCAAGAACCTCATCTCCGGCTCTGTACTAGTGAAGAATAATTTCAAACTTGTATTTGAGTCTAATATGGTTGTTCTTAGCAAGTTCTCAGTGTATCTAGGTCGTGGATATGTCCACGATGGTCTGTTTAAGATGAGTGTCATTGTTGTACACCCCAAGGGGAAATCTGTTATGAATAAAGAAGCTTATTAGTTGATTCTCTAAACAGTATTAGTTGTTTCCACTGAAGAGTATTACTAGATTACACTGAAGAGTCTTAGTTGTTTAGTGAAAACAAATTAAGACTTTTCAGTGAAAACAACTAATACCCTTCGGTAAAAACACCTAATACTTTTTAGTGATAACAATCAATATCCTTCGATAATTTATGTATGAATCAACTTCACTAATCTATACATACTCATTTAAAAAATGTAAAGGTAAAATTTCAGATGAAATGATGTGGTTGAAAATAATATGAGACTTTCGGGACACAATCCGAGCAAAATTTTACATTCACACCATTTTTGGTTTGTATATGTATAAAGGTGGTGGTATAAATTAATATTTGTGAAGTAAATTTTATATAGTTGCTGTTATTATCTAATTGGGATGTCATTTTTTTGTAAAGTTAGAAGATTTATTATTCCTAATCTAGAAGATTTGATGTGGACATTACTCATGGACCAATAACCCAATGAGCTTCATATCTTAGACTAGGGTTTTACTCTTATAAATATACTATTGTACTTAGAATTGTAAACACTCATATACAAGAACATTAGTAAAACTCCTGGCGTGGCTCGCCCCCAGACGTAGTCGTTCTCGGCGAATTGGGTAAACAAATCTCGCCTTTTATTTTACGCACTCAATTACAACACATTATCAGCACAAGACTCTGCCCGAGACTAACCGGTTCGTCCTAAAATTAATTTTCTACAAATCATGTGAATTAATTGTCGTATCGAATTCTTTGATCCATGCGTTATATGCTTTATATGCACTAGAATTATTGCTTCGATTTTATTTTCGTATTTATGATAATTGGATCAAAATGTTTTACGAATTAAATTGAAATTGAAAAAAAAATTTAATTAAACAAACAAGCGATCGACCACTGCCCACGGCCGCCGCCCATCGTGCGCCAGCAACCGCCGACCACGGACGACCGCCGCTGCTGGCCGCCGCTCCCTATCGCACCGCCGCGCAGCTCCGGCTCAAGGCCGTTGAGCGCGCAGCAGCGCACACCTCCGTGCGTGGCCTCGGGCCGCCGCCACCCCGCCGTGGCTCACCATCGCAAGGCGCGAAGGGCAGCGCCACCTCCGCGTGCCACCGCGCGCAACGTTGAGGCCGAGTGCCGCCTACGCAAAAGCCGCGATGCGCCCATGGCCGTCGCCCAGAAAAATACCCCCAATCGCGCCTGCAGGTCGCGATCAAAGGTGGGAGTCGCGTCCACAGAGCGCGATCACCCAGGGCTGTCGCGCCTGTAGGACGCGTCTGGCCTGCGATTTATTTTTCGCGCGATGGCCCTCGCCATCTGCCGAGTGCACCTCGCACCCCTTCCGTGTGTTCGTCGTGCACGCGGTGACGTGCCTCTGGAATTTCGTGAAACCCTAGCCCACTTTTGGGCTTGTTTTTTGGGCGTCACGTAAATACAGATTAATTTAATTTTAATTTAAAGCCCTGAAAATATTTCATTAAATTTCTTTAATATACATAAAATATTTAGAGTAATAAATATGCATGTTTATTAAGCCCGAATTTTTTTTTGGAATTATTTTCACGTATTTAGTTCTCAAGAAATTATCTTACATGTTTTTTTGGTACATGTGCATGTCTTTATGATTTAATTATCTTGCATGTATTATTACTCTCACACATAGTTTATTATTTATAGTCCGCATATCATACCCGGGTAGGCGGCGCCCAGTACTTGTCGTATCGTAATTTATGTTTTGGGTAGACGGCGTCCAACTCTTGCTTCTATGTGCTCTAGAATAATCAAATAAATTCTTGTTTCTCCGTTGTCAATAAATTTGGCCACGCCCCTTACCATGTCACTTTATTAATTGTAGTAAATTATGTCTGACATCACTATGAAATAATTCGATGAGCTCGCTCTCAATGGTAGCAACTACCTGACATGGACGCTATATGTTGAGATCCATCTAGCCTCAAATAGGTTGAGCGAAACCATTGTCAAAGGTTCAAAATCCACTAACGCCCAGAGGGTGAAAACGTTGATTTTCCTTGGGAACCACATGAATGAGGGTCTGAAAAATGAATACCTCACTCAAAAGGACCCCAGAATGTTGTGGAAGTCCCTGAAGGACCGTTTCCAACAACAAAGTGGCATACACCTCCCCCCGACACATTACGAGTGGTTGAACATCCTTTACCAAGACCTTAAGTCTATAACGGAGTACAACTCTGCTTTGCAGCGTATTGTAACCAGCTTGATCCAGAACTCTGTATCAACATTCCACGCTAGCAACCCCGTACTCCAGCAGCAGTATAAGGCCAAACATGCGATTGGTCGTAACCGTGGAAGGGGGAGAGAGAGTAAGAAGTTCTGGACTAAAGGCCGAGGTCGTAGTTCATCCGGTGGTCACAGAACCTAGAATTTTGCTCCACAAAAACCTAGCTCTCAAGGCATGATTAAGCAGTCCTGCTACAGATGCGGATGCAAAGGCCATTGGTCTCGCACGTGTCGTACTCCCAAGCACTTGGTTGAGGCTTATCTAATAATGCAAAATGACTACAAGGGGAAGGCTCCCATGGTTGAACCTCACGATGACAGCCTGCCTGAAGCAGAATTTGACCAAGACAACGATGATCTCTTGAGCTCGTAGCTCGAAATTTATGAGACAATGAGTGATTTGCGTATTTGATTATTTTAGTACTTTGTTTTGGATAAAACAATTTATGTCTTTTTGGATCCTTTCTTTCGGATATTTTATTTTATTTTATGGATGATACTATTATTTTAGCTTTGATATGTTTACCTTAAATCGCTGTCCATTACATTTATTTGGATATTGATGTTCTCATTCATGGCTTGTAAACATATCAGCTATTAGGTTTGGACTATTTTCTCTGGCATGATGGATGCAAATAGTGATTTATGTTTGGCAGATAGCGCCACCACACATACAATCTTAAGAGATAGGAAGTATTTACATAACTTGGTAGAACGTAAGGGGAGTATAACTACAATAGCCAATGATAGTATGTTGATAGTGGGCTCCGGAAGAGCTTCAATGTCCTCTCCATGGGTACCCAACTCATAATCGATAATGCCTTATTATTTCCACAATCTAAGCATACCCTGCTCAGTTTTAGAGATATTAGAAAAAATGGTTATCACATTGAAACTGAAACTGAGAATAATAATGAATACCTTTTGATGACTATTACTCGAGGTAGCCGTAAACAAGTTATAGAAAAACTTCCTTCCTTCTCCTCCGGATTGTACAATTCCTACATCCGTCCGTCTAATCTCCATCTAGCTATGAATATAAAATTTCATGACCTGAATTCCTTTAAATTGTGGCATCATCGGTTAGGTCATTCAGGACAAACTATGATACGTAGGATTCTATCTAATTCAATTGGTCATAATATTTCGAATAATAGAATCCCTCCTGTTGATGAATTTATTTGTGATACATCTTCTAAGGGTAAGTTAATAGTACGCTCGTCGCGCACTAAGGTTGGACTAGAGTCTCCAGTTTTCCTTGAGCGAATTCAAGGAGACATTTGCGGACCGATTCACCCAGCATCAGGACCATTCGCGTATTTCATGGTCCTTATTGATGCCTCCACTAGGTGGACATATGCCTGTTTGCTGTCCACCCGCAATCAAGCTTTTGCGAAGCTCATTGTGAAAACTATCGAGCTTAGAGCTCAATTCATAGATTATCCAATTAAGTCGATTCGCATGGATAATGCTGCTGAGTTCAGCTCATAGGCCTTTACAGATTACTGTATGGCCCTGGGAATTAAAGTGGAGCATTCGGTCCCCTACGTCCATACCCAAAATGGTCTTGCTGAGGCGCTAATAAAACGTATCAAACTTATCACGAGACCATTTCTTATGAACTCCAAACTACCCACTTCATGCTGGGGGCATGCAGTCCTACATGCATCGTGTTGGAGTTATACATGAAAGTATGCTTTTACTCTGTATAACTCGTGTATCAAACACTTGTTTATGAGAATAATTCTTTTATCACATTTGCTTTAGTTATGATTGAATGTTGAATTTCTATTGCAAACCGTTCAATAAATGGTACTAGTTACATTGTAGTTAATGTGGTGATACCCGATCACGGAAGACAACATTAACCGTTTCCATGTAACTAAACGTACATTTTCACGACCTAGGTGGAATTGAACAATCCGCCGTGAAAGGTCGATGTGTAAGGCTCAGATTGGTCTGTCTTGACTAAGAGATTGCACTAGCACATTTAGTATGTGTTGAAGAGGACCTACAATGAGGATAAATTCTTCTGTTCTGAAATGTGAAGAATCTCCGTCACTTAAATAGGACCGTGTATGCTTAATGGTTACTGTTTTGATTCATGTTGGGTGAGAATCATTATGACTTCGAACTTTGTGTCTTGGGCAGTAATATTAATCATACGACGGTTGCTAAGATTTAATACGGAGAAACGCGTGCGAGTACGGCTTGTGTGATTAGTCCCCTTGGTGGGCTCAGAAGTTTTATCGTACCAAATCTTGCAAGTGAAGAATTAGTTTCTTCGGTACGGATAATAATGTTGAGATGTCTTTACTCCAAGGTGAAATATATTAATTAATTTAGAGCTATTCAGAAGCTTAATTAATTAATGGACTTGATAATCTTAAACGCGGGAAATAATAACCGGGAGCCCATATTATCGTAATATGGATTAAGATGGATAATGCAATATTAATTTATTAGTGGTAATAATTAATATTAATGGATTGAATTATATTTGGGCTCAATATTGAAATTCAGAAGTCCATTAGGAGGTCCATTCTTAATTGTCCTTAAAGGCCCCTCAAGTAGCCCATTAAGTAGCCCAATAATGATAAGGTGATTAAAATAAAAAGATAATATTATGCTGAATTTTCCATGTAATTTTCGAAAATATGGTTGTTAGGAGAAATTAGATTTTGTTGATTTTCTTGGAAAAATATTATGGAAGATAAGTATTCTTGGAATACAAGATTATCTCATATATTCAAGAAGATCCAAATCTTGGTTTATTTCCCTATAATTTTCGAAAATATCAACCTATTTAGGAGAGTGAGATTTTTGTGGAATATTTTATTATGGAGAAAAGAATATATGAGATATATTCAAGATTTCTTAGAGTCTAAGAAAAGATTTTCTCCAAGGCCCATATTTCCTCATATTTTCGGCCACTTACTCTTATAAATAGGGGATGATTATTTCATCCCCAAGTACATAATTCCATGTGTTGGAAAAATCAAGAGCATAGATATTTTTCTTTTTCCTTAGTTATTTAAATTATTCGAAAGCATCTCCCACCGGTGATCGAATAAGGTGAAAGGGAATACTTGAGAAGGCTTTTGGGTTGGTAAAACGCGTACGTGTTAGTCTCGTTTTATTCAAAGGCCAAGTTCTACGAGAGGTACGTTAATCACATATTATCTTGTTTATTCCGCCATAGATTATATGTGAATTAATTCAACATGCATGATGTTAAATTGGTTGTTGGAATTATTATTTGAATTAATTAGGATTAATTCATGCTAGTAATAATTGTATTTAAATTCATATTTAAATTTCATCCCGAATAGATCCCGGGCACCCCTATTTTCCCAACAACTGATATCAGAGCCACGGTTTCGGGCTCTGATCTTTAAATTGGAATTTAAATTGTTAAACATTAAATTGAAATTGGATAGTAGAATTGCTAGATCCTTTTTGCAGGTATCCAATTGTCATGGTTTTAATGTTGTTATATTTTTCATGCGTGTGAATTAATTGTTTTTAATTCGATTCGTTCGAATTCGTTTTTCTCGTGAGAAAATCCACGAGTAGATTATTTGTTTTTATTTTGATTCGATCATTGTAATAGATTAGTCTAGATCTAGTATTTATTTTTTTGAAAAAAAATAAATTGTAACCGGATCGTGACGAAGAACGAAGAATTAAAGACGGCGTACCCGGACGACGCATGCATGCACGGCGTATGCATGGACGTAAAATCGTGCATGGGGTGAAGAAAATGAGAATGAACGTCGAAACCCGGCGCACGGGGTACGCAAGGCGCATGACCCGCGGGGGACGGGTGGCCGTAGCCACGCTACCGCGCGCGCGCCTCGGCGCTCAGCGTGCAGCGCCTCGGCCTCGGCGTGCAGCGCCTCGGCCTCGGCGTGCGGCGCTTCAGCGCTCGGCATGCAGCGCCTCGGCCGCTTGGCCGAGAGGCGCGCGCCGTATCTCGGGCCGTGTAATTTTTTTTCGGTTCTTTTTTTCTTTCGTGTGATTTTAAATATCGTTCCGAACCCCAAAACGATGTTGTTTTTGATGAAGTGTTGCTGTTCGAGTGGGAGCGTGTCAAGACGAACGACGGAAAGCAACAAGGACTATTTTTCGCATCAAGACGTGAAGAAATTAAACCGTGACAATTAGATTTGAGTGCTCCAATGTGTTTAATTTTGTTTTGATGGATGTTTTATTTCGTGCACTTATTATTATTTGTGTTGGGACATTGTCAGTTTTGATTAAGATCCCAAAGCCCCTGAAAAGATGAGTTGCCTTTGTTTGTCCTTGTCAGGCTAGTCTTGGTTAGGATTTGTACTTAGTCATTTCACACTTCACAGGTACTCAGTAAGAGGAGCACTTGCTGATGACAATCAAGACTCAAAGCCTGAAGACGAAGTTTACCATCCTGAACTTATGGCAGTCTTCTAAGCTGGCTGAGTAAGTATCAGTGATGAAGAGTATGACCCTAAGGTCATCACTAACTCAGTCCTGAAGGGAACAGGATGACACTGAGTTTATGGGAAAGACTTGGAGTAGAGCCAAGCAATGCAAAAGGTATGTCAGCGTCAGGACAAGACCGGTGAGCTCAAGACAAAATGAACTTAATAAGACAAGCCTGAAGCTCAGGAATAAGTTCTGACATTCTCACCAACCTGATGACGTGGACCAATCCAGGAAGGACACGCACGTACGGAACCTGACAAAAAGACTGACTTCAGACTGCATTTTCAACGAGCAAGCATTTAATGTGCATTTAATGCAACTACCTAATTCCATGCAAGAACGGTTGCTGCATGAAGATATGTCCGTTTGAACCACTCTACATAGTTGACAAGAAAGGCTATCTCTCCAACGGATAGTTTTTCGAATCACCTATAAATACAGAAGACCTTGAACCCATTCAAGGTTACGGGAAATTTCCAAGCCAGAAATTACTCAAACTCTCAAAGCATTCAAAAGCATACAGCCTTAGAAGAAGCACTCGAAACCATCTAAATTTCCCAAGTGTTTCTTAGTTACTGAGAGTTATTCTGTATTCCAAGAGCGAACTAGCATTATCTTAAGCTTAGAGAGATTATCCAATCCTTAGCATAGCTTTGCCTTGTAAGGATAGTCTCAACCTAGTTGGAATCCAAACTGAAACCAAAACCCTAAGTTAGGTTTGTTGGGAGTAAGTCAGTTAATGTGTTAGTAAGGAAGTTTGTATAGATCAGTGAGGTTAGCTGGTCTTGGTGCACCTTGGCACGTTAAAAACAAGAATCCCTTGAGTGGATTTCCTGTTAAATCAGGCCGTGGACGTAGGAGCTTGAGTCTCCGAACCACGTTAAACTTGCTGTGTTCTTATTGCTTTGATATTGTGCTTACCTGCCATATTACTTGTTCATTCATAAGCACTTGGTTTATCAGGCTTGAATCAATCAGCCTGATCCTCTAAAAAGAGCACTGCCCTTACTAATCACTATTCAATTTTGAGTAAAACAAGTTGTTGGTCCCAAAATTGGTTATCCAGTGGAAACGTTTTATATTTAATTTTTAAGAAAAACCCGTTTATAATAAATAGTGCTAGAATGAAATATGCAGAAATCTTAAAGTGCAGAAAATAAAGAACACAAGGATTTATAGTGGTTCGGACAACAGGTCCTACGTCCACTCTCCCTTTCTTCAAAGGGGACTTACTCTCTCTCCAACCAACTTACTTACTTACTGGAATTTGGAAGTACCAGTTCCTTCGTACAACTGCTTACAACGACCTTATCTAACAAGATGAACAGGTTGAGTAATTGTTGGTCCCACTAGATAGATTAATTGCGGAAGCCTTTTTAACTGATATGTCTTTAGAAGAAATCCCTTTTCTAAGAGCACAAATTATAATCAAACAAGTATTAAAGAAAGCAATAAATAAGACCGTATATATAGTGGTTCGGATCTGAATATCCTACGTCCACTCTCCCTTGATCAAAGGGGTCTCACTATCAACCAACCAACTCACTATCTTACTGGAATTTCCGAAGTACCAGCACCTTCTTACAATCTCTTTAGATCTAACTCCGATCTAAAGACAGACTTACTCCAACCTTATCTAACAAGATGAACAGGTTGAGTATATAAACTCCTTACGAGTAGATGAGTAATTAAGAACAAAGTGAGTGCAAATGCGTAGTGATCAAAAGCTTAGTATGGCTATGTGCGCGTGTAGAGTCTCTAGAGCTTTTTCTAGATCTGTACTCGAGTATATATAGAGGGGATTAGGGACATAGCCGTTGGGAGGCTAATCCAATCAGATCCTCTATATATGGAAGCCTCAATCAATCAATTCCCTAATTGATTGATTGGATTGGTGGGATCCTTGGATTGATTATCTTCAAATACTTTCCAATCCTGATCTTGTTGACTTGATTTGAATCACCAACGGTCAATAGCTTCCTCTGCCTAACTCTGATTCTCTCCAGAGAAGGAAGGACCAGACACCAGGCAACCTCGGTGTCTTCTGGTTCTCATCTGGTGAACAACCAGAATACTCAGTAGAATAAGGGGATCAAACTGAGCATCTTTTGTTCCACCAGACTCGTCTGGTCAGAACTCGTCTGGTCAGGGAATGTTCTCTGCCTCTGGTCTTGATCTCCTCTGCTGAAGTCCTCTGGTGGAGTCCTCTGGTGAAGTCCTCTGGTGGGGTCTTCTGGTGGCTCTTCTGGTGAGGTCTTCTGATCTGGCAGTTCCCCCTAGACTAAGTCCTAACTAATCCTCATCTGGCTAACAGGTCCAGATGGTCCTATTACAACTTCTGGTTTGCTTTAACTCATCAAAACTAACAAATTTTTCTCCTAACAATTTCCCCCTTTTTGATGGAGTTAAAACACTACCAGAACTGATCAAAAGTAAACTTAAGCAGGAAAACAATAAAGGGATGAGACCTTAGAATAGATCTCATCAGGCAAATAATAAGACAACAAGGAGTTGTCTTTAGAACAAAGAAGATATGTATTTTTCATTAATAATCAGAGGACAAAATAATTACAGATTACATTGAAGTTCATAGTCCTACTCTAGGCATATCTTCTGTTCTCTTTAGGGACAAGAAACCAGTCAAGGAACCTATCCTGGACGGCCTTCAACTCTGCAGAAGATGTTGGGGTGAAATTCACCAACACCTTGGTCTTGTAAAGCTTCTTCAGTTCTGCCCAATCCACCTGGTTCCCATTCATGGGAGTGTTAAGATAAGTAAATTCAGGAGCAGTCACCTCCAGGTTGAACTCAATGGTTGAATCCATCAGCTGCTTGTACAAGTCTGCATCATAGGCTTGCATCCAAGAATGGAAGGTTCTGTTGATCAGCTCATCATCTTCTGGTGCTGGCCTCTGGATATAATGCTGAATGAACCAGAGGGTCTTGGCTTCTCTCCATCTCTCAATCAGAGGATACGGCACAGTAGAGTCAAAGGACCCTTCTGTCCTGAGTGGCAAGATGTTCATAACTTCCACAGGAGCTTTCCTCTTCTGACCTGAGCCACCTGCACCAGAAGGAATACCAGCTTCTCTGGCCTTCTTGTTCTGCCTCTTAACATATCTGAGCCTCTGCTCTTCATCTATGTTCTTCCTGATTCTGGCTTGCCTCTCTTCTGGAGTCTCTTCCTTGTATCTCTTCTCTGCTTCTTCGACAATAGATTCAAGGAAACTCTTCTTTACTTTTCTAATCTTCCTCTTAGCAGGACCAGGAATGGTAGAAGGATCCTGCTCAGCTTCAGATGACTCTTCTTCTGCAGCAAGCTGTTTAGCCATAGTAAGAGACTTCAACTCTTCTTTCTTCTTCTTCTGCAACTCAGCCTGGGCCAGAGTGTTCTCCAACAGGTCCAGACGAGCTCTATGGCTAAAAAGAGTCTCATTGGTGGTCTTCGCCAGATCAGTTCTGGCCTTCTCTTCCCCCTTTTTAACTTCATCAAGGAGGGGCTCCACTACCTGCCTTATAAGATCAGGCAAGACAGTGTTGGAGGAAGAGTGAAGATCACGCAGCTGCTTGGCTTCCTCCAAATAAGCCTTAGACTCTGCAACAAGTCTCTCTTGCTTCTCCAACATCTCCTAGAGGGAGTCTTTCAGCTTTGCAGTCTGAATCATCTGGCTGGCCATCTCCACCTTGAGAACAGAGACTGGCCTCAACTGCTCCAGCACGTGCTCCTGGAGCTGCTTCTGGCTGTGCATGACATCTAACTTGACAAATAAGCCATTAGCCTTGAATGAAGCTTTTACCTCTGCCAGAGAGGACTCAAGCATAATCTGCTTTCAGTATCCCAATTCTGTGACAAGGGATACTCAGTGAAGTTTTCTAGTGATTCATGCACTGTTTTCTCTTCTGATTATAATGATATTTTGCTAATAGGCTTGAGGAAGGGTAACATTTACCTTGCAGATTTTAGCAGTTGCCCAAGGAATGCTTGCCTGGTTGCTAAAGGATCTGCAGAGAACAGCTGGATTTGGCACAAAAGATTGTGTCATCTTAACTTCAAAACATTGAACAAGATTGCCAGAAAAGGTCTCATTCGAGGTCTTCCAAATGAAGTGTTTAAGAAGGATCAGGTTTGTGGTTCATGCCAGAAGGGTAAACAACCCAAGACTTCCTTTAAGGATGTCCAGAGCACAACCACAACCAGAGTACTTCAACTACTTCACATGGAGCTCGTCTGGACCTGTTTCTCCTCTTAGTTTCAGTGGAAGGAAGTACACCTTAGTAATAGTATATGACTTTTCAAAGATACACTTGGGTAGTGTTCTTGTTTAAGAAAAATGAAACTATGACTAAGCTGCCAGAGTTCTTCAAGCAGATTCAGAATGAGCAGAACCAGAGCATAGTCAGGATCAGAAGTGACAAAGGAACAGAGTTTTTGAACTCACATATTGCAGATTACTGCAAGGACCATGGGATTCTTTATGAGACATCTGCTGCCAGAACACCTCAACAAAATGGAGTTGCAGAAAGGAGGAATAGGACTCTCAAAGAAGCTGCAAGAACACTTCTGGCAGAGTACATCACTCCACAGAGATTTTGGGAAGAGGCCATCAATACAGCTTGCTACACTCAGAACAGGTGCCTGATTGCCCAGAGACACAATAAGACCCCATATGAGGTATGGAAAGGTAAAACCCCATCTGTTTCATATTTTCATGTTTTTGGATGTAAGTGTTTCATCCATGACAATGGGAAATCTAAATTAAGAACCTTTGATGCTAAAGTGGCTGATGGAATATTTTTGGGATATTCCAGCACCAGTAAAGCTTTTAGAGTTTTTAATAAGAATTCACTTTGTGTGGAGGAAACACCTCATGTTGTTTTTGATGAATCTGCTTTTGAGTTAAAGGTGGAAGCTAAGTCTTCTGATGAGACCCAGAATCAGACTACTCCCAGAGTAATCAAAGTTAATCCACCTGTTCTTGATTCAGATTCAGATTCAGATGATGACCCATCTCCTGGTTCTCTGAAGCAGCAGCCTTCACAAGGAGCAGAACCAGAAGAGGTTGGAACTCCTGTAGGGGGAAGCTCTTCTGCAGGTGGTGATAATCACCAAGGTACTGCAGAAGATAATCAACCAGGCAAGACCACGGGAAGGAGGACCCTGGTTGATCACCCCAATGACCTAATCCTTGGAGATCCAACTAAGGGTGTCCAGACTAGGAGAACTCTTAACTTAGCTGCCTTATTCAGTTGCTATGTGTCCTTGATTGAGCCTAAGAACATCAAGGAGGCACTGAAAGATTCAAATTGGATTGTTGCTATGCTGGAGGAATTGAATCAATTCACTAGACAGGATGTTTGGGAGCTGGTAGACAGACCAAGACATCAAAAGGTGATAGGCACTAAGTGGGTCTTCAAAAATAAGAAAGATGAGAATGATGTCATTACTAGGAACAAGGCAAGGCTAGTGGCCCAGGGCTATTCTCAGTCTGAAGGAATAGACTATGATGAGACATTTGCTCCTGTTGCCAGACTAGAAGCCATCAGATTGTTCTTAGCATATGCTGCTCACATGAAGTTCAAAGTATACCAGATGGATGTGAAATCTGCCTTTCTTAATTGGATTCTCATTGAGGAAGTGTATGTGGAACAACCTCCTGGTTTTGAACAAGGTGACAAGGTGTTTAAGCTTAAGAAAGCTCTTTATGGGCTAAAGCAGGCACCCAGAGCATGGTATGACACTCTATCTCAATTTCTTCTGGACAATGGTTTTACTAAAGGTAAGATTGATAGAACCTTGTTTAGGAAAGAAGAAGGAAAGGACATCCTTCTGGTCCAAATATATGTTGATGACATCATATTTGGATCCCCTAACAAGAAGCTGTGTGAGAAATTTGGTGAGCTCATGCAGGGACAATTTGAGATGTCCATGATGGGAGAATTGAATTACTTTTTGGGTTTGCAGGTTAAGCAATCAGAGAAGGGAATTTTTATTAATCAAACTAAGTACACCAGAAACATGTTAGAGAAATTTGGAATAGGATCTAGCAAGGCAGCCAAGATCCCTATGATGACAAATTTCAACATGGATCCAGATGAGTCTGGAGAGAGTGTGGACCAGACTCAGTACAGAGCACTTATTGGTTCTCTTTTGTATCTGACTGCAAGCAGACCGGATATTACTTTTGCTGTTGGAGTTTGTGCCAGATTTCAAGCTAACCCCAAGAAGAGTCACTTGGAAGCAGCAAGGAAGATTTTGAAATATCTCAAGGGAACTGTGAATTTAGGATTATGGTATCCTGCAGATGACAATTTAGAATTGAGTGGCTATTCAGATTCAGACTATGGTGGGTGCAGAATAGATAGGAAATCTACAAGTGGAACATGCCAATTTTTAGGGAATAAATTGGTATCCTGGTTTTCCAAGAAGCAGACTTCAGTTGCTACATCAACAACAGAAGCAGAGTACATGGCTGCAGGGAGCTGTTGCTCACAGCTTCTCTGGATTAGTCAACAACTTAGGGATTACCAGATTAGAGCTAAGGATATTCCTATATTCTGTGATAGTAATAGTGCCATTGCAATCACCCAGAATCCAGTTCTTCATACCAGGTGTAAACATGTTGATATAAGGCATCATTTTATCAGAGATCATGTTGAGAAGGGAGATATAAGGATGGAAAAGATTGCAACAGAGAGGCAGAGAGCAGATATTTTAACCAAGCCTTTGGCTGAGACCAGATTCAGAGAGTTAGCTTTTGAGTTAGGTTTGTTGGATCCAGAGACAGATTTGTTTTAGGGGGAACATCAGAGAAGTATCCTTGTTTCATTACTTTTCTTCATATATTTATTTTCTTGAGCTAACATACCTGCAGATTAGATATATCAGAGAAGGCAACATATGAGGTATGCACCAGGTGACACTTGTCCCAGATGAGGTGCTGAGTCATTTGTCCAAAATCTTCTCTGACCAGAACCAGATGAGCTCCATCAGAGGAGATGTAGCCGTGGTTTCATCTGGTTACAATATCAGGTGACAGGTATGCATTTACTTCTATGGCCTCTGATCATTGGGATACACTTTTCAAATTAGTAAGTACACTCAAAACCTTTCAACTTCGGAGTGTATTCGAGACTAGGGTATAGGGCCTAGGCAATCATTTTGCTTTTTCTCTTGACTGCCACAAAACCCCTTTATGCCCTGTCCCTATGACTATGCCAACGCACCAGATTAAATCTGTACCTTGCTTTTCATCGTGGCCATCAGATTTAATCACTGTGCAAAATGTCAATCAATGCTAAAATTGATTTTGTTTCCTAAATTGAATTTGAAATAACACGCGTTCACACTTCATTTAATTTTCAAGCCACGCGTATTACTCTATTTAAATCAATTTTGTTTTCAATCTGTCCTTTCACGTTTCTATACTTTCAAACCCTAACCTCTCTCTGCAAAGCATTTTCTCTCTCTCTCTCTTTCACAGTAATGGCTCCTCCGTGCAACTTCGATCATGTCCTGATGATGAAAAAGCTTAAGACAGAGATGGTGGCTGACTTTTATACCACCAAGAATCCAGTTGTGCTGTCGGTTTTGGAGATGTTCCAGAATGCAGGGGTGGAGAAGTTGATCTCCACTGTTCCCAAGGATTTTCGCACCCTTGACGGTTATGCGGCCCAGTTTCTGGTTCGCATGAAGATTCATGAGGATTACATCTCTTCAAAGATTGGTGAAGATGATTTGGTGTTTTCTAAGCACGATTTCTGCGCTTTGTTCGAGAACATTTCTGCGGTGGGAGTGGATCCGTTGACATACAAGGAGGATGATATCGTTGGATCGTTCAAGATTTTTGCTCGTTCTTCCTGCCTGAACATCACAAAGGGCTTTGTGGATAAGCATTTAAGGCAGAAGTTCAAGGTGTTGTTCGATATCGTGGTAAAAGTACTTATGTGTGAGAATCACAGCACAGATGCCATTTTCAATGGTAGGATGTGTGTGATGAGGGCTTTATATGATGGTGTGCAATGTAATTGGGCGGAGTTCTTCTGGGACGTGTTGAGGAAGAACAGGCTGAAGGTGAAGAAGGAGCCGTGCCCATCCAGACCAGGGGAGTTGCAGTTCTGTTTCACTGCAAATGTCTCTTTGGGGACTAAGTTAACTCTTATTCTGGATTCTCTCCTTCCAGAGAAGAAGTGGAAGTCATCTTGGTGCCACAGTTATCACAAGTCCAAGATCCTCTTCTCCAAGGATGGTCCTCTCCACGGCCATGCCGACTCTGATGGAGAGCAAGCCATCCCTGCCCCTCCTATTCAATCTATTCCCTCACCTCCTAAGGGGCAGAGAAAGCAGCAGCAGCAGCAGAAGACACGGAAGAAAGCTGCTGAAGCAACTGGTTCTTCGACCGTTGCCTTTTCTGGCTCCTCAGAGGAGGACCGGATTCCCCTTCTTGATATGCTTAAGAAGAAGGGTGATGATGATAAAGCTGTAAAGAAGGCTGGAGCAGCCAAGAGGAAGCGGCCAGAGGAGGCCAGGAGAGGCTCTGCTAAAAAGTCTAAGATTTGCAGGAAGGCCAAGAAAACCCTTCTGGTGGATGAGCCATCAGAAGAAGAAGAGGAAGAAGAGGAAGTGCCTCTTGTGAGGAAATCCAAGGCCTAGAGAGCCCTTCTTCAAGATTCAGACTCAGGATCTGATCTTGGAGAGGCCTTGGAGAAGGCTGTTGAGGGTGCTTCCCAGATGATGGAGGATGCTCCAGAGTTTGTTGTGCCTGCTGGTGTTGACCCAGCAGAGGTAAATCCCTCCATTCCATCTTCTTCCCCCATAAATCTTGTTTCTCCTTATACCTCTCCCCCAGATAACATTCCCCAAACCCCTTCTGCCTTTGGTAACCCCACTCTTCCACCAGAGCAGACTATCCCAGATACCCCTGTCTTTACACCCTCTACCATTCCTGCTCATACACCTTCTTCCCCACACTCCCAAACACATCTTCCCACTAACCCCTCTCCCCCACCTTCTGGACCAGAGGTACCCTCAACCTCCTCTGGTGCAGAAGTCCCCCCTTCAAACTCTTCCACCTCCCAGATCCCTCCTACACACTCTGTACCAGATATTCCTTCCTCTTCTGGTGCAGAACAACCCCTTCCTACCACCTCTACTTCACAAAACCCCAACCCTCCCCAAACCCATACAGATCAGGACCCAACCATTGCTATGGCTCTGGGATTCCCTGCCCCCCCTCCCCAACCTGTTTAACAAGCGATGATAGTGAAGATGAGGAAGCTTCACTTGAGCCTGCTCACTTAGCACCTTCCTCCTCTGCCTCTGGGCCCAAACCCTTTATATTCTCTTCTGATGATATGGGTCCCATTAGGCAGAGTATGAGTGTGAGTGCTCAGCTCTGGCTAAGAGAGCAGTTTCCAATTTTGTTGGAGCACTCACCCCTCCTGGCGGATCTGACTGATGCCAAGGTTTGGAGTATGGCTACTTTGTTCTTAATTACTCATCTACTCGTAAGGAGTTTATATACTCAACCTGTTCATCTTGTTAGATAAGGTTGGAGTAAGCCTGTCTTTAGATCGGAGTTAGATCTAAAGAGATTGTAAGAAGGTGCTGGTACTTCGGAAATTCCAGTAAGATAGTGAGTTGGTTGGTTGATAGTGAGACCCCTTTGATCAAGGGAGAGTGGACGTAGGATATTCAGATCCGAACCACTATATATACGGTCTTATTTATTGCTTTCTTTAATACTTGTTTGATTATAATTTGTGCTCTTAGAAAAGGGATTTCTTCTAAAGACATATCAGTTAAAAAGGCTTCCGCAATTAATCTATCTAGTGGGACCAACAAGTGGTATCAGAGCTTTTTCTAGATCTGTACTCGAGTATATATAGAGGGGATTAGGGACATAGCCGTTGGGAGGCTAATCCAATCAGATCCTCTATATATGGAAGCCTCAATCAATCAATTCCCTAATTGATTGATTGGATTGGTGGGATCCTTGGATTGATTATCTTCAAATACTTTCCAATCCTGATCTTGTTGACTTGATTTGAATCACCAACGGTCAATAGCTTCCTCTGCCTAACTCTGATTCTCTCCAGAGAAGGCAGGACCAGACACTAGGCAACCTCGGTGTCTTCTGGTTCTCATCTGGTGAACAACCAGAATACTCAGTAGAATAAGGGGATCAAACTGAGCATCTTTTGTTCCACCAGACTCGTCTGGTCAGAACTCGTCTGGTCAGGGAATGTTCTCTGCCTCTGGTCTTGATCTCTTCTGCTGAAGTCCTCTGGTGGAGTCCTCTCGTGAAGTCCTCTGGTGGGGTCTTCTGGTGGCTCTTCTGGTGAGGTCTTCTGATCTGGCAGTTCCCCCTAGACTAAGTCCTAACTAATCCTCATCAAGCTAACAGGTCCAGATGGTCCTATTACAACTTCTGGTTTGCTTTAACTCATCAAAACTAACAAATTTTTCTCCTAACAGTAATAATCCAACTAGACTCCTAATAGAGTGTATATAAACTAGAAAGGACAAAGGTGAGTGATTGGAAGAGTTCGTGTGTTCTTAGTGTGCTCTCGCGCGACTCCTGTCTATTGAACTAATCCAAGCACTCCTATTTATAGTTGTAGGAATTAACTAGCCGTTGGAAGCTAGAAATTCAAACAACCATAATTGGAGGAAATATAATCAATCAAAGATTGATTATATGATTGATTAGTTGACTTTCAATCAAGCAATCAATTAATCAGATCCTCCATCAGTTGACTTCTCCAGATTGCCTTCTTCTCCATCAAGGATCTCCAAAGTCTTCTTGTCTACAGATTACTACGAAGCTACAGGGAGGGTGAACTAATCCGTCTCCCTCATCTGGTCTGGTCTGGTCTGGGGTCTTCTGGTCTGGTCTCATCTGGTCAGGTAACACTTCAGCTCTGGTCCTCTTCTGGGAGAGGTCTTCTGGCAGACCTCATCTGGCAGACTCCTCTGGCAGACTCCTCTGGTGACCTCATCTGGCAGACCTTCTCTGGCACCTTCTCTGGTCACCTTCTCTGGTAGACCTCATCTGGTAGACCTTCTCTGGTACCTTCTCTGGTCACCTTCTCTGGTCTACACAGATTTCTTCCCCCTTAACCAAAGACCTATTCTAGACCTATACTAATTTGTAGCTGACTAACAGGTTCAGCTAGTCCTATTACAAGTTATTGTTTTAACATCTTCAAAACATCTAATCTATATCCTAACACAAGTTTTTCAGAAAGCAAACTAAACAAGACTTTAAACTATCAGGGCTCACGCATTTCCGCACTGAACTTGAACTGATAGTTAGCTAACTGACCCGCACCAAGTGTAGTCAGTAGGTGTGTTATCAGCTCCTAGTTCTTTACCACTCTGAGTAAAGGGGACTCAATTAGGTTTTAAGTTTGAAAAATTGGTATACATGTATTCTCCCCCCCATACACATATTCCTCAGTCTTGTACCGGGACCAACAAGTGGTATCAGAGCAGTGGTTCAAAAGACCACTGACTTTGAATACTAATAGTTTCAAAGGAGAAACTGTTGGTGGTCATTGAACAGATCTGAGTTTGCTTTTCATAAAATTTGCATCATCATGACTTCGAGGAGACTTGAAGCTTTGTTACCTACATTCTCTGTATTTAACTTTGTCTATTGGAAGTTCAGATTAGAAACACATCTAGATGCCATCCATGACCAGATGCCGCAAGTTCTCAGGGAAGGACCGATCAAGATCACTGTTCCCAACACCAGAGGAAGAGGATATGATGATCTTGATATTGGTGTACCCATTCCTAAGGAAAGGAAGGATATGACCACTGATGAGATCAAGATGATGGGGCTTGACAATGTGGCCAGAAATATCATCTTGCATACAGTGTCTTTCGAGGAGTCAGCAAGGCTGATGAATTTAAAGACGGCAAAGGAGGTTTGGGATGAGCTGACCAGGATGTGCAAGGGGTCAGAGAAGATAAAGGAGAACAAGAGAAACATTGCCATTCAGAAGTTTGAAGCGTTCGAGATGTTGCCTGATGAGACAATCGATCAGATGGAGTCAAGATTCATCAAGTTGATGAATGAGTTGGTGATGCTGGACAAAGATGTCCCAAAGAGAGATGTTGCTTCAAAGATCCTGAATGCCCTTCCTGAGAGATGGGATAACAGTGTAATTATGCTTAAGAATACTCAGGATATGAGCAACATAACTTCTGCTTTACTTTTTTCAGAACTAAAGGCACTGGAATTTGATCTTAACAAAAGAAAGAAGAAAGTTCAGCCAGAAGAGGAAGAAAAGGAGAAAACTCCTGAGAAAAGTGTGGCGTTCAAGGCCAGGTCTGAACCTGTTGAGTCTTCATCAAAGTCACTGATGGAGATGAGCAAGGAAGAGCTTGCTGAAGAGTACAACCTGATGGACATACGCTTTGATAAGCTCAATTCCAGGTTTGGTCGTTATAATATGTTAGGATAAAAGTTGTATAGTTTTAATGAGTTAAAACAAACCAGAAGATGTAATAGGCCCATCTGGACCTGTTAGCCAGATGATGATCTAGATTAAGGACTTAGTCTAGGGGGAACTGCCAGACCAGAAGACTTCACCAGAAGAGTCACCAGAAGACCCCACCAGAGGACTTCACCAGAGGACTCCACCAGAAGACTTCACCAGATGAGATCTGACCAGAGGCAGAGGACCTTCCCCAGACTAGACGAGTCCGGACCAGACGAGTCTGGTGGAACAAAAGATGCTCAGTTTGATCCCCTATTTCTACTGAGTATTCTGGTTGTTCACCAGATTAGGACCAGAAGACACCGAGGTTGCCTGGTGTCTAGTCTTGCCTTCTCTGTTGAGAATCAGAGTTTGGCAGAGGAAGCATTTGACCGTTGGTGATTCAAATCAAGTCAACAAAATCAGGATTGGAAAGTATTTGAAGATAATCAATCCAAGGATCCCACCAACCCAATCAATCAATTAGGGAATTGATTGATTGAGGCTTCCTTAAATAAAGGATCTGATTGGATTAGCTCTCCAACGGCTATTTCCTAATCCCCTCTATAAATACAAGAGTGCAGTTCAAGAAAAAGCTCTAGAGACACCCTACGCGCATAAGTCATTCCAAGCTTTTGATAATCACTCTTAGCACTCTTATTGTTCTTTCATTCATATTCACTCTCAAGGAGTTATTAGACCTTAACCTGTTCATCTCTAAGATAAGGTTGAAGATAGCCTACTTTAGATTGTGATTAGATCTAAAGGAGTTGTAAGAAGGAACTGGTACTTCCCAATTCCAGTGAGTAAGTAAGTGAGTTGGTTGGTTGTTAGTGAGACCCCTTGGATAAAAGGGAGAGTGGACGTAGGATATTCAAATCCGAACCACTTTATATCTTGTGTTATTTATTGCTTTCATTTGCTTATTCTCTTATTGGTTTTTGTGCTCTTGTAAAAAGAATTTGAAAGACATTTAACTCAAGCTTCCGCAATTAATCTAACTAGTGGGACCAACAAGTGGTATCAGAGCAGTGTGTCCAACGACCACGGCTTTGAAAAGCTTTTGGTGGTCACCGGGCAGATCCATTGCTCTTTAGTGCTTTTGTTCAAATTCTTGTTAAATCCTTATTTTTGTCAAAATATCTGCAAAATCTTCTTATAAGAGTCGCAAGTTGCCAGAATTCTCAATTGAGGATTATAGGCACTGGAGCTTTATGATGAGTAATCATCTGGGAGCTATTCACCACCGCATGTTAGATGTGGTAGAAAGTGGCCCCATTCAATTTTACTGGACTCCTATTGATAGTGGCAGGTCAGAGTCCAGGGAAGAAACTAGTGAAACGGGCCAGAAAGCTGCAGAGGACAGAGTCCCCAGGCAAAGAATCCTCAAGAAGAGAGATGAGTTAGACAATGATGAAAGAAAGCTCTACAACTTGGACCAGGTAGCAAGAACCGAGATTATCAACACACTCACCAAGGAAGTGATAGAGAAGGTCAGAACCTGTGCCACTGCCAAGGAGATGTGGGACAAACTTGCACTTCTCTGTGAGGGAACAGAGAAGATTAAAGACAACAAGCTCCAAGCTGTTCAACACTCGTTTGATACTTTCAAGATGAAACCAGACGAGACCATTGACCAGCTGGATATGCGCCTCACAAACCTCTTGAACAAGGCTAGTGCCTTAGGTAAGACCTATTCTGAAAAGGAAATTAATAGTAAAATCTTGCGTTCACTAACCAGCAGGTGGAGAATTAAAGTCACTGTGATCAAGGACAACAAGGATCTCAACACTCTGGATCATCATCTTCTGTTGTCTGATCTCAAAGCTTATGAGTATGATCTTCAAGAGGAGGATCAAACATAAGAGGTTTCCTCTTCTGGTCAGAAAGGTGTTGCATTCTCTTCAACTATCAAGCCTGATGTCAAGCCAAAGGAATCTATTGCAGATGACTTGAGCCTCAAGGAGCAGGTAGCACTTCTAACCCGTAAATTAGATAAAATGAGTTCAAAATATGGCAGGTACAAGAGGCATTGAAAGGAGTCTACCAGAGACAGGAAGAGTTCCTTCAAGCCTGCAGAAAAGGAGAAGACATCTGGAGACTCAAGGGAGACCAGATTCAGAACTCCAGAAAGGAGGAGAAATGACAACCCTGGCAGCTCTGGGAGATCAGATTATCAGAGGAGGGATGGTAGCTCTGGCAGATCTGACTACCAGAGGAGAGAGAGTAGTCCAGCCAGATCAGACTACAACCAGAGGAGGAGAGAGCCAAGTCCTAGTCCCAGAGAAGACAATGTCTGCTACACATGCAACAAGACTGGTCACTACAGTTATGATTGTCCTCAACTTACTCCTCGGGAAAGAGAAGAGAAAATGATCAAGAGAGATAGGAGATATGCAGACAAGAGAGCATTGCTGGCAGAAGCAGAGGAGGAGAATACTAGTTCCAGCTCTTCTTCTTCTGATGATGTATGTCTGATGGCAGACATCAATGAGGTACAAGAAACTACCTTAGTTTTATCAAATTCCAAATATACTGAATCCTCTAATTCATCTGGTAACTCCAGAGAGTCTGATATGCAGCAAATGCTATCAGATCTCCAAAATTGTGTTCAATTATGTCAAAAACTTGAGAAAGAGAATGGTAGGCTCAGAACTGAAGTTCAATCCTTATCCCATGAACAAAAATCCACCAGAGAACTCATGAAAGATCATTCCAAAGAAGTCTCTGAACTTCAGGATAAGATCAAAGAAAGAGATACTCTGGTAGATCAAATCATGAAGGAAAATAATTCTCAGGAGGATGAGCTCAATGAGCTTAGAGCCAAGTACCAGACTCTTATCAAGGGAAAACAAATTGAGCAAACCATTGAGTTACCTGTGCCCAGAGAAGATTCCTTGAAACCAGATGTCCTATCTATTATTTCAGGATCTTCTCAACGTATAAATGATAAGAGTGGTTTAGGATATCCTGGAATTATTAAAAGATCTCATAAATATTGCTTTACCAAAGACAAGTCTATAAGATCTGGTGAACTTGTGGAACTCCGGAATGAAGAGGATCCTTCTGATCGCATGGTGGTTCACAGACCTGGTTGGAAATGGGACCCCCCTGCTGATAGTTCAAAACATAATCCAGAAGAGGTGAATGTTCTGGAAGGAAAAATTCTAGAGCATACAAGCCAGAAAAGAGAACCTATGAAGATTGATGGTTCTGTTCAGATGCCTAATCTGATTAGAGAACCTCAGAGGAATCCTAAAAGAGTAGAACCTAAGAAGATTAGGGGACCTAAAAAAGGAGACTCTAAGAGGAAATCTAATCAGAATAGGAGATACCAGAGGAGGTTTACTGAACCAGAGAACCTCAATCAGAATCAGGGATCTCAAAGGTAGAATGCTCCAAGAAGATTCCAGAACAGGAAACCTCAGAAGGAATTCCATCATCAGAAGAGATCTAACTTTCAGAACCAGAGATCCATCTATAGAAAACCAACTGATCTGGGTAGTTATGACACCAGAGATGGTTCTTCTAGGATGTACCCTTACAACCAGAACTTTAAGACCATGTCTTTGAGGCAGGCCATTCCAAAGGCCAGATTTGAGAAAAGGTACACCAGAACTGTTTATAGGAAAGGTGTCCTTATCAGACCAGTAGCTCAATATGTCATTGTAAGAGGACATGTTCTGGTAGATAGATTTGGAAGGAAGATAAGATCTCCTCATCCAACAAGGGATGATCTTTATCTATGGATTCCTACAAAACCTGCAACTAACCAATCAGGACCCAACACTAGTAGGGGACCTAATTGATTTCTCTGCAGGTAGATAAGAGCCCATTGGAGAAAGGACTTTCAAGCAACCATGTCTGGTACATTGATAGTGGATGTTCCAAGCACATGACCTTCCAGAAGGATAATCTCCAAGATTTCAAGCCATTAAATGGGCCAAGAGTGATGTTTGGTGACAACAACTATGGAGTCACCAGAGGAGTTGGAAAGTTGACCTTCAATGGAGTATCTGTAGATGAAGTCTACTATGTAGAAGAACTCAAGCATAATCTGCTTTCAGTATCCCAATTCTGTGACAGGGGATACTCAGTGAAGTTCTCTAGTGATTCATGCACTGTCTTTTCTTCTGATTATAATGATATCTTGCTAATAGGCTTGAGGAAGGGTAACATTTATCTTGCAGATTTTAGCAGTTGCTCAAGAAATGCTTGCCTGGTTGCAAATGGATCTGTAGAGAACAGCTGGATTTGGCACAAGAGATTGTGTCATCTTAACTTCAAGACACTGAATAAGATTGCCAGAAAAGGTCTCATTCGAGGTCTTCCTAATGAAGTGTTTAAGAAGGATCAGGTTTGTGGTTCCTGCTAGAAGGGTAAACAACCCAAGACTTCCTTTAAGGATGTCCAGAGCACAACCACAACCAGAGTACTTCAACTACTTCACATGGACCTGTTTGGACCTGTTTCTCCTCTTAGTTTCAGTGGAAGGAAGTACACCTTGGTGATAGTAGATGACTTTTCAAGATACACTTGGGTAGTGTTCTTGTTTAAGAAAAATGAAACTATCTCTAAGTTGCTAGAATTCTTCAAGCAGATTCAGAATGAGCAGAACCAGAGCATAGTCAGAATCAGAAGTGATAAAGGGACAGAGTTTTTGAATTCACACATTGCAGATTACTGCAAGGACCATGGGATTTTTCATGAGACATCTGCTGCCAGAACACCCCAACAAAATGGAGTAGCAGAAAGGAGGAATAGAACTCTCAAAGAGGCTGCAAGAACTCTTCTGGCAGAGTACAACACTCCACAAAGGTTTTGGGCAGAGGCCATTAATACAGCTTGCTACACTCAGAACAGATGCCTGATTGCCCAGAGACATAATAAGACTCCATATGAGGTATGGAAAGGTAAAACCCCATCTGTTCCATATTTTCATGTTTTTGGATATAAGTGTTTCATCCATGACAATGGGAAATCTAAATTAAGAACCTTTGATGCCAAAGTGGCTGATGAAATATTTTTAGGATATTCCAGCACCAGTAAGGCTTTTAGAGTTTTTAATAAGAATTCACTTTGTGTGGAGGAAACACCTCATGTTGTTTTTGATGAATCTGCTTTTGAGTGCAAGGTGGACTCTAAGTCTTCTGATGAGACCCAGAATCAGACTACACCCAGAGTAATCAAAGTCAATCCACCTATTCTTGATTCAGATTCAGATTCAGATGATGACCTATCTCCTGGTTCTCTGAAGTAGAAGTCTTCACAAGGAGCAGAACCAGAAGAGGTTGGAACTCCTGTAGGGGAAAGCTCTTCTGCAGGTGGTGATCATCACCAAGGTTCTGCAGAAGATGATCACCCAGGCAAGACCAAGGGAAGGAGAACCCTGGTTGATCACCCCAATGACCTGATCTTAGGAGATCCAACTAAGGGTGTCCAGACTAGGAGAACTCTTAACTTAGCTACCTTATTCAGTTGCTATGTGTCCTTGATTGAGCCCAAGAACATCAAGGAGGCACTGAAAGATTCAAATTGGATTGTTGCCATGCAGGATGAGTTGAATCAATTCACCAGACAGGATGTTTGGGAGCTGGTAGACAGACCAAGACATCAAAAGGTGATAGGCACTAAGTGGGTTTTCAAGAATAAGAAAGATGAGAATGATGTCATAACTAAGAACAAGGCAAGGCTAGTGGCTCAGGGCTATTCTCAGTCTGAAGGAATAGACTATGATGAAACATTTGCCCCTGTTGCCAGACTAGAAGCCATTAGATTGTTCTTAGCATATGCTACTCACATGAAGTTCAAAGTATACCAGATGGATGTGAAATCTGCCTTTCTTAATGGGATTCTCATTGAGGAAGTGTATGTGGAACAACCTCCTGGTTTTGAACAAAGTGACAAGGTGTTTAAGCTTAAGAAAGCTCTTTATGGGCTGAAGCAGGCACCCAGAGCATGGTATGACACTCTATCTCAATTTCTTCTGGACAATGGTTTTTCTAAGGGTAAGATTGATAGGACCTTGTTTAGGAAAGAAGAAGAAAAGAACATCCTTCTGGTTCAAATATATGTTGATGACATTATATTTGGATCTCCTAACAAGAAGCTGTGTGAGAAGTTTGGTGATCTCATGCAGAGTCAGTTTGAGATGTCCATGATGGGTGAAATGAATTACTTTTTAGGTTTGCAGGTTAAGCAATCATAGAAGGGAATCTTCATAAATCAGGCAAAGTACATCAGAAACATGTTAGAGAAATTTGGAGTAGGATCTAGCAAAGCAGCCAAGATTCCCATGATGACAAACTTCAACATGGATCCAGATGAGTCTGGAGAGAGTGTGGACCAGACTCAGTACAGAGCACTTATTGGTTCTCTTCTGTACCTGACTGCAAGGAGTCCAAATATTACTTTTGCTGTAGGAGTGTGTGCCAGATTTCAAGCAAATCCTAAGAAAAGTCACTTGGAAGCAACTAGGAAGATATTGAAGTATCTTAAGGGAACAATGAATTTAGGATTATGGTATCCTGCAGATGACAATTTGGAATTAAGTGGTTATTCAGATTCAGACTATGGTGGATGCAGAATAGATAGAAAGTCTAGAAGTGGAACATGCCAATTTTTAGGGAATAAATTGGTATCCTGGTTTTCTAAGAAGCAGACTTCAGTTGCTACATCTACAACAGAAGCAGAGTACATGGCTGCAGGGAGCTGTTGTTCACAACTACTCTGGATTAGTCAACAGCTTAGGGACTACCAGATTAGAGCCAAGGATATTCCTATTTTCTGTGATAGTAATAGTGCAATTGCCATCACCCAGAATCCAGTTCTTCATACCCGGTGTAAACATGTTGATATAAGGCATCATTTTATCAGAGATTGTTGTGACCGTTTCAGACCACGTGTCGGATCCGACCGGAAGAAAGTCGGAAAAGGAACCCAGAGGCCGGGACCGACCCGGCCGGCCTGAATCCGACCTCAGCGGGCTCCGACCACGAGTTTCCGGCCTCGAAAGCGAGGCCGGAAACCCGCTTGAGACCCTCGTCCACGTCCGTCCCAGCCACGTTCAAGTCCTGCCGTGGCCGAACCGGCCCGGCCAAGATCAGTGAAGTCCAGCAGAGATCGCCCAGACACGACCGACCGGCTGGAGCAATCTCCGACCTCGCTGCCCGCCAGGAGGCCGGCCTCCGATCACTCAAGGCCCCCGGCCGGCAGGAGAGATCTGGAGCACGTGATAGAATCAGGCAAGATCCTGTCCCAAGAGGGAAAAAGGCCACCTCCGTACCCAGAGACTCAGAGAATATTCCATCCAAATGAGGAAATTCGCCAGAGAATCGTCCTTTTTGGACACGCGTCAACTCCCTAGTGACCGGCCACCTGCAAGCCCTGACATACCAGAGCCCGCGCGTCCTCAGAGGCAGGAGACATTTAATGCACCTGTCCCCCGAGAGGCCGGAAATGACCGAAACCCCTATAGTGAGAAAACTATAAATACCCCCACTTTTGTAATGTAAAAGGAGGTTCAATCTCTCTCAGTATAATCAATACCCATACTCATTCAAGTCCAGGGACTCACAACCCCTGGCAATTCTTGGTGTTCTTAGTGTTCTTATGCATTTATTGCTTTTCTTCATTCAAGCATTCATTCTAGCATTTAAGAACTCAATCATTTGATGTTTTTACCAAAGCTTTTATAAATAGCAATTCAATCCCAGCAAAATATATTTGGTAAACAACAGAGATCATGTTGAGAAGGGAGATATAAGGATGGAAAAGATTGCAACAGAGAAGCAGAGAGCAGATATCTTAACTAAGCCTTTGGCTGAGACCAGATTCAGAGAGTTAGCTTTTGAGTTGGGCTTATTGGATCCAGAGACAGATTTGTTTTGGGGGGAACATCAGAGAAGTATCCTTTATTTATACCTTACTGCATATTCTTTGTTATTTAAACCTAACATACCTGCAGATTAGACATATCAGAGAAGTTATATCTCCAGATGAGGTATGCACCAGGTGACACTTGTCCCAGATGAGGTGCTGAGTCAGATTCCAGAAATGTCCAAAGTCTTCTCTGACCAGGACCAGATGGGTTCCATCAGAGAAGATGTAACACCAGACTAGCTGTGGTATCATCTGGTTACAATATTAGGTGACATGTATGCTTTTACTTCTCTAGCCTCTGATCATTGGGATACACCTTTCAAATTAGTAAGTACACTCAAAACGTTTCAACTTCGGAGTGTATTTATGACTAGGGTATAGGGCCTAGGCAATCATTTCACTTTTTTTTTTCTTGACTGCCACAAAACCCCTTTATGCCCAGTCCCAATGACCACGCCTACGCACCAGATTAAATCTGTATCTCGCCTTTTCATCGTGGCCATCAGATTTAATTGTTGTGCAATATGTCAATCAATTCAAAAAATGATTTTGTTCCCTAAATTAAATTTGCTATTACACGCGTTCACACTTCATTTATTAATCAAGCCACGCGTCTTGCCCTATTTAAAACAAAATTTCATTCAATCTGTCCTTTCACGTTTCATATCTTTTCAAGCCCTAACCTTCTCTCTGCAAGTCTTTAGATCTCTCTCTCTCTCTCTCTCTCTCTCTCTTTCACAGCAATGGCACCCAAGTGCAATTTCGATCCAGACCATGCCTGCAAAAAACTCAAGACTGAAATGGTGGTGGACTTCTATTCCACCAAGAATCCAGCAGCTTTGGAGATTTTGGAGCTTCTCCGACGTTCTGGGCTGGAGGAGTTGATTTCAAAGGTTCCCAAGGATCTACGTACCTTGGATGGATATGCTGCTCAGTTCCTTATCCGGATGAAGATCCATGAAGACCATATTTCATCCAAGATTGATTCGGAGGATGTTGTTTTCTCGAAGGCAGACATCTGTAGTCTTTTTGGTAACCTTTCTGCGGAAGGAGTGGACCCACTGAAGTACAAAGAAGGAGAGGCGTTGGACTCCTTCAAGATGTTTGCCAGAAGTTCTTGCCAGAATATTACTAAGGGCTTCTTGGACAAGCATCTTAGGCAGAAGTATAAGATCTTATTCGATATTGTGGTGAAGATTCTCATGTGCGAGAGCCATAGCACAGATGCCATCTTCATTGGCAGGCTCTGTGTTATGAGGGCCATTCTGGATGGCGCCCAATGTAACTGGGCTGAGTTCTTCTGGGGAGTGCTGCGGAAGAACAAGGTGAAGGTCCAGAAGGAAGAATGCCCCCAGTTGCCAGGAGAGCAACAATTTGTGTTCAATGCTAATGTATCATTGGGCACAAAACTCACCCTAATTCTGGACTCAATCCTTCCAGAGAAGAAATGGAGACAATCCTGGTGTAAGGGCTTTCATAAGTCCAAGATTATGTTCTCCAAGGATGGTCCCCTTCATGGCCATCCTGATTCTGATGGTGAGCAAGCCATCCCTGCCCCTCCCCTTCAAGCTATTCCCTCACCTGCTAAGGGGCAGAAGCAGTGTTGGGAAATATCCTAGCAGTCTCCTGCCTTCCAGGCTTGAGCGCTCAAGTCCTGCCCGCTCGCTCGATTAAAGGCATAGTTGGGTGCCGCCCGTGGCGCTGCAGCTAGATATGGGTTAAAGGAAATAAAGTAGCACCTTACTACAAGTCCAGGCTTTTAGTCTAGTGGTAAGCGCTTGATCCTACAAGTGGTATCAGAGCATAGGTCACGGGTTCGAGTCCCCCATGGCGCAAATAGTGGTATTTTTGGCGAAAAAGTCAGGATACTGCTAGGGGGGGGATTGTTGGGAAATATCCTAGCAGTCTCCTGCCTTCCAGGCTTGAGCGCTCAAGTCCTGCCCGCTCGCTCGATTAAAGGCATAGTTGGGTGCCGCCCGTGGCGCTGCAGCTAGATATGGGTTAAAGGAAATAAAGTAGCACCTTACTACATGTTAGGATAAAAATTGTTAGTTTTGATGAGTTAAAACAAACCAGAAGATGTAATAGGACCATCTGGACCTGTTAGCCAGATGATGATCTAGATTAGGACTTAGTCTAGGGGGAACTGCCAGACCAGAAGACTTCACCAGAAGAGTCACCAGAAGACCCCACCAGAGGACTTCACCAGAGGACTCCACCAGAAGACTTCTCCAGATGAGATCAGACCAGAGGCAGAGATCCTTCCCCAGACCAGACGAGTCCGGACCAGACGAGTCTGGTGGAACAAAAGATGCTCAGTTTGATCCCCTTATTCTACTGAGTATTCTGGTTGTTCACCAGATAAGGACCAGAAGACACCGAGGTTGCCTGGTGTCTGTTCCTGCCTTCTCTGTTGAGTATCAGAGTTAGGCAATTGGAAGCTTTGATCCGTTGGTAATTAATCAAGTCAAATCAAGATCAGGATTGGAAAGTATTTGAGGATAATCAATCAAGATCTCACCAACCCAATCAATCAATTAGGGAATTGATTGATTGAAGCTTCCATATATAGAGGATCTGATTGGATCAGCCTCCCAACGGCTATGTCCCTAATCCCCTCTATATATACTTGAGTGCAGATCAGAAAAAGCTCTAGAATCATTCACGCACATATAGCCATACTAAGCTTTTGATCACTACGCATATTGTACTCACTTTTGTTTTTAATTACTCATCTACTCGTAAGGAGTTTATATACTCAACCTGTTCATCTTGTTAGACAAGGTTGGAGTAAGTCTATCTTTAGATCGAAGTTAGATCTAAAGAGTTTGTAAGAAGGTGCTGGTACTTCGGAAATTCCAGTGAGTAAGTTTGTGAGTTGGTTGATAGTGAGACCCCTTGGTGATAAGGGAGAGTGGACGTAGGATATTTATCCGAACCACTATATATCTTGTGTCATTTATCGCTTTATTTTAATTATTGTTTATTGCTCTCTTATAAAAGATTTTGGAAAGACATTATAACATAAGCTTCCGCAATTAATCTATCGAGTGGGACCAACAAGTGGTATCAGAGCAGTGTGTCCACGACCACTGCTTTGAAAAGCTTTTGGTGGTCACCGGGCAGATCCATTGCTCTTTAGTGCTTTTATTCAAGTTCTTGTTATTTCCCTAAATTTCTTATCAATATGTCTTCGAAATCTTCTTATAAGAGTCGCAAACTGCCAGAATTCTCGTTCGAGGATTATAGCCACTGGAGCTTCATGATGAGTAATCATCTTGGAGCTATCCACCACCGCATGTTAGATGTGGTTGAAAGTGGCCCTATTAAATTTTACTGGACTCCTATTGATAGTGGCAGGTCTGAGTCCAGAGAAGAAACTAGCGACGCTGCAGAGGATAGAGTTCCCAGACAACGAATCCTAAAAAAGAAAGACGAACTTGACAACGATGAAAGAAAGGTACATAACCTGGACCAAGTGGCAAGAACCGAGATTATCAACACTCTTACTAAAGAAGTTATTGAAAAGGTCAGGACGTGCACCACTGCAAAAGAGATGTGGGACAAGTTTGTTGGAGTTATACGTGAAAGTATGCTTTTACTTTGTATAACTCGTGTATCAAACACTCGATTTATGAGAATAATTCTTTTATCACATTTGCTTTAGATATAATTGAATGTTGAATTTCTATTGCAAACCGTTCAATATATAGTACATGTTACATTGTAGTTAATGTGGTGATACCCGATCACGGAAGACAACATTAACAGTTTACTTGTAACTAAACGTACAATTCACGACCCAGGTGGAATTGAACAATCCGCCGTGAAAGGTCGATGTGTAAGGCTCAGATTGGTCTGTCTTGACCAAGAGATTGCACTAGCACATTTAGTATGTGTTGAAGAGGTCCTACAGCGAGGAGAAATTCTTCTGTTCTGAAAGGTGAAGAATTAGACCTCAGTGGTTGTTGATTTCTTAATCTCTGTCACTTAAATAGGACCGTGTGTGCTTAGTAGTTACTGCTTTGATTCATGTTGGGTGAGAATCATTGTGACTTCGAACTTTGTGTCTTGGGCAGTAATATTAATCATACGACGGTTGCTAAGATTTAATACGGAGAAACGCGTGCGAGTACGGTTCGTGTGATTAGTCCCCTTGGTGGGCTCAGAAGTTTTATTGTACCAAATCTTGCAAGTGAAGAATTAGTTTCTTCGGTACGAATAATAATGTTGAGCTGTCTTTACTCCAAGGTGAAATATATTAATTAATTTAGAGCTATTCAGAAGCTCAATTAATTAATGGACTTGATGATCTTAAACGCGGGAAATAATAACCGGGAGCCCATATTATCGTAATATGGATTAAGATGGATAGTGCAATATTAATTAATTAGTGGTAATAATTAATATTAATGGGCTGAATTATATTGGGGCTCAATATTGAAATTCAGAAGTCCATTAGGAGGTCCAATCTTAATTCTCCTTAAGGCCCCTCAAGTAGCCCAATTAAGTAGCCCAATAATGATAAGGTGATTAAAATAAAAAGAAAATAATATGCTGATTTTTTCCTTTAATTTTCGAAAAATACATGATAAGGAGGAAAAAGATTTTGTTGATTTTCTTGGAAAGATATTATGCAAGATATGTATTCTAAGAATACAAGAATATCTCATATATTCAAGAAGATCCAAATCTTGGATTTTCTCCATGTAAATTTCGAAAGTTTCATATTTATTTAAGGGAGTGAGATTTTTGTGGAATATTTTATTATGGAGAAAAGAATATATGAGATATATTCAAGATTTCTTAGAGATTAAGAAACGATTTTCTCCATGCCCATAAAATCTCTACGAATTTCGGTCACCCCCCTTTATAAATAGGAGATGATTATTTCATCTCAACGTACATAATTCCATGTGTTGGAAAAATCAAGAAGCATAGATATTTTTCTTTTTCCTTAGTTTATTAAATTGCTTGAAAGCGTCTCCCACCGGCGATCAAGTAAGGCGAAAGGGAAATACTTGAGAAGGTTTTTGGGTTGATAAAGCGTGTACGAGAGTCCCGTTTTATTCAAAGGCCAAGTTCTACAAGAGGTACGTTAATCACATATTTACTTGTTTATTCCGCCATAGTTAATATGTGAAATTAATTTAACATGCATGATGATAATTAGTTGTTGGAATTATTATTTGAATTAATTAGGATTAATTCATGCTAGTAATAATTGTATTTAAATTCGTATTTAAAGTTCATCCCGAATAGATTCCGGGCACCCCTATTTTCCCAACAACTGGTATCAGAGCCACGGTTTCGGGCTCTGAATTTTAAATTGGAATTTAAATTTGTTGAACATTAAAATTGAAATTGGATAGTAGAATTGTTAGATCTTTTTTGCAGGTATCCAATTGTCATGGTTTTTAATGTTGTTAATTTCATGCGTGTGAATTAATTTGGTTTTTAATTCGATTCGTTCGAATTCGTTTTTCTCGTGAGAAAATCCACGAGTAGATTAGTTGTTTTTATTTTGATTCGATCATTGTAATAGACTAGTCTAGATCTAGTATTTATTTTTTTTTTGTAAAAATAAATTGTAACCGGATCGTGATGAAGAACGAAAAATTAAAAACGGCGTACCCCGACGACGCATACAAGCGTGGAGCGTGTATGGAGGTAAAATCATGCAAGGGGTGAAGAAAACGAGGACGAACGGCGAAAAAAACGGCGCACGGGGGTGCACGGCGCACGCCGTGCGCAACGGGCGCACGGCGCCGCGCGCACGGCGCGCGCGCGCCTTGGCAGCGGCCTGCAGCGCCTCGGGGCGCCTCGGGTGCGCCTCGGCGCGCCTCCGTGCAGCGCCTCGGGCGCTTTTCCAGCGCTTCTCGGGCCGGAAAGCGCGCGGGCCCACTTCGTGGGCCGACGCGCGTTGTATCTCAGGCCGTGGAATTTTTTCGGTTCGTGTTTTTTTTTTCCGTGTGATTTTAAACGTTGTCCTGAACCCCAAACGATGCTGTTTTTGATGAAGTGTTGTTGTTCGAGTGGGAGCACGTCGAAACGAACGTCGGAAAACAACAAGGACGATTTTTCGCATCAAGACGTGAAGAAATTAAACCGTGACAATTGGAATTGAGTGCTCCAATGTGTTTAATTTTGTTTTGATGGATGTTTTATTTCGTGCAATTTTTATTATTTGTTAATATGTGTTTGCATGAATTTAATTGTCCAAGAAAAACCTTACTTTCGAAAATTACTAAGTATGTTTTTATAATCGCAATTTTATTCCGGATATTAAAATTGGATTATTTTGGCCTCCATAATTTATTTATTTGTGAAGTTCTTTTGGAATACATTTCCCCCTCGGATCGGCCAAAAGAACGGATTTCACATGAATAAATTCCGAAAGGATGATTGTGGATTATTACTAGTGGCGGTATTGACCCTCACCACGAGTGGCTTGCTCAAAGCGAAATAATAATCTTGTATTTAATTATGGTTATTACTTAGGCATAGGAAATTGATATTAACTTACTCCCCTCGGAGTCCCTGTCAATTTCTATGTGGTCAAAGTGGGAGCCAACTATTAATTTTGAATTAAGGGTTTGTAACTTTTAAGTTTGTAATCCGCTTGAATGTATTTAAATGTATAGACCACCCCTCGTGGCGCATTTAAATTGTTTCGAGATGTTGGCTGATGCATGATTATATTGTTTTAAGGTTTCAATATAATTGATGTGATCGAATTATGTGATAATTTCATATTTTTCTAGATATTGATATGAATGTATGTTTTATTCTCATTTCATCATGTCGTAACCTTTTAATCCACTGTTTAATATACTTAAAGTTAATAAACTTTTTGGAGAGAATTATATCGATTGGAAATGTTTTTTTTTAAATTTGTCCTTACTGCACAAAAACACAATTGAGTTATTTATGTTAATATACCCGGCAAGCCTAATGATAAGTCAAGCAATGGGAAGAGGCAGTTTATGATCGGAAGCGTGACAATGAATGAAGTGCATCATCTTGACATTTCTGTCTGAGGATGTGAGGCGCGTTCATGAAGACATTGTATCCGCTGTTGAAATCATGAAACGCCTTGAAGAGATGTTTTTCACATCAGAATCCCATGACTAATCAGTTCACCAAACATGACTCGGTCAAGTTGGAAATGGTGGAAGGAACGCCCGTGAGGGAGCACGTTCTCGAGATAATGGCATACCTTAACAAGTTGGAAGTACTTGGTGCGGATTTTGATTGATTTCATATACCATTCCCTACCGAGAAGCTTTGAGTAGTTTCATTTGAACTGTCAGATGAATGAACGGACAAGTCGTTTGCCCGAGCTCTTGCAAGCTTTAGTTTCGGTGGAGGTGATAATGGAGCACCAGTCTAGTGCTATGGTGGCTAATGGTTCGTCTACCTTTTTTGGTCCCAAGGGAGGGAAAAGAGGAAGAGAACCAAAGGCCGGATCCAAGCAAATCCAATTGTTGCGAAAGGCAATTGCAAAGGCAAGCATCGAAGGGGAAGAGTTTTAGTTGCGGTGAGAGAGGACAATGGAGGTCTGCCTGTTCCAAGCCTAAGAGGCTAGGAAAGTTAGGTAATTCACACACCTTAGTCGTCGAAACTTGTGAAGTGGTGTATGCTGTCTATTCGTGGATAGTGGATACGAGAGCTACTGATCACATTTGTTTCATGGGTTTAAGCTAACCCGACGACTTAACGGAAGTGAGATCCCCATCACATCGGGCAATGCTACGAGAGTGGCAGCTGAAGCAGTGGGAGAAGTGCGCCTATCTTGTGAAGATGGAGTTATGGTCTTGAGAGACATTCCTCATGTTCCAAGTTTAGAAAGAACTCAACCTTCAGTTTCTAAACTGTTTGAATAGATACTCAGTTTCTTTTAATAAGGATGTTATTATTGCTTGAAACGATAAGTTTATCTATTCCGGAACTTTAATGGATGATCTTTATACCATTATTTGGGCACACCACTCACAAAATTGAATCTAATAACACATCGATTATTTCGAGTAATAAAAGAAAGCGTTCTTCGGAGATGAACGAAACACTTCTATGGCATCTTAAACTAGGTCATATTAATCTAAAGTGGATAGAGAGATTGGTGAAAGACGGATCCTTGGAATCATTCCAAGTCGAACCGTTTCCAACTTGTGAATCCTGTTTAGAGGGTAAAATGACCAAGAGGGCATTTGGAGCCAAGGGGAATAGAACTACGGAAGTGTTAGAACTCGTTCATACCGATATGTGTGGTTCAATGATGATCATAGCAAGAAGAGGTATGAGTGTTAGGATAAAAATTTGTTAGTTTTGATGAGTTAAAACAAACCAGAAGATGTAATAGGATCATCTGGACCTGTTAGCCAGATGATGATCTAGATTAGGACTTAGTCTAGGGGGAACTGCCAGACCAGAAGACTTCTCCAGAAGAGTCACCAGAAGACTCCACCAGAGGACTTCAGCAGAAGAGATCAAGACCAGAGGCAGATGACCTTCCCCAGACCAGACGAGTCCGGACCAGACGAGTCTGGTGGAACAAAAGATGCTCAGGCTGATCCCCTTATCCTACTGAGTATTCTGGCTGTTCACCAGATAAGGACCAGAAGACACCGAGGTTGCCTGGTGTCTGGTCCTGCCTTCTCTGGAGAGAATCAGAGCTAGGCAATTGGAAGCATTGACCGCTGGTGATTCAAATCAAGTCAAACAAGATTGGATTGAGAAGATATGAAGACAATCAATCAAGATCTCACCAACCCAATCAATCAATTAGGGAATTGATTGATTGAAGCTTCCATATATAGAGGATCTGATTGGATTAGCCTCCCAACGGCTATGTCCCTAATCCCCTCTATATATATTTGAGTGCAGATCAAGAAAAAGCTCTAGAAGTATTCACGCGCATATAGCCATACTAAGCTTGTGATCACTACGCATATTGCACTCACACTTTGTTCTTAATTACTTATCTACTCGTAAGGAGTTTATACACTCAACCTGTTCATCTTGTTAAGATAAGGTTGGAGTGAGTTTATCTTTAGATCGAAGTTAGATCTAAAGAGTTTGTAAGAAGGTGCTGGTACTTCAGAAATTCCAGTGAGTAAGTTTGTGAGTTGGTTGTTAGTAAGACCCCTTGGTGATAAGGGAGAGTGGATGTAGGATATTTATCCGAACCACTATATATCTTGTGTCTTTTATCGCTTTATTTTAAATATTGTTTTATTGATCTCTTATAAAAGATTTTGGAAAGACATTTTTACATAAGCTTCCGCAATTAATCTATCGAGTGGGACCAACAAGTGGTATCAGAGCAGTGTGTCCACGACCACTGCTTTGAAAAGCTTTTGGTGGTCACCGGGCAGATCCATTGCTCTTTAGTGTTTTTTTTTTCTTGTTATTTCCCTAAATTTCTTATCAATATGTCTTCGAAATCTTCTTATAAGAGTCGCAAATTGCCAGAATTCTCTTTTGAGGATTATAGCCACTGGAGCTTCATGATGAGTAATCATCTTGGAGCTATTCATCACCGCATGTTAGATGTGGTTGAAAGTGGCCCCATCAAATTTTATTGGACTCCTATTGATAGTGGCAGGTCTGAGTCCAGAGAAGAAACTAGCGACGCTGCAGAGGATAGAGTTCCCAGACAACGAATCCTCAAAAAGAAAGACGAACTTGACAACGATGAGAGAAAGCTACATAACCTGGACCAGGTGGCGAGGACTGAGATTATCAACACTCTTACTAAAGAAGTTATTGAAAAGGTCAGGACGTGCACCACTGCAAAAGAGATGTGGGACAAGTTAGCTTTGCTCTGTGAAGGAACAGAGAAGATTAAAGATAACAAGCTCCAAGCTGTTCAACACTCCTTTGACACATTTAAGATGAAACCAGATGAGACCATTGACCAGCTGGACATGCGTCTCACAAATCTCTTGAACAAGGCTAGTGCCTTAGGTAAGACCTATTCTGAAAAAGAGATTAATAGTAAAATATTACGTTCACTAACAAGCAGGTGGAGAATTAAAGTCACTGTGATCAAGGACAACAAGGATCTCAACACTCTGGATCACCATCTTCTGTTGTCTGATCTCAAGGCTTACGAATATGATCTTCAAGAAGAGGATCAAACAGAAGAGGTTTCCTCTTCTGGCCAGAAAGGAGTTGCATTCTCTTCAACTCTCAAATCTGATGCCATGCCAAAGGAGTCTACTGCAGATGACTTGAGCCTCAAGGAGCAGGTAGCACTTCTAACTCATAAATTAGACAAAATGAGTTCAAAATATGGCAGGTACAAGAGGCATTGGAAGGAGTCTACCAGAAGCAGGAAGAGTTCTTTCAAGCCTACAGAGAAGGAGAAGACATCTGGAGACTCAAGGGAGACCAGATTCAGAACTCCAGAGAGGAGGAGAGATGACAACCCTGGCAGCTCTGGGAGATCAGATCATCAGAGGAGGGATGGTAGCTCTGGCAGACATGACTACCAGAGGAGAGAAAGTAGCCCTGCCAGATCAGACTACAACCAGAGGAGGAGAGAGCCAAGTCCTAGTCCCAGAGGAGACAATGCCTGCTACACATGCAACAAGACTGGTCACTACAGTTATGATTGTCCTCAGCTTACTCCTAGGGAAAGAGAAGAGAAAAGAATCAAGAGAGATAGGAGATATGCAGATAAGAGAGCACTGCTGGCAGAAGCAGAGGAGGAGGATACTAGTTCCAGTTCTTCTTCTTCTGACTTTGGATCAGATGATGATGTGTGTCTCATGGCAGACATCACTGAGGTAAATGAAACTACTCTTGTTTTATCTAATTCCAAATGTACTGAATCCTCTAATTCATCTGGTAACTCCAGAGAGTCTGATATGCAACAAATGCTATCAGATCTCCAAAATTGTGTCCAACTCTGTCAAAAACTTGAGAAAGAGAATGGTAGGCTCAGAGCAGAAGTTCAATCTCTCTCTCATGAGCACAAATCCACCAGAGAACTCATGAAAGATCATTCCAAAGAAGTCTCTGCACTTCAGGATAAGATCACAGAAAGAGATACTCTGGTAGATCAACTCATGAAAGAAAGGAATTCTCAAGAAGATGAGATCACTGAACTCAGAGCCAAATACCAAACTCTTATCAAGGGAAAACAAGTTGTCCACAACATAGAGGAGATACCTATGCCCAGAGAAGCTCCTAAGATACCATCTGTTGTATCTATAATATCAGAGTCTTCTCAGCGCATTTGTGATAAGAGTGGTTTAGGATATTCTGGAATTACCACTAAAACTCACAAGTACTTTTATAACAAGGACAAGTCTGTAAGAGCTGGTAAAGTGGTAGAAATCTGGAATGATAAAGACTTAACTGGTAATGGTTACAAGGTGGTTCACAATCCTGATTGGAAAAGGAATCACTCTGTTAATCACTTAACTAATGGTCCAGAAGAGTTGACTACTCTGGAAGAGAAGATGCTTGAGAATAAGTGTCAAAAAGGGGAACCATTAAAGATTAATGGTTCTGTGAACAATGAGTCCCAAGGAGTAGGAATTACACAAATTGGAGGATCCCAGAGAAATCCTCAAAGGGAACCTAAACAGATTAGGGGACCTCAAAGGAAACACTCAAAAAGGGGGAATACCAATCAGAGTAATAACTACCAGAGAAGGAACAATGTTCAACAGAACCAGGTACCCCAGAGACAATTTTCTCAGAAAAATCAATTCCAGAATAGGTATACTCAAAGGAACAATAATCACCAGAACAGGTCAAATTATCAGAACCAGAGGAGGTCTTCCAGACCCATCTATAGAAAACCAACTGATCTGGGAAGTTATGACACCAGAGATGGTTCTTCTAGGATGTACCCTTATAACCAGACCTTTAAGACCATGTCTTTGAGGCAGGCCATTCCAAAGGCCAGATTTGAGAAAAGGTACACCAGACCTGTTTATAGGAAAGATGTCCTTATCAGACCAGTAGCTCAATATGTCATAGTAAGAGGACATGTACTGGTAGATAGATTTGGAAGGAAGATAAGATCTCCTCATCCATCAAGAGATGATCTTTATCTATGGATTCCTACAAAACCTGCAACTAACCAATCAGGACCCAGCACTAGTAGGGGACCTAATTGATCTCTCTGCAGGTAGATAAGAGTCCATTGGAGAAAGGATTTTCAAGCAACCATGTCTGGTACATTGATAGTGGATGTTCCAAGCACATGACATTCCAGAAGGATAATCTCCAAGATTTCAAGCCATTGAATGGACCAAGAGTGATGTTTGGTGACAACAACTATGGAGTCACCAGAGGAGTTGGAAAGTTGACCTTCAATGGAGTATCTGTAGATGAAGTCTACTACGTAGAAGGACTCAAGCATAATCTGCTTTCAGTATCCCAATTCTGTGACAAGGGATACTCAGTGAAGTTTTCTAGTGATTCATGCACTGTTTTCTCTTCTGATTATAATGATATCTTGCTAATAGGCTTGAGGAAGGGTAACATTTATCTTGCAGATTTTAGCAGTTGCCCAAGGAATGCTTGCCTGGTTGCTAAAGGATCTGCAGAGAACAGCTGGATTTGGCACAAGAGATTGTGTCATCTTAACTTCAAAACATTGAACAAGATTGCTAGAAAGGGTCTCATTCGAGGTCTTCCGAATGAAGTGTTTAAGAAGGATCAGGTTTGTGGGTCATGCCAGAAGGGTAAACAACCCAAGACTTCCTTTAAGGATGTCCAGAGCACAACCACAACCAGAGTACTTCAACTACTTCACATGGACCTGTTTGGACCTGTTTCTCCTCTTAGTTTCAGTGGAAGGAAGTACACCTTAGTAATAGTAGATGACTTTTCAAGATACACTTGGGTAGTGTTCTTGTTTAAGAAAAATGAAACTATAACTAAGCTGCCAGAGTTCTTCAAGCAGATTCAGAATGAGCAGAACCAGAGCATTGTGAGGATCAGGAGTGACAAAGGAACAGAGTTTTTGAATTCACATATTGCAGACTATTGCAAGGATCATGGGATTTTTCATGAGACATCTGCTGCCAGAACACCTCAACAAAATGGAGTTGCAGAAAGGAGGAATAGGACTCTCAAAGAAGCTGCAAGAACACTTCTGGCAGAGTATAACACTCCACAGAGATTTTGGGCAGAGGCCATCAATACAGCTTGTTACACTCAGAATAGGTGCCTGATTGCCCAGAGACACAATAAGACCCCATATGAGGTATGGAAAGGTAAAACCCCATCTGTTTCATATTTTCATGTTTTTGGATGTAAGTGTTTCATCCATGACAATGGGAAATCTAAATTAAGAACCTTTGATGCTAAAGTGGCTGATGGAATATTTTTGGGATATTCCAGCACCAGTAAAGCTTTTAGAGTTTTTAATAAGAATTCACTTTGTGTGGAGGAAACACCTCATGTTGTTTTTGATGAATCTGCTTTTGAGTACAAGGTGGATTCTAAGTCTTCAGATGAGACCCAGAATCAGACTAAACCCAGAGTTATCAAGGTCAATCCACCTATTCTTGATTCAGATTCAGATTCAGATGAGGACCCATCTCCTGGTTCTCTGAAGCAGCAGCCTTCACAAGGAGCAGAACCAGAAGAGGTTGGAACTCCTGTAGGGGGAAGCTCTTCTGCAGGTGGTGATAATCACCAAGGTACTGCAGAAGATGATCACCCAGGCAAGACCACGGGAAGGAGGACCCTGGTTGATCACCCCAATGACCTGATCTTAGGAGATCCAACTAAGGGTGTCCAGACTAGGTGAACTATTAACTTAGCTGCCTTATTCAGTTGCTATGTGTCCTTGATTGAGCCCAAGAACATCAAGGAGGCACTGAAAGATTCAAATTGGATTGTGGCTATGCAGGAGGAATTGAATCAATTCACCAGACAGGATGTTTGGGAGTTGGTAGACAGACCAAGACATCAAAAGGTGATAGGCACTAAGTGGGTTTTCAAAAATAAGAAAGATGAGAATGATGTCATTACTAGGAACAAGGCAAGGCTAGTGGCCCAGGGCTATTCTCAGTCTGAAGGAATAGACTATGATGAGACTTTTGCTCCTGTTGCCAGACTAGAAGCTATCAGATTGTTCTTAGCATATGCTGCTCACATGAAGTTCAAAGTATACCAGATGGATGTAAAATCTGCCTTTCTTAATGGGATTCTCATTGAGGAAGTGTATGTTGAACAACCTCCTGGTTTTGAACAAGGTGACAAGGTGTTTAAGCTTAAGAAAGCTCTTTATGGGCTGAAGCAGGCACCCAGAGCATGGTATGACACTCTATCTCAATTTCTTCTGGACAATGGTTTTACTAAAGGTAAGATTGATAGGACCTTGTTTAGGAAAGAAGAAGGAAAGGACATCCTTCTGGTCCAAATATATGTTGATGACATCATATTTGGATCCCCTAACAAGAAGCTGTGTGAGAAGTTTGCTGAACTCATGCAGGGACAGTTTGAGATGTCCATGATGGGAGAATTGAATTACTTTTTGGGTTTGCAGGTTAAGCAATCAGAGAAGGGAATTTTTATTAATCAAGCTAAGTACACCAGAAACATGTTAGAGAAATTTGGAATAGGATCTAGCAGAGCAGCCAAGATCCCTATGATGACAAATTTCAACATGGATCCAGATGAGTCTGGAGAAAGTGTGGACCAGACTCAGTACAGAGCACTTATTGGTTCTCTTTTGTATCTGACTGCAAGCAGACCAGATATTACTTTTGCTGTAGGAGTTTGTGCCAGATTTCAAGCTAACCCCAAGAAGAGTCACTTGGAAGCAGCTAAGAAAATATTGAAATACCTTAAGGGAACTGTGAATTTAGGATTATGGTATCCTGCAGATGACAATTTAGAATTAAGTGGTTATTCAGATTCAGACTATGGTGGGTGCAGAATAGATAGGAAATCTACAAGTGGTACATGCCAATTTTTAGGGAACAAATTGGTATCCTGGTTTTCCAAGAAGCAGACTTCAGTTGCTACATCAACAACAGAAGCAGAGTACATGGCTGCAGGGAGTTGTTGTTCTCAACTTCTTTGGATTAGTCAACAGCTTAGGGATTACCAGATTAGAGCTAAGGATATTCCTATTTTCTGTGATAGTAATAGTGCCATTGCAATCACCCAGAATCCAGTTCTTCATACCAGATGCAAACATGTTGATATAAGGCATCATTTTATCAGAGATCATGTTGAGAAGGGAGATATAAGGATGGAAAAGATTGCAACAGAGAGGCAGAGAGCAGATATTTTAACCAAGCCTTTGGCGGAGACCAGATTCAGAGAGTTAGCCTTTGAGTTAGGATTGTTGGATCCAGAGACAGATTTGATTTAGGGGGAACATCAGAGAAGTATCCTTACTTTACTAATTCTCTTCATAAATTTTCTTTATACTAACATACCTGCAGATTAGATATATCAGAGAGGGTATACTTCCAGATGAGGTATACACCAGGTGACACTAATCCCAGATGAGGTGCTGAGTCAGAGATATGTCCAAAGTCGTTATTGACCAGGTCCAGATAAGTTCCATCAGAGGTGAAGTTTCACCAGACTAGTTGTGGTATCATCTGGTTACAATATCAGGTGACAGGTATGTCTTTTCTACTCTGGCCTCTGATCATTGGGACATACTTTTCAAATTAATAAGTACACTCAAAACCTTTCAACTTCGGAGTGTATTTAAGACTAGGGTATAGGGCCTAGGCAATCATTTCGCTTTTTCTCTTGACTGCCACAAAACCCCTTTATACCCAGTCCCAATGACTATGCCAACGCACCAGATTAAATCTGTATTTCGCCTTTCATCATGGCCATCGGATTTAATCACTGTGCAAAATGTCAATCAATTCTAAAATTGATTTTGTTTCCTAAATTGAATTTGAAACAACACGCGTTCACTCTTCATTTAATCTTCAAGCCACACGTATTACTCTATTTAAATCAATTTTGTTTTTAATCTGTCCTTTCACGTTTCCATACTATTCAAACCCTAACCTCTCTCTGCGAAGCATTTTTTTTTCTCTCTCTCTCTCTCTCACAGTTATGGCACCCAAGTGCAATTTTGATCCAGACTATGTCTGCAAGAAACTCAAGTCAGAAATGGTGGTGGACTTCTATTCCACTAGGAATCCGTCCGCTTTGGAGATTTTGGAACTTCTCCGACGTTCTGGGCTGGAGGAGTTGATCTCAAAGGTTCCCAAGGATCTGCGTACCTTGGATGGATATGCTGCTCAGTTTCTTATCCGGATGAAGATCCACGACGACTATTTCTCTTCAAAGATTGATTCAGAGGATCTTGTTTTCTCTAAGGCAGACTTCTGTGGTCTTTTTGGTAATCTTTCTGCGGAAGGAGTGGACCCTCTGAAGTACAAAGAAGGAGAGGCGTTGGAATCCTTCAAGATGTTTGCCAGAAATTCATGCCAGAATATTACCAAGGGTTTCTTGGACAAGCATCTTAGGCAGAAGTATAAAGTGTTATTTGACATTGTGGTGAAGATTCTCATGTGTGAGAGCCATAGCACAGATGCCATCTTCGTTGGCAGGCTCTGTGTTATGAGGGCCATTCTGGATGGTGTTCAATGTAACTGGGCTGAGTTCTTCTGGGGGGTGCTGAGGAAGAACAAGATGAAAATTCAGAAGGAAGAATGCCCCCAGTTGCCTGGAGAGCAACAATTTGTGTTCAATGCTAATGTTTCATTGGGCACAAAACTCACTCTTATTCTAGATTCGATTCTTCCAGAGAAGAATTGGAGACAATCCTGGTGTAAGGGCTTTCATAAGTCCAAGATTATGTTCTCCAAGGATGGTCCTCTCCATGGCCATCCTGACTCTGATGGAGAGCAAGCCATCCCTGCCCCTCCTATTCAATCTATTCCCTCTCCTCCTAAGGGGCAGAGAAGGCAGCAGCAGCAGAAGTCACAGAAGAAAGCTGCTGGAGCAACTGGTTCTTCAGCCGTTGCCTTTTCTGGTTCCTCAGAGGAGGACCAGATTCCCCTTCTTGATGTGCTTAAGAGGAAGGCTGATGATGATAAAGCTGTTAAGAAGGCTGGAGCAGCCAAGAGGAAGCAGCCAGACGAGGCCAGGAGAGGTTCTGCTAAGAAGAGGAGGACTAGCAGAAAGGCAAAGAAAACCCTTCTGGTGGATGAGCCTTCAGAAGAGGAAGAGGAAGAAGATGAAGTGCCTCTTGTGAGGAAATCCAAGGCCAAGAGAGCCCTTCTTCAAGATTCAGACTCTGGATCTGATCTTGGAGAGGCCTTGGAGAAGGCCATTGAGGATGCCACCCAGATGATGGAGGATGCTCCAGAGCCTGTATTGCCTGCTGGTGTTGACCCAGCAGAGGTAAACCCTTCCTTTCCCTCTTCCTCCCCCATAAATCTTGTTTCCCCTTCTACCTCTCCCCCAGATAACTTTCCCCAAACCCCATCTGCCTCTGGTAACCCCATTCTTCCACCAGAGCAGACTATCCCAGATACCCCCATCTTTACTCCCTCTACCATTCCTACACAAACACCTTCTCCCCCAAATCTCCAAACACATATCCCCACTAACCCCTCTCCCCCACCTTCTGTATCAGAGGTACCCTCAAACTCCTCTGGTGCAGAAGTCCCCCCTTCAAACACTTCCACCTTCCAAATCCCTCCTACACATTCTGTACCAGATATCCCTTCCTCTTCTGGTGCAGAGCAACCAATCCCTACCACCTCTACTTCACAAAATCCAAACCCTCCCCAAACTCATACAGACCAGGACCCAACCATTTCTATGGCTCTGGGATTCGTTGGCCCTCCCCCCTCTCCAACCTGTTTATCCAGCGATGATAGTGAAGATGAGGAAGCTTCACTTGAGCCTGCTGACTTAGCCCCTTCCTCCTCTGCCTCTGGGCCCAAACCCTTCACTTTCTCATCTGCAGAAATGGGTCCCATTAGGCAGAGTATGAGTGTAAGTGCTCAGCTCTGGCTAAGAGAGCATTTTCCAGTTCTTCTGGAGCACTTACCACTTCTGGCAGAGCTTACTGATGCCAAGGTCTGGAGCAAGGCCAGACTTGAAGATGTGGAGGACCTGGTGCTTTTGCTTGAGGAAATGGGTGCCTCCAACTTCACTGCCTGGGAGATTGAGCTGAAACAGAAGATGAACATTCAGAACCCAGCAGAGCTGGAGACTCCTGGTGCAGCCAAAGTCTTGATTCGCACCTTGCTCATCCAAAGAGGAGTCATGCTCACTCCAGAGGGCCCCACTTACAAGTTTGGTCCTCACTTTGTCTTCCCTCCAGAGCTTTATTCAGACGAGGAGGACTTTGAGATGTCTCCTGCTGTGCTCCAGAAGATGAAGGTTTTCTTCAACGAGCAGATCATGCAGATAGGGCGTTTTTCCAAAGCAATCCAACATATGGCCCCTGCTATGATTGAGCATCAGATTAAGCATGAGAGGAGAATCTTCATGAAGCAGCTCCAGTCCTCTCTGGCAGAGGTTAAAGCTTCGTTCAAGGCTAATGGCTTGTTTGTCAAGCTAGATGTTATGCATAGCCAGAAGCAGCTCCAAGAGCATGTGATGGAGCAGATGAGGCCAGTTTCTGTACTCAAGGTGGAAATGGCCAGCCAGATGATTCAGACTGCTAGACTGAAGGACTCCCTCCAGGAGATGTTGGAGAAGCAAGAGAGACTTGTTGCAGAGTCTAAGGCTTTCCTGGAGGAGGCCAAGCAGCTTCGTGATCTTCACTCTTCCTCCAACACTGCCTTGCCTGATCTCATAAGGCAGGTAGTGGAGCCCCTCCTTGATGAAGTTAAAAAGGGGGAAGAGAAGGCCAGAACTGATCTGGCGAAGACCACCAATGAGACTCTGTTTAGCCATGGAGCTCGTCTGGACCTGTTGGAGAACACTCTGGCCCAGGCTGAGTTGCAGAAGAAGAAGAAAGAAGAGTTGAAATCTCTATCTATGGCTAAACAACTTGCTGCAGAAGAAGAGTCATCTGAAGCTGAGCAGGATCCTTCTACCATTCCTGGTCCTGCTAAGAGGAAGATTAGAAAAGTTAAGAAGAGTTTCCTTGAATCTGTTGTCGAAGAAGCAGAGAAGAGATACAAGGAAGAGACTCCAGAGGAGAGGCAAGCCAGAATCAGGAAGAACATAGATGAAGAGCAGAGGCTCAGATATGTTAGGAGACAGAACAAGAAGGCCAGAGAAGCTGGTATTCCTTCTGGTGCAGGTGGCTCAGGACAGAAGAGGAAAGCTCCTGTGGAGGTTATGAACATCTTGCCACTAAGGACAGAAGGGTCTTTTGACTCTACTGTGCCTTATCCTCTGATTGAGAGATGGAGAGAAGCCAAGACCCTCTGGTTCATTCAGCATTATATCCAGAGGCCAGCACCAGAAGATGATGAGCTAATCAACAGAACCTTCCATTCTTGGATGCAAGCCTATGATGCAGACTTGTACAAGCAGCTGATGGATTCAACCATTGAGTTCAACCTGGAGGTGACTGCTCCTGAATTTACTTATCTTAACACTCCCATGATTGGGAACCAGGTGGATTGGGCAGAACTGAAGAAGCTTTACAAGACCAAGGTGTTGGTGAATTTCACCCCAACATCTTCTGCAGAGTTGAAGGCCGTCCAGGATAGGTTCCTTGACTGGTTTCTTGTCCCTAAAGAGAACAGAAGATATGCCTAGAATAGGACAATGAACTTCAATGTAATCTGTAATTATTTTGTCCTCTGATTATTAATGAAAAATACATATCTTCTCTGTTCTAAAGACAACTCCTTGTTGTCTTATTATTTTGCCTGATGAGATCTATTCTAAGGTCTCATCCCTTTATTGTTTTCTTGCTTAAAGTTTTTCTTTTGATCAGTTCTGGTAGTGTTTTAACTCCATCAAAAAGGGGGAAATTGTTAGGATAAAAATTTGTTAGTTTTGATGAGTTAAAACAAACCAGAAGATGTAATAGGATCATCTGGACCTGTTAGCCAGATGATGATCTAGATTAGGACTTAGTCTAGGGGGAACTGCCAGACCAGAAGACTTCTCCAGAAGAGTCACCAGAAGACTCCACCAGAGGACTTCAGCAGAAGAGATCAAGACCAGAGGCAGATGACCTTCCCCAGACCAGACGAGTCCGGACCAGACGAGTCTGGTGGAACAAAAGATGCTCAGGCTGATCCCCTTATCCTACTGAGTATTCTGGCTGTTCACCAGATAAGGACCAGAAGACACCGAGGTTGCCTGGTGTCTGGTCCTGCCTTCTCTGGAGAGAATCAGAGGTAGGCAATTGGAAGCATTGACCGCTGGTGATTCAAATCAAGTCAAACAAGATTGGATTGAGAAGATATGAAGACAATCAATCAAGATCTCACCAACCCAATCAATCAATTAGGGAATTGATTGATTGAAGCTTCCATATATAGAGGATCTGATTGGATTAGCCTCCCAACGGCTATGTCCCTAATCCCCTCTATATATATTTGAGTGCAGATCAAGAAAAAGCTCTAGAAGTATTCACGCGCATATAGCCATACTAAGCTTGTGATCACTACGCATATTGCACTCACACTTTGTTCTTAATTACTTATCTACTCGTAAGGAGTTTATACACTCAACCTGTTCATCTTGTTAAGATAAGGTTGGAGTGAGTTTATCTTTAGATCGAAGTTAGATCTAAAGAGTTTGTAAGAAGGTGCTGGTACTTCAGAAATTCCAGTGAGTAAGTTTGTGAGTTGGTTGTTAGTAAGACCCCTTGGTGATAAGGGAGAGTGGACGTAGGATATTTATCCGAACCACTATATATCTTGTGTCTTTTATCGCTTTATTTTAAATATTGTTTTATTGATCTCTTATAAAAGATTTTGGAAAGACATTTTTACATAAGCCTCCGCAATTAATCTATCGAGTGGGACCAACAATGAGTAATTTGATGATTACTCAAGATACGGATACATCTACCTTATGATGCATAGGGAAAGAAGTATCAAGTCTCTACGATTTGTTTGTGGAGGCGAATACCTTAGCAATGAATTCTTGAACTACCTATCGGAAGAAGGGATTGTATCCCTGTTGACCACATCGGGAACCCCTCAATAGAACGGTGTGGCGGAACGAAGGAGCCAGACTCTTTTAGAAATAGTCAGACCCATGATGAGTTATTCGGATTTACCCAAGTCGTTTTGGGGTAATGCCTTGGAAACAACGACTTACATTCTAAACTTGGTGCCATCCAAATCGGTTCCTAAAACCCTAATGGAATTGTGGACCGGGCGCAAGCCCAGTCTAAGACACTTGCAGATTTGGGGTTGTCCGGCATACGTGCTAGACAAGGAAACCGGTAAATTGGATCCATGTTCGGAATTAAGGTTGTTTATAGGATATCCCATGGGAACGAAAGGGTGTATGTTCTATAGTCTCAAGGATTAAAAGACCGTGATTAGTTCGCACTTTAAATTCTTGGAGGAAGACTATATGAACAAAAGAAAGCCCAGAAGTGAGATTACCTTAGACGAGTTAAGAGGGCAAACTCCTATACCAAGTATACAAGATGATATACCACATGTCATACCTTCACAACCGGAACCCCGTCGTAGTGGGAGGATTGCAAGGCAACCCGAGAGATTCATGGGAATTGGAGAATCTTCGGATTTGATTCCCAGCGATGAATCAGACCCATGAACGTACGATGAGGCAATCCAAGACAAAGACGCGGAAGTGTGGCAAACCGCAATGGAAACCGAGGTGGGTTCGATGGATTATAATCAAGTGTGGGAGATGGTTGATCCACCTAATGGGGTAGAGCCCATTGGATGCAAGTGGGTGTACAAGAGGAAAAGAGGACCGGACGGAAGGGTAGAGACCAAGAGCACCTCGTATGCAAGCTTAAGAGATCCATTTATGGACTTAAGCAAGCATCGCGTACTTGGAACCAGTGTTTTGATCAATTGATTAAGTCTTATGGGTTTGTGATCAAAACAAGTTCAAAAGTTGTGTGAAAGATGTGACGGAACTGCGGTGGTATTCTTAGTATTATACGTAGACAATATTCTGCTCATTGGAAACAATGTAAAGGTATTGTCAGACGTAAGGGTATGGCTGTCAAAATAGTTTGATATGAAGGACTTAGGGAAAGCCGGTCACATCCTTGGGATCAAGTTCACTCGAGATCGCAAGAGGAAGATGTTGGGCTTATCGCAAGTTTCATACAAAGCCACTGTTTTGAAGCATATCAGCGTGCAAGATTCCAAGAAAGGTTTTGTACCTTTTTTAGGCACGGAATCCATCTATCCAAAGAAATATGCCCTAAGACGCATGTGGAGATAGATGACATGAAAGACGTTCCGTACGTTTCGGACGTAGGAAGTCTTATGTATGCAACGTTGTGTACGAGACCGAATATCTGCCTTGTCGTGGACATGATGACAAGATAATAAAGTAATCTCGGGAAAGCACATTAGATTGCAATTAAATGCGTCCTTTAGTTTCTGAAAAGAACTTAGTATGGAATGCTGATTTAACAGTCAGACAATCTAATTCCCATGGGATACACGGACTCAAATTTCCAATCAGACATAGACTCCAAAATACCTACCTCGGGTAGTGTGTTTTGCATGGGAGAAGGAGCCATGACATGGAGAAGCGATTTGCAGAAATGCATCGCAGATTCGACCATGGAAACCGAATAAGTAGTTGCTTGTGAAGTAGCGAAAGAAGCGGTTTGGCTCAAGTACTTCTTAGTGGACTTGGACGTTGTTCCGAATTTGCCCGACAAGATAACTGTCTTTTGTGACAATGCCGGAGCAGTTGCAAATTCAAGGGAACCGAGAGCCCACAAGGCCAGCAAACACATTGAAAGAAAACACCATCTTATACGAGAAATCGTTGAGAGAGGAGATAAAAAGGTGGCAAAGATATGCGTCGGGGACAACCTAGTAATTCCATTCACAAAGGGTCTGCCTCTGAATACATTCGAGAGACATGTGGATGGAATGGGAGTCAAGACTATTGCCAATCTGCTTTAAGTATAAGTGGGAGGAATTATTAGGTTAGTGTAGGTTGACATGAGATGTCACGTAGAGCTACTACACTAAGACATGCGTGATGTATACTAAAAGCAGACTTTAAGTATAAGTGGGAGATTGTTGGAGTTATACGTGAAAGTATGCTTTTACTTTGTATAACTCGTGTATCAAACACTCGATTTATGAGAATAATTCTTTTATCACATTTTCTTTAGATATAATTGAATGTTGAATTTCTATTGCAAACCGTTCAATATATAGTACATGTTACATTGTAGTTAATGTGGTGATACCCGATCACGGAAGACAACATTAACAGTTTACTTGTAACTAAACGTACAATTCACGACCCAGGTGGAATTGAACAATCCGCCGTGAAAGGTCGATGTGTAAGGCTCAGATTGGTCTGTCTTGACCAAGAGATTGCACTAGCACATTTAGTATGTGTTGAAGAGGTCCTACAGCGAGGAGAAATTCTTCTGTTCTGAAAGGTGAAGAATTAGACCTCAGTGGTTGTTGATTTCTTAATATCTGTCACTTAAATAGGACCGTGTGTGCTTAGTAGTTACTGCTTTGATTCATGTTGGGTGAGAATCATTGTGACTTCGAACTTTGTGTCTTGGGCAGTAATATTAATCATACGACGGTTGCTAAGATTTAATACGGAGAAACGCGTGCGAGTACGGCTCGTGTGATTAGTCCCCTTGGTGGGCTCAGAAGTTTTATTGTACCAAATCTTGCAAGTGAAGAATTAGTTTCTTCGGTACGAATAATAATGTTGAGCTGTCTTTACTCCAAGGTGAAATATATTAATTAATTTAGAGCTATTCAGAAGCTCAATTAATTAATGGACTTGATGATCTTAAACGCGGGAAATAATAACCGGGAGCCCATATTATCGTAATATGGATTAAGATGGATAGTGCAATATTAATTTATTAGTGGTAATAATTAATATTAATGGGCTGAATTATATTGGGGCTCAATATTGAAATTCAGAAGTCCATTAGGAGGTCCAATCTTAATTCTCCTTAAGGCCCCTCAAGTAGCCCAATTAAGTAGCCCAATAATGATAAGGTGATTAAAATAAAAAGAAAATAATATGCTGATTTTTTCCTTTAATTTTCGAAAAATACATGATAAGGAGGAAAAAGATTTTGTTGATTTTCTTGGAAAGATATTATGCAAGATATGTATTCTAAGAATACAAGAATATCTCATATATTCAAGAAGATCCAAATCTTGGATTTTCTCCATGTAAATTTCGAAAGTTTCATATTTATTTAAGGGAGTGAGATTTTTGTGGAATATTTTATTATGGAGAAAAGAATATATGAGATATATTCAAGATTTCTTAGAGATTAAGAAAAGATTTTCTCCATGCCCATAAAATCTCTACGAATTTCGGTCACCCCCCTTTATAAATAGGAGATGATTATTTCATCTCAACGTACATAATTCCATGTGTTGGAAAAATCAAGAAGCATAGATATTTTTCTTTTTCCTTAGTTTATTAAATTGCTTGAAAGCGTCTCCCACCGGCGATCAAGTAAGGCGAAAGGGAAATACTTGAGAAGGTTTTTGGGTTGATAAAGCGTGTACGAGAGTCCCGTTTTATTCAAAGGCCAAGTTCTACAAGAGGTACGTTAATCACATATTTACTTGTTTATTCCGCCATAGTTAATATGTGAAATTAATTTAACATGCATGATGATAATTAGTTGTTGGAATTATTATTTGAATTAATTAGGATTAATTCATGCTAGTAATAATTGTATTTAAATTCGTATTTAAAGTTCATCCCGAATAGATTCCGGGCACCCCTATTTTCCCAACAAAGTTAGCTCTGCTCTGTGAAGGAACAGAGAAGATTAAAGATAACAAGCTCCAAGCTGTTCAACACTCTTTTGACACATTTAAGATGAAACCAGATGAGACCATTGACCAGCTGGACATGCGTCTCACGAATCTCTTGAACAAGGCTAGTGCCATAGGTAAGACCTATTCTGAAAAAGAGATTAATAGTAAAATATTACGTTCACTAACAAGCAGGTGGAGAATTAAAGTCACTGTGATCAAGGACAACAAGGATCTCAACACTCTGGATCATCATCTTCTGTTGTCTGATCTCAAAGCCTATGAGTATGATCTTCAAGAGGAGGATCAAACAGAAGAGGTTTCCTCTTCTGGTCAGAAAGGTGTTGCATTCTCTTCAACCATCAAATCTGATACCAAGCCAAAGGAGTCTACTGCAGATGACTTGAGCCTCAAGGAGCAGGTAGCACTTCTAACTCATAAATTAGACAAAATGAGTTCAAAGTATGGCAGGTACAAAAGGCATTGGAAGGAGTCTACCAGAGACAGGAAGAGTTCTTTCAAGCCTGCAGAGAAGGAGAAGATATCTGGAGACTCAAGGGAGACCAGATTAAGAACTCCAGAGAGGAGGAGAGATGACAACCCTGGCAACTCTGGGAGATCAGATCATCAGAGGAGGGATGGTAGCTCTGGCAGACCTGACTACCAGAGGAGAGAAAGTAGTCCAGCCAGATCAGAATACAACCAGAGGAGGAGAGAGCCAAGTCCTAGTCCCAGAGGAGACAATGCCTGCTACACATGCAACAAGACTGATCACTATAGTTATGATTGTCCTCAGCTTACTCCTAGGGAAAGAGAAGAGAAAAGAATCAAGAGAGATAGGAGGTATGCATATAAGAGGGCATTGCTGGCAGAAGCAGAGGAGGAGGATACTAGTTCCAGTTCTTCTTCTTCTGACTTTGGTTCAGATGATGATGTGTGTCTCATGGCAGACATCACTGAGGTAAATGAAACTACTCTTGTTTTATCAAATTCCAAATGTACTGAATCCTCTAATTCATCTGGTAACTCCAGAGAGTCTGATATGCAACAAATGCTATCAGATCTCCAAAATTGTGTCCAACTCTGTCAAAAACTTGAGAAAGAGAATGGTAGGCTCAGAGCTGAAGTTCAATCTCTCTCTCATGAGCACAAATCCACCAGAGAACTCATGAAAGATCATTCCAAAGAAGTCTCTGAACTTCAGGATAAGATCACAGAAAGAGATACTCTGGTAGATCAACTCATGAAAGAAAGGAATTCTCAAGAGGATGAGATCACTGAACTCAGAGCCAAATACCAAACTCTTATCAAGGGAAAACAAGTTGTCCACAACAAAGAGGAGATACCTATGCCCAGAGAAGCTCCTAAGATACCATCTGTTGTATCTATCATATCAGAGTCTTCTCAGCGCATTTGTGATAAGAGTGGTTTAGGATATTCTGGAATTACCACTAAAACTCACAAGTACTTTTATAACAAAGACAAGTCTGTAAGAGCTGGTAAATTGGTAGAAATCTGGAATGATAAAGACTTAACTGGTAATGGTTACAAGGTGGTTCACAATCCTGATTGGAAAAGGAATCACTCTGTTAATCAAATAACAAATGGTCCAGAAGAGTTGACTGTTCTGGAAGAGAAGATGTTAGAGAATAAGTGTCAAAAAGGGGAACCATTAAAGATTGATGGTTCTGTGAACAATGAGTCCCAAGGAGTAGGAATTACTCAAATTGGAGGACCCCAGAGAAATCCTCAAAGGAAACACTCAAGAAAGGGGAATACCAATCAGAGTAACAACTACCAGAGAAGGAACAATGTTCAGCAGAACCAGGTACCCCAGAGACAATTTTCTCAGAGGAATCAATTCCAGAATAGGTATACTCAAAGGAACTATAATCACCAGAACAAGTCTAATTATCAGAACCAGAGGAGGTCTTCCAGACCCATCTATAGAAAACCAACTGATCTGGGAAGTTATGACACCAGAGATGGTTCTTCTAGGATGTACCCTTACAACCAGACCTTTAAGACCATGTCTTTGAGGCAGGCCATTCCAAAGGCCAGATTCGAGAAAAGGTACACCAGACCAGTTTATAGGAAAGGTGTCCTTATCAGACCAGTAGCTCAATATGTCATAGTAAGAGGACATGTACTGGTAGATAGATTTGGAAGGAAGATAAGATCTCCTCATCCATCAAGGGATGATCTTTATCTATGGATTCCTACAGAACCTGCAACTAACCAATCGGGACCCAGCACTAGTAGGGGACCTAATTGATCTCTCTGCAGGTAGATAAGAGTCCATTGGAGAAAGGATTTTCAAGCAACCATGTATGGTACATTGATAGTGGATGTTCCAAGCACATGACCTTTCAGAAGGACAATCTCCAAGATTTCAAGCCATTAAATGGACCAAGAGTGATGTTTGGTGACAACAACTATGGAGTCACCAGAGGAGTTGGAAAGTTGACCTTCAATGGAGTATCTGTAGATGAAGTCTACTACGTAGAAGGACTCAAGCATAATCTGCTTTCAGTATCCCAATTCTGTGACAAGGGATACTCAGTGAAGTTTTCTAGTGATTCATGCACTGTTTTCTCTTCTGATTATAATGATATCTTGCTAATAGGCTTGAGGAAGGGTAACATTTATCTTGCAGATTTTAGCAGTTGCCCAAGAAATGCTTGCCTGGTTGCTAAAGGATCTGCAGAGAACAGCTGGATTTGGCACAAGAGATTGTGTCATCTTAACTTCAAAACATTGAACAAGATTGCCAGAAAAGGTCTCATTCGAGGTCTTCCTAATGAAGTGTTTAAGAAGGATCAGGTTTGTGGTTCATGCCAGAAGGGTAAACAACCCAAGACTTCCTTTAAGGATGTCCAGAGCACAACCACAACCAGAGTACTTCAACTACTTCACATGGACCTGTTTGGACCTGTTTCTCCTCTTAGTTTCAGTGGAAGGAAGTACACCTTAGTAATAGTAGATGACTTTTCAAGATACACTTGGGTAGTGTTCTTGTTTAAGAAAAATGAAACTATGACTAAGCTGCCAGAGTTCTTCAAGCAGATTCAGAATGAGCAGAACCAGAGCATTGTCAGGATCAGGAGTGACAAAGGAACATAGTTTTTGAATTCACATATTGCAGATTATTGCAAGGATCATGGGATTTTTCATGAGACATCTGCTGCCAGAACACCTCAACAAAATGGAGTTGCAGAAAGGAGGAATAGGACTCTCAAAGAAGCTGCAAGAACACTTCTGGCAGAATACAACACTCCACAGAGATTTTGGGCAGAGGCCATCAATACAGCTTGTTACACTCAGAACAGGTGCCTGATTGCCCAGAGACACAATAAGACCCCATATGAGGTATGGAAAGGTAAAACCCCATCTGTTTCATATTTTCATGTTTTTGGATGTAAGTGTTTCATCCATGAAAATGGGAAATCTAAATTAAGAACCTTTGATGCTAAAGTGGCTGATGGAATATTTTTGGGATATTCCAGCACCAGTAAAGCTTTTAGAGTTTTTAATAAGAATTCACTTTGTGTGGAGGAAACACCTCATGTTGTTTTTGATGAATCTGCTTTTGAGTGCAAGGTGGACTCTAAGCCTTCAGATAAGACCCAGAATCAGACTACACCCAGAGTTATCAAGGTCAATCCACCCATTCTTGATTCAGATTCAGATTCAGATGTTGACCCATCTCCTGGTTCTCTGAAGCAGCAGCCTTCACGAGGAGCAGAACCAGAAGAGGTTGGAACTCCTGTAGGGGGAAGCTCTTCTGCAGGTGGTGATAATCACCAAGGTACTACAGAAGATGATCACCCAGGCAAGACCACGGGAAGGAGGACCCTGGTTGATCACCCCAATGACCTGATCTTAGGAGATTCAACTAAGGGTGTCCAGACTAGGAGAACTATTAACTTAGCTGCCTTATTCAGTTGCTATGTGTCCTTGATTGAGCCCAAGAACATCAAGGAGGCACTGAAAGATTCAAATTGGATTGTTGCTATGCAGGAGGAATTGAATCAATTCACCAGACAGGATGTTTGGGAGCTGGTAGACAGACCAAGACATCAAAAGGTGATAGGCACTAAGTGGGTTTTCAAAAATAAGAAAGATGAGAATGATGTCATTACTAGGAACAAGGCAAGGCTAGTGGCCCAGGGCTATTCTCAGTCTGAAGGAATAGACTATGATGAGACATTTGCTCCTGTTGCCAGACTTGAAGCTATCAGATTGTTCTTAGCATATGCTGCTCACATGAAGTTCAAAGTATACCAGATGGATGTGAAATCTGCCTTTCTTAATGGGATTCTCATTGAGGAAGTGTATGTGGAACAACCTCCTGGTTTTGAACAAGGTGACAAGGTGTTTAAGCTTAAGAAAGCTCTTTATGGGCTGAAGCAGGCACCCAGAGCATGGTATGACACTCTATCTCAATTTCTTCTGGAAAATGGTTTTACTAAAGGTAAGATTGATAGGACTTTGTTTAGGAAAGAAGAAGGAAAGGACATCCTTCTGGTCCAAATATATGTTGATGACATCATATTTGGATCCCCTAACAAGAAGCTGTGTGAGAAGTTTGGTGAGCTCATGCAGGGACAGTTTGAGATGTCCATGATGGGAGAATTGAATTACTTTTTGGGTTTGCAGGTTAAGCAATCAGAGAAGGGAATTTTTATTAATCAAGCTAAGTACACCAGAAACATGTTAGAGAAATTTGGAATAGGATCTAGCAGGGCAGCCAAGATCCCTATGATGACAAATTTTAACATGGATCCAGATGAGTCTGGAGAGAGTGTGGACCAGACTCAGTACAGAGCACTTATTGGTTCTCTTTTGTATCTGACTGCAAGCAGACCAGATATTACTTTTGCTGTAGGAGTTTGTGCCAGATTTCAAGCTAATCCCAAGAAAAGTCACTTGGAAGCAGCTAGGAAGATATTGAAATATCTCAAAGGAACTGTGAATTTAGGATTATGGTATCCTGCAGATGACAATTTAGAATTGAGTGGTTATTCAGATTCAGACTATGGTGGGTGCAGAATAGATAGGAAATCTACAAGTGGAACATGCCAATTTTTAGGGAATAAATTGGTATCCTGGTTTTCCAAGAAGCAGACTTCAGTTGCTACATCAACAACAGAAGCAGAGTACATGGCTGCAGGGAGTTGTTGCTCTCAACTACTTTGGATTAGTCAACAGCTTAGGGACTACCAGATTAGAGCTAAGGATATTCCTATTTTCTGTGATAGTAATAGTGCCATTGCAATCACCCAGAATCCAGTTCTTCATACCAGATGCAAACATGTTGATATAAGGCATCATTTTATCAGAGATCATGTTGAGAAGGGAGACATAAGGATGGAAAAGATTGCAACAGAGAGGCAGAGAGCAGATATTTTAACCAAGCCTTTGGCTGAGACCAGATTCAGAGAGTTAGCCTTTGAGTTAGGTTTGTTGGATCCAGAGACAGATTTGATTTAAGGGGAATATCAGAGAAGTATCCTTATTTTATTAATTTTCTTCATAAATTTTCCTTATGCTAACATACCTGCAGATTAGATATATCAGAGAGGGTATACTTCCAGATGAGGTATACACCAGGTGACACTTATCCCAGATGAGGTGCTGAGTCAGAGATATGTCCAAAGTCTTTACTGACCAGGACCAGATGAGTTCCATCAGAGGAGAAGTATCACCAGACTAGTTGTGGTTTCATCTGGTTACAATATCAGGTGACAGGTATGTCTTTTCTACTCTGGCCTCTGATCATTGGGATACACTTTTCAAATTAGTAAGTACACTCAAAACCTTTCAACTTCGGAGTGTATTTAAGACTAGGGTATAGGGCCTAGGCAATCATTTCGCTTTTTCTCTTGACTGCCACAAAACCCCTTTATGCCTAGTCCCAATGACTATGCCAACGCACCAGATTAAATCTGTATCTTGCCTTTCATCGTGGCCATCAGATTTAATCACTGTGCAAAATGTCAATCAATGCTAAAATTGATTTTGTTTCCTAAATTGAATTTGAAACAACACGCGTTCACACTTCATTTAATTCTCAAGCCACGCGTATTACTCTATTTAAATCAATTTTGTTTTCAATCTGTCCTTTCAAGTTTCTATACTATTCAAACCCTAACCTCTCTCTGCAAAGCTTTCTCTCTCTCTCTCTCTCTTTCACAGTTATGGCACCTAAGTGCAATTTCGATCCAGACTATGTCTGCAAGAAACTCAAGACAGAAATGGTGGTGGACTTCTATTCCACTAAGAATCCGGCCGCTTTGGAGATTTTGGAACTTCTCCGACGTTCTGGGCTGGAGGAGTTGATCTCAAAGGTTCCCAAGGATCTGCGTACCTTGGATGGATATGCTGCACAGTTTCTTATTCGGATGAAGATCCATGAAGACTATATTTCTTCCAAGATTGATTCAGAGGATCTTGTTTTCTCTAAGGCAGACTTCTGTGGTCTTTTTGGTAACCTTTCTGCGGAAGGTGTGGACCCACTGAAGTACAGAGAAGGAGAGGCGTTGGAATCCTTCAAGATGTTTGCCAGAAATTCATGCCAGAATATTTCTAAGGGTTTCTTGGACAAGCATCTTAGGCAGAAGTATAAGGTGCTATTTGACATTGTAGTGAAGATTCTCATGTGTGAGAGCCATAGCACAGATGCCATCTTCGTTGGCAGGCTCTGTGTTATGAGGGCCATTCTGGATGGTGTTCAATGTAACTGGGCTGAGTTCTTCTGGGGGGTGCTGAGGAAGAACAAGGTGAAAATTCAGAAGGAAGAATGCCCCCAGTTGCCAGGAGAGCAACAATTTGTGTTCAATGCTAATGTATCATTGGGCACAAAACTCACCCTAATTCTGGATTCGATTCTTCCAGAGAAGAAATGGAGACAATCCTGGTGTAAGGGCTTTCATAAGTCCAAGATTATGTTCTCCAAGGATGGTCCTCTCCATGGCCATCCTGATTCTGATGGTGAGCAAGCCATCCCTGCTCCTCCCCTTCAAGCCATTCCCTCACCTGCTAAGGGGCAGAAGCAGCAGCAGCAGCAGAAGACCCAGAAGAAAGCTGCTGGAGCAACTGGTTCTTCAACTGTTGCTTTCTCTGGTTCCTCTGAGGAGGACCAGATCCCTCTTCTTGATGTACTGAAGAAGAAGAGTGAGGTTGCCAAGAAGGCAGGAGCTTCAAAGAGGAAGAGGCCAGAGGAGGCCAAGAAGAAATCTGCCAAGATGCCAAGGACTGGCAGAGGAGCTCCCAAGAAAACCCTTCTGGTGGATGAGCCATCAGAAGAAGAAGAGGAAGAAGAGGAAGTGCCTCTTGTGAGGAAATCCAAGGCTAAGAGAGCCCTTCTTCAAGATTCAGACTCTGGATCTGATCTTGGAGAGGCCTTGGAGAAGGCCATTGAGGATGCCACCCAGATGATGGAGGATGCTCCAGAGCTTGTTGTGCCTGCTGGTGTTGACCCAGCAGAGGTAAACCCTTCCTTTCCCTCTTCCTCCCCCATAAATCTTGTTTCCCCTTCTACCTCTCCCCCAGATAACTTTCCCCAAACCACATCTGCCTCTGGTATCCCCATTCTTCCACCAGAGCAGACTATCCCAGATACACCCGTCTATACTCCCTCTACCATTCCTACACAAACACCTTCTTCCCCGAACTCCCAAACACATCTTCCCACTAACCCCTCTCCCCCACCTTCTGTATCAGAGGTACCCTCAACCTCCTCTGGTGCAGAAGTCCCTTCTTCAAACACTTCCACCTCCCAAATCCCTCCTACACATTCTGTACCAGATATTCCTTCCTCTTCTGGTGCAGAGCAACCTATCCCTACCACCTCTACGTCACATAATCCAAACCCTCCCCAAACCCATACAGACCAGGACCCAACCATTTCTATGGCCCTGGGATTCGTTGGCCCTCCCCCCTCCCCAACCTGTTTAACCAGCGATGATAGTGAAGATGAGGAAGCTTCACTTGAGCCTGTTGACTTAGCCCCTTCCTCCTCTGCCTCTGGGCCCAAACCCTTCACTTTCTCATCTGCAGAAATGGGTCCCATTAGGCAGAGTATGAGTGTAAGTGCTCAGCTCTGGCTAAGAGAGCATTTTCCAGTTCTTCTGGAGCACTTACCACTTCTGGCAGAGCTTACTGATGCCAAGGTCTGGAGCAAGGCCAGACTTAAAGATGTGGAGGACCTGGTGCTATTGCTTGAGGAAATGGGTGCCTCCAACTTCACTGCTTGGGAGATTGAGCTGAAGCAGAAGATGAACATTCAGAACCCAGCAGAGCTGGAGACCCCTGGTGCAGCTAAGGTCTTGATTCGCACCCTGCTCATCCAGAGAGGAGTTATGCTCACTCCAGAGGGCCCCACTTACAAGTTTGGTCCTCACTTTATCTTCCCTCCAGAGCTTTATTCAGACGAGGAGGACTTTGAGATGTCTCCTGCAGTGCTCCAGAAGATGAAGGCTTTCTTCAATGAGCAGATCATGCAGATAGGGCGCTTTTCCAAAGCAATTCAACATATGGCCCCTGCTATGATTGAGCATCAGATTAAGCATGAGAGGAGAATCTTCATGAAGCAGCTCAAGTCCTCTCTGGCAGAGGTCAAAGCTTCGTTCAAGGCTAATGGCTTGTTTGTCAAGCTAGATGTCATGCATAGCCAGAAGCAGCTCCAGGAGCACGTGCTGGAGCAGATGAGGCCAGTCTCTGTTCTCAAGGTGGAGATGGCCAGCCAGATGATTCAGACTGCTAAGTTGAAAGACTCCCTCCAGGAGATGTTGGAGACGCAGGAGAGACTTGTTGCAGAGTCTAAAGCCTACCTGGAGGAGGCCAAGCAGCTTCGTGATCTTCACTCTTCCTCCAACACTGCCTTGCCTGATCTCATAAGGCAGGTAGTGGAGCCCCTCCTTGATGAAGTTAAAAAGGGGGAAGAGAAGGCCAGAACTGATCTGGCGAAGACCACCAATGAGACTCTGTTTAGCCATGGAGCTCGTCTGGACCTGTTGGAGAACACTCTGGCCCAGGCTGAGTTGCAGAAGAAGAAGAAAGAAGAGTTGAAATCTCTATCTATGGCTAAACAACTTGCTGCAGAAGAAGAGTCATCTGAAGCTGAGCAGGATCCTTCTATCATTCCTGGTCCTGCTAAGAGAAAGATTAGAAAAGTTAAGAAGAGTTTCCTTGAATCTGTTGTCGAAGAAGCAGAGAAGAGATACAAGGAAGAGACTCCAGAGGAGAGGCAAGCCAGAATCAGGAAGAACATAGATGAAGAGCAGAGGCTCAGATATGTTAGGAGACAGAACAAGAAGGCCAGAGAAGCTGGTATTCCTTCTGGTGCAGGTGGCTCAGGTCAGAAGAGGAAAGCTCCTGTGGAAGTTATGAACATCTTGCCACTCAGGACAGAAGGGTCTTTTGACTCTACTGTGCCGTATCCTCTGATTGAGAGATGGAGAGAAGCCAAGACCCTCTGGTTCATTCAGCATTATATCCAGAGGCCAGCACCAGAAGATGATGAGCTAATCAACAGAACCTTCCATTCTTGGATGCAAGCCTATGATGCAGACTTGTACAAGCAGCTGATGGATTCAACCATTGATTTCAACCTGGAGGTGACTGCTCCTGAATTTACTTATCTTAACACTCCCATGATTGGGAACCAGGTGGATTGGGCAGAACTGAAGAAGCTTTACAAGACCAAGGTGTTGGTAAATTTCACCCCAACATCTTCTGCAGAGTTGAAGGCCGTCCAGGATAGGTTCCTTGACTGGTTTCTTGTCCCTAAAGAGAACAGAAGATATGCCTAGAATAGGACAATGAACTTCAATGTAATCTGTAATTATTTTGTCCTCTGATTATTAATGAAAAATACATATCTTCCTTGTTCTAAAGACAACTCCTTGTTGTCTTATTATTTGCCTGATGAGATCTATTCTAAGGTCCCATCACTTTATTGTTCTCTTGCTTAAGTTTACTTTTGATCAGTTCTGGTAGTGTTTTAACTCCATCAAAAAGGGGGAAATTGTTAGGATAAAAATTGTTAGTTTTGATGAGTTAAAACAAACCAGAAGATGTAATAGGACCATCTGGACCTGTTAGCCAGATGATGATCTAGATTAGGACTTAGTCTAGGGGGAACTGCCAGACCAGAAGACTTCACCAGAAGAGTCACCAGAAGACCCCACCAGAGGACTTCACCAGAGGACTCCACCAGAAGACTTCTCCAGATGAGATCAGACCAAAGGCAGAGATCCTTCCCCAGACCAGACGAGTCCGGACCAGACGAGTCTGGTGGAACAAAAGATGCTCAGTTTGATCCCCTTATTCTACTGAGTATTCTGGTTGTTCACCAGATAAGGACCAGAAGACACCGAGGTTGCCTGGTGTCTGGTCCTGCCTTCTCTGTTGAGTATCAGAGTTAGGCAATTGGAAGCTTTGATCCATTGGTAATTAATCAAGTCAAATCAAGATCAGGATTGGAAAGTATTTGAGGATAATCAATCAAGATCTCACCAACCCAATCAATCAATTAGGGAATTGATTGATTGAAGCTTCCATATATAGAGGATCTGATTGGATCAGCCTCCCAACGGCTATGTCCCTAATCCCCTCTATATATACTTGAGTGCAGATCAGAAAAAGCTCTAGAATCATTCACGCGCATATAGCCATACTAAGCTTTTGATCACTACGCATATTGTACTCACTTTTGTTTTTAATTACTCATCTACTCGTAAGGAGTTTATATACTCAACCTGTTCATCTTGTTAGACAAGGTTGGAGTAAGTCTATCTTTAGATCGAAGTTAGATCTAAAGAGTTTGTAAGAAGGTGCTGGTACTTCGGAAATTCCAGTGAGTAAGTTTGTGAGTTGGTTGATAGTGAGACCCCTTGGTGATAAGGGAGAGTGGACGTAGGATATTTATCCGAACCACTATATATCTTGTGTTATTTATCGCTTTATTTTAATTATTGTTTATTGCTCTCTTATAAAAGATTTTGGAAAGACATTATAACATAAGCTTCCGCAATTAATCTATCGAGTGGGACCAACACTACAAGTCCGGGCTTTTAGTCTAGTGGTAAGCGCTTGATCCTACAAGCAGCAGCAGAGTTAGAAGCAGGCTGCTGGAGCAACTGGTTCCTCAACAGTTGTCTTCTCTGGTTCCTCAGAGGAGGACCAGATTCCCCTTCAAAGTATCTTGAAGAAGAAGGGTGAAGTGGCTGAGGCTACTAAGAAGGCTGGAGGAGCCAAGAGGAAAAGGCCAGAGGAGGCCAAGAGAGGCTCTGCTAAGAAGCAAAGAGCTAGTAGGAAGGCCAAGAAAACTCTTCTGGTGGATGAGCCATCAGAGGAAGAAGAGGAAGAAGAGGTTGAACCCCTCAAGAAGAAATCCAAGGCCAAGAGAGCCATTCTTCAAGAGTCAGACTCTGGCTTTGATCTTGGAGAGGTCTTGGAGAAGGCTATTGATGAAGCTTCTCAGATGATGGAGGATGCCTCTGCTCCAGAGATTGTTGTGCCTGCTGATGTTGACTCGGCAGAGGTAAACCCTTCCAACCCATCCTCTATTCCCCCCTACTCATGTTAACCTTGTTACCCCTTCTACTTCCCCACCAGACACCCAAACACAACCCATCTCATCTGCTCCTGGTGTTCCTTTATCTTCACCAGAGCAGACTCTCCCAGACACCCCAACATTCACTTCCTCTGCCATCCCTCAAACACCTTCTTCCCCACCATCCCAAATACCTTTAAACACATATCCCTCTCCTCCAGCTTCTGTACCAGAGGTGCCATCAACCTCTTCTGGTGCAGATATTCCCCTCCCAAACACTTCCACATCACAAATTCCCATCCCACCTTCTGTACCAGAGATCCCATCTTCTTCTGGTGCAGAGAAATCCATTCCTTCCACCTCCACCTCTCAAAATCCTACCCCTCCCCAAACCCATACAGATCAGGACCCAACCATTTCTATGGCTCTGGGATTCGTTGCCCCTCCCCCTTCTCCCACCTGTTTAACAAGCGATGATAGTGAAGATGAGGAAGCTTCACTTGAGCCTGCTAACTTAGCACCTTCCTCCTCTGCCTCTGGGCCCAAACCCTTCACTTTCTCATCTGCAGAAATGGGTCCCATTAGGCAGAGTATGAGTGTAAGTGCTCAGCTCTGGCTAAGAGAGCCTTTCCCAGTTCTTCTGGAGCACTTACCACTTCTGGCAGAGCTTACTGATGCCAAGGTCTGGAGCAAAGCCAGGCTTGAAGATGTGGAGGACCTGATGCTTTTGCTTGAGAAAATGGGTCCCTTGAACTTCACTGCTTGGGAGATTGAGCTGAAGCAGAAGATGAACATTCAGAACCCAGTAGAGCTGGAGACCCCTGGTGCAGCTAAAATCTTGATTCGCACCCTGCTCATCCAGAGAGGGGTAATGCTCAATCCAGAGGGCCCTACTTACAAGTTTGGGCCTCACTTTGTCTTCCCTCCAGAGCTATATTCAGATGAGGAAGACTTTGAGATGTCTCCTGCCGTGCTCCAGAAGATGAAAGCCTTCTTCAACGAGCAGATCATGCAGATAGGGCACTTTTCCAAAGCAATTCAACACATGGCCCCTGCTATGATAGAGCATCAGATCAGGCAGGAGAGGAGGACTTTCCTGAAGCAGATCAAGTCTACTCTGGCTGAAGTTAAAGCTTCTTTCAAGGCCAATGGCCTCTTTGTCAAGCTGGATGTCATGCACAGCCAGAAGCAGCTCCAGGAGCACGTGCTGGAGCAGATGAGGCCAGTCTATGTGCTGAAGGTTGAGATGGTCAGCCAGATGATCCAGACTGCCAAGCTGAAGGACTCCCCCCAGGAGATGTTAGAGAAGCAGGAAAGGCTTGTTGCAGAATCGAAAGCCTACCTGGAGGAGGCAAAGCAGCTGCGTGATCTTCACTCTTCCTCCAACACTGCCTTGCCTGATCTTATAAGGCAGGTAGTGGAGCCCCTCCTTGATGAAGTTAAAAAGGGGGAAGAGAAGGCCAGAACTGATCTGGCGAAGACCACAAATGAAACTCTTTTTAGCCATGGAGCTCGTCTGGACCTGCTAGAGAACACCTTGGCCCAGGCAGAGCTGCAGAAGAAGAAGAAAGAAGAATTCAAATCTCTTACCATGGCTAAGCAGCTTGCTGCAGAAGAGGATTCATCAAAAGCTGAGCAGGATCCCATTTCTATCTCTGGTCCTGCAAAGAGGAAGATCAGGAGAGTCAAGAAAAGCTTCCTTGAGACTGTTGTTGAAGAAGCTCAGAAGAGATACAAGGAAGAGACTCTAGAGGAGAAGCAGGCAAGGATCAGAAAGAACATAGATGAAGAGCAGAGGCTCAGATATGTTAGGAGGCAAAACAAGAAGAGCAGAGAAGCTGGTGCTCCTTCTGGTGCAGGTGGGTCTAGTCAGAGGAGGAAAGCTCCCATTGAAGTGATGAATATTCTGCCTCTCAGGACAGAAGGGGCTTTTGACTCTACTGTGCTTGTGCCCTTGATTGAGAAATGGAAGGAGGCAAAGACTCTCTGGTTCATCCAACATTACATCCAGAGGCCAGCACCAGAGGATGATGAGCTAATCAACAGAACCTTCCACTCCTGGATGCAAGCTTATGATGTAGAGTTGTACAAGCAATTGATGGACTCTACCATTGAGTTCAACCTGGAGGTGACTGCCCCTGAGTTCACTTATCTTAACACTCCCATGGTAGGAGACCAGGTTGATTGGGCTGAGCTGAAGAGATTGTACAAGACCAAGGTGTTGGTGAACTTCACTCCAACATCTTCTGCAGAGTTGAAGACCGTCCAGGATAGGTTCCTTGACTGGTTTCTTGTGCCCAAGGAAAACATGAGATATGCATAGAATAGGACTCTGAACTTCAATGTAATTTGTAATCATCTTGTCCTTATTATCAATGAAAATATCATATCTTCTCTGTTCAAAAGACAACCTCTTGTTGTCTTAATTGTTTGCCTGATAAGATCTATTCTAAGGTCTTATCCTTTATTGTTTTCATGCTTAAGTCTTATGTTTTGATCAGTTCTGGTAGTGTTTTAACTTCATCAAAAAGGGGGAAATTGTTAGGATAAAAGTTGTATAGTTTTGATGAGTTAAAACAAACCAGAAGATGTAATAGGACCATCTGGACCTGTTAGCCAGATGATGATCTAGATTAAGGACTTAGTCTAGGGGGAACTGCCAGACCAGAAGACTTCACCAGAAGAGTCACCAGAAGACCCCACTAGAGGACTTCACCAGAGGACTCCAACAGAAGACTTCACCAGATGAGATCTGACCAGAGGCAGAGGACCTTCCCCAGACTAGATGAGTCCGGACCAGACGAGTCTGGTGGAACAAAAGATGTTCAGTTTGATCCCCTGTTTCTACTGAGTATTCTGGTTGTTCACCAGATTAGGACCAGAAGACACCGAGGTTGCCTGGTGTCTGGTCTTGCCTTTTCTGTTGAGAATCAGAGTTTGGCAGAGGAAGCATTTGACCGTTGGTGATTCAAATCAAGTCAACAAAATCAGGATTGGAAAGTATTTGAAGATAATCAATCCAAGGATCCCACCAACCCAATCAATCAATTAGGGAATTGATTGATTGAGGCTTCCTTAAATAGAGGATCTGATTGGATTAGCTCTCCAACGGCTATTTCCTAATCCCCTCTATAAATACAAGAGTGCAGTTCAAGAAAAAGCTCTAGAGACACCCTACGCGCATAAGTCATTCCAAGCTTTTGATAATCACTCTTAGCACTCTTATTGTTCTTTCATTCATATTCACTCTCAAGGAGTTATTAGACCTTAACCTGTTCATCTCTAAGATAAGGTTGAAGGTAGCCTACTTTAGATTGTGATTAGATCTAAAGGAGTTGTAAGAAGGAACTGGTACTTCCCAATTCCAGTGAGTAAGTAAGTGAGTTGGTTGGTTGTTAGTGAGACCCCTTGGATAAAAGGGAGAGTGGATGTAGGATATTCAAATCCGAACCACTATATATCTTGTGTTCTTTATTGCTTTCATTTACTTATTCTCTTATTGGTTTTTGTGCTCTTGTAAAAAGAATTTGAAAGACATTTAACTCAAGCTTCCGCAATTAATCTAACTAGTGGGACCAACATAAGAAATTTTATCAGGACTCACGTGATAGGAAACCTGAAGGAACCCACCAAAGCTCAAGGAGATATGAGAAAAGGAGAAACACTGACCAGAGGAGAGATCGTGGCGAAGAAAGAAGATATTCAGATCCAAAGCCCGATCGTCGAGATGAACAGAGACGTACTCATGATGACAAGCACTCAGGAAAGACTGAAAGCTCATCAAGACAGAGGGAACCTGACTCAAGGAGGAACCCTGAACCAAGGAGAGAAAGAGGAGATGAGCAGCCAACATGTTACAACTGTAACAAGAGCGGACACTATCAGTATGATTGTCCGAAGCTGAGTGCAAGGGAAAGAGAGGACAGGAGGGCCAAGAGAGACCAGAGACTTGCTGACCGGAGAGCCATGCTCGCTGAGGATGCAACTGACTCTGATGGTCCTGAGGAGAGGTCGCCTGAACTCTTTTCTGATGATGAGTACGATGATGTCTGCCTTATGGGAAGGGAGGAACCTGAGGTAACATCTAACTCTGTATGTGGTTCCTATACTGGTCAAAATCCCGAGCTAAGCTCAGAGTCAGTCAGAGAAATGAACCTTCAGATCTGCCTGGATCAATTGATGGTTGATTTCTCCAGATTGCAGGAAACAAATGTCTTCTTGGTAGATGAGAACAAGAAATTGAGAACTGAGGTTCAAAACCTGAATGAACAACTCACTTAGTCTGATCTTAAAGAATCAACTCAGATTGTGAGACTAACTCAGGAGATTGATTTAATCAATGCTGAACGTCTCCCAAGAGAGAAAATTCTGAAGGAACTAGCTGATGAAGAGTTGGTCAGGAAGGAAGAACTGAAAGTACTTAAGAGTAGGTTTGATGACCTCTTTACCAGACATGAAATCCTGAAAAAGAGTGAGGACTCTCTCAAGAAAAAGGTTGCAGCAATGAATAAATCCTCAGTGTCTAGAGAGGAAATAAATAGCAGCCAGATGCTTTGGAATGAGAAAAAGGGACTTGGATATGTTCCTAAGAAATCCTCACAAGGTCAATCTCATGTTGCTTCAGGGAGCAACACTGAGAGGGTATTTGTTCAGGCAGGCCAGAGTGCACCCAAGGTTGTACTCCAGGCCCGTCAAATTGATAAGGGCAAGGAAACTGTTGACACAGTCAGGGTTGCCCCCAAGGCAGCTAAGCCAAAACCCAAGGGAAAGACAAAGCAACCTAGGGAGGCCCCTGAGAGCTCAGGCCAGGGAAAACCTCAGCGAAAGCAGAGGAAAACTCAGGTCAAGAGCCCTCAGACTGGTCAGCGAGGGTACCATCATGCTTGGCAATACCATCAAGGAAGGCCAAATATGATGACACCCCCATGGTTTTGGCATCCTGAGGCCTTTAACTGTTTTCCATTCCCTCACTTGCCTAGGGGGAATAGAACACAGGGTCCTTATCAAGAACAAGGCCCAAGACCTGCTGCACCCAGACCTAGGAAGAACAGGAAGCCAGCCCAAAAGGCACCCACTCAGGCTCCTGTGAGCCTAAGTCTAGCACTCATACAACATCTTCCTCTCAGGCAAAGAAGAAAAAAGTTGTGTATGTCGATGTTTCAGGTAGACATATTCATCACTCTGAAGCAATCAGGGTTGTGAAGCAAGTCTGGATCCCGAAGGGTACAACTGACACAATAGGACCCAACACCCAATGGGTACCTAAAGCCTGATTTGCTTGCAGACGGCTGGGGATCACAACAAGAGGGGAGGAGACTCAATCAAAGCTGTTTGGTACCTAGACAGTGGTTGCTCAAGACACATGACTGGAATGAAGAGTCTTCTTCAAGAATATCAAGCTAAAGATGGTCCACAGGTAACCTTTGGTGATAACTCAAAAGGTGTTACTAAAAGTTTTGGTATCTTAATAATAGGTACAGTCAGAGTGGAAAATGTGTCCTTTGTGGAAGGACTGAAGCATAACCTGTTGTCAGTAAGCTAATTCTGTGACAAAGGGTTCAGTGTGGAGTTCTCATCAAATATATGTTCAGTCAAGGACAAATCAACACAAGTGCTTCTATCAGGTATCAGGAAAGGTAACATTTATCTCGCTGATTGGAGTAGCACTATTCCTAATACTTGTTTTGTTGCTAAAAGCTCTCTAGAGCTCAGTTGGTTATGGCATAAAAGATTAAGCCACCTGAACTTCAAGATTCTTAACAAAATTTCTAGACAGTCACTTGTTGAAGGTCTACCTAATGAAGTTTTTAGCAAAGATCATGTGTGCAAAGCTTGTCAGGAAGGAAAGCAAGTCAGAACGTCATTCAAAGAGAAAGCTTCTCATTCCACTGACAGGATACTTCAGCTCTTGCACATGGATTTATTTGGTCCCATAACACCTGTGAGTATGAATGGTAGGAAATATACCCTTGTGATTATTGATGATTATTCTAGATATACTTGGGTTATTTTCTTGTTGAGTAAGAAGGAAACACAGGTGAAGCTTCCAGAGTTGCTCAGGAGAATCAGCAATGAGAAGAATCAGTCCATTACTAAGATCAGATCTGACAAGGGCACTGAATTTATAAATTCATATATTTCTGACTTTTGTAATGAACTTGGTAAAGCTCATGAGACTTCTGCAGCTAGAACCCCACAACAGAATGGTGCCGCTGAAAGGAGGAACATGACACTGAAGGAAGCTGCAAGGACCATGCTGGCTGAGTCAGGATTGCCCAATAAATTCTGGGCTGAGGCAATCAACACTGCATGCTACACTCAGAACAGATCCATGCTGAACAAACAACATGCACAGACCCCATATGAGACATCGAATAAGAGAAAACCTCGTATTTCTTATTTTCATGTATTTGGTTGTAAGTGCTTCATCCTCAACAATGGGAAGACCCAATTGAAAGCTTTTGATAGCAAATCTGATGAAGGAATATTCTTAGGATATTCTGAAGTTAGTAAAGCCTTCAGAGTTTACAATTGTAGGACTCTTGTTGTGGAAGAGTCACCACATGTTGTTTTTGATGAATCTGCTAATGAGTCTAGGGTAAAAGTGTTGAATCCTGACACTGAGGAGGTCACAAAAAGAGTGACAAGGCTAAGCTTAAAGAATCAACCTGATCCAAAGGTCAAAACTGTGCCAATACCAAGATGGGATGATGATGACGATCAGGATGATAAATCAAGTGCCACTCCTAAGCCCAGCACATCAGGGATTGTTGAGCCTCAGACTGAGGGACATGCTCAACCTGAGGTAAGTACCGTCTATGAAGATGCTGTTGCAGCTGAGACGGTTCCTGAGTCACCTCATCAAGGGGGAATCAATGTCCCTGACATTGAGCTTGTTAATCCATTTGGTATAGACTCAGGATCATCCCCTTCTGGTCAATTTCCTGAATTTTATGAGCCTGTAGACACTAACATTGCAGGTACTTCAGGAACAACTCCTGGCAAAAGAACATGGCTAGAGGATCATCCCATTGATCAAATTATTGGTGATCCAACTGAGGGAGTCAGGACCAGACGGTTCCATGGTGAGAGTGCACTGTTCTGTTGCTTTCTCTCTGAGCAAGAGCCTCAGAACATTGAAGAAGCTCTCACTGAATCGAACTGGATCATTGCCATGCAAGAGGAGTTGAATCAGTTCACAAGGAATCAGGTTTGGGAACTGGTAGATAGACCTAGGCATCAAGGAGTAATTGGTACCAAGTGGGTCTTCAAGAACAAGAAGGATGAAAATGGTGTTGTGGTAAGGAACAAGGCTAGACTGGTTGCAAAAGGGTATTGTCAATCTGAGGGAATAGACTATGATGAGACTTTTGCTCCAGTGGCTAGGTTGGAAGCTATCAGATTGTTCCTTGCGTATGCAATATATAAGAAGTTCAAGGTGTATCAAATGGATGTCAAGAGTGCCTTCCTGAATGGTGTACTCAATGAAGAGGTATATGTTGAACAACCTCCCGGGTTTGAGGTTGGAGATAGAGTATACCATTTGAAGAAAGCACTCTATGGACTTAAGCAAGCACCAAGAGCTTGGTATGATACCCTCTCTCAATTCCTGACAGACCATGGGTTCAAGAAGGGAACTGTGGATAGGACATTGTTCAGGATCACTGAAGGTGATGACATTCTCTTGGTCCAAATTTATGTGGATGACATAATATTTGGATCACCAAATCATCAGCTATGTGAGAAATTCTCTAAGTTGATGACTGGTAAATTTGAGATGTCAATGATGGGAGAGATGAACTTCTTCTTAGGATTGCAGGTTAAGAAGACTGATCAAGGTATCTTCATAAATCAGGCCAAATATACAAGAGACTTGATTCATAAGTTTGGTGTTTAGAACAGCAATCCAGCCAGGATCCCTATGAACACAAATTGGAAGATGGATCCTGACACTGAAGGGACTTTAGTAAATCAGACTGAGTATCGAGGGCTGATAGGTTTTTTGTTGTATCTGACTGCAAGTAGGCCTGACATTACGTTTGCAGTTGGTGTGTGTGCTAGGTATCAGTCTGATCCCAAGAGAAGTCATTTGGAGGCTTCTAAGAGGATACTTAAGTATTTGAAAAGGACAGTCAATATGGGACTATGGTATCCTTCAGATGATAACTTAGAACTGACAGGTTATTCAGATGCAGATTATGGAGGTTGTAGGATTGATAGGAAATCAACCTCATGGACATGTCAGTTTTTGGGGAGTAAGTTGATCTCGTGGTTTAGTAAGAAGCAGAATTCAGTGGCGACATCCACAACTGAGGCTGAGTATATGGCTGCAGGTAGTTGTTGTGCTCAGATTTTATGGTTGAGGCAACAGTTGAGGGACTACTAAGTATTTACTAATGAAGTTCCAATCTATTGTGACAACAATAGTGCAATAGCAATTACTCAGAACCCAGTGCTTCACACAAGGTGCAAGCATGTGGATATTAGGCATCACTTCATTCGAGATCATGTGGAGAAGAAAGATATCAGGATGGAGAAGATTCACACTGACAGGTAAAGAGCTGACATCTTGACTAAGCCTCTGGCTGAAGCAAGGTTTATGGAACTGTTAGTGGAGTTAGGACTCTTAGATCCGGGAGAACAATCAGTGTAGGGTTCTATGGGGAACTCAGGCCAGACTCGACTCAGCGAGGTATCAGGGTGCTACAATGTCTCCTTGAAAGGTATGAGTTCTATCCTGACTCTTATGAATTCCAAGCGTCTCCCTGAGTCCTTCGTCCTGAAAATCTTTATTAAATGCATTCCGTTTTCATTAAAAACGCGCCTTTTCATATTTAAACCCACCCACAATGGAGCATTTAATGCCTCAGTTACTTTTTCATATACGTGTCCGTTTTATACAGAATATGACTGACGTAGGTAATTGATTAAAACAGAGATTAATCCTGGCCCTTCATTTCAAAACCTTTCGAATTCAGAAATTAATCTCTACCCCACGTCTGAGTAACTGACTTATTCATATCAATCAAGAATGTCATTCGAGGTTTTTACACAAACACAAAGCACATCTGCACACTGAGTTTTCTCTTGCTCAAGCAATCTCAGAATTTTCAAAAATCTCTCTTCTTCAAAATCAATGGCACTTCTTGATTCCAACTGGACAATCGACAAGATCGAGGATGTTGTCAACAACAAACTAGTACACATGGAGCAAGTCATCTCTATGGAGGGTACCTGTCTTACAGTGGAGGAAATCAAACCGGTTTTTAAATGGATTTCCAAAGCTGGGTTGGAAACATACATTACCACTCGCCCTATCTCCGTGCTTCCAAGAACGGTCGTGGAAGCTTATCTCAACATGTTCTTAAGGAGGGATGAACTCTTCACGAAAGTGACCGCGCTCAAGCTGATGGGGGAGAAGGACGGTGAACCTCTCTACAACTCAGAGGTGGTCACCATCGATATTCGGAGGACAGTGAGAGAAGTTTTTGGACTGCCATCCTTAGGCATCAACCCAAGGCTCTACAAGGAGAACTCGGAGGGAGAACTCCTGGGTAAATGGACCAAGAAGGGGTCGTCTGTGTTCAGGGCTCGTCAGAATAAGAACACTCTGAAGCCTGAATATAGAGCACTTGTGGACCTTGTGTCCAAGATGGTGATGGGATCCACGGGATCTCATGAGCAGTTGAGCCTGCCCAAGTTGAGGCTGATGGGGGCTATTGTAGATGGCGTGGAAGCCAACGGGGAGCAGTTCTTTCTGGACCAACTTCATCAGGCTGGTCTGGACAAGTTGAAGAGGGATGAGGAGAAGAAGCACATCTCCATTGGTGCTATTCTGCCTTTTGGAACCAGACTCTCGGTCCTGATTGCTCATGCTTGCCATGGGTACACCTTCGACTTTAAGGATAGTCTCTCCTCGAAGAAGGTGATGTTTACCTCACGGAGCGATACCTACTCAGTGCTAGGGCTGACTGATCCCAATGCTACGACAAAGGGTCAGGCCAAAAAGCCAGCTGGTAAGGCCAAGAAGGTGGCTACCAGTCTCATTGAAAAGGTAGATGACCTCTTTGAAAGGAGCAAGGAGGTGGAGGAGGATGTGGCGCCTGAGAAGGAGGTGGATCAGCTTGCAGTGGAGGAGGCTGAGAAGAAGAAAAAGAAGGTAAGGGTTGTGCTGTCAGGGAAGAGCACTGCGTCTGGGACTGAGTCTGATCCCAAGAGAGCCGTATCTGAGGCTGAGGGAACTGACAATGACGTCGGGAAGGAGAGTGATCAGGGTGAGAGACCCTTAAAGAGACTAAGGAGAGGGGTCAGAAAGTCTCCGGCTAAGAGCCTGCCGACACTGAGTGAGAGGGAGAAGTTAAGCTCTCCTGGAGCCTCTGACTTAGAGGAGGTGAGAAAATCTATCGAGACGGCTGAGTTGTTGCAGCCTGAGATAGTACCCCCTAAATCACCCACACGCCCTGAACCCCAAACTCAATCCATCCCTGATCCAACACCTCAACCCACCCAAACACCCCAAACCTCAGAGCCAAACATTCCAACTGAGCCAGTGCCATCAAACTCACCCACGAATGAGCCTGACCAGTCATCTGAGCCAAACCTTCCTGATCCCACAGATTTTCCCTCTTACCCCAACCCCAAGGATTGCCCCAAATCCTTCCAAACTGAAGAGGACGATTTCCTTGTAATTCAGGAGGAGGAGGAGCTGGATGAACATTTGATGGGTGGTGTGATTGAGAACACCCATAAGGGTAATGCCACTAAATGGGCAGCTAAGTGTTGGCCCGGGCTAAATAGGAACAAGGAGCTGCTGGCAAATGTGATTGAACTGAAAGTTTGGTTGGAATTCAAACAATCAAATATGCAAGAGCAATATTTGCTGGTGGATGCTCGTGGCTGGGAGCACTGGGAAACTGAGGAAGCCAGGTTATGCTCTTTCTTTGGACTTACTAGCTGGCTTCAACTGCTCAATTTTGAAAATTTGAAGGAGCTAGTAAACAGCATGATGTCCAAGAGCAAGGCTGACATCCTGTCCAAGGCTGAGGAGGATGAGGATGATAAAGGTGCTCAGGGTGGAGCAATGGAGAAAGCCGTGGAAGAGACGGCAAGGGAAGTTGATGGTATGGACTCTGAGCCTCAGGCTCAGGGGGAAGGTGAAAAGGACACTGGTGCCAAGGGTGGACCAGTGGCTGAGGATGTTTTGAACATCTCAGCCGCCGATGAGACATCTGTCGATAAAGGGATTCCCTGCCCTGAGACAAAGGAGAAAGATGTTGAGGCGTCTAAGGAGACTCCCAGTTCCGAGGGACAAGTTCCTAAGGTTCGAGATGGCATGGCTGAGCCTGAGCAGACGGCCTTGACCACTCAACAACTGCCTTCAGTGCACCCTGAAGAGGGGACTGAGGATGCAGGGGCTGACAAGGGAAAACAACCAATCACTGATGAGGTCGTTGATGAAGATAAAGATGTGATGATAACTGGGGTCAGCCGTGCTGAGTTTACGAGCATTGTGGAGGTCAAGAAGGAGAAAACCACTGAAAATCTAGCTGAACTTCAGGAGGAAGTAATGAGGCTACGAGCTGAAAAAGAAGAAGACTCCAAGGCCCTGGCGAAACACATCAAGTAGACGAAGTCAGCCTACAACACCCTTGCCAACAAGGAGCTGACTTTGTTGAAGAGAACGATGATTGACACGGCCAAGTCAGTGAGAAATGAGAGGAAGAGAACAAAGAAGATGCTAAGGCAAACCTTGAGGCAATTAGCTGAGAAGGATCAGCAAAGGAAGGAGGATCTCAATCAGGCTGTGGAGAAACTTGCAGCTCAGGCTGGAGCACTATTCACTCAGGCCATTTCTGGCTCAGCCTCAAAGTTGGAGCTGGAGTCAGAATGAATTGCTCAGATTTCAAAGGATATTGCTGAGAGGCTGACTCAAGCAGATGAGCGATCCGCTCTGGTGGAGGAGAAGATCGAGAAGGCTGAACAAAGACTCCAACTCTCCATGGAAGTCTTTGAGAAAAAGGTGAACGCTGCAATCAGTTCTGTTTCTTTTGCAGGAACTGGTATCTCGATGGGAGTTGAGTTATTGAAGGAGGGAATCAATGATGTTCATTCCCTAGCCTCCTTTGTAATCAACAGCGGATCTGACGCATTCCCATTCGAGGCCAATGATGATGCCAAAAAGGGGGAAAAGAAGAAGAAAAGATCCCGCCCTGAGGCATCGGAGGCAGTCAACCAAGGCGAAACAATTCAAGCCGATCCTGAAGCCAATCCTGAAGGGAATGTGCTAAGGGTAAGGAAGTCAGGAAGGTTGGCGGCAGTGGAGAAGGAAGGAGAGGAAATTGTTGCTAGGCTGAGGGCGGAGGCAGCAAAGGCAAAGGCTGATGAACCTTCTAAGCAACCTGAGCCAGTTCAGAAGTCTTCTCCCATGAGCACAAGGAAGAACCCCATCACTTACTCAGCTGAGGCAGTGGCGGAGTTATGCGCTGAAGCATGGGGAGTTCCTTCTGAGAAATCTGAGGCTGTGCGCAGAGCTGAAATTGCTCAAAAGGAGAAGATGCGCATCTTGGAGAAGAAGGTTGAAAAGCTGACTGACATCACTGAGCTTCAACAAAGAGAACTTGATGATGCGGTGATCAGTCTGCTGAGGAGGAAGAAGGCGAAGCCTGAGCCTAGGAAGTACAGAAAGAGGCCAACAGTAAGGAAGTCATCAATTCTTCAAGTCAGTAGGCCAGAATCAGGAGTAAGGGAAGCTTATGTCGATGAGTTCATCTCAGAGGCATTGAAGGAGTTTTGGGCTGATGCAAAGGATGAGTTTGTGAAGTTGTGGTATGTTGTGAAGAAGTGGGGCGACACTGACGATATCAATGCCCACTTCACTGACTACGTGATGGACAATCATCCTGAGTTGTTCCAAAAGATCTTGGAGGAGGCTGATGCAGCTCAAGTCCAAGTGAAGGCTCCTGAGTTCACCATTCGAGCTCCTCCCTTAGTTCCTGGAACTCAGAAACACAACACGAAGGCCATTATGATGGAAGTCTTGAAGATCGCAAAGGCTGAAGGGTACGTGAACCAACCTAGAAGACTTGATGAGCTGAAGGCAAGAGTCTATGCTGGCTATGGACTTGAACCTGAAATGAGATTAGTCTAGGTGTTCACAGCTTACTGTAATAGATTAGATTCATTGTAACCACTTTCATATCAATCAATGAAATCTATTACTTTTGCCCACAAACAAAAACTCATTGTCTTTTTGGCTGTTGTTTAAATTCTGTACTTTATCAAGAATTACTCTAACATTGTCTTATCTTATAGATAGGTCTTTATATTTCCTCTAAGTGCTGTGAGGATCTTTTCAGTGTTTTGGCATCATCAAAAAGGGGGAAATTGTTGGGACATTGTCAGTTTTGATTAAGATCCCAAAGCCCCTGAAAAGATGAGTTACCTTTGTTTGTCCTTGTCAGGCTAGTCTTGGTTAGGATTTGTACTTAGTCATTTCACACTTCACAGGTACTCAGTAAGAGGAGCACTTGCTGATGACAATCAAAACTCAGAGCCTGAAGACGAAGTTTACCATCCTGAACTTATGGCAGTCTTCTAAGCTGGCTGAGTAAGTATCAGTGATGAAGAGTATGACCCTAAGGTCATCACTAACTCAGTCCTGAAGGGAGCAGGATGACACTGAGTTTATGGGAAAGACTTGGAGTAGAGCCAAGCAATGCAAAAGGAATGTCAGCGTCAGGACAAGACCGGTGAGCTCAAGACAAAATGAACTTAATAAGACAAGCTTGAAGCTCAGGAATAAGTTCTGACATTCTCACCAACCTGATGACGTGGACCAATCCAGGAAGGACACGCACGTACGAAACCTGACAAAAAGACTGACTTCAGACTGCATTTTCAACGAGCAAGCATTTAATGTGCATTTAATGCAACTACCTAATTCCATGCAAGAACGGCTGTTGCATGAAGATATGTCCGTTTGAACCACTCTACATAGTTGACAAGAAAGACTATCTCTCCAACGGATAGTTTTTCGAATCACCTATAAATACAGAAGACCTTGAACCCATTCAAGGTTACGGGAAATTTCCAAGCCAGAAATTACTCAAACTCTTAAAGCATTCAAAAGCATACAGCCTTAGAAGAAGCACTCGAAACCATCTAAATTTTCCAAGTATTTCTTAGTTACTGAGAGTCATTCTGTATTCCAAGAGCGAACTAGCATTATCTTAAGCTTAGAGAGATTATCCAATCCTTAGCATAGCTTTGCCTTGTAAGGATAGTCTCAACCTAGTTGGAATCCAAACTGAAACCAAAACCCTAAGTTAGGTTTGTTGGGAGTAAGTCAGTTAATGTGTTAGTAAGGAAGTTTGTATAGATCAGTGAGGTTAGCTGGTCTTGGTGCACCTTGGCACGTTAAAAACAAGAATCCCTTGAGTGGATTTCCTGTTAAATCAGGCCGTGGACGTAGGAGCTTGAGTCTCCGAACCACGTTAAACTTGCTGTGTTCTTATTGCTTTGATATTGTGCTTACCTGCCATATTACTTGTTCATTCATAAGCACTTGGTTTATCAGGCTTGAATCAATCAGCCTGATCCTCTAAAAAGAGCACTGCCCTTACTAATCACTATTCAATTTTGAGTAAAACAAGTTGTTGGTCCCAAAATTGGTTATCCAGCGGAAACGTTTTATATTTAATTTTTAAGAAAAACCCGTTTATAATAAACAGTGCTAGAATGAAATATGCAGAAATCTTAAAGTGCAGAAAATAAAGAACACAAGGATTTATAGTGGTTCGGACAACAGGTCCTACGTCCACTCTCCCTTTCTTCAAAGGGGACTTACTCTCTCTCCAACCAACTTACTTACTTACTGGAATTTGGAAGTACCAGTTCCTTCGTACAACTGCTTACAACGACCTTATCCAAGAAAAACCTTACTTTCGAAAATTACTAAGTATGTTTATTTAATCGCAATTTTTTCCGGATATTAAAATTGGATTAATTTGGCCTCCATAATTTATTTATTTGTGAAGTTCTTTTGGAATACATTTCCCCCTCGGATCGGCCAAAAGAACGGATTTCACATGAATAAATCCCGAAAGGATGATTGTTGATTATTACTAGTGGCGGTATTGACCCTCACCACGAGTGGCTTGCTCAAAGCGAAATAATAATCCTGTATTTAATTATGGTTATTACTTAGGCATAGGAAGTTGATATTAACTTAATCCCCTCGGAGTCCCTGTCAATTTCTATGTGGTCAAAGTGGGAGCCAACTATTAATTTTGAATTAAGGATTTGTAACTTTTAAGTTTGTGATCCGCTTGAATGTATTTAAATGTATAGACCACCCCTCGTGGTGCATTTAAATTATTTCGAGATGTTGGCTGATACATGATTATATTATTTTAAGGTTTCAATATAATTGATGTGATCGAATTATGTGATAATTTCGTATTTTTCTAGATATTGATATGAATGTATGTTTTATTCTCAGTTCATCATTTCGCAACCTTTTAATCCACTGTTTAGTATACTTAAAGATAACAAACTTGTTGGTGAGAACTATGTTGATTGAAAACGTAACCTTGATATTGTCCTAACCGCTCAACACCATAAATGGGTACTTACTACTCCTAAGCCCCAAGAGCCTGCCGAAGATGCGAGCAAGTCGGTCAAGAAAGAGCATAAGAGTTGGTTAGACTCCGATGAGATGGCTAGGTGTACTATTCTGGCTTCAATGTCAGATGTGTTGCAACACCAACACCAACACATGGAGACCGCCTCTGAGATAATGCTCAATCTTGAAGCGATGTTTAAACATCAGAACCGTACAGCTAGGCAAATCACCATGCGAAAGATGCTTTCGTTGAAGATGGTGGAAGGTACGCCCGTAAGGGATCACGTTATCGAGATGATGGGTTATCTCAATAAGTTGGAAGTACTTGGTGCGGAATTTGACCTCCCTACAAAGGTCGATTTCGTTCTCCATTCTCTGCCGAAGAGCTTTGAGCAGTTTCAGTTGAACTATCAAATGAATGATCGGGCGAATAGTTTGCCTGAGCTCTTGCAAGCTTTGGTATCGGCGGAGACTCTAATGGATCACCAAACCGTTGCTATGGTGGCAAACGGTCCGTCTTTCTCTTCGGGTCCCAAGGGAGGGAAGAAGAGGAAGAGGACGAAAGGCCAGACCTAAGCAAATCCAACCGTTGCGAAACCCAAAGCAAAGGGAGAAGGAGGTGGAAAGAAAGCTGCTAAGGGTAAGTGCTTCAATTGTGGTGAGAAGGGACATTGGAGGGCGACCTGTTCTAAGCCTAAGAAGGCGGGAAAGAAATGTAAGTCTCATGCTTTAGTCGTTGAAACATATGTTGCGGCGTATGCTGCCCACGTTTGGGTAGTGGATACCGGGGCAACTGATCATATTTGTTTCACTCTTCAGGGGTTCCAGCTAACCAGGTGACTTAGCAAGAATGAGATCACAATCACTTTGGGCGATGTTACGAGAGTGGCGGCCGAAGCAGTGGGAGTCGTGCACCTATCTTTTGAAGATAGAGTTTTAATTTTAAGAGATGTTTTATACGTTCCGAACTTTAGGAAGAATTTAATTTCAGTTTCTAAGTTGTTTTTTGATGGATATTCAGTTACTTTTAATAAAGTTGTTACTGTTTCTTTTAAGAATGATGTTATCTGTCATGGAACGTTGGTAAACAATCTCTATACGATTAAGTGTGCACACCACTCAAATAATGAATCTAATAACACGTTGATCATTTCGAGTAATAAAATAAAGCATTCTTTGGAGATGAACGAAACACTTCTATGGCATTTTAGACTAGGTCATATTAATCTAAAGCGGATAGAGAGATTGGTGAAAGACGGATCCTTGGAATTATTCCAAGTCGAGCCATTTCCAACTTGTGAATCCTGTTTAGAGGGTAAGATGACCAAGAGGGCATTTGGAGCCAAGGGGAATAGAGCCACAGAAGTGTTAGAACTCATTCATACCGATGTGTGTGGTCCAATGACGATCAAAGCGAGAATGGGGTATGAGTATTTCGTCACCTTCGTTGACGATTACTCGAGATATGGGTACATTTACCTTATGAGGCATAAGTCTGAAACTTTTGATAAGTTCAAGAAGTTTAAGGCCGAAGCCGAGAAACATAGGGAAAAGAGTATCAAGTTTCTACGATCAGATCGTGGAGGCGAATACCTCAGCGATGAATTCTTGAACTACTTATTGGACGAAGGGATCGTATCCTAGTTAACCGCACCGGGAACCCCTCAACAGAACGGTGTGGCAGAACGAAGAAACCGGACTCTTTTAGAGATGGTCAGATCCATGATGAGTTATTCGGATTTACCCAAGTCGTTTTGGGGTAATACCTTGGAAACGGCGGCTTACATTCTAAACTTGGTGCCATCCAAATCGGTTCCTAAAACTCCAATGGAATTGTGGACCGAGCGTAAGCCCAGTCTAAGACATTTGCGGATTTGGGGTTGTTCGGCTGTAGGATCAAGCGTTTGCCACTAGACTAAAAGCCCGGACTTGTAGTGAGGTGCTACTTTATTTCCTTTAACCCCATCTAGCTGCAGCGCCACGGGTCGAATAGCCTCCGCCGGACTTGGCGCACCGGGCCTTTATCGCGCCCGACTCGGCTGGGAGATGCTGGACTCCGCGCCCAACAATCCCCCCCCCAGCATCTGCCAGCCCTTTTGGCCAACAAATGCCTTCCACTGGGATTCAAACCCGTGACCTGTGCTCTGATACCAGTTGTAGGATCAAGCGCTTGCCACTAGACTAAAAGCCCGGACTTGTAGTGAGGTGCTACTTTATTTCCTTTAACCCCATCTAGCTGCAGCGCCACGGGTCGAATAGCCTCCGCTGGACTTGGCGCACCGGGCCTTTATCACGCCCGACTCGGCTGGGAGATGCTGGACTCCACGCCCAACACTGGCATACGTGCTAGACAAGGAAGCCGGTAAGTTGGATCCACGTTCGGAATTAAGGTTGTTTATAGGATACCCTACGAGAACGAAAGGGTGTATGTTCTATAGTCCCAAGGATCAAAAGACCGTGATTAGTACACACTTTAAATTCTTGGAGAAAGACTATATGAACAATCGGAAGCCTAAAAGTGAAATTACCTTAGAAGAATTGAGAGGTCAAACCTCGATACCAAGTATACAAGATGATGTACCACTCGTCACATCTTCACAACCGGAACCCCATCGTAGTGGGATGATTGCTAGGCAACCCGAGAGATTCATAGGGATAGGAGAATCTTCGGATTTGGTTCCCGGTGATGAATCGAACCCATGGACGTACGACGAGGCAATCCAAGACAAAGACGCGGAGTCGTGGCAAACAGCAATGGAAGCCGAGATAGGTTCGATGGATCATAATCAAGTGTGGGAGTTGGTCGAGCCACACAATGAGGTAGAACCCATTGGATGCAAGTGGGTGTACAAGAGGAAAAGAGGACCGGACGGAAGGGTAGAGACCTTCAAAGCGAGGCTTGTGGCCAAAGGGTATACTCAGAAAGAAGGGATCGATTATGAGGAAACCTTTTTCGCCTGTAGCTATGCTTAAGTCCATTCGTATTCTCTTGTCGATCGCTGCACACCTTGATTACGAGATCTGGCAAATGGATGTCAAGACGGCTTTCCTTAATGGAAGTCTTGACGGGATAGATATCTATATGCAACAGCCCAAAGGTTTCATTGAAAAAGGCCAAGAGAATCTCGTATGCAAGCTTAAGAGATCCATTTATGGACTTAAGCAAGCATCGCGTACTTGGAACCAGTGTTTTGATCGAGTGATTAAGTCTTATGGGTTTGATCAAAACGAGTTCGAAAGTTGTGTGTATAAGAAGCGTGACGGAACTGCGGTGGTATTCTTAGTATTATACGTAGACGATATTCTGCTCATTGGAAACAATGTAAAGGTATTGTCAGACGTAAAGGTATGGCTGTCAAAACAATTTGATATGAAGGACTTAGGGGAAGCCGGTCACATCCTTGGGATCAAGATCACTCGCGATCGCAAGAAGAGGATGTTGGGCTTATCGCAAGCTTCATACATTGACACTGTTTTGAAGCGTTTCAGCATGCAAGATTCCAAGAAAGGTTTTGTACCTTTTAAACACGGAATCCATCTATCGAAAGAAATGAGCCCTAAGACGCAAGCGGAGATAGATGACATGAAAGGTGTTCCGTACGCTTCAGCCGTAGGAAGCCTTATGTATGCAATGCTGTGTACGAGACCGGATATCTGCTTTGCCGTGGGCATGGTGGCAAGATATCAAAGTAATCCCGGGAAAGACCATTGGACTGCCGTAAAGTGCATCTTGAGGTATCTGAAAAGAACTCGTGAGCGGATGCTGATTTACCAGTCAGATAGTCTAGTTCCCGTAGGATACACGGACTCGGATTTCCATTCAGACATAGACTCAAGAAAGTCAACCTCGGGTAGTGTGTTTTGCATGGGAGGAGGAGCCATTTCATGGAGAAGCGTTAAGCAGAAATGCATCGCCGATTCGACCATGGAAGCCGAGCATGTAGCTGCTTGTGAAGCAGCGAAAGAGGCAGTTTGGCTCAAGAACTTCTTAGTGGACTTGGACGTAGTTCCGAATTTGCCCGACAAGATAACTGTCTTTTGTGACAATGCCGGAGCAGTTGCAAATTCAAAGGAACCGAGAGCCCACAAGGCCAGCAAACACATAGAAAAAAAATACCATCTTATACGAGAATCGTTAAGAGAGGAGATATAGAGGTGGCAAAGATAGCGTTGGGTGACAACCTAGCTGATCCATTCACAAAGGGTCTGCCTCAGAGTACATTCGAGAGACATGTGGATGGAATGGGAGTCAAGACTATTGCCAATCTGCTTTAAGTATAAGTGAGAGGAATTATTAGGTTAGTGTAGGTTGACATGAGATGTCACATAGAGCTACTACACTAAGACATGCATGATGTATACTAAAAGCAGACTTTAAGTATAAGTGGGAGATTGTTGGAGTTAAACGTGAAAGTATGCTTTTATTTTGTATAACTCGTGTATCAAACACTTGTTTATGAGAATAATTCTTTTATCACATTTGCTTTAGTTATGATTGAATGTTGAATTTCTATTGCAAACCGTTCAATAAATGGTACTAGTTACATTGTAGTTAATGTGGTGATACCCGATCACGGAAGACAACATTAACTGTTTCCTTGTAACTAAACGTACATTTTCACGACCTAGGTGGAATCGAACAATCCGCCGTGAAAGGTCGATGTGTAAGGCTCAGATTGGTCTGTCTTGACTAAGAGATTGCACTAGCACATTTAGTATGTGTTGAAGAGGACCTATAGCGAAGATAAATTCTTCTGTTCTGAAATGTGAAGAATTAGACCTCAGTGGTTGTTGATTTCTTAATCTCCGTCACTTAAATAGGACCGTGTATGCTTAATGGTTACTGTTTTGATTCATGTTGGGTGAGAATCATTGTGACTTCGAACTTTGTGTCTTGGGCAGTAATATTAATCATACGACAGTTGCTAAGATTTAATACGGAGAAACGCGTGCGAGTATGGCTCGTGTGATTAGTCCCCTTCGTGGGCTCAAAAGTTTTATCGTACCAAATCTTGCAAGTGAAGAATTAGTTTCTTCGGTACGGATAATAATGTTGAGCTGTCTTTACTCCAAGGTGAAATATATTAATTAATTTAGAGCTATTCGGAAGCTTAATTAATTAATGGACTTGATAATCTTAAACGCGGGAAATAATAACCGGGAGCCCATATTATCGTAATATGGATTAAGATGGATAGTGCAATATTAATTTATTAGTGGTAATAATTAATATTAATGGATTGAATTATATTGGGGCTCAATATTGAAATTCAGAAGTCCATTATGAGGTCCAATCTTAATTCTCCTTAAAGGCCCCTCAAGTAGTCCATTAAGTAGCCCAATAATGATAAGGTGATTAAAATAAAAAGATAATATTATGCTGAATTTTCCATGTAATTTTCGAAAATATGGTTGTTAGGAGAAATTAGATTTTGTTGATTTTCTTGGAAAGATATTATGGAAGATAAGTATTCTTGGAATACAAGATTATCTCATATATTCAAGAAGATCCAAATCTTGGTTTATTTCCCTATAATTTTCGAAAATATCAACCTATTTAGGAGAGTGAGATTTTTGTGAAATATTTTATTATGGAGAAAAGAATATATGAGATATATTCAAGATTTCTTAGAGTCTAAGAAAAGATTTTCTCCAAGGCCCATATTTCCTCATATTTTCGGCCACTTACTCTTATAAATAGGGGATGATTATTTCATCCCCAAGTACATAATTCCATGTGTTGGAAAAATCAAGAGCATAGATATTTTTCTTTTTCCTTAGTTATTTAAATTATTCGAAAGCATCTCCCACCGGTGATCGAATAAGGTGAAAGGGAATACTTGAGAAGGCTTTTGGGTTGGTAAAGCGCGTACGTGTTAGTCTCATTTTATTCAAAGGCCAAGTTCTACGAGAGGTAAGTTAATCACATATTATCTTGTTTATTCCGCCATAGACTATATGTGAATTAATTCAACATGCATGATGTTAAATTAGTTGTTGGAATTATTATTTGAATTAATTAGGATTAATTCATGCTAGTAATAATTGTATTTAAATTCGTATTTAAATTTCATCCCGAATAGATTCCGGGCACCCCTATTTTCCCAACACATCGCACTTAATACAAATCCGTCCAACTGCATATAATGATCATTCCCCCCTACAGTTAGTGCGTGGGAAAGAACCTAGCATTTCCCATCTGTGAATTTTCAGATGTGCGGTATATGTCCCGATAATATTACCAAAGCGGACCTCTATGGGCCCACAAAGGAAACTCGGTATTTACGTCGGATTTGACTCTCCATCCATCGTGAAATACCTTGAGCCTTTATCTGGGGATCAATTAACGGCCCAGTTTACTGATTGCATGTTCGATGAAGATTACTTCCCGACATTAGGGGAAGATCCGAATTCAAAATTGAATGAATGCCGGGAGCTTACATGGAACGTAAGTAATCTCCGTATCTAGATCCACACACTAGTCAATCTGAACCAGAAGTTCAAAAGATCATTAACTTGCAAAATTTAGCAAACAATCTGCCAGACGCGTTCACTGACCATACAGGTGTAACTAAATCGCATATACTTGCAGTAAATGCTCCCCAAAGGGTTGAAGTCCCAAGCAAAACAAGTATTCATGCCTCCACACGCCATAAGCGTAAAGGACCCTCAAGAGATACTAGTACACCTAAAGAGAAAGCTAGAAAAACTGGTCAGTCGAATGTAAAATCTCTAGAAGAGATTCGTCTAGATAACTTAAAGTCTCTAGGAGACGAGCGTCCTAGTGATGAAGCACGTGCACAAAATATTTAATGCACTAGGACCGCGGAACGACCAGACTCAGATACACTGGAAAATGAGGAAGGTCTGGTTGACGTAAACGTCGAAGTCTCTATGAATTTCATAGATACAGGAGAAACATATAATAGAAATATTACTGTCGTCAACGACACATTTTGTTGGGACATTGTCAGTTTTGATTAAGATCCCAAAGCCCCTGAAAAGATGATTTCCTTAATCTGTCTTTGTCAGGCTAGTCTTGGTTAGGATTTGTACTTAGTCATTTTACACTTCACAGGTACTCAGTGAGAGGAGAACTCACTGGAGACAATCAAGACTCAGAGCCTGAAGATAAAGAGCACCATCCTGAACTTATGGCAGTCTTCTAAGCTGGCTGAGTAAGTGTCAGTGATGAAGAGTATGACCCTGAGGTCATTACTAACTCAGTCCTGAAGGGAACGGGATGTCACTGAGTTAATGGGAAGACTTGGAGTAGAGCCAAGCAATGCAGAAGGAATTTCAGCGTCAGAACAAGACTGGTGGGCTCAAGACAAAATGAACTTAATAAGACAAGCCTGAAGCTCAGGAATAAGTTCTGACATTCTCACCAACCTGATGACGTGGACCAATCCGAGAAAGACACGCACGTACGGAACCTGACATGAAGACTGAATTCAGACTGCATATTCAACGGGCAAGCATTCAATGTGCATTTAATGCAAATACCAAATCCATGCAAGGACGGCTGCTGCATGAAGATATGTCCGTTTGAAGCCACTCTACATAGATGACTCGAAGGCTATCTCTCCAACGGATAGTTTTCCAAATCACCTATAAATACAGAAGACCTTGAACCCATTTAAGGTTACGGGAAATTTCCAAGCCAGAAATTACTCAAACTCTCAAGCATTCAAAGCATTCAACCCTTAAGAGAAGCACTCGAAGCCTTCTAAATTTCCCAAGTGTTTCTCAGCATTTGAGAGTTATTCTGTATTCCAAGAGCTAATTAGAATTATCTTAAGCTTAGAGAGATTATCCAATCCTTAGCATAGCTTTGCCTTGTAAGGATAATCTCAACCTAGTTGGAATCCAAACTGAAACCAAAACCCTAAGTTAGGCTTGTTGGGAGTAAGTCAGTTAGAGTGTTAGTAAGTGGAGTTGTATAGATCAGTGAGGTTAGCTGGTCTTGGTGCACCTTGACACGTTAAAAACATGAATCCCTTGAGTGGATTTCCTGTTAAGTCAGGCCGTGGACGTAGGAGCTTGAGACTCTGAACCACGTTAAACTCCCTGTGTTCTTACTGCTTTGATATTGTGCATACTTGTCATATTATTTGTTCATTCATTGCAATCAAGTTTATCAGGCCTGAATCAATCAGGCTGATCTTCAAAAGAGCACTGGCGCCCTACTAAACACTTTTCAGGTTTGAGTAAAACAAGTTTTTCAGAAAGCAAACTAAACAAGACTTTAAACTTTCAGGGCTCAAACATTTCCGTACTGAACTTGAACTGATAGTTAGCCAACTGACCCGCACCAAGTGTAGTCAGTAGGTGTGTTATCAGCTCCTAGTTCTTTACCACTCTGAGCAAAGGGGACTCAGTCAGTTTTAAGGTTGAAAAATTGGTATACGTGTATTCCCCCCCCCCATACACGTATTACTCAGTCTTGTACCGGGACCAACAAGAGGTATCAGAGCAGTGGTTCGAAAGACCGCTGACTTTGAATACTAATAGTTTCAGAGGAGAAACTGTTGGTGGTCACTGAACAGATCTGAGTTTGCTTTTCATAAAACTTGCATCATCATGACTTCGAGGAGACTTGAAGCTTCGTTACCTGAATTCTCTGTGTCTAACTTTGTCTATTGGAAGTTCAGATTAGAAGCACATCTAGATGCCATCCATGACCAGATGCCGCGTGTACTCAGGGAGGGACCGATCAAGATCACTATTTCTAACATCAGAGGACTGGGATATGAGGATCTTGCGATTGGCGTGTAGGTTCCTAAAGAAAGGAAAGACATGACCAACGATGAAATCAAGATGGTGGGACTTGACAACGTCGCCAGAAACATCATCTTGCACACAGTGCTCTTCGAGGAGTCAGCTAGGCTGATGAACTTAAAGACGGCAAAGGAGGTCTGGGATGAGCTGACAAGGATGTGTGAGGGATCTGAAAAGATCAAGGAGAACAAGAGAAACATTGCCATTCAGAAATTCGAGGCGTTCGAGATGCTGCCTGACGAGAGCATAGATCAAATGGAGTCTAGATTCATCAAGTTGATGAATGAGTTGGTGATGTTGGACAAGGATGTCCCAAGGAGAGATGTTGCTTCAAAGATCCTGAATGCCCTTCCCGAGAGATGGGACAACAGTGTAATTATGCTTAAGAACACTCAGGATATGAGTAACATAACTTCTGCTTTACTTTTTTCAGAGCTCAAAGCGCTTGAATTCAACCTTAACAAAAGAAAGAAGAAAGTACAGTCAGAAGAGGAAGTGAAGGAGAAAACTCCTGAGAAAAGTGTGGCGTTCAAGGCCAGATCTGAACCTGTTGAGCCCTCATCAAAATCTTCATCAAAGTCACTGATGGAGATGAGCAGAGAAGAACTCGCTGAAGAGTACAGCCTGATGGCCAGACGATTCGACAAGCTCAATTCCAGGTTTGGTCGTTATAAAAAGTTTTATCAGGACTCACGTGACAGGAAACCTGAAGGAACCCACCAAAGCTCAAGGAGATATGAGGAGCGAAGGAATACTGACCAGAGGAGAGAACGTGGTGATGAAAGGAGATATTCTGAACCAAAACCTGAAAGAAGAGACGAACAGAGACGTACTCGCGATGATAGATATCCAACCAAGACTGAAAGCTCACCAAGAACCAGGGAACCTGACTCAAGGAGGAACTCTGAACCAAGAAAAGAAAGAGTAAGTGAGCAGGTAGCATGTTACAACTGTAACAAGATTGGTCACTATCAGTACGACTGCCCGGAGCTGAGTGCAAGGGAGAGAGAGGAAAGGAGAGCCACTAGGGACCTAAGATCTGCTGATCGGAGAGCGATGGTCGCTGAAGATGCAACAGATTCTGACGGTCCTGTTGAAAGGTCACCTGAACTCTTCTCAGATGACGAGTACGATGATGTCTGTCTGATGGCTAGGGATGAGCCTGAGGTAACATCAAATTTTGTTTGTGCTTCTTACACTGGTCAAAATCCTGAGCTTAGCTCAGAGTCAGTTAGAGAAATGAACCTTCAGATCTGTCTTGATCAATTGATGGTTGATTTCTCCAGACTGCAGGAAACTAATGTCTTCTTGGTAGAGGAGAACAAGAAATTGAGTACTGAAGTTCAAAACCTGAATGAACAACTTACTCAGTCTGATCTTAAAGAATCAGCTCAAATTGTGAGACTAACTCAGGAGATTGATTTAATCAATGCTGAGCGTCTTCCAAGAGAGAAGATTCTGAAGGAACTGGTTGAGGAAGAACTGGTCAGGAAGGATGAACTGAAAGTACTTAAGAGTAAGTTTGATGACCTCTTTACCAGACATGAAATCCTGAAAAAGAGTGAGGACTCTCTCAAGAAAAAGGTTGCAGCAATGAATAAATCCTCAGTGGCTAGAGAGGAAATAAATAGCAACCAGATACTTGGGAACAAGAAAAGGGGACTTGGATATGTTCCTGAGAAATCCTCACATGGTCAGTCTCATGTTGCCTCAGGGAGCAACACTGAGAGGGTATTTGTTCAGACATGCCAGAGTGCACCTAAGGTTATGCTCCAGGCCCGTCAAACTGATAAGGGCAAGGAAACCGTTGACACAGTCAGGGTTGCTCCTAAGGTAGCTAAGCCAAAACCCAAGGGAAAGGCAAAGCAACCTACGGAAGCCCCTGAGAGCTCAGGCCAGGGAAAACCTCAGCGAAAGCAGAGGAAGACTCAGGCCAAGAGCCTTCAGACTGGTCAGCGAGGGTACCATCATGCTTGGCAATACCAACAGGGAAGGCCAAATATGATGACACCCCCGTGGTTTTGGAATCCTGAGGCCTTTAACTGCTTTCCATTCCCTCACTTGCCTAGGGGGAATAGAAATCAGGGTCCTTATCAAGAACAAGGCCCAAGACCTGCTGCACCCAGACCTAGGAAGAACAGGAAGCCAGCCCAAAAGGCACCCACTCAGGCTCCTGTGAAGCCTAAGTCTAGCACCCATACACCATCTTCCTCTCAGGCAAAGAAGAAGAAAGTTGTGTATGTTGATGTTTCAGGGAGACAGATTTACCACTCTGAGACAATCAGGGTTGTGAAGCAAGTCTGGATCCCGAAGGGTACAGCTGACACGATAGGACCCAACACCCAATGGGTACCTAAAGCCTGATTTGCTTGCAGCTGGTTGTGGATCACAACAAGAGGAGAGGAGACTCAATCAAAGCTATTTGGTACCTAGACAGTGGTTGCTCAAGGCACATGACTGGAATGAAGAGTCTTCTCCAAGAATATCAAGCTAAAAATGGTCCACAGGTAACCTTTGGTGATAACTCAAAAGGTGTTACTAAAGGTTTTGGTGTTCTAATTATAGGTACAGTCAGAGTGGAAAATGTGTCCTTTGTGGAAGGACTGAAGCATAACCTGCTGTCAGTAAGTCAATTCTGTGATAAAGGGTTCAGTGTTGAGTTTTCATCGAACACATGTTCAGTCAAGGACAAATTAACACAGGTGCTTCTATCAGGTATAAGGAAAGGTAATGTTTATCTCGCTGATTGGAGCAGCACTATTCCTAATACTTGTCTTCTTGCTAAAAGCTCTCTAGAGCTCAGTTGGTTATGGCATAAAAGATTAAGCCACCTGAACTTCAAGATTCTTAACAAAATTTCTAGACAGTCACTTGTTGATGGTCTACCTAATGAAGTTATTAGCAAAGATCTCGTGTGCAAAGCTTGTCAGGAAGGGAAGCAGGACAGAGCATCATTCAAAGAAAAAGCTTCTTACTCCACTGACAGGATACTTCAGCTCTTGCACATGGATTTGTTTGGTCCCATAACACCTGTGAGTATGAATGGTAGAAAGTATACCCTTGTGGTTATTGATGATTATTCTAGATATACTTGGGTCATTTTCTTGTTAAATAAGAAGGAAACACAGGTGAAGCTTCCAGAGTTGCTCAGGAGACTCAGCAATGAGAAGAATCAGTCCATTACTAGGATCAGATCTGACAAGGGCACTGAATTTATAAATTCATATATTTCTGACTTCTGTAATGAACTTGGTATAGCTCATGAGACTTCTGCAGTGTTAGGATAAAAATTTGTTAGTTTTGATGAGTTAAAACAAACCAGAAGATGTAATAGGACCATCTGGACCTGTTAGCCAGATGATGATCTAGATTAGGACTTAGTCTAGGGGGAACTGCCAGACCAGAAGACCTCACCAGAAGAGTCACCAGAAGACCCCACCAGAGGACTTCACCAGAGGACTCCACCAGAGGACTTCACCAGAGGAGATCAGACCAGAGGCAGAGGACCTTCCCCAGACCAGACGAGTCCGGACCAGACGAGTCTGGTGGAACAAAAGATGCTCAGTTTGATCCCCTGACTCTACTGAGTATTCTGGTTGTTCACCAGATAAGGACCAGAAGACACCGAGGTTGCCTGGTGTCTGGTCCTGCCTTCTCTGGAGAGAATCAGAGTTAGGCAATTGGAAGCATTGTTCCGTTGGTGATTAATCAAGTCAAAACAAGATTGGATTGAGAAGATATGAAGACAATCAATCAAGATCTCACCAACCCAATCAATCAATTAGGGAATTGATTGATTGAAGCTTCCATATATAGAGGATCTGATTGGATTAGCCTCCCAACGGCTATGTCCCTAATCCCCTCTATATATACTTGAGTGCAGATCAAGAAAAAGCTCTAGAATCATTCACGCGCATATAGCCATACTAAGCTTTTGATCACTACACATTTCGCACTCACTTTTGTTCTTAATTACTCATCTACTCGTAAGGAGTCTATTTACTCAACCTGTCCATCTTGTTAGACAAGGTTGAAGTAAGTCTATCTTTAGATCGAAGTTAGATCTAAAGAGTTTGTAAGAAGGTGCTGGTACTTCGGAAATTCCAGTGAGTAAGTTTGTGAGTTGGTTGATAGTGAGACCCCTTGGTGATAAGGGAGAGTGGACGTAGGATATTTATCCGAACCACTATATATCTTGTGTCATTTATCGCTTTATTTTAATTATTGTTTATTGCTCTCTTATAAAAGATTTTGGAAAGACATTTAAACATAAGCTTCCGCAATTAATCTATCGAGTGGGACCAACAAGTGGTATCAGAGCTGTGTGTCCACGACCACTGCTTTGAAAAGCTTTTGGTGGTCACCGGGCAGATCCATTGCTCTTTAGTGCTTTTATTCAAGTTCTTGTTATTTCCCTAAATTTCTTATCAATATGTCTTCGAAATCTTCTTATAAGAGTCGCAAACTGCCAGAATTCTCGTTCGAAGATTATAGCCACTGGAGCTTCATGATGAGTAATCATCTTGGAGCTATTCACCACCGCATGTTAGATGTGGTTGAAAGTGGCCCCATTAAATTTTATTGGACTCCTATTGATAGTGGCAGGTCTGAGTCCAGAGAAGAAACTAGCGACGCTGCAGAGGATAGAGTTCCCAGACAACGAATCCTAAAAAAGAAAGACGAACTTGACAACGATGAGAGAAAGCTACATAACCTGGATCAGGTGGCGAGGACTGAGATTATCAACACTCTTACTAAAGAAGTTATTGAAAAGGTCAGGACGTGCACCACTGCAAAAGAGATGTGGGACAAGTTAGCTCTGCTCTGTGAAGGAACAGAGAAGATTAAAGATAACAAGCTCCAAGCTGTTCAACACTCTTTTGACACATTTAAGATGAAACCAGACGAGACCATTGACCAGCTGGACATGCGTCTCACGAATCTCTTGAACAAGGCTAGTGCCTTAGGTAAGACCTATTCTGAAAAAGAGATTAATAGTAAAATATTACGTTCACTAACAAGCAGGTGGAGAATTAAAGTCACTGTGATCAAGGACAACAAGGATCTCAATACTCTGGATCATCATCTTCTGTTGTCTGATCTCAAAGCCTATGAGTATGATCTTCAAGAGGAGGATCAAACAGAAGAGGTTTCCTCTTCTGGTCAGAAAGGAGTTGCATTCTCTTCAACTCTCAATCCTGATGCCAAGCCAAAGGAGTCTACTGCAGATGACTTGAGCCTCAAGGAGCAGGTAGCACTTCTAACTAGAAAATTATATAAAATGAGTTCTAAGTATGGCAGGTACAAAAGGCATTGGAAGGAATCTTCCAGAGACAGGAAGAGTTCTTTCAAGCCTGCAGAGAAGGAGAAGACATCTGGAGACTCAAGGGAGACCAGATTCAGAACTCCAGAGAGGAGGAGAGATGACAACCCTTGCAGCTCTGGGAGATCAGATTATCAGAGGAGGGATGGTAGCTCTGGCAGACCTGACTACCAAAGGAGAGAGAGTAGCCCTGCCAGATCAGAATACAACCAGAGGAGGAGAGAGCCAAGTCCTAGTCCCAGAGGAGACAATGCCAGCTACACATGCAACAAGACTGGTCACTACAGTTATGATTGTCCTCAGCTTACTCCTAGGGAAAGAGAAGAGAAAAGAATCAAGAGAGATAGGAGGTATGCAGATAAGAGAGCACTGCTGGCAGAAGCAGAGGAGGAGGATACTAGTTCCAGTTCTTCTTCTTCTGACTTTGGATCAGATGATGATGTGTGTCTCATGGCAGACATCACTGAGGTAAATGAAACTACTCTTGTTTTATCTAATTCCAAATGTACTGAATCCTCTAATTCATCTGGTAACTCCAGAGAGTCTGATATGCAACAAATGCTATCAGATCTCCAAAATTGTGTCCAACTCTGTCAAAAACTTGAGAAAGAGAATGGTAGGCTCAGAGCTGAAGTTCAATCTCTCTCTCATGAGCACAAATCCACCAGAGAACTCATGAAAGATCATTCCAAAGAAGTCTCTGAACTTCAGGAAAAGATCACAGAAAGAGATACTCTGGTAGATCAACTCATGAAAGAAAGAAACTCTCAAGAGGATGAGATCACTGAACTCAGAGCCAAATATCAAACTCTTATCAAGGGAAAACAAGTTGTCCACAACATAGAGGAGATACCTATGCCCAGAGAAGCTCCTAAGATACCATCTGTTGTATCTATCATATCAGAGTCTTCTCAGCGCATTTGTGATAAGAGTGGTTTAGAATATTCTGGAATTACCACTAAAACTCACAAGTACCTTTATAACAAAGACAAGTCTGTAAGAGCTGGTAAATTGGTAGAAATCTGGAATGATAAAGACTTAACTGGTAATGGTTACAAGGTGGTTCACAATCTTGATTGGAAAAGGAATCACTCTGTTAATCACATAACAAATGGTCCAGAAGAGTTGACTGTTCTGGAAGAGAAGATGCTAGAAAATAAGTGTCAAAAAGGGGAACCACTAAAGATTGATGGTTCTGTGAACAATGAGTACCAAGGAGTAGGAATTACTCAAATTGGAGGACCCCAGAGAAATCCTCAAAGGGAACCTAAACAGATTAGGGGACCTCAAAGGAAACACTAAAAAAGGGGGAATACCAATCAGAGTAATAACTACCAGAGAAGGAACAATGTTCAACAGAACCAGGTACCCCAGAGACAATTTTCTCAGAAGAATCAATTCCAGAATAGGTATATTCAAAGGAACTATAATCACCAGAACAGGTCTAATTATCAGAACCAGAGGAGGTCTTCCAGACCCATCTATAGAAAACCAACTGATCTGGGTAGTTATGACACCAGAGATGGTTCTTCTAGGATGTACCCTTATAACCAGACCTTTAAGACCATGTCTTTGAGGCAGGCCATTCCAAAGGCCAGATTTGAGAAAAGGTACACCAGACCTGTTTATAGGAAATGTGTCCTTATCAGACCAGTAGCTCAATATGTCATAGTAAGAGGACATGTGCTGGTAGATAGATTTGGAAGAAAGATAAGATCTCCTCATCCTTCAAGAGATGATCTTTATCTATGGATTCCTACAAAACCTGCAACTAACCAATCAGGACCCAGCACTAGTAGGGGACCTAATTGATCTCTCTGCAGGTAGATAAGAGTCCATTGGAGAAAGGATTTTCAAGCAACCATGTCTGGTACATTGATAGTGGATGTTCCAAGCACATGACCTTCCAGAAGGATAATCTCCAAGATTTCAAGCCATTAAATGGACCAAGATTGATGTTTTGTGACAACAACTATGGAGTCACCAGAGGAGTTGGAAAGTTGACCTTCAATGGAGTATCTGTAGATGAAGTCTACTACGTAGATGGACTCAAGCATAATCTGCTTTCAGTATCCCAATTCTGTGACAAGGGATACTCAGTGAAGTTTTCTAGTGATTCATGCACTGTTTTCTCTTCTGATTATAATGATATCTTGCTAATAGGCTTGAGGAAGGGTAACATTTATCTTGCAGATTTTAGCAGTTGCCCAAGAAATGCTTGCCTGGTTGCTAAAGGATCTGCAGAGAACAGCTGGATTTGGCACAAGAGATTGTGTCATCTTAACTTCAAAACATTGAACAAGATTGCCAGAAAAGGTCTCATTCGAGGTCTTCCTAATGAAGTGTTTAAGAAGGATCAGGTTTGTGGTTCATGCCAGAAGGGTAAACAACCCAAGACTTCCTTTAAGGATGTCCAGAGCACAACCACAACCAGAGTACTTCAACTACTTCACATGGACCTGTTTGGACCTGTTTCTCCTCTTAGCTTCAGTGGAAGGAAGTACACCTTAGTGATAGTAGATGACTTTTCAAGATACACTTGGGTAGTGTTCTTGTTTAAGAAAAATGAAACTATGACTAAGCTGCCAGAGTTCTTCAAGCAGATTCAGAATGAGCAGAACCAGAGCATTGTCAGGATCAGAAGTGACAAAGGAACAGAGTTTTTGAATTCACATATTGCAGATTATTGCAAGGATCATGGGATTTTTCATGAGACATCTGCTGCCAGAACACCTCAACAAAATGGAGTTGCAGAAAGGAGAAATAGGACTCTCAAAGAAGCTGCAAGAACACTTCTGGCAGAATACAACACTCCACAGAGATTTTGGGCAGAGGCCATCAATACAGCTTGTTACACTCAGAACAGGTGCCTGATTGCCCAGAGATATAATAAGACCCCATATGAGGTATGGAAAGGTAAAACCCCATCTGTTTCATATTTTCATGTTTTTGGATGCAAGTGTTTCATCCATGACAATGGGAAATCTAAATTAAGAACCTTTGATGCTAAAGTGGCTGATGGAATATTTTTGGGATATTCCAGCACCAGTAAAGCTTTTAGAGTTTTTAATAAGAATTCACTTTGTGTGGAGGAAACACCTCATGTTGTTTTTGATGAATCTACTTTTGAGTGCAAGGTGGATTCTAAGTCTTCAGATGAGACCCAGAATCAGACTACACCCAGAGTTATCAAGGTCAATCCACCTATTCTTGATTCAGATTCAGATTCAGATGATGACCCATCTCCTGGTTCTCTGAAGCATCAGCCTTCACAAGGAGCAGAACCAGAAGAGGTTGGAACTCCTGTAGGGGGAAGCTCTTCTGCAGGTGGTGATAATCACCAAGGCACTACAGAAGATGATCAACCAGGCAAGACCACGGGAAGGAGGACCCTGGTTGATCACCCCAATGACCTGATCTTAGGAGATCCAACTAAGGGTGTCCAGACTAGGAGAACTATTAACTTAGCTGTCTTATTCAGTTGCTATGTGTCCTTGATTGAGCCCAAGAACATCAAGGAGGCACTGAAAGATTCAAATTGGATTGTGGCTATGCAGGAGGAATTAAATCAATTCACCAGACAGGATGTTTGGGAGCTGGTAGACAGACCAAGACATCAAAAGGTGATAGGCACTAAGTGGGTTTTCAAAAATAAGAAAGATGAGAATGATGTCATTACTAGGAACAAGGCAAGGCTAGTGGCCCAGGGCTATTCTCAGTCTGAAGGAATAGACTATGATGAGACTTTTGCTCCTGTTGCCAGACTAGAAGCCATCAGATTGTTCTTAGCATATGCTGCTCACATGAAGTTCAAAGTATACCAGATGGATGTGAAATCTGCCTTTCTTAATGGGATTCTCATTGAGGAAGTGTATGTGGAACAACCTCCTGGTTTTGAACAAGGTGACAAGGTGTTTAAGCTTAAGAAAGCTCTTTATGGGCTGAAGCAGGCACCCAGAGCATAGTATGACACTCTTTCTCAATTTCTTCTGGACAATGGTTTTACAAAAGGTAAGATTGATAGGACCTTGTTTAGGAAAGAAGAAGGAAAGGACATCCTTCTGGTCCAAATATATGTTGATGACATCATATTTGGATCCCCTAACAAGAAGCTGTGTGAGAAGTTTGGTGAGCTCATGCAGGGACAGTTTGAGATGTCCATGATGGGAGAATTGAATTACTTTTTGGGTTTGCAGGTTAAGCAATCAGAGAAGGGAATTTTTATTAATCAAGCTAAGTACACCAGAAACATGTTAGAGAAATTTGGAATAGGATCTAGCAAGGCAGCCAAGATCCCTATGATGACAAATTTCAACATGGATCCAGATGAGTCTGGAGAGAGTGTGGACCAGACTCAGTACAGAGCACTTATTGGTTCTCTTTTGTATCTGACTGCAAGCAGACCAGATATTACTTTTGCTGTAGGAGTTTGTGCCAGATTTCAAGCTAACCCCAAGAAGAGTCACTTGGAAGCAGCTAAGAAAATTTTGAAATATCTTAAAGGAACTGTGAATTTAGGATTATGGTATCCTGCAGATGACAACCTAGAATTAAGTGGTTATTCAGATTCAGACTATGGTGGGTGCAGAATAGATAGGAAATCTACAAGTGGAACATGCCAATTTTTAGGGAATAAATTGGTATCCTGGTTTTCCAAGAAGCAGACTTCAGTTGCTACATCAACAACAGAAGCAGAGTACATGGCTGCAGGGAGCTGTTGCTCACAGCTTCTTTGGATTAGTCAACAGCTTAGGGACTACCAGATTAGAGCTAAGGATATTCCTATTTTCTGTGATAGTAATAGTGCCATTGCAATCACCCAGAATCCAGTTCTTCATACCAGGTGTAAACATGTTGATATAAGGCATCATTTTATCAGAGATCATGTTGAGAAGGGAGATATAAGGATGGAAAAGATTGCAACAGAGAGGCAGAGAGCAGATATATTAACCAAGCCTTTGGCTGAAACCAGATTCAGAGAGTTAGCCTTTGAGTTAGGTTTGTTGGATCCAGAGACAGATTTGATTTAGGGGGAACATCAGAGAAGTATCCTTATTTTATTAATTTTCTTCATAAATTTTCCTTATGCTAACATACCTGCATATTAGATATATCAGAGAGGGTATACTTCCAGATGAGGTATACACCAGGTGACACTTATCCCAGATGAGGTGCTGAGTCAGAGATATGTCCAAAGTCTTTACTGACCAGGACCAGATGAGTTCCATCAGAGGAGAAGTATCACCAGACTAGTTGTGGTATCATCTGATTACAATATCAGGTGACAGGTATGTCTTTTCTACTCTGGCCTCTGATCATTGGGATACACTTTTCAAATTAGTAAGTACACTCAAAACCTTTCAACTTCATAGTGTATTTAAGACTAGGGCATAGGGCCTAGGCAATCATTTTGCTTTTTCTCTTGACTGCCACAAAACCCCTTTATGCCCAGTCCCAATGACTATGCCAACGCACCAGATTAAATCTGTATTTCGCCTTTCATCATGGCCATCGGATTTAATCACTGTGCAAAATGTCAATCAATGCCAAAATTGATTTTGTTTCCTAAATTAAATTTGAAACAACACGCGTTCACACTTCATTTAATTTTCAAGCCACGCGTATCACCCTATTTAAATCAATTTTGTTTTCAATCTGTCCTTTCACGTTTCTATACTATTCAAACCCTAACCTCTCTCTGCAAAGTATTCTTTCTCTCTCTCTCTTTCACAGTTATGGCACCCAAGTGCAATTTCGATCCAGACTATGTCTGCAAGAAACTCAAGACAGAAATGGTGGTGGACTTCTATTCCACTAAGAATCCGGCCGCTTTGGAGATTTTGGAACTTCTCCGACGTTCTGGGCTGGAGGAGTTGATCTCAAAGATTCCCAAGGATCTGCGTACCTTGGATGGTTATGCTGCACAGTTTCTTATCCGGATGAAGATCCATGAAGACTATATTTCATCCAAGATTGATTCAGAGGATCTTGTTTTCTCTAAGGCAGACTTCTGTGGTCTTTTTGGTAACCTTTCTGCGGAAGGTGTGGACCCACTTGAGTACAGAGAAGGATAGGCGTTGGAATCCTTCAAGATGTTTGCCAGAAATTCATGCCAGAATATTACTAAGGGTTTCTTGGACAAGCATCTTAGGCAGAAGTATAAGGTGCTATTTGACATTGTGGTGAAGATTCTCATGTGTGAGAGCCATAGCACAGATGCCATCTTCGTTGGCAGGCTCTGTGTTATGAGGGCCATTCTGGATGGTGTTCAATGTAACTGGGCTGAGTTCTTCTGGGGGGTGCTGAGGAAGAACAAGGTGAAAATCCTGAAGGAAGAATGCCCCCAGTTGCCAGGAGAGCAACAATTTGTGTTCAATGCTAATGTTTCATTGGGCACAAAACTCACCCTAATTCTGGATTCGATTCTTCCAGAGAAGAAATGGAGACAATCCTGGTGTAAGGGCTTTCATAAGTCCAAGATTATGTTCTCCAAGGATGGTCCTCTCCACGGCCATGCCGATTCTGATGGAGAGCAAGCCATCCCTGCCCCTCCTATTCAATCTATTCCCTCTCCTCCTAAGGGGCAGAGAAAGCAGCAGCAGCAGCAGAAGACAAAGAAGAAAGCTGCTGAAGCAACTGGTTCTTCAACCGTTGCCTTTTCTGGTTCCTCAGAGGAGGACCAGATTCCCCTTCTTGATGTGCTTAAGAAGAAGGGTGATGATGATAAAGTTGTAAAGAAGGCTGGAGCAGCCAAGAGGAAGCAGCCAGACGAGGCCCGGAGACATTCTGCTAAGAAGAGGAAGATTAGCAGGAAGGCCAAGAAAACCCTTCTGGTGGATGAGCCATCAGAAGAAGAAGAGGAAGAAGAGGAAGTGCCTCTTGTGAGGAAATCCAAGGCTAAGAGAGCCCTTCTTCAAGATTCAGACTCTGGATCTGATCTTGGAGAGGCCTTGGAGAAGGCCATTGAGGATGCCACCCAGATGATGGAGGATGCTCCAGAGCTTGTTGTGCCTGCTGGTGTTGACCCAGCAGAGGTAAACCCTTCCTTTCCCTCTTCCTCCCCCATAAATCTTGTTTCCCCTTCTACCTCTCCCCCAGATAACATTCCCCATACCCCATCTGCCTCTGGTAACCCCATTCTTCCACCAGAGCAGACTATCCCAGATACACCTGTCTATACTCCCTCTACCATTCCTACACAAACACCCTCTCCCCCAAATTCCCAAACACATATCCCCACTAACCCCTCTCCCCCACCTTCTGTACCAGAGGTTCCCTCAACCTCCTCTGGTGCAGAAGTCCCCCCTTCAAACACTTCCACCTCCCAAAACCCTCCTACACATTCTGTACCAGATATTCCTTCCTCTTCTGGTGCAGAGCAACCAATCCCTACCACCTCTACTTCACAAAATCCAAACCCTCCCCAAACCCATACAGATCAGGACCCAACCATTGCTATGGCTCTGGGATTCGTTGGCCCTCCCCGCTCTCCAACTTGTTTATCCAGCGATGATAGTGAAGATGAGGAAGCTTCACTTGAGCCTGTTGACTTAGCCCCTTCCTCCTCTACCTCTGGGCCCAAACCCTTCACTTTCTCATCTGCAGAAATGGGTCCCATTAGGCAGAGTATGAGTGTAAGTGCTCAACTCTGGCTAAGAGAGCATTTTCCAGTTCTTCTGGAGCACTTACCACTTCTGGCAGAGCTTACTGATGCCAAGGTCTGGAGCAAGGCCAGACTTGAAGATGTGGAGGACCTGATGCTATTGCTTGAAGATGGGTGCCTCCAACTTCACTGCTTGGGAGATTGAGTTGAAGCAGAAGATGAACATTCAGAACCCAGCAGAGCTGGAGACCCCTGGTGCAGCTAAAGTCTTGATTCGCACCCTGCTCATCCAGAGAGGAGTAATGCTCACTCCAGAGGGCCCCACTTACAAGTTTGGTCCTCACTTTGTCTTCCCTCCAGAGCTTTATTCAGACGAGGAGGACTTTGAGATGTCTCCTGCTGTGCTCCAGAAGATGAAGGCTTTCTTCAACGAGCAGATCATGCAGATAGGGCGCTTTTCCAAAGCCATTCAACATATGGCCCCTGCTATGATTGAGCACCAGATTAAGCATGAGAGGAAAATCTTCCTGAAGCAGATCAAATCCACTCTGGCAGAGGTTAAAGCTTCGTTCAAGGCTAATGGCTTGTTTGTCAAGCTAGATGTCATGCATAGCCAGAAGCAGCTCCAGGAGCACGTGCTGGAGCAGTTGAGGCCAGTCTCTGTTCTCAAAGTAGAGATGGCCAGCCAGATGATTCAAACTGCTAGACTGAAGGACTCCCTCCAGGAGATGTTGGAGAGGCAAGAGAGACTTTTTGCAGAGTCTAAGGCTTACCTGGAGGAGGCCAAGCAGCTTCGTGATCTTCACTCTTCCTCCAACACTGCCTTGCCTGATCTCATAAGGCAGGTAGTGGAGCCCCTCCTTGATGAAGTTAAAAAGGGGGAAGAGAAGGCCAGAACTGATCTGGCTAAGACCACAAATGAGACTCTGTTTAGCCATGGGGCTCGTCTGGACCTGTTGGAGAACACTCTGGCCCAGGCTGAGTTGCAGAAGAAGAAGAAAGAAGAGTTGAAGTCTCTTACTATGGCTAAACAACTTGCTGCAGAAGAAGAGTCATCTGAAGCTGAGCAGGATCCTTCTACCATTCCTGGTCCTGCTAAGAGAAAGATTAGAAAAGTAAAGAAGAGTTTCCTTGAATCTATTGTCGAAGAAGCAGAGAAGAGATACAAGGAAGAGACTCCAGAGGAGAGGCAAGCCAGAATAAGGAAGAACATAGATGAAGAGCAGAGGCTCAGATATGTTAGGAGACAAAACAAGAAGGCCAGAGAAGCTGGTATTCCTTCTGGTGCAGGTGGCTCAGGTCAGAAGAGGAAAGCTCCTGTGGAAGTTATGAACATCTTGCCACTCAGGACAGAAGGGTCTTTTGACTCTACTGTGCCATATCCTCTGATTGAGAGATGGAGAGAAGCCAAGACCCTCTGGTTCATTCAGCATTATATCCAGAGGCCAGCACCAGAAGATGATGAGCTGATCAACAGAACCTTCCATTCTTGGATGCAAGCCTATGATGCAGACTTGTACAAGCAGCTGATGGATTCAACCATTGAGTTCAACCTGGAGGTGACTGCTCCGGAATTTACTTATCTTAACACTCCCATGATTGGGAACCAGGTGGATTGGGCAGAACTGAAGAAGCTTTACAAGACTAAGGTGTTGGTGAATTTCACCCCAACATCTTCTGCAGAGTTGAAGGCCGTCCAGGATAGGTTCCTTGACTGGTTTTTTGTCCCTAAAGAGAACAGAAGATATGCCTAGAATAGGACAATGAACTTCAATGTAATTTGTAATTATTTTGTCCTCTGATTATTAATGAAAAATACATATCTTCTTTGTTCTAAAGACAACTCCTTGTTGTCTTATTATTTGCCTGATGAGATCTATTCTAAGGTCTTATCCCTTTATTGTTTTCTTGCTTAAGTTTACTTTTGATCAGTTATGGTAGTGTTTTAACTCCATCAAAAAGGGGGAAATTGTTAGGATAAAAATTTGTTAGTTTTGATGAGTTAAAACAAACCAGAAGATGTAATAGGACCATCTGGACCTGTTAGCCAGATGATGATCTAGATTAGGACTTAGTCTAGGGGGAACTGCCAGACCAGAAGACCTCACCAGAAGAGTCACCAGAAGACCCCACCAGAGGACTTCACCAGAGGACTCCACCAGAGGACTTCACCAGAGGAGATCAGACCAGAGGCAGAGGACCTTCCCCAGACCAGACGAGTCTGGTGGAACAAAAGATGCTCAGTTTGATCCCCTGACTCTACTGAGTATTCTGGTTGTTCACCAGATAAGGACCAGAAGACACCGAGGTTGCCTGGTGTCTGGTCCTGCCTTCTCTGGAGAGAATCAGAGTTAGGCAATTGGAAGCATTGTTCCGTTGGTGATTAATCAAGTCAAAACAAGATTGGATTGAGAAGATATGAAGACAATCAATCAAGATCTCACCAACCCAATCAATCAATTCCCTAATTGATTGATTGAAGCTTCCATATATAGAGGATCTGATTGGATTAGCCTCCCAACGGCTATGTCCCTAATCCCCTCTATATATACTTGAGTGCAGATCAAGAAAAAGCTCTAGAATCATTCACGCGCATATAGCCATACTAAGCTTTTGATCACTACGCATTTCGCACTCACTTTTGTTCTTAATTACTCATCTACTCGTAAGGAGTCTATTTACTCAACCTGTCCATCTTGTTAGACAAGGTTGGAGTAAGTCTATCTTTAGATCGAAGTTAGATCTAAAGAGTTTGTAAGAAGGTGCTGGTACTTCGGAAATTCCAGTGAGTAAGTTTGTGAGTTGGTTGATAGTGAGACCCCTTGGTGATAAGGGAGAGTGGACGTAGGATATTTATCCGAACCACTATATATCTTGTGTCATTTATCGCTTTATTTTAATTATTGTTTATTGCTCTCTTATAAAAGATTTTGGAAAGACATTTAAACATAAGCTTCCGCAATTAATCTATCGAGTGGGACCAACATGCAGCTAGAACCCCACAACAGAATGGTGTCGCTGAAAGAAGGAACAGGACACTGAAGGAGGCTGCAAGTGTTGGTCCCACTAGATAGATTAATTGCGGAAGCCTTTTTAACCGATATGTCTTTAGAAGAAATCCCTTTTCTGAGAGCACAAATTATAATCAAACAAGTATTAAAGAAAGCAATAAATAAGACCGTATATATAGTGGTTCGGATCTGAATATCCTACATCCACTCTCCCTTGATCAAAGGGGTCTCACTATCAACCAACCAACTCACTATCTTACTGGAATTTCTGAAGTACCAGCACCTTCTTACACTCTCTTTAGATCTAACTACAATCTAAAGACAGACTTACTCAAACCTTGTCTAACACGATGAACAGGTTGAGTATATAAACTCCTTACGAGTAGTTGAGTAATTAAGAACAAAGTGAGTGCAAATGCGTAGTGATCAAAAGCTTAGTATGGCTATGTGCGCGTGTAGAGTCTCTAGAGCTTTTTCTAGATCTGCACTCGAGTATATATAGAGGGGATTAGGGGCATAGCCGTTGGGAGGCTAATCCAATCAGATCCTCTATATATGGAAGCCTCAATCAATCAATTCCCTAATTGATTGATTGGGTTGGTGGGATCCTTGGATTGATTATCTTCAAATACTTTCCAATCCTGATCTTGTTGACTTGATTTGAATCACCAACGGTCAATAGCTTCCTCTGCCTAACTCTGATTCTCTCCAGAGAAGGCAGGACCAGACACCAGGCAACCTCGGTGTCTTCTGGTCCTTATCTGGTGAACAACCAGAATACTCAGTAGAATAAGGGGATCAAACTGAGCATCTTTTGTTCCACCAGACTCGTCTGGTCAGAACTCGTCTGGTCAGGGAATGTTCTCTGCCTCTGGTCTTGATCTCTTCTGCTGAAGTCCTCTGGTGGAGTCCTCTGGTGAAGTCCTCTGGTGGGGTCTTCTGGTGACTCTTCTGGTGAGGTCTTCTGATCTGGCAGTTCCCCCTAGACTAAGTCCTAACTAATCCTTATCTGGCTAACAGGTCCAGATGGTCCTATTACAACTTCTGGTTTGTTTTAACTCATCAAAACTAACAAATTTTTCTCCTAACAATTTCCCCCTTTTTGATGGAGTTAAAACATTACCAGAACTGATCAAAAGTAAACTTAAGCAAGAAAACAATAAAGGGATGAGACCTTAGAATAGATCTCATCAGGCAAATAATAAGACAACAAGGAGTTGTCTTTAGAACAAAGAAGATATGTATTTTTCCATTAATAATCAGAGGACAAAATAATTACAGATTACATTGAAGTTCATAGTCCTACTCTAGGCATATCTTCTGTTCTCTTTAGGGACAAGAAACCAGTCAAGGAACCTATCCTGGATGGCCTTCAACTCTGCAGAAGATGTTGGGGTGAAATTCACCAACACCTTGGTCTTGTAAAGCTTCTTCAGTTCTGCCCAATCCACCTGGTTCCCATTCATGGGAGTGTTAAGATAAGTAAATTCAGGAGCAGTCACCTCCAGGTTGAACTCAATGGTTGAATCCATCAGCTGCTTGTACAAGTCTGCATCATAGGCTTGCATCCAAGAATGAAAGGTTCTGTTGATCAGCTCATCATCTTCTGGTGCTGGCCTCTGGATATAATGCTGAATGAACCAGAGGGTCTTGGCTTCTCTCCATCTCTCAATCAGAGGATACGGCACAGCAGAGTCAAAAGACCCTTCTGTCCTGAGTGGCAAGATGTTCATAACTTCCACAGGAGCTTTCCTCTTCTGACCTGAGCCACCTGCACCAGAAGGAATACCAGCTTCTCTGGCCTTCTTGTTCTGCCTCTTAACATATCTGAGCCTCTGCTCTTCATCTATGTTCTTCCTGATTCTGGCTTGCCTCTCTTCTGGAGTCTCTTCCTTGTATCTCTTCTCTGCTTCTTCGACAACAGATTCAAGGAAACTCATCTTTACTTTTCTAATCTTCCTCTTAGCAGGACCAGGAATGGTAGAAGGATCCTGCTCAGCTTCAGATGACTCTTCTTCTGCAGCAAGCTGTTTAGCCATAGAAAGGGATTTCAACTCTTCTTTCTTCTTCTTCTGCAACTCAGCCTGTGCCAATGTGTTCTCCAGCAGGTCCAGACGAGCTCCATGGCTAAAGAGAGTCTCATTGGTGGTCTTCGCCAGATCAGTTCTGGCCTTCTCTTCCCCCTTTTTAACTTCATCAAGGAGGGGCTCCACTACCTGCCTTATAAGATCAGGCAAGGCAGTGTTGGAGGAAGAGTGAAGATCACGAAGCTGGTTGGCTTCCTCCAGATAGGCTTTAGACTCTGCAACAAGTCTTTCCTGTTTCTCCAACATCTCCTGGAGGGAGTCCTTCAGCTTAGCAGTTTGAATCATCTGGCTGGCCATCTCCACCTTGAGAACAGAGACTGGCCTCAACTGCTCCAGCACGTGCTCCTGGAGCTGCTTCTGGCTGTGCATGATATCTAACTTGACAAATAAGTCATTAGCCTTGAATGAAGCTTTTACCTCTGCCAGAGAGGACTTGATCTGCTTCAGGAAGATTCTCCTCTCATGCTTGATCTGGTGCTCAATCATAGCAGGGGCCATATGCTGGATTGCTTTGGAAAACCGCCCAATCTGCATAATTTGCTCATTGAAGAAGGCCTTCATCTTCTGGAGCACAGCAGGAGTCATATCAAAGTCTTCCTCATCAGAGTACAACTCTGGAGGGAATGAGAAATGCGGACCAAAATTATAGGAGAAGCCCTCTGGAGTGAGCATGACACCTTTCTGGATCAAGAGGGTTCTGATCAGGACCTTGGCCGCCTCTGGTGTCTCCAACTCTGCTGGGTTTTGAATGTTTAAATTCTTCTTCAGCTCAATCTCCCAAGCAGTGAAGGTAGAGGGAGACATCTCCTCTAGCAGAAGCATGAGATCTTCAACATCCTGGAGTCTAGCCATACTCCAAACCTTGGCATCAGTCAGATCTGCCAGGAGGGGTGAGTGCTCCAACAAAATTGGAAATTGCTCTCTTAGCCAGAGCTGAGCACTCACACTCATACTCTGCCTAATGGGACCCATATCATCAGAAGAGAAAATAAAGGGTTTGGGCCCAGAGGCAGAGGAGGAAGGTGCTAAGTGAGTAGGCTCAAGTGAAGCTTCCTCATCTTCACTATCATCGCTTGTTAAACAGGTTGGGGAGGGGGGGGGGGGCAGGGAATCCCAGAGCCATAGCAATGGTTGGGTCCTGATCTGTATGGGTTTGGGGAGGGTTGGGGTTTTGTGAAGTAGAGGTGGTAGGAAGGGGTTGTTCTGCACCAGAAGAGGAAGGAATATCTGGTACAGAGTGTGTAGGAGGGATCTGGTAGGTGGAAGAGTTTGAAGGGGGGACTTCTGTACCAGAGGAGGTTGAGGGTACCTCTGGTCCAGAAGGTGGGGGAGAGGGGTTAGTGGGAAGATGTGTTTGGGAGTGTGGGGAAGAAGGTGTATGAGCAGGAATGGTAGAGGGTGTAAAGACAGGGGTATCTGGGATAGTTTGCTCTGGTGGAAGAGTGGGGTTACCAGAGGCAGAAGGGGTTTGGGGAATGTTATCTGGGGGAGAGGTAGAAGGGGAAACAAGATTTATGGGGGAAGAAGATGGAAGGGAAGGGTTTACCTCTGCTGGGTCAACACCAGCAGGCACAACAAACTCTGGAGCATCCTCCATCATCTGGGAAGCACCCTCAATAGCCTTCTCCAAGGCCTCTCCAAGATCAGATCCTGAGTCTGAATCTTGAAGAAGGGTTCTCTTGGCCTTGGATTTCCTCACAAGAGGCACTTCTTCTTCTTCCTCTTCTTCTTCTGATGGCTCATCCACCAGAAGGGTTTTCTTGGCCTTCCTGCTAATCTTAGACTTTTTAGCAGAGCCTCTCCTGGCCTCCTCTGGCCGCTTCCTCTTGGCTGCTCCAGCCTTCTTTACAGCTTTATCATCATCACCCTTCTTCTTAAGCACATCAAGAAGGGGAATCTGGTCCTCCTCTGAGGAGCCAGAAAAGGCAACGGTCGAAGAACCAGTTGCTTCAGCAGCTTTCTTCCGTGTCTTCTGCTGCTGCTGCTTTCTCTGCCCCTTAGGAGGTGAGGGAATAGATTGAATAGGAGGGGCAGGGATGGCTTGCTCTCCATCAGAGTCGGCATGGCCGTGGAGAGGGCCATCCTTGGAGAAGAGGATCTTGGACTTGTGATAACTGTGGCACCAAGATGACTTCCACTTCTTCTCTGGAAGGAGAGAATCCAGAATAAGAGTTAACTTAGTCCCCAAAGAGACATTTGCAGTGAAACAGAACTGCAACTCCCCTGGTCTGGATGGGCACGGCTCCTTCTTCACCTTCAGCCTGTTCTTCCTCAACACATCCCAGAAGAACTCCGCCCAATTACATTGCACACCATCATATAAAGCCCTCATCACACACATCCTACCATTGAAAATGGCATCTGTGCTGTGATTCTCACACATAAGTACTTTTACCACGATATCGAACAACACCTTGAACTTCTGCCTTAAATGCTTATCCACAAAGCCCTTTGTGATGTTCTGGCAGGAAGAACGAGCAAAAATCTTGAATGAACCAACGATATCATCCTCTTTGTATGTCAACGGATCCACTCCCACCGCAGAAATGTTCTCGAACAAAGCGCAGAAATCGTGCTTAGAGAACACCAAATCATCTTCACCAATCTTTGAAGAGATGTAATCCGCATGAATCTTCATGCGAACCAGAAACTGGGCCGCATAACCGTCAAGGGTGCGAAAATCCTTGGGAACAGTGGAGATCAACTTCTCCACCCCTGCATTCTGGAACATCTCCAGAACCGACAGCACAACTGGATTCTTGGTGGTATAAAAGTCCACCACCATCTCCGTCTTAAGCTTTTTCATCATCAGGACATGATCGAAGTTGCACGGAGGAGCCATTACTGTGAAAGAGAGAGAGAGAGAGAAAATGCTTTGCAGAGAGAGGTTAGGGTTTGAAAGTATAGAAACGTGAAAGGACAGATTGAAAACAAAATTGATTTAAATAGAGTAATACGCGTGGCTTGAACATTAAATGAAGTGTGAACGCGTGTTATTTCAAATTCAATTTAGGAAACAAAAACAATTTTAGCATTGATTGACATTTTGCACAGTGATTAAATCTGATGGCCACGATGAAAGGCAAGGTACAGATTTAATCTGGTGCGTTGGCATAGTCATTGGGACGGGGCATAAAGGGGTTTTGTGGCAGTCAAGAGAAAAAGCGAAATGATTGCCTAGGCCCTATACCCTAGTCTCGAATACACTCCGAAGTTGAAAGGTTTTGAGTGTACTTACTAATTTGAAAAGTGTATCCCAATGATCAGAGGCCATAGAAGTAAATGCATACCTGTCACCTGATATTGTAACCAGATGAAACCAAAACTACATCTCCTCTGATGGAGCTCATCTGGTTCTGGTCAGAGAAGATTTTGGACAAATGACTCAGCACCTCATCTGGGACAAGTGTCACCTGGTGCATACCTCATCTGTTGCCTTCTCTGATATATCTAATCTGCAGGTATGTTAGCTCAAGAAAATAAATATATGAAGAAAAGTAATGAAACAAGGATACTTCTCTGATGTTCCCCCTAAAACAAATCTGTCTCTGGATCCAACAATCCCAACTCAAAAGCTAACTCTCTGAATCTGGTCTCAGCCAAAGGCTTGGTTAAAATATCTGCTCTTTGCCTCTCTGTTGCAATCTTTTCCATCCTTATATCTCCCTTCTCAACATGATCTCTGATAAAATGATGTCTTATATCAACATGTTTACACCTGGTATAAAGAACTGGATTCTGGGTAATGGCAATGGCACTATTACTATCACAGAAAATAGGAATATCCTTAGCTCTAATCTGGTAATCCCTAAGCTGTTGACTAATCCAGAGAAGCTATGAGCAACAGCTCCCTGCAGCCATGTACTCTGCTTCTGTTGTTGATGTAGCAACTGAAGTCTGCTTCTTGGAAAACCAGGATACCAATTTATTCCCTAAAAATTGGCATGTTCCACTTGTAGATTTCCTATCTATTCTGCACCCACCATAGTCTGAATCTGAATAACCACTCAATTCTAAATTGTCATCTGCAGGATACCATAATCCTAAATTCACAGTTCCCTTGAGATATTTCAAAATCTTTCGAGTTGCTTCCAAGTGACTCTTCTTGGGGTTAGCTTGAAATCTGGCACAAACTCCAACAGCAAAAGTAATATCCGGTCTGCTTGCAGTCAGATACAAAAGAGAACCAATAAGTGCTCTGTACTGAGTCTGGTCCACACTCTCTCCAGACTCATCTGGATCCATGTTGAAATTTGTCATCATAGGGATCTTGGCTGCCTTGCTAGATCCTATTCCAAATTTCTCTAACATGTTTCTGGTGTACTTAGCTTGATTAATAAAAATTCCCTTCTCTGATTGCTTCACCTGCAAACCCAAAAAGTAATTTAATTCTCCCATCATGGACATCTCAAATTGTCCCTGCATGAGCTCACCAAACTTCTCACACAGCTTCTTGTTAGGGGATCCAAATATGATGTCATCGACATATATTTGGACCAGAAGGATGTCCTTTCCTTCTTCTTTCCTAAACAAGGTTCTATCAATCTTACCTTTAGTAAAACCATTGTCCAGAAGAAATTGAGATAGAGTGTCATACCATGCTCTGGGAGCCTGCTTCAGCCCATAAAGAGCTTTCTTAAGCTTAAACACCTTTTCACCTTGTTCAAAACCAGGAGGTTGTTCCACATACACTTCCTCAATGAGAATCCCATTAAGAAAGGCAGATTTCACATCCATCTGGTATACTTTGAACTTCATGTGAGCAGCATATGCTAAGAACAATCTGATAGCTTCTAGTCTGGCAACAGGAGCAAATGTCTCATCATAGTCTATTCCTTCAGACTGAGAATAGCCCTGGGCCACTAGCCTTGCCTTGTTGTCTCATCATAGTCTATTCCTTCAGACTGAGAATAGCCCTGGGCCACTAGCCTTGCCTTGTTCCTAGTAATGACATCATTCTCATCTTTCTTATTTTTGAAAACCTACTTAGTGCCTATCACCTTTTGATGTCTTGGTCTGTCTACCAGCTCCCAAACATCCTGTCTGGTGAATTGATTCAATTCCTCCTGCATAGCAACAATCCAATTTGAATATTTCAGTGCCTCTTTGGTGTTCTTAGGCTCAATCAAGGACACATAGCAACTGAATAAGGCAGCTAAGTTAAGAGATCTCCTAGTCTGGACACCCTTAGTTGGATCTCCAAGGATTAGGTCATTGGGGTGATCAACCAGGGTCCTCCTTCCCGTGGTCTTACCTGGATGATCATCTTCTGCAGTACCTTGGTGATTATCACCACCTGCAGAAGAGCTTCCCCCTACAGGAGTTCCAACCTCTTCTGGTTCTGCTCCTTGTGAAGGCTGCTGCTTCAGAGAACCAGGAGATAGGTCATCATCTGAATCTGAATCTGAATCAAGAACAGGTGGATTGACTTTGATTACTCTGGGAGTAGTCTGATTCTGGGTCTCATCAGAGGACTTAGCATCCACCTTGAACTCAAAAGTAGATTCATCAAAAACAACATGAGGTGTTTCCTCCACACAAAGTGAATTCTTATTAAAAACTCTAAAAGCTTTACTGGTGCTGGAATATCCCAAAAATATTCCATCAGCCACTTTAGCATCAAAGGTTCTTAATTTAGATTTCCCATTGCCATGGATGAAACACTTACATCCAAAAACATAAAAATATGAAACAGATGGGGTTTTACCTTTCCATACCTCATATGGGGTCTTATTGTGTCTCTGGGCAATCAGACACCTGTTCTGAGTGTAGCAAGCTGTATTGATGGCCTCTGCCCAAAATCTCTGTGGAGTGATGTACTCTGCCAGAAGTGTTCTTGCAGCTTCTTTGAGAGTCCTATTCCTCCTTTCTGCAACTCCATTTTGTTGAGGTGTTCTGGCAGCAGATGTCTCATGAAAAATCCCATGATCCTTGCAGTAATCTGCAATATGTGAATTCAAAAACTCTGTTCCTTTGTCACTTCTGATCCTGACTATGCTCTGGTTCTGCTCATTCTGAATCTGCTTGAAGAACTCTGGCAGCTTAGTCATATTTTCATTTTTCTTAAACAAGAACACTACCCAAGTGTATCTTGAAAAGTCATCTACTATTACTAAGGTGTACTTCCTTCCACTGAAACTAAGAGGAGAAACAGGTCCAAACAGGTCCATGTGAAGTAGTTGAAGTACTCTGGTTGTGGTTGTGCTCTGGACATCCTTAAAGGAAGTCTTGGGTTGTTTACCCTTCTGGCATGAACCACAAACCTGATCCTTCTTAAACACTTCATTAGGAAGACCTCGAATGAGACCTTTTCTGGCAATCTTGTTCAATGTTTTGAAGTTAAAATGACACAATCTCTTGTGCCAAATCCAGCTGTTCTCTGCAGATCCTTTAGCAACCAGGCAAGCATTCCTTGGGCAACTGCTAAAATCTGCAAGGTAAATGTTACCCTTCCTCAAGCCTATTAGCAAAATATCATTATAATCAGAAGAGAAAACAGTGCATGAATCACTAGAAAACTTCACTGAGTATCCCTTGTCACAGAATTGGGATACTGAAAGCAGATTATGCTTGAGTCCTTCTACGTAGTAGACTTCATCTACAGATACTCCATTGAAGGTCAACTTTCCAACTCCTCTGGTGACTCCATAGTTGTTGTCACCAAACATCACTCTTGGTCCATTTAATGGCTTGAAATCTTGGAGATTATCCTTCTGGAAGGTCATGTGCTTGGAACATCCACTATCAATGTACCAGACATGGTTGCTTGAAAATCCTTTCTCCAATGGACTCTTATCTACCTGCAGAGAGATCAATTAGGTCCCCTACTAGTGCTGGGTCCTGATTGGTTAGTTGCAGGTTTTGTAGGAATCCATAGATAAAGATCATCCCTTGATGGATGAGGAGATCTTATCTTCCTTCCAAATCTATCTACCAGTACATGTCCTCTTACTATGACATATTGAGCTACTGGTCTGATAAGGACACCTTTCTTATAAACAGGTCTGGTGTACCTTTTCTCAAATCTGGCCTTTGGAATGGCCTGCCTCAAAGACATGGTCTTAAAGGTCTGGTTATAAGGGTACATCATAGAAGAACCATCTCTGGTGTCATAACTACCCAGATCAGTTGGTTTTCTATAGATGGGTCTGGAAGACCTCCTCTGGTTCTGATAATTAGACTTGTTCTGGTGACTATAGTTTCTTTGAGTATACCTATTCTGGAATTGATTCCTCTGAGAAAATTGTCTCTGGGGTACCTGGTTCTGTTGAACATTGTTCCTTCTCTGGTAGTTGTTACTCTGATTGGTATTCCCCTTCCTTGAGTGTTTCCTTTGAGGTCCCCTAATCTGTTTAGGTTCCCTTTGAGGATTTCTCTGGGGTCCTCCAATTTGAGTAATTCCTATTCCTTGGGACTCATTGTTCACAGAACCATCAATCTTTAATGGTTCCCCTTTTTGACACTTATTCTCTAGCATCTTCTCTTCCAGAACAGTCAACTCTTCTGGACCATTTGTTATGTGATTAACAGAGTGATTCCTTTTCCAATCAGGATTGTGAACCACCTTGTAACCATTACCAGTTAAGTCTTTATCATTCCAGATTTCTACCAATTTACCAGCTCTTACAGACTTGTCTTTATTATAAAGGTATTTATGAGTTTTAGTGGTAATTCCAGAATATCCTAAACCACTCTTATCACAAATACGCTGAGAAGACTCTGATATGATAGATACAACAGATGGTATCTTGGGAGCTTCTCTGGGCATAGGTATCTCCTCTATGTTGTGAGCAACTTGTTTTCCCTTGATAAGAGTCTGATATTTGGCTCTGAGTTCATTGATCTCATCTTCTTGAGAGGTCCTTTCTTTCATGAGTTGATCTACCAGAGTATCTCTTTCTGTGATCTTATCCTGAAGTTCAGAGACTTCTTTGGAATGATCTTTCATGAGTTCTCTGGTGGATTTGTGCTCATGAGAGAGTGATTGAACTTCAGCTCTGAGCCTACCATTCCCTTTCTCAAGTTTTTGACAAAGTTGGACACAATTTTGGAGATCTGATAGCATTTGTTGCATATCAGACTCTCTGGAGTTACCAGATGAATTAGAGGATTCAGTACATTTGGAATTTGATAAAACTAGAGTAGTTTCATTTACCTCAGTGATGTCTGCCATGAGACACACATCATCATCTGATCCAAAGTCAGAAGAAGAAGAACTGGAACTAGTATCCTCCTCCTCTGCTTCTGCCAGCAGTGCTCTCTTATCTGCATATCTCCTATCTCTCTTGATTCTTTTCTCTTCTCTTTCCCTAGGAGTAAGCTGAGGACAATCATAGCTGTAGTGACCAGTCTTGTTGCATGTGTAGCAGGCATTGTCTCCTCTGGGACTAGGACTTGGCTCTCTCCTCCTCTGGTTGTAGTCTGATCTGGCTGGACTACTTTCTCTCCTCTGGTAGTCAGGTCTGCCAGAGCTACCATCCCTCCTCTGATAATCTGATCTCCCAGAGTTGCCAGGGTTGTCATCTCTCCTCCTCTCTGGAGTTCTGAATCTGGTCTCCCTTGAGTCTCCAGATGTCTTCTCCTTCTCTGCAGGCTTGAAAGAACTCTTTCTATCTCTGGAAGATTCCTTCCAATGCCTTTTGTACCTGCCATACTTAGAACTCATTTTATCTAATTTTCGAGTTAGAAGTGCTACCTGCTCCTTGAGGCTCAAGTCATCTGCAGTAGACTCCTTTGGCTTGACATCAGATTTGATGGTTGAAGAGAATGCAACACCTTTCTGACCAGAAGAGGAAACCTCTTCTGTTTGATCCTCCTCTTGAAGATCATACTCATAGGCTTTGAGATCAGACAACAGAAGATGATGATCCAGAGTATTGAGATCCTTGTTGTCCTTGATCACAGTGACTTTAATTCTCCACCTGCTTGTTAGAGAACGCAAGATTTTACTATTAATCTCTTTTTCAGAGTAGGTCTTACCTAAGGCACTAGCCTTGTTTAGAAGGTTTGTGAGACGCATGTCCAGCTGGTCAATGGTCTCGTCTGGTTTCATCTTGAAGGTGTCAAACGAGTGTTGAACAGCTTGGAGCTTGTTGTCTTTGATCTTCTCTGTTCCCTCACAGAGAAGTGCGAGTTTGTCCCACATCTCCTTGGCAGTGGCACACGTTCTGACCTTTTCAATCACCTCTTTTGTAAGTGTGTTGATGATCTCTGTTCTTGCCACCTGGTCCAAGTTGTAGAGCTTTCTTTCATCATTATCAAGCTCATCTCTCTTTTTGAGAATTCTTTGCCTGGGGACTCTATCCTCGACAGCTTTTTGAGCAGCTTCACTTGTTTCTTCTCTGGACTCAGACCTGCCACTATCAATAGGAGTCCAATAAAATTTAATGGGGCCACTTTCAACCACATCTAACATGCGGTGGTGAATAGCTCCAAGATGATTACTCATCATGAAGCTCCAGTGGCTATAATCCTCGAACGAGAATTCTGGCAGTTTGCGACTCTTATAAGAAGATTTCGAAGACATATTTACTAAAATAAGGATTTATCTAGATTTTGAACAAAAACAATAAATGAGCAATGGATCTGCCCGGTGACCACCAAAAGCTTTTCAAAGCAGTGGTCGTTGGACACACTGCTCTGATACCACTTGTTGGTCCCACTAGATAGATTAATTGCGGAACCTTTTTAACCGATATGTCTTTAGAAGAAATCCCTTTTCTGAGAGCACAAATTATAATCAAACAAGTATTAAAGAAAGCAATAAATAAGACCGTATATATAGTGGTTCGGATCTGAATATCCTACGTCCACTCTCCCTTGATCAAAGGGGTCTCACTATCAACCAACCAACTCACTATCTTACTGGAATTTCCGAAGTACCAGCACCTTCTTACACTCTCTTTAGATCTAACTCCAATCTAAAGACAGACTTACTCAAACCTTGTCTAACACGATGAACAGGTTGAGTATATAAACTCCTTACGAGTAGATGAGTAATTAAGAACAAAGTGAGTGCAAATGCGTAGTGATCAAAAGCTTAGTATGGCTATGTGCGCGTGTAGAGTCTCTAGAGCTTTTTCTAGATCTGCACTCGAGTATATATAGAGGGGATTAGGGGCATAGCCGTTGGGAGGCTAATCCAATCAGATCCTCTATATATGGAAGCCTCAATCAATCAATTCCCTAATTGATTGATTGGGTTGGTGGGATCCTTGGATTGATTATCTTCAAATACTTTCCAATCCTGATCTTGTTGACTTGATTTGAATCACCAACGGTCAATAGCTTCCTCTGCCTAACTCTGATTCTCTCCAGAGAAGGCAGGACCAGACACCAGGCAACCTCGGTGTCTTCTGGTCCTTATCTGGTGAACAACCAGAATACTCAGTAGAATAAGGGGATCAAACTGAGCATCTTTTGTTCCACCAGACTCGTCTGGTCAGAACTCGTCTGGTCAGGGAATGTTCTCTACCTCTGGTCTTGATCTCTTCTGCTGAAGTCCTCTGGTGGAGTCCTCTGGTGAAGTCCTCTGGTGGGGTCTTCTGGTGACTCTTCTGGTGAGGTCTTCTGATCTGGCAGTTCCCCCTAGACTAAGTCCTAACTAATCCTTATCTGGCTAACAGGTCCAGATGGTCCTATTACAACTTCTGGTTTGTTTTAACTCATCAAAACTAACAAATTTTTCTCCTAACAGCAAGGACCATGCTGGCTGAGTCAGGATTGCCCAAGAAATTCTGGGCTGAGGCAATCTACACTACATGCTATACTCAGAACAGATCCATGCTGAACAAGCAACATGCACAGACCCCATATGAGACATGGAACAAAAGGAAACCTCGTATTTCTTATTTTAATGTATTTGGTTGTAAGTGCTTCATCCTCAACAATGGGAAGACCCAGTTGAAAGCCTTTGATAGCAAATCCGATGAAGGAATATTCTTAGGATATTCTGAAGTTAGTAAAGCCTTCAGGGTTTACAACTGTAGGACCCTTGTTGTTGAAGAATCACCTCATGTTGTCTTTGATGAATCTGTTAATGAGTCTAGGGCAAAGGTGTTGAATCCTGACACTGAGGAGGTCACAAGGAGTGTGACAAGGCTGAGCTTGAAGAATCAACCTGATCCCAAGATCAAGACTGTGCCAATTCCGAGATGGGATGATGATGACGATCAGGATGATGAATCAGGTGCCACTCCTATACCCAGCACATCAGGGATTATTGAGCCTCAGACTGAGGAACAGGCTCAACCTGAGGTAAGCACCGTCTATGAAGATGCTGTTGCAGCTGAGACGGTTCCTGAGTCACCTAATCAAGGGGGAATCAATGTCCCTGACATTGAGCTAGTTAATCCCTTTGGCATAGACTCAGGATCATCCCCTTCCGTTCAATTTCCTGAATTTTATGAGCCTGTAGACACTAACATAGCAGGTACTTCAGGAACAACTCCTGGCAAGAGAACATGGTTAGAAGATCATCCCATTGATCAAATCATTGGTGATCCAACTGAGGGAGTCAGGACCAGACGGTTCCATGGTGAGAGTGCATTGTTCTGTTGCTTTCTCTCTGAGCAAGAGCCTCAGAACATTGAAGAAGCTCTCACTGACTCGAACTGGATCATTGCCATGCAAGAGGAGCTGAATCAGTTCACAAGGAATCAGGTTTGGGAACTGATGGATAGACCTAGGCATCAAGGTGTGATTGGTACCAAGTGGGTCTTTAAGAACAAGAAGGATGAGAATGGTGTTGTGGTAAGGAACAAGGCTAGACTGGTTGCAAAAGGGTATTGTCAGTCTGAAGGAATAGACTATGATGAGACTTTTGCTCCAGTGGCTAGGTTGGAAGCTATCAGGTTGTTCCTTGCATATGCAACATACAAGAAGTTCAAGGTGTATCAAATGGATGTCAAGAGTGCCTTCCTGAATGGTGTACTCAATGAAGAGGTATATGTTGAACAACCTCCCGGGTTTGAGGCTGGAGATAGAGTATACCATTTGAAGAAAGCACTCTATGGACTCAAGCAAACACCAAGAGCTTGGTATGATACCCTCTCTCAATTCCTGACAGACCATGGGTTCAAGAAAGGAACTGTGGATAGGACATTGTTCAGGATCACTGAAGGTGATGACATTCTCTTGGTCCAGATTTATGTGGATGACATAATTTTTGGATCACCAAATCATCAGCTTTGTGAGAAATTCTCTAAGCTGATGACTGGTAAATTTGAGATGTCCATGATGGGAGAGATGAACTTCTTCTTAGGATTGCAGGTCAAGCAGACTGATCAAGGTATATTCATTAATCAGGCCAAGTATACAAGAGACTTGATTCATAAGTTTGGTGTTCAGAACAGCAATCCAGCAAGAATCCCTATGAACACAAATTGGAAGATGGATCCTGACACTGAAGGGACTTCAGTAAATCAGACTGAGTATCGTGGGCTGATAGGTTCTTTATTGTACCTGACTGCAAGTAGGCCTGACATTACGTTTGCAGTTGGTGTGTGTGCTAGGTATCAGTCTGATCCCAAGAGAAGTCATTTGGAGGCTGCTAAGAGGATACTTAAGTATTTGAAAAGGACAGTCAATATGGGACTATGGTATCCTTCAGATGACAACTTAGAACTGACAGGTTATTCAGATGCAGATTATGGAGGTTGTAGGATTGATAGGAAATCAACCTCAGGGACATGTCAGTTTTTGGGAAGTAAGTTGATCTCGTGGTTTAGTAAGAAGCAGAATTCAGTGGCTACATCCACGACTGAGGCTGAGTATATGGCTGCAGGTAGTTGTTGTGCTCAGATTTTATGGTTGAGGCAACAGTTGAGAGACTACCAAGTGTTTGCTAATCAGGTCCCAATCTATTGTGATAACAATAGTGCTATAGCAATTACTCAGAACCCAGTGCTTCACACAAGGTGCAAGCATGTAGATATTAGACACCACTTCATTCGAGATCATGTGGAGAAGAAAGATATCAGGATGGAGAAGATTCACACTGACAGGCAAAGAGCTGACATCTTAACTAAGCCTCTGGCTGAATCGAGGTTTATGGAACTATCAGTGGAGTTAGGACTCTTAGATCCGGGAGAGCAGTCAGTGTAGGGTTCTAGGGGGAACTCAGGCCAGACTCGACTCAGCGAGGTATCAGGGTGCTACAATGTCTCCCTGACAGGTATGAGTTCTAACCTGACTCTTGTGAATTTCAAGCGTCTCCCTGAGTCCTTCGTCCTGAAAATCTTTATTAAATGCATTCCGTTCTCATTAAAAGCGCGCCTTTTCATATTTAAACCCACGCGCACGGAGCATTTAATGCTACAGTTACTTTTTCATATACGTGTCCGTTTTATACGGAATATGACTTACATGGGGTTTAATTGAAGCTGAGATTAATCCTGGCCCCTCATTTCAAAACCTTTCGAATTCAGGGATCAATCTCAACCCCACGTTTGAGTAACTGACTTAGTCTTATCAATCAAGAGTGCCATTTGGGGTTTTTACGCAAACACAACGCACAATTTGCAAACTGAGTTTTCTCTTGCTCAAACACAGATAATTCTTTCGAAAAATCTCTTCTTTTCAAAACAATGGCATTTCTCGATTCCAACTGGACAACCGACAAGATAGTAGATGTTGTTGAAAAGAAACTGGTACACATGGAGCAAGTCATCTCCATTGAAGGTATCTGTCTTACGGTTAAGGAAATCAAACCCGTATTTAAATGGATTTCCGAAGCCGGGTTGGAAACATACTTCACCACCCGCCCCATTTCCTTGCTCCCAAGAACAGTGGTGGAAGCCTATTTAAATATGTTCTTATGGAAAGGGGAAGTTTTCACGAAGGTAACTGCACTGAAGCCGACGGGAGAGAAGGACGGCGACGGCGAACCTCTTTACAACACAGAGGTGGTCACTATCAACTTCAGGCATGCGGTAAGGGAAGTCTTTAAGTTGCCTTTCACAGGCATTAACCCAAGAACCTACAAGGAGAACTCAGAAGGAGAGCTTCTTGCAAAATGGACCAAGTCAGGGTCATCGGAGTTCAAGGCTCGTCAGAACAAGAATACTCTGAAGCCTGAGTACAGAGCGCTGGTGGACTTGGTGTCCAAGTTAGTGATGGGAGCAACTGGCTCTCACGAGCAGTTGAATCTGCCCAAGCTGAGGCTCATGGGGGCAATTGCTGATGGAGTGGAAGCGAACTGGGAGCAGTTCTTTCTCGATCAACTCCATCAGGCAGGGTTGGACAAGCTTAAGCAAGATGAGGAGGAGAAGCACATTTCCGTCAGTGCCATCTTGCCATTCGGCACGAGGATGTCCATCCTGATTGCTCATGCTTGCCATGAGTATACCTTCGACTTTGAGGACAGTCTCTCCTCTAAGAAGGTAATGTTTTCCTCACTGAGTGATACCTATTCAGTGCTAGGGCTGACTGATCCCAATGCGAAAGGAAATGGTTAGGCCAAAAAGCCAGCTGGTAAGGCCAAGAGAGTGGCAACCAGTCTCATTGAACGGGTAGATGAGCTCCTTGAGAGGAGTAAGGAGGGTGAGGAGGTTGCAGCTGAGGAGGTGGAGCAGCCTGAGGTGGAAGCGACTGAGAAGAGGAAGAGGGTGAAGATAGTGCTGTCAGGGAAGAGCACGAAATCTGGGACTGAGTCTGATCCCAAGAAGGTCGGGTCTAAGGCTGAGGGAACTGACGATAACGTCAGAAAGGAGGGTGCTCAGGGAGAGAGGCCCCTGAAAAGGCTTAGGAAGAGGACCAGAAAATCCCCTGCTAAGAAGCTGCCTGAGGTGAGTGAGAGGGAGAAGTCAAGCTCTCCTGGAGCCTCTGACTTGGAGGAAATGAGAAAAACTGTCGAGACGGCTGAGTCGTTGCAGCCTGAGACAGTACCCACTCAAACACCCCCACACCCTGAAACCCAAACACCTTTCATCCCTGACCCCACACCTCAAACTCCCCAACCACCCCGAACCTCAGAGCCAAACCATCCTACTGAGTCAGCGCCTTCAACTTCACACATGAATGAGCCTGACCAGTCAGCCGAGCCGAACCTTCCAAACCCCTCAGATTTTCCCTCATACCCTAATCCCAAAGACTGTCCCAAATCCATTTCAGCTGAGGAGGACGAATTCCTCGAAGTGGAGGAGGAGGATTTAGATGAACACATGGCTGGAGGGATTCTGGAGAACACGCTCAGGGGGAACGCCACAGAATGGGCAGGAAAGTGCTGGCCTGGGCTATCCAAGTATACTGAACTGCTGGCGTATGTGATAGAGCTCAAAGTTTGGTTGGACTTCAAACAATCAAACATGCAGGAGCAACATATGCTGGTGGATGCTCGTGGCTGGGAGCACTGGGAGGCGGAAGAGGCCAAGATTTGCTCGTTCTTTGGACTTACTAGCTGGCTTCAACTCTTGAACTTTGACAACCTGAAGTAGCTAGTGGCTGATATGATGTCCAAGAGCAAGGCTGACCTCCTATCTGATGACGAGAAGGATGGTGATGAGGATGATGAAGAAGCTCAGGGTGGAGACCTGGAGAAGACAGTGGAGGAAACTGCACAGGAAGTTGATGAGATGAACTCTGAGCCTCAGGCTCAGGGGGAAGGTGATAAGAACACTGGTGCCAAGGGTGGACCAGTGGTTGAGGATGTTGTGAACATCTCAGCTGCCAATGAGACATCTGTCAATGACGGGATTCCCTGCCCTGAGACAAGAGAGGAAGATGTTGAGGCATCCAAGGAGACTCTCAGTTCCGAGGGACTTGCTCCTAAGGTTCAAGTTAGCTTAGTTGAGCCTGAGGAGGCGGCTATGACTACTTCACAACTGCCTTCAGTGCACCTTGAAGAAGGGACTGATGTTGCAGGGGCTGACAAGGGAAAGCAGCCAATCACTGATGCGGCCGTTGATGATGAGGATGTGATCATAACCGGGGTCGGACGTGCTGAAATCACAAGCATAGTAGAGGTCAAGCAGGAGAAAACCTCAGAAAATCAGGTAATGAGGTTATGAGCTGAGAAGGAAGAAGACTCCAAGGCCCTGGCGAAGCACATCAGGTGGACAAAGTCAGCTTACAACACCCTTGCTAACAGGGAGCTGATTTTGTTAAAGAAAATGATGACTGACATGGCCAAGTCAGTAAGGAATGAGAGGAAGCGCACCAAGAAGATGCTTAGGAATACTCTCAAGAAGCTTGAAGAGAGGGATGCGATCAGGGACGAGAAGATGAATCAGGCAGTGGACAAGCTTGCAGTTCAGACTGGAGCTATTGTCACTCAGGCCTTGAAGGACTCAGCGTCCAAACTGGAGCTGGAGTCAGGGAGGATGGATCGCACCTCTCAGTCAGTGGCCGACACTTTGGCAAAGGCCACTGAGGAATCGGCAAAGATACTAACTGAGGCTAGCAGAGTCAGCGGTGAGTCCTTGAAGGTGGAGGAAAGGATCACCAAGGCTGAACAAAGACTCCAACTCTCCATGGAGGTCCTTGAGAAGAAAGTCATTGCTGCTATCAGTTCAGTTTCTTTTGCAGGCACTGGGATTGCCACGGGAGATGAGATGCTGAAGGAGGGAGTTTTGGAAGTACAATCTTTAGCCTCTTTTGTTATCAACAGTGGAGCTGAGTCACTCCCATCCCAGGCCAATGATGATGCCAAAAAGGGGGAAAAGAAGAAGAAAAGATCCCGCCCTGAGGCATCGGAGGCAGTCAATCAAGGTGAAACCGTTCTAGCTGACCCTGAAGCCAATCCTGATGGAAACATTTTAAGGGTGAGGAAGTCAGTTAGGTTAGCGGCGGTGGAAAAGGAAGGAGAATAAATTGTTGCCAAGCTGAGAGAGGAGGCAACAAAGGCAAAGGCTAATGAACCTTCCAAGCAACAACCTGAGCCAGTTCAGAGGTCGTCTCCCATGAGCTCAAGGAAGAATCCCATCACCTATTCAGGTGAGTTGGTTGCGGAGTTATGTGCTGAAGCATGGGGAGATCAACCTGAAAAATCTGAGGCTATGCGCAGAGCGGAAATTGCTCAGAAGGAGAAGATGCGCATTTTGGAGAAGAAGGTTGAGAAGCTGACTGATATCACTGAGCTTCAACAACGAGAACTGGATGATGCAGTGATCAGCTTGCTAAGGAGGAAGAAGGCGAAGCCTGAGCCCAGGAAGTACAGGAAGAAGCCAACAGTTAGGAAATCAACAATTCTTCAAGTCGGAAGGCCAGAATCAGGAGCAAGGGAAGCTTTTGTTGATGAGTTCGTCTCAGAGACATTGAAGGAGTTTTGGACTGATGCAAGGGATGAATTTGTTAGATTGTGGTTTGTTGTGAAGAAGTGGGACGACACTGACGATATCAACGCCCACTTCACTGACTACATGATGGATAATCATCCCGAGCTATTCCAGAAGATCTTGGAGGAGGCTGAGGCAGCTCAAGTTCAAGTGAAGGCTCCTGAGTTCACCATTCGAGCTCCTTCCTTGGTTCCTGGAACTCAAAAGCATGATACAAAGGCCATTATGATGGAAGTTTTGAAGATAGCCAAAGCTGAAGGGTACGTGAATCAACCTGGAAGACTTGACGAACTGAAGGCAAGAGTTTATGCAGGATATGGACTCAAGCCTGAAATGAGATTAGTCTAGGTGTTCACAGGCTTCTTTGTAATAGATTAGATTTATTGTAATCATTTCCACATCAATCAATGAAAACTGTTACTTTTGCCCACAGACAAAAACTCATTGTCTTTTTTGGCTGTTGTTTAAAATTCTGTACTTTATCAAGAATTGCTCTAACACTGTCTTATCTTATAGATAGGTTTATCTTGTTTCCTCTAAGTGTTTTGAGGATCTTTTCAGTGTTTTGGCATCATCAAAAAGGGGGAAATTGTTGGGACATTGTCAGTTTTGATTAAGATCCCAAAGCCCCTGAAAAGATGATTGCCTTAATCTGTCTTTGTCAGGCTAGTCTTGGTTAGGATTTGTACTTAGTCATTTTACACTTCACAGGTACTCAGTGAGAGGAGAACTCACTGGAGACAATCAAGACTCAGAGCCTGAAGACAAAGAGCACCATCCTGAACTTATGGCAGTCTTCTAAGCTGGCTGAGTAAGTGTCAGTGATGAAGAGTATGACCCTGAGGTCATTACTAACTCAGTCCTGAAGGGAACGGGATGTCACTGAGTTAATGGGAAGACTTGGAGTAGAGCCAAGCAATGCAGAAGGAATTTCAGCGTCAGAACAAGACTGGTGGGCTCAAGACAAAATGAACTTAATAAGACAAGCCTGAAGCTCAGGAATAAGTTCTGACATTCTCACCAACCTGATGACGTGGACCAATCCGAGAAAGACACGCACGTACGGAACCTGACATGAAGACTGAATTCAGACTGCATATTCAACGGGCAAGCATTCAATGTGCATTTAATGCAAATACCAAATCCATGCAAGGACGGCTGCTGCATGAAGATATGTCCGTTTGAAGCCACTCTACATAGATGACTCGAAGGCTATCTCTCCAACGAATAGTTTTCCAAATCACCTATAATACAGAAGTCCTTGAACCCATTTAAGGTTACGGGAAATTTCCAAGCCAGAAATTACTCAAACTCTCAAGCATTCAAAGCATTCAACCCTTAAGAGAAGCACTCGAAACCTTCTAAATTTCCCAAGTGTTTCTCAGCATTTGAGAGTTATTCTGTATTCCAAGAGCTAATTAGAATTATCTTAAGCTTAGAGAGATTATCCAATCCTTAGCATAGCTTTGCCTTGTAAGGATAATCTCAACCTAGTTGGAATCCAAACTGAAACCAAAACCCTAAGTTAGGCTTGTTGGGAGTAAGTCAGTTAGAGTGTTAGTAAGTGGAGTTGTATAGATCAGTGAGGTTAGCTGGTCTTGGTGCACCTTGGCACGTTAAAAACAAAAATCCCTTGAGTGGATTTCCTGTTAAGTCAGGCCGTGGACGTAGGAGCTTGAGACTCTGAACCACGTTAAACTCCCTGTGTTCTTACTGCTTTGATATTGTGCATACTTGTCATATTATTTGTTCATTCATTGCAATAAAGTTTATCAGGCCTGAATCAATCAGACTGATCTTCAAAAGAGCACTGGCGCCCTACTAAACACTTTTCAGGTTTGAGTAAAACAAGTTTTTCAGAAAGCAAACTAAACAAGACTTTAAACTTTCAGGGCTCAAACATTTCCGCACTGAACTTGAACTGATAGTTAGCCAACTGACCCGCACCAAGTGTAGTCAGTAGGTGTGTTATCAGCTCCTAGTTCTTTACCACTCTGAGCAAAGGGGACTCAGTCAGTTTTAAGGTTGAAAAATTGGTATACGTGTATTCCCCCCCCCATACACGTATTCCTCAGTCTTGTACCGGGACCAACACATTTGCAGCGACAATTGCTCTTTCCATTATAAATAATAATCTAGATCCAGAACCCAAAACCATCGCTGAGTGCCGGAAGCGCTCCGATTGGGTTAAATGGAAAGAGGCAATTGAAGTAGAGCTCGCATCGCTTAACAAAAGATAAGTATTTAGCTATATCGTTTGTACACCCGCGCGCGCTATCCCTGTAGGATATAAATGAGTATTTGTACAAAAACGAAATTAGAACAATACTGTAGAGAGATATAAAGCGAGGCTTGTAGCTCAAGGGTTTTCGCAGAGACCCCGGGATTGATTTCGATCAAACTTATTCTCCCGTCATGGACTCAATAACGTTCCGCTACTTGATATCTTTAGCAGTTAAAATGAATCTCTAGATGAAATTAATAGACGTAGTAACCGCATACTTATACGGATCACTAGATGCCGACATTTATATGAAAATCTCAGATGGATTTGACATTCCTCAGATGAGGGATGGTGAAAATTGCAGTATGTATAGCATAAAACTGTAAAAGTCGTTGTATGGCCTGAAGCAATTGGGCCTCATGTGGTACAACTGACTTAGTGAATTCCTTCAGAAGAAGGAATACACATTCGATAAAGCTTTCTCATGCGTATTCACGAAGAAATCGCAAAATGGTTTTTGCATCATATTCGTCTATGTTGATGACCTGAACATAATCGGAAAATGCAAAGAGATTGAAGAAGTCAGTTCAATCTTGAAAGTCGAATTCGAAATGAAAGCCTTGGGTAAAACCAAGTACTGCCTCGGCCTGCAGATCGAACATCTCCCAGAAGGAATTCTTATACATCAGTCGACCAGCGTGAAGAAGGTATTGGAGAGATTTCGCATGGATAAATCTCATCCACTTAGCACCCCTATGGTTGTTCGATCCCTCGAATTGGATAAGGACCCATTTAGGCCAAGAGAAGATTCAGAAGAAATTTTGGGGCCAGAAGTTCCTTATCTTAGTGTTGTTGGAGCATTGCTCTATCTCGCAAATTACACTCGATCGAACATTGCATTTGCTGTTAATTTGCTTGCGAGACATAGCTTCTCCTACAAGGAGACATTGGAATGGTGTTAAGCATGTTCTACGGTACCTCCAAGAGTCTCAAGATCTTGAACTATTTTACCGTAAGAACCAAGACAAAACCTTGGTAGGTTATGCGGATGCTGGCTATTTATCTGATCCCCACAACACCATATCCCAGACTGGTTACATTTTTCTCTGTGGTGGTACCTCGATCTCATGGAAATCGGTTAAACAAATCATGGTTACCACGTCTTCAAACCACTCAGAGGTAATAGCTTTATTTGAAGCCGCACGAGAATGTGTTTGGTTAAGGTCCTTGGTAAGATACATTGGTGACTCGTGTGATATCGCTAAAGACGATACACCTCCCACCGTTATATTTGAAGACAACGCAGCTTGCATCGAACAAATGAGTAATTGGTACGTCAAGGAAAACCTGACGAAACATATTTCACCTAAGTTTTTCTACCCATACGAACTCTAGTAGGGTGACGTGATTACCATTCAAAAAGTGCAATCTAGTGACAATCTAGCAGATCTGTTCACTAAGTCCTTACCTACGTCTACTTTTGAAAAGTATGTTCGTGGTATTAGGATGCAAAGGCTAAAAGTGTTGTTGTCTTCAGGGGGAGCGGTAACCCCGAAATAAATTTAGAAGATTTGATCTGGAAGATCAAATACATTCCTTCCTAACTTATTATTTGGCTGATACCTAGCACGTGGAGTTTTTATGACAAGACATTTATGTTATGTCGTAATGTCCAAGGGGGAGTGTTGTAAATCTAGAAGATTTATTATTCTAAATCTAGAAGATTTGATGTAGACATTACTAATAGACCAATAACCCAATGGACTTCATATCTTAGACTAGGGTTTTACTCTTATAAATATAATATTGTACTCAAAATTGTAAACACTCATACACAAGAACATTAGTGAAACTCCTGGCTTGGCTCGCCTCCGACGTAGTCGTTCTCGACGAACTGGGTGAACAAATCTCGCCTTTTATTTTACGAACTCAATTACAACAATTTTAATTAAAAAAGAAAACTAATCGACCAAAACCCGACAAAAGTCGAAATAAGGCAACAAAATAAGACAGAAAATGAAAGAAATGGTCCTAAGAAAGATCAAACAAAGCCCAAACAAGAACTAAAGAAGAAAAACAAAAGGCCCATGTTATTTGCACTACCTCTTTGGTAAAGACACTACCCAAATTGATATACTATCTGTTCTAAAAATAAATTTTAAATTGTTTTAATTTTTCGAACATTTTTTCCGAACAAAATGGAATGCATAATTTTTTGGAAAAAAGAATAGATGTTTATGTTTATTTTCATTTTCATTTTTTTTTAAATAATTTCACTTTTTTTGAAAAAATAGTTAGTGTATTCATTCAGATAGTGTCTTTGCAAAAGAGCCTATTGCAAAGGCGCAGGTTATTTGCACTAGCCCCTTTGTTAAAAACACTACCGGATGAATGCACTATTTTTTTTAAATTTTTTAATTTTTTCGAACTTTTTTTTCGAATTTTTTTCATTTTTTCGAACTTTTTTTACGAAAATAACTAAATTCACAATATTTCAGAAAAAAAATTCGAATTTTATGTTTATTTTCGGAATTTTTTGCCGAAAATGTTTCAATTTTTTGGAAAAATTGATAGTGTATTCATCCGGGTAGGGTATTTAACAAAGAGGCTAATGCTAATAACCGTGCTCTATTGCAAATAACCGTAGCCTAAGAAAAATGGCTCATATATGGCCAAAAAAATCAAAACTAAGACCAAACCTTGAATCAAGCCCAAATCTCCAGCCTATTGCATTAAAAAAAAAAACATAAAATTGCCTACAGAAATTGCTAATATGCCTAAAAAAATTTAAACAAAAAAATCCGCAGCGGAGATTACCTATGAATTGCCTACAAAAATTTCTAATTGTATTGACATTTCTCTTCCCCACTTACAAAAAGACTTGTAGGTAATTATACCTAGAAATTTTATTTCGCAGACAAATTAATTCCGTAGACAAAGTTGTTTCTAGGTTAAGAAATATAGATGCTTTCATAATTATATAATTTTGTAGAAAAATTATAGGCAATTCTTACTACGAACTTTTTTGTTGGAAAATTTTTGTAGGCAATTCTGATTTTGTAGGCAATTCTTTATTTTGTTGTAGTGTTGTTTCATTCTTGACACGGATTAAAAAAAGGAAAAAAAAAAAGAAGTCATTTAATATTAGAGTAGATTTTGTATGAAAATAGTTTATGATAAATTTATCATAAAACTATTTTTACAGTATTAAATATTTAATTAAAAGTATTAAAAATCTCATTTGAAGTATCAAAAGTTGGGCCAAAATATCAATAGCAATTACCCTCTCCATTAGTTTTCACATTGATTTGGGCATGAAAATTAAGAGAAATTATTATTTTATTTTAGGAAAATTAATTTTTTTTCGTCCCGTAACTTTTTCTCCTTTTGATTTTCATCCTACTGACTTTTAAATTTCGATTTTAGTCCTATAACTTATATATTTTTTTTGATTTTCGACCTATTGACTTTCAAAGTTTGATTTTAGTCCTTTAACTTTATCGCCTTTTGATTTTAGTCCTATAAGGGATAGTAGGTTGTAGGACCAAAAAAAAAATTGTGTAAGTTACAGGACGAAAATCAAAATTTAAAAGTTAGCTGGACGAAAATAAAAAAAGAGGTAAATTTATAGGACAAAAAAAAAATTCCCTTTATATTATTAAAGTGATAAAGTGGGGACTTTATATCAAAACAACTTTAACTGTGTAGCTCTGAATTATTTTTATAAGAAAATAATGACATGATGGGTAAATAAGTGATATTTTAAGGGTAAAGTTGTAAGTGAACTTTTCTTTTTGGGATGTGAAAACTAATGTAAGATAGACAGTTCTATTTCTTTTTCTAAAGTCCAGATCCAGCTGCTTGCGTTCCTTTTTTTTTTAATTCCTTTTTTTAAACTTTGTTTCAAATCACTCTTTTATACAGTTCCATTTCTTCTCTTTTTTAAAAAATCGTTTTCCTTATTTTAAATTGTTCTTTTCAATTTTTCTTTAAAACATTATTGTTACATTGTTAAGACACAAAAAATATTTATATACGTAATTTAATTATTATTACAATTTCTATCGTGCACATTATTATTGGAATTACAATTCTTAAATATTTAATGAGAGATTTATAGTTCATTTGATGGTTATTGAGTTTTCATTTTAAATTTTGATATAATTAAATTTAGTATTTTGATTTATAAATATAGCTAGGTATCTATAATTCATGATTTTACCACACAAATAATGGCTCATTTTGTGTACGTGAGTTCTCTTGGGTACCCTACACTTTGTCCCATATAGTCCGAGATTGATCCCTTTTAATTGTAATGGAATTTTACGATCACATAAGTGAACCAACCATGCATTTAAATTAATTACCCATAAATTTTTCATGCCCTTCATGTGAGCTGATACCATATAGGCTTGGTGTTTGATGCTAAATTTTAGAATATTGATATTGACTATTTAAGTCATTTTATATATTTTATAAAATAGGTTAAATTAATATATCTTTCATCAAAATTTAGCCATGTAGATTAAAAAAGTCCAATTAAGAAAATAAGGAAAAAGGTCAAACGAATTTTGGGTATTCATAGTTTTGTGAAAATATAGTATGATCAATTTATTAATTGTAAAATACCTTTTACAATTTTATTTGTGATCAATTTATTCGTTATATTATGCCTCATACAATTCTAATTCATCTTGAGAAAGGCTATGAGAGGATTATACACAACTTGGTTTGCATTCACCCCCAAAACAAAGTCAACGTGAGCATAATCATCCACGTATAGCAAGCTAAGCTTATTGGGATCATGGTCCGATAGAACATCGATCAAAGTTTGGACGTCCTTAACATCGGATAGAAAATCTTTCCTACCATAAGCAAGTAGAAGAGGAAGATTGTTTGGAATGTTTGTCAAGTTGTACATTGGAGGAGTTGGCTGTCCGTAGTTTTTGTTGTTATCGCGTCTGTTGCCATAGTCGTACATTGCTATCGTTCCTCGTCTGATACCTAATTCAACAATGATATTTCAACATATATAAGTATATGTACACAAACTTGGGGATTTTTTTTTTTTTTTTTTTTTTGATAATTTTACCATATTTTGGTTTTGGTCATATTGATTTTTAAAGTTGATTTTCGTCCTGCAAATTATTGAAAAAAATCTTTTTCCCTTAGACTTACTCTGGGATAAATGGACCAGGTTTTTCGTTGAGGATGGTTGTATCAGTTGTTGATATGCATTTGTAGTTGTAGAATTCAAGCAACAATTGGGGCCTGTTACATAATTAGGATTTTTAAAAGAGTCAAGTAAGAATATAAAGCTAAGTCATATATTCATATTGTTACCTGAAACAAGATCTAGGACCAACAAGTCAGTACAATCAATTATGGTGCAAATAATATCCAAAATTACGTCACCAGCCCCTCTATCAAATTAAAAAATAATTTTAGTTGATTAAAAATTATTAGATTGTGATTGAAAATGAAAGAAGGTTTGTTACCCTCTGAGATCAAATTCCACGATTCCCAGCAAGTACACATTCTGCGACAAGATGGTGATAAAAAGAAACAGTTAATAAAACGTGTAGTTTCTAAATCTGCAGACGAGGCGAAGAAGAGATGATTACTTCAGCTACGAATGCATTAACAAGAGCTCTTAGTACGGGAGAAGGAAGCTGGCCCAAGTAAGCTATGGGGCTAAGAAGTGCTGCCGATCTTGTCATGTTTATGCCCTTATTTCTTGAAAATGCAGCTAAAGGCATCAGAGTCCCCTGTTTAATTCAAGTTTAATCTCTTAAGATTTTCATTGTGACAAAAAAAAAAAAAAAAAAAAAATGATGCAAATGTGTTGGAAATTACCAAGGAATGTCCAACGTAGTGCACTTTCTGCCTTGTTTGGTTGAAGACATACTCGACTGTGGCTGGAAGATCAAACGCTGCCAATTCGTCCCACGTCCAGTTCCAGTATTCCTGTTTCCAAACGCCAAAACATTTGTACTTCGACTTTAAATAACACAAGATATTAAGGATTTTTTTTTTTAATGACCATAACTTAGAGGGATAGAAAAATGAAAACTTTTTCCTGATAGCAATTGAAGAATAATAAACTTTTAAAAGTAGCAAATTGAAGCCAAATCTGCAAGTATCAACCCAATTCGGGCTAATTTGCCCAATTTGACAAAAATTCAAGTTGAATTTGGGCCCGATTTAGATTGATCCGAGCTGTTTTGACCTAAATTTACAAATTTTTAAGTTGATATTGCAAAAAGCTGGGATCTTTATTTTGTCGATCTGAAGAGTTACGTCCTCATTATGTATGTTTCGGGCCTTAAAAAAATTATTCCCAATGAAATTTATCATTAATTTTCATTGCAATTTATAGTACTCGATTGCTAGGACTAAGGGACGTGTGTCCCCTGCTGAATTCAGTCCCTCGGGCATTGGCCAACCAAACATCGAAACCATTATCAGCCAATATGAATCCTAAAGATTGCTCAGGAGAATCTGCCACCCATGACCTTGCATCCTGTGACATTTTCAAGAATCGGTTACTACATTAAAAAAAAATCCGAAGAATTAAGAGGAAATTTCATGAAAAGGGTTGTAAGTAACAACAACAAAGAGTCCATGTTGAACAAGAACAGGTCGCCGAGATCCCGTCTTGTAGCCCAATCGCCCCATCGGGATCCTCTGCATGCTTAGAATATATCCATCTTTTGTGGTCACCTGATCATGTATATTTACATTAGTTTCACCAAATTTTTATGTAGCCAATTTTTTTTACAAAATATAAATAAATGAAGTCATATATACTTTGTGCTCTTCACAGCTATAGCCGTGTGTTTCCACAAATGATTTACAGATACCATTTGCGATATCGCTAGATTTCAATTTTCTTGTTCTTCCACCTCCTGAAAAAACAGTAAATGGAAGTAGTAACAAAATTAGGAATGCTACACTCTTGATCGCCATTACTAATTATGACTTGGGTAGTTAGTTATTTGTTCAATTTTTGAAGTATTTATAAGGGACGAATCTGTACGGACTGAAAGTGACTTGTTAGCATTACATCATACTACAAAACTAGTGACTTGTTAGCATTACATCATACTGCCTTAATTTGTTGTTAAATTCTAAAGTGACATTTATTAAAAAAAGGGAGGGAGTACTTATTTGAAATGTAAAGTATTGTTTGTCTTTTTCTTATAGAAATAAAATAAATGATTAAGATAATGCAAAATTAACGTTTGTCAATGTAACTATACAACCATTGATTTTTGAGAAAGTCAAAGTAGGTAATTATTGAAATTTATTAGAGTAGACTTTTGAAGTAATAAACTGATGTTGTTCATCGCATATATTTACAACTTTAAACATCGGTTTGAGCAGCAATGGTGCATTCTTTTCAGCGATATTAAGAATTAATTTGGCATATACAGTACCCGATTAAAAGAATCTCATGGAAAGTTTCACAAGCGAATTACTTGAGAAATAAAAAAACTTGTTCATAAAATTTTATATTATAAATAACATAAAAGATCATTATTCACGTCTCTCCTTCCAATCAACTCCTCAATCTATAAAATATTAAAATGAAAAGATATATATGCAAGCACATTGAAAGCTTATTTAATAGCAAACAAAACAATATGTTGGAACATCAATCACATAAAGGGAGTTGGAACGACCAACCTCGTAAATTGAAGCGGAAGGAATTCGATTAGATTCTACGTACAATCCGTGATCCTCATAATTAGAACTCAATTACGTTAATTAATTCACGAATTGATTGCTGCCAGAATATGTCTTATATTCTTGGCAGGATGGAGTAATGAATTTTACTGATTGAAAAAAAAAAAAAATTCACGAATTGATTCATATTCCACAATGTAAGTGCCTTTTTGTGTGAGTATATGTATGATATGTATATTTTCATGTGAGGAAGAATTCTCCTAAAGAATTCTACTATACTACGTATTGGGAGAGATATATATTAAATATTGCAGGAGAAATAAGTCAAATCTCAGAATTCTAGTCTTTATTTCTTCTTATGAAAATATATATTGGAATAGAAGCCCCATAACTTCCTTCCATCTTATCCACTTCATATGTGGATAATATTATTATTAAAATAATAATATATAACTTTCATCTCGCACTCACATATGAAATTTGAGCATTATACTCATCTACTTCGTATCTTTATACCATCACATAATACTTATTCATACAGACAAATATATCGTGTGACCCTCGAGAATATGAGTTTTCTTGCTATACACTTGTTAAGGATATATAACAACTCAACCAGATTTATATGAAGAATCCAATTCTCATTATACCCCAGAACTCTTTTCGATTAACACAAATTGACATATCTCTTTCAATCCCCTGAAATTATTAGAGCATATTCAACCTTTATCGAATCTATTTGTTCATAATTAAGGGTCCACTTGGTTGGGGGTGATGATTATAGGGTAATGGGAATTAAAGTGATTGAGGAGTCATTCAAGTTGAGGGTAATGAATGAGGAGGTCACTTGATAGGTAAATTATCTCTCATTTTCAATCTCATTACAATGTATTGATAATACCATGCACTACTAAAGGAATCATTCATATTACCCTATAATCAATACCTCTAACCAGCGGGCCCTAAGTTCTCAACTCGATTGACCGGTCAATGAACACAATAGAAAGTGTTAATAGAGATGTCCTTCATTTCATACAAAATATCTACAGACTCCCACTATAACTGCTTTCCTAGACATGCACCGCATCACCATCATAATTCATAGCTATTGGTAACATGCTAAAGTAGCAACACTAAAGTGAAGACTTAGAAATATTGTAGAAAGTCTTAAGGGTACTTAGAAGAGGCTTATTCAAACCTCAAGGCCTCATACAATGAGAAAATATGGATATCTTTCTCATTTTCTTATGGTCAACTCAGCACATGTGGTATGAAACACATGTCACGATGCCTAAACTTCCAAGAATGGAAGCGTATGTCATCAAAGTCATTTATCTAACATTGTGTAAATCACAGTTCAAGTGTATCCTCGACACTTAACTTGGATTTCCTGTTGGGAAAATTAGGGGTGTCCGGATCTATTCGTGATGAAAATTAAATACGAATTTAAATTTAATTATTACTAGCATGAATTAATTCTAAATTAATTCAAATAAAAATTACACCAACAACATTTAATCATGCATACAAATTTATATCACGTAAAATTCTATGGCAGAAAAACTAAGAATTTACGCGATTACGTACCTCTTGAAGCGACGTCTAATTGAGATCTACGGGACAAACGTGATGATGTTATCAACCGTAAAAGCCTTCTCAAGTATATCCATTTTTCCTTATTCGTTCGCCGGTGGGAAGCGCTCACGAACAATTAGAATAACAAGGAAGAAAGAAAATATTTATTGCTCTTACTTTTTCCAACTCATGGAATTGTGTAACTGGAGATGAATTAATCATCTCCTAATTATAAGTAGAGGTGGTCGAATTTTTGCATAATTTATGGTAGATAAAAATTTTTTCTTAGCCTCTAAGAAATCTTGAATATATCTCATATATTCTTTTCTCCATAATAAAATATTCCACAAAAATCTCATCCTCCTTATAATATGGCAATTTTCAAAAATCACTAGGAAGAAATCAAAAGATTTGGATCATCTTGAATTTATGAGATAATCTTGCATTCCAAGAATACTTATCTTCCATAATATCTTTTCAAGAAAATCAACAAAATCTCTTCTTTCCTAATCTTGCAATTTTTGAAAATAATAGGTAAAAAATCAGCAATTATATTTTTTTTATTTTAATCACCTTATTATTATCAGCTACTTAATGGGCTACTTGAGGGGCCTTTAGGATAATTAAGATTGGACCTCCAATGTTGGTGATCGATTCTAATCGTGAGGATTAGTGGCTGTTTTAACCGGTTTTAGATTCACCAAACAAGAACGTGTGATTGATTACCATCATATATGGTAAATTCGATAGTTCGGGTTATAAAATCGTAAATACGAGAGTTGAATTCATATTTATTTTGTGTGTGTGTACGTTTAGGTGTATGAGTGTGTGTGTATTGAGTGTTTGTGAATTTGAACTTAAATTTATTACTGGAGAACAACTATTTATACTAACCACCAAGTAGGTGGTGTACATGACTCTTGGACTTCCAAGCTTATGTGCTTGACATGTGTCCATTGACCTTATTTGACCTTATCTAAGCTGAAACTTAGTTACAAAGTCTTGTTTTTTGTCTTATCTCGGATTCATTGTTGTTCGTCCTTGTTGGCTTGGGTAGTCCAATACTCTTTGAATAAAAGTTGTTCGCCTCTTGAAAGTGTGGTTCATAAGTTTCTCGCCGTTAGGCTCCTTGCAGATGGGCTTCGTGACCTTTGTCCTTTGTTCTGCACCTAGCTGGTCTGTTATCTGATCTGGTGTTGTATACCTCTTAAACTGGTAAATACACCTCCTCTTGATAATATTGTTCGTCATTTATGACCTGGTGTATTCATGTTTGGTCTCGAGTTTTTGGACTTGTTCACATAAAAGTTATTCATCATCTATGTTGTTCGTCACAAAGTGCACTACCTGGATTAGTTTATGCACTCCCTTTCGCTTAATCATTTCTGGTTTGAGTATTTGACTTCATAATCTTCACTTAGGCTTTAACTCTTGCTTGCTGAGCTCTTACTGATGTTCGCCTATCAACAATTGTCCCCTATCCTGGCCAAATGTTGTTTTGAGCGAGCAATTCTGCATCGAGCAACTATGGTCAGGATATTATTCTGGTGGTAAGGGTAGACGAACGGCTTTGATCTTGTTGAGCAACTTTAGTAGTGTCGTTCCGTATTCCAAGGTTGTTGGAGGATAACGAGGATGACGTGGGCGGCATGATGAGACTCCGCCCACGCGTGTGTTTCTTCGAGGTGACGAGCCCCTGTATTTTCTCGCAGATCCTCCATCTCTTTCAATTATGCATAAGGGACCCCGTTTTCTTTCATTTCGGCCTCATAATTTTTTAATAATACAGGTTTTACCCCATTTTTTGCTTATGTATATAAACGAGTGGGAAACAAAATTTTCCCACTCTTCTTCATTTGCTACAGAGATCTCCAGCGTCGAAACTCCATTACCGGCGATTCCCAAGCTTTTCCGGCGTAATTCTTTCGATTTTCTGCCCTCGTCTTACTCCCAAGGTAGTTATTTCATTGTATTACTTATTTAATTTATTTTTCTTTTCGAATTTCGCCTTCCCACCACCGTGGGAGTCCATCGCCGCCATCGTCTCCAAGGAACTTCCACCGGAATCCCTCACCAAAATTTCTAAAAATCTAAATTTACTCGTTTCTAATTCCATGTTCTCTCATTCGAGTAACCAAAGCTCTGAGGAGACTTTGGACCCACTTTTTCCGATCGTGTCATTCGAAACATAACCTCCATTCGAAATTTTATCGGTGACACACCCCGATGTTGATTCTGTTGTCCGATCCGTGGAGGATACTGGTGCTCGTCACTCCGGCGAGGAAATTGTAGCGGCGGCGAGCAAAAATTTGGGCGAGGAAACTTCCTCGAGTTCTGAATCTGAAGAGTCAGATCCCAAATTCGACGAGCTAACTCGTGAATTATTAGAGGGGATTGACTTTCCAAATCCCAAAATGCTCGAGAACAAAATCCCATCTGGAGTTGCTTTGCTTGGCGAGCATATGCGGATGAATTTGCGAACAAGTTTCCCCCTCCCCCACGAGTAGTACTTGATTTGGAGCGAACTGACTTCCAGGCGAGCAGGATTCGTAGTGTTGTTCGCAAGAGTGAGCTCGCCTCGATCCGTGAAACATACCAGATTCCACAAGATATCTTTATGTGGGCTACAAAAAAGAAGGAAAGAGCTAATCGTCTTCCGTCTGGATGTACAACGATCAACATCGATACTTTAATTGCTGGGTTAAGGTTGTCGTTGCTCCCAGTTGTTGGTCGCTTTTTGGAGACAATCAAACTTGCCATCACCCAGATTACTCCGATTAGGTGGATGAACTTGCTCGGCGTAATGGGTTAGTTCGCCTTAGAAGGATACGTGGATCGCATTACCGCCAAGGAGGTGAATTATCTGATGACGATCACTAAATGCCCAATTGGTGAGGAGGGGTATTATTATCTGATAGCCCGTACCGGACTCAAGATTATGGAAGGGGTGCCGAACAAGATCAGAGATTGGAAGCAACACTTCTTCTTCATAGGGGGTGATTGGCGAGCATCTTCTGGCCCACACGGTGGTGTTGGGCGTGTTAATTCCCCAGCTTCTTATGGAAAAATTAGACGTAAGCTTACTTCTATTCGTCTTGGGATTATGTTGTTCTAATTTAACTTTTTTTGTTTGCTCGCAGGTCCTCGTCTCCTCAAGTGGAATACGGAGGAGGAAGAGATTGTCTTAGAATTCCTCTTCACCTCCTGTTTGGTCGCCCTTCGAAATAAAGCAGAAAGGACGATTCAACACGTGAATAAGGAGAAGTGCAAAAAAGTTGCTCGTCTCTACACATATCCACATCATCTCGAGGCTGAGGCTGAAGTGCCCCCAGGTACGAGAAAATTTCTAACCTTTAACTTTACATTTGTTTGTCACTTTGATCGCTTGCTCGTCACTAACACCTTTTTTTTAGCCGAGCAAGTCACAATAGCCATTCCCCCTTGCTTCGGACTTCTGGAGCAAAGAGTGCACGATATGCCGCCGCCGAAGGGAAGGAAAATTAAGGGGGACCCGCCCTCCAAAGTGCTAGCAATGACGAACAAACCCGAGGGAGCGAAAGTTTCTCGACAAGCTGCCCCTCCACCAAGCGTTCCACCCCCATCTCCCCCCACTTCATCTCCTCACGGAACAAAACGCTTAAAAATGAGAGATGGGACTCTTGTGGCACAACATGTCCCCGCCGGTAACAAGGGGAAGGAAAAGGTGGGAAAAAGCCATGCTCGTACTCACCATGATGAGATTGTTCGCCATACCTCAACTGAGTCGGTTGAGCGAACAGACAAGGCGGGGAAAAATAAACAGAGCCCTCCCCGAGGCCCAGAAGATATCACCCACTTAGGCTGGGATGATAAAAAATTTGTTGAGTAAGTTTATCCTTTGACTTACTTTGCCGCACAAAATTTAAACTCTTTAGAAATTTTTAAGTATAAGTAATTTTCTTGTTCGCAAATATCAGATAGCGAATCATCTGGGTCGAGCAAACCTCGTCCACCAGTACGCCTGCTCCAAAACTCCAGTAAACATAAGGGAGATTCTGGGCGAGCACGTCCGAAGGGCTACTGAGTTGATCGCCCGTGCTTGGACCAGACCTATGGAGAAAACTATCTCCATGCAAGAAGTGGCGGACAACTTTCATCTTTCCATGATGCAGCACGCCAATGTGCTCGTAACGACCAGAAAGGGATGGCCCAGCTTGCTGATCTGGAAGAAGCTGTTCGTCGCTATGTCAGTACTGCTCGGTAGTTGACTGAGGAAAAATATGGTTTGGTAAACCAATACGAGGCCAGGATTTCTCGCCTCAACAACCAGCTTAAACTCATCGATGACATCGAGAAGAAACATGTCGAAGATTATCCTGTTATTGGCCGAGCTCAAGAGTAAGGATGCCGAGCTCGAAGAGAACAAGAAGAATGAGGTTGTTGCCGAGCAAAAGCTGAGTGAGGCTGAAGCAGAAATTGCACGCCTTAACGAGGTGATAAAGAGTATGTTTACTCAAGAACAGGTGGAGTTCGAGTTACAAAGTCGATTCGGACCCATCACAAATATGGAATATATTTGCGCTTATGTTGATTGCATTCGTCTTGCACACGCATATTAGAAACCCGACTTGGTCAATGAGATGGGCAAGGATCTGGAGGAGTTTGTCGAGCATTATCCTCCCGCAAACAACATCGAACTCCAGCTGGGGGACATGATTGACTACGGGGTTAAGATTGATAAGCTTGACCCCAGCATCATTGTTACTCGTCCCCTAGTTCCTGCTGAAGAGGGCGAGCAACCCTGTTAGGATAAAAATTTGTTAGTTTTGATGAGTTAAAACAAACCAGAAGTTGTAATAGGACCATCTGGACCTGTTAGCCAGATGAGGTTTAGTTAGGACTTGGTCTAGGGGGAACTGCCAGACCAGAAGACCTCACCAGAAGAGTCACCAGAAGACCCCACCAGAGGACTTCACCAGAGGACTCCACCAGAAGACTTCACCAGAGGAGATCAGACCAGAGGCAGAGGACCTTCCCCAGACCAGACGAGTCCGGACCAGACGAGTCTGGTGGAACAAAAGATGCTCAGTTTGATCCCCTTATTCTACTGAGTATTCTGGTTGTTCACCAGATAAGGACCAGAAGACACCGAGGTTGCCTGGTGTCTGGTCCTGCCTTCTCTGGAGAGAATCAGAGTTAGGCAATTGAAAGCATTGACCGTTGGTGATTAATCAAGTCAAAACAAGATTGGATTGAGAAGATATGAAGACAATCAATCAAGATCTCACCAACCCAATCAATCAATTAGGGAATTAATTGATTGAAGCTTCCATATATAGAGGATCTGATTGGATTAGCCTCCCAACGGCTATGTCCCTAATCCCCTCTATATATACTTGAGTGCAGATCAAGAAAAAGCTCTAGAATCATTCACGCGCATATAGCCATACTAAGCTTTTGATCACTATGCTTTCGCACTCACTTTTGTTCTTAATTACTCATCTACTCGTAAGGAGTTTATATACTCAACCTGTTCATCTTGTTAGACAAGGTTGGAGTAAGTTTATCTTTAGATCGACGTTAGATCTAAAGAGAGTTTGTAAGAAGGTGCTGGTACTTCGGAAATTCCAGTGAGTAAGTTTGTGAGTTGGTTGTTAGTGAGACCCCTTGGTGATAAGGGAGAGTGGACGTAGGATATTTATCCGAACCACTATATATCTTGTGTCATTTATCGCTTTATTTTAATTATTGTTTATTGCTCTCTTATAAAAGATTTTGGAAAGACATTTAAACATAAGCTTCCGCAATTAATCTATCGAGTGGGACCAACAAGTGGTATCAGAGCAGTGTGTCCAACGACCACTGCTTTGAAAAGCTTTTGGTGGTCACCGGGCAGATCCATTGCTCTTTAGTGCTTTTATTCAAGTTCTTGTTATTTCCCTAAATTTCTTATCAATATGTCTTCGAAATCTTCTTATAAGAGTCGCAAACTGCCAGAATTCTCGTTCGAGGATTATAGCCACTGGAGCTTCATGATGAGTAATCATCTTGGAGCTATTCACCACCGCATGTTAGATGTGGTTGAAAGTGGCCCCATTAAATTTTATTGGACTCCTATTGATAGTGGCAGGTCTGAGTCCAGAGAAGAAACTAGCGACGCTGCAGAGGATAGAGTTCCCAGACAACGAATCCTCAAAAAGAAAGACGAACTTGACAACGATGAGAGAAAGCTACATAACCTGGACCAGGTGGCGAGGACTGAGATTATCAACACTCTCACTAAAGAAGTAATTGAAAAGGTCAGGACGTGCACCACTGCAAAAGAGATGTGGGACAAGTTAGCTCTGCTCTGTGAAGGAACAGAGAAGATTAAAGATAACAAACTCCAAGTTGTTCAACACTCTTTTGACACATTTAAGATGAAACCAGACGAGACCATTGACCAGCTGGACATGCGTCTCATGAATCTCTTAAACAAGGCTAGTGCCTTAGGTAAGACCTATTCTGAAAAAGAGATTAATAGTAAAATATTACATTCACTAACAAGCAGGTGGAGAATTAAAGTCACTGTGATCAAGGACAACAAGGATCTCAACACTCTGGATCACCATCTTCTGTTGTCTGATCTCAAAGCTTACGAATATGATCTTCAAGAGGAGGATCAAACAGAAGAGGTTTCCTCTTCTGGCCAGAAAGGAGTTGCATTCTCTTCAACTCTCAAGCCTGATGTCAAGCCAAAGGAGTCTACTGCAGATGACTTGAGCCTCAAGGAGCAGGTAGCACTTCTAACTAGAAAATTAGATAAAATGAGTTCTAAGTATGGCAGGTACAAAAGGCATTGGAAGGAATCTTCCAGAGATAGAAAGAGTTCTTTCAAGCCTGCAGAGAAGAAGAAGACATCTGGAGACTCAAGGGAGACCAGATTCAGAACTCCAGAGAGGAGGAGAGATGACAACCCTGGCAACTCTGGGAGATCAGATCATCAGAGGAGGGATGGTAGCTCTGGCAGACCTGACTACCAGAGGAGAGAGAGTAGCCCTGCCAGATCAGACTACAACCAGAGGAGGAGAGAGCCAAGTCCTAGTCCCAGAGGAGACAATGTCTGCTACACATGCAACAAGACTGGTCACTACAGTTATGATTGTCCTCAGCTTACTCCTAGGGAAAGAGAAGAGAAAAGAATCAAGAGAGATAGGAGGTATGCAGATAAGAGAGCACTGCTGGCAGAAGCAGAGGAGGAGGATACTAGTTCCAGTTCTTCTTCTTCTGACTTTGGATCAGATGATGATGTGTGTCTCATGGCAGACATCACTGAGGTAAATGAAACTACTCTTGTTTTATCTAATTCCAAATGTACTGAATCCTCTAATTCATCTGGTAACTCCAGAGAGTCTGATATGCAACAAATGCTATCAGATCTCCAAAATTGTGTCCAACTCTGTCAAAAACTTGAGAAAGAGAATGGTAGGCTCAGAGATGAAGTTCAATCTCTCTCTCATGAGCATAAATCCACCAGAGAACTCATGAAAGATCATTCCAAAGAAGTCTCTGAACTTCAGGAAAAGATCACAGAAAGAGATACTCTGGTAGATCAACTCATGAAAGAAAGAAACTCTCAAGAGGATGAGATCACTGAACTCAGAGCCAAATATCAAATTCTTATCAAGGGAAAACAAGTTGTCCACAACATAGAGGAGATACCTATGCCCAGAGAAGCTCCTAAGATACCATCTGTTGTATCTATCATATCAGAGTCTTCTCAGCGCATTTGTGATAAGAGTGGTTTAGGATATTCTGGAATTACCACTAAAACTCACAAGTACCTTTATAACAAAGACAAGTCTGTAAGAGCTGGTAAATTGGTAGAAATCTGGAATGATAAAGACTTAACTGGTAATGGTTACAAGGTGGTTCACAATCCTGATTGGAAAAGGAATCACTCTGTTAATCACATAACAAATGGTCCAGAAGAGTTAACTGTTCTGGAAGAGAAGATGCTAGAGACTAAGTGTCAAAAAGGGGAACCACTAAAGATTGATGGTTCTGTGAACAATGAGTCCCAAGGAGTAGGAATTACTCAAATTGGAGGACCCCAGAGAAATCCTCTAAGGGAACCTAAACAGATTAGGGGACCTCAAAGGAAACACTCAAAAAGGGGGAATACCAATCAGAGTAATAACTACCAGAGAAGGAACAATGTTCAACAGAACCAGGTACCCCAGAGACAATTTTCTCAGAAGAATCAATTCCAGAATAGCTATACTCAAAGGAACTATAATCACCAGAACATGTCTAATTATCAGAACCAGAGGAGGTCTTCCAGACCCATCTATAGAAAACCAACTGATCTGGGTAGTTATGACACCAGAGATGGTTCTTCTAGGATGTACCCTTATAACCAGACCTTTAAGACCATGTCTTTGAGGCAGGCCATTCCAAAGGCCAGATTTGAGAAAAGGTATACCAGACCTGTTTATAGGAAAGGTGTCCTTATCAGACCAGTAGCTCAATATGTCATAGTAAGAGGACATGTGCTGGTAGATAGATTTGGAAGAAAGATAAGATCTCCTCATCCTTCAAGAGATGATCTTTATCTATGGATTCCTACAAAACCTGCAACTAACCAATCAGGACCCAGCACTAGTAGGGGACCTAATTGATCTCTCTGCAGGTAGATAAGAGTCCATTGGAGAAAGGATTTTCAAGCAACCATGTCTGGTACATTGATAGTGGATGTTCCAAGCACATGACCTTCCAGAAGGATAATCTCCAAGATTTCAAGCTATTAAATGGACCAAGAGTGATGTTTGGTGACAACAACTATGGAGTCACCAGAGGAGTTGGAAAGTTGACCTTCAATGGAGTATCTGTAGATGAAGTCTACTACGTAGAAGGACTCAAGCATAATCTGCTTTCAGTATCCCAATTCTGTGACAAGGGATACTCAGTGAAGTTTTCTAGTGATTCATGCACTGTTTTCTCTTCTGATTATAATGATATCTTGCTAATAGGCTTGAGGAAGGGTAACATTTATCTTGCAGATTTTAGCAGTTGCCCAAGAAATGCTTGCCTGGTTGCTAAAGGATCTGCAGAGAACAGCTGGATTTGGCACATGAGATTGTGTCATCTTAACTTCAAAACATTGAACAAGATTGCCAGAAAAGGTCTCATTCGAGGTCTTCCTAATGAAGTGTTTAAGAAGGATCAGGTTTGTGGTTCATGCCAGAAGGGTAAACAACCCAAGACTTCCTTTAAGGATGTCCAGAGCACAACCACAACCAGAGTACTTCAACTACTTCACATGGACCTGTTTGGACCTGTTTCTCCTCTTAGTTTCAGTGGAAGGAAGTACACCTTAGTAATAGTAGATGACTTTTCAAGATACACTTGGGTAGTGTTCTTGTTTAAGAAAAATGAAACTATGACTAAGCTGCCAGAGTTCTTCAAGCAGATTCAGAATGAGCAGAACCAGAGCATTGTCAGGATCAGGAGTGACAAAGGAACAGAGTTTTTGAATTCACATATTGCAGATTACTGCAAGGATCATGGGATTTTTCATGAGACATCAGCTGCCAGAACACCTCAACAAAATGGAGTTGCAGAAAGGAGAAATAGGACTCTCAAAGAAGCTGCAAGAACACTTCTGGCAGAGTACAACACTCCACAGAGATTTTGGGCAGAGGCCATCAATACAGCTTGTTACACTCAGAACAGGTGCCTGATTGCCCAGAGACACAATAAGACCCCATATGAGGTATGGAAAGGTAAAACCCCATCTGTTTCATATTTTCATGTTTTTGGATGTAAGTGTTTCATCCATGACAATGGGAAATCTAAATTAAGAACCTTTGATGCTAAAGTGGCTGATGGAATATTTTTGGGTTATTCCAGCACCAGTAAAGCTTTTAGAGTTTTTAATAAGAATTCACTTTGTGTGGAGGAAACACCTCATGTTGTTTTTGATGAATCTACTTTTGAGTGCAGGGTGGATTCTAAGTCTTCAGATGAGACCCAGAATCAGACTACACCCAGAGTTATCAAGGTCAATCCACCTATTCTTGATTCAGATTCAGATTCAGATGATGACCCATCTCCTGGTTCTCTGAAGCAGCAGCCTTCACAAGGAGCAGAACCAGAAGAGGTTGGAACTCCTGTAGGGGGAAGCTCTTCTGCAGGTGGTGATAATCACCAACGAACCGCAGAAGATGATCACCCAGGCAAGACCACGGGAAGGAGGACCCTGGTTGATCACCCCAATGACCTGATCTTAGGAGATCCAACTAAGGGTGTCCAGACTAGGAGAACTATTAACTTAGCTGCCTTATTCAGTTGCTATGTGTCCTTGATTGAGCCTAAGAACATCAAGGAGGCACTGAAAGATTCAAATTGGATTGTGGCTATGCAGGAGGAATTGAATCAATTCACCAGACATGATGTTTGGGAGCTGGTAGACAGACCAAGACATCAAAAGGTGATAGGCACTAAGTGGGTTTTCAAAAATAAGAAAGATAAGAATGATGTCATTACTAGGAACAAGGCAAGGCTAGTGGCCCAGGGCTATTCTCAGTCTGAAGGAATAGACTATGATGAGACATTTGCTCCTGTTGCCAGACTAGAAGCCATCAGATTGTTCTTAGCATATGCTGCTCACATGAAGTTCAAAGTATACCAGATGGATGTGAAATCTGCCTTTCTTAATGGGATTCTCATTGAGGAAGTGTATGTTGAACAACCTCCTGGTTTTGAACAAGGTGACAAGGTGTTTAAGCTTAAGAAAGCTCTTTATGGGCTGAAGCAGGCATCCAGAGCATGGTATGACACTCTATCTCAATTTCTTCTGGACAATGGTTTTACTAAAGGTAAGATTGATAGGACCTTGTTTAGGAAAGAAGAAGGAAAGGACATCCTTCTGGTCCAAATATATGTTGATGACATCATATTTGGATCCCCTAACAAGAAGCTGTGTGAGAAGTTTGGTGAGCTCATGCAGGGACAGTTTGAGATGTCCATGATGGGAGAATTGAATTACTTTTTGGGTTTGCAGGTTAAGCAATCAGAGAAGGGAATTTTTATTAATCAAGCTAAGTACACCAGAAACATGTTAGAGAAATTTGGAATAGGATCTAGCAAGGCAGCAAAGATCCCTATGATGACAAATTTCAACATGGATCCAGATGAGTCTGGAGAGAGTGTGGACCAGACTCAGTACAGAGCACTTATTGGTTCTCTTTTGTATCTGACTGCAAGCAGACCAGATATTACCTTTGCTGTTGGAGTTTGTGCCAGATTTCAAGCTAATCCCAAGAAAAGTCACTTGGAAGCAGCTAGGAAGATATTGAAATATCTTAAGGGAACTGTGAATTTAGGATTATGGTATCCTGCAGATGACAACCTGGAATTAAGTGGTTATTTAGATTCAGACTATGGTGGGTGCAGAATAGATAGGAAATCTACAAGTGGTACATGCCAATTTTTAGGGAATAAATTGGTATCCTGGTTTTCCAAGAAGCAGACTTCAGTTGCTACATCAACAACAGAAGCAGAGTACATGGCTGCAGGGAGCTGTTGCTCACAGCTTCTTTGGATTAGTCAACAGCTTAGGGACTACCAGATTAGAGCTAAGGATATTCCTATTTTCTGTGATAGTAATAGTGCCATTGCAATCACCCAGAATCCAGTTCTTCATACCAGATGTAAACATGTTGATATAAGGCATCATTTTATCAGAGATCATGTTGAGAAGTGAGATATAAGGATGGAAAAGATTGCAACAGAGAGGCAGAGAGCAGATATTTTAACCAAGCCTTTGGCTGAGAACAGATTCAGAGAGTTAGCTTTTGAGTTAGGATTGTTGGATCCAGAGACAGATTTGATTTAGAGGGAACATCAGAGAAGTATCCTTATTTTATTAATTTTCTTCATAAAATTTCCTTATGCTAACATACCTGCAGACTAGATATATCAGAGAGGGTATACTTCCAGATGAGGTATACACCAGGTGACACTTATCCCAGATGAGGTGCTGAGACAGAGATATGTCCAAAGTCTTTACTGACCAGGACCAGATGAGTTACATCAGAGGAGAAGTATCACCAGACTAGTTGTGGTATCATCTGGTTACAATATCAGGTGACAGGTATGAATTTCCTTCTCTGGCCTCTGATCATTGGGATACACTTTTCAAATTAGTAAGTACACTCAAAACCGTTCAACTTCGTAGTATATTTAAGACTAGGGCATAGGGCCTAGGCAATCATTTCGCTTTTTCTCTTGACTGCCACAAAACCCCTTTATGCCCAGTCCCAATGACTATGCCAACGCACCAGATTAAATCTGTATTTCGCCTTTCATCATGGCCATCGGATTTAATCACTGTGCAAAATGTCAATCAATGCCAAAATTGATTTTATTTCCTAAATTGAATTTGAAACAACACGCGTTCACACTTCATTTAATTTTCAAGCCACGCGTATCACCCTATTTAAATCAATTTTGTTTTCAATCTGTCCTTTCACGTTTCTACTATTCAAACCCTAACCTCTCTCTGCAAAGCATTCTTTCTCTCTCTCTCTCTTTCACAGTTATGGCACCCAAGTGCAATTTCGATCCAGACTATGTCTGCAAGAAACTCAAGACAGAAATGGTGGTGGACTTCTATTCCACTAAGAATCCGGCCGCTTTGGAGATTTTGGAACTTCTCCGACGTTCTGGGCTGGAGGAGTTGATCTCAAAGGTTCCCAAGGATCTGCGTACCTTGGATGGATATGCTGCACAGTTTCTTATCCGGATGAAGATCCATGAAGATTATATTTCATCCAAGATTGATTCAGAGGATCTTGTTTTCTCTAAGGCAGACTTCTGTGGTCTTTTTGGTAACCTTTCTGCGGAAGGTGTGGACCCACTGAAGTACAGAGAAGGAGAGGCGTTGGAATCCTTCAAGATGTTTGCCAGAAATTCATGCCAGAATATTACTAAGGGTTTCTTGGACAAGCATCTAAGGCAGAAGTATAAGGTGCTATTTGACATTGTGGTGAAGATTCTCATGTGTGAGAGCCATAGCACAGATGCCATCTTCGCTGGCAGGCTCTGTGTTATGAGGGCCATTCTGGATGGTGTTCAATGTAACTGGGCTGAGTTCTTCTGGGGGGTGCTGAGGAAGAACAAGGTGAAAATTCTGAAGGAAGAATGCCCCCAGTTGCCAGGAGAGCAACAATTTGTGTTCAATGCTAATGTTTCATTGGGCACAAAACTCACCCTAATTCTGGATTCGATTCTTCCAGAGAAGAAATGGAGACAATCCTGGTGTAAGGGCTTTCATAAGTCCAAGATTATGTTCTCCAAGGATGGTCCTCTCCACGGCCATGCCGACTCTGATGGAGAGCAAGCCATCCCTGCCCCTCCTATTCAATCTATTCCCTCTCCTCCTAAGGGGCAGAGAAAGCAGCAGCAGCAGCAACAGAAGACACAGAAGAAAGCTGCTGTAGCAACTGGTTCTTCAACCGTTGCCTTTTCTGGTTCCTCAGAGGAGGACCAGATTCCCCTTCTTGATGTGCTTAAGAAGAAGGGTGATGATGATAAAGCTGTAAAGAAGGCTGGTGCAGCCAAGAAGAAGCAGCCAGACGAGGCCAGGAGACATTCTGCTAAGAAGAGAAGGACTAGCAGAAAGGCAAAGAAAACCCTTCTGGTGGATGAGCCATCAGAAGAGGAAGAGGAAGAAGATGTAGTGCCTCTTGTGAGGAAATCCAAGGCCAAGAGAGCCCTTCTTCAAGATTCAGACTCTGGATCTGATCTTGGAGAGGCCTTGGAGAAGGCCATTGAGGATGCCACCCAGATGATGGAGGATGCTCCAGAGTTTGTTGTGCCTGCTGGTGTTGACCCAGCAGAGGTAAACCCTTCCTTTCCCTCTTCCTCCCCCATAAATCTTGTTTCCCCTTCTACCTCTCCCCCAGATAACATTCCCCAAGCCCCATCTGCCTCTGGTAACCCCATTTCTCCACCAGAGCAGACTATCCCAGATACCCCAGTCTATACTCCCTCTACCATTCCTACACAAACACCCTCTCCCCCAAATTCCCAAACACATATCCCCACTAACCCCTCTCCCCCACCTTCTATACCAGAGGTTCCCTCAACCTCCTCTGGTGCAGAAGTCCCCTCTTCAAACACTTCCACCTCCCAAATCCCTCCTACACATTCTGTACCAGATATTCCTTCCTCTTCTGGTGCAGAGCAACCAATCCCTACCACCTCTACTTCACAAAATCCAAACCCTCCCCAAACCCATACAGACCAGGACCCAACCATCTCTATGGCTCTGGGATTCGTTGGCCCTCCCAGCTCTCCAACCTGTTTAACCAGCGATGATAGTGAAGATGAGGAAGCTTCACTTGAGCCTGTTGGCTTAGCCCCTTCCTCCTCTGCCTCTGGGCCCAAACCCTTCACTTTCTCATCTGCAGAAATGGGTCCCATTAGGCAGAGTATGAGTGTAAGTGCTCAGCTCTGGCTAAGAGAGCATTTTCCAGTTCTTCTGGAGCACTTACCACTTCTGGCAGAGCTTACTGATGCCAAGGTCTGGAGCAAGGCCAGACTTGAAGATGTGGAGGACCTGATGCTATTGCTTGAGGAAATGGGTGCCTCCAACTTCACTGCTTGGGAGATTGAGCTGAAGCAGAAGATGAACATTCAGAACCCAGCAGAACTGGAGACCCCTGGTGCAGCTAAAGTCTTGATTCGCACCCTGCTCATCCAGAGAGAAGTAATGCTCACTCCAGAGGGCCCTACTTACAAGTTTGGTCCTCACTTTGTCTTTCCTCCAGAGCTTTGTTCAGACGAGGAGGACTTTGAGATGTCTCCTGCTGTGCTCCAGAAGATGAAGGCTTTCTTCAACGAGCAGATCATGCAGATAGGGCGCTTTTCAAAAGCCATTCAACATATGGCCCTTGCTATGATAGAGCATCAGATTAAGCAAGAGAGGAAAATCTTCCTGAAGCAGATCAAATCCACTCTGGCAGAGGTTAAAGCTTCATTCAAGGCTAATGGATTGTTTGTCAAGCTAGATGTCATGCATAGCCAGAAGCAGCTCCAGGAGCACGTGCTGGAGCAGTTGAGGCCAGTCTCTGTTCTCAAGGTGGAGATGGCCAGCCAGATGATTCAAACTGCTAGACTGAAGGACTCCCTCCAGGAGATGTTGGAGAAGCAAGAGAGACTTTTTGCAGAGTCTAAGGCTTACCTGGAGGAGGCCAAGCAGCTTCGTGATCTTCACTCTTCCTCCAACACTGCCTTGCCTGATCTCATAAGGCAGGTAGTGGAGCCCCTCCTTGATGAAGTTAAAAAGGGGGAAGAGAAGGCCAGAACTGATCTGGCGAAGACCACAAATGAGACTCTTTTTAGCCATGGAGCTCGTCTGGACCTGCTGGAGAACACATTGGCCCAGGCTGAGTTGCAGAAGAAGAAGAAAGAAGAGTTGAAATCTCTATCTATGGCTAAACAACTTGCTGCAGAAGAAGAGTCATCTGAAGCTGAGCAGGATCCTTCTACCATTCCTGGTCCTGCTAAGAGGAAGATTAGAAAAGTTAAGAAGAGTTTCCTTGAATCTGTTGTCGAAGAAGCAGAGAAGAGATACAAGGAAGAGACTCCAGAAGAGAGGCAAGCCAGAATCAGGAAGAACATAGATGAAGAGCAGAGGCTCATATATGTTAGGAGACAGAACAAGAAGGCCAGAGAAGCTGGTATTCCTTCTGGTGCAGGTGGCTCAAGTCAGAAGAGGAAAGCTCCTGTGGAAGTTATGAACATCTTGCCACTAAGGACAGAAGGGTCTTTTGACTCTACTGTGCCGTATCCTCTGATTGAGAGATGGAGAGAAGCCAAGACCCTCTGGTTCATTCAGCATTATATCCAGAGGCCAGCACCAGAAGATGATGAGCTGATCAACAGAACCTTCCATTCTTGGATGCAAGCCTATGATGCAGACTTGTACAAGCAGCTGATGGATTCAACCATTGAGTTCAACCTGGAGGTGACTGCTCCTGAATTTACTTATCTTAACACTCCCATGATTGGGAACCAGGTGGATTGGGCAGAACTGAAGAAGCTTTACAAGACTAAGGTGTTGGTGAATTTCACCCCAACATCTTCTGCAGAGTTGAAGGCCGTCCAGGATAGGTTCCTTGACTGGTTTATTGTCCCTAAAGAGAACAGAAGATATGCCTAGAATAGGACAATGAACTTCAGTGTAATTTGTAATTATTTTGTCCTCTGATTATTAATGAAAAATACATATCTTCTCTGTTCTAAAGACAACTCCTTGTTGTCTTATTATTTGCCTGATGAGATCTATTCTAAGGTCTCATCCCTTTATTGTTTTCTTGCTTAAGTTTTACTTTTGATCAGTTCTGGTAGTGTTTTAACTCCATCAAAAAGGGGGAAATTGTTAGGATAAAAATTTGTTAGTTTTGATGAGTTAAAACAAACCAGAAGTTGTAATAGGACCATCTGGACCTGTTAGCCAGATGAGGTTTAGTTAGGACTTGGTCTAGGGGGAACTGCCAGACCAGAAGACCTCACCAGAAGAGTCACCAGAAGACCCCACCAGAGGACTTCACCAGAGGACTCCACCAGAAGACTTCACCAGAGGAGATCAGACCAGAGGCAGAGGACCTTCCCCAGACCAGACGAGTCCGGACCAGACGAGTCTGGTGGAACAAAAGATGCTCAGTTTGATCCCCTTATTCTACTGAGTATTCTGGTTGTTCACCAGATAAGGACCAGAAGACACCGAGGTTGCCTGGTGTCTGGTCCTGCCTTCTCTGGAGAGAATCAGAGTTAGGCAATTGGAAGCATTGACCGTTGGTGATTAATCAAGTCAAAACAAGATTGGATTGAGAAGATATGAAGACAATCAATCAAGATCTCACCAACCCAATCAATCAATTAGGGAATTGATTGATTGAAGCTTCCATATATAGAGGATCTGATTGGATTAGCCTCCCAACGGCTATGTCCCTAATCCCCTCTATATATACTTGAGTGCAGATCAAGAAAAAGCTCTAGAATCATTCACGCGCATATAGCCATACTAAGCTTTTGATCACTACGCTTTCGCACTCACTTTTGTTCTTAATTACTCATCTACTAGTAAGGAGTTTATATACTCAACCTGTTCATCTTGTTAGACAAGGTTGGAGTAAGTTTATCTTTAGATCGACGTTAGATCTAAAGAGAGTTTGTAAGAAGGTGCTGGTACTTCGGAAATTCCAGTGAGTAAGTTTGTGAGTTGGTTGTTAGTGAGACCCCTTGGTGATAAGGGAGAGTGGACGTAGGATATTTATCCGAACCACTATATATCTTGTGTCATTTATCGCTTTATTTTAATTATTGTTTATTGCTCTCTTATAAAAGATTTTGGAAAGACATTTAAACATAAGCTTCCGCAATTAATCTATCGAGTGGGACCAACAAACCCGTTGATGGCGAGCAATCAACTATCGAGCAAGAGCAAAAAGCGGCTGAAAACTTGGCCAGCGACATGATCATCAATCCATCAGCCAATCAAGCCCAAGATCCTTCACAGGTCGAGCAACATCAAGTTTAAGACTTATAATTTCTTGAAATTTCTTCTTGTAATAGTTGCTCGTCTTTTTTGTAGTACATTTCACTTTCCCACTTTTGTACTATTTTTTAGGCTCAATGCCTTAGTATGAATGAATGTCTTTTGTTCGCTCATTTTTTCTTTATATGTTAATTGCCTTTACATTTTTGTACAATGCTTTTGCAATTATAACATATAATATTGGACTTTTGTTCGATTTGAACTTTGTCTTTTAATAGAATATGGGTTTAGCCTTAGGTTCTGCTCATCTTAAAAGACGAACAACCTTTTAATGGCCTTGATCCTTAAAAATGGACTTGTACCTTGAGCTTTAGACTTATCTTCCAACGAACAACTATATTTACATCATGAAAATTTACAAGTTTTTTTAAGACTGTTCATCATTAACATATACAATCTGACAAACAACTTTGAACACTAACACAAAAACTCTTGCTCGCTTATAATATTCTTGCCGAGCAATTCTATCTAGAACCAAAAAATTTGAACAACACCAAACTATACAATATGCCGAACAACTTTTCATTCTATACTTAGCAAAATTTCGAAAAAATTAGGCAAGTTTTTGGTTCATTTGATTCACTTGCCCCCACAAACACTTGCTCGCCCAAGGACTGAACTTGTTCGTCCTATTGATAATACTTCTTCAGATGTACCGCATTCCAGGAGTATTGGACCGGTTTGCCTTCCATATCTTCGATATCGTATACACCATTAAGGAATTTATCTGTTATACGATATGAGCCCTCCCAAGTCGGTCCCAATACACCTGGAGGTTGGGCGAGCAACTTTCTTAGAACCAAATCTCCAACTCTGAATTCCTTGATTTTGACATGGGAATTATAGTAACGTTCTGCTCGCTGTTTGTATGTAGCATTTTTTAGCTCTGCATTTAATCTTTTTTCCTCGAGCAAATCCATTTCAGTAGCTAAAGAAGAGTTGTTCGCCTGTTCATCAAAGTTGGTCGTCCTGATTATATTGGCCTTTAACTCAATTGGTATTACGACTTTTGTTCCGAAAGTCATTGCAAAAGGTGTTTCTCTGGTGCTCGACCTGGGGGAAACTCTATATGCTTACAAGACTTCTGAAAGTTCTTCCGACCAACTACTTTTGCTTTCCGCCAATCGTACTTTTAATGTATGTTTGATAATCTTATTAACAGCTTCGACTGTCCATTAGACTGGGGATGATAGGGAGTAGAGTAATGCTTTTTAATTCCTGACTTTGTGCAGAAGTCTCTTAATTCTTTCCCATCGAATTGCGGACTATTGTCTGTCACAATTGTTTGTGGAACTCCAAAATGACAAACAATGTTCTTCCATATAAAGTTGATCATCTTCTGTTGTGTGATTTTCGCCATGGCTTCTGCTTCTGCCCATTTCATATAATAATCGACTGCCACGACGGTAAATCGAACATTTCCAACTCCTGTTGGGAAGGGACCAATAATGTCAATCCCCCATCTTGCAAATGGTCATGGGCTGTAAATTGATACGAGCTCCTGAGATGGGGTGTGAATGTTCGGGGTAAAAATCTGGCATTGGTGATAAGTTTTTACTTTCTTGATTGCATCCTGACGTAAAGTTGGCCAATAATAACCTTGTCTGATAGTTTTGTATGCCAAGGCATGCCCCCCAGTGTGATTTCCGCATACTCCGGCATGTATTTCTTCAAGTATTGCTCGTCCTTGCCCCCTAGGCAAACATTTGAGCAGTGGAATTGATATTCCCCTTTTGTAAAGCTGTTCACCTACCAGGGTATATCTGGCGGCTTGCTTTGTTAGCTTGGCAGCTTCAAAAGAGTTGTTTGGTTTTTCTCCACTTTTCAAATATTTGACTATGTTTGTTCTCCAGTCTTCTTCTTCATTAGTTTGCTCGTCTAGTTGGTTAACATTATAGCTTATCATTGACGGGTTGTTCATCTTTGTGATTATAATGTCTGCCAACTCTACAGGTCCTTCGCTTGTTGCTAGTCGAGCCAATGCATCTGCTTGAGTGTTGCTTGTCCTTGGAATTTGTTCAATGAAAACTTGATCCAGTAAGGACATTAGGTGAGCAACAGTTTGCTAATATTCGATCATGTGATCGTCTTTTGCCTCGTATTCACCTCGGGCTTGGTTCACGATCAATTGTGAGTCACCGAATATTTATAAACGTCTGACACCTACTGCAAGGGATAAGTGGAGACCAGCAGTAAGAGTTTCATACTCAGCTTCATTGTTGGTAGCCATGAAACCAAATCTGATTGCCGAGGTGAAAACTTGTCTGTCAAGGCTAATAAGAACCACTCCTGCCCCCGAGACCATGTTGGTAGAAGATCCCTCGACATAGAGATGTCAGAGATGATCTAGTCCCCTCGTCGGATCTGGAGGGAAAGTTAGTTCGACAATAAAGTCGGCCAAAGCTTGCCCTTTGATCGCTGTTCGAGGAGCATAGGCCACCCCAAACTGGCTGATCTCCAGTGACCATCTCAATAAACGACCAGCCGTGTCTGGGTGATGGAGAATTTGTCTAAGTGGGAAAGTTGTTAGCAACTCAACTTGATGGTCGAAGAAATATGGTCGTAACTTTCTTACACTCACAACAAGTGCATACGCCAGCTTTTCGGTCGGAGAATATTTGATCTCTACTTCATGTAAAGCTTGGCTGACTTAGTAGATTGGTTGATGAAATTTACCATCCTCCCGCACCAGAACAGAGCTGGTCGCCACTTCCGATGCTGCTAGATACAAATAGAGTTTTTCACCTGAGATGGGCTTTGATAGAATTTTGACATCTCCCAAGTAATCTTTAAGTTTTTCAAACGCACTCTGGCAGTTGTTCATCCATATAAATTTTCCTTTCTTAATGGCTTCGAAGAATGGACGACATTTGTCTCCTGATCGGGATATGAACCAGTTCAATGCTGCTAGGCATCCTGTAAGCCTTTGCACCTCTTTTACTGAACGTGGAGGTTGCATATCCACAATGGCTTTGATTTTTGTTGGGTTGACCTCAATTCCCCATTGGCTAACAAGATGGCCCAGGAACTTCCCTAAATGAACTCCAAAACTGCTCTTCTTTGGATTTAACTTCATGTTGTAGTGTCGAAGAATTTTGATCACCTAGGTTAAATATTGGAGATGATCTTCTTTTCGGGGGCTCTTAACCACGATATCGTAGACTTCCACAGTGTCTCAAATTTATTCGTCGAACATCTTATTTACCAACCTCTGATATGTTGCTCCCGCATTGATGAGGCCGAATGGCATTCTTTTCCAGCACAACAAGTTTTTATTTGTATAAAATGTTGTGTTTTCTTGATCATCCGGATGCATCGGGATTTGATGGTATCCAACAAACACTTCCATGAATGTTAGCATCTCGTGTCCCGCAGTGTTGTCCACCAATTGATCAATGTGTGGGAGAGAAAAATTGTCCTTCGGGCATGCTGCATTTAGATCTATAAAATCTATGCATAGCCTCCAGGTCCCATTTGGCTTCCGCACAAGGACCGGATTTGCTACCCATTGTGGACAAAGTGTCTGCCGAGTTAGATCATTGTCTAGCAACTTCTTCACTTCTTCTTTCAAAGCTTGATAGTTGTCTGGGCCGTACTTTTTTCGTTTTTGATGGACTGGTCTTCTTGCTTGATTGATGTTAAGCTTGTGGCAAGCATGCTTTGGATCTATCCCCACCATGTCTGCATGTGACCATGCAAAAACATCTATATTTCTGCTGAGGAACTCTTTCATTCGAGTTTTGTAAGGCTCAGGGAGCTCAGATCCTATATATAATTCAAGATCCTCATTTTCGAGATTAACTTTGAACGCCTCCAGTTCTTCGACTGGAGTTGCTCGTCGTTTTTGTCCTTTCCAATGAGGATCAAGTATTAGTCCCTCAGGGTTGAAATTATTTTCGATATTCATGGGCTCTGCTTCTAGGCGGGGCTCTAGGCCCAGGCTAAATACCCCTCCAACTAACGGAGATACACCTCCATCAATATTTTAATATTTTATTAAAATTATAAAATTACATGTATAACCTTAATATTTAAAGAATATCTAAGACTACATACATCCCTCATCTCATCCTTACGCAGAAGACGTTCAATTATATACGTGTGAAGGAAAAAAAATTGATCTTGTTTCCATAATAATACGATCAGACGACACAACAACGATTAATTCATGTTTTTTAACTAGATTCTGGTGAAAATAGGAGCATTTCAACTCCCCTATGTATGTTTTTTTTTTCTTTTATTCCATAGGTTTTCTCTTTAATGTATAAACCCTAGTTTAAATGTTTAATGTTGTTAGTTGTTTATATTGTCTGTATTTGTATACGAAATATTGATATTTTAGGCATTGAACGACGTTAAAAGTTGAATGGTTGTCATTTGCGAAATATTTGTGATCACGTATTCAGAAGGACGAGAAAATAGATAGTGACAGGTTCACGTATACTTTGACTTTCTTTATCTATATGGTTGGTTCACTTATGTGATAGTAAAATGCCATTACAATTAAAAGGGACCAATCTCGGCTACCATAAGACCATTCTTATTATATGGGCGCCCAAGAGAACTCACATACACAAAATGAGTCACTACAAGAAAACATAAAATTACCTACGGAAATTGCCAATATGGCTAAGAAATTTCAAACAAAAAAAATTTATAGTGGGGATTACCTACGAATTGCCTACAAAAATTTCTAATTGTATAGGCATATTTCTTCCCCACCTACAAAAAAATTTGTCTACCGAAATTTCGTAGGCAAATTATATTGTAGGTAAAATTTTATAGGCAAATGACTTGAAGGTAATTATATCTTGGTATTTTATTTCGTAAGCAAATTAATTCCATAGGCAGGTTATTTCTAGGTTGATTCTTTACTACAAATTAAAAAATTCCGTAGGCAATTCTTACTACAAATTTTTTTGTTGGAAAAATTTTGTAGGCAATTCTAATTTTGTAGGTAATTCTTTATTTTCTTGTAGTGAGTGTGGCGGAGATGCGTATGGTCCATTGGATGTGTGGTAAAATCGTGAAGATATATAGAGTAATGAGCGAAGCAATTCATTCTAAATTTTGGTGGTGCAAAGAATCAACAACATTGTTTACGGTGGTTTTGGCATGTACATCGTGGGGAGTTGATGAAGATATATGGAGAATCAAATCTGTTTGGTTACATTTAAACTGGAGTAGTAATTTTGGGTGATTTAAGTACCAAAATTCATTATTGTCATGGATAGATGAGCACTTTTTTTATGCTAAATTTTTAGATTATTAATTGATATAAGTCATTTTATTTATTTTAAAAGATAAAGTATTATATGAAAATAGTGCATGATAAGCTTATCATGCAACTATATTAAAGTATCGAATATTTGATCAGGAGTATCGATAATCTCACTAGGGGGTCAGTGGTATTATATTATAATTGTAGTAAATTCTTTTGAACCCAAATAATGATACTCCTGATGAGATTATCGATAATTCTGATCAAATATTCGATACTATAAAACAGTTTCATGAAACTTTCATTTTAAAAAATATGTTAAATTAAAACTCTAGCACAATATAATCTTTCTTTAAAATTGGCCATGTAGATAAGAAAAAAAAAATAAGTTCAAAGAAAAAAAAAAGTCATTAGTGCCAATGAGATATATTATCTCTTGTAAAATAAAAGAAAATGAAAAAAAAGTGTGACACTTCAACGGGTGGCTTGATGGATTACCTAGAATAGCACCCAACCAAATTAAAAATGAAAATTATAGGACGAATTTCAAGTGAAAATTCAGTTACTATACTGGTCGAACAAGATGATAGACTTCGGTCACCAATGGTTTAATGATTTTGTTCGGCTGCTTTGATCGAACGTTTAACTATTGTATGGTGAAAGGTGACAAAAAAAAACAAGAGAAAAATATTTTTTGGTCCTGCAACTTGTCCAGTGTCCAATTTTGATCCCAAAAAAATTAACTTTTTAATTTTGGTCCCATAACTTATTGAATCGTCCAATTTTGGTTTGGGACCAAAATTGGACGATTGAATAAGTTATGGGACCAAAAATGAAAAGTTTTTGGGACCAAAATTGGACACCAAACAAGTTAGGGACAAAAAAACTATTTCTTCGTATTCATTAATTTTATTTTCTTTTCTCACCTTGTATATATATATATATATATATCAAATACTACTTAATTAATTATATATGTAGATTTTGGAAGATAAATTGACATTCTATAAAATATTGATGACGAGCATGAGAGTTGTTCCATTCTTATAATTTCATATTATGCTCTAAAACAATCATTTATATATTATTGGTGGAGACGAGATCAAAATAGTGATTTGACACTATTTTACGAAGATATGGAGAATCAAAATTTATAGGAAAATTATATATTTATTATTTTATTTACTTTATCACGATAGTAATTAAAATTTCATTGTAGTATTTTATGGGGAGCTTTTTAATTCATCTTAAATAGTAATTATTGAAATTGAAAAATATTGAGTTTTTCTTTCTCATGTTTATAGATGTTTTTCCAATATTTGTATTTGAATCAATGGAATTAACCCATTAATCGTCTTTTATATTCCGGATATTCAAAAAATTAATGGACTTTACATTATTGTATCGTGTTTTTGTTGTATCAACTATAATCTTAGAGTACAATATTAATTAAGAAGGTGCATAAAAGTGGTATTTTGGTCCCGTAGTTTATCTAGTGTCCAATTTTGGTCCCAAAAAAATTAACTTTTCAATATCGGTCCCATAACTTATTAAATCGTCCAATTTTTGGTCACATTTGGGATCAAAATTGGACGATTCAGTAAGTTATGGGACCAAAATTGAAAAGTTAATTTTTTTGGGACCAAAATTGGACACTAGACAAATTACGGGACCAAAAAAAACAATATAGTCCTCTCCAACGGCCCATTTTGGTCAATTGTCACTATTTTTCCCAAAATAATCGTGCGTTTAGAGCAAAACACTGGATGATCCGAAAGCTTATGGCATAAATTTAAGCAAAGTGAGGCATAAATGCTACAGTGGAACTCCGACTCCGTCTCATATATGAGATGAACTCTCATATTCTTATGAAAGTCCACCTTTTTATAATTATTTTTCGTGAATAATTTTGGGATGTGTGTGACTGAATTAATCTAACATTTTGCTATACATAATGTTCTCTTGTTTTGCGGAATTTATGTTCTTGTGGGGCTATATATGTAAAAGGAAGAGGAATACACTTTATCTGCTATACTTATATCCACACTAGATTAATTTGCATTTCTCTCTTATTCACAACTAGTCCTGAGGAATTTTGGATATTAATTAGTTTTTTTTAAAACAACAATTTATTGAGAAATGAATATAAGAGGGGTACTGCGATTTCAAGCACGGAAACAACTCTGCATAACAAGCAGTACAAACAAACAAATTTTGGGTATTCATAGTTTTGTGAAAATATAGTATGATCAATTTATTCCTTGTAAAATAAAATACCTACTACAATTTTATTTATGATCAATTTATTCGTAATATTATATCTTATACACTTCTAATTCATCTTGAGAAAGGCTATGAGAGGACTATATACAATTTGGTTTGCATTCACCCCCAAAACAAAGTCAATGTGAGCATAACCATCCACGTATAGCAAGCTAAGCTTATTGGGATCATGGTCCGATAGAACATCGATCAAAGTTTTCACGTCCTTAACATCGGATAGAAAATCTTTGCTATCATAAGCAAGTAGAAGAGGAAGATTGTTCGGAATGTTTTTCAAGTGGAAGATTGGAGGAATTGGCTGTCCGTAGTATTTGTTGTTATCGCATTTGTTGCCATAGTCGTACGTTGCTATCGTTCCTCGTCTGATACCTAATTCAACAATGATACTTCAACATAAGTATATGAACACAAACTTGGGGAATTTATTTTGATAACTTTAACATATTTTGGTTTTGGTCCTATTGATTTTTAAAGTTGATATTCGTCCTGCAGCTTATCAAAAAAAAAAAAAAAATCCCTTAGACTTTGATGGGGTAATTTGTTTATGATTGTGGTTTTCAAGAAAGAACACAAGTATATTTTGAAGGCTTTTAGAGAAGACGAGTTTAGTATTTCTCAAGTTGTAATTTTGTCTTATAAAATGACACACCAAGATTACATATTTATACTACTTGGTGACATAGGAGTCAAAGAAAATTAAATCCACAATTCAAACAGCAAGATGACTCTTTGACTAGAATATTGAAGGACACAATTGACTAAGACTTGATTCATGGAATTTGGTTTAATCTATCATTGCCTCCCTTAAACCAAATTTGCTTCGTACTCCTAAGGCTTTGACATTCTTTGAGAAAGCAGGTCCTCCAAGTGGTTTTGTAAACACATCAGCCAATTGCTCATCACTTCGGCAATACTCCAAATTAATTTCTCCTTCATGAACAAGTTCACGTATGAAGTGAAACTTCAAACGGATATGTTTTGTCTTTCCATGTAGAACTGGATCTTTAGAGATGGAAATAGCCGAGCTATTATCACAACACAAAGTTATGGGCTTGTTCTCTTTAAAATTTAGGCTTTCAAGAACACCTTTCAGCCATAAGGTTTGACACCCAGCAGAAGAAGCTGCTATATATTCAGCTTCGGTGGTAGAAAGTGCCACAACTGGTTGCTTCTTTGAACTCCAACAAATTGCTCCACTTCCAAGATTGAAAACATAGCCTGAAGTACTTCGAGAATCGTCAACACTTCCACCAAGATCACTGTCGGTATAACCCACAAGCTTGATAGGCACATCAGCTTGATAGTAAATACCATAATCAATAGTACCCTTCACGTACCGTAGAATTCGTTTTGCTGCCTCCCAGTGACTTGAGTAAGGTTTCTCCATGGACCTACTAACCATGCTTACCGCAAACATGATATCGGGCCTCATAGCAGTAAGATACATCAAGTTTCCTACTAAGCTTCGAAACATAGTTGAATTCACAGACTTTCCTTCTCCTTCCTTACTTAACTTTAAACCCGTAATGCATGGAGTTGAAACTGCATTTGCATTTTCCATTTTGAATTTTTTCATAATTTCAACAGCATACTTCTCTTGTGAAATAAAGATGCCACATTTTTCTTGTTGAATGTTTATCCCCAAAAAATGGTGCAGTTCTCCCAAATCCGTCATCTCAAATTCATTCATCATAGAATTCTTGAAATTTGATAGCATCTCCGCATCATCTCCGGTGAAGATAAGATTATCCACGTATAGACTTATAAGCATGAAATTTCCTTTGGAATTTTTCTTTATGTAGAGAGTATGCTCAAACGGACATTTTTCAAAGCCATATTTCATGAAGTAATAATTTATTCGAGCATACCATGCTCGAGGTGATTGCTTCAACCCGTACAACGCCTTTCGCAATTTATAAACTTTTCTTTCTTCTCCTTTCTTTATGAAACCAGGTGGTTGCTCAAGATAGATTTCATCTTGAAGGATGCCATTTAAGAATGCTGATTTTACATCCATTTGGAAGAGCTTCCAACCATTTTGAGCAGCGAGCGAAATTATTAGACGAACTGTATCGAGTCTGGAAACAGGAGCGAACACCTCCTTAAAATCGTCACCTTCTTTTTGCTTGTAGCCTTTTGCAACCAATCGTGCTTTGTGCTTGTTGATGGAGCCATCAATATTGGTTTTGGTCTTGAACACCCACTTCACACCAATGGCAGATTTATGTGCTCCCATGTATCATTCTTTTCAATGGACTTGATTTCTTCCTTCATTGCACGAACCCATTTTTCATCTTTCGATGCTTCATCGTATGTGATTGGATCTTCTCCCGCAAAGAAAGCAAAGAATAGTTGATCTCCCATATTTACTTCTTCGCTTGTAGCATAGATATCTTGCAAACTTCTCATTTTTCTTGCTACAGGAGATGGTGAATTTTGAACAACCACATTTTCTTCAATGTTGCTAGACTCTTCTAATGAATCTCCTTCTCCAAAATCAAGAATTTGCCAGCTTGATGATCCTGCAAGATCTGAAAAATTAAAAGAAGCCTTTTCATCAAAACAAACATCTCGGCTAAACACAATCTTCTTTGTTTTTGGATTGTATAGCTTGTATGCTTTACTCCTCTCGCTATATCCAATGAAGATGCATTTTTCAAATTTATCATCAAGCTTAGTTCTCAAAGGATCTGGAACATGAGAATAAGAAACACAACCAAATATTCTTAAATGGCTAACATTTGGTTTTCTCCCATACCAAACCTCATTAGGAGTAGAGTTTTGCAAGCTCTTGGTTGGTGATCTGTTTATTAAATAAACAGCGCACGAAACTGCTTCTGCCCAAAATTCAGCTGGCATATTCTTCTTCTTCAACATGCATCTCACCATGTCCATGATCGTCCGATTTTTACGCTCTGCCACGCCATTTTGTTGTGGAGTATAACGAGCTGTCAATTCATGTCTTATGCCATGATTTTTGCAGAAATCGTCAAATGTAGAAGACAAGAATTCTCCACCGCGATCACTCCTCAAATTTTTAATTTGGTAACCGGAGAATTTTTCAACTTGAATTTTGAACTCTTTAAAACACGAAAGAGCCTCAGATTTTTCTTTGACAAGATAGACCCAAGTTTTTCTTGTATAATCATCTATGAATAACAAGAAGTATAGGTTACCTCCAAGAGATGGAACTCGCATTGGTCCACAAATGTCAGTGTGGATGAGTTCCAAAGCTGAATTTGTCACCCACTTTGATTTGGATGGAAAAGGCTCGCGGTGTTGCTTTCCCAACTGGCATTCCTCACAAACTTCTCCTACTTCATGGAGTTGTAGAAAACCTCTAACAATATCCTTCTTTGAGAGTTCATTCAAGCTTCGAAAGTTTAGGTGCCCAAATCTGTCATGCCACAATTTGGAGATCTCTTCGATAGCACCCATATGACAACCAACAGGGAGAACATCAAGTTTGAGTGGAAATAAATTATTTGAACCCAAACTAATTTTTGCAACATGCTGTTTTTTCTTTTTCATAGTGCAAAATTTGTCAGCAAATTGGATGTCAAATCCTTTTCTCAAGAGATGACCTCGGACATTTTCTCAATATTACCTGACTACGTTTTGAAGGAAATTTCTCCCACGCCTTCAATTTTGTAGGACGAAGCATCTCCAATTATCACCTGTCCATGGTTAGCTTCTTCAAGAGTTGAAAAAAGATTTTTATTTCCAGTCATATGCCGACTTGCAACACTATCCAAATACCAAATATTTTCAACATTCCCATCAGATGCAATTAAAAGAGTTTCAGATTTTTCACCTTTACGTTTTTTCTCGGGATATTTCTCCCAACAATCATGTGCTTTGTGACCAGGTTTATGACAATAATCACATTCAATATAAGGTTTTTTTACCTTTGTAGTTACCTCGTCCTCTACCTCTTTGATTATTGTGGAAGGACTGTCTATCTTCATTTTTGGAATCACCATTGTTATTCTCCTGCACTTCTTTGTTAGAGGATTGGTTTCCACATATTCCTTGATTGTGCCTCTTTCCTCGTCCACGATAAGAGCTTTGGCCTCCCGTAGATGAGTATTGGGATTTCAGCGCTTGATTCTGAGAAGAAGTCGCTTGCGGACTTCGTTGTAGCATTCTAAACTCGTGAGCCTCCAATCTTCCTTGTAGACTTTCAATGCTCATTGAAGAAGTATCCTGAGATTCTTCAATAGCCACCACTATATGATCAAACTTACTTGGAAGACTTCGTAAGATTTTTTCAACAATTTTCTGATCTTCCATTATTTCTCCATTTGATCTCATTTGGTTTACAACGGTAGAGACCCGTGTAAAATATTCTAAGATTTTTTCGTTATCTCGCATCTCTAGCTTCTCAAATTCTCCTCGTAGAGATTGAAGACGAACTTTCTTCACTTGGTCTTGCCCGGAATAAGTTGTTTCGAGCATTCTCCATGCCTCTTGTGCATTTGCAGCCTTCGATATCCTCTCGTAAACTGGAATTTCGAGTGTTTGATAGATTTGGAAAAGAGCCTTTCTACCCTTCTGCTTCTTGTTCTTCAACAGATCCTTTTGTGCGGTGGTGAGTTGAGACTCGTCATCCGGCGCACCAACACCTTCTTCAACAACACACCATAGGTCTTGAGATTCAAGACATAATTTCATAAGATTGCTCCAATAATCGAACTTTTCTCCGTTGAAGCGAGGCACGAGAGAAACGAGTTGGTTCGACATTTTTTGAACCGGCTCTGATGCCAGTTTGATGCGGTAATTTGTTTATGATTGTGGTTTTCAAGAAAGAACACAAGTATATTTTGAAGGCTTTTAGAGAAGACGAGTTTAGTATTTCTCAAGTTGTAATTTTGTCTTACAAAATGACACACCAAGATTACATATTTATACTACTTGGTGACATAGGAGTCAAAGAAAATTAAATCCACAATTCAAACAGCAAGATGACTCTTTGACTAGAATATTGAAGGACACAATTGACTAAGACTTGATTCATGGAATTTGGTTTAATCTATCAGACTTACTTTGGGATAAATGGACAAGGTTTTTCGTTGAGGATGGTTGTATCAATTTTTGATATGCATTTGTCGTTGTAAAATTCAAGCAACAATTGGGGCCTGTTACATAATTAGGATTTTTAAAAGAGTCAAATAAGAATATAAACCTAAGTTATATATTCATATTGTTACCTGAAATAAGATCTAGGACCAAGAAGTCAGAACAATCAATTATGGTGCAGATAATATCTAAAATTATGTCACCAGCCCCTCTGTCAAATTCAAAAAATAATTTCAGATGATTAAACATTATGATTTGAAAGTGAAAGAAGGTTTAATTTCTAGTCGGGGATCAAACGAGTAAATGGAGCCCGTTTGTTACCCTCTGAGATCAAGTTCCACGATTCCCAGCAAGTACAATTTCTGTGATCAAAAGAAACAGTTAGTAAAACGCGTAGTTTCTAAATCTGCAGACGAGGCGACGAAGAGATGATTACTTCAAATACGAATGCATTAACAAGAGCTCTGACTAGAGGAGAAGGAAGCTGCCCCAAGTAAGCTATGGGGCTAAGAAGAGCTGCTGATCTTGTCATGTTTAAGCCATTATTTCTTGAAAATGCAGCCAAAGGCATCAGAGTCCCCTGTTTTATTCATTTTTAATCTTTATGACAAAAAATTGTTGATGCAAATGTGTTGGAAATTACCATGGAATGTCCAACATAGTGCACTTTCTGCCTTGTTTGGTTGAAGACATACTCGACTGTGGCTGGAAGATCAAATGCTGCCAATTCGTCCCACGTCCAGTTCCAGTATTCCTGTTTTCAAATGCGAAAACATTTATAGTTCGACTATAAATAACAGAAATGTGCTATAACACAAGATATTAAGGAATTATTTTTAAGGACCGTAATTTAGAGGATACAAAAATGAAAACATTAATTTTTCCTGATAGCAATTCAAGAAAAATAAACTTTAAAAAATCCTAAATTGAAGTCAAATCTGCCAGTATCAACCCAATTCGGGCTAATTTGCCCAATTTGACCAGAATTCAGGTTGAATTTGGCCTTGATTTGGATTGACTCGAGCTGTTTTGACCTAAATTTGCAAATTTTTAAGTTGATATTGCAAAAAGCTGGGATCTTTATTTTGTCAATCTGAAGAGTTACGTCCTCATTATGTATGTTTCGGGCCTTAAAAAAATTATTCCCAAGAAATTAATCATTAATTTTCATTGCAATTTATAGTACTCGATTGCTAGGACTAAGGGACGTGTGTCCCCTGCTGAATTCAGTCCCTCGGGCATTGGCCAACCAAACATCGAAACCATTATCAGCCAATATGAATCCTAAAGATTGCTCAGCAGAATCTGCCACCCATGACCTTGCATCCTGTGACATTTTCCAGAAACATTAAAAAAAAAAAAAAAAAAACCGAAGACTTCAGAGGAAATTTCATGGAAAGTGTTGTAAGTAACAACAACTAAGATTCCATGCTGAACAAGAACAGGTGGCACCTGATCATGCATACTTACATTAGTTTCACCAAATTTTTATGTAGCCAAATATTTTTATAAAATAGAGAAATAAATGAAGTCATATATACTTTGTGCTCTTCACAGCTATAGCCTTGTGTTTCCACAAATGATTTACAGATACCATTTGAAGAATCACTAGTTCTTCCACCTCCTGAAAAAACAGTAAATGGAAGTAGTACAAAATTAGGAATGCTACACTCTTGCTCACCATTACTAATTATGACTTGGGTAGTTAGTTATTTGATCAATTTTTGAAGAACTTTATAAGGATGAATCTGTAAAGACTGAATGTGACTTGTTAGCCTTACATCATACTACAAAACTAGCACAAAACCAAACATGCTACAAGAATTTAAAATTATATACTCCCTACCTCCTAAGGTTAACTGCTAAATCAGTTTCCGGGTATACCAGTTAGTGAGCACAATACTAAAACACAGAAAATAAACACAATATATCAAAACATAATAAATCTTGTAAAATCTTTAAAAACACAATACGTGGAATTATACATGTCCTGCAAACGACACAAAATTGAGATTAACTAGCAATCAAAACATAAACCTACAAAACTCTCTATTATAATATTAGGGGATAAAAAAATATAAAACGATAAAAAAGATTTCATTGATAAAGTTGAGAATGTCTGTTATGAATCTAATGGAATACAATCAATGGAATAATTCCTGAAATTAATTAAAAATAAATAAATACTACTCCCTCCGATTCATTAGATTACCCATACCAAACAGTGCTGATTTTAATAAAAAAGTTGTTCATTAGTGTTAAGATGTGTAAAGTTGAAGGTTTATTAGTCCGTCTTTTTAATGAAGGGAGTTTAGTTCATTGGTAAAGGGTATATAGAAAAATAGAGTGTAGTGAGATATAAATAAGTGATGTTTGGAAGCAATTAGTTTTAGAAAAAAAAAAAAAAAAAAAACACCTTTTCGTAATTTGGGGTAATTTAAAATGAATCAGATGAAGTATTAGGTAGTGCTTGAGTGGAGGGATTTGGGCTATGAGTTTTAAATCCAGAATCTAAATTGGATAAAATTGGATTTGGGCTATGAGTTTTAAATCCAGAATCCAAAAAAAACTCCTCTTGTTTGGATAAAATATTCAAATGGATAAATTTCATTTTAATCCTAGTTCAAATTGAAGGAATTTCGAATACTTAGCAAAACCATTTCATTTTTTTTTAAATCTATGGATTCTTAAATCCATCCAATTTTAAATTTCTTATATTTCAAATGACTCTATTCAAACACAATCTTAAATAAATGTATTATTACCGTGCTTCAATTAAGTATAATTTTAACAAATTAACTTGCAAATTTGTAAGAATAAAAAAAACTTTCAAACTTTTGATGTCATATTAACATGTTAATTGTGTATTATAATTAACGGAAATGATATAGTGCCCACCTGCTCAATATTTTTGTGTCCACCGCTTAAATGGCAATGCCACGTTTTTTTTTTCCCTAAATATCTCTTCTTTCCTACATATCCCTATATTTTGTGTCTACTTAATTATGCCCCTATTTTTTATGGAAGATATTCCATATAATAGAGGAAAATCTTTTAATAAAGATTTTTTTTCAATTTTTTGGGATTCTTTTAGCAAAGCTTCCAAAAAATAAAAAAAATAAAAATTCTCCGAGGAAGTCGCTCAGCTCTGGTAAATTTTTTGCACTTCTGTTTTTTTTCAATTGATTTTTATGTGTATAAAACATTGCACATGTGAACAAAAAATATTTTAATTTATGATCTTTGGTAAAAATATGAGTAATACTGTTTTATGGCATGCGACAACACATTAATATTTACTATTGTCAAAGTGTTAATGTGTTATACCCAATTTATATTACATCTCACCGTCTCATGGCATGAGACGGTTTCACATAACACCTAATCATAGTCTTTATTTGGTTGAGGTTCGGATGATATTTGGTTATTTGAATTGTTTGAAATTTTATGCTGGCAAAAATTTAAGAAGTTGAATTTGGTTATGGTTATTGATCATATGAATATCATTTATTAATTTTTTTTACTTTTTTTAATTCTGTTGTTTGCGTCAATTATTGGCATAATATATGTTGAGGACTTAGTCGGTCATGGGTTGTGAATTATATTATTATCTTGTATGCATGTAGGCTTGGCAACGGGCGGAAAATCTCGGGTAACCCCCCCTTTCCTGTGGGGACCCGAATTTTTTTAATATAATTAATATATTTATATGTATATACTATGTAAATTTAGGAGTAAATTACAAATAGATATTTCATAATTTTCTATTCAATTGACTATTTATTCAAAATTACATCTATATTTTATTTAATATTATATTGTTAGTTTCAAATTATATACTCCCTCTGTCCACGAAAATTTTACCCGGTTACTGTAGAGCACAGTTTTTAATGAAAATTGGTATTTTATTAAAAAAGTTAATAAAGTAGATAAAGTAAGAGTATTGTGGTGGGTATTGTGGGACCCATTTTTTGTTTGTGAGTGTAGTTTATTTCCAAATGAGGAATGGGTAAAAATTTGGTGGACGGACCAAAAAGGAAAGCGGGTAAAAAATTGGTGGACGGAGGGAGTAATAATCTAATACAAAATTATAGCACCCCTTTCTCAATACATTCTCAATAATTTTTAATTGTCACGATCTCGAATGCCTCTTTAAATTAATTTCACCCTATTCAGAGTAATAGTAACTGCCAAGATATTTGACATGTTAACTGCATGCATGTATTAGAGAAATTTAAGTAATATAAATACTCAATATTTACATATATACTATTGTGGGGTTTTCTTTTAATCTAAAATAATTATTTGTAGGGTGGGAATAAGCCAACATATGCATCCATATATAAATGCTGCAATTTGTCAAAAAAAAAAAAAAAATTAGATAGGGATGCCAAAAAATTTTTTAGTCAAAAGAATTTAAAAAAACGAAATAAATTTTAAGGATTGTGAAAGTTCAGTATACATGCTTATACTATTTTTTTATCCATACATATATATTCTTATGTCAAAATGATATGAAAAATACTTAAGTCAGAATAACTAAAATTTTTGAAAAACAATCTTTAAAAATAGATTTTCAATTTTTTATGGAAAGATCCCCATGAAAATAGGGGCATAATTAAATAAGCACAAAATATAGAAATGTGTAAGAAAAAAGAAATATTTAGGGAAAAAAAATATCTGACAATGCCACGTAAGTGGTGGGCATAATCATTCCCGTTATAATTTCATAGATTTATCTACATCAAATGAACATTCACAAATTTCCAATTTTTAATGGTTCAATCAAAATGAGCATAGATATAAGACAAAGTATTATATGAAAATAGTTCATGATAAGCTTATCATAAAAATATTTTAAAGTATCATTAATTTCATCTGGAGTATCATTAATCTCATCAAGGGTGTCATTAGTCTGAATTCAAGAATTTTTTTTTAAATTTTCTTGAATTCAGACTAATGATACCCCTGACAGGTTTAATGATACTCCTGATGAGATTAATAATACTCTAAACTATTTCATGTTAAGCTTATTATGAAGTGTTTTCATATAAAACCTACTCTAAATATAATATGGTAGTATTAAAATGGTAATTAAGTATATCTAGATCATTTTCTTTTAATCTTTTTGTAAAATAGGAAATATATGAATCACAATTATTGCATAATAGTACTTATTTGAAATTTAAAGTATTGTTTGACTTTTGTTATGGAAATAAAATAAATAATTAAGATAATGTAAAATTATCGTTTGTCAATATAACTATACAAATCAACTATAGAATCTTGAGAAATTCAAGTTGATAATAATTGAAATTTATTAGAGTAGACATTTAATTTTAAGTAATAAACTGATGTTGTTCATCGTATATTTACAACTTTAAACATCGGTTTGAGCAGCAATGGTGCATTCTTTCCAGCGATATTAAGAATTAATTTGGCATAAACAATTCCCGATTAAAAGAATCTCATGGAAAGTTTCACAAGCGAATTAACTTGAGAAAAAAACAAACTTGTTCATAAGATTTTATATTATAAATAACATAAAAGATCATTAATTATTCACGTCTCTCTTTACAATCAACTCCTCAATCTATAAAATGTTAAAATGAAAAGATGAATATGCATTTTATATGAAAAGATGAATATGCAAGCACATTGAAAGCTAATTAAATAGCAAACAAAACAATAAATATATTAATGCAAACGAAAGCTAATTAAATAGCAAACAAAACAATAATATATTAATGCAAGTGATATTATGTAACACCTAAAATATGTTACATAATGTGTATAAAGTGTTACCTATGTATAATAAGTAACACTTTTAAAAGCGTTGCCGTTGCTGGCGTAGCCTAAAGTCTAATGCAACACTTGTGTAAATAGATAAATAATGAACAAAGGGGAAAAAACGTATTCTTTGGGTATTGAACCCTGAACATCTTGTACAGGAAACAAGGAACTTACCATCTAGACTACTTATAACACTTTACACAATTTGAATTTCAATATTATTTAACTTATTAACATTTTTTTTCTTTATTCTTTTTTTTTAATAGTAGAACAAAATGGTAATATTATTCACATTAATAATTAAAATTACTAATTCTTAATGGACCAAACAATTTTCTACTTACTTTATAAAATAATATATGTGTGTATATATATATATATATATTTGTGTGTGTGTTTGAATACATATAATATAAATTCATAAATAGTATAATTGTATTATTTAATCATTTTAAGTGAAAAATATAAATTATTTTGTACGTATGTAATTAATATATTTTTTAATTAATAAATTGATTTAAATTATAAATAAATTTTATGCATATGAATTTTTTTTTAAATCATATGCATTATATATATATATATATATATATATATATATATATATATATATTGAACTAATAATATTATTCTTATTGATAATGTATGATTATATATATGCTGAATTTAAATATTTATTATAAAGTGTTACCAAAATATGTTACCTATATAAAAGTGTTACCTGAAAGGTGTTACTTATGTTAAAGTGTTACATTTGTAAAAGCGTTACTAAAAAAGTGTTACATATATAAAAATATACCTAAAAAGCGTTACTTACTATAAAGTGTTGCCTAAAAGCGTTACTTATTTAAAAGTGTTGCATATAAGTGTTGCATATTAACAAAGTGTTACATGAAGTGTTATATAATATATAAACTAAAATAAGTGTTACTATAATGTGTTACATATAGGGGTGGGCATCGGGTCGGGTTTTGCGGGTTCGGATTTTTTGGTTCGGGTACCCAAAATTTCGGGTTGGAAATTACATTATCTGAACCCGACCCAAATTTTTTGGGTTACCCGAAATTCGGGTTACCCAATTTTTCGGGTACCCAATGCGGGTAACCCGAATTTTTTTGTTCGTTTTTACTGTTTAAACGTTCAAACATAATATACTACCTCACAAAGTCATTTCATTCATCAAACATAACAAATGATCCTATTTCACCAAACAATAACATAAACAACTTTAAAAAGTTACTAAATAGGTTTTCAATACCAATTACCAAAGTCGAGCAAATACAACTAAAAAAATGAATATTTCATACTTAATACAAATTAGTCTATTAAGCATCAACTCCAACTAAAATTGTAGCAAACTTCTTTCTTCACTCATCGAGGCATCAAGGCATAAATGAACGAGCAAAGATAACAATACTTGAACTCATCCTCCACTCATCAAATATTGAAATTGCAACCATGAAACACTAATACTTGATAATTGATAATTAGAATATTTGATAAAATTTAATTTTAAATTATTATTTAATATATAAATTGACCGATTCAAATTTCTATAAATATATAAATTAACATTAACATTTGATCTCATTATATATATAAATTGCATGTTTTTTGAAATTATTATAATTAACATAAATAAATATATTAAATTATATGTGTAATTTCGGGTAACCCGATCGGATTTTTTGGGTAGACATTTAATACCCGAACCCGAATCCGATTATATATATCGGGTTCGGGTAACCCGAAATTCGGGTTTTATAATTAAAAAATCCGAACCGATCGGTTTTTTTTTTTCAGATTCGGATCGGGTACCCAAAACCCGAAACCGAATGCCCACCCCTAGTTACATAAACTAAATGTGTTACAATAAGATGTTACTTAAAGTCAATTATGTTGTAGTGACATTTATATTTTCTCATATGTCTCATGGGTCTTATATACAGGCATGTCTAAGTCACTTGTGCATGTTTATCTCACAAGTCTCATATACTGATGAAAATAAGATTATATTTAATTATTTATTATTATTATTTTTATTTTATAATATTAGGAATTTATTTAAGTTTTAATTAATTATTAATGGGTCAGGCTCTTACGGCCTATACGCCTAAAATTCTAGTTTAGCTATTATAAATAGGAGTCCCGGGATTATTGTAAGGAAGTTGTTTATTAAATTAAGAAAATATTGGGTTTTATCCCTTTTGCGTATTTTATTGTTGTTTTTTCAGTATTCATAGGAATCAATGGATTAACACTTTAATCACTTTTGCGTTTATTCAGGTATTTTTAGAATCAGCAGATATTACGTTGTATCGTGCTCCCACTGCGCCAGTTTTAATTAATTATTAATGGGTCGGTCTTCTACGGCTTATACGCCTAAAAACCTAGTTTAACTATTATAAATAGGAGTCTCAGGATTATTGTAAGACAATTGTTTATTTGAATTAAGAAAATATTGAGTTTTATCCCTTTTTCGTATTTTATTGTTGTTTTTCCAGTATTCATAGGAATAAATGGATTGACAATTTGACACTTTAATCACGTTTGCGTTTATCCAAATATTCTCAGAATTAATGGATATTACGTTATATTGTACTCCCACTGCGCCATGTACCTATTTGCATACATTTTTTTAGAGAATTAATATGAATAAATTAATTAATTTCACATTTAACTATAAATTTAAAATTTTAGATACCATGACATTTTTTCATGGAGGTATCAAACTTGGCTCCCGCCCATATCCCATATTCAAATCCCATAAACCATTTAATTACTATTATCAAAATATCATGTAAAAAATTTAGGCTGCGGCTAAACAAACCCCCGATTTCCCTATACATACCCCAATTTTTTTTTTGACAAAAATAGTCTTAAGTTAAATATCAAAATTGCCCTTTTATAACTATTTTAATTAAGAGTTAAATTATTTTATTTCCATTAGATAAATATATTCATAATTCCTAAAACCCTAAAACCCAAATTCCTGGATTATTTTCATTGAGATCAGGGGACAAGTTGATTCAAGTTTATAGTGTCTAATTAATGGATCCAAACAACACGAATGTAAGTAAACTTGAACTTTTTATATTGAATGATCAGTAGTGAGCGTGGGATTCTGTCCAATTTGCATTCGATGAATCGGCGTGATATGTTTTATGTTTGCAACTACGCTTTTTTTTATCGGTTTTATGCATATGTATGTGTTTGTCTATCAAAGTATCAATAAAGAACTAACAACTTGATAAGAATAGAATATAATAAATTTTTGTTTTCAAATGAATTTCTGCATAAAAAACAACAATATGGCAAGATTAGACATCAACTATTGTAGTTCGTAGGTACTGTTAATTGTTCTAGAAGTTCCAAACATCTAAACCAACTAATGATTAAAAAATTAAAATATTGCATTACCTCATGTATCATAAACGTATAAACTCATACAGGGCAAACTTAATGTTTTCTAAAGTTGCTGTTTTTTTTTTTTTTTTTTTGCAGATCTTAATAGATTTTTTTCTCACTATGTACAGGTATCAAATGATCATCTAATTACTGATTATATTGATATATTCACTACGAATATAATTTTTGAATCAAAGGAGAAGATGATTGATTGGGCTCGAGAGGCGGGAAGACGGGAAAAAATGGTTATAATTGTTCAACGGTCCGATAATGATGCGAATTCGAGGCGGCCTCGTGTTATACTAGCCTGTGAACGAAGTGGTATCTACCGTGAGCCCAAAAAAAAGATTTTGGGTGTTGAGAAGTTGGATACGAGTAAAAATAAGAGGAAAAAAACAGGGAGTAAGAAGTGTGATTGTCAATTTCAATTTCAATTACGAGGTTACCAAATTGATGCATACGGTCACTGGAAATTAGAGGTTGTACGTGCCACACATAACCATCCTCCAGGAAGACATGTGGAGGGTCACTCTTTTTTTGGTCGGTTAACACCTGAGCAAGACGAATATGTACGAAATTTGTCCAAAGCAAACTCTCGACCTAGAGATATCATGGCAGGATTAGGGCTGGAGTGGAAGGATAATGCTGCCACAATCAGGACTGTCTATAATTGTCGTCAAAAGCATAGAGTCGTTGAGCATAAGGGTGCATCACAACTACAATACCTTATGCAAAAGTTGAAGGAAAATGACTACTCATTTCATCATCGGCGATGTGAGATGACCAATGTAGTGAAAGACTTATTCTTTGCTCATCCAGAAAGTGTGGCATTACTACGTGCTTTTCCCGATGTCTTGATGATGGACTGTACGTACAAGACCAATCGCTACAAATTGCCATTATTTGAGATAGTTGGAGTGACCTCTACAAGTATGACGTTTTCAGTTGCATTTGTTTACATGAAATCTGAGCGTGAGGACAACTACTTGTGGGCATGTGACCTCCTGAAGAAATTGATGCATGGACCACATGGATCATATTTACCGAGAGTAATTATAACAGATCGAGAATTAGCATTAGTAAATGCAGTAGCTGCTGTGTTTCCTACATCCAAACACTTCTTATGTCGTTGGCACATCTCCAAGAATATTTTAGTTGGTACGAAGAAGAAGATCCCCATTAATAAATTGTGGCAATGTTTCAATGATGATATTGAGAAGGCCATTGAAAAACCAAATGAAGTTGAGTTCAATGATGCTCTTAGACAAATTCAGTCTACATACTCGGCTTACCCAATGGCTTATGAGTATTTTGTTGAACAATGGCTACCCTACAAGGAACGATTTGTGTATGCATGGACAAACAATGTTATGCATTACGGCAACACCACCACAAATAGGTATTTTGTGCTTTAAATAATAATGAATATTGATATCATCCTGTTGAGATTATTGTCATATGCTTTTATAAAAATATTATTTATTATTGCAGGGTGGAGAGCACTCACTCAAGGTTGAAGCGGCACCTCAAATCGAGTCAGGGAAACTTTGAGACATGTTGGGTCCAAATTCATGCTTTGTTACAAGCATCACACAATGCAATCAAAGCTTCATTTGAGAAGAGCATTAATGTGGTACAACATAGATTTTCACCATCCATGTTCAAGATCTTGAGAGGAGAGGTTTCAATAAAGGCATTGGATATGATACTTGACGAGACAAAAAGAATGTCCAAGGTTGGAACTGATTCCTTGATGTGTGGTTGCATCTTAAGAAATACATGTGGGTTGCCATGCGCGCATGAATTAAATGAATTTTCTCTCATGGGCTCACCAATACTGTTAGAAAGTATAGACATATTTTGGAGAAAATTAGATATGCGGCCAAGGGAACCGACCAAGACGACTAATGGGGTTGTCGATGATTCGAGATGGTATGATACTTTTAGAGTGGTTGATGATAAATACATCAAGTCAAATGATACAGAGAAACTATTGATGATGAAGAGGTTGCGAGAAGTTGGAAATGCAGAGACTACATCGTTGATTCCTCCTGGGCCTCTTAAGAAGCCTCGTGGACGACCCAAAGGTACTCGACAAAAAAAATCAGCTTCAACAAAGCGTGATCCAAGTGCATTCGAGTATATTGTCGAGTCTTTCGATGATAATTCTTTACCAGCTGAAAACCAAATCTACTGCAGTGGAACGTCTAGTGTGAAACCAATGTTCAGTAACACACGTAGAGAAAAGGAAAAGGCAATTTTTTTTTTATTATGATTATCATCTTATTTAAGAAAATATTGTATAATTGGTATACTAATGATTTGTTTATGTTTATTTTATTGTTCAGGTAATTCGTCCAAAGGCACCGGTATTGGCTCCAATTCAATTCCTCAATTACATACCACGTATATTTCATGAGTATGTCGTTGCCACTACTAATGTGGTTGGGGATGGTAATTGCGGTTACCGTGCAGTTGCTCATGTCATGGGTTTTGGAGAGGAAGCATGGATGAAGGTTCGACACGAGCTTATTGATGAGTTGAGGGTGCACAGAGCTCTATACGCAAAAGCATTCATAAAAAATGGTGCATGTGATGAAATGTTGGATACCTTGAATTTTTTTGGACTTGGTGTTGCTCCAGAAAATAATTGGTTTACATTGCCAGAAATGGGTTATTTGGTTGCATCTGTGTATAATGTTGTGTTTGTCACACTAAGTAACACTGTGAGCAACACATTCATGCCTCTTCGGTTAGCAATGCCTGCAAGTCCACAATGCAAATGCATTGCATTAGTAGATGAGAATAGACATTTTATTGCGGTATGTACATTTTTAATTCTTTATATTTAATTGTAATATTAAAAAATATTAATATATATTTTTTGTTGGGTAGGTTTCGTTGAGATCGGGACACCCACTACCCCATGCAATGTATAAGTGGTATGAAATTCTAGATGAAAGCGCTAGAGGGTGGGAAATGTGGTGCCAGGAAGGATTTTCACAATATAATAAGCTTGTAGGAGACTCTCGTGAAGGAGATGATGTAATTAATTTGGATGATTAGTTAATGACAATGTGCATATGTTAGCTTGATTTTGTTGGAATTTAATTGGATTATTAGCTTAATTGTTTTGGAGCATCATTAACCAAATTTTGATATTAGCTTGAAATTTGTTGAAATCTGCGAAGGTTATAGCTATTTATAGGTGTATTTTCTTTACCGAGCTCTATTTGGTGCAAATTATTGAGCAATAATAAAACCATGAAATTTTTTATAATTTTGTTGCAAGTATTTAAATTGGAGTACAAATTAAGTTACTCTAACTCTTATACATAAAAAAATATATAAAAAAATCTAAAAATATGACTGCCTGACAATTGAGTATAGAGCTAAAAATGTGTTGAGTGGGTCGGAGTTGAAAATTAGAACATAAGAAGACTCATTGGCCCGTTCTAGGCCTTCCATATCTTTGTCGCAAAGTGACACTTGAAGCCAAGTAACAAAGACGGATTATGAGGAACACCCTTCTAAGCCTATCCACTTCTAGTTACTTTTCCTCTTGTGGTGCCTCGTCTTATGGTGGAGGCTCTACATGCTCAACATACACTTGGTTTAGAGTCGTTATTTACTGTGCAAAATCTACTTCTCTTATAATATCCATCTGCAAAGTAAGATGATTGCCCCAAATGTTAGAATAATATAATCAAATATTAGAAACACCCACAAGACAAAAACATACTTCATCTTGTCCATTAACCAGAAAAAAAAAATTGTAGCAGGACAAAAGGAAGTTAATATGAATAAACCCATAAATAGAGCACTGCGCAAGAGTCACAACCCATTTATATGACGAAAGTAAGAATGACAACATGCATAAACTTGGTATCTAATAACTCAAAAATAGAAAGAACATACAGAGACCCATTTAATAACTAAAAAACAGAATATAACACAAACAATAAGATTAAATGATACGGGAGTAAAACGTAGAAGACAAACGCTCTTCGTACAAAAGATATACAGATAATTGATTAATGCTTAATTTCCGAAGTTGAGTATATAATTTCATCAAATCACATATTTTAGGTGATAAACAAGTCATACAAATCAAAAGACATTCAAAGTAGTTAAAAGAAAAATTTACAGTTTTGGATGAAAACAAAAAAATGGTCAAAACAATCCTAAAACGTTTGAATTCGGGCTCAGGACCCTATATATCACTGCATAGCAGTGAGTTCTTTCGGATTCGTCGTTCCGCTTCCGAAAAGGTATTATGCAAAAAAATTTAAGCCCAAAGTCAAAAGTTATGCAAATTTCGGTATTTATCGTGTCTTAACCGCCTCTCGATCTTCTATGTGTTCCACATTAGAATAAACAGTAAATTGCTCACTGGAAAAAACAACATTTCCTTGTTGCATAGATAATTACACATCAGGGGAAAAATGTTTTTTTAGGCCCTTATATTTAGGGTGGTTGGAAAATGAGGACAATATGTTTTTGGGCTTGGAAAAGGAGGACAATTTTTTTTTAAAGTTGTCATTGTAGGACAATTGAGCTCAATTTAGGTCCGATTGGCCTAAATTAGCATGTGCCTCGCATGTGATGATCCAATTCCGGGCCTCTCGTCCCCGTGATGGTCATATTTTTTAGTTAAAAACAAAAAAAACATTTGTTTTGAAAATAGAAAAACCTTTGAATGTATTAAGAACAGTTAAAAGGCAGATTACAAACGACCTTTCAACTAATGTATTCATTTTACTTTAAAATGTCTTTTAATTAATTAAGAAGACTTATACTAATATATCTAGGAAACAGATCGTCCATACCCCTAATCTGGGAAAATTTTCATTGCAAAAAAACAGGCAATCTTGGTTGAAAAACAGAGGCATAGATTATACAAGTTTCGTTCATAATTTTCATAGCAAGTGCTGCCATTATACTTTACTCCTAATTGAAAATTTATTTTTTTAACATAATCCCAATTTAAGTTACAAATACAGGAAAATCCACGAACTAAACAACAAAATACTACTAAACTTGCATTTAGATATCCAAATACATTTTGCCTAAAATACCAGAAGTTTTTATGCCAAAACTCATTCTTCATTCAATAGTGTGCTGACAAATGCCTTCACACACTAGAACGTCAACAAGATTGGGAGAAATACAATGAGTCTCATTAGATTTTTTCGACTAGCTTTCAACTTCACAAAAAGTTTAAATTTTGTTTTGAACTAAAAGATATGATGTGGTTAATTTTATCAGACGTGGCATTAATGGAGACAAGAAATCCAAAATCGGACCATCACGTGGGAGGCACGTGCTAATTTAGCCCAAGTGGGCCTAATTCGGGCTTAATTGTCCTACATTTACTACTTTTTAAAATTAGTGTCCTCATTTTCCAAGCCCGAAAATATATTGTCCTCATTTTCCAACCACCCTAAAGATACGGGCCTAAAAAAGTATTTATCCCTACACATCAGGCTATAAAGATGATATTAAAATCATGAATACATTGTGATAATCAAGATTCCAACTTTGAACAGAAATTGAATCTCTTATCTAACTGTTCATAGACTAAAAAAGGCTCGAGATTCCAATTATGGGCTAAACAATTGAATCATTTTCTCTCTCTTTTGCACCTAAAATTAGAAGAAGAGGTGAGCTTAAACCTTTAATCATGAAGGTAAAATGAGTTAAAAAAAAATGAGAAGCCAAGGCACAAAATTCACCGGTAGAATACCCTTGAGTGTTCTTAGGTGTAAATAAACGGGTTATTTGCTTCAATGGAGCTAACGAAATGGCAGAGGCAATTCCACAAACAATTTGTGAGCGAACAGAACAAGGCGTGAGAATTTCCAAAATCACAAAATCAGAATTACCAAAATCACAAATTCATACAGTTCACTTCAGTTCACAAAATTCCCAAAATCACAGAACTATGCGTGAGAACAGATTTAGGCAATTCCACAAATAGTTCACTTCATTTCGCGAACAAAACGAATGTGAATCCACAATTAAGCTTCGTTTTAAAGTTCATACTACCCAAAATCATAGAATCATACTTTAAAACTATAATATGTATTGCATTAAAATACTTCAAAACACTAATTTCACAAAATTGAACCCTAAAATTGGAATCCCAGGGACTAATAAAGGTAGAAAATTACAAAAAATGAAGTAAAGAATAAGAAGATTACATATTCTCACCGTGTTCGGCTTGTGATTCTGAAACTCAATGCGTGGTTCTTCTTTCTTGGAAAATTGGGGATTGTTCATACTCTTCTTCTGAACGTGTACGAAGAGAATTGAGAGATGAGAGATTCATTATTATTTGCTTTTTTTTGTTTGTTTTTGTTTTTAATTTAAATTAATTTTTAAAAGGATATAATTGTCTAAACTTGGGGTATATATAGTAATTTTTAAAAATAATTATATTTTTAATGGGGTGCGTTTAGTAGTTGGGGTGTGTATAGGAGAACCGGGGGTTTATTAGCCGCGCCCTAAAATTTATTATGGTACAATTTGCTCTGCTTACAACCACTTTAAAAATAAAATAACAAGAAAAACTCCATTTTGTTGGGAAATAATATAAGTTAATTAATTTCACCCATTAATTAACACATCTCTACAGAATCGTATTTTTAAATAAAAATGAAGTATTTCAAAGCAAAAAAAAAATAAAAAAATTCATGGGTTCAATTCATGCTAAAAATAATTTTATCCATATTAAATTGTCCATGAAAAAGCTAGAGAATCAGAGAAATCCTATATATGAATCAATTACATAAGTCCCTATATATATATATATATATATATATATATATATATATTAGCTAGCTAATTAAACCCAATTAACCTAAGAATAGCTTATCATGACACATTGTTAATTAAGCAATAAATATATATAAGAAAATTGATTTACCATTAACGTGACTTTCTACTTAAAATTCTAATTAGTCTAATTAATAAAGTCTAACCTGTCACACTGTACAACCCACTAACTCACGCCACTCACACACCTGCAAGTTTCAACACACGCCCAACACGTTGTACACACTATATGGGGAGAGAGTACACAAATAATATACCTAAAGAGGCTAGGACGCATAGAAGAAAAGAAAAGTCCGTCATTCTTCAACTAAAGTAAATAGAGAAGGAGACAACAGGGCTGAACACTTTCGTGTGCTTGTTAAACGTTTTGACTTTTTAGATGAGGTGAAATTTTTCAATAGTATTAAAGTCAATAGACTCACACTACACATATCTTGAATTCGAACTTTATTGACAATAATTTCACCCTCATTAAATTATATAATTGTTGGGTCTCCTCAGTCCTCTACATGATGGGTAGAGAGAATAATCAAGACCACCAGTAAGGGGAATATTGAGAACTACTATACAAATTAATATATGATGGAGTAGACAAGACTAGACGATAGTCAAATATTGTGAACTACTATCTAAATGAATTAATTTTTTCACACCTTTTTACCAGTTTGGACTTTTAAATGAGTCGGAATTCTTAAAAAAAAAAAAAAATAATTGGATTTGTTCTTGATGAGATAAAGATTAGAATGTAAATTTTAATGGGTTTTGAATTTTATTTACTTAAAATTGGAATAAATAATTATAAAATAAATATGTATATATATGTATGAAAATGATTTATGATTAGTTTAGGGTTAATCACAAAATAAATCACGAACTTTATGGTTTTTATCAAATACAACATGAATTTTTTTCTTTGTAATTTTATACATCATTTTTAAAAAAAAAATTCAATTTGAAATATTTGATAATTTTTCGACAATAAATATTAAATGATGTTCTTGCCGGAAATGTCCCATAAATATTCATATAGACGCCAACAAATAAAATTATTAAAGAATATATAAAAATAACGTCTTTCATATAAATTTTTAAGTTATGTTTCTGAAGTTAAGACATATTTTATTTTAAGGACATTATTCTCATTATAAAGAATCACAATTTATTTGTTGGCATTTATGTGGACTCTATGTGACATATGTGACACCCGTGCCATTTAATTATTAACAGAAAATTATCAGATATTTCAAATTACAAAACTTACAAAATTGATGCAAGAAAAAAAAGTTTATATTATAATTGATAAAAGTTATATATATAGTTAGTAAAGAAATTTCAATTAACCCAATTAGTTTATCATAAATCGTTTTGGAAGTTTATCAAACATCAAAACAAAAGTGATTAGAACTCATCAATACAAGAATTAATCAGTGGTAACCATTTTTTTAACTATTTAAATTATTCATATTTAATATAGAAAAATTGTACTATAATATTTACTTTTGAAAAAATATTTAAGTACTAAAACATATATCTAATTACGGGTATTACAAAATCGAGAAAATTAAATTTTTAGGACACTATCTTATAGCAATTTGCAAAATGAGGACACTTTCTTTACGGGCTGGCAATTTTAGGATACTTTCTTTTAAATTTTGCAATTTCAGGACACTTTCTTTACGGGTTGACAATTTTAGGACTCTTTCTTTTAACTTTTGCAAATTTAGGCCAACTGATACTAATTACGGGCCAAACGGGCTTGATCCTCCAGCTTGACTGCTTCGTAGATGCCATATCACTAAAATCCTTCCACGTTATTAAAATATTTGGCGAATTTAAAATCTAAAAATCTGGACAATTAAAAATCTGCTTATCATACTTTGTGCTCTAGGATTAGGATTCAAGCCCTTGCTTGTTTTCCCCGTTGCTTTCATCATTTTTGGCTGATATGTAAATAATTTTGAGAAATTAAAAACTATAATTGCATTTTCCATTCCAATAGAACTTTCGTCTCACCTTTTTTTTTTTAATAATTTTGATCCCATGGGAATTTTTCAACCAAAATTAGTGAAATTGGAATTTTGCAAAATTGATTTTTTTTTATTTGCGGGAAGAGTTGGGATTAGGGCTCCAAATTTTCGTTTGGCCCGAAATTAGTATCAATTGGCCTAAATTTGTAAAATTTAAAAGAAAGTGTCCTGAAATTGCAAAATTTAAAAGAAAGTGTCCTAAAATTGTCAGCCCGCAAAGAAAGTGTCCTCATTTTGCAAATTGCTATAAGATAGTGTCCTAAAATTTTAATTTTCCCTACAAAATAAGAAGAGGTCAAAGTTTAGTTTTTAGCCTAGATTTCACGTAAATGTTACCATCTTTATCTTTCTCTCTGAGTATATTGGTATATATACTCTTGCAATATATATTTTTTTTAATATAAAAAATTAAAATCAGAAGTAATCCTAGACGGAATTACTTGTTTACTTTAATAACATTATTTGTTTGTTCAAACAACAATACATACCACGTAATATACTAAATGAATACAATGTATTAAAATTGGGGATTTAAATCAAATCGGTCCTCTATCTTTTCACCTTTATCTAAATGGTCCTCTATTTATTTGCTTTATCAATTTAGTCCTGTATTTTTTCAAGTTTCACCAAAATGGTCCTAATTTGGTGAAAAATGGTCCTAATTGATTTGTTGTATTTTATTTCAAGTTTCTTTTATTTGGCAAAGATGGCCACCTAACGTGCCACATTGAAAAAAAAAAAACCACATCATAGGTTTCCACCGAAAATACTGGTGCGCATGACTAAAAACGTGGTATTTTATGTTTTATGTGTTCAATTAGGACCAAATTGGAGAAATGTGAATTGATACGGGACTAAATTGGCAAAGAAAATAAATATAGGACCAAAACGGTGAGATTTTGTACATTTTTAGGCCAATTAGGACCATTTTGACGAAACTAGAATAGATACAGGACTAAATTGATAAATCAAATAAATAGAGGACCATTTTGATAAAGGTGAAAATATACAGGACGGATTTGGTTTAAATCCCATTAAAATTGCATAGCACACATTTTTTTTTTATCTTTTTGTAAAATGCGAAATATGTGAATCACAAATTATTGCATAATACTTATTTGAAATGTAAAGTATGCACTGAACTAATTTTATAGGCACAAATTCTCCCGTTTCAACATAAGGTATTAATTATTTCAAACATGAGGTACTAATAAATTGTTGTTTGTGGTAATTATAATTATCATAAATATTTTTCATATAGTATTTTGTCATAAATTAATATTTGTAGAGTAAATTTTATGAGTAAATCTTGTGCGAGACCGTCTTATGGTATGAAATCAAGACTATTAATTTGATCCACTTTTAACCTAAAATGTATCATTTGTTAATTAAAAAGTTGTCACTTTTAAAAAGTGATAAAGTTTTAACAAAAAGTGATAAAAAAAAAAATTTTAAAAGTGACTTATCACTCTTCTTTAAAAATATTATCACATTTTACTATAATTTTATCAATTTTTATAATTTGGTCAGTATTATATTATAAGACAGTTTCACATAAATTTTTGTCAAATTTTATTTAGCTGGGATGTCAAGGGCTCGTTTGGTTTGAAGGATTGTTTGGGATTGTCTTTATAATTCCAAATAACCTCATGTTTTGTTTGAAGGACTGCAAATAATTATGGCCCTGGATTAAACTAGGGTTCGGGTTCATAATCCCAGTTAATCTCCCATTTTAAGGACTATTGAGTTCTGGCAAATAGGTGAGATTATTTGTTCTACTAAATTACAATTACCATTTTGTCCACCATTTTCTATTTTAAGTGATCAATCTACCCTTATTCAAAATAAAAATAACCGTCACCCGATTTATCCCACTTAATCACACAATCCAAACATACATTTATATCCAATAATTCAATCTAATCAAATCCATTTTAGTCCAATTTCATCTAATCCAATCCCGTCCACCAAAACCCGAGAAAAATCCAAATCAGGCAACAAAATGAGAAGAAATGGGCCTTAGAAAGAACAAACAAAGCCCAAACAAGAACTAAAGAAGAAGTGCAAAAGGCCTAGATATGGCCCCAAAAAATCAAAACAACGACCGATCCTTAAATCAAGGCCAAATCTCCCAATTATTTTTGACGAGTGGGAAAAAAAAGAAAAACTCTAAATATTTTTCTCTTTCTTCTTCATTGTCCATACGAAAGATGACACAAAAATTATTTTATTTTTTTTAAATAGGATCATGTTTATCCTTTGATAAATAATTCATAATTATAATAAAGAAAAAAATCATAATTTTGCACATACCAAAATAAAAAATAAGTACCCCAGCCATCCCTTCATTCTCCAAAGTGTGCTCACTTGCTTTATTCGTCATTTAAAAATATGTTCATTCACTTTTTGAACAAAATCACTTTATTTTTTTGAAAGGTAATCAATTACAATAGTTTCCTAACATAATCAATTACAATAGTTCCTTCGACCACCGGGTACATGGCAACATCTTTTCATCTCGCTGTAGACCGGAACCGCAATCACCACAAGAGGGGGACCACCCGAACCCGCAACTCCGAACCACAACCGCACTGCAGCCGGAACCGCAACCACCACAAGAGGGGAACAACCACCCCACCACAAGAGGGAAATAAATTCCCTCTCCGTGTCTCGAACCCAAGACCTCTGGGTCTTAGGTGGTGGCCTCAACCACTTGAGCTACCAACACTTGACCAAAATCACTTTATTTTACACTCACAAAGAATAAATAATTATTTTATTCAAAATGAACCTCACAATATATTTTACTTTATCTACTTTTCCTTGAAATTTGTTTTCAATTCGCTAAGCACACTTTTAGAGTATGGAGGAAGTATAACTTAGTGGTACGAGGGAATAACGGTTGTTTTAAATTTTTATATATCTTTTTATTTGTTAAACGTCAAATTGTGGCACTCAAAACAATATTTGGATTTTCCATAGATTGCAAGAAACATACCCAAGAAATGGAAACCCCTAGTCCTAGAATAGGTAGAAGAGAGAGTACTTAGAAAGAAGGAGCGGGTCTTTCTCGTGATAGTTTGGTTTAACACCGATCTCTGGTATCAGATCACTTGAAGGCATGAAATATTTATGGGTAGTCAATTTAAATATTTGTGTTCACGTATTCAGAAGGACGAGAAAATAGATAGTGACATCAATAACATACAATTAAAAGGGATGGATCTCGGACTACCATAAGACCATTCTTATTGTATGGTCCATTGGATGTGTGGTAAAATCGTGAAGATATATAGAGTAATGAGCGAAGCGATTCATTCTAAATTTTGGTGGTGCAAAGAATCAACAACATTGTTTACGGTGGTTTTGGCATGTACATCGTGGGGAGTTGATGAAGATATATGGAGAATCAAATCTGTTTGGTTACATTTAAACTGGAGTAGTAATATTGGGTGATTTAAGTACCAAAATTCATTATTACCCATTTTAAAAAATAGGTTACATTAAAACTATAGCACAATATACTTTCTTCAAAATTAGCCATGTAGATAAAAAAAAAAAAAAAAAAAGTCTAAGAAAATAAGAAAAAAATCATTAGTGCCAATGAGATATATTATCTCTTGTAAAATAAAAGAAAATGAAAAAAGTGTGACACTTCAACGGGTGGCTTGATGGATTACCTAGAATAGCACCCAACCACGAATTTCAAGTGAAAATCAGTTACTATACTGGCCGAACAAGATGGTAGACTTCGGTCACCAATGGTTTAATGATTTTAATTTGTTCGGCCGCTTTTAACTATAACAATATAGTCCTCTCCAACGTTCCTTTTTGGTCGATTGTCACTATTTTTTCCCAAAATAATCGTGCGTTAGAGCAAAACACTGGCATAAATTTAAGCAGAGTGAGGCGTAAATGCTACAGTGGAACTCCGACTCCATCTCATATATGAGATGAACTCTCATATTTTGCTATATATAATGTTCTCTTTTTTTTTTTTTGGAATTTGGGGGCGCTTGGTTAACAACTCTTCAATGGTAATGGGAATGAGATTGAAAATTAGTGTAATTAGCATGGGGCTACATTGTTAGGATATATTCCATTAGTTTTGAAGATATTAAAATCAGATAATATAATAGGACCAGTTGAACCTGTTAGTCAGCTGATGAATAGGTAAGGACTTAGTCTAGGAGGAACTAGTGGACCAAAAGAGTCAGACCAGAAAAGTTGACCAGAAGATCTCTTCTAGATGAGATTCTAGAGCAGGGGGCTCTCCAGCCTGACGAGTACAGAAGACCAGACTAGTCTGGTGATTTAAGAAAAGCTTTGAAATCTCTTCTTGAATCTAGGCAACGCTTTGGATCACTAGCTTGGTCTGAACCGGAGATATCTTAAGTCTTCTGGTATTTGGTCATCTACTCTTACAGACCAGAAGAGAAGATATAAAATGAAGGATTCTACCGTTGGTGATTTAAAGCAAATTGAAGATTAGGATTGGAAAATCAACACAATTCAAATTAGAAGGATCCCACCAGCCCAATCAATCAAGTAGGAAAATTGATTGCTTGACTTCCTAATATAGGGGATCTGATTAAATTAGTTCTTCCAACTGCTAACTCTAATTCACCCTTATAAATATGAAGTTCTGGAATGAAGAACGCACGAGCAAGAACCATTCAAGCACATTCATAGAGCAAAAAGACATTTCAGTTCTCAAGATATAATCATACTTTATATTTACTCTTTAAGGAGTTTGTTGGAAACAGAATACTCAACCTGTTCATCTAACTAGGTAAGGTTGTTGTATTGAGTTAGATCGATAGATCTAAAGGTGTAACAAGGAACCAAAACTTGTCAATTTCAGTGAGTGAGCAAGTTAGTAAGAAAGACTCCTTGTCAAAGGGAGAGTGGACGTAGAATTTTATATCTGAACCACTTTACGTCTTGTGTTATTTACTTTCTGCATTTCATCTTTACTTTGTCTTGCATTCAAAGCTTTCACTTAAAAGGATTTTTATCAAAATTTAACTAAATAGCTTCCGCATTTTATACCAGATTATCTTTCACCAGACGACTCTGATCAGAAGACATCAAGTCTTCTGATACTTTCAAAAGATTTTAAATTAAGTTTTGGTATACATTAGATTAATTTGCATTTATCTCTTATTCACAACCAATTCTGAGGAATTTTGGATATTAGTTTTTTCTCTAAACAACAATTTATTGAGAAATGAGGATAAGAGGGGTACTCAACCCGTACATAGTTACTAGGAATTTCAAGCACGGAAACAACTCTACATAACAGCAGTACAAACAAACGAATTTTGGGTATTCATAGTTTTGTGAAAATATAGTATTGTCAATTTATTCCTTGTAAAATACCTACTACAATTTTATTTATGATCAATTTATTCGTTATATTATACCTCATACAATTCTAATTCATCTTGAGAAAGGCTATGAGAGGATTATACACAACTTGGTTTGCATTCACCCCCAAAACAAAGTCAACGTGAGCATAATCATCCACGTATAGCAAGCTAAGCTTATCTGTATCGTGGTCCGATAGAACATCAATCAAAGTTTGGACGTCCTTAACATCGGATAGAAAATCTTTCCTACCATAAGCAAGTAGAAGAGGAAGATTGTTCGGAATGTTTGTCAAGTGGAAGATTGGAGGAATTGGCTGTCCAAACAAAATGGAATGCATAATTTTTTGGAAAAAAGAATAGATGTTTATGTTTATTTTCATTTTTTTTTAAATAATTTCACTTTTTTTGAAAAAATAGTTAGTGTATTCATTCAGATAGTGTCTTTGCAAAAGAGCCTATTGCAAAGGCGCAGGTTATTTGCACTAGCCCCTTTGTTAAAAACACTACCGGATGAATGCACTATTTTTTTTCGAACTTTTTTTTTTTAATTTTTTAATTTTTTCGAACTTTTTTTTCGAATTTTTTTCATTTTTTCGAACTTTTTTTACGAAAATAACTAAATTCACAATATTTCAGAAAAAAAATTCGAATTTTATGTTTATTTTCGGAATTTTTTGCCGAAAATGTTTCAATTTTTTGGAAAAATTGATAGTGTATTCATCCGGGTAGGGTATTTAACAAAGAGGTTAATGCTAATAACCGTGCTCTATTGCAAATAACCGTAGCCTAAGAAAAATGGCTCATATATGGCCAAAAAAATCAAAACTAAGACCAAACCTTGAATCAAGCCCAAATCTCCAGCCTATTGCATTAAAAAAAAAACATAAAATTGCCTACAGAAATTGCTAATATGCCTAAAAAAATTTAAACAAAAAAATCCGCAGCGGAGATTACCTATGAATTGCCTACAAAAATTTCTAATTGTATTGACATTTCTCTTCCCCACTTACAAAAAGACTTGTAGGTAATTATACCTAGAAATTTTATTTCGCAGACAAGTTAATTCCGTAGACAAAGTTGTTTCTAGGTTAAGAAATATAGATGCTTTCATAATTATATAATTTTGTAGAAAAATTATAGGCAATTCTTACTACGAACTTTTTTGTTGGAAAATTTTTGTAGGCAATTCTGATTTTGTAGGCAATTCTTTATTTTCTTGTAGTGTTGTTTCATTCTTGACACGGATTAAAAAAAGGAAAAAAAAAGAAGTCATTTAATATTAGAGTAGATTTTGTATGAAAATAGTTTATGATAAATTTATCATAAAACTATTTTTACAGTATTAAATATTTAATTAAAAGTATTAAAAATCTCATTTGAAGTATCAAAAGTTGGGCCAAAATATCAATAGCAATTACCCTCTCCATTAGTTTTCACATTGATTTGGGCATGAAAATTAAGAGAAATTATTATTTTATTTTAGGAAAATTAATTTTTTTTCGTCCCGTAACTTTTTCTCCTTTTGATTTTCATCCTACTGACTTTTAAATTTCGATTTTAGTCCTATAACTTATATATTTTTTTTGATTTTCGACCTATTGACTTTCAAAGTTTGATTTTAGTCCTTTAACTTTATCGCCTTTTGATTTTAGTCCTATAAGGGATAGTAGGTTGTAGGACCAAAAAAAAAATTGTGTAAGTTACAGGACGAAAATCAAAATTTAAAAGTTAGCTGGACGAAAATAAAAAAAGAGGTAAATTTATAGGACAAAAAAAAAATTCCCTTTATATTATTAAAGTGATAAAGTGGGGACTTTATATCAAAACAACTTTAACTGTGTAGCTCTGAATTATTTTTATAAGAAAATAATGACATGATGGGTAAATAAGTGATATTTTAAGGGTAAAGTTGTAAGTGAACTTTTCTTTTTGGGATGTGAAAACTAATGTAAGATAGACAGTTCTATTTCTTTTTCTAAAGTCCAGATCCAGCTGCTTGCGTTCCTTTTTTTTTTAATTCCTTTTTTTAAACTTTGTTTCAAATCACTCTTTTATACAGTTCCATTTCTTCTCTTTTTTAAAAAATCGTTTTCCTTATTTTAAATTGTTCTTTTCAATTTTTCTTTAAAACATTATTGTTACATTGTTAAGACACAAAAAATATTTATATACGTAATTTAATTATTATTACAATTTCTATCGTGCACATTATTATTGGAATTACAATTCTTAAATATTTAATGAGAGATTTATAGTTCATTTGATGGTTATTGAGTTTTCATTTTAAATTTTGATATAATTAAATTTAGTATTTTGATTTATAAATATAGCTAGGTATCTATAATTCATGATTTTACCACACAAATAATGGCTCATTTTGTGTACGTGAGTTCTCTTGGGTACCCTACACTTTGTCCCATATAGTCCGAGATTGATCCCTTTTAATTGTAATGGAATTTTACGATCACATAAGTGAACCAACCATGCATTTAAATTAATTACCCATAAATTTTTCATGCCCTTCATGTGAGCTGATACCATATAGGCTTGGTGTTTGATGCTAAATTTTAGAATATTGATATTGACTATTTAAGTCATTTTATATATTTTATAAAATAGGTTAAATTAATATATCTTTCATCAAAATTTAGCCATGTAGATTAAAAAAGTCCAATTAAGAAAATAAGGAAAAAGGTCAAACGAATTTTGGGTATTCATAGTTTTGTGAAAATATAGTATGATCAATTTATTAATTGTAAAATACCTTTTACAATTTTATTTGTGATCAATTTATTCGTTATATTATGCCTCATACAATTCTAATTCATCTTGAGAAAGGCTATGAGAGGATTATACACAACTTGGTTTGCATTCACCCCCAAAACAAAGTCAACGTGAGCATAATCATCCACGTATAGCAAGCTAAGCTTATTGGGATCATGGTCCGATAGAACATCGATCAAAGTTTGGACGTCCTTAACATCGGATAGAAAATCTTTCCTACCATAAGCAAGTAGAAGAGGAAGATTGTTTGGAATGTTTGTCAAGTTGTACATTGGAGGAGTTGGCTGTCCGTAGTTTTTGTTGTTATCGCGTCTGTTGCCATAGTCGTACATTGCTATCGTTCCTCGTCTGATACCTAATTCAACAATGATATTTCAACATATATAAGTATATGTACACAAACTTGGGGATTTTTTTTTTTTTTTTTTTTTTGATAATTTTACCATATTTTGGTTTTGGTCATATTGATTTTTAAAGTTGATTTTCGTCCTGCAAATTATTGAAAAAAATCTTTTTCCCTTAGACTTACTCTGGGATAAATGGACCAGGTTTTTCGTTGAGGATGGTTGTATCAGTTGTTGATATGCATTTGTAGTTGTAGAATTCAAGCAACAATTGGGGCCTGTTACATAATTAGGATTTTTAAAAGAGTCAAGTAAGAATATAAAGCTAAGTCATATATTCATATTGTTACCTGAAACAAGATCTAGGACCAACAAGTCAGTACAATCAATTATGGTGCAAATAATATCCAAAATTACGTCACCAGCCCCTCTATCAAATTAAAAAATAATTTTAGTTGATTAAAAATTATTAGATTGTGATTGAAAATGAAAGAAGGTTTGTTACCCTCTGAGATCAAATTCCACGATTCCCAGCAAGTACACATTCTGCGACAAGATGGTGATAAAAAGAAACAGTTAATAAAACGTGTAGTTTCTAAATCTGCAGACGAGGCGAAGAAGAGATGATTACTTCAGCTACGAATGCATTAACAAGAGCTCTTAGTACGGGAGAAGGAAGCTGGCCCAAGTAAGCTATGGGGCTAAGAAGTGCTGCCGATCTTGTCATGTTTATGCCCTTATTTCTTGAAAATGCAGCTAAAGGCATCAGAGTCCCCTGTTTAATTCAAGTTTAATCTCTTAAGATTTTCATTGTGACAAAAAAAAAAAAAAAAAAAAAATGATGCAAATGTGTTGGAAATTACCAAGGAATGTCCAACGTAGTGCACTTTCTGCCTTGTTTGGTTGAAGACATACTCGACTGTGGCTGGAAGATCAAACGCTGCCAATTCGTCCCACGTCCAGTTCCAGTATTCCTGTTTCCAAACGCCAAAACATTTGTACTTCGACTTTAAATAACACAAGATATTAAGGATTTTTTTTTTTAATGACCATAACTTAGAGGGATAGAAAAATGAAAACTTTTTCCTGATAGCAATTGAAGAATAATAAACTTTTAAAAGTAGCAAATTGAAGCCAAATCTGCAAGTATCAACCCAATTCGGGCTAATTTGCCCAATTTGACAAAAATTCAAGTTGAATTTGGGCCCGATTTAGATTGATCCGAGCTGTTTTGACCTAAATTTACAAATTTTTAAGTTGATATTGCAAAAAGCTGGGATCTTTATTTTGTCGATCTGAAGAGTTACGTCCTCATTATGTATGTTTCGGGCCTTAAAAAAATTATTCCCAATGAAATTTATCATTAATTTTCATTGCAATTTATAGTACTCGATTGCTAGGACTAAGGGACGTGTGTCCCCTGCTGAATTCAGTCCCTCGGGCATTGGCCAACCAAACATCGAAACCATTATCAGCCAATATGAATCCTAAAGATTGCTCAGGAGAATCTGCCACCCATGACCTTGCATCCTGTGACATTTTCAAGAATCGGTTACTACATTAAAAAAAAATCCGAAGAATTAAGAGGAAATTTCATGAAAAGGGTTGTAAGTAACAACAACAAAGAGTCCATGTTGAACAAGAACAGGTCGCCGAGATCCCGTCTTGTAGCCCAATCGCCCCATCGGGATCCTCTGCATGCTTAGAATATATCCATCTTTTGTGGTCACCTGATCATGTATATTTACATTAGTTTCACCAAATTTTTATGTAGCCAATTTTTTTTACAAAATATAAATAAATGAAGTCATATATACTTTGTGCTCTTCACAGCTATAGCCGTGTGTTTCCACAAATGATTTACAGATACCATTTGCGATATCGCTAGATTTCAATTTTCTTGTTCTTCCACCTCCTGAAAAAACAGTAAATGGAAGTAGTAACAAAATTAGGAATGCTACACTCTTGATCGCCATTACTAATTATGACTTGGGTAGTTAGTTATTTGTTCAATTTTTGAAGTATTTATAAGGGACGAATCTGTACGGACTGAAAGTGACTTGTTAGCATTACATCATACTACAAAACTAGTGACTTGTTAGCATTACATCATACTGCCTTAATTTGTTGTTAAATTCTAAAGTGACATTTATTAAAAAAAGGGAGGGAGTACTTATTTGAAATGTAAAGTATTGTTTGTCTTTTTCTTATAGAAATAAAATAAATGATTAAGATAATGCAAAATTAACGTTTGTCAATGTAACTATACAACCATTGATTTTTGAGAAAGTCAAAGTAGGTAATTATTGAAATTTATTAGAGTAGACTTTTGAAGTAATAAACTGATGTTGTTCATCGCATATATTTACAACTTTAAACATCGGTTTGAGCAGCAATGGTGCATTCTTTTCAGCGATATTAAGAATTAATTTGGCATATACAGTACCCGATTAAAAGAATCTCATGGAAAGTTTCACAAGCGAATTACTTGAGAAATAAAAAAACTTGTTCATAAAATTTTATATTATAAATAACATAAAAGATCATTATTCACGTCTCTCCTTCCAATCAACTCCTCAATCTATAAAATATTAAAATGAAAAGATATATATGCAAGCACATTGAAAGCTTATTTAATAGCAAACAAAACAATATGTTGGAACATCAATCACATAAAGGGAGTTGGAACGACCAACCTCGTAAATTGAAGCGGAAGGAATTCGATTAGATTCTACGTACAATCCGTGATCCTCATAATTAGAACTCAATTACGTTAATTAATTCACGAATTGATTCATATTCCACAATGTAAGTGCCTTTTTGTGTGAGTATATGTATGATATGTATATTTTCATGTGAGGAAGAATTCTCCTAAAGAATTCTACTATACTACGTATTGGGAGAGATATATATTAAATATTGCAGGAGAAATAAGTCAAATCTCAGAATTCTAGTCTTTATTTCTTCTTATGAAAATATATATTGGAATAGAAGCCCCATAACTTCCTTCCATCTTATCCACTTCATATGTGGATAATATTATTATTAAAATAATAATATATAACTTTCATCTCGCACTCACATATGAAATTTGAGCATTATACTCATCTACTTCGTATCTTTATACCATCACATAATACTTATTCATACAGACAAATATATCGTGTGACCCTCGAGAATATGAGTTTTCTTGCTATACACTTGTTAAGGATATATAACAACTCAACCAGATTTATATGAAGAATCCAATTCTCATTATACCCCAGAACTCTTTTCGATTAACACAAATTGACATATCTCTTTCAATCCCCTGAAATTATTAGAGCATATTCAACCTTTATCGAATCTATTTGTTCATAATTAAGGGTCCACTTGGTTGGGGGTGATGATTATAGGGTAATGGGAATTAAAGTGATTGAGGAGTCATTCAAGTTGAGGGTAATGAATGAGGAGGTCACTTGATAGGTAAATTATCTCTCATTTTCAATCTCATTACAATGTATTGATAATACCATGCACTACTAAAGGAATCATTCATATTACCCTATAATCAATACCTCTAACCAGCGGGCCCTAAGTTCTCAACTCGATTGACCGGTCAATGAACACAATAGAAAGTGTTAATAGAGATGTCCTTCATTTCATACAAAATATCTACAGACTCCCACTATAACTGCTTTCCTAGACATGCACCGCATCACCATCATAATTCATAGCTATTGGTAACATGCTAAAGTAGCAACACTAAAGTGAAGACTTAGAAATATTGTAGAAAGTCTTAAGGGTACTTAGAAGAGGCTTATTCAAACCTCAAGGCCTCATACAATGAGAAAATATGGATATCTTTCTCATTTTCTTATGGTCAACTCAGCACATGTGGTATGAAACACATGTCACGATGCCTAAACTTCCAAGAATGGAAGCGTATGTCATCAAAGTCATTTATCTAACATTGTGTAAATCACAGTTCAAGTGTATCCTCGACACTTAACTTGGATTTCCTGTTGGGAAAATTAGGGGTGTACGGATCTATTCGTGATGAAAATTAAATACGAATTTAAATTTAATTATTACTAGCATGAATTAATTCTAAATTAATTCAAATAAAAATTACACCAACAACATTTAATCATGCATACAAATTTATATCACGTAAAATTCTATGGCAGAAAAACTAAGAATTTACGCGATTACGTACCTCTTGAAGCGACGTCTAATTGAGATCTACGGGACAAACGTGATGATGTTATCAACCGTAAAAGCCTTCTCAAGTATATCCATTTTTTCTTATTCGTTCGCCGGTGGGAAGCGCTCACGAACAATTAGAATAACAAGGAAGAAAGAAAATATTTATTGCTCTTACTTTTTCCAACTCATGGAATTGTGTAACTGGAGATGAATTAATCATCTCCTAATTATAAGTAGAGGTGGTCGAATTTTTGCATAATTTATGGTAGATAAAATTTTTTTCTTAGCCTCTAAGAAATCTTGAATATATCTCATATATTCTTTTCTCCATAATAAAATATTCCACAAAAATCTCATCCTCCTTATAATATGGCAATTTTCAAAAATCACTAGGAAGAAATCAAAAGATTTGGATCATCTTGAATTTATGAGATAATCTTGCATTCCAAGAATACTTATCTTCCATAATATCTTTTCAAGAAAATCAACAAAATCTCTTCTTTCCTAATCTTGCAATTTTTGAAAATAATAGGTAAAAAATCAGCAATTATATTTTTTTTATTTTAATCACCTTATTATTATCAGCTACTTAATGGGCTACTTGAGGGGCCTTTAGGATAATTAAGATTGGACCTCCAATGTTGGTGATCGATTCTAATCGTGAGGATTAGTGGCTGTTTTAACCGGTTTTAGATTCACCAAACAAGAACGTGTGATTGATTACCATCATATATGGTAAATTCGATAGTTCGGGTTATAAAATCGTAAATACGAGAGTTGAATTCATATTTATTTTGTGTGTGTGTACGTTTAGGTGTATGAGTGTGTGTGTATTGAGTGTTTGTGAATTTGAACTTAAAATTTATTACTGGAGAACAACTATTTATACTAACCACCAAGTAGGTGGTGTACATGACTCTTGGACTTCCAAGCTTATGTGCTTGACATGTGTCCATTGACCTTATTTGACCTTATCTAAGCTGAAACTTAGTTACAAAGTCTTGTTTTTTGTCTTATCTCGGATTCATTGTTGTTCGTCCTTGTTGGCTTGGGTAGTCCAATACTCTTTGAATAAAAGTTGTTCGCCTCTTGAAAGTGTGGTTCATAAGTTTCTCGCCGTTAGGCTCCTTGCAGATGGGCTTCGTGACCTTTGTCCTTTGTTCTGCACCTAGCTGGTCTGTTATCTGATCTGGTGTTGTATACCTCTTAAACTGGTAAATACACCTCCTCTTGATAATATTGTTCGTCATTTATGACCTGGTGTATTCATGTTTGGTCTCGAGTTTTTGGACTTGTTCACATAAAAGTTATTCATCATCTATGTTGTTCGTCACAAAGTGCACTACCTGGATTAGTTTATGCACTCCCTTTCGCTTAATCATTTCTGGTTTGAGTATTTGACTTCATAATCTTCACTTAGGCTTTAACTCTTGCTTGCTGAGCTCTTACTGATGTTCGCCTATCAACAATTGTCCCCTATCCTGGCCAAATGTTGTTTTGAGCGAGCAATTCTGCATCGAGCAACTATGGTCAGGATATTATTCTGGTGGTAAGGGTAGACGAACGGCTTTGATCTTGTTGAGCAACTTTAGTAGTGTCGTTCCGTATTCCAAGGTTGTTGGAGGATAACGAGGATGACGTGGGCGGCATGATGAGACTCCGCCCACGCGTGTGTATCTTCGAGGTGACGAGCCCCTGTATTTTCTCGCAGATCCTCCATCTCTTTCAATTATGCATAAGGGACCCCGTTTTCTTTCATTTCGGCCTCATAATTTTTTAATAATACAGGTTTTACCCCATTTTTTGCTTATGTATATAAACGAGTGGGAAACAAAATTTTCCCACTCTTCTTCATTTGCTACAGAGATCTCCAGCGTCGAAACTCCATTACCGGCGATTCCCAAGCTTTTCCGGCGTAATTCTTTCGATTTTCTGCCCTCGTCTTACTCCCAAGGTAGTTATTTCATTGTATTACTTATTTAATTTATTTTTCTTTTCGAATTTCGCCTTCCCACCACCGTGGGAGTCCATCGCCGCCATCGTCTCCAAGGAACTTCCACCGGAATCCCTCACCAAAATTTCTAAAAATCTAAATTTACTCGTTTCTAATTCCATGTTCTCTCATTCGAGTAACCAAAGCTCTGAGGAGACTTTGGACCCACTTTTTCCGATCGTGTCATTCGAAACATAACCTCCATTCGAAATTTTATCGGAGACGCACCCCGATGTTGATTCTGTTGTCCGATCCGTGGAGGATACTGGTGCTCGTCACTCCGGCGAGGAAATTGTAGCGGCGGCGAGCAAAAATTTGGGCGAGGAAACTTCCTCGAGTTCTGAATCTGAAGAGTCAGATCCCAAATTCGACGAGCTAACTCGTGAATTATTAGAGGGGATTGACTTTCCAAATCCCAAAATGCTCGAGAACAAAATCCCATCTGGAGTTGCTTTGCTTGGCGAGCATATGCGGATGAATTTGCGAACAAGTTTCCCCCTCCCCCACGAGTAGTACTTGATTTGGAGCGAACTGACTTCCAGGCGAGCAGGATTCGTAGTGTTGTTCGCAAGAGTGAGCTCGCCTCGATCCGTGAAACATACCAGATTCCACAAGATATCTTTATGTGGGCTACAAAAAAGAAGGAAAGAGCTAATCGTCTTCCGTCTGGATGTACAACGATCAACATCGATACTTTAATTGCTGGGTTAAGGTTGTCGTTGCTCCCAGTTGTTGGTCGCTTTTTGGAGACAATCAAACTTGCCATCACCCAGATTACTCCGATTAGGTGGATGAACTTGCTCGGCGTAATGGGTTAGTTCGCCTTAGAAGGATACGTGGATCGCATTACCGCCAAGGAGGTGAATTATCTGATGACGATCACTAAATGCCCAATTGGTGAGGAGGGGTATTATTATCTGATAGCCCGTACCGGACTCAAGATTATGGAAGGGGTGCCGAACAAGATCAGAGATTGGAAGCAACACTTCTTCTTCATAGGGGGTGATTGGCGAGCATCTTCTGGCCCACACGGTGGTGTTGGGCGTGTTAATTCCCCAGCTTCTTATGGAAAAATTAGACGTAAGCTTACTTCTATTCGTCTTGGGATTATGTTGTTCTAATTTAACTTTTTTTGTTTGCTCGCAGGTCCTCGTCTCCTCAAGTGGAATACGGAGGAGGAAGAGATTGTCTTAGAATTCCTCTTCACCTCCTGTTTGGTCGCCCTTCGAAATAAAGCAGAAAGGACGATTCAACACGTGAATAAGGAGAAGTGCAAAAAAGTTGCTCGTCTCTACACATATCCACATCATCTCGAGGCTGAGGCTGAAGTGCCCCCAGGTACGAGAAAATTTCTAACCTTTAACTTTACATTTGTTTGTCACTTTGATCGCTTGCTCGTCACTAACACCTTTTTTTTAGCCGAGCAAGTCACAATAGCCATTCCCCCTTGCTTCGGACTTCTGGAGCAAAGAGTGCACGATATGCCGCCGCCGAAGGGAAGGAAAATTAAGGGGGACCCGCCCTCCAAAGTGCTAGCAATGACGAACAAACCCGAGGGAGCGAAAGTTCCTCGACAAGCTGCCCCTCCACCAAGCGTTCCACCCCCATCTCCCCCCACTTCATCTCCTCACGGAACAAAACGCTTAAAAATGAGAGATGGGACTCTTGTGGCACAACCTGTCCCCGCCGGTAACAAGGGGAAGGAAAAGGTGGGAAAAAGCCATGCTCGTACTCACCATGATGAGATTGTTCGCCATACCTCAACTGAGTCGGTTGAGCGAACAGACAAGGCGGGGAAAAATAAACAGAGCCCTCCCCGAGGCCCAGAAGATATCACCCACTTAGGCTGGGATGATAAAAAATTTGTTGAGTAAGTTTATCCTTTGACTTACTTTGCCGCACAAAATTTAAACTCTTTAGAAATTTTTAAGTATAAGTAATTTTCTTGTTCGCAAATATCGGATAGCGAATCATCTGGGTCGAGCAAACCTCGTCCACCAGTACGCCTGCTCCAAAACTCCAGTAAACATAAGGGAGATTCTGGGCGAGCACGTCCGAAGGGCTACTGAGTTGATCGCCCGTGCTTGGACCAGACCTATGGAGAAAACTATCTCCATGCAAGAAGTGGCGGACAACTTTCATCTTTCCATGATGTAGCACGCCAATGTGCTCGTAACGACCAGAAAGGGATGGCCCAGCTTGCTGATCTGGAAGAAGCTGTTCGTCGCTATGTCAGTACTGCTCGGTAGTTGACTGAGGAAAAATATGGTTTGGTAAACCAATACGAGGCCAGGATTTCTCGCCTCAACAACCAGCTTAAACTCATCGATGACATCGAGAAGAAACATGTCGAAGATTATCCTGTTATTGGCCGAGCTCAAGAGTAAGGATGCCGAGCTCGAAGAGAACAAGAAGAATGAGGTTGTTGCCGAGCAAAAGCTGAGTGAGGCTGAAGCAGAAATTGCACGCCTTAACGAGGTGATAAAGAGTATGTTTACTCAAGAACAGGTGGAGTTCGAGTTACAAAGTCGATTCGGACCCATCACAAATATGGAATATATTTGCGCTTATGTTGATTGCATTCGTCTTGCACACGCATATTAGAAACCCGACTTGGTCAATGAGATGGGCAAGGATCTGGAGGAGTTTGTCGAGCATTATCCTCCCGCAAACAACATCGAACTCCAGCTGGGGGACATGATTGACTACGGGGTTAAGATTGATAAGCTTGACCCCAGCATCATTGTTACTCGTCCCCTAGTTCCTGCTGAAGAGGGCGAGCAACCCTGTTAGGATAAAAATTTGTTAGTTTTGATGAGTTAAAACAAACCAGAAGTTGTAATAGGACCATCTGGACCTGTTAGCCAGATGAGGTTTAGTTAGGACTTGGTCTAGGGGGAACTGCCAGACCAGAAGACCTCACCAGAAGAGTCACCAGAAGACCCCACCAGAGGACTTCACCAGAGGACTCCACCAGAAGACTTCACCAGAGGAGATCAGACCAGAGGCAGAGGACCTTCCCCAGACCAGACTAGTCCGGACCAGACGAGTCTGGTGGAACAAAAGATGCTCAGTTTGATCCCCTTATTCTACTGAGTATTCTGGTTGTTCACCAGATAAGGACCAGAAGACACCGAGGTTGCCTGGTGTCTGGTCCTGCCTTCTCTGGAGAGAATCAGAGTTAGGCAATTGAAAGCATTGACCGTTGGTGATTAATCAAGTCAAAACAAGATTGGATTGAGAAGATATGAAGACAATCAATCAAGATCTCACCAACCCAATCAATCAATTAGGGAATTAATTGATTGAAGCTTCCATATATAGAGGATCTGATTGGATTAGCCTCCCAACGGCTATGTCCCTAATCCCCTCTATATATACTTGAGTGCAGATCAAGAAAAAGCTCTAGAATCATTCACGCGCATATAGCCATACTAAGCTTTTGATCACTATGCTTTCGCACTCACTTTTGTTCTTAATTACCCATCTACTCGTAAGGAGTTTATATACTCAACCTGTTCATCTTGTTAGACAAGGTTGGAGTAAGTTTATCTTTAGATCGACGTTAGATCTAAAGAGAGTTTGTAAGAAGGTGCTGGTACTTCGGAAATTCCAGTGAGTAAGTTTGTGAGTTGGTTGTTAGTGAGACCCCTTGGTGATAAGGGAGAGTGGACGTAGGATATTTATCCGAACCACTATATATCTTGTGTCATTTATCGCTTTATTTTAATTATTGTTTATTGCTCTCTTATAAAAGATTTTGGAAAGACATTTAAACATAAGCTTCCGCAATTAATCTATCGAGTGGGACCAACAAGTGGTATCAGAGCAGTGTGTCCAACGACCACTGCTTTGAAAAGCTTTTGGTGGTCACCGGGCAGATCCATTGCTCTTTAGTGCTTTTATTCAAGTTCTTGTTATTTCCCTAAATTTCTTATCAATATGTCTTCGAAATCTTCTTATAAGAGTCGCAAACTGCCAGAATTCTCGTTCGAGGATTATAGCCACTGGAGCTTCATGATGAGTAATCATCTTGGAGCTATTCACCACCGCATGTTAGATGTGGTTGAAAGTGGCCCCATTAAATTTTATTGGACTCCTATTGATAGTGGCAGGTCTGAGTCCAGAGAAGAAACTAGCGACGCTGCAGAGGATAGAGTTCCCAGACAACGAATCCTCAAAAAGAAAGACGAACTTGACAACGATGAGAGAAAGCTACATAACCTGGACCAGGTGGCGAGGACTGAGATTATCAACACTCTCACTAAAGAAGTAATTGAAAAGGTCAGGACGTGCACCACTGCAAAAGAGATGTGGGACAAGTTAGCTCTGCTCTGTGAAGGAACAGAGAAGATTAAAGATAACAAACTCCAAGTTGTTCAACACTCTTTTGACACATTTAAGATGAAACCAGACGAGACCATTGACCAGCTGGACATGCGTCTCATGAATCTCTTAAACAAGGCTAGTGCCTTAGGTAAGACCTATTCTGAAAAAGAGATTAATAGTAAAATATTACATTCACTAACAAGCAGGTGGAGAATTAAAGTCACTGTGATCAAGGACAACAAGGATCTCAACACTCTGGATCACCATCTTCTGTTGTCTGATCTCAAAGCTTACGAATATGATCTTCAAGAGGAGGATCAAACAGAAGAGGTTTCCTCTTCTGGCCAGAAAGGAGTTGCATTCTCTTCAACTCTCAAGCCTGATGTCAAGCCAAAGGAGTCTACTGCAGATGACTTGAGCCTCAAGGAGCAGGTAGCACTTCTAACTAGAAAATTAGATAAAATGAGTTCTAAGTATGGCAGGTACAAAAGGCATTGGAAGGAATCTTCCAGAGATAGAAAGAGTTCTTTCAAGCCTGCAGAGAAGGAGAAGACATCTGGAGACTCAAGGGAGACCAGATTTAGAACTCCAGAGAGGAGGAGAGATGACAACCCTGGTAACTCTGGGAGATCAGATCATCAGAGGAGGGATGGTAGCTCTGGCAGACCTGACTACCAGAGGAGAGAGAGTAGCCCTGCCAGATCAGACTACAACCAGAGGAGGAGAGAGCCAAGTCCTAGTCCCAGAGGAGACAATGTCTGCTACACATGCAACAAGACTGGTCACTACAGTTATGATTGTCCTCAGCTTACTCCTAGGGAAAGAGAAGAGAAAAGAATCAAGAGAGATAGGAGGTATGCAGATAAGAGAGCACTGCTGGCAGAAGCAGAGGAGGAGGATACTAGTTCCAGTTCTTCTTCTTCTGACTTTGGATCAGATGATGATGTGTGTCTCATGGCAGACATCACTGAGGTAAATGAAACTACTCTTGTTTTATCTAATTCCAAATGTACTGAATCCTCTAATTCATCTGGTAACTCCAGAGAGTCTGATATGCAACAAATGCTATCAGATCTCCAAAATTGTGTCCAACTCTGTCAAAAACTTGAGAAAGAGAATGGTAGGCTCAGAGCTGAAGTTCAATCTCTCTCTCATGAGCATAAATCCACCAGAGAACTCATGAAAGATCATTCCAAAGAAGTCTCTGAACTTCAGGAAAAGATCACAGAAAGAGATACTCTGGTAGATCAACTCATGAAAGAAAGAAACTCTCAAGAGGATGAGATCACTGAACTCAGAGCCAAATATCAAATTCTTATCAAGGGAAAACAAGTTGTCCACAACATAGAGGAGATACCTATGCCCAGAGAAGCTCCTAAGATACCATCTGTTGTATCTATCATATCAGAGTCTTCTCAGCGCATTTGTGATAAGAGTGGTTTAGGATATTCTGGAATTACCACTAAAACTCACAAGTACCTTTATAACAAAGACAAGTCTGTAAGAGCTGGTAAATTGGTAGAAATCTGGAATGATAAAGACTTAACTGGTAATGGTTACAAGGTGGTTCACAATCCTGATTGGAAAAGGAATCACTCTGTTAATCACATAACAAATGGTCCAGAAGAGTTAACTGTTCTGGAAGAGAAGATGCTAGAGACTAAGTGTCAAAAAGGGGAACCACTAAAGATTGATGGTTCTGTGAACAATGAGTCCCAAGGAGTAGGAATTACTCAAATTGGAGGACCCCAGAGAAATCCTCTAAGGGAACCTAAACAGATTAGGGGACCTCAAAGGAAACACTCAAAAAGGGGGAATACCAATCAGAGTAATAACTACCAGAGAAGGAACAATGTTCAACAGAACCAGGTACCCCAGAGACAATTTTCTCAGAAGAATCAATTCCAGAATAGCTATACTCAAAGGAACTATAATCACCAGAACATGTCTAATTATCAGAACCAGAGGAGGTCTTCCAGACCCATCTATAGAAAACCAACTGATCTGGGTAGTTATGACACCAGAGATGGTTCTTCTAGGATGTACCCTTATAACCAGACCTTTAAGACCATGTCTTTGAGGCAGGCCATTCCAAAGGCCAGATTTGAGAAAAGGTATACCAGACCTGTTTATAGGAAAGGTGTCCTTATCAGACCAGTAGCTCAATATGTCATAGTAAGAGGACATGTGCTGGTAGATAGATTTGGAAGAAAGATAAGATCTCCTCATCCTTCAAGAGATGATCTTTATCTATGGATTCCTACAAAACCTGCAACTAACCAATCAGGACCCAGCACTAGTAGGGGACCTAATTGATCTCTCTGCAGGTAGATAAGAGTCCATTGGAGAAAGGATTTTCAAGCAACCATGTCTGGTACATTGATAGTGGATGTTCCAAGCACATGACCTTCCAGAAGGATAATCTCCAAGATTTCAAGCTATTAAATGGACCAAGAGTGATGTTTGGTGACAACAACTATGGAGTCACCAGAGGAGTTGGAAAGTTGACCTTCAATGGAGTATCTGTAGATGAAGTCTACTACGTAGAAGGACTCAAGCATAATCTGCTTTCAGTATCCCAATTCTGTGACAAGGGATACTCAGTGAAGTTTTCTAGTGATTCATGCACTGTTTTCTCTTCTGATTATAATGATATCTTGCTAATAGGCTTGAGGAAGGGTAACATTTATCTTGCAGATTTTAGCAGTTGCCCAAGAAATGCTTGCCTGGTTGCTAAAGGATCTGCAGAGAACAGCTGGATTTGGCACATGAGATTGTGTCATCTTAACTTCAAAACATTGAACAAGATTGCCAGAAAAGGTCTCATTCGAGGTCTTCCTAATGAAGTGTTTAAGAAGGATCAGGTTTGTGGTTCATGCCAGAAGGGTAAACAACCCAAGACTTCCTTTAAGGATGTCCAGAGCACAACCACAACCAGAGTACTTCAACTACTTCACATGGACCTGTTTGGACCTGTTTCTCCTCTTAGTTTCAGTGGAAGGAAGTACACCTTAGTAATAGTAGATGACTTTTCAAGATACACTTGGGTAGTGTTCTTGTTTAAGAAAAATGAAACTATGACTAAGCTGCCAGAGTTCTTCAAGCAGATTCAGAATGAGCAGAACCAGAGCATTGTCAGGATCAGGAGTGACAAAGGAACAGAGTTTTTGAATTCACATATTGCAGATTACTGCAAGGATCATGGGATTTTTCATGAGACATCAGCTGCCAGAACACCTCAACAAAATGGAGTTGCAGAAAGGAGAAATAGGACTCTCAAAGAAGCTGCAAGAACACTTCTGGCAGAGTACAACACTCCACAGAGATTTTGGGCAGAGGCCATCAATACAGCTTGTTACACTCAGAACAGGTGCCTGATTGCCCAGAGACACAATAAGACCCCATATGAGGTATGGAAAGGTAAAACCCCATCTGTTTCATATTTTCATGTTTTTGGATGTAAGTGTTTCATCCATGACAATGGGAAATCTAAATTAAGAACCTTTGATGCTAAAGTGGCTGATGGAATATTTTTGGGTTATTCCAGCACCAGTAAAGCTTTTAGAGTTTTTAATAAGAATTCACTTTGTGTGGAGGAAACACCTCATGTTGTTTTTGATGAATCTACTTTTGAGTGCAGGGTGGATTCTAAGTCTTCAGATGAGACCCAGAATCAGACTACACCCAGAGTTATCAAGGTCAATCCACCTATTCTTGATTCAGATTCAGATTCAGATGATGACCCATCTCCTGGTTCTCTGAAGCAGCAGCCTTCACAAGGAGCAGAACCAGAAGAGGTTGGAACTCCTGTAGGGGGAAGCTCTTCTGCAGGTGGTGATAATCACCAACGAACCGCAGAAGATGATCACCCAGGCAAGACCACGGGAAGGAGGACCCTGGTTGATCACCCCAATGACCTGATCTTAGGAGATCCAACTAAGGGTGTCCAGACTAGGAGAACTATTAACTTAGCTGCCTTATTCAGTTGCTATGTGTCCTTGATTGAGCCTAAGAACATCAAGGAGGCACTGAAAGATTCAAATTGGATTGTGGCTATGCAGGAGGAATTGAATCAATTCACCAGACAGGATGTTTGGGAGCTGGTAGACAGACCAAGACATCAAAAGGTGATAGGCACTAAGTGGGTTTTCAAAAATAAGAAAGATAAGAATGATGTCATTACTAGGAACAAGGCAAGGCTAGTGGCCCAGGGCTATTCTCAGTCTGAAGGAATAGACTATGATGAGACATTTGCTCCTGTTGCCAGACTAGAAGCCATCAGATTGTTCTTAGCATATGCTGCTCACATGAAGTTCAAAGTATACCAGATGGATGTGAAATCTGTCTTTCTTAATGGGATTCTCATTGAGGAAGTGTATGTTGAACAACCTCCTGGTTTTGAACAAGGTGACAAGGTGTTTAAGCTTAAGAAAGCTCTTTATGGGCTGAAGCAGGCACCCAGAGCATGGTATGACACTCTATCTCAATTTCTTCTGGACAATGGTTTTACTAAAGGTAAGATTGATAGGACCTTGTTTAGGAAAGAAGAAGGAAAGGACATCCTTCTGGTCCAAATATATGTTGATGACATCATATTTGGATCCCCTAACAAGAAGCTGTGTGAGAAGTTTGGTGAGCTCATGCAGGGACAGTTTGAGATGTCCATGATGGGAGAATTGAATTACTTTTTGGGTTTGCAGGTTAAGCAATCAGAGAAGGGAATTTTTATTAATCAAGCTAAGTACACCAGAAACATGTTAGAGAAATTTGGAATAGGATCTAGCAAGGCAGCAAAGATCCCTATGATGACAAATTTCAACATGGATCCAGATGAGTCTGGAGAGAGTGTGGACCAGACTCAGTACAGAGCACTTATTGGTTCTCTTTTGTATCTGACTGCAAGCAGACCAGATATTACCTTTGCTGTTGGAGTTTGTGCCAGATTTCAAGCTAATCCCAAGAAAAGTCACTTGGAAGCAGCTAGGAAGATATTGAAATATCTTAAGGGAACTGTGAATTTAGGATTATGGTATCCTGCAGATGACAACCTGGAATTAAGTGGTTATTCAGATTCAGACTATGGTGGGTGCAGAATAGATAGGAAATCTACAAGTGGTACATGCCAATTTTTAGGGAATAAATTGGTATCCTGGTTTTCCAAGAAGCAGACTTCAGTTGCTACATCAACAACAGAAGCAGAGTACATGGCTGCAGGGAGCTGTTGCTCACAGCTTCTTTGGATTAGTCAACAGCTTAGGGACTACCAGATTAGAGCTAAGGATATTCCTATTTTCTGTGATAGTAATAGTGCCATTGCAATCACCCAGAATCCAGTTCTTCATACCAGATGTAAACATGTTGATATAAGGCATCATTTTATCAGAGATCATGTTGAGAAGTGAGATATAAGGATGGAAAAGATTGCAACAGAGAGGCAGAGAGCATATATTTTAACCAAGCCTTTGGCTGAGAACAGATTCAGAGAGTTAGCTTTTGAGTTAGGATTGTTGGATCCAGAGACAGATTTGATTTAGAGGGAACATCAGAGAAGTATCCTTATTTTATTAATTTTCTTCATAAAATTTCCTTATGCTAACATACCTGCAGACTAGATATATCAGAGAGGGTATACTTCCAGATGAGGTATACACCAGGTGACACTTATCCCAGATGAGGTGCTGAGACAGAGATATGTCCAAAGTCTTTACTGACCAGGACCAGATGAGTTACATCAGAGGAGAAGTATCACCAGACTAGTTGTGGTATCATCTGGTTACAATATCAGGTGACAGGTATGAATTTCCTTCTCTGGCCTCTGATCATTGGGATACACTTTTCAAATTAGTAAGTACACTCAAAACCGTTCAACTTCGTAGTATATTTAAGACTAGGGCATAGGGCCTAGGCAATCATTTCGCTTTTTCTCTTGACTGCCACAAAACCCCTTTATGCCCAGTCCCAATGACTATGCCAACGCACCAGATTAAATCTGTATTTCGCCTTTCATCATGGCCATCGGATTTAATCACTGTGCAAAATGTCAATCAATGCCAAAATTGATTTTATTTCCTAAATTGAATTTGAAACAACACGCGTTCACACTTCATTTAATTTTCAAGCCACGCGTATCACCCTATTTAAATCAATTTTGTTTTCAATCTGTCCTTTCACGTTTCTACTATTCAAACCCTAACCTCTCTCTGCAAAGCATTCTTTCTCTCTCTCTCTCTTTCACAGTTATGGCACCCAAGTGCAATTTCGATCCAGACTATGTCTGCAAGAAACTCAAGACAGAAATGGTGGTGGACTTCTATTCCACTAAGAATCCGGCCGCTTTGGAGATTTTGGAACTTCTCCGACGTTCTGGGCTGGAGGAGTTGATCTCAAAGGTTCCCAAGGATCTGCGTACCTTGGATGGATATGCTGCACAGTTTCTTATCCGGATGAAGATCCATGAAGATTATATTTCATCCAAGATTGATTCAGAGGATCTTGTTTTCTCTAAGGCAGACTTCTGTGGTCTTTTTGGTAACCTTTCTGCGGAAGGTGTGGACCCACTGAAGTACAGAGAAGGAGAGGCGTTGGAATCCTTCAAGATGTTTGCCAGAAATTCATGCCAGAATATTACTAAGGGTTTCTTGGACAAGCATCTAAGGCAGAAGTATAAGGTGCTATTTGACATTGTGGTGAAGATTCTCATGTGTGAGAGCCATAGCACAGATGCCATCTTCGCTGGCAGGCTCTGTGTTATGAGGGCCATTCTGGATGGTGTTCAATGTAACTGGGCTGAGTTCTTCTGGGGGGTGCTGAGGAAGAACAAGGTGAAAATTCTGAAGGAAGAATGCCCCCAGTTGCCAGGAGAGCAACAATTTGTGTTCAATGCTAATGTTTCATTGGGCACAAAACTCACCCTAATTCTGGATTCGATTCTTCCAGAGAAGAAATGGAGACAATCCTGGTGTAAGGGCTTTCATAAGTCCAAGATTATGTTCTCCAAGGATGGTCCTCTCCACGGCCATGCCGACTCTGATGGAGAGCAAGCCATCCCTGCCCCTCCTATTCAATCTATTCCCTCTCCTCCTAAGGGGCAGAGAAAGCAGCAGCAGCAGCAACAGAAGACACAGAAGAAAGCTGTTGTAGCAACTGGTTCTTCAACCGTTGCCTTTTCTGGTTCCTCAGAGGAGGACCAGATTCCCCTTCTTGATGTGCTTAAGAAGAAGGGTGATGATGATAAAGCTGTAAAGAAGGCTGGTGCAGCCAAGAAGAAGCAGCCAGACGAGGCCAGGAGACATTCTGCTAAGAAGAGAAGGACTAGCAGAAAGGCAAAGAAAACCCTTCTGGTGGATGAGCCATCAGAAGAGGAAGAGGAAGAAGATGTAGTGCCTCTTGTGAGGAAATCCAAGGCCAAGAGAGCCCTTCTTCAAGATTCAGACTCTGGATCTGATCTTGGAGAGGCCTTGGAGAAGGCCATTGAGGATGCCACCCAGATGATGGAGGATGCTCCAGAGTTTGTTGTGCCTGCTGGTGTTGACCCAGCAGAGGTAAACCCTTCCTTTCCCTCTTCCTCCCCCATAAATCTTGTTTCCCCTTCTACCTCTCCCCCAGATAACATTCCCCAAGCCCCATCTGCCTCTGGTAACCCCATTTCTCCACCAGAGCAGACTATCCCAGATACCCCAGTCTATACTCCCTCTACCATTCCTACACAAACACCCTCTCCCCCAAATTCCCAAACACATATCCCCACTAACCCCTCTCCCCCACCTTCTATACCAGAGGTTCCCTCAACCTCCTCTGGTGCAGAAGTCCCCTCTTCAAACACTTCCACCTCCCAAATCCCTCCTACACATTCTGTACCAGATATTCCTTCCTCTTCTGGTGCAGAGCAACCAATCCCTACCACCTCTACTTCACAAAATCCAAACCCTCCCCAAACCCATACAGACCAGGACCCAACCATCTCTATGGCTCTGGGATTCGTTGGCCCTCCCAGCTCTCCAACCTGTTTAACCAGCGATGATAGTGAAGATGAGGAAGCTTCACTTGAGCCTGTTGGCTTAGCCCCTTCCTCCTCTGCCTCTGGGCCCAAACCCTTCACTTTCTCATCTGCAGAAATGGGTCCCATTAGGCAGAGTATGAGTGTAAGTGCTCAGCTCTGGCTAAGAGAGCATTTTCCAGTTCTTCTGGAGCACTTACCACTTCTGGCAGAGCTTACTGATGCCAAGGTCTGGAGCAAGGCCAGACTTGAAGATGTGGAGGACCTGATGCTATTGCTTGAGGAAATGGGTGCCTCCAACTTCACTGCTTGGGAGATTGAGCTGAAGCAGAAGATGAACATTCAGAACCCAGCAGAACTGGAGACCCCTGGTGCAGCTAAAGTCTTGATTCGCACCCTGCTCATCCAGAGAGAAGTAATGCTCACTCCAGAGGGCCCTACTTACAAGTTTGGTCCTCACTTTGTCTTTCCTCCAGAGCTTTATTCAGACGAGGAGGACTTTGAGATGTCTCCTGCTGTGCTCCAGAAGATGAAGGCTTTCTTCAACGAGCAGATCATGCAGATAGGGCGCTTTTCAAAAGCCATTCAACATATGGCCCTTGCTATGATAGAGCATCAGATTAAGCAAGAGAGGAAAATCTTCCTGAAGCAGATCAAATCCACTCTGGCAGAGGTTAAAGCTTCATTCAAGGCTAATGGATTGTTTGTCAAGCTAGATGTCATGCATAGCCAGAAGCAGCTCCAGGAGCACGTGCTGGAGCAGTTGAGGCCAGTCTCTGTTCTCAAGGTGGAGATGGCCAGCCAGATGATTCAAACTGCTAGACTGAAGGACTCCCTCCAGGAGATGTTGGAGAAGCAAGAGAGACTTTTTGCAGAGTCTAAGGCTTACCTGGAGGAGGCCAAGCAGCTTCGTGATCTTCACTCTTCCTCCAACACTGCCTTGCCTGATCTCATAAGGCAGGTAGTGGAGCCCCTCCTTGATGAAGTTAAAAAGGGGGAAGAGAAGGCCAGAACTGATCTGGCGAAGACCACAAATGAGACTCTTTTTAGCCATGGAGCTCGTCTGGACCTGCTGGAGAACACATTGGCCCAGGCTGAGTTGCAGAAGAAGAAGAAAGAAGAGTTGAAATCTCTATCTATGGCTAAACAACTTGCTGCAGAAGAAGAGTCATCTGAAGCTGAGCAGGATCCTTCTACCATTCCTGGTCCTGCTAAGAGGAAGATTAGAAAAGTTAAGAAGAGTTTCCTTGAATCTGTTGTCGAAGAAGCAGAGAAGAGATACAAGGAAGAGACTCCAGAAGAGAGGCAAGCCAGAATCAGGAAGAACATAGATGAAGAGCAGAGGCTCAGATATGTTAGGAGACAGAACAAGAAGGCCAGAGAAGCTGGTATTCCTTCTGGTGCAGGTGGCTCAAGTCAGAAGAGGAAAGCTCCTGTGGAAGTTATGAACATCTTGCCACTAAGGACAGAAGGGTCTTTTGACTCTACTGTGCCGTATCCTCTGATTGAGAGATGGAGAGAAGCCAAGACCCTCTGGTTCATTCAGCATTATATCCAGAGGCCAGCACCAGAAGATGATGAGCTGATCAACAGAACCTTCCATTCTTGGATGCAAGCCTATGATGCAGACTTGTACAAGCAGCTGATGGATTCAACCATTGAGTTCAACCTGGAGGTGACTGCTCCTGAATTTACTTATCTTAACACTCCCATGATTGGGAACCAGGTGGATTGGGCAGAACTGAAGAAGCTTTACAAGACTAAGGTGTTGGTGAATTTCACCCCAACATCTTCTGCAGAGTTGAAGGCCGTCCAGGATAGGTTCCTTGACTGGTTTCTTGTCCCTAAAGAGAACAGAAGATATGCCTAGAATAGGACAATGAACTTCAGTGTAATTTGTAATTATTTTGTCCTCTGATTATTAATGAAAAATACATATCTTCTCTGTTCTAAAGACAACTCCTTGTTGTCTTATTATTTGCCTGATGAGATCTATTCTAAGGTCTCATCCCTTTATTGTTTTCTTGCTTAAGTTTTACTTTTGATCAGTTCTGGTAGTGTTTTAACTCCATCAAAAAGGGGGAAATTGTTAGGATAAAAATTTGTTAGTTTTGATGAGTTAAAACAAACCAGAAGTTGTAATAGGACCATCTGGACCTGTTAGCCAGATGAGGTTTAGTTAGGACTTGGTCTAGGGGGAACTGCCAGACCAGAAGACCTCACCAGAAGAGTCACCAGAAGACCCCACCAGAGGACTTCACCAGAGGACTCCACCAGAAGACTTCACCAGAGGAGATCAGACCAGAGGCAGAGGACCTTCCCCAGACCAGACGAGTCCGGACCAGACGAGTCTGGTGGAACAAAAGATGCTCAGTTTGATCCCCTTATTCTACTGAGTATTCTGGTTGTTCACCAGATAAGGACCAGAAGACACCGAGGTTGCCTGGTGTCTGGTCCTGCCTTCTCTGGAGAGAATCAGAGTTAGGCAATTGGAAGCATTGACCGTTGGTGATTAATCAAGTCAAAACAAGATTGGATTGAGAAGATATGAAGACAATCAATCAAGATCTCACCAACCCAATCAATCAATTAGGGAATTGATTGATTGAAGCTTCCATATATAGAGGATCTGATTGGATTAGCCTCCCAACGGCTATGTCCCTAATCCCCTCTATATATACTTGAGTGCAGATCAAGAAAAAGCTCTAGAATCATTCACGCGCATATAGCCATACTAAGCTTTTGATCACTACGCTTTCGCACTCACTTTTGTTCTTAATTACTCATCTACTAGTAAGGAGTTTATATACTCAACCTGTTCATCTTGTTAGACAAGGTTGGAGTAAGTTTATCTTTAGATCGACGTTAGATCTAAAGAGAGTTTGTAAGAAGGTGCTGGTACTTCGGAAATTCCAGTGAGTAAGTTTGTGAGTTGGTTGTTAGTGAGACCCCTTGGTGATAAGGGAGAGTGGACGTAGGATATTTATCCGAACCACTATATATCTTGTGTCATTTATCGCTTTATTTTAATTATTGTTTATTGCTCTCTTATAAAAGATTTTGGAAAGACATTTAAACATAAGCTTCCGCAATTAATCTATCGAGTGGGACCAACAAACCCGTTGATGGCGAGCAATCAACTATCGAGCAAGAGCAAAAAGCGGCTGAAAACTTGGCCAGCGACATGATCATCAATCCATCAGCCAATCAAGCCCAAGATCCTTCACAGGTCGAGCAACATCAAGTTTAAGACTTATAATTTCTTGAAATTTCTTCTTGTAATAGTTGCTCGTCTTTTTTGTAGTACATTTCACTTTCCCACTTTTGTACTATTTTTTAGGCTCAATGCCTTAGTATGAATGAATGTCTTTTGTTCGCTCATTTTTTCTTTATATGTTAATTGTCTTTACATTTTTGTACAATGCTTTTGCAATTATAACATATAATATTGGACTTTTGTTCGATTTGAACTTTGTCTTTTAATAGAATATGGGTTTAGCCTTAGGTTCTGCTCATCTTAAAAGACGAACAACCTTTTAATGGCCTTGATCCTTAAAAATGGACTTGTACCTTGAGCTTTAGACTTATCTTCCAACGAACAACTATATTTACATCATGAAAATTTACAAGTTTTTTTAAGACTGTTCATCATTAACATATACAATCTGACAAACAACTTTGAACACTAACACAAAAACTCTTGCTCGCTTATAATATTCTTGCCGAGCAATTCTATCTAGAACCAAAAAATTTGAACAACACCAAACTATACAATATGCCGAACAACTTTTCATTCTATACTTAGCAAAATTTCGAAAAAATTAGGCAAGTTTTTGGTTCATTTGATTCACTTGCCCCCACAAACACTTGCTCGCCCAAGGACTGAACTTGTTCGTCCTATTGATAATACTTCTTCAGATGTACCGCATTCCAGGAGTATTGGACCGGTTTGCCTTCCATATCTTCGATATCGTATACACCATTAAGGAATTTATCTGTTATACGATATGAGCCCTCCCAAGTCGGTCCCAATACACCTGGAGGTTGGGCGAGCAACTTTCTTAGAACCAAATCTCCAACTCTGAATTCCTTGATTTTGACATGGGAATTATAGTAACGTTCTGCTCGCTGTTTGTATGTAGCATTTTTTAGCTCTGCATTTAATCTTTTTTCCTCGAGCAAATCCATTTCAGTAGCTAAAGAAGAGTTGTTCGCCTGTTCATCAAAGTTGGTCGTCCTGATTATATTGGCCTTTAACTCAATTGGTATTACGACTTTTGTTCCGAAAGTCATTGCAAAAGGTGTTTCTCTGGTGCTCGACCTGGGGGAAACTCTATATGCTTACAAGACTTCCGAAAGTTCTTCCGACCAACTACTTTTGCTTTCCGCCAATCGTACTTTTAATGTATGTTTGATAATCTTATTAACAGCTTCGACTGTCCATTAGACTGGGGATGATAGGGAGTAGAGTAATGCTTTTTAATTCCTGACTTTGTGCAGAAGTCTCTTAATTCTTTCCCATCGAATTGCGGACTATTGTCTGTCACAATTGTTTGTGGAACTCCAAAATGACAAACAATGTTCTTCCATATAAAGTTGATCATCTTCTGTTGTGTGATTTTCGCCATGGCTTCTGCTTCTGCCCATTTCATATAATAATCGACTGCCACGACGGTAAATCGAACATTTCCAACTCCTGTTGGGAAGGGACCAATAATGTCAATCCCCCATCTTGCAAATGGTCATGGGCTGTAAATTGATACGAGCTCCTGAGATGGGGTGTGAATGTTCGGGGTAAAAATCTGGCATTGGTGATAAGTTTTTACTTTCTTGATTGCATCCTGACGTAAAGTTGGCCAATAATAACCTTGTCTGATAGTTTTGTATGCCAAGGCATGCCCCCCAGTGTGATTTCCACATACTCCGGCATGTATTTCTTCAAGTATTGCTCGTCCTTGCCCCCTAGGCAAACATTTGAGCAGTGGAATTGATATTCCCCTTTTGTAAAGCTGTTCACCTACCAGGGTATATCTGGCGGCTTGCTTTGTTAGCTTGGCAGCTTCAAAAGAGTTGTTTGGTTTTTCTCCACTTTTCAAATATTTGACTATGTTTGTTCTCCAGTCTTCTTCTTCATTAGTTTGCTCGTCTAGTTGGTTAACATTATAGCTTATCATTGACGGGTTGTTCATCTTTGTGATTATAATGTCTGCCAACTCTACAGGTCCTTCGCTTGTTGCTAGTCGAGCCAATGCATCTGCTTGAGTGTTGCTTGTCCTTGGAATTTGTTCAATGAAAACTTGATCCAGTAAGGACATTAGGTGAGCAACAGTTTGCTAATATTCGATCATGTGATCGTCTTTTGCCTCGTATTCACCTCGGGCTTGGTTCACGATCAATTGTGAGTCACCGAATATTTATAAACGTCTGACACCTACTGCAAGGGATAAGTGGAGACCAGCAGTAAGAGTTTCATACTCAGCTTCATTGTTGGTAGCCATGAAACCAAATCTGATTGCCGAGGTGAAAACTTGTCTGTCAAGGCTAATAAGAACCACTCCTGCCCCCGAGACCATGTTGGTAGAAGATCCCTCGACATAGAGATGTCAGAGATGATCTAGTCCCCTCGTCGGATCTGGAGGGAAAGTTAGTTCGACAATAAAGTCGGCCAAAGCTTGCCCTTTGATCGCTGTTCGAGGAGCATAGGCCACCCCAAACTGGCTGATCTCCAGTGACCATCTCAATAAACGACCAGCCGTGTCTGGGTGATGGAGAATTTGTCTAAGTGGGAAAGTTGTTAGCAACTCAACTTGATGGTCGAAGAAATATGGTCGTAACTTTCTTACACTCACAACAAGTGCATACGCCAGCTTTTCGGTCGGAGAATATTTGATCTCTACTTCATGTAAAGCTTGGCTGACTTAGTAGATTGGTTGATGAAATTTACCATCCTCCCGCACCAGAACAGAGCTGGTCGCCACTTCCGATGCTGCTAGATACAAATAGAGTTTTTCACCTGAGATGGGCTTTGATAGAATTTTGACATCTCCCAAGTAATCTTTAAGTTTTTCAAACGCACTCTGGCAGTTGTTCATCCATATAAATTTTCCTTTCTTAATGGCTTCGAAGAATGGACGACATTTGTCTCCTGATCGGGATATGAACCAGTTCAATGCTGCTAGGCATCCTGTAAGCCTTTGCACCTCTTTTACTGAACGTGGAGGTTGCATATCCACAATGGCTTTGATTTTTGTTGGGTTGACCTCAATTCCCCATTGGCTAACAAGATGGCCCAGGAACTTCCCTAAATGAACTCCAAAACTGCTCTTCTTTGGATTTAACTTCATGTTGTAGTGTCGAAGAATTTTGATCACCTAGGTTAAATATTGGAGATGATCTTCTTTTCGGGGGCTCTTAACCACGATATCGTAGACTTCCACAGTGTCTCAAATTTATTCGTCGAACATCTTATTTACCAACCTCTGATATGTTGCTCCCGCATTGATGAGGCCGAATGGCATTCTTTTCCAGCACAACAAGTTTTTATTTGTATAAAATGTTGTGTTTTCTTGATCATCCGGATGCATCGGGATTTGATGGTATCCAACAAACACTTCCATGAATGTTAGCATCTCGTGTCCCGCAGTGTTGTCCACCAATTGATCAATGTGTGGGAGAGAAAAATTGTCCTTCGGGCATGCTGCATTTAGATCTATAAAATCTATGCATAGCCTCCAGGTCCCATTTGGCTTCCGCACAAGGACCGGATTTGCTACCCATTGTGGACAAAGTGTCTGCCGAGTTAGATCATTGTCTAGCAACTTCTTCACTTCTTCTTTCAAAGCTTGATAGTTGTCTGGGCCGTACTTTTTTCGTTTTTGATGGACTGGTCTTCTTGCTTGATTGATGTTAAGCTTGTGGCAAGCATGCTTTGGATCTATCCCCACCATGTCTGCATGTGACCATGCAAAAACATCTATATTTCTGCTGAGGAACTCTTTCATTCGAGTTTTGTAAGGCTCAGGGAGCTCAGATCCTATATATAATTCAAGATCCTCATTTTCGAGATTAACTTTGAACGCCTCCAGTTCTTCGACTGGAGTTGCTCGTCGTTTTTGTCCTTTCCAATGAGGATCAAGTATTAGTCCCTCAGGGTTGAAATTATTTTCGATATTCATGGGCTCTGCTTCTAGGCGGGGCTCTAGGCCCAGGCTAAATACCCCTCCAACTAACGGAGATACACCTCCATCAATATTTTAATATTTTATTAAAATTATAAAATTACATGTATAACCTTAATATTTAAAGAATATCTAAGACTACATACATCCCTCATCTCATCCTTACGCAGAAGACGTTCAATTATATACGTGTGAAGGAAAAAAAATTGATCTTGTTTCCATAATAATACGATCAGACGACACAACAACGATTAATTCATGTTTTTTAACTAGATTCTGGTGAAAATAGGAGCATTTCAACTCCCCTATGTATGTTTTTTTTTTTCTTTTATTCCATAGGTTTTCTCTTTAATGTATAAACCCTAGTTTAAATGTTTAATGTTGTTAGTTGTTTATATTGTCTGTATTTGTATACGAAATATTGATATTTTAGGCATTGAACGACGTTAAAAGTTGAATGGTTGTCATTTGCGAAATATTTGTGATCACGTATTCAGAAGGACGAGAAAATAGATAGTGACAGGTTCACGTATACTTTGACTTTCTTTATCTATATGGTTGGTTCACTTATGTGATAGTAAAATGCCATTACAATTAAAAGGGACCAATCTCGGCTACCATAAGACCATTCTTATTATATGGGCGCCCAAGAGAACTCACATACACAAAATGAGTCACTACAAGAAAACATAAAATTACCTACGGAAATTGCCAATATGGCTAAGAAATTTCAAACAAAAAAAATTTATAGTGGGGATTACCTACGAATTGCCTACAAAAATTTCTAATTGTATAGGCATATTTCTTCCCCACCTACAAAAAAATTTGTCTACCGAAATTTCGTAGGCAAATTATATTGTAGGTAAAATTTTATAGGCAAATGACTTGAAGGTAATTATATCTTGGTATTTTATTTCGTAAGCAAATTAATTCCATAGGCAGGTTATTTCTAGGTTGATTCTTTACTACAAATTAAAAAATTCCGTAGGCAATTCTTACTACAAATTTTTTTGTTGGAAAAATTTTGTAGGCAATTCTAATTTTGTAGGTAATTCTTTATTTTCTTGTAGTGAGTGTGGCGGAGATGCGTATGGTCCATTGGATGTGTGGTAAAATCGTGAAGATATATAGAGTAATGAGCGAAGCAATTCATTCTAAATTTTGGTGGTGCAAAGAATCAACAACATTGTTTACGGTGGTTTTGGCATGTACATCGTGGGGAGTTGATGAAGATATATGGAGAATCAAATCTGTTTGGTTACATTTAAACTGGAGTAGTAATTTTGGGTGATTTAAGTACCAAAATTCATTATTGTCATGGATAGATGAGCACTTTTTTTATGCTAAATTTTTAGATTATTAATTGATATAAGTCATTTTATTTATTTTAAAAGATAAAGTATTATATGAAAATAGTGCATGATAAGCTTATCATGCAACTATATTAAAGTATCGAATATTTGATCAGGAGTATCGATAATCTCACTAGGGGGTCAGTGGTATTATATTATAATTGTAGTAAATTCTTTTGAACCCAAATAATGATACTCCTGATGAGATTATCGATAATTCTGATCAAATATTCGATACTATAAAACAGTTTCATGAAACTTTCATTTTAAAAAATATGTTAAATTAAAACTCTAGCACAATATAATCTTTCTTTAAAATTGGCCATGTAGATAAGAAAAAAAAAATAAGTTCAAAGAAAAAAAAAAGTCATTAGTGCCAATGAGATATATTATCTCTTGTAAAATAAAAGAAAATGAAAAAAAAGTGTGACACTTCAACGGGTGGCTTGATGGATTACCTAGAATAGCACCCAACCAAATTAAAAATGAAAATTATAGGACGAATTTCAAGTGAAAATTCAGTTACTATACTGGTCGAACAAGATGATAGACTTCGGTCACCAATGGTTTAATGATTTTGTTCGGCTGCTTTGATCGAACGTTTAACTATTGTATGGTGAAAGGTGACAAAAAAAAACAAGAGAAAAATATTTTTTGGTCCTGCAACTTGTCCAGTGTCCAATTTTGATCCCAAAAAAATTAACTTTTTAATTTTGGTCCCATAACTTATTGAATCGTCCAATTTTGGTTTGGGACCAAAATTGGACGATTGAATAAGTTATGGGACCAAAAATGAAAAGTTTTTGGGACCAAAATTGGACACCAAACAAGTTAGGGACAAAAAAACTATTTCTTCGTATTCATTAATTTTATTTTCTTTTCTCACCTTGTATATATATATATATATATATCAAATACTACTTAATTAATTATATATGTAGATTTTGGAAGATAAATTGACATTCTATAAAATATTGATGACGAGCATGAGAGTTGTTCCATTCTTATAATTTCATATTATGCTCTAAAACAATCATTTATATATTATTGGTGGAGACGAGATCAAAATAGTGATTTGACACTATTTTACGAAGATATGGAGAATCAAAATTTATAGGAAAATTATATATTTATTATTTTATTTACTTTATCACGATAGTAATTAAAATTTCATTGTAGTATTTTATGGGGAGCTTTTTAATTCATCTTAAATAGTAATTATTGAAATTGAAAAATATTGAGTTTTTCTTTCTCATGTTTATAGATGTTTTTCCAATATTTGTATTTGAATCAATGGAATTAACCCATTAATCGTCTTTTATATTCCGGATATTCAAAAAATTAATGGACTTTACATTATTGTATCGTGTTTTTGTTGTATCAACTATAATCTTAGAGTACAATATTAATTAAGAAGGTGCATAAAAGTGGTATTTTGGTCCCGTAGTTTATCTAGTGTCCAATTTTGGTCCCAAAAAAATTAACTTTTCAATATCGGTCCCATAACTTATTAAATCGTCCAATTTTTGGTCACATTTGGGATCAAAATTGGACGATTCAGTAAGTTATGGGACCAAAATTGAAAAGTTAATTTTTTTGGGACCAAAATTGGACACTAGACAAATTACGGGACCAAAAAAAACAATATAGTCCTCTCCAACGGCCCATTTTGGTCAATTGTCACTATTTTTCCCAAAATAATCGTGCGTTTAGAGCAAAACACTGGATGATCCGAAAGCTTATGGCATAAATTTAAGCAAAGTGAGGCATAAATGCTACAGTGGAACTCCGACTCCGTCTCATATATGAGATGAACTCTCATATTCTTATGAAAGTCCACCTTTTTATAATTATTTTTCGTGAATAATTTTGGGATGTGTGTGACTGAATTAATCTAACATTTTGCTATACATAATGTTCTCTTGTTTTGCGGAATTTATGTTCTTGTGGGGCTATATATGTAAAAGGAAGAGGAATACACTTTATCTGCTATACTTATATCCACACTAGATTAATTTGCATTTCTCTCTTATTCACAACTAGTCCTGAGGAATTTTGGATATTAATTAGTTTTTTTTAAAACAACAATTTATTGAGAAATGAATATAAGAGGGGTACTGCGATTTCAAGCACGGAAACAACTCTGCATAACAAGCAGTACAAACAAACAAATTTTGGGTATTCATAGTTTTGTGAAAATATAGTATGATCAATTTATTCCTTGTAAAATAAAATACCTACTACAATTTTATTTATGATCAATTTATTCGTAATATTATATCTTATACACTTCTAATTCATCTTGAGAAAGGCTATGAGAGGACTATATACAATTTGGTTTGCATTCACCCCCAAAACAAAGTCAATGTGAGCATAACCATCCACGTATAGCAAGCTAAGCTTATTGGGATCATGGTCCGATAGAACATCGATCAAAGTTTTCACGTCCTTAACATCGGATAGAAAATCTTTGCTATCATAAGCAAGTAGAAGAGGAAGATTGTTCGGAATGTTTTTCAAGTGGAAGATTGGAGGAATTGGCTGTCCGTAGTATTTGTTGTTATCGCATTTGTTGCCATAGTCGTACGTTGCTATCGTTCCTCGTCTGATACCTAATTCAACAATGATACTTCAACATAAGTATATGAACACAAACTTGGGGAATTTATTTTGATAACTTTAACATATTTTGGTTTTGGTCCTATTGATTTTTAAAGTTGATATTCGTCCTGCAGCTTATCAAAAAAAAAAAAAAATCCCTTAGACTTTGATGGGGTAATTTGTTTATGATTGTGGTTTTCAAGAAAGAACACAAGTATATTTTGAAGGCTTTTAGAGAAGACGAGTTTAGTATTTCTCAAGTTGTAATTTTGTCTTATAAAATGACACACCAAGATTACATATTTATACTACTTGGTGACATAGGAGTCAAAGAAAATTAAATCCACAATTCAAACAGCAAGATGACTCTTTGACTAGAATATTGAAGGACACAATTGACTAAGACTTGATTCATGGAATTTGGTTTAATCTATCATTGCCTCCCTTAAACCAAATTTGCTTCGTACTCCTAAGGCTTTGACATTCTTTGAGAAAGCAGGTCCTCCAAGTGGTTTTGTAAACACATCAGCCAATTGCTCATCACTTCGGCAATACTCCAAATTAATTTCTCCTTCATGAACAAGTTCACGTATGAAGTGAAACTTCAAACGGATATGTTTTGTCTTTCCATGTAGAACTGGATCTTTAGAGATGGAAATAGCCGAGCTATTATCACAACACAAAGTTATGGGCTTGTTCTCTTTAAAATTTAGGCTTTCAAGAACACCTTTCAGCCATAAGGTTTGACACCCAGCAGAAGAAGCTGCTATATATTCAGCTTCGGTGGTAGAAAGTGCCACAACTGGTTGCTTCTTTGAACTCCAACAAATTGCTCCACTTCCAAGATTGAAAACATAGCCTGAAGTACTTCGAGAATCGTCAACACTTCCACCAAGATCACTGTCGGTATAACCCACAAGCTTGATAGGCACATCAGCTTGATAGTAAATACCATAATCAATAGTACCCTTCACGTACCGTAGAATTCGTTTTGCTGCCTCCCAGTGACTTGAGTAAGGTTTCTCCATGGACCTACTAACCATGCTTACCGCAAACATGATATCGGGCCTCATAGCAGTAAGATACATCAAGTTTCCTACTAAGCTTCGAAACATAGTTGAATTCACAGACTTTCCTTCTCCTTCCTTACTTAACTTTAAACCCGTAATGCATGGAGTTGAAACTGCATTTGCATTTTCCATTTTGAATTTTTTCATAATTTCAACAGCATACTTCTCTTGTGAAATAAAGATGCCACATTTTTCTTGTTGAATGTTTATCCCCAAAAAATGGTGCAGTTCTCCCAAATCCGTCATCTCAAATTCATTCATCATAGAATTCTTGAAATTTGATAGCATCTCCGCATCATCTCCGGTGAAGATAAGATTATCCACGTATAGACTTATAAGCATGAAATTTCCTTTGGAATTTTTCTTTATGTAGAGAGTATGCTCAAACGGACATTTTTCAAAGCCATATTTCATGAAGTAATAATTTATTCGAGCATACCATGCTCGAGGTGATTGCTTCAACCCGTACAACGCCTTTCGCAATTTATAAACTTTTCTTTCTTCTCCTTTCTTTATGAAACCAGGTGGTTGCTCAAGATAGATTTCATCTTGAAGGATGCCATTTAAGAATGCTGATTTTACATCCATTTGGAAGAGCTTCCAACCATTTTGAGCAGCGAGCGAAATTATTAGACGAACTGTATCGAGTCTGGAAACAGGAGCGAACACCTCCTTAAAATCGTCACCTTCTTTTTGCTTGTAGCCTTTTGCAACCAATCGTGCTTTGTGCTTGTTGATGGAGCCATCAATATTGGTTTTGGTCTTGAACACCCACTTCACACCAATGGCAGATTTATGTGCTCCCATGTATCATTCTTTTCAATGGACTTGATTTCTTCCTTCATTGCACGAACCCATTTTTCATCTTTCGATGCTTCATCGTATGTGATTGGATCTTCTCCCGCAAAGAAAGCAAAGAATAGTTGATCTCCCATATTTACTTCTTCGCTTGTAGCATAGATATCTTGCAAACTTCTCATTTTTCTTGCTACAGGAGATGGTGAATTTTGAACAACCACATTTTCTTCAATGTTGCTAGACTCTTCTAATGAATCTCCTTCTCCAAAATCAAGAATTTGCCAGCTTGATGATCCTGCAAGATCTGAAAAATTAAAAGAAGCCTTTTCATCAAAACAAACATCTCGGCTAAACACAATCTTCTTTGTTTTTGGATTGTATAGCTTGTATGCTTTACTCCTCTCGCTATATCCAATGAAGATGCATTTTTCAAATTTATCATCAAGCTTAGTTCTCAAAGGATCTGGAACATGAGAATAAGAAACACAACCAAATATTCTTAAATGGCTAACATTTGGTTTTCTCCCATACCAAACCTCATTAGGAGTAGAGTTTTGCAAGCTCTTGGTTGGTGATCTGTTTATTAAATAAACAGCGCACGAAACTGCTTCTGCCCAAAATTCAGCTGGCATATTCTTCTTCTTCAACATGCATCTCACCATGTCCATGATCGTCCGATTTTTACGCTCTGCCACGCCATTTTGTTGTGGAGTATAACGAGCTGTCAATTCATGTCTTATGCCATGATTTTTGCAGAAATCGTCAAATGTAGAAGACAAGAATTCTCCACCGCGATCACTCCTCAAATTTTTAATTTGGTAACCGGAGAATTTTTCAACTTGAATTTTGAACTCTTTAAAACACGAAAGAGCCTCAGATTTTTCTTTGACAAGATAGACCCAAGTTTTTCTTGTATAATCATCTATGAATAACAAGAAGTATAGGTTACCTCCAAGAGATGGAACTCGCATTGGTCCACAAATGTCAGTGTGGATGAGTTCCAAAGCTGAATTTGTCACCCACTTTGATTTGGATGGAAAAGGCTCGCGGTGTTGCTTTCCCAACTGGCATTCCTCACAAACTTCTCCTACTTCATGGAGTTGTAGAAAACCTCTAACAATATCCTTCTTTGAGAGTTCATTCAAGCTTCGAAAGTTTAGGTGCCCAAATCTGTCATGCCACAATTTGGAGATCTCTTCGATAGCACCCATATGACAGCCAACAGGGAGAACATCAAGTTTGAGTGGAAATAAATTATTTGAACCCAAACTAATTTTTGCAACATGCTGTTTTTTCTTTTTCATAGTGCAAAATTTGTCAGCAAATTGGATGTCAAATCCTTTTCTCAAGAGATGACCTCGGACATTTTCTCAATATTACCTGACTACGTTTTGAAGGAAATTTCTCCCACGCCTTCAATTTTGTAGGACGAAGCATCTCCAATTATCACCTGTCCATGGTTAGCTTCTTCAAGAGTTGAAAAAAGATTTTTATTTCCAGTCATATGCCGACTTGCAACACTATCCAAATACCAAATATTTTCAACATTCCCATCAGATGCAATTAAAAGAGTTTCAGATTTTTCACCTTTACGTTTTTTCTCGGGATATTTCTCCCAACAATCATGTGCTTTGTGACCAGGTTTATGACAATAATCACATTCAATATAAGGTTTTTTTACCTTTGTAGTTACCTCGTCCTCTACCTCTTTGATTATTGTGGAAGGACTGTCTATCTTCATTTTTGGAATCACCATTGTTATTCTCCTGCACTTCTTTGTTAGAGGATTGGTTTCCACATATTCCTTGATTGTGCCTCTTTCCTCGTCCACGATAAGAGCTTTGGCCTCCCGTAGATGAGTATTGGGATTTCAGCGCTTGATTCTGAGAAGAAGTCGCTTGCGGACTTCGTTGTAGCATTCTAAACTCGTGAGCCTCCAATCTTCCTTGTAGACTTTCAATGCTCATTGAAGAAGTATCCTGAGATTCTTCAATAGCCACCACTATATGATCAAACTTACTTGGAAGACTTCGTAAGATTTTTTCAACAATTTTCTGATCTTCCATTATTTCTCCATTTGATCTCATTTGGTTTACAACGGTAGAGACCCGTGTAAAATATTCTAAGATTTTTTCGTTATCTCGCATCTCTAGCTTCTCAAATTCTCCTCGTAGAGATTGAAGACGAACTTTCTTTACTTGGTCTTGCCCGGAATAAGTTGTTTCGAGCATTCTCCATGCCTCTTGTGCATTTGCAGCCTTCGATATCCTCTCGTAAACTGGAATTTCGAGTGTTTGATAGATTTGGAAAAGAGCCTTTCTACCCTTCTGCTTCTTGTTCTTCAACAGATCCTTTTGTGCGGTGGTGAGTTGAGACTCGTCATCCGGCGCACCAACACCTTCTTCAACAACACACCATAGGTCTTGAGATTCAAGACATAATTTCATAAGATTGCTCCAATAATCGAACTTTTCTCCGTTGAAGCGAGGCACGAGAGAAACGAGTTGGTTCGACATTTTTTGAACCGGCTCTGATGCCAGTTTGATGCGGTAATTTGTTTATGATTGTGGTTTTCAAGAAAGAACACAAGTATATTTTGAAGGCTTTTAGAGAAGACGAGTTTAGTATTTCTCAAGTTGTAATTTTGTCTTACAAAATGACACACCAAGATTACATATTTATACTACTTGGTGACATAGGAGTCAAAGAAAATTAAATCCACAATTCAAACAGCAAGATGACTCTTTGACTAGAATATTGAAGGACACAATTGACTAAGACTTGATTCATGGAATTTGGTTTAATCTATCAGACTTACTTTGGGATAAATGGACAAGGTTTTTCGTTGAGGATGGTTGTATCAATTTTTGATATGCATTTGTCGTTGTAGAATTCAAGCAACAATTGGGGCCTGTTACATAATTAGGATTTTTAAAAGAGTCAAATAAGAATATAAACCTAAGTTATATATTCATATTGTTACCTGAAATAAGATCTAGGACCAAGAAGTCAGAACAATCAATTATGGTGCAGATAATATCTAAAATTATGTCACCAGCCCCTCTGTCAAATTCAAAAAATAATTTCAGATGATTAAACATTATGATTTGAAAGTGAAAGAAGGTTTAATTTCTAGTCGGGGATCAAACGAGTAAATGGAGCCCGTTTGTTACCCTCTGAGATCAAGTTCCACGATTCCCAGCAAGTACAATTTCTGTGATCAAAAGAAACAGTTAGTAAAACGCGTAGTTTCTAAATCTGCAGACGAGGCGACGAAGAGATGATTACTTCAAATACGAATGCATTAACAAGAGCTCTGACTAGAGGAGAAGGAAGCTGCCCCAAGTAAGCTATGGGGCTAAGAAGAGCTGCTGATCTTGTCATGTTTAAGCCATTATTTCTTGAAAATGCAGCCAAAGGCATCAGAGTCCCCTGTTTTATTCATTTTTAATCTTTATGACAAAAAATTGTTGATGCAAATGTGTTGGAAATTACCATGGAATGTCCAACATAGTGCACTTTCTGCCTTGTTTGGTTGAAGACATACTCGACTGTGGCTGGAAGATCAAATGCTGCCAATTCGTCCCACGTCCAGTTCCAGTATTCCTGTTTTCAAATGCGAAAACATTTATAGTTCGACTATAAATAACAGAAATGTGCTATAACACAAGATATTAAGGAATTATTTTTAAGGACCGTAATTTAGAGGATACAAAAATGAAAACATTAATTTTTCCTGATAGCAATTCAAGAAAAATAAACTTTAAAAAATCCTAAATTGAAGTCAAATCTGCCAGTATCAACCCAATTCGGGCTAATTTGCCCAATTTGACCAGAATTCAGGTTGAATTTGGCCTTGATTTGGATTGACTCGAGCTGTTTTGACCTAAATTTGCAAATTTTTAAGTTGATATTGCAAAAAGCTGGGATCTTTATTTTGTCAATCTGAAGAGTTACGTCCTCATTATGTATGTTTCGGGCCTTAAAAAAATTATTCCCAAGAAATTAATCATTAATTTTCATTGCAATTTATAGTACTCGATTGCTAGGACTAAGGGACGTGTGTCCCCTGCTGAATTCAGTCCCTCGGGCATTGGCCAACCAAACATCGAAACCATTATCAGCCAATATGAATCCTAAAGATTGCTCAGCAGAATCTGCCACCCATGACCTTGCATCCTGTGACATTTTCCAGAAACATTAAAAAAAAAAAAAAAAAAACCGAAGACTTCAGAGGAAATTTCATGGAAAGTGTTGTAAGTAACAACAACTAAGATTCCATGCTGAACAAGAACAGGTGGCACCTGATCATGCATACTTACATTAGTTTCACCAAATTTTTATGTAGCCAAATATTTTTATAAAATAGAGAAATAAATGAAGTCATATATACTTTGTGCTCTTCACAGCTATAGCCTTGTGTTTCCACAAATGATTTACAGATACCATTTGAAGAATCACTAGTTCTTCCACCTCCTGAAAAAACAGTAAATGGAAGTAGTAACAAAATTAGGAATGCTACACTCTTGCTCACCATTACTAATTATGACTTGGGTAGTTAGTTATTTGATCAATTTTTGAAGAACTTTATAAGGATGAATCTGTAAAGACTGAATGTGACTTGTTAGCCTTACATCATACTACAAAACTAGCACAAAACCAAACATGCTACAAGAATTTAAAATTATATACTCCCTACCTCCTAAGGTTAACTGCTAAATCAGTTTCCGGGTATACCAGTTAGTGAGCACAATACTAAAACACAGAAAATAAACACAATATATCAAAACATAATAAATCTTGTAAAATCTTTAAAAACACAATACGTGGAATTATACATGTCCTGCAAACGACACAAAATTGAGATTAACTAGCAATCAAAACATAAACCTACAAAACTCTCTATTATAATATTAGGGGATAAAAAAATATAAAACGATAAAAAAGATTTCATTGATAAAGTTGAGAATGTCTGTTATGAATCTAATGGAATACAATCAATGGAATAATTCCTGAAATTAATTAAAAATAAATAAATACTACTCCCTCCGATTCATTAGATTACCCATACCAAACAGTGCTGATTTTAATAAAAAAGTTGTTCATTAGTGTTAAGATGTGTAAAGTTGAAGGTTTATTAGTCCGTCTTTTTAATGAAGGGAGTTTAGTTCATTGGTAAAGGGTATATAGAAAAATAGAGTGTAGTGAGATATAAATAAGTGATGTTTGGAAGCAATTAGTTTTAGAAAAAAAAAAAAAAAAAAAAAAACCTTTTCGTAATTTGGGGTAATTTAAAATGAATCAGATGAAGTATTAGGTAGTGCTTGAGTGGAGGGATTTGGGCTATGAGTTTTAAATCCAGAATCTAAATTGGATAAAATTGGATTTGGGCTATGAGTTTTAAATCCAGAATCCAAAAAAAACTCCTCTTGTTTGGATAAAATATTCAAATGGATAAATTTCATTTTAATCCTAGTTCAAATTGAAGGAATTTCGAATACTTAGCAAAACCATTTCATTTTTTTTTAAATCTATGGATTCTTAAATCCATCCAATTTTAAATTTCTTATATTTCAAATGACTCTATTCAAACACAATCTTAAATAAATGTATTATTACCGTGCTTCAATTAAGTATAATTTTAACAAATTAACTTGCAAATTTGTAAGAATAAAAAAAACTTTCAAACTTTTGATGTCATATTAACATGTTAATTGTGTATTATAATTAACGGAAATGATATAGTGCCCACCTGCTCAATATTTTTGTGTCCACCGCTTAAATGGCAATGCCACGTTTTTTTTTTCCCTAAATATCTCTTCTTTCCTACATATCCCTATATTTTGTGTCTACTTAATTATGCCCCTATTTTTTATGGAAGATATTCCATATAATAGAGGAAAATCTTTTAATAAAGATTTTTTTTCAATTTTTTGGGATTCTTTTAGCAAAGCTTCCAAAAAATAAAAAAAATAAAAATTCTCCGAGGAAGTCGCTCAGCTCTGGTAAATTTTTTGCACTTCTGTTTTTTTTCAATTGATTTTTATGTGTATAAAACATTGCACATGTGAACAAAAAATATTTTAATTTATGATCTTTGGTAAAAATATGAGTAATACTGTTTTATGGCATGCGACAACACATTAATATTTACTATTGTCAAAGTGTTAATGTGTTATACCCAATTTATATTACATCTCACCGTCTCATGGCATGAGACGGTTTCACATAACACCTAATCATAGTCTTTATTTGGTTGAGGTTCGGATGATATTTGGTTATTTGAATTGTTTGAAATTTTATGCTGGCAAAAATTTAAGAAGTTGAATTTGGTTATGGTTATTGATCATATGAATATCATTTATTAATTTTTTTTACTTTTTTTAATTCTGTTGTTTGCGTCAATTATTGGCATAATATATGTTGAGGACTTAGTCGGTCATGGGTTGTGAATTATATTATTATCTTGTATGCATGTAGGCTTGGCAACGGGCGGAAAATCTCGGGTAACCCCCCCTTTCCTGTGGGGACCCGAATTTTTTTAATATAATTAATATATTTATATGTATATACTATGTAAATTTAGGAGTAAATTACAAATAGATATTTCATAATTTTCTATTCAATTGACTATTTATTCAAAATTACATCTATATTTTATTTAATATTATATTGTTAGTTTCAAATTATATACTCCCTCTGTCCACGAAAATTTTACCCGGTTACTGTAGAGCACAGTTTTTAATGAAAATTGGTATTTTATTAAAAAAGTTAATAAAGTAGATAAAGTAAGAGTATTGTGGTGGGTATTGTGGGACCCATTTTTTGTTTGTGAGTGTAGTTTATTTCCAAATGAGGAATGGGTAAAAATTTGGTGGACGGACCAAAAAGGAAAGCGGGTAAAAAATTGGTGGACGGAGGGAGTAATAATCTAATACAAAATTATAGCACCCCTTTCTCAATACATTCTCAATAATTTTTAATTGTCACGATCTCGAATGCCTCTTTAAATTAATTTCACCCTATTCAGAGTAATAGTAACTGCCAAGATATTTGACATGTTAACTGCATGCATGTATTAGAGAAATTTAAGTAATATAAATACTCAATATTTACATATATACTATTGTGGGGTTTTCTTTTAATCTAAAATAATTATTTGTAGGGTGGGAATAAGCCAACATATGCATCCATATATAAATGCTGCAATTTGTCAAAAAAAAAAAAAAAATTAGATAGGGATGCCAAAAAATTTTTTAGTCAAAAGAATTTAAAAAAACGAAATAAATTTTAAGGATTGTGAAAGTTCAGTATACATGCTTATACTATTTTTTTATCCATACATATATATTCTTATGTCAAAATGATATGAAAAATACTTAAGTCAGAATAACTAAAATTTTTGAAAAACAATCTTTAAAAATAGATTTTCAATTTTTTATGGAAAGATCCCCATGAAAATAGGGGCATAATTAAATAAGCACAAAATATAGAAATGTGTAAGAAAAAAGAAATATTTAGGGAAAAAAAATATCTGACAATGCCACGTAAGTGGTGGGCATAATCATTCCCGTTATAATTTCATAGATTTATCTACATCAAATGAACATTCACAAATTTCCAATTTTTAATGGTTCAATCAAAATGAGCATAGATATAAGACAAAGTATTATATGAAAATAGTTCATGATAAGCTTATCATAAAAATATTTTAAAGTATCATTAATTTCATCTGGAGTATCATTAATCTCATCAAGGGTGTCATTAGTCTGAATTCAAGAATTTTTTTTTAAATTTTCTTGAATTCAGACTAATGATACCCCTGACAGGTTTAATGATACTCCTGATGAGATTAATAATACTCTAAACTATTTCATGTTAAGCTTATTATGAAGTGTTTTCATATAAAACCTACTCTAAATATAATATGGTAGTATTAAAATGGTAATTAAGTATATCTAGATCATTTTCTTTTAATCTTTTTGTAAAATAGGAAATATATGAATCACAATTATTGCATAATAGTACTTATTTGAAATTTAAAGTATTGTTTGACTTTTGTTATGGAAATAAAATAAATAATTAAGATAATGTAAAATTATCGTTTGTCAATATAACTATACAAATCAACTATAGAATCTTGAGAAATTCAAGTTGATAATAATTGAAATTTATTAGAGTAGACATTTAATTTTAAGTAATAAACTGATGTTGTTCATCGTATATTTACAACTTTAAACATCGGTTTGAGCAGCAATGGTGCATTCTTTCCAGCGATATTAAGAATTAATTTGGCATAAACAATTCCCGATTAAAAGAATCTCATGGAAAGTTTCACAAGCGAATTAACTTGAGAAAAAAACAAACTTGTTCATAAGATTTTATATTATAAATAACATAAAAGATCATTAATTATTCACGTCTCTCTTTACAATCAACTCCTCAATCTATAAAATGTTAAAATGAAAAGATGAATATGCATTTTATATGAAAAGATGAATATGCAAGCACATTGAAAGCTAATTAAATAGCAAACAAAACAATAAATATATTAATGCAAACGAAAGCTAATTAAATAGCAAACAAAACAATAATATATTAATGCAAGTGATATTATGTAACACCTAAAATATGTTACATAATGTGTATAAAGTGTTACCTATGTATAATAAGTAACACTTTTAAAAGCGTTGCCGTTGCTGGCGTAGCCTAAAGTCTAATGCAACACTTGTGTAAATAGATAAATAATGAACAAAGGGGAAAAAACGTATTCTTTGGGTATTGAACCCTGAACATCTTGTACAGGAAACAAGGAACTTACCATCTAGACTACTTAGAACACTTTACACAATTTGAATTTCAATATTATTTAACTTATTAACATTTTTTTTCTTTATTCTTTTTTTTTAATAGTAGAACAAAATGGTAATATTATTCACATTAATAATTAAAATTACTAATTCTTAATGGACCAAACAATTTTCTACTTACTTTATAAAATAATATATGTGTGTATATATATATATATATATTTGTGTGTGTGTTTGAATACATATAATATAAATTCATAAATAGTATAATTGTATTATTTAATCATTTTAAGTGAAAAATATAAATTATTTTGTACGTATGTAATTAATATATTTTTTAATTAATAAATTGATTTAAATGATAAATAAATTTTATGCTTATGAATTTTTTTTTAAATCATATGCATTATATATATATATATATATATATATATATATATATATATATATATATATATTGAACTAATAATATTATTCTTATTGATAATGTATGATTATATATATGCTGAATTTAAATATTTATTATAAAGTGTTACCAAAATATGTTACCTATATAAAAGTGTTACCTGAAAGGTGTTACTTATGTTAAAGTGTTACATTTGTAAAAGCGTTACTAAAAAAGTGTTACATATATAAAAATATACCTAAAAAGCGTTACTTACTATAAAGTGTTGCCTAAAAGCGTTACTTATTTAAAAGTGTTGCATATAAGTGTTGCATATTAACAAAGTGTTACATGAAGTGTTATATAATATATAAACTAAAATAAGTGTTACTATAATGTGTTACATATAGGGGTGGGCATCGGGTCGGGTTTTGCGGGTTCGGATTTTTTGGTTCGGGTACCCAAAATTTCGGGTTGGAAATTACATTATCTGAACCCGACCCAAATTTTTTGGGTTACCCGAAATTCGGGTTACCCAATTTTTCGGGTACCCAATGCGGGTAACCCGAATTTTTTTGTTCGTTTTTACTGTTTAAACGTTCAAACATAATATACTACCTCACAAAGTCATTTCATTCATCAAACATAACAAATGATCCTATTTCACCAAACAATAACATAAACAACTTTAAAAAGTTACTAAATAGGTTTTCAATACCAATTACCAAAGTCGAGCAAATACAACTAAAAAAATGAATATTTCATACTTAATACAAATTAGTCTATTAAGCATCAACTCCAACTAAAATTGTAGCAAACTTCTTTCTTCACTCATCGAGGCATCAAGGCATAAATGAACGAGCAAAGATAACAATACTTGAACTCATCCTCCACTCATCAAATATTGAAATTGCAACCATGAAACACTAATACTTGATAATTGATAATTAGAATATTTGATAAAATTTAATTTTAAATTATTATTTAATATATAAATTGACCGATTCAAATTTCTATAAATATATAAATTAACATTAACATTTGATCTCATTATATATATAAATTGCATGTTTTTTGAAATTATTATAATTAACATAAATAAATATATTAAATTATATGTGTAATTTCGGGTAACCCGATCGGATTTTTTGGGTAGACATTTAATACCCGAACCCGAATCCGATTATATATATCGGGTTCGGGTAACCCGAAATTCGGGTTTTATAATTAAAAAATCCGAACCGATCGGTTTTTTTTTTTCAGATTCGGATCGGGTACCCAAAACCCGAAACCGAATGCCCACCCCTAGTTACATAAACTAAATGTGTTACAATAAGATGTTACTTAAAGTCAATTATGTTGTAGTGACATTTATATTTTCTCATATGTCTCATGGGTCTTATATACAGGCATGTCTAAGTCACTTGTGCATGTTTATCTCACAAGTCTCATATACTGATGAAAATAAGATTATATTTAATTATTTATTATTATTATTTTTATTTTATAATATTAGGAATTTATTTAAGTTTTAATTAATTATTAATGGGTCAGGCTCTTACGGCCTATACGCCTAAAATTCTAGTTTAGCTATTATAAATAGGAGTCCCGGGATTATTGTAAGGAAGTTGTTTATTAAATTAAGAAAATATTGGGTTTTATCCCTTTTGCGTATTTTATTGTTGTTTTTTCAGTATTCATAGGAATCAATGGATTAACACTTTAATCACTTTTGCGTTTATTCAGGTATTTTTAGAATCAGCAGATATTACGTTGTATCGTGCTCCCACTGCGCCAGTTTTAATTAATTATTAATGGGTCGGTCTTCTACGGCTTATACGCCTAAAAACCTAGTTTAACTATTATAAATAGGAGTCTCAGGATTATTGTAAGACAATTGTTTATTTGAATTAAGAAAATATTGAGTTTTATCCCTTTTTCGTATTTTATTGTTGTTTTTCCAGTATTCATAGGAATAAATGGATTGACAATTTGACACTTTAATCACGTTTGCGTTTATCCAAATATTCTCAGAATTAATGGATATTACGTTATATTGTACTCCCACTGCGCCATGTACCTATTTGCATACATTTTTTTAGAGAATTAATATGAATAAATTAATTAATTTCACATTTAACTATAAATTTAAAATTTTAGATACCATGACATTTTTTCATGGAGGTATCAAACTTGGCTCCCGCCCATATCCCATATTCAAATCCCATAAACCATTTAATTGCTATTATCAAAATATCATGTAAAAAATTTAGGCTGCGGCTAAACAAACCCCCGATTTCCCTATACATACCCCAATTTTTTTTTTGACAAAAATAGTCTTAAGTTAAATATCAAAATTGCCCTTTTATAACTATTTTAATTAAGAGTTAAATTATTTTATTTCCATTAGATAAATATATTCATAATTCCTAAAACCCTAAAACCCAAATTCCTGGATTATTTTCATTGAGATCAGGGGACAAGTTGATTCAAGTTTATAGTGTCTAATTAATGGATCCAAACAACACGAATGTAAGTAAACTTGAACTTTTTATATTGAATGATCAGTAGTGAGCGTGGGATTCTGTCCAATTTGCATTCGATGAATCGGCGTGATATGTTTTATGTTTGCAACTACGCTTTTTTTTATCGGTTTTATGCATATGTATGTGTTTGTCTATCAAAGTATCAATAAAGAACTAACAACTTGATAAGAATAGAATATAATAAATTTTTGTTTTCAAATGAATTTCTGCATAAAAAACAACAATATGGCAAGATTAGACATCAACTATTGTAGTTCGTAGGTACTGTTAATTGTTCTAGAAGTTCCAAACATCTAAACCAACTAATGATTAAAAAATTAAAATATTGCATTACCTCATGTATCATAAACGTATAAACTCATACAGGGCAAACTTAATGTTTTCTAAAGTTGCTGTTTTTTTTTTTTTTTTTTTTTGCAGATCTTAATAGATTTTTTTCTCACTATGTACAGGTATCAAATGATCATCTAATTACTGATTATATTGATATATTCACTACGAATATAATTTTTGAATCAAAGGAGAAGATGATTGATTGGGCTCGAGAGGCGGGAAGACGGGAAAAAATGGTTATAATTGTTCAACGGTCCGATAATGATGCGAATTCGAGGCGGCCTCGTGTTATACTAGCCTGTGAACGAAGTGGTATCTACCGTGAGCCCAAAAAAAAGATTTTGGGTGTTGAGAAGTTGGATACGAGTAAAAATAAGAGGAAAAAAACAGGGAGTAAGAAGTGTGATTGTCAATTTCAATTTCAATTACGAGGTTACCAAATTGATGCATACGGTCACTGGAAATTAGAGGTTGTACGTGCCACACATAACCATCCTCCAGGAAGACATGTGGAGGGTCACTCTTTTTTTGGTCGGTTAACACCTGAGCAAGACGAATATGTACGAAATTTGTCCAAAGCAAACTCTCGACCTAGAGATATCATGGCAGGATTAGGGCTGGAGTGGAAGGATAATGCTGCCACAATCAGGACTGTCTATAATTGTCGTCAAAAGCATAGAGTCGTTGAGCATAAGGGTGCATCACAACTACAATACCTTATGCAAAAGTTGAAGGAAAATGACTACTCATTTCATCATCGGCGATGTGAGATGACCAATGTAGTGAAAGACTTATTCTTTGCTCATCCAGAAAGTGTGGCATTACTACGTGCTTTTCCCGATGTCTTGATGATGGACTGTACGTACAAGACCAATCGCTACAAATTGCCATTATTTGAGATAGTTGGAGTGACCTCTACAAGTATGACGTTTTCAGTTGCATTTGTTTACATGAAATCTGAGCGTGAGGACAACTACTTGTGGGCATGTGACCTCCTGAAGAAATTGATGCATGGACCACATGGATCATATTTACCGAGAGTAATTATAACAGATCGAGAATTAGCATTAGTAAATGCAGTAGCTGCTGTGTTTCCTACATCCAAACACTTCTTATGTCGTTGGCACATCTCCAAGAATATTTTAGTTGGTACGAAGAAGAAGATCCCCATTAATAAATTGTGGCAATGTTTCAATGATGATATTGAGAAGGCCATTGAAAAACCAAATGAAGTTGAGTTCAATGATGCTCTTAGACAAATTCAGTCTACATACTCGGCTTACCCAATGGCTTATGAGTATTTTGTTGAACAATGGCTACCCTACAAGGAACGATTTGTGTATGCATGGACAAACAATGTTATGCATTACGGCAACACCACCACAAATAGGTATTTTGTGCTTTAAATAATAATGAATATTGATATCATCCTGTTGAGATTATTGTCATATGCTTTTATAAAAATATTATTTATTATTGCAGGGTGGAGAGCACTCACTCAAGGTTGAAGCGGCACCTCAAATCGAGTCAGGGAAACTTTGAGACATGTTGGGTCCAAATTCATGCTTTGTTACAAGCATCACACAATGCAATCAAAGCTTCATTTGAGAAGAGCATTAATGTGGTACAACATAGATTTTCACCATCCATGTTCAAGATCTTGAGAGGAGAGGTTTCAATAAAGGCATTGGATATGATACTTGACGAGACAAAAAGAATGTCCAAGGTTGGAACTGATTCCTTGATGTGTGGTTGCATCTTAAGAAATACATGTGGGTTGCCATGCGCGCATGAATTAAATGAATTTTCTCTCATGGGCTCACCAATACTGTTAGAAAGTATAGACATATTTTGGAGAAAATTAGATATGCGGCCAAGGGAACCGACCAAGACGACTAATGGGGTTGTCGATGATTCGAGATGGTATGATACTTTTAGAGTGGTTGATGATAAATACATCAAGTCAAATGATACAGAGAAACTATTGATGATGAAGAGGTTGCGAGAAGTTGGAAATGCAGAGACTACATCGTTGATTCCTCCTGGGCCTCTTAAGAAGCCTCGTGGACGACCCAAAGGTACTCGACAAAAAAAATCAGCTTCAACAAAGCGTGATCCAAGTGCATTCGAGTATATTGTCGAGTCTTTCGATGATAATTCTTTACCAGCTGAAAACCAAATCTACTGCAGTGGAACGTCTAGTGTGAAACCAATGTTCAGTAACACACGTAGAGAAAAGGAAAAGGCAATTTTTTTTTTATTATGATTATCATCTTATTTAAGAAAATATTGTATAATTGGTATACTAATGATTTGTTTATGTTTATTTTATTGTTCAGGTAATTCGTCCAAAGGCACCGGTATTGGCTCCAATTCAATTCCTCAATTACATACCACGTATATTTCATGAGTATGTCGTTGCCACTACTAATGTGGTTGGGGATGGTAATTGCGGTTACCGTGCAGTTGCTCATGTCATGGGTTTTGGAGAGGAAGCATGGATGAAGGTTCGACACGAGCTTATTGATGAGTTGAGGGTGCACAGAGCTCTATACGCAAAAGCATTCATAAAAAATGGTGCATGTGATGAAATGTTGGATACCTTGAATTTTTTTGGACTTGGTGTTGCTCCAGAAAATAATTGGTTTACATTGCCAGAAATGGGTTATTTGGTTGCATCTGTGTATAATGTTGTGTTTGTCACACTAAGTAACACTGTGAGCAACACATTCATGCCTCTTCGGTTAGCAATGCCTGCAAGTCCACAATGCAAATGCATTGCATTAGTAGATGAGAATAGACATTTTATTGCGGTATGTACATTTTTAATTCTTTATATTTAATTGTAATATTAAAAAATATTAATATATATTTTTTGTTGGGTAGGTTTCGTTGAGATCGGGACACCCACTACCCCATGCAATGTATAAGTGGTATGAAATTCTAGATGAAAGCGCTAGAGGGTGGGAAATGTGGTGCCAGGAAGGATTTTCACAATATAATAAGCTTGTAGGAGACTCTCGTGAAGGAGATGATGTAATTAATTTGGATGATTAGTTAATGACAATGTGCATATGTTAGCTTGATTTTGTTGGAATTTAATTGGATTATTAGCTTAATTGTTTTGGAGCATCATTAACCAAATTTTGATATTAGCTTGAAATTTGTTGAAATCTGCGAAGGTTATAGCTATTTATAGGTGTATTTTCTTTACCGAGCTCTATTTGGTGCAAATTATTGAGCAATAATAAAACCATGAAATTTTTTATAATTTTGTTGCAAGTATTTAAATTGGAGTACAAATTAAGTTACTCTAACTCTTATACATAAAAAAATATATAAAAAAATCTAAAAATATGACTGCCTGACAATTGAGTATAGAGCTAAAAATGTGTTGAGTGGGTCGGAGTTGAAAATTAGAACATAAGAAGACTCATTGGCCCGTTCTAGGCCTTCCATATCTTTGTCGCAAAGTGACACTTGAAGCCAAGTAACAAAGACGGATTATGAGGAACACCCTTCTAAGCCTATCCACTTCTAGTTACTTTTCCTCTTGTGGTGCCTCGTCTTATGGTGGAGGCTCTACATGCTCAACATACACTTGGTTTAGAGTCGTTATTTACTGTGCAAAATCTACTTCTCTTATAATATCCATCTGCAAAGTAAGATGATTGCCCCAAATGTTAGAATAATATAATCAAATATTAGAAACACCCACAAGACAAAAACATACTTCATCTTGTCCATTAACCAGAAAAAAAAAATTGTAGCAGGACAAAAGGAAGTTAATATGAATAAACCCATAAATAGAGCACTGCGCAAGAGTCACAACCCATTTATATGACGAAAGTAAGAATGACAACATGCATAAACTTGGTATCTAATAACTCAAAAATAGAAAGAACATACAGAGACCCATTTAATAACTAAAAAACAGAATATAACACAAACAATAAGATTAAATGATACGGGAGTAAAACGTAGAAGACAAACGCTCTTCGTACAAAAGATATACAGATAATTGATTAATGCTTAATTTCCGAAGTTGAGTATATAATTTCATCAAATCACATATTTTAGGTGATAAACAAGTCATACAAATCAAAAGACATTCAAAGTAGTTAAAAGAAAAATTTACAGTTTTGGATGAAAACAAAAAAATGGTCAAAACAATCCTAAAACGTTTGAATTCGGGCTCAGGACCCTATATATCACTGCATAGCAGTGAGTTCTTTCGGATTCGTCGTTCCGCTTCCGAAAAGGTATTATGCAAAAAAATTTAAGCCCAAAGTCAAAAGTTATGCAAATTTCGGTATTTATCGTGTCTTAACCGCCTCTCGATCTTCTATGTGTTCCACATTAGAATAAACAGTAAATTGCTCACTGGAAAAAACAGCATTTCCTTGTTGCATAGATAATTACACATCAGGGGAAAAATGTTTTTTTAGGCCCTTATATTTAGGGTGGTTGGAAAATGAGGACAATATGTTTTTGGGCTTGGAAAAGGAGGACAATTTTTTTTTAAAGTTGTCATTGTAGGACAATTGAGCTCAATTTAGGTCCGATTGGCCTAAATTAGCATGTGCCTCGCATGTGATGATCCAATTCCGGGCCTCTCGTCCCCGTGATGGTCATATTTTTTAGTTAAAAACAAAAAAAACATTTGTTTTGAAAATAGAAAAACCTTTGAATGTATTAAGAACAGTTAAAAGGCAGATTACAAACGACCTTTCAACTAATGTATTCATTTTACTTTAAAATGTCTTTTAATTAATTAAGAAGACTTATACTAATATATCTAGGAAACAGATCGTCCATACCCCTAATCTGGGAAAATTTTCATTGCAAAAAAACAGGCAATCTTGGTTGAAAAACAGAGGCATAGATTATACAAGTTTCGTTCATAATTTTCATAGCAAGTGCTGCCATTATACTTTACTCCTAATTGAAAATTTATTTTTTTAACATAATCCCAATTTAAGTTACAAATACAGGAAAATCCACGAACTAAACAACAAAATACTACTAAACTTGCATTTAGATATCCAAATACATTTTGCCTAAAATACCAGAAGTTTTTATGCCAAAACTCATTCTTCATTCAATAGTGTGCTGACAAATGCCTTCACACACTAGAACGTCAACAAGATTGGGAGAAATACAATGAGTCTCATTAGATTTTTTCGACTAGCTTTCAACTTCACAAAAAGTTTAAATTTTGTTTTGAACTAAAAGATATGATGTGGTTAATTTTATCAGACGTGGCATTAATGGAGACAAGAAATCCAAAATCGGACCATCACGTGGGAGGCACGTGCTAATTTAGCCCAAGTGGGCCTAATTCGGGCTTAATTGTCCTACATTTACTACTTTTTAAAATTAGTGTCCTCATTTTCCAAGCCCGAAAATATATTGTCCTCATTTTCCAACCACCCTAAAGATACGGGCCTAAAAAAGTATTTATCCCTACACATCAGGCTATAAAGATGATATTAAAATCATGAATACATTGTGATAATCAAGATTCCAACTTTGAACAGAAATTGAATCTCTTATCTAACTGTTCATAGACTAAAAAAGGCTCGAGATTCCAATTATGGGCTAAACAATTGAATCATTTTCTCTCTCTTTTGCACCTAAAATTAGAAGAAGAGGTGAGCTTAAACCTTTAATCATGAAGGTAAAATGAGTTAAAAAAAAATGAGAAGCCAAGGCACAAAATTCACCGGTAGAATACCCTTGAGTGTTCTTAGGTGTAAATAAACGGGTTATTTGCTTCAATGGAGCTAACGAAATGGCAGAGGCAATTCCACAAACAATTTGTGAGCGAACAGAACAAGGCGTGAGAATTTCCAAAATCACAAAATCAGAATTACCAAAATCACAAATTCATACAGTTCACTTCAGTTCACAAAATTCCCAAAATCACAGAACTATGCGTGAGAACAGATTTAGGCAATTCCACAAATAGTTCACTTCATTTCGCGAACAAAACGAATGTGAATCCACAATTAAGCTTCGTTTTAAAGTTCATACTACCCAAAATCATAGAATCATACTTTAAAACTATAATATGTATTGCATTAAAATACTTCAAAACACTAATTTCACAAAATTGAACCCTAAAATTGGAATCCCAGGGACTAATAAAGGTAGAAAATTACAAAAAATGAAGTAAAGAATAAGAAGATTACATATTCTCACCGTGTTCGGCTTGTGATTCTGAAACTCAATGCGTGGTTCTTCTTTCTTGGAAAATTGGGGATTGTTCATACTCTTCTTCTGAACGTGTACGAAGAGAATTGAGAGATGAGAGATTCATTATTATTTGCTTTTTTTTGTTTGTTTTTGTTTTTAATTTAAATTAATTTTTAAAAGGATATAATTGTCTAAACTTGGGGTATATATAGTAATTTTTAAAAATAATTATATTTTTAATGGGGTGCGTTTAGTAGTTGGGGTGTGTATAGGAGAACCGGGGGTTTATTAGCCGCGCCCTAAAATTTATTATGGTACAATTTGCTCTGCTTACAACCACTTTAAAAATAAAATAACAAGAAAAACTCCATTTTGTTGGGAAATAATATAAGTTAATTAATTTCACCCATTAATTAACACATCTCTACAGAATCGTATTTTTAAATAAAAATGAAGTATTTCAAAGCAAAAAAAAAATAAAAAAATTCATGGGTTCAATTCATGCTAAAAATAATTTTATCCATATTAAATTGTCCATGAAAAAGCTAGAGAATCAGAGAAATCCTATATATGAATCAATTACATAAGTCCCTATATATATATATATATATATATATATATATATTAGCTAGCTAATTAAACCCAATTAACCTAAGAATAGCTTATCATGACACATTGTTAATTAAGCAATAAATATATATAAGAAAATTGATTTACCATTAACGTGACTTTCTACTTAAAATTCTAATTAGTCTAATTAATAAAGTCTAACCTGTCACACTGTACAACCCACTAACTCACGCCACTCACACACCTGCAAGTTTCAACACACGCCCAACACGTTGTACACACTATATGGGGAGAGAGTACACAAATAATATACCTAAAGAGGCTAGGACGCATAGAAGAAAAGAAAAGTCCGTCATTCTTCAACTAAAGTAAATAGAGAAGGAGACAACAGGGCTGAACACTTTCGTGTGCTTGTTAAACGTTTTGACTTTTTAGATGAGGTGAAATTTTTCAATAGTATTAAAGTCAATAGACTCACACTACACATATCTTGAATTCGAACTTTATTGACAATAATTTCACCCTCATTAAATTATATAATTGTTGGGTCTCCTCAGTCCTCTACATGATGGGTAGAGAGAATAATCAAGACCACCAGTAAGGGGAATATTGAGAACTACTATACAAATTAATATATGATGGAGTAGACAAGACTAGACGATAGTCAAATATTGTGAACTACTATCTAAATGAATTAATTTTTTCACACCTTTTTACCAGTTTGGACTTTTAAATGAGTCGGAATTCTTAAAAAAAAAAAAAAATAATTGGATTTGTTCTTGATGAGATAAAGATTAGAATGTAAATTTTAATGGGTTTTGAATTTTATTTACTTAAAATTGGAATAAATAATTATAAAATAAATATGTATATATATGTATGAAAATGATTTATGATTAGTTTAGGGTTAATCACAAAATAAATCACGAACTTTATGGTTTTTATCAAATACAACATGAATTTTTTTCTTTGTAATTTTATACATCATTTTTAAAAAAAAAATTCAATTTGAAATATTTGATAATTTTTCGACAATAAATATTAAATGATGTTCTTGCCGGAAATGTCCCATAAATATTCATATAGACGCCAACAAATAAAATTATTAAAGAATATATAAAAATAACGTCTTTCATATAAATTTTTAAGTTATGTTTCTGAAGTTAAGACATATTTTATTTTAAGGACATTATTCTCATTATAAAGAATCACAATTTATTTGTTGGCATTTATGTGGACTCTATGTGACATATGTGACACCCGTGCCATTTAATTATTAACAGAAAATTATCAGATATTTCAAATTACAAAACTTACAAAATTGATGCAAGAAAAAAAAGTTTATATTATAATTGATAAAAGTTATATATATAGTTAGTAAAGAAATTTCAATTAACCCAATTAGTTTATCATAAATCGTTTTGGAAGTTTATCAAACATCAAAACAAAAGTGATTAGAACTCATCAATACAAGAATTAATCAGTGGTAACCATTTTTTTAACTATTTAAATTATTCATATTTAATATAGAAAAATTGTACTATAATATTTACTTTTGAAAAAATATTTAAGTACTAAAACATATATCTAATTACGGGTATTACAAAATCGAGAAAATTAAATTTTTAGGACACTATCTTATAGCAATTTGCAAAATGAGGACACTTTCTTTACGGGCTGGCAATTTTAGGATACTTTCTTTTAAATTTTGCAATTTCAGGACACTTTCTTTACGGGTTGACAATTTTAGGACTCTTTCTTTTAACTTTTGCAAATTTAGGCCAACTGATACTAATTACGGGCCAAACGGGCTTGATCCTCCAGCTTGACTGCTTCGTAGATGCCATATCACTAAAATCCTTCCACGTTATTAAAATATTTGGCGAATTTAAAATCTAAAAATCTGGACAATTAAAAATCTGCTTATCATACTTTGTGCTCTAGGATTAGGATTCAAGCCCTTGCTTGTTTTCCCCGTTGCTTTCATCATTTTTGGCTGATATGTAAATAATTTTGAGAAATTAAAAACTATAATTGCATTTTCCATTCCAATAGAACTTTCGTCTCACCTTTTTTTTTTTAATAATTTTGATCCCATGGGAATTTTTCAACCAAAATTAGTGAAATTGGAATTTTGCAAAATTGATTTTTTTTTATTTGCGGGAAGAGTTGGGATTAGGGCTCCAAATTTTCGTTTGGCCCGAAATTAGTATCAATTGGCCTAAATTTGTAAAATTTAAAAGAAAGTGTCCTGAAATTGCAAAATTTAAAAGAAAGTGTCCTAAAATTGTCAGCCCGCAAAGAAAGTGTCCTCATTTTGCAAATTGCTATAAGATAGTGTCCTAAAATTTTAATTTTCCCTACAAAATAAGAAGAGGTCAAAGTTTAGTTTTTAGCCTAGATTTCACGTAAATGTTACCATCTTTATCTTTCTCTCTGAGTATATTGGTATATATACTCTTGCAATATATATTTTTTTTAATATAAAAAATTAAAATCAGAAGTAATCCTAGACGGAATTACTTGTTTACTTTAATAACATTATTTGTTTGTTCAAACAACAATACATACCACGTAATATACTAAATGAATACAATGTATTAAAATTGGGGATTTAAATCAAATCGGTCCTCTATCTTTTCACCTTTATCTAAATGGTCCTCTATTTATTTGCTTTATCAATTTAGTCCTGTATTTTTTCAAGTTTCACCAAAATGGTCCTAATTTGGTGAAAAATGGTCCTAATTGATTTGTTGTATTTTATTTCAAGTTTCTTTTATTTGGCAAAGATGGCCACCTAACGTGCCACATTGAAAAAAAAAAAACCACATCATAGGTTTCCACCGAAAATACTGGTGCGCATGACTAAAAACGTGGTATTTTATGTTTTATGTGTTCAATTAGGACCAAATTGGAGAAATGTGAATTGATACGGGACTAAATTGGCAAAGAAAATAAATATAGGACCAAAACGGTGAGATTTTGTACATTTTTAGGCCAATTAGGACCATTTTGACGAAACTAGAATAGATACAGGACTAAATTGATAAATCAAATAAATAGAGGACCATTTTGATAAAGGTGAAAATATACAGGACGGATTTGGTTTAAATCCCATTAAAATTGCATAGCACACATTTTTTTTTTATCTTTTTGTAAAATGCGAAATATGTGAATCACAAATTATTGCATAATACTTATTTGAAATGTAAAGTATGCACTGAACTAATTTTATAGGCACAAATTCTCCCGTTTCAACATAAGGTATTAATTATTTCAAACATGAGGTACTAATAAATTGTTGTTTGTGGTAATTATAATTATCATAAATATTTTTCATATAGTATTTTGTCATAAATTAATATTTGTAGAGTAAATTTTATGAGTAAATCTTGTGCGAGACCGTCTTATGGTATGAAATCAAGACTATTAATTTGATCCACTTTTAACCTAAAATGTATCATTTGTTAATTAAAAAGTTGTCACTTTTAAAAAGTGATAAAGTTTTAACAAAAAGTGATAAAAAAAAAAATTTTAAAAGTGACTTATCACTCTTCTTTAAAAATATTATCACATTTTACTATAATTTTATCAATTTTTATAATTTGGTCAGTATTATATTATAAGACAGTTTCACATAAATTTTTGTCAAATTTTATTTAGCTGGGATGTCAAGGGCTCGTTTGGTTTGAAGGATTGTTTGGGATTGTCTTTATAATTCCAAATAACCTCATGTTTTGTTTGAAGGACTGCAAATAATTATGGCCCTGGATTAAACTAGGGTTCGGGTTCATAATCCCAGTTAATCTCCCATTTTAAGGACTATTGAGTTCTGGCAAATAGGTGAGATTATTTGTTCTACTAAATTACAATTACCATTTTGTCCACCATTTTCTATTTTAAGTGATCAATCTACCCTTATTCAAAATAAAAATAACCGTCACCCGATTTATCCCACTTAATCACACAATCCAAACATACATTTATATCCAATAATTCAATCTAATCAAATCCATTTTAGTCCAATTTCATCTAATCCAATCCCGTCCACCAAAACCCGAGAAAAATCCAAATCAGGCAACAAAATGAGAAGAAATGGGCCTTAGAAAGAACAAACAAAGCCCAAACAAGAACTAAAGAAGAAGTGCAAAAGGCCTAGATATGGCCCCAAAAAAATCAAAACAACGACCGATCCTTAAATCAAGGCCAAATCTCCCAATTATTTTTGACGAGTGGGAAAAAAAAGAAAAACTCTAAATATTTTTCTCTTTCTTCTTCATTGTCCATACGAAAGATGACACAAAAATTATTTTATTTTTTTTAAATAGGATCATGTTTATCCTTTGATAAATAATTCATAATTATAATAAAGAAAAAAATCATAATTTTGCACATACCAAAATAAAAAATAAGTACCCCAGCCATCCCTTCATTCTCCAAAGTGTGCTCACTTGCTTTATTCGTCATTTAAAAATATGTTCATTCACTTTTTGAACAAAATCACTTTATTTTTTTGAAAGGTAATCAATTACAATAGTTTCCTAACATAATCAATTACAATAGTTCCTTCGACCACCGGGTACATGGCAACATCTTTTCATCTCGCTGTAGACCGGAACCGCAATCACCACAAGAGGGGGACCACCCGAACCCGCAACTCCGAACCACAACCGCACTGCAGCCGGAACCGCAACCACCACAAGAGGGGAACAACCACCCCACCACAAGAGGGAAATAAATTCCCTCTCCGTGTCTCGAACCCAAGACCTCTGGGTCTTAGGTGGTGGCCTCAACCACTTGAGCTACCAACACTTGACCAAAATCACTTTATTTTACACTCACAAAGAATAAATAATTATTTTATTCAAAATGAACCTCACAATATATTTTACTTTATCTACTTTTCCTTGAAATTTGTTTTCAATTCGCTAAGCACACTTTTAGAGTATGGAGGAAGTATAACTTAGTGGTACGAGGGAATAACGGTTGTTTTAAATTTTTATATATCTTTTTATTTGTTAAACGTCAAATTGTGGCACTCAAAACAATATTTGGATTTTCCATAGATTGCAAGAAACATACCCAAGAAATGGAAACCCCTAGTCCTAGAATAGGTAGAAGAGAGAGTACTTAGAAAGAAGGAGCGGGTCTTTCTCGTGATAGTTTGGTTTAACACCGATCTCTGGTATCAGATCACTTGAAGGCATGAAATATTTATGGGTAGTCAATTTAAATATTTGTGTTCACGTATTCAGAAGGACGAGAAAATAGATAGTGACATCAATAACATACAATTAAAAGGGATGGATCTCGGACTACCATAAGACCATTCTTATTGTATGGTCCATTGGATGTGTGGTAAAATCGTGAAGATATATAGAGTAATGAGCGAAGCGATTCATTCTAAATTTTGGTGGTGCAAAGAATCAACAACATTGTTTACGGTGGTTTTGGCATGTACATCGTGGGGAGTTGATGAAGATATATGGAGAATCAAATCTGTTTGGTTACATTTAAACTGGAGTAGTAATATTGGGTGATTTAAGTACCAAAATTCATTATTACCCATTTTAAAAAATAGGTTACATTAAAACTATAGCACAATATACTTTCTTCAAAATTAGCCATGTAGATAAAAAAAAAAAAAAAAAAAGTCTAAGAAAATAAGAAAAAAATCATTAGTGCCAATGAGATATATTATCTCTTGTAAAATAAAAGAAAATGAAAAAAGTGTGACACTTCAACGGGTGGCTTGATGGATTACCTAGAATAGCACCCAACCACGAATTTCAAGTGAAAATCAGTTACTATACTGGCCGAACAAGATGGTAGACTTCGGTCACCAATGGTTTAATGATTTTAATTTGTTCGGCCGCTTTTAACTATAACAATATAGTCCTCTCCAACGTTCCTTTTTGGTCGATTGTCACTATTTTTTCCCAAAATAATCGTGCGTTAGAGCAAAACACTGGCATAAATTTAAGCAGAGTGAGGCGTAAATGCTACAGTGGAACTCCGACTCCATCTCATATATGAGATGAACTCTCATATTTTGCTATATATAATGTTCTCTTTTTTTTTTTTTGGAATTTGGGGGCGCTTGGTTAACAACTCTTCAATGGTAATGGGAATGAGATTGAAAATTAGTGTAATTAGCATGGGGCTACATTGTTAGGATATATTCCATTAGTTTTGAAGATATTAAAATCAGATAATATAATAGGACCAGTTGAACCTGTTAGTCAGCTGATGAATAGGTAAGGACTTAGTCTAGGAGGAACTAGTGGACCAAAAGAGTCAGACCAGAAAAGTTGACCAGAAGATCTCTTCTAGATGAGATTCTAGAGCAGGGGGCTCTCCAGCCTGACGAGTACAGAAGACCAGACTAGTCTGGTGATTTAAGAAAAGCTTTGAAATCTCTTCTTGAATCTAGGCAACGCTTTGGATCACTAGCTTGGTCTGAACCGGAGATATCTTAAGTCTTCTGGTATTTGGTCATCTACTCTTACAGACCAGAAGAGAAGATATAAAATGAAGGATTCTACCGTTGGTGATTTAAAGCAAATTGAAGATTAGGATTGGAAAATCAACACAATTCAAATTAGAAGGATCCCACCAGCCCAATCAATCAAGTAGGAAAATTGATTGCTTGACTTCCTAATATAGGGGATCTGATTAAATTAGTTCTTCCAACTGCTAACTCTAATTCACCCTTATAAATATGAAGTTCTGGAATGAAGAACGCACGAGCAAGAACCATTCAAGCACATTCATAGAGCAAAAAGACATTTCAGTTCTCAAGATATAATCATACTTTATATTTACTCTTTAAGGAGTTTGTTGGAAACAGAATACTCAACCTGTTCATCTAACTAGGTAAGGTTGTTGTATTGAGTTAGATCGATAGATCTAAAGGTGTAACAAGGAACCAAAACTTGTCAATTTCAGTGAGTGAGCAAGTTAGTAAGAAAGACTCCTTGTCAAAGGGAGAGTGGACGTAGAATTTTATATCTGAACCACTTTACGTCTTGTGTTATTTACTTTCTGCATTTCATCTTTACTTTGTCTTGCATTCAAAGCTTTCACTTAAAAGGATTTTTATCAAAATTTAACTAAATAGCTTCCGCATTTTATACCAGATTATCTTTCACCAGACGACTCTGATCAGAAGACATCAAGTCTTCTGATACTTTCAAAAGATTTTAAATTAAGTTTTGGTATACATTAGATTAATTTGCATTTATCTCTTATTCACAACCAATTCTGAGGAATTTTGGATATTAGTTTTTTCTCTAAACAACAATTTATTGAGAAATGAGGATAAGAGGGGTACTCAACCCGTACATAGTTACTAGGAATTTCAAGCACGGAAACAACTCTACATAACAGCAGTACAAACAAACGAATTTTGGGTATTCATAGTTTTGTGAAAATATAGTATTGTCAATTTATTCCTTGTAAAATACCTACTACAATTTTATTTATGATCAATTTATTCGTTATATTATACCTCATACAATTCTAATTCATCTTGAGAAAGGCTATGAGAGGATTATACACAACTTGGTTTGCATTCACCCCCAAAACAAAGTCAACGTGAGCATAATCATCCACGTATAGCAAGCTAAGCTTATCTGTATCGTGGTCCGATAGAACATCAATCAAAGTTTGGACGTCCTTAACATCGGATAGAAAATCTTTCCTACCATAAGCAAGTAGAAGAGGAAGATTGTTCGGAATGTTTGTCAAGTGGAAGATTGGAGGAATTGGCTGTCCAAACAAAATGGAATGCATAATTTTTTGGAAAAAAGAATAGATGTTTATGTTTATTTTCATTTTTTTTTAAATAATTTCACTTTTTTTGAAAAAATAGTTAGTGTATTCATTCAGATAGTGTCTTTGCAAAAGAGCCTATTGCAAAGGCGCAGGTTATTTGCACTAGCCCCTTTGTTAAAAACACTACCGGATGAATGCACTATTTTTTTTCGAACTTTTTTTTTTTAATTTTTTAATTTTTTCGAACTTTTTTTTCGAATTTTTTTCATTTTTTCGAACTTTTTTTACGAAAATAACTAAATTCACAATATTTCAGAAAAAAAATTCGAATTTTATGTTTATTTTCGGAATTTTTTGCCGAAAATGTTTCAATTTTTTGGAAAAATTGATAGTGTATTCATCCGGGTAGGGTATTTAACAAAGAGGTTAATGCTAATAACCGTGCTCTATTGCAAATAACCGTAGCCTAAGAAAAATGGCTCATATATGGCCAAAAAAATCAAAACTAAGACCAAACCTTGAATCAAGCCCAAATCTCCAGCCTATTGCATTAAAAAAAAAACATAAAATTGCCTACAGAAATTGCTAATATGCCTAAAAAAATTTAAACAAAAAAATCCGCAGCGGAGATTACCTATGAATTGCCTACAAAAATTTCTAATTGTATTGACATTTCTCTTCCCCACTTACAAAAAGACTTGTAGGTAATTATACCTAGAAATTTTATTTCGCAGACAAATTAATTCCGTAGACAAAGTTGTTTCTAGGTTAAGAAATATAGATGCTTTCATAATTATATAATTTTGTAGAAAAATTATAGGCAATTCTTACTACGAACTTTTTTGTTGGAAAATTTTTGTAGGCAATTCTGATTTTGTAGGCAATTCTTTATTTTCTTGTAGTGTTGTTTCATTCTTGACACGGATTAAAAAAAGGAAAAAAAAAGAAGTCATTTAATATTAGAGTAGATTTTGTATGAAAATAGTTTATGATAAATTTATCATAAAACTATTTTTACAGTATTAAATATTTAATTAAAAGTATTAAAAATCTCATTTGAAGTATCAAAAGTTGGGCCAAAATATCAATAGCAATTACCCTCTCCATTAGTTTTCACATTGATTTGGGCATGAAAATTAAGAGAAATTATTATTTTATTTTAGGAAAATTAATTTTTTTTCGTCCCGTAACTTTTTCTCCTTTTGATTTTCATCCTACTGACTTTTAAATTTCGATTTTAGTCCTATAACTTATATATTTTTTTTGATTTTCGACCTATTGACTTTCAAAGTTTGATTTTAGTCCTTTAACTTTATCGCCTTTTGATTTTAGTCCTATAAGGGATAGTAGGTTGTAGGACCAAAAAAAAAATTGTGTAAGTTACAGGACGAAAATCAAAATTTAAAAGTTAGCTGGACGAAAATAAAAAAAGAGGTAAATTTATAGGACAAAAAAAAAATTCCCTTTATATTATTAAAGTGATAAAGTGGGGACTTTATATCAAAACAACTTTAACTGTGTAGCTCTGAATTATTTTTATAAGAAAATAATGACATGATGGGTAAATAAGTGATATTTTAAGGGTAAAGTTGTAAGTGAACTTTTCTTTTTGGGATGTGAAAACTAATGTAAGATAGACAGTTCTATTTCTTTTTCTAAAGTCCAGATCCAGCTGCTTGCGTTCCTTTTTTTTTTAATTCCTTTTTTTAAACTTTGTTTCAAATCACTCTTTTATACAGTTCCATTTCTTCTCTTTTTTAAAAAATCGTTTTCCTTATTTTAAATTGTTCTTTTCAATTTTTCTTTAAAACATTATTGTTACATTGTTAAGACACAAAAAATATTTATATACGTAATTTAATTATTATTACAATTTCTATCGTGCACATTATTATTGGAATTACAATTCTTAAATATTTAATGAGAGATTTATAGTTCATTTGATGGTTATTGAGTTTTCATTTTAAATTTTGATATAATTAAATTTAGTATTTTGATTTATAAATATAGCTAGGTATCTATAATTCATGATTTTACCACACAAATAATGGCTCATTTTGTGTACGTGAGTTCTCTTGGGTACCCTACACTTTGTCCCATATAGTCCGAGATTGATCCCTTTTAATTGTAATGGAATTTTACGATCACATAAGTGAACCAACCATGCATTTAAATTAATTACCCATAAATTTTTCATGCCCTTCATGTGAGCTGATACCATATAGGCTTGGTGTTTGATGCTAAATTTTAGAATATTGATATTGACTATTTAAGTCATTTTATATATTTTATAAAATAGGTTAAATTAATATATCTTTCATCAAAATTTAGCCATGTAGATTAAAAAAGTCCAATTAAGAAAATAAGGAAAAAGGTCAAACGAATTTTGGGTATTCATAGTTTTGTGAAAATATAGTATGATCAATTTATTAATTGTAAAATACCTTTTACAATTTTATTTGTGATCAATTTATTCGTTATATTATGCCTCATACAATTCTAATTCATCTTGAGAAAGGCTATGAGAGGATTATACACAACTTGGTTTGCATTCACCCCCAAAACAAAGTCAACGTGAGCATAATCATCCACGTATAGCAAGCTAAGCTTATTGGGATCATGGTCCGATAGAACATCGATCAAAGTTTGGACGTCCTTAACATCGGATAGAAAATCTTTCCTACCATAAGCAAGTAGAAGAGGAAGATTGTTTGGAATGTTTGTCAAGTTGTACATTGGAGGAGTTGGCTGTCCGTAGTTTTTGTTGTTATCGCGTCTGTTGCCATAGTCGTACATTGCTATCGTTCCTCGTCTGATACCTAATTCAACAATGATATTTCAACATATATAAGTATATGTACACAAACTTGGGGATTTTTTTTTTTTTTTTTTTTTTTGATAATTTTACCATATTTTGGTTTTGGTCATATTGATTTTTAAAGTTGATTTTCGTCCTGCAAATTATTGAAAAAAATCTTTTTCCCTTAGACTTACTCTGGGATAAATGGACCAGGTTTTTCGTTGAGGATGGTTGTATCAGTTGTTGATATGCATTTGTAGTTGTAGAATTCAAGCAACAATTGGGGCCTGTTACATAATTAGGATTTTTAAAAGAGTCAAGTAAGAATATAAAGCTAAGTCATATATTCATATTGTTACCTGAAACAAGATCTAGGACCAACAAGTCAGTACAATCAATTATGGTGCAAATAATATCCAAAATTACGTCACCAGCCCCTCTATCAAATTAAAAAATAATTTTAGTTGATTAAAAATTATTAGATTGTGATTGAAAATGAAAGAAGGTTTGTTACCCTCTGAGATCAAATTCCACGATTCCCAGCAAGTACACATTCTGCGACAAGATGGTGATAAAAAGAAACAGTTAATAAAACGTGTAGTTTCTAAATCTGCAGACGAGGCGAAGAAGAGATGATTACTTCAGCTACGAATGCATTAACAAGAGCTCTTAGTACGGGAGAAGGAAGCTGGCCCAAGTAAGCTATGGGGCTAAGAAGTGCTGCCGATCTTGTCATGTTTATGCCCTTATTTCTTGAAAATGCAGCTAAAGGCATCAGAGTCCCCTGTTTAATTCAAGTTTAATCTCTTAAGATTTTCATTGTGACAAAAAAAAAAAAAAAAAAAAAATGATGCAAATGTGTTGGAAATTACCAAGGAATGTCCAACGTAGTGCACTTTCTGCCTTGTTTGGTTGAAGACATACTCGACTGTGGCTGGAAGATCAAACGCTGCCAATTCGTCCCACGTCCAGTTCCAGTATTCCTGTTTCCAAACGCCAAAACATTTGTACTTCGACTTTAAATAACACAAGATATTAAGGATTTTTTTTTTTAATGACCATAACTTAGAGGGATAGAAAAATGAAAACTTTTTCCTGATAGCAATTGAAGAATAATAAACTTTTAAAAGTAGCAAATTGAAGCCAAATCTGCAAGTATCAACCCAATTCGGGCTAATTTGCCCAATTTGACAAAAATTCAAGTTGAATTTGGGCCCGATTTAGATTGATCCGAGCTGTTTTGACCTAAATTTACAAATTTTTAAGTTGATATTGCAAAAAGCTGGGATCTTTATTTTGTCGATCTGAAGAGTTACGTCCTCATTATGTATGTTTCGGGCCTTAAAAAAATTATTCCCAATGAAATTAATCATTAATTTTCATTGCAATTTATAGTACTCGATTGCTAGGACTAAGGGACGTGTGTCCCCTGCTGAATTCAGTCCCTCGGGCATTGGCCAACCAAACATCGAAACCATTATCAGCCAATATGAATCCTAAAGATTGCTCAGGAGAATCTGCCACCCATGACCTTGCATCCTGTGACATTTTCCAGAAACATTAAAAAAAAAAAAAAAACCGAAGACTTCAGATGAAATTTCATGGAAAGTGTTGTAAGTAACAACAACTAAGATTCCATGCTGAACAAGAACAGGTGGCCGAGATCCCGTCTTGTTGCCCAATCGCCCAGTCGGAATCCTCTGCATGCTTAGAATATATCCATCTTTTGTGGTCACCTGATCATGTATACTTACATTAGTTTCACCAGATTTTTATGTAGCCAAATATTTTTATAAAATAGAGAAATAAATGAAGTCATATATACTTTGTGCTCTTCACAGCTATAGCCTTGTGTTTCCACAAATGATTTACAGATATCATTTGCAGAATCACTAGATTTCAAGTTTCTTGTTCTTTCACCTCCTCTGAAAACAGTAAATGGAAGTAGTAACAAAAATAGGAAAGCTACACTCTTGATCACCATTACTAATTATGACTTGGGTAATTAATTATTTGATCAATTTTTGAAGTATTTTATAGGGGATGAATCTGTACTGATTGAATGTGACTTGTTAGCATTACATCATGGTACAAAACTACCGCAAAAACAAACGTGCTACAAGAATTTGAAATTATATACTCCCTCCATACTAAGGTTAACTGCTAAATTTCAGGATAAAACAATTAGTGAAACTGATTTACACAGTACCAAAACACACAGGAAATAAAGACAATATATCAAAACATAATAGATCTCGTAAAATCTTTAAAAACACAACACGTGGAATTATACATGTCCTGCAAACGACACAGAATTGAGATTAACTAGCAATCAAAACATAAACCTACAAAACTCTCTATTATAATATTAGGGGATAAAAAATATAAAACGATAAAGATTTCATTGATAAAGTTGAGAATATATGTTATGAAGCTAATGGATTACAATAAATGGAAATATTCCTGAAATTAATTAAAAGTAAATAAATACTATTGGGTTGTGTTTGGACGGTGGGATATGGGCTATGGATTTTAAATCCAAAACTTAAATGCAATTCTCTTGTTTGGATAAAATATTCAAATGATGAATTTCAAATACTTAGGGAGCGTTTGGTTAACAACTCTTCAATGGTAATGGGAATGGAATTGAAATTTAGTGTAATTAGCATGGTTCATGAGAACAAAATCACTACCTCTCCTCCTAAATAAGGTAATCACTCCTCCATTTTGATTACCCTATTCTCTTCCTACAATCATTCTCCTCAATCACTCCCCTATTTCTCCACCAACAACCATTTGTAGTCCACTTCTATTCCAAAATTGGGGCATGACACTAGCAATGGAGTCACCATTAGAACACTTCTTCCCCTAACATATCATTTTTATTATGAGGGCATAGATGGAAATCAATTTTCATTCTCATTACCATTGAAGAATTGTTAACCAAGCGTCCCCTTAGTTTTAGTTCTTGTTCAATTGGAGGAATTTCGAATACTTAGTAAAATCATGTCATTTAAAATCTATAAATTTATTTCTATATATATATATATATATATATAATTGGATTTGTGCTTGATGAGATAAAGATTAGAATGCAAATTTTAATGGGTTTTGAATTTTATTTAATTAAAATTGGAATAAAATAATTATAAAATAAATATGTATATATATGTATGAAAATTATTTATGATTAATTTAGGGTTAATTAAAAAATAAATCACGAACTTTGTGGTTTTTATCAGTTACAACATGATTTTTTTATTTTATTTTTTTACAATTTAATACACCTTTTAAAAAAAATTGCATTATAAAACACTTGATAATTTTTCGATAATAAATATTAAATGATGTCACTGTCGGGAAATGTCACATAAATATTTATGTAGACACCAACAAATAAAATTATTAAAAAAATATAAAAATAACTTTTTTAAAATAAATTTTTAAGTTATGATTCTAAAGCTATAACATATTTTAGGGACATTATTCTCATTATAAAACAAATTACAATTTTATTTGTTGGCATCTACGTGGACTCTATGTGACATATCTGACATTCAAGTCATTTAATTGTTAACAGAAAATCATCAAATGTTTCAAATTTTAAAACTTATAAAGTTGGTGCATGAAGTTACAAATAATTTTTTTGCAATTAACCCATTAGTTTATCTTAAATCGTTATGAAAGTTTATCAAACATCTGAACAAAAGTAATAAGAACTAATCAATAGTATCAAGAATTAAGGTTAGTGGTATCATAACAATTTTTTTAACTATTTAAATTATTCATATTTAATATAAAAAATTGTATTATAATATTTACGTTTAAAAAAATATTTAAGTACAAAAACATATATCTAATTACGGGTATTACAAAATCAGAAGAGGTAAAAGTTTAGTTTTTAGACTACATTTCACGTAAATGTTAAAATCTTTATCTTTCTCTTTGAGTATTTCTGGTATATATACTCTTGCAATAATAATCTCTTTTCTTTTCTTTTTTTGGGATAAAAAATTTAAAATCAGAAGTAATCATAGACGGAATTACTTGTTTACTTTAATAACATTATTTGTTTGTTCAAACAACAATATATACCACGTAACATACTAAATGAATACAATGTATTAAAATTGCATAGTACACATTATGTTGTGTTACTTTCGGTGTATTATTATATAAACAAATAAATAACGTAAGGTAAACAAATAATACTATTTATGAGTTCCCATTCGACTTGATTTTGCCAGCGAGTTCTTTTGGCTTGCGAGATTTTTTTTATATTTAGAAAATATTGCATACAAATGTTTTGTGAATAGCTTAATACTTGACAAAAAATATGTATAGATTTAGAAAATCATTAATTTAAAGATAAACAACCCTTTGTAGCAAAAAGGCGAAGTCCTCGCTCCCAGAGCCCCCATCTCCTGGCCCGACAGGAATGGTGGAGGTGGTAAATCATGGTGACTCAGCGGCCCATTAGGTGGGAGGACTAGTGTCTAGTACCCACAAGGAACTATCCCCCACATTGGAGGAATAAAACTCTCACACTGCGGCTGCTAGGACACGATCCTGCGTCCTTGTAGTAATCTACCACTCAGGAACCAACTGAGCTACGCCCATGCGGGCGTTGAAGCGAACTACTAATAATTAGAGAGTTAACTGTACCGTACACTCCCTAAGTCTAAAAAAAACACGTTTGTGTAAAACACGTGTCCAAAAAATAATTATATTTCAAGAAACAAAGTTAATTACATAATAATTTGGGTCAAAACTTATGTAATATATGATCCAATAAAGTATTACTCTCTACTACATGACAACATTGTACATACAATTAAAAATTGTGTATAATAGTTGTACATACAATCATTGAAATGTACAATGTAGTGGTAAGTAATTTCCCTAATAATTTTTAGTAACAAATACCCTTAAAACAGAAAGCCAAATATAAAAATAACAACCGAGTGTAATATAATGAAAATTAATTACTTACAAAAAGATGGCGTTTCTATTTAATTGTTCGGCATTTAAAAAAAATGTATACTAAAGGGAAAACATTTTCTTGATATATAGAGACATTTAATATGGTGGAGTTACGAGCCAGGATTTCATCATGAGGCCTAATTTTCATATCGCGGCTAGAATCATTCCTCAATGAGGCATAGTTTTTATTTGTGAAAACTACTATTGATGTATGTTGATCCTCTCATAATTAATTTATGCAATCATTTTGAAAATGATGTACGTGTATTAATTAATGGGAGTTCTATCTCACAAAACAGAAACTATGTGTAAATCATATTTCACCCAAAACCACTAAATATCAATACTTCCTTGGGTAAAAAAATTTTTAAGGACTGTAACTTTGGGGGGTGGCAAAACAAAGACCGTAACTTTTCGGGCTGGCAAAACAAGGACAATAACTTTAAAAGGTGGCAAATTAAGGACCGCAACTTTTAAAAATAGCAATTTGAGGACAAATTAGCCCGAATTTTTAAATTCTACCTCTATTTTTTCTTTCCATTTTTTTTAATTTCCAACTCATTTCATTATACTTAAAAAAATGAAGTGGGATTTTTTTTTTAAATATTATTTCATTTACTATACGTTTAGTACATCACACACATTGCAATAAAATAATACTTAGTGTTAAATGTTTAATCTAGGTAAATTAATACTTACTATACGTTTAAGAATGAGTTGGAAATTATTTTTAAAAATAAAATACTTTCACTATACTCAAAAAATAAAATACTTTCATTATTTCAAAAAATATTCATTTCATTTTTTTTCTTAGAGTATTTTGAGTATAATGAATGAGTTGGAAATTATTTCAAAAAATAAAGTGGAATTTTTTTAAATAGTTTTATTCAAAATAATATCAATGTTGGCGATTTGAGCCCCAAATCCGCTCTAATTAGCCCGAAAGAAAGTAATCCGGGCTAATTTGTCCTCAAATTGCTATTTTTAAAGTTGCGGTCCTTAAATTGCAACTTTTTAAAGTTACGGTCCTTAAATTGCCACTTTTAAAAGTTACGGTCCTTGTTTTGCCAGCCCGAAAAGTTACGGTCCTTGTTTTGCCACCCTCCCAAAGTTACGGTCCTTAAAAAACAATTTACCCATACTTCCTCCATTTCAAAAATTAGTTTCATATGTACTGGAAGAGAGCGTTAGCCCAATAATTTGATACCATAAAAAATTTAATTATCTCAAGCCTGTAAAAAGATGTAAAATTAATTCATTTATATTAATTCTTTAATATATTTAATTCATTTAAAAAAAAAAAAGTTAGTGTAGAGGAAACTATGACACGTTTAATACAACTTTTCTTGTTTGGGGAGATACTACTTAATTTGCAATACTCTTTCCATCACCCATATATAGTCCACACATTTAGTTTCTCATAAATATTTCCACTCATCTGTCGTTGTTTGGGTGGAATATTTTGGCACTTTCTCGGCTATATGATAAACTATCTTGGTCATATAGTATTCTCAAGTTTAAAACCATTTTAAATTCGATTTGAATTCTTTACTCCTATCCAATTATTAAGACGATCGAGATAATTAAAAGACTTCAAAGTAAAAAATATTGTTTCTCAATTGCAATTTTTTTCTCGGATCTATGTTAAAAATATTGTCTTGCTATTTAAGACTTTTTTTAGAAAAATCCTTCCACATATTCATATACGGAAGAAATTATTATAATGTCAATCCAAGGTCTGAAAGATAGAAACCTATCAATTCAGAACCCGGAGATAGAATCTATCAATTTAAAATTCAAAAATATTAAGACAATCTTTGACATATTATAATTTTTTTTATTATTTTTTTTTATATACATTATATTTTTTCATTAATTCTTTTGTTTCTTATTTTTTCAATCACATGAAATTAATATATATTTATATTTTTTGAAATATGATTTATAAAAATATTATCAGATAATAAAAAAATTATTAATGACCGAACATGATCTTAAAATGAGTAAGTCTTAAATTAATAGTTTTATCTTTCAGGTCCTGAATCGATAAATTTCAATCTTTCAGGCCCTGAATAGATAGGAAAAATCTTTCAAACCTTAAATTGATAATTCTACTATCTTTCAGGCCCTGAATTAATAAAACTCCAAAAAATTAATTAAAATCTAGATTATGATGTCTATGGACACTATTAATCTTGATGTCATATATATATATAATTGAATCAATATCATGCCATATCCAGATTTGAAGAATGTAATGTTAAAAATTCATTTGAATCTTCATTCTAAAATCTAAACAAATCATAGAATTGTTTCTTGTAAAAAAAAGAAAGTCCCAAAAGATAATTACATTTCAGAAATCAAAATAAACTATTAACTAATTCCACTAATTAACAAACCCTAGCTAATAACAAAAAGTCAAATTTAAAACAACAATCGAAAGAAACATAATAAAATTGATAAGACTTACGTCATGGCGCTGCACAAAAGATTAATAGTGTAAAATACATTAAAAATTTCTCCGTACATAATAAATTAACAACCCGCCAAGTTTATTATAATTGGAATTTAATACTATTGTTATATACGGGATTGATCACATATCCACCGATAGGCATAATATTATATATCTATTGCGAATGTGTAATTAATGGCACATAAGCAGATATAAACGATTAATTAAAATAATAATGGGTCCTCTGTTTATATGTCATTAACACATTCGCAATGGGTATATAATATTATGTCCATTGATGGACATGTGATCATTTCCGATTAGATGAATTAGAAGCAGAGAAAAACACATACTTTTGTTTGGAATTGCTTTAAAACTAAAATGACATACATCTATCAAAGTTTGTTTAAAAGTTGAAGTAGAATGAAGACAAAATTAGTTATAAAAGTTCAAAGTATTGCATCACTAATTTCATGCGGCCGCCTATTATAGGAAAATGTGAGTCTATTTACACTTGGACACTCACATACAAACAAAAATATATATTGAATGGAGGATCCATCATCATCATCTAGTGCACACCAATCGAGTGTAGAAACAGCAACCACGCAAACTTCCTCCGCATAAGCTCACACATTTTTCATGTGATATATATATATAGCAATTATAAGCATGAACATGAGTAGAGATCTGGAAGAGAAATCAAAGGCGATGAAGATTCTTAAGAAATGTTATCGAAAGCTCAAGAAGATCATCATACAACCACGGAAAAAAATCATCAAGCTTGCTAATTCAAAGCCGTCTCCTCAAGCCGTTCGCTGCGATGATCTTTTCTTATCGTCGAAGGACATAGGCGTCTATCAAAGGAATGCACAAGGAAGGGGAAGGGATAGTTTCATCATCAGATATCATATCGCGGCGCAAAATCATTTCACCATCAGGCCCAACTTCCATATTTGAGACTAACTATTGATGTATTTTGATCTTCTCATATTTAAATATGTATGCATATTTTTGGAATTAATCAAGTTTTTCCTTCTTGATTAAATTTAAGGGAGAATTGGCAAAATACTGATGTGGTTACGGAATCGCTGAATTATTGGGATGCTTATGATCATGTCTTCAAGCCCAAAAAATAAATATTTTTTTATGTTGTTTTCATGAGTTTTATTAATAAGCTCATACAGTTTAGTGGTTTTATTGGACCCTTGCACGGGCCTTAGCTTCTATTTATTTTGGTTTTTGAGTCATTGTAAGACAGTTGTTTTGATAATTACTTTATGAAATTTGATAGACGCCTAGTATACGTAGTATATATCAAGGTGTTCTACTATTCGTGTTTAACCTTCCGCTACGTCAAATACCCTATATGTTGACCATAATTATGAAAATATTCTGTATTTTGACCACCCATATGTTTTTGTTTTTGATAAAAATGCCCCAAAACATACGGCGAAAAATTTAAAAAAGTGGTCAAAATATTAGGCATATGCGTATTTATGGCTAATATACAAGGCATTTTAGCCAATTTTTCCTATATTTAAAGCTATTGATATACATAATAAAATACATTTTAAAAAGTTGGTACGTATAATTCAACCTAAAAAAGAAAATTTATATTAAGTGAGAATAGGATCTCCCCTGTATAGAAAGAGAAGCTTATCAGGATCACGGTCCAAGAGCTTGTTGATCAATGCTCGAACATCTTTAACATCGATCACAAGCAAGCTAGGCTAAGGTTAAATAAATCTAGATTGTTTATCCTATCTTAAGACAATAATAATAAATCATTTAAATATTAACTTTCACATAATTAAAAATTAAAATTTTGATTAACTATTCATCATTATAATAAATATACTACTTCACTTAGAAATACTCACATATTAATATTATTTCATAAATATATTGACATACGAAATTTGAAACCTTTTAAGCAATTCTAACCTAATTCAACATGAAGAAAGTCATAACAGAATTGTACACAATTTACCCATAAACAATTCTGCGTGGGAATTCATGTATAGCAAGACAAGCTTATCAGGATCATGGTCCGAGAGTGTGTCGGATCAATGCTCGAAAGCAAATCTTTCCCTCCGTAGGCGAAGAGCAGAGGAAGATTGTTCGGAATCATGCTTTGCTATAGAGTCGGTTGTCCATAGTGTTTGTTGTTATATCGACTATGTTGCCATAGTCAAACCCTTGTCGTACCACTGCTCCGACACTAATAATAACTATCAAATAATACTAAGACGAACAATAACATTTGTAACTTATTAATACTCACTCTGGGCTAAATGGATAAGGTTTTTTGTTGAACTTGGTTCTAATACACACAAAACTGCACTTGACTTGTTTATGCAACACTTAGGTCCTATTCAAATGTGACAAAATTAAGTTCATGATCAAGATTATTTTAAAAAAATAAGTTGGTAGATTTGAGTTAAATAGGAACGGTTACCTGTAATAACATCGTCCAACTTAGTACAATCGATTCTGGTGCAGATAGCATACACAAGTTTAGAAGCAGGCTCTCTCTCAAATTGAAGAAATACTTTCGGATGGATTAATTTGTCGTAATTCATTTATATTATTTTTTTACCGTTGCAAAAAAAAAATCCTATTAAAGTCCAGATAATAATCATTTGTTCTAAGGAAAATTTATTTTTCTAAGACACTATTTTATGGGAGTTAGAAAAGTTAGGACATTATCTCTACAGACTTACAAACTACGAACCTATCTTTATGGGCTTGCAAAATTAGGACACTATCTTTTAAGTTGGACAAATGTAGGCCAAATTTCACCGATTTGAGCCCTCACATGAGATTTGACCCATTTGGTGAAATTTGACCTAAATTTGTGCAATTTAAAAGATAGTGTTCCAATTTTACAGGTACATGAAAATAGTGTTCTAATTTTATAATTCATAGCGTCCTAGCTTTACTAATCGCCATAAGATAGTGTTCTAAAAGAATAATTTTTTCCTTCGTCAAAAGCCCGTTTTCTATCCCTCTCTTTGTCTCACAGCGGTCTCACGCAAGATCTACTCTACATATATATGTATTGACCAAGTTTAAAGAGCTCGTTTCTCACTCTCCCAAGGAAAGTTCTCTGATTCCCAACCAGTATACCTCCTGTAACATATAATCAACAACATTAGTTACATAAGTGTGTAAAAACGTGTTATTTTCACTCTCTAAAACGCTTGAAAATTTGAGAAATGAATGAGAAGACGATATGTGTTTGTTGCTTACTTCAGGTAAAAGTGTTGGAAATTGGTTATATATTAACTAATTTTTTGAGGAATGAAAATGTTAATTTTTTGGAAAACAAAATTAACGAGGTTGTTCTACTCTCGGAGTAGATGACGTGGTATATTTAATATCTCAAAACCGATTTCCGGTGAGTGAGAAATTAATTTGGGAAGTTGGATAATTATTCATGTATGTTAAATAGCTCATGGGAATGGAAAGCTTGAGTTCCATCCCACATTGGAAACTTGCAAGAAGTGTTCCTTGGATATAAGAAGGAAAATGTTCATGTTCTTCAACTTGGTACATGGGGACCCTAACCATGAACCACACGCGCGCGCGCCCCGCCCCGCCCGCGCGTGCTACATGGTTCGTGTGTTGGAGTTATACGTGAAAGTATGCTTTTACTTTGTATAACTCGTGTATCAAACACTTGTTTATGAGAATAATTATTTTATCGCATTTGCTTTAGATATGATTGAATGTTGAATATTTATTGCAAACAGTTCATAATAGTACTAGTTACATTGTAGTTAATGTGGTGATACCCGATCACGGAAGATAACATTAACAGTTTCCTTGTAACTAAACGTACATTTTCACGACCTAGGTGGAATTGAACAATCCGCCGTGAAAGGTCGATGTGTAAGTGTCAGATTGGTCTGTCTTGACTAAGAGATTGCACTAACACATGTAGTATGTGTTGAAGAGGACTTACAACGAGGATAAATTCTTCTGTTCTGAAATGTGAAGAATTAGACCTCAGTGGTTGTTGATTTCTTAATCTCCGTCACTTAAATAGGACCGTTTGTGCTTAATGGTTACTGCTTTGATTCATGTTGGGTGAGAGTCATCGTGACTTCGAACCTTGTGCTTTGGGCAGTAATATTAATCATACGACGGTTGCTAAGATTTAATACGGAGAAACGCGTGCGAGTACGGCTCGTGCGATTAGTCCCCTTGGTGGGCTCAGAAGTTTTATCGTACCAAATCTTGCAAGTGAAGAATTAGTTTCTTCGGTACGGATAATAATGTTGAGCTGTCATTACTCCATGGTGAAATATATTAATTAATTTAGAGCAATTCAGAAGCTTAATTAATTAATGGACTTGATAATCTTAAATGCGGGAAATAATAACCGGGAATCCATATTATCGTAATATGAATTAAGATGGATAGTGCAATATTAATTTATTAGTGGTAATAATTAATATTAATGGATTGAATTATATTATTGAAATTCAGAAGTCCATTAGGAGGTCCAATCTTAATTCTCCTTAAAGGCCCCTCAAGTAGCCCATTAAGTATCCCAATAATGATAAGGTGATTAAAATAAAAAGAAAATATAATGCTGATTTTTCTATGATTTTCGAAAATAGTAATATTAGAAGAGAAAAGATTTTGTTGATTTTCTTGGAAAGATGTTATGGAAGATAAGTATTCTTGGAATACAAGATTATCTCATGTATTCAAGAAGATCCAAATCTTGTGCCTTGATCCTATAATTTTCGAAAATTGCCCTATAAAAAGGAGAGTGAGATTTTTGTGGAATATTTTATTATGGAGAAAAGAATATATGAGATATATTCAAGATTTCTTAGAGACTAAGAAAAGATTTTCTCCAGGCCCATAAAATACATGAAATTTTTGGCCACTTCTCTATAAATAGGGGGTGATTATTTCATCCCCAAGTACATAATTCCATGTGTTGAAAAAATCAAGAGCATATATATTTTTCTTTTTCCTTAGTTATTTAAATTACTTGAAAGCATCTCCCACCGGTGATCAAGTAAGGCGAAAGGGAAATACTTGAGAAGGCTTTTGGGTTGATAAAGCGTGATCGTGATTGTCCCATTTATTCAAAGGTCAATTCTACAAGAGGTACGTAAGTCACATAAATTCTTGTTTATTCCGCCTAGATTTTATATGAATTAATTCAACATGCATGATGTTAAATTTGTTGTTGGAATTATTATTTGAATTAATTAGGATTAATTCATGCTAGTAATAATTGAATTTAAATTCGTATTTAAATTTCATCCCGAATAGATTCCGGGCACCCCTATTTTCCCAACAACTTGTATCAGAGCCACGGTTTTGGGCTCTGATCTTTAAATTGGAATTTAAATTGTTTAACATTAAATTGAAATTGGATAGTAGAATTGCTAGATCTTTTTTGCAGGTATCCAATTGTCATGGTTTTAATGTTGTTAATTTTTTTTTCATGCGTGTGAATTAATTGTTTTTAATTCGATTCGTTCGAATTCATTTTTCTCGTGAGAAAATCCACGAGTAGATTAGTTGTTTTTATTTTGATTTGATCATTGTAATAGACTAGTCTAGATCTAGTATTTATTTTTTTTGAAAATAAATTATAACCGGATCGAGACGAAGAACGAAGAATTAAAGACGGCGTACCCGGACGATGCATGCATGTGTGGCGCATGCATGGACGTAAAATCATGCATTGGGTGAAAAACGAGAACGAACAGCGAAACCCGATGCACGGGGTACACGATGCGCACGACCCACGCACGACGGGTGCGGCAAGGCGCGAGCGCGCACGCACGTAGGCGGCGCTCGGCGGCCAGCTGCTCGGCGCCGTGCCGAGAGATGCGCGGGCCCACTCCGTGGGCCGACGCACGCCGTATCTCGGGCCGTGAAATTTTAAATTTCAGTTTTCGTTTTTTTTTTTTTGTGATTTTAAACGTCGTCCCGAACCCCAAACGAAGTTGTTTTGATGAAGTGTTGTTGTTCGAGTGGGAGCGTGTCGAGACGAACGATGGAAAGCAACAAGGACGATATTTCGTATCAAGACATGAAGAAATTAAACCGTGACAATTGGATTTGAGTGCTCCAATGTGTTTAATTTTATTTTGTTGGATGTTTTATTTCGTGCACTTATTATTATATGTTAATATGTGTTTGCATGAATTTTATTGTCCAAGAAAAACCTTACTTTCGAAAATTACTAAGTATGTTTATTTAATCGCAATTTTATTCCGGATATTAAAATTGGATTAATTTGGCCTCCATAATTTATTTATTTGTGACGTTCTTTTGGAATACATTTTCCCCTCGAATCGGCCAAAAGGACGGATTTCACATGAATAAATTCCAAAAGGATAATTGTGGATTATTACTAGTGGCGGTATTGACCCTCACCACGAGTGGCTTGCTCAAAGCGAAATAATAATCCTGTATTTAATTATGGTTATTACTTAGGCATAAGAAATTGATATTAACTTACTCTCCTCGGAGTCCCTGTCAATTTTTATGTGGTCAAAGTGGGAGCCAACTATTAATTTTGAATTAAGGATTTGTAACTTTTAAGTTTGTGATCCGCTTGAATGTGTTTAAATGTATAGACCACCCCTCGTGGCACATTTAAATTGTTTCGAGATGTTGGTTGATGCATGATTATATTGTTTTAAGGTTTCAATATAATTGATGTGATCGAATTATGTGATAATTTCGTATTTTTTCTAGATATTGATATGAATATATATTTTATTCTCAGTTCATCATGTCGCAACCTTTTAATCCACTGTTTAGTATACTTAAAGATAACAAACTTGTTGGTGATAACTATGTTGATTGGAAACGTAATATTGATATTGTCCTAACCGCTCAACACCACAAATGGGTACTTACTACTCCTAAGCCCCAAGAGCCTGCCGAAGATGCGAGCAAGGCGGTCAAGAAATAGCATAAGAGTTGGTTTGACTCCGATGAGATAGCTAGGTGTACTATTCTGGCTTCAATGTCAGATGTGTTGCAACACCAACACCAACACATGGAGACCGCCTCTGAGATAATGCTCAATCTTGAAGCGATGTTTAAACATCAGAACCGTACAGCTAGGCAAATCACCATGCGAAAGATGCTTTCGTTGAAGATGGTGGAAGGTACGCCCGTAAGGGATCACGTTATCGAGATGATGGGTTATCTCAACAAGTTGGAAGTACTTGGTGCGGAATTTGATCTCCCTACCAAGGTCGATTTTGTTCTCCATTCTCTGCCGAAGAGCTTTGAGCAGTTTCAGTTGAACTATCAAATGAATGACCGGGCAAATAGTTTGCCCGAGCTCTTGCAAGCTTTGGTGTCGGTGGAGACTTTAATGGATCATCAAACTGTTGCTATGGTGGCAAACGGTCTGTCTACCTCTTCGAATCCCAAGGGAGGGAAGAAGAGAAAGAGGACGAAAGTCCAAACCCAAGCAAATCCAACCGTTGCGAAACCTAAGGCGAAGGGAAAAGGAGGTGGAAAGAAAGCTGCTAAGGGTAAGTGCTTCAACTGTGGTGAGAAGGGACATTGGAGGGCGACCTGTTCTAAGCCTAAGAAGACGGTAAAGAAAGGTAAGTCTCATGCTTTAGTCATTGAAACTTATGTTGCGGCGTATGCTGCCCACATTTGGGTAGTGGATACCGGGGCAACTGATCATATTTGTTTCACTCTTCAGGGGTTCCAGCTAACCCGGCGACTTAGCAAGAATGAGATCACCATCACTTTGGGCGATGCTACGAGAGTGGCAGCCGAAGCAGTGTGAGTCGTGCACCTATCTTTTGAAGATAGAGTTTTAATTTTAAGAGATGTTTTATACGTTCCGAACTTTAGGAAGAATTTAATTTCAATTTCTATGTTGTTTTTTGATGGATATTCAGTTACTTTTAATAAACTTGTTACTGTTTCTTTTAAGAATGATAATATCTGTCATGGAACGTTGGTAAACAATCTCTATACGATTAAGTGTGCACACCACTCAAATAATTAATCTAATAACACTTCGATCATCTCGAGTAATAAAAGAAAGCGTTCTTCGGAGATGAATGAAACACTTCTATGGCATCTTAGACTAGGTCATATTAATCTAAAGCGGATAGAGAGATTGGTGAAAGATGGATCCTTGGAATCATTCCAAGTCGAACCGTTTCCAACTTGTGAATCCTATTTAGAGGGTAAAATGACCAAGAGGGCATTTGGAATCAAGGGGAATAGAGCCACGGAAGTGTTAGAACTCGTTCATACTGATTTGTGTGGTCCAATGACGATCAAAGCGAGAATGGGGTATGAGTATTTCGTCACCTTCATTGACGATTACTCGAGATATGGGTACATTTACCTTATGAGGCACAAGTCTGAAACTTTTGATAAGTTCAAGGAGTTTAAGGCCGAAGTCGAGAAACATAGGGAAAAGAGTATCAAGTTTCTATGATCAGATCGTGGGGGCGAATACCTCAGCGATGAATTCTTGAACTACTTATCGGATGAAGGGATCGTATCCCAGTTAACCGCACCGGGAACCCCTCAACAGAACGGTGTGGCGGAACGAAGAAACTGGACTTTTTTAGAGATGGTCAGATCCATGATGAGTTATTTGAATTTACCCAAGTCGTTTTGGGGTAATGCCTTGGAAACAGCGTCTTATATTCTAAACTTGGTGCCTGATTAGGCGTGAAATTGTCCTGATTCGTAGCTAGAAACGCCCTAGTCTTGGTCGAGTTTATCGAGTATTTAGAGTCAATTGAGCATTATTTCTACACATTGATGAATTTGCCTCTTTGATGCTCATAGGTGAATAGAGGACGAAAAACGGAGTTCGTAGGACTTTGAATCGACTCAAACGGATGCCCGGATGAGAAGATATTGAAGAAATACGATTGGTATTAGTGCGGACGAGGAAAAGTATTAGTTGGGATTAGTTGGAAGTCACTCGAGTGACTAGGTCGAGCGCCACCGCACGAGCGCATTGCTCGAGCGCCTAAGACGTACAGAACTCTTCTTGCGCTCGAGCAGCTCGAGCGCCACCGCTCGAGCGAATTGCTCGAGCGCCCAAAACATACAGTGTAATTTCAGTGCTCGACCGGCTCGAGCGGAACCGCTCGAGCGATTGTGTCATTCGAGCTACACTACTCGAGCAGCACCGCTCGAGCGTTTTGCTCGAGCAACTTCGGATTTTTGCCTCCGGATGCGTATTTTCGGCCCATTAACTCCTGTTTCGACCCGTGCCTATATATACCTCTTCCAAACACATTTTGAAGGATCCCGGAACGCATTACATCATTTTTACATAGAATTTTTAGAGAGAGAATGAAGAGAAGAGACGAGCAAGTTTAATTTTACGGTTTTGAGGTTTTTGCTTACGAATTCACTTTACGATTTCACGTTTTAGTTTTGTTTCGTAATATCTTTTGTTCTTGAATACGTTGAGACCTCGTTTTGCCAATTAATTTCAGTTTATTCTTTTATATCTTAAAACCCAGTTTATGTTCGATCTTTTCTTCATTTTAATTACCATGTTCATGTTCGTCACGTGTTTTGTTGGTCCCAAAAATATCCAGCGGAAAGCGTTTTTAAGTTTATTTTTAAGAAAACCCTTTAAAGAAATGCTAAAAGAAATTGCAGAAATTTAAAGTGCAGAAAATAAAGAACACAAGGATTTATAGTGGTTCGGACAACAGGTCCTACGTCCACTCTCCCTTTCTTCAAAGGGGACTTACTCTCTCTCCAACCAACTTACTTACTTACTGGAATTTGGAAGTACCAGTTCCTTCGTACAACTGCTTACAACAACCTTATCTAACAAGATGAACAGGTTGAGTAATAATCCAACTAAACTCCTAATAGAGTGTATATAAACTAGAAAGGACAAAGGTGAGTGATTGGAAGAGTTCGTGTGTTCTTAGTGTGCTCTCGCGCGACTCTTGTCTGTTGAACTAATCCAAGCACTCCTATTTATAGTTGTAGAATAAACTAGCCGTTGGGAACTAGTAATTCAAACAACCATAATTGGAGGGATATAATCAATCAAAGATTGATTATATGATTGATTAGTTGACTTCAATCAAGCAATCAATCAATCAGATCCTCCATCAGTTGACTTCTCCAGATTGCCTTCTTCTCCATCAAGGATCTCCAAAGTCTTCTTGTCTACAGATTACTACGAAGCTACAGGGAGGGTGAACTAATCTGTCTCCCTCATCTGGTCTGGTCTGGTCTCATCTGGTTAGGCTCCTCTGGACCTCATCTGGTCAGACTCCTCTGGTCAGGCTCCTCTGGCAGAGCTCATCTGGTCCATTCCTCATCTGGTCACCTCCTCTGATCAGACTCCTCTGGTCACCTCTCATCTGATCACCTCCTCTGATCAGACTCCTCTGGTCACCTCTCATCTGGTCTGGACAGATTTCTTCCCCCTTAACCAAAGACCTATTCTAGACCAAGACTAATCTGTAGCTGACTAACAGGTTCAACTAGTCCTATTACAAGTTCTTGTTTTAACATCTTCAAAACATCTAATCTATATCCTAACATGTTTAATTGTTATTGTTTACGTTAAATCTATGTCTAGCTAAAACCCTTGCATGCTTAGGGTAGTATGAACTCGTAGAAGTAGGTTGTGGGTACGTAATTAGAGTAACTTGTGACGTTAGGTTTTAATTCTCTTGATTAATGAATTCTTAAAATTAATCCAGACTTCGCTCTTGAATTTCGTTCGAAAGGTGTTAGAGAGAGGACGACCGTATCACTCTTTAACAACGAGTAGACTTAACGAGAAAGTTTAGGAAAAGTTAATTCATCTACCGGTTTAGCGAAGGAGGACGACCGCATCACCTTAGTTAAATTAGGGTCTCATTAATTAAGCACAATCTAGTAACTCGTTAGTAGATTCGTGAAGTCGAGTGTTAGGGTAAAGTATTAGGGTTTAGAATCTTGAGCTTTCACCTTGCATTCTTAGATTTAGGTTAATTCTTGTGTGTCACAGTTATTTTGATTATGTACCTGCTCCGTTAGTATACGTAGGGATTCCTATCTTAAGCATCACCTTCTCATATTTGAAAACACACCTTTAGTTATTTCGTTTAATTTTCCTTTCGCATTCGTAGGATAATTTAGTTAGCTTAATTAATCTTTCCAAAAAACCAAAAACAATACACTCATATTAATTACGACGCGTAGATCTTCAGGGATCTATTCGCATATACACTGTCTCTTGGGTACGATATACTTGGTCGTTATACTTACTGATACTACAGTGAACCCGTTCGCTTGCGGGTAAGCGACTAGTAGAAGTTAGTAAAATCGCCTCAAGTCAATGGCGCCGTTGCCGGGGATGGCGTTATATGCTTTTTGAATAGGACTTGTCGATAGCTTAGTAGTTAGTAGTGGGTGCTCATTTTCTGTTTTTATTTCTTATTGTTATTTTTATTTATTCGGCAGTTGCGTTTTGATCCTTCTGCTAGTGTGTCAGGTTTATGAAAACACGCTCACAAGGCAATACGAGCGAAGAGAGAATACCGTTGGACCCTGAGACAATAGCCAGAAGGAACCGAGCTTACTTAAGAAGAATGAACGCAGCCGACTTAGGAAAGGAACCAATGGATCTCAATAATGAGTTGGACGATGCTGCCAACGATTTCAATCAGGCAGTAGACCGGGTTGATGGCTCTGGAGGGAGTGGTGGTCAAAATCAAGACCAGTTCGTGGATAGTCAGAGCCAGAACCCGGGTGCACAAAATGTAAACAATCCAGCTCAGAATCTTGTCCAAAATCCTCTGAACAACCCTGCTTACCCACAAAACCCAAATAACCCTTTCCACAACCCAGCATACCAACATTACCCATACCCACCATACCCTTATCCACCATACCCGTATCCTCCACCTCCTGCCTACAACCAACCTCCTGTGTACCAACAACCTCCAGTTCAACACATACCAGCACCACCTGTCTCTCCTCAGCCTGTGCCCCAGAACGCAGATAGAATATGGCAATTTGGGGCAGGTTCGCGGCACAACCGCAGAGGTACTACGATGGAGTGACATTGCCTCCAGTTGAGGCAAACAACTTCTCGATTTCCCCGGGAATTCTTAAGTTGCTTACCGAGAACCAATTCAAGGGGGAAGTTGGGAAGGAGAACCCTCACACTCACTTGAGGAGTTTCCTCATGATAGCATCTACTTTCAATTACAATGGCATGTCTGAAGATGCCAAAAGGCTCAGGTTGTTCCCATTCTCTCTTACGGGAATAGCCAAGGAATGGTATGATAACACGCTCCCGCGGGGAGGTGTTAACACATGGGCCGAGCTCGAGCGTCTGTTCCTCGAGCAATTCTACCCTCCATCGAGAACGATTAAAGCGAGAATTGAGATATCTTCCTTTCGCCAGAAGTCTGGAGAGGATTTACGCCAAGCGTGGGAGAGATACTCAAATATGTTGATCGAGTGCCCGCAGCACGGGTACAACGAGGGAGACATTATGGCGTTCTTCTACAGTGGAGCCAGCAAGGCTGGCCAAGCCCACCTAGATGCATGTGCAAGTGGAGCTTTTCTGAATCAAAGGCTAGCGAGGTGTAGAGAGATCGTGGACAATATTGTCACGAATGCTGGTGCATGGAACGAGGATCCAGAATTTCAGAAGGTATGCAAGTTGGAGGAGAATGAGGGTACAAGGAAGCTGTTGATGGCTATGATGGAGAATATCAGCAACCTTGAGATGGGGCAGAACTTGGTTGGAGGGAATGTAGCAGCAAGCGAGAAAGTGGAACCACCCACGAGTCAGCAAGAAGAGGCCAACTATATGGGAAGGCCTAATTACCCACAAGGGGGGTATCCACAAGGTGGAAACCAGTATGGAAGACCTTCTTATGGTCAACCATTTGTACCTCCAGGCCCACAGCCGCCTCAAAATCAATGGAGGAACACACAAGGGTATCAAGGAGGCCAGCAGCCTCCTCAAAACACATGGAGGAAAAATGAGAATTTTTCTTATGCTAACCCAAAAGCTGGTATTACTGTTCCTGCAGGTGTAGATCCGGGGTCTAAACCTCCTGGTGGAGAGGGCGGAGCATCAACCGAGGAGATGTTGAGAGCGATCCTTCAGAAGGTGGAGGAAGGTAGCAAGCGATTGTCCTCTTTGGAGTACGATGTGAAAGAGTTGCACAAGAAAGGCGACCATCGAGATCAAGAACTCCAGAAGAGAGACATCGAGTGGAATCGAGTTCAGCAAGAGAACAACAGAAGATTCAATTCTATCGAGTACCAAATTAGTCAGATCGCAAAGTCTCAGCCGAGAGAGCCTGGCAAGTATCCGTCAATGCCCGAGGATAACCCAAAGGAACATTGCAAAGCTATTGAGTTGAGAAGTGGGACCAAATATGCTGGTCCCGAGATGCCTGCTGATTCTGAGACGCTCAAAGAAGAAGTTGAGACAGAAGGGATAGAGTCTCAAAGTGATGGAGTTGAGGTTGAGAAGGAAGGAGTTAAGATGAAAATTGATGATAAGAGTCAAGATATGGATGAGACCCAGAAGAGCAAAGTGCCTGATGAGGAAATTGAGGAGATAGAGAGAATTCCAAAGTGGAAAAAGGCAAAGGAAGCAAGGGAGAAAGTGAAAGAAACTGAGAAAGATGAATGGGGGGTACCCAAATCGGTGATACCTGTCCCATATCCACAGTGCTTCATGAAAAAGAAGCTTGATGAGAAGTTTGCTAAATTCCTTGATGTTTTTAAAAAGTTACATATTAACATTCCTTTTTATGATGCTCTGGAACAGATGCCGAACTACGCCAAGTTCCTGAAGGACTTAATTGCGAAGAGACGAAGAATAGATTGACCCGAGCTAGTGCACTTGAACCACGAGGTGAGTGCTATGGTGCACAAGGCACTTCCGCCCAAGCTGAAGGATCCCGGGAGTTTCATCATTCTTTGCGATATCGGGAACGGGTTCAAGAAAGGAGCTTTGTGTGATCTCGGGGCGAGCATTAATCTGATGCCTCTTTCGTTGTTCAAGAAGTTGGAGGGAGTTGAGCTTCAACCCACAATGATGACACTCCAGCTTGCTGATAGGTCCATTACGAGACCTCAAGGAGTAGTGGAGGATGTTCTAGTGACGGTGGAGAATCATGTTTTCCCCGCCGACTTCGTAGTACTCGAGATGGAAGAGGATGAGCATGTCCCGCTGATTTTGGGAAGACCGTTTCTAGCTACTGCCGGGATGGTGCTTGATGTAGCGAATGGGAAGATCACGGTCAAAGTTGAGGATAAGGAAGTGAAGATAGCTATCTACGAAGCTATGAAATACCCCATGGGAGATAAGAGTTGCCACTTCATTGACATCACGGATGCTTGTGTTGAAGACACACTTCTAGACCCTTGCTCTTTCTATGTTCATCAGTTTGATTATCCTATTCTTGACGATCTGTCTTATGATTCTTATAATCTTGATTATTTTGATAGCTTGAAAGACAATGAAGACGTCAAGTTCTTGGAGTTGAAGAAAGTGGAGGATGAGGATGACTTGGAAGCCGAGGAGTCAACTTTCGAGAAGATGTTCGATAAGGCGCCACCATTGGAGGCGAAGAAGGAGTTGAAGTAGCTTCCCGACCACCTCAAGTACGCTTACTTGGATGAGACCGACAAATATCCGGTAATTGTATCTACCCTTTTATCCGATGATTAGCTTGAGAGACTTTTAGTGGTGCTTCGTAAGCACAAATCTGCTATAGGATGGTCGATCGCGGATATTAAGGGGATTAGCCCCTCGATTTGCATGCATAGGATTAGATTAGAAGAGGGTAGAAAACCGATAGTGCAAAATCAACGTAGAGTTAATCCGGTCATTCAAGAGGTGATACATAAGGAAGTGTTGAAATTGTTAGATAGCAACATGATTTTTGCTATTTCTGATAGTCCATGGGTGAGTCCGTTACACGTAGTTGCTAAGAAGGGAGGTACCACAGTGATCAAGACGGAGTCTAATGAATTGGTAGCCACTAGATTAGTGACGGGTTGGCGTGTATGTGTTGATTATAGAGAGTTGAACAAGGCAACGTGTAAGGATCACTTTCCTTTACCGTTCCTTGATCAAATGATAGATTGATTAGGTGGTTTTGAGTATTACTGTTTCTTAGATGGGTACTCGGGGTATAATCAGATCATGATAGCCCCCGAGGATCAAGAGAAAACCACCTTCACCTGCTATTATGGGACTTTTGCTTTTAGGAGGATGCCGTTTGGGTTGTGTAATGCACCCGCCACCTTTCAAAGGTGTATGATGGTGATTTTTCATGGCTTGATTGAAAAGATTATGGAGGTTTTCATGGACGACTTCTCCATTTACGGGGAGTCGTTTGATAAATGTCTAATCAATCTTGAAGTTGTGTTAAGCAGGTGTGAAGAGACGGACTTAGTGCTTAATTGGGAGAAGTGTCACTTCATGGTAAGAGAGGGTATTGTTCTTGGACATCATGTGTCCTCGAAAGGTATTCAAGTGGACAAGGCGAAAGTGATTGCTATCGAGAAGCTTCCACCACCTTCGACCGAGAAGGGGATTCGGTCATTCTTAGGACACGCGGGTTTTTATCGACGTTTCATCAAAGACTTTTCACAAATTGCTAAACCCCTTTCGGGACTTCTTGAAAAAGAAGTCGCCTTTGAGTTTACTAATGAGTGTTTAGTGGCTTTTAATAGGTTGAAAGAAGCGTTGGTGAATGCCCCGATACTTGTCACACCAGATTGGTCTAGCCCATTCGTGTTGATGTATGATGCTAGCGATTATGCGATGGGGTGGCTTTGGGGCAAATTCGTGGGAAGCGTTTTCACGCTATTTATTATGCCTCGAAGATGCTGAATTCTGCTCAAGTGAATTACACTACGACCGAAAAGGAGCTGTTAGCGGTCGTGTATGCTTTTGATAAATTTCGACCCTACCTAGTAGGGACGAAAACAATTGTATATATGGACCACGCGGCGATTCGGTATCTTATGAGTAAGAAGGATGCAAAGCCCCGTCTCATTCGTTGGATCTTGTTGCTCCAGGAGTTTGATGTAGAGATTCGAGACAAGAAGGGATGCGAGAACGTGATAGTCGATCACCTTTCGAGATTGGAGTTCACCAAGGAGAACACCGTGGAGGATCGAGAGGTGAACGATGAATTCCCTGATTAGAAGCTTTTTGGCTTAGGAGAAATCCCTGTGTATAGAGTTGAGAGGAAGGCACCTTGGTTTGCAGATTATGCTAACTATTTAGCAAGTGGTGAGTTGCCCGTTGAGATAGACTCGGTGCATCGGAAGGCATTTTTGAAGAAGGTTCGGGAGTTCATTTGGGATGACCCATACTTGTTCAAAAGAGGGGTCGATCACGTGTTGAGAAGGTGTGTGCCAGAAGAGGAGTGGAGTGATATCATAAGGCATTGTCACGCCTTGCCATGTGGAGGACATTTGGGTGGAGAGAAGACCGGAAGGAAAGTCCTTCAATCTGGTTTCTATTGGCCAACTCTTTTGAGAGATTGTATGGAATGGGTTAAGAGGTGTGAGAAGTGCCAACGATTTGGCTCCATTACTAAGAGGGACGAGATGCCTATGCACGTGTTCATGGAAGTCGAGATATTCGACGTATGGGGGATTGATTTCATGGGTCCATTTCCTCCTAGCAATGGATTCTTGTACATTCTCGTATGCGTTGATTATGTCTCGAAGTGGATTGAAGCTGTCCCAACTCGAGTGAATGATTCCCGAGTGGTCATCGAGTTCTTGAGAAAGAACATCTTTGCAAGATATGGAGTTCCAAGAGCTTTGGTAAGTGATGGGGGAAGTCATTTCGTGAACAAATGGATGGAAAAGCTGCTGTCAAAATACGAGGTAAGTCATCGAATCTCTACTGCTTATCATCCTCAATCTAACGGTCTTGCAGAGGTTTCAAATCGTCAAATCAAGGAGATCCTTGAGAAGACGGTTAGCATAAGTAGGAAAGATTGGGCGATGAAGTTGGATGATGCACTTTGGGCATATAGGACAGCTTTCAAAACTCCTCTTGGTATGTCTCCATATCAATTGGTTTTTGGAAAGGCATGTCACTTGCCCGTGGAGTTGGAGCACAAGGCATATTGGGCGATCAAAAAACTGAATTTTGATAGTGCCTTGGTTGGTGAGAGGAGATTACTCCAACTACATGAATTGGAGGAGTTTCGAGACGTTGCCTACGAGAATGCCCGAATTTTCAAAGAGAAGACGAAGAAGTGGCATGATGCACGATTGAAGAAGAAGGAATTCAAGGTGGGTGATCAAGTCCTCGTATTCAATTCGAGGATGAAGCTGTTTGGTGGAAAGCTTAAGTCCAAGTGGAACGGGCCGTATATTGTGAAGGGAGTGCACAAGAGTGGATTCCTTGAAGTCGAGAAAGAAGATGGACAGAAATTCATGGTGAACGGGCATCGAGTGAAGAAATTCTTTAACTTCTCTTATGAGAATAAGGGAAGTATTTTAGAGTCTCAAGTCCCGTGAGCTCCTTTGAGCTCGGTCCGGCATTAGGACCTTAAAACTAGCGCTTAATGGGAGGCAACCCATTTTTACTTGCTTTTATGTGTTTTGTTTATCTTTAGAAGTTTTTGGGAATCGTAAGTGTTAACTTTGTTTGTTGAGAATTTTGATGTAGGCTTGTTTCATGGAGTGTAGTTCTGAGAAAGAGAGCTTAAGGAGGAAAGTCGTGAAGTTGAGCACGTTTCAAGTAGGAAAGCATTCGATTCTTGGAGTTAGAGGTAACCGAACCCCAAACGTCGACCTCTTTGCGAAGTCGAAGTTTGGGGGGGTGATGTTTCTTTTCATTCATTATTTTGCATTGGTAGGGAGTCGAGTTCATACGAATTTTGTGTACTTACTCTTACGTACTCATTCGTTTCAAACTTTGTTCTCGCGTAGCAAGAACAAAGTTTGGGGGGGTGTGTATTCGTACTTCGGGTTCGTACACGAAATTCTATGAAAAATTGGATTCGTACTTCGGGTTCGTACACGAAATTCTATGAAAAATTGGTCAAATTTTTTCGAAAACATCAATGCTTGAGGGTCGTTGAGTCGAATTGAGTGAGAGTGCTGAGTTCGACTTGAATTGGATTGGTGATTTGCACGTATGGAAGAGACCCCAACTCCTCGGTCGAATGAGCGACCTGGCTTAAATCGAGGAGTTCTCAGGTTAGTTCGTGTTTTGGTTGAGTGTGATAATTGTTCGAGCTTGGTTCGGATGGAAATTTCGAGTGTTGAACGTTAAAAAACGAAGTTGAAAATTTGGGTCGCTCGAGCAGCTCGAGCGCCACCGCTCGAGCGCATTGCTCGAGCGCCCAGAACTTACAGAACGTTTTCACCGCTCGAGCACATGTATCATTCGAGCTCCACGCTCGAGCGCGACCGCTCGAACGAATCGCTCGAGCGGGTCACGGGTTTGACCCATATTTTGGCCCCATCTATAAATACCCCTTTCATACATTTTCACACACTTACACACACTGAGAGGTGCGAAAAGGGGCAAATTCCGGCGGCTTTGCACGTTTGCTCACGAATTGTTACGTTTTTGCTCAAATTCTTCATGTAATCTTCCATAGATCTTCAACCAAGGTATGCAATCTCTATCCCTTGCCGATTAATTCATAGTTTAGGATTGAATTAGGGATAATTTGAGGCATATGAACTAGGGTTCATGTTAGAGTGGAGAAATTAGGGATTTTTATGCTAAATTCGTTGTTTATAAATTCCTCATGTAGGAATGTTGATGATTTGCTATGGGTTTGCTTATTTCACTCTCAATTTTGGAATTGTATGAGTAGGATAGGTGAAATTTTGAGTGTGAGAAAGTAGGAATTTGAGAAAAGAAATGGGTTTTGCATGTTGAGATGAAATTTTGGTGAATTGAGAAGGTATTGAGCATAAATAAGTATGAATTGAGTCTTGAGCATGTAAATTACATAGTTTGTGTAATGTTACTTCATGATAGACTTAGTTAGTGGCATTTTTGGGTTGAAATGGAAGAATTAAGTGTTGAATACTTGAGAACTTTGAACGAAAAACATGGTTTAATTGTTGTGAATTGCTTTGAACTTGATTTAATGCTTTGAAATAAGTGTTGCTTTGAAATTGAGAAGAGCATGAATTGTGAGTTGAATCGAATTGAGATGAATTACTTGGAAATGCTTGAGTATGAATGAGTGTTAAACTGCTGTGAACTTTAAGAATGCTGCTTAAATCCTTGCTATGTCATTGGTAGGTACAATGGCTCCTAAAAACAAACTCTTGAGCAACGAAGAATTGAAAGCACTCACGGGCGAGCTCAGGCAGAAGAGTTTATTGCCCTCGAGATGGGGAGGGTTGGACTATCAAAATGATTGGCAGTACATCGCTTACAGATGGAGCCTCATAACCGGGAAGGTGGAAAAGACCCGGCGACCCGTGGTGAGCTTTATGAAGGACTTAGGGATTGAGGAGGAGATACGAAGAATATTCACCAGGAACAACATGACCGAGTTCTTCGATATGTTGCTACACATGGAGACTAACGCCGATTTGGTGGAACAATTTCTCGCCACAGTGGAGAAGACGGGCACCGACTCATTCAAATTCAAATACCAGAATGAGTGGCAATATCACGAGGTGGGAGTTGTCAACCTCGCATTCGGGCTCCCAGCCCTATCTCGACCCAACCGTGAGTTAAAGGCGTACAATGCTAAGGTGTTTTGGAAGGAAATAACGGGCGGCATGGCTGGGGACTACAAAGGGCAGTACGCGAGAGCATCGGCTATCCGAAACCCGGTGATTAGATACTTGGAGCGGATATTGGGGAACACGATCTATGCCCGGTCTGAGACGGGGACGGTGACAAGCAAGCAGCTCTATGGGATCTGGTGCCTTTTGAACAAAAAGGACCATGACTTTGGAAGGGATTTCCTAGAGCACCATTACGAGGCTCCGTTTAAGCTTGGAATGAGAACCTCGAAGATCCGAGGAGGAGGGTTGATTTCAGTTTTGATGAAGCACCTCGGATTCGAGCCGTGTGCGGGTCCTTGCAAGGGCATGGACTTGGGATTTGAGTAAATGAATAACACTTTGATGTTTGAACACTGGATGGGTAAGTATTGCATCAGATATAATGATGATGGCCTGTTCCCCCTGCCGAACAAGAAGCTCGTGACGTTGGTTGGGATGAAGAAGGATAACATTGGGATGAACGGAGAGCAGCACCTCGCTATAGGTGCTAAGTACACATCTGAGATCGATGGCAAGGGACTCCGGGAGGTTAGGCCTGTTAAGAGGAGCAGAGGAGAAGGCACGAGTGGTGCCGGATCGAGTGGAGCAGCGGATTTGCAAGAAGAGGAAGAACAAGAATACGAAGAAGGAGGAAACACTGCTGATGAGGCAGGAGCTGATGTGGGTGAAGGAGGTCAAGGACCTCAAGAGATGGAGTTTGGGACACCTGATGCACCGACTCCAGAGCCGTGGTACCCGAGCAAGATGGAGTGGTATGGAATGCGAACCGATATTCAGGGCTTGAGGGCAGATGTTACGGAGCTTCGCACCACTCAAAATCAGTGGTACACGGAAGCCTCTAGTATGAGAGGAGAGTTTCAAGGTGTTCGATCGGAGGTTTCATATTTGAAACGCTGGATGGAGGCACTCTTTGTCTCCCATTTAGGATCTGATCACCCTAGCTACCGGCCACCACCACCTCCAGATGCTTGAGAGTCCTGGGATGCCCCCAATTTTCTTTTCCTTTTTCTTTTCTTTTCTTTTTCATTTCTTTTCTTATTTATTTCTGTTTTTTAGTGTGAATTGTAGTGTTTGCGTGGAGTGCATGTTCTATGGGATTGTATTGGAAGTCTTTTAACTTATAAGGGATTCGTTTCGATTTGCTCTGATTGTTGATTGATGATTTCATGCTTACCAACTCTTCTAGAATGCTTATTATTGATTCTTGAGTATGACTCAGTGAGGAGAGTTGAGTTGTGAGAGTGAGTTGAAAATTCCTTTGTGTAAGTATGTGAGTTTGAGCTGATTAGGGAGAGAACCCGTATGCCTATGAGTTTTCTTTTGAGTGCTTGTGTGATGAGAGTGAGAATTCACTAGGACTAGCATGGATGTGAAAGCCGTGAGAGTTGAGCCTTACGAGATTTAAATGCATGATTTAATCTCTTCGTTTGTGAGTGAATCATCACCTTAGAGGATGCTAGAACTTGTGTGTGCTCTTGCTTCTTGATTGTGTGCAGTTTGATATGCCAAATGTGATTTTAGGCCATCTTTGATTTAATTGAGTCACTTAGCCAAAATTTTCCTTACCAATGACATTGATCCCTTGTTAGCCCCTTTGAGCCTAAAGCCTATTTTATTTGTTAGCACATATGAACACTATTCCAATTCCTAAGCCTTTTTGTCCAATTTGAGTGGAGAATAGGAAAGTGTGAATGTGAAGAGATTGAATTGAGGTGAAAAAGGAAAAGGTTGTTTGTTGAGTGAATATGAGAAGAAAGTGTGATGAAGTTATGAGATGTGGGAAAAAGAGAAAAAATTGAGAATGAGCAAAAGAAAAAAATGAGCTCATGTGTTTGTGTGAAAAAGAAAAAAAGTGAAGAGATTGAAAAAAAAAAGTGAAAGAGTGAGAAAGAAAAAAAAAAGAATTGAAGTGTTGAGAGAATTGGAATTGAAAGTTTGTTGATTGAATATGTTTGAAGTATTCTGTTCCTAATGTCGAAGTGCCAAAGTTTGATTTTCTATTCTCCATTCACTTTAGTCATTTTACCATATTGTTATCCCACATGTCCAAAGAGCCTACATTACAACCTTGAGAAAAGTCCTTTTTGATTCGGCATTGATTTCTAGAGTACGGTCGAAGTTAAGAGCACTTACAAGCCTATTACTGCCAATTTGTGTGATTGATTGTTTGAGTGAGTCCCTTGATCATTGTTATACACTTGTGAGGGAGTGAAACACATCGTTGAGTGCACATCCATGTTTGATCTTGGTGTTCCTTGTTATTGTTGCATGAGTACGATAAAAGAAAGTGAGTGAGTATACGGGTGATTGACTTTTGAAGCTTAAAGTTCATTAGCTTGCATGATTGATCTTTTTACTCATCCCTAACAATTTCACTTGACTTATTATTTCATTGCTTGAGGACAAGCAATATGGTAAGTTTGGGGGGGTTGATTAGGCGTGAAATTGTCATGATTCGTAGCTAGAAATGCCCTAGTCTTGGTCGAGTTTATCGAGTATTTAGAGTCAATTGAGCATTATTTCTACAAATTGATGAATTTGCCTCTTTGATGCTCATAGGTGAATAGAGGACGAAAAACGGAGTTCGTAGGACTTTGAATCGACTCAAACGGATGCCCGGATGAGAAGATATTGAAGAAATACGATTGGTATTAGTGCGGACGAGGAAAAGTATTAGTTGGGATGAGTTGGAAGTCACTCGAGTGACTAGGTCGAGCGCCACCGCTCGAGCGCATTGCTCGAGCGCCTAAGACGTACATAACTTTTCTTGCGCTCGAGCAGCTCGAGCGCCACCGCTCGAGCGAATTGCTCGAGCGCCCAAAACATACAGTGTAATTTCAGCGCTCGACCGGCTCGAGCGGAACCGCTCGAGCGATTGTGTCATTCGAGCTACACTACTCGAGCGGCACCGCTCGAGCGTTTTGCTCGAGCAACTTCGGATTTTTGCCTCCGGATGCGTATTTTCGGCCCATTAACTCCCGTTTCGACCCGTGCCTATATATACCTCTTCCAAACACGTTTTGAAGGATCCCGGAACGCATTACATCATTTTTACATATAATTTTTAGAGAGAGAAGGAAGAGAAGAGACGAGCAAGTTTAATTTTACGGTTTTGAGGTTTTTGCTTACGAATTCACTTTACGATTTCACGTTTTAGTTTTGTTTCGTAATATCTTTTGTTCTTGAATACGTGAGACCTCGTTTTGCCAATTAATTTCAGTTTATTCTTTTATATCTTAAAACCCAGTTTATGTTCGATCTTTTCTTCGTTTTAATTACCATGTTCATGTTCGTCACGTGTTTAATTGTTATTGTTTACGTTAAATCTATGTCTAGCTAAAACCCTTGCATGCTTAGGGTAGTATGAACTCGTAGAAGTAGGTTGTGGGTACGTAATTAGAGTAACTTGTGATGTTAGGTTTTAATTCTCTTGATTAATGAATTCTTAAAATTAATCCAGACTTCGCTCTTGAATTTCGTTCGAAAGGTGTTAGAGAGAGGACGACCGTATCACTCTTTAACAACGAGTAGACTTAACAAGAGAGTTTAGGAAAAGTTAATTCATCTACCGGTTTAGCGAAGGAGGACGACCGCATCACCTTAGTTAAATTAGGGTCTCATTAATTAAGCACAATCTAGTAACTCGTTAGTAGATTCGTGAAGTCGAGTGTTAGGGTAAAGTATTAGGGTTTAGAATCTTGAGCTTTCACCTTGCATTCTTAGATTTAGGTTAATTCTTGTGTGTCACAGTTATTTTGATTATGTACCTGCTCCGTTAGTATACGTAGGGATTCCTATCTTAAGCATCACCTTCTCATATTTGAAAACACACCTTTAGTTATTTCGTTTAATTTTCCTTTCGCATTCGTAGGATAATTTAGTTAGCTTAATTAATCTTTCCAAAAAACCAAAAACAATACACTCATATTAATTACGACGCGTAGATCTTCAGGGATCTATTCGCATATACACTGTCTCTTGGGTACGATATACTTGGTCGTTATACTTACTGATACTACAGTGAACCCGTTCGCTTGCGGGTAAGCGACTAGTAGAAGTTAGTAAAATCGCCTCAAGTCAGTGCCATCCAAATCGGTTCCTAAAACCCCAATGGAATTGTGGACCGGGCACAAGCCCAGTCTAAGACATTTGCGGATTTTGGGTTGTCCGGCATACGTGCTAGATAAGGAAGCCGGTAAGTTGGATCCACGTTCGGAATTAAGGCTGTTTATAGGATACCCTGCGGGAACGAAAGGGTGTATGTTCTATAGTCCCAAGGATCAAAAGACTGTGATTAGTACACACTTTAAATTATTGGAGAAAGACTATATGAACAATCGGAAGCCTAAAAGTGAAATTACCTTAGAAGAATTGAGAGGTCAAACCTCGATACCAAGTATACAAGATGATGTACCACACGTCACATCTTCACAACCAGAATCCCGTCGCAGTGGGAGGATTGCTAGGCAACCCGAGAGATTCATGGGAATAGGAGAATCTTCAGATTTGATTCCCGGTGATGAATCGGACCCATGGACATACGACAAAGCAATCCAAGACAAAGATGCGGAGTCGTGGAAAACAACAATGGAAACCGAGATGGATTCGATTGATCATAATCAAGTGTGGGAGTTGGTCGAACCACCCAATGGGGTAGAATCCATTGGATGCAAGTGAGTGTACAAGAGGAAAAGAGGACCGGACGGAAGGGTTGAGACCTTCAAAGCAAGGCTAGTGGCCAAATGGTATACTCAAAAAGAAGGAATCGATTATGAGGAGACCTTTTCGCCTGTAGCTATGCTTAAGTCCATCCGTATTCTCTTGTCGATCATTGCGCACCTAGATTACGAGATCTGGCAAATGGATGTCAAGACAGCTTTCCTTAACGGAAGTCTTGACGGGATAGATATCTATATGCAACAGCCCAAATATTTTATTGAAAAAGGCCAAGAGCACCTCGTATGCAAGCTTAAGAGATCCATTTATGGACTTAAGCAAGCATCGCGTACTTGGAACCAGTGTTTTGATCAAGTGATTAAGTCTTATGGGTTTGATCAAAACGAGTTCGAAAGTTGTGTGTATAAGAAACGTGACGGAACTGCGGTGGTATTCTTAGTATTATACGTAGACGATATTCTGCTCATTGGAAACAATGTGAAGGTATTGTCAGACATAAAGGTATGGCTGTCAAAATAATTTGGTATGAAGGACTTAGGGAAAGCCGGTCACATCCTTGGGATCAAGATCACTCGCGATCGCAAGAAGAGGATGTTGGGCTTATCACAAGCTTCATACATTGACACTGTTTTGAAGCGTTTCAGCATGCAAGATTCCAAGAAAGGTTTTGTAGCTTTTAGGCACGGAATCCATCTATCGAAAGAAATGAGCCCTAGCTAAGACGCAAGCGGAGATAGATGACATGAAAGGTGTTCCGTACGCTTCGGCCGTAGGAAGCCTTATGTATGCAATGTTGTGTACGAGACCGGATATCTTCTTTGTCGTGGGCATGGTGGCAAGATATCAAAGTAATCCCGGAAAAGACCATTGGACTAACGTAAAGTGCATCTTGAGGTATCTGAAAAGAACTCGTGAGCGGATGCTGATTTACCAGTCAGATAGTCTTGTGCCCGTGGGATACACGGACTCAGATTTCCAATCAGGCATAGACTCAAGAAATTCAACCTCGGGTAGTATGTTTTGCATGGGAGGAGGAGTCATTTCATGGAGAAGCGTTAAGCAGAAATGCATCGCCGATTCGACCATGGAAGCCGAGTATGTGGCTGCTTGTGAAGCAGCGAAAGAGGCAGTTTGGCTCAAGAACTTCTTAGTGGACTTGGACGTTGTTCCGAATTTACCCGACATGATAACTGTCTTTTGTGACAATGCCAGGGCAGTTGCAAATTCAAAGGAACCGAGAGCCCACATGGCCAGCAAACACATAGAAAGAAAATATCATCTTATACGAAAAATTATTAAGAGAGGAGATATAGAGGTGGCAAAGATAGCGTCGGGAGACAACCTAGCTGATCCATTCACAAAGAGTCTGCCTCAGAGTACATTCGAGAGACATGTGGATGGAATGGGAGTCAAAACTATTACCAATCTGCTTTAAGTATAAGTGGGAGGAATTATTAGGTTAGTGTAGGTTGACATGAGATGTCACATAGAGCTACTACACTAAGACATGCATGATGTATACTAAAAAGCAGACTTTAAGTATAAGTGGGAGATTGTTGGAGTTATACGTGAAAGTATGTTTTTACTTTGTATAACTCGTGTATCAAACACTTGTTTATGAGAATAATTCTTTTATCGCATTTGCTTTAGATATGATTGAATGTTGAATATTTATTGCAAACAGTTCATAATAGTACTCGTTACATTGTAGTTAATGTGGTGATACCCGATCACGGAAGATAACATTAACAGTTTCCTTATAACTAAACGTACATTTTCACGACCTAGGTGGAATTGAACAATCCGCTATGAAAGGTCGATGTGTAAGTCTCAGATTGGTCTGTCTTGACTAAGAGATTGCACTAACACATTTAGTATGTGTTGAAGAGGACCTACAGCGAGGATAAATTCTTCTGTTCTGAAATGTGAAGAATTGGACCTCAGTGGTTGTTGATTTCTTAATCTCCGTCACTTAAATAGGACCGTGTGTGCTTAATGGTTACTGCTTTGATTCATGTTGGGTGAGAATCATCGTGATAAATAGGACCGTGTTGTGCTTTGGGCAATAATATTAATCATACGACGGTTGCTAAGATTTAATACGGAGAAACATGTGCGAGTACGGCTCGTGTGATTAGTCCCCTTGGTGGGATCAGAAGTTTTATCGTACCAAATCTTGCAAGTGAAGAATTAGTTTCTTTGGTACGGATAATAATGTTAAACTGACTTTACTCCAAAGTGAAATATATTAATTAATTTAGAGCTATTCAGAAGTTTAATTAATTAATGGACTTGATAATCTTAAATGCGGGAAATAATAACCGGGAGCCCATATTATCGTAATATGGATTAAGATGGATAGTGCAATATTAATTTATTAGTGGTAATAATTAATATTAATGGATTGAATTATATTGAGGCTCAATATTGAAATTCAGAAGTCCATTAGGAGGTCCAATCTTAATTCTCCTTAAAGGCCCCTCAAGTAGCCCATTAAGTAGTCCAATAATGATAAGGTGATTAAAATAAAAAGAAAATATAATGCTGATTTTTCTATGATTTTCGAAAATAGCAATATTAGGAGAGAAAAGATTTTGTTGATTTTCTTGGAAAGATATTATGGAAGATAAGTATTCTTGGAATACAAGATTATCTCATATATTCAAGAAGATCCAAATCTTGTGCCTTGATCCTATAATTTTCGAAAATTGCCCTATAAAAAGGAGAGTGAGATTTTTGTGGAATATTTTATTATGGAGAAAAGAATATATGAGATATATTCAAGATTTCTTAGAGACTAAGAAAAGATTTTCTCCAGACCTATAAAATACATGAAATTTTTGGCCACTTCTCTATAAATAGGGGGTGATTATTTCATCCCCAAGTACATAATTCATGTGTTGGAAAAATCAAGAGCATATATATTTTTCTTTTTCCTTAGTTATTTAAATTACTTGAAAGCATCTCCCACCGGTGATCAAGTAAGGCGAAAGGAAAATACTTGAGAAGGCTTTTGGGTTGATAAAGCGTGATCGTGATTGTCCCGTTTATTCTAAGGCCAATTCTACAAGAGGTACATAAGTCACATAAATTCTTGTTTATTCCGCCTAGATTTTATGTGAATTAATTCAACATGCATGATGTTAAATTTGTTGTTGGAATTAATATTTGAATTAATTGGGATTAATTCATGCTAGTAATAATTGAATTTAAATTCGTATTTAAATTTCATCCCGAATAGATTCCGGGCACCCCTATTTTCCCAACATCGTGGACACAGGTGCCACTTGCCACGTTTGCTCTGAGAAATCTGCCTTCTCCACATATTCTCCTGCTGCGGGAAGAAAGCTCTACATGGGAAACCAAGCCTCGTCTGAAGCGGCTGGTGTAGGAACGGTGGTGATCAAGCTGACATCGGGAAAGGAGCTCAAGCTGAAGGATGTGCTGCATGTCCCGGACATCCGGAAGAATCTAATTTCGGGGTCTCTTTTAGTTAGTAGTCAGTTTAAGCTAGTGTTTGAGTCAAATGGCGTTGTACTTAGCAAGTTTGGCATCTTCCTAGGAAAAGATTACCTCGAGAATGGCTTTTTTAAGATGTATGTCATGACTGTAAGCCGTGATAGTAAAAACACTATTATCAATGAGAATGCTTCTACTTCTGCTTATATTGTTGAGTGTTCCTCTTTATGGAATTTTAGATTAGGACATGTTAATCTAAAATCTGTAAAACGTTTAGTAAATTTAGATTTACATAAAATTGAAAATGTTGATACATCCAAAAGCTGTGAAATATGTGTAGAAGCAAAGATGGCTAAATTACCATTTAAGTCAGTTGAAAGGAAAACTACTCCTCTAGAATTAATTCACACTGATGTATGTGATTTAAAGTTTGTGCAAACTAGAGGTGGAAAAAAGTATTTTATTACTTTTATTGATGATTGCACAATATTCTGCTACATTTACTTACTACGAAGTAAAGAGAAAGCTATTGAAGCTTTTAAAAATTATAAAAGCGAAGTAGAGAATCAGATGAACACTACAATTAAAGCAATTCGTAGTGATAGAGGTGGAGAGTATGTGGCTCCGTTTGAATAATTATGTGCCGAATCAGGCATCATACATCAAACGACAGCTCCCTACTCACCTCAATCGAATGGTATTGCAGCGAGGAAAAACCGAACTTTGAAAGAGATGATGAACGTAATGTTAATCAGCTCGGGTTTACCTCAGAACATGTGGGGGAAGCTATTCTGTCAGCTAACCACATTCTGAACAAAATTCCACTAAAGACTCAAGATAAGACACCTTATGAGTTGTGGAAAAATCGCAAACCATCTTACAAATACCTCAAAGTGTGGGGGTATTTGGCTAAGGTTGAAGTGTCGCTTCCTAAACAAGTGAAAATCGGACCTAAGACGGTCGATGTGATCTTTATAGGATACGCCTTCAATAGTAGTGTCTATCGGTTCTTGATTCACAAATTAGAAATACCCGATATGACAATAGGTACTACAATAGAATCAAGGAATGTTGTTTTCTTTGAAAATGTGTTCCCGTGTAGGGACAAAGAAGAAGTGAGTTCAAATAAGCGAACTCATGAGGAATCAAGTGAAGCTGCAGGTCCTTCTACTCAGCGGAGTGAAGAACCCAAACGCAGTAAACGAGCTAGAATTGATAAGACCTATGGTCCAGACTTCATCACGTATGTGTTAGAAGAAGAACCTAGGACTATCAAAGAAGCTCTTTCCAGACCAGATGCACCTCTCTGGAAAGAAGCAATAAACAGTGAATATGATTCAATTCTGCAAAACCATACATGGGAGTTGGTTGACCTCCCTAAAGGTTGTAAGACCTTAGGATGCAAATGGATCCTTAAAAGAAAGTACAAAGCAGATGGATCAATTGACAAGTATAAAGCCCGTTTAGTTGCAAAGGGTTTTAAACAAAGAGAAGGGTATGATTTCTTTGACACCTATTCTCCGGTCACAAGGATTACATCTATTCGTGTACTTATCGTGATTGCTGCTTTGCATAATCTCAAAATACATCAGATAGATGTAAAGACTGCTTTCCTTAACGAAGAAATAGATGCTGAAATATACATGGATTAATCAGAGGGTTATGTTGTACCCGGAAACGAGAAAAAGGTTTGTAAACTCGTTCGGTCGTTGTATGGACTTAAACAAACTCCTATACAATGGCATTTGAAGTTTGATAATATTATGTTGTCAAATGGATTTAGAATTAACGAATGTGACAAGTGTGTGTATGTGAAAGATACACAAAATGAATTTGTTATCGTATGCTTATATGTTGATGACATGTTAATTGTGGGTAAAAATTCAAAAGTGATCGTTAATATGAAAAACATGTTAAAGAAAAATTTTGTCATGAAAGATATGGGTTTAGCAGACGTGATTCTAGGAACCAAAATAGAAAGAACTTCAAATGGAATTTCTTTAACACAATCTCATTATGTTGAGAAAGCGAAGAAATTTAATGCATTTGATGATCCACCTGCTAAAACTCCACTGGAACAGAATGTTCATCTAAAGAAGAACAGAGGTGGACCTGTGAATCAGTTGGAATATGCAAGGAACATTGGAAGCGTGATGTACATTACTAATTGCACACGTCCTGATCTTGCATGCTCTGTGAACAAACTGGGCAGGTACACAAGCAATCCAAGTCACGAACATTGGAAAGCTCTGAAAAGGGTCTTGAGATACTTGAAGTATACTCTTAATTTTGGGCTACACTACACGCGACATCCAGCTGTACTTGAAGGGTACAGTGACACTAATTGGATATCTGATAGTAAAGACTCGTTCTCAACTAGTGGATATGTATTCACTATTGGAGGAGCAGTTGTATCGTGGAAATCCACAAAGCAGACGTGTATTGTTCGTTCCACTATGGAATTTGAGTTCATCGCTTTGGATCAAGCTGGTGATGAAGTTGAATGGCTTCATAACTTTTTAGAAGACATTCCTTGTTGGAACAAACCGGTACCATCTGTAATGGTACATTGTGACTGTCAAGCTGCTTTTGGTAGAGCTTTGAGCAGTATGTACAACGGAAAGTCGAGACATATCAGTCGTCGACATAACTCTGCTAGACATTTGATCTCAACTGGTATTATAACAATTGATTATGTAAGATCAATTGATAACATAGCGGATCCGCTCACGAAGAGCTTGAACCGAGATCAAGTGAATAAGCTGATAGAGGGAATGGGTCTAAAATACACAAATAAAACTAAAACAGTGGTAACCTAATCATGATGACTGGAGATCCCAAGAACTTGGTTCAAAAGGGAAAACTAAGCTGTGAATGTTAGTTGTACAACACTTGAAAATCATGACCATTCCTGACAGCACTGTGCCAAGTGTTAGTAGATCTGTGAGTTGTGGTAAAGGATAAGTCGTTGAGTTTTAATGATTCATATAAGTCCAAGTGGGACTGAGTATGACGAGATACTCGAAAGGAGATCACCTATATAAATGAGAAGTGAGGGCCGCTTCGACCAAATATTTATGAATACAAAGGGCGTCCAGGGCCAAAATGGACAAAAACGTGAGAACAAATCGGAATTGAGACTGACTTGTGTCTGCATTGTCTGTAAGGTATACACTAAGGAGGATTAGTTCAAGGCATCGTGTCCACTAAGCCACCTGTATACCCGATGGTGCCAGGCTACAGAAAGTTCAAAGTCATTGGCTACTTATCCGGAAGCAATGAGGTCTCAATCGAGCTGAACGAACAAGCCTGGCTCTGTATAGGTGCAATTCTCACTCATGTGGGGGATTGTTGGAAATTGGTTATATATTAACTAATTTTTTTAGGAATGAAAATGTTAATTTTTTGGAAAACAAAATTAATGAGGTTGTTCTACACTCGGAGTAGATGAACGTGGTATATTTAATATCTCAAAACCGATTTCCGGTGAGTGAGAAATTAATTTGGGAAGTTGGATAATTATTCATGTGTGTTAAATAGCTCATGGGAATGGAAAACTTAAGTTTCATCCCACATTGGAAACTTGCAAGAAGTATTCCTTGGATATAAGAAGGAAAATGTTCATGTTCTTCAACTTAGTACATGGGGACCCTAACCATGAACCACACGCGCCCGCGCGCCCCGCCCGAGCCCGAGCCCGCGCCCGGGTCCGGGTCCGGGGGTCGTGGGTCATGGGTCGTGGTTCTTGGCAATTGGGCTTTGGGTGGGCTTTGGGGCCTACCTATATTTTTAGAGTACCAAAAATATGAAAAGGCCCAATACATTTTTGGGTCGAACCGGTTTGGGAGGCCCATCGGATTTGGATCGGCCCACGAACATGATTAATACACTCACAGAATGATTAATACACTCCATATTTCGAATTTGATTTAAAATTGAAATATTCGGAGGAATATTCTATTCTTGCTTCCCAAGAAAGAGATTACGTCTCTATCCACTGGTTTCGTGGTTATCCCACGATTTTCTCAATCTATCGTCCCCATCTGCAGTGCAAATTTCCGTCTATATATACCCCTTCATATCCAGACTTTCACACTCACCTTTCAGCCTATGAATCTTAGAGTTTAGAAAGTCTTTCGCATATACTTATTTCGTTCAGTTCGAAATTTCGATTTCGTTCGCCGAGAGTTTATACATGGTGGTGCTGGCGGTATAAACTGTTAAACCATTTTACCTTTGGAGACTCATACGCACGATACCGTAAGCACTATACGGGGCATATTCAGTCTTGCGGGAAAAGGATTTTCCTTGACTCGGTTTTTCATACGAATTCGTTTCGTATTTACTTTGTTCGTGCAGTGTTCGAGACACACCCCCTATTTCAAACAACAAAAAGTGCTTCTGCAGCATGTCTGAGTAGAAGGGATGGCAACTGACCGAAGAAAGCTATAGGACACAAGAAAGCAGCTTATCTAACCATGTTCACTCCCTCGTTTCTTGAAAATGCAGCAGAAGCAATCAAAGTCCCCTGTTTATTTCAAGTTTAATCTTCACATATTCTCATTATAACATGAAGATAATCTTGTAAGGCAAATTCTTGTATACTCCATTTGCACCGTGCACCTCTTTTGGATGTATAATTCGAAAACCATTTGCACGGTGCATCTGGCTCAGACAAATTGATTTTTAGTGACATCAATTCTGTCATTACAACTTTTTTTGTTAAAGTATTTAATGACAGGATCCTGTCACTAAAAACCATTTCCTGTCACTAAAATTCAACAAAATAAAGAAATTACAATGGCAAGGATATATACAAAATAAAAAAATTACTCACTTTTTACCTCTTTAAAATGAAATAGAAAAAGGCAGAGAATAAGGAAAACGAAATTACAATGGCAAGGATATGAAAAGATAAGGGAGAATAGTTTTAGTCCAGTAAATTATCCCTGTTTCGATTTCAGTCATGTCGACTTTCACTAATTCGATATATTAGTCGTCAGGTAATTAGTTTTAGGAGGTGGTACTTTCAATTCACCTGTGTCAGACGATGGCACGTGGAGAAATCAAATCCTATCATATCAGTATTCATCGAATGTTTCACTTTCTACCGCCAGTTACTGAATTAAAATATTGAACAGCTGAAAGTTGGGGAACTTTTTTCAAATTGTGAAGTTGACATAACTAAAACCGAAATAAGAATATCTTGCAGGACTAAAAATAATGTATTTTAAAAAGAGAAATTGCAAGGGACAAAAATGATAAGAAAAAAGAAAATATAAGGACCAAAAAGTCAGAAAATAAAGCAGGAGGAATTTATAAAAAAAAAAAAAAAACACTATAATGATATATAGGTTGTAGGCAGCAACATTGTGGATTCCATGTTGGAGAAGAGCTGGTGGCTTAGCTCCCGTCGTCTCATCCCTGCCCATTCGACCCATCGGAATCCACAATTTTGTTGTTACCTGATCATCACTCAGTGAGGTATCCAAAATTTCGTTATGCTGTCATATTTATAATAAAAAAATAAAAAAACTAAAAGTTAGTAACGCATACTTTGTGTTCTTCGCAGATATAACCTCGTGGCTCAACCGATAAATTGCAGATACCATCAATAGTTTCCAGTCTTCTTTGAAGCTTTGCTCTTGCACCAATAACAAAAAGTACTAGTATTAAAACCACGGATGCTAATGTTTTGATCACCATTTTTTATGACCCTATAATTTTTAATGCAATTTGGTTAATATTATGATTATTTGATCAACTTTGCAGCATTTTTATAGGTAGAGAAATTGAAGAAATTTAATTTAGTTTAAAGTCCAAACTTGTATAGAGATGTGAAAATCATTTATTTAATTATTTATTTTACATAAATCCATAGCAGATTGTGAATATGACTTGACATAATTATAACATAATATCCCTCCATAGTGGCATCATTGAACTAGAGTAATTTTGTGTTCATAATTCAGACCCTTCAATTGCATAGTCGGGATCTTTTATTTCAATTCATGTTTTATCTAGTATTCCAAAACTGCTTGTGTATAATTTAGTCAAGTAGTATAGTATAGTTTCGTTAAAATTGATATAAATATAGAAATATATGTAGTTTATAAGTATAGTATAGTTTCTCTTGCGGGAAATTTTTGGCACCATTATAAAAATTAAGAAAAATGTATAACGAGTAATGTAGGATGGAAATTGTAAGAAATTTTTCATGTTTTGATATGTAATTTTTTGGGAAATTAACTAGAAAAGAAAGTGTACAAACTTTTCAGAGACAGAGAAATATTTTATTTTAAATTATATATGTATTGTATTTATTAGCATTTCATGATGAAGAGGGGGGTGGGGGGCATTAATGGGTACTAGTAATACAATAAAAAAGTATTAAATAATTAGATCACTACAAAAAAAACACTGTTTTGCGACGGAATTTGCGAAGGAAAATCCGTCGCAAACAGTGTTTTGCGACGGATTCTGCGATGGACACGTATCCGTTCCTAAAACAGCCGTAGCTAATTTTTGTGACGGATTTTTCCGTCCGTCGCAAATCAACGACGGATAAATCCGTTGCAAAATTGGCGGATCAGACCCGGCCGGGTCGCACAGAATTTGCGACGGACAGTAGTCTGTCACAAATTTTTCGGGTTAGACCCGATCGGGTCAACAACATTTGCGACGGATACATTCCGTCGCAAATGTTTATATATATTTTTTTTATTTTTTCGGGTTAGAGTTTGCGACGGGCTGTTTTCCGTCGCAAAAATCAATATTTGCGACGGAATTTGGCCGTAGCAAATTACCGAGCCTATACAAAAAAAAAAAGTGGCTCGCGTGGTTCGAGCCCGGGAACCCGGGGCGGGCGCGGACCACTGGGCCACCCGGCCCATTGTTTATTATATGCGGTCCACCTTCTATATTAGTCTTATTAGGCCTTGAACAATTAATCCAATTTTGCGCCCAAGGGGAATTGAACACGGGACCTCTTGTGCAAGAGGAGGGGGCGCGCGCCACTAGGGCACAAGCTACTTTCGTTCATTTTTATGCAATTAATTGTATGTGTATTCAAATTAAGTCTTTTTTTTTTATAATTCACCAAATTAATTTCTTTCTGTATCTAAGTTGTTTATTAAAATATTTTGCCCAACTATTTTTTTTTATTTTGTAAAATTATTTATTTCGACAATGCATAATTTTATAATTCGTTCATTTGTACGCAATTAAGTGTATATGTATCCAAATTGACTCATTTTTTTTCCATAATTCACCAAATTAATTCATTTTCGTTTCTCACTTGTTTTTATAAATGTTGTGGCCATTTAATTTTTATTAGTTTGGTAAAATTATTTATTTCGACTCCCGTTTAAATTTATAATTCGTTCATTTGTACACAATTAATTGTATATGTATACAAATTGACTCATTTTTTTTTTCAAAATTCACCTAATTAATTCATTTTCGTTTCTCACTTATTTTTATAAATGTTGTAACCATTTAAATGAAACTCACGAGGTATATAAATGAAACCCACGAGGTATATAAATGAAACTCACGAGGTAAAAAATAAAACAACATGATTTAAGATCATGTATATGCTTTCTACAAGTAATTAATTAATTAACACTGAATTAGTAATATCTTTGTTGAAATACTATTATGTAGAATCATTCCCGGTCACAAGGTTTCCGCCATTATTACAGAGATAATGAGGGATAATCTAGAGGAGAACGCAATGAAGTTCAAACTCATCTCGTCGCAGCGGAAGCAGTACTACTTGGAGAACGCAATGAAGTTTAAAAATATTTGCATATATATACCAGAAACTCATCCAAGTAGTACTGCTTCCGCTGCGACGAGTTTGAACTTCATTGTGTTCTCCTCTAGATTATCCCTCATTATCTCTGTAATAATGGCGGAAACCTTGTGACCGGGAATGATGCTACAGAAATTGTTCAAAAAACATAAATAAATTGTTCAAACTGACTCTCTCTTCTCTCCCTCTCCACTCTCTCTCTCTCTCTCTCTCTCTCTCTTCATGATCTTCTTCTTGTTGTGACCGTCTCGGACCATGTGTTGGATCCGACCGGAAGAAAGTCGGAAAGGGCAAGAAGGTACCCAGAGGCCGGGACCGACCTGGCCGGCCTGAATCCGACCTCAGCGGGCTCCGACCACGAGTCTCCGGCCTCGTGAGCGAGGCCGGGAACCCGCTTGAGATGCCCGTCCACGTTCGTCCCAGCCACGTTCGAGTCCTGCCGCGGCCGGACCGGCCCGGCCAAGATCAGAGAAGTCCAGCAGAGATCGCACGGACGCGACCGACTGGCTGGAGCAATCTCCGGCCTCGCTGTCCGCCAGGAGGCCGGCCTCCGATCACTCAAGGCCCCCGGCCGGCAAGAGAGATCTGGAGCACGTGACAGGATCAAGCAAGACCCTCTCCCAAGGGAGAAAAAGGCCGCCTCCGTACCCAGAGACTCAGAGAATATTCCATCCAAATGAGGAAATTCGCCAGAGAATCGTCCTTTTTGGACACGCGTCAACACCCTAGTGGCCGGCCACCTGCACTCCCTGACATACCAGAGCCCGCGCGTCCTCAGAGGCAGGAGACATTTAATGCACCTGTCCCCCGAGAGGCCGGAAATGACCAGAATACCCCTATAGTGAGAAAACTATAAATACCCCCACTTTTGTAATGTAAACAAGGGGTTCAATCTCTCTCAGTATAATCAATACACACTCATTCAAGTCCAGGGACTCACAACCCCTGGCAATTCTTGGTGTTCTTAGTGTTCTTATGCATTTATTGCTTTTCTTCATTCAAGCATTAATTCTAGCATTAAAGAACCCAATCATTTGATGTTTTTACCAAAGCTTTCATAAATAGCCATTCAATCCCAGCAAAATATATTTGGTAAACAACATTTGGCGCTAGAAGGAGGGTATCTAACCCATCAAACGCATATTTTCTTCACCTCTCTTTGAAGAACACTCACTGTTCTTCAAAGCTTCAAACCTTCAAATCTTCAAACCTCAAACTCCTCCTCCTGAAAGCAATGGATCCCCAGAGGTCATCCCACGCCCACGGAAAGGCCACGCGTGTGGCCTCCCCGATCCGTTTTCCGGAGGTACCCCTCCCATCCGGGGGTCGAGGTTTCTTTACCCCTGACCAGGCAGGGTCAGGAAGACGCCGCCAGGCGGAAGAGGCGAGGGGGGGCCGGAGCACCACCTCTGCCTCCAAAAAGAAGGCCCAGACTCGCGCTCTCAAGGGTAAGGCGAAAGCCAGAGAGCACCAAGGCGAAAGCCAATGTCGGGCAAACCCCGTCTCCACCCGTTCACGAGGCTCCGCCCATCCGGTTTTCGACCGTTTGGGCACGACAGACCCGTCGTGGTATCCGAGCCGCGTACCCAGTTACGACACTGGGTACGGTGACACCAAGTCCGTCTCCAACTCTGGGAGCACGGCCCAAATGCCCCACAAGAGGGCGGCCGAGGTCAGCCTGACCCCGGCAAACTCCGCCAGGTGCAAGCTGAGCTTCGCTCAAAGCGGCCTTTTGGGACGCGGAATCCCCCGTGCGGCCGTTTTCGACCGAATCGGCCCCCTAGCCGACGTGGGCTACCAGCTGGCCGAAACCCCCAGTCCAGAACTCGTCAAGATGCAAAAGCAACTTGACGAAATGAAGGCGCTTCTCGAAGCGCAAGGCCAAACTAAGGCCCGGCCAGTCGCCAGCGAGCCTTTGGCGGTCGATATTAAGCTCGCGTCGGTCCAGCTCAAGATCGTCCCTCCGCCAACTCCTCTCTACGAGGGGAAAACAGATCCTGAGACTCATCTGAGCAAATTCCGGATCTATATGACAGGGCGTGGCGCGGCAGACGCCACGAAGTGCAGGCTTTTTCCCCTCACCCTGGGCGATCTCGCCCACAGATGGTACGTGTCTCTCCCGGCACGGTCCATTGACTCTTTTGCCACTTTAAGCGCCCAATTCTCATCATACTTTGCGGCCAAAATTGCCCGGCCGGAAAGCTGGCATCGCCTGATGCGAATCCGCCAGGAGAAAGAGGAGTCCGATGAGGACTACTTGGCCAGAGTGGACGAAGTCATGCTGACCGGCGAAGCGGTAAGCGACCAACTGGCTTTGCACGCAACTCTTGGGGGTTTCCATGGCCGGTCTCCTATGTTCAAACACCTCACCAAGGATTTCCCTAAAACCTACGCCGAATTCCGCGCCCGAGCCGGTGACTACCTGGCTCGGAGGAAACTTCTGGCACTAAGGCTGGGGGAATCCGAGCCAGCCCCAAAGGAGACGGAGGCCGTAGCCCAAACCTCCCCCAAGAGTGGCCCTAAGGCCAGAAGAGTGGCCAAACCGCCCGGTAACTTCAAGTCCTTCGAGGACGTTGAAGTTCACCTAACTCAGGCCATGAGGCAGTCCCCCGCGCATATCTTCAATGCGATCCAGCATCGGGACGTGCTTCCCAGGCCAAGGCCCTATTCTGGAGACCGGTCCCGGCCGGACACTAAAAAGTTCTGCGCTTATCACGACTCTATTGGCCACAATACGAGCCAGTGTCGTGATCTCCTAAAGCAGCTTTGGAAGCTGTTTGAGGAAGGGCGTCTGAACGACCTCCTTCAGAGGCCAGCCGTCCGGCAGGACCAACGGCAGCAGCAGCAGCCCCAGCGCCACCCTCGAAGGAACGAGGAAGGTGGCCGGCCTCTTAGGCCGGTCGCAGCTTTGGAGGAAGATGATGACGAGGATGACCTCCTCCCCCCCGTGAATCCCGGCGGTCGGGTCAACATGATCCAGGCCGGCGGAGGGAACTTAGGCGGCCTCACCCCGATCTCGACGCAGTCCAACCGAAAGCGGAAAGCAGAGGTCCGGGCGGCGACCAACGTCAACTTGGTCACGCCCCCAGAACCAAAGATTCACAAGAGCTTGGAGATAACTTTCTCCAACCAGGACTGGATCGGGGTGCTGTTCCCGAAGGGCGATGCGTTGGTGATTGCCGCCCAGATCCTGGGCAAAGAGGTTCAACGCGTTTTGGTCGACAATGGGTGTTTTTGCAATATCATCTTCAAAACAGCCCTAGACCAGCTCGGAGACCTCGTCAACTTCATCAGGCCAATCGACCTTCAACTGAAGGGATTTGGGGACACAACGGTCGCTGCGTACGGGAGGATAAAGCTCTCAGTGGAACTCATCTGCTGCTACAACAAGGAGGTCAGAATAACTAGGCCGTTAGATTTTATAATTGTAGATCAGTCAAGCTCGTATAATGGCTTTCTGGGTAGGCCCTTTTTAGAAGTTTTTGAAGCTGTTGCTTCCTCCTACTATTACTGTATCAAATTTCCCACCCCCGAGGGGGTGGTCGGCACCATTAAGGGTGACCAGGCAATGGCTAGAAGGTGTTTGAACTATTCCAACTTGCATTTATTTTCAATTTGTAACGACCAAACACCGGACAGGCCACACTCAAATTCTGAAACGGCCACTCCGGCCGCTGAACCCGTCGCGGAGGTTGGATCCGCATCGGCTGACCCACAGCCTATGCAGATCGACGATCCCGAGCCAAGGATTGGTTTCGAACCATCCGAGCTCGACCTCGATCCCAGATTCGATTCTTCTGACCGGTGGAGCTATGAACAAGCTACGGCTTTGGAGGATTTGGAACACATTCCGGTCGACCCCTCGAGGCCGGAATTAGAAGTTCTGATCGGCTCTCGCATACCGACCGAAATGCGGGGGGAAGTGATCGAATTCCTCAAAGCCAACGTTGGAGTCTTTGCTTGGTCTCACCAAGACATGGTCGGGATAGACCCAAAGCATGCATGCCATCGTCTAAAGATCGACCCCAACAGGAGGCCTGTCCATCAGAAAAGAAGGAAGTTCGGCCCGGAAAAATACGAAGCTTTGGCTGAAGAGGTCAAGAAGTTGCTAGACAACAAGCTGATCAAACAAGCCCGGGACGAGCCCCAATGGGTCGCAAACGCCGTTTTGGTCAAAAAGACAAACAATGCCTGGAGACTATGTATAGACTTCACCGACCTCAACGCGGCGTGCCCAAAGGATCACTTTCCGATGCCACACATCGACCACCTGGTGGACAGCACGGCCGGACACGAGATGATGTCCTTCATGGACGCTTTTGCCGGCTACCATCAAATCCCCATGGCCGTTGAAGACATCAAGCACACCTCATTCCACACGGAGAAGAACATATTCTCTTGGCTCCGGATGCCTTTCGGTCTGATCAACGCCGGCGCGACCTACCAACGCCTAGTCAACAAGATGTTCACAGATCAGATCGGAAGGACCATGGAGGTCTACATCGACGACATTGTGGTAAAAAGCTTGAGGAAAGAAGACATCTCAAGGATCTCGAAGAGACTTTCAAGATCCTCAAGGCCTACAACATGAAGCTGAACCCGAAGAAATGCAACTTCGGGGTGGAGGCCGGCAAATTCCTGGGACACATCGTCAGCCAGCGCGGGATCGAGGCCAATCCGGCCAAGATCAAAGCCGTCCTTGACATGCAAGAGCCAAGGACGATCAAGCAAGTGCAACGCCTGACCGGATGCCTCGCCTCTCTCAACAGATTCATAGCCCGGCTCGGAGATAAAAGTAAGCCTTTCTTCTCGACTATTAAAAATGGCAAGTTTTCATGGAATAGGGAAAGTCAATTAGCCTTTGCGAAACTAAAGGAATATTTGGCAAACCCACAAATCTTAGTCAAGCCAGTCCCAGGGGAGAAACTTTATTTATATCTCGCGGCCTCCGAGGTCGCACTGAGCGCGGTACTAGTCCGGGCGGATGGTCAGAACCACCTTCCGATCTACTTCGTGAGTCAAGCCCTACACGATGCCGAGCTCAGGTACACTCCGCTCGAAAAATTAGCGTACGCTCTGGTCATGAGCGTAAGGAAGCTAAGGCCTTATTTCTTTGACCACCAAGTAGAGGTCCTCACCACTCTACCCCTTAGGCAAGTCCTACACCGGCCGGACACCAGCGGCAGGTTATTGAAATGGTCGTTGGAGATAGCTCAGTACGGGGTCTCATACGCCCCAAGGACGGCCATCAAGGGCCAAGCCCTGGCCGACTTCATAGTAGAGTTAACTTTTCCACCCAAGTTCACAAGAATCAACCACCCCCTAGGAAACTCTATATGGACGGATCGTCAACTAATACTTGTGTCGGGGCCGGCATCGTCCTGATCGGCCCGGAGGGCCAAAATTTCACCCATGCAGTCCGCTTCAGCTTCCCGGCCACCAACAACGAGGCCGAGTATGAGGCTCTGGTCGGGGGCCTTGAGCTCGCAATCGCAATCGGAGTCTGCCGGCTGCATGTTTTCATGGACTCCCTGCTCGTGGTCAACCAGATCAAAGGGGAGTACGAGGCCCGGGGGGAGCAAATGATGAAGTATCTCGACCTGGTCACAACCTTATGCGAGAAATTTCATCAGGTTTTCATTGAGCAAATCCCGAGGGAACACAACACCCAGGCCGATGCGCTTTCCAAACTTGCAACAGCGGAGGGAGCAGCCGACCTTGCCAACATTCAACTCTCCACGCTCGGAACGCCCACGGTCATCCGAGCACAGGTGGCGACCGTTCTAAGCACGGATAAGAATTGGATGACACCGATCGTGAAATATCTCAAGACCGGCGCGCTCCCTGAAGATAGGACTCGGGCCCGGCAACTGCAACTCCAATCGTCAAGGTACACCCTCATTGACGATCTTTTATATAAGAGAAGCTTTACCCTCCCACTCCTAAAATGTATAACCCCGGAGCAAGGCCAGACCATTCTGGCTGAGATCCATGAGGGGGTTTGTGGAAATCATGCCGGAGGCCGGGCCCTAGCCCTTAAAGTGATCAGACAAGGATATTTCTGGCCGACCTTGAACAAGGACGCCGTCAGCTTCGCAAGGTCATGCCACAAATGCCAAGTCTTGGGACCCAACATCAAACTGTCCCCCGAGCAGCTCTCCTCTATGTATAGCCCTTGGCCTTTTGCCCAGTGGGGCATCGACCTGATCGGACCAATGCCCACTGCGCCCGGGGGCCACAAATTCGCCGTCGTAGCCGTCGACTATTTCACAAAGTGGGCCGAGGCCGAGCCACTCAACAAAATCAGCCAGACCCAAATCATCAAGTTCATCTGGAAAAACATCATCTGCCGTTTCGGCCTACCTCAAGTGATCATCTCCGACAATGGGAAACAGTTTGACGGTCTCCAAATGATCCAGTTTTGTGAAAAATGGAATATCAAGAAGGTTTTCTCCACCCCCTACCACCCGCAAACGAACGGCCAGGTAGAGGCCGTAAACAAGATCCTCAAGCACACTATCAAAGCCAAGCTCGAGGACAAAAAGGGGAAGTGGGCAACCGAGCTACCCGATGTCCTCTGGTCATACCGAACGACCACGAGGAACTCAACGGGCGAAATACCTTTCGCTCTAGCTTTTGGGACCGAGGCCGTCATTCCTTCAGAGGTCTCCCTACCAAGCCACCGGACAGCCCAGGCGATCACCGAAGACAATGACACCGCCCAGATGATCGACTTGGACATGTTGGAGGAGAGAAGACTCAATTCCGATCTCCGAAATGCGGCCTACAAGAAGAAATCCGAAAAAAATTTCAACTCCAAAGTGAAGGCCAGACAATTCCAGGTCGGGGACCTCGTCCTCAAGAAGGTTCAAGTACCAAAAGGGGTATTTGGCCCGAACTGGGAGGGTCCGTTCAGGATATCCAAATGGCTCTCCAAGGGAGCTTACGAGCTGGAACTCATGGATGGAACTCCGGACCAATACCCCTGGAATGCAATCCACTTGAAGAAGTACTACCAATGATCTTGTACTATGTATTCAAAGTTCTTATCAATACAAGGCTTTTAACACAGCTCAATCTTTTCCCAAGCACCGGGCTCAGTTCAAAGGCATATGTCGGCCGTATCGAGGACGGCATATCACACTTGAACCCGGAAAAGCCACTCAAGGCCATCCAAAAACCGAGCCCAGTTCAAAAGCGTACGCCGACCGTATCGAGGTCGGCGTATCACACTTGAGCTCGGAAAGGCCACCCTAGCCACTTTAAAAGCCGAGCTCGGTTCAAAAGCATATGCCGACCGTATCAAGGTCGGCATATCACACTTGAGCTCGGCAAGGCAACTAAGGCAATCCTAGAAACCGGGCTCAGTTCAAAACATATGCCGACCGTATCAAGGTCGGCATACCACACTCGAGCCCAGGTCAAAATCTCATTTCATACTTGTGAAAATTTACTTCGATAAGTATAAGAAAGTAAGAAAGCGATAACAAAACAATAAAGTTCAAGGAAAGACTGAATTATATAAAATCAAAACCGGTCTGAAAGCCGGGAAGTACAACGGTTTAAAAAAAGATAAATCCGGTCGGAAGTCGGTTACATTCAAGAAAGCAGTATGAAAAATCCAAGGCAGTTTGAGTTCAAGGGTCGCCCTCTCCGGCCGCCGGGCTTGCCTGCCCTCCGGTCCCGGCCACGTAGTCGGCCACCTCATCGACCAGGGCCTCCACCACAGCCCCGTCTCCGCCCGGTGCCTGGGGTCCCTCCGGAAGGACCTCCCCCTCCTCATCCCCTTCTTCCTCATCACCGGCCGGCGGGTTCTCGCCATGCTTGAACAATCTGTGCCGATGGGGGAACCAAGAGAGGTCCACCCCATAGTCGATCTCGAGGTCGAGGAAGGGGAACCAGAAACCATCGCTGACCGGGTTCTGGGCAGCGTACTCCCGGAAGCAGTCTTCCTGGGGTTTGGTGTCGATGCTGGCCTGGCGCCCGGCCCGGATCACACTGGCGGCGGCCACATAGAAGCAAAACTCAGAAAAGAGCGCCGGGTTCTGGGTCGGATCCGCAGGGTCGTAGGCCGGCCGGCTCAGTGCAGCGGCCAGTTCATCATTTTTCCTCTGGAGCTCCTTCTCCGCCTCGACCTGCCGGGCAGCAGCCTGGTCTGCATCCCCCCGGGCACGGTGCGCCTCCAACCGCAGATCGGCGAGGGAGTCTTCCATCTCAGACACGCGGTGCCGAGCATCCTCCAGGGCTTTATAAGCCATCTCCGCCCGGCCCAGGGCATCGTCTTTTTCCTTCAAGACGGCCTCCATCTGACCGACTGCGCCGTCTCTTTCCTTCTTGAGCTGGGCGACTTCGCCCTCTAGCCCGGCTTTCTCCTCCCGGGCGCGGGTCAGGGCACTCTCGGTCCTCCGAAGCGACCTAGAGATCTCTGAAAGCTCGCTCTCCATCGTGTTGACCACGATGGCCGCCTGACTGATCAGCGCGACCCCAGTCCAGCCCGCGTGCCGGGGACGGCGCTCGACAATGTCGGCCAGATCCTTTGTCCACGCTTGGGGGAGGGAATTCGCAGCCCGGTGCATGTAATCCCGCATCTCAGCCGTTGAACTCGGGGCGCGAGAGGAGAGGAAATCGAGCACCATCGGAGGAAGATCGGAGTCATTTCGAGTCAACCTGGACAAGTGAAAAGTCGGATCAGGTACAGAAATGAAATGGTATGAGAGTGAGAACGTCGAAGTTAAAAGACTTACGCTTGGAAGCGGACCGGGTCCCGACCAAAGTAGGTCCGATCATCCCCTTGTCCAAGAACGGGCTCCAGACGAGCCACAGCTTCTGTTCCGACCAGCCCGGCCCCAGGGGGGTATCGTCGGAAACGTCTATCGGGGCCGGACTCGACCCATGCTGGCCGGATCCCTCGATCCCGGCCTCCTCCCAACTCCGTTTTTTCCCCGTAATCGGAGAAGAGGTTGGGACCTCAGCAGCTGCTGCCCCGGCGGCCGGAACAGACTGGAGGGGGAGAGGCTCCTCTATCACGATCCCGGTCCGGACGCCGGTTCCTTTTTTCTTCTTCCCTCCTTTAGCCGCTTTCTTTGCCGCGCAAGCTCCCATCAAGGCAAACATCTCCGGGCAACGATCGGAAAACTCAGGGGGGCACTGCCTGACGATCGGAAAATCTGGCACTGAACGATCAAAATCCAAGTTAAAAAAAAAAAAAAAAAAAAAAAAAAAAAAAAAACCCGAAGAAATGCAACTTACCCGTCAATTTTATATGACGAGGAAACTGGAAGAACCGGCCGGAAATTCTGGCTTCTTGTGTCCGGAGGACGGCCTGATTCCTTTCCGAGGCAGGCAGGGACAGGATCCGCTCTCTGACGACCGCGAAATCAAAGTTCAATTCTCGATCGGAAGGGCAGGGATAACCTGCAAAAGAAGGCAAAGATTAGATCAGTACTCTTAATCCAAATTTAAGCTAAAAATTCCTTACTGGGATTCTTGAGACGGATGTCGGTCGGAACGTCAATCTCCGTCCCATCCGGATACCCGGTCTTCCACGCCCCACCAACAAATAACCATTTCTTTCGATCGTTCCGACCTTTACTGGGCAGGCCGGTCACCAGTTTCTGCCCTTTCGTCTGGATGTAGACCTCTCCGGTCCCACTCCTTTCGCTCTGGATCCGATAGAGATAAGTCATCTCTCCGGGGGTCGGCATCCGGTAGAGTCGATTCCTGCCAAATAAGGTCATGACGCTCACTATTATCATCCAGGCGTTCGGCAGCAGCTGGATGGGCGCTTGATTCCAGTAGTTCAACAGATACGATACGGCCGGATGGAGGGGGAAGCGGAGCCCGACCTCCATCATATCCTGGGTTACGGCCACCATCCCACGCGGAGGTTGGTCCGCCCGTTCGTTTGGCTCGGGTGCATAGAGATTAACGTCAAGAGGTACCTCCCATCCGGCCCGGGCTTAGTCGAGTTGGCGCTGGGACATCTTGCTCTGTACTTGGCCAATGGTCCACCTACGGGACTCCTCCAAATCGGCTATCCGAATAGTGGCCGGATCGCGAACGGTCGGCTCGCGCGGGAAATGATCCAGATACTCCTCGTAGTCGAAGGAGAGAGACTCGACCTCATCTTTCCTCTCCACATATTCCGACCACAGACGAAAGGCCTGTCTGACCTGGTCTCGCCGATCTTGGCTGACATTCCGACCAACTGCGGCCGGCCTCTCAACCTCTTCGGAATCGGATCCCGAAGCCTCCCCCGCGCTCCCAAGCCTTTCTTTAATCATCTCAGCCGCGAGATTTTTGAGGAGCTGGTTAGTGGCCCGGTCGTCGCCCTCGCCGCGACCGCCTTCTTCCTCATCTTCCTCCAGGAGGTCATCCAGCGGATCCCTATCCCCCACGGGCCGGGCCGCCCCTTCATCCTGGGATCGTTCCGTAGCCAAAGGAACTCCCTCCCGGGCACCTTCACCCAATAATGACCGTCCCGGGCGTGGGAACAGGGCATCTAGGCCATCGTCATCTCGCGCCCAGATGGAACCCGCCAGACGGGAAGGGGAGGCACCACTCCCACCGCGAGAGCTTCCTCCTTCGTCAAAAAGACGCCGATTGGCGCCACCACCTCCTCCGCTGCTAGAGGAGGCGCCACCTCTCTGCCCAGGCGGAGGACCCGCCCACCGTCGCACCATTGTATAAATAAAAATAAAGTTTTGAGGTACGGAAAGTTGAAAGTTACCTTCGAAACACCAATCGCCGCCGTATCTAAGTTGTTTATTAAAATATTTTGCCCAACTATTTTTTTTTATTTTGTAAAATTATTTATTTCGACAATGCATAATTTTATAATTCGTTCATTTGTACGCAATTAAGTGTATATGTATCCAAATTGACTCATTTTTTTCCATAATTCACCAAATTAATTCATTTTCGTTTCTCACTTGTTTTTATAAATGTTGTGGCCATTTAATTTTTATTAGTTTGGTAAAATTATTTATTTCGACTCCCGTTTAAATTTATAATTCGTTCATTTGTACACAATTAATTGTATATGTATACAAATTGACTCATTTTTTTTTTCAAAATTCACCTAATTAATTCATTTTCGTTTCTCACTTATTTTTATAAATGTTGTAACCATTTAAATGAAACTCACGAGGTATATAAATGAAACCCACGAGGTATATAAATGAAACTCACGAGGTAAAAATAAAACAACATGATCTAAGATCATGTATATGCTTTCTACAAGTAATTAATTAATTAACACTGAATTAGTAATATCTTTGTTGAAATACTATTATGTAGAATCATTCCCGGTCACAAGGTTTCCGCCATTATTACAGAGATAATGAGGGATAATCTAGAGGAGAACGCAATGAAGTTCAAACTCATCTCGTCGCAGCGGAAGCAGTATTACTTGGAGAACGCAATGAAGTTTAAAAATATTTGCATATATATACCAGAAACTCATCCAAGTAGTACTGCTTCCGCTGCGACGAGTTTGAACTTCATTGTGTTCTCCTCTAGATTATCCCTCATTATCTCTGTAATAATGGCGGAAACCTTGTGACCGGGAATGATGCTACAGAAATTGTTCAAAAAACATAAATAAATTGTTCAAACTGACTCTCTTTTCTCTCCCTCTCCACTCTCTCTCTCTCTCTCTCTCTCTCTCTCTTCATGATCTTCTTCTTGTTGTGACCGTCTCGGACCATGTGTTGGATCCGACCGGAAGAAAGTCGGAAAGGGCAAGAAGGTACCCAGAGGTCGGGACCGACCTGGCCGGCCTGAATCCGACCTCAGCGGGCTCCGACCACGAGTCTCCGGCCTCGTGAGCGAGGCCGGGAACCCGCTTGAGATGCCCGTCCACGTTCGTCCCAGCCACGTTCGAGTCCTGCCGCGGCCGGACCGGCCCGGCCAAGATCAGAGAAGTCCAGCAGAGATCGCACGGACGCGACCGACTGGCTGGAGCAATCTCCGGCCTCGCTGTCCGCCAGGAGGCCGGCCTCCGATCACTCAAGGCCCCCGGCCGGCAAGAGAGATCTGGAGCACGTGACAGGATCAAGCAAGACCCTCTCCCAAGGGAGAAAAAGGCCGCCTCCGTACCCAGAGACTCAGAGAATATTCCATCCAAATGAGGAAATTCGCCAGAGAATCGTCCTTTTTGGACACGCGTCAACACCCTAGTGGCCGGCCACCTGCACGCCCTGACATACCAGAGCCCGCGCGTCCTCAGAGGCAGGAGACATTTAATGCACCTGTCCCCCGAGAGGCCGGAAATGACCAGAATACCCCTATAGTGAGAAAACTATAAATACCCCCACTTTTGTAATGTAAACAAGGGGTTCAATCTCTCTCAGTATAATTAATACACACTCATTCAAGTCCAGGGACTCACAACCCCTGGCAATTCTTAGTGTTCTTATGCATTTATTGCTTTTCTTCATTCAAGCATTAATTCTAGCATTAAAGAACCCAATCATTTGATGTTTTTACCAAAGCTTTCATAAATAGCCATTCAATCCCAGCAAAATATATTTGGTAAACAACACTTCTGAATGATGGTTCACTGTTCCAGTGATCCACCAAACCATCCCATATCGATCGTCCGTCTAGTGCTCGACCCAACTCCACCCGATCCCCACGCTCCCATCGTTTCTTCAGGCCGTAGATAATATTTGTGTACCGTTCTTGCGCTTTCGCACAGAACAATTGGTACATAATACTATCGTTGGCAGGGTCCCAAATGCACCGTCTCTGCAAATAAATTAAAAATAGAATATTAACGAATAAATTAAAAAATTAAAAGTTAAATTAAAATCATAATAAATAAATTTTTTATACCATGAAGTCATCAAAGTACTCCATCCTCTTTTGCTCGGACACTTGACTCCACGAGTGGGCACCATACTCAAATTGTCTCATCCTAATGATTTGTGAGACGATTGAGCTAGTCTCATGGGCTAGAAGCAGTCTGTGACAACAAAATTAAAAAATCAAGTTAATTATATTAATATATATAATTAAAAGTATACATAATTCATTAAAAAATACTTACTTGTTGTCGACTATGATGACACTGAGAAAATTATCTTGACCTGGGTTCATCTGTAATAATTTTAAATTCAACTAATAAAAGATGATGCTATATAATAATTTACTTATTCACATACATATAATTTCACATACGCGCATAAAATCTACACACTATAAAAGATGATGCTATATATAATCTACTTATTCACACGCATATAATAATTTACTTATTCACATACGCATATAACAATGATTTACTTATTCACACAATATAATACAAACAGTTAAAATAATAAATATGATTCATAGCGAAGAAAGTATTTTTTTGAAAGAGGTGTCTATTTTGCAATTTACTGTACTATTATAAAAATGAAATTCGACAGCTCAAAATGTCCACTTCAAGGAAAAATAATAATTCAAAACTCACTAATTTGAGCAACTAAAATCCAGTGTAAATGTAAAACAACATGCAAGTATTTATGCATTAAATTGTCATACTCAAGTGAAATCAAGACTAATTAAATTTTCTAAACATGCTTTAAAATTAAATTAAAATTCGATCTACTAATTAAATTAGATCAACTAATTCAACTAAAATCAATTCATTTCTAATATAATTCAAACAATTCGACTAATTCAATTCTAAACTTAACAAAAATTAAACATGCTTTAAAATTAAATTAAAATTCGATCAACTAATTAAATTCGATAAACTAATTCAACTAAAATCAATTCATATCTAATATAATTCAAACAATTCAATTCTAAACTTAACAAAAATTAAACATGCTTTAAATTAAAATTCGATCAACTAATTCAACTATTTCTAAACATGCTTTAAAATTAAATTAAAATTCGATCAACTAAGCTAATTCAACTAAAATCAATTCATTTCTAATATAATTCAAACAATTCAACTAATTCAATTATAAGCTTAAGAAATTCTAAACATGCTTTAAAATTAAATTAAAATTCGATCAACTAATTAAATTATAATTCAGCTAAAAGCAATTCATTTCTAATATAATTCAAACAATTCAACTAATTCAATTCTAAACTTAACAAAAATTAATCATGCTTTAAATTAAAATTCGATCAACTAAATCAACTAAAATCAATTCATTACTAATATAATTCAAATAATTCAACTAAAATCAATTCTCAACTAAAATCAATTCTCTAAACATGCTTTAAAATTAAATTTTAAACGGTAAAAATGAAGAAAACTTACGGTTTATTTGTAGAAAATGTCGGAGCGAGAACTCGGGGGGGACGAACGGCTCTACAATCAACTAAATCCGACTTCTCCTTCCTTTTCCTTTCATTTTCCTCCTCTTCTTCTTTTTTCTCGCACTCTCCGTCTGTTTCGCCAGGAGAGCTTTATAATTGTAAAAAAAATTACGACGGACGCCTATCCGTCGCAAATTTTGCCTGTCAAAGCCAAAACGACATCGTTTTGACTGATTTGCGATGGCTTTTCCGTCGCAAATTAATCAACACACCGTTTCCCGAGAAGACGCGTAAAACGGTTCGGATTTGCGACGGACATTCCGTCGCAAATCAGTCAATGGACCGTTTTCCAAAAGGTCGCGAATATAAATGTACGATTTGCAACGGCTTTTGTCCGTCGCAAATACAAAGTTTAAAATTGCGACGGCCTCTTCCGTCGCAAATCAGTCAAACGGGTCACTTCCTGAAAGGTCACCTTTAAACGGGTATGTTTTGCGACGGAAGTGACCGTCGCAAAATCAAAGTTGAAATTTGCGATGACCTCTCCGTCGCAAATGTAGCCGGTGGGCCCTAATTTTTGCGACGGATTTTCCGTCGCAAAGTGTCATCTTTTTCGACGGCTTACCAAAATCCGTCGCAAATTCACAAAATTTGCGACGGATATTGTGCCGTCGCTAATCTCCGTCTTTTTTGTAGTGGATATTCAATATGTAAAAAATTGGGAATTTGTCTAGTTGGCACTTGGCAAGGATTTGGAATAAAGTTCAAACTCATATTATTCAATTTTATTAATTAGACTCAATAATAATATATAAACATTATGTCATATGTTAAACATAAATCAATAGAAAATTGACATCTCTAAACATTAAAAAAAATCAATATAATAATGAAAAATAAAATTTAAATTAACCGTAAAAAATTGACACAAAACTAAAAATTAACCACAGATCATCACATCAACATACTAAACTCTCTAATAATATATAGGGTGATTTAAGGCAAAGCATTTAAATTTGAGGGATACTACTATGCAATATTTCACATGATATATTAGCACTTAAAAGAAGGGGATAAAGCCTCACAGATTTTTGTGTGGGGCAAATCGGATCAAATAGATCAAAAAATTGCGCAAAAGACGAAATAGAATAGCATGCTCTCAAATTTATGTTATATTATTTTTATAAAGAGAAGTATGTGTTATACATAGTTGTCATTTTACTATAAGGTATTAAAATTATTTCACTATGAACACGATAAATAAAAATTAAAGTGTGTTATTATATGAACAAAATATCAGATCAGAAGGAGTGCGTTGTGCAGAATTCTAACCCTTTGATCATATACGCGCACACACTCGTGCAAGTGTGTGTGGTCCAAAGATTAGGATTTACACAATACTCTCTTGTACAACACGTATAGTATCATGGCCCCAAAATGTCATTCCCTTTATCTCTACCACTTCTCTTCTTTTTTCTTCAGTTTTACATTTTGTTTTATTGTATTTATTGTGATCGTTATAGACATTTACTCCCTTCGTCCAATATAAGTGAGCAACATTTTTTATAAATAATTATTTAATTTATAAATGAATTTTACAGTACTCTATAATACCCTTTAAGATGTCATGTAAAAAAGCGTGCTCACTAATATGGATGAAGGAAGTAATTGTTATTTAACTAACTAATAAAAATATTTTATATATATAATATGTTTTCTAGAAGAACCAAATGGATCTTGACATGACAAACGACAATGTGTTTACAGTTCAGGAAAGATGAGGGAATTTTTGGCCATAACCGGTTGAGTGTTCGCACTATATAGTACTCATGTAGGGTCAATATTTAGTTCCTGCTATTCACAATCTTTATCGTTTTTTAGCTTAAAACTAATTTCAAAATGTTTGTCGTTTTCTATATTTTTTTTTTCAAATTTTTTACAAATTTTTCCTTTAAAATAAAAAATATTTAATAGAATTTCATTAAATTAGCATCTTCACATGAAAAATAGGTGTATATTTGCACCATTCTTTCCTCTTTATCCATATTTAGTAGCACATCTTTTAGTCCACTAGTTAGGATAAAATTATAAGGAAAATAAGTTCATTAATTCAATACAAAATATAAAAACCATAAACATTTAGAATCGACTCAGTATGAATGAGAAAACTATTTTTGAACTTATTTTATTATTAATTGTGCTGAATCAACAAGAACCCTCCAACTCTATTTTCACTCTTTTTTCGTTCGTCCTCCAAATTTATTTTCATATTCTTTTTTAAATATATTATTTTATTATTACACTTATAAATAATTATTTTATTATTTAATTGATTCTACTATTAATCCACAATATCTTTACTTTATCTATTGTATCTCATCCTTCTTAAACCATGTGCCAAAAAAAAAAGGAGAATAGACGTTTGGAACAAAGGGAATAACTTTTATCAACGGTGTAACTACAATAAATTTTAATTATTAATAATACAAACTCTCGTGTGAAACTTATTTATGGGATGAAACTAAATTCATTCGATACTATCATATAACATCCATTCGATAATATCACTACTTTTATAAATTAATATACAGTAAAACCTCTATAAATTAATACTCTTGGGACCGAGAAAAAATATTATTTTAAAGAGGTATTAATTTATCTATAATTTAATAATTTAAAGAGTTTTTTTTAGTACAATGGATAAAAATTATTTTTTATAAAATTGAGAGCCTTAATTAAGGATATTGACGCAGCGCTAGCACGATACAACGTATTATCCGTTGATTTTGAGAATACCCGGATAAACGCAACGTATTTAAACGTGTTAATCTATTGATTCAGGGAATACTAGAATAACAACGATAAAACACGATAAAGGGATAAAACCCAATATAATTTTAATTCAATAATCAACTGATTACAATGAAATACGATGCTTCTACTTATAATGCTAAACTGACTTAGAGGACAAGAAATATAATACCTAAATATAAATAATCAAATCTAATCTAATTAAATAAAATAACAATCCTCTTGATTCTCCAAATCTTCATATAATAATTTCAAATCGCTATCGCGATCCCATCTCCATCATTCTCTCCCTCTTCGAAACGATTCGTCCTCGAATCGAAACCGATCTCGTCTTTGGTGGAATAAAATAATGCCTCTAAATATTTGAACTCAAAAATGTCAGTAGTACGAACATGGCCCAAAATCTTAAGTCGGTAGGCAAAATTGAATTTTGGAAAATAACCCATAAAATAACTATCATTATTAATAAAATAATTATAGTTATTATGGAAGAGACAACCAATATCATCATCGAGATCCGCAGCAAAGTTCAGGGACTGCTTGTCTACAGGTTCGGTGTCAAAAATGGGAAGCACAAAATTTAATACGGGCGGCTCGTCAATAACGAATTCTTCGTAAAAAATTGGCGGTCCATCATAGGAGGTCTCAATTTTGTTCTCAATATTAGTACACCCCTCAAAAATCAATGACCCATCATAGGATAAATGCTCAACATCAATAAAAGGCCCATTTTCTTCGGGACTTTGAATAGAATCCTTGTCAGCACACCTTGGTCCAATTGGGCCTTCTTCAATTACGTGGGGCTTGAAATCACTATGAAAAGTGGAATCATTGTGGCCCACCTCTGGATGGGCACTCATGGTGAAAGGCCCAAGGTGAGGAATTAGAGCATCAAGTCCGTCTTCATCACCGTCAGGGAGATGCGCCGCTGGAAACAGGACTTCATCTGCTTCGTCGGGAAAAATATGTGCTGGAAATTTCTCGTCAACGCGATATGCAATAAGTGAAGCAGATTGGTGTGCCGATGGAAACTCTTCATCAATTTGACAATTTATAAAGAATTTTTCATTATTAGCATTATCAAGAGGGGGGCGATTGTCATCATCACCGTTGTCACACACGGGCGGCACATCATGTCGTGGCTCACAATTAGCCAAATCACGCTGCTGACAGTGACGATCCGCAAGCGGTGGAGGCGTGGTGTTGGAGCCGCGGCGGGAGAATCGGCGTTCCAATTTGGACGCGTATTCATGTGCAGAAAAAAGCGAGTCCGGATTGAATAAATGCATCTGCTCTTGAAATTGCAAGCGCAAACCCTTAATATACCGAAATACCAATTGCTTTTGTGACTCGTTAGTGTTAATTTTCTCCAGGAGGAGAGAAAACTCTCTTGAATACGCCCGAATTGTATGGTTACCCTGTTGAAGATTTTGAAATTTTTGGTACTGTTCTATGTATGCGTAAACTTTCGGGGTATCATTATTCAAAAACTCGAGGCGTGCCTCTAATTCTTGCGCAATAGTCGTCAATTGCTCCCTTAGGAGAGCAATTTCGTGATGCCTAGAACTGTGTCTTGAAGGCATCACAGGAGTCGTTACTGACTCTAGATACCAATTGACGCCTAAACGTGATTATGCTCAAGAGGTCGCTTTGCTTCGTGAGCAAGTTACAACGCTCACGCAAGCCCTAACGGAGATGCGTGCCCAACAAACCGATCTCCTCACTCGGGTCAATACCCTCTCGGGTGATGACCGCCCTCATCGCGTTGCTCAAGCGATGGATGAGGGATCTGACCAATACCCCCACGACGACGAAGAAGACACTGTCACTCTGGACAACCCTTTCGCACCTCTTGGCCGCCGGATTAACCCTAACCCTACGCACGAGAATCGCTGGGAAAATGGGTTCAAGCTTGATATCCCCGAGTTCGCTGGGGACGGGTCCCCTGATGATTTTGTTGACTGGTTCTATACAGTGGAGGACCTTCTCGAATTCAAAGGGGTTCCGCATGAGCGGCGGGTTGCTTTGGTCGCTACCAGATTTCGATCTCGTGCCGCCGCTTGGTGGCGTCATCTCAAGAATACCTTACGCCGGGAGGGCCACCCGGATATCACTCGTTGGGATCGTTTCCACGACCACATGTTCAAGGAGTTCCTTCCCTTGAACTATGATCGCACTCAATACCAGAAGTTCCAGAATCTCCGCCAGGGTCCTCGTTCGGTAGACGATTACACTACTGATTTCTATCACTTGCTCTCCCGCATAGATAACCGGGAAACCCCTACGCAGATTGTCTCTCGTTATATAGGGGGTCTCCGTATTCAGTTCCAGGATACCCTTAACCTATTCCGCCCCTCTACTGTCGCTGACGCCCATCAACATGCCCTGGTGGTGGAGACCCAACTTAATCGGAAATTTTCCCCGTCCACTTACTCTTCGGACCGCCGTCCGGGTCCTGCACCCGCTCCACCGGCGCCCCCGCCACGCCCTCCAGCCGGCTCGACCGGCCGCCCTCCTGCTCCGCCTACTGTTGGCCCTCGGCCTGTTATGAATGGCCGTTGTTTCAATTGCGGTGACCCGGGGCACCGGATGAACAATTGTCCTCAACCGCGGGGCACTCGAACACTTCTCTTGGAGGGCGACCCAGTCAGCCCGTACGACGGCCCTCCTGTGTTTGACGAAGAACTTCTCGTGGACGTGGATGAGACTCATTTGCAAGGTGATTCGGGGCCTTTGCTCGTGTTACGTCATGCTTTCTGCTCCCCAAAAACTGATAGCCCTCCTGATCAACGCAACTGTATCTTTCAGTCGACTTGCACTATTAAGGACAAATGCTGTAAGTTCATTATCGATTCCGGTGCGTGCGAAAACATGATATCTGGTACTGCTGTCTCTAAACTTTCACTTGTTACATCTGCCCACCCCCGTCCTTATAATCTTGGGTGGTTGAGTCGTGATAATATGATTTCTGTTACTGATCGTGTGCACGTATCTTTTTCGATTGGTGATCGTTATTCCGACACCGTGTGGTGTGATGTCGTCCCCATGGATGCTTGCCACTTGTTGTTGGGCCGGCCGTGGCAGTTTGATCGTCGCGTCACTCATGATGGGTTTCTGAACACTTACTCGTTCACTTTAGAGGGGACGAAGTTTGTGTTGAATTCGTCCTGCAAGCCTACCCCGATCCCGCCTACTTCGCCCCCTGTTTTGATGCTCACGCGGGCAGCTTTTGAGCGTGAGCTTCAGTCGGGTTCTCCGGGGTTTATCTTGATTGCTCATGACACTTCTCTTGCTTGCAATATTCCACCCGTAGCTCGTGCTATTTTGCAGGATTTTGCGGATGTTTTCCCTGAGGAATTGCCCTCCTCCCTTCCTCCACTTCGGGACATCCAACACCAAATCGATCTCGTTCCGGGTGCTTCTTTGCCCAATAGACCCCATTATCGCATGAGCCCTGCTGAACATGAGGAATTACGTCGCCAAGTTGAGGCTCTGCTTCGTCGAGGACATGTCCGTGAGAGCTTGAGCCCTTGTGCTGTCCCAGCGCTACTTACACCAAAGAAGGATGGTTCATGGCGTATGTGTGTTGACAGCCGTGCCATTAATAAAATCACTGTTCGGTATCGTTTCCCAATTCCTCGACTGGATGATTTATTGGACCAGCTTTCCGGTTCCACGGTTTTCTCCAAGCTGGACCTGCGTAGTGGATACCATCAGATTCGGATTCGCCCGGGCGATGAATGGAAAACGGCTTTCAAAACACGTGAGGGACTTTTCGAATGGCTCGTGATGCCCTTCGGCCTTTCGAACGCCCCTAGTACATTCATGCGGGTGATGAATCAAGCCCTTCGTCCTCTCATTGGTACGTGCGTCGTTGTTTATTTCGACGACATTCTTGTTTACAGCAAGTCTACTCGCGAACATGCATCCCACTTACGAGAGGTACTCTTGATATTGCGGGCTGAGAAATTCTATGGCGCCCCCAATAAGTGTGTTTTCTTTGCGGCCTCGGTTGTGTTTTTGGGATTCTGTATTTCTTCAGCGGGTCTTCGTGTTGATGAGTCAAAAATAGCTGCTATTCGTGATTGGCCTACACCTACCACCATCACCGCGGTTCGAAGTTTCCACGGTTTGGCCTCTTTCTATAGACGGTTTATCTCTCATTTTAGCTCTATCATGGCCCCTATTACGGATTGCATGAAGAGGACGACCTTTACGTGGACCCCTGAGGCTTCGACGGCTTTCGCCCTTATTAAGGACCGTCTCACTTCGGCCCCCATCTTAATTCTCCCAGACTTTTCTGTACCTTTTGAGCTTCATTGCGATGCTTCAAAGGTAGGTATTGGTGCGGTGTTAAGCCAGGATGGTCACCCTGTGGCTTTCTTCAGTGAAAAGCTCACTGGCCCTCGAGCCCGTTATTGTGCCTACGACGTTGAATTTTATGCGGTAGTGCGGGCGGTGCGTCACTGGCGCCACTACTTATTTCAGAAGGAGTTCGTTCTTTTTACGGATCATGATTCTCTCAAATACATTGCCAGTCAGGATACTATTTCTACTCGCCACGCCGCATGGGCTGCTTACTTGCAACAATTCAATTTCGTAATTCGCCATAAATCGGGAGCGTCGAATCGGGTAGCCGATGCCCTTAGTCGTCGCCATGCGTTGCTTGTGGAGATGAGAGTTTCTGTGCCTGGATTTGATAATTTTGCTGAATTATATGCTGCGGATCCTTTTTTCTCACGGATTATGGAAATGCTTGCACATGGAGTTCCTACTAAATTTTCTTTAGTTGATGGGTTTTTATTTCTGGATTCCAGGCTTTGTATTCCCACTTCGAGTTTGCGACTTCAGCTCATACGTGAACTTCATGGCGTGGGACATGCGGGCCGTGATCGCACCATCGCGTTGCTTCAACACCGCTTCTTTTGGCCGTCGCTTAAACGTGATGCGGCTCGCTTTGTTGCCCGCTGCCACACGTGCCAAGTGTCGAAAGGAACCGCTTCGAATGCCGGCCTCTATCGTCCTCTTCCCGTTCCTTCGGCTCCTTGGCTCGGCGTGAGTATGGACTTCGTTCTGGGTTTGCCTCGCACCCAACGTGGCTTTGACTCCATTTTTGTGGTTGTTGATCGGTTTAGCAAAATGGTCCATTTTATGCCGTGTAAGCGGACGTCCGACGCTTTACATGTTGCCCAGCTTTACTTCCGGGATGTCTACCGCCTCCACGGCTTGCCAGAATCTATTGTGTCCGACCGTGATACTCGCTTCCTAAGTCACTTTTGGCGTAGCCTTTGGCGCTTCGCTAACACCGAGCTTCACTTTAGTAGCGCGTATCACCCGCAAACCGACGGCCAAACTGAAGTTGTTAATCGGTCATTGGGTAATATTCTTCGTTGCTTGGTCGGCGATAATTTGAGGACGTGGGACATGAAGTTGAGTCAAGCAGAATTTGCTCACAATTCCGCCACTAACCGAAGCACGGGATTCTGCCCTTTTTTCGTCGTGTATGGCCGTATCCCGCGAGGCCCAGTTGATCTCCTCACATTTCCTACGGGGGGTCATGTTGATGAGAAAGCTGCTAATTATTGGGATGAACTACAACATATTCATGCAGCTACGAAAACTAAGTTAGAGCAAAGTAATGCCCAGTATAAGCTGCATGCTGACTTGAAACGCCGAAACCTTGAATTTGAGGTGGGAGACCTCGTGTGGGCTGTCCTCACCAAGGACCGGTTCCCTGCCCATCAGTACAATAAATTGGCTTCTCGTAAAATTGGTCCTGTGGAGATTATCCAGAAGATTAACCCCAATGCGTATCGCGTGCGTCTTCCGGATGGTTTGCGTACTTCAGACGTGTTCAACGTGAAACATTTGGTACCATACTTGCTTGGAGAAGAGACCCATCCCGATTCGAGGGCGAATCATTCCGATGGGGGAGGGAATGATGGAGAAGAGACCGCGTATTGAATATTTATTCATGTTTATTTCGTTTAGCAGACCTTAATTATTATTATTGCTTTGGTTTTTCGTATTGGGCCTTTGTTTTAGCCCGCTTGAACCCTAGTATTTATATGTCGCGTTGTTGATGTTGAACACTCGTTTTTGATATTTTATTGAAAACGGGAATTATCCCAACCCTCTCGCATCACTACGTTCCTGCTGCGTCAGATATGCACTATATTCCTTGAACTATATATATAATAAATAAATTTATCATACATAACACAATGAAATTCAAAACTTAAAAGAAATTGTAGCAACCATCATCGAGAATGATGTGGATGATGGTAGGATGATACAATACATTTGGAACCAGTTACGAGAAAGGAAGAACTTATAGCGTCCAGAACACTTCACAGTTTTTTGGTGCAATTTGAGAATGCAACTTCAAGACTATTGGATGAGATAAGAAAAGTTTGAAATGAAATCCAAGCAGATTTGAAGTTTAATAAGAAGGAATCAACAATATATTCTTATTTTACAAATTGTCCTAGTTATTTTTGTAATGTGAAAAAATTATTAATTTATGATATTGATGGGACCACAGATTTATATAGGGTTTTAAAAAAAAAATTATTATCTTATTATTTTATTGAAATTGATAAAATTTTGCACTGGCCCAAGTTGGGACTGGAGAAAATTATTATTTTAGAGAGGTTATTAATTTATAGAAGTTTTACTGTAATTATATTTTTACAAATAAACACAACGATCTGTGCAGATAACTGTTGTGGTACTAGTTTATAAGTGTAATAATGTGATTGAATGATTTTTATGTTATTAATAAATAAATATAATAATATTAGTTTCAAGTTTCGCCGAATCCAAGAAAAATACCGAATAATTTAATTTATTAAGTTTCCTGGTGAACATAAATGTGAACTCACGATCTAAGCGACAAAAGATCTCAACTACTAGCAGAGATATAGATAGTTTTAAATTTTTAAAATTGCTTGAATTGAATGTATTGACGGTCGAAAAAAAGCCAATTCTTAATTATTACTATTATTATTAGTATCTTGAAGAAGAAAAATATTATCAATTATTAATTTTGTGATGATGATGTGAGAAATAACTTATGGTTCAAATGAGCTCTCTACTTTGATATATCAGATAAGATACGCATCGTTTTTCTTTCTTCCATTTTCCGTTTTTTCTTTGAAATGAATAAGAGACGCGTCATAATTTATTTTTTTATCATCTATATTTTATAATTATTTTCGTGAATAATAATTGGATGTGCGTCACTGAATTATACAACATTTTGCTACAAATACAATTCCAGTTTTTTTTTATTTTATTAAAACTAGCAACTCCCTCGGTCCCTCCCTCTCAATTTTGATTGTCCATTTGTCTTAAAGATCTTTTTATTCTTGATTACCCCTTTCTATAAATACACTATTTTTATTTATCAAAATGTCACCAAAAACAATTTTTTTTTTATTTGCCACAATGTCACTAAAAAAATATTTTTATCACTACAAATAATAATAACAACTACCACATTAAAATTTGTACCAAAAGCAAAGGGGCAATTGAAATTGGGATGGAGGGTGTATTGTTTTTGTCTTGAAGAAAATAGTGAGACATATCACCTTATTTTAAGTTTTAGCATTAGTTAATTTATACTCCCTCCATCCTGTAACTATTTTCGTACGTAGTAGAAATGATACATTTTCCAATGTGGGGGATAGCTCCTTGTGGGCACTAGGCACTGGTCCTCCCACCTAATGGGCCGCTGAGTCACCATGATTTACCTCCTCCACCCAATCCTGTCGGGCCAGGGGGTGGGGGCCCTGTGGGCGAGGGCTTCGCCTTTTGCTACAAGAAATGATACATTTTAAAAGAAAAAATGAAGTATGTGAGTGTGGGGTTGAATAAAATAATACTCTCTCCACTTCAAAATATAAGTGTCGTTTTAAAAGATTAATTTTTGTTTCAAAATAAGTGTCGTTTTAGCTATTTTTTCAAGTTTTTTCCTAATTTACCCCGAATTCAAATTCAAGATATAAGAGATCTTTTAGTGGTTATATTAATGTATAACAAATTTGTTAGGGGTTATCAAAATATAATATATTTTTTAGAGATTTATATGTCAAAATTTTATAATTCTTAATTTGATACGAAATCTCTAAAACGATATTTATTTTGAAACAGAGTAGTACTTTAATATTTTATTAATTTTTGTGAGAGAGGGATATTTTCATTTTAGAAGTGTGAAAGTAATTATGAGACGTCCAAATAATAAGTGTGAAAGTGGCGGTGGAATAGAAGGAGTATGTTTTTTTTTGTAATCGGGTCTATTTCCATAGTTGTTCACTTATAAAACAATTGTTTATGAATTGTCAATTAAATTACTTTAGAATTTTGCGAGATTTAATTATGTTCTTGCAAAGCCTATATGTAGAGTTGTTATTCACGAGGTGTGCCGAGTACTTGAAGTTCGAGTTCAACTTGACTGGTAAACGAGTTTATTTCGAATCGAGTCTAATGAAATTATAAATAAAAAATTCAATTATCGAATCAAACAAGTCAAGCTCGAGCAAGCTCATTAATAAATTGAGTATCTGACGATCTCGAACTCGACTTGTTTAACTATACGAGCCGAGACTTAACGAGTTCTTAACAAGTCGAGTCGAACTCTCGAACAACTCAGATTTGCATAACAGCACTACATATGATGCTTATCTGCTTATTTGAGACAGACTTTCATTTTAGTATTTAAATTCCACCTTACTGTAAAACATGATTCGAATAGGTCCACTGGTTAACCAGTTTATACGTGAACGCGACCGTCTGATCATACATGTTTTTGTCATCAATCAATCTATTCTTTATAGAATTATTAAGAATTAATAAAACACTTTGTACTGTAAATATCAGAATACAATTCGGAATCCCTAGCTATATAGTAAGGAAACTATGATGAGTATATATTCACAAATTACAAGTCTACCTAGGCCTAGCTAATTCAACTTGAAAAATGCCATGAGTGGATTATACACAACTTGGTTTGCATTCACCCCAGAAACAAAGTCTAAGTGAGCATAATCTTCCCTATATAGCAACACAAGCTTATCGGGATCATGGCCCGACAGATCATTGATCAACGTTTGCACGTCCTTAACGTCGGCTAGCAAATCTTTCCCGCCGTAAGCAAGGAAAAGAGGAAGATTGTTCGGAATGCTTCCCATGTTGTACACCGGAGGAGTTGGCTGGCCATAGTGTTTGTTGTTATCGTTTCCATAGTCGTACATTGCTATCGTTCCTTCTCGGATCACTAATTCAACAACCAAAACTCAATATGAACAAATTTTTGAAATCTTTGTGTAATGCTTGATGCAATTTAGACTTACTCTGGGCTAAATGGACCATGTTTTTGGTGGCGGTTGGTTGTTGGTGGTCTAGATTTGCATTTGAAGAATTCATGCAACAATTAGGGCCTGTTACATAATCAACATATTATTAAAATAGTCAAATAAGAATGATTAAGCTAATTATATATGGTTACCTACCTGTAACAATATCCTCCAATTTAGTACAATCAATTTTAGTGCAAATTTCATGCACAAGTTTGGAAGCAGGCCCTCTGTCACATTCAAGAAATTCTTTCAGATGCATAAAAAAATTGAAACCAAAAGAAAGTTTAATTTTTTTAGTAGTGATACGTATGCATAATAATGATAGTAGTATACATAACAATGATACTTGAAGAAACTGAGTTCACGTGAACTATTTAGTCCAACGAGTAAATGGGGTCCGTTTCTTACCCTCCCGGAGAGAATTCGTTGATTCCCAACCAATATACGCTCTGTGACAATATGTTGAACAAAAACAACGGTTAGTAAGACGCGTAGTTTTCAAATTTTCAGATGAGCAAACAAGGCTAAGACGAGATAATTACTTCAGCTATGAATATATTAGCAGCAAGTCTGGCTAGAGGAGAAGGCATCTGGCGCATGTGAGCTATGGGACTAAGAAGGGCTGCTGATCTAGCCATGTTTAAAACCTCATTTCTTGAAAATGCAGCAAAAGCCATCAGAGTCCCCTGTTCAATTCAAGTTTAATCTTCACATATTCTCATTATGCCAACAAAATTTTAATGCATATGTGTTGGAAATTACCAAGGAATGCCCAACATAGTGCAGCTTCTGCCCTGTTTGGCCGTATACATACTCGAATGTTGCTGGAAGATCGTACGCTGCTAATTCGTCCCACGACCAGTTCCAAAATTCCTTTTTCCCAAACACGAAAACAGAGAATTTGAGTACAAATATCAGTATTGTACTAAATATTGACATTTAGTGACAACAATTCTTTCATTATAGATTTTCTATTTAAAAACTTTTTCCTGTCATTGAAGACTTTTAATATGACATGATTGTTGTCTCATCAATTTTCGTTGCAATTTAGTACCGAATCACTAGGAGTAAGGGACGTGTGTCCACTGCTGTAACTCGTCCCACGTACATTCGCTAACCAAACATCAAAACCATTATCCGCTAAAATGTATCCTAAAGATTCGTCGGGCGAATTCGACAGCCATGTCCTTGCATCCTGTTACATTCAAGAATGAACTTTTTTCGAGGAAAATTCAGAGTACAGCAGAGTAAGTACAAAAGAGGGTTGTAAGTAGCAACACTCAAGATTCCATGCTGAAGAAGAACGGGCGGCTTAGATCCCGTCTTCTCGCCCGTTCGCCCCGTTGGAATCCTCTGCATGCTCAGAATAAATCCATCTTTTGTTGTCACCTGTGATCATGTATGTACACATTAGTCTCATCAAAATGTTACATAACCAAAAATTTGAAAAAATGGAAATAAATGATCAACTCTTACTTTGTGTTCTTCACATGTGTACCCTTGTGTTTCCACCATTGATCTACAGATTCCATCTGCGGAATCACTTGGTTTCAAGATTCTACCTGATGCAAAAACAGTGAATGAAAGTAGTAACACAATTAAGAATGTTGCACTCTTGATCACCATTTTGAAATTATGACTTAGGTAATTATTTCATCAATTTTGAAGCATTTTATAGGGGTGAAATATGTACGGATTGAAATTACATGTTAGTGTTCAGACGTTCGTTGCTTCTACGTTGTCATGTGTTCATATTTAGGAATCGGAGTCTATGATTGGACAACTTATGAAGATAAGGAAAAGGATATGTATGTTTATTTATTTTCAAATAGTATGGGACCAAAAATGTGTTTTTTTGCGGGAAGAACCAGTTGTCGTTGACGATGTGCTATAAGGTGTAGAATTAAGCCGAACTGAACTGAAAAAGCGTTCAAACTTGTCTTTTTTCCTAATTTGAGCCCTGAAACTGGTTTACAGTATTAGCTATCTTATTATAAGATAATGTTATTTAATAAAAATAATTAATATTATCGGGAAAATGTTATACTTGCTCGTATTAATAAACTTTAAAAATTAGATTCAGATTTAGATCTTTTAAAAAATAAGAACGTGTTTAATTTTATAAATTGTGTTAATTGAACAGAACTGTATTAAAATAATATTAATTCGATTTCAGACATACACCATATAGAAGAAAACAATAAATTTTAAATAGAGAATTATTTCACATCAAAATGCCGGCAGAAAAAGCCAAATATATATTATTTTTACAATGTAAAATTCAACAAATTACCAAAAAAACGGAGTGATATTGATGTGGGAAATGATTTGTATTTAGAATATGCTCCATATACTTCAATAATGGATACGGGCCACATCTTTATATAATTATTTATAGTTAAAAAAATCCAATTTTCTGTTTTATATTGAGATATTATTAATTCAACCGATTTACTAACGTGAGAAATTCAAAACTAATCAAATCAATTAATTATAAATTGAGTCGAAGAATTTGTTTCACGCATGAATTTGTCACCAATATACTTTTCATGTTGACATTTTTACGAGTAAATCCTACCACTAGAAAATACAGCATTGTTTAAAAAAAAATCAATATCGCTATTAAATTTTCAATTAAAAATTTATAGTGGGATTATCTACTATTTGTTTTATATTTAATTATATAAGCATCTTCATTCCTTATCTACTATAGGTAAATTGTTTATGGGTAATTAATTATCTTTTAATTTCATTTACGAGTCAAATTGTTTTCCTACGTGAATTATCTTTATGTTGGAAAATAAGAGTAAGTCTCTTGTACATTTGGTGTATGATACACTCACTCAACAGTTGATAATGTATACACTGAAAAGTTAGTCTCAATTACACTGAAAAGTTAGCACTGAAAACCAATTTGCAATGTAAACTTTTCAGTGTAATTGAGACTAACTTTTCAGTGTATACAGTATCAACTGTTAAGTGAGTGCACCGTGCACTTGGTGCATATGAGACTTTGCCGAAAAATAAAGATGTTTACATGATTATAAAATTTTAAGAGATGGCAATTCTCATTGCATAATTTTTTTTAAAAAAATTTAGTTATATTAAAAAAAACTATAAGCAATTTTTTATTTTCCGTTCGGAACTTTATTGGTCTATAAAAATGCCTAATGAAACATTCTCATTGCTAGTTTCCAAGCCCATAAGGGTTATATGAACTCTATAAATGCAAGATACTATTTATTTGATTCTTGCATGTGTCAACATTGCCTATACAGTACTTTGTTATTAATATATATATATATATATATTAAATGCAACCTCGTTTATTCAATTTGTCAAATGATGTCGATTTAATATAATGTAGTTGAGTATACTTCTTATCACTAAAACCAAAATAAGATTATTTTCATCATACCCACTAAACTATCAGCAATTTTGTATCTAAAACCACCATTTTTTTTTTATTTGTTTTGCATTAATATATAAAAATTATCAAATTTTGACACATTAACCACTAAACTAAGTTCCAGCTATTTTTTCCTGGAGTTTAACATATGAAAGGTATTTTTGTAAAAATAATAATTCAATTGAAGTCAAACAAAGCAAAGAAGTGGATGCACAAGACGGAGATTGACGTTAAATTAAGGACGGATGCACGAAGCGGTGTATGGCGATATAAAGAGGTAAATCACAGAAGTGATGAAAAGTTTTGTATATTTCTCATTTCAATTTGAATAAAACTATGAAGAGTTTTGATAGAAATGTCTTTCTCTAAAGTACATGCTCGACAATATTTTTTTTTTTTCAAAAACAAAAATTAATCAAAACTTAAGGTCAGTGGTTTATGTACCACAATTTAATAGTTTGTATATATTGCTGCAACAAAACATAATTTAATGGTTTAAGTGCAAAATATATGATAAGTTGGTGGCATTAGTGCAATTAGGACCCAATAATTGTGTCATTTTGTATTTTATTGCATCAGTCGACATCGATAAAGCCTAAAAAATAAAATAAATAAAAATTTAACAAATTAGTATCTATGTGGGAAGCTCAAAATTAATCTAGTCAGGCAATTTAGCTCAGGTACTTGAGTGGAAGAACTAGAATTTGTCTTCTATATTTATTTTTCATGTTAACATATTTACAACTAATCCTAGGTTTGAAACCCTCAAGTATGAACTCTATTAATGTAAGATACCAATTCTTGGATTATTGCATTGCATATGTCAAGTCAACATTGTGTATACACTTTGTTGTTAATGTAAACATACCAAGTACATATATATATATGTATTAAATTAGCATCATATATTCGGTCAATCTGTCACCAAAATAACCCATACATATTTTATTTCATCCTAAAAAAGGACATGAAACGGCTTGTCTAGCATTAACACCGAATACATAATCAACATGAGCATAGTCCTCTTGGAACTCCACAGATAACTTGTGTTGTTCATGATCATCAAGGCTTTCCAGCAGAAGCTTCACATCTGCTGTTACAGAAAGTGCATCCGCCCCTCCATAACCAACAAATAGAGGAATATTGTTGGGGATATTGCTCATATTATACGATGGAGGAGTAGGCGTCCCGTAGTGTTCCATCTTCTCCTTCGAGTCTCCATAATCGTACTTCTGGATTATACCTTCTCGTATCACTGTCCAAAACAAACATCATGTCACGCTAATTGCACTTTTTGTCCCATATAAGAATACCGTCATTTCAAAATCGGTCCCAAAATTCCTACTTTAAATCATGTATGTATTATTTGTTACCCAAATTTCGTCAAATACCAACGGAATTAAGCTCTCCTAAGAATAGCACTTTTTAGCCTCATATGTAAAAAAAATAAAAAACAATTTAAGTCTCTGTTTACGTCTTTTTTTAGTGGAGATTACTATTTTCTTTTGATTCAGAATTAAATTTATAAATACGAGATCAAAATTACAAGGAAAAAAATCTTGTGGGATTATAAGTGTAATTTATTGCCAAGAAGATGTGTAATTTATTTATCCCTCTCTATCCAAATTTTAACAATTCTTCTTTGCTTGCACAAGTTTGAGGAATGTTGATAAAAAAAAATATATGGGGCATATAAGGAAGGGTATTATAGTCTATTCACAGTGAGGGGTTAACTAAATGGATTTTTATGTGGTCCCTTAATGGCAAAGTAGGGTAAATAAATGGTAGTTGGAGGATATTATAGTTTATTCATAAGGATGTGGGTACATAAGTGAATTTTTTGTTGATCCCTTATGGTCCCTTAATGGCAAAGTGGGGTAAATAAATGGTAGTTGGGGGATATTATGTCTATTCTAATGATGTGGGTACATAAGTGGATTTTTGGGCGGTCCCTTAATCTAGGAGTGGGATAAATAAAAGGTAGTTGGATGGTATTATAGTCTATTCATTTTGGTGTGGGAGTGGGAGTAAATAAGTGGATTCTTGTGTGGTCCCTTAATGGCGAAGTGGGTAAATAAATGGTAGTTGGAGGGTGGAGATTGTTGTGGCACAAATAATCTCGTATTTGGCCTAAATACTATCTCAGAACCGGGGTTTAGGCCCCGACAACAGGATTTCGGCATCAAATAGTCCGACAGAATCAAAGGTCAACATTAGTAGAGATATCGAAGTACTGACAAGATATTGTAATATTAGATTTAATATTGTTCATTATTGTTTATTAGATATACGATTGTAATTGATACCCTAAAGTAAAGGGTCGGGATTAATTCATTAGTTAGAAGTTTGGGGCTCTATAAATAGAGGCCCCAACTCATTGTAAAAAGAGAGCTCATTAGCTTTCTCCTCCACACAAAATTCTCCCCACATAAATAAAATACTAGGCAAGGGAGACCCCTTTGAGGGGACACCCAAAAGCCATCTTCAAGGGAAGAACTCATCGGTTCTTCCCCCATTCTTGTGTTCCTCGTGTTCATTTTATTTTATATGTTTGTTATCGATTAATCGAGACTATCCCTATAGCCACATAAATTCGTCTCCTAGATTCGGTAAATTCGGTAACAACAAAAATCACTTCTTCCGATCGTTGCGGGCTTTACTTGGGAGGCCGGTCACCAGTTTCTGCCCTTTTGTTTGAATGAAGACCTCGCCGGTCCCACTCTTTTCGCTCTGAACCCGGTAGAGATAAGTCATCTCGCCAGGTGTCGGCATCCGAAAAAGTCTACTTTGGCCAAACAACGTCATGACGCTCACTATGATCATCCATGCGTTCGGAAGCAATTGGATGGGCGCCTGGTTCCAGTAATTTAACAAATATGTGACGGCCGGATGAAGGGGAAAGCGGAGTCCGACCTCCATCATATCTTGGGTCACGGCCACCATCCCACGTGGAGGCTGGTCCGCCCGCTCGTTCTGTTCTGGGGCATAAAGATAAACGTCATAGGGAATGTCCCACTCAGCCCGCATCTCGTCAAGATAGCCTTGTTTTATTTTGCTCTGGACTTGGCCGATGGTCGGGACTCCTCGAGGTCGGCAATTCGTATGGTGGCCGGGTCACGAACCGTCGGCCCCCACGGAAAGCGATCTTGGTACCCTTCGAAGTCAAAGTCGAGAGATTCGACTTCGTCTTTCTCCTCCACGAACGCCGACCACAGGCGAAAAGCCCGTCTAACCTGATCCCGCCGATCTTGACTAACACTCCGTCCGGCTGCGGGCGACCCTCCAACTTCCTCGACCTCCGATCCTGAGGCCTCATTCATCATCCCAAGCCTTTCTTTAATTTGTTCGGCTGCGAGATTTTGAAGAACCAAATTGTTGGCCAAGTCGTCACTCTCACCACGGCCGCCCTCTTCTTCGTCTTCCTCTAAGAGATCGTCCAGCGGATCCCTGACTTCCACAGGTCGGGCCGCCGCTTCAGTCTGGGATCTCTCAGCCGCCACCGGAACCCACTCGCGGGCACCTTCACCCAACAATGACCGGCCCGGACTCGGAAATAACGCGTCCAGGCCATCATCATCGCGAGCCCAGATGGAGCTCGCTAGACGGGAAGGAGAAGCGCCACTTTCGCTGTCGGAACCCCTCTCTCCCTCAAATAACCTCCTATTAACTCCGCCGCCACTGCCGCCTCTATGCCCAGGCGGAGGACCAGCCCACCGCCGTACCATTTCGAAGAAAGGAAATGGAAGAGTTCTTGTTTGAGTTTAGAGAAATAAAATTACCTTCTTTAGATGCCTATGCCGCCGCCGTACGAAATCGAACGCCGCCGCAAGAAGTTCGCCGGAGAAATCTCTATGTTTGCTAGGTTTGCTCTGAAGACTCGAAAGCACGAAAGTAAAAAACTTGAAATGGGGAGAACCCTCCCTATTTATAAGAAACGGAAGGGGGCTATTTCGAAATAAATCCTAGGCCTAGGGACCTAAATGCAAGAAGGGGAAGCGACACCTCAAAACGATGCGCACGCCATCATTGGATGTGCGAGACCCGAAGCGCCGCTGATGTCATGCGCGCATTTCCAGGCACGCTTTCCCACGCACGTCAAATCAAACGTAAGCCCATAGGGGGCCGACCAACGATCGTCCCGGGCTATTGAAGATCGGCGCCGACGACCAAATGGCAGACGACCACCTCACCGATCATCAACCCTGAGAGCCGAGCTGGGGGGCAATTGTTGTAGCCATTTTACACCACAGGTCGGCACCGACCTAAGGCAGGCCAAAATAGGTCAGGCTGCACGTCCCCGACGGCCCCGATCCTGCCAAACGGAGTTCGACCTCCACGGGCTCCGACCCCATTCTCCGACCTCAGTAACGAGGTCGGAAGCAAATTTACAAAGCACGTTTGCTCCGGAAAATAATCAGGCCGGATAAACTGGGATCGGTCCGGTCCGACCCTACGCAATAAAGCCAATAGAGATCGCCCGGGCGCGACCAGCGCGCAAGAGGGATTTCCGACCTCAGTTCTCCCCAGGAGGCCGACCTTCGACCTCGAAACATCTCCAACCTCCAAAGAGGAAGAAGAGCACTTAACAGAATCAGGTAAGATCCACCTACAAGAGGAAAAGAGCCGCCTCCGTACTCCGTGACAGTGAGAATATTCCACCCAAATAAGAAAACAAGCCAGAGAATCGTCCTTTTGGGACACGTGTCGACACGCTAGTGGTCGGCCGCCTGCAGGGTTTGGCGCACCAGTGCCCGCGCGCGCTCAGAGGCTGGGGGCATTTAATGCCCTTGCCCCCTAAGAGGCTGGAAAAGACAAATATACCCCTGTAGGAGAAAACTATAAATAGCCCCACATTTGTAACAAAAAAGAGAGTTCAATCCCATCAATCAAATCAATACAACACTCATTTAAGTCCAGGGACAAAAAACCCCTGGCAATTCTTGGTGTTCTTGTGCTTTTATTATCATTCTTCAACCAAACAATCATTTTAAAATTTATGAACCCAATCATTTGATGTTTTTACCAAAGTCAACGTAAATAGTCATTTAATCCCAGCCCCATTTATTTGGTAAACAACAGTTTTTCGTTGGTGGGGCGTGGAAAACCGAATACCCGGACGGGACGGAGATCGATGTTCCGACCGACATCCGCCTTAAAAATCCCAGTAAGGAAATTTTAGTTTGAATTTGAATTAAGAGTACTGATCTAATTTTTTACTTCTCTTTGCAGGTTACCCCTGTCCTTCCGATCGGGAGTTGAATTTCGATTTTGCGATCGTTAGGGAGCGGATTCTGACATTGCCGGCCGCGGAAAGGAATCAGGCCATCCTCCGGACTCGGCGGACTCGACTTTCCAGCCGATTCTTCTAGTTTCCTCGTCATTTAAAGTTGACGGGTAAGTGAGACCGGATCTCGACCTAGAGTATGCTCTCTTTTTTTACCCTCGAACTTTGATATTACAGTGCCCGACTTCCCGATTGTGAAACAGTGCCCTCCAGAGCTTCTCGACCGCTGCCCGGAAACGTTCTCCTTGCTCGATGCCTATGCGGTTAAGAAGACGACCAAATGGGCGAAGAAAAAGAAAGGGATCGGCGCTCGGACTGGAATTGTGATTGAAGAGTCTCTCCCCCTCCAATCAGTTCCGGCCGTCGGGACTGTCGCCACTGAGGCCCCGACCTCTTCCCCGATTACCGACAAGAAGAGAGGCCGGGAGGAGGATGAGAGTGAAGAAGCCGGCATGCATGGGTCGAGTCCGGCCCCGATCGACATTTCTGACGACACTCCGCCCGGACTCAGGCCGGTCGGGACGGAGACTGTGGCCCACGCGGTGTCAGCTCATGGCCGGGAGGATGACATGACCTAATTCGGTCGTGATCCAGCTCGCTTCCAAGCGTAAGTTTTCTAACTCTTGAAGCTCCTTAGTCGCATCTTATTCGTACCTGACTTAGCCAAGCTCTTTATTTCTCTTGTTCAGGTTGACGCGTAACGATTCCGACCTCCCTCCGCTAGTGATGGACTTCTTGTCCTCCCGGGCTCCGAGCTCCATCGTGGACATGCCGGAGTATATGAGCCGGGCAGTGAACTCTCTGCCCCAGGCCTGGACCCGGGAGTTGGCCACTATCCTCGAGCATCGTCCCCGATACGCCGGTCGTGCCTGCGTTGCTCTGGCCAACCAGACGTCGATTATGGCCAACTTCGTGGAGAGCGAGCTTAACAGTGCCTTCAACTCACTTCGGAGGGCGGAGGCTGACCTGACCAGGGCTCGAGAGGAGAGAGCCAGGTTCGAGAGTGAGAACGTCGTGCTGAAGAAGGAGCGGGATCAGGCGGTCGGCCAGATAGATGTCGTTTTGAAGGAGAAGGAAGATGCCCTAAGCCGGGCAGAAATGGCGTACAAGGCCCTGGCGAACGCCCGGAACCGGGTTGCTGAGATGGAGGACGCCAACGCCGAGCTGCGGCTGGAGGCGCATTGAGCCCGGGGGGAAGCCGATCAGTCTCAAGCCCGGCAGGTCAAGCTGGAGAAGGAGCTCCAGAAGAAAAATGACGAGCTGGCTTCTGCTCTGAGCCGGCCGGCCTACGATCCAGACAATCCGGCTACCAGCCCCGTGCTCTTCTCCGAGTTTTGCTTTTACATGGCTGCCGCCAATATGATCCGGGTTGGGCGCCAGGCCGGAGCCGACACCAAGGCCTAGGAGGACTACTTCCGCGACTACGTGGCCAAGAATCCAATCCACGAGGGATACTGGCTTTCCTTTCTCGACCTCGAGACCGACCATGGGGTGGATCTTTCTTGGTTCCCCCATCAGCACAGGCTGATCAAGCCAAGACAGGCTCCCCCGGCCGTCGATGAAGAAGGAGGAGACGAGGAAGAGAAAGAGGCTCCCCCGGAGGGCTCCCAGGTGCCGGGCGGAGTTAGTGCTGAGGCGGAAGCTTGTGTTGACGAAGTGGCTAACTTCGTGGATGGGACTGGAGGGCAGGCGGGCTCGGCGAGCGGAGTGGGCGATCCCTGATCTTTCCTTAGCTTGTTTTTTATTTTTGTATTTTTGAATGTAACCGGCCTCCGGCCTCGTCCGTTTTCTTTCTAAACTGATTGTAATGCTTACTTTTCCGGTTCTGGTCTGGCTTTAATCAAGAACTTAGTTTTTCTCAACTTTGTTGTTTCGCTTTTAATTATCGTGTTGTTTATCCTTGCTAAAAATGTTTAAATCTTAACAAGTATGGATGGTGTTTTTCCCGGGCTCTAGTGAAATATGCCGATCTCACCATGGTCGGCATATACTTTGAACTGAGCCTGGTGAATTGAAATGGCCTTAGTCACCTTACCGAGCTCAAGTGTGATATGCCGGCCTTGTGCGGCCGGCATACGCTTTTGAACCGAGCTTGGTTTCCGAAATGGCTTGGTTGGCCTATCCGAGCTCAAGTGTGATGTGCCGACCTCGTTACGGTCGGTATATGCTTTTGAACTGAGCTCGGTTTTTGGATGAAATTGAGCTGCGCACAGGACTTTGTATTGATAAGCACTTTGACTACATAGTACAACTTGACTACTGATAATATTTCTTCAAGTGAACTGCATTCCATGGGTATTGGTCCGGAGTGCCGTCCATGAGTTCCAGCTCGTAAGTTCCCTTGGAGAGCCACTTGGATATCCTAAACGGGCCCTCCCAGTTCGGGCCGAATACCCCTTTAGGGACTTGGACCCTTTTGAGGACGAGGTTGCCGACCTGGAATTGTCTGGCCTTCACTTTGGAGTTGAAATTTTTTTCGGATTTCTTCTTATAGGCTGCATTCCGGAGATCGGAGTTAATTCTTCGTTCTTCTAGCATGTCCAGGTCGATCATCCGAGCAGTGTCGTTATTTTCGGTGATCGTCTGGGCCGTTCGGTAGCTTGGGAGGGAGACCTCCGATGGGATGACGACCTCCGTGCCAAAGGCTAAAGTGAAAGGTGTTTCGCCTGTTGAGTTTCTAGTGGTCGTCCGGTATGACCAAAGCACGTCGGGGAGCTCGGCCGCCCACTTCCCCTTTTTGTCCTCGAGCTTGGCCTTGATGGTGTGCTTGAGGATTTTGTTTACGGCCTCTACTTGGCCATTTGTCTGCGGGTGGTAGGGGGTGGAGAAAATTTTCTTGATTTTCCACTTCTCACAAAATTGGATCATCTACAGGCCATCAAATTGCTTCCCGTTGTCGGAGATAATCGCTCGAGGCAGGCCAAAACGGCAGATGATGTTTTTCCAGATGAACTTTATGATTTGGGTTTGGCTGATCTTATTGAGTGGCTCAGCCTCCGCCCACTTTGTAAAATAATCGACGGCCACGACGGCGAATTTATGGCCCCCGGGCGCAGTGGGCATCGGGCCGATCAGGTTGATGCCCCACTGGGCAAAAGGCCAAGGGTTGTACATGGAGGAGAGTTGCTCGGGGGATAACTTGATGTTGGGTCCCAAGATCTGGCATTTGTGGCACGACCTTGCGAAGTTGATTGCATCGTTGTTCAGGGTCGGCCAGAAATATCCTTGTCTAATCACTTTATGGGCTAGGGTCCGGCCTCCGGCGTGGTTCCCACATACCCCCTCATGGATCTCAGCCAGAATGCTCTGGCCTTGCTCCGGGGTTATACATTTCAGGAGTGGGAGGGTGAAGCTTCTCTTATACAAAAGATCGTCAATGAGAGTGTACCTCGATGACCTGAGTTGCAGTTGCCGGGCCCAGACTCTGTCTTCTGGGAGGGTGCCGGTCTTCAAGTATTTTACGATCGGAGTCATCCAATCTTCGTCAGTGCTAAGAACGGTTGACACCTGTGCCCGAATCACTGTGGGGGTCCCGAGCGTGGAGAGTTGGATGTTGGTGAGGTCGGCGGCCCCTTCCGCGGTCGTGAGCTTGGAAAGGGCGTCGGCCTGGGTGTTGTGCTCTCTCGGGATTTGCTCTATAAAGACTTGGTGAAATTTCTCGCACAAGGTGGTGACCAGGTCGAGATATTTCACCATTTGCTCCCCCCGAGTCTCGTACTCTCCTTTTATTTGATTTACTACGAGTAGGGAGTCCATGAAGACATACAGTCGGTATACTCCAATGGCTATTGCGAGCTCGAGACCCCCGACCAGGGCCTCATACTCAGCCTCGTTGTTGGTGGCCGGGAAACCGAAACGGACCGCACGGGTGAAACTCTGGTCTTCCGGTCCGACCAGTACAATTTCGGCTCCGGCGCAAGCGTTGGTTGACGATCCGTCCACGTAGAGTTTCCATGGAGGATGGTCGATCCTTGTGAATTTCGGAGGGAAGGTGAGCTCTACTACAAAGTCGGCCAGTGTCTGGCCCTTGATGGCCGTTCTTGGGGCGTACGTGATTCCGTACTGAGCTATCTCTAAAGACCATTTCAGTAATCTGCCGCTGGTGTCCGGCAGGTGCAAGACTTGCCTTAAGGGTAGTGTGGTGAGGACCTCCACTTGGTGGTCGAAAAAGTAGGGTCTCAGCTTCCTCACACTCATGACCAGAGCGTAAGCCAATTTTTCTAGTGGGGTGTATCTGAGCTCGGCGTCGTGTAGGGCTTGACTCACGAAGTAGATCGGGAGATGGTTTTGCCCTTCCGCCCGGACCAGTACTGCGCTGAGGGCGACCTCGGAGGCCGCGAGATATAAGTAAAGCTTCTCTCCTGGGACCGGTTTGACTAGGATTTGTGGATTTGCCAAGTACTCCTTTAATTTAGAGAAGGCCACTTGGCTTTCCCTGTTCCATGAAAATTTTTCGTTCTTAATAGTCGAGAAGAAAGGCTTACTTTTGTCTCCGAGCCGAGCTATGAATCTGTTAAGGGAAGCTAGGCAGCCGGTCAAGCGTTGCACTTGTTTGATCGTTCTGGGCTCTTGCATGTCGAGGACGACCTCGATCTTAGCCGGGTTGGCCTCGATCCCTCACTGACTGACGATGTATCCGAGGAACTTGCCGGCCTCCACTCCGAAGTTGCATTTCTTCGGATTTAATTTCATGTTGTACGCCTTGAGGATTTTGAAGGTCTCCTAAGGTCTCTTAGATGGTCTTCCTTTTTTAAGCTTTTCACCACGATGTCGTCGACGTAGACCTCCATGGTCTTTCCGATCTGATCTGTGAACATCTTGTTGACCAACCGTTGGTAGGTCGCACCGGCATTGATCAGGCCGAAAGGCATTTGGAGCCAAGAAAATATGTCTTTTCCGTATGGAAAGAGGTGTGTTTTATGTCCTCGACGGCCATCGGGATTTGGTGGTAGCCGGCGAAAGCGTCCATAAAGGACATCATTTCGTGGCCGGCCGTGCTATCCACCAGGTGGTCAATGTGCGGCATCGGAAAATGATCTTTCTGGCAAGCTGCATTGAGGTCGGTGAAGTCTATGCATAATCTCCAAGTATTGTTTGTTTTCTTGACTATGACGGCGTTGGCGACCCATTGGGGCTCGTCTCTGGCTTGCTCGATTAGTTTGTTGTCCAACAACTTCTTGACCTCCTGGGCCAGCGCTTCGTATTTTTCCGGGCCGAACTTTCTTCTTTTCTGGTGGACCGGCCTTTTGTTAGGGTCGATCTTCAATCGATGGCAGGCGTGTTTTGGGTCTATTTCGACCATATCTTGGTGAGACCAAGCGAAAACTCCTATGTTGGCCTTGAGGAATTCGATCACTTCCCCCCGCAATTTGGTCGGTATGCGAGAGCCGATTAGGACTTCCAGTTCCGGCCTCAAAGGATCGACTGGAATGTGTTTCAAGCCCTCCAAGGTCGTGGCTTGTTGATAGCTTCGTCGGTTGCTCGAGTCGAATCTTGGGTCGAGATCGAGTTCGGAGGGCTCGAAACTGATCCTAGGCTCGAGGTCGTCAATTTACATCGGTTGTACGCTGGGATCACTCTCGAGGCCGGCCGAGGTGGACCCGACCTTTAGTATGACTTCAGTGGTCGGAGAGGTCCCCTCGGGGTCGGTATGCGATCTATCGTTTGATCGTTACAAATAGCAAATAAACAAGCATCGAAGTAGTTCAAACATCTCCTAGTCATTGATTGGTCACCCTTAATGGTGCCGACCTCCCCCTCGGGGTGGGAAACTTAATACAGTAATAGTAAGAGGAGGCAACTGCCTCAAAAACCTCTAGAAAGGGCCTACCTAGAAAGCCATTATATGAACTTGGCTGATCTACGATTATAAAATCTAGCGGCCTTGTTATCTTGATGTCCTTGTTATAGCAACAGATGAGTTCCACCGAGAGCTTGATCCTCCCGTAAGCAGCGATCGTTGCGTCCCCGAAGCCCTTCAGCTGAAGATCGATGGGTTTGATGAAGTTGACGAGGTTTCCGAGCTGATCTAGGGTTATTTTAAAGATGATGTTGCAGAAACACCCATTGTCGATCAGGACTCGTTGGACCTCCTTGCCCAAGATGTGGGCAGCGATCACCAGTGCATCGCCCTTGGGATACAAAACCCCGATCCGGTCCCGATTGGAGAAAGTTATCTCCAGATCTTTGTGGATTTTTAGCTCTGGGCGGTGACCAAGTTGACGTTGATCACCGCCTGGACCTCAGCTTTGCGCTTCCTGTTGGACTGCGTTGGGACGGGAGTGAGGCCGCCCAAATTCCCCCCACCGGCCCGGATCATGTTGATCCGGCCACCGGGGTTCATTGGCGGAAGGTCGTCTTCATCGTTGTCTTCCTCTAAGGCTGCGACCGGTCTGAGAGGCCGACCTCCTTCCTCGTTTCTTCGAGGGGGACGTTGCTGCTGCTGCGGGTTCTCCTGACGGCCGGCTGGCCTCTGTAGAAGGTCGTTCAAACGTCCTTCGTCAAACAGCTTCCAAAGCTGCTTGAGGAGATCACGACACTAGCTTGTATTATGGCCGATTGAGTCGTGATAGGCGCAGAACTTTTTGGGGTCCAGCCGGGACCAATCTCCAGAAAAGGGCCTTGGCGGGGGAAGCACGTCCCGGTGCTGGATCGCATTGAAGATATGCGAGGTGGACTGCCTCATGGCCTGAGTAAGGTGCACCTCCACGTCCTCAAAGGACTTGAAGTTGTCGGGCGGTTTGGCCACTTTTCTGGCTTTGTGGCCGCTCTTGGGGGAGGCCTGAGCTGCGGCCTCGGCCTCTTTTGGTGCTGGCTCGGATTCTCCAAGCCTGAGCGCCAGTAATTTCCTCCGAGCCAGATAATCGCCAGCCCGGGCGCGGAATTCAGTGTAGGTCTTTGGGAATTCCTTAGTGAGGTGTTTGAACATTGGAGACCGGCCATGAAATCCCCCCAGAGTGGCATGCATGGCCAGCTGGTCGTTTACGGGCTCGCCGGTCAGCATGACCTCGTCGACCCTGGCCACATAATCCTCGTCGTATTCATCCTTCTCCTGGCGGATCTGTATCAGACGGTGTCAGTTCTCTGGTCGGACGATCTTGGCTGCGAAGTAGGATGTGAATTGCACGCTCAGAGTGGCGAAGGAGTCGATAGATCGGGCCGGGAGAGACACGTACCATCTGTGGGCGAGATCGCCCAGGGTGGTGGGGAAGAGTCTGCATTTCGTGTCGTCGGTTGCGCCACTCCCGGTCATGTAGATCCGGAACTTGCTCAGATGAGTCTCCGGATCTGTCCTCCCCTCGTAGAGAGAGGTCGGTGGAGGGACGATTTTCAGCTGAACCGGGGAGAGCTCAATATCGGCCGCAAGAGGCTCGTTGACGACCGGCCGGGGCTTCGGCTGGCCTTGCGCCTTTAGAAGTACCTTCATCTCATCCAGCTGCTTCTGCATCTTGACGAGCTCCGGGCTCGGAGTTTTGACCATTCGGTCGTCAGCATCGGCTAAAGGGCCGATTCGGTAAAAAACAGCCGCTCGAGGGATCCCGCGCCCCAGTAAGCCACTTTGGGCAAAGCTCAACTTGCGCCTGGCGGAGTTGGCCAGGGTCAAGCTGACCTCGGCCGCCCATTTATGGGGCATTTGGGCCATCCTCCACGAGTTGGAGATGGACTCGGTGTCGCCATACCCCGTATCGTAACTGGGTAGGTGGCTGGGGTACCAGGAAGGGTCCGTCGTGCCCAACCGGTCGAAAACCAGGTGCGCGGAGCCCCGCGATCGAGCGGAGACGGAGTCTGCTCAGCATTGGCTTTCGCCTTGTTGCTCCAAGGCTTTCGTCTTTCCTTTGAGAGCACGGCTGTGGGCTCTCTTGGAGGCGGAGGAGGCGCTTTGGCACCCCCTGGCCTCTTCCGCCTGGCGGCGTCAGGAGTGAAGAAATTCCGGCCCTGGGAAGAGAGGGGTTCCTCAGGGAAACGGATTGGGGAGGTCACACGAGTGGCCTTCCCGTGGTGAGCGGGAGTCGGTTCTCCCGAGGCTCCTGTGGCGTGGCCGGAGCCCCAGTGGCTTTGTGAGCCTGAGACGACCTCTAGTTCGTCATTTCTTTTGGTGGGGGAAAGGTTGGTAACTTGAAGATTTGAAGGTAAGGAGCTTTGAAGAACAGTGAGTGTTCTTCAAAGAGGTAGAGAGAAAATGAGTTTGATGGGTTGATACCCTCCTTCTAGCGCCAAATGTTGTTTACCAAATAAATGGGGCTGGGATTAAATGGCTATTTACGTGGACTTTGGTAAAAACATCAAATGATTGGGTTCATAAATGCTAAAATGATTGTTTGGTTGAAGAATGATAATAAAAGCACAAGAACACCAAGAATTGTCAGGGGTTTTTAGTCCCTAGACTTAAATGAGTGTTGTATTGATTTGATTGATGGGATTGAACTCTCTTTTTTGTTACAAATGTGAGGCTATTTATAGTTTTCTCCCTACAGGGGTATATTTGTCTTTTCCGGTCTCTTAGGGGGCAAGGGCATTAAATGCCCCCAGCCTCTGAGTGCGCGCGGGCACTGGTGCGCCAGACCCTGCATGCGGCCGGCCACTAGCGTGTCGACACGTGTCCCAAAAGGACGATTCTCTGGCTTGTTTCCTTATTTGGGTGGAATATTCTCACTGTCACGGAGTATGGAGGCGGCTCTTTTCCTCTTGTAGGTGGATCTTGCCTAATTCTGTTACGTGCTCTTCTTCCTCTTTGGAGGTTGGAGACGTTTCGAGGTCGGAGGCCAGCCTCCTGGGGAATACTGAGGTCGGAAATCCCTCTTGCGCGCTGGTCGCGCCCCGGCGATCTTTATTGGCTTTATTGCGTAGGGTCGGACCAGACCGATCCCGGTTTGTCCGGCCTGATTATTTGCCGGAGCAAACGTGCTTTGTAAATTCGCTTCCGACCTCGTTACTGAGGTCGGAGAATGGGGTCGGAGCCCGTGGAGGCCGGACTCCGTTTGGCAGGATCGGGGCCGTCGGGGACGTGCGGCCTGACCTATTTTGGCCTGCCTTAGATCGGTGCCGACCTGTGGTGTAAAATGGCTACAACAGAGATAAAATAATTTTTAAGTGTATTATTATCAAAAATAGCTGGACGGTCCAAAATAGAATAGTGAAATTGGACGAAACAGTTCATTTTATGTAATGCAGTTATAATTTAGTATAACAATTAATATGATGAAATGTGCATCAAATTATGTTACTCTGGGCAATATGGATCATGTTCTTGGTTGAAGTTGATTGAGGCTCATGCTGTAGAAAAACACCGACAATGGAAGAATTTAGGCAGCAATTTTTCCCTGGATTCAGACAGAACTACAATTAATTGAAATCCTTTAAAATCACATGTAAAGAATGTGACAAAATTGAAGTAATCAAGAGATTTATGACCTGTGAAAGATGTCAATATGTGTGTGCAATCCACGCCATTCTGCTGGCAAATGTGTGACACAAGTTTGACTACAGCTTCCCTGAAAAACCCCTTTCCGTTCATCATTAAATCCAACAGCATATAGTTAACAAGGGGTGTAAATGACGCAGTCTCAGGCGCAGACTCGACTTGAAAACTCAAAGCTTGAAACTCGACTATAACTGATCCAAGTTGAGTCAATTGGAAAACTTTATTTAAACTAATGTATATTAATAAGTTATTTAAGCTGATGAACCTTTCGAGTCGAGCATTACTGAACTCAAGCTCGATTAGATGTTAGTCGATTTCGACCCTAAAGATAAGAGTATATATTGAGCTAAGAAAGAAGAATGTCACACCCTCTAGGGCTAAATTCATGGATATCCAACCAATATAAAGTCTGTGAACAAGAAAGAGCATAGTCCGTTAGATTTTAATATAACAAGAAGTCCAAAAACATTTTTAAAAAAATTACCTCAGCAAGAAGATTTTGAGCAGCAGTTGTTGCAAGAGGGGATGAAACTTGGCCTAAATAAGCAATCGGACAAAGCATGGCAGCTGATCTCAACATGTTCACTAACTTTCCCTCCGAAAACGCAGCAAGACCTATCAAAGTTCCCTGCCAAACGACACGTAAAAGTTCAATAAGAACCAACCATTGTGCACACAAAAAAACAAAAAATGCTAAGTTTTCTTGGATACCAATGAATGTCCCACATAGTGTAGCTTCTGCCTCGTTTGACCGTAAACATACTCAAACGTCGCAGGTAGATCGTAAGCAGCAAGCTCGTCCCACGACCAGTTCCAGAACACCTACAAAGATCAGAGAGAATGATCATAAGCTAAATTTTTTAGTTCAGTATGACTGTATGAGTAAGAGCAGGGTAATGTATATTTGTTTTTTAGTCTTATAAGTTATCTCTATTTTGATTTCAATCCTCTCAACTTTCACGAATTGAAAATAGCCCTGTAATTATCAATTATTTGACATTTAGTCTGATATAACCGACTGCCAGAACTTGATTGACTTATCAGACTTTGCCACGTGGACAGATAAGATCCTCTCACGTTAGAGTCAACCGGATGTTTTACCTCATATAGCTGGTTACAGGACTAAATGTCGAACAATTAAAAGTTACAGAATTATTTTTAATGCGTGAAAATCGTCAGGATTGTAATCAAAACAGAGTAGCTCATAGGACTAAAAAAAACTATTTTCCATATATTTTTTAGGCCGAAAGCATGTATGGACCAATTCGTGTACATCGTCGTCAGGACTAAGAGACGTGTGTCCGAGGCTGTACTTGGTTCCACGTGTGCTCACGAGCCATACATCGAACCCATTATCAGCTAACAAAAGAGCCAGAGACTGATCTGGAGGACTCAACATCCATGTAATTGCATCCTGTATAAAATGACATCATATAAGCTCAAAAATGTCACAAGTATTCATTTTCAATACTGATCATAGATTCATTAATCTACACAAACCACAAGAAGTCCATGTTGCAACAGAACTGGCTGTCTTTCCCCCTGATTTTTCGCCCGATCGACCGTATGGAATGTTTTGCAAGCTGAGAATGTATCCATCTTGGGTTGTTACCTGATCACATTTATACATACATGATGCATGCAACATTTTCTAAGCGAAAAACGAGTTTTTTTGAACGAAAATACCTTATGTTCGGTACAAGGGTAGTTTTGTGATTCAACCATCGAGCTGCAAACTCCATCTGCAGCTGCAAACGAAGCGCGAGGCTTAGCATTGCCTGGAAAGAGGTGAGTTCTGCTTGCAACAGCTGAGTTAAAGAACAGAATTGTAAGGAAATAAGAGATCATTCTTCTATCCATGTTTTCCTAGGATGTTTTCCCTATTGCTTCATTATTTGATTATATATATAGGAACTAGGAGTATGAGTAGAGACACATAGGAGCATTTGGAAACTCCAAAGCTTATTGAATATAAGGGGGGAAATCTATTGTTTTCAAAAAAGAGGGAAAGGGGGAATCTATCTATTTTCTGACAAGTTTTTTTAGTAATCAAAAGAGGTGGAGGAATAAGAACAAGATTTGGTATCAGTTTTGCTTACACATGCTTCAAGTTGATGGTTTCTAAACTGAATTCTGAAAAGTCAAAATTGAATTATCACTTCAAACATATTGAAATTTGTAAATGCAAAACAAAATACTAATAGTATAATTAAAAAAAACACACATATGTATATATATATATATATATATATTTCTTAGTTGTGATCGTATTGGTTAAAAATTGCGTGCAAGAGTTTAGCAATTTAATATCTAAAAAAAGTGGATAATATCCCCTATTTGAATTTAAGTGGAAAATTTTCAGAAATTGTGAAAATGTAGAGAAGTCCATGTAATCTAAAACCTGTTGTAAATATATGCGTAAATAAGAAGACACAATTTGTTGACCCAGTTCGTCGAGAACGACTACGTCTGGGGGCGATCCAAGACAGGAGTTCCACTAATATTGTTGTGTATGTGTGTACATAATTCATGAATACAATGGGATATATATAATAGTAAAAACCCTAGTCTAATGTGTAAAGCCCAATATGATTCTTGGTCCTCAAGTAATGTCCACACCAAATCTCCTAGATTTGGAATATCAAATCTTCCAGATTTACAACACTCCCCCTTGGACATTACGACATAAATGTCTTGTCATAAAAACTCCACGTGCTAAGGATCGGCCATAATAATAAGTGGGAGGAATGTCATCGATCTTATAGATCTAAATCTTCCAGATTTATTTCGAGGTTACCGCTTCCCCTGAAGACAACAACACTTTAAGTCTTTGCATCCCTATACCACGAACGTACTTTTCAAAAGTAGACGTATGTAAGGATTTAGTAAACAGATCAGCAAGATTGTTACTAGATTGCACCTTTTGGATGGTAATCACGCCAGTCTTCTGGAGTTTGTATGGGTAGAAAAACTTAGGTGAAATATATTTCGTCAGGTTTCCCTTGACGTACCCATTACTCATTTGTGCGATGCAAGCAGCGTTGTCTTCAAATATAACAGTGGGAGATGTATCGCCCTTGGCGATACCACACGAGTCACCAATGTGCTTTACCAAGGACCTTAACCAAACACATTCTCGTGCGGCTTCAAATAAAGCTATGATCTCTGAGTGGTTTGAAGACGTGGTAACCATGGATTGTTTAACCGATCTCCATGAGATTGCGGTTCCACCACAGAGAAAAACATAACCAGACTGGGATACGGCGTTGTGGGGATCAGACAAATAGCCAGCATCCGCGTAACCTACTAAGGTTTTGTCTTGGTTCTTACGATAAAACAGTCCAAGATCTTGAGATCCTTGGAGGTATCGTAGAACATGCTTAACACCATTCCAATGTCTCCTCGTAGGAGAAGCGCTATATCTCGCAAGCAAGTTAACTGCAAATGCAATGTCCGGCCGGGTGCAATTTGCAAGATAGAGCAAAGCTCCAACAGCGCTAAGATAAGAAACTTCTGGTCCCAGAATTTCTTCTAAATCTTCTCTTGGCCTAAATGGATCCTTATCCACTTCGAGGGATCGGACAACCATCGGGGTGCTAAGTGGATGAGATTTATCCATGTGAAATCTCTCCAATACCTTCTTCACGTAGGTCGACTGATGAACAAGGACTCCTTCTGGGAGGTGCTCGATCTGCAAACCGAGGCAGTACTTGGTTTTACCCAAGGACTTCATTTCGAATTCAGCTCTCAAGATTGAACTGGCTTCTTCAATCTCTTTGCATGTTCCGATTATGTTCAGGTCATCAACATATACGGATATAATGCAAAAATCGTCTTGCGATTTCTTCGTGAATACGCACGAGAAAGCTTTATCGAACGTGTATCCTTTCTTCTGAAGAAATTCACTAAGCCGGTTGTACCACATAAGGCCCGATTGCTTCAGGTCATACAACGACTTACGCAGTTGTATGCTATACATACTGCGATTTTCACCATCCCTTAACTGAGGAATGTTAAATCCATCTGGGATTTTCATATAAATTTCGGCATCTAGTGATCCGTATAAGTACGCGGTTACTACGTCCATTAATCTCATTTGGAGATTCAACTTAACTGCCAAAGATATCAAATAGCGGAACGTTATTGAGTCCATGACGGGAGAATAGGTTTGATCGAAATCAATCCCGGGTCTCTGCGAAAACCCTTGTGCTACCAGCCTCGCTTTAACCTCTCCACAGTATTGTTCTCATTTCGTTTTCGTACAAAAACCCATTTATATCCTACAGGGATAGCGTGCGCGGGTGTACGAACGAAAGAGTCAAATACTTGTCTTTTGTTAAGCGATGCGAACTCTGCTTCAATTGCCTCTTTTCATTTTACCCAATCGGAGTGCTTCCGGCACTCTACGATAGTTTTGGGTACTGGATCCGGATCGTTAATGGAAAGAGCAAATGTCGCTGCAAATGTGTCGTCGACGACAGTAATATATATATTACATGTTTCTCCCGTATCTGTGAAATTCACAGAGACTTTGACGTTTACGTCAACCAGACCTTCCTCATTTCCCATTGTATCTGGGTCTGGTCGTTCCACGGTCCTAGTGCATGGAATATTTTATACACGTGCTTCATCACTAGGACTCTCGTCTCCTAGAGACTTGGGATTATCTAGACGGATCTCTTCTAGAGATTTTCTATTCGACTGACCAGATTTGCTAGCCTTTCGTTTAGGTGTGTTACTATCTCTTGAGGGTCCCTTACGCTTTTGGCGTGTGGGGGCATGAGTACTCATTTTACTTGGGACCTCAACCCTTTGGGGAGCATTTACAGCAGGTATATGCGATCTAGTTACACCTCTATGGTCAGTGAACGCGTCTGGCAGGTTATTTGCTAAGTTCTGCAGGTTAATGATCTTCTGAACTTCTAGTTCAGATTGATTAGTGCGTGGATCTAGATACTGAAGATTACTTACGTTCCACGTAAGTTCCCAGTATTCATTCAATTTTGAATTCGGATCTCCCCCTAATACCGGGAAGTAATCTTCATCGAACGTGCAATCAGCGAATTGGGCCGTTAATTGATCCCCGGACAAAGGCTCGAGGTATTTCACGATGGATGGAGAGTCAAATCCGATGTAAATACCGAGTTTCCTTTGTGGGCCCAAAGAGGTTCGCTTGGGTATCGTAATCGGTACGTATACCGCACATCTGAAAAATTCGCAGATTGGAAATGCTAGGTTCTTTCCCACGCACTAACTGTAGGGGGAATGATCATTATATGCAGTTGGACGGATTTGGATGCATGTAGGACTGCATGCCCCCAGCATGAGGTGGGTAGTGTAGAGTTCATCAGCAATGGTCTCGCGATAAATCTGATACGTTTTATTAGCGCCTCAGCAAGACCATTTTGGGTATGGACGTAGGGGACCGAATGCTCCACTTAAATTCTCAGGGCCATACAGTAGTCTGTAATGGCCTTCGAGCTAAACTCAGCTGCATTATCCATGTGAATCGATTTAATTGGATAATCCGGGAATTGAGCTCCAAGCTCGATAGTCTTCGCAATGAGCTTCGCAAAAGCTTGATTGCGGGTGGACAGTAAAATGCAAATGTCCACCTAGTGGAGGCATCAATAGGGACCATGAAATAACGAAATGGTCCTGATGCTGGGTGAATCGGTCCGCAAATGTCCCCTTGAATTCACTTCAAGGAAAACCGGAGACACTAGTCCAACCTTAATGCGCGACTGACGCACTATTAACTTACCCTTAGAACATGCATCACAAATAAATTCATCAACATGAAGGATTCTACTATTCAAATTGGGTAGAGTCCTACGTATCATATATTGTCTTGGATGACTTAACCACTGATGCCTTAATTTAAAGAAGTTCGGGTCATGAAATTTCATACTCATGGCTAGATGGAGATTTGACGGCCGGATGTAGAAATAGTACAATCCGGGGGAGAAGGAAGAAAATTCTTCTATAAGATTATATGAGTGGTGGCGATATCTACCAATCATAAATCACAACCTCAATCCATCATGTCAGAGGAAATTAACCCAAACCTAATACTCCCTCCGTCCCAAACTCAAGTTCCCGTTTACTGTTTGCACGGTTATTAAGAAAAGAATTATTTATTAGTATTTAAAGTGATAAAGTGATAAAGTAGATGTTTTGGTTATTGGTGAATGGAGAATATAATATTAAAAAGTATTGTTACTTTTTTGCCAAAAATAGATGTAGCAAATGAGTATGGGACGGACCTTTTTGGCAATGTAGCAAACAAGTTTGGGACGGAGGGAGTAGCTGATATGTTTACTAGCCATAAATAAAAACAGCAATATCCGAATAAACGCATGGACAGCTATTTAAGGTAAACACATCAAAGCTAATAAATTCATCCATAAATAAAATATCCGAAAGAAAGGATCCAAAACATAATGTGAAATTGTTTTATTCAGAAAACAAAGTACTAGGAATAACTAAATATGTAAATCTACTCGTCATCTCCAAAATCCCTAAGCTCAATGCCTTTATGATCTGCGTTGTCTAGGTCAGAATCTGCTTCGGGCAGACTGGCATGGTGAGATTCAACTCTCGGAGTCTTCCCCTTCTCGTCCTTCTGCTGCTTTTGATAAGTCTCGACCAAATGTTTGGGAGTACGACACGTGCGAGACCAATGGCCCTTGCATCCGCATCTGTAGCAGGATTGTTCACCCTTATCTTGATTGTCAGATTTTCGGGGAGCGGAGTTCGTGTTAGGTGCAGTCTTTCCACGAACCTGAGCTTGATTGTCATTCGAGGCACCTGAATTACCGGATTTGTTACGACCTCGGCCTTGGCTACGAGTTCGTTTAATCCCTCTCCCCCTTCCACGCTTGCGACCTCTTGTACCACTTTGAGCTACACCATGTGCTTCGGGCACCGCTGTCGAGCCAACCGGCCTCGCATTATGATTCTGCATAAGGAGCTGGTTGTGCTTTTCCGCTACCAGAAGTGCAGAAATTAGCTCAGAGTGTACAGTGTAGTTCTTAGCCCTATACTGCTGCTGGAGTACAAGGTTGCTTGCGTGGAAAGTCGACAAAGTCTTCTAGATTAAGTCGTCCTCAGTTACAGTTTTCTGACATAACTTTAACTGAGACACAATACTATGTAGGGCTGAGTTATACTCCGTTACAGACTTAGAGTCTTGGAAACGGAGGTTCAACCAATCGTATTGAGCTTGAGGGAGGAGTATATCATATTGTTGTTGGAAACGGTCCTTCAGGGACTTCCACAACGTCCCGGGATCTCTTTCAGTGAGATACTCATTTTTCAGGTCCTGATTGAGATGATGCCTAAGAAAAATCAAAGCTTTCGCCTTCTGGGCGTCAGTTGATTTTGGATCATCAACAATCGTGCCGCTAAGGTTGTTCAAGGCTAGATGTATTTCGACATCTAGCGCCCATGTCAGGTAGTTACTACCATTAAGAGTAAGCTCAGCAAATTTTCTTTTGGTAATATCAGACATAATTCACTGCACTTAAAGTGGCATGGGTAAGAGGATTGACCAAAATCATAGACAACGGAGAGACAAGGATTTATCTAGTTATTCTAAGGCACATAGATGCACGTACTGGGCGCCGTCTACCCAAGGCATAAATTCACGGTCCGACAAATATCGGGCGCCGCCTACCCGGGCATAAAGAGCGGACTATTAACTATGTGCGCAGTGTTAATGCACGTAGGATAATAAAATCACTTAAGCATGCAATAACAATAAATAACGATAATCACATGAAAATAATTTGCAGAAAATATACGGTTTAATAGACAGAGAAAATAATCATTAGAATAATTATTTCGTGTATATTAACGCAATTTAACGAAACATTTTCAGGATTATATAATATAAATTTTGCGACACAAAAACCGAGGAGGATTGGGTTTATCGCGAAATTCACAAGTGGTAATCGCAACATGTGATTAAAGTGCACGTAAAACTATGCAGGTAACACACGGCGAGAGGAGAGAATTGAAAAACAAAAGAAAAACGAAAATAAATAAAATTGAAAAAATCGAGGCTGATCGCGCTTATGGGACGCGACCAGCCCGTGGGATCGCGCTCCCCATGCGCGACTTCCCGCCTCCGATCGCGTTTGCCAGGCGCGATCGGGGCCGATTTTCCTGGCACCTCCCCGGCGCGATTTCGGCCGCGGGAGGAAGGTTGCGCCGCCTCAACGCGACGCCCGGGGGTGAGCGGAGGCGGCGGAAGGGGTATCCGGTGTTCGTCCGCCGGGGGAAGCTGCCCGCGTCGCGGCGGCTCACGGCAGCGTCGTGCGCGGTGGCTTCCAGCCACGGCGGCGACGCGCTGGCGCGGACGAGGGGGTGGCGGCGACGGCGATGGACGGCCACTCCGGGCGGCGGCGTGGCGTTGCCCCGGGCGGCGCTCCGGGGCCGTTTCGGGCAGCGCTACATCGTGCGTCTCACGATGTTCGTTTTTCGATCTCAATCCAACCAATATACTCAACAAATAACATATAAAAGGCATATAATTTAATCATGAACGAACATCATAAAAGGATCATGATAATTAAATTTGTGCATATAAATTGAGTATAAACAAGATCAAATAATTTTGAGATAGGGAATAAACTCATGAAATTTAACGGGAATTAATACGAGAGACATACCTTTTAGCTCAGTTGGTTAGAGCGTCGTGCTGATAACGTGTTGTAAATATATGCGTAAATAAGAAGACACAATTTGTTGACCCAGTTCGTCGAGAACGACTACGTCTGGGGGCGATCCAAGCCAGGAGTTCCACTAATATTGTTGTGTATGTGTGTACATAATTCATGAATACAATGGGATATATATAATAGTAAAAACCCTAGTCTAATGGGTAAAGCCCAATATGATTATTGGTCCTCAAGTAATGTCCACACCAAATGGAGATTTGGAATATCAAATCTTCCAGATTTACAACAAAACCAAACGTTCGGTCTATGGCCAACAACAAAAGGGAAAAGTATCATTTTCAAGGAAAACTTATTGAAGTATATGCATAATTACCCAAACAGACAATGATTACATCTAAATGATAACAAAACATGGTCATTCCATATTTTATCACGATGAATCAGTTATTTAATTCGTCTACTTGCATCTCATTATTTTCTTGTAATAAATTAATTACAAAATAGGCTTATAGTAATTATAAATGAATTTTACCAATTAAGTGAACTGAAAAAGCCTTTTGACATCAAGGCAAAGCAGGGGAAAGCAAAAGGTCTACTGCAAAAACTGATATAGAGCCATCTCTATATCAAAATCTCAACCCCATCAATTGCCAAAAAATGAATTCCTGTTCACAGCTTCTCTAACATTACCTTCACCTAGTTTCAAAGGTCACCCCTATCAACCTAATCATTGATCTTCTGACTATTTACACCTTTTCATCGAGTTGTTAATCTCAAGCAAAGGTCTGAAAACTTATGTCTTTTCAACAAAAGAACATAGAACCAGCAACGTTCTTGTGGAGCCTGGGTAGCTCAGGAACAGGGATATTCGTCTGGCCAGATGACGTCTCAGAGGAGTCTTCAAACTTAATAAATTGGCCAACTTGTTTGGCTGCAAGATGTGCATAACTTATGGGTGCCACTGCAATGAAAGAACGAATATCATTTATTTATTTATTTTTTTGAGTAAGGCTTGATAGTAATGCAAAGTTTTGGCAAGGGGCTGGTACCTATGGAGAGAGCACTAGTACTTCTCTGATATCTGGAGAGGATAAAGAGAACACACGTTATCTAACTTCGCTACATAAGAGGTGAGAAAACATTAAAAGAGCTTGAAATCTTACACATATGACAATGAATGAATCAAATTCTGCAGTACATCTGGGGAGAAGCCAATCTCATCGAGCAAGACATGATAATGAGCAGGTCGAGAAGTTCCCTGTCATTTAAAATTGTGCATAAGTGAACCTCTAAATTCATGTATTTATTCATAGTGAAGAATTCAAGAGCTCCAAGATATTAATCAAAGAAATAATTAAAGAACCGAATCTCCCTACAATATAGATCAAGATCTCAATATACTCATTTCAATCAGCTGTAAATCATGGATATCTCAAAATTTGAGAAAATACGAAGCATGCCTAGATGCTATGGTAGGATTAGGTGATATTGTGTTACTTCTGAATTAATTGCAGACACACGTCATAGAAGAGGTCCAAAGTAGCCAAAGAAAAAGGGGAACCTCAATCACTGAATAGCAATCGTAATTCATGATATAACCACGCAAGGGGAAAGAAAGAGAGAGAGAGAGAGAGCGAGGCTGGTAATATCTTACTATCAGCCCGGCATGAGAACACATGTAAAAATCATAATTTTGAGGGTGAACAACATGTGTATCCACAACAGTCCCTGTAGAGAAAAGAGAGCAACTGTCTTTGTTAACTGCAAAACTGCAAAAATGAAGAGCAGTGGAGTACATCAGTGAAAGAAACGGACCACATGGAACATTTTCAGGAGCTGAAGCTTGAAATAGCTTGGTGTGGTGATTCTTTTGGGCAACTATCACTGTGAACTTCGGAATTTCAGTCTCACCAAGATACTGAAAAGCCTGCAATAATTAAAACCTAAGAATTTCAAGCAACTTAACTGGCACATCAGGCTCATTATGGGGGTAGAAATAGTTTCAGCCCTATTAAAGCTCTTAAAAGCATGGAAATATCTGCAGAATTTGAAAACATTTGCTGCAGACTAAATTCAAAGTTTCAAATCAGAAAAAGAAAAGCTACCTTGATCATTTGATCAAGTTCAATGTTTAAAACCTGATCAAACTGCGATTCACTCACGCCATCCCTGAAAGAGAGTAAACGTCCATAAGCAGTCAAAGTAAACAGTAAATGGAAAAGATGTAGTGAGAATTATGCATCTAAATGTTTGGAATATGATCATAAAGGGATCAGAGTTTCATTACTCGATTTTGATTTGACAATATTTATTCAAAAAAGGAACATGGTAGATTAGAAGTCTTGCTGCATCTTAGCCATAATGGTGATTTGAAATTAATAATTACACTGTGTACACGATTCAATCAGATACTTCATATTCTAGTTTTACCTGAAAATAATAATCTGAGAGGGTTTCCGTTTATTGCTGGTTTTGTAGAAATCCAGAAGCAGTTCCCTGAAGATAGCAGTGCAGCATTTCTTCAGCTTCCAATAGAACTAGAATTTATGTGTATAAACCATAACACTGGACTATAAATTGAAAATTAATTTCTTGTTAAGCACCTCATAATGCCATCATCCTGCCCATTTGCTAGTGGCTTGAACAAAGATTCAATCATCTCCACCCTTGAAGATTGGGTTCTCACAGCTGCTCTATATCTTGATATTAATGGCCAACTTCGAGATCCAACAACCTAAAATGTGAAGAAACCAGTGAAGCATCAAAAGTATTTAGCATTGATAACATTTCTGACACTGTATTGTAAGAAATTCATAAGCAGCAGAATTACAGCAGCAATTGAAGGGACATCAGATCGGCCAGGAGAACCATGTGAGACGTCCATTCCCAAGATCATTGTTGGTTCATCAGTAATTAGAGGAATGCGATTGGAATGCTCTATTTCTAACAACGAGTTGATCCCTCCTAGCTATAAATAGCATGGAAAAAATTCATATCACTTAAAAGGACTAGAAAAAGCAAGAAAAGTTAAATCATCTGAGGTTTCAAGCGCTTAATACCTTGGAATTTATTTTAAGAAGTACGTTTGTCAGGTACCGCTCATTGATCTTGACAGGTGAAATGCATTGTGTGACAATGCCCAAGCTACTCAGACATTTTCTCTTCCAAGGTCCTATGTGTGCACACAAGTTCATATAATAGAACAAGGCATATAATACAATTGTGTGAGAAAAAAGAAAGGTCTGTAAACATGGAGAGGGGAACAGCAGTCACTACCGTAAAGATCACAATTTTTCCGTTCTGGCAAAACACAAAGCAGAAACTCCGGGGGGTCATTTAGCTTAGACATAATCCATTCAAACATCTTTTCTACACGTGTCACGGGGCTAGCTTTTCTACATTGAGAATCTTCCTCAAAAAAAGTATATGGGCGCTCAATATGCTGTGGAAATAATATAGAATGACATAAGTAAGCATATTAATATATATACATATATACATATATATATATGTATATAAAAGGAGAATAATACACCATACAATGCCTTTCTTCATCCCACAGTCGATGAGCTCCCGTGAAAGACGGCTAGTATCACAACTTGAAGAGAAATTGACAATTGACCAATCATATATCTGGACGGGCTTCAAAAGTTTCTTGAAAAGATCACAATCGGAGAATTAAATGAAAGTTAGATGATTGTTCACATGCACTTCTACTAAACAGAATAATGAGATTAAGTGAAACGGTGCATAAACTAAAATATGCATTCCTATCAGTTTATGTTCCAGCCCCTAAGCCAAGAATGCCAAACTGAAAGAGCCCAAAAGTTAACCTTGTTATTGAAGTTCCACCGGCCATTGCAGGGTAAACAATCTTCATTATTACCAACCTTCAACTAGAGTGAAAGAGCATCAGAGTCATGTAATACAACTCATATATCAGTCATTAAGAGACACTAACTACCTTTGGTGCATCAAGGACCCGTCCATCAATTTGAGTAAGCTGTTTTTCAATTGATATGCCACAAGAGACAAGGAGTGGATCTTCATCATAGCAAGATTTTCCTACGGCCTGGGATATTCAAGAAAAAAGTGAGATCACTATGAAGCAGAAGACAGAAAATTACACACACACACACACACACACACAAAAAAAAAAAAAAAAGCTTGTTTACATCAGTTACAACACGAATTCTTTCTGGAGGCTTCTGCCTAGACTTTTCAACCAAGGTTGCTCTCTGGATTGCTGATAATGTTTTTGTGTATCTCTGAAGAGAGACTAGAGAACAGAGCTGAAAGACCCAATTCCAAAGATAAGTACACTGAGTTTCTTGAGTTATAAGCTTTTGAGTTAAGATAAGAGAGGGTGGGGGGAGGGGGAAGTAGCACCTCGAGTGGCAGGTAGTTTGGTCGTTTCGGTTTTCCAACATCAAGGCATGGCATGTACATTGAAGCACTAATTTCTATATTACGGTGTTTAACAAAATAGTCATAAACAGTTACTTCCAAGGTCGCATCATCCTCTCCGGCACTAGTGCCACTTTTTACTTTCATCGGAAAACTGAATGTAAATCAATATCAGATGACTTTTGCAAGGAAGAAAAGGCACAGGTAGGCAAATACATACTTACAACTGCTGATTGCAAGGTTTCTCACTCAAGCCTTTAATCTTAAATTCCATATTGCTATGTATAGCCTTAATCCGCATATTCTTGAGCATCTTTTTGGCCTGTAATTCAATCTCAGTATCACAAATAAGCCAGATACAGAAGAGTAAAAAGGAAGCTACATTATGCAATTACAATTGTCTACCTTTCCCCAGTCAATAGAGCGAGAATCCTTCACATTCTGGTTAGAAAGAAGGAAATTTACAACAGGCCCCGGTTTCAAGATCAAGGTTGTCGTTACATCTGACAGCAGAATTTAGTAGCATTATCGGTCCAAGAGACAGAATGGGAAATGTTCAACTGTAGGAAGGAAAGGCAAGTTGTGTAGTACCCATGTTTAGAGATAAGCCACCACAAGTTGGACGAAAGCTGGAATAGAGTCCTCGCACGCCTATCACACCCCCACCAACATCAGTGAACATCTGTGAGTCATCACGAAAAAAAGATTGTCGAACCAAAAGGCATCCGCTGCATCCAATTTTTACCATTTAGGCACCAGCTAACAAATGAATATAACTACATACAGCCCAAAAGATAGTTTCTGAGTACCGTTTAGCTGCTTGTTGCCTTAGTATGATGTCTAAAACCCTCAGAGCATCTTGGACATATTCTGGCTCAGCTCCTTGAAGGGCAACAGATAGAGACTTCAAGGGCACTTTGGCTGAATAACTAATCTCTACTTTGAATACTTTTGACTGTAGAGAGCGCTTAGACCTTTTGCTAGGGTCACCCAAGCTTCCATTAGAAATGCTCCCATTACTACACAGAACAGTAGTGGTGTTGAGTTCAGGAAACACTATTAAATGAAGGAAAAGAAAAGACAAATAACATAATTTTCAATCATGGAGTCACCACCTCGCAATAGATTCCTCAAGAATGACCGTAAACTCAAAGTTGTTCTGCGGGAAGGGTCCCACTGTATACAAACTCCTCTCCCCATCATATGCAAATCTCTTCCCAGCAAGTTCAGAAGAGTATGTTTCATAAAGTTTATCAGTAACTTTCCTTCCAATTACCTTACTATCAACTGCTGTATTATCCTCAAAAGTAATAGAAATCTGCAATGGATATGGTATATAAATACTCTATGATACAAACTTGAAACTGAGACGAGAACTGCATCTTACACTGTACTGGTAAAATATTTCATCTGGATTTCCAATAGAAACTTTGAAGTGATTTGCAAGCAGTGAGATATGCCTTCCTGAAGTCCCATACCCAGGCCGTTTAATAATAGACCTTTTAGGCTGGTCTACTTGTTCGAGTTCAACCTTCACATCTGGTTGTACAGTTGGCGGTGGTGGGTCCAAAGACTGAGAATTGTTCCTTTCTCTACCAGCTTCTTCCATTTCTATTTTGGATGACTGGCCTAAAACAATTAAACGAAAAGTTAAGTCGAAGCTTCCTTCAAAGATTTATGAACACCTTTATATAGTAAGAAACTAGATTTGGTACAAATTTTGGACAGAAATTAAGAATACCACTTCTTGAAGGAGATGATAACCGTAATTCATGTTGACAAACAGATCCAGGCAGAACAACCAGATCAATGAAGCAACTAATGGTTAACATAAAAGAAAACCAAAATGATGCAAACGAACCATTGAATTCTTTACCTTATTGGGGAAATAACTAAATCAATGCTCAAGAAACAAATATATTACAAAATTTTAACTTACTGCAAAATAAATCCATTAAAAATTGTCCACATAATATATAACAAAAAGATCCATTAAAATCCAACAAATAAATTGAGTAACTAACCAGCAATAAATTATGCCTCAATGCAGAGTATATTGGGGAAATTTTGACCATATGCAGGAAATATGTAACTGACCAAACCTACACAAACACAAGTCTCAAATTGGTTCAATCTAGCAACTCCTATAATACTATTAAGGCAGAAAGGATAGTAATACATATTATACAGTCAATCACATGTATAGTGTTTGGTAGGTTGTGATAAAAAGTACCAACACCGAAAGGATATGAATAATTACCTCCATCCCCCAATTTGTGATCCCACTCTAAACCCTCAAATATATGTGTAGTAATATACATAATACATATGTATGCATATATAATTTTTTTCAGTCTAACAAAGTATGCCATATAGTCAGATGCCCAAACATTTATAATTTCCTAAGATTTTTTCTTATTTTAAGAAATTGAAAATAAGTACTATGAAAACAATGATGCACGGGTGTGGTTCCAAACAATTTTGAGATAGTATTCATAACTGAAAAGGTAAAATCACATTTCCTAGTTCTTTGAGTCACAGTTCTAGCAGAAACATTTAGAAAAACAAAAATAAACCCTTCAACAATCCAGCCAAAACAAAATTTTGAAAGAAAACATATGCATCAATCACACAACAGCAATTAGCTCAACATGCATTCACGCTACGAAAATAGAAAAAATCCCTAAAATCAAAAGTGGAGAAGATTCAGAAAACCCCAAACATGCAAACACAAAGAGCTCAACTGTCTCACCAAATAAATCAACATACATCATGTGTTCAAATAGTGGCCGATGCTGAAGCAATAAAGTGGGAAATTTAAATTTAAACAACAAAAACAAGTATATAGAGAAACATCACTCCTAAAACCACAATAAATTCAATGTAGCAAAATATAACCCAACCGAAGCCGTTCAACATCGTTTACAAACACAATCCGTGCCAAAATTCAACACATGCTTTGGTAATTTCAGTTTCCGCGGAAAAGAAAATCATTACAAATTACAATTAATAATTGACTCAAATGAGAGAAGAAATCTCACCTTGGCAATGATAATCAGGTCTCAGGCGAGAAACCGAAATAAACACACAGAAGCACGGAGAGTGTACAGAGCGACTCGTACTCTGCGTTCAGCGAGCAGTCCTCTCTCTTCTTAGAGAGAGAAAATACGAAGAGAGAGAAAATGGAGGGAAAGGAATCAAAGGAGAAGTCTACTTTTGGGGAGTACTCTGTTGCGACGACTATATTTAATGAAAACAGCCCTCTAGTGCATCACAGCCGTTTATTTCATCAATAGAGTATAGATGATTGATTGGTGTAGGGCGTACTGCACCAGGCACGATGCGCTTTCATTACCTTAAAATTTGGCAAATTTTTTAATATAGGCCAAATTATAAAATTGATTGCACAAATAGGGAGGTTTGAAATTTTTTTACGAAAATAGGGTTGATCGCGCCTGGGAGAGGCGATCAACTGAGTAGGTCGCGCTCCCCAGGCGCGATCCTTGCAAGTGCTCATTTTCTACCCTTGATCGCGCCTGAGAGAGGCAATCTAAAGGGGTAGATCGCGCTCTCCAGGCGCGAGCAACACCAAGATTCCGCCACGTCGTGCCTCGCCCTTGCCAGAGGCGATCCTCGACACATTCTGTCACACCCACATGGCCACTCCGCGTGCTGCGCTCCATTACCCACGCCAAGACTCCTATTTTGGCAGTATATGTGTCGAAATGTGCATATAACAGCACCCTTTCACCCCATCTTCCTCCACTCCTCATTTCATTTCTTTCTTTCATTTCTGCTGCATTTTTGCTTCTCCTCCTCATTTCATTTCTGCTCTTCTTCCTCCTCATTTCATTTCTGCTCTTCTTCCTCCTCATTTCATTTCTGCTCCCCACAAAAATATAAGTATTTTGATATTTTTAAATTTTTTTGCAGTTTTTTATTTTATTCTAAATTTTTTTTTCTCAATTTGCAGTCTCACATATACACAAAAATAAAAGCTAGTTGGTATTTTGCTATCTACCTGAGGAGTACAGACACTACTATCAAAAGGTAAATTCTTAAAAAAATAATTAATAATATTTTTTGAATTATTTTGCATGCATATATTTTTTTTTTTTTTAAATAACGGTGCAAATGAAATATGCTACTAGATGAAAAATTCTTAGTATATATATGTAAATTGAAGTTATTGTACACATAGTATTTATTCTTGGTTCTAAAGAAACAAACAATATTATTAAATATTTTAATGAATTTGGAGTCAAAGTTGTTATATTTGATTGCTTAAGAAGAGGGGTGATTTTTTTAATTAAACCTTTTATTTGGGATAACTAGAATATTTGCAATTTAGTGAGTGAGTCAATAAAATATGTTTACAATGATAAAATAATTTAAGATAATAAAAATAAACGTTAGTAGTTTAATTTTTATAAATCCTTTTTTAATAATTATAAATATAAGAAATATATAAATTAATTATATAATATTTTTAAATACGTATATATGTGCGCAATACTTATTTAATACACATATTCTATATATTTTAATATGTCTACAATTTTTATTAATGAAATTTTATATTATGCCAATTTAAATATTTGTCCATTTAGTGTGAGAATTAAAATTGGATTTATAATATTTTAAAGGATCATGCTATTTATATATGTTTTGACAGTTGGTTGAAGAATAATATTGTTGGTAATTAATGAATAGGGAATTTTCCATACTTAATACTAATATATATGTATTATATATACACGCATCAACATAAAGAATCTTCAAATGAATTTTTGTTGGTTTGTAACCCTTATTTTATGATTGCATAATTATTCTTTTAACATATAAACAATAATTCATTTGAAATTGCAAAATACACCACATATATATAGTTGTTTTAATAATTGGCAAAGTATTATATAAAAATAATTCATGATAAACTTTTTACGAAACAATATTAAAATATTAAATAATTTTATTACTATATAATATTATAAATTATGAATTTTTTTTGCATAAAAAAAAATTACAATGTATGTATATAAATTTTTAACATAAAGTTTTAGTATGTAAATTTAAAATATATATATATATATATATATATATATTAACTGTGCATCGCACGGGAGAAGTTCTAGTTGCTTAGTAATAGTAGATATTTCTTTAAGAAACATTAATGTATATCACTAGTTTAAGAAAATATCTAATTAAATAACCATCTTATTTTCATCACACCCGTCTCATAAATTAAACCGTCCCACATGAAAATGCATATTTAAAAAATATCCAACAGAGAATCATAATTCTGTGTTCATATATTTAAACAACCACGAGGGAAAATGCATTGGCAAAATAAAAAGTAAATATGTGATGGTCCTATATTTAGGAAATCTTTAATTTGTGATATTTTAAACATGAAAATTAAATATATTTATTATGTTGATTAGTTGATTACCATTAAAAAGTTAGATATATTTTAGTTGATTAGTTAGATATATTTTAGTTGATTATGTTGATTAGTTGATTACCATTATGTTGATTAGTTGATTACCATTATGTTGATTAGTTGATTACCATTAAAAAGTTAAATATATTTATTTACAGGATGGATGCTGCAAAAGAGACACTATTATATGGACCCGCGAGCCGATCTGTACTCACCATGCAAAATGAACATCGCTCGAGACTAGACCGTATTAATCGGGAATCAAGTGAAACTGTGCTCAGTACATACCAAGGAGGCGATGGAGTGTTTTGGACATTTAGGCAAGATGACCCCGATCCTCGAAAGATTGTACTTCACCCCCGTGTAGTGGAGAGATTGAAGACGATGGGTTTTTACGGTCCACTTCGTTGTGGGTCGTTCAGACTTGATCGACATCTCATCACTGCATTAGTGGAGAGATGGCGTCGAGAGACGCACACATTCCATTTTCCCGTCGGAGAGGCCACCATCACACTACAAGACGTTGCCATTTTGTGGGGATTACCCATAGAAGGAGAGCCAATTATATGCAAAGATGAAAAACGTACTTTCGGTGAATGGCAAGCTAGGTGTAATGCGCTTTTGGGCATCAACGTACAACAAGTTGATATCAGGGGCAGGAGTGCGATCCTGTTTTCTTCTCTGAAAAATATGTTGAGAAATGATATTGCTATTTACGACGAATCACCAGAGGAGGTAGTTGATCAATATGCACGGGGGTGTGCACTTTTACTTCTGGGGACAGTAATGATCCCCGACCACACTCGAAATGCTATCCCGTTAGTGTATTTGAACTTTCTGGAGAACGTGAATACATCAGGGGAATACAGCTGGGGAAGTGCTGTATTAGCGACTTTGTATCGGGAACTCTGTATGGCTTGCCACGCTAATGGCAAGATTATCGCTGGAGCATTATGCTTGTTACAGGTAATTCTTGATTAGTTTTAATTACTTTTAAACAAATCAATGATTAGTTGTATGTTGAAACTAATTTACTCATGAATACAACAGATATGGGCATGGTCAAGGATAATACCAATACAACCAAGGAACGTATATCCTATGCTCCAAGAAGGACACATCTTGAGTGTAGATGGTCGCAATTTGGGGCTTCCACCGTATGGGGCTAGGTATTTTTCTCTAAACACATTTATCTATAAATCGCATAACATTCGTTTGGCTATGCATACTTATTGTGATACCTACTTAAATTATAGGTGGATACATTATCACAGTCACACTGAAAGTGCGGGCAACTCGATTCGTGTATATCGCGACATATTTGATCGTTTGTCTGATGGCCAAGTAAGTTATTATTATAATGATCCGCACAAATATATAAGTGTTTTTTAGGAAAATTAATTTGTTTTGTCTACACACAGTTAATCTGGGAACCCTATGATGAGCAAGCTGAGGAGATCTCGAGTCTTGGACCTCGTTGTTTGACCCAAAATTGGAGGTCACAATGTCCGCTGATCAATATTTGGATAGTGGAGCTTCATTATCCAAATAGGGTGTTAAGACAATTTGGAATGGTCCAAAACATTCCGAGTGATGTTGAAAGTAGAGACCAGGACTTGCATAATCATACCCGCCAGGGAAGATCCGGCTGCGATTGGACCATTAAACATAAAAAATGGATTACTTATTGGAGGAACAGACGACCATTCATGCCTTGCACTCCTATCAACAATGGTAATCCGGTCTCCAATGACTATATGCAGTGGTACTATGGAATTACATGACGATTGATTTCACCAGTGGAGTATACTGCAGTGGCCCGAGGTTTCCAACCAACAAAAACATCTACTCGAGATCTTTTGGTAATATATATATCACAAATTTAATTTTATAATGTTTGAAAATTGAAACATGAATAACACTAATTTTTTTTGGGTTACAGGTAGGCTGGTTTCGGAAGCTCAAAATTAGTAAAAGACAGTGCAATCCTGATGATAGAGCATCAGTAGATAGTCATTTGGAGCTCACTGAGAATTACATCACTGAAGTGGAGCCTTTCATAGAAAACCCTGCTTATCTACAAGATGTGGCCTCAGATGAAAACGTAGAAGTTGAGGAAAGATCTACAAGACAAAGAAGAAGGAGATCTGTAGGACGTGAAGATGTGGGTCCTTCAACGTCTAGGAGTCGGAGAAGACATTCCTCAGCAATGCCATCAGAGTCCCCTTTTCCCCGACAAGGTATTCAACATGGGATACCTCAGTCTGCTCCACGCACGCAGTATGGTGCTGGAAATGGTATGCAATTTACAAAATTACACTTGAGTGGATTTACATTTATTTAGTTATTATAATTTTTTTATAACATGTGACAGATGCTTCCACGTCTGAATTTTTGGGTAACACATAACCAACTACATATGGTATGTAATTCAATATTAAGAAATTATATTTATTATTTTATTTATTATATATGCATATCACTGTTAATTTGATAGCAGCCTGGCAATCAAATGAGGGGGCGTCTCAGCCTACGCCTCACACACATTATGGGTTACCCTCATTTGGACATGGAGCTTACACACAACCTGCTGGAGATCGTATGCAAGTTACTGAATCCTGAAATTACACAAATAAATAATATTTTTTAAGAGATAATGTTTATTTATTTATAATATATTATTGTTAACTTGATAGTTGGTTGGGGTAGTTATGAGGGGGTACCTCAGTCTGCTTCTGCATCGACGTTTCAACAGGAGGTGCCTCAGCCGAGTTTTCACACACCTTATAATGATCAAGGTATTTAATATCAACTTATATAAGTAAATGTATATATTGTAAAATATATTATTGATATAAATTCATTAAATGTGTGACAGATTTTCTTACATCATGGGGTGGTTCATTTACTGAGATGTTAAACACGGGTATTGATTTGAATACCTATTATCAACCTCAATTCTCACAAGAACAACCAAATTACACTTCAACGCCTATACCATTTGCGGGCACAAGTGAGAACCTTGGACCAAGCCAAGATGAACAACAACCTCGTCGTGGTCATCGTGATAGACGTCCGACACGATGTGGCACGGGTGGTCATTTACGTCGTCACTAATTGTATGATATTTTGTATATATATTTATTTTTAATTGATAATTTTTTTATGTATGCAATTTTATATATTTGTTTTTAATTGATAATTTAAGTAACACAAAGAAAATGGGAGAAGGAAGAAGAAGAAAGCATCATAAAGCATTATATGCATATTAGCCAACAAAGAAGGACAAAATAGACTCACTAATTAGGAAGCAAGTTACTTTTAAACAACGAATGTACATCTCATTAGATACAACAAGTTGATTCACCAAAGGGGTTCAGAACATCAATGCGAAGGTACAGCTCTATCTTGGGCTTGGTACTGTTGTCTAGCGCGGGTTTGGGCCCAATCCATCTCATTGTGAATCCTGGACGTCACATCTCGACCACGACGCCTTATCCTGCGATCTGGATTATGCCTCAGTTGGAAATTGGGTTCATCCCACTCCTCAGGATCCGGCAATGGCTCAAAAAACCTAGACGTGTAAGTCGAAGTATACACACTTGTACTGTAACAGTCGGGCACATACACACTTGGATCAATCCTGAATTGTCTACACACCTCCAATGCATGTGAGCATGGGATACCATCCAACTTCCATAGCCCGCAATCGCACTCGCGTCTCGATAATGCAACTCTGTATGTGCGATACTGTACTGAGCCCTTAATACGAGTAGAAACTCTGGCTGATCCCACCTCCTGATTAAAAAGGTCTACTCGATGTTTCATCCCCTCTCGCTGCCCTGAATCAAACCTGTCATGAACATATTTAGGCCACATCCGATTTCTCAACACTAAAATCCCTGCTTCTTTAGCACGTTCCATAAATGCATTTTTGGATCGTGTGAAAGTTGCACTGACGATGGCTGTGATTGGGAGGCGTCGTGCACCCTTAAGAACACCGTTGATGCATTCTGAGATATTAGTTGTCATAACACCGAAACGGTGACCTCCATCATGGCAAAATGTCCACTTGGTAGATCGATGTTTCGTAGATACTCATGACCTTCTTCGCTTAAAACTCGTATTTCGTTCATCCTTATCTCAAAATGTCTTACAGACAATGCTCTTCCCGCAACATAACACAAGTCCTTCAGCTTTTGACTTTTGAACTGAGTATTGAAATTTGAAGCAACATGTCTTAAACAATAACGATGCACTCCTCTTGGTGGTGAAAATGCTGGGACTTCGTCCACTGCCTTCAGTATACCCTTATGTCTATCGGAAATAAGGCATACCCCCTCCATATCACCGACAACATGTGTGGCTAACATATTAAGAAACCATTTCCAAGATTTATAACTTTCATCGTCAACAATGGCATATGCTACTGAAATGATCTTCTGATTGGCATCAAGGGTGTTAGCAATCAACAATTTGTGTTTATACTTGGTGTAAAGGTGAGTACCATCTACACAAAGTATTTTGCGACAATGCATGAATGCTTCAATGCATGGCTTGAATGCCCAGAAGACATAGCCCAACGTGTGCACATTTCACTCAATCGTTGCCTTGTGCTTCCACTCCACAATGGTCCCGGGATTGTATTTCTGCAAGGCCCTCATATACTTGGGCAAATATTGACATGAACTCTCCCAAGTTCCGAACACATTCTCTCTAGCACGTTTCAATGCTTGCCATGCCTTTTGATATGAAATAGTGTAATTATATTTCTTATCTGCATGCTCCACGACACATTTAACGTCGTATGCTGGTTCAACTTGTATGAGACTCTCCAAGTCAGCTGCAAGCAAGTTTTTACATAGATTTGAATGACTGCGTGAGTCAATATCCATCAGACAGGTATGTGGCGGTCCCAACCTGGTGATTTCCCAATGACCAGATCTTTTACGGTATGAGGCGCGCAAATGCCACTCACAGTGTTGCAATGTCGAGCAATTGTCATTTTCACTTGCATAGTTCTGCTTGCACACCAACTTCATTGACTTCGAGTTGCTCTCTTCGACTCTGTACTCACGTCTTGCATGTTGGACCGAGTAATTCTTCACGACATTGATCGCAGTCTCTTTGTCTTTGAAGATCATTCCTAACCTCAAAACTCCATCATCCGCATCGTAGCCCAGATCACCACTTGGAACGCCTACTGAATCAACAGGTACATCATCACATGACCTATCAAAAAATGGCACTCCAACCAAATTTGGATGAGGTCTCACTCTTGGCATTAGAGAATTTGGTACAGCAATACTTGGCATCCAAGGATTGTTAGTGGTATCATCCTCATCAGACGGCCCCTCGTCCTCAGAACCATTATCGCTTGGTTCAGAATTACAAGTAAAGTCTGGATATAGATCACCTTCTATATCAGCTATGGAGGTGCCAACAGGGGCCATTATCTTAGTGATACCAGAAGGTCCAACATTAGGATCTGAACCACCGGCATGACTAGACCCTAAACGTTGGTAGGGTTCATCTTCCCAAGCACCCCACTCATTATGGTTCACTTGCAGGGCCTCGTATGCAATGTTTGAAGGTCTATCCATATTGGCTCCCCCACGACCTGACCCTTCAGAAGGATAGTATTGGTTCTCCCACTGACCATGGGATGCTGGGTACTGCACCTTCATTTCAACCTCCACTAATAGCTCAACTGAATTGAGCCCCGCTTGTGGATGGAAGAAATAGAGAAGGTCGTTGTTGTTCCTAATAGGACAACTAGAGGAGACATTCTCATTATTTATTATGCAAGACACATTCAAAGAATACACTCGCAAATCTAATCTCGTGATCTCAGACAACACACGTAATAGACCATAGAAATCAAGCATACGATCAACTCTTCTTGTTCCAATAACAGCTCCACAAGAGCGCACAAGGATTCCAATATCGCGAGAGATTGGCATATCTTCAAAAACACAACACACTTATAATTAATATACAAATCTATATTAAATTTGATACTTAAAATACATCAAATAATTATATAATATATTGACGTATATAACAATTTTTAAGTCTGTTTTGTGTAAACTAGTTTCACGGTTAAATTGGTTTACAATTAATATCTTATAATAAAATAACTAATATCTTTTAATGATACAATTAATATTCTTCGACTAATTTTTTTAATGAAACAATTAATATTATTCAAAATTACTATATTATAGTGTAAATAATTAATACCCTTTAAATAAGTTTTACAATGAAATTAAGACACTACTATTAAAAATAGTTTATTGTAATATAATATATTTATTTATGCATGATATATTTTTTTTTAAATTAAAATTTAACTTTTTATAAGTTAGTTCCTATCAAACAGTATATTTTTATTAATAATTTTAGGATATATTCCAAATAAATTTATAATTCAATAAAATTTATAAAATGATGTACAAAATAAACGTATTTTTATTTTGAAAAAAATGGGTGAATCATATAATTATGTCAAGGAACATGCATCCTCCTAAATATGTTATTCCTTAATTTGATTGATGTTTCTCCAAGTGAAATGATATTAAACACCTCAAAATAAGTTATATATTAAAATAATTAAATTACAAAAAAAGACACCTAAACTAAATTCACAGCAAACACAATTACATGCATGGACAAACTAAATTCATTAAAATATTTAATAACATTGTTTGTTTCTTTAGAACCAAGAATAAATACTATGTGTACAATAATTGCAACAGTGAGTTTATTAAATTTTAATATATTTTGTGAGTAATATTTATCTTGAAATTTATTTAAAGAGTATTAATCGTTTCATTAAATGATATTATAGTTTTCACTAAAAATATTAATTGGAGAAGTAATATTGTTTCATTAAATAATACTAATTGTTTTATTATGTTAATAAAATTGTAGTTCACAGTTATATAGTTAACATGAATATCATTAAAATAATATCTTCTCAATTAAATATTACAATTTTTTTTTCAAGTCAATTTTTTTAAGTGTAATGTTTGACTCCAAATTCATTAAAATATATTTTTTAAGTGTAATCCAGATCTGAGGTTGATTTGAGTTAAATGCTACCTAAAATTAATCGTTTAAAGAAAATATTACCATGACCATGATTGATATGAATGTTTAGACTGAGCTTCTTATAACCAATTGTGGTGATAGTTTTTTTTTAAAATCAATTTTCTAAATTACAAACTAGATTTAATATTAAATTTCAAAAATTTCCTTATTTATTTTCGGTCAAAAGCCGATCATGCAACATATATTCAAGTCTCCATTATGATAAAAAGAAATACTCCCTCCTATCCAAAACTTTTGCTACTTTTGGCCTCAAATCTTATTTCAAAATATTTGTTATGTTTATATAATTTTTCTCAACTTTTTTTTATATATTTACTAAAATAAAGTCTTATAATTATAATGTAAGTTTGACCCACTAAATTAGCACATCCTTATATGGAAAAAAAGAGTGAATTTGTACAAATAATTAATTTATATCCATATTTAATTGAGTTAATTGGAAAAAAACTCACGAACTTAATAATATTTATCAATTACAACATAAACTCAATATCCTTATATGGGACGGTTTAATTTATGAGACGGGTGTGATGAAAATAAGATGGTTATTTAATTAGATATTTTCTTAAACTAGTGATATACATTAATGTTTCTTAAGAAATATCTACTATCTACTATTAAAAAGATAATATATGCATGCAAAATAATTCAAAAAATATTATTAATTATTTTTTTAAGAATTTACCTTTTGATAGTAGTGTCTGTACTCCTCAGGTAGATAGCAAAATACCAACTAGCTTTTATTTTTGTGTATATGTGAGACTGCAAATTGAGAAAAAAATAATTTAGAATAAAATAAAAAACAAGGCAAAAAATTTAAAAATATCAAAATACTTACATTTTTGTGGGGATTGGTTTGTATTTTGGAAGCAGCCCTTTGTTTTTATTTTTGCCTAAAAATCGGACAGAATAAAGGAGGGAGAAGGAATACTAAAATGATGGATGAATTTTGGAAGGAGTACTAAAATTTTTGGTGCAAGGGTGCTGTTATGAGGAGGAAGAAGTACTGATGAAAGGAGGAATACTAAAATTATGAAATGAGGAATACTAAAATTTTCGGATGAAAAAAAGGAGGAAGAAAAACAGAAGTGAGAAGTAGAGGAGAAGCATATAGTAGAGGAAGAAGAACAAAAGTGAGAAGTAGAGAAGGAAGAGTACTGATGGCAAGAGTTATATGCACATTTCAAAGTACAAAACGCCAAAATTGCAATCAAATCGTGGGCTGGCGTGGGCAGTGAGCAGCAGAGGGGCGTGGGCTGGGAATCTCGCCATGTGCCTGCGTCAGAATGTGTCGAGACTCGCCTTCCGTAAGGGCGATCTACTACGTGGCAGGCCTTGGTGTTGATCGCGCCTGGGGAGCGCGATTCTCTCTTTTGATCGCCTCTGCCAGGCGCGATCAAGGGGTTGACTTGCTGGCTATGTGTAGATCGCGCCTGGGGAGCGCGATTCTCTCTTTTGATCGCCACTCCCAGGCGCGATCAACCCTATATTCGTAAACTTTTCTGCAGCAACCCTATTTTTGCAATCAAATTTGCTAATTGGCCTATATTAAAAAAAATTCCTAGGTTGTTTCCCATTTTTTAGAAGGTGATTAAAAAAATTGAAATCATGGTAAAATTGTTTATTATTAAAAACAGATTAGTTATCATCTTTAACTAAAAATAGATGTGGAGAAATAACGAATAAAGAAAATGGAAGTAGGGTGAGTGTATTATTATTCCACAAAAAATATCCTTATATAGGTATTCAAGGTAGGATTTGTTGAGATAAAAAAAAATTAGGATTTGTGAGTTATATATCCTGAGCATTGTTTTAGGTTGTTGATCTTTTTGGGTTTAGTAGTAATCGAAGGTATAGTATTCTTTTAATTCATTGTATTTCGTAGTACAAAAATTAATCTATTTTATGGATTGGTAATGTCCATAGTGTTCTTTATTTTTTGTTTATATCATTTTTCATAATTGGAGATTATTTCCTAACCTTCTCCCATCGAAAAAAATGAGATTATTGCGGATATAACACATTCCAAAATTAGCCAAATTTTTGTGACGTAGAAGCAATCAAGAAAGCTTCATAAGTGAATATATAACCTAAAAAAAATGGGCTAAGGGGTTTATGAAAAATATTATAAAAAAAAACCAACCAAATTTTCAAGATATATAAATTACAAAAATTAATTAATTAAATAAATTCTTAAAAGATATTTTAAGAAATAAGTAAAATATTAACGTTTAAAAAATTAATTAAATTGGAAATTTTTTAATTAAAAATATAAATTTGAAAAAAAAAATAGATAAATTTGAAAATAATTAAGAAAATAAAATTAATCTTCAAAAAATTAAATAAAAAACTTCAAAAGAAAAAGGTTAAAGTCGAATAAAATCATAAAAATATTTTATAAAAGTCAATTCAAACATCGTAAGTAATTAACTTTAGTTTTGAAGTTTTTTTTAATTTAGTTATTTTTTTAAATTTACTTGGTTTTCTAATATTTTTTTAAATTGAATTTTATTTTTTATTGAATTATTTGGAAGATATAATTATTATTATTTTTTAAATCAAATTTTCAGATTTTAAAGAATTTTTAATTGAATTTCTAAACTTCATATAATTCTTTTATTTAAATATTTTTCAGATTTTAATTCTATTTTATTTATTTTTTAACTATTTAAAGGAAATTAAAAAATTGATCAACTTAAACTTAATGTATTAATTTTAAAATTAAATAACTTAAAAAATTAAAGTCAAAGTTAACAAAACTTTGAAAATAATTTATTTATATTTATATAAGGATAACTTAGTCATTTTATATATGTCTATTATTATCTTTAAAATAATAAAGTATATTTAGAGGATTTTGTGGTTTTAGGTGTGGAACTCGTGAAATATCTAAACTATTCCCCAAATAGTTAATTTTGATGAAGTCGCATTAATGTATTATTCTTTTAGTAATTCAATTTTTTTTTTTTTTTTTGGAACACTTGGTTCAAAATTTAATGAAAAATAAAAGATATTTTATTCATTCACATCGTAGATCAGATGAGTAACTATAACCCTATTTTGATTAGCTATATGTCCTATTTTAATCAATTTTCCCCAATCATTCCAATAGTTATACATCAACAATTAAATTTTGTTGGGAGAGAAATTTTTAAGTATAAAATAGGAATGAGTCATAATTTTCTTACCCAAGCATTTCCCCTAAATATTTACCCATACCCCCACTATATGACACTCGTTCACCCATCCCACTACGATTTCCAATGAAACAATGTCTCTCTCAGTGTTCCAAAGGTTGGCCGATCCAATTACCCTCTAAAATGTTGAAAATATACGGTTTTAAACTTAGTCGGTGACTAGGACCGTGTAGTCGCCGATTAACCGTGTAATCGCCGCCCAATTTTTTTTTTTATTAAATAAATATTAATTACAAAAACTAAAAAACAAAAATAGAATTAGGGATCCAATAAGTCTGAAATTGAAATCGCCCGTCACGGTGCCCTTGCTGTGAGAGAGAGAATCCGCCGCCGCCCGCAGCATTCCTTTGTTGTCGTCGCACGAACGAAGTCAAACCGTCGACCACCGTGCAATTCTTCATACTCACACCGCCGCGCACCTGGTAAGTGGTAACTGATAGTTTTTATTGTAAATTGTAATTTTTTAATTTGTAAACCTATGCTGCTATGCAAGATTCAACTCATCTATCTACTGTAGAATTTAATAATACGTAAAATTAAATATACTTTATTAACATAATTTTTTTAAATATAGGATATCATCAAATATAGTTAAATACAATAGAATTTGTTCTTTGAAGCTATTCATAACATAGCTTAATTGGTAAACATCTAAAACTCTACTCAGGAGGTGTAGAGTTCAAATCCTTATAAATGTATTTTTTTTATTAGACTTTTATTATATAAAGTCACAGATGACACATAATAACCATAAAACCACATATATAACTTCCACAAATGACTGTAAGCAAAATGAATGCGAGAATGACATATGGATAGTTGGAACTCCCTTTTAGTAATATAAGGGATTTTACTATTTCGTCAATAAGTAGGTCTTATATGAGACTGTCTCATGACATGAGACAATAGGAATTAATATAACTAGGGAATTAACTCATTAACACTTTGATAGAGATAGGTGTTAATTTGTATTGTCTCATATCATGAGACGGTCTCATACAAGTTTTTGCCTTTACCAATTGATAGTAGTGTGTGATGTTAAATTTTACCATTTCACATAGAGTAACGTGAATAGTAATTATGTAGTCACTATACAGTTGAGACTGTTTACACTTAAAATTGTGAGTTGATAATACTTTTCCTTTTCAGTGTATCAATTTTCAGTATAAAACTTTCGGTGTAATCAATCCATAATTTTCAGTGGAGTCAGTTAGCTCACACTTTTCACTGTAACTAGCATCAACTGTTGACTGAATACGATGTGCATCAGGTGCATATAAGCACTTGCCTTTCACCTGATATTTACATCAACCTTTTATTTTCCAATATAATTCCTTTAATCATTACACATATAAATTTATAATATTAGTAACATTCTTTTTCATTAACATGATACTCCGTACAATATTTAAAGAACATCGTAATTTATTTTTTATTCGAAATTTCAAATCTAATAATTTCAAAGTTAGAATTTCCCGTAATCCAAACATACTCGAGTTAATTAAGTCCTAACAATTATTAAGGCTGATTAAAAAAATCAAATTTAATAGTAACAAATTATTCTTTGGGCCCATTTACTTTTTACGGAAATAATCATATGACCATTGGTGGGTATAATATTATATACTCACCGTGAATGTGTTAATGACACATAAGCAGATGATCAACTATTATTTTAATTAATTATTTATATCTGTTTATGTGTTATTAACACATTCACGGAGGGTATATAATATTATGTCCATCGGTGGGTATGGGCATGTGATAATTTCCGTACTTTTTAAACTGCACGAGCTAGAAATATAGGCCTAGGTTAAATACAGTCCCATGTTTTGTTAATACACTCCACCTAAAAAATGTCGAATTTTTTTTTCCGAAAAATATAGCAATTTTCGGAAAAAAAATAAAAAAATTATATGTTTAGTGTTTTTCTTTTTGCAATTTTGGAAAAAATATTCCTTGTTAAAATTTTTAGATTTTTTTTCCAATTATTTTTTGGGTGAATTGTATTAACCAAAGATAGGACAGTATATAACCTTGCCCAAAACATATGCTTCTATTTGGACACATTTAGCTTATAACTATGGGCCCCCATTCTTGAGAGTGGGTCTTCTCTTGTGTGATTTTTTTTCTTTTAAATTTTGAGGAAGTGTATTTATCAAAAAGTGTGAGTGTAATTAACTGGGCTTTTTTTTTTTTTTGAAAAAAAAAGTAGATTAGATATAGGCCACGGTTACTTGCACAATCCTTTTTTGTTAAATACATTACCCTCGATATTTTTTTCGACAATTTTCGAAAAAGATTTCCTATTCTTTTGTTCAATTTCACTATGTTCGAAAAAAAAAATTCAAAAAACTGAAAAAAAATTTAAAAAAAATTCCGGACATCCTGATAGTGTAATAGTGCAAATAACCTGTGTCTTAGATATATGGAACTCTTTTGGCTTTCAGGTAGGAACAAAAATGGCCTCTTATATTTATTTATAGCATTTAAAAAAGATTCAGATATGAGTAGACTAGTTAGATTAAAATGTAGATATAAATACTCTTTTCATTTACTTGCTTATACCATTCTTTTTGTTTTTTCAAAATTTATGAGAGAAATATTAGTAAATAATAAGAAATTTTATTTTTGAATGAAAAGTTAAAAAAGATATGAGTGTAATTAAATATGAAAAATAAATTAGTGATTACATTTGTAACACGTTGAAATTGAGTTGTGTTAATTTAGTAATATGTCTAATATCACATTTTCATCTCGTAAGTTCTAAGAATCCTAGATTTTTATTTTTGACCAACTGTAAAGCTGAAAATCTGTTGAAAAGATGCTCATTTGACTAAGTAGAATTTGATGATAGAATATTATTATAATCGGGTTTAACGTGAAACTCCCGATTGGAAGAGTTGGAATTCACTGTTTCAATTGGTATTTTATTTAACGTTGTTAGGCCAAGCTGCACCTATATCTCCGAATTAGTACGATGCTGTCTGCTTTGGGTCAAATTTGCACAAATTTATTTTTAGCATTCTTTCAAAAGAACTCACATAAAATGAGTTCATTCTTATTAACCTCATGATTCTCTCATATATTTATTCGATATGAGATACTGTTTGAACACAAATAAACGCTTCATTGTCTTATTACATTAAGACAAAGTTTTATTTGATCAAAAGTAATATTAGATAATTGATCAAAACTATTAAGAATTTCATCAGGAATATAAAAAAATGGGTTAAAAAAATCAACAACAATTAAAATATAATACCAACTCCTCTTTTTTATACTTCTGATAAAATTCCTGAATAAAACACTAAAAAACTCACGTTTTAGCGACTGAAATTAGCGACCGCCTCAAAGTCGGTCTCTAAATATTGTATTAGCGACCGATTAGCGACCGTAGTAGAAAACCGGTCTCAAATTAAAAATATTTGCGACCGCCTATATATCGGTCGCTAATTCGTAAGATTAACGACCGCCACCGACCGATCAAACAGTCGCTAAAACTCAAAAGACGGTCAACGATGACCAATACTTTTTACCGCCTGATTAGCGACCGCTTTGTCGGTCGCTGATGTCAAAATTGAACTTAAGGCGGTCGCAGACTTGTAACGTTTGACCCGAGTTGGTAACGGTTGAGGGTCATTAATGCGGGTGGTTTAGTGACCGCCCCGAGGCGGTCGCAAATTCTAAATGGTCAAACTGAACCGTCCGATTCGGTCATGAAGATCAAATTTCGAGTAATAGCGACCGCCTCTGGCGGTCACTAATCCTTTTAAAAAAAATTATAAATACCTTCTCCTCTGTACGCCATTTTACATACTCGTAAAAATTCTTCCTCCTACTCTGCCCACGCTGCTGTCGCCGCCGTTTAACCGTGAGTTTTTAAATTAATTTAACCGTTTAAATTTTTTATAATTATATTTTATGAATTATATATAGTGAATGAATAAGTGAATTATGTGTATGTGTGTAGATTTAATGCGTATGTGAAATTATGTTTATGTGAATTGTTGATAGGCGAACAGAAACATCATTAGGGCGAGCAATATTAACCCAAAGTACACACCCTTAAGATAAAGTCAAGCCAACAAAACCAGGCTGAGCTGGAAACGTCGGGCGAACAGGCTTTGTCCGCCTAGCAATTATAATCAGGCGAGCAGCTTTAACCTCTTCTCCATGTGGACCCAGATGACACCCTGGCGAGCATATCTAGCACATCGGCGAACAGATTTGGCTACAATATCAAGACAACAAATTATCAAGAATAAAGACCATCAAAATCAAACTAAAGGCTCCTCAAGGACAAGTCCAACGGGACGAGCAACTCTTGAATACGAGCAAGTCCAGTACTAGAGGATATAATTTAGTTTAGATAAGGTCAAAATAGGCAAAACCCAGGTGTCATACATGCACACTATGGAGGTCAAAGGTTATGCACACCTCCTACTAGGCAAACTCGTATAAATACTTAGATTTTTTCAGTTAATAGAATAAGCACAAATTCATATACACGTCCAAACTTCGATTATATACCCAAAGCAGCTCGATTCTCTTATATACGAATTAAATACGTAATCTATACACGTGTTAATTCTATCCCAAACCAAATTTTCGTATTCACTAATTAAGTTAGTGATCAATCACACATAATTTTTTGGTGATCTAAGTAACGATTAAAAATAACCACTAATCCTTGTGATTAGTAAAGATCATCAACAAATTGGCGCTAGAAGGAGGGTTCGAACCTCCGATTTAAGGATTCAAGTGTGATTAAGTAAGAACTTCAAGCTTAAACTTGAAGAATTGAAGAGAGGTGTTCTTGGTCTTCTTGATGTTCTTCATTTTAGAACTTTTAAAAACTAACACCCAAACATCAATTAAAGATGCCCTAGTCTCATGGGACTCAACACTCCCAGCATGTGACAAGGGATTCACATTCAAGGATGTCCCAGGCTGGTAGGCGAGCAGAAATAGCCAGGCACGAGCAAGAAAACCATCCAACAGTTACACATCAACCAATGTCACCTGAGCTGGATGCTTTTGTTCGCAATCCTGATGAACTAGCTCGAACAATCGCAATGCTTCAGGCCTTGCAAAAGCAACAAGCACAGCCTGGCCCATCTCATATCCGAGCAAGGCATAGCCAAACAAAAGATCGCGAGCATGAGAAGGCCAGAGATGACCATCAAAATGAGGCAGACAATGCCCAAGTTTGTAAGATGAAGGGCAAGGAGAAATAGCTCGCCGAAGCTACCAGCCATGGAGAATTAACCCCAAACTAAGCTCTGGGGGTTAGTCAGGGCACACACCAAAGTGCACTGAATAGATTAGGTCGCCATGGTCGGGGAGCAACGGAGGTCCATCCAATTGCAGAAGTAGCTCGCCCGGCCTATGTTCCAGCTCACCGGTCAATCCACGAAAGGCTGACTAGGTCAGCTTTTGGTCGCCTAGGCCCAGATGCAGAGCCCAATCCTAGGAGGCCAGTCCAAGGGGTTCCCATACCAAGCGAGGGACTGCGGCGAACAGATGGTCATGCACCCCTGTTCGCCGAACAGCCTCCAAGTCAAGGGGGATCCCTGGAGGAACTGGTCTCCATGAGGAAAGCAATTGAAAGTATGCAGGGTCAGTTGGACCTGCAAAGAGGTTATGGGAATACTGCTCTTCCTACCTCACCATTATCTTCAGTAATTCTAAAAGTTCTCATTCAAAAGAAGATCCAATTCCCTGCAAGTATACAATATGAAGGCACGGTGGACCCCCGGGTGCATTTGATGAAATACTCTGATTATATAATATCAATGGGGGTAAGTGATGCAACCCAGTGCCGCAATTTTTCATCGACTCTGGCAGAGACGTATCCTTTCAGGCCTTTGAAGGGGCTTAAGCCCCCCCCCAAAGTTTTAGCAAAATTCCTACTATTATTACTATTAGTTTATGTATTTATTGTTTTAGTGATAAACTGCACACATATGAGACCATAGTTTAATTACTAGTTATCATAAAGTCTCTCTATACATATATATCTCCACTAACTTTCTAATTTAATATTTTATTTACTTATTCTATTTATAGTTTTTTGGTTCTTTAAAAGGCCCAATATAAAAATTATGAATTTCTTTAAAAAAAATAGTTTAAAATTGCTCTATTTTTTCGTTTTACTATAATATAGTTACAACCTAATTTATTATGATGTATACTAATTAATTCATACACCATTCTAAATTATGCAAAGGTCAATGTTATTGAATTTGGTCAGCAAAAAAACTTCATATATATATTTCCGTTCAATATAATTGTATTGCATGCTAAAATTTCGAGTTAGCCCCCCCAAACAGAAAGGTCTAGCTCCGCCCCTGGACTCTGGGGGACCGTGTCCATAAATGGTTTTTGGCTCTGCCACCAGCTTCAATTCATTCGTTTGCCCAGCTAGGCAAGGAATTCTTGTCCCATTTCTCTACAGCCGGGTCTTATCTATCCCAGAGACATCGGTTATCCAACTTAAAACAAGCTGACGATGAGTCAGACCATTCGTATTTGGAAAGATTTGATAAGGTCTTGCTAGAAAGGGAATCAGTCAGCGAAGACACCAAAATTGTAGCCGTCCTAGCTGGATTGAAGAAGGGCACTGAACTTTGGAAAGATGTACATCTCAGATGCCCGAAAACTTATGCGAATTTGGTGATCAGGCAGAAGTCTTTGTCTCTATGCACGAGTGATTAGACGTGAAATTCTTATGTTTTGGTGCCCGATTTGCCCATATTTTGAGTGTTTTCGATGAGTGTTTGGAGTCAAATGTGTATCATTTTTATAAAATCGTTAATTTGTCTCTTTTTATTTTATAGATGGATAGAGGGCGAAAAGAGGAGTTCGTAGGACTTTGAATCGGCCAAAACGGACTCCCGGTTGAGAAGATATGAAGATTTTACGAACAAGTGTACAGTAGCCGAAAACCACTCGAGCAACTCGAGCGCCACCGCTCGAGCATGTTGCTCGAACGCCCAAAAACTTACAGAAAATTTTTGGCACTCGACCAGCTCGAGTGCTAGTGCTCGACCCCTTGCACCATTTGACCTGTCATGCTCGAACGCCCCCGCTCGAGCTGGTGCTGCTCGAGCACTATCCTATTTTTACCTCCGGATGCATTTTTTCGGCCCATGAGTTCCCGATTCGGCCCGACGCTTATGTATACTCATTCCAAACTCGTTTTAGAGGAATCATAGAATATCACAGACCACTTGATACCATATCGCTTTGAGAGTTAGTTTTTGGAGAGTGCACGAGGAGAAGAGACGAGAAAGCTTTAGTTTTACGTATTTGAGGTTTTACTTACGAATTCATAGTCCGGTTTTGCTTTTTAGTTTCATTTCTTTAGACCTTTATTCTTGAATACATTGAGACTTCGTTTTATTAATTTTATTTCAATTCTTAGCATTTATTTCTTTAAACCCTAGTTAATGTTTGATAATTTATTCGTTAAAATCATTATGTTCATGTTCGTTACTTCTTCAATTGTTCTTGTTTCCGTAAAAACCATGTCTAGCTAAAACCCTTGCATGATTGGGGTAGGATGAACTCGTAGAAGTAGGATGTGGGTACGTAATTAGGGTAATTCGTGCTGTTTAGTTTTAATTATCTTAATTAAAGAATTCTTAAAATCAATCTTAACTTTACCTTTGAATTTAGTTCGAAAAGTGTTAGAGAGAGGACGATCTTATCACTCTTTAACAATGAGTAGACTTAATGAGAGGGTTTAGAAAGGGTTAATTAATCTACCGGTTTATCTAGGGAGGACGACCGCACCACCTTAGTTAAATTAGGGTCTCGTTAATTAAGCACTATCTATTAACTTGTTAGTGTATTAGTGAAGTTGATTGTTAGGATAAAGTATTAGGGTTTTAATTCTTAAGCTTTCATCTTGCAATCTTTTACTTAGGTTATTTCTTGCGCATCACAATTATCTTGATTATGTACCTGCTCCGTTAGTATACGTAGGAATTCCTATCCTGAGCATCACCATCACATACTTGAAAACACACTTTTACTTTCGTAGTTTAATTTTCATTTTTACGTTCATAGAGTAATATAACTTAGATTTTATTTCTTTAAAAATCCAAAAACATACACTCATATTAACTACGACGCGTAGATCTTCAGGGATCTGTTCGCATACACTCCTTCTCTTGGGTTCGATATACTTGGTCGCTATACTTACTTATACTACAGTGAACCCGTACGCTTGCGGGAAAACTACTAGTAGAAAGTTAGTATTTTCGCTTCAAGTCAATGACGTCGTTGCCGGGGATGGCGATGTATGTCATTTGAATAGGACTTGTAGATAGTTTAGTAGTTAGCAGTGAGTGCTTTATTTTTCTATTTTATTCTTACGTGTTCGACAGTTGCGTTTTTATTCTTTTGTTAGCATTTTAGGTTTATGAAAACACGCTCGCAAGGAGATACGAGTTTAAGAGAGACTACAGCTAGATCCTGAGACAATAGCAAGAAGAAACCGAGCCTTTTTAAGAAGGATGAATGCTGCCGGAGGAGAGAACGACAACATGGACATCAGTAATGAGTTGGATGATGTTGCAGCTGAGTTCAATCAGGCAGTGGAATGGGTTGAGGGCACTGGAGGAACTAACAGTCAGAATCAAGTTCCGTTAGGGGAAAGCCAGAGCCAAAACCCGGGTACACAGAACGTAAACAATCCAGCTCATGACCTTGTCCAACATCCTCAGAACAACCCTGCATATCCACATAACAACTTCCCACAAAACAACTTACCTTACCCTTACCCATACCCCATATCCGTATCCACCATACCCGTACCCTCTACCTCCTGTTTACAACCAACCACCAGTCTATCAACCACCACCAGTCCAACAAGTACCCGTACCACCTGTTATTCCTCAGCACATTCCTCAGAACGCCGACCAAAACATGGCTATTTGAGGAAGGTTTGCGGCACAACCGCAACGGTACTATGATGGAGTGGCATTGCCCTCTGTAGAGGCAAACAACTTCTCAATTTCCCCTGGAATTTTAAAGCTGCTTACCGAGAATCAATTCAAGGGGGAGGTTGGGAAGGAGAATCCTCATACTCATTTGAGGAGTTTTCTGATGATCGCATCCACGTTCAATTATAACGGTATGTCTGAAGATGCCAAGAGGCTCAGGCTATTCCCATTCTCTTTGACGGGAATAGCAAAGGAGTTGTACGATAACACGCTCCCACAGGGAGGTGTAACCACATGGGCCGAGCTCGAGCGTCTATTCCTCGAGCGATTTTACCCTCTATCTAGAACTATTAGAGCAAGGATAGAGATCTCTTCTTTCCGTTAGAAGCCAGGAGAGGACTTACAACAGGCGTGGGAGAGATACTCTAACATGTTAATTGAGTGCCCGCAGTACGGGTACAATGAGGGGGATATCATGGTGTTCTTCTACAGTGCAGCTAGCAAGGCTGGTCAAGCCCATCTTGATGCGTGTGCGAGTGGAGCATTTCTGAACCAAGGTATAGCGAGGTGTAGAGAAATCGTTGATAATATTGTCACAAATGCCGGGGCATGGAACGAGGACCCAGAATTTCAGAGAGCTTGTAAGTTGGATGAGAATGAGGGGACGAGGAAGTTGTTGATGGCGATGATGGAGAAGACCAGTAACCTTGAGATGGGGCAGAATCTGGTTGGTGGGAATATAGCAGTGAGCGAGAAAGTGGACCCACCCACGAGTCAGCAAGAAGAGGCCAACTATATGGGAAGGCCTAACTATCCACAAGGCGGGTATCCACAAGGTGGCAATCAATTTGGAAGGCCTTCTTATGGTCAAACATTTGTACCTCCAGGTCCACAGCCTCCTCAAAATCAATGGAGGAACACACAAGGGTATCAAGGAGGCCAGCAGCCTCCTCAAAACACATAAAGAAAGAACGAGATTTTTTTTTATGCTAATCCGAAGGCTAGAATTACAGTTCCTCCAGGTGTTGATCCAGGTTGTAAACCCCCAGTGGAGAAGGCGGTGCCTCAACTGAGGAGATGTTGAGAGCTATCCTTCAGAAGGTGGAGGAAGGAAGCAAGAGATTGTCCTCATTGGAGTATGATGTGAAGGAATTGCATAAGAAAGGTGATCAGCGCGATCAAGAACTCCAAAAGAGAGACATAGATTGGAATCAAGCTCAACAAGAGAACAACCGCATGTTCACTTCTATTGAGTATCAAATTGGTCAAATTGCAAGGTCTCAGACGAGAGAGCCGGGCAAGTATCCCTCAATGCCCGAGGGAAACCCAAAGGAACATTGCAAGGCGATTGAGTTGAGGAGTGGGACCAAATATGATGGTCCCGAGATGCCTGCTGATTCTGAGACGCCCCAATGGGAAGTTGAGATAGAAGAAAAAGAGCCTGAGGCAGATAGAGCTGAGATTGAGGAGATGGGAGTTGAGAAAGGGGTTGAGGGTGAAGGCACTCAGAAGAGTAAAGATATGGATGAGACCCAGAAGGGAAAAGAGCCTGAAGAGGAAGGCATTGAGGAGATTGAGAGAGTTCCAAAGTGGAAGAAGGCAAAGGAAGCAAGAAAGAATGTAAAAGAAACTGAGAGAGATGAATGAGGGGTACCAAAATCTGTGATACCTGTCCCATATCCACAGCGGTTTATGAAGAAGAAATTAGATGAAAAGTTTGCTAAATTCCTTGATGTTTTTAAAATGTTACATATTAACATTCCTTTTTATGATGCTTTGGAACAGATGCCTAACTACGCCAAGTTCCTGAAGGACTTGATAGCAAAGAGACGGAGAGTGGATGGACCCGAGCTATAGCATTTGAACCATGAGGTGAGTGCTATGGTGCATAAGGCGCTTCCGCCCAAGTTGAAGGATCCCGACAGTTTTACCATTCTATGTGATATCGGGAACGGGATCAAGAAATGAGCTTTGTGCGATCACGGGGCGAGCATTAATTTGATGCCTCTTTCATTGTTCAAGAAGTTGGAAGGGGGTGAGCTTCAACCCACGATGATGATGCTCTAGCTTGCTGATAGGTCTATCACTAGACCTCAAGGAGTAGTGGTGGATGTTCTAGTGACGGTGGAGAATCACGTTTTTTCCGCCGATTTCGTGGTACTCGATATGGAGGAGGATCAGCATGTGCCGCTGATTTTAGGGAGGCCATTTCTAGCCACAGCCGGGATGGTACTTGACGTAGCGAATGGGAAGATAACGGTCAACGTTGATGATCAAGAAGTGAAGATAGCTATTTATAAAGCTATGAAATACCCCATTGGAGATGAGAGCTGCCACTTCATTGACATCACAGACACTTGTGTTGAAGACACACTTCTAGACCCTTGTTCTTTCTATGTTCATCAGTTTAATTATTCTATTCTTGACGATCTATCTTATGATTCTTATGATCTTGATTATTTTGACAGCTTGAAAGACAATAAAGATGTCAGGTTCTTGAAGATGAAGAAAGTAGAGGATGAGGACGACTTGGAAGCCGAGGAGTTGACTTTCGAGAAGATGTTCGATAAGGCGCCACCATTGGAGGCGAAAAATGAGCTGAAACCACTTCCCGATCACCTCAAGTACGCCTACTTGGATGAGGCCGATAAGTATCCGGTAATTGTATCTGCCATTTTATCTGATGATCAGCTTGAGAGACTTTTAGTAGTACTTTGTAAACACAAATCTGCTATAGGATGGTCGATTGCAGATATTAAGGGAATTAGCCCTTCCATTTGCATGCATAGGATTAGATTAGAAGAGGGTAGAAAACCGGTAGTGCAAAAGGTGATACATAAGGAGGTTTTGAAGTTGTTAGATAGCAACATGATTTTTGCGATTTTTGATAGTCCATGGGTGAGCCCGTTACACGTAGTTGCTAAGAAGGGGGGTACCACAGTGATTAAGACTGAGAGGTGAACGATGAATCTCCGGACGAGAAGCTGTTTGGTTTAGGAGATATTCCGGTATATCGAGTCGAAGGGAAAGCGTCGTGGTTTGCAGATTATGCTAATTATTTAGCAAGTGGAGAGTTACCGGCGGATATGGACTCGGTGCACCGGAAGGCATTTTTGAAGAAAGTTTAGGAGTTTATTTGGGACGATCCCTACTTGTTCAAAAGAGGGATTGATCATGTGTTGAGAAGGTGTGTGCCGGAGGAGGAGTGGAGTAATATCATAAGGTATTGCCATGCCTTGCCATGTGGATGACATTTGGGTGGAGAGAAGACCGGCAGGTAGGTGCTTCAATTTGGTTTTTATTGGCCAACTCTCTTGAAGGATTGCATGGAATGGGTTAAGAGGTGATAAGTGCCAATGATTTGGCTCTATTACTAAGAGGGACGAGATGCCGCTGCACGTGTTCATGGAAGTCGAGGTATTTAACGTATGAGGGATTGATTTATGGCTCCTAGCAATGGATTCTTGTACATTCTCGTGTGCATCGATTACGTCTCGAAGTGGATTGAAGCTGTCCCTACAAGAGTGAATGATTCCCGAGTGGTGATAGAGTTCTTGAGGAAGAACATTTTTGCGAGATATGAAGTCCCAAGAGCTTTGATTAGTGATGGGGGAAGTCACTTTGTGAACAAGTGGATGAAAAAATTGTTGTCAAAATATGAGGTAAGTCATCGAGTCTCTACTGCTTATCATCCTCAATCTAACGGTCTCGCAGAGGTATCGAATCGTCAAATCAAGGAGATCCTTGAAAAGACGGTGAGCATTAGTAAGAAGGATTGGGCAATGAAGCTTGATGATGCACTTTGGACGTATAGGACAGCCTTCAAAACTCCTCTCGGTATGTCTCCTTACCAATTGGTTTTTGGAAAGGCATGTCACTTGCCCGTGGAGTTGGAGAACAAGGCATATTAGGCGATCAAGAAGCTGAATTTTGATAGTGCCTTGGTTGGTGAGAAGAGATTACTCCAATTGTATGAGTTGGAGGAGTTTCGAGATAGTGCCTATGAGAATGCCCGAATTTTCAAAGAGAAGACTAAGAAGTGGCATGATGCACGATTGAGAAAAAAAGAGTTCAAAGTGGGTGATCAAGTCCTCGTATTCAATTTGAGGATGAAGTTGTTTGGTGGAAAGGTCAAGTCCAAGTGGAACGGGCCGTATATTGTGAAGGAAGTGCATAAGAGTGGATTCCTTGAAGTCGAGAAGGAGGATGGACATAGATTCATGGTGAACGGGAATCGAGTAAAGAAATTCTTCAACTTCTCTTATGAGAATAAGAGAGGTATTTTAGATTCTCAAGTCCCGTGAGATCCTTCGAGCTCGGTCCGGCATTAGGACCTTAAAACTAGCGCTGAATGGGAGGCAACCCATTTTTATTTGCTTTTATGTGTTTTTTTTATTTTGTCATTTTGGGAATCGTAAGTGTTAACCTCATTTGTCGAGAATTTTTTTGGTGTAGGCTGGTTTCGTGGTGCTTAATTCGAGCAAGTGAGCTTAAGGAAAACAATTCATGAAGTTGGAGATGTTTTGAGTAGTGGAGCATTCGATTGATGGAGTTTGAGGTAAACCGAACCCCAAACGTAGACCTCTTTGCGAGGTTGAAGTTTGGGGGGTGATGTTTCTTTTCGTTCATTACTTTGCGTTGATAGTGATTTAAGTTCATGAGAATTTAGTGTACTTACTCGTACATACTCATTCTTTTCAAACTTTATTATTGCGTAGCAAGAACAAAATTTGGGGGGGTGTGTATTCGTACTTCGAGTTCGTACAAGAAATTCTAATGAAAAATTGGTCAATTTTTTTTGAAAATATCGATGCATGAAGGTAGTTGGATCGAATTAAGTATGAGTGCATAAGTTTGACTTGAATTGGATTGGTGAAGTGCACGTTTGGAAGAGACCCCAACTCTTCGGTCGAATGAGCGATCGGGCTTAAATCGAGGAGTTTTCCAGGTTAGTACTCGTGTTGGTCGTAAATTCTTACAATTTGGTTCGAAAAGGTTGAAATTCGAGCTTGGGAAGTGTAAGTGCTCGAGCAGCCTTACTCGTGCACCTAGTGCACGAGTGCTCATGCACTGCGCTCGAGCTCGGCCAAGTCGTGCACCCCTTGCACGAGTACTCGTGCATAGTGCTCAAGCGGCTTCTGGTCGTGCACCTAGTGCACGAGCTCGAGTACTCGTTCGCTTTTTTGGTTTTGGAACTCGGGGGCGCTCGAGCTCAAGTTACTCGTGCACTAGTGCTCGAGTAGTGCATGAGCGATCGCACCTTCGGTTTTTTAAGCCCTAGCCCGAATTTTTCCACCCTATAAATACATTTTTCATACTTTTCACATACTTGGGGGGCGAAAATAAGTAGAACGTACGAATTTACTCTTTCTTTGCCCTCAAATCTTCAATTTTCGTTCGTCTTTGTACGAATTCGCCCAGTTCTTCAACAAAAGGTAAGTATTCTATCATTCTTTTCATTCTATTCTTAGTTTTGGCTTTGATTTAACATGAATTGATTATGTGAGAGTTAGGGTTCATATGTTCTTGATAGGAATTGGGATTTTCATGATACTTGTTGGTTTTTGCTTCTATGATGATAATTGTTGTCTCAATGCTATGGGTTTATGAATTCAAGCTTCAATTTTGAAATTGCATGAGTGAATTTGGTGAATTTCTAGAGAGAGAAAATAGGAATTGGCATGGGTATTATGAAATTTGGAATTCTTGGAGATTTTGAATTGAAATTGTTGAGGGTGAATGATGACTTGAGTCTTGAGCATGTAAATTGCATGTATGTGTGATGTTACTTCATGATAGACTTTTGTTTTGGAGTTTTTGTGAATTGTGAAAGAGTATATGAACAGTAAATTGAGTTGTTATCACAATATCACTCGTGTGTGAAACCTTGAACACCATTGATGAAATTTGAGCTTGAAAAGGGTGTTTGACTTGATTGAGATTTTCTTAGATATTCATGAGTTTGGTGTGGTGAATTGTTGTGATGCTTTAGGTAATGGCTCCTCCAAAGAAGTACGAGGATCAGTTCGTTGAGGGGGATGAGTTGTTGGCTTTGACGACAGAATTGACGAGAAAGGGACCGATGCCCTCTCGTTGGGATAATTTGACATATGGGGATAGATCGTTTGCTCACGCCTACCGGTGGAATCTGTTTGCTGGGAAAGAGGCCGAAGAAGAGGCATAGAGGTACAGCAGGAACTAGTGGAGCCGGATCCAGTGGAGTTCGGGACCTAGATGAAGAGGAGGAAGATGAATATGAAGAAGGAGGGAACACACCTGAGGAAGAAGAGGCCGATGTTGGTGGAGGAGGTCAAGAACCTCAAGAGATGGAGATGGAGGCACCTGAAGTGTCCACTCCCGAGCCGTGGTACCCAACCCAAATTCAGTGGGATGGCATGAGGACAGATATTCAAGATTTGCGAACCGAAGTTACGAGTCTTCGCACAATGCAAAATCAGTGGTACACGGACGCTACGAGCATGCGAGGGGAGTTTCAAGAGGTCCGATCAGAAGTTTCAAATTTGAGGAGATGGTTGGAGGCACTCTTTGTCTCCCATTTAGGATCGGATCACCCGAGCTACCGCCCGCCACCGCCTCCGGATGCTTGAGGATCATGGAGATTCCCCCAGTTTCTGCTCCCTTTTTCTTATCTTTTTCTTTTGTCTTTTTCTTTTCTTATTTATTGCTTTTGGAGTGTGAACTTGTTTGAGTGTTTGGATGAGTTATGGGATTGTATTGGAAGCACTTTAAATTATTGGGGTATGATTTATTTTGAATTGATTGATGATTAATTTATTTCATGCTTCTTTACTCTTATCACTTGCTTATTGATGAATCTTGAGTATGATTTAGTGAGTAGAGTTGAGTTGTAAGGTTGAGTTAAGAATTCTTTTGTGTGAGTGTTTGAGTTAGAGTTGATTTGAGAGAGAACTAGTATGCTTGCGTGTTTTCCTTTTGAGTGCTTGTGTGATGAGAGTGAGAATTCACTAGGACTAGCATGGATGTGAAAGCCGTGAGATTTGAGCCTTTTGAGATTTTGATGCATGAAATAATCTCTTCGTTTGTGAGTGAGTCGTCACCTTAGAGGATGCTAGAACTTGTGTGTGCTCTCGCTTGTGATTGTGTCTAGTTTGATATGCCGAATGTGATCTTAGGCCATCTTTGTTTTGTTGAGTCACTTAGCCAAAAATTTCCTTACCATTGATATTTATCCCTAGTTAGCCCGTTTGAGCCTTAGCCTATTTTCTTTGCTAGCACTTTTTAACACTTATCCAAGTTCCTAAACCTTTTTGTCCCAATTTGAGTGGAGAATAGGAAAAGTGTGAATGATGAAGGGATTGAGTTGAGTTGAGAAAATGAATTATGATGGTTGAGTGGTGATAAAAGAAGGGTGTGATGAGATATGAGTTGTGGGAAAGAAAAAAAATTGAGAATGAGCAAAAGAAAAAAAAAAGAGCTCATATGTATGTGTGAAAAAGAAAAAAAAAAGTGAAGTGATTAAAAAAAGTGAAAAGAGTTAGAAAAAAATTGAAGTGTTGAGAGTAGTGGAATTGAAAGTGTGTTGATTGAAAATGTTTGAAGCATTCTGTTCCTAATCTCGAAGTACTAAAGTTTGAGTTACTATTCTCCATTCACTTAAGTCACTTATCTATATGTTATCCCACCTGTCCAAAGAGCCTACATTACAACCTTGATAAAGTCCTTTGTGATTCGGCATTGATTTCTAGAGTATGGTCGAAGTTGAGAGCATTTACAAGCATATGGCTGCTGATTTGAGTGATTGATTGATTGATTGAGTGTGCCCTTAAACACTGTTATACACTTGTGAGGGAGTGAAACACATCGTTGAGTGCACATCTATGTTTGATCTTAGTGTTTGTTGCAGTTGTTGCATGAGTATGATAAAGGGGGTGAAAGTTTGAATACGTGTGAACGATCTTTGAAACTCGAGTCCATTTACTTACATGATTTGATTCTTTGACTTACTCCTAACAATTTCACTTGACTTATTATTTCGTTGCTTGAGGACAAGCAACATGGTAAGTTTGGGGGGGTTGATTAGGCGTGAAATTGTTATGTTTTGGTGCCCGATTTGCCCATGTTTTGAGTGTTTTCGATGAGTGTTTGGAGTCAAATAAGTATCATTTTTATAAAATCATTAATTTGTCTCTTTGGATTTCATAGATGGATTGAGGGCGAAAAGAGGAGTTCGTAGGACTTTGAATCGGCCAAAACGGACTCCCGGTTGAGAAGATATGAAGATTTTACGAACAAGTGTACAGCAGCCGAAAACTACTCGAGCAACTCGAGCGCCACCGCTCGAGCATGTTGCTCGAACGCCCAAAAACTTACAGAAAAATTTCGGCACTCGACCAGCTCGAGCACTAGTGCTCGACCCCTTGCACCATTCGACCTGTCATGCTCGAACGCCCCCGCTCGAGCTGGTGCTGCTCGAGCACTATCCTATTTTTGCCTCCAGGTGCATTTTTTCGGCCCATGAGTTCCCAATTCAGCCCGACGCTTATATATACTCATTCCAAACTCGTTTTGGAGGAATCACAGAATATCACAGACCACTTGATACCATATCGCTTTGAGAGTTAGTTTTTGGAGAGAGCACGAGGAGAAGAGACGATCAAGCTTTAGTTTTACGTATTTGAGGTTTTATTTACGAATTCAAAATCCGGTTTTGCTTTTTAATTTCATTTCTTTAGACCTTTGTTCTTGAATACTTTGAGACTTCGTTTTATTAATTTTATTTCAATTCTTAGCATTTATTTCTTTAAACCCTAGTTAATGTTTGATAATTTATTCGTTAAAATCATTATGTTCATGTTTGTTACTTCTTCAATTGTTCTTATTTCCGTAAAAACCATGTATAGCTAAAACCCTTGCATGCTTGGGGTAGGATGAACTCGTAGAAGTAGGATGTGGGTACGTAATTAGGGTAATTCGTGACGTTTAGTTTTAATTATCTTAATTAATGAATTCTTAAAATCAATCTTAACTTTACCTTTGAATTTAGTTCGAAAAGTGTTAGAGAGAGGACGACCTTATCACTCTTTAACAACGAGTAGACTTAATGAGAGGGTTTAGAAAGGGTTAATTAATCTACCGGTTTATCTAGGGAGGACGACCGCATCACCTTAGTTAAATTATGGTCTCGTTAATTAAGCACTATCTATTAACTTGTTAGTGGATTAGTGAAGTCGATTGTTAGGATAAAGTATTAGGGTTTTAATTCTTGAGCTTTCATCTTGGAATCTTTTGCTTAGGTTATTTCTTGCGCGTCACGGTTATCTTGATTATGTACCTGCTCCATTAGTATACGTAGGAATTCTTATCCTGAGCATCACCATCACATACTTGAAAACACACTTTTACTTTCGTAGTTTAATTTTCATTTTTACATTCATAGTGTAATATAGCTTTAGATTTTATTTCTTTAAAAATCCAAAAACATACACTCATATTAACTACGACACGTAGATCTTCAGGGATCTGTTCGCATACACTCCTTCCCTTGGGTTCGATATACTTGGTCGCTATACTTACTTATACTACAGTGAACCCGTACGCTTGTGGGGAAACTACTAGTAGAAAGTTAGTATTTTCGCTTCAAGTCAACGAGGCCTTGCAAAAAGACATGGGGGACAAAGGTGAACAAAAGGGGAGTGGGAAAAAGACTGGGGGTGGAGGTTATCGTACCCCGGAGAACATGAAAGCATTCAATGAAGGGACAGAACTGAAAGACAAGCTAAATCATGTACTTACCATATCAATCGATGCGGTGTACAATAATGTCCGGGATAAGAAATTACTTACTCCTCCAAGAAAGATACGTCAAGACGCTAGCAAGTTAAACCAAAACAAGTATTGTGCCTACCATCAAAGTGTGGGGCATTTGACAAGTGAATGTCGTGGCTTGCTGAAGTAATTGTGGCGATTCTATGAGGAGGGTGAGCTATCTGAGTTTGTGAAGAGACAACCCGGTAAGAGAGACAGAGATAATGATTCCGAAGAAGAGGATATAGAGCAAACTCCTCGCCGGAATCGAGCTGTGCGACCAACTTCGGCACCAGCAGGAGGTCCAGTTTCTGAAATCCAAATGATGGAGCCTGCAGGACCTGTTGGTGGTTGTTCTGATGGGCTACCGCCAATCTCAAATCGAAAAAGAAAGGCTGAGCTACGTGCAGTTGCCCAGGTGCAAGAAATGGGAGTCAACCTATCCATTCTTCACACAGCAGAGTTGACCTTCACTGAAAAAGATTTGGAAGGAATCGTAACTCCCTATAATGATTCCCTCATTATCTGCGCCAAGATAATAGGAACCAAAGTGCACCGACTATTGGTGGATACCAGAGCCTACACCAACATCATCTTCAAGAAAATGCTTGATCAGTTAGGCGACAGCCGGTGGTGCGGGAACAATAAAGGGAGACCAAAGGAAAGCTCGAGAATGTCTCCTTCAACTTCATCCAATCAGAGAACATATATTTATGATGGAAGCATCAACCAGTCACCCAGATGATGAACCTTCTATCCTCAAAGACATCTTGGGGACCCAGAATGATCAGATGGACATAGACGAACAACCCTCGTCCATGGGCGAACAAAAGTTGCTAAACGGCGAGCAAACTTTACCAGTAGCAAAATTGTCAATAGTTATCGATGAACTGAGTCTATGCATCAACCAAGAGGGCCCAGTTGTGGCGACCAACAGTGGCAATAATGCAATAAAGGATTTTAACCCCCGGTTAGGTGCAAAACCAATGAACATCGAGGATGAGCTAAGCCCGGATGGGCCAATCGTTGATCCACGGTGGAAGGGATAAAAATGGTGAGCAACTCCAGTCGAAGAACTGGAAGCCCTCAAAGTTAACCCTAACCATGATGATCTTGAACTTTACATCGGATCCGAGCTCCCTGAGCCCCACAAGACTCGAATGGCAGAATTTTTGAGAGCTAACCTCGATGTCTTTGCATGGTCACATGTAGATATGGTGGGAATCAACCCAAAAGATGCTTGTCACAGACTAAACATCAATCTAGCCCGAAGACTCATCCACCAAAAATGACGGAAATACGGGACCGACAAGTATCAAGCTCTGAATGAAGAAGTCAAGAAGTTGTTGGACAACGACCTAATCAAATAGGCATTGTGCCCACAATGGGTTGCAAATCCCGTCCTAGTGCGAAAGCCGAATGGAACCTGGAGGCTATGCATAGATTTCATAGATCTGAACGCAGCATACCCAAAGGATAATTTTCCACTTTCGCACATTGATCAACTGGTGGATAGCACAGCAGGGCATGAAATGTTCACATTTATGGATGCCTTTGCTAGTTACCACCAAATCCTGATGCACCCGGACGATCAAGAAAATACGGCCTTCTACACAAATAAGAACTTACTTTGCTGGAAAAGAATGTCGTTTGGATTAATCAATGCAGGAGCAACTTACCAGAGGCTGGTGAACAAAATATTTGATGAACATATCAGGGAGACGGTGGAGGTGTATATTGACGACATAGTCGTTAAAAGTACTCGAAAAGAAGATCACCTCAATCATTTATCCCAGGTGTTTGATATTCTTCGAAAATACAACATAAAGCTGAATCCAAAGAAAAGCAGTTTCGGAGTACATTCGGGAAAATTCCTGAGCCATCTTGTTAGTAAACGAGGTATCGAAGCCAATCCTGCAAAAGTCAAAGCAATCGTTGATATGGAGCCTCCACGTTCCGTCAAAGAAGTACAAAGGCTGACAGGATGCCTAACAACTTTAAATAGGTTCATATCACGATCGGGGGACAAATGTCGTCCGTTCTTTGAAGCCATCAAAAAAGGGAATTTTACGTGGACAAGAAGCTGCCAGAAAGATTTAGACCAGTTAAAAGACTATCTGGGAGATGTTAAGATTCTGTCAAAACAAATCTCCGGTGAGAAGCTATATTTATATCTGGCAGCTTCGGATATGGCCATAAGTTCGGTGTTGGTACGAGCAGTAGGCAAGTTTCACCTTTCTATCTACTATGTCAGCCAGGCCCTGCACGAAGCCGAGGTGAAATACTCACCCACAGAAAAACTGGCATATGCACTTGTCATGAGTGTTGGAAAGTTAAGACCGTACTTCTTCGATCATCAGGTTGAAGTACTAACAACTTTCCCGCTCAGAAAGATATTGCACCAACCCGACACAGCTGGTCGTCTGTTAAAATGGTCCATAGAGATTAGCCAGTTCGGAGTGACCTATGCACCTCGAACAGCGATTAAGGGTCAAGCATTAGCCGACTTCATAGTCGAGTTGACTTTTTCCCAAAATCCGACCAGAGGGCTAGATCACCCATGGCATCTCTATGTAGATGGTTCGTCAACAAATTTGGCCTCGGGGGCAGGGGTAGTTCTCATCAGCCCTGACCGATAAGTATTCAATTCGGCAGTCAGATTCGAGTTTATGGCCACCAACAACGAAGCTGAGTACGAGGCCCTCATTCCAGGTCTCCACTTATCACTAGCAGTTGGAGTCAGACGACTCTAGATTTTTGGAGATTCTCAACTCATTGTGAGCCAAGTACGGGGTGAATATGAGGCCAGAGACGAACATATGATCGAGTATCAACAAATTATTGCTTATTTGGTATCTATGATAGACCAAGTATATATCCAGCAGGTACCTCGAACGAGCAACACACAAGCTGATGCCCTAGCAAGATTAGCAACGAGTGACGGGCCAGCAGATCTAACAGACATCGTCATTACTAGGAAAACCCAACCTTCGATGGTAGATTACAAAGTAAACCAGGTGGTCGAACAAAAGGATGACAATAATTGGAGAATTCCTATAGCCAAATACTTGAAAGACGGTGAACTGCCAAGCAATTCTTTTGAAGCTGCAAGAATAACAAAATAAGCAGCCAGGTATACCCTGGTAGACGAGCAACTTTACAAAAGAGGCTTTTCAGTCCCGCTACTCAAGTGTTTGTCTAGGGGGCAAGGAAGGACTACTTTGGAAGATATACATTCCGGAGCCTGTGGAAATCATGCTGGGGGGCAAGCTTTGGCCTACAAAACTATAAAGCAAGGCTATTACTGGCCGACCTTACGAAAAGATACAATCCAGATGGCCAGAACTTGTCACCAATGTCAAATATTTGCTCCAAGTATCCGTACCCCTGCTCAAGAGCTCGTTTCAGTTTTCAGTCCTTGGCCGTTTGCACGATGGGGAATGGATATTATTGGACCTTTCTCGCGCGAAAAAGGAAATGTACGATTTGCTGTTGTGGTCGTAGATTACTATACAAAATGGGCAGAAACAGAAGCTCTAGTTAAGGTTACCCAATAAAGATGATTGGCTTTATATGGAAGAATATTGTCTGTCGATTCGGAGTTCCTCAAACACTTGTAACAGACAATGGTCTTCAGTTTGATGGAAAAAAACTTCGAGACTTCTTCACAAAGTGGGGGATCAGAAAATACTATTCAACCCCTTATCATCCACAATCAAATGGTCAGGTGGAAGCCGTTAATAAGATAATCAAACATATTCTTAAAATACGGCTAACAGAAAGTAAAGGCAAATGGTCTACATAATTGCCAGATGTACTGTGGGCGTACAGAGTTTCTCCCAGGTCAAGCACCGGAGAAACACCTTTTGCATTAGCATTTGGAACTGAGGCCATCATACCAGTTGAATTAAAGACCAAAACATTGAGAACGACCAACTTTAAAGAAGTGGCAAACAGCCCTGCCCTATCAGTCGAGCTAGATTTGCTCGAAGAAAAAAGAATCACGACTGAACTAAAAAATGCAACTTACAAGCAGAGAGCAGAACGCTACTACAATTCTCAAGTCAAAATAAGAAAGTTTGAAGTTGGTGATCTAGTTTTAAGAAAGAAGCTCGCCCCACCTCCAGGCATATTTGGCCCGACTTGGGAGGGCCCATACAGGGTAACGGAAAGGTTACCCAATGGTGCATACGACATAGAGGACTTAGATGGCAACTCGGCCCAATATTCCTGGAATGCTGCAAATCTGAAGAAATACTTCAAATAGGGCGAGCTATTTTGTCACAGGGGTGAGCTAAGACTGCATATGCGCAAGTAAGATCCAAAACTTGTTTGGTCGAATTGTTACGATCAAACCTTGATTTTCATTCTATAGTATAATTTGTTGGTAAGTTCAATGCTAGCTCGGCAAGGATGTATAGTGGTCGAGCTACTTTAATTTTTAATGTAAAGTATGTGGTTTGATAAGTTGATTGTTTGACAAAGTGTATAGGTCGAACAACTTCAACTTAGTTTAGTATAGTTTGTAAGTTAGGTCGTCATTTATACTTGTAATTTTTTAAAGCAAGTTCAATCTTAAGATGTTCGTTCAAAGGAGATTCAAGCTCGAGGTACAAATTGGTTATACAATCAAGCCCATCAAAGATTGTTCGTTTTTAAATGAACATAGCCTAAGGCCAAAGCCCTCAAATTTTCCAATGCAAAAGTTCTTAAGGAACAAAGCCCAACTACATTAAGATTGTTAAGCATAAATATAAGTGCGAAGAACAATTAATGTAAAGAATAAATCGAGCAAAAGATGATTTCATTAATAACTAGGCTCGATCACCCAAAAAGTTACAAAATAAACTCCTAAAAGGAGCGAACAACAACAAAAGAAAGCAGAAATAAAAAAGACATAACTAGTCCTATCATCTAAGAGCCCTGTCTGGCGGGAGGAGGAATGTTGTCATCCTTGGGGTCTTCATGAGGTGTCCCAGCTAGAGAAGGATCAATAGGGACCTCTTGAGTGAGCTCAACAATCAGCCCCTCAGCAACAGCTCGCTCTTGGAGAGCTTTCTCACTTTGATCGACCAGCTGAGTCTGCTCGCCTCCAGCGACCTCTTCCTCCTCATCGTCCTCTAGGGGACTTGTGATTATGACCCCGGGGTCAATGAAGTGGATTGGGACCCTATACTCGGGCAGGTTGCCGATTTGAAGAGTTGTCCCCGGCGCGGGAGGATGAGTTTCGACAAAGTTCTTGAACTCGTTGCCGATCTCTTCAACAACGGGAGCAACCTTAAACTCATTCGCTATGCGAATGCATTCTGCGTAGGCCGTCACAAAGTCGATGATTGAGCCCGCCTCCATTTTTGGAATCAGCTCCTCTTGAGTAATTGAATTGGCGAGCTGATTCTCGAGGTCGGTAACCTTGGTAGTTGCTTCTGTCGTATACTTCTCAGCGACCTCTTTATGTTGATGGACGCGAGCAAGTTCTGCTCAAAGCTGTTCGACCTCGACCATTTTGACCTTTAGCTCCTCCGAGACCTTTACGTGCAAATCAAGAGCATGCTGCTCACTTGTTTGATGGGCCTTAACCTTATCCTCCAGGTTGGCCACCATCTTCTTCGCCTCGTCCTTTGCCTCATCCCTTTCTTTGGCAATACGACTCACGGTAGTCGTATGGTGACGGGCATCCCTCTCCAGATCGTCGACTTGGTCGACCAGCCTTTGAACGGCAACCAAAGACCTGCTCACCTCCATAAGACACAAACGACCATTATCACTTGGTGTTTGTGTCTTGACGATTTCATTCAAATCCTTGGTCCAGGAGCGAGGGATAGTTTCGGTGGTGCGGCGGATAAAAGGATCCGGGATTTCGTGATAGTTGGCAGGCACCTTCGAGCAGGAATATTGGTGCACCATACTTGATCGCCCCGAATAGTGATTGGGATCATAGCTGCACGAAAACATGTTAAAGTGTTAGCAAAAAAAAAAAAAAAAAAAAAGAAGTTTATGAAAAGAAACTTACACATCATGGCGACCCTTATCCCAGCCGAGATAGGTCGCATCGTGTGGATGATCGGCGTATACCTCGGGGGCAAAGGCAACCAGAGGTTGGTCGGAGAATTGCTCCAAGGAAGGAGCTCGCCCGCTTTCAGGCTCAGATGGGTGAGCAGGAACGACTCCACTCCCATGGGCGACCTTAGCCTTCTTGGCAGCCCTTTCAGCATCGGAGACGTGAGTACCGTCTCTTCGAAGAAGTTTCTTCGACCTGGGGGTAGCAGCCGCGGGCGGACTGCTAACTTTGGCGGGCTGTTTAGCTGGGCTTGATCCACTCCCTTGTCGTGGATCATCTCTGCCCGCCTTCGCCGCTAAGGCGATTATCTTTGTAAGGGGATCAGTCTTCTTCCTTCCTTTTTTGTTTGGCATCTCCCACACTGTCTGATCAAGGATGTGGAATGAAGGATGGATGGCGACCGTGACGAGCTGATCTGCAAAGAAATTAAAAAGTACTAAGTTAGAAAAATTGTACAAGTTCAAATTAGCGGACAGGTTTGTTCGACCAGTTTAAAAGACTTACCCTCTAGAACCTGAGCCTGAGCCTCTAGGTGGTGAGGATAGGTAGTAAAGCGAGCAACCCTGCGAGTAGATTCCAAGCAAAGGTGGCTAATGGAGCGATCAGTTTGGCGGCGGAGAGCGATCAGGCAGACGGTGAACAGGAACTGATCGCTGATGTGATCCTTGACACTCCGCCACTTGAGGTTTTTGGGACCTGAAACAAAAGGAAAATAAAATAAAATTAGTCTTATCACTTCAAAAATATAGAAGGGATAAGACTCACGAATCAAGTCCCCAAACTCCGCCGAAGTATTAATTCGTTCAGGGCCGCCATAAGGACGAGCAGAAGCACGCCAGTCACCACCTACCCAGAACCAGTCATGCTTCCAATCTCGCACCTTCCCTGAAATGTCCTCCACTAGCCTCAAATTTGGTCGCGCCTTGAGGTAATACCAGCCCGCCTCTTCACCAGTGTAGGCCGTAAGCGTCATGAGGTAGTTGACCTCCTCGGCGGACAACTTGTTAGGGTAACCTTCTAAGGCGCACAACACCATTATTGACATCAAATTGAACCACCCAACAGGAGTTAGTTGGGTGATGGTCAAGTTTACTCGCTCAAGAAACCCGCCGACCAACGGGTGTAGAGGAAGGGTCACCCCGACATTTAATGTGGCTAAGTTGATAATCGTGAGCCCGCGAGGTGGGCGATAAGCTCTGTCATCCTTCAAAGGGGCGTACATGTGAACATCAAAGAGAATCTTATATTCCCTTCTTATTTTAGGCAAGTCATCCTCGGTAATGGCAGACACGATACAACTCGCCCCATATTCCGTGGCCCTAAGCTTCCATTTTCCGCGGGCTGGTACGGTAAATCGAGCAGAGTGTTCTCTTTTATACTCCTCCCAAACAACTTGGCGAGCAATGGCAACCGGGAGTTGGTGCTCAATAGGGTTTGGCATGGGGAATTGGATGTCCTTTAGATACCCCCAAGTTAGTTCGTCTGGGTTAGTGGGCTGAAGCACCTCGACCTCCTCGTCCTCGTCCTCGTGAAGGTCGGAACTGGTTTCCTCTTCAACCTGGCGAGCATGATTTGCTCGCTCCTCTCTTTCCCCAGATGGGCGAGCTCCTGAATTCACTGAGCGAGCTACTGAGGCCGCGTCGGGGTCGGATTCTAAGTTAACCACAGAACATGAAATTCTTCGATTGGCCGTTTTCCATGGTTGCGAGGAAAGTACGAACCAGTTTCAGAGTGAGAGGACATTTAGAATGAAAAAGCTTTAGGCGGTGTTAATGGTGGTTTCCGGCGGAGAGTAAAAAGGACAGCGGCGGTTCGAAATTCCAGATGGCGGAGTTTAGGGTTTTTTGGCGTTTCTCACACCCACGATCACGGAAATGAAGAAGAAGAAGAATAGAAGAGATTACTACCTTGATTCGAACGAATCGTCGCCGGAGATAAAGTTCTGTTGCCGAAAATTTGAAAAGGGAATGAACAGTTTTCGCGCTGAGAATGAACAGTGAAAAATGAACGAAAATGGCAAGTTTTTTCCTTAAATAATGTATGAAAAAATGGGGTCTCGGGCAAATAAGTTTGAAAATATGAGGACTAAATTGTAATTACCTGGCGCGTGCAAATTCTCTCCGATAAAATTGGGGGCGCGTCACCTCAATTTCGTGTGCGCGTGGGCAGCGGCAATCATTCCGCCCACGTCACACCTCGAGCCGCACCCCGGCATTGGGATCCCAACAGTCATCTGTCCAAATCAGCTCGGCCAATATTGTCCGCTCATGAAAAGTTGATCGCGCCATGTTATATCAGCTCGCCTCCATATCACCGGATAATTGCCAACCCATAAGTTGTTCGCCTTGCCCTATTACAACATAATGATTGGCAAGGGGGCAATTGTTCATAGGCGAGCAGAAACGTCATTAGGGCGAGCAGAACCGTAAAAATTTTACATACTCATAAAAATTCTCCTCTGTATGCCATTTTACATACTCGTAAAAATTCTTCCTCCTACTCCGCCCACGCTGCTGCCGCCGCCGTTTAACCGTGAGTTTTTAAATTAATTTAACCGTTTAATTTTTTTATAATTATATTTTATGAATTATATATAGTGAATGAATAAGTGAATTATGTGTATGTGTGTAGATTTAATGCGTATGTGAAATTATGTTTATGTGAATTGTTGATAGGCGAGCAGAAACGTTATTAGGGCGAGCAAAATTAACCCAAAGTACACACCCTTAAGATAAAGTCAAGCCAACAAAACCAGGCTGAGCTGGAAACATCAGGCGAACATGCTTTGTCCGCCTAGCAATTATAATCAGGCGAGCAGCTTTAACCTCTTCTCCATGTGGACCCAGATGACACCCCGGCGAGCATATCTAGCACATCGGCGAACAGATTTGGCTGCAATATCAAGACAACAAATTATCAAGAATAAAGACCATCAAAATCAAACTAAAGACTCCTCAAGGACAAGTCCAATGGGACGAGCAACTCTTGAATACGAGCAAGTCCAGTACTAGAGGATAAAATTTAGTTTAGATAAGGTCAAAATAGTCAAAGCCCAAGTGTCATACATGCACACTAGGGAGGTCAAAGGTCATGTACACCTCCTTCTAGGCAAACTTGTATAAATACATAGATTTTTTCAGCTAATAGAATAAGCACAAATTCATATACACGTCCAAACTTCGATTATATACCCAAAGCTACTCGATTCTCTTATATACGAATTAAATACGTAATCTATACACGTGTTAATTCTATCATAACCAAATTTTCGTATTCACTAATTATGTTAGATCCAATTACACGTAATTGTTTGGTGATCTAAGTAACGATTAAAAACAGCCACTAATCCTTGTGATTAGCAAAGATCATCAACATGAATTATGTGTAGATTTTAGTTACAAATATGACCATAGGATGCTTTTCTGATCTCATATTTTAAATTTTAACAATTTAATGTACATGTCATTTAATTTAGGTTGTATGTGAATTATGTGTAGATTTTAGTTACAAATATGACCATAGGATGCTTTTCTGATCTCATATTTTAAATTTTAACAATTTAATGTACATGTCATTTAATTTAGGGTGTATGTGAATTATGTGTATATGTAAATTATGTGTAGATTTTAGTTACAAATATGACCATAAGATGCTTTTCTGATCTCATATTTTATATTTTAACAATTTAATGTATATGCCATTTAATTTAGGGTGTATGTGTAATATGTGTATGTGAATTATGTGTAGATTTTAGTTACAAATATGAGCATGGTTACAAATTATGTGTTGATTTTTGTGCATGTTTGTATTTATATATTATATTTGGGAAATGATTATATTTATATATTATAATTTTGAGATAATATTACATATGTTTGTATAGGATAGTTATATTATAGTTACGTTGATGTTTAATTAGTTGAATTTATAATTATTACAGATGAACCCAATTCAAGATAATCGTCTCAGTGTCATCATAGTCGACAACAAGTAAGTATTTTTTTAATGAATTATGTATACTTTTAATTATATATATATATATATATATATATATATTAATATTATTAACTTGATTTTTTAACAGGATGCTTCCAGCCCATGAGACTAGCTCAACCGTCTCACAAGTCATTAAGATGACCACGTTTGAGTATGGTGCCCACTCGTAGAGCCAAGTGTCCGAGCAAAAGAGGATGGAGTACTTTGATGAGTTCAATGTATACAAAATTTATTTATTATGATTTTAATTTTGAATTTTTTAATTCATTTGTTAATATTCTATTTTTTATTTATATGCAGAGGCGGTGCGTTTGGTACCCTGCCCACGATAGTGTTATGTACCAATTGTTCTGTGTGAAAGTGCAAGAATGGTACAAAAACATTATTTACGACCTAAAGAAGCGGTACTGGGACCGTGGGGATCGGATGGAGTTGAGCCGAGCACCAGACGGACGATCGATATGGGATGGTTTTGTGGATCACTGGAACAGTGAACCATCATTCAGAAGAAGATCACGAAGAGAGAGAAAGAGAGGAGAGAGAAAGAATTTGAACATTTTTTTTTATGTTTTTTTGACAATTTTTTTTATGTTTTTTCACAATTTATTTACTATTTTTGAACAATTTATTTATATTTTTTTTGAAGAATTTTAAATAATATTTAATTTTAATTAGTAAATATATCTATATATATATATATAAACGAATTAGAATAAAAAAAGAATTAATTGATGAATTTAAAAAAAAAATGGGAGTCAATTTCAAATTATATACAATTAAATGTATAAAAATGAATGAATTAGAAATTTAGAATAGTCTAAAATATTAAATTTATAAAATTAATAAAAAAAAGTTAGTAAATAAATATATATAAACGAATTACAAGAAAAAATGAATTAATTTGATGAATATAAAAAAATGGGAGTCAATTTGGAATTATATAAAATTTAATAAATAAAAACTAATGAATTAATAATTTATAATAGTCTAAAATATTAAATTTATAAAATTAATAAAAAAAGGGTAGTAAATACATATATATAAACGAATTAGAAATAAAAAGGATTGAATTTGATGAATTTTAAATAAAACGGGAGTCAATTTGAGGTTATATACAATTAAATGCAAATAAACGAACAAGAATAACATGTGTCATAATGGTTCACACCTCTTCCGCTCTACTCGGAGGTCGTGGGTTCGATTTCCCTTGGGCGCATATTTGCCCATTTATTTCAACAAGCCTTACAAGGGCTTATATACTACATGGGTTGCCTAATATGAGCTAGTGGGTCAGTGGCTCAGTGGTTCGCACCCCGCCCGGACCCTAATGGGCGCGGGTTCGAACCCAAAGGGCCACTTTTTTTTTTACGCTGGATCGCTGATTAGCAACCTGCCTCCAAGTCGGTCGCTAATCAGAAAATAAAATAAAAAAGATTATTTTTATTTCAAAAAATAAATTAGCGACCGCCTGTTGTCGGTCGCTAAATCTTGACCCGACCGGGTCGGAACCGATTGATTCAGCGACCGACAATAGACGGTCGCTAATATTAGCGACCGCCTTGACGGTCGCAAATTAGCTACCGATTTCAAAAAGCAGTCGCTAATATTAGCTACCCGCTTTTTAACGACCAATTTTTTTCGGTCAGAAATTGATCGCTAATCACGTTTTGCGACCGAAAATCAGTCGCTAATACCCATATTTTTGTAGTGAAATATTTGATACTTTAAAGCAGTCTATAAACTTATTATAAACTATTTTCATATAATACTTATTCGATGAAAATAATTCATGATAAATTTATCATCAATTTTTTTTAAAGTATTAAATATTTGACCATGAGTATCAAAAATATCATCAGGAGTATCATTAATTTGGGTCAATGATATTATATATTGTATTTATTGTAAATTTTCTTGAACTCGGATTAATGATACTCCTGATCAAATATTTGATACTTTAAAATAGTTTCATGTAAAGTTATCATGAATATATAAAATTTACTCATTTAATTAATATACACAAACGTGAATATCTTATTAATTATGGAATATAAATGAAATAGAGAAAACCACAACTCCATACACAAGTTTGGGTCTTCTTTTGGATCACAATAAATTTTAAAAAGTATTTAATTTCACTACAATTTTAGCTCTTTTAACTACAAAAGTACATCCATCACGTCAACCCCCATCCCACCCTCCACTCTCTCACATCTCTTTCTTGTTTAATACACTTTCAGTCTCTCCCACTCTCTCATTCCAATAATTCAAAAAAATTCATATTCGCCTCTCTCCCCTTCTCTCTCAAGCTCGGATGAATCCGACGGCGGAGTGAAGAAAAATATCAATGTTGAGGGCGGCGGCGCTCCGCGAAGGATCTGGTGGTGGCCTCCGACGAATACGGCGGCGGAGTGAAGAAAAACATTAGGGTTGAGGGCAGCGGCGCTCCGCGAAGCAATTGGTGGCGATCTCGCTCCACCGCAGCCATCGACCTCCTTCACCGCCGCCATTGATCTCCTCCACCGCTTGCTCTCACACCACCGTAAAGGATCTCGTTCCACCGCCGCCTGCTTTCACACCACCGCCTGCTTTCACGGCCTTGCACGCCGCCATCAACCTCTTCCACCACCGCCATCGATCTCCTCCACCACCTGCTCTCACGGCCTCGCCCTCCCCCCCCCCCCCCCCGATTGGTCGTCGCCTGAGTTTTGGGGTTTTAATTGAATTTTCTGGTAATTTGATTTTGATGAACTGATGCTATGAGTTTTTAGTAGATGCTGTGAGATTTTTGATGAATTGTTGTTGTGATTTTTCTAATCGAATTTCTGGGTTTTGTAGTATTTGATTTTTGATGAATTGTACACCCCTGTTTTGTGATTTTTGATGAATTGGGTTTTGTGAAATAGGTTTTTATTAATTGTACACCCCTATTTTCTTAATTTTGTCAATTTAATTTGAAAATTAGGTGTGATTCTTTTAAATTTTGGTGGAGATTTGGATTCGTTGTGAGGGTGAAGATTGGGCATGATTTTTGGTAGAGATTTGGAGATTGAGGATGAAGGATGATGATGATGTGAAGAGGGTTGATGATTTTTTTTTTATTGAGTAGGGATTAAAATGGTGGAAATGACAATTATTGAATTAGTTGTATATGAAATAGCTATTAAATGGCAAGTAATAAACGGCGACACGATTCCAATCAACATTAAACATCAAAAGAAACCTGATAATGTGATCCACATCAACCTAAGCAGTAAAAAGTTGTATGTACAATCTCACTGGAAAAATTCGAGAGAAAGGGTTACACTTTGTATTCGCTCTTATTAATTCAAACAACAATTCTTCTCTATATTGAATATGGTATACTATATATAACTATAGTACACTGAATATGACATACTATATATAACTATAGTACATTGAATACAATTATGGTATACCGAGGTGGAGTGATTTTGATAGATGAAATTTCAAAGTGAATAATTTCAGTTTTTTCTAAAAAGTGATATTATTGATAAAATTGATAATAGATATGGTAAATAATAAATATTGAATATAACAATATTTTTAGAAAATAGTATAGTATATTAAAGAAATTCAAATATAAGAAGGGGGGAAAAAGAAATTTCAAAAATAGTTATACTATATTGAATATAACTATATTACATTATGATACATCGAAAATAATTATAGTATAAATAAAAATAGTATAGTATATTACAATCAATTATGGTAAAAATAATTACACTATAGTATACGTAAATATGCTATAGTATATGTAAATCAACAAAACTAAGTGTACTTTTGTATTGCAATGTAATTTTATAGTTATTTAATACCCAATTTTTTTTGTTACTAGATGTTCTTAGAAGGCATATTCTGCGGTGGGGTGGGGTGTGGTTGGCCCAATAAAATAATACATAGAATAGAAGATGTCAATATATAGGACAATGAGCTGACATAAGTTGGTCCCTTGCATATATATACATATGAATCATTGCATTACTTTCTCTAAAATACATATCATATCGACATATTAGATTTCCTGCACGCTACTGTTATATATATACCTATAATATATGTAATATTATAGAAAAGTAATTTGGTGATAAATTCCAACCATACAATATGTTTTTTCACACGTTATATAATTATCACCTAAGAATTATGTAATATTATAGAAAAGTAATTTGGTGATAAATTCCAACCATACAATATGTTTTTTCACACGTTATATAATTATCACCTAAGAATTAGTTTGGTTTGTAGGATTAGAAAGGATAGCTAAAATAATTTTGAAATTGAACCCATCAATGTCGATTTATTTGTTAGGTGGGTGTGATACTAATTATTATAAATTAATGTTTTATTTATTTTTTATTTATTATTTGCCTTATTTTATATGACAAAGTATAGAGTGAAACTGGTTTATACATAAATCACTAAAGGGTATTATTTGTTTTTAGTGGAGAGTATTAGTTGTATTTACAAAAGAGTATTACTGATTTACACTAAAAAGTTTTAGTTGTTCAGTGAAAATGAACTAAAATTCTTCAGTGTAAACCGGTAATACTCTTTAATAAAAACAACTAATACTTTTCAGTGATAACAGCTAATACCCTTCAATGATTCATATATAAACCAATTTCTCTATACATACTCATTTTATATAGCTAGCATATATATGAGATATTTACAAGAACAGAAGTTGTTATTGCGTGGTCGTAATCTACAAACTATAATCAATATGGCAAAAACTTGTATGAGACCGTTTCATGGCATGAGATAACACAAATTAACATGCACCCCTATCAAAGTGTTAATGAACCAATGTCCTAGTTACACTCATTCCTATTGTCTCATACAATGAGACGGTCTCATACAAGATCTACTCTAAATTATAACCTGTTTAAGAATTAAACTAAAATATTAGTGATAAAAATTAACTAGCACAAATTAATACACATCACTTTACAAGTGTTCATGCGCCATGTCCAATTTATATTCCGTCTCATCGTGAGATAATCTTACACAAGATCTACTCAATATTAATGCATTTTTTACTAAATCTAATAAAATGAAAAAAATTGTGTGAAACGAAACGGTCTCAAGATGAGAATCACGGTTCACAAATTAGCTAATTAATTATATGTACCATTTTAACAATTTTCACGCCATATATTAATAACACATATATACTATACATCTAAATCTCTTACGTTGCATTTCACCTATTTCTTTCTCCATTCCTCTAATTTTCACCCCCAAATGTTTTATTACATATATAGCATATCACACATCATCTTCTCCATTCCAAACCCAAAAAATGGAAGAAGCTCAAATAGCTATAGTGATGGTCCCCTTTCCGGCGCAAAGCCACCTCAACCGCCTCCTCCAGCTCGCCTCCGTCGTCTCCTCCCGCGGCCTCCCCGTCCACTTCATCGGCTCCGCCATCCACAACCACCAGGCCAAACGCCGCGCCCACGGCCTAAACCCTAACTCCATCGCCAAAATCCACTTCCACGACTTCCCTACGCTCTCCCCCTCACAAAACCCAACCGAACCGGCCAGTTCACTCAAAATCCATCACGACATAATCCCATCCCTCATAGCCTACAACAGCTTCCGCCACCCCATCACCTCCTTGGTCCAAAAACTGTCCCAAAAAACCCGAAAAATCGTCCTCGTTTTCGACCGCTTCATCCCCGAAGCGGTGGAGGATGCAATACTGATCCCGAACGTCGAGTTCTACACGTTGAACTGCATCTCCGCGTTCAACCTGTTCTACCTCTATTGGGAATCCATGCAAAGATCTTTCAACGTAGAGAGAGAAATAGACGTGAAGGAATTTTTTCCCAAGGAGTTAATCGCTTTCCTTGCGTCGAAAACTAATCCGATCGAGAAACGGGCCGGAGACATCTTCAACACGAATAGACTCCTCGACGGCGAATACATCGACCTGCTCGTGAAAAACGAAGCCGAGATCACGGGAACTCGCAAGAAGCAGTGGGCCATCGGGTCCCACCTGATCAAAGATGATGACATTCTCAAGATCCCGCGTCATGAGTGTTTGAAATGGCTCGACGAGCAAGCCCCGAATTCGGTTATCTACGTGTCTTTCGGAACGAGTGTCTCTTTGTCGGAAGAGGAAACATTAGGGATAGCAATGGGGCTGGAGGAAAGCGGCCGCAAGTTCATATGGGCAATAGACGCTAGAGTTAGGGTTAGGTTCCCCGAAGGATTTGAAGAGAGGGTGGGAGGAGGGAGGGGGAGGGTGGAGAGGGAGTGGGTACCACAAGTGGAGATTCTAGGGCATGTGTCGGTGGGGGGTTTCATGAGTCATTGTGGGTGGAATTCTTGTTTGGAGAGTTTGACAATGGGGGTGCCTATTTTGGCTTGGCCCATGCATACCGACCAGCCTCTTAATGCGGTTTTGGTGACTGATGTTTTGAAGGTAGGGTTTAGTGTGAGGGAGTGGGGAGAGAGGGAGGAGGTGGTGCATGCGTCGGCGTTCAGGAACGCCGTCGAGAGGCTGATGGGGTCGGAGGAAGGGGACGAGATTAGGAAAAGGGCGGAGCAGGTGAGCGCGATGATCAAAGAGTCCATGGAGGAAGGGGGTGAATGTAGCAAGGATTTGGAAGATTTTATTGCTCATATCACTAGATGAATAATTAAATTGTTAGCTTGAGTGCTATCAAAGGTTTGAATCATTCAATAAAGTGGTCAATAATATTTTATTTCAGATTTTATATGTATAGGTAAAGTCTTGTGAATTGGTTGATGTTTTGTTTATTTGATTTTAAAGAGAAAGGGTGTATTCAATTGGAATTCTATTGATTTTTTTTTTTTACTTTAAAAAGTCTGTGGATTTAAAAAATCTATAGACTCCATGCAGAGTTTAATTGACTTTTTTTAATGATTTACTTAGATTTTCATAGACTTTACATGATTGTGGAATACGCTTTTTTTTTATTGATTTACATGGATTTCCATAAACTCCGACGCTGGAACCATTGATGCAAATGTATATGGAACACACTTGTATATAAAAAAAAAATATCCAAATTGTTAAAAAAAAAAACAAAAATACGTTAGTTAAAAAACATTAGTTTTCATCATTATTATTCTTATTTTTATTTCCATCACCGTTATACCTCGCCCTCATTAGATACTACAAAAAAACGCAGCGATTAACGACGGACTGCGAATTTCGTCGCTAATTTTAAAATTAACGACGGATTTGTGACGGAAGTAGTCAAAAGGACGACATTTGTCAAACTTAACGATGGGAACAACAGGCCGTCGCAAATTAACGATGGAAATTAACGACGGGCATAGCAAACGCCACCGTTTTGTGTCATTTTACAACGGACTGTCGTCGCTAATAGCAAATTTGAATTAACGACGGACATCTAAGTCGTCGTTAATTGCATGTTTTTTTCCTAGGAGGCGGGTTGTTGAGCAATAATTGACCCGCCTGCAAATTTTAGTTCTAGCGACGGACTTTCCGTCGCAAAATATTAAAATTAGCGACGGAATTACGTGTCCGTCGTTAATTTTGCTGTTTTATGCAGAAACTTTTTTCTCTTCTCTCTTCTTTCACTCTCACGAAAAATACTACACTATATACATTTTTCATCCATTCTTGGCCTATAATTTATATTGAACATTGCATTGAAGTGTTCGTAGCTACGGAACAACTCTGTTACTCATTGCCTTCAACTTCACCGTACGTTTTCACACTTTTAACCGTTTAAATGTCTTGTTTTATAGTTCTAATTTTGGGTACAATATTAGATAATGATTGAAATATATATGTTTATTAGATGATGTGTGTGTGATATACATGTTTATTTGATATATATAAATTGATTTATGTGAAGGAAAAATCTGTATATCTCTATTTTTAGGCGAAACTCTGCCCAATTTTTTAGAACTCATGTGATATTACTTTTAAATTATAACAGATGCAATTTCCAGATCGTGGTTGGATGTACTCAATACCTAGATAGATAAGAGGAGGCATTAATCCTGTCTTTTGCAATAAAATGATGAGTTTATTGAGTTTGCAGAATAACATCCGTACTGTAAGGATTATACGGGTAATATTAGGTGTCCGTGTAAAGAAAAAAGATGCAGAAATATGAGATTCTTGAGTGTTCATAAGGTTAAAACTCATCTTGTGATGTCCGATTTTATTCCCCTTTGTTACAATTGGACGTGTCATGGTGAAGAATGGTGGAATATTGACATCAATATAATAGAATCATATTATAATACTGGTTGGAGCGGTGGTGGAAGTTATGATGTTGGTGGTTCAAGTCAAGTTCCTTATGATCAATTCGAACCACATATGGAGGATGAACTTGATAGATACCGGATGATGATTGCAGAATCAGTTTTGGGCGGTCAAGGTCAATTCAATGAAATATCTATGGAGGAGGAACCAAATTATCGGTCAAAGAAGTCTTTTGATATGCTTAAAACAGTTGATCAAAAGCTCTTTCCTAATTGTGATACTGAGACGCAGTTGTCATTCAATACTCAGATGTTGAACATCAAAACTGAAGGCAAGATGAGTCAAAAAGTGTTCAATCAATTTGCTAAATTGATCAAAAGTACTCTACCTAAAGAAAACACGACGCCTGATAATTTCTATCAGAGCAAGAGGCTTTTGAAGGATATGGGTCTACCGTTTGAGAAGGTTGATTGTTGCACAAACGGTTGTATGTTATTTTGGGGTGAGGATGAGGATCATTGCAAAATGTGTGGTCACCCCCGTTACAAACCATCTGGTCGTACCAAAAGTATGAAGAAAGTTCAGTTGAAGGCTTGGAAGTCAATGTATTATCTTCCCATCACTCCTCGTTTGGAGAGGTTGTATCAGTCTAGTGTCACTGCTAAAGACATGACACGTCATGTTGAGGAGTGTTCTGATGAGAATTCTGGGGAGATGCGGCATCCTGCAGACTCAGAGGCATGGAAACATCTTGATAGGGAGTTTTCAGAATTTGCACATGAGACGAGAAATGTGAGGATGGGTTTGTGCACAGATGGATTTGCTCCATTCAGAATGCACGGAAAAAAGTATTCACTGTGGCCTGTCCTATTAACTCCATACAATCTACCTCATTGGTTATGCATGAAGCCTCAACATATATTTCTTACTATCTTGGTGCCTGGTCCTCACAACCCCAAGCATAAACTTGATGTATATCTTCAACCACTGATTAAAGAATTGATATCTTTATGGCATACGGGAGTGGAGACCTACGACGTTCATAGGAAGCAGAACTTTACGATGCGGGCTGCTCTTTTGTGGACCATTAGTGATTTTTCAGCATTTTCTATGTTGTCTGGGATGTCAATAGCAGGAAAACAAGCATGTCCGTACTGCATGGAAAGATCTGATGCATTCTATCTCCCATTGAGTAAGAAGGTGTCATGGTTCGACAATCATCAGAAGTTTCTTCCTTCTGATCATCCCTTTCGGAGGAACAAAACAGACTTTCTTAAGGGTAAAGATGCAATACGTGCACAAAGACCGGACATTCGTAATGGTATGCATAGTTAGCATTCCATGTTTTTCAAATTATTGAATCATTGTTATGTTTTGTTATAACTAAGTCCTAAACAATTTATTTTAGGTGAAAGATTATTGTATGAGATTACGGTCACGGGGTTGATGAAGACAACTGAGTTTGGTGCAATGGAGAACAATAAAAAATTAAAAGGTTGTTGGAAGAAGAGAATTATCTTTTGGGATTTGCCCTATTGGAGCAAGTTGTTGATTCGACGTAATTTGGATTTGATGCATATAGAAAAGAATATCTTCGACAACTTGTTTCATACAGTCTTGGGTACTAAAGGGAAGACAAAAGACACTTCAAAGTCCAGAGATGAGTTGCACCTCTTCTGTTCTCGTAAACAATTGCACAAGGATGAGCGGACAAAGATGTATCCAAAAGCCTCCTACACAATTAGTAAAGCAGAGAGGAAAGAGTTGTGTAAGTGGGTGAAAGAGTTGAGGTTCCCTGACAATTATGTTTCGAATTTGGGAGACAGAGTTGACATAGAAACCGGGAAGGTGTCAGGGATGAAGAGTCATGATTGTCACGTGTTCATGCAGCGCTTGTTACCGATTGCATTTCGGTACTCACTTATGAAGAATGTGTGGAGTGTCATCACAGAATTAAGTCTATTTTTCAAACACTTAACGGCCTCAACAATAACAGTAGAGGACATGAGGCGTTTGAATGAGGAGATCCCTGTTATTCTATGCAAGCGGATTTTTCCACCTAGTTTTTTTTACTCGATGGAGCACTTACCCGTACACTTAGCTTATGAAGCCTTAATTGTTGGTCCAGTACAATATCGATGAATGTACCCTTTTGAGAGGTAATTATATATTATATTTAGCCTTTTACATTATTATTGATGAATATTCACGAACAAAAATTCTTTTAGGTATTTGCATAACTTGAAGCTCAATATTGGAAATCCGGCCCACATCGAAGCATTCATTGTTAACGCATATCTTACTGAAGAGGTTGGAGCATTTTTTTCTTACTACTTCGGCGATCAAGTTCAAACTAGAATCAGAAATGTGCCTCGCAACTACGATGGTCGTGGAGTATATCATCCCCTTCGTGATGTTGAAGGTATGTTATCTGTATTTTTACATCCGGGTCGAACAATGGGCAAGGGCACCACACGACCTTTTAAGAACAATAATGAAGAGGAAACGATACATTCATACGTTTTGATGAATTGCCCTGAAGTCCAACCGTACATAGAGTAAGTAATTTTTTTATAGTATTCCATGTTTTTATCTTTATAACTGAAAAATCATTAATTTATTTTTCTAATATATAAGGATGTTCTGTGAGTATAAGCGTACACAAGAACCAGACATCACTGATGCACAAGTTTCTCAGTCCATCCGTGGTGAATTCATGTATTGGTTCCAACGTTACGTGAGTATCACTTTATTCTATCTCTATTTTTTTCAACGCATTTAATTTTATCTTAGCTGATAATTTAATATTTACAGGGAGAGTGTGGTCTACTTGACAATCCACATCTACATGCTAAAATTATTTCATTCCAAGGATATTACGCAAATGGATACAAATTTCATACACAAGCGTATGCTGAAACAAAATCATCAACAAACAGTGGTGTTTGCGTGAATGCTGGAATTTGCAACAAAGAACCAGTCGATTACTACGGAGTCTTGCTTGAGGTAGTTGAAATAGAATATACAGGTTTGCCCTCAAAGAAAGTAGTTTTGTTCTTCTGTGAATGGTATGATCCAAGGAGACAGGGAACGAGAGTCGACAAGAACTACAAGATTATTGATATCAACACTCGACACGAGTTTCCGACGGCATACGATCCATAAGTTTTTGCAACACAAACATCACAAGTATATTACTGCATATACCCGGGGTCGGGCAAGCCCAACATAAGGACTGTTTGCAAAGTGAAGGCAAGATCCTTGGTTGAAGTTTCTCACCCTTCTAAAAAAGACACCACTGAACCAACAGAACCATTTCAAATGGAGGTACAAAAGGCTCAAACAGTGCTCGATCAAGAAAATTTAAATATTTTTGTGGATTTACTAGCTGCAAATACAGAAATGATAATGATAGAAATCGATGAGGATGTCGGACAAGAGCGTGAAGAGGAGGATGAAGATGAAGATGAAGAAGATGATGAAGATGAAGATGAAGATGAAGATGAAGATGAAGATGGAGATGGAGATGAAGATGAAGATGGAGATGAAGATGAAGATGGAGATGAAGATGATGGAGATGAAGATGATGGAGAAGAGGAAGAGAAAGAGGATGGCGATTAAAATTATTAAACTATTGTATATATAACAAGTTACAAACGAATGAACGGATTTAATATTAATTACACATTTTTCGAATTAAATTAATTTACAAAACAAAAAAAATATAATTGGTAACAACATTTACTAAAACAAGTTAGAAACGAAAAAGAATCAATTTGATGAATATTAAAAAAAGAATGACTCAATTAGGATACATATACAATTAATTACGTACAAGTGAACATATTATAATATTAATTACACGTTTTTCGAATTAAATAAATTTAAAAAACAAAAAAAATATAATTGGTAACAACATTTATTAAAACAAGTTAGAAACAAAAAGGAATTAATTTGATGACTAATAAAAAAGAATGACTCAATTTGGATACGTATACAATTAATTACGTACAAGTGAACAAAGTATAATATTAATTACACATTTTTTGAATTAAATAAATTTACAAAAAAAAATTGGTAACAACATTTATTAAAACAAGTTAGAAACGAAAAGGGATTAATTTGATGAATAAAAAAAAAAGAATGACTCAATTTTGATATGTATACAATTAATTACGTACAAATGAATGAATTATAATATTAATTATGCGTTTTCCGAATTAAATAAATTTACAAAATAAAAAAATATAATTGGTAACAACATTTATTAAAACAAGTTAGAAATGAAAAAGAATTAATTTGATGAATAATAAAGAAAGAATGAATCAATTTAGATACATATACAATTAGTTGCAAGAAATTGAACAAAAGAAGCAAGTGTCCTAATTGTTCATGCCCTCTCTATATGCAAGAGAGGTCATGGGTTCGATTCCCCTTAGATGCAAAATTGGAATTAATTGTTTCAGGCCCAATAGGGCTAATATAAAAGTGGGACCGGAGTGTATACCTTGGGGGCTAATGGCCCAGTGGTTCGCACCCGCACCGGGTGCCAGGGGGTTCGGGTTCGAACCACACGAGCCACTTTTTTTTGTTCCAGGTTCGGTATTTACGATGGACACGTGTCCGTTATAAGTCATAAATTAACAACGGCTTTGTGCCCGTCGTAAATATTTTCCTGGCTGATTAAAAAATTGAAAATCGGCAAATATTAACGACGGACCACGTCCGTCGTAAACCTTAAGCCCGGTCGGGTCGTTGACGGGTCAGTTTTACAACGGCTTTTGTCCGTCGTAAATTTACGACAACCATCCAAAGCCGTCGTAAATATTAGCTACAGCCGATTTGCCTATGGGTCAAGGTCCGTTGTTAATTCCGTCGTTAAATACGATTAACGACGGATTATCCGTCGCTAATGCCGTCGTTAATCAACACGTTTTTTGTAGTGAGAAGTCTCTGATTGTTAGAAGAGATTTTGGAGAGTGAAATCTATTTATATTTTTGGAAGAGTAGACTTGGCAGCGGGGCGGGTAATCTTGATCCCCGTGGGGATCCGCCCCGAACGGAGCGGGGAATCCCCAAAGGAAACGGGGACGGGGAATTTTTTTACCCTGTAGATGGGGACCAGGATAGTATTCACAGCCCCGGGGGATCCCCGCCTCGTTCCCCGCGGGAACCCGTATTATTTTTTATATAATTTAATATATATATATATTAAATTTAAAGATGAATTACACATAAATACTTCATAATTTCCTACTCAATTAACTATTTATTCAAAATTACATCTATATTTTATTTAATATTAAATTATTAGTTCGAAATTATATAATTTTCACTTTAGTATATATTTTAATTAAAAATATTAGAAGTAGAGGTTCTTCAAATTGTTTAAACTTTTTTTAACACCAACTTAAAGTAATTGTTGTGTATGATTAAATTTTTTAATTTAAATATTATTTTATATTTTAAATATGAGATAAAAAAATAATTAGGCGGGGAACGGGGAATCCCCACGGGACGGGGATCCTCGGCGAGGCGGGGATGGAGGGAAAAATTTCCCCACTTATTTCACGGGGACGGGGATGAGGAATGACCTCCCGTCCCCACCCCGTTGACATCCCAATGGAAGAGAATCAAAGAAAGTCCATTGACTGTTGAATACCTAAAGTTTTTTTAAGACTTATAAAAATCCGTTGAAATCTTTGGGTATTAGAAGAGATTTTGGAGAGTGAAATCTTATAATAATATATTCTCAAACCTCTTCAAAATGATGTGTCAACACCACCTTATTTTTAGGCTGATGTGACATGTCTCAAATCTCTCAATTTTGAAATAATGTGCTCTCATTAAAAGTTGGTTAAACTTTTAATCTCGATCCTTCGTTCTATATCATTAAATCTAAACCATTAATTTATATCTGCATAATTAATGCAAATAGATATTTTTTTCCATTTTCTTATTTAATTATTTTTAGAATTTATTATAAATCATATTTTTTCCAAACGTTAATGTAATTAAATATGATCTACTTATTGAATGAATCTAAATTTATCATTTCTAAGTTTGAGTTAGTATATATAGTATAATATAATGTTCGATTATTTTTTCCTAAAATAAAAGGTATATAGTTATATATTCCAAAGAATATTCTTATGTGATATATTCTTATTATGGACAAGATATAATATTGCATGCATTTTTTTTTATTATAAATAAGAGCATATTGTATTTCATTTTTTCACATCAAAGTTTCATTTGTTCCACTCTTTTGCTGAGATTTCTCCCATCAATTGTTGGTTAGTTATATATCTATTGTTATTAGTATATTTATTTTATAATTAAATTCATCATTTTAAGTGCTCACAATTTGATTAGATTTAAATATCAATATCAATATGCATGTAATAATGATTGTTGATTTATGCTCTACATCGTTCAGTTTAAATATTCTTCATGTGCACAAATAATAAATTTAACTATACCATACATTTTTATCTGAATAATTATGATGGTTTAATTGTTGTAATTTAAATCTAATTTTAGATTTCAAGAGTATGACACCTCAATTTTCTCTGATTTCTAATATTAAGAGTGAGAGCCAAAAATTGACCGTTAAAGTTAGGATTGAAAAAGTTGGACAATATTTTTTAATAATTTTATAGAGACAAGTTCTACTTAGAACTCATTTTGATCGATGAACGGGTATTTGTAACTTTAAAGTTTATTTCAAATTTTGTATTGTTTCTTATATAAATTAATTTCTTACCGTATACTCCCAATAACTAATAATGTTGATTAGTTTATAAATTATTCAATATTGAAATGAAAATTAATTATTATTAAATTATTAGTCTAAGTAATGTTATTCCATAATTGTTATTAATTTATGTGAATTTTGATTTTTTTAATTATTTAGTTTGTAGGATATGCCTATAGAGTTTAGTGAAGGGCACGGGCCACAGCTAAACAAACCCCATAATTTATTGTATATATGTAACACCCCGAATCCAGAATATATTAATTATATCGGATTCGAAGTATTATTGTGATCAAAAGTCCGAACTATAAAATTTTTGAAGGAAATATAACGGAAATGAGATATGATGAGTTTTATGCAGCGGAAGAAATGAATAGAATAATTTTAATATGTATATCACAAACATATATGTGTACATAAAGCATAGTATTAACAGTAACGTTTTATTTAAGTGGGGAACTCCGTGTCGTCTCTATTACTGTCCTTGCTCCACGAAATCATAATCTGCAAGGGTTTTAAAAATGGGGCGTGAGATTTGAATTCTCACGTATGGGTGATTTGCAACGTCATGGGATTGGTAAATACGAAATATATTAAGTTATACTCATTGATGAAGTGTTTATTCCATTTAACCAGTTTCATATATATACATGATTACGATATTTTATAGAAGGAAACAATTCATATAATGATTCATCGGCATTTAAACATATTTCACATAATATAAATGAAATAGCATAAGTTGATTCACATTAGGGCAGAGCCCAACACATATTCACGTATTGTCACAAACTGTCAAACCATATTCGTACGATCACTCCACTTCCAACAAAGTTACCCTTTTTGACTACAACCAAAACTTACTTCATCCAACCACAACCACAACCAACAAAGTTACCCTTTTCAACTCCAACCAAAATAAGCAAGCATCAATGGCCTTATTCCCAGTGCGCACGTAGGCAGCTGACCGGGGACCAGATCTGCTTGATCAACAACCTTGATTCCGAGGGCGTCCCCGACAGCTCCCCGGAGGTCGGATTTAAAACTCGATTCTAACTCCGTACTTACTAACTTGGGTTTTTCTTAAATCAGGCACCCTATCGAGTTGCCTGATATCAGGTATGGTCTATAATTCCGCCACGTGTCATCGCATTGTGTCGCACTAACCTGCTACCTGTTGAGTTAATATATTATTTTAAATTATTTTTTAAACTTATAAATTTTTATTTACCATTATATCATTTTAAAATTAAATACGTAATAACATTCATCTATATACAATTTTCTTTTAAAAAATTCATTATTAATTAATTAATTAAAAGAAAGTTAATTAATTGATTAAAACCAAAGAATTAAAATTTAGTCGATGGACAAAAAAATTGGGATACTGCTAACATCTCTCCTGCTATTCCGTTCACCGCCTAACGCCGCCGCTCACCGCCAACCGCAGCCGGTGTCGTCTCACCCCCAACCACCAATAGTTCATTTAGGGTTTTTCATTCATCGAACAAATCAATTTGGGTTTTGCTTCTCGTTCATCCACCGGACGAAGACAGGTCTCAACCATCCGGTCGTGACGCCAGGCTCATACCGGCACTTCCATTGGCGTCTCCAATTCCAGTCAGTGGCATTTAGGGCTATTTGATTGTTGAGCAATCCCGAGTAAGCTTTCAATTGCATCTATTTTTTATTTTGATTTGTGGATTTCCTTGCAATTTTTTCATGATTTCGTTATGAGATTTATTGAGAAGAATTGAATTTCAATGTTGTTGGTTTAAATTGAGTTTATAATATATGCTTAACTTGGTTGTATATCCAATTCAATATGCTAGAAGCATATTGGATAGTAAAAAATAACAGTAGTCATATTGAGTGTTGATCAGCATCGAACTAGATATGAGGATTCTGTGATTTGGTTCACAAGTATGATATTTCATTGACTGCCTAGTGCATAAAATAGTACCGAGTCTTGCAAAAAGAATCGGTAATCAGGTTAATTGGTCTAGATGATCCATTCGTTCTAATATGCAGAGCTTTGAAACTTTAAATCTGGATAATTTTTTCATAGCTCCTTTCACATTTTATGTTCTTTCAAAATGTGTATCCTTAACTTCATTGTTCTCCGCTGTCTTTGGAGGTGGTGCCTACTTTTAAGCGTATAGGAAAGGGCCAATAATCTCCTAGAGAGGATGACTTGTTATAGTCATATGCCTCTTTTGAATCCTCAAGGATATTTTTTCCCTATGAATATCTTTAAAATATTTATTGTTTCAACTCTATTTGGTTATTCGGTTGACCTGTGCCAGCGGAAACCTGCTCATGCAACTATTAGTGCAGTGTACTTAACCTTGCGACACTAATAGAAACAACCACGTTATTTTGTTGCGAACTTCATTCATTATGTGCTTAGTTTCATTTACTTTTACTAATAGCTATTATCTAAATGTGTTCTGTTTGAATTGTGATTCATTTTCCTTTATTTATGGATTGGTTCGACAGAGTCTGCTTGTTTCATTCACTATTCAAATCATTCATGCATTCGAAAGTAGTATAATTGTATTGCTAGAGAAAGCTATAACTTAAAAGTTAAGTGAAGCGAGATAATCAAAGTGGAAATTGAGCCTGTGTTTGTAACTATTGAAATCGCTAGTGCTGTTGTAACAGCTTAAGCTTTTAATAAATTTTCTTTATATTTGTAACCTTATCCATTTCTGTGAGCATAGAATATTTTTGGACTAGCATAGGCTAAACAATATTAAGGTGTTATTCTCCTAATGATCAAATAAGTATGCATTGATCTTAATGTAGCTTGTTTCATTTGATGAGAAAATCATGATTGCAGATTTAATAAAACCGTAAGTACGCCTCCGTGTAATTTTTTTATGCTGGCTTCTTTACTCACAAGTGAGCCTCTATGAACTTGCATATGCACATTAGAGATAGAGAATAATTTCTTTCTTGACTAATATAGGTGATGGCCCTTTTGTTTGAACCTTGGTTTAGGTGAGGATAGAAAGGAATATAAACTAAATACTATAATGTATTTTTTATCGTTTGAAGCTTGTAAATAAAATTTTCCTTTGGTGTTTTCAACCGAATTTGGGAACTTATGGAGCACTGGTGTAATCAAGAAGTCATACTATTAGTTGTTATAATCTCTTTAGTAGTCTTACATGTCGAGTATCAAGTAAGTCCCTTTAGTAGTCTTACATGTCGAGTATCAAGCATGTCTGCAATTTATTATTAGCAAAATATGACTAAATATTTGTGTTACTGAAGCAGGAAAGTACATTGTAGGAGGTTTTTACAGCAAAATAAATTTCAATATCTCAATATGGCCATTTAGTCATACTCACGTATATGTAGATTCGATTAGTGCCTCGTTTAATCAGGATGGTCTTCTGAAGCAGGAATGAATATTGGAGATCAGTTGACCATCCTTAGTTCAACCTCTCCATATGGTCATAATTGCGATACCCACCTGTCAAAACGTGTAACATTAAATATATATGTCTTACAGAATACGATTCCTTCTACTTGTTTGGAGCTGGCCTATTGGTGGTACTCATTTTCTTTTCTATGAAAAACTTATTTAACAAATACTTGGAAACTAAGCTTCAATCATGTTGCTGCTATTTTGAATATTTGGGGTGAAATTTCTAAGATTTTGTCAATTTTCTTTCTCTTCCTTGTTGATGTTGTGTGGAAATATGAGATGTTTGAAGGTGATTATTATTGCTAGCATATCCTATAGTGTGGTGAGTCGATTTATCAAACTTTATCGTCTTTCCAGAATCTGAGATTTGTATATTATTATATGCAACTGATCGTCGATGCTTAACTTTTTAATCAAGTTTATTTACTCAAATTGGCCCTGCTCTTCTTTCCCATTTTTGTGGTCCGAAGGCATTTTAGTTATTACCTGATACAATGTCGTATAATAAGCATGAGAACTTCTTAGTATAGAATGTTATTTTGGTAGGTTGACCTTGATTATCACTTAAAGAATATTAATTTTGTATAGATCCAAATCTAATGTGCTTAATTAATACCTTCCTCTGTTTGATCTGTTGCAGACAAAAATGAAATGTGAAGTTGTAAATACAGAGCCAATCCATGTTATGGATTCAACTTACCATATACGTCTGATTAAAAGGAAAGCGCACCAAGGCATCAATAGTGAGGGTTTGACACTTAAGACTACGATCATCTCTAGGTCTCTATTTCAAAATCCATAAGGTGTCATCAATTTCTAAAATGGGCCAATTTATATAAAGGTTTTGTTTTAGCTTGAAATGAGACGTCTCTAGTAATTAGTTTCTATTTTAATGGGTTTAATATCCTTGTAGATATATTTGAAATTAATTCATTTATTTGTTGGGAAAATGAACTCTTTTGTCATACAACTTTTCATGTTTTTTATTTTTATCCTGCTAATTTCCGAATTTGAAAATCATCTAGTAACTTGCACAAATTCAACATTTTTGTCCTCCAACCTTCTGCTCATATGCTTGTGGCATTTATTTTTGTATTTCTATTTTTATTTATGTATAAATCAATTTCTACCTGTTGCAACATCTGTTTAGGAATTTTGATTTTGAAATTAATATAGTTTTTACGAGTAGCTCTCCTATGCACTTGATATATGGTGCATTTACTCAACAATTGAGATTGTTTATTGTGAAAAGTATGATTTTATTACACTGAAAATCGATTTTTAGTGTAATCTAACCACACTTTTTAGAATAACCAGTCTATACTTTTCTGTGTAAATAACCTTAACTATTGAGTGATGCATCGTGCACCAGGTGCATATGAGAGTGCGCCAATTTTTACTAATTGAACATTTATCGAGTAATTTGATTTTCAAGACAAATATTCTATGATGGTTATTGGTACCGCTCTGCTCTTTGATTAAGTCCATCACATTTATACCTAATTTGCAAAAATATTGCCTTGATCAGCACATTTAGACCAGTTATTAAGCTTTGATGAAATTTTTAAAATTAGTGTTCTAACCCATTTAAAGAAACATACCACCACCAAACTATGCGAAAACAAATGATAATATACAACTAGTAGAACCCAATTAGTGTTTCTTGTTATTTCCAAAAATTATTGTCCTACAAATTCCAAGGTCATTATATCTTCTATATAGAGCGTTTCAAAATACAGTATTCTCACCAAATTCTCGTGCCCCATAATTTGCTTGTTTTTTCTCGACATAATCTATCTTAAATCTGTTAAAAAAATATTTATGCACTTTTGATTCCACAAATATGTTTTAATTTGGAAATGGTTCATGTACTTTTGAAACTGGTCACATACAACTTTTTGCTTGCATTATGGTCCCATTGTTGGGCATATGTGTATCCGACAATGTAAAATGAAATTAAAATAGGTGAGATCGAGTTAAAGAAAAATCCTTTTTTCCGCAAGATAAATATGTTATGGCTAGTATTCATGAGATACATATACGTAATGTCTTCAAAGGTATAACAGTTTTTCATCACTATATCAGTAACACCATTGAATATAGAGGAACAACGAACGAAAATAGGGTTGTGAATTGAACCACTCTAGAATGGATGCAAAGTATGTATGAAGAGGTTTCCATATGCAGTATGAGGCCTATTTATAAATATGATTGAGATCGTGGCCGGGATCACAATATTAGTGGGCTTTGAATTTAGGTAACTCCCACATGCGGGCTCATGGAATCTCATGGATAAGATCAAATTAATTCAAAAATCAAATCTGGAAAAATATTGATCATACAAATTAATTTCTCACTCATTGAAATTCGATTTTGAGAATTAAATACACCTCGATAATCTACTCTAGTAGAACGATCTTATCACAATTAATTTTCCCATAAATTATAATTTGATCCTTCAAATAGTTGGTCTAACATGAGTGTTTAAAACACCTCAATGCCAAAATTTACAACACATAGTAATTCAACAACGAATAACAAAGAAGAGACTTCATGGGAAGGAAGAATGATACAATCGTGCAAAAAATATATTATGGGATAGCATACGTTAATGAAAAATAATTCTGCTCTTTTTCTTGCCACTCGTAGACCCCTAATTTAAAAAAAAAAATTGCAAATAAATGCTATTTTAAAAAATAATTGCATTTAGAGAGCAAAATATTGAATTAAAAATAGGAGGCGTTGCTTTGAGTGAGATCACATACATATAGAGATATATTTGTCTCCCATGACTCAAAAGTTACCAGAATGCATCTACCAGCAAAATTAAATAAGTTAAACTAAGCATTATTTACCATCACATTTTAATTAACAATATAGTTAAATAATTAAGATGACGATTGTTTTAAGCTCTTCAACGGGAATGAAAATGAAGATATATTTTTCCTCCATGTACGAAAGCGAAAAGTTAATCAAAATGAGTAATGAGTGACCATTTTTGTTCTCATTAACCATTATGGTGTCAATGAATGTAGGAATAACAATAGATGTAAAATCATACACCCCAATTTAGTAGAGCGACGAAAATTAAACGTACAGAGAAATTCGACATGAATAAGTGCATAAAACAATAAATTTCTACTACGCTTTGTCAGGTTTTAATTGTTCATAAATTTGCCAACAACACAGAAGTATGCATATTCATCAAAGAAGCTTAAATCATCCAAAAGGAAGAAAATATTCTCTGTTAATGAAATCACCCAAACATTCCCACAACAACACCAATCAAATTAAGAATAATGTCAAGTCATGCGTGGCTGTTAGATTTGGAGTAATTAACAATGAATGAAATTAAACATTTAAATTTATGGCCAGGATGGGGATTTCTTGATTGTGTCTTACACAATTTCACCTAAAACGAGTAATCCCTCATTTATACTCAATTCCACTCAGGTTTTGTTTCAAACATAATTCATAGTAGAGACATTTCATATACATGCCACGATTTTGGTTTCCATTCTTCACCTCTAAAAGGCTCCAACCAAGCATCATCCCATACTATGATTTGATTGATCATTCCCAGGAAAAAATTTATATAGTATATTCAAGATTGAGAATAACGATAAAAAGTCTACTCAAAACATTAATTGATTGAGAACGAATTTTGTAAGAGAGACATAACTCTGGCTTTTCTACTAAACAAGATTAAAGATCAACTAATTCAAAGTAAAACAACCCAATAGAGTTGATAAACATTGAAACAAATAAAAGGAAACAAAGTAGCAGGAACATGATAAAGATACGGATTTTCAGTCTGAACAGTCCTATTTCTAGCTTATTTGAAACGTCAGTGAGAACGGCAACATCATCTAAAATCGCTCTTCTATTATCACCAATACCAGGAGCTTTCACGCTTCAAACCTACAGAGTGCAGATTTTCAGAACAAAAGATATACTATGATGGTTATTGACAACCATTTCCATGCAGACACGAGTATGAACTCTGCAGAATCCAGAAAAATTACGAGTATGATACCAAATGTGTTAGAATGGAAGTAGAATAAAAGAACCACAAATTTCTTCAAGATGATATCGGCAGGGGCTGTTGAGGCCGTCTCCACGCTGTGGTGGGCGTTGGGCTGTGTTCGACGGTGCAGAGCTCTGGTAGGCGGCGGCGCTGGGTCGGTGAATGTCGGCGATGGGCTTTGTGGCTGTGGTGGGCGTTGGGCTCGTCACTGGCAACGATAGACGCTGGGGGGGCTTCCGTGTTCAAACTGGGCTTTGGTCGGCGGTAGGCTGTTGCCCACGATGAATGATATAATCATGGATGATATTAATAAAGTTAGGGATTTTTTATGATTAAAAATTAATAAGAATTTTTTCTTTAAATTTAAATAAGGATAAATTTGTAAATTAATAATTTTAGATTTGTAAATTATTAAATTTAATATAATATTTAAATAAGACGACACAACTCGATAGAAAATTAGACCATTAATTTAACAGGTAACAAGTCATCAAATATAAACCATTAGATTTTATTAGATCTTAGATCTGAAGGTTTATAGAGTATACCTGATATCAGGCAACTCGACAGGATGCCTGACCCAAGAAACCCCCTACTAACTTTCCATAAAACTGACTCAATAAACTTCACAGAGAAAAATACTTGATTGACAACAGAATTGATTCATGCTCACCTAAGGTGCTTACTCACACAGTGGTAATCGATTTATAAAGCAATAGACATTATATAACATATATAGTAATATCACATAATTCAAACAATTATATAATAGGTGCTACATTTATGTTGGATTAATTGTTTTAGATTGATTTAGTCGGGTTCAGAAAATACCGGCACAACATCATTATTAGCAGATCAATCAACAGATCATCACCCACCTGTTAACTTTATAGCTAAGTCACAACTGTCTTGAAATTCCTTTGGAAGATAACTTGCGTTGTAGAGACGTCCCGAGAGTGATATACAAACAAAATGTCGGATCCCTCGTGCATATTCCGATTAGCACAGAATCCTAGTATGAAACCATTTGGTTAAAAGTTGACCTTTGAATTAATAGGAAAACTTGAGAGTTTGAGGTACGAGAATCGAGGAGATCGTTATCTTTAGAAAACTTATCGAAAGCTAAAACTCTTAAAGGTTGATTTCTAATTGATAAGTACACCCCTTTTCAAGAGGAGGTGTATTGGGGGTGTATTTACTAATTTTTGTGGTGTCCTTAACAAAAGCCTTTTATAAAATTAAAAGTATATTCATACTTATTATTATTCTTGGAAATACTTAAAAGAATAAGAATAATTACTTAAGAGTATTAATAAGAAATAAAGAAAAGGTTTTTCTTTCTAAGATTTCTATTTCTCATTTCAAAAGAATTCTTGAATATAAATATTCATATTTTATAAATAAAACTCCCTTATTAAACTTATTAATAAACTTTATCTTTTCTAAGAAAATTATATTAATCTTTCCCAAGAAAACTATTTTGATAATAGCTTTGGATATTAAAAGAACTTATCTCGTGTTTCTAATTTTTCTTAAACTCGCACAAGGTAGAAGACGAATTCCCCTTTGTCTCTAAAAACTCAACTAACACTAAAATAAACCAATTTCATCACCATATCATCAGTTAACCAAACCAAACTAAACTAATTCATCCATTCAATAATACCTTCCAACTAAAACAACAATACTAATTCATCAATCTAATAATATCATCCAACCAAAACAATAATACTTAACTCCCAAACCAACAATACTAAATAGTTATTCCAAAGATACTAAACATCTTAATTCACTAATATTCACCAACTAAGCCAACAACACTAATTTGTCAAATCAATAACACCAACCAGCTTAACCAATAGTACCAAACAACTAATTAAATCAATACTAAACTATAAAACCAACAATACTAAACAACCAAAAACCAACAGTCCATCTACAAGTCTCAAATCCAAAACAATTATACTTAAACTTACAAAGTCTCAACGGGGAAAATCAAAACAGTTCAATTCTTATTTCAAACACTACGAAAATTAGAGAGAAAAGACTAGCAATCTTACGAGTCCCAAACCGGGCAGCCTAACGGCGTAGTTCGGTGACTCGTCGAATAAAATGGACGGCCTAACGGCGTTGTTTGGGTTCTCCAAAATTACGGGCAGCTGTGGCGTCCTTGGGGCGTTTCAACGGAAAGGCGAAGAAGAAGGCGACACCTCGATTAAGAACGAAAGGGAATGAAATTTGTGAGATATTAATCGAAGGCTGTTAAATTGAAGGAAATCGGAACGAATGAGATTCGAGACTCACTTATAAAAATAGAGAGGCGGACGGCGGCGGCACTTCGAGGCGGCGGCGGTGCGACGCTGGCTGCGGAAGAGTGCGACGGCGGCGCGTCGCGACTGGAAGAGCGAGAGGCATTTCGCTGGGTCTGGGAGTGGGAAAGAGGAGCGGCGGAGAGAGCTCGGCAGCGGCGACCGTTCGACTGGTCACGACGGCGTCGCGGTTGGAGCGGCACGGTGGCGCTGGGCTTCTCGTCCGACGTCGTTTCTTGGTGGAAGGAGGGCGACGGTCGCCGATTGGGACAGGGGAGGAAGGCGTCGCGAGATGGCGTGACGGCACGGAGGCGGCGCGACTGAGAGCGAGACCAGGCGGTGGTCGCCGGCGGCTGGAGGACGATGATCGGAGCACGGATGGAGGAAGAGAGGGAGCCGAGAGAGAGAGAAGTAAGAGAGAAGGGAGATGAAGATAAGATGTACGCGTTTGATAAAGGAGAGATAGATATTTATTAGAAATTAATTTCTTAATTAATTAATTTTAAAAGAAGGACTAAATATGTGGGTGAAAATTAATTCTCTAATTAATTTAATTCAAAAAGGAAAAGTAATTCATGTGGTTATGAATTAAGCCCTTATTTCTTTGATATTTCCGTTCCCAATTGATACGGTTTAGGGATCGTTTGGCCCACGAGTTAAATCCCGATTTGATAATTAATACAGTTTTAAGATTCAATTAATATTTTACTGTATTTGAATTATAAAAGTATATTTTTATCAATAAATTATACGAATCGAAATCCTTAATTTAAACTTGAATATTTAATTTCTCGTAGTCCTTTATTCGTTTGAAAGATTCGATTCCTTTCTTCGAATTTAGGAATTTATAAAAGGGTATATATATTTAAATTACACAGTAGCACACAAAATAATAAAATAAAAAGAAACAAAGATAAGAAAATAAAATAAGGTTTCTAATAAAGAAAAAGGGTACAGAACGGGATGGGGTATTACATCCTCACCCCCTTAACAGAATTTCGCCCCCGAAATTCATCTCCTAGGTATTGCTTAAGCATTGAGGGTATTTGGTTAGGACTTCATCCTCTATTTCCCAAGTTGTTTCTTCTTTCTCGTGTCGGCTCCACTGGACTAGAACTAATGGTATCTCTTGATTCCTTAATAAGTGTAACTTCCTTCCTAGGATAGTAACTGGAACTTCTTCATAAGTCAGGTCACAACTTAAACCTAAATCTATATGACTAAAAACAGGGTTTGGATCGCTTATGTACTTCCTGAGTGTAGATATGTGGAACACATCATGCACTCGTGATAACTCTAGTGGTAGTGCTAAGCGATAAGCCACATCCCCGATTCTATTCAGGATGTCAAATGGCCCATTGTATCGCGACTTTAGCTTACCTCTTTTACCAAAACGGATTAGACCTTTCATTGGTGCCACTCGGAGAAATACTTTATCGCCCATGTCGAATTGTAAATCTTTTCTCCTAGCGTCCGCATATGACTTCTGACGGTCTTGAGCCGCTTTGATTCTTCCTTTAATCTTTGCGACTATCTCAACCGATCTTTCAACTAGTTCGGGTTCGAGAATCTTTCGAATTCCAACTTCATCCCAACAAACTGGTGATCTACACCTTTTCCCGTAAAGTGCTTCGTATGGTGCCGTTTGTATTGTCGCCTGATAACTGTTGTTATATGCGAACTCTACAAATAGCAGGTGGCTCTTCCAACTTCCTGCAAGATCTAGAGCGCAAGCTCTCAGCATATCTTCGAGTGTCTGGATAGTTCTTTTCGATTGCCCGTCAGTCTGCGGGTGGTATGCGGTACTGAACTTCAATTAAGTACCCAAGGCTTGTTGCAGACTTCCCCAGAACTTGGAGGTAAAATGGGGGTCTCTATCGGACACTATCGAGACTGGTACACCATGCAGTTTGATTATCTCAGCTATGTATAGTTGGGCGAGCTTGTCCAACGTATACGTCATTATAACAGGGATAGAGTGGGCAGTTATCGTAAGTCTATCTACGATTACCTAAATGGCATCGTTATTTTTCACCGTTTTCGAAAATTCGGTGACAAAATCCATAGTGATGTTCTCCCATTCCCACTCTGGCATCTCCAGAGGATGCAACAACCCTGGAGGTCGTTGGTGATCTGCTTTAACTTGTTGGCAGGTTAAACAGCTCATGACGAATTGAGCTATCGATCTCTTCATACCCCTCCACCAAAAGTTCTCTTTCAGTCCCCGAAGTTCAGCTTCTAGGCATTGCTTAGGTATTGCTCGGTTTAATTTCATATGCTCATCTCCAAGTTGGATTCTTCCTCTACAAACCAAACTTATTGAACTAACACCAAAGTATTTCTCAAATATAAATCTCAACCGTACTATAGTCATAAACAATTCTTCATAAGTTAAAAACACAACTTACTTCTAAGTCTCTATTGCAGGTTACAATAACTGAAATACTCAAGTATTTTGTGGTAGAAGAAAGGTGGTAGACATTTTCTGCATGATATGTCTCGATGGTAAAACTAAGCGGTGGACAACATAATCTAATCTTATCCAATATATCCAGCATTCCTATGCAGCAAGACTTTAACTTGCCTCTCTTTCCAAAAGTAAATTCCTTCATCAGTGTAACCTTAAGAAATGCTTCCTTAATAGTCCCGACATGAAAATTAATCTCTAATGACCTTGTGCTGTTTTAATCCTTCACATGGCTTGTGAAATAATTCTCTATGTACTTCTATCCACAAAGTTTTATAAGCGACACCAAAAGTACCACCACTTGGTAATTATTTTCATAAGAAAATTCTCACTAGTTGTAAGGTGAGTATCTAAATCTTAGATTGGGTAACTATGTTCATGTAGCTTCGGCAATTGTACACATAGGCAATGACTTACCCTTGTCATATAATAACACATCTTATTCTAGGTTTAGGATGAATTGGTACTATATCTTACTCCACTCAAAATAGTTTTGTCTAACTACTTACTCTAAAACTTCTGGTTCAAAAGGGGTGGTAAACCTTAGTGGGGAGGTTTGATTTTTGAAAGGTCCTCCATTAGTTAAAGCCAAAAATAACTTCTCGGTTTTCTTGGTCGACTAAGTTTATTGTCACTCTACCTGATCTAAGACTTAGAAGGTTTTCTAGTCTTTAAACATGCAAGCTTTTCTTCCTACATAGTTGCAAATTTTCTCTACTTCAAAGTCTACTATGTACCTCATAGATTAAAATCAATTGTTGATTCTTTTTCAACTAAAGTATTCCCATAACATATAAATGTTAAATCTTAACACGTAAGACTAAGATCACATCTAGCTTGCTCATTCCACTTTACCTTAAAAGGCTCTACTTAGGTTTAAAATCTTATGTTATCCCAAAAGAAAGTAACTATGTCCATGTTTCATATTCCTTCATATGCATAAAACTAGTTCGTTTTCAATAACGCCTAACTACTCAACTTAAGAACGTGCAGTTCAGTTTCTATTTGATGTTCATCCAAGTCTATCTCCAATCAATTCACTCGGCTTTAAGTTCTCATTGTATTCCTCAAAAGTTCACTTTCACTTAAGGTCTATTCTTCTATACTCTATATCCCTAAATTTTCTTAAATTCTTAGACACAAGGGAGTGAGATGCTCTAGTACTAATCGATACATAAGCAGTTGATCCAAAATTCACACTTGCTGAATTTGGAATACAACTTCTCTCGTCTCATTGTCTTTAAGACTGCCTTGAGATGTTCTTCGTGTTGCTCTTTGCTCTTAGAGTACACAAGACGATGACGAATTGGTCCAGGTACGGATGAAACACTCTATTTATCATATCCATGAAAATTGTCGGAGCATTTGTTACTCTGAAAGGCATCACGGTGAACTCGTAATGTCCATACCGAGTCTGAAATGCTGTCTTAGGGATATTCTCGCTCTTGACCTTTAGCTGGTGGTAACCAGACCTCAGATCGATCTTTGAGAATATGGTAGCATTTTTCAACTGGTCGAACAAGTCTTCTATCCTCGAAAGAGGATATTTGTTCTTGATGGTCGGTTGATTGAGACCTCGGTAGTCTATGTATATACGGAACGTTCCATTTTTCTTCTTTACAAACAACACGGGTGCTCCCCATGGTGATGCACTAGGCCTGATGAACTTCTTTTCAAGCAAGCATTGCAGTTGTTCCTTCAATTCTTCCAATTCCTTTGGCGCCATTCTGTAAGGTGCTTTAGATACTAGTGCTGCCCCAGGTATCAAGTCGATGGAGAACTCTATCTGACGATCAGGAGGCAACCCGATCAATTCCTCGGGGAACATGTCAAGATATCCATCCACAATTGGCACTTTGATGCGCAACTTGTCGTCTTTCTCTCCTGCTGAGATGTGAACGAAGTAAGCTTGGCATTCCTCCCTTCGTAATATTACTGCAGCTTGGATTGCTGATATTACTCGGGTTTCCTTCTTAGTCTTGATTTCACGAAATGTGAAGCGTTGACCATTACGGGTTTTGAGGTCGATCTCACGTTCTGCGTATTTTATTATCGCTTTGTTTCTCGTTAACTAGTCAATGCCTAAGATTGTCAAAGATTTTCATCTTAAGGATGTGGAGGTCGGACTCTACTAAGTGATCGTTTAGCGTTAGGGGTAAACCTCTAATTCGGCCTCAATTTCCATAGTAGTTCCAGACATTTCCTGGCGCGGCCTGCTAAGGTGGCTCAGGTTCAGCCTGAGGAGGTGGGTTCTGTCCTATAGGATCCATTGGTACAGGAATGGAGTTAACGCGGGGTCGTCCACGTCTACGGCCTGGTGTCATTCTAAAGGTGGTTCCGAAGAGAAAAGAATAATATTTTTACAATATGTATAGGTGGGAGAAAGTTATAAAAACATAACCTGATTAACCAAGTTAACACAACGCTAGCACTGTAACACGTGTGGTACGTAATTCACCGCTTCGCATCGGGGCCCCAATGGTACAGTGCTCACATTCGCACAGTATACTAGGAACCAGTGATGTGTCATTAAGTGATAATCAGATAAAATATGACAGTCAATATATAAAGCAAGTAAAACACATTGACAAGCAGTGAGCACATAATAATTATATATATATATCTAAAAAGTTTTGGTTCTACGGAGGTCAGTCTCTTTACATTACGTCATAGAATACAAAAGGCTTCTACGTATAATTCTAACACATCGTACCCTTGCATCAGTACGGACCACGAGCGACAAAAGGAGTGGGTTAAAGCTATGATGCTATGGTCTAAGTAAAACGGTCATACATCTGACTACTACTATATGTCAGGAAAGGGTGGCACATCTATGTCGTACGTATTTGTGACTACATCGAAAGGATAACTGCTTAAAAGGATTTGATCACTCTGACTGATCACTACTATCATACGGAAATACCCATCGTCGAATTTTTCTAGGTATGTCTCCAAGTGAATGTGGGGCCGTTGAACTGGGTCTTCTATTCTCGTCCGTTCGAGTAGTCTTACAGAGATAGGACGGAGAACAACTCAGTAACCCTTCTGCCGAAACGAATCACGGCTGTCAAATATGTCTCGTCGTGGAATATTGGAGTGGCTCTTACCATTGCACACAGTCTCGTGAACTGGGTTATAACACACTGACAGATTCTAAGGTTAGCTAAGTGTCTTCTAATTATCGGGATATAACTATCTTAGGTGGATTCTTATATGGAAAGGAAATCCCTAGTCAAAATTTTAGTTATGCAGAAACATTATTTAAACAATTAAGGCACATAGTTCAAATAATCATATAACATCATTTATGCAGTTTATAAATTTACAAAAATATATTTATTTCTATCATTCACTAATTATCTGCATTTCAATAGTAATATAAATGACATTTCGTGGTTCTTTCTACACCTCGTAGGTGTTGTTTCGAGTTCGCGATCTTTTGATTGGAGTTTTGTTATGAAAGTCAAGTTGTCGCAATACCATAAACTTTTAGGCAATAAAATAAGAACATACCTTCGAGAAGCTTCTGACGGTAATAGGAGACACATTTCCCCTCAAGTGATTTAATTAGTGATCTATACTTATATGATAAGAAAATTTAATAAAGAAAGAGAATTTTGGTTTGATGAAAACAACGATTTGGGTTTTGGTCCGAAAGTTTTGACCCTAGGCTCTGATACCACCTGTAACGCCCCGAATCCAGAATATATTAATTATATCGGATTCAAAGTATTATTGTGATCAAAAGTCCAAACTATAAAATTTTTGAAGGAAATATAACAAAAATGAGATATGATGAGTTTTATGCAGCGGAAGAAATGAATAGAATAATTTTAATATGTATATCACACACATATGTGTGTACATAAAGCATAGTATTAACAGTAACGTTTTATTTAAGTGAGGAACTCCGTGTCGTCTCTATTACTGTCCTTGCTCCACGAAATCATAATCTGCAAGGGTTGTAAAAATGGGGCGTGAGATTTGAATTCTCACGTATGGGTGATTTGCAACGTCATGGGATTGGTAAATCCGAAATATATTAAGTTATACTCATTGATGAAGTGTTTATTCCATTTAACCTGTTTCATATATATACATGATTACGATATTTTATAGAAGGAAACAGTTCATATAATGATTCATCGGCATTTAAGCATATTTCACATAATATAATTGAAATAGCACAAGTTGATTCACATTAGGGCAGAGCCCAACACATATTCATGTATTGTCACAAACTGTCAAACCATATTCGTACGATCACTCCACTTCCAACAAAGTTACCCTTTTCGACTACAACCAAAACTTACTTCATCCAACCACAACCAACAAAGTTACCCTTTTCAACTCCAAGCAAAATAAGCAAGCATCAATGGCCTTATTCCCAGTGCGCACGTAGGCAGCTGACCGGGGACCAGATCTGCTTGATCAACAACCTTGATTCTGAGGGCGTCCCCGACAGCTCCCCGGAGGTCGGATTTAAAACTCGATTCTAACTCCGTACTTACTAACTTTCCATAAAACTGACTCAATAAACTTCACAGAGAAAAATACTTGATTGACAACAGAATTGATTCATGCTTACATAAGGCGCTTACTCACACAGTGGTAATCGATTTATAAAGTAACAGGCATTATATTATATAGTAATATCACATAATTCAAACAATTATATAATAGGTGCTACATTTATGTTGGATTAATTGTTATAGATTGATTTAGTCGAGTTCAGAAAATACCGGCACAACGTCATTATTAGCAGATCAATCAACAGATCATCACCCACCTGTTAACTTTATAGCTAAGTCACAACTGTCTTGAAATTCCTTTGGAAGATAACTTGCGTTGTAGAGACGTCCCGAGAGTGATATACAAACAAAATGTCTGATCCCTCGTGCATATTCCGATTAGCACAGAATCCTAGTATGAAACCATTTGGTTAAAAGTTGACCTTTGAATTAATAGGAAAACTTGAGAGTTTGAGGTACGAGAATCGAGGAGATAGTTATCTTTAGAAAACTTATCAAAAGCTAAAACTCTTAAAGGTTGATTTCTAATTGATAAGTACACCCCTTTTCAAGAGGAGGTGTATTGGGGGTGTATTTACTAATTTTTGGGGTGTCCTTAACAAAAGTCTTTTATAAAATTAAAAGTATATTCATAATTATTATTATTCTTGGAAATACTTAAAAGAATAAGAATAATTACTTAAGAGTATTAATAAGAAATAAATAAAAGGTTTTTCTTTCTAAAATTTCTATTTCTCATTTCAAAAGAATTCTTGAATATAAATATTCATATTTTATAAATAAAACTCCCTTATTAAACTTATTAATAAACTTTATCTTTTCTAAGAAAATTATATTAATCTTTCCCAAGAAAACTATTTTGATAATAGCTTTGGATATTAAAAGAACTTATCTCATGTTTTTAATTTTTCTTAAAGTCGCACAAGGTAGAAGACGAATTCCCCTTTGTCTCTAAAAACTCAACTAACACTAAAACAAACCAATTTCATCACCATATCATCAATTAACCAAACCAAACTAAACTAATTCATCCATTCAATAATACCTTCCAACTAAAACAGCAATACTAATTCATCAATCTAATAATATCATCCAACCAAACAATAATACTTAACTCCCAAACCAACAATACTAAATAGTTATTCCAAAGATACTAAACATCTTAATTCACTAATATTCACCAACTAAGCCAACAACACTAATTTGTCAAATCAATAACACCAACCAACTTAACCAATAGTACCAAACAACTAATTCAATCAATACTAAACTATAAAACCAACAATACTACACAACCAAAAACCAACAGTCCATCTACAAGTCTCAAATCCAAAACAATTATACTTAAACTTACAAAGTCTCAACGGGGAAAATCAAAACAGTTCAATTCTTATTTCAAACACTACGAAAATTAGAGAGAAAAGACTAGCAATCTTACGAGTCCCAAACCGGGCAGCCTAACGGCGTAGTTCGGTGACTCGTCGAATAAAATGAACGGCCTAACGGCGTTGTTTGGGTTCTCCAAAATTACGGGCAGCTGTGGCGTCCTTGGGGCGTTTCAACGGAAAGGCGAAGAAGAAGGCGAAACCTCGATTGAGAACGAAAGGGAATGAAATTTGTGAGATATTAATCGAAGGCTGTTAAATTGAAGGAAATCGGAACGAACGAGATTCGAGACTCACTTATAAAAATAGAGAGGCGGACGGCGGCGGTACTTCGAGGCGGCGGCAGCGTCGATCGGCGGTGCGACGCTGGCTGCGGAAGAGTAGGACGGCGGCGCTGTTGGGAAAATAAGGGTGCCCGGAATCTATTCGGGATGAAATTTAAATACGAATTTAAATACAATTATTACTAGCATGAATTAATCCTAATTAATTCAAATAATAATTCCAACAACTAATTTTCATCATGCATGTTGAATTAATTTCACATATTAACTAGGCGGAATAAACAAGTAAATATGCGATTAACGTACCTCTTGTAGAATTGGCCTTTGGATGTACGGGACAATTATAATCTCGCTCTATCAACCCAAAGCCTTCTCAAGTATTTCCCTTTTCACCTCACTTGATCACCGGTGGGAGATGCTTTCAAGTAATTTAATAAACTAAGGAAAAAGAAAAATATCTATGCTTCTTGATTTTTCCAACACATGAAATTATGTACTTGGGGATGAAATAATCATCCCCTATTTATAATATGTAGGGGCCGAAAATATCATGTGAAATATGGGCTTGGAGAAATCTTTTCTTAGACTCTAAGAAATCTTGAATATATCTCATATATTCTTTTCTCCAAAATAAAATATTCCACAAAAATCTCACCCTACATATTTAGGGGTTAAGTTTCGAAAATTTTAACAAGAAATCCAAAGATTTGGATTTTCTTGAATATATGAGATATTCTTGTATTCCTAGAATACATATCTTCCATAATATCTTTCCAAGAAGATCAACAAAATCTTATTTCTTTTTTATTCTCCTATTTTCGAAAATTACTTGAAAAATCAGCATTAATATTTTCTTTTTATTTTAATCACCTTATCATTATTGGGCTACTTAATGGGCTACTTGAGGGGCCTTAAGGAGAATTAAGATTGGACCTCCTAATGGACTTCTGAATTTCAATATTGAGCCCCAATATAATTCAATCCATTAATATTAATTATTACCACTAATAAATTAATATTGCACTATCCATCTTAATCCATATTACGATAATATGGGCTCCTGGTTATTATTTCCCGCGTTTAAAATTATCAAGTCCATTAATTAATTAAGCTTCTGAATTGCTCTAAATTAATTAACATATTTCACCTTGGAGTAAAGACAGCTCAACATTATTATTCGTACCGAAGAAACTAATTCTTCACTTGCAAGATTTGGTACAATAAAACTTCTGAGCCCACCAAGGGGACTAATCACACGAGCCGTACTCGCACGCGTTTCTCCGTATTAAATCTTAGCAACCGTCGTATGATTAATATTACTGCCCAAGACACAATGTTCGAAGTCGCAATGATTCTCACCCAACATGAATCAAAGCAGTAACCATTAAGCACACACGGTCCTATTTAAGTGACGGAGATTAAGAAATCAACAACCACTGAGGTCTAATTCTTCACCTTTCAGAACAGAAGAATTTCTCCTCGCTGTAGGACCTCTTCAACACATACTAAATGTGCTAGTGCAATCTCTTAGTCAAGACAGACCAATCTGAGCCTTAGACATCGACCTTTCACGGCGGATTGTTCAATTCCACCTAGGTCGTGAAAATGTACGTTTAGTTACAAGTAAACTGTTAATGTTGTCTTCCGTGATCGGGTATCACCACATTAACTACAATGTAACACGTACTATATATTGAACGGTTTGCAATAGAAATTCAACATTCAATCATAACTAAAGCAAATGCGATAAAAGAATTATTCTCATAAAACGAGTGTTTGATACACGAGTTATACAAAGTAAAAGCATATTTTCACGTATAACTCCAACAGGCGCGTCGCGACTGGAAGAGCTAGAGGCGTTTCGCTGGGTCTGGGAGTGGGAAAGAGGAGCGGCAGAGAGAGCTCGGCGGCGGCGGCCGTTCGACTGGTCACAGCGGCGTCGCGGTTGGAGCGGCACGGTGGCGCTGGGCTTCTCGTCCGGCGTCGTTTCTTGGTGGAAGGAGGGCGACGGTCGCCGATTGGGACAGGGGAGAAAGGCGTCGCGAGATGGCGCGACGGCACGGAGGCGGCGCGACTGAGAGCGAGACCAGGCGGTGGTCGCCGGCGGCTTAGGAACGACGATCGGAGCACGGATGGAGGAAGAGAGGGAGCCGAGAGAGAGAAGTAAGAGAGAAGGGAGAGGAAGTACGCGTTTGATAAAGGAGAGATAAATATTTATTAGAAATTAATTTCTTAATTAATTAATTTTAAAAGAAGGAATAAATATGTGGGTGAAAATTAATTTTCTAATTAATTTAATTCAAAAAGGAAAAGTAATTCATGTGGTTATGAATTAATCCCTTATTTATTTGATATTTCCGTTCCCAATTGATACGGTTTAGAGATCGTTTGGCCCACGAGTTAAATCCCGATTTGATAATTAATACAGTTTTAAGATTCAATTAATATTTTACTGTATTTGAATTATAAAAGTATATTTTTATCAATAAATTATACGGATCGAAATCCTTAATTTAAACTTGAATATTTAATTTCTCGTAATCCTTTATTCGTTTGAAAGATTCGATTCCTTTCTTCGAATTTAGGAATTTATAAAAGGGTATATTGACTTGAAGCGAATGTACTAACTCTACTAGTCGCTCACCCGCAAGCGGACGGGTTCACTGTAGTATAAGTAAGTATAATGACCAAGTAGTATCGAACCCAAGGGATGGAGTGTATGCGAATAGATCCCTGAAGATCTACGCGTCGTAGTTAATATGAGTGTGTTGTTTTTGGATTTTTGGAAAGATTAATTAAAAGACTAAAATAAACTAAGTAAACTAAAATACTAAAGAAATTAAATTAACTAAGGGTTGTTTTCAAGTAAGAGGTGGTGATGCTTAAGATAGGAATCCCTACGTATACTAACGGAGCAGGTACATAATCAGAATAACTGTGACACACAAGAAATAACCTAAGTCTAAGAATGCAAGATGAAAGCTCAAGATTCTAAACCCTAATACTTTACCCTAACACTCAACTTCACTAATCTACTAACAATTTAATAGATTGTGCTTAATTAATGAGACCCTAATTTAACTAAGGTGATGCGGTCGTCCTCCTTGGCTAAACTGGTAGATGAATTAACCCTTCCTAAACCTTCTCGTTTAGTCTACTCGGTGTTAAAGAGTGATACGGTCGTCCTCTCTCTAACACCTTTCGAACGAAATTCAAAAGTAAAGTCTAGATTAATTTTAAGAATTCATTAACCAAGAGAATTAAAACCCAACGTCACAAGTTACCCTAATTACGTACCCACAACCTACTTCTACGAGTTCATCCTACCCTAAGCATGCAAGGGTTTTAGCTAGACATGGCTTTAACAAACATAAAAGCAATAGAAGAAACAACGAACATAAACATAATGAATTGAACGAAAAAAATAAGAAACATGAACTAGGGTTTTTAAAAGAAAATAAATCTGAGAACTGAAATTTAATTAACTCAAACGAAGTTTCAAAGTGTTTAAAGAAACTACAAACTATAACGAAAAGAAACTAAGAATTCGTACGAAAAACCTCAACAAAACGTAAACTTAAACTTGCTTCTCTCCTTCCTCTCCAAAAACTAAGTCTAAATCTAGTGTGTGTGTCAAGTCCTCCTTTAAAACGAGTTTGGAAGAGGTATATATATAGGCACCGGGTCGAAACGGGATCTCATGGGCCGAAAAACGAACTTTAGAAAATAGGCCTCGGAAGCGCTCGAGCTGTCCCGGTCGAGCGGGGCACTCGAGCCGTGTTGGTCGAATGGATTGCTTGGTCGAATGAGGCGCTCGAGCTGCGTTGCTCGAGCGGTTCAAGAGGTCGAATGATGCACTCGAGCTGTGCCCCTCGAGCGGTAAAAATATTCTGTAAGTTTGGAGCGCTCGACCTACGTTGCTCGAGCGAGGTGCTCGAGTGATTGTGCTCGAATGATCCTTCCTTCCTTGCAACTAACACTTTTCTTCTCACGTACTAATACCAATCGTATTTCTTTGATATCTTCTCATCCGGGCATCCGTTTGAGTCAATTCAAAGTCCTACGAACTCCGTTTTTCGTCCTCGATTCACCTATGAGTATCAAAGAGACAAATTTATCAATGTATAGAAATAGTGCTCATTTGGCTCTAAAAACTCAATAAAATCGACCAAAACTAGGGTGTTTCTAGCTACGAATCATGACAATTTCACGTCTAATCAACCCCCCCCCCCAAACTTACCATATTGCTTGTCCTCAAGAAATGAAATAATAAGTCAAGTGAAATTGTTAGGGATGAGTTAAAGAATCAATCATGCAAGCTAATGAACTCGAGCTTCAAAAATCAATCACCCGTATACTCACTCACTTTCCTTTATCATACTCATGCAATAATAACAAGAAACACCAAGATCAAGCATGGATGTGCACTCAACGATGTGTTTCACTCCCTCACAAGTATATATCAATGAGTAAGGGACTCACTCAAACAATCAATCACTCAAATTGGCAGCCATAGGCTTGGAAGTGCTCTTAACTCCGACCATACTCTAGAAATCAATGCCGAATCAAAAAGGACTTTTCTCAAGGTTGTAATGTAGTCTCTTTGGACAGGGTGGATAACAATATGGGCAAAGTGACTCACGTGAATGGAGAATAGAAAATCAAACTTTAGCACTTCGAGATTAGGAACAGAATACTTCAAACATTTTCAATCAACACTCTTTCAATTCCACTTTTCTCAACACTTCAATTTTTTTTTCTAACTCTTTTCACTTTTTTTTCAATCACTTCACTTTTTTTTTCCGCACAAACACATGAGCTCAATTTTTCTTTTGCTCATTCTCAACTTTTTTTTTCCACATCTCATAACTTCATCACACCTTCTTCTCATATTCACTCAACAAACAACCTTTTCCTTTTTCAACTCAATTTAATCCCTTCACATTCACACTTTCCTATTCTCCACTCAAATTGGGACAAAAAGGCTTAGGAATTGGAATAGTGTTCATATGTGCTAGCAAATAAAATAGGTTTTAGGCTCAAAGGGGCTAACAAGGGATTCAATGTCATTGGTAAGGAAAATTTTGGCTAAGTGACTCAATAAAATCAAAGATGGCCTAAGATCCTATTCGGCATATCAAACTAGACACAATCAAGAAGCAAGAGCACACACAAGTTCTAGCATCCTCTAAGGTGACGATCCACTCACAAACGAAGAGATTAATTCATGCATCAAAATCTCATAAGGCTCAAATCTCACGGCTTTCACATCCATGCTAGTCCTAGTGAATTCTCACAATCATCACACAAGCACCCAGAAGGAAAATTTGTAAGCATACGGGTTCTCTCTCAAATCAACTCTAACTCAAACACTCACACAATAAAACTCCTAACTCAACCTCACAACTCAACAACTCATCAACTCATACTCAAAGATAGCAATCAACAAGCATAAGATAGTTGATAGGCATGAAATATGCAATAGCGAGTCAACTCAAAATCACCCCAAGGAGTATCTCAACAAACCAATAATCAATCAAACTCAACTCAAAGATAAGGGCGTGCATGCATGTGCAATGTAACAAGAAACAAAAAAAAACTCCACCCCCCCAAAATTCGACCTTGCTAGAGGTCTAAGTTTGGGGTTGTGGGTTACCTCAACCAAACAATTCAGTTTCTCTTCATCAACTTGGCACACTCCCTTGCTTGAGTTGGTCCCTTCAATCTGAATAACTCCATGATACCTTTGCTCCTTTAGAGACAAGCCTACAAAATAAAACTCTCAAGTACGAGGTTAAACATACGACTCAAAATAACTCTCTAATAACTAAAAAAACTCAAAGCAAATAAAAAAATATATAATGGGTTGCCTCCCATTCAGCGCTATTTTTAAGGTCCTCATGCCGGACCGAGCTCAAAGGAGCTTATGGGACATCATACTCAAATTTACCTCCCTTACTCTCATAAGAGTGGTGTTTGAACTCCTTTCCTTGATGCCCCACCATCATGAGTTCCTTTGCTTCCTTCCCCACCTCAAGTGGTATAGGTCTCAACTCCTTCTCACCTTTATCTGGAGGAGTCTTACTAAACAATTTCTTGAGTTTGAACTTTTTCTTCTTAACTCCTCCTTTCCTTTCTATCTGGACCACGTCCACTTTCTTCACCTCTTCATCCTTCAACTTCTTCACTTTATCCCTATCAAAATAATCAAGATCATAATGCTCATGGGTTAAATAATCAAGTGAAGGACTAACAAAATCATGAATATGAGAAGGATTAGGGATAGAAGGTGTGTCTTCAACACGAGGATCAATTGCATCCATGCAATACAAACTCTCATCCTCTCTCGGGTGCTTCATGGCTTCATATAGGGAGATCTTCACTTCTTGATCATCAACCTTCAATGTAATCTTCCCATTTGCCACGTCTAGCACCATCCCCGCCGTAGCTAAGAATGGTCTTCCCAAGATCAGGGGCACGTGCTCATCTTCCTCCATCTCTAGCACTACAAAGTCGGCTGGAAAAATGTGATCTCCAACTCTCACTAGGACGTCTTCAACCACTTCTTGAGGTCTAGTAATAGACCGATCGGCCAGTTGAAGCGTCATCATTGTGGGTTGAAGTTCACCACCTTCCAACTTCTTGAAAAGCGACAAGGGCATCAGATTTATGCTCGCCCCTAAATCACATAGCGCTCCTTTCTTGATCCCGTTCCCAATGTCACATAGGATCGTGAAGCTCCCGGGATCCTTCAACTTTGGTGGAAGCGCCTTGTGTACTAATGCACTCACCTCGTGGTTCAGCTGCACCAACTTCGGCTCATCTACTCGTCGTATTTTCGCAATCAAGTCCTTCAGAAACTTTGCATAATGCGGCATCTGTTCCAAAGCATCATAAAAAGGAATGTTAATGTGAAGTTGTTTAAAAACATCAAGAAATTTTGCAAACTTTTCATCAAGCTTCTTTTTCATGAAGCGCTGTGGATACGGGACTGGTATCACAGATTTGGGTACCCCCCATTCATCTCTTTCTGTTTCTTTCACTTTCTCCCTTGCTTCATTTGCCTTCTTCCACTTAGGAACTCTCTCACCCTTCTCAATCCCTTCCTCTTCAAGCTCTTTGCTTGCTTGAGTGCTTTCACCCTCAACCTTCTTCTCAATCCCTTCACTTTCAATCCCCTTCTCAACTTGGGGCGTCTCAGAATCAGCAGGCATCTGAGGACCTTCATAATTAGTTCCACTTCTAATCTGGATCGCCTTGCAATGCTCTTTCGGGTTCCCCTCCGGCATGGAAGGATATTTTCCCGGCTCTCTATTCACTATCTTTGCAATCTGGCTCATCTGGAACTCTATAGAAGTGAACTTTCGATTGTTCTCTTGTTGAGTTCTAGTCCACTCAACATTCATCTTCTGGAGCTCTTGATCTCGATGATCACCCTTCTTGTGCAACTCCTTCACATCGTACTCTAAGGATGACAACCTCTTACTTCCTTCCTCCACTTTCTGAAGGATAGCTCTCAACATCTCCTCGGTTGATGCACCGCCTTCTCCACTAGGAGGTTTAGACCCCGGATCAACACCTGCAGGAACAGTAATACCAGCTTTTGGGTTAGCATAAGAAAAATTCTCATTCTTCCACCATGTGTTTTGAGGAGGCTGCTGGCCTCCTTGAACTCCTTGTGTGTTCCTCCATTGATTTTGAGGTGGCTGAGGGCCTGGAGGTACAAATGGTTGGCCATAAGAAGGCCTTGCATACTGATTACCACCTTGGTAGCCATTCTGATTGTAATACGGTCCTCCCATGTAATTGGCTACCTCTTGCTGTCCACTTGGCTGGTCTACTCTCTCATTCTCTACTGCATGCTCTCCAACCATACTCTTCCCCAACTCGAGTTCCCCAACTCGAGGTTGTTGATCTTCTCCATCATGGCCATCAATAGCCTTCTCGTTCCTTCACCCTCTTCAACCTGATGAACTCTCTGAAAATCAGGATCTCCATTCCAAGCCCCGGCATTCATGACAATGTTGTCCATGATCTCTCTACACCTCTCTATGCATTGATTCAGGAATGCTCCGCCCGCACAGACGTCTAAATGGTCTTGCCCCGCCTTGTCGGCACCACTGTAGAAGAATGCCATAATATCCCCCTCATTGTACCCGTGCTGCGGGCACTCTATCAGCATGTTTGAGTATCTCTCCCACGCTTGACGTAGGTCCTCTCCTTGCTTCTGGCGGAAGGAAGAGATCTCAATCCTAGCCTTGATCGTCCTAGATGGAGGGTAGAATCGCTCGAGGAACAGACGCTCGAGCTCGGCCCAAGTGGTAATACCTCCCCGCGGGAGCGTATTATCGTACCACTCCTTGGCTATTCCCGTCAATGAGAATGGGAACAGCCTAAGCCTCTTGGCATCTTCAGACATGCCATTGTAATTAAATGTGGAGGCTATCATGAGAAAACTCCTCAGGTGAGTGTGAGGATTCTCCTTCCCGATCACCCCCTTGAAATGATTCTCGGTAAGCAACTTTAGAATTCCCGGGGAAATCGAGAAATTGTTCGCCTCAACTGGAGGTAAAGCCACTCCATCGTAGTACCTCTGTGGTTGTGCCGCGAACCTGCCCCGAATAGCCATATTATGATCTGCGTTCTGGGGCACAGGCTGAGGAACTACAGGTGGTGCTGGTATGTGTTGAACTGGAGGTGGTTGGTACACAGGTGGTGGATGATATGGGTATGGATGATAAGGGTATGGTGGGTATGGGTAATATTGGTATACTGGGTTGTTGAAAGGGTTATTTGGGTTTTGTGGGTAAGCAGGGTTATTCAGAGAATTATTGACAAAATCCTGAGCTGGATTGATGACGTTTTGTGCACCCGGGTTTTGGCTCTGACTATCCCCTAACGGATCTTGGTTCTTACTGGTGTTGCCATCAGTGCCGTCAACCCGGTTCAACCCCTGGTTAAACTCATTCTCGGCATCTTCCAACTCATTATTGATGTCCATTGGTTCTTTCTCTAAGTCGGCAGCGTTCATCCTTCTCAAGAAGGCTCGGTTCCTTCTAGCTATTGTCTCGGGATCTGCAGGTAACCTCTCTTCGCTCGTATTGCCTTGTGAGCGTGTTTTCATATACCTGACACACTAGCAGAAAGATCAAAACGCAACTGCCGAATGAATAAAAATAAATAAAAAAACAGAAAATAATAACTACTAAGCTATCGACAAGTCCTATTCAAAAAACATACATCGCCATCCCCGACAACGGCGCCATTGACTTGAAGCGAATGTACTAACTCTACTAGTCGCTTACCCGCAAGCGGACGGGTTCACTGTAGTATAAGTAAATATAATGACCAAGTAGTATCGAACCCAAGGGATGGAGTGTATGCGAATAGATCCCTGAAGATCTACGCGTCGTAGTTAATATGAGTGTGTTGTTTTTGGATTTTTGGAAAGATTAATTAAAAGACTAAAATAAACTAAGTAAACTAAAATACTAAAGAAATTAAATTAACTAAGGGTTGTTTTCAAGTAAGAGGTGGTGATGCTTAAGATAGGAATCCCTACGTATACTAACGGAGCAGGTACATAATCAGAATAACTGTGACACACAAGAAATAACCTAAGTCTAAGAATGCAAGGTGAAAGCTCAAGATTCTAAACCCTAATACTTTACCCTAACACTCAACTTCACTAATCTACTAACAATTTAATAGATTGTGCTTAATTAATGAGACCCTAATTTAACTAAGGTGATGCGGTCGTCCTCCTTGGCTAAACTGGTAGATGAATTAACCCTTCCTAAACCTTCTCGTTTAGTCTACTCGGTGTTAAAGAGTGATACGGTCGTCCTCTCTCTAACACCTTTCGAACGAAATTCAAAAGTAAAGTCTAGATTAATTTTAAGAATTCATTAACCAAGAGAATTAAAACCCAACGTCACAAGTTACCCTAATTACGTACCCACAACCTACTTCTACGAGTTCATCCTACCCTAAGCATGCAAGGGTTTTTGCTAGACATGGCTTTAACAAACATAAAAGCAATAGAAGAAACAACGAACATAAACATAATGAATTGAACGAAGAAAATAAGAAACATGAACTAGGGTTTTTAAAAGAAAATAAATCTGAGAACTGAAATTTAATTAACTCAAACGAAGTTTCAAAGTGTTTAAAGAAATCAAACTAACGAAAAGAAACTAATAAACGAAAAGAAACTAAGAATTCGTACGAAAAACCTCAACAAAACGTAAACTTAAACTTGCTTCTCTCCTTCCTCTCCAAAAACTAAGTCTAAATCTAGTGTGTGTGTCAAGTCCTCCTTTAAAACGAGTTTGGAAGAGGTATATATATAGGCACCGGGTCGAAACGGGATCTCATGGGCCGAAAAACGAACTTTAGAAAATAGGCCTCGGAAGCGCTCGAGCTGTCCCGGTCGAGTGGGGCGCTCGAGCCGTGTTGGTCGAATGGATTGCTTGGTCGAATGAGGCGCTCGAGCTGCGTTGCTCGAGCGGTTCAAGAGGTCGAATGATGCACTCGAGTTGTGCCCCTCGAGCGGCAAAAATGTTCTGTAAGTTTGGAGCGCTCGACCTACGTTGCTCGAGCGAGGTGCTCGAGTGATTGTGCTCGAATGGTCCTTCCTTCCTTGCAACTAACACTTTTCTTCTCACGTACTAATACCAATCGTATTTCTTTGATATCTTCTCATCCGGGCATCCGTTTGAGTCAATTCAAAGTCCTACGAACTCCGTTTTTCGTCCTCGATTCACCTATGAGTATCAAACAGACAAATTCATCAATGTATAGAAATAGTGCTCATTTGGCTCTAAAAACTCAATAAAATCGACCAAAACTAGGGTGTTTCTAGCTACGAATCATGACAATTTCACGCCTAATCACCCAATAGGTCCAATTAACTTTGATGGCTCTAAAGGTTGGTGTGTGTATAATATTTCTCAGAAATATTGACAAAAAATTAGGGTTGTATAATGGAACCAGATTGGTATTTACGAAACTTGAAAATCATATTCTAAAAGTTGAGGTCATTTTAGAAATAAATATTGAAAGTAAGGTATATGCACCTCCAGAATGATCCTAACTAATTCAGCGGAGACTTTGTCGTTTAGAATTTAAAGGAGATTGTTTTCGATTCTTTTGTGTTTCGCAATAACTATAAATAAAAGTCAAGGTCAATCATTGTCGACTGTGAGTGTGTATCTTCTCAAACCTGTTTTTACACATGGACAATTACATGGTGTAGCCCCAAGAGTTAAAAGCAAAAGAAAATTATTTACCTTAATTTTAATGGAAGACAATGCAAGTATACAACAAATATTGTCTACAGATAAGTGTTCAGAAATTTGCAATTTGAAATAATATTGTTTTATAGTATTTTGAAATTAATTATCTGAATTTTTATAATTTTTTATATATGTTTATTTATTCATATTTTGTAATTTCAGTGTTCGTTAAATTACAATTAAAATTTTAATATTATAATAAAATTACTAAATATCTAAACCAAAAACATTAATTATTATAAGTAGAATTAATAATAACAATGTTATCTTCAGACCGCGAAATTCGCGGGAAATATCACTAGTTTATTATATATATCCGAAAATATTCACAAATTTCCTTTAAACTGAAAAATTAAAACTCTTCTTGCTTTGTATTAATCACTCCCTATTAACTTTTGATGGGGCATTAATGTGACAACGATATATTAAATGTAATTTACCTCATGTACATGAAGAGATGATTGAAGATGCTCTAGCTTTGTTGTAGTGTTATTTGTCGTCAAACTTTCCTTTCAAATTATTATTTTCGTAATAAAAAGTGCACTTTCTGTGGTTGAGCCGTAGCAAAAACCCAACAAAGACATTAAAATATAATTATAGGTACGTGGCGCACAGCTTTCGCACTTATGTTGCTTTGGACATTCCCAGAATATCAAAGTATATAGCATATTCCATGGAATCTTCTTTTTACACCAATTTGCAGTTTTTAAACATACTCCCACTTTTCCTCGCAAATTTATATATTCAAGTATTATTATTTTGGTTTTTCCTTTTTTTTTTTTTTTTTTTAATAAATCGGAGTTGCATTTCAAGAATTTAAATTGAATATTTCGTTCAATAATTCACAAATTATGTGTGATAGACTGATATAAAAGGGGTGAGAAATTTGTCAGCTTCACCTCTTCTATTACGACAATCTAGCCAGAATTGAAAAGGTAAATCTTTTTAATATGGTAAAGTTTTATATAAAAATGATTCATGCTAAATTTATAATGGAATTGTTTTAAAATATTAAATATTTAATTATAAATATAAAAAAATTAATCTGATTTATTATAAATTTGAATTAGTGGTATTATATTTTAATTATTATTAATTTTTTCCATCGATTTTTAATACTTCTGATCAAATTATTAATACTCTTGATTAAATAATTGATATTTTAAAATAGTTTCATATTAAACTTATTATGTACCATTTTCATATAAATCTCACTCTTGTAATACTTAATAATATTGTATAATATTCTCTCGTTCAATTTTAATATGCATAAAATTTTCTAAACTAATTTTAAAAAATATTAATAATTTAGGTATAAAGTGGATGTATTAGAGAGTATTCAAAGGTATTGTGAAATACAATTATAAGAAAATAATTATGTATAAAAAAATTAATGATAATTTGAGTAATTAGAGAGATATTTTAAAAATGAAGATAAAATATTTTATTTTATTTTTTGGCATTAATAATAAAATTAGTTGCATTTGGATGAAGCCAATTGAAATGTAAGGGAATTAAAAATGAATGGATTCTTAAATCCATGAATTTTAAATGATATGATTTTGCTAGATATTTGAAATTTTTTCATTTTAAACCAGAATTATAGATAAAAATTTAAAATTTATTAATTTAAATATATTATCCCAACTAATGAATTTAAGTGGTAATTTAAAATTCACTGCTCAAATTTCCCATCCAAACACAATTATAGTATTTGTTTAAACACGTGAATAAAGGTAAATTCTGAATAAATATAGCATTATTTAATTCATAGTCAAAGGAAATATGGTATTCTTAGACTCGCATTTTTTTCTTCTACATTTTCTTGCTTGTTTTGGATCGACTTTATTAACAAAGTATCATATGATCACATCACTAAAACACACACACGCCACTTCCACTAATTCTCAATGAATTAAAAAAAAAAAGAATTACATCTCAAGAAACTAATATTCTTAATATAATTAATTTAAAGGGGTTTTATTTTTACTGCTATAACATAACCTTTTTTTTATTCCTTTTAGTATTTCTATTACTTTCAATATATAGATACTGAAATATACATTTTTAAAATATTGATATTTTAAAAAAGTTTAGGAAGTAATACTTTTCTTTTCATATATTTTTAAGAGGGAAAGAAAGTAATTATGCCACAAGCAACTATAGCAATCAGCAATTCATACTAAATACCCTAAGCTATAGGATATTGGGTAGATTTTTGTGGAATTTGTTCATAATGTAACATTGATACTATTATGTACATTTATTGATACCAATAAATATATTCACTGATATAATAACATTTTATATTATAATTTTAACATATAAAATTTAATAGTAGCAGTGAATGCATGTAATTAATGGTATAAATTAATATATGTAAAATACAAATTTTATACTATAAAATTTGTTCAAATGAAATTTTGGGTATGATTAGACTTTTGTTGACTACTAACATCTTTTATTATTTGACAAAATATTTTTTGCCAAAATTACACGACACGACATTAGACTTTAGTTCCTTAATAACGTACTTTTATTTGACATTTTCTTTTGTGTCTTAGAGATGCTCTAAAATCTACATTTTCATTAATCTAATTTGATATTTTCTCCTTTTAATTAGATAGCATTAGTTTCTGCTTTCTTTATTAAAATCTTAAACTATTCTTAAATTTTACAAAATGACTTTTAGTTAACACACTTCTTAAAAAAAATTAAATAAATACTTAAGGGCAGAACAAGAAAAATGTAACATAAAATTACAATTGTAATACTCCCCCACCCATCCCTCGATAGATTTTATACGTGGAGTGACAATTTTTTTAAGAAATGTTTTTTTATTGATTTTCTTAAGGGACATCTTCATAATTTGTATGAAAATTTATTAAAGTGTCTATTAATGATAAGAAAGGAGTAATAGAGCAATGTTTTTGTTCGATGTCTAGATTAATCCATTTACCAAATAGTTACCTCTACAATAAATAAATAATCCATTTTACCAAATATAGTATTAACGTGTAATTCGAAATAAAGTATTTGACATATGCATATACCGTTTCTTACGGAAGTCAATTTGATATTCAAAGATCATCATCTATAAAACAAAGTGTGCCGATCCATAATTCAAAAGAGGGACCATTTCATTTCAACTAGATTGCACAATCTTTATCCGAATACTATTCCCTTTTTCAATTAGTTTTACCAATTTCAAAATGATGATGAAGTTCAAACAAGAAGCAAACGGCGGAGGAAATGGTGGCCTGTGCAGAGCTGCAGAGGCGGCGGCGCCGCCAACGCCCACGCAGCGGCAGCTGAGGGTTTCGTTTCGCGGCGAGAGTTACGAGGAGGCTAGTGGTGAGCTTTTCACTCCGCCGCTCAACTTTTCAATGGTGGATTATGGTATTTTCCGGTCCGGTTTTCCTGATAACGACAACTTTTCCTTTCTTCAAACCCTCAATCTCCGTTCTATCATGTAACTCTCTCTCTCTTTCTCTCTCATGTGTGTATATATATATGTATGTATATCTGTGTATACTTGTCTTTCATATGTTCGATTTGAGATGGTGGTTTGAATTGCCAAAGATGGTGCTTCTTTGGGAGTGTGTGTGTAATGTGAGAGAGAGAGAGATGAAATTTCAAGATTATGGACTTGGGCTTATATTGTGCAGTATGGGGTGTTTTCCTTCTGTCATTGTCCGTGAGAGAGTATATATAGACATTGTAAGAACTACTCATAGTACACTTTCTATGGTGTCATTATGTGAATGAGTGAGTGAGTGAGAGAGAGAGGGATGGAGATTTAAGGTTGTGTTGTTTGTGTGTAGATACTTATGTCCAGAGTCCTATCCAGATAACAACATGGAGTTTCTCAAATCAAATGGGATTCAGTTATTTCAGTTTGGGATTGAAGGATGTAAAGTAAGTAGACATTTTCTTTTCTCAACTGTTCCATTCATTTCCATATTTGTGTTTTCTGTGCTTATCGCTGCTTTGAATTGAGACAACTAATCGTCGAGCAATGAATGAATTAAGCTCATTTTTATGCACTTTATCGACATTATGCTCACATTTGCTCGGGCTTAACAGGAACCCTTTGTAACTATTCCCGAAAACAAGATTCGGGAAGCACTTAAAGTAGCTATAGGTATGTTCTTTCTTAACTCAAAATTCTTATTTCAAGTTATACCATTACCAAATCTTGCTTATCAAATTGAATTTTCAGATGTGAAGAATCACCCTGTACTGATTCATTGCAAACGAGGAAAGGTAATATATACATGCTATATATAACTATATATACAACTGTACAAGCTTCTCACATAGTAAAGATTTGTAACTAACTTGTAATTCGATTTTGGGAACTGATGATTCAGCATCGAACTGGTTGCCTCGTGGGGTGCTTGAGAAAATTGCAGCGATGGTGCCTCACGTCTGTGTTTGACGAATACCAGAGGTTTGCAGCAGCCAAAGCAAGAATTTCAGATCAGAGGTTTATGGAGTTGTTTGATGTATCCTCTGTGAAAAACTTGCCTAATACATTCTCGGGTTTCAAAGAGGTATGAATAGTAAACATTGAAAGAGATATTTTAATCTGCTGAATTACATGAAGCAAAATCGAGCATACAGTTTTTGCTGCTTAGGAGGCTTCTAATCTCACTCGATTCTGGACCACTCGTTCACAACCTCACCTGCATTGTTATTTGGTAGTAGGAATATATTTAGGGGTTCTATAATGTAATTAAATGCAATCTTCAGTTGCAGAAAGCTCGTTTTGTTATAAATAACAAGGTGTAATTCGAAGGTCATAATTTTTCTCAAGCAAAGATAGAAGTATTAGAATTCATATAGTGAGGCATCTTAACATCTAATAAAACTGTCTGCTCAATCAAAGGTTTCTGCTGCTTACATAGTTAAAAGAGTGGTGCTTATTGTGATCTTGTGAGATATATGACTTACTAATCGAATGACAGCAGTGTTGGATACTACAGGAATTGAGAATTGACGCGAGTTTCAATATGTTTGTATACTGATTTTGGAGTTTAGTCCTTCAGTTCAACCTTATATTCACTACAAAATTCTCCAGTGATGAATTGATTATAAGCAAAGAAATTAGAATATTTCTGCCTATATACAGGCAGGTGTACTAAATGAACACACTATATGTCTCTAGAATTCTAAGTATTTGTTCCTCTTTAGCTGATATCTATTTATAGATGACAATGATCATCTGTGTTAAAAGATAAAGAATGTTTTAAGAATTCAAATGCATCAAGAATTGCATGAGAGAATAACATGAATTATGTATAATAAACAAGAAGCAAAAGACAAACTGAAGTTGGTTGCTGGTTAGATTCATCTGATAACACACACATAATGTCTCTCTTATTACCTTAGGTTCCATGTCATATGGTCTTACAGTGCATCAACTGATGATGGAGCTCTTGTGGAACTCTTGCGTTGTCTTTTGGGGATTGAGACAGCTGCCATAAGATGTCAATTAGATAGAGCAACTCTTTTGCACATTCAAATAGAAAAAGAAACACAAACAAACAAAAATATCCTTCAAGGAATGAAGAATAAGCATATGTAGACTCACACTTTCTTGAGTCCCTCCCCTTCGAGTATTATCTTTAGACCAAGCACTCCTTGTTGCCCTTAACGATCTCCGGGTAAACTCCCCAGCATGGTTATAGATACTATATTGCAATGCATTTAAAAGAATTATAGTCGAACAAAAAGGAATCAGAATGTTTTAGATAAGGCTTACCTAAGGCGATGTCTATTGCAGGCAGCAAAGAAAGCCACTAATCCATTGAGAACAATCCGTAGAGCACGAAAAACCTGATAAAAGAAAAATCATAACTACATGCAAACACCAGTTAGCAGGTAGGTTTCCAGTAAACCAACCTGAGAGAAAAGGTCATTCCAGAGAGAACGCCACATAGAAACCTCGTACGTGGTCACTGTCGACTCCAGGCTTCTCGTGACCTGGAAGAGGCCCCTTGCAGATATCCATATACCTCTAATCGAACCATAGGCAAATGTACAAGAGGAAGCCACAAAGCTAAAGAATGTGAAGAGCAGTCTAAATGGACCATAGAGAAGAATCCAGAGAACAGGGTATATAAAAGATGTTACTGAAAAACGAGAAAGAAACAAGACATTCAGACACACATCATAGTAATAATCAAGATACTTTGCAAACTTACCAACACTCCAAACTAGGAAGCCGAGATACCAAAGGGGCAGCAGCAAAATTTCCAGAACATCGCCTATGACTGTAAAAGAAGACCCCATCACCGTCCAAATAACTGAAAACATATCCTCTGCCATGTCTATGAACAAACTCCAAAGAGGAAAGACGCAATCCAATAGCTCAGACAGCTCCCGTGCTATTGGCACTATGAAAAATGAGGCGAATGAAACAATGGTTCTTGTTGCTGTGAGGAACCACCTCATGGCCTTCTGAAAGTTATGAAGAAATAACATAGTTCCTAAATACTGAATTCTTGAAGTCATTTCCCATGCATCTATCCAATCAAAGAGAGGTCCAAACATTTTAGATACTGTTGCCTTAAGAAGCGGTACATTTTTGTACAAATCATAGAATCCAATGAGGACGGTAACAACTGAAATAATGACATATAAAGCCCTTGCTAGAGGGCACATCCATGGACGATAAAGCCGGCAAAATCCTGGGTAGGACTGTAGGAAAATGACCCAGGATGGAAGCCCAGCTTCAAGTAGAGTAAGAAGCCATAATCTTGACATAATTATCTCCCTTAATTTAAAAGGGAGATGAGGGTCATTGAAACGGAATAAAATCAAAATATCACTATAGATTGTAGCCTCATGTAGTTCTTCATTATCACTTAGATCAGAGACCTTTGAATCTACTTTATCCAATTCAGCCTCTGCTTCTCCAGAACAAAAACCAAACTCAGGTTCACCATTAATGGACCTCTCGACTTTCCTTCTTTTGTAAGGACCATGAGGTGGCGAGGGAGGGTGTGTGTGTATCTGCTGTATATCTGTGATAATTCCAGTTATCCCCGTATCCACATTAGAAGTGTCATCTTCATTCTCAGCAAACATTTCATCAGTTATGGTTTTATTGATGTTTGCCTCAGTAGCCCTTGGAAAACTTTCTTGAGAATCATGATAAACATCCCCTAAAACACCAGCCTTGAAGATTTTAGGATAAATGAAAGGAAAAAGATAAAAAGTACATATTTGTGAATTATAGCATGTCAAAAGGAAATACTTTAGTTGTACCTATTGTGGCATCCAAATGGTCTCTCAATAGACCCCTTTCGTGGAGTGTCCCTGGAAACCATGAAGATATGCTTCTGGAAGCTTGTGCTATACTGTCAAATTCCCACCTTCGCATAATTTTAGCCTCGATTGCAAGTGATGTATCAGTCTGAAAATGACGAACAATAAATTAGAAACCACAAATTATTGATTAAGTTTCAGAGTAGAATGCTCCACTGTCTACCTGAAGATCATTGCAATAGTTAATACCACGCACATTACTCCATGAAACCTCAAACACGATAAATCCATACAAGGTTCTATGTAACTCGCTATTTGCAATTAGAGAATTCTTGAGCTTTTTTACAGGAACCAAAGCGCTCTCCCTGGATAAAAGCACAGCATCAAAGAAAGAGAACCAATCTCTGATGTTTCTTAATTTTCCTGACGAGGAGGAAACCTGTAAGTCTGTAAGTTGTTCGCTCATCTTTTTCTCCTTCCTGCCCCTAGTGTTTGCAAATGGGGATAACCTGGACTGTAGAATTATGAGAAAGTACTCCTACATTATCAGTTTATTGACTAAAGATTATGTTCACACAAGCATGCTAAGTATAACGGTACGCAAACATTTCAGCAACCTTAGTGACCATCAGTTGCCACCAATGTGTAGACCGTGAGGCAAGATCGTTCAACCATGGCCTATTGTCCACCAATATATAGAAACTTCCACTCTCCGAGGCTAGAAATAAGTGACGATGTGAAAGGTAGGACTGCAAATCCCTACAAAACATAAAATCAATCAAAGTAAGAGCACACCACCACCTAAATCAGAGAAACTACCGCGATAATCCATGAGATGTTTCTTGGGCGAAAGAACAACATATTTGCAGTAAAACGTGAAAAAGGATATCAGAATACTAGTCTAGAAAGAATTAAAGGGAAGCCCACAAACTATTGCCAATAGGGAACTGAACAAGGGGCAAGTTAGTAATTTCATCATACTAACTCCCTATTCTCATTATCTATTACCAAGAAGCAGGAAACTCAGTCCCATAATATGTCGCCAAATACACATGTGCATACATGTTACGCATAGGTATATGCATATGTTCCTTGCAAATTGAATGAAACAAATCCAAATTCTGGTCAAATTACACGAACAACTTACCCAATTTGCAAACTCGTCAAGGAAAAAATGCAGCGGCCATTTACGCAGGTCGCCATCACCGGAGAATTGACTCCTTAACCCTCGGTTCTCTTTCAAAGCTAATCCAACCACCACTGCGACAACAATTAATATTGAAAAAGGGAAATAGAAAAGCAATTGAGAAATAGTTTCGATTATCCAAAACCTGGGGAAACGAATGGCGTTCGAGATTGATTAGGGGAAATCCATGAGAACTGTTGTGACGAACCATAAAAAAAACAAACACCACCAACAAGCTTCATCAAATAATATAAAAAAAGGAAATCCTAACAAAATAAGATTAACAATTTGATCGACGTGGGGAGAGTTGTTTAGGGAATATGTTGAATTAGATGCTCAGAATCGCAGCTTCTTCGCGGAGATAATGAAGGCATGCCGTCGATGTGAATGGAATGGATAGAAGAATATATAGGTAGAGAGAGGGTTGGTGGGGGAATCAAATTTGGATGGTCGTAAAACCAGGGGCACGTTTAGTGTGACTCTGAAGGAGGGAGAGAGAGCTGTCGATTGAACCGGCAGTTATTCGTTGGACCGTTTGCACGGACCGGGTCCACGAGAAAACGGTTGTGTGAGAGGGCAATGTTATAATTACATCATTACTCACATGAATTTTATTTTATATCATAATCATAATCATAATATACTATATAGGAGAGGTTGTCAAATCCTATGTGGCGAGCCCTCCATCCGTTATTTTCAAACTTTGCTCTCCCCTTCACTCAAGTCTTTTTCAATCTCAACCGTCCAATATTTTTTAATAAATCCTGACCCTTAATTTGTTTTGGTGTTTGCCTATATATATGTTATTCTCTTCCCACAATTGTTCAATCCATTCTACATGTCTCATCTTCATCCATTATTTTTTTTTGCTATTTCTATCTTCTTCGTGTGCAGGATTACAGTAAAATTCCGTTGATTTTTTTTTTTTGTTCGTGCTCTCATCTTTTTTGGTGTGTGCATTATTGCGGCGGGGTTGTTTAAGGTTCGTTTTCGATCTAGCGGCGTTCTTCCCAAGCAAATTTCGACGAATTCCGATGGTGCCTCCATTGTAGTCGTGGTGTAGGTGGATTTGTCCGCGTGATATGTAGTTTTTGGGAATAGTGGGGGGGTATTTTTTTCCGATATTCATGTAACTTTCCGTTATATAGACAATGTTTCTTTACATTCTTCATTTGAATTAAATATTATATTATATTTGCTACGGTCTGCATTTTTTTTTGTATACATGTATTTCATGTAATTGTTCATTTTATTGTTTAATGAATATTCTTTCCCTATAAATTATAGTTCATTGCATGTCATATTTTTATTGTGTTTGGATATGAATAATGAGAAATTAGTACGTATTAGTTATGATTAGTTAATACAATTTCAACATACTTTTTTAATACAATTTCAACATTCTTCTTAGTTAAGTTTTTAGCTTTCATTATTCATTTCTGAAATTGCTTTCAGTATTTAGTTATTCGTATTCAACCTTTTGTTAATTCCACCAATTCTTATTCATAATAATTGGACCATTCACTCTCTCATTTGCTAAATTTTTGTCATATAATTAATGCATTAATTGATTTTTCATTAATTGTTTTAAATTTATATAAATACATGTCAATTTTAGATTCACGCATTTGCTTAGGAAATGTCTAATCAAAGACTATTGTTTCATCTGAATTCACGATTTATTAGATATGAACTATATTTATGCGTATTTAAGTTAATTTAATACTTTGTGAAATTATATTTAATTATTCAATAGTCATCTAATTCCTTTTTCTTTCCAAGTTTATTATTTTTTGAAATACATATTTAATACATATAAGACCTGCTATCTAATTTGTCAAAATATATGACTTTGCTATTGCTGAATTGTGTGTTAAAAAAATAAATTGATATATTACAAGACAATTCAAATTTGTGTTAATTATGTTATATTATCGTACTTTTCTTTCAAATGAAATCAAAATCAGATTTGATGTAACGTGCTGGTATTTAGATAATTATTTAAGGAAAATCCATTATTTTTAATTGACATACGTTTTGAAAAAATAATGAAGCACGTTTTTTATACTTAATTTAATCTCTTTCAGTATTAATGATTTCAATCATCATTAATTGGTATTAATGCATTGTGTCGATCATAATAACAATAATTTATTGAGCAAATGATAATATTAACGCAAAGTTTTATATACTTTAATTTGTTATGCAAACAAATATGTAATGCAGATCAGGTCAATACAATTGGTTATATGAATATCAATGAAATGGTGTAAATTATGTATGTATTTATGTTTGCACTCTTAACTTAATAAAAAGATGTTATTTTCATCAAAGAAAATGACATATTCGTTGTGGGCAGAAATTGCAATCACTTAATTAGTTGGATATAATTACACTAATAGTTAATTTAAGTTAATTTAATACTTTGTGAAATTATATTTAATTATTCAATAGTCATCTAATTCCTTTTTCTTTCCAAGTTTATTATTTTTTGAAATACATATTTAATACATATAAGACCCGCTATCTAATTTGTCAAAATATATGACTTTGCTATTGCTGAATTGTGTGTTAAAAAAATAAATTGATATATTACAAGACAATTCAAATTTGTGTTAATTATGTTATATTATCGTACTTTTCTTTCAAATGAAATCAAAATCAGATTTGATGTAACGTGCTGGTATTTAGATAATTATTTAAGGAAAATCCATTATTTTTAATTGACATACGTTTTGAAAAAATAATGAAGCACGTTTTTTATACTTAATTTAATCTCTTTCAGTATTAATGATTTCAATCATCATTAATTGGTATTAATGCATTGTGTCGATCATAATAACAATAATTTATTGAGCAAATGATAATATTAACGCAAAGTTTTATATACTTTAATTTGTTATGCAAACAAATATGTAATGCAGATCAGGTCAATACAATTGGTTATATGAATATCAATGAAATGGTGTAAATTATGTATGTATTTATGTTTGCACTCTTAACTCAATAAAAAGATGTTATTTTCATCAAAGAAAATGACATATTCGTTGTGGGCAGAAATTGCAATCACTTAATTAGTTGGATATAATTACACTAATAGTTATCCCACTATCCATATAATTTGTAAACATATATATTCATTGGTTACATACTCTTTCGAGAATTATCCCAAATACATATATTCATTGGTTACTCTTCCTCGAAATGAATACATATTAAGTTTATAAAATAATATTGAATATAAATTTTAATATAACATTAAAACATAATTTTTTATGTAATAATATTTTTTAAATTAAATACTGTGATCAGAATAATTATGGTGTAGTTATGTGTCCACTAAATCAGCTTTTCTTTTATCGGAAGTAACTGCGTTTAAATTCGAGCGCTAATCTACATCTACAGTTGTCAACATAGATTTTAAGTCTAAATAATTTCCAAGTCTTCCGCGTGCTCTATTAAATAAATTCATCTAATTACTTCATTATGGATTATGGATATGGAATATGGGTTAGTTATATTTCCATTAAAACTACATTTATCTACATAATTGTCATATTTGGATGCTACTTTGTAGTATTAAATGAAAATAAAATGCTATAATTTTGTTGGATATTCAATATTCATCATGAATGATGATTTAAATGAAAAACATTATACATTAAAATGGCATGCGAACGGATTTTCACATATATATGCGAACAAGATTTTCTAAAAAAAAAAAAAAAATCTATTTTTTAATATAATAAGATTAAGTTTGACTTTATTTTTAGTCGGTTAATTCTATAATTAAAAAATTCTATACTTACAATATTAATTTTAGAAATATTCGATTATTAGTGTTAGCAATATCTCTAATTGTATAGGATTTGCTAATCCCTTAAAAATCGGATCTCTAATTTTTAAATTTATTTATACTTCCTATAAAACTAAGTATCAATGTATTTTTTAAAATTAATTAATAAATAATTTTTGGGTCTTCATTATAATTTCAATATACAAGATTATGTTACACACAAATTCAAACGTTTAGGTATAATTAATCAGTTTTTTTTTTAAATACGGGTTAGGATATTTTTTAATGTACATTGAACCATAATTATATGACATTTAAAAGCTTTATTTTATCCTTCATAATAAGAGTTATATTAATGTTTCATATATATATATATATATATATATATATATATATATATATATATATATATATATATATATATATTTCAAAGTTATCCACATCGCCAATATTTTACACATGTTTAATTGATTTGGTTGGTTGATATGCTTTTAAGTTATTAAAAAATGTTTGAATAAATTTTTCATTAACTTTGGTTGACATTGATTTTCATCCTATTTATTTTAGAATTTTGAATTTCGTCCAATAACTTATATAAATTTGTGTTTTTTATCCTGTTACCTACTACACCGTGTAACTATTCCGATAAATCTTACGTGACACCAATTTTTCATAATTTATAGGATGAAACTCAAAATACTACATCAGATTTACCAAAAGGGTTACCAGGTATAGCAGGTAATAAGACAAAAACATAAATTTTGAAGTTATAACACAAAATTTAAAATTCAAAGTTAACATTTCGAAAATCAAAGACAACCAAAGTTTAAAAAAAGTCCACTTTCTCAAATTCTTATGTTCCAAGTGTTTTTAATTAATTATTATTTTCTTAATATCTTATTAATACAATGCATCCAATATAATAAAGCTAAGTGCAATATAGCTATGACATAATACTCTCTTATAAGATATACTCAATCTAATGAGTAGTTGGTGGTCTACATACCAAATGTCATGTGAATTTTACATCATGATTTTCAACTTACTAATCTCATTTAGTAATTATGTTTGACGTTGTTTACACCAAACTGTATAAGATAATGTTCTTGAGGATTCTCCATATATAAGGAGGAGAAATTTCTATTTTTAAATATTTTTATTCAGATGAAATTCAATTTATAATGATGCTTATTTATTACTTCCTTCATTTCGGGATTACTTGCACACCTCCATTTTATGTACGTCACAAATAAGATTGTATTTATATGTTGTGTTTATCATTTTATTATATAAAATATACTAAAGACGTTAATCTTTAACATTGACAATTGTATATTATATAAAAATAAATAAAGACAATGTATAAATACACCTTATTTGTGAAAGACAAAAAATAGAGGTGTGTAAGTAATCTCGGAACGGAAGGAGTATAATATTTCCACCTCCGTGTTTAGACTACCGATATTTTTACTATATGAGTGTTTTCTAAAATGGCATTGATGAGTATCTTTAGAAAAAAACATTATCTTTTAGTGAACAATAACAATTAAAAATATAGCTTATATGATATTCTCATTTAGAAATTGCGCTTGACGTTGTTTACAACAAAATATAAGGTAATATTTTTTAGGCTTCTCTATATATAAGATAGATAAATCTCTGAATTTAGATATTTTTCAATCAAATCAAATGAAATTCAATTTATAATGTTGCTTATTTGTTCTAATATTTTCCAACTCCGTAGTGCATAGAGCTCTATAAAAAAATACTCATGTAAATATAGAGGCATGAACTTTCAATAATTTTAAGTTGTTATTTTGTAATTACATTTTATATTCTTTACTTGATAAAATAGTGGTTTAGAAAAAAGTTGTAATGTGAGCACTTGCAAAGATAGACTCCCCTTGCTTTCATTGTAGTGGTACATTTTTTATTTGTCAATATTTTAGTGGTGAATGCATTAATTGTTATAGATAGTTGTATGTAATTCTTACAAAAATCTAATTTTTTGTCCTTTAATTTTGGTTAACTTTGGTTTGCATCATGTTAACTTTGGAATTTTGAATTTCGTTCTATAACTTACAAAATTTTGTATTTTTTATCCTGGTACATGCTACACCAGATAACTCTTCCGATAAATCTCACGTGCCACCAATTTTTTTTATAATTTATTGGATGAAATTCAAAATGCGATGTCATATTTATGGAAAAAGTTAAAAGCATAAAAAATGCATTTTTCCTAATTCTTATATTCTAAGTTTTTCTTAGTATCTTATTAACACAGTGCATCCAATATTATAAAGTTAAGAGCAATAGACTTATGGCTTAGAAGTCTTTAAAAGATATACCCAGTCTGATGAGTATTTGGTGGACTACAAACGAAATGTCATGTGAAAGTTTATATCATAATTTTCAAGCTATACTTATTATCATGGAAAATTAATGGTTTACAATTAAAAGTTTATAATTTATATATTTCATTTGTATTTGACTTATTTTTAAGACGTGGTCATATTTTTTATTGATGTATTAAAACAAAAGATTTAAACTTTTTACAAATGTTTGAAGCCTCATATGAAGCTACAAATACATATATTAAGTTTGGTTCTCAATATTCTTACTATATAAGATTTTTCTAAAGTGACATTGTTAAATGTATTTAGAAGAAAAGTTAATTGCAAATAAAATCACAGTTTTTCGTAAATTGCAATCTAATCTGAATTTTTTTATCTTTGCAGATAAAACCTAAATTCCAATATGGTCAAATGTAGTGGTTAATTATTTCTTTATCATTAGAACACATCTAAACATATTTATACGATTAAATATTCATTGTTAAATATTTTTGGTCCGTAAAAACTTTATTTGTTAATTCAAATTGTAAACATATATTAAATTTGAGTTTTTTTTTTTTTTTGCAAAGATTCCAAAAAGTAGAATAGATTGCAATTTGCAAAAAAAAAAAAAAATGATTTTATTTGCAATTAATCCTTAGAAAAAACATTTTCTCTTACTGAACATTCGGAGCAATTAGTATAAAAAAAAATTCTAACATATATAATAGTCTCATTCAGTAATTGTGTTTGATGTTATTTACACCAAAATGTATAAGATATTGTTCTTGAGGATTCTCTATATATAAGAAAGATAAATCTTTGTATTTAAATATTTTTCATTCAAATGAAATTCAACTTATAATGATACTAATTTATTATAATATTTCCACCTTAGTATTTAGGTTATTGATATTTTTACTATATGAGTTTTTTCTAAAGTGGCATCATTAAATATCTTTAGAAAAAATTGTTACCTTTTAAATATTTGTAGCAATTAGTATTCTCATTCGTGAATTTTGCTTGACCTATTATATATATATATATATATATATATATATATATATATATATATATATATATATATATATATATATATATATATATATAATAAAACTCATGTAAGAATAGAGGCATGAACTTCCACAATTTAAGTTATTATTTTTTAATTACATTATCTATTCTCTATTTGACAAAACTGTGGTTTAGAAAATAATTATAATGTGAGCCCTTTTAAAGACAATCTCTCCTTACTTTCATTGTAGTGGTACTTTTTTGTGTGACAATATTTTAGTGGTGAACTGTCTAAATATTATAGAAAGTTGTATGTAATACTTGGGGAAATTACATTTTTTTTACCTTTAACTTTGGTTGATTTTGGTTTTCATCTTGTTTATTTTGAATTTTGAATTCTTCCTATAACTTATAAAATTTTATGTTTTTTATCCTTTTACATGCTACATTAGGTAACTCTTCCAATAAATCTGACGTGACACCAATTTTTGATAATTTATAGGATTAAAAAAAGTTCCACGTCAAATTTAATAAAAGAGATACCTGGTATAGAAGGTGATAGGATAAAAACACAAATTTTGTAAGTTGTAGGACAAAAGTAGAAACTTCAAAGTTAACAAGATGAAAACCAAAATTAAAGGATAAAAAAATTAAAGTGCACTTTACCTAATTCGTATGTTCCAAATTTTTTAATTAATTTTTTTCTTAAGATCTTATTAACACAATGCATCCAGTATAATAAAGTTAAATGCAATAGAGTCATGGCATATAACTCTTTTAAAAGACATACTCAATTTTATGTGTATTTGGTGGTCTACAAACAAAATATAATATGAAATTTTACATCATGATTTCTACCCTATATTTATTATCATTAAAAAGTACCGTTTTAAAATTAAAAGTTTATAATTTCTATATTTTATTTTTTGTTGAATTATATTTCTATGACGTGATCAAATTCTTGATATGATGCATATAAAATAATAGATTTAAACTTTTTTCTAATGTTTGAGGCCTCATGCATATAAAGCTACAAATACGTATGTTAAGTTAGGTTCTCAATATTCTAACTACATAATTTTTTTCTAGTTTGACATTGTTTATTGTATGAGAAATAATATTTTCTCTTATTTAACATTTGTAGCAATTAGTAGATAAAAAAACTATAACATATATATTAATCTCATTCAGTAATTGTGTTTGACGCTATTTACACCAAAATGTATAAGATGCATTTACTGAGAATTTCTCCATATATAATAAAGATAAATCTTTGTGTTTATATATTTTTCGTTCGGGTGAAATTCAACTTATAATGATGCTTATTCATTATAATATTTTTCATGTTTGTATTTAATAAGACTCTATAGAAAGACTCATGTAAGAACAATTTATCATAATTCTTATTTTTTTATTTTGTAATTAAATATTTGACTTGAAGCGATTTTACTAGCTTTTACTAGTAGCTACCCCGCAAGAGAACGGGTTCACTGTAGTATGGGCGAGTATAGGGACCAAGTAGTATCGAACCCAAGGGATAGTGTATATGCAAATAGATCCCTGAAGATCTACGCGTCGTAGTTAATATGAGTGTGTTGTTTTTGAATTTTTGGAAAGATTAATTAAGCTAACTAAATTATCCTACGAATGCAAAAGGAAAATTAAACTAAGTATCCAAGGTGTATATGCAAGTATGAGATGGTGATGCTTAGGATAGGAATCCCTACGTATACTAACGGAGCAAGTACATAATCAAAGTAATCGTGACAAACAAGAATTAACCTAAGTAAAAGATCGTAGAATGAAAGCTCAAGATTTCTTACCCTAATACTTTATCCTAGCAATCGACTTCACTAATCCACTAACAAGTTAATGAATTGTGCTTAATTAATGAGACCCTAATTTAACTAAGGTGATGCGGTCGTCCTCCTTCGCTAAACCGGTAGATGAATTAACCTTTCCTAAACCCTCTCGTTAAGACTACTAATTGTTATTGAGTGATGCGGTCGTCCTCTCTCTAACACTTTCGTACTAAATTTAAAGGTAAAGTTCAGATTAATTATAAGAATTCATTAACTAAGAGAATTAAAACTAACGTCACAAACTACCCTAATTATGTACCCACATCCTACTTCTACGAGTTCATCCTAACCCAAGCATGCAAGGGTTTTAGCCGGACATGGTTATAACAAAAATAAAAGCAATAGAAGAAACAACGAACAAAAACATAATGAATTGAACGAAGAAAATAAGAAACATGAACTAGGGTTTTAAAATAAAATAATTCTTAGAACTGAAATTTAATTAACTAAAACGAAGTTTAAAACGTTTAAAGTAATCAAGCTAATGAAAAGAAACTAAGAAACGAAAAGAAAACTAAGAATTCGTATGAAAAACCTCAACAACGTAAAAGTAAAGCTTGCTCGTCTCCTTCCTCTCCAAAAACTAAGTCTCAAGTGATTTCTAAAGTTCGGGGATCCTTCAAAACGTGTTTGGAAGAGGTATATATAGGCACGGGTCGAAACGGGAGTTAATGGGCCGAAAATACGCATCCGGAGGCAAAAGTATATGGGCGCTCGAGCAAAACGCTCGAGCGGTCCCGCTCGAGCTGTGTAGCTCGAATGATGCATTCGCTCGAGCGGTCGCGCTCGAGCTGCTCGAGCGCTGAATCTTCTCTGTATGTTTTGGGCGCTCGAGCAATTCGCTCGAGCGGTGGCGCTCAAGCTGCTCGAGCGCAAGAATTGTTCTGTACGTTTGCGCGCTCGAGTAAGGCGCTCGAGCGGTGGCGCTCGAGCAATGCGCTCGAGTGATCTCTAATCCTTCCAAATGATACTTTTCCTCGTCCGCACTAATACCAATCGTATTTCTTCAATATCTTCTCATCCGGGCATCCGTTTGAGTCGATTCAAAGTCCTACGAACTCCGTTTTTCGTCCTCTATTCACCTATGAGCATCAAAGAGACAAATTTATCAATGTATAGAAATAATGCTCATTTGACTCTAAATACTCTATAAACTCGACCAAAACTAGGGCGTTTCTAGCTACGAATCATGACAATTTCACGCCTAATCAACCCCCCCAAGCTTACCATATTGCTTGTCCCCAAGCAATGAAATAATAAGTCAAGTGAAATTGTTAGGAATGAGTAGGAAAACTCAATCATGCAAGCTAATGAACTCAAGCTTCAAAAGTCAATCACCCGTATACTCACTCACTTTCCTTCATCATACTCATGCAACAATAACAAGAAACACCAAGATCAAGCATGGATGTGCACTCAACGATGTGTTTAACTCCCTCACAAGTGTATAACAATGATAAAGGGACTCACTCAATCAATCAATCACACAAATTGGCAGCCATAGGCTTGTAAATGCTCTCAACTTCGACCATACTCTAGAAATCAATGCCGAATCAAAAAGGACTTTTCTCAAGGTTGTAATGTAGGCTCTTTGGATAGGTGGGATAACAATATGGGGTAAGTGACTCAAGTGAATGGAGAATAGAAAAATTAACTTTGGCACCTTGAGATTAGGAACATAATACTTCAATCATTTTCAATCAACATCCTTTCAATTCCACTTCTCTCAACACTTCATTTTTTTTTTCTAACTCTTTTCACTTTTTTCAATCACTTCATTTTTTTTCTTTTTTTCACACAAACACATGAGCTCATTTTTTTCTTTTTGCTCATTCTCAATTTTCTTTCTCTTTTTCCCACATCTCAAAACTTCATCACACCTTCTTCTCATATTCACTCAACAAACAACCTTTTTCTTTTTCAACTCAATTCACTCCCTTCATATTCACACTTTCCTATTCTCCACTCAAGTTGGGACAAAAAGGCTTAGGAATTGGAATAGTGTTCATATGTGCTAGCAAATAAAATAGGCTTTAGGCTCAAAGGGGCTAACAAGGGATTCAATGTCATTGGTAAGGAAATTTTTTTGGCTAAGTGACTCAATTAAATCAAAGATGGCCTAAGATCACATTCGGCATATCAAACTAGACACAATCAAGAAGCAAGAGCACATGCAAGTTCTAGCGTCCTCTAAGGTGACGATCCACTCACAAACGAAGAGATTAAATCGTGCATTTAAATCTCGTAAGGCACAACTCTCACGGCTTTCACATCCATGCTCGTCCTAGTGAATTCTCACTCTCATCACACAAGTACTCAAAAGAAAAATTCACAAGCATACAAGTTCTTTCTCAACTCAGCTCAAACTCAAACACTCACACAAAAGAATTTCTAACTCAGCCTCACAATTCACCCTACTCATCAAATCATACTCAAAGATAGCAATCAACAAGCATAAGGTGATTGATAGGCATAAAATATTGAGTAACAAAACAAATTAATAATAGCCCAAGGAGCATCTCAAGGCACCAAATAACTAACTCAACTCAAAGATAAGGGTGTGCATGCATGTGCAATGTAACAAGAAACATAAAAAACTCCACCCCCCCAAACTTCGACCTTGCTAGAGGTCTAAGTTTGGGGTTGTGGGTTGCCTCAACCAAATAATTCTGTTTCTCTCACTAGCTTTGCACACTCCCTTGTCTCAAGTGGGTTCCTTCAATCTGAATAACTCCATGATACCTTTACTCCTTTAGAGACAAGCCTACAAAATAAAACTCTCAAGTACGAGGTTAAACATACGACTCAACAACATCCTAGTAACATAAAAGGAAAATAACTAAAAACACTCAAAAGCAAATAAAAATGGGTTGCCTCCCATTCAGCGCTATTTTTAAGGTCCTCATGCCGGACCTAGCTCAAAGGAGCTTATGGGACATCATACTCAAATTTACCTCCCTTACTCTCATAAGAGTGGTGTTTGAACTCCTTTCCTTGTTGTCCCTCCATCATGAGTTCCTTTGCTTTCTTCTCATTCCCAAGTGTTATGGGTCTCAACTCCTTCTTACCTCTATCTGGAGGAGTCTTACCAAACAATTTCTTGAGTTTGGACTTTTTCTTCTTAACTCTTCCTTTCCCTTCTAACTGGACCACGTCCACTTTCTTCACCTCTTCATCCTTCAACTTCTTCACTTTATCCCTATCAACATAATCAAGAACATAATGCTCATGGGTTAAATAATCAAGTGAAGGACTAACAAAATCATGAATATCAGAAGGATTAGGGATAGGAGGTGTGTCTTCAACACGAGGATCAATGGCATCCATGCAATACAAGCTCCCATCCTCCTTCGGGTGCTTCATGGCTTCATATAGGGAGATCTTCACTTCTTGATCATCAACCTTCAATGTGATCTTCCCATTTGCCACATCTAGCACCATCCCCGCCGTAGCTAAGAACGGTCTTCCCAAGATCAAGGGCACGTGCTCATCTTCCTCCATTTCTAGCACTACAAAGTCGGCTGGAAAAATGTGATCTCCAACTCTCACGAGGACGTCTTCAACAACACCTTGAGGTCTAGTAATAGACCGGTCGGCAAGTTGAAGCATCATCATTGTGGGTTGAAGTTCACCACCTTCCAACTTCTTGAAAAGCGACAAGGGCATCAGATTTATGCTCGCCCCGAGGTCGCACAATGCTCCCTTCTTGATCCCGTTCCCAATGTCACATAAGATCGTGAAACTTCCGGGATCCTTCAGCTTCGGTGGAAGCGCCTTGTGCACTAATGCACTCACCTCGTGGTTCAACTGCACCAACTTCGGCTCATCCACTCGCCGTCTTTTCGCAATCAAGTCCTTCAGAAACTTTGCATAATGCGGCATCTGTTCCAAAGCATCATAAAAAGGAATGTTAATGTGAAGTTGTTTAAAAACATCAAGAAATTTTGCAAATTTTTCATCAAGCTTCTTTTTCATGAAACGCTGTGGATATGGGACGGGTATCACAGATTTGGGTACCCCCCATTCATCTCTTTCTGTTTCTTTCACTTTATCCCTTGCTTCCTTTGCCTTCTTCCACTTTGGAATTCTCTCAACCTCCTCAAGGTCTTTGTCTTGATGGGACTCATCCATATCTTCATGCTTCTCAATCCCTTCACTTTCAATCCCCTTCTCAACTTGGGGCGTCTCAGAATCAGCAGACATCTGAGGACCTTCGTAGTTGGTTCCACTTCTAAGCTGAATCGCCTTGCACTGCTCTTTCGGGTTCCCCTCCGGCATTCTATTCACTGACTTTGCAATCTGGCTCATCTGGAACTCTAAAGAAGTGAACCTTCGATTGTTCTCTTGTTGAGTTCTGGTCCACTCAACATTCATCTTCTGGAGCTCTTGATCACGATGATCACCCTTCTTATGCAACTCCTTCACATCATACTCCAAGGATGACAACCGCTTGCTCCCTTCCTCCACCTTATGAAGGATCGCTCTCAACATCTCCTCGGTTGATGCACCGCCTTCTCCACCTGGAGGTTTAGACCCCGGATCAACACCTGCAGGAACAGTAATACCAGCTTTTGGGTTAGCATAAGAAAAATTCTCATTTTTCCTCCATGTGTTTTGAGGAGGCTGCTGGCCTCCTTGAACTCCTTGTGTGTTCCTCCATTGATTTTGAAGTGGCTGAGGGCCTGGAGGCACAAATGGTTGGCCATAAGAAGGCCTTCCATACTGATTTCCACCTTGGTAGCCATGCTGATTGTAATACGGACCTCCCATGTAATTGGCTACCTCTTGCTGTCCACTGGGTTGGTCTACTCTCTCATTCTCTACTGCATGCTCTCCACCCAAACTCTTTCCCAACTCGAGGTTGTTTATCTTCTCCATCATGGCCATCAATAGCCTTCTCGTTCCTTCTCCCTCTTCAACCTGATGCACTCTCTGAAAATCTGCATCTCCACTCCAAGCACCGGCATTCGTGACAATGTTGTCAACGATCTCTCTACACCTCTCTATGCCTTGGTTCAAGAATGCTCCGCCCGCATAAGCATCTAAATGGTCTTGCCCCGCCTTGTTGGCACCACTGTAGAAGAATGCCATAATATCCCCCTCATTGTACCCGTGCTGCGGGCACTCAATCAGCATGTTTGAGTATCTCTCCCACGCTTGGCGTAAATCCTCTCCTTGCTTCTGGCGGAAAGAAGATATCTCAATTCTTGCCTTGATCGTCCTAGATGGAGGGTAGAATCGCTCGAGGAACAGACGCTCGAGCTCGGCCCAAGTGGTAATACCTCCCCGCGGGAGCGTATTATCGTACCACTCCTTGGCTATTCCCGTCAATGAGAATGGGAACAGCCTAAGCCTCTTGGCATCTTCAGACATGCCATTGTAATTAAATATTGAGGCTATCATGAGAAAGCTCCTCAGATGTGTATGAGGATTCTCCTTCCCGATCACCCCTTTGAACTGATTCTCGGTAAGTAGCTTTAAAATCCCCGGTGATATCGAGAAGTTGTTCGCCTCAACAGGAGGCAAAGCCACTCCATCATAGTACCGATGTGGCTGTGCTGCAAACCTCCCTCGAATAGCAATATTGTGATCTACGTTCTGAGGAACGTGTTGAGGATTAGCAGCAGGTACTGGTACTTGTTGGGGTGGTGGTGGGTAAACAGGTGGTTGATTATAGACTGGGGGTGGAGGATACGGGTAAGGTGGGTATGGGTAATGTTGGTATACTGGGTTGTTGAAAGGGTTATTTGGGTTTTGTGGGTAAGCAGGGTTTTGGTTCTGGCTTTGGGGTTGTGTTTGTGCAGAGTTGATTGAGCTTTGCGGGTTTGGGAGTTGGTTCTGCGGTTCCCCTATGGGTATTTGCTGGTTACTGCTCTCAACTCCAACCGCCTGCTCCACTAAAACAGTATACTCTGCAGCTATTTTGTCTAAGTCCCCATCTCCATCCAGATTCATGTTGTCTTTGTCTCCAGCAGTAGTCATTCTTCTCAAGAAAGCTCGGTTCCTTCTGGCTATCGCCTCAGGGTCTGACAGGATTCTTTCTTCGCCCGTATTGCCTTGTGAGCGTGTTTTCATAAACCTGAAACACTAGCAGAAGGATCAAAACGCAACTGTCTAATGAATGGAAATAAAAATCAAAACAAAAAATAAATCACCCACTACTAACTACTAAGCTATCTACAAGTCCTATTCAAAAAGCATATAACGCCATCCCCGGCAACGGCGCCATTGACTTGAAGCGATTTTACTAGCTTTTACTAGTAGCTACCCCGCAAGAGAACGGGTTCACTGTAGTATGGGCGAGTATAGGGACCAAGTAGTATCGAACCCAAGGGATAGTGTATATGCAAATAGATCCCTGAAGATCTACGCGTCGTAGTTAATATGAGTGTGTTGTTTTTGAATTTTTGGAAAGATTAATTAAGCTAACTAAATTATCCTACGAATGCAAAAGGAAAATTAAACTAAGTATCTAAGGTGTATATGCAAGTATGAGATGGTGATGCTTAGGATAGGAATCCCTACGTATACTAACGGAGCAGGTACATAATCAAAGTAATCGTGACAAACAAGAATTAACCTAAGTAAAAGATCGTAGAATGAAAGCTCAAGATTTCTTACCCTAATACTTTATCCTAGCAATCGACTTCACTAATCCACTAACAAGTTAATGAATTGTGCTTAATTAATGAGACCCTAATTTAACTAAGGTGATGCGGTCGTCCTCCTTCGCTAAACCGGTAGATGAATTAACCTTTCCTAAACCCTCTCGTTAAGACTACTAATTGTTATTGAGTGATGCGGTCGTCCTCTCTCTAACACTTTCGTACTAAATTTAAAGGTAAAGTTCAGATTAATTATAAGAATTCATTAACTAAGAGAATTAAAACTAACGTCACAAACTACCCTAATTATGTACCCACATCCTACTTCTACGAGTTCATCCTAACCCAAGCATGCAAGGGTTTTAGCCGGACATGGTTATAACAAAAATAAAAGCAATAGAAGAAACAACGAACAAAAACATAATGAATTGAACGAAGAAAATAAGAAACATGAACTAGGGTTTTAAAATAAAATAATTCTTAGAACTGAAATTTAATTAACTAAAACGAAGTTTAAAACGTTTAAAGTAATCAAGCTAATGAAAAGAAACTAAGAAACGAAAAGAAAACTAAGAATTCGTATGAAAAACCTCAACAACGTAAAAGTAAAGCTTGCTCGTCTCCTTCCTCTCCAAAAACTAAGTCTCAAGTGATTTCTAAAGTTCGGGGATCCTTCAAAACGTGTTTGGAAGAGGTATATATAAGCACGGGTCGAAACGGGAGTTAATGGGCCGAAAATACGCATCCGGAGGCAAAAGTATATGGGCGCTCGAGCAAAACGCTCGAGCGGTCCCGCTCGAGCTGTGTAGCTCGAATGATGCATTCGCTCGAGCGGTCGCGCTCGAGCTGCTCGAGCGCTGAATCTTCTCTGTATGTTTTGGGCGCTCGAGCAATTCGCTCGAGCGGTGGCGCTCGAGCTGCTCGAGCGCAAGAATTGTTCTGTACATTTGCGCGCTCGAGTAAGGCGCTCGAGCGGTGGCGCTCGAGCAATGCGCTCGAGTGATCTCTAATCCTTCCAAATGATACTTTTCCTCGTCCGCGCTAATACCAATCGTATTTCTTCAATATCTTCTCATCCGGGCATCCGTTTGAGTCGATTCAAAGTCCTACGAACTCCGTTTTTTGTCCTCTATTCACCTATGAGCATCAAAGAGACAAATTTATCAATGTATAGAAATAATGCTCATTTGACTCTAAATACTCTATAAACTCGACCAAAACTAGGGCGTTTCTAGCTACGAATCATGACAATTTCACGCCTAATCAATATTACACTCTCCTTTTGACAAAATTGCGGTTTCGAAAAAATGTAAAATGTGAGCACTTGCTTTCATTATGGTGGTAGTTTTTTCTTAAATAATATTTTAGTGTTGAATGCTTAAATTACTATAGATAGTTATATAAAAAAAATTATGTTCTAAGATTATTCAATCAATAATATATTATTTCTTAATTATAATTTAGTGCATACAATTAAATGAAACTAGGTTGAATAGACTTATGATTGATAGCTATTTTGAAAGATATGTGAAATTTTGGATCATGATTTTCAGCCTATGGTTATTATCATGGAAAACTAATGTTTTACCACTAAGAGTTTATAACTTCACTTTGTAGTTGTTGAGGAAAAAAATAGTAAATGTAAGATAAAATTTAATTCTCTTATCTTTACCCAATTTTTGGTTTCAATCCCCCTACTTTGTTGTTTTGAGATTAGTCCTTTAAGTGCACAATTATTTAGAATTTGGTCCTTATTACTTGCTCACATGTAACCATACAACACACATTATTTTTTGATTATTGAAGATATAAATACCAATATATATATATATATGTGTGTGTGTGTGTGTGTGAATAGATTATTTTCTCTTATTTTTAATTAATTAAAGATATAACTCAATTTGTGGACGTGGCTTATACTCACAACTTTTGAGAAAGAAAATAACAATTATAACTTATGTAATTGTAATTACCCTTGATAGTTGTTAATATAAAAAAAAAAAATTGTAGGGGTAGGATAAAATTTAAGTCTCTTATCTTTACCTAATTTTGGTTTCAATCAATTAACTTTGCTGCTTTAAAATTAGTCCTTTAAGTGCAATATAAATACCAATATATATGTGAATAGATTATTTTTAATTAATTAAAGATATAACTCAAATTTGGGATGTGACTTACACTCACAACTTTTGAGAAAGAAAATAACAACCATATAATTAATATACCAAAGAATAAGATTAAACTTTGTGACAAATCAAATTGTTAATTTATCAATAAAAAAATAATCCGCAATTTATATAATTATAACTACTCTTTGTAGTTGTTGATATAAAAAAATTTGTAAGGGTAAGATAAAATTTAAGTCTCTTATCTTTTCCCAATTTTGGTTTCAATCGCTTGACTTTGCCACTTTAAAATTAATCTTTTAAGTGCACAATTATTGTGATTCTGGTCCTTATTATTTGCTCGCAAGTAGTCATACAACACAAATAATTTTTTGAATAATTAAAGATATAAATGCCGATATATATATATATATATATATATATATATATATATATGTGAATAATTAATTTCCAATTAGTTGAAGATATAACGCAGGTTAGGAATGTAACTTACATTCACAATTCTTGAGGATTTTTTTTTTTTTTTTTGTAAATGTAAGATAAATTTTATGTCCCTTATCTTTACCCAATTTTGGTTTCAATCCCTCTAGTTTGCTGTTTTGAGATTAGTTCTTTAAGTGCACAATTATATACATTTTGGTCCTTACTACTTGCTCACAGGTAACCATACAACTCAAATTATTTTTTGATAAATTGAAGATATAAATACCAATATGTCTATGTAAATATATTCTTTTTGATTAATTAAAGATATAACTCAAATTGGGGACGTGACTTACACTCACAACTTTTGAGAAAGAAAATAACAGCTATACAATTAATATACCAAAGAATAAGATTAAAATTTGGGATAAATCAAATTGTCGAATTATTAAAAAAAAAATCCGCAATTTATATAACTGTAACTACTCTTTGTAGTTGTTGATATAAAAAAAATTGTAAGGGAAAGATAAAATTTAAGTCCCTTATCTTTACCCAATTTTGGTTTCAATTGCTTGACTTCGCTACTTTAAAATTAATCCTTTAAATGCACAATTATTGTAATTTTGGTCCTTATTATTTGCTCACAGGTAGCCATATAACATGAATTATTTTTTTATTAATTAAAGATATAAATATCGATATATATATATATATATATATATATATCGATATTTATATCTTTAATTAAAAAAATAATAATTCATGTTATATGTGTGAATAATTAATTTCTAATTAGTTGAAAATATAGTGCAAATTACGGATATAACTTATCTTCACAATTTTTTAGGGATATTACTTAAGGCTGGAATTGTTTCTGGAAGAAATATTGACAATAGAGTGTACATCCCAAAATTACTTTGACAAATTCAAATCAAAAGATGTCTGTGAATTTTACTCGGCATCAATACCCAGTGCTGCTCTGTTTTGTCATGATGATAAATAAGAGTCAAGGTCAGTCTCTTTTGGCTGTAGGATTGTATCTTCCTAGACCAGTTTTCACTCATGGGAAACTGTATGTGGCGATCTCGAGAGTAAAAAAACAGGAATTGACTGAAAGTTCTAAGTCTTGATGTTGAGGGTAAGCCGTCGAAATATACAACGAATGTTGTGGATAAAGAGATTTTTAGAAATCTGTAATGTTTTTTAGGTGAGACTCAATATTTGTTTTCTATGTGTGGACGAATATAAAACATCTCATATATTTTTTCCGTCATTTATAATTTAACGATATGTTGTTGCTATGGAATAAAAATGTAAATCGTATTGAGAAAAAAAAAATTAGAAGATTGTGAAAATGTCTTATGATGATTTATAAACCCGCGACATTCGCGGGTCTAAAACTAGTGAACTCATATATAGCAAGGCTGGAATAAAAGCTAAATTTTCTCAAAATTAAAGATTAATATTGAAGACTTATTCAATTAGATCAAATGGATAACAATATTAACATTAATTAGGAAATTGAGTATGTTCATGATGTGAGGATTTGTGGTTAAACTGAGTACGTTCATGAAAAACAATATATACTATAATTTTATACATACTAATTAATTTATACGATGAACATATTATTTATATGGAGTGCATTAGATTGTAAAATTAATTTTAATCATTTTTCTTGATATGCAACACAAATCTCATATTACAATTTAATCTTTATTTTGTATTTCACTACTTTTAATATATGACATTATTTAATAAATTGTATTCTCTCCCTTCTACGAAGATAATTCAGGTTTCCTTTTTTGCTTGTAAAAAAATATATGAGAAATTTAGAGAGAAGGGTGCTTGTGGGGAAGGGTGCTTGTATTCTCTCCCTTTTTTACTTGTGGAGGTATCTTTGGGAGAGGAAATCCTTGTGGGGAAGGGTGCTAGAATCCATACATGGGAATTTGAGTATGAGGGATGAGGGGTTTTTTGTGGAGGGGAGGGGGGTATTAGATTTAGATGGTGGAAAGATGTGGTGGATATATGGAGGGGGCAAGGTGATATTTGGTTTGTTGAAAACTTAGAGAGAAGGGTGGAAAATGGAGAGGATACTAGTTTTTGGAATGATAGGTGGGTGGGGGGTGAATCTCTTAGGAGTCAATTTCCGAGATTATTTGCTTTATGCGAACAAGGAGGGTTGTATCAGCTCGATGGGTAGGTGGGTTGGGGAGGTTTGGAGATGGGAGTGGAAGTGGCGTAGGAACTTATTTGATCGTGAATACCTGTTATTTAATAATTTTGTGAGCAAAGTGAATGAGTGCAGGTTGTTGGAGCATGAGAAGGACAACTGGACATGGAAGCTCGAACCGAGGCAAGGATATCTAACCAAATCGTCTTACAATTTCCTAAGTGTAAGAAAATTTGGGGATAGTCTAAGCCTTGTGAAGAAAAAGGAGTTTCAACTAGTGTGGAATAAGATTGTTCCTCTAAAATTGGCGACTATGGCATGAAGACTATTGCACGATAGACTTCCAACTCAAGCAAATTTAGCAAGGAGAGGTATAATAAGAGAAGAGGACGAGAGAGCTTGCATAGCATGTGGAATAGAAGAGGAGAACGCGGAGCATTATTTCATTAGGTGTCCCGTGGTGATGAATATATGGAATTGTTGTTTGGAGTGGATCAAAGTTCCTACTGCGTTACCGGGTAGGATTGTCGATCATTTTTTATTCTTCTAGGGTTTGTTTCGTAAAAAGAAAGGAAAGGAAGTGGGTGTGGCCTTATGGGAATGTATCATGTGGGTTTTGTGGAAAGAAAGGAGCAAGTGCATTTTTGTGGGTGGAAATATTGAAGCGGAAAGGGTGTTCGAAGAAATCAAAAGTAGATTGTGGAGTTGACTCTTGGTGAAAAAAATTATTTTTTGCAATTCTTCTTTAAGAGATTGGTATGTCAATCCAAGCTTAGTTCTAGAATGATAGCTTTCAGCTTTTAATATTGTAGGCATTTCTTATGCCATTCCTTTGCTTATTTTGAAAGAAATGAAATTTCCTTTGCTCAATTAAAAAAAAAAAAAAACTTGTAAAAAAATTTAGTCATTTATATATTTAAAGTGTTACATGTTTAAAATGTCCCTATTTGATTTGTTATTATTGTTTTTTTATTTAATAAAAAAGTGTACATTGATAATTTATAGGTAAAATTCAAAATTTTCAAGCATGATATATTGATATGTGTAAAATGCTAAATATGTGATTATTTTTGGAGGACGAAAAAAAATATTACATATCATCATTAATGATACTATTAATTAAAGATGACAGGTCTAATAAATAACATAATAAATGATATCGCAAATTCATCATTAATTACATTTATCTTATTTAAAGACAATAAAACACAAAAAATACCCTCTAAAATGGAATAGCCATCTCGTTTGCTTAATACGCGGCGGGTCTCATCTTGTTTAGATATTAATCAACACGTGTTCAACTGAATGAAAACTAGCTCGTTTCCTTATGATTGATGATTTAACACTTTTAAATAAATTTTAATTACTTTTCCAATCTGTACAAGAAATTACATCAGAATCAAAACCATATATATATATATAATTAAGAAAAATGTTTCGCAATAATCTTATTTTGGTTTTGCAACCACAATTGTTGCTGCAGCAGCAAATTCTGCTGATCCATGTTATTGCTCGACATTTCTTCACAAAATTCAGCGCCAATAGCAAAAGGGTCTTCTTCATTGTGCAAATTCGGATTTTCCGCAGAAAACGTGGGAGTTGCTTGAAATGTAGGCACTGGCATCGCTGATTGTTGGTTTGCTACATTTAATTCCATTAAATCCTGTAAAAATGGGTTGTAAGGATCCTCTATTGGGAATTGCAGGTCCGGCGTTGGCGCCTCGAATAACACAATATCGAAACAGTTCGGGGCAGTGGAAGGGGTGTCCTCGGCCGTTGATGGCTGTTCTGGGAATGCACTAAAGGTGTTTGTGTTATTGTCTGAGAGAGATTGCGATGATGATGATAATGTTAAAGTTTCTGACAACACTGCCTCCCAACTCTTACTAGCTGATGAATCCATTACCCCTTTCTGCTTCTCCTCTTGATCTTGTTGATGATCTTTGCTCTGTTCAAAACCGTCGTCGTCGTCATCATCATTGTCTGTCCAATCGTCTAACGACAGGAGATCAGCGCCCGAAATGTTCACGGGCAGCGACCTGCTCGACCCCGTATCGCTCACCCCGAACGTGTCGTCCTGTTTAGAAGCTGAAGCAGGATACGTCTCGAGATCAATGGAGATAGCAGGGGCGGCCGTCCATGTTTCCGCTGCGCTTATAAGGTCTTCTAGCGAAGCTGGTTGTGACTTAACATCAGAGCTTCGACCCGATCCATCCGTTGTGGCCGAGAAATCCGATTGCCCGCCTATGCTGTCGTGTCTCACGGACCTCGTTCTTGCATTCGGAGGCGGAGCACCCACACTCGGGCCCGTCCTAACAATCGATGGAAACGAAGATTGGTCTTTCAGAAACTCCTGCAATGTCTCGATTACCTCCTCTGATATCGCTTGTACGCTCGGGTACTCAGAGCTTCTACCCACCCCTAAACTCTTGCAAAAAGAGAAGAAATACGAAAGCTCTTCAAACTGCTTCACGGCCTTCAAGCATGTCTGGAAGGCAGTGACGCAGTTCTGGTATTGCAAATGGAAGAAACTATCAAGAATAAGAGAAAGCCCGTCGGAGATGTCTTTATAAAGATCGAAACTTTCTTGCACTATGGCGTACAGAGCAATCTGCACCATACGGTTCGTCTTAGCAGCGCCCGTTGGCCTAGTTGCAATGGCTCGGTCGAGTAGCCTCTGCCAATACGACATCCTATCGAGAAGCATTGTCGGATTCATGTCCCGTACGGGCTCGTTCTGCCTTCGTGCTCCCCTGCTTTTGCTGCGTTGGTAGGTTGCACCAGACCCTTCATGTGTGTACCTATAATGTAAAAGAATCAGACTTTTTTTTATTAATATATGAATATGAATACAATTTTTTTTATTTGAAAAGTATTCAAATTCAAGTACGCGAATCGTTGCATAATAATATTAGAAATGCAACTTTGAATCAAATAGTCGAATAATTTGAATATCACTTTTGAATCGAGTATGAATCAAATTCAAACTTTATAAGAATAAGAATAACAATATAATATTTGCTTCGATTTGTTTACATCCCTATGTGTACCTACGCTGTAGCTTCCCCGTTAGGAAGCACTCTAACCGCTCGTCTAGATACAGAGCGAAGATTCGGACGAAGGACGTGAAATCCCAAGGACTCGAGTTCGAATCGTCTCTAAAGCTCGAGAGATTGAGGATCTTTGCGCCCTTTTTCATCGCGTGGAGAACTTCTCGTGGGAAGTACGGATCGCCATCTTGGAAGATCCGTAGCACGAGCATTAATGACTTTAACGCCACGACCCAGTTACGTGTGCGGCCAATGCGCTTGCCTATAGCACGCGCACAGGCCGCAGCGTGGATCTTGTTGGACGAGACAAGCTGCAAAACCTCGGATATGTACTTTTCGTCGATGGGGACATCATCATGGCTCGTGGCTTTGAGCACTGCAACCTCAAGATTTGTCGAAGCATTGCTCGATACCTTAGCGAGACCGATGCTTGTTTGATCCTTCACAGCAGCAATAGCCTTCTTGAGCTTGCTTGGCATTGTATAGATGGGTAGAAGATGCTCAAAAGTTCGTTGCAGAGAGGGTGATCATTGTGAGAAAGTTGATGAAAGTTTGTTTCTTGCTTTTTGTTCTGATCTTAGTATGTTTGTGAGTGTGTGTGTGCAATAAGAACGATTCTTTCCTTAATACTCTGTCGTCCAAACATTTGTACAATGAGTTTTGCTTATTAGTTTTTTCCTTTTTCAGGAGAGTTTTACTTATTAGTTATTATTAGTTACGCATCTTGTGTTTCGGTTTGTGGTTGGCGTTATTATTTATTGTTTGAGACTTTGAGTATAGGGGATGTGATTAGGGGAGAACAGAGTTCGGTTAAAACCGAAAAATCGAGTCGAACCGAACCGAAATATTAATTCGGTTCGGTTATTTTTGTTTTCGGTATCGGTTTTAAAATTTAGAAATTTTGGCTTTCGATTTCGGTTATTTATGTAAAAATACCAAAATAACCGAAATCGAAACCGAAATGAGAGGATATATTTAAGTATCTAATTTCTAACTCTAGTTACATTTACTCATTTCCAAATTTACTGTCTTCGTCTCTTCTCCCTTCCCATTCTCTAATTTTTATTGAGGTTTTTTTTTTGTTGCAATTTATTAATACATATGGGCTTGGGCTGTTAGCAGGTTATAAACGTAAAAATATGGTCCAATTTAAAAGTCCATTATATTTCGATTTTTTGGTTATTAATCGAAACCGAACCGAATTCGGTTTCGGTATTTTCGATTTTAAGAAATTTTGGTTTGGTTTCGGTTAGTTTTATATATATTTTGGTTTATTTCGGTTATATGACTTTTCGGTTCGGTAACCGAATCGAGCCATGCTCTGCCCTAGATGTGACTGTCATCATCTTAAAATATTCAATTTACACCTGAATATGTATAAGGTGAAATCGGTTTATACATGAACAACTATACAATTTTTTTGTGTAATTAACTAATATATTTTAATTAAACAACTAATATTGTTTGTACCCTTCAATTAATATCTTTCAGAAAAAACAACTAATACCCATTAGCAAAAATAATTAATACCCTTCAAATGGTTCATGTATGAACATTTCTATATTTTATTTTATCGAGTATGCATATTGTAAAATTTATTTATGATGAAACTAGGTTACACTTAATACTCTTTAGTAGAACAATTATTATCTTTTAGTGGAACAATTGACATCTTTCAATACATACTCTTTAGTTGATATATTTCAATACATATTCTTTAGTTAAAACAAATAATACTCTTTAATAAAAACAATTAATATCTTTTAATAAAATAATTAATATTATTCAATTAAGTGGCACGATATTTTGCTAGCATCACAAACCTGGGAATAAATTTTTTAAAGGGTTAGGGGGTAGCAAAAGAAGGACAATAGATTTTCGGGCTAACAATTTAGGACATCATATTTAAAATTTTACAAATTGAGGCCACATTGGTCCGAATTAGCTCTAATTGGACTCAAATCACATGTAGTCAGCACATGATACATGATATCGGGTTGAAACCAAGCCCGTTGTTTATGTGTAGTTCACACTAATTCACCTCAGCGCCACATCAATATCAATGCACAATAATCTTCTTTCTTTAATAATTTAACAACTTAATTAAATGACAAAAAACTAATTATAATTTTATTAACTAAACTAAATGACAAATATGATAATTAATTTTTTTAATTAGAAGAAAGGATGTCTTCTTCCTCTAAGAACACCCCCCACACAGAATTGACATCGGTACTGACACCACAACTTCAGTTTCAACCCTCCCTTTCTTTTCGTAACTTACACTATTAACTTCATCTTGCTCAGAGAATCGATTCCCCCAACTTAATTCCATGTCTTAGTATCTTCCTCACCATCAATTTTAAATTTGAAATTTGTAAAAAATATTGTTAGTCACCGCTTTCACTCTTCTCTTCATATGTTCCAGCAACCCATTTTCATCTTTTCAACGTTGCTTGAAAGATTTTGCTTTATATTTCTCTCCTCACAGTTTCTCTCTCTGGTTACACCAAATTTTACAGAGGAGCGGGTGGGGAGGGGCGACGACCAGAACTTAGGGTGGGATAGCCGAAGCAAAGGACGGGGTGTGGAGGGGATGAAAGTTGAAACTTGAGGTGGAAAATGGACGGATTAGTTGGGGAAGATGATTAGGGTGGGGAAGGGGATTCCTTTTTATTAATTTTCTTATTCGTTATTTATATATTTTAAGAAAATAGTTATGTCTCAAAGTGGTACCGAATGAGCTCTATGTATACAAAATAGCTCGAAATTGGGGGTCATGTGCCGAATATGTGTAATTTGGGTCCAATTAGAACTAATTCGGATCAATTTGAACTCGATTTATAAATTTTTAATTTGCAGTTCTTAAATTATCAGCTCAAAAATCTATAGTACTTCTTTTGCTACTCTCCTGACTTGTTGCCCTTGGAAAAAAAAAATCCTCTCAGAGACCTTGCTCAATGAGTCAATGAGGATTCAATTTAAATATTTCGCACCTAGACCTTCAAGGTGCAACTTTGTTTATCGAACTTCACTAGTAATTAATTTAAATATATTATCCGTACATGTGATTTGATATGATAATTGTGTAAATAGTTTGACGAGTATCCCCAATAATTTGTTTAAATTGAAGACACTCTTTATATTGAAGAGTCTTTTTCAATAAAAAAAAATGTTTTCAACGCATTCTTATTTAGACTTTTGAAAAATTAGAGAATAATTAAGTTTGACTCTCCAAATTTGATTGTTATGAAAATGGAGGAATGCAATAAATTTTGGAACTGAGTTGTTCTCTTAGTGATTTTTGTCTAATTTATTTAAAATTATATATAATTCATTTGCTTTTTTGTGCATTCAATTTTGCATGAAGTTTACAGGGGACGGAGACCAGCCATGGTAATCCATTTTTGAATAATTGCAATATAATTATAATTATAATTAATTAACAAATTATACATTTGAGTACAATATCGTAAAAGAAACAAGTATTTGAAAGCTACCAAATTTGTGAATCATGCCTACAAAATAAAAACTACTCCACAGGAGGAGAAAGTTGGAAGATGAGTGGGACTAACAAGTTTAGAAAATTGAAAATTGAAATAAAAAAAGATTCTTTGAAATTAAATGATCGGAATAGTTGTAATTATGCCGAGTAAATATGTGTCATTTAATTTGGCTCATTTAAGCTCAAATTCTTTGGGTAAAGTAATAAATGAATGATTTAATTCTAGCTAGCTTCGTATTGCACCTACCTACCATGTATATGAATTTGAGACATTAATTAAGGTTAAATTTTCAATAATTTATTTAAGGTAAACTTTTATATGAAAATATTTTATACTAAGTTTATTATGAAACTATTTTAAGTTAACAAATATATAATCAAGAGTATTAAAAATTTCATTAAAAGTATAAAAATTTAGAGTCAATGGTATCATATTGTTGGTAAAAAATATCAACAATGGTTAAATATAAAATAATTGACCCCTATTTTTTATAGACCCGAAGATATTTTTAATTTTTTTATTATATATTTAATACTTCTAATTTCATGATAAAATTATTGATCATGAACAATTTTCATATAAAACCTACACTAATTATTTAAGGATTATAACCCAATCAATTATTGAATATTAGGATATCTTCTTCTTGTCATTAATATACAATTAATAAGAGTTAATACAATCCAATTTAAAAGAGCTCGTTCATTAAATTCATTTGGGGAACATCATTGAAGAACACGTTTACAAATGAGGTATGTAATTTTTTTTTTTGGGTATATAAAACATTGCTTAAAATTTAAAACTTTACGAAATCAATTTTTCTTTTACAAAAATTGGGCTCAATAGAAAAGGTGTATACGAATAAAAATACACATAATTTAGATTTGTTTTGCGCTTCGTGTTTTTTACTCAATTCCTATCTCACGTGAATTGAAATAATATTCTTTTTGCCCTCTATACTTTTATATTTTTTATTTTTGCCCCTTATACTTTGTTTACTAATTTTTTTCCCCACTTGAATATTTAATATTTGCATCCTTACGCTTTCTCTACTACTCCTTTCCTCCCTCATTTAATTGAATATTTGTTTTTTTTAGATAAATGTTAGTGTAAGAGTTGTTTATTACTATCTTCAACCCTTTTTATCCTTCTACTTTTATCGATTCATAAAAACTAATTTTTTCATTTATTAGGGTATCAAAAAACATTTGCATCCTTATATATTACTCTTATTTATTATAAGATGACTATTAGTACTACTCCATTTGTCCACCAATTTTATTCTCTCTTTCCTTTTCGGGGTTTTCACTAAATTTGTTCACATACTAATTATGAAAATAAATAACACTCACAAACATTAATTAATTTATAAATTGACTCCACATCTCCTCTTAGTATCTCTATTTTATTTAATTTTCTTTAAATCTCGTGCTCACTAAGTTTTGGAGATAACATTGATGGACAGACGGAATATTATTTATTGGGGATATTTTTGAAAAAAATAGGTAAAATAAATATATTGATATCAGTAGAGTGATAAATAAAAAGAGATACATAAAAAGATATAGGTTTGGTTGTATTAAAGCATATAAAATTGCTTTTTATGAGGGTTGAATGATCCAAAATTGATAAAGTTGCTTTTTTTTTACTATGGTTGGTATGGTATGGAGAAAGGTAATTTTAAAATGTTTAAAGGAAACCGTTATAAAAAAAATTAAGTTGCTTTGTTTCTATTTTAAAAAATGTTCAATGTAGTAAAGGACGAACCCTTTTTGACGAATGCTATATATAGCAAGGGATGGAGGGTTTACTTTAGCATTCCATTTCCTAGTTTGTTTGTCCAAGCACTTTCATTCTTCTTATATTTTGCTCATGTCTTTTTTAATCCAGTGAGATAATTAAAATTTAAAAGGAGATAAAATTGTGTTTTTCCAAAAGTATGAGAACACAATGAGTATAAGTAAATGAAGTAGAAGTTTGAAAAACTAAAAATATGTCTACCCAAAATATAAAGTGATATGCAAAAACTAAAGTGTAGGGGACAAAACTAAAAATTATTAAACTCTGCCACAAAAATTTGTTAAAAAAGAAAAATACATTTATTGTGCCCACATGTAAGAGAGAATTTCAAACAAGACCAATTAAACTCGAAAAATTGCTCCAAAAGGCATTCATTACAAAATACACCATTATATATCGTGATTATTTGAACTAAAATGGCAAAATTTGTAAATTACATGGTGAAAAATGGCTAAATTGAAACAATGTAATGATAGATTTGGACAATTCAAAAAGTAACTTCTGCATTTATCTTCTTAATTAATATTTCACATTGTATAATAATTTATTTTGTGTATTATAAAATTTATATGCGAGAAATCTCATTTACTTATATTTTATGATTTATTAGTTTATGGAGCTTTGACCTAATTAAGTTTTAAAAAAGAATACGATTCAAATATTTAAGTGGAGTACCCTATATGAGATCGTCTTGTACAAGAGTCCCCCTAAATAATATTACCAAGAGAAAATTTTGTATGAGATTGATGACTCATTTATGCGATAAAGCTACATTTTATAATTTCACACCTCGCTCTGCTTTGAAACATGCTTCCTCCATTTCTCGATTACCTTCACATTTTTCTTTTTCGTCATTTTCAAAATAACTTTCACATTCTAAAATAGATAAAACCCACCCACTAGTATTTAACTTTACAAAATATGTCATTACGTTTGGGCTAATACTTACCCACACAATCCAACTAATTTCTTCACTATATATATAAAAATTTACAAAATTAACCCCACAAATTTCTACTCATCATTCCACTTTCTTATTTTGTATTCCCTTTCACATATGAAAGAAATAATAGGATGGATGGAGTAATACAAATGGGAAAAAAAATTGTGTGAAACCGTCTCATGATATGAGATAACACAAATTAATACTCACCCATGTCAAGGTGTTAATGCCCCATGCCAAATTTATACTTTATCCCACCGTCTTATGACATGAAACAGTTTCACACAAAACCTACTTTTCAAATAAAGTTATAAACTCATGAATCATATAATATATATGTGATGAAACCCGTCTCACACAAATTTTTGTCTGTTATCAATCACTATCTATTAACACATACATGTTTAAAAAAATTAAAAAGTAGTTGGGACGGTCTCATCCATAAAACGTGATACTTTTTCTTTTAATATTTTAAACTTCAAATATTACAAAAACTTATACAAATATTACACTTTATGTATAACATGGTTTCATACTAAGCTAGAAAATAAATTAAAATGGGGAATCTTAGTGTGTGTTGTGCGTGTTTCCCTACTATATATATTCAAAGAGTCGTACTCTATTTCATCACAATTCACAAATCCTCTGTTGCTAGCTTACTTGCTTCCTCGCTTTGTGCCTTACTTCTCCCTCTCTTCTCCTCCTTCCTTCCTGCCTTCACTTTCTCTCTCACATACTAATGGGTGACATAGCACATCCTCCCATGGAACAGCTGCAGGACCTTGACTTCTGCATTGATTCCAACCCTTCATGGGGTATGTGTCATCACCTTTTTATGTCTTCTGTTTTCATCATTTATGTGTTCTTTCGTCTTAGTATTTTGTGGATTTTTTTTTTTTTTAAATTTATTTATCTGCATTTCTTTGTGAGTAGCCGAGGGAAAATTCAAGAAATGGTGTTGGAAAGGGACACTGTTTCTCTTATTTCCTGGCTAATAAAGATGATTTATTTTTTCTTGCCAAATTAATGCTTGTTTAATTACAGTTTTAAGATTCCTTATTTCTTTAGAATTGTGTTGTTACTATTTGGTGGTTCTGGTGTTGTGTATTAATTGGCATTGTTATCTAGAATCTTGCAAATCGTTTGAGAAAATCATGTGTTTTTTAGTGATTGCCTCTGTAAAAAATATACCCGTTGGTTATTTTGTTGTAATGATTTTCAGTTTGTGCGTGTATGTGTGCTTTCCTTTTTTCTTTAAAACTGTGGTCTTGGCTTTTTGACGGTTTTTGGTGCTGCCGATTGATTGGCATTGTTATCTAAAAGTCTGCAATTGTTTGAAAAATCTTGTCTTTTCTTTGAAATGTTGGGACTGTAAAAAGTATACCAATTGATGATTTTATTTAATTTGAAAAAAAGGTTTGTTGTAAATTGTAATATCAAGAAATAATAGCTGAATTTTCAACTTTTTGGGTGACTGTTTTAATGACATTCTCATTCATTTGTCTCAAATTCTAACTCAAACAATTTTAGTTTATGGTGGATGGAAAACCCTTGTATATATGTTATGATGGAGATTGAGATAGTCAATATCAAGCATAAGTGTTGTAAAAGGGAGATATCATGGTCTTCTCTTTTCAACCTAATGGTCTATCTTAGTTCCTATCATACCTTACCTTGTTTTATAACTCGAAAAACCATAACGAATTGGAAAAACTCATTTTTCAAAAGGCGGGCTTTTGGGAGTGATATTTGTGTCTGAACTTAAATGTTTGGATCTTTAAACTGTTTCAAGAGTCCTTTGATGTTGGAAGAACGGATTTTATCTTGTGTGAATGTATGAAACGTAACGATGCAAATCTAAGAGAATGTTTGGCCATGCAAACTTTGTCGTTTTCAGACCACGTGCCATTGTTGTACTAGTTCCGTAAGATGCATTTATTGTGATTGTTATCGAGCCTAATGAGTAAGCTAATAACGGTTTGTGTCGTTTAGCATACAAAAGAGCGAAAATGGATTCTGTTTACTTTTAGCTTATTCGGCTTCTAATATTTTTCCTTTCTTGTATGCAGTTGAAACTCTGTTGTTGGCTTTTCAGCATTACATTGTTGTGCTTGGAACATGTGTGATGATCCCCTCGCTGCTCGTCCCACTGATGGGAGGTTCTGATGTAAGATCAGTTTTAAATTATTCTATTTGCTAATTTGTATTCATAATTTTTGTTTGTATTGTTATAATACTTTCATTTGAGATTCTTAAGACAATATGGAATATAGTCGTGTCTATTTGTCGTTATTACGTGTCCTGATTCCGTTTATAGGGCATTAAATGCGTTTCCTGATCCGAACTTGAGTTAACTTTAACAATTTTTTGATCAAACAGGGAGACAAAGCGCGAGTCATCCAGACGATGCTTTTTGTAGCGGGGGTTAATACCCTGCTACAGACATTGCTAGGAACCAGGTTACCAACGATAATTGGAGGTTCCTTTGCGTATATTGTTCCCATTATGTACATAATACACGATTCGAAATTGCAACTGATTGATCCGCCTCACGAAGTAAGTAACCAAGTGATTTTGTTTTAGTCTCTTGATTGTCTGCTTCTTTATGTCCTATATGTTAAGAATTGGTGCCATTATTTATTATGCAGAGATTTATACATTCGATGCGAGCTATTCAAGGAGCTTTAATAATTGCATCGCTTATTCAAATAGTTATAGGCTACACTCAAGCGTGGGGCATCCTCTCACGGTATATCTTTAATATCCAATTATAGTCACGTCTCAATTTGCATGTTTAAATATTCATGATCTTTTTATGTGTTATTCTTCCAGATTTTTTAGTCCACTCGGAATGGCACCAGTCATCGGCCTCGTTGGTCTGGGCTTATTCCAACGAGGATTTCCCCAGGTACTTTTCTTTTTCCATTTTCCATGGCTTTCGATGATGATTATGTGATTCACTTGGCAAGATTTCGACAGCTGCCTTATATGTTCTGTTTTGCAGCTTGGGAATTGTGTAGAGATTGGTCTACCGATGCTTCTACTAGTTGTTGTCTTATCACAAGTGAGTGAATCTTGAACATATAAATATGAATTCCTTATGATAGATGATTTTTATGCAACTGTTTATTAATTGCAGTACTTCAAGCATCTTAAGCCAGCTAAGAACATTCCCATTTTTGAGAGGTTCCCAGTACTGTTATCTGTCACCATCATTTGGTTATATGCCGTTATATTAACGGCTGGCGGAGCTTACAGCCATAGACCAACTAAAACTCAGCTCAGCTGTCGTACTGACAAAGCCAATATCATAACAACCGCTCCATGGTTTGTGTCTTGAGCAAACTTCGTCTTTTCCATTTTTCAATGCTTATCTAACAGTTGTTTTCAATTCTTTTAGGTTTATGTTTCCGTATCCTATCCAATGGGGCGCTCCTACCTTTGCAGTCGGTCATGTGATTGCCATGATGTCCGCTGTTCTTGTGTCAATGGTCGAGGTAATCTTGAAACCATCTGGTTAAAGACTTCGATTATGTTGATTTTGATAATGGTCAGCAGCTAGACATTTTGCCAGTATCTTTAACTCCAAGACTAACACTTTGCTGCATACTGCTGATCAACTAAAGACTTTTAGTAAAACAAATAAATTCCATTTAAAAATACGTTTGTATAGAAGTATTTGCCATAGCTTGAACATTTACTTAAATTGAAATAGTTATATTGGGTTGTCCAAAATTTACTTGTATGTAACATGACTTGATTGTATCTGCAGTCTACTGGGGCATACGAGGCGGCGGCTCGTCTAGCAATAGCCACGCCACCTCCCGCCTATGTGCTCAGCCGCGGCATTGGTTGGCAGGTGCATTATTGCTCGCCTTTTTCGTTTTTGCACTAATGAAATCGGTGAATATATAAATTAGTGTTTATAATATACTCACTTTGCAGGGTGTAAGTGTTTTTATAAACGGATTGTACGGAACATGCACGGGTTCTACTGTATCCGTGTAAGTAACCGAGCACGTTGTTGATTTAATGTATATATCTTTGTACAAAAATTAACTTCACTAATGAATTGAATGCATATTTCAGAGAAAATGTGGGGCTTCTCGGACTAACCCGAGTTGGGAGCCGTAGAGTAACACAAGTCGCAGCGGGATTCATGATATTTTTCTCCATATTTGGTCAGCCATCTTTCTTTTAGATTACAGTAACCATGGTTATATGAAACTAGTCATTTCTTGAATTGTAGTCAGCTAACAAACTGCTTCTCTACTTTGATGAATCTACAGGGAAATTTGGAGCTATTTTTGCTTCAATACCTTTTCCCATTTTTGCTGCATTATATTGTTTGCTTTTCGCCCTTGTAGGTACGTGACTGCGATATTTACTTCCTCATCTTAATCTTGTATGCATCTGGTGCACTGTGCATTTAAATTTATTTTTCAACAGTCACCCCTAGTTTTCACTGAAAGTTAGGATGGGTTACAATTTTAACAACCCCAACTTTTCAGTAAAAACAAGAGTACTGACTTCTAAAAAATGCACTTGAGTTGCACGGAGACTTACTCTATTTCCCCTCTCTTTCGATCGATCAAAATGTGGTTTGATTTCCTAAAGTTTTATGTGCATACTTGCAGGCTCGGTGGGGTTATCGTTCCTCCAATTCACGAACATGAATTCGATGAGGAACCTATTTATAACCGGCCTTTCCCTATTCCTCGGCATCTCCATTCCTGAGTTCTTCAACGACTATTGGAATAGTAAAGGTGGATTAGTCCACACCAATGCGGGTTGGGTAAGTACTATTCTTTGTCAATGCTCATTTCTTTATAAAGTGTTTCTTGTATTATTCATCTGCATGTTCTCATTGCTCGTTTCTTATCTGATTTTATGTGCAGTTCAACGCCTTCATTAACACCATCTTCGCGTCACCGCCCCTCATTGGATTGGTCATAGCAGTGCTTCTCGACAACACGTTGGATGTCGAGAAGTCGAAGAAGGACCGTGGAATGTCGTGGTGGGAGAAGTTTAGGACGTTCAAGGGGGATAGTCGGAACGAGGAATTTTATAAGTTGCCATTCAATCTGAACAGATTCTTTCCACCGAAATGATCAAAAGATTGTCTCTGGTTTTGAAGTCTAGAAAAGATTTTGTGGGGTGGGGGTAGCCTCCATTGTGCATAGTGCAAGCTTTTAGGACATATTGGTTCAGAGGAGAAGGGAGATGAGTGGGGGGAATTTACAAGTTTAGAGAATTGTAATAAAAAAGCTTCTTTGAAATTAAAATTGCTCTGAGTAGTTTGAATTATGTGGAGTATATGTGTCATTTGACTCATTAAAGCTCAAATTCATTTGACAAAACAATAAATTAATGATTTGGCAAAACAACACAGAAGTGTGGTAGTTATAAGATATAATATTACCATTAAACTAATACTCATTCCATTCCACAGACATAAATTTGTTTTCTATCTTTATTCATCCCACAAAAATAAATTACTTACTATATTTAAAATATTATTAAATTTGTATTTCTATTTTTGCCTCTATTTAATTTATCTACTCGTCTTGGGATATGACTTGTTATAGGAGCTAAATGAGGAATCAGAACAAAAATTTAATGCTCTAATTATAAGAACACTAGTTGTAGACCCGCGAGTGTCGCGGGTTTCAATATATATTTTTTTATTATTTTTGTTTAATAGGATGATTTTATTATTTTTTACAATTCATTATTTACAATAAATAATGTATATAGAGCAACCATTCACTCCAACATTACAATCATATATAAAATTTCAAGGAAACCCACAAAAATGTAATACCCAAAATATTTTACATAATTTTACCTCTAAAAACATTAACTTCATAATATTACGAATTTCGCGGGCATCAAGAAATATTGTTAGATTTTTTTTTTGAATAACACAATATAATTTTGTTCATACAAATATAGTTGTGTTGTCTTTAACACATTATAATTTTCCATTAAAAATATAATTATTTCATTAAACACAATTATCAAACCAAACATAATAATATTAAACATAACATTTAAGCACATACGATAAAACAAAATTTCATAGTAATTTTTTTTATTAAGCACATGCGATAAAATGCAACATAATAATCACAAGTTTCTAAAAATCTCCCTATATACAACATTCGTTGTGTACTTTGAAGGCTTACCTTCGGAGTCAAGACAAAAAAAAATTCAAACCACCTTTACACCTAACTCTCGATACTGCAACGTACAATTGCCCATGTGTGAAAACTGACTTTGGCAAGTATAGTCCAAAAACCAAAAGAGATTGACCATGTCTTTTATTAATAGTCATAGCAAAACACAATAATATAAAAAAGTGTCTTCTCCTAAATTTTACAGGCATGGCTGCGTCCGAATTGATCAAAGTCATTCTTGGGATAAAAACCTTATTTCCAATATTTTTCTCGGAGATTATCTCAGCCTCAATCACATGGTTTCCCAGTCTAGTAACAATAAGTCTCGTCCCATTATACAATCCAAATTTTTTGTCAATATTCCTCAAATACAAGAACCATTTCCTTCAATATCAATCTATGGTTAGGCATACCACAACACTTGACAGAGTTTAAAAAAATCCACTGAAACAAATTCTCCATTACCTCCAGAGCGAAACTCTGATTTACAAACACTATTGTAGCTCAAATAAACCTTTGTTTCCCCAGGAATAATGGAGAGGATCTTCTCGTTGATATAGTCCATGTCTCGATGCATAGGCGCAAGAATAACATTATCTTCAAAATATTTGTGTGTACGTAGATTGTTCTCGACGGACAGATAAATACTTCGAATGATAGCCATAATAAGATCAACCTCATCACATATGAGATTTTCCAGTGGAATCTTGACTTGAAGCGAATTACACTAACTTCTACTAATCGCTTACCCGCAAGCGGACGGGTTCACTGTAGTATAAGTACGTATAATGACCAAGTAGTATCGAACCCAAGGGATGGAGTGTATGCGAATAGATCCCTGAAGATCTACGCGTCGTAATTAATATGAGTGTGTTGTTTTTGGATTTTTGGAAAGATTAATTAAAAGACTAAAATAAACTAATTAAACTAAAGAATGAAAAAAAAAAAGAACGAATTAACTACGGGTGTGTTTTCAAATAAGAGATGGTGATGCTCAGGATAGGAATCCCTACGTATACTAACGGAGCAGGTACATAATCAGAATAACTGTGACACACAAGAAATAACCTAAGTCTAAGAATGCAAGGTGAAAGCTCAAGATTCTAAACCCTAATACTTTACCCTAACACTCGACTTCACTAATCTACTAACAAGTTAACAGATTGTGCTTAATTAATGAGACCCTAATTTAACTAAGGTGATGCGGTCGTCCTCCTTCGCTAAACCGGTAAATGAACTAACCCTTCCTAAACCCTCTAATTAAGTCTACTCGTTGTTAAAGAGTGATACGGTCGTCCTCTCTCTAACACTTTTCGAACGAAATTCAAAAGTAAAGTCTAGATTAATTTTAAGCATTCATTAATCAAGAGAATTAAAACCTAACGCCACAAGTTACCCTAATTACGTACCCACATCCTACTTCTACGAGTTCATTCTACCCTAACCATGCAAGGGTTTTAGCCGGACATGGCTTTAACAAACATAAAAGCAATAGAAGGAACAACGAACATAAACATAATGAATTGAACGAAGAAAATAAGAGACATGAACTAGGGTTTAAAAAGAAAATAATTCTAAGAACTGAAATTTAATTAACTAAAACGAAGTTCAAAGCGTTTAAAATAACCAAGCTGATGAAAAGAAATAAGAAACGAAAAGAAACTAAGAATTCGTATGAAAAACCTCAACAAAACGTAAGTAAAGCTTGCTCGTTCTTCTCCTCTTCCTCTCTCTAAAAACTAAGTTTAAAAGTGATTTCTAAAGTTCGCGGTCTTTCAAAACGTGTTAGGAAGAGGTATATATAGGCACCGGGTTGAAACAGAATCTCATGGGCCGAAAAACGAAATTTGGAAAATAAGCCTCGGAAGCGCTCGAGCCGTCCCGGTAGAGCGGGGCGCTCGAGCTGTTTTGGTCGAATGATTCAGGAGGTCGAGCGGGGCGCTCGAGCTGCGTTGCTCGAATGGTTCAAGAGGTCGAGCGGGGCGCTCGAGCTGTGCCCCTCGAGCGGCAAAAACGTTCTGTAAGTCCGGAGCGCTCGACCTACGTTGCTCGAGCGATGGTGCTCGAGTGATGATGCTCGAGTGGGCCTTCCTTCCTTGCAACTAACACTTTTCTTCTCACGTACTAATACCAATCGTATTTCTTCGATATCTTCTCATCCGGGCATCCGTTTGAGTCGATTCAAAGTCTTACGAACTCCATTTTTCGTCCTCGATTCACCTATGAGTATCAAAGAGACAAATTCATCAATATATAGAAATAGTACTCATTTGGCTCTAAAAACTCAATAAAATCGACCAAAACTAGGGCGTTTCTAGCTACGAATCATGACAATTTCACGCCTAATCAACCCCTCCAAACTTACCATATTGCTTGTCCTCAAGCAATGAAATAATAAGTCAAGTGAAATTGTTAGGGATGAGTCAAAGAATCAATCATGCAAGCTAATGAACTCGAGCTTCAAAAATCAATCACCCGTATACTCACTCACTTTCCTTTATCATACTCATGCAACAATAACAAGAAACACCAAGATCAAGCATGGATGTGCACTCAACGATGTGTTTCGCTCCCTCACAAGTGTATATCAATGATCAAGGGACTCACTCAAACAATCAATCACACAAATTGGCAGCCATAGGCTTGTAAGCGCTCTCAACTCCGACCATACTCTAGAAATCAATGCCGAATCAAAAAGGACTTTTCTCAAGGTTGTAATGTAGGCTCTTTGGACAGGTGGGATAACAATATAGGGCAAAGTGACTAACGTGAATGGAGAATAGAAAATTAAACTTTGGCACTTCGAGATAAGGAACAGAATACTTCAAACATATTCAATCAACACTTTCAATTCCAATTCTCTCAACACTTCAATTTTTTTTTCTAACTCTTTTCACTTTTTTCAATCACTTCACTTTTTTTTCGCACAAACACATGAGCTCATTTTTTTTCTTTTGCTCATTCTCAATTTTTTTCTCTTTTTCCCACATCTCATAACTTCATCACACCTTCTCATATTCACTCAACAAACAACCTTTTCCTTTTTCAACTCATTTTACTCCCTTCACATTCACACTTTCCTATTCTCCACTCAAATTAGGACAAAAAAACTTAGGAATTGGAATAGTGTTCATATGTGCTAGCAAATAAAATAGGCTTTAGGCTCAAAGGGGCTAACAAAGGGATTCAACGTCATTGGTAAGGAAAATTTTGGCTAAGTGACTCAATTAAATCAAAGATGGCCTAAGATCACATTCGGCATATCAAACTAGACACAATCAAGAAGCAAGAGCACACACAAGTTCTAGCATCCTCTAAAGTGATGATTCACTCACAAACGAAGAGATTAATTCATGCATCAAAATCTCATAAGGCTCAAATCTTACGGCTTTCACATCCATGCTAGTCTAGTGCATCCTCACTCTTATCACACAAGCACTCAGAAGAAAAATTCATAAGCATACGGGTTCTTTCTCAAATCAACTCTAACGCAAACACTCACACAATAAAACTCCTAACTCAACCTCACAACTCAACTCTACTCATCAAATCGTACTCAAAGATAGCAATCAACAAGCATAAGATAGTTGATAGGCATGAAATATGCAATAGCGAGTCAACTCAAAAATACCCCAAGGAGTATCTCAACAAACCAATAATCAATCAAACTCAACTCAAAGATAAGGACGTGCATGCATGTGCAATGTAATCATAAAACAAATTAAAAAAAAACTCCACCCCCCCAAACTTCGACCTTGCTAGAGGTCTAAGTTTGGGGTTGTGGGTTACCTCAACCAAACAATTCAGTTTCTCTTCAACAACTTAGCACACTCCTTTGTCTCGAGTTGGTCCCTTCAATCTGAATAACTCCATGATACCTTTACTCCTTTAGAGACAAGCCTACAAAATAAAACTCTCAAGTACGAGGTTAAACATACGACTCAAAATAACTCCCTAATAACTAAAAAAAAACTCAAAGCAAATAAAAAATAATGGGTTGCCTCCCATTCAGTGCTATTTTTAAGGTCCTCATGCCGGACCAAGCTCAAAGGAGCTTATGTGACATCATACTCAAATTTACCTCCCTCACTCTCATAAGAGTGGTGTTTGAATCTCTTTCTTTGTTGTCCCTCCATCATGAGTTCCCTTGCTTCCTTCTCCACCTCAAGTGGTATAGGTCTCAACTCCTTCTTTCCTTTATCTGGAGGAGTCTTACTAAACAATTTCTTGAGTTTGGATTTTTTCTTCTTAACTCCTCCTTTCCCTTCTAACTGGACCACGTCCACTTTCTTCACCTCTTCATCCTTCAACTTCTTCACTTTATCCCTATCAAAATAATCAAGATCATAATGCTCATGGGTTAAATAATCAAGTGAAGGACTAACAAAATCATGAATATGAGAAGGATTAGAGATAAGAGGCGTGTCTTCAACACGAGGATCAATGGCATCCATGCAATACAAACTCTCATCCTCCCTCGGGTGCTTCATGGCTTCATATAGGGAGATCTTCACTTCTTGATCATCAACCTTCAATGTAATCTTCCCATTTGCCACGTCTAGCACCATCCCCACCGTAGCTAAGAACGGTCTTCCCAAGATCAGGGGCACGTGCTCATCTTCCTCCATCTCTAGCACTACAAAGTCGGCTGGAAAAATGTGATCTCCAACTCTCACTAGGACGTCTTCAACCACTCCTTGAGGTCTAGTAATAGACCGATCGGCAAGTTGAAGCGTCATCATTGTGGGTTGAAGTTCACCACCTTCCAACTTCTTGAAAAGCGACAAGGGCATGAGATTGATGCTCGCCCCTAAATCACATAGCGCTCCTTTCTTGATCCCGTTCCCAATGTCACATAAGATCGTGAAGCTCCCGAGATCCTTCAGCTTTAGAGGAAGCGCCTTGTGCACTAATGCACTCACCTCGTGGTTCAGCTGCACCAACTTCGGCTCATCCACTCGTCGTCTTTTCGCGATCAAGTCCTTCAAAAACTTTGCATAATTGGGCATCTGTTCCAAAGCATCATAAAAAAGAATGTTAATGTGAAGTTTAAAAACATCAAGAAATTTTGCAAATTTTTCATCAAGCTTCTTTTTCATGAAGCGCTGTGGATACGGGACTGGTATCACAGATTTGGGTACCCCCCATTCATCTCTTTCTGTTTCTTTCACTTTATCCCTTGCTTCCTTTGCCTTCTTCCACTTAGGAACTCTCTCACCCTTCTCAATTCCTTCCTCTTCAAGCTCTTTGCTCGCTTGAGTGCTTTCACCCTCAACCTTCTTCTCAATCCCTTCATTCTTTATCCCCTTCTCAACTTGAGGCGTCTCAGAATCAGCAGGCATCTGAGGACCTTCATAGTTGGTTCCACTTCTTAACTGGATAGTCTTGCAATGCTCTTTCGGGTTCCCCTCCGGCATGAAAGGATATTTTCCCGGCTCTCTATTCAACGACTTTGCAATCTGGCTCATCTGGAACTCTATAGAAGTGAACCTTCGATTGTTCTCTTGTTGAGTTCTAGTCCACTCAACGTTCATCTTCTGGAGCTCTTGATCACGTTGATCACCCTTTTTATGCAACTCTTTCACATCGTACTCCAAGGATGACAACCTCTTACTTCCTTCCTCCACCTTCTGAAGGATAGCTCTCAACATCTCCTCAGTTGATGCACCGCCTTCTCCACCAGGAGGTTTAGAACCTGGGTCAACACCTGCAGGAACAGTAATACCAGCTTTTGGGTTAGCATATGAGAAATTCTCATTCTTCCTCCATGTGTTTTGAGGAGACTGCTGGCCTCCTTGAACTCCTTGTGTGTTCCTCCATTGATTTTGAGGTGGCTGAGGGCCTGGAGGTACAAATGGCTGACCATAAGAAGGTCTTCCAAACTGATTTCCACCTTGGTAGCCATTCTGATTGTAATACGGACCTCCCATGTAATTGGCTACCTCTTGCTGTCCACTCGGCTGGTCTACTCTATCATTCTCTGCTTCATGCTCTCCAACCAAATTCTTCCCCAACTCGAGGTTGTTGATATTCTCCATCATGACCATCAATAGCCTTCTCGTTCCTTCACCCTCTTCAACCTGATGAACTCTCTGAAAATCTGCATCCATACTCCAAGCCCCGGCATTCGTGACAATGTTGTCCACGATCTCTTTACACCTCTCTATGCCTTGATTCAGGAATGCTCCGCCCGCACAGGTGTCTAAATGGTCTTGCCCCGCCTTGTTGGCACCACTGTAGAAGAATGCCATAATATCCCCCTCATTGTACCCGTGCTGCGGGCACTCTATCAACATGTTTGAGTATCTCTCTCACGCTTGACGTAGGTCCTCTCCTTGCTTCTGGCGGAAGGAAGAGATCTCAATCCTAGCCTTGATCGTCCTAGATGGAGGGTAGAATCGCTCGAGGAACAGACGCTCGAGCTCGGCCCAAGTGGTAATACCTCCCCGTGGAAGCGTATTATCGTACCACTCTTTAGCTATTCCCGTCAATGAAAATGGGAACAACCTAAGCCTCTTGGCATCTTCAGACATGCCATTATAATTGAATGTGGAGGCTATCATTAAAAAACTCCTCAGGTGAGTGTGAGGATTCTCCTTCCCGATCACCCCCTTGAACTGATTCTCGGTCAGCAGCTTTAGAATTCCTGGGGAAATCGAGAAGTTATTTACCTCAACAGGAGGCAATGCCACTCCATCATAGTACCGCTGTGGTTGTGCTGCAAACCTCCCTCGAATAGCCATATTGTGATCTGCGTTCTGGGGCACAGGCTGAGGAGCAACAGGTGGTGCTGGTACTTGTTGAACTGGAGGTGGTTGGTACACAGGTGGTTGGTTGTAAATAGGAGGTGGATGATATGGGTATGGTGGATAAAGGTATGGTGGGTATGGGTAATGTTGGTATACTGGGTTGTTGAAAGGATTATTTGGGTTTTGTGGGTAAGCAGGGTTGTTCAGAGGATTATGGACAAAATTCTGAGCTGGATTGATAACGTTTTGTGCACCCGGATTTTGGCTCTGACTATCCCCTAACGGATCTTGGTTCTTACTGGTGTTGCCATCAGTGCCGTTAACCCGGTTCAACCCCTGGTTAAACTCATTCTCGGCATCTTCCAACTCATTAGTGATGTCCATTGGTTCTTTCCCTAAGTCGGCAGCGTTCATCATTCTCAAGAAAGCTCGGTTCCTTCTAGCTATTGTCTCAGGGTCCAACGGTATTCTCTCTTCGCTCGTATTGCCTTGTGAGCGTGTTTTCATAAACCTGACACACTAGCAGAAGGATCAAAACGCAACTGCCGAATAAATAAAAATAAAACAGAAAAGAAAGCACTCACTACTAACTACTAAGCTATCGACAAGTCCTATTCAAAAAGCATACAACGCCGTCCCCGGTAACGGCGCCATTGACTTAAAGCGAATCACACTAACTTCTACTAATCTCTTACCCGCAAGAGGACGGGTTCACTGTAGTATAAGTACGTATAATGACCAAGTAGTATCGAACCCAAGGGATGGAGTGTATGCGAATAGATCCCTGAAGATTTACGCGTCGTAATTAATATGAGTGTGTTGTTTTTGGATTTTTGGAAAGATTAATTAAAAGACTAAAATAAACTAATTAAACTAAAGAATGAAAAAAAAAAGAACGAATTAACTACGGGTGTGTTTTCAAATAAGAGATGGTGATGCTCAGGATAGGAATCCCTACGTATACTAACGGAGCAGGTACATAATCAGAATAACTATGACACACAAGAAATAACCTAAGTCTAAGAATTCAAGGTGAAAGCTCAAGATTCTAAACCCTAATACTTTTTCCTAACACTCGACTTCACTAATCTACTAACAAGTTAACAGATTGTGCTTAATTAATGAGACCCTAATTTAACTAAGGTGATGCGGTCGTCCTCCTTCGCTAAACCGGTAAATGAACTAACCCTTCCTAAACCCTCTAATTAAGTCTACTCGTTGTTAAAGAGTGATACGGTCGTCCTCTCTCTAACACTTTTCGAACGAAATTCAAAAGTAAAGTCTAGATAAATTTTAAGCATTCATTAATCAAGAGAATTAAAACCTAACACCACAAGTTACCCTAATTACGTACCCACATCCTACTTCTATAAGTTCATCCTACCCTAAGCATGCAAGGGTTTTAGCCGGACATGGCTTTAACAAGCATAAAAGCAATAGAAGGAACAACGAACATAAACATAATGAATTGAACGAAGAAAATAAGAGACATGAACTAGGGTTTAAAAAGAAAATAATTCTAAGAACTGAAATTTAATTAACTAAAACGAAGTTCAAAGCATTTAAAATAACCAAGCTAATGAAAAGAACTAAGAAACGAAAAGAAACTAAGAATTCGTATGAAAAACCTCAACAAAACGTAAGTAAAGCTTGCTCGTTCTTCTCCTCTTCCTCTCTCTAAAAACTAAGTCTAAAAGTGATTTCTAAAGTTCGCGGTCTTTCAAAACGTGTTTGGAAGAGGTATATATAGGCACCGGGTCAAAACGGAATCTCATGGGCCGAAAAACGAAATTTGGAAAATAAGCCTCGGAAGCGCTCGAGCCGTCCCGGTCGAGCGGGGCGCTCGAGCTGTTTTGGTCGAATGATTCAGGAGGTCGAGCGGGGCACTCGAGCTGCGTTGCTCGAATGGTTCAAGAGGTCGAGCGGGGCGCTCGAGCTGTGCCCCTCGAGCGGCAAAAACGTTCTGTAAGTCCGGAGCGCTCGACCTACGTTGCTCGAGCGATGGTGCTCGAGTGATGATGCTCGAGTGGGCCTTCCTTCCTTGCAACTAACATTTTTCTTCTCACGTACTAATACCAATCGTATTTCTTCGATATCTTCTCATCCGGGCATCCGTTTGAGTCAATTCAAAGTCCTACGAACTCCGTTTTTCGTCCTCGATTCACCTATGAGTATCAAAGAGACAAATTCATCAATATATAGAAATAGTACTCATTTGGCTCTAAAAACTCAATTAAATCGACCAAAACTAGGGCGTTTCTAGCTACGAATCATGACAATTTCACGCCTAATCAAATCTCAATATCCGCAAAACCTATGACCGAGTTTGTCATCCTCAACTTTCAATATCCAATCTAAAAATTCAACAATTCCATTGTTGTTTGAATCAGAGCATGAACTTCCGACCGTCAACCTCATATTTCTTGTCAATGTAAGCACTTGAAAATAGAGCCACAAATACACGCAGAAATTAACTAATCAACAAAGGAATACTTAATATCAAAGATAAGTAGTTATCATTCATTTTAAAAAAAGATTACCTTGCAGTAATCCCACAAGTACGATGAATTAATGGTAGAATGGTAAACATCTTCATTGCTTCCATTTGGTACAACTGGAAGTATTTGCCGAAAATCCCCACTAAGAACAACAGTTTTTCCTCCAAATGGTAAAGCACTCACGGATCCATCGGAATTCCTAACAATATCTCATAAAGTACGATCCAACGCTTCGAAACTAAATCTATCTATCATAGGCGCCTCATTCCAAATTATTAGCTTGGCCATTATCAGTAGTTCTGATAACTCTGATCCAGGAAGTACGTGACACATGAACAACTCATCAATATTTATGGGAATGTCAAATCTGGAATGAGTGGTACGTCCACCTGGAAGAAGAAGCGTTGCGATTCCACTCGAAGCAACATTCAAAACTACATGACCATCGCATGTTACAACAACTGAAAGTATCTTCCAAATATGCGTCTTTCTAATTCCGCCATATCTATATAAGAAGAAAATACCACCCTTGCGACTCACAACAACATCGAGTATCTCATAAAAAATAAACCTCTGTTCAAAAGTGAGCACATAACTCAAGTTCGTATACTCATAAAATATAGGTCAAATAAAGCCCGATTATGATATGCCCAGTTAGCCTTATTTTATAAAAAAAAATCTAAATAGTGCCTTATTTTGCAAGCCAGTAAAAATAGTGTCCTAAAATAACAATTTTTGCCTTATAACCAATTTAATTAATGGCAACGAAGAGTATTAATTATTTATTTAAAGAACATTATTTGTTTAAAGTAATATGTGTCTAAAAATAATTATAAAGTGGTACATACTTGAAACTATTTAATTATAAAATATACTCTCAATAGTAATTTTTTATGATTAAAGTATGTAATACATCGATCAATGAGGTTAATTATATTTTTAATTTATCACCAATATTGTCTGAACTACAAATTTATATGTATACAATAAGTCATACCTTATAAATCATCACTAAAATAACTCATATACGCAAGATAATATTTTTCTAGGACATTATCTTATGGGTGTTTGTTAAATTAGGACACTATCATTTCGAGATTACAAATATATGAAACTATCTTTATGGGCTAATAAAATTAGAACATTATCTACAATATTGCAAAATAAGAACACCGTCTTTTATGTTGGGCAAATTTTGGCCAAATTTTATAAAATGTGGGTCAAATGAATCCCGATTATAATATGCCCATTTGACCGAGTTTTATAAAAAAAAAAAAGCCTAAATTGGACAAAATTTAAAGATAGTATCCTAGTTTTGCAAGTTTGTAAAGATACTGGCTAATTTTGCAAGTTCGTAAAAATATTGTATTAATTTTGCAAGCCCGTAAAGATAATGTCCTAATTTTACAAACACTCATAAGGTAGTGTTCTAAAATAAAATAAAAATCGCTTATAACCAATATATTTAAGAAAATCAAGATTGAGAAACCAAAAAATAAGGTCAATTCAATGGAGAAAAATATTGAACTTTAAAAAAAATTCTTATGATAACCGCTTCAGAGAAGAGTTGAGAGAGTTGACTTGATCTCTAGTTGGTGTTTTGTATAATCAAAACCATAATTAATTAATCTATTAGACATTATAGTACCATTCATTTTTTTTAAATAAGCCTTTTAACATGTGAAAATGATTTTCAAGTTAATTATCTACGTTTGTTGTACAATTGTTAATTGTTTATTTAAAGAAACCGGTTAAAGTAATGTGTGTCTAATAATAATTACAAAGTGGTACATATATGAAACGTTTAATTATAAAATATACTCTCAATAGAATTTTTTTTATGATTAAAGTATGTAATACCTAAGTAATTAATGTATTATTTTTCTAATTTATCAACAATGTTGTCTAAACTACAAATTGATATTTTTAAATGCCCAATTAATTTGCTGAATTTCTCTTTAGAAAATTAATTTACGTTGACTAAGAAATGTACAAAAATTGTAACTAATGATAAACCAAGAAAAATAGTTTCACTCCTAATTTTTTGGGATTTTAAACATATTATTCGGATCTTGTATAATTAGTCAACACAAAATTTAGAACCCGACTAAGTACATTCTATACAAAAATCCGATCCAACTATTATTTCTAAATGACCGATTAATTAGCTAATTTTTTCTTTAAAAATATAATTTACCTTGACTATGGAATATATAACCTAAGGAAAATACCAAGTCAAACCTGCTAATATACAACCATAAGTTTAATTGGGAATCCAAATAATATTATTAAATGCACAATAAAATAGCTAAATTTTACTTTTAAAAAATAAATTACGTATATATAAATATATATTATCCGGATATTGTATAATTAGATACCAAAAAATTTAAAACCCCAATAAATATAATCTTGATTAATTTAGATATCCAAGAACACCAAGCCAAACTTACTTAAAATGCAAAACCAAGATAATGTCTTAGAACATGTCAGTGAAATTAGAAAGCACCATTAGATTTTAAATACCAAGTCAAACATGGTTAAAATACAAGAATTAAATTTTAAATAACCGATTAATTAGCTTCAAAATACGTATAGGAAGAAAGAATTAAATTTATATTGATTTAATCTTCACTGACCAAAAATTAAATCAAAACTTGGTGGACGAAATTTATTATTAATTTCCACATTCCATAATGTTAAACCTTTTTTGAACAATTTCAATGAGTCCATCTCGCGAGTAAATTAGAGAAGTTAATTAAAAATACAAAGTCAAACATGGCTAAAATACAAGAATTAGTTTTTCAATACCCGATCAATTAGCTTCAAAATACGGTTAAGAAGGCATTTTTTTAGAAAGTAATTTATATTGATTATGCAATGTACAAATCTAATGTTGATTATCTTCACTAACCAAAAAATGAAATCAAAACCCACGTGACGAAATTCATTGGTGGCAACTGCAAGAGACGTCCAAGCATATTTCCATAATGATTTTTTTCTTTTTACCAATTTCACTGTAAACTTTTGTCAATAAATTAGAGGGGCTAATTTTATTGGATATTCTGTCTTTTTAATATTTTTCTATCACTTCACCAACCAATACGATGATAATATAGTTGAGTCGAGTTTATTTTATGTAGAAGAATTTGGAACAAAACTGATAACTACATATTATAGCTATCATTAAAAAAAAAAGTGCTAATGAAATAGCCTAAATTAAGAATGTACAAGTTAAAGTTAGTTAAAATAACCCGATGGATTAGCTAAATGTCATATTATTCAGATAAGTTTTTCTTTGACAAAATAAATTAAGTTGATTATGGAATGTACCAAAATTGTAAATGTGTAATAAACAAATGAATATTGATCTATAATAGGAAAATAGCAAAAAAAAAAAAAAAAAAATTTTTTTTGCGGACGTTAAAGATTTATACATTATCAAGATGTTCATACAAAATTTATAAGTTAGATATACAAAATTAAAAAATATAAATTTGTATTTGATGTAATTGGATCACAAGAAATTATGAACCCCACTAAATGATCGTGTGAAATGGAAATTACAAACAATTGGGCAATGGAAACGGAACAAAGGGAGCGACGGATTGCATCAACACTCAAATATAAAACACACGATCTTCTGGAAACCCATAAAATTTGGGAAATTTCATAATTTTCATTCGATAAGAAAAACTAATCTCATGGGAATATACAACAATCACCCAATAATAGATGAACCGATCGCTAGATCTATGTACCAAAAAAAAAATATTATAAACTAACAAACTATACATCGATCGTACAAGAATGAAATAAATGGTATACAATATCAATATCAAACTCCATCGTAGACAATCGAAAACCAGCTCGGAGATAGAGGCCGGATATCCGAGAACGTAGCTCGAAAGAAACATGCTTCAAGTGCACATTTAAGAAACGAAAAAATATGGAGAATAAAAAAATCCCATGAGACCAACTAATATGGAACGACGGATGAATGGATGAATGACATGAAAATTTATGGATACAATAAACCGAAAATGGACGAACACGATCAAAAGGATAAAATAACAACGGATGAGATCGATTTGCAATAAATGATTGAATAAGAAAGGGCCATTCTTGAAATTGAGGCTTCCTAGAAATGCCGCATAGGCAAAGAGAGGTTTCACTATTTAGAGTTTAGGATGTAAGCTATGTTGCACGGGTGCGGGAGCGATACGATACGGGTGCGAGGATACGGCATTTTATCAAAATTTTAGGATACGATTCGTCAAGGATACGTGTAATTATATTTTTTTTATTATATTATAATAATACTTAAAAATATTTAAAAATTCAACTATTTAAATACCTTTAGCACATAAAATTAATTTACATATAAATTATCCACAATCCAATTAAAATAGAAGCCCAAAGGAAATAAGTATTCATTTATACGAAGCCCACAACCTTTACATAGTCAAGCCCACAAACAAAATATCCAGAATTAATTAAATTAATTAAGTTCAGCATTTAATTTGTGGCATTCCTTCTACACACTTCTCATTCTCAGCAGTGTTTTCTTTTTCCACAAAACCCTTCTCTCCCCTCAATTCGCTCCCAGGCGCCGCTATTTCACACACACCCCTATATTGACTTGAAATTTTATATCTCAAAAAAAAATAAAAACTAGGCAAATTACGCTGCAGAGCACCGTCGGAAATATGTGCAGAGACGATAGATCCGAAACTTCTCAACTTAAAAGTTCAGATCTAAAACAATGAAAAAGGAGCCATGGATAAATGATGCGGCGGAGAACGGAGGAGATAACGCGCACAGAGGCTGGAATATTTTGATGTGGCGGAGCACCAATCCCTCGTATACAACGATGCCGGAGGTGCCGATCAAAGAAAATCAACCCAGAACTGAAGCATAACTCAACGAAAGCAGCCATAAATTTTTACGAGAAGTCGGATTCGCGAATCCTTCTCCACGGATTCGCGTATCCAATTTGTTTTTTCTTTTTAAATTGAAGGATACGCCAGGTGGCGAATCAGGTGCGAATCCAACGCGAATCGCACCCGCACCCGCACCCTGTACGTATCGGATACTGCAAACCTAGTTTTTTTCACGAATCCGTGCAACATAGGATGTAAGTCTTTTTGTTGGACGGAAAGAGTATTATTTAATAAAATAATTAATATTATTAAAAAATATATATATAATATAAATAAATTTTATGAAAAAAGTAATTCATATTATATTTATTACTTGCATTCCATATTCCAAGCACTTTTTTTATTCTCATATCGTTTTTAATCCAATAAGACAAAAGTGTGTAAAGTAGATGCAGAAGGAGATGGCCGGAAATGAGTTTTTCCAGAGTATGAGAAATGTATAAATAACTGAAGTAAAATTACGAAAAACTAAAAATGTGTTTACCCAAAATATAGAGTAACATGCAAAAAAAAAGGAAAAGAAAAGGTGGACGGGACAAAAACATTACTAAAATATAGGATATAGAAGATATAAACTCTGCCGGTCTGCCCCGAAAATCTAACTACATATAATAACAAAATCTTTTATTTATAGAAACTTTATCTTAAGTTAAAAAACTGATCATTTCTAAAATTGTATATAAAAATTAATTACTGAAGAAAATTGTATTATTAGCATTAAAAGAATCAGTTACAATTTTTTAACTACGTAATAAATTTATAAACGAAACAACTTTTTCACTACCCCAAATCCTTCACTCAAAATACAAAAGTAATAATTACATTTACATTTTAAAGCAATTATTCCCGACTACGAGATATAGGATTATTACTACTACACATTCATTTCAATTAAATCAAGATACTAATGCTTAAAATTTTAGTTATAGAAATTAAAAATTCTTTACATTACTTAAGTTGGTGTATATGTGGATCTTTAAAAGACATTTAATGTAAATATATAATTATTGTGAGGGTTGAATTTATAATATTTTTTTGAGTTTGTAAATAACAATTATAAGATGTACAAATAAATCAATTGTATAAATAATTATGGGAATAATGTCAATTCAAGACTTAAAAAATGGTCAAACTATTAATTTAAGACCTAAAATATTTTTTCTATCAATTCAGGGCCTGAAATATAGAATGACTATCAATATAGGACTTGAAAAATAGGCCCTATCAATTTAAGACTTAAAAATATTAAGACCATGTTTGACATATTATAATTTAGATTCTTAATTTATTTATATACATTATTATTTTTTATTTTTATTTTTCAATCGCGTGAAATTAATATATCTTTTATCTTTTTGGAATTATGATTTATAAAAATATTATTGGATATCAAAAAATTATTAGAGATCAAACACGGTCTTAAAATGAGCGAGTCTTAAATTAATAGTTTTTATCTTTCAGGTCTTGAATCAATAGTTTTCAATCTTCCGGGGGCCCTGAATCAATAGCAAAAATCTTTCATGCCTTAAATTAATAGTTTTACAATCTTTTAGGCCCTGAATTGCTAAAACTCCATAATTATGGGATTGAGGGAATACAATTTGTTGTTTACCAAATAAAGTATGCTGGGAATTTATGGCTATTTAATGGAGCTTTGGTAAAAACATCAAATGAACAGTATCATAAATGCTTCATGAATGATTATCTTTTAGAATGATGGAGATGATGAAGATATAAATGTAAGAACACCAAGAATTGCCAGGAGTTTTGAGTCCCTGGACTTAAATGCGTATATATTGCTCTTGATTGTAAGTGATGAACTCTGCTTTTTTGATACAAGAGTGGGACTATATGTAGAGATGTTAATCCGGGCCGGGCTAAACGGGCCGGCCCGTTTAACCCTAAAAAATGCAGGGTTAGGGCCATGGTTTAAGAGGCCCGTTTAAATCCGGGCTTTTTTGGCCCGGCCCTATTAGCCCGTGGGCTAATAGGGCTAGCCCGCCGGTTAACCGGGCTAGCCCGCTAGCCCGGTATATATATATATATATTTTTTTTTTAATTATTTATATTATATAATAAGTGTATTAATTATTACTATTAAAGTATTAATATACTCATATTTTTCCAATTATCAGTTTATAAATTATATAATGATGTTTGAACTATTACGTGTTGGTGTTTTGTACTTTTTAAGTATTGATGTTTGAATTTTTATAATTATGTTGAATTGTTTTTATATAATTTTAATGAATTTATGAACAATGTTTAAATTCATTAACATTTTATTGCCACTATTTTAAGTTTTTTGTTGAATGTATTTTTTTCGACATAACCCGTTTGTGGCCCGTTTAGCCCGAGGCCCGCTAGGGTTAGGGTTAGGTCTTAATTATTAGAGGCCCGTTAAGAGTGAACCGGATAAGGCCCTAACCCGTTTAGCCCGAAGCCCGTTAGGGCCGGCCCTATAGGGTTAGGGCTAGCCCGTTTAACATCTCTAACTATATGTAGTTTCCACTATACAAGGGTAAAAAGGTCTTTTTCGGTCTCTTAAGGGACAGGAGCCATTAATGACTCCAGTCTCTGAGGACGCGCGGGCGGCCATACGTCTTGGTCTGCAGACGGTCGACCACTAGCTGTGGACACGTGTCCACAAAAGGACGATTTACTGAGAATTTTCCTCATTTGGGTGGAATATTCCCTCTGTCACTGAGTACGGAGACGACTCTTTACCTTTTATGGGAAGATCTCGTCTGATTCTATAACGTGCTCTTCTTCCCGTTCGTAGGTCGGAAGCCTTTTGAGATAAGAGATCGGTCTCCGATATATATCGAGGTCGGGAGCTCCTCTTGGGCTTTGGCCATGCTGAGGAGACCTTTGGTCGTTTCATTCGATCGAGGCCGGACCGGACCGGTCTCGGCTCATTGGTAATGTATCTAAGACGCGGTGGACATGCTCTGGAGCTTGATGCCGATCTCGACATGAAGGTCGGAAGGGTCGAGATCGGAGCCCATGGTAGTCGGAAGGCATTTGGCTAGACCGGATCGTCGGGGCCGTGTCTCTTCGTCGTTTTTGGATGGATCAAGGTCGGTGCCGACCTTTGGTGTGAAATGGCCACAACAATTGCCCCACAGCTCGGCTTTCAGGGTTGGTGGGAGGCGAGATGGTCGTCTGTTCTTGATTGTTGGTGCCGACCTCGTCTGGCTTGGAGTGGCCGGAGGTCGGTCCTTTTGTAACTGATGCTTGATTGGATGTGCGTGGGTAAGTGCGCCTAAAAAGGCGTGCATGGCGTCATGTGACGCCTCGACTCCCGCGCATTAATTATTGGCGTGCGCAACCATTTTGGTGTGGGGTCCTCAGCGTTTCGGCTTCTTGTACTTAGGCCCCCTAGGCCTAGAAACTTATTTGCAAAGTAGACCCTCTCCATTTCTTATAAATAGTTGAGTTATCTACCATTTTGAGTTTTTTACTTTCGCGCCTTCTAACTTTCCATAGCAAATTTGAGATTCTCCGGCGAGACTTCTGAAGCGGCATTTGGATTTATACGGCGGCGACTAGGCAGTTTAGAGAGGTAATATATGTTTAAATTTTGAAAAACTTTCTACTTCTTCTATTTTCAAATGGTACGGCGGTGGACTGGTCCTCCGCCAGGGCAAAGAGGCGGCGCCTCCTCGAGCGGCGGTGGCGGAACCAGCCGGAGGCTGTTTGACGAAGGGGGAAGTTCTAGCGGCGGAGGTGATGCCTCTCCGTCGCGCCTGAGTGCGAGTTCGATCTGGGCTCGTGACGATGATGGTCTGGATGCGCTCTTCCCGAGCCCGGGCCGGTCACTTTTGGGCGAGGGCGCCAGGGAGAGTGGCCCCATTGTGGCTGCGAGTTCGAGATCTGATCCGATGGCCCATCCGATCGAGAGCCGGGAACCGCTGGATGACCTCCTTGAAGAAGAAGATGACGATGGCGGACGCGGCGAGGGCGATGACTTAGCTAATAACTTATTACTTCAGAACCTCGCCGCCGAGCAAATCAAGGAGAGGCTCGGGATGGCGAATGAGGCCTTGGGGTCGGAAGCTGAAGAGGTCGGGGGGTCGCCTGCTGTGGCCCGAAGTGTGGGTGAGGTCCGTCGGGATGAGATTAGGAGAGCCTTCCGGTTGTGGTTGGAGTATGTGGAGGAGAAAGATGAGATCAAATCTCTCTCCTTCGATTTCGACGGGTACCAAGAGCGCTATCCCCGGGGCCCGACCGTTCGTGATCCGAGGACCATTCGAATAGCCGACCTGGAGAGATCCAAGAAGTGGACGATCGGTCAGATACAAAGTAAGGTGACCCAGAGTCTTCTTGATGAAGCTCGGGTCGACTGGGATATTCCTTACGATGTCCAGCTTTTTGCCCCCGAGCCCAATGAACGGGCGGATCAACCCCCTCAAGGGATTATGTCCGTTACTCAAGATATGATGGAGGTCGGGCTCCGTTTCCCCCTTCATCCGGCCATCTCCTACCTGCTCAATTACTGGAACCAGGCGCCCATCCAGCTACTGCCAAATGCATGGTTGATTATCCTGAGCGTCATGGTGCTTTTTGGCCAGAACTGGCTGCATCGAATGCCGACCCCGGGGGAGATGACCTATCTGTACTGGATCCAAAGCGAGAAGAGTGGGACCGGAGAGGTCTTCATTCAGACCAAAGGGCCCAAACTGGTGACCGGTCTCCCGAGCAAGGCCCTCAACGAACGGAAGAAATGGTTCTTCGTAGGAGAAGCCTGGCAGACCGGATATCTTGGTGGAACGGAAGTTGGGGTTCCGACCGACATCCGTCCGAAAAATCCTAGTAAGAGATTTGTGTTTATTTTTGGATTAAATGTACTGATCTAATTTTTTTTTCTTTGCAGGTTATCTTTCCCCTTCCGAGCGCGAGCTGAACTTCGATTTTGCGATCGTCTGAGAGCGGATATTGTCCCTGCCGGCCTCTGAGAGAAATCAAGCTATTCTCCGGACTCGTCAGGCTTGACTTGCCAGCCGATTCTTCCAATTTCCCCGCCACCTGAACTTGACGGGTAGGTACTTGGGTGAGCCCGGATCTAGAGTTGTTTTATTGTTGTTGTTGTTTTTTTTAACGCTCTGCATTCACAATGCCTGAGTTCCTGGTCGTACGTCGTTGCCCCGACCACTTGCTCGACCAGTGCCCGGAGATGTTTTCCCGCCTCGGAACTGCTCTCACTCAACCGGAGGTCGTCAAAGTGACGAAGAAGAAAAAGGGGGCCGGCGCCCGGAAAGGGATTGTTATCCACGAGCCAACTCCTCTCCAGTCCGTCCCGGCCACCGAGGGTGTTGCGGCTGGAACTATCCCATCCTCCTCCCTTGCTGGTCAGAAACGGGGGCGAGAAGAGTTTGAGAGGGAAGAAGTCGGCGCAGATGGGTTGAGTCCTGTGCCGATCGACATTTCTGACGATACGCCTCCCGGGCAGAGGTCGGTCGGCGCTGCTGCGATGGCCAATACGACCCATGCCCCCGGCCGGGAGGATGATCGGACCTTCTTCGGTCGCGATCCCGCTCGTTTCCAAGCGTAAATTTTCTCACTTTATAATTTTGTTCTATCAAACTGTTGTTTTTTAATGGGTCTTTCTTTCTTTGTTCAGGTTGACCCGCAACGATTCTGACTTACCTCCGATGGTGCTGGACTTCCTTTCCTCCCGAGTTCCGAGCTCGATAGTGGAGATGCCGGAATACATGAGCCGGGCGGTGAACTCTCTCCCCCATCCTGGACCTGTGAATTTGCCAAAATCACTGACCGTTGCCCCCGCTACGCCGGTCGGGCTAGTGTCGCCTTGGCGAACCAAGCGGCCATCATGGCCAACTTCGTCGAGAGCGAGCTCATCTCTGCTGTGAGCTCGCTTCGGAAGGCTGAGGCGGATCTTACCCGAGCCCGGGAGGAGAAGGCGCAGTACGAAAGTGCGAACGCCGTGCTGAAGAAGGAAAGAGATCACGCGGTCGGGCAACTCGAGGCCGTGCTGAAAGAGAAGGATGATGCCCTTACGCGGGCGGAAATAGCTTGGAAAGCCTGTAACGATTGCCGGGCCCAGATTGCGGAGATGGAGGCGGCCGTGGCGGGTCTTCGCCAAGAGAATGAGGCCGCACGGAAGGATGCCGACCGAGCTCGTGCCCTACAGGCTGAGCTGGAGAGGGAGGTACGAGAGAAAGCGGCTGAGGTGGCTGCGGCTCTGCAACGGCCGGCTTACGATCCTAATGACCCAGCCACCAGTCCGATGCTGTTTTCTGAGTTCTGCTACTACATGACCGTCGCCGACACCAAGGTCTACGGGGATTACTTCCGGGAGTACGTTGTCAAGACTCCGATCCATGAGAGCTACTACCTCCATTTCCTGGACCTCGAGACTGAGCTCGGGGTAGATTTGTCATGGTTTCCGTACCAGCACTGGTTGCTCCTTCCAGGCCATGGTCCTTCAGCCGTTCAGATCGAGGAGGCCGAGAAAGACGGGGAAGAAGAAGATGATGAGGTAGCTCCTCCGGAAGGTCCCTTGGTGTCGGGTGGAGAGGTGGCGGAGGCTTGCATCAATGAGGTAGCAGATTTTGTGGCCGGAGCCGGGAAGCAGATGGGCACCGTAGGTGAAGCTGGCGACCACTGAAGATTTAGTTTAAATCCTGCCTTTGTTTGCTTTCCTTTTTATTTTGCTTGTAACCGACACCCGACCGGGTTTAATTTGAACAACTTTTAGTACTTCTTTAATCGGCTTTTGCTCGGGTTTTAACCGTCGAATGGAAATTTGATTCTACTACCTTTGTTGCTTTGCTATTACTCTTTCGTTGCTTATTCTTGTTAAAAATATTTGAAATTTAAACAAGTATGAGATTTCTCTCGGGCCTAAGTGAGATATGCCGACCTCGATACGGTCGGCATATGTTTTGACCTAAGCCCGGTGTTTAAAATGGCCTTGGTAACCTTTTCGAGCTCAAGTGTGGTATGCCAACCTCGATATGATCACGCCGGTGTTATACATTTCAGGAGTGGGAGGGTAAAACTTCTTTTGTACAGGAGGTCATCAATGAGAGTGTACCTTGATGACCGGAGTTGTAGTTGTCGAGCCCGGACTCTGACTTCTGGGAGTGTGCCGGTCTTTAAATATTTCACGATCGGAGTCATCCAATTTTCATCGGTGCTCAGAATGGTTGAGACTTGTGCCCGGATCACTGTGGGGGTCCCGAGCGTGGTGAGCTGGATATTGGCGAGGTCGGCGGCTCCTTCTGCGGTTGCGAGCTAGGAGAGGGTGTCGGCCTGGGTGTTGTGCTCCCTCGGGATTTGCTCTATGAAGACTTGATGAAATTTCTCGCACAAGGTCGTAACCAGGTCGAGATATTTCATCATTTGCTCTCCCCGGGCCTCGTATTCTCCTTTTATTTGGTTTACTACGAGTAGGGAGTCCATGAAAACGTACAGTCGGCATACTCCGATGGCGATTGCGAGCTCGAGGCCCCAGACCAAGGCTTCATACTCAGCCTCGTTGTTAGTGGCCGGGAAGCTGAAACGGACCGTATGAGTGAAACTCTGGCCCTCCGGCCCGACCAGAACGATGCCGGCCCCGACGCAAGTACTGGTCAATGACCCGTCTACATAGAGTTTCCACGGGGAGTGGTCGATTCTTTTGAATTTTAGGGGAAACGTGAGTTCCACTATGAAGTCAGCAAGAGCTTGGCCTTTGATGGCCGTCCTCGGGGCGTAGGAGACCCCGTATTGGGCTATCTCTAATGACCACTTCAAGAGTCGGCCGCTGGTATCCGCCGGTGCAGAACTTATCTTAGGGGTAAAGTGGTTAGGACCTCCACTTGATGATCGAAGAAGTAGGGCCTTAGCTTCCTCACGCTCATGACCAGAGCGTAGGCTAATTTTTTTAGTGGGGTGTACCTGAGCTCGGCATCGTGCAAAGCTTGACTTACGAAGTAGGTCGGAAGATGGTTCTGACCATCCGCCCGGACAAGTACCGGGATGAGGGCGACCTCGGAGGCCGCAAGATACAAGTAAAGCTTCTCTCCCGGGATCGGATTTACTAGAATTTGTGGGTTTGTCAAGTACTCCTTTAGTTTTGCAAAGGCTATTTGACTTTTCCTATTCCAAGAAAACTTGCCATTTTTGATAGTCGAGAAGAAAGGCTTACTTTTATCTCCGAGCCGAGCTATGAATCTGTTTAGTGAAGCTAGGAAACCGGTCAAGCATTGTACTTGCTTGATCGTCCTGGGCTCCTGCATGTCAAGGACGACTTTGATCTTGGCCGGGCTGGCCTCAATTCCTCTTTGGCTGACGATGTGCCCAAGAAATTTGCCGGCCTCCACCCTGAAGTTACACTTTTTCGGGTTCAGCTTCATGTTGTATGCCTTGAGGATTTTGAAAGTCTCCTCGAGGTCTCTAAGGTGGTCTTCCTTTTTCAGGCTCTTCACCACGATGTCGTCGATATAGACTTCCATGGTCTTTCCGATCTGATTTGTGAACATTTTGTTAACCAATCGTTGGTAGGTCGCTCCGGCGTTGATCAAGCCGAACGGCATTCGGAGCCATAAAAATATGTCATTTTCCGTATGGAAAGAGGTATGTTTAATGTCCTCGACAGCCATCGGAATTTGATGGTAGCCGGCGAAAGCATCCATGAAGGACATCATTTTGTGACCGGCCGTGTTATCCACTAAATGGTCGATGTGCGGCATCGGAAAGTGATCTTTTGGGCAAGCTGCATTGAGGTCGGTGAAATTGATACAGATCCTCTAGGTGTTGTTCGTTTTCTTGACCAGGACGGCATTGGCGACCCATTAGGGCTCGTCTTTAGCTTGTTCAATGAGCTTGTTGTCCAATAACTTTTTGACCTCTTGGGCCAGTGACTCGTACTTTTCTGGGCCGAACTTCCTTCTTTTCTGATGAACCGACCTCTTGTTAGGGTCAATTTTCAAGCGATGGCAGACGTATTTTGGATCTATTCCGACCATATCTTGGTGAGACCAAGCGAAGACTTCTATGTTGGCCTTGAGGAAATCGATCACTTCCCCCCGCATTTTGGTCGGTATGCGAGAGCCGATCAGGACTTCCAACTCCAGCCTCAAAGGGTCGACTGGAATGTGTTCCAAGTCCTCCAAGGTCGTGGCTTGCTCGTAGCTTCGCCGATCGTTTGTGTCGAACCTTGGGTCGAGATCAAGCTCGGAGGGGTCGAAACCAATCCTTGGCTCGGGATCATCAACTTGCATTGGTCGTTGGCCAGGACCATTATCGGGGCCGGTCGAGGTGGACCCGACCTCCAACATGACTTCAGTGGTCGGAAAGGTCACCTCGAGGTCGGTCTGTGATTTATCTATCGTTTGATCGTTACAAATTGGAAATAAAGAAGAATCGAAATAGTTCAAACATTTTCTAGCCATTGATTGGTCACCCCTAACGGTACCGTCCACCCCCCCAGGGGTGGGAAATTTGATACAGTAGTAATAAGAAGAGGCTACGGCCTAAAAAACTTCTAGAAAAGGCCTACCTAAGAAGTCGTTATAAAAACTCGGCTGGTCTACAATGATAAAGTCCAATGGCCTAGTAATCCTAACCTTCTCGTCATAAAAATAGACGAGCTCTACTGAGAGCTTTATCCTTCCGTACTCGGCAACAGTAGCATCCCCGAAACCTTTCAGCTGGAGGTCGATTGGTTTTATGAAGCTGACGAGATCGCCGAGCTGATCTAGGGCCGCTTTGAATATGATGTTGCAGAAGTACCCATTGTCGATCAAAACTCGTTGGACCTCTTTGCCCATAATGCGGGCAGCGATCACCAAAGCATCCCCCTTGGGGTATAGCACCCCACTCCAATCTCGATTGGAGAAAGTGATCTCCAGATCCTTGTGGATTTTGGGCTCGGGCGGGGTGACCAGGTTTATGTTGGTCACGGCCCGGACTTTTGCCTTGCGCTTTCTGTTAGAGAGCGTGGAGACGGGGGTGAGGCCGCCCAAGTTTTCCCCGCCGGCCTGGATCATGTTGACCCGGCCGCCAGGGTTCATCGGGGGGAGGTCATCGCCGTCCTCCAAAGCTGCGACCGGCCTGAGAGGCCGGCCTCCTTCTTCGTTTCTGCGGGAGGGAGGGGGGGGAGGGACGCTGTTGTTGCTGGTGCTGCTGGTCTTGTCGGCCGGCTGGCCTCTGTATGAGGTCATTCAGGCGCCCTTCGTCAAACAGTTTCCACAACTATTTTCAGAGATCACGACACTGGCTCGTATTATGGTCAATTGAGTCGTGATATGCACATAACTTTTTAGGGTCCAGCCGGGACCGATCTCCCATGAATGACCTAGGTCTGGGGAGCACATCTCTGTGTTGGATTGCATTGAAGATGTGTGCAGGGGATTGTCTCAACGTCTGGGTGAGATGTACTTCGACGTCCTCGAAGGACTTGAAGTTTTCGGGCAGCTTGGCAATATTTTTGGCCTTGGGACCACCTTTGGGGGAGGCCTGAGCTACGGCCTTCGGCTCCTTCGCTGCTGGTTCGGACTCCCCTAGCCTGAGAGCAAGCAGCTTCCTCCGAGCCAGGTAATCGCCTGCCCGAGCTCGGAAGTCGGCGTACGTCTTCGGGAAGTCTTTGGTGAGGTGCTTGAACATCGGGGATCGGCCATGAAAACCTCCAAGGGTGGCATACAGAGCCAGCTGATCGCCGACCGGCTTCCCGGTCGGACTCCTCCTTCTCCTGGCGGATGTGCATTAAGTGGTGCCAGTTCTCCGGCCGGGCGACTTTGGCCGCAAAGTATGAGGTGAACTGGGTGCTCAGAGTGGAGAAGGAGTCGATCGAGCGGGCCGGGAGTGAGACGTACCATCTATGGGCGAGATTACCCAGAGTGAGTGGGAAGAGTCTGCACTTTGTGGCGTCGGTCGCGCCCCGCCCGGTCATGAAAATCCAGAATTTGCTCAGATGAGTTTCCGGGTCCGTCTTCCCTTCGTAGAGAGGGGTCGGCGGCGGAGCGATTTTGAGCTGGAGAGGAGCTTTTCGCCTCCATGAGCGCTTTCATCTCGTCAAGCTGCTTCTGCATCTTGACGATCTCCGGGTTTGGAGTCTCGACCAGTTGGTCGCCACCGTCGGCCAAAGGGCCAATCCAGTCGAATACATCCGCCCGTGGGGTTCTGCACCCCAGAAGGCCGCTCTGGGCGAAACTGAGTTTGCGCCTAGGGGAGTTGGCCGGGGCCAGACTGACCTCGTTTACCCTTTTGTAGGGCATCTGCGCCGTGCTCCAAGTGTTGGAGACGGACTCCGTATCTCCATACCCGGTGTCGTAGCTGGGGAGTCGGCTCGGGTACCACGTGGGGTCACTAGTTCCCAAGCGGCCAAAGACCGGATGGGGGTCAGTTTAGCCTGACATTGGTTTTCCCCCTGGTGTTCCCGGGCCTTAGTCTTCCTCTTGATGGCGCGCGCTTACGACCTCCTTTTCGAGGCCGAGAGGGTGCTTTGGCTCCCCCTGGCCTCCTCAGCATGACGGCGTCGTCCCGACTCCGCTTGTTCGAGAGTGAAGAAGTACTGCGCCTGCGATGGGTGGGGCTCCTCTGGGTACCAGATCGGTGAGGTCACACGTGTGGCATTTCCGGGACGAATAGGGGTTGGTTTCCCTGAGACCCGGGCCGCGGGGTCCTGGGGCGTGGCCGGAGCCCCAGCGGTCCTGAGGGCCTGGGATGACCTTGGGTTGGTCACCGTTCGGAGGGGAGAAACTGGTAACTTTAAAGGTTTGAAGATTTGAAGAGGGGGAGCTTCGAAGAACAGTGAGTGTTCTTCAAAGGGGTAAAGAGGAAGATGAGTTTAATAGGTTGGATAGAAAACCCTCCTTCTAGCGCCAAATGTTGTTTACCCAATAATGTATGCTGGGAATTTATGGCTATTTAATGGAGCTTTGGTAAAAACATCAAATGAACAGTATCATAAATGCTTCATGAATGATTATCTTTTAGAATAATGGAGATGATGAAGATATAAATGTAAGAACACCAACAATTGTCAGGGGTTTTGAGTCCCTGGACTTAAATGCGTATATATTGCTCTTGATTGTAAGTGATGAACTCTATTTTTTTAATACAAGAGTGGGACTATATATAGTTTCCTCTATACAAGGGTAAAAAGGACTTTTTCGGTCTCCTAGGGGACAAGAGCCATTAATGACTCCAGTCTCTGAGGACGCGCGGGCGGCCGTACGCCTTGGTCTGCAGACGGTCGACCACTAGCTTGTAGACACGTGTCTACAAAAGGACAATTCACTGAGAATTTTCCTCATTTGGGTGGAATATTCCCTCGGTCAGTGAGTACGGAGACGACTCTTTACCTCTTATGGGAAGATCTTGTCTGATTCTATAACGTGCTCTTCTTCCCATTCGTAAGTCGGAAGCCTTTTGAGATCGGAGATCGGTCTCCGACATATATCGAGGTCGGGAGCTCCTCTTGGGCTTTGGCCATGCTGAGGAGACCTCTAGTCGTTTTATTCGATTGAGGCTGGACCGGACCGGTCTCGGCTCATTGGTAATGTATCTAAGACGCGGTGGACATGCTCTGGAGCTTGATGCCGATCTCGACATGAAGGTCGGAAGGGTCGGGATCGGAGCCCATGGCAGTCGGAAGGCATTTGGCTAGACCGGATCGTCGTGGCCGTGTCTCTTCGTCGTTTTTGGATGGATCAAGGTCGGTGCCGACCTTTGGTGTGAAATGGCCACAACACAATTGAAACCTAAATTTTCATAGACTCAAATATTTTCATGTTTAACACTAAAAAAGGTATATATATCTTCACTAGATTGGTAGTGACGAAGTTCGATACCCATGTTTTTATGCAAAAATATTAATCAAGACAGGTATAGGATAAATGATGTTGGTTTCGGGAATGACATTGACTCCATCAAATATGTAGACATTCTTTCCAATCTTAGAGAAGATAATTTTTCACTAATGGTATCTTATGTTATGACCATACACTCACTTAGAACCTTGGACTTTCTTAAGGAGACCAGTATTTATTTATGGACAAGCTATATGTTTGTCATGTTTAGAGTAACCATGTGAGAAGTTTGAAAATTAAGATATGTGACGTGAATGGCGACATTTAAAAAAAAATCCAACATTTTGAACGCAACCCATTTACCATACTTGCACTACTACATTTTCGCTAATAGGTAACAGGGAATATCTGTTAACTATGAGCGAAATTGTCAGTTATTTAGGAAGGTGTAATCTATGCACCTCACTCATAGATATCATATTCAAACCAACGAATATGCATTACCTATGCCAATTTCGATTATAATATTTCGCTCATACATAACTGATAATATTCGTTATCTAATTATGTATATTTTCGTTACCCATTCCACAAAAAATAATTGAATATATTCGTTATCTTTTATAAAAAATATTAATTATCTATAATAAAACAAATATTTAATTTTGTCAATTTTTTTATCGAATATATGAAACACAAATAACAAATTCATTAATATCCGTTATCTAGGATCTGTTGTCTATGAGCGAAAATGTAGTAGTGTTGATTGCAAAAGGAAAAAAAATGCAAATTGCGCATGGCATCAAAATGGAAAAATATATTGTAGAATATATATAAAAAAAAGAGTAGAATAAGGGAATAATACTAAAATTATAGGTAAAATAATTCTTTCTATTTTATTTAATAAAAAAAACGACTACATTTTACACCATAATAATAATAATAATAATAATAATAATAATAATAATAATAATAATAATAATAAAAAAAAAACTGCCGCTAAAATTTGTTAAAAAAAAATCATATATTGGGCACGAATATGAGAGAGAGAGAGAATTTTCTAATAGACCAATCACACTAAAAAAATTGCTTAAAAAGGCATTCATTACAGACTACACCATTAGATTTCGTGATTATTTAGACTAAAATGGCAAACTTCATAAATTAAATGGTGAAAAATGGCTTAAATGAAACAGCTAACGATAGATTTGGAACAATTTTTTATTTTTTTTGAAACATTTTTGCCCTTTTTTTTTAAGGCAAGTTTTGCTCTTTATACTTCACCTTGTTTAATTTCTATAGTGTATTTGAAGAATTCGGCATTATCTGAAAATCCAAATTTATATAGAATTAGTTTATTTGTATAATTATCAATATTTCCCTACTTACAAGTTGAGTTGTTCGATGAACTTATCAAACTTATCATGTGGAGGACCGAGAAAATATAACTATTATATAATTTAATTAATGTATGTTATTTCTCTTACGCTCTTCCTTCATGAGTTGCATATATCCACTTTTTCCATTGAGGAGGAGACTCAATGAGTTCACAATTTAATATGTAAACGTGATTTTTGTTGCCTCAGATACCATGATTTTTTTTTGTCTCATCTAAAAGTACGAACTTATAAAAAGTTGAAAATTAATTTATTTGTATAATTCACAATAATATTAAATAAACATAACTCACCTATTTATATTTTATGCCTCGTGAGTTTATGAACCTCCAATCTAACTATATTTTACGATTCAAATACTTAAATAAAGCAATGTCTCATGTATATATCGTCTAATACAAAAATTCCCCTAAATAACGTTATCCAGAGGGAGAATCGTATGAAACACTCGTTTAGTCATTTATGAGAAAAATCTCTATTTTATTATTTACACCTAGCTTTACTTTAAAAAATGACTTGGATAAAGTTATAAGCTCACGGAACATATAATGTATGTGTGTTGAAACATGTTCCACAAATCATTATTAATTAACACATAATTATGTATTAAAAAATAATGTTCTTATTTTTTTTTTAATAAGACAGTCTTATATATAAAATATGATACTTTAAAAAAAACATGATATATTGTCTAACACAAAAGTTCCCCTAAATAATATTACCAAGTGGGAGAATTGTATGAAACACTCTCATTTATGAGAAAAAGCTCTACTTTATTATTTACACCTAGTTTTGCTTTAAAAATGATAAGGATAAAGTTATACGCTCACAGACCATATAATATATATGTTGAAATACAATCATAATTAATTAACACATAATATGTATTAATTTTTTTTATGAGACAATCTCATATGTAAAATATAATACTTTTTTTTATCATATTTTAAAAAAATTTAAATATTAAAAAACTTTTATAAGATATTACACTTTGTTTGTGATATTTTCGGGGAAATTGCAGAAATGGTCCCATAAGAATTGATCCTTATGAATTTGGTCCTTTTTTTAGCGCAAATAGTCCCATACGATTTTTACGTCAAAAAGTAACGGATTAACGAGCATGAGAGGAAGTCTGACAGAGAGAAAATCATCCCCAATCGACCCAATTTGCCGGAGGATTCGAAGAAAATGCAGCGCAGAGGAAATACTAAAATAACAGAATCGCCTCCATACTTGTATTTTACATTGAAATGACTGTTAATAGCAAAAGCTGACCCATTTCCCTCCAAAAATCAAGTTGAAAAGGTTTTTCCATCCAGTTTTTCCATAGAAAACTGTTAAATATATAACGGATGAGACATTTTCTGCTAAAAATGGGACCAAAAAAGAACATAGGACCAAATCTGTCAAGTACAAATTCTCATGGGACCATCCTTGCAATTTACCCTGATATTTTCTCATACTAACCTATAAAATAAATTAAAATAGAGATTTTAGTGTCTGGTGCGTGTTTTTGGCCCGTCAAACAACTATATTAGCCTCTTCACCCACTCACACACTAACACTCAAACTAAAAAATACACACATACGTACATATATGTGTGTATTCTCTACAATATACTCATAGATTAATAAAGGGACATTTAATTGTTTCTTTTATTTTCTGACTAATAAGGTTGAAGATTTGTTTTTGCCAAATCAATGCTTCTTATTTACAGCTTTATGATTCCTTTTTTTTTTCTTTAGAATTGTGTTGTTACCTTTTTGGTGTAAATTAATTGGTTATCTAAAATCTTGCAAATTGTTTGAAAAAACTTGTCTTTTTAATTATACTATGTTTTTGCTAGTTGATGATTTTATTTTGATTTTCAGTGTATGTGTGGTTTGTCCTTTTATTTTTCCCTTTATTAGAATTGTGGTGTTAGCTTTTTGCGGCTTTTGTTCTTGCAAATTAATTAGCATTGCTATCTAAAGCGTGATGTTATTTGCACATTGATAAGATGGGAGATAATGATGTTTAGGGTGATGATGGGATGAAGATTATTAGAAAAAGTAACCCCGCTCATACATATATCTGATGTTGCAATTTTATTTATACAGTTGTTTTTTTTTAATTTTTTCTTTTATTTAGTTACTCTAATTATTTTACAAAAAATATTAGTTGTTTCAGTCAAAAGTATTAATTGTTTAGAGTAACTATTTTTTTTAATATTACAAAAATATTAGTTATTTCATTCAAAAGTATTAGTTGTGAAGAAGGACAATATACACAATTCTAATAGAAAAAAAAAGTTTTATACCCATTTGAATTAGAAAAAAAAAAAGGAATACACTCATTTCATATTTTCATAAAAAAAAAAAAAACTGATTTTTTTTGCCTGTTTCTTGGCCTCTTTGTCAACCTCATGTATATCTTTACATCGCTGTGCATAATTGTTGGAGTTATACGTGAAAGTATGCTTTTACTTAGTATAACTCATGTATTAAACACTTATTTATGAGAATAATTCTTTTATCACATTTGCTTTAGATATGATTGAATGTTGAATATTTATTGCAACCAGTTCATTATAAGTGGTACTTGTTACATTGTAGTTAATGTGGTGATACCCGATCACGGAAGATCACATTAACGGTTTCCTTGTAACTAAACGTACAAATTCACGACCTAGGTGGAATTGAACAATCCGCCGTGAAAGGTCGATGTGTATATCTCAGATTGGCTTGTATTGACCAAGAGATTGCACTAGCACATTTAGTATATGTTGAAGAGGACCTACAACGAGGATAAATTCGTCTGTTCTGAAATGTGAAGAATTAGACCTCAGTGGTTATTGATTTCTTAATCTCCGTCACTTAAATAGGACCGTGTGTATTTAATGGTTACTGCTTTGATTCATGTTGGGTGAGAATCATCGTGACTTCGAACCTTGTGTTTTGGGCAGTAATATTAATCATACGACAGTTGCTAAGATTTAATACGGAGAAACGCGTGCGAATACGGCTCGTGTGATTAGTCCCCTTGGTGGGCTCAGAAGTTTTATCGTACCAAATCTTGCAAGTGAAGAATTAGTTTCTTCGGTACGGATAATAATGTTGAGCTGTCTTTACTCCAAGGTGAAATATATTAATTAATTTTGATATATTCAAAAGCTTAATTAATTAATGTACTTGATAATCTTAAACGCGGGAAATAATAACTGGGAGTTTATATTATTGTAATATGATTAAGATGGATAGTGCAATATTAATTTATTAGTGGTAATAATTAATATTAATGGGCTGAATTATATTGGGGCTCAATATTGAAATTCAGAAGTCCATTAGGAGGTCCAATCTTAATTCTCCTTAAGACCCCTCAAGTAGCCCATTAAGTAGCCCAATAATGATAAGGTGATTAAAATAAAGAAAATATATTGCTGATTTTTGCCTATTATTTATAAAATTAGGTATTAGGAAGATAAATTTTTTTGTTGATTTTCTTGGAAAGATATTATGGAAGATAAGTATTCTTGGAATACAAGATTATCTCATATATTAAAGAAGATCTCAATCTTGTGAATTCTTCTTAAAGTTTTCGAAAATAACCCCTTAATAAGGAGGGTGAGATTTTTGTGGAATATTTTATTTTGGAGAAAAACTCAATATGAGATATATTCAAGATTTCTTAGAGACTAAGAAAAGATTTTTTCCAAGCCCAAATCCACATGATATTTTCGGCCCCTCCCTCTTATAAATAGGGGGTGATTATTTCATCCCCAAGTATATAATTCCATGTGTTGAAAAAATCAAGAGCATATATATTTTTCTTTTTCCTTAGTTATTTAAATTATTTGAAAGCACTTCCCACCGGTGATCGAGTAAGGCGAGAGGGAAATACTTGAGAAGGTCTTTGGGTTGATAAAGCGTGTTTGTGATTGTCCCGTTTTATTCAAAGGTCAATTTTACGAGAGGTACGTAAATCACATAACTTCTTAGTTTATTCCGCCATAGATTTTATGTGAATTAATTCAACATGCATGATGATAAAATTGTTGTTGGAATTATTATTTGAATTAATTAGGATCAACTCATTCTAGTAATAATTGAATTTAAATTCGTATTTAAATTTCATCCCGAATAGTTCCCGGGCACCCATATTTTCCCAACAACTGGTATCAGAGCCACAGTTTCGGGCTCTGATCTTTAAATTGGAAATTAAATTGTTAGACATTAAATTGAAATTGGATAGTAGAATTGCTAGATTTTTTTTGCAGGTATCCAATTGTCATGGTTTTAATGTTTATTTTTTTTATGCGTGTGAATTAATTGTTTTTAATTCGATTCGTTCGAATTCGTTTTTCTCGTGAGAAAATCCACGAGTAGATTAGTTGTTTTTATTTTGATTTGATCATTGTAATAGACTAGTCTAGATCTATTATTTATTTTTTATAAATAAATTGTAACCGGATCGAGACGAAGAACGAAGAATTAAAGACGGCGTACCCGGACGACGCATGCATGTGTGGCGCATGCATGGACGTAAAATCATGCATGGGGTGAAAAATAAGAACGAACGACAAAACCCAGTGCACGGAGTGCACGACGAGCGAGCTGAGGCACACGAGCACGCGCGCAAGGTGCCGCCTCTCAGCGCTCGGCGATCGTGCCGAGAGGCGCGCGGCCCACCCCGTGGGCCGACGCATGCCGTATCTCGGGCCGTGGAATTTTTTTTCTCGTTCTCGATTTTTTGTGTGATTTCAAATGTCATCCCGAACCCCAAACGAAGTTGTTTTTGATAAAATGTTGTTGTTCGAGTGGGAGCGTGTCGAGACGAACAATGGAAAGCAAGGGGGAAATGTATTCCAAAAAGACTTCACAAATAAATAAATTATGGAGGCCAAATTAATCCAATTTTAATATCTGGAATAAAATTACGATTAAAGAAACATACTTAGTAATTTTCGAAAGTAAGGTTTTTCTTGGACAATTTAAAATCATTCAAACACATATTAACAAATAATAATAAGTGCACGAAATAAAACATCCATCAAAACAAAATTAAATACATTGGAGCACTCAAATCCAATTGTCACGGTTTAATTTTTTTACGTCTTGATGCGAAACATATCGGCCAAAATGACGGATTTCACATGAATAAATTCCGAAAGGATGATTGTGGGTTATTACTAGTGGCGGTATTGACCCTCACCACGAGTGGCTTGCTCAAAGCGAAATAATAATCCTGTATTTAATTATGGTTATTACTTAGGCATAAGAAATTGATATTAACTTACTCCCCTCAGAGTCCCTGTCGATTTTTATGTGGTCAAAATGGGAGCCACTATTAATTTTGAATTAAGGATTTGTAACTTACAAGTTTGTGATCTGCTTGAATGTGTTTAAATGTATAGATCACCCCCCGTGGCACATTTAAATTGTTTCGAGATGTTGGTTGATGCATGATTATATTGTTTTAAGGTTTCAATATAATTGATGTGATCAAATTATGTGATAATTTGTATTTTTCTAGATATTGATATGAATGTATGTTTTATTCTCATTTCATCATGTCGCAACCTTTTAATCCACTGCTTAAATATACTTAAAGTTAATAAACTTTTTGGAGAGAATTATATCGATTGGAAATGTAATTTTAAATTTGTCCTTACTGCACAAAAATACAATTGAGTTATTCACGTTAATAAACCCGACAAGCCTAATGATAAGTCAAGCAATGGGAAAAGGCAGTTTATGATTGAAAGCGTGACAATGAACACATGAAGTGCATCATCTTGACATCTCTGTCTGAGGATTTGAGGCGCGTTCATGAAGACATTGTATCTGCTGTTGAAATCATGGAAAGCCTTGAAGGGATGTTTTCACATCAGAAACCCATGACTAATCAGTTCACCTAACATGACTCGGTTAAGTTGGAAATAGTGAAGGGAACGCCCGTGAGGGAGTACGTTCTCGAGATTATGACATACCTTAACAAGTTGGAAGTACTTGATGCGGATTTTGATGTCCCTTCTAAAGTCGATTTCATACTCCATTCTCTTCTGAAAAGCTTTGAGCAGTTTCAACTGAACTGTCAGATGAATGAACGGACAAGTCGTTTGCCCGAGCTCTTGCAAGCTTTAGTTTTGGTGGAGGTGATAATGGAGCACCAGTCTAGTGTTATGGTGGCTAATGGTCCGTCTACCTCTTTTGGTCCCAAGGGAGGGAAAAAGAGGAAGAGCCGGATCCAAGCAAATCCAATTGTTGCGAAAGGCAAAGCCAAGGCTAGCATCAAAGGGAAAGTATTTTAACTACGGTAAGAGAGGACATTGGAGGTCTGGCTATTCCAAGCCTAAGAGGCTAGGAAAGTTAGGTAATTCACACGCCTTAGTCGTCGAAACTTGTGAAGTGATGTATGCTGTCCATTCGTGGATAGTGAATACGAGAGCCGCTGATCATATTTGTTTTATTTAGCATGGGTTCAAGCTAACCCGACGACTTAGCGGAGGTGAGATCCCCATCACACCGGGCAATGCTACGAGAAGTGGCAGCTGAAGCAGTGGGAGAAGTGCACCTATCTTTTGAAGATAGAGTTATGGTCTTGAGAGACGTTCTTCATGTTCCTAGTTTAGAAAGAACTCAACCTTCAGTTTCCAAACTGTTTTGAATAGATACTCAGTTTCTTTTAATAAGGATGTTATTATTTCTTGAAACGATGAGTTTATCTGTTCCGGAACATTGTTGGATGATCTTTATACCATTAATTGGGCACACCACTCATAAATTGAATCTAATAACACATCGACTATTTCAAGTTATAAAAGGAAGTGTTCTTTCTGATATGAACGAAACACTTCTATGGCATCTTAGATTAGGTCATATTAATCTAATGCGAATACAAAGATTGGTGAAAGATGGATCCTTGGAGTTTCTTCAAATTGAGCCGTTTCCAACTTGCGAATTCTGTTTAGAGGGTAAGATGACCAAGAGGGCATTTGGAGCCAAGGGGATTAGAGCCACGGAAGTGTTGGAACTCGTTCATACCGATATATGTGGTCCAATGACGATCATAGCTTGAAGGGGGTATGAGTATTTTGTGACTTTTGTTGACAATTACTCGGGATATGGATACATCTACCTTATGTTGCATAGGGAAAGAAGTATCAAGTTTCTACGATCCGATCGTGGAGGCGAATACCTCAGCAATGAATTCTTGAACTACCTATCGGATGAAGGGATCGTATCCCAGTTCACCGCACCGGGAACCCCTCAACAGAACGGTGTGGCGGAACGAAGGAACCAGACTCTTTTAGAAATGGTCAGATCTATGATGAGTTATTCAGATTTACCCAAATCGTTTTGGGGTAACGTCTTGGAAACAGCAGCTTACATTCTAAACTTGGTGTCATCCAAATCCGTTCCTAAAACCCTAATGGAATTGTGGATCGGGCGCAAGCCCAGTCTAAGACACTTGCGGATTTGGGTTATCCGACATATGTTCTAGACAAGAAAGCCGGTAAATTGGATCCACATTCGGAATTAAGGTTGTTTATAGGATACCCTGCGGGAACGAAAGGGTGTATATTCTATAGTCCCAAGGATCAAAAGACCGTGTTTTGCACACACTTTAAATTCTTGGAAGAAGACTATATGAACAAAATAAATCCCAGAAGTGAGATTACCTTAGACGAACTCTTATACCAAGTATACAAGATGATATACCAATCATCACACCTTCACAACCGGAACCCCGTCGCAGTGGGAGGATTGCTAGGCAACCCGAGAGATTCATGGGAATAGGAGAATCTTCGAATTTGATTCCCGATGATGAATCAGACCCATGGACATACGATGAGACAATCCAAGACAAAGACGCAGAGTCATGGCAAACGGCAATGGAAACCGAGATGGGTTCGATGGATCATAATCAAGTGTGGAAGTTAGTCGAACCACCCAGTGGGGTAAAACCCATTGGATGCAAGTGGGTGTACAAGAGAAAAAGAGGACCAGACGGAAGGGTTGAGACCTTCAAAGCAAGACTAGTGGCCAAAGGGTATACTAAAAAAGAATGGATCGATTATGAGGAAACCTTTTCGCCTGTAGCTACGCTTAAGTCCATTTGTATTCTCTTGTTGATCATTGCGCACTTAGATTACGAGATCTGGCAAATGGAATGGATGTCAAGATGGCTTTCCTTAATGGAAGTCTTGACGGGTTAGATATTTATATGCAACAGCCCAAATGTTTCATTGAAAAAGGCCAATAGCACCTCGTATGCAAGCTTAAGAGGTCCATTTATGGACTTAAGCAAGCATCGCGTACTTGGAACCATTGTTTTGATCAAGTAATTAAGTCTTATGGGTTTTGACCAAAACAAGTTCGAAAGTTGTGTGTATAAAAGGTGTGACGGAACTGTGGTGGTATTCTTAGTATTATACGTAGACGATATTCTGCTCATTGGAAACAATGTAAAGGTATTGTAAGACGAAATGGTATGGTTGTCAAATCAGTTTGATATGAAGGACTTAGGGAAAGCCGGTCACATCCTTGGGATCAAAATCACTCGAGATCGCAAGAGGAGGATGTTGGGCTTATCGCAAGTTTCATACGAAGCCACTGTTTTGAAGCGTTTCAGCATGCAAGATTCCAAGATAGGTTTTGTACCTTTTAGGCACGGAATCCATCTATCAAAAGAAAGAGGCCTTAAGACGCATATGGAGATAGATAACATGAAAGACATTCCGTATGCTTCGGACATAGGAAACCCTATGTATGCAATGTTGTGTACGAGACCGGATATCTGTTTTTGCCTCGGGCATGATGGCAAGATATCAAAAGTAACCCCGAGAAAGCTTATTGGACTGCAATTAAATGCATTATGTAGTTTCTGAAAAGAACTAGCGATGGAATGCTGATTTAACAGTCAGACAGTCTAATTCCCATGGGATGCACGGACTCAAATTTTCAATCAGATATAGAATCCAGAATATCTACCTCGGGTAGTGTGTTTTGCATGGGAGAAGGAGCCATGACATGGAGAAACGATTAGCAGAAATGCATCGCCGATTCGACCATGAAAACCGAATAAGTAACTGCTTGTGAAGTAGCGAAAGAAGCGGTTTGGCTCAAGTACTTCTTAGTGGACTTGGACGTTGTTCCGAATTTGCCCATCACAATCATTGTGCCGGAGCAGTTGCAAATTCAGGGGAACCGAGAGCCCACAAGGCTAGCAAACATATTGAAAGAAAACACCATCTTATACGAGAAATCGTTAAGAGAGGAGATAAAGAGGTGGCAAAGATAAACGTCGGATGACAACCTAGAATATCCATTCACAAAGGGTCTGCCTCAGAGTACATTCGAGAAACATGTGGATGGAATGGGTGTCAAGACTATTGTCAATCTGCTTTAAGTATAAATGGGAGGGATTATTAGGTTAGTGTAGGTTGACATGAGATGTCACGAAGAGCTACTACACTAGACATGAATGATGTATACTAAACAACAGACTTTAAGTATAAGTGGGAGATTGTTGGAGTTATACGTGAAAGTATTCTTTTACTTAGTATAACTAATGTATTAAACACTTATTTATGAGAATAATTCTTTTATCGCATTTGCTTTTGATATGATTGAATGCTGAATATTTATTGCAACCAATTCATTATAAGTGGTACTTGTTATATTGTAGTTAATGTGGTGATACCCGATCACGGAAGATCACATTAACGGTTTCCTTGTAACTAAACGTACAAATTCACGACCTAGGTGGAATTGAACAATCCGCCGTAAAAGGTCGATGTGTATATCTCAGATTGGCTTGTCTTGACCAAGAGATTACACTAGCACATTCAGTATGTGTTGAAGAGGACCTACAACGAGGATAAATTATTCTATTCTGAAATGTGAAGAATTAGACCTCAGTGGTTATTGATTTCTTAATCTCCGTCACTTAAATAGGACCGTGTGTATTTAATGGTTACTGCTTTGATTCATGTTGGGTGAGAATCATCGTGACTTCGAGCCTTGTGTTTTGGGCAGTAATATTAATCATACGACGGTTGCTAAGATTTAATACGGAGAAACGCGTGCGAGTACGGATCGTGTGATTAGTCCCCTTTGTGGGCTCAGAAGTTTTATCGTACCAAATCTTGCAAGTGAAGAATTAGTTTCTTCGGTACGGATAATAATGTTGAGCTGTCTTTACTCCAAGGTGAAATATATTAATTAATTTTGAGCTATTCAGAAGCTTAATTAATTAATGGATTTGATAATCTTAAATGCAGGAAATAATATACGGGAGCCCATATTATTGTAATATGGATTAAGATGGATAGTGCAATATTAATTTATTAGTGGTAATAATTAATATTAATGGGCTGAATTATATTGGGGCTCAATGTTGAAATTCAGAAGTCCATTAGGAGGTTCAATCTTAATTCTCCTTAAGGCCCCTCAAGTAGCCCATTAAGTAACCCAATAATGATAAGGTGATTAAAATAAAAAGAAAATATATTGCTGATTTTTGCCTATTATTTTTTAAAATTAGGTATTAGGAAGAGAAAAGATTTTGTTGATTTTCTTGGAAATATATTATGGAAGATAAGTATTTTTGGAATACAAGAATATCTCATATATTCAAGAAGATTCAAATCTTGTGAATTCTTCTCAAAGTTTTCGAAAATAACCCCTTAATAAGGAGGGTGAGATTTTTGTGGAATATTTTATTTTGGAGAAAAGAATATATGAGATATATTCAAGATTTCTTAGAGACTAATTTTTTTTTCCAAGCCCAATTCCCCATGATATTTTCGGCCCCTCTCTCTTATAAATAGGGGGTGATTATTTCATCCCCAAGTACATAATTTCATGTGTTGGAAAAATCAAGAGCATATATATTTTTCTTTTTCCTTAGTTATTTAAATTACTTGAAAGCACTTCCCAACGGTGATCGAGTAAGGCGAAAGGGAATTACTTGAGAAGGTCTTTGGGTTGATAAAGTGTGTTTGTGATTGTCCCGTTTTATTCAAAGGTCAATTCTACGAGAGGTACGTAAATCACATAACTTCTTAGTTTATTCCGCCATAGATCTTATGTGAATTAATTCAACATGCATGGTGATAAAATTGTTGTTGGAATTATTATTTGAATTAATTAGGATTAATTCATGCTAGTAATAACTGAATTTAAATTCGTATTTAAATTTCATCCCGAATAGTTCCCGGGCACCCCTATTTTCCCAACAAGTGTAGATAATTGTATAGATATATCTGATCTTTAAATTGTAACTCTAAACCATATGTGGATGGGTGTCTTCTTTTGATTCAGTATTCCGATAGCCATGACACTGGATGATAGTCGGGTCTCATGTGCAACTGAAATAAAAGTAATAGTTACTATCCGCATAATTCAAATATAATAAATCCATAAATATTTTTCCTTACCAATAACCAATGAGAATAATTGTTCACGTGCCCTAACACCACCATTGCGCTCGGAAGTGCTCGATAGGGCTCCAAAGCTACGGGAGGACATAAAAATCCGCCAGTTTCACCGAATGTCATTAAGAAGACATTATATGTGGTTGCAACCATGTATCCACGGTCAGGTATTGAAAAATAGTTAATCGGACCGCATAGGACCATCAAAGTGATTAATAGTTTGGTCCAAGGTTGACATGGTTGTAAGACCACCTATTACGTTATCATATAATTCTTTTCTTCTGCGAAGATCATGTAGCATATCACCTTTTACCGTACGTCATTGGTCTTCGGTTCCAAGGACTGCAAGCGCAATAGATCTAAAATCATAATTACCGTCTCCGACCACATCCGGTATGATTCAATATATTCTCTAATGTAGGGGAGAAAATATTTCTCCATCTTAGAGTCTCGTAATGGTACACGTGACTCACTCTGGCAAGCGCTATTATTGCGTGGCGGAACCTGTTTAGAAGTTGAGGGCCCCAGGGGTGGGAATCTGGGGAGGGTGGTCTCGGACCGTGCGAATAGCTCACCCGGCCCTGACTCCCTTCAGGAAAAGCTCCTCCGGCACCCTTCTGATGTGTTATTTCTATGATGAGTTTCGGGTGGAATATCCTGATATGCACACTAGTGGCCGCCACTCTCCCCTTACCCTTTGATTTTTTAGAACTCTTTAGTCCTACCGTTTTACACCATTTCTTCCAATTTGAAGGTTCACGGTCGGTGCTTGGAGGCTTCATATTTTTTTAACTGACGGAGGTGCACTAACGTCTTCCGTGTCTTCAAATAATTTTCTCCTCGTGGTAGTACCATATGAAAAAATCTATATTCATTGTTCTCCAGTTTAAATCAATAATGTCTAAAGGGATACTCCGTCCGCATGACATGTACTGGAGAAGCCTGCAATTGCACGGAAGACCGTGTGTTCTCCACAGATAACACCCGCATTTGTTTTGACCTAGATCTCTTGTCCCTTCTGCGATAATTAGTTCGAATGCCTTAAACGTGATGTTGCGAACTAGATTCCTGAACAATTTACAGTTTAACATATCGTTTCTTATCTTGTTGGCGTAAATCATCGATTATTTTTTTATCTCCCCTATTTGCAACTCCATAACCTGATGAATATGGTCGTACACATAGTCAAATGTGTGATTGCTACCGTCGAGGTTGGCTTTCACCCTATGATGCTCTTGTTCAACCCTACAATTAAAGCAGATACATGTAAAATGCAAGTATTCGTAACATTTTAAAGAATATATATATATATATATATATATATATATATATATATATATATTAGAATGAATGAATACACATATTTAAACAATTATATTTAAAAAGATTGTACGATTACCTGTTTGTCGTGTAGTTTCCATAATGCAGTCGATGATCGATAAACGCATTTAAAACTCTGTGTACATGCTTCGAAAGTCATGTTTCTTTGCAATATTGAATTAGTCTAGGATAGTGCTCGTACTTTTTCTTTACCCACTCCCAGCTATGCAGAAATTTTTTAGGTGTGGCCGCGCTTCAATTGCCCTATTCCACCGATGTTTAAAACATTCAGCGAATTCTTTATTGAAACCTGGCTGTTGTGAGCCCTATTTAGAACACATTGCTCTATGTGGCGCCTGCATAACTGTTTATGGGAATTTGAAAATATTTTATCCACCGCTTTCATCAACGCGAGATCCCTATCCGTAAGAACAACATTCGGTTCAACACTCTCATACAGTCCCCGAATAAATTGCAAGATAAATTCGAAGTGTTCCTGCATTTCATGCTGCATAAATGCGTATACGATGGTGAACGTCTTGTTTGTTCTTGTATGCTATGGTGAACGTCAAGTAAATGCATATCATACACGTTCGTTTTGTACATGTTATCGATAATCAATACTTGCGGATATGTGTTCACCATTGCATAAGACTTTGGGTGGCTGAAAGAAACATCTTGTAATTCGTTACTGTCATCCACTATTTGAAAATCATACCTAATTTCATAAGTTTAACAATTTAATAATTAAAAGTAATTTATATATTAATCGAAAATACAATGTTGCACACTATTTTTTAGGAATACAGTTGTACATGTATAACAACTAATACATTACGACTTTAAAACTAAAATTACAGCATTCCAACTAATACTAAACAACATTCCAACTAATACTAAACAACTTTTCAACTAAATTTCAAGACTAAATAATACTAAAGCATTACCACCCCAATTTCAAAATTAATTAATACAATGTTACTAATACTTTAATTTTTTTAAACTAATTTATTTATTAATACAAAGTTACTATTATCGTACAAGACCATTACAACTAAAATTTCAACCACCCTAATTTCATTTATTCATGTGAAATAAATATTTTAAAATATAAAGTGTACTAATATTTTTACCTGTAATTTCGCATTTGCAGTGGGTGGAAGTAGTTTTGCATGGGGGTACGCCCTTCCCGATTTTGACTCCTTATATTGTTGATGGCATTGTTCACCCTCTTAATATCTATAACATTGGTTGGATCACGCCTTTTTATATCTGTCAACATATTGCGTGGACTTAAATGAAGCAGTTCTTGCCGATTTATCTCTTTAAATTGGTTGGGTGTTAAGGCACCCAGTCTCGAACCCTCTGTAAATTTCGGGAAGGGTTGATTGTGTGTCCCGGTCAAAATATCGATGCGCCAAAGATCTTGATCGGTATCATATTCCCTAGCAACTAAACAAAATCACATGAATTTCTTTGTGTGCTCGTGTTTCTTTCGTTTTTTGTTTTTGAAGAAGGTCTATACTGTCCACCTTGACTACATACATACCTTAACTTATGTGGTTTAGAATCACGAATGGCTAAGGTGATGTTTCACATACCCTCAATCCACTTAACATATGACTTCACTGTTTCTTTTCCTTTTATATCCTCAGCTGGAGTTAAAAAATCGTTCGTGACATCCTCGGATACATAACCAGCATCATAATAAGAACTCATTTCAAATTGAAAACGTAAAAGGAATTTGCTAATTGTGAAGTTATAAAAAAAATTGCTAGTAAAATTGGAAAATGTCTAACTCTCGTATAGAAATACAGACTATGTTACCATTGGTAAGTTTTGAGTTGTGTTATAAGTAGTGAATAAATGTTGCTAGCTGTTTATTAGTACTGGTAATAAATTGAGAACACGCAAAGGAAAAAAAGTTGAATTCGGATGGAAAATGAAATGAAATGACACTGAATTTTGATTGGGAAATGACACTATCGTGCACAAAACATGAGGTGTACCTGTTCCGTGCGGTCAGAACGAGCATGTAATTGTGCATGTTTTGTTTTATTATATTACTTGGTCTTTTGAAAAGTATTAGTTGAATTATTAAAAAGTATTAATTGACTTATTATAAAGTATTAGTTGTGAGAATTAAAAAAAAACGGCCGGTTGTTGATGACCTTTTCTAATCGATGATGATTAGTGGCTGTTTTTCCTCATTAAGATCATCAAACAAGATCTAGGATCATTAAGTTTGGTTAAGTAATATTCAAGAAATGAATTGGCAAGAGTTTGAGCTACTTTTTTTATTATGGGAAAAATCCCCCCCCCCCCCTTCATGCAAATGAAGGGGTATTTATAGGCATACAAAGAGGCTAGGTGTCACCATCTTGATGGCTTAACCATTGGGATTTTTCCAAGTGTTAGGACACTTGTACAACATCTAAACTCTAGAAGGCTGTTCGTCATGATTGGGTTCAATGACCTCTTCATGACGCAGTCCCTTGCTAACGGGACGTTTCTCTTGAGTGGCGTGCCTAGCGATGTTACTGGCTCCATTGGGACCTAATCGCCCAAAGGCTGATCTTCTCAGCCTTTCGTGTACTAAGCGGCGAGCAACATGGTGTGTTTGTCCTGGTGCTCGCTCCTTGCCTCTCAGTTGATCCTCCCTATGCGTTCCGTGATAACTTGCCCTTCTTGTGTGATAGTGGCTTATACTCCTTGTGTCCTCGCTGCTCGACTCCTCACCTGTCCCCGGAGTGGACTCTCCTCGACTTCCAAGTCGATCACTTATTGGCCTTTTGCCCTTAGTTCTTCTTACTTGTTCGCTGTTGACTTCTTCTATCCTTGTATCTTCTCGTTGTTTTGTTCTTTGCTCCGTTGCCCGGTTGCTCACCTCCGGGGCTTTGGATGGTCTGTGCCCTACTGCCCGGTTGCTCGCCTCCCGGGCCTTTGATGGTCCTGCGACTTCCTGTCGCCGTTGCAAGGATTGCAGAACGGCTATTGTTTTGGCCAACTCCTCCGGGTTTTGAGCCAATGCTTCTACTTCTGGGGGAAGAGTGTCAATGGTGACTTGGACATTTTGTCGGGACATCGCTCGTACCGTTCTTGCATGTCCTCCGGTTGACGATACCCTCGTTCGTGACTTGTTTGACGGGTGATTGCTCGATTCTTGTGGTTCTTGCGATCGTACCATTTTTCAAATTTTAATGTTTCTTTGAAGACAATCTTGTGTTTGTGGATGTTTTGACCAATCAACAACTAGCCTTGTGTATGAGAATTTGGTTGTTTACAAACCCTTATTCTCACATACATGCATTCAAGTTTGTAGGTCTTGTGTATTACCACCCAAAAACACTTAAACTTACAAATCTCAGTTTCCGACGACTTGTTGCCGGAATATTGCAATTTCCGATGAGTTTTTGTAGAAACTCCTTCAAATCTTCAACAAACGGAGGTTCGTACACCCTCCTTCTAGCGCCAATTGTTGATGACCTTTTCTAATCGATGATGATTAGTGGTTGTTTTTCCTCATTAAGATCATCAAACAAGATCTAGGATCATTAAGTTTGGTTAAGTAATATTCAAGAAATGAATTGGCAAGAGTTTGAGCTACTTTTTTTATTATGGGAAAAATCCTCCCCCTTCATGCAAATGGAGGGGTATTTATAGGCATACAAAGAGGCTAGGTGTCACCATCTTGATGGCTTAACCATTGGGATTTTGTCAAGTGTTAGGACACTTGTACAACATCTAAACTATTGCCCAATGAATGGGTGCCAAGTGTTAAGACACATGGACTATATCTAAAGTTAGTGACTCTTGGAATTCCCAATGTTGTACTTGGTCTTTGGAACCACTCAGCTGCTCTCCTTGGTGACCAGCTACTCGTCTGTATGTCTTCATTGGGTGTTGGAAACCTTTATAACCCCAGTTGCTCGCCTGCTCGTCTGCTCGCCTCTCGTTGATACTTTGGATCCCCTTGTTCTTGTTGCTCGCCTCCTTATAAGGACCTCTATGACCAGCTGCTCGTCTCCTTTATATGGTCCATTGTCCCTGCTGCTCGCCTCTTCTGACTTGGTCAACTGGCCCTCCTGCTCGCCTCCTAGGACCCTATTCCCTGTTGTTCGTCCTTCTCTCAACTGCTTATTTTGTTAATCCAATAAGATCAATAATTTTATTCCTAATTTTGTTGGCCGGTTGTTCGCCTATCAACACCGGTCAAATATTGCAAATAGTGAAAAGTAAAAGGTGTACACTGATAAAGAGGAAGGATAATGGTCAAAGCAGCTGACATCAAGTCATGCAATTGTCTCATCAATGTGCAAATAGCATTTGTGCTATTTAAAAGACTGCAATTTTGAAAAATACTATTGTTTTTTCCATGAGGTGTTGGGACCATAAAAAGTACAGTAATTGGTGACTTCATTTTATTTGAAAGAAAAAAAAAAGGAATAACTTGTTGTAAGGAAAAAAAAAAATTGAACTTTTGATATATTGGGTGAAAATTGGCATTCCCATTTGCCACAAATATTGTCCCTATCATACCTTACCTTGTTTTAAAACTCGAAAAACCATAATGAAAAGGAAAATAATTTTGTTTCAGAAGGCCGACTTTTTGAGGTGATGTCTGTATCTGAACCTTAACGGTTGGGATCCCTGAACTTCTTTTGATTTGGGAAGAACTAAAGTTTATCTTGTGTGAATTTGATATTAACTAACATAAAGATGCAAATTCCTCCATGCAAACTTTATCGTTTACATCTTATGTACAAGATGAGTAAGATGCATTTATTATGGTCGCTATCGGCCTCATGAATATGCTAATAAAGATCTATGCCGTTTAGCAGACAAAAAATCGAAAAAGGACTTTGTTTACTTTTAGCCTATTCGATTTCTAATATTTTTCCTTTTATTGTATGCAATTGAAGCTATTGTATTGGCTTTTCAGCATTACATTATTGTGCTTGGAACATGTGTGATGATCCCCTCGCTGCTCGTCCCCCTTATGGGCGGTTCTGATGTAAACACAATTTTAAATTGTTCCGTTATATTTGCTACTTTGGATACATTACTCTTGATTTTGTTGCTATAACAACTTACCTATGCACGCCCTTTGTCATTTTTTAATATGGGTTATTTGCACCAAACTCCCTTGTGATTTGAAAATGTTGCGTGAAATTCTTTTGTGATTTAAAAATTGCATAAAACCTTCTTATGATTCATTAAATAAAACAAATCCTCTCTTTTGTCAAAAATATTGAAGTTTTGTGATCATATTACTAATGACACAACGGAATACAAAATAAATTGTTAAAATCATCGATTCCTTTTTTTTTTTTTTTTTAACAAACCACAGAGGGGTTTCGTGCAATTTTCAAATTCTGAGTTTTTGTACAATTAACCCTTTTTAATCTATATAATCTTATTTCAGATTCTTAAGACAATATGGAATATAATGGGGTCAATTATTTGCCTTTATTAAATTTTTTTTTAATACATTTCTTAATTTCGTTTATATGATATTAAATACATCTTTTGATCCAAGCTTCAGTCAACTTTTGATATTCAAACACTGTTTTTTGTAGCTGTCGTTAATACGCTGCTACAGGCACTTTTTGGAACCCGACTTCCGATCCAGCAATTATTGGAGGTTCCTTTGTTCATATTATGTACGTAACACACGTCTCAAATCTGCAATGGATTGAGCCGCCCCATGAAGTAAGTACGTACCCAAGTGCTTATTTTTCGCCTCTTGATTGTCTGATTCTTTATGTCTTCCCATAATTTTATTATGCATTCAGTCAATGCGAGCTATATATTCAAGGAGCTTTAATAACTGCATTGTTAATTCAAATAGTTATAGGCTACACTCAAGCGTGAGACGTCTTCTCATGGTATAGTTTTAATATCTAATTATAAAGACGTCTAAAAATATCTTCATTCGCATGATTAAATATTCATGATTTTGTGTGTGTGTCCCTTTTCAAAAAATTTAGCCCTCTCGGAATGGCAGCGGTTATCAGCCATTTTGGCTTGGGCTTATTCCAACGAGGATTTCCCTTGGTAATTTTCTTTTATTTTTCTTTCTTTCTTTCCCTTTTCCATGTCGTTTGATGTTGATTAAGCGATTCACCTAATTATATGTTTTATTTGTAGCTTGGGAATTGTGTAGAGATTGGTCTACGAATGTTTTTCCTGGTTGTTGCCTAATCACGAGTGAGTGAATCTTAAACGTTTAAGTTTGAATTCCTTAGGATATGTTTGTTTTGGGATTTAGGTGTGCGGGAGAAGTCATGACTTTGAAATTTTAGGATGTGAAAATCTTGATGAATAATATAAGTGTGTGTTTATTTTGAGATTTTAGTAGGGTGAGATTTTGCTTTATGTCAAATTAATATTTTTTAGTGATAGATGTTGTATTATTTTATTATATTGTGTAAGAAAAAAGTAGGAGAGGTATTGAGTGGATGATAAAAAAATAATGATGTGATTGTATTTAATTATGTGAAAAATAGTAATAGGTTTATAGGTATGGATTGGGTTTGAGATTTGAAAACCCGATTTTAAATCTCAAATTAGAACAGAGCGTAGATCGCAAAATCCAAAGTCTATTTGGGTGAATCCCAAAACATACATATCCTTATGATAAATTATAAAGTTCATAAAACTGTTTATCAATTGCAGTACTATAAGCATGTGAAGCCAGTTAAGGACATCGCAATCTTTGAAAGGTTCCCCGTGTTGTTCTCTATCATCATCATTTGGTTATACACCATTATATTAACGAGTGTCGGAACTTACAACAACAGACCAGCTGAAACTCAGCTCAGTTGTCATACAGACAGAGCCAATATCATAATAATCGCTACATGGTTCGTGTCTTGAGTAAACTTCATCCAAAAAGAACCAGCATTTTCGGAAAAACAATTCCAAAATTGTTTGAGTTTTAAAAAAAATCGATTATTTTTCTTTGGTGAAGTATATTAACAAAACTAGTGATATACCGATTTGTGCGTTGTACGGAAGCTAGTTTTCGGTATATTAAAGAAAATTCAGTCATTTGTTTGAATTACAAAAAACATATTACTGCACTGTATTAATTGAACATATATATATGTATAAATATTGTATATTATTTCAATATATATTCTTACAATATATCATAATTCAGTGGACAAATTATTACGCATAATATTAAAAATTCATTTCTTTCTAATTCTACACTTTCTAACCTCTATTTTTAAGAAATAAATTTTATTTTAATTCAGTTGTAACATATTAACCAATACACTATACATGTAAAACACATTTCTAAAATATCAAAATAATAAAATTACTACAACATACATTAAAATTTTAGCTTCTACTATTTCACGTAAAGAAATTAATAGATCAAAATAAAACAAAAAAAGTAAATAACTATTCCAAAAATCTAAACATTCTAAACACTTCTTGATATACAATAATTTTGTTGTGTTAACTCAAGACGATCATTATCACATAATATAATTTTCAAACCATGGGGATTGGTAACCCTCGAAACTGCAACATAAAGTTGTTCATGACTATATACTGGCTTCCTGAGAAATACCCCAACATGGCTAAAAGATTGTCCCTGACTTTTATTTATAGACATGTACGAAATAATAAATGGAAACTGTCTCCGTGTAAACTTGAAATGTAACCTAGGATCAGAAGGTGTCAGCGACAGTCGCGATATCAATGCTAGTTCTTCATACTACCAGTCAGAACTTTAGCTTCAATTACGTTGTCACGTAGCCCAGTGATTACCACCCTGTATATACAAAAAATCATAATTTTAAATTTAAAAAAATGGTAAATAATAATAAGTATTGTACTAAAATTACATAATAAAATAACAAACTAACTTCGTTCCACTGCACAATCCTCTAGAATGATCAATGTTTCTCAATAACATAACAGGTGTTCCAACTTTAAGATTAAGTTCATGATCAGGAACCCCAGAAAATTTTAAAGTATTAAGAAACTTAGAAGTATGAACATCAGCAAGAGAATCGAGATTGAGATCGGACTTGCAAAGACTATCAGAACCAAGATGCTTGCGAGACTCCTTTTCATTTAACTTTACCATATAATCATTAATATTTCTGATAGAGTCAAGCATCGGTGCAAGAATAACTTTTTCCTGTAAAAAATTATGATCGTGTATCCTTGATTTAAAATTAGAATAAATACAATCCACAATAGAAGCAATAGGATCATCACCACCTCTTAGCAAAATATCTTCTGGAATGATAATGTCAGAACCATAATCAGTTTGTGTTCCTATAGTTCCATCACCAACCGATTCAATCCATTTTGAAATAACATCATTTCATTCATCTATTCAACAAAATCAGACTGCAACAATCTTACATTTCTTGTTAACCTCAAAATAGTGCATTCATTCCACAAATTAGATGAGTTGATAGTGAAAGTCTTTTTTTTTTCTTTTGGAGTGACATGTAAAATTTATCGAAAATCTACACAAAAAACAATTGTCTTTCCACCAAATGGTATTGTAGAACACGATCGGTTAGATAACTGCATAATATCTCCCAATGATGTATTTAATGCTTCAATATGATATCTGTGAACCATTGGAGCTTCATCCCATACAATAAGTTTGCATTTAACCAAAAGTTCTAAGAGGTGACTACCTTGCTTAATGTTACACATAGAATCCTCCAAATAATTGATTGGAATGTAAAATCTAGAATGAGTTGTACATCCACCGGGAAGCAAAAGTGAAGATATTCCACTTGATGGTACATTCAACACAATCTTACCTTCACAACGCATTTTGCAGACAAAGTTTTTCACAAAAAAGTATTCCCAATACCCCATAACCATACACAAAAAATGTCTTTACAATATCCGAAGACACTGATTCAATTATTTTTTTAAAAATAATACGCTGCTCATCATTCAATTTTCTTAACAAAATTTTAAATTTATTCCGCAATTCAACTCTATTATACGACAACTCACTCAAAAGTATCCTATTACGAGATGTTAATTTATTATCATCAAGAGCTACTCAAATTCCATCAAGATCATTAAAACTTTTACCAAGAGAACACAATATATTTTCGATCTCCAAAAGACAACAATATTTAATCTCATCATCTGTCATCCTCAATTCTAAAAATTTGAAGAAAAAATCTCAATAAGTAAACATGCATAAATTAACAAACCAATAGTTTTATAAATAACTAAACAATTGTACACAATACGTAACATAATAATATCATCACATATAATACAAAAAATAATATTCATTCAAAACATTGAAATAATATAACTACCAAATTATAAAGAAGTTGAATAAAATCTAAATTTAATAGACTTTCAAAAAAAATATGTAAAAATAAATTCTATACCTTTATTTTGTAATATATATGATTTATTTGCTTTTTTAAAATAAAAATACAATAAACAAAATTTAAGTTACTATAAAATGTATTTAAATATTAATACAACTTATAAATAATAATGATTAGAAAATAGAATATAAAAAAGAACAATATACCTGAAAAACACATTATTTTCCTTCTATTGTACAAAATATCATCTGACATATATTTTCAAAATTTATCCCATATATCACACGGATTACTCAAAGAGAAGAGGTGATTAGAGTAACAAAGAGGGGTCTCAAAGAAGATACAGACACCAAGCAGCTAGCATATTCAAATCCATCAACATACCCACTATCATCATTTAACAAATCTCTAACAATAATAAAATATCATATCATCGTTGAAGTTGAGCAATACAAATGAACGAATCAACAGAGAATAAAAAGATCAATATCAATTACTCAACCAGGGGTGGAACCAGGATTTTAGGGGGGGGGGGGGGTCAAATTTTCACTAATGATTAAGTACCAAAACTTTAGTTAATTTTGACTCTGGAAATTAATTAATAGATGTGACTGACATATTGAACCTTTTAACATTCTTTTTTGTTTTTTAAAAATGAATCAATTATTTGTGATTTTTTCATCTTAAAAAAAATAGAGCACGAAACTCAATTTAATATCAATATTTAGTGATATATATATATATATATATATATATATATATATATATATCACTGAATATTGTTGGTCTATAATTTATAATGTACATTAATTGAAATTTTATAAAATTTGAAATCTAAATTGAAATCAAAATAATAACATAGAATGAAACAATATATATTGATATATAATTTACACGGGATTTAAACCAAATTCGTCCTGTATCTTTTCACCTTTATCAAAATGGTCCTCTATTTATTTCCTTTATACCTTTATCAAAATGGTCCTCTATTTATTTCCTTTATCAATTTAGTCCCGTATCTATTTAAATTTCACCAAAACGATCCTAATTGGCCTAATAATGTACAAAACCTCATCATTTTGGTCCTATATTTTTTTTTTTTGCCAATTTAGTCCCATATCAATTCACATATCTCCAATTAGGTCCTAATTGAACGCATAAAACATAAAATGCCACCTTTTTACGCACTAGTATTTTCAGTGGAAGCCTATGATGTGGTTTTTTTTTTTCAATTGGCACGTTAGGTGGCCATCTTTGCCAAATAAAAAAAACCTTGAAATAAAATACATAAAATCAATTAGGACCATTTTTCACCAAATTAGGACTATTTTGGTGAAATTTGAAAAAATACAGGACTACATTGATAAAGCAAATAGATAGAGGACCATTTAGATAAAGGTGAAAAGATAGAGGACGGATTTGGTTTAAATCCCTAATTTACACATTCTAATAAAAATAAAGATAAATCGAACATCTAACCAAGAAAACGGGACAATAAGATTGAATAATGCTCAAATACTTCAAACCCTAGAATTTATAATCATTTAAAATGGAAAATAAATTAAGATTAGAGAATGATTAGTAAGAGAATTGAAATTTGAGAAGTAGAAGAAGAATTTTATACCAAAATTAAATAGTTGATATTTGAAAGAACAGTCATTATTATTATTATTTTGTGAACTCAAAAGATTGCTCGCCTTGAAAAGGTATTTGGCCGACTTAGGAAAGATTTCTTAAATCATGCTAAACAACTGTTAGGATATAGATTAGATGTTTTGAAGATGTTAAAACAAGAACTTGTAATAGGACTAGTTGAACCTGTTAGTCAGCTACAGATTAGTCTAGGTCTAGAATAGGTCTTTGGTTAAGGGGGAAGAAATCTGTGAAGACCAAATGAGATGTCCAGACCAGAGCAGAAGAGTCACCAGAGTAGAAGAGTCATCAGAGCTGACCAGAGGAGTCTGCCAGTGGAGTCTGACCAGAGGAGTCTGCTAGAGGAGTCTGCCAGAGGAGTCTGCCAGAGGAGTCTGCCAGAGGAGCCTGACCAAAGGAGTCTGACCAGAGGAGTCTGCCAGAAGACCTCTCCCAGATGAGGTTCAAAGCAGATGAGACCAGACCAGACCAGAAGACCCCAGACCAGACGAGTCCTGACCAGATGAGGGAGACAGATTAGTTCACCCATATGGAGGCTTCGTAGTAATCTGGAGACAATGAGATCTTGGAGTTCGATGATAGAGATGAAGCAATCTGGAGAGTCAACTGATAGGAGGATTGATTGATTGATTGGTATCAATTTTGGAATATCCAATCAATGGAGGAGATCAATCAATCTACTAATCAATCTGTGATTGATTATATCCCTCCAATTATGGTTGTTTGAATTGCTAGCTCTCCAACGGCTAGTTGATTCTCACAGCTATAAATAGAGGTGTTTTGGATTAGCTCAAGATACAAGAAATGCGGGCAAGAGAGCATAAAAGATAGAGAAACACACGAACACACCATACACTCACCTTGTTCATACAAGTATTATATCTACTCTTTTAGGAGTTCTAGTTGGAATATTACTCAACCTATTCACCACATTTAAAGGTTGTTGTAAGTTGTACGAAGGAGCTGGTACTTCCCAATTCCAGTAGTAAGTAAGTTGGTTGGTGAGTGAGACCCATTTGGTGAAAGGGAGAGAGGGCGTAGGATCGTTATATCCGAACCACTATAAAATTCTTGTGTCTCTTTTATTTGCTTTATTTATTTCAATTTCTGCATAATTAATTTTAGCACTTTAAAAGAGGTTTTTCTTAAAATTAAGTATAAAACGTTTTCCGCTAATAATATTTTTGGGACCAACAAGTGGTATCAGAGCAGTGTGTCCTAGACCACTACTTTCAAAAGCTTTTGGTGGTCACCAGGACAGATCCAATTTTTTGAAAAAAAACCCAAATATTTTTTTGTGCTAACAATTTCTTGTAGAAATGGGTTCGAAGAAAAGTAGTAAAAGATACACTAGGAGTCACTCCAAAAGAAGCTTCACAGCCAAGGGAGAAGAAACACCCACTTCTGGTTCATCATCAAATTTTGGACCAAATGAAGAGATATGTCTTGTGACAGATGAGGTAAGTAGTCGAACTACATCTTCTTCTTCTTCTTCTTATTCTTCTTTTTCTGATCCATCAGAGGAGTCTTATACGCAAAATTTGCTATTAGATCTCCCAAAATTTATACAACTTTGTCAAAAGTTGGAAGATGAGAACTCAAGGTTGAAAGCAGAAAATCAGAAGCTTTCACAATGTCTAGGCAACTCAGCTGATCTACCAGCCGAACAAAATCATACACTGGTCGAAGAGTCTTCTGACTTGACAACCAGGTGTACTGAACAAGTTAAGCTGGTAGAAAGGTTGGTTGTTGAAAATGTTGAGAAAGACAATGAATATAATCTGCTCAAAGCTAAGTTTGATGAACTCTTTCACCAAAACAAAATTGTAAGAGAAAGTGAGGACAAGCTCAAGATGAGATTGGAGCAGCTGACTACAGCAAACAATGTTGTGTCACACATAGTTGCCTCATCTCAAAGAGAGCATGATAAAACAGGTCTTGGTTATTCCAAACCTGAATCCTCACATGTTCAGAAATAAGAACAACCTAGAATTTTTATTGATAAAGGCAAGAGGTCAGCTGCAACTCAGCTTAATGGGCAGATGAGTTCTAAAACTCAAAAACCCAAAAGGCAGAAGAGGAATTTTAAAAGATCTCAGCCAGGCCAGCAGAGTAGACGACAGACTGGATCTTCTCAAAAGAGGCAGAACCAGCTGACTTCTACCCAGCTGCAGAAGACTTTCAAGTCATCTGCCAGACCAGCTGGAACCTTTGATTGTTCTAGTAAAACTTATTCTTATCAAAAGACTTCCAAGACTGTTGCTTTAAGACAAGTTACTTCTTCTACTGGACAAGCTCATAAGAGAAGAAGAGCCTCTAGAAGAAATAACCATGTCAAAGGTTCTTTTGTTGAGTGTGTTTTTGTGGATATGTATGGAAGAAAGATAAGATCACCTGATTCAAAAAGGGATGATCTATTCTTGTGGCTTCCAAAATATTGTGCTAACCCCCCTGGACCTAGAAGGGTACCAAAAAGTTGATTGCCTGTAGATACACAAGAGATCAGCTGATGTTTTGCCCCAATATCAACTGAGCATACTTTGAGGGGGAAGATCAGTTGACCCAGCCTGCTAGACTCTTTATCTTGTTATTTCAAATTTTTCTTGTCTTGTTTTATTTAAGTTCTTTCAGTTTTAACATCATCAAAAAAGGAAAAATTGTTAGGATATAGATTAGATGTTTTGAAGATGTTAAAACAAGAACTTGTAATAGGACTAGCTGAACCTGTTAGTCAGCTACAGATTAGTCTAGGTCTAGAATAGGTCTTTGGTTAAGGGGGAAGAAATCTGCGCAAACCAGATGAGGTGACCAGATGAGGTGTCCAGCCCCGAGCAGAAGAGTCATCAGAGCTGACCAGAGGAGTCTGCCAGAGAAGTCTGCCAAAGGAGTCTGCCAAAGGAGTCTGACCATAGGAGTCTGCCAGAGGAACCTAACCAGAGGAGTCTGCCAGTGGAGTCTGACCAGAGGAGTCTGCCAGAGGAGTTTGCCAGAGGAGCCTGACCAGAGGAGTCTGCCAGAAGACCTCTCCCAGATGAGGTTCAAAGCAGAAGTGTTACCTGACCAGATGAGACCAGACCAGACCAGAAGACCCCAGACTAGACGAGTCCTGACCAGATGAGGGAGACGGATTAGTTCACCCACATGGAGACTTCGTAGTAATTTGGAGACAAGGAGATCTTGGAGTTCGATGATAAAGATGAAGCAATTTGGAGAAAAACTGATAGGAGGATTGATTGATTGATTGATTAGTATCAATCTTGGAATATCCAATCAATGGAGGAGATCAATCAATCTGTGATTGATTATATCCCTCCAATTATGGTTGTTTGAATTGCTAGCTCTCCAACGGCTAGTTGATTCTCACAACTATAAATATGAGTGGTTTGGATTAGCTCAAGATACAAGAAAGGCGGGCAAGAGAGCACAAAAGATAGAGAAACACACGAACACACCATACACTTACCTTGTTCATACAAGTATTATATCTACTCTTTTAGGAGTTCTAGTTGGAATATTACTCAACCTATTCACCACATTGAAAGGTTGTTGTAAGTTGTATGAAGGAGCTGGTACTTCCCAATTCCAGTAGTAAGTAAGTTGGTTGGTGAGTGAGACCCCTTTGGTGAAAGGGAGAGTGGACGTAGGATCGTTATATCCGAACCACTATAAAATTTTTGTGTCTCTTTTATTTGCTTTATTTATTTCAATTTCTGCATAATTAATTTTAGCACTTTAAAAGAGGTTTTTCTTAAAATTAAGTATAAAACGCTTTTCGCTAATAATATTTTTGGGACCAACAACAACTCAACAATTAATTAGTCTCATATGAAAAATTCATATACTCTTATCATTTAAGCGCACATGTATATTTGGAGAAAAACTTAAATTGTCTATATATGGGATAATATCATTTTTCATCACTATTCTTGTCAGAAACTAATAAAAACATAATATAATACTTCCTCCATGATAAGTACCTCTACTTTTCTTTTTGACAGTCCAATATAAGCAAGTTATTTCCCTTAAAAAGATAATGTATTACATTATCAACTTACACACAACATAATTATTTTCTTAAAACTCGTGAAAAAAGAAATATGCTTACTAAATTTAAAGGAGAGAGCACAAATTAAAAAAATACTATCACATTAAAATAAAAATACTTGGTACATATAAACTAATTACCTTGCTTTATCGGTTAATTTCACACTCAATTCGCAGACCCTATGTCAAACACTCTTGTGCAAAGACGATAATCATTCTTTTCACAATTGTATTAGAGATGTAGCAGAGTGGGTATGTGTGGTGGTTGTATTGAATTAAATGATATTTGGTGAGTGAGCATTTAGGATGTGTGTGTAAGTATTATATGTTGGATAAAATTATAAGAGAGACAACTTAAAATACCAATTTTCAACTTCAAGAAATTTATTTTACCCACTCTAAATATAAATAATTTTTTCTACCTATTTTCAACTTCAAACAATTTATTTTATCCATATGACCCACAACACCATCATCTAAGTCACCCCACCCCCCATATTTATATAAATTAAACTTTTATAAATAGTGTATAATACTGATAAATTAATAAATATTACAATAAGGTCTTAAAATTACATATATTTACTTATTTTAACATATTAACTAATGACCACCGAGTTACATATTAAACCAAAACATAACTAAAAAATTAAAATGATAATCCTTCTTGATTGTCACACAAAAACTCTTCAAATTAAAATTGTGAAAATTGCACTAAACATTTTTTAAAAATTACAATTACATCATCTTAAAAAGTGACAACTAATATAAAAAAAAAATGAATTTCATCCTTTATTTGTAACAATGGGAGATTTGGAGGCAATTAATGTGGGTGAGGGTTATAATGAAGTATGGAGCCCAATTCAATGTAATAACTTTTGTATACTCAATTTCAAGGGTATTTTGGTCTTATAACATGAAATGGGTATAAAAGATTTTTTTAAGTTGATGTGGGTAAAATAAATTATTTGAAGTTGAAAATGGGTAATTTTTGGTATTTTTCACAAATTATAATATTATAATGAACATATTTAGTAAAAATTATAAAATGAAATGGATGAATCAAGAAGAGGGTGAACTTGGTAAAATAGTAGGTGTAGATAGTTGTGTTTTATAAAAAAAAAAAATCTTATCTAATTTAATTAAAAATTAATAATTTTAATGTTTGGTTTTTAATAAAAAGATAAAATAAAAATAATCTTGTTTATTTTTTAAAACATGTACATTATTATAATAACGTAAATGTTAGTTTTAAACTTTAAAAAATTAATTTTATATTAATATTGGTAAAAACACGCAAACAAAGTTAAATAATAAAATATTTAAGACAAATATAATAAAAATAAGTATTTCAAGGCATAAGAACGAACTGTGGTCATGGTGGTCGGCATGTGAAATTTAGAGTGGGAGGTTTTTTCTTCTAAATTAAGGGTCTTGAGGGTTCCGAGGGCGGTAGAAGCAGTGTTTTCCATGATCAATGGAAGTCATGAAGGCAATGAAATTATCAATTTGGGATCAATTTTATAATTATGAGACAAATTTTTGGACCAAATATATTAAGTATTTAACATTTGAGATCAATTTTGCAAACATATAAGGACTACTTTTGATCATTGAGATCAAAAGTATTTTGAAAACATTTATATGGAATTAAAAGTGTAATTTTTTTCATGTTCACAAGAGACCTACTCATATTATATGTTGGTCCCGTTTTTTCATTCACAAACAAGGACAATATGGGAAATTAGGAGAATTTTTTGTTTTAACACTGATGTTATGCAAGTTAGTAAAGCAATAAAGAACACAACAATGTAAAGTGGTTCGGAGGCTCAAGCTCCTACATCCACTGCCTGATTTAACAGGAAATCCACTACTCGGGATTCTTGTTTTTAACGTGTCAAGGTGCACTCACAACTGGACTCACACCCCTCCGCGGAGCTGCCTCTCGAATTGGCCTCACATCCCTCTTCACTCAGGGACTGCCTCTCCTCACCTCACTGCAATACCTAACACTATTCTGGAAAGGGTTTAGTTTGGTTTGGTTCTCTCCAACTAGGTGAGATTTTCCCTTACATGGTTTTAGCCTTTAAGCTAAGGTTGGGAAAATCTCTCTAAGCTTAGGATGTATATGATGAGCTCGAGTATACAAACTGGAACACTCAAATATGACTATGAATAACTCAGGTCAGTGTTCTTGATGGAGATGGTGCACCCTTATGACTCCCTCATGACTTGCACCACTCTCGCACCACCAGCTTACTTTTAAATGAAGCTTGAGTTTGTATTTATAGTTTGGATTTGAATGTTACCGTTGGAGAAAGTAACATTCAAATCCAGACTATCTCTGGAGTGAAATTCTCCTTTTCAGTGAAGTATGGCCTTGTCAGCTTTTGTCAGATTCGCTGCCTTGACTTGATTGGTCCACGTGGACTGAGTCCAACGACTCTTTTCTTCAGGGTACTTGATCAGGGTAGTCCTGACTTCAGGCGACTTGTCTTCAGCTGACTTGTAATCCTCTCAGGATACCTTTCTTCAGTAGACTTGAAGTCTTCTTAGGAACCATCATTGGACTTTAAGTCTTCTCAGTGGACTTCCTTCAGTAGACTTGAAGTCCACTCAGGGGAGTTGACATAAGGCTATTTGTCAAGCTTCCCAGCCTCAGTAGCCTGACTCCTTCAGGTCCTACTAGGCACAGCACTGATCCTCTCAATCATGCTCTTCACTGAGTAGTCCACTGACCAGCTTAGAAAGTCAGGTTTATACTCAGTGGGACTTCCTTCAGGCTTCTCTTCAGGTTCAGGTCTTCTGACATGGCTTCAGACTGTTCTCCTTGTGATGTCATCTTGACTTCCTCAGGCTATATTAGTGAGTTCCCCCTCACTGAGTTCCCCCTCAGTAGAGTTCTTCCCTCAGCTGAGTTCCTCTCAGCAGAGTTCCCCCTCACTGAGTTTCCCCTCAGTAGAGTTCCCCCTCACTGAGTTCCCCCCTCAGCTGAGTTCTTCTTCCACTGAAAACCTGTTCTACTGAGAAACAAACTAGCCTGACCTGAAACTAAAAGATGCTATCCTGACTGCTTCAAACCTATTACATGTGGTTTTGGAAAATCATCAAAACTAAAATATATCCCAACAATTTCCCCCTTTTTGATGATTCCAAAACTTCTAACCAAATGATTTTCTATTACAAGAATAATGTCAGAACACAAGTAATAATTTGAAATATGCAGAAATTCCCATAATTTAAAACATTTAAGATCAGTTCGGTTGACCATTTTTCATAACAAAACTGGATCAGTGGTCATGTGAACAACCCGCTCTGATACCAATTGTTGGTCCCGTTTATTCATTCACAAACAAGGACAATATGGGAAATTAGGAGAAATTTTTGTTTTAACACTGATGTTATGCAAGTTAGTAAAGCAATAAAGAACACAACAATGTAAAGTGGTTCGGAGGCTCAAGCTCCTACATCCACTGCCTGATTTAACAGGAAATCCACTACCTGGGATTCTTGTTTTTAACGTGCCAAGGTGCACTCACAACTGGACTCACACCCCTCCGCGGAGCTGCCTCTCGAACTGGCCTCACATCCCTCTTCACTCAGGGACTGCCTCTCCTCACCTCACTGCAACACCTAACACTATTCTGGAAAGGGTTTAGTTTGGTTTGGTTCTCTCCAACTAGGTGAGATTTTCCCTTACATGGTTTTAGCCTTTAAGCTAAGGTTGGGAAAATCTCTCTAAGCTTAGGATGTATATGATGAGCTCGAGTATACAAACTGGAACACGCAAATATGACTATGAATAACTCAGGTCAGTGTTCTTGATGGAGATGGTGCACCCTTATGACTCCCTCATGACTTGCACCACTCTCGCACCACCAGCTTACTTTTAAATGAAGCTTGAGTTTGTATTTATAGTTTGGATTTGAATGTTACCGTTGGAGAAAGTAACATTCAAATCCAGACTATCTCTGGAGTGAAATTCTCCTTTTCAGTGAAGTATGGCCTTGTCAGCTTTTGTCAGATTCGCTGCCTTGACTTGATTGGTCCACGTGGACTGAGTCCAACGACTCTTTTCTTCAGGGTACTTGATCAGGGTAGTCCTGACTTCAGGCGACTTGTCTTCAGCTGACTTGTAATCCTCTCAGGATACCTTTCTTCAGTAGACTTGAAGTCTTCTTAGGAACCATCATTGGACTTTAAGTCTTCTCAGTGGACTTCCTTCAGGCTTCTCTTCAGGTTCAGGTCTTCTGACATGGCTTCAGACTGTTCTCCTTGTGATGTCATCTTGACTTCCTCAGGCTATATTAGTGAGTTCCCCCTCACTGAGTTCCCCCTCAGTAGAGTTCTTCCCTCAGCTGAGTTCCTCTCAGCAGAGTTCCCCCTCACTGAGTTTCCCCTCAGTAGAGTTCCCCCTCACTGAGTTCCCCCCTCAGCTGAGTTCTTCTTCCACTGAAAACCTGTTCTACTGAGAAACAAACTAGCCTGACCTGAAACTAAAAGATGCTATCCTGACTGCTTCAAACCTATTACATGTGGTTTTGGAAAATCATCAAAACTAAAATATATCCCAACATTATATATATAGTATATTATATATATAGTTTTGATGTGGATAACGCAAAAAAGTTGATTTGTTTTTCTGATATGCATCTTCCCTCTCACACTTCCTTCATATGCAACTTCACACTTACGTCTCAATTTTACTTGTTAGGAGTATAGCTATCAATTCATGAAAAGTATCAGTTTAGTTCGAATCTTGGAATGTTAGATCGGGTGTGGCAACATTGAAGCCAACATCAAGGAAAACGGTTATAACAGAAACGGTTAACTTGCGTGCTAGCTGGTCCAGTTTTGTGAGGTTCGTTCTAAGCGGTTAGAGGACGGTTTGTAACAGTATTTGGTATGGTTTTGAAGCTGAGATGACAAGCTACATGGTAGTTAAGAAAGTCAGTTACAACCGTCTCTTCTCTACAAGATAAAAGGACACAAAGTGTGAAGAAAAACACAAGTTCAATTTTCAGTTTTCAGTTCAGTTTTTGAGTTGCTATCTCTTAGCTCGTTTCTCTGTAATCTTTCTCAACTCCATTGATTAATAAAGCTTGAAGATCTCCTCAGTGGATGTAGACTTGTTGATAAGTCGAACCACTTAAAATCGTTGCCTCTTTTACTTTACATTCATTAAGTTTCCTATCTTCTTCTTGGCTTTAGTGTGTGAGTTAGAGTGATTCATATTCATCTAATCACAACAATTGGCGCCGTCTGTGGGAAGTTGGAGGAAGAAGGATTGAATTCGATTGAAGATGGCTTCAGGAAAGTTTGAGATAGAGAAGTTTACAGAGAAATCAGATTTTGGGTTATGGAAAGTGAAGATGAAGGCACTACTCATTCATCAAGGCCTCTATGATGCCTTGAAGGATAAATCAGAGATATCATCTGGTTCAAAACCAGATGATCAGGCCAAGATGATGGTTAAGGCACATTCTGCTGTAATTCTATGCCTTGAGGATAAGGCTCTAAGAGAAGTTAGCAAGGAAACAACAGCTAAAGGAGTAATGGACAAGCTAGAAAGTCTTTACATGGTGAAATCTCTAGAAAATCGATTGTACATGAAACAGAAGCTGTATGGTTTCAAAATGGCAGAAGATAAGAACGTCTTGGAATAATTGGATGAGTTCAACAAGATCTTGGATGATCTTGAGAACATTGATGTTAAGATGGGAGATGAAGATAAGGCTCTTATCCTTCTGAGTGCTCTTCCAAAATCCTATGATCACTTCAAAGATACTCTGTTGTATGGAGGAAAAGAAGGCATTACTCTGGATGATGTACAAATTGCTCTAAAGTCCAACCTGTTACAGAAAGGAAATGATCATAAGCAAGTTACAACAGGTGAAGGTCTCACTGTTAAGGGAGGCCACAAGAAGAAGAATCAGTTCAAGAAGAAACCAACTCCTGGAAATAAGAAAGCTGAGAAGAAGACAGATACTTCTCAAGATTTAGAGGAAAAGAAGTGCTTCCATTGTAAGGAAACTGGACATTTCAAGAAGCAATGTACCAAATGGAAGGCTTACATATCAAAGTTCAAGAATCATCCTGCAAATCAGAATCACCAAGCAAATCAAGTCACTGATAACCAACCTGATACTGGTTATGAATCTTCAGAAGCACTCTCAATCACATCTTCTGAGGTTGGATCTGAGTGGGTACTGGACTCAGGATGCACATTCCATATGAGTCATATAAGAGAGTGGTTTACAGACTTCAAGCATCAAAATGGTGGATCTGTGCTGCTATGCAATGATCAAGCCTGCAAGGTAAGAGGAACTGGATCAATCAGACTCAAAATGTTTGATGGAGCAATAAGGACTCTCCTGAATGTCAGATATGTCCCAGAACTTAGAAGGAATCTCATATCTCTTGGTATGTTGGATTCCATGGGTTATAAGTTTCAATCAGAAAATGGTGAACTAACAGTGTCAAGAAACTCTACTACTGTGATGAAAAGCATAAGAAAGAATGATTTGTATTTCCTAAAGGGAAGCATAGTAACTGGTAGTTCCCATGTAACAAAGGGCAGGGATAACACTCTACTGTGGCATAAAAGATTGGCTCATGTGAGTGAAAGAGGTCTGCAAGAACTGGCCAAACAAAACCTGTTAGAGGGGGATGCCATTACAAAGCTGGAAATATGTGAGCATTGCATTTATGGAAAGGCAAAGAGGATGAAGTTTAGTACCACCACTCACACTACAAAGGAGATCCTGGAGTATGCACATTCTGATCTATGGGGGCCTGCAAAGAATCTCACCAAAAGTGGAGATAAGTACTTTATGTCAATCATTGATGATTTTTCCAGAAAAGTTTGGATTTATATCTTGAGAGCTAAGTCTGATGCATTTGATAAGTTTAAAGAGTGGCTTGCTGAAGTTGAGAACATAAGTGGAAAGAAGTTGAAACACTTAAGGACAGACAATGGCTTAGAGTACTTATCTGAAGAGTTCAATCAGTTCTGCAAGGATAGAGGGATTGTTAGGCACAAAACTGTACCTGGCACTCCACAACATAATGGAATTGCAGAGAGGATGAATCAAACACTACTGGAGAGAGTTAGGTGCATGTTGAGTAGCTCTGGTCTGTCAAAGAGTTTCTGGGGTGAATTAGTTGTGAATGTTGCCTATCTTATAAACAGATGTCCATCCACAGCTTTGAAGTTCAAGACTCCAGAGGAGATTTGGAGTGGTAGACCAACAAATTACAAGATGCTAAGGTTCATAGGATGCCTTGCATATGCACACATCAAGCAAGACAAGTTGGATCCAAGAGCTGTCAAGTGTGTATTCATAGGTTATCCTCAGGGAGTGAAAGGTTACAAGTTATGGTGTTTAGATTCTGGAAATCAAAAGTGCATCATCAGTAGAGATGTCACCTTTGATGAAGAAGTCATGCCACTGAAAGGGTCAGATATTGGAGCATCAACTAGCAACACTCAAGGAGGAGATACTCAGTTTGAGGTGGAACACCCTGTGATACATACTATATATGATACTCAAGAGGAGAATGAAGCTGGAGATTCAGAAAGTGACACAGACTACAGCACTTATCAGCTTGCAAGGGACAGAGAAAGAAGGACCATACACCCTCCTACAAGGTATGGTCAAACTGACTTAGTTTCATTTGCTTTATGCACAGCTCTTGAGGTGGAGGTTGCTGAGCCAAAGAATTATAAGGAGGCCATCAGCTGCAAAGATAAAGACAAGTGGCTTGTAGCAATGGAACAGGAGCTTCTATCCTTAAGCAAGAACAACACCTGGACCATTGTGAACAGGCCTAAATCTCAGAAACTTGTAAGTTGTAAGTGGATTTATAAGAAGAAGCCAGAAACTATGAAAGAAGGTGGAGTTAGGTACAAAGCAAGACTTGTGGCAAGGGGGTTCTCACAGAAGGAAGGGATAGATTACAATGAAATCTTTTCTCATGTGGTCAAGCACTGCTCAATAAGAATTTTACTTGCTTTAGTGGCTCAATTTGATCTTGAGCTGCATCAGATGGATGTTACCACAGCTTTTCTACATGGTAATTTGGACAAAGATATATATATGAAGATTCCTGAAGGAGTAATGGTTGATAACTCTGAATATAAGGTTTGTTTACTAAATAAGTCACTGTATGGACTAAAGCAAAGTCCAAGGCAGTGGTACTTGAGGTTTGATGAATACATCCTGTCATGTGGATTTTACAGAAGCAGGTATGACAGCTGTGTATACTTCAAGAGAGGTACATCCTCATGCACCTATCTACTGTTATATGTAGATGATATGTTGATAGCTTGTGAATCAATGGAAGGGATTGAATCTGTTAAAGCTATGTTAAGAGCAGAATTTGAAATGAAGGATCTGGGAGAAGCTAAGGTAATTCTTGGGATGGAGATCAAAAGGGACAGAACCTCAAGTAAGGTAATACTAAGTCAGCCAACTTACTTGAGCAAGGTACTTAAGAGATACAATATGAACCAATGCAAAGATGTATCCACTCCAGTAAGGCAAAGTGATAAGCTGTCTCTAAGACATGAAGCAAAGACACAAGATGAGAAGTTAGAAATGAGCAATGTGTCTTATGTTAATGCTGTTGGAAGTCTAATGTACTCCATGGTCTGCTGTAGACCTGATCTAACTCATGCTATGAGCTTGGTCAACAGATTCATGGGAAATCCAGGAAGAAAACACTGGGATTCTGTCAAATGGATCATGAGATATGTGCATAGGACAAAGGAGAAAGGTCTGCAAAGAAGAAATTAATGCACTTAGTGGCTTTATGGATGCAGATTTTGCTGCAAATCTTGATACAAGAAGGTCACTCACTGGATATGTCTTCACCCTATATGGAACAGCTATCAGTTGGAGATCAACTCATCAATCCACAGTGGCTTTGTTAACAACAGAAGCTGAGTTTGTTGCCTTGACAGAAGCTGTTAAAGAGAGCATGTGGCTGAAGGGAATCCTAAGGGATTTTGGCATCAATCAAAGGAGAGTTTCAGTCTTTTGTGATAATCAAAGTGCAATACATTTGTCAAAGCACCAAGGCTATCATGAGAGAACCAAACACATAGATGTGAAGATGTATTTTGTGAGAGATGTGATAGACAAAGGGATTGTAAAGGTAAAGAAGATCAACACAGAAGAGAATCCTGCAGATTGCTTCACCAAGGCACTTTCAACTTCAAAGTTTGAGTTGTGTCTTGGTTTGGTTGGAATGAATTGAAGACAAGAAGAAAGAGGCTGCTCTTAAGTTCAGAGCAGTTTTCAGGAGGAGTTCTTACAGCATAATGATCAAGAATTGATGCTAAGGTGGAGATTTGTTAGGAGTATAGCTATCAATTCATGAAAAGTATCAGTTTAGTTCGAATCTTGGAATGTTGGATCGGGTGTGGCAACATTGAAGCCAACATCAAGGAAAACGGTTATAACAGAAACGGTTAACTTGCGTGCTAGCTGGTCCAGTTTTGTGAGGTTCGTTCTAAGCGGTTAGAGGACGGTTTGTAACAGTATTTGGTATGGTTTTGAAGCTGAGATGACAAGCTACATGGTAGTTAAGAAAGTCAGTTACAACCGTCTCTTCTCTACAAGATAAAAGGACACAAAGTGTGAAGAAAAACACAAGTTCAATTTTCAGTTTTTAGTTCAGTTTTTGAGTTGCTATCTCTTAGCTCGTTTCTCTGTAATCTTTCTCAACTCCATTGATTAATAAAGCTTGAAGATCTCCTCAGTGGATGTAGACTTGTTGATAAGTCGAACCACTTAAAATCGTTGCCTCTTTTACTTTACATTCATTAAGTTTCCTATCTTCTTCTAGGCTTTAGTGTGTGAGTTAGAGTGATTCATATTCATCTAATCACAACATTACTAAATAGTAATTGTATTTATGAACATATAGCCTGTTAGAAAATCAAAGTTTCATAAAAATTCAAATAAGTTAATTATAGCAATACCTTACCTATTCATAAGCAAATTACACTATAACTTATACGATCAACCGTAACTATTAAGTTTTAATACCTGATGAATGATTAAATTCTTTATATTAGCGGATCAACACTATATTTATTGGCACAATTTTGAATGCACCAGTGCACTGTGCAATTTAAGTGTATTTTGAAAAATTACCTCAGTTATTATTGAAAAGTGCATTTAATAAGGGTAATTTTCAGTAATAATAGGAGTAACTTTTCAAAAATATATTTGAATTGCACGGTGCATCTGTTGTACATGAGACCTACTCATATTTCTTTGCATGTTAATAGCGGATGGTTAAGGAGTTTGTTTTAGATTTGCACAGAAAGATGGAGATATATCCGATTGTGATTTGTTTTATATATTTGGTAAATATTTCTTGATTAATATAATTATTCAAAGAGAATAAAAATGCTTAACTGGATAACCAACTAAGCAAGTGGTCTTAACGATACTCCCTCCATCAATCAAAAGTGTGCTCGTTTATTTTTTTACAGGATTTAAAAAAAGTGTATTTTGGGGTATTGTGGATTGTATTTATGAATGGAGTGGTTGATTAGGAGTGTAAAGTTAATGACATGTAAAATAATTATGTAATATTTGTATATAATTTTATATCTTAACCTTTTGATCTATATTATATAATTTTATATCATTTATGATTTTGTACAGACACATACATCGATATAAAATATATAAACAAATTTAAAACTATTGATTTTTAAAAAAAAGATAACTATTAAAAAATTACTTTAGCAAAAAAATGTGATGAATATACATTACAAATATTTAAATTATTCTACGTATATCCACATATTTCAATAAATCAAAATGGGATGCCTTTGGGATGCACTAGACAAACAATTTAACAATAAAATGCACAACCTATAGCTATAATCCAGGAAAAATTATATATTCCCCACATCAACAAATCTCATTAAAGAAGCATGCATAAAGTAATGGAACAAAAACATTGAATGTTCACCAAATACGTAGATAAGAGTTTTAGACATAAACCTGCAAAATAGAAGAACGCAACTCAAACTATGGTTGCAAAAGTAGCTTTTTTTTTCTTTTTTTTTTTTTTTTTTTTGAGATACAATACATTCAGAAGAAATATGGATAAAGGATACAGAAAGTATATATTCATAATATAACAATAATAAACCCAAAAAAATAGACTAAGCCATGAGCATTAATATTACAAATCTGAAATGATTAGTAAACAATTAAAAATTTATTATAAAATACACAATGTACAACATCAGTAGAATCGACGGATGAAATGATTGTTTTTATCGGGGTAAAATCACCAAAAGCCTCTAACCATTTTAAGCGCCCAAAACATGAGAATAAAATGAAAGAATGACAGAAAGAATTATAAACTTGCAGGTGAAGACTATGCATGGAGTATAAATAGGACAAAAGAAGAATAACGGCTCCTAAATTGTAGCCACTGATAACAAATTAAAAGTCCTAATTGATGATTAAAAACTCTAATTGATGATAAATATACCTTAATCATTAAATAAATAAAATGGACGGTCATCATCAACTCACAAAATACTAATCAATGGTCAAAAGTATTTCCCGCCCAAAAAATTGGAGCATCAATGGGTGTATTATATATTACTAGTGATCGTCCTACCCGTGCTTCGCACGGAAGGTATTTTTATAATTTTTTTATTATAATAATTAATAAAAATTAAACTTTAATGCTAAAAATATTTCAAAACATCCTTCTTAACATATAACTAAATTTATAATATTTTTCTTAACAAAATAATTAACATTATATATGAAAAAAAATCATTGTATCATTAAAACAAATTCTCTTAAATTTTATACATAATAAACAAATGTTTGAACAATTTGCATTAAAATAGTTATTGCTTTCAATCAGTGATGTAAATGACGGCCGCCTAGGCGCTTGGCATCCCCTACCGTCAACGATTAGGGCAAATCGGTCGTATTTGGCGGCGCCTAGACGGCCTCGACGGTAGGCGGCACCTAGTGTTTTTTTTTTTAATAACTTTAAAATGTTATATAATTAAATATATATATATATATATATATATATATATATATATAAGCGGGCTAAAGGATTGCGGATTGTGGTAGTTTATGGATTATGGATTGTGGTAGTTTATGGATTGTGGATTTTTAATACTATCCATTTTATTACTTATGAATTGTGGATTGTGGTAGTTTACTAAGTTGGACATTTTGTTATTTGTGGATTGTGATAGTTTATTAAATTGGGCATTTTGTTATTTGTGGATTGTGGTAGTTTATTAAGTTGCACATTTTGTTACTTATGGGTTGTGGATTGTGGTAGTCTATTAAGTTGGACATTTTGTTATTTGTGGATTGTGGTAGTTTATTAATTGGGACATTTTGTTGGAGATGTGTTTAATATTTTATTAATCTTACTTAATTACTTTAATTATTAAGTTGGATATTAAACAAATCTAGGCAGCCGAAGTTGGATAATAAACAAATTAAGTTGGAAATGTGAAACTTTATTACTTTGATAAAAATTAAACAGGTAAAAGAAAAACCTAGGCGGCCTCGGCGCTTAGCGGCCATATACCGCCTGCCGAGCACCAAACGCCTTGTTTTTAATATACATGTAATTTTTAAGGGATACAAAATAAAATAATTAATATTAAATCAATGACATACAAAAGATATGTGATACATTCTTTACAAACATTTCATAATTCACAATGAATTTATTTCTAGTGAATGATGTTTTGTGGCTGTTTTCACATCTTCGCATGTAATGTTTCAAGACTGCATATTAAGAAGACATTGATATTGAGCAATAGAAATTACATGTTATTTATGTTAGAAAGGATCACATTGAAGAAATAATTTTTAATGATTCAGTATGAATTGTGTATATATCGGTAGATGTAAATGTAAATATGCGAAGTTGGATTAATAGTGTTATTACGTAATACATTGGTAAAGACTAAATACAAATTTGAAAATAATCTGAAATAGACATATGCAATACATATATTTTTGTTGCACTGAAATATTTTTTAGTAAAATATTGACTATAGATTTCAGTTTTCGTATATTCTTTTACATAAAGTAATAACAAATTTGTGCTGATGCAAATCAAGTCAACATCGATATTAGCGATAATATATTTTACATCACCGTAGAAAAAGAACCAACGGGTTAGAGCTCAACAGTGAAATTATACGAATTTTTTGTTTACTATAAAAAATAATGATAATCTAGATTTTCAGGATTAGGATTTTTACATACTTTTAATAAAACAAATGTGATTCTCTACAACATAAAATGATTAACTATTTTACATTAAATGTAAATATTTATATGAATGACAGACCCAATTGATTTTTTATACAAAACTAATGTATCACTACATTCACAGTAAAACTAATCAATATATTGTATTCAAATATTCAGAATAATAATTAAAGATTTATACATACATCATTTATTTTCCATCGAAAGCAGGATAAATAAGAAAAAAACAAAAGAGATTAATAACTGTGTTAAAAATATTACGGAATGGACACCAAAAATTGTTTCAAATAAATTTAGATAAAAATATATAAAATTTCGCTTTTGACAATATTATTTATTTTTCATTTTTTATGCATATATATAAAAATGCTTGTACGAAAAAATGCAGGTACATAAAACCATACACGGAGTCCATGTGAGTTGCCATTGAATAATAAATAATTGTGGCAACGAATATCTAAAATTACCCATTGGTTCTTTTTCTACGGTGATGTAAAAAAATTCAATGTAATCTAATCATACTCTAGTATAAAATTTTCAGTGTAATCTAACCATATTTTTCAATGTAATCAAATCATATTTTCCAGTGTAAACATTCTCAACTGTTGAGTGAGTGCAACATGCACCAAGTGCACAAGAGAGTTACTGATAGAAATAATATGTTTTTAGGCATGTAACTCAAAGGGGGTTGTGATTCAAGGACAACAATTTTTTGAACTTGTATATGTAGGCCACTATGTTTAAGAATTTAAAGCATTGAAAATTTTAGGAGTATGCACATTAGCTTGAACATCAAATTTCGAAGCACACTTGCAAATATTATTGGAACTAAAATACAGTGACTCATTTTCATTTAATCGCATCATGTAATCATTAATACATATATCATAATCAAGTACTGGTACAATAATAACTATATCTTATAAATATTCGTGATCATACATTTGAGATTTGAAATCGAGATAAATACAATCAATAATAGTGGCAATATGATCATAAATAGTAGCAATAGAGGTGCGGGACTAAGTATGTTTGGTGGTTGTATTGAAATTGAATGATATTGGTAGTGAGTATTTCTAGAGCACAAATTCTAGCATGCACTTAGATTTTAAACTTACTTTTGTCTTCAAATTTTTTTCAAAACACACACTAACACACAGAACTGTATGTTTTGTTGCATTTGAGGTATTATTGATTACTTCTTGGGGTATTACTAATTACCTCTTGGCGTATCACTAATTTCTACTTGAATTGTTTTTTTTTTCAAAATTCAAGTGCATATCATGCATTTAAGTGCACATTAGAACTACTCTTTTTTAGAGATGTGGGTGTAAGTATTATATGTTAAACAAAAGTATAATTTTATTGTGGTCATACTTGGTAAAAATTATTATGAACTAAGGTGGTGAGTTTAGGAGTAAGTGAATTGAGTAGAATCATTGATTTTAGATAGTTGCGTTTTATAATAAATTTATTTATAAATAAATTCATATTTAAATTGATTAACTAATTTTTAATTTTTTTTAATTAAAAAACAAAAACAAACATGTTTATATTAAAAAAATAGTTACATAAAAAAAATACGAACAAAATTATATAGCATATGATTTAAGAAAAATATAACAAAAATAAATACCTCCGATCTTAATAAAAATTATCAAACTTAAATCACTGTAACTTAAGATTGAATTGTTGCTAATCATTAACATCCACATAAAATAATAAAATTTCTCTACAATAACAAAATATTATATCGTAATTGAATTTTTGCAATACAAATAAACTACTCAACAATTTGAACTTAACTGAAAAGGTCAATGTCAAGTTCCCAACCATGGTATATAATAAATGAAAATTATTTTTGCTCTGACATTAAAAATAATTTTGTCATATTTATGAGAAAACTTTTATCAAGCTTTAGTGAGACTACTCATGCGACGATCCATAATAAATTCAGAAGAAATGTACAATTATGACATACTTCAACAAACTAAAATTCATTCTATTAAAAAATATTCACCCGACACTGGTATGTGCTTGTAAAAAAAGTGATTCAAGAAAGAAATATAAATTTCACCTAACAACACTTTATATTAGCATTGTTGCATTTCACATAAAGCTCACTAATTTTACCAACATTCACTGGTTCTAATTTTCTTTCCACAAACTTCAAAATGATCAATTTGACTTTCAACTGAATTATTTGGAGGAAAACTTAAATTACATATACATGATCCAATAATAATTTCAACGTTGTTCAGAAATAAAGTAATAAAAAATATAATATAATACAATTAAAAAATATATTGCATTAAGATAAAAAAAAATACATATAATCAAGTTACCTTGTTTTATTGACTTCTTCCGCACACAATTAAAATCCCTATATCTAATAAATAAAATCTTGTACAATGACATTAATAAAGTTTTTCACAATAGATTAGAGAGAAGGGGTTATGTAGTTGGAATTCTACTGAAATTGAATGAGATTGATGGTAGAGATTTCGGTGTTTGTATTATATGTTGGATAAAACTACAATTTTATAGTAGGTATATTTAGTAACAAAATATAAATGGAGTGTATGCACTCAGTAAAATAATGGGTGTAGAAAATTATGACATTATGATTTTGTGATGAACCGGAATTCGGCCCAATGACTAACTAATCTGGAGACAAAAGTTGTGAACTATAAGAGACAATTGCACTTTTGGTCCTACAAGACACAATCCTGTTTCAAATGGTCCCTAGCATTTTAGATATGGTTACATAACTTATTTTTCTTACAAACATGATTCTTTAAGTCTCCAAAATTGTAACATTAGTCTCACACAAATTCACATCATTTAAAATTAATGGAAAATGTGATGTGTCAAGTACATGCCTGTCAAACAATGAATTAATAAAAAAATATAAAAATATATTACACAATAATTATCTAAAAGCTCCAAAATTAAAAATCATAAATCTTAAAAGGAATTTAAAATCCCAGTAATAATTTATAAAAAAAGAATTAAATCATATAAGAATTTAAAATCTTAAAGAAAATTAAAAATCATAAACTTAAAATGCCATAAAGGAAAGAAAAGAAAAATCTACCTTGACCAACCACGATTCACCTCCCCGATTCCCTAACATTGTTCTTTCAAATTACGCAGATTGCGATAGAAAATCTTCGCACTGAAAATTGAAGTGCCACCGCAATGGCGAAAACCACTTGAAATAGAACCGCATTGAAAGTTGTACCAGAAACATAATATGTATAGCTTCTAGAATCGTCGGAAAAATTGAACAAACCCAAACTAAACCATTCAACAAAGTGATAGATGTGATCAACAAACTAAATTCCAACAACACCAAATATAAATCCACCCAATGGAAAAACCCATGAATCAAATAAAAATTTCAAAACCTGCATTTCAAACGAATTGAAGAAGCCACACAAAATTTAAGAAATCCAGCAGCATTGCCAGGAGTGCAGGTATACTCTCTGTTAATTCCTTGTTTATCCAAATTTAAAATCGATTAGAAAAACCCACGAGAATTTTAAAGATGTCATCATTCTCGAGGAAAGGGTGTTAGGGGTGAAGGGAAAGCGATGAGTAGAGAACTGAGAATGGTCGAGGGAGGGAGAGACAACGGCGACCTTCATACAAGGAAGGACGGAAACATGAACTGTTCAACCACCTTGGGGTTGTTCAACAATGGGGCTTGATGATTGGGAAAGAAGATAACGTTTTTTTTTTCAATTTTTTTATACTTGAAGTTTTTCTATTAATTTTAGTAGTTTTAATAATTTATATACGTTTTTTCTATTAACGTTAGTGATTATATCAATTGTCCAGAATTTGGGTTATTTGGGCAACAAATTGGGTTATTCGGGCCTAATTTGACACTATTTGTGCATAAATAAGAGATCATTTGTGTAAAATTTTGGGGTTATGTCAGTTGGGACCTTATCTATGACAAAAGCTAACGGGATGTTAACAGAAGGCTAATTTTGGAACCATGTGTACATGAAAAATAAGTAATGGAATCACGTCTAAAATGTTATGGACCATTTTGAAAAGTTGTTGTGTCCTGTGGGACCTAAAGTGCAATTGTCTTTGCACTATAATATATTTATCTATGAATGATTTCATATTTAATTTGATTAAAAATTAATATTTGATTTAAAAAAAATAAACCAACTTCTTTGTATTTAAAACAATTACTTAATTATAAAATCAATGTTATTTTTAAACTTTTCACAATATCAACTTATATTAATAACGGTAACAAACACAAAAATAAAATAAAATAACAAATTATTTAAGACATATATAAAATAAAATAAGTAACTCAAGTCATAAAAAAATCACCAAACTCAAATCTCTATAACCAGACATTGTTCTATTTCTAAACCTAACATCCATAATCAATACAATAGCAAAAATTATATCGTCGTTGAAATTGAGATATACAAATAAAAGAATCAATAGAGTGACTCAATTAAAAAGATTAATATCAAGTACTCAACCTTGGTAATAAATTAATGAAAATCATTATTGCTCTGATACCAATAACCTCGTACTCTTTAAAAATTGATTGATCATTTTTACACAATTAAACACTTCAAACAAATTTAAATCAAACTTTAGTGAGACAAACCATGTGACAATATGTGTCACCAATAAACCTAAATTCAAAATAAATAGAGAACTAATTTCAACTGTGACATACTTCAATAAAATATAACCTACTTTTTCTCCAAAAAAATAATAATTATTTAGACATCGGTGTGTACCAAAAAAAAAAAGATATTAATTTTACATTTTCTGAAAGATTTATATATATATATATATATATATATATATATATCTAAAGCATTATAAATATCACCATACTATGCTTCAATTTAGCATAATTGCATTTCACGGAAAGCTAATTTATTTCACAAGCATTTACTGGTTTAAAATTTCTTTCAACACAAACTTCAAAATTATCAATTTAGTTTTCAACTAAAAAGTTTGGAAGAAAAATTAAATTTCTTATACTTGGTCCAATAGCAATTTTCATCTTTGTTCAAACAAAAAAGTAATAAAAGCTGTAATATAATAATAAAAAAAAGACTAATTACATTAAGATTAAAAATATACATATAAAAAAAACTATTACATCAAGAGTATTCATCTATAAAATAATTTTATCATTTTTACGAAATACAACATTTTTAACAAATTAATACCAAGCTCTACTGAGATGAAGTATGTCACGATATGTGTCACCAATAAACCTAGATTCATAATAAATTGTGAAAAATTTGTAAGTTCTAATGTACTTCAATATAATAAAAACTCAATTATTATCCAAAAAAGTTTACATCGGTATGGTATGTGCCAAAGAAATATATTAAATATACAATGTCAGTTTCAGTAAAAAAATATAAAAAATAGATATGCATCTAAAGAAATATAAATACCATCAATCAATGCTTAAATTCAACATTATTGCATTTTGCAAAAAAACTCAATGATTTCACCAGCATTCAATGGTACTAATTTTCATCAATGCCATCTTCAAAATATCAGTATAACTTTTAGCCAAAACATTTGAAAAAAAAAAACTTAAATTGATTGTACATGGTTCAATAACATTTTTAATCACTATTCAAACAGAAAGTTATAAAAGATAAAGTAAAATACAAAAAATAAAATAAAATAAAATCAATTATATTAACATTAAAAAACATAATACATGAGTAAAATTATCTTGCTTTGCTAGTTTCTTTTACACTCAATTCTCAATCCCTCTGTCTTTATATTTTTCTTATATGTATTTCAGATCTTATGTTTTTCCTTTTTATATGAATACACAATTTGATAGAGAATACATGATTACACCAGTGAAAGAAGAACGACAAAGTATTATATGAACATGATTTATAATGATACTTAACATGAAACTGCTTGAAAAAATTAAAGCATCAAGAATTGAATTAGGGGTATCATATTCTTGTTCAAAACTATCAATAATTAATTTTCTTTACTATTTTAATTTATTCATATTTAGTACAAAAATACAAAATTTCATTTTAAAGTATGAAGTCTTGAAAAAAAAATTAAAGTATCAAGTTTTGACCGAGAGTATCAGAATTGAATAATAGTTCATATCATAAATCACATTCATATAAGACCTACTCTAGAATTAGATTAACCATGTGAGAACAACCCTTATGAAGATTTTAGCATACCATAAAAATAACACTACATGAATGAAGAGTTGAGATAAAAAAAATGCAAGAAAACTATGTTAAGAAGGATAGGGTGTATTATATATGTATAGATGATGATTTTTTTAATGCAAAATTATAATTTTTTTAAGGAAATGCATTTAATCAAAGAACGTGCCTCAAATCGGCAACTACATTATAAGAAATAACATCAGAAATGCTAAAATAAAAGAACAGTGTCTCACAAGTGAGACCAAAATTAGCTAGTCTATGAGCTGCAGTATTCGCTTGTCGACAAATCCCAACAAAATAGATTCGCTCAAACTCCTCACTCACATGAGCAATATCACTCAATAATCTGTCAAATAAAGAAAGTCGCAGGCTCTGATTGTGTATTGCCGAAATAAAAAATTAACAATCAAAATCTACCACCAATAATTGGAGTCCTAGTCGTAGTGTATGTAGTAGACCATTTAGCACCGTCGTGCCTTCCACAACTTCGACATCCAGCGACGCCGAACACCTTTGTGAAAAACTCCACTCACAGTTCCCTCCAAATCCCGAACAACCCCTCCAACTGACGCTCTAACCCCTCTGCGTACAACCACATCACAATTCAACTTAGCCCAACCCTCTGTCTGCGCCTCCCAATATACAACACAAACCATCCGTCGCCGAGGTCGGCATCCAAGGCTATTGCCACCAAGAAATCCCGGTGATGCACCTCCTCCATATATCACACCTCCTTATGGGTAAACTATTTTTTTAGCAAAGAGTAATTGATTCCTCACAAACCATAGGAATCACAGTGTAGTAGCAAACACACACTCCTTGTCTTCATCAACATTATCCAAAACATGCTCAAACGACTATTTTAAATCCATATCAATAAGTGGCACATGAATAGAATGATATCTATAAATTATAAAATTTAGAGATCATCAATTCATCAAGACAAAAATTAAAACAATTTATCAAGGATTGACATCTTTACAAAATAGAATATAAATAAATATGCTAGTATGTTATTTTGGAGTAATTAGTGATATTAAATAACTACAATTAGTATTTTCAATTCTATAAATATATTAACTTATGAAATTACAATATTTAAAATACTATTTATGTGTTACAATTAATATAATTTTTTAACATGCTCAATTTCCCAATTGACGTACACATTATATATAGTACAAAAATAAAAATTTAGATTGGACCAACGACGGTATAAAATTATAAAATATAATGAATTTAATAGAATATATATATATATATATATTACCGTCTGAGTGGAAATATTGTGCCAATATGCTATTTGATTGAAATCTAAATTAAAAAAATTCAGTCATAAATTTTGGATGGTTTTAGAAGTGATTTTAGCTTCAATTCCAAGCCACTTATGGTTGAAGGAAACAATTTATCTTTAAAAAGATGAAGATGTGATGTGATGTTCATGTAATGTCCCAAACAACTCCATTCTCTGAAATTTTGTCTTCATGTTCCCTTATACCATTAATTATTTAAATTGCATGAGTTAGATTTGTAGCTCAATTAATAGGCAAGACCTACCAATTGCATGAATAGAAATATTATATATAATTTTTAGTATCAATAGTATTTATATTTTGTGCAAATACAGACTCACGGTTAGACGGTTTACAAAACAACATTCATCCCTAATAAAATGTTAATGCGTCATGCTCAATTTACACCCGTCCCACCATATAAAGGATAATTTTAAAAACAAATTGATAAATTTGATATTTTTTAATAAAATAAATAAAATTGTTTGAAAACTATTATAATAAAAAGTGTATTGAATTAATCATTTGACTTTTTTTAAGGAAATTTTGTCAATCATTGTGGTGTATTTAATAAAAATAAATGAACTTTCAAGGATTTTATTAAAGAATAGTTCTAGTGTGCACTTGAATTTTGAAAAAAATAACCCAAGAAGAAATCATCAATATCTCAAGAAGTAATCGGTAATACCACAAGAAGGCATTAATAATACCCCAATTGCAAAAAGAAAACATATAGTTCGGTGTGTTTATGTGTGTTTTGGAAAAAATAAAAATTGAAGTAAAAATTGAGCTTAAATTTCAAGTGCATGTTATGTACTTGTGTGCATGTTAGAATTTGTGTTTATTAAAAGGATTGTAGTCGGTTTGACTGTTTTATTATTTATTAAATTTCTTTTCCCTAAAAAAAAGAATAAAAAATACATAAATTTAGAAATAGTTAAAGATTATTACATTCATAAATGAATATATTAAGTTTGACAACAACTTGGGTGATACCATCTTATAAGACAACACAAATTAACACTTTCTCTTAAAGTGCTAATGCATCATACTCAATTTATACAATAGAAAATAGAAAATAGATTTATATAAATAAATTTAAAAAATACGCATTATATATACACACAAACCGTCCATAATTTAGATGGAGATAATACTTTTCCATTTATTTGGGAACTTACTTTTCATATTTATTCCTATAATTATGGGAATTTGATGAAGACATGTACACATGAATAAATTAACTTTTCAAATTAGTTCTTATAATCTCGATTTTATTAATAATACTTTTGATGATATTAATTTTCACTTAAATATTTATAAGATCTATGTATTTTTTTTAATGTGGTTTGAGATGAGTTTTATTTTTATTTAATCCATTTTATAATTTTTTATACGGTATGAACTTTTTATTTTTATTCAATTTGCAAAGTCATTTTGTTAATGGTATTAGATATGTTATCGATTTTTTTTATTAATTATCTCAATGTATATAAATTGTGTATATACATTTAATAGTATCTTTCAATTATTGGAAATTATACGGTTAAGATATTTAAAGAAATTAATTGACTCAGTCCTATAATTTATATTTATGACATTCGATTTAGGATGGATGGATTATTTTTTATATTATTTTATTAATTAATGAGACTTTCAAATTAATTCCTATAATCTCGTTTTTATTATTAATATTTTTGATAGTATACAAATATTTAAAGAAATTGGCTCAATCTCAAAATAAGTATTTTTATAATATTTGTTGTGGGGTTAAGATCAAATAATAAATAGAATACTTAAATAATATATACAACTAATATTTTATGTTAATGTTCAATCTAATTATTATATATTTATGAATTTACCGAGATTATATTGTATAAAAATATTAAATCAAATTAAATCATTTTTCATTGAATAAGTTAATGTATCAATTAAATTAACACATGTCGATTACTGTTTAAATTAGTGTCCAACCTAATTTCCATATATTTAATCTACAGTTCACGCGGGTGTTATCTCACCTTTATAAAAAAATAAAAAATAAACCAATTCCCTACCATTATGCCTAGAGATGTTAATCCGGGCCGGGCTAAACGGGCCGGCCCGTTTAACCCTAAAAAATGCAGGGTTAGGGTCATGGTTTAAGAGGCCCGTTTAAATCCGGGCTTTTTTGGCCCGGCCCTATTAGCCCGCGGGCTAATAGGGCTAGCCCGCGGGCTAATAGGGCTAGCCCGCCGGTTAACCGGGATAGCCCGCCAGCCCGGGTTATATATATATATATATATATATATATATATTTAAATTATTTATATTATATAATAAGTGTATTAATTATTACTATTGAAGTGTTAATATACTCACATTTTTCCAATTATCAGTTTATGAATTACATATTGATGTTTGAACTATTACGTGTTGGTATTTTGTACTTTTTAAGTATTGATGTTTGAATTTTTATAATTATGTTGAATTTTTTTTTATGTAATTTTAATGAATTTATGAACAATGTTTAAATTCATTAACAATTTATTGCCACTATTTTAAAATTTGTGTTGAATTTTATTTTTTTCGACATAACCCGTTTGTGGCCCGTTTAGCCCGAGGCCCGCTAGGGTTAGGGTTAGGTCTTACTTATTAGAGGCCCGTTAAGAGTGAACCGGATAAGGCCCTAACCCGTTTAGCCCGAAGCCCGTTAGGGCCGGCCCTATAGGGTTAGGGCTAGCCCGTTTAACATCTCTAATTATGCCCATGATTCTTGAGAATTAAAAAACTAACAGACTCCATTATCGCAAAGTTAAAACTAAAAACAAAAGAAATATATTAAAATCAAAATCTATTTGGATCTCAAATCAGGAGCCAACATTTGCACTTGCACATTTTGTCATTGTCACCAGCGAAGCCAGTGCAGTGTTCATCCCTTTATTTCAGTTTTTAGGACCCTCCAAATTTTTCATTCAATTGTTTTCATTGTTCCTTCATCCTCGTTTCATTTTCTCTGTGGCAGAGGATGACGATTGTGCTGATCAAGGCTGCTTAACATCGGCGGCCACCAGAGCACTGAAGGATAGAATTTGAAAATTGGCATTTTACCACTTTCCATTTTCACATCGAGGAACGCCTGGACACGAAGCCTCAACTAAACTTCTCATTCCTGTAAAAAATAAAAGACGAACATCACAAGAAAACCTAACTTCTCATTCCTGAAAAAAAAAAAGACGAACATCACAAGAAAAACTAACCAATGATGCAAAGTGGAATAATGGATGCGACTATATATAGGTAAAGAAAATATAACGGCAGCAAAATTGAGGGCTCAATAACAAAGGAAAAAACGCAAGTGAGCAATTAGATGAAAAATATAAATTGTAACAGTAAAAATCATACCATATAAAACACAAAGACCGATCCAACGAACAACATAAAAGTCAGCATTCTTGATCGACGGTGGTAACAAAATGGCGCCCAAATCTAATTATAGAAATCCTGGCTCTATTATATATTTATATATTATAGATTATAGATATAGGACTCGTTTGGTAGGGGGTATTAGTGAGTGTTAGATACACTAACACCTCTAATATGCAGTTTGGTATATTTTATGCATTAACACTTCGGCCCTTTATTAAACAAAGGTCCGGTTTCCACTAAACTAAATTCATATGATAGTGGATCCCTTCTCCGTACGTGGTATTCGTAAAACAGTGAATTCTTTAAATCTGATTTTCCAAAATTACCCTTATCCAAATTAAAAACTTCTGCAGTTTCTTTTTTTCGAAACCATGTTTCATTTATCGTGAAACTTCAACAAACGCGCAAAATTTTGAATTAGAGAAACCAAATTCCATAACCACTGAACACTAAATTCAAACACGTAGAACCAAAACCCCATGAACCAAATCATGAATCAGAGAAACCAAATTTCAATTGTTTTTTTATTTGAATTTGTTAAGATAATGGTGTATTGGGTGGCAGTTTTCTTGTGAAATATAGGATCCGTATCAATTTTCCTCACTCTCACGATCAGTGAATCTCAATCTCTACGGTTTGCAAATTCTCTCTTTGCAGGTTATATTTAATCTCAATTACACATCCTTCGTCTCTCTCTTATATATGAATTAGGAAATAAACTAAATAATTTCGACATTCATTGTGTCTTTTTATTCTAGAATTTTATTATTGAATCATATCACACATTGCGTAATATATGAGATAAACTTTGCTGTGATTTTTTAAAAATAATTTATTATAACCTCCACATAACTTAGAGCAGTGACGTGCGTACTGGGTAGGGGTTGCAGAGTTTCCAGGAGATGAGGAGAGGTTGAAAGCTTTTCAGATGACAAAGACCATTTGAGAAGAATTTGGGTGAAGATGAGGGTAATAATGTCAATTCCAAATTAATTAAGAGAATTATTATATAAAAACAAATATAATATTACAAATAATACAACAAATTGCTTATGGGATTATTTTGTACCAAACTAAAAATATATAAATAAAACTTGTTTAACGAATCATTGTTTAAGCTATCTTGTTTTATCACATACATACTACCAAATGAGCTGATAGATTATAGATATCAGACGATATGTATAACTTGGGCTTATGAAGGGAGGAGAACTTTTAATAAACAAGTTGATTTTAGGAGATGGGCCGGGTTCGAGCCCATTCTTTTTCTTGGATCATAGAATGAGTCAGCAACTTGTTTCAAGTCCGTGTCATTTCATTTGTCACATGATGACACTCGCTATTTTGAAGATTTCTTTTTTTTATTTCAAATTAGTGCATACAAGATAATGTATGTTATCAACATCCTCCTCCTTAGTTTATTACTGTGGAAAAATTATCGTCTTTAAAAGAATAAAAATACACACATATTAGTCTCTATCAAATGAAATAAAGATTGGACATGGAACCAAACTTTGCTTTTTTCAAATAGTTGTGGTGAATTTTTTTTTTTTTTTTTAAGGATTTGTGGTGAATTCCTAATCAACTTAATAGTTAATAGTTAAGTAATTTATTATTATTAGATACAAAATTTAAATCCATTCACTTGGAGCATCAAGGACAGTTGAATGCTATTCACACAAGTCAATTTTTTTTTTTTTCCAAAGGATATAGTTAATAAGTTGGAATGTGACAGAAGTTTTTTTTTATGAAATAATAATTAATGTAGAACCATAGTCAGAGTCTATTAACATTCATACTACAAATAAAATAATATTCAACCCAAAAGTTGTTTTCAATTAGTCGTAGGATGACCTCAAAGTCAAGTCTCCACAATGAAAATGGCTTGTGAATAAGAGGGGGACCAAGTGGTTAGATTTTTCTATTTTTTTTATTCAACTTATCCGGCATATGGTTTAAATTTTTATATAAGAAAATTAAATTTACAGCAATATACTTGTTATAACGATGTATTCTCAATAATCAAATTTTTTAGAGTTATTTTTTGTGAAGTGGTCTCATATATGAAATGTCTATTTTAATGTGTGTGCTTTTTTTTTTTTAAGAAAAATGTTTATCATATTAAGGTTATAAGTCATTAAATACCATCTAAATTTATGTATGAAATTGTTTCATAAAAAAAATTCTTAAATATTTACATTGGTGTAAAAGAAAGAGTTTGGACTATTTATTTAATGATAAAAAATTATGTGAAACCGTCTCATGTTGAAATTATCGTGAAATCATTATCATTTTTTAATATTGCTTTTTAACTTTTTGCCTTTAAATGTTGCAGTTTACAAATAATTTTAATAAATGATATAATTTATTAAATATAAAGTGGATCACTTTTCATATTTTTGTCTTTAAATAATACACTTTATAAACATTAAAAAATAAAATTAATACTACAATTCAATTTAAAGTGATAACATCTCTATTGAAAAGTGACACCGATCTTATAGTGAAACTGTCTCACACAAAATTTATTATAATTTATTTTTAGTTTCCCACAAAACTTGGGGTCAGAATTTCTTCTTTTATATGAGGATCATGTATACATCCTGATCCTTGAATCACAAAACTTAGATATAATTATTAGTGGTTTTACTTTGTCTAAATACTTTAAACCATCTCAAGCAGTGCTGGAGAATGGTGTAGAGTAGCAAAAAAGTACTCCAACAATTACTCTACAATTGACATTACAATGGTGCTAACACTATTATTTTGATTGTGTACTCCACATTTGGTATCCCAAATTTGGGACGCCACATTTTTTTAAAATGTAAATAGATTTTTTATTTGATATCAATAATTTTTTCAATGTTTTTGTAGTTTTGTGTAATTGAGGTAATTCAGTTTTTTTATCTTAACTAAAATAAATTTACATTATAGTTAATTCAAAATAATTTTAAGTAATTTAAGAATAATGTGCTATTAATTAAAATACTACACATAAATTCAAATAATATAAAAAAAAAATACATATTAATAAAACGCTACAAACATTACAATATGAGAACCATTAGAGACACGAAGGCTCATTTCGCTCTTCGAAATGCACTAATTGATCATTTGTGGGAAGAGTATTCCAATAGTGAATAATTAGTGTGTATTGCTTTGTAATTTTTAATTTTAATGTAATTTAAAATTCGTAGTATCAAACAATAATAACGTCCCACCCAATGCACTAAAAAATAATTCCCCATTAAAATAAACATTAAATGAATTTTAATCCACACCCAATGCACTAAAAATTAATTTCCACTTAAGATAAACATTAAATGAATTTTAATATAGATTATTAGTGGAATATTAATGGAATATTCTATTTTAGTATTAAAAATAGTGCAAAATGTTGAAGATTTATTGTTAACACTATAATAGAGCATGTAGAATTGGCGGTAGAGTCGTGCAATTGTTGGAGATGGTATATGTTTGTTCTGGGGTTTAGGTGTGTGTGTGTGTGAAGTCATGATTTTACATCCACGTGATGTAAAGTAAAAATATGTGTTTGTTTTGAAATTTTGGTAGAGTAAGATTTTACTTTATATCAAATCATGTTTAAGAGTAAATTATGATATGTATGCGTAAAGTAGGAAAAAGGAAATACGAGTGAGATAAAAGTGATATGTGAGTAATAAAGTGAAGGCAAAGTATTATAAAAAAATAGTTCATGATAAGTTTATCATGAAATTATATTAAAATATCGAATATTTGACCATGAGTATCGATAATCTCACCAGGGGTATCATTAATCTCAGTCGGTGATATTATATTATAATTGTTGTTAAAAATTTTGAACCCAGATTAATGATACTCCTGGTCAGATATTCGATACTTTAAAACAATTTAATGATAAGTTTATCATGAATAATTTTCAAATAAAACTTACTCTAAAGTGAATTGTATTGGGAAAAATAATAATATTTTTAAATTGTATAAAATGAATGGTATTGAAAAGAGTAATAATAAATTTTATAAATATCTATTGGTGTGAGTAGAAAACGAAATGTAAAAATTGAATTTTAAGTATCTAATTCGAATAGAACGATGGCCGAAAAGTTGTAATCCGTGAATCCCAAAATAAATGTAGCCTTAGAGTTGCTATTAAAAATGTATCCATTATTAGATTTAGCAGTATTTATTTTCATTTGATGGGTTGGACTGAATAAGTATGTAGCAGTCCTGATTTATTTTTGATTTGATGGGCTGGACTGAATAAGTATGTAGCCTCCTGACCATCAATTGATTATTCCATATAAAAACACTCCCAAAATGCAATTCCATATTTGTATTTTGTATTTAATGTGGTTTACGTAATACTAATAAATAAAGATTTCTATTTATAAAATCCCCAGCCCCCTCAATTCCTCCGACCTCCCTCTTTAGTCTTTACACACACGGACCATCCCCCTCCCCTCCCCTCCCCCACCCCACCTCTGTGACTGTAATTGTATTATTTCCACACGCATATCTGACTTTTTTAAACAATAATATTACTCAACACTCGTATTCCTCACAAAAGCAAAAAATAATGCCTCCCGCCACCGTCCCGCCACCGCAACCCTCTCCGGTGCCGGAGATTCCTTCCGAAATGCTCGAAAAGGTAAGCCAGCTCCTCAACAGCCTTCTCCCCTCCACCCTCTCCATCACCTCTTTCGCCTCCAGATGGCAAGTCATCCGCTCGAAGCTCGCTTCCCTCAAAGCACTCCTCTCCGAAATCTCCGACTCCCCTCACTGGTCGGAAAATCCCCTTCTCCCGCCGCTTCTCCCCGCCTTGCTCTCCACTCTCCACCGCACCGAAACCCTCTGCCTCCACTGCTCCGACGCTTCCTTAAGCCGCGGGAAGCTCTTGATGCAATCAGACCTCGACATGGCCGCCGGCTGGCTCTCGAAGCAGATTAACGACCTCGAGCTTCTCCTCCGCTCCGGCGTCCTCCACCAATCGACCGCCATTGTTCTACCGCGCCCTAATTTGAGTTCCTCGAAAGAGGAATTGTCGTTTTTCGTTAGAGACCTGTTCGCTAGACTCCAGATCGGAGGGCTAGAGTTTAAGAGGAAAGCGTTGGATTCCTTGATTCAGCTCATTTCTGAGGACAACAAGTCCGCCACTGTTGTTGCCAATGAAGGAAGCTTGAATTGCTTGATTTCTCTCCTCGATCTGAATGCTCACGATTCGTTAAGAGAGCCGGCGGTTCACGCGGTTTCGTTGCTCGCCTCCGCCGGAGACTTGCCGCGAAAGTGCGTTTTCGAGGAAGGAGCTCTGGGCCCGTTGCTGAGAATCATCGAGTGCAGCTCGACGCCGATGAAGGAAAAGGCCGCCATGGCTGTGGAATTCATCACCGCTGATACGGATAACGCGTGGGCGATTTCAGCCTACGGAGGCGTCCCCATTCTAATAGAATTGTGTAAATCTGGCTCTCTCATAGCTCAATCACACGCTGTTGGGGCAATAAGGAACGTTTCCGGTGTTGAAGACATCCGGGAATCATTAGCGGAAGAAGGCGTGATCCCCATTCTGATGGAATTGCTTGTTTCCGGGAGTGCGTTGGCGCAGGGAAAAACGGCCAATTGTATATCAATTCTCGCTTCCACAAGTGAGTATTTTCGCAATTTGTTGTTACAGGAAAAGGGGTTACAGAGATTGCTGCATTTGTTTCAAGAGTGCCCAGTTGCTGATACTTTAGAACATGTATTGCGTGCAATTTATTCTTTATCTTCATCCGAAGCCAGCAACAGAATGTTATCTGGATCAACCATGTTTATACTGCAAATTGCTGATGTTATTAAGCATGGGAATGTAAGGTTACAGCATATCTCTGCTTCTTTGCTTGCTAAATTACGGATTAGTGATAGTAATAAGGCAATGATTGCTGGGTGTATGGGTTCGTTGGTTAAGCTAATGGAATCTGTTAAGCCAGATGGGATACAAGAGGTTGGTGCAAAGGCCTTGGTGGTGTTGTTATCTGTTAAATCCAATAGGAAGGAGTTTGTGAAAGATGAGAAGAGTTTGATGAGGCTATCTCAGATGTTGGATCCTAACAACGAGGTGGTTTCAAAGAAGTTTCCGGTGGCTGTAGTGGCGGCTATCATGGCCGGAGGGAGCCAGGGTTGTCGGAAGAAGCTCGTTGCAGCTGGTGTGTATGGCCATTTGCAGAGGTTGGTGGATGTGGAGGTGGCTGGTGCGAAGAAGGCTTTGCAGAGACTCTCCGGAAATAGGCTAGCAAGTATCTTCGCAAGGGCATGGAGTAATTAACCATCTCCGGTGAATAAAAGGGTAATTGCTCTTAACAGTTATTGATTTGTTTGCTATTCCAGCTATTAGTTATTACATATAGTTTTGAGCCTAAACATGTTTTGATAGTAACATACCTTGAGAAAACAGTAGTTGTTCGATTAAAGCTATTAAATAATTCTTAGGTGTAAGTTGCCTAGTGGAAGAACTCTTTTAATAGGTTGGTTGAGGAACTTATTTTTTAAAACATGCTTTTAAATGAGAAGATTCTTTGAATGAAATGTTTCCTAAAACTGATCTAGCAGGAATTAATTGTGTAGAAGGATGAAACCACACTTAAAGAAGAAAATCAAAATCCTAAAATTACCCCCACCTGACTCTCCCATAACAATTGTCCACCGTTGCTATATGATACCCGATATGGTGGTTAGCTTCGTCACAGTTTTATAACCGTCAGATTGTCATTGTTGAGTGTTACCAAGTTGGGGCTTATAAAGTCCAAGGTGGTTAGGTTAAACCTCACATTAATACTCATTTCTATTTTCATGGGTGCTCAAATGTTTGCATTCTTTAGAAGTAAAAACAGGTTGGGTCTGGACCATTGTGGTCAAACATATAGTTAAGATTGAAAAAATGCAAACTTTATTTCATTCATAGTAAGAAAGGAACTAGCTGTTCTTGATATTGCAATTAATTCATTCAGAAAGAGAAATTCACATTCTAGTTGTAAGAGGGGTCACATTGAAGTATGATTTTTAGTTCTACCTATATTCATACTGTGACTATAACATGTGAAGCCTTGAAACAGTCCAAATTTCCAACTGGTGGATTGATTTTGTTCCATAGATAGATTATTATCATAATGGAGATGTTTCTTGTTAGGTAGGAGGTATATTCTTCATTGCCAACATAATGGACCAAAAGTGAACCCCATCACATTTTTCTAATCTTATGCTTTAGTTATCTGTTAGATATCTTCTGGAGCTGTCGCCTTATCGTCTCTTTCGTGCAGGAGATTGATCGAAAGATTCTAATTGTCGACGAGTTGCCTTCTCTTGCACAGTGAAGACCATACTGAACAGTTGGTATAGCTCAATCTTTAACTATTGTAGTATACTGTATTATAAAAAGATTATTGAAAATTAAAAGAATTAAAAAAATAAGAAGATAATCGAGTTTTTTTTTTTAAGTTACTATATAAGAAGAAATTTGAGCTTGTTTCTATTTATAGAGAGTGTATAGCATGGATGCGTTTTTTAGTGAGTATCCTTGTTTTTGGTCCTTTTTTTTCCCTCCTAGTATATAATAGGTTTATTTAACATGTAATGAGTGTGACAGATTGTGGTTTCTTTTTTCAGTTGTTTATTATTTTTGTAATCTAATTTCATCTTCACTTTTACATGTTTGATTCAGTTCGAATTCCTTATCTTAAATAGAACTTGATCCCCTGAATTATCATTACATTTTAATAATATTATTAATATGATATGATATGAGGTTTGTATTGAAAGAATTGAATATATGGAACACCATTAGAGGTATTCAACTGCATTTAAGTTTTACTTAAATCAAGTTTTAATTACCAATAACATCATTTACAGCTCTTTATAAGAAATTAATGTACAACTTAGTGGCTTACTTTTTATAACCTGTATGAATTCAAGGATTACTGCTAAAGTTGAGGCGTTTTTCTGACTCAAATATATTCACCTACAAATATTGCTTTCTTTAAATAAGAAAAGTAGAAATAATTAATTGAATTGATTTAACTAATGTTAATTATCACATGAAATAAACTCTCTCTCAATAAAATATAAGCAAAACAAAATGCATGTAATGTTGAGCAGGGACCCTGCCAAGTACCAATTTATAGAGACGATAAATACATATCTATTTAAAGATTAATAAGGTTTACTTTTCGACGGTGGATATTGGTATATATTAGCTTTATGCTATACTTTGTCACTTTACATATTTATGTGTGTATATTTATATATTATTTTTATAAAAGCAAACCACGGGAATGGTTTGACTTCGAATAAAGCTCGACTTTTATTTATCAGAAAGAGATGCTCAATTGTCAAAAAGTAGTAAAAATTTCCTAAAGTATACCAACAAATTTATTAACCCTTTTTCAAATTGTAAAATAATTAAGATCTGTGGTAGGTTTGAGATGTCAAATTGTAATTTTCATTGCATTTAGTATTTCAGTATAATCACAACACATCACATACGTTAACAAACATGTTGGTTATTGAAATAATAAAATATTTGATGAAATACTAAATTGGAAAAGGAAATCCTGGCGTGGCAGATAAACGTAATGGAAAAGGAGGAAAAAAAAAGAAGGAAGGATAAATTTATTATGTCATAAGATGTCTTTCAATATGTGGACGTAACAACACTTTTACCACTTATGCAATAATGTTAAAAAAATATAAGGAACTCAATGGTAATTTTTTGTTCTATAAAAATCAACATGTGCAATTTTTTTTTTTTCAATTTAGATTAATTAAAACATAAACAAGAAGATCAGAATTTCAGATTATAAGTAACCTACAACCAGTTGGACTAATACTTTGAATTTGGGGGAGGAGAGATACATCTTTAATATCATTAGATTAATCGCTACCCTAACGGGCAAATTTTGCTATTTCTTATTATGATGGGCAAATTTTGTAATTTTTCTTTGAAATGAAAACCACTTTAATTTTTTTGTCAAAAAAAAGAAAACCACTTATATTATGAAAAAACAAAAACTTTTAATTACAGAAATTTTCTCTTGCAAGTAATTGGGCCTAATTTTGTTGTGGCATAACTTGCGAAACCAAAAAAGCCCATCCAGAAATGCTGCAGTTCCGTTTAAAACAAGGCCAAGGTTATATACAGTCCTATCTTTTGTTAATACAACCCCACCAAAAAATGTTCGGAAAAAAAATCCGAAAATTTTGACAATTTTCGGAAATTTTTTCCGAAAATTAGAAAAAAAAACACTGAACTTATGATTTTTCGGAACAAATTTCCGAACAATTTTTTGGATGGGACTGGTATTTAACCTTGGCCTTAAAAAAATACAAAAACGTCAAACTATCAAACTTATTTAGAACAAGGCCAAGGTTAAATACAGTCCCATGTTTGGTAAATACAATCCCACCCAAAAAATTGTTCGGAAAATTTTTCCGAAAAATGTAACACTTTTAGGAAAAAAAATTCGAAAAATCATAAGTTCAGTGTTTTTTTTTTCTTAATTTTCGAAAAAAAATTCCAAAAATTGCAATTTTCGGATTTTTTTTCCGAACATTTTTTGGTGGGGTGGAATTTACAAAAGATAGTACTGTATATAACCTTGGCCTTAGAACAATTACTAGAGCTGTTGAGGTGGATTATATGCGTTGGGCCGGGCCGCCCCGCCATGCTTAAAATGAAGGTTGAGTTAAGGACTTCTTAGCCCGTTTGGAAGCAGGCCTAAATGGGTTGGCCCGTTTAGGCCACGGGCTTTTGCGGTTTGGGGCAAGTCGGCCCAGCTTAAAAAAAAATATATTTTTTTTAAAATAGATTTTTAAATTTTTTTGTACATTATCAACTATTATATTATCAATTTTAGGGCTATTTTGTAAGATTTATGTTCATAAATGATAAATTTGAATTGCATGAGTCTATTTTTATGAATTATTATTGTTAATCGAAAATTATCATATGCCCACCGGTGGACATAATATTATATACCCACTGCGAATGTGTTAATAACACATAAGCAGGGGACCCACTATTATTTTAATTAACTGTTTATATCTGCTTATGTGTTATTAACACATTTGCGGTGGGTATATAATATTATGCCCACAAGTGGGCATGTGATCATTTCCGTATTGTTAATATATTGCAAAGTTCAATTTAAAAAAAAAAAATTCTAATTAAAGATAATAAATTTTCATAGTGATGGTTATCCAGATAAATTGTTTGATTATATTTGATTTTAATGAATTTTATATATTAGAAATTTTAAATTATATATTTTAATTTTTTTTAAAATAAAATATTAAAAAATTAAAAGTGAGTCAACCCGTCAAAACCCGCGGCCCGTCAATAAATAGGATGGATTGGAATCTTACAGCCCGCCCCGCATTGCCCCGCCAAAAGGCGGGTTTTAGCTCGCCTCGCCCTGCTGGCCTGTTTTAACAGCTCTAACAATTACTAACTTAATATATAAATAAACACGCAAACAAATGACACCACTTAGTGTCATAAATAAAAAGGTTAAAGTATTTCATGAGATTGTTTTGTAATTTTTTTCATATAGTTTGTGATTTTTTTTTTTTTTAATTTGATTATTATAAGGGTCCGTTTGCTAGTGGTTCTTATTTGTATGGGGCTGAATGAGATAAAATAATATGTAGTATAAATAGTACAGGTACTTAATATGGGTATTTGATAGATTGTAAATAGGGATCTCTATAAAATTATATTGTGTTTGATAGGATGTAACATATAGAATGACATAATTACCCCCATTAAATTTTATCCAACATGCTTGTTTGATATGAGTTCTTAAATGTAGGGTCATATTATATTAGGGCATATATAAGTATTTTGTACATTTCTCTTGCGATTGGAAAACTGAAGTTGCCGTCTGTGGAATCGGCCGTAGCCGCCGAAGGACCGCACCGCCGCCGCCATGGATTACGCCGGCATCCACCTGGTATGCGCATTTTCCCGTTTTTCCACTTCTATTAATAATTTTCGACACTTCTATTAAGTAGTAGAAAACTATTTTTTTCTTGCAAGTTTGATCTCACAAATTTTTTTTCATGCAAACTTAGCCCCAAAACTTAACGGTAGTAAACGGAAGTTTGATTGCACGTTATATTTGCAAACTTAGTCCCAAACCTATGTCCAGTGGTACAAAAAATACAAAAATTTCATTTTATTTTATATTAAAATTTAAAATTTAAATAAATTATTACAAAATTAAAATAAAGTAAAATATATCAATATCATTATATTAAAATGGTTTTTTATTTTTATTTTTTTAAAACTTTGTGCTAGTAGAAAAATAATAAAAAGGTTTAAGATTATATTTATAGGCTAGACCCGATATCTTGCTTAGGTATTAAGCCAAGTTAATCCCTATAAATATGAGTCTTATGGGAATATACACAAGAAATATAATTTCTCCATAAAATCTCTAACTCGAGTTTTCCTAGCAAGTTCATCTCGAGATTCAACGCTGCCACCTCGGTGCGAGTTGGTGAATAGTTGTTGCGTGGATATCATAGATAAGAAAATTCTAGAAAATGTAATAAATATGCATATGCTAAACTTAAATACTCAAGATACAATTTAAGTATGGGATAAACTCATTATTAATTAAAAAAAATACTTTGGGGTAAGATTGAGCTTCTTATTAAAAAAAAATTGTGATAATAATGATCATGTCTTCGAATCTATAAACTAGTAATTCTTTCATAAATAAGTAAAACTGTAAAAAGAGCAATATCGGTTAGCGATTTTTAATCGATAATAGAATTTTTAAAATGGCAATGCGTATTATTCTTGTTATTATTATTAAAAAAATTAATATTTTAAACATGACAATACGTATTCTTGTTATTATTATTAAAAAAAATTAAAAGAAAAAAAATGCTACTAACTTTTTTCCGCAAGATAGCATTCGCCTCTGTGACCCGTGAGTTGCTTGCAACAAATTAGATATGAAATTCTTCCTTTAATCATTTCATCAGCGAATTTTTTTAATCCTGAAAATATAGAAACTTTCTTATTTAGAATATATATTTTTGTCCTTAAAAAATAAATAAAATAAAACAAAACTCCATTTGACTCCTCGTAACCAGACATACCTTCCAATTTCGCTGTCCTATTCCCCTCTTCTCAAAATTAGGGTTTTCAATATTTTTTGAAAACCCGAAAATTTCCTCACTTTCAATTCCTCTCTGGTTAGGGTTCTTCATGCAAATCTCTTTCTCAGAATTAACAATTTCAAGCGCCGTGCGACAGAGCCATCGAACAGTAGCTCTGGGCTACAATCGTATCTCAGTTGCTCGGTTTACAAAATTTTCTTATGAAATGAATACCATCAAATTAAGGTATGAGCTTTGCCGATTTGACCTATTCTTTCATTAGCTATGATTACGTTTGATGGCCTCAATTCTTGTAGAATGCGTTAGTTTTTGAGGCTGGGTTTGTGTGGATCCCTCTTTTGTTGGGCATATTTTCTGGGGTCTATCTTTGCTTAGATATGATTAAACAAATATTCGGAAAGCTTCCGAGGAAGCCATCCTCTAAGTTATCGCAGCATGATTTGAACAATAATGACGTCCCTAATTCTGCCTCTGTGAATTCAATTTCAAATTCTGCCAATCTTGGTCCTTCTCGGCCCTCGAGCAATGGGTCTACCGCCCCGACCCGTGGGAAAGTGTTGGGTAATCAAGTGGGTCCCACATTGATGAATTACGTGGCTGTTTGTGAGGCGTTGCCTAGCTTAAGGGACGTCCCGAGCTCAGAAAGGCAGAGTCTCTTTATCAGGAAGTTGAACATGTGTTCTCTAGTGTTCGATTTCTCCGACCCTGCCTTGAATTTGAACGAGAAAGACGCAAAGAGGAAGATGTTGCTGGAGTTGGTCGATTACGTATCTTCGGTGAATTCAAAGTTCAGTGAGGTTGCTATGCAGGAAATGACAAAAATGCTGGTGGCCAATCTGTTTAGAGCATTACCTTTGGCCAATCACGAGAGTAAGCTCTCTGGCGATGTTTACGACCCAGAGGACGACGAGCCAACCATGGAACCAGCTTGGCAACATCTCCAGATTGTGTACGAGTTCTTTCTGAGATTCGTATCTTCATCAGAGACGGATGCTAAGCTTGCTAAAAGATACATTGACCATTCTTTTGTGCTGAGATTGCTAGACCTTTTCGATTCGGAGGATCAGAGAGAGAGGGAATACTTGAAGACAATTTTACACCGTATATATGGGAAGTTTATGGTGCATAGGCCATTTATTAGGAAAGCAATCAATAATATATTCTATAATTTCATTTTCGAGACGGAGAAGCATAATGGGATTGCTGAATTGCTGGAGATTCTGGGAAGTATCATTAATGGGTTTGCCTTACCTTTAAAAGAAGAGCATAAGCTTTTTCTTTTGCGTGCGTTGATTCCTCTTCACAAACCGAAGTGCATGTCTCTGTATCATCAACAGCTATCGTATTGTATCACTCAATTTGTGGAGAAGGACTTCAAGTTAGCTGATACAGTAATTCGGGGTCTTTTGAAGTACTGGCCTGTTATTAATAGTTCGAAGGAGGTTATGTTTATTAGTGAATTGGAGGAAGTCCTTGAAGCAACACAGGCTGCAGAATTTCAGCGTTGCATGGTCCCGTTGTTCCGTCAAATTGGTCGTTGCATCAATAGCTCACATTTTCAGGTATTGATTTTAACGAATATGTTATCGTGTCGGGATTTGGTTGCTGTTTTCGAAATTGGAAGAACAAGCATAATTCTTGTGCTCTGTTTCAATTTTACCTTTTTCTCAGGATACTCCTGCTCCATTTCATTATCATTGCAAGTAATGTTAGTTTCATTCTCTGAGTGCATGCTTATTAATTAAGCCATGTTTGATTGAAAGAAAGTAGGGAGGACAAAATGGAAATTCAGGGAAACAGTGAACTTCTTTTAGAATATTCTTTCAGACATTTATGACGTTGTTACGTAAATAAGCAGGGATTCTGATTCAGTTTTGATTGGGTTGAAAAAATAAATGCAGTCATTGACGGCGCATTCCTGATATTCATATCCTTTGCAAACAAAGACAGTTTTTAGTAAGGCTATTATTTGTACTAGTAATAACTAGTTCCCTTGACTTTTACTCCCTCCGTCTAATATTACTAGTCCCGTTTTTTCGGCGGTTACTTTTTGTCATAAGTTAGAGGGTATTATGAGGTATTGTGAGGTCTATCCATCAATATAGTGATTGTTTATGTAAAATATAAGTATCATATTTTCTATAAACAATCACTTTATTTATAAATGGACCTCACAATACCACACAATATCTTCCAACTTATGACAAAAAATAACAACTGAAAAAACAAGACTTCTAATATTGGACGGAGGAGTATTTTTTATTCTTTTGAAGAAGCATTAAAGTTTATAAATTTGTTCTGTACTTTCAACTAAGTTGATTATTTTCTTTTAGAGATCGGCATGTGAATTCGAATGAGTGCAGGCAATTGGATTCAGCTTGTTTGCATTCTTTAGAATACTTATCTGATGGAGTTATACCAAATTCATCTTCTTGAATCCTTTTTATGTTTACAATATATCCAAATAATATACCCTACCTTTCATGGGTTCCTTTATTTTTTTAGTCTTTTCTCATCCTTTCAACTTTCAAAAAATCCAAATTCAAATCTGTTGGTTCTTGTTTTTACTGGCATTTGGTGGATCAATCAATTAGTAATATGGTGGCATGGGTGGAATAAGAGTTCGAAAATTTGTTTAAATCCAACATTATATTTGCCGTTTCTCCTCATGATGTTATATTTTAGCTGACTTGCTAGCTAAACTGAGTTTGCTCATTCACTATGTATCTTGTTCATCTTAAGATGATCATCCTCGCCCAAACCTAATATGTGTCTATTATATGTTGGTTCTCATCAATCTGTCCTATACAATCTCAAATATTAGAATTATGTTTTCCAGTCTGTTCAACATTTCAACAGCAATTTGGCAAGGGCTACAAGAAAAGAACAAAAAAAACTAGAGTTAATTCCTATCAATTTTAAGTTCCTTTGAGATTACTCGAGTTTAAACCAGAACAACTCCCTCTCTCCCACCTGGATCTTCAAATCACAGCAATACTCTCTCTATCTGCAATTTCTCTCATCATGTACTTCTAACTTGACCAATTCAGACAAAGTTTGGGTCATTTACCTGAAGATTGAGTTTGCAATTTTGCGAGCATGTCAAATTTACATCCATACATCTATACAATATACATTATTAATCACCACACTAAAAAGGATGCACCATGGTGCTAAATATTTCCACAGCCTTCTTAATATTCTTTTTGCAATTTTAACAGTCAGAGACAAACTTACTTAAGCTGAGCTTGAAGAATCTCTACTGTGATTTCCGAAGTCATCTGGACTCTTGGTCATGTTTATTTACATCATATTTATTTATTCTCCCTATAATCCAAGTTGAAACATCTTGAGCAAGTCCATTTTCTGCTTTTCTTTATCATCACAACCATATCTATGTCCTTTTATTCTTCCATAGACCTCTATTACTCAATGATCGAGTCTTGATCAGTCTGCCTAATAGAAAAAAATGGTTTCCATCTGATCTAATCTACTGACGTGAACTGAAAATGTTGGAGGGCAACTGCTGTGCAGAAACTAATCAGTGTTATAAGTGCTGATTACTTGCTTTAAATTGACTTCTAATATGATTGATTTCCATGTGTTAACCTTCAGTTAGGTATGAATTAACAGCTTCATGAGAATATATTATTCTGGACAGACGTCTATCTTACATGTCCCCTGCTGACAGTCACCCTTACAACTGTTAATTACAATTTTTTTATTTATCTCCTCGTTTGGTGCACAAATGATTAAATGATGAGAAAATCAAAACTGCAAGGATTATTTATTATACCTTTTGAACCCTTTTGTTGGTGATAATAGCAAACAGAACTGTGATGGTACTAAGCTTATGGCCTATTGTATATGTTTTACATCATTGTTGTAGGTATGATGCATTTCTTTTAATGCCGTTGGTGTTGACAGGTGGCAGAACGAGCGCTGTTCCTGTGGAATAATGACCACATAAGAAATCTGATCACTCAGAACCAAAAGGCGATACTCCCTATAATTCTGCCATCATTGGAGAAGAACGCACATGGTCACTGGAACCAGGCTGTTCAGAGCCTAACGCTGAATGTGCGCAAGATATTCTCAGATGCTGATCAATCACTTTTTGACGAGTGCCTAGCCAAGTACCAAGAAGATGAAATCAAGAAAAAGGAAATGCTGGAGAGACGAGAATCAATCTGGAAACAGCTAGAAGATGTAGCTGTCTCTACAGTGAGAAATGAGGCTGTGCTCGTTTCTATATTCCCTTCGTCTGTTGCCATAGCTAGGAGTACCAATTCAAGGGCAGCTATAGGGAGCTGACCACCAACCTGGAGAAAAGCTGTATCCAGTATACGAAAATATCAAGGCTAATGGCGCGTTTGGATTGGATGCTCGTAGTTTTAATTCGAAGTTGAAGGTGGGGGGCTTCTGTGGATATGTTGATTTGTTTCTTTTGATTCTTCTTTTTGTTTTTGCTTGTGGGTGGGCTCATGGTCAGGCCTGGATCATAAGGATGCTGGTTCTGAAGATCTGTTTTATGTCATTTCTACATGATACTATGATGTTCATTTGTAATTTTATAAGATAATACCATCACCTTTTGTAATGAATCCATCACAGGTCATTTGTAATTTCATTGTTCTTTTCTTTTTTGCTGATTGTATTCATAGGAGGCAATAATTTCACCAAATCATACTTTAGCTTAAATTAAAATTGTTGATTCTTTCAAATAATGTGTGTTGATAGGCGAGCAGCCGAGCAACAAGATTAGAAATAAAAATATTAAAATGATAGGATTAGGAAATTATCAAGAGTAATAATGTTGAAGAGAGCGAGCAACAAGGACTGAATGCACTAGGAGGCGAGCAGAAGGGATTAAGGCCCAAATGGAGGAGGCGATCAGCAAGGACTGAATGCCCAAATGAAGGAGGCGAGCAACTGGTCATAGAGACCATTACAAGGTAGCGAACAACAAGGACAAGAGGACCCAAAAACTCAACAAGAGGCGAGCAGGCGAGCAACTTGGGTTATAAGGATTTCCAACACCCAACGAAGACATACAAACGAGTAGCTAATCACCATGGAGAGCAGCTGAGTGGTTCTAAAGACCAAGTACAACATTGGGAACTTCAAGAGTCACTAACTTTAGATATGGTCCATGTGTCTTAACACTTGACACCCATTCATTGGGCAATAGTTAGATGTTGTACAAGTGTCCTAACACTTGGCAAAGATCCAATGGCTAAGCCATCAAGATGGTGACACCTAGCCTCTTTGTATACCTATAAATACCCCTTCATTTGCATGAAGGAGGATATTTTCCATAATTAAAAAAGGACTAAACTCTTGCAAATTTCATTCTTGAGCATAATCTATGATTTAAATTCTTGTTTGATGATCTTACTTAGTAAAAACAGCCACTAATCATCATCGATTAGAAAAGGTCATCAACAATTGGCGCTAGAGGAAGGGGGTTCGAACCTCCGTCAGTTGAAGATTGGAAGGAGTTTCTACAAAAACTCATCGGAAATTGCAATATTCCGGCAACAAGTCGCCGGAAACTGGAATTTGTAAGTGAGCTTAAGTGTTTTTGGGTGGTAATGCATAAGACCTACAAACTTGAATGCATGTATGTGAGAATAAAGGTTTGTAAACAACCAAATTCTCATATACAAGGCTAGTTGTTGATTGGTCAAAACATCCACAAACACAAGATCATCATCAAAGAAACGTCAGAATTCGGAAAATGGTGCGATCACAAGAACCGCAAGAATCGAGCACTCACCCATCAAACAAGTCACGAACAAGGGTATCATCAACAGGAGGACATGCAAGAACGGTACGAGCGATGTCCCGGCAAAATGTTCAAGTCACCATCGACACTCTTCCCCCGGAAGTAGAGGCATTGGCTCAAAACCCGGAGGAATTAGCCAAAACAATCGCCGTTTTGCAATCCTTGCAACGACAACAGGAAGCTGTGGGACCGTCAAGGGCCCGGGAGGCGAGCAACCGGGCAACAGAGCAAAGACCATCCAAAGCCCCGGAGACGAGCAACCGAACAACGGAGCAAAGAACAAAACAACGAGAAGATGCAAGAATAGAAGAAGTCAATAGTGAACAAGTAAGAGAAACTAAGGGCAAAAGACCAATAAGTGAGCGACTTGGAAGTCGGGGAGAGTCCACTCCAGGGACGGGTGAGGAGTCGAGCAGCAGGGACACAAGGAGTATAAGCCACTATCACACAAGAAGGGCAAGTTATCACGGGGCGCATAGGGAGGATCATCTGAGAGGCGAGGAGCGAGCACAGAAACAAACAAACCCTGCTGCTCGCCCCTCAGTACATGAAAGACTGAGAAGATCAGCGTTTGGGCGTTTAGCTCCCAATGGGGCTAGTAACATCGCTAAGCACGCCACGCAGGAGAGACGTCCCGTTAGCAAGGGACTACGTCATGAAGAGGTCATAGAACCCAATCATGACGAACAACCTTCTAATGAAAAAACGTCTCCAGATGAGTGGCAAGCTTTGAAGAAAGCGGTGGAAGAAATGCAAAAACAGTTGGAGGACAAGAAAGGCGTCGGATCGACAATATTTCCATCATCACCCCTGTCCCCAGCTATACTAAATGCGCCGGTGCAAAAGAAAGTGCAATTCCCGGCCATTAATTTGTATGAAGGAAACTCAGACCCAAAAGTGCACCTGTCTAAGTATACCGATTACATGATATCGGTAAAAGCATCTGACGCAACTCAATGTCGGAATTTTCCGTTGACTCTTGGCGACGGTCCTCATAGATGGTTTTCCGCACTTGCTCCGGGCTCCATCAATTCGTTCATACAACTCAGCAAGAAATTTCTCTCGCACTTCTCCACAGTAGGATCTTACCTTACGCAGAGACATAGGTTAGCAGATCTGAAGCAAGGAGACGAGGAGTCTGATAGAGCCTTCCTTGAAAGATTCGACAAAGTCCTACTAGAAGGAGAACCAGTAAGTGAAGACACTAAGATAGTGGCAGTTATGGCAGGATTTAAGAAGGGAACATATCTGTGGAAGGAAATGCACCTAGCTTTCCCTAAAACTTATTCCGAATTCAGGCTCAAGGCTGGAGTATACATTTCGATGCAAGAAACTCTACAGAGAGAGCTAGGAGACAAGGCTGATACCAAGAAATTGGGAAAGAAGTCAGGAGGGGAATACAAGGCCCCTAAGAACATGAAAGCTTTCAGTGAAGGGTCCGAATTGAAGGAGAAGTTGAACCATGTCCTATCCACATCAATAGAGGCTGTATACAACAACGTAAAGGATAAGGATATGCTGTCTGAACCCCGTAAGATACGAAAAGAACGAGGAAAAATGAACCCCAACAAATACTGCGCATACCATAGGTCACTTCACGAGTGAATGCCGAGATCTCCTGAAACAGTTATGGAGATTCTATGAAGAAGGAAAGTTATCAGAATTCGTGAAGCGACAACCAGGAAAGAAACCAAGGGTGGCGATATCCTCCGGCTCGGAAGACGATGAGGGCGACGAACAGTCGAGCAGGAGGGATCAAAAAAGGAAGAAAACGATGACAGCACCAGCCGAACCCGTCCGAGAAATCTTAATGATTGAGCCATCCGGACCGGTAGGGGGCTGTTCTGACGGTAGGCCACCGGTGTCTAAAAGAAAAAGGAAAGCAGAGTTGAGGGCGGTAGCTCAAGTCAGAGAAGTCGGGGCAAACCAAGCTACTAAAAAGATAGGCGAGTTGGTGTTTTCTGAGAAAGACCTAGACAGGATACTCACCCCACACAATGACTCACTAATAATCTGTGCTAATATCTTGGAAGCCCGAGTTCACCGTTTGCTTGTGGACACCGGCTCCTACACAAACATCTTGTTCAAAAGCACACTAGATCAGATAGATGATTGTGAGGAGTATATAAAGGAATGTGATCATAAGATAGTAGGATTCGGAGATGCTGTAACCGTTCCTTTAGGATTAGTTACGTAGTCGGTCGAACTTGTATCAACCGAGAATCCCGAAAGGAGACTGACTAGAATGGTAGAATTCTTGGTTGTAAATCAGCAGTCTGCCTACAATGAGTTTCTCGATCGACCTTTCATAAATGAATTCAAAGCGGTCGTTTCAATGTACTACTACTGTCTTAAATTTCCAACTCCAAAAGGGTCAGGTACGGTTAAAGGTGATCAAAGGAAAGCCCGAGAATGCCTCCTGCAACTTCAACCCACTAACAACAGAATATCCGTCATGGACGAGCAGCCGAGCAGCAGGGACGAAGGTGAACCCTCCATCTTAGATGAAATCATGGAGTCCGTCGATACTGAAATGATGGAGGTAGACGACCAGCAGGGCGTGGACGAGCAGGAGGGCGTTGGCGAGCAACAGGGAAGAGAGGCCGTACCCAAACTAAATCGAGTTGAAGATTTAGAGCCAAGGCTAGGGGAAGAACCAATGATCAAGGATGAGATCAACCTTGAAGGGCCCATTATCGATCCTCGATGGAAAGACCAGAAAAGGAGGGCAACCCCGGTAGAGGAGTTGGAGGCAATAAGAGTTGACCCGAATCGAGAAGACTTGGAATTATTCATTGGATCTGAACTCCCTGAGCCATACAGATCCAGAATGGAAGAATTCCTCAAGTCCAATCTCGATGTATTCGCATGGTCGCATGCTGATATGGCAGGCATCAGCCCTGAGCATGCCTGTCATAAGCTGAATATTTATCCAACTAAGAAACCGGTGAGGCAAAAAAGAAGAAAATTTGGGCCCGACAAATATGAAGCATTAGACGTAGAAGTGAAGAATTTACTCGATAATGATCTTATCAAAGAAGCCTTAGGTCCTAGATGGGTAGCAAACCCGGTGTTAGTGAAGAAATCAAATGGTACATGGAGGTTATGTATCGACTTCACTGATCTGAATGCCGCTTGCCCTAAGGATAACTTCCCACTACCTCATATTGACCAGCTGGTAGACAACACGGCGGGGCACGAGCTCCTTACATTCATGGATGCATTTGCCGGGTATCATCAAATACCAATGCACCCAGACGACCAGGAGCACACAACGTTCTACACCAATAAAAACTTGTTATGTTGGAAAAGAATATTGTTCGGATTGATCAACGCAGGAGCCACATACCAAAGACTCGTTAACAAGATGTTCGATGAGCACATCGGTAAAATAATGGAAGTGTACGTGGACGACATAGTCGTAAAAAGCCTGAGAAAGGAAGATCATTTAGAACACCTCGCACAAGCATTTGAGATACTTCGAGCGTATAACATGAAGCTAAACCCAAAGAAAAGCAGCTTCGGGGTACACTCGGGATAATTTCTTGGGCACCTGATCAGTCAGCGGGGTATTGAGGCGAATCCATCAAAAGTCAAAGCAATCATGGATATGCAACCACCAAGGTCCGTTAGGGAAGTTCAACGACTAACCGGATGTCTGGCAGCCCTGAACAGATTCATTTCCAGGTCTGGAGACAAATGCCGACCTTTCTTTGATTCCATCAAGAAAGGACAATTCCAGTGGACGAGTAATTGCCAGCAAGCGTTTGAGCAGTTGAAAGAATATCTGAGTGATACCAAGATTCTATCGAAACCTGTCTCTGGAGAAAAACTGTACCTGTATCTAGCCGCGTCAGAGGTGGCCATCAGCTCAGTCCTAGTTCGAGCAGAAGGGAAATTTCACTTGCCAATCTACTACGTGAGTCAGGCCTTGCATGAAGCAGAGATTAAGTATTCGCCCATGGAAAAGTTAGCCTATGCACTGGTGATGAGTGTGAGAAAGCTAAGGCCGTACTTCTTCGATCATCAGGTGGAGGTCTTAACAACTTTCCCATTAAGGCAAATCTTACAAAGGCCTGACACTGCTGGTCGCCTCCTCAAGTGGTCGCTCGAAGTAAGCCAGTTTGGAATATCTTATGCACCTCGAACAGCGATCAAGGGACAAGCGTTAGCCGACTTTATTATCGAATTAACCTTCCCTCAAGATCCGACGAGAGGTCATAATCATCCATGGCACATGTACGTAGACGGATCATCAAATAATACAACAGCAGGAGCTGGGATAGTGTTGATCAGTCCAGGCGAACAAGTATTCACCTCAGGCGTAAGGTTCGAGTTCATGGCAACAAACAACGAGGCTGAGTACGAAGCATTGATAGCCGAGTTACGACTAGCTCTGGCCGTGGGGGTTCGGAGAGTTCAAATTTATGGAGATTCCCAGCTGATAGTCAACCAAGTCCATGGGGAATACGAAGCCAAGGATGAGAACATGGCCTTATATCAAAAGATCGTTGCTCACCTGGCTTCGCTTTTTGAGCAAATTTACATCGAACAAGTGCCAAGAGACAACAATGCGCAAGCAGATGCACTTGCTCGTCTGGCTACTAGTACGGGACCAGCAAAACTTTCAGAAGTCACCATCACAAGAATTTCTAACCCGTCCACCAGTGACTATAAGATCAATCAGATCGAAGAAGAATTGACAGAGGATGACTGGAGAACACCAATATACAGATACCTCAAGGATAACATAGTGCCTGAAGACCCACAAGAAGCGGCCAAGTTAGTCAAACGAGCAGCAAGATTCACGATCATGGAAGGCCAACTTTACAAGAGGGGATTTTCATTACCCCTACTAAAATGTCTAGCAAGGGGGCAAGGCCAGGAAGTTTTGAAAGAAATCCACGAAGGAGTTTGTGGAAATCACGCAGGAGGACGAGCACTGGCATACAAAACAGTAAGGCAAGGTTACTACTGGCCAACTCTATTACAAGACACAATCAGAATTGCAAAAACATGCCACAGGTGCCAGCTGTTCGCTCCCAACATACATAAGCCCCCAACGGAACTGATTTCGGTAAATAGCCCATGGCCGTTCGCAAAGTGGGGGATAGACATCATCGGACCTTTCCCGACGGGAAAGGGGAATGTCAGATTTGCAGTAGTAGCCGTGGACTATTACACGAAATGGGCCGAAGCTGAAGCACTAGTAACGATAACACAAGAGAAAATGATCAATTTTATCTGGAAGAGTATAGTGTGCCGGTTCGGAGTTCCACAAGCAATATTAACAGACAATGGAAAGCAGTTCGAAGGAAAAAAGATAAGAGATTTCTGCAAAAAGTGGGGTATCAAGAAGTATTTTTCGACACCGTATCATCCTCAGTCTAACGGTCAAGTCGAGGCAGTTAACAAGATAATCAAGCATATCCTCAAAATCCGTCTGGTGGATAAGAAAGGCAAGTGGTCGGAAGAACTGCCCGAGGTACTTTGGGCATATAGAGTATCACATAGAACAAGCACTGGAGAAACACCGTTTGCTATGACATTCGGTACAGAAGCAGTTATACCTATAGAGCTCAAAATACCAACTGAGAGGATAACCGAGTTCAATGAACAGGAAAACAACAAGGCTCTAACTGCAGAGATGGATCTGATCGACGAAAAAAGAATCACAACAGAAATAGAAAATGAGATATACAAAAGAAGGATTGCAAGGTACTACAACTCGCAAGTAAAAATCAGGGAATTTGAAGTCGGGGATCTGGTACTCCGAAAAATCCTAGCAACACCTCCAGGTGTATTTGGACCGACTTGGGAGGGCCCATTTAAGATAACTCATAAGTGGCACAACGGCACGTATGACCTTGAAGACATGAAAGGCAACTCGGCCCAATACACCTGGAACGCGGCTTTGTTGAAGAAATATTATCAATAATTAGGAAACCAATGTAAAGTTTTTTATAGACTATCGTTTCGTTTATATTTTTGTAAGGTGTAAGATCGATGAAATTTTCACACTTTTTTGGCAAAATTTGAAAGTAGATAAATGATTGTTCAGTGAATTATGTACATAAGAAAGTAAGAGGTGTTAAAACCCAACTGTTCGCCCAGAAGGAAAGCTGCTCGCCGGAGGATAAGCAAGTGTTGTAAGCACAAGTCCAAAAGAAGGCGAGCAGCAGGGTCCATTAGACTTAGAAGCCCACCTGATCGCCCCATTACACGGAGTTGCTCGCTCAAGATACTAAATGCATAAATCACAAGTATAGTGGAGGCGAGCAACAGGGCACATGCTAACACTTAGTTGCTCGTCCCGAAGCCAAATGCATTTAAGCACAAATATAGCAAAGGGCGAGCAACAGGGCATAAAGAGAAGTATGACAAAAGCCAAGTTCTCCAAAATAACCAAATAGGCTCACGCATACTCAAATATACACACATTTGCAAAAGAAAAGTATTAAAACTCTCAACTAAGGGAGAAGTACTTAAGCAAAAATAAACAAAGGGCAAACGAGTAAAATAAGAAATATAATTCCATTCATTCAAAATGCAAAGATACAAAGAGAGAAAAACATCGTCCTACTACATTGACTAGAGCAAAAAAGATAAAAAGTCCTCTAAGTCTCGGACGCCGGAGGAGCAGGTGGTGCTTGAGGATCTTGGGGAGGAGGAGGAGGCTGAATATCTTGAATAGTGGCCCCAGAGACCTGTTGCTCGCCTACTGCAGTGGAGGAGCTTGTTTCGCCAAGAGGATTCGGGAGAAGGGGGCCTAAGGCTTCAAAGATTGTCATATCCCTATCCGACTCCACTCTCTCCCTAGGAGCCACAATGCGGACATCGTCTTTAAAAATACTTAGGTTGACCCCCATCTCCCCTAAGTCAGCCACCGGGATCTCGAAACCAGGAGCTGGAGGGTTCTCAGTGACGTAGTCTGTGAAGTCTTTAATGGTCGAAGTCATCACATCTAGACCATTATCCAAAGCGTACTTCACATTTCTCACACTCTCAGCATATGCACAGATATACCCGAGATTGGTATTATCGGTAACATCTTGCACATATGTAGTGTAAGAGATGGCGCGCTTGTTCCTCTTTTCCAGCTGGTCAACGTGGACCTTTAAAGACTCCACTCTCTCCACCAGACCCACTCGCTCCGTCTCTAAGACCTGCAGACGATCAGTAGCGATGCCCAAATCCAATTTAAGCTTCTCCGAAGCATTAGACATGTTAGGATAAAAGTTGTTAGTTTTGATGAGTTAAAACAAACCAGAAGATGTAATAGGACCATCTGGACCTGGTAGCCAGATGATGATCTAGATTAGGACTTAGTCTAGGGGGAACTGCCAGACCAGAAGACTTCACCAGAAGACCCCACCAGAGGACTTCACCAGAGGACTCCATCAGAAGACTTCACCAGATGAGATTGACCAGAGGCAGAGGACCTTCCCCAGACCAGACGAGTCCGGTAGAACAAAAGATGCTCAGTTTGATCCCCTGACTCTACTGAGTATTCTGGTTCTTGACCAGATGAGGACCAGAAGACACCGAGGTTGCCTGGTGTCTGGTCCTGCCTTCTCTGGAGAGAATCAGAGTTAAGCAGAGGAAGCTATTGACCGTTGGTGATTCAAATCAAGTCAACATGATCAGGATTGGAAAGTATTTGAAGATAATCAATCCAAGGATCTCACCAACCCAATCAATCAATTAGGGAATTGATTGATTGAGGCTTCCTTATATAGAGGATCTGATTGGATTAGCCCTTCCAACGGCTAGCCCTAATCCCCTCTATATATACAAGAGTGCAGTTCAAGAAAAAGCTCTAGAGACTCTACACGCGCATAAGTGATCCAAGCTTTTGATATTCATACCAAGCACTCTTACTGGTCATAATATTTATCTACTCTAAAGGAGTTACTCAAACCACAACCTGTTCATCTATTAGACAAGGTTGTTGGCTGGTTGATCTTTAGATTGAAGGTAAATCTAAAGAGGTTGTAAGAAGGAACTGGTACTTCCCAATTCCAGTAAGTAAGTTTGTGAGTTGGTTGATAGTGAGACCCCTTGGTTATAAGGGAGAGTGGACGTAGGATATTCAATCCGAACCACTATACATCTTGTGTTCTTTATCGCTTTATTTTACTTATTGTTTGTTGATTATTGCCCCCTTGTAAAAGACTTTGAAAGACATTTAACTTAAGCTTCCGCAATTAATCTAACTAGTGGGACCAACAAGTGGTATCAGAGCAGTGTGTCCAACGACCACTGCTTTGTAAAGCTTTTGGTGGTCACCGGGCAGATCCATTGCTCTTAAGTGCTTTTGTTCAAGTTCTTGTTATTTCCCTAAATTTCTTATCAAAATGTCTGCAAAATCTTCTTACAAGAGCCGTAAGCTCCCTGAATTCTCTTTTGAGGATTACAGCCACTGGAGTTTCATGATGAGCAATCATCTTGGAGCTATTCACCACCGCATGTTAGATGTGGTTGAAAGTGGCCCCATTCAATTTTACTGGACTCCTATTGATAGTGGCAGGTCTGAGTCCAGAGAAGAAACTAGTGAAGCTGCCCAGAAAACTGCAGAGGATATAGTCCCCAGGCAGAAAATCCTCAAAAAGAAAGATGAGCTTGATAATGATGAGAGAAAGCTATATAACCTGGACCAGGTGGCAAGAACCGAGATCATCAACACTCTCACCAAGGAGGTAATAGAGAAGGTCAGAACCCGTGTCACTGCCAAGGAGATGTGGGACAAACTTGCACTTCTCTGTGAGGGAACAGAGAAGATCAAAGACAACAAGCTCCAAGCTGTTCAACACTCGTTTGACACCTTCAAAATGAAACCAGACGAGACCATTGACCAGCTGGATATGCGTCTCACAAACCTCTTGAACAAGGCTAGTGCCTTAGGTAAGACCTATTCTGAAAAAGAAATTAATAGCAAAATCTTGCACTCACTAACAAGCAGGTGGAGAATTAAAGTCACCGTGATCAAGGACAACAAGGATCTCAACACTTCCGATCACCATCTTCTGTTGTCTGATCTCAAAGCTTACGAGTATGATCTTCAAGAGGAGGATCAAACAGAAGAGGTTTCCTCTTCTGGCCAGAAAGGTGTTGCATTCTCTTCAACCATCAAGCCTGATGTCAAGCCAAAGGAGTCTACTGCAGATGACTTGAGCCTCAAGGAGCAGGTAGCACTTCTTACTCGTAAATTAGATAAAATGAGTTCAAAGTATGGCAGGTACAAAAGGCATTGGAAGGAGTCTACCAGAGACAGGAAGAGTTCTTTCAAGCCTGCAGAGAAGGAGAAGACATCTGGAGACTCAAGGGAGACCAGATTCAGAACTCCAGAGAGGAGGAGAGATGACAACCCTGGCAGCTCTGGGAGATCAGATTATCAGAGGAGGGATGGTAGCTCTGGCAGACCTGACTACCAGAGGAGAGAGAGTAGCCCTGCCAGATCAGACTATAACCAGAGGAGGAGAGAGCCAAGTCCTAGTCCCAGAGGAGACAATGCCTGCTACACATGCAACAAGACTGATCACTACAGTTATGATTGTCCTCAGCTTACTCCTAGGAAAAGAGAAGAGAAAAGAATCAAGAGAGATAGGAGATATGCAGATAAAAGAGCATTGCTGGCAGAAGCAGAGGAGGAGGATACTAGTTCCAGTTCTTCTTCTTCTTCTGACTTTGGATCAGATGATGATGTGTGTCTTATGGCAGACATCACTGAGGTAAATGATACTACTCTAGTCTTATCAAATTCCAAATATACTGAATCCTCTAATTCATCTGGTAACTCCAGAGAGTCTGATATGCAACAAATGCTATCAGATCTCCAAAATTGTGTCCAACTTTGTCAAAAACTTGAGAAAGAGAATGGTAGGCTCAGAGCTGAAGTTCAATCTCTCTCTCATGAGCATAAATCCACCAGAGAACTCATGAAAGATCATTCCAAAGAAGTCTCTGAACTTCAGGATAAGATCACAGAAAGAGATACTCTGGTAGATCAACTCATGAAAGAAAAGAACTCTCAAGAAGATGAGTTCAATGAACTCAGAGCCAAATACCAGACTCTTATCAAGGGAAAACAAGTTGCTCACAACATAGAGGAGATACCCATGCCCAGAGAAGCTCCTAAGATACCATCTGTTGTATCTATCATATCAGAGTCTTCTCAGCGCATCTGTGATAAGAGTGGTTTAGGATATTCTGGAATTTCCTCTAAAACTCATAAATACTTTTATAATAAAGACAAGTCTGTAAGAGCTGGTAAATTGGTAGAAATCTGGGATGATAAAGACTTAACTGGTAATGGTTACAAGGTGGTTCACAATCCTGACTGGAAAAGGAATCACTCTGTTAATCACATTACATATGGTCCAGAAGAGTTGACTGTTCTGGAAGAGAAGATGCTAGAGAATAAGTGTCAAAAAGGGGAACCATTAAAGATTGATGGTTTTGTGAACAATGAGTCCCAAGGAGTAGAAATTACTCAAATTGGAGGACCCCAGAGAAATCCTCAAAGGGAACCTAAACAGATTAGGGGACCTCAAAGGAAACACTCAAGAAAGGGGAATACCAATCAGAGTAATAACTACCAGAGAAGGAACAATGTTCAACAGCACCAGGTACCCCAGAGACAGTTTTCTCAGAGGAATCAATTCCAGAATAGGTATACTCAAAGGAACTATAACCACCAGAGACAGTCTAATTATCAGAACCAGAGGAGGTCTTCCAGACCCATCTATAGAAAACCAACTGATCTGGGTAGTTATGACACCAGAGATGGTTCTTCTAGGATGTATCCTTATAACCAGACCTTTAAGACCATATCCTTGAGGCAGGCCATTCCAAAGGCCAAATTTTAGAAAAGGTACACCAGACCTGTTTATAGGAAAGGTGTCCTTATCAGACCAGTAGCTCAATATGTCATTGTCAGAGGACATGTGCTGGTAGATAGATTTGGAAGGAAGATAAGATCTCCTCATCCATCAAGGGATGATCTTTATCTATGGATTCCTACAAAACCTGCAACTAACCAATCAGGACCCAGCACTAGTAGGGGACCTAATTGATTTCTCTGCAGGTAGATAAGAGTCCATTGGAGAAAGGATTTTCAAGCAACCATGTCTGGTACATTGATAGTGGATGTTCCAAGCACATGACCTTCCAGAAAGATAATCTCCAAGATTTCAAGCCATTGAATGGACCAAGAGTGATGTTTGGTGACAACAACTATGGCGTCACCAGAGGAGTTGGAAAGTTGACCTTCAATGGAGTATCTGTAGATGAAGTCTACTACGTAGAAGGACTCAAGCATAATCTGCTTTCAGTTTCCCAATTCTGTGACAAGGGATACTCAGTGAAGTTTTCTAGTGATTCATGCACTGTTTTCTCTTCTGATTATAATGATATTTTGCTAATAGGCTTGAGGAAGGGTAACATTTATCTTGCAGATTTTAACAGTTGCCCAAGAAATGCTTGCCTAGTTGCAAAAGGATCTGCAGAGAATAGCTGGATTTGGCACAAGAGATTGTGTCATCTTAACTTCAAAACACTGAATAAGATTGCCAGAAAATGTCTCATTCGAGGTCTTCCTAATGAAGTGTTTAAGAAGGATCAGGTTTGTGGTTCATGCCAGAAGGGTAAACAACCCAAGACTTCCTTTAAGGATGTCCAGAGCACAACCACAACCAGAGTACTTCAACTACTTCACATGGACCTATTTCTCCTCTTAGTTTCAGTGGAAAGAAGTACACCTTAGTGATAGTAGATGACTTTTCAAGATACACTTGGGTAGTGTTCTTGTTTAAGAAAAATGAAACTATGACTAAGCTGCCAGAGTTCTTCAAGCAGATTCAGAATGAGCAGAACCAGAGCATAGTCAGAATCAGAAGTGACAAAGGAACATAGTTTTTGAATTCACACATTGCAGATTACTGCAAGGACCATGGGATTTTTCATGAGACATCTGCTGCCAGAACACCCCAACAAAATGGAGTAGCAGAAAGGAGGAATAGGACCCTCAAAGAAGCTGCAAGAACACTTCTGGCAGAATACAGCACTCCACAGAGATTTTGGGCAGAGGCCATTAATACAGCTTGCTACACTCAGAACAGATGCCTGCTTGCCCAGAGACATAATAAGACTCCATATGAGGTTTGGAAAGGTAAAACCCCATCTGTTTCATACTTTCATGTTTTTGGATGTAAGTGTTTCATCCATGACAATGGGAAATATAAATTAAGAACCTTTGATGCTAAAGTGGCTGATGGAATATTTTTAAGATATTCCAGCACCAGTAAAGCTTTTAGAGTTTTTAATAAGAATTCACTTTGTGTGGAGGAAACACCTCATGTTGTTTTTGATGAATCTACTTTTGAGTGCAAGGTGGAATCTAAGTCTTCAGATGAGACCCAGAATCAGACTACTCCCAGAGTAATCAAAGTCAATCCACCTGTTCTTGACTCAGATTCAGATGTTGGAGTTATACGTGAAAGTAGGCTTTTACTTTGTATAACTCGTGTATCAAACACTCGATTTATGAGAATAATTCTTTTATCACATTTGCTTTAGATATAATTGAATGTTGAATTTCTATTGCAAACCGTTCAATATATAGTACATGTTACATTGTAGTTAATGTGGTGATACCCGATCACGAAAGACAACATTAACAGTTTACTTGTAACTAAACGTACAATTCACGACCCAGGTGGAATTGAACAATCCGCCGTGAAAGGTCGATGTGTAAGGCTCAGATTGGTCTGTCTTGACCAAGAGATTGCACTAGCACATTTAGTATGTGTTGAAGAGGTCCTACAGCGAGGAGAAATTCTTCTGTTCTGAAAGGTGAAGAATTAGACCTCAGTGGTTGTTGATTTCTTAATCTCCGTCACTTAAATAGGACCGTGTGTGCTTAGTAGTTACTGCTTTGATTCATGTTGGGTGAGAATCATTGTGACTTCGAACTTTGTGTCTTGGGCAGTAATATTAATCATACGACGGTTGCTAAGATTTAATACGGAGAAACGCGTGCGAGTACGGCTCGTGTGATTAGTCCCCTTGGTGGGCTCAGAAGTTTTATTGTACCAAATCTTGCAAGTGAAGAATTAGTTTCTTCGGTACGAATAATAATGTTGAGCTGTCTTTACTCCAAGGTGAAATATATTAATTAATTTAGAGCTATTCAGAAGCTCAATTAATTAATGGACTTGATGATCTTAAACGCGGGAAATAATAACCGGGAGCCCATATTATCGTAATATGGATTAAGATGGATAGTGCAATATTAATTTATTAGTGGTAATAATTAATATTAATGGGCTGAATTATATTGGGGCTCAATATTGAAATTCAGAAGTCCATTAGGAGGTCCAATCTTAATTCTCCTTAAGGCCCCTCAAGTAGCCCAATTAAGTAGCCCAATAATGATAAGGTGATTAAAATAAAAAGAAAATAATATGCTGATTTTTTCCTTTAATTTTCGAAAAATACATGATAAGGAGGAAAAAGATTTTGTTGATTTTCTTGGAAAGATATTATGCAAGATATGTATTCTAAGAATACAAGAATATCTCATATATTCAAGAAGATCCAAATCTTGGATTTTCTCCATGTAAATTTCGAAAGTTTCATATTTATTTAAGGGAGTGAGATTTTTGTGGAATATTTTATTATGGAGAAAAGAATATATGAGATATATTCAAGATTTCTTAGAGATTAAGAAAAGATTTTCTCCCTGCCCATAAAATCTCTACGAATTTCGGTCACCCCCCTTTATAAATAGGAGATGAATATTTCATCTCAACGTACATAATTCCATGTGTTGGAAAAATCAAGAAGCATAGATATTTTTCTTTTTCCTTAGTTTATTAAATTGCTTGAAAGCGTCTCCCACCGGCGATCAAGTAAGGCGAAAGGGAAATACTTGAGAAGGTTTTTGGGTTGATAAAGCGTGTACGAGAGTCCCGTTTTATTCAAAGGCCAAGTTCTACAAGAGGTACGTTAATCACATATTTACTTGTTTATTCCGCCATAGTTAATATGTGAAATTAATTTAGCATGCATGATGATAATTAGTTGTTGGAATTATTATTTGAATTAATTAGGATTAATTCATGATAGTAATAATTGTATTTAAATTCGTATTTAAAATTCATCCCGAATAGATTCCGGGCACCCCTATATTTTCCCAACATCAGATTCAGATGATGACCCATCTCCTGGTTCTCTGAAGCAGAAGCCTTCACAAGGAGCAGAACCAGAAGAGGTTGGAACTCCTGTAGGGGGAAGCTCTTCTGCAGGTGGTGATAATCACCAAGGTACTGCAGAAGATGATCAACCAGGCAAGACCACGGGAAGGAGGACCCTGGTTGATCACCCCAATGACCTAATCCTTGGAGATCCAACTAAGGGTGTCCAGACTAGGAGAACTCTTAACTTAGCTGCCTTAGTCAGTTGCTATGTGTCCTTGATTGAGCCCAAGAACATCAAGGAGGCACTGAAAGATTCAAATTGGATTGTTGCTATGCAGGAGGAGTTGAATCAATTCACCAGACAGGATGTTTGGGAGCTGGTAGACAGACCAAGACATCAAAAGGTGATAGGCACTAAATGGGTTTTCAAAAATAAGAAAGATGAGAATGATGTCATTACTAGGAACAAGGCAAGGCTAGTGGCCCAGGGCTATTCTCAGTCTGAAGGAATAGACTATGATGAGACATTTTCTCCTGTTGCCAGACTAGAAGCCATCAGATTGTTCTTAGCATATGCTGCTCACATGAAGTTCAAAGTCTACCAGATGGATGTGAAATCTGCCTTTCTTAATGGGATTCTCATTGAGGAGGTGTATGTGGAACAACCTCCTGGCTTTGAACAAGGTGACAAGGTGTTTAAGCTTAAGAAAGCTCTTTATGGGCTGAAGCAGGCACCCAGAGCATGGTATGACACTCTATCTCAGTTTCTTCTGGACAATGGTTTTACTAAGGGTAAGATTGATAGAACCTTGTTTAGGAAAGAAGAAGGAAAGGACATCCTTCTGGTCCAAATATATGTTGATGACATCATATTTGGATTCCCTAACAAGAAGCTGTGTGAGAAGTTTGGTGAGCTCATGCAGGGACAGTTTGAGATGTCCATGATGGGAGAAATGAATTACTTTTTGGGTCTGCAGGTTAAGCAATCAGAGAAGGGAATTTTTATTAATCAAGCTAAGTACACCAGAAACATGTTAGAGAAATTTGGAGTAGGATCTAGCAAAGCAGCCAAGATCCCTATGATGACAAATTTCAACATGGATCCAGATGAGTCTGGAGAGAGTGTGGACCAGACTCAGTACAGAGCACTTATTGGTTCTTTTTTGTATCTGACTGCGAGCAGACCAGATATTACCTTTGCCGTAGGTGTTTGTGCCAGATTTCAAGCAAACCCCAAGAAGACTCACTTGGAAGCAGCTAGGAAGATATTGAAGTATCTTAAGGGAACAGTGAATTTAGGTTTGTGGTATCCTGCAGATGACAATTTAGAATTGAGTGGTTATTCAGATTCAGACTATGGTGGATGCAGAATAGATAGAAAGTCTACAAGTGGAACATGCCAATTTCTAGGGAATAAATTGGTATCCTGGTTTTCTAAGAAGCAGACTTCAGTTGCTACATCAACAACAGAAGCAGAGTACATGGCTGCAGGGAGTTGTTGTTCACAACTACTTTGGATTAGTCAACAGCTTAGGGATTACCAGATTAGAGCCATGGATATTCCTATTTTCTGTGATAGTAATAGTGCCATTGCAATCACCCAGAATCCAGTTCTTCATACCAGGTGTAAACATGTTGATATAAGGCATCATTTTATCAGAGATCATGTTGAGAAGGGAGATATAAGGATGGAAAAGATTGCAACAGAGAAGCAGAGAGCATATATATTAACCAAGCCTTTGGCTGAGACCAGATTCAGAGAGTTAGCTTTTGAGTTAGGACTGTTGGATCCAGAGACAGATTTGTTTTAGGGGGAACATCAGAGAAGTATCCTTTATTTATACTTTATTGCATATTCATTTATTTTCTTAAACTAACATACCTGCAGATTAGATATTTCAGAGAAGGTACCAGATGAGGTATGCACCAGGTGACACTTGTCCCAGATAAGGTGCTGAGTCAAATGTCCAAAATCTTCTCTGACCAGGACCAGATGAGCTCCATCAGAGGAGATGTAGCTGTGGTATCATCTGGTTACAATATCAGGTGACAGGTATGCCTTTACTTCTCTGGCCTCTGATCATTGGGATACACTTTTCAAATTAGTAAGTACACTCAAAACCTTTCAACTTCGGAGTGTATTTAAGACTAGGGTATAAGGCCTAGGCAATCATTTCGCTTTTTCTCTTGACTGCCACAAAACCCCTTTATGCCCCATCCCGATGACTATGCCAACGCACCAGATTAAATCTGTATCTTGCCTTTCTTTGTGGCCATCGGATTTAATCACTGTGCAAAATGTCAATCAATTCAAATATTGATTTTGTTCCCTAATTTAATTTTGGTATTACACGCGTTCACACTTCATTTATTACTCGAGCCACGCGTATTACCCTATTTAAATCTAATTTTCTTACAATCTGTCCTTTCACGTTTTCATACTTTCAAACCCTAACCTCTCTCTGCAAAGTTCTTCCTTTCTCTCTCTCTCTCTCACAGATATGGCTCCCCCGTGTAATTTTGACCATGAATTAATGATGAAGAAACTGAAAACGGAGATGGTGGTTGACTTCTACACCACCAAGAACCCGTCTGCACTTGCTATTCTGGAACTATTGAGGAGATCCGGAGTTGAGAAGTTGATCTCCACCATTCCCAGAGATTTTCGTACTCTTGACGGTTATGCGGCCCAGTTTTTGGTTCGAATGAAGATCAATGATGACCATATTTCTACAAAAATTGACAAGGAAGATTTGGTGTTTTCCAAGCATGATTTCTGTGCCCTGTTTGGAAACATTTCGGCGGAAGGAGTGGATCCTTTAACCTACAAGGAGGATGATATTGTGGGTTCCTTCAAACTGTTTGCTCGTTCATCTTGCCAGAATATCACGAAGGGATTTCTGGATAAGCATCTGAGGCAAAAGTACAAGGTACTTTTTGATATAGTTGTTAAGGTGTTGATGTGTGAAAATCACAGCACAGATGCGATCTTTAATGGAAGAATGTGTGCGATGAGGGCTTTGTATGACGGCGTCCAATGCAATTGGGCAGAGTTCTTTTGGGGCGTCTTGAGGAAGAATAAAGCGAAAGTTAACAAGGAAGCTTGTCCTTCCCAGCCAGGGGAGATGCAGTTTTATTTCACTGCTAATGTTTCGTTGGGTACGAAACTTACCTTGATTTTGGACTACTTGCTTCCAGAGAAGAAATGGATGGAGACTTGGTGCAAAGGATTTCACAAGTCTAAGGTGCTATTCTCAAAGGATGGTCCCCTTCATGGCCATCCTGACTCTGATGGAGAGGAAGCCATCCCTGCCCCTCCTATTCAATCTATTCCCTCTCCTGTAAAAGGGCAGAAGAGACAGCAGCAGCAGAAGACCCAGAAGAAAGCTGCTGAAGCAACTGGTTCCTCAACCATTGCTTTCTCTGGTTCCTCTGAGGAGGACCAGATCCCTCTTCTTGATGTACTGAAGAAGAAGAGTGAGGTTGCCAAGAAGGCAGAAACTTCAAAGAGGAAGAGGCCAGAGGAGGCCAAGAAGAAATCTGCCAAGAAGCCAAGAACTGGCAGAAGAGCTCCCAAGAAAACCCTCCTGGTGGATGAGCCGTCAGAGGAGGAAGAAGAGGAAGAGATTGAGCCTCTTGTGAGGAAATCCAAGGCCAAGAGAGCCCTTCTTCAGGATCCTAACTCTGGTTCTGATCTTGGAGAGGCCTTGGAAAAGGCAATTGAGGATGACTCCCAGATGATGGAGGATGCTCCAGAGACTGTTGTACCTGCTGGTGTTGACCCAGCAGAGGTAAACCCCTCCCTTCCATCTTTTTTCCCCATTAATCTTGTCTCCCCCTCTACCTCTCCCCCAGATAATATTCCCCAAAACCCATCTGCCTCTGGTAACCCTATTGTTCCACCAGAGCAGATTATACCAGATACCCCAGTATATACTCCCTCTACCATTCATACCCAAACACCTTCTCCCCCAACTTCCCAAACACATCTTCCCACAAACCCCTCTCCCCCACCTTCTGTACCAGAGGTACCCAAAACCTCTTCTGGTGCAGAAATCCCCCCTCCAAACACTTCCACCTCCCAGATACCTCCTACACCTTCTGTACCAAATGTTCCATCATCTTCTGGTGCAGAGCAACCCATTCCTACACCCTCTACTTCACAAAATCCTAACCCTCCCCAAACCCATACAGACCAGGACCCAACCATTTCTATGGCTCTGGGATTTGTTGGCCCTCCCCCTTCTCCTACCTGTTTAACCAGCGATGATAGTGAAGATGAGGAAGCTTCACTTGAGTCTGCTGACTTAGCACCTTCCTCCTCTGCCTCTGGGCCCAAACCCTTCACTTTCTCATCTGCAGAAATGGGTCCCATTAGGCAGAGTATGAGTGTAAGTGCTCAGCTCTGGCTAAGAGAGCATTTCCCAGTTCTTCTGGAGCACTTACCACTTCTGGCAGAGCTTACTGATGCCAAGGTCTGGAGCAAGGCCAGACTTGAAGATGTGGAGGACCTAATGTTGTTGCTTGAGGAAATGGGTCCCTCCAACTTCACTGCTTGGGAGATTGAGCTAAAGCAGAGGATGAATATTCAGAACCCAGCAGAGCTGGAGACTCCTGGTACTGCTAAAGTCTTGATTCGCACCCTGCTCATCCAGAGAGGAGTAATGCTCACTCCAGAGGGCCCCACTTACAAGTTTGGTCCTCATTTTGTCTTCCCTCCAGAGCTATATTCAGACGAGGAGGAATTTGAGATGTCCCTGCCGTGCTCCAGAAGATGAAAGCTTTCTTCAATGAGCAAATCATACAGATTGGGCGTTTTTCTAAAGCTATTCAACATATGGCCCCTGCTATGATAGAGCACCAGACCAGGCATGAGAGGAGAATCTTCCTGAAGCAGTTAAAGTCTTCTCTGGCAGAGGTAAAGGCTTCTTTTAAGGCTAATGGCTTATTTGTCAAGCTGGATGTCATGCACAGCCAGAAGCAGCTACAGGCGCACGTGCTGGAGCAGTTGAGACCTGTCTCTGTGCTCAAAGTGGAGATGGCCAGCCAGATGATTCAAACTGCCAAGCTGAAAGACTCCCTCCAGGAGATGTTGGAGAAGCAAGAGAGACTTGTTGCAGAGTCTAAAGCTTACCTGGAGGAGGCCAAGCAGCTGCGTGATCTTCACTCTTCCTCCAACACTGCCTTGCCTGATCTCATAAGGCAAGTAGTGGAGCCCCTCCTTGATGAAGTTAAAAAGGGGGAAGAGAAGGCCAGAACTGATCTGGCGAAGACCACAAATGAAACTCTCTTCAGCCATGGAGCTCGTCTGGACCTGCTGGAGAATACATTGGCTCAGGCTGAGTTGCAGAAGAAGAAGAAGGAAGAGCTCAAATCACTTTCCATGGCTAAGCAGCTTGCTGCAGAAGAGGAATCCGAAGCAGAGCAGGATCCAATTTCCATCTCTGGACCTGCAAAGAGGAAGATAAGGAAAGTAAAGAAGAGCTTCCTTGAATCTGTGGTTGAAGAAGCGGAGAAGAGATTCAAGGAAGAGTCGCCTGAAGAGAGGCAAGCAAGGATAAGGAAAAACATAGATGAAGAGCAGAGGCTCCGATATGTTAGAAGGCAAAATAAGAAGAGCAGAGAAGCTGGCATCACTCCTGGTGCTAGTGGATCCAGCCAGAAGAGAAAAGGGTCTGTTGAAGTCATGAACATCCTTCCTCTCAGGACAGAAGGGTCCTTTGACTCAACTGTTCATGTGCCTTTGATAGAAAAATGGAGAGAAGCCAAGACTCTCTGGTTCATTCAACATTACATCCAGAGACCTCCACCAGAGGATGATGCTCTCATCAACAGGACCTTCCATTCTTGGATGCAGGCATATGATGCAGATTTGTACAAGCAGTTGATGGATTCAACTATTGAATTCAACCTGGAAGTCACTGCTCCTGAATTCCATTTTCTCAACACTCCAATGGCAGGAGACCAGGTTGATTGGGCTGAGCTGAAGAGACTGTACAAGACCAAGGTGTTGGCAAACTTCACCCCAGCATCTTCTGCAGAGTTGAAGGCCATTCAAGATAGATTCTTTGACTGGTTCCTGGTGCCCAAAGATAACAGAAGATATGCATAGAATAGGATCTGATCTTCAATGTAATCTGTAATCATCTTTGTCCTTTCTATCAATGAAAGTCTCATATCTTCTCTGTTCAAAAGACAGCCTCTTGTTGTCTTATTTGTTTGCCTGATAATATCTATTCTAAGGTCTTATCCTTTAGATGTTTTCTTGCTTAAAGTCTTCTTTGTGATCAGTTCTGGTATGTTTTAACTCCATCAAAAAGGGGGAAATTGTTAGGATAAAAGTTGTTAGTTTTGATGAGTTAAAACAAACCAGAAGATGTAATAGGACCATCTGGACCTGGTAGCCAGATGATGATCTAGATTAGGACTTAGTCTAGGGGGAACTGCCAGACCAGAAGACTTCACCAGAAGACCCCACCAGAGGACTTCACCAGAGGACTCCATCAGAAGACTTCACCAGATGAGATTGACCAGAGGCAGAGGACCTTCTCCAGACCAGACGAGTCCGGACCAGACGAGTCTGGTAGAACAAAAGATGCTCAGTTTGATCCCCTGACTCTACTGAGTATTCTGGTTCTTGACCAGATGAGGACCAGAAGACACCGAGGTTGCCTGGTGTCTGGTCCTGCCTTCTCTGGAGAGAATCAGAGTTAAGCAGAGGAAGCTATTGACCGTTGGTGATTCAAATCAAGTCAACATGATCAGGATTGGAAAGTATTTGAAGATAATCAATCCAAGGATCTCACCAACCCAATCAATCAATTAGGGAATTGATTGATTGAGGCTTCCTTATATAGAGGATCTGATTGGATTAGCCCTTCCAACGGCTAGCCCTAATCCCCTCTATATATACAAGAGTGCAGTTCAAGAAAAAGCTCTAGAGACTCTACACGCGCATAAGTGATCCAAGCTTTTGATATTCATACCAAGCACTCTTACTGGTCATAATATTTATCTACTCTAAAGGAGTTACTCAAACCACAACCTGTTCATCTATTAGACAAGGTTGTTGGCTGGTTGATCTTTAGATTGAAGGTAAATCTAAAGAGGTTGTAAGAAGGAACTGGTACTTCCCAATTCCAGTAAGTAAGTTTGTGAGTTGGTTGATAGTGAGACCCCTTGGTTATAAGGGAGAGTGGACGTAGGATATTCAATCCGAACCACTATACATCTTGTGTTCTTTATCGCTTTATTTTACTTATTGTTTGTTGATTATTGCCCCCTTGTAAAAGACTTTGAAAGACATTTAACTTAAGCTTCCGCAATTAATCTAACTAGTGGGACCAACAAGACGCTACCATCTCCCGGTCCTCAGCGGCTTTCACCTCCCGCGTCCATGTGAGCTTGGCTCTCTCAAAGTCAGCTTTCAGCTTAGCCAGCTCTTCATCTTTCTTCTTCAGCTCTTCATCCTTCTTCTTCAGTTGAGCAAGTTGAGCATCACGGTCCGCTTCAACTTGCTCAATACGTCGCCCCAGACCACGATTCGTCCGTTCAAGCTCGATAGCCTGGTCCAGAACTCGCTGAGCAGTGATAGATTGGTGGCTCGCGTTATAGCCCAACAAGCGAGCATTATCGCTAAGGCTTTGGTTCTGAAGGATTTCCTCGCCCGTCTTAGTCCACGAACGGGGAACATACTCCATGGCTCTGCGGATGTGGGAATCCTTGATCTCGTGGGGTGCCGGAGGGGACTTCACGCAACTAAATTGGTGCAGTACTTTTGCACGACCAGGGTAGTCGCTTTTCCTGTACCTATACAAAGAAAAAGGCCTTTAGAAAACAAAGTCAAAAGGGCGAACAGTCGAAAAGAAAGGGAAGGTACTTACTCCCTTATTTTTACGGGGTCGTATCCCAAATACGAATTGTCAGGAGATGAGCCCCTGCCCTGACCGGCGATCATCGCGCCAACAACTTGCTGCTCGGTCACCTACTCCACTGGCGAGGAGCGAGCAGTAGGCTTACCCACCTGGGAAGGACCCTGTCCTTTTGTCCGTTTGGAACGGTCATCTCCCTTGCGAGGGGCAGTTTCCTTAGCATGTCTTTTCTTGCTCCTCGTGTCTTGGGGAGGAGGCGAGGAGCGAGCAGGTGGGCGAGGAACGGGAGCAGGAGCCTGAGGAACAGGGGCAGGAGCCTGAGGAGCTTCTTCTTCTTCCTCATCCACTTCGGCTCTAAGTCTGATCAAGGAAGTGCAAGGATCAAACTTCTTCTTCCTTGAAGGTTGATTAGCTGCCATTTGCTTGACCCGACGTGCGAGCAGATGATAACTCTCAGGAATCGGGGGGACAACAACAGTTACCCTTTGAGCTGAAAAACAAAAAACATAAAGAATTAAAGTAACAGGCATGATAACGGCGACTAGCAGGGGTCAGGCGAGCAGCAGGGGTGGGGGCGAGCAACAGGTACAGATCGAGCAACAAAGAAAATCAAGAATTATGTGAAGTTACCTTCAGGGATCTCCGTCTGCGCTTCCAAGTAATGAGCACTAGTAGTGAGCTGAGCGAGCTTGCGGCAGTGTGCTTGAGAGAGATGATCAACACTCCGATCTTTAGCGTCCCGCAGAGAAATCAGCGCAAGGACGTATAAAAACTCTTCGCTCAAATTCGGATGCCCCCACCTCAAGATACGCGGACCTACAAAATAAGAAAAAAAAGATTAAAATTAGTTCACCTAAAAATTTGATGAACTAAGAATTAAGACCTACGCCGAATTTCGCCGAAATGCGTAGGAGAGTCTATACGTCCCGGTCCTCCCGAAAAATCGGAGGACGCCCGCCAATCACCGCCGATATAAAGAAATTGCCTATGCCAACCTTTGACCTTATTAGGCACCCATTCAATTAACTTAACGCCACTACGGGCTTTGATGTAATACCAACCAAGCCCGTCTTCATTAACGGCCGAAGAGATGGTCAATGCGTAGTGTATCTCCGCCGTGCTGATCTTATTCCGGTATCCCTCCAACCCGAAAAGGGTGATAAAAGCCAACAGACTACTCCAACCGTTAGGAGTAATCTGGGTGATTGCCAGGTTTATGTCCTTCTGGAATCGCCCGATCACTGGATGTAGGAGGAGAGGAAACCCCGTGTTGAGTATGTCAAGATTGATAGCAGTACAGCCTGGAGGTGGGTCGTCAGCTCTCTCTCCTAGTTGGGGGGCGTACAAATGGATATCATACGGAATACGGTAGTGAGACCGTATCCGAACTAAATCCTCCTCTAAAACCGCGCTGGCTACCTTACTCGCTGTGTATGTTGATGGACGAGTTTCCATAATGGGTCGAGCGGGAGTAGGAAAAGTTTTGTGATACTTATTAGCGTAGTCAATCCAATCTTGCTTTCGGACTACAGCTTTAGGAATAAGAGACTCGGGGGTTGGCCTTGAAATGGGAAAATTTATCTCTCGGAGAAATTCCCAGGTAACTCCCACCTGCTCGCTCCCTGACCCAGCTGCTCGCTCCTTGTCTGCTGCCCACTGCTCGCTCCCGTATCTCCAGGGAGACTCATCTCTTCTATTTCGGCAGCGACCTCAGCAGAATCTTCACTCAAATCCGAGGAAGTTCCTTCCCGAGCCGAGGAGCGACCAACAGGACCTTGGACGTCCTGCTCGCCCGAGCTTTCCACAGCATAGAAGGAGTCAACGGAGCGAGCAACAGAACTCACCTCAGAACCCGTCTCTTCGTCAACAAGCAAAGTTCTAGGGTTTCGGCCAGTTGCTCGCCGGACCAAGCGGCGAGGAGCAGGGACTTATGGTTCATCTTCCATGGGCCTCTTTCCCAGGTTTCGCCCAACAAATTCAACAGATGGCGTATTGCTTGAAGATGGAGATGCTATTTAGAAATTTTTTGAAAATCCTTCGTACAAATCAAATGATGAGATTTGACGAAGAAATGAGAAATCACGACGGTAGCATGGCGGCGGCGCGGCGGCAGAACGGCGGCGATGCGTAAGGTTGGCGAAAATCGCCAAAGAAAAAGAAAATAGAAAGGGACATGTAAAGAATCGAAGAAAGAAAACAACATAAATTAAGAATTCACCTTCGATTTGGACGAAATCAGTTGTAGAATCGAAGAAAATAATAAGGAGAAAAAAGCTTAGAAATTTCGTCTATGGAGTTCTCTGAGCAAATCCACGAAAAGAAAGAAAAAATGAAGGGAGAAGATATTTATAGATATGGGTTCAGGGGCGGAATTAAGGAAGTTAAAAAATTGAGGCCCCTAGGTGCAATTTAGGGAGCATGCGAGTGGGCGGCAGTGATGTCACCAACCGCCCACGTCGCTTCGTATTTTGTGCCTCGGGAAGTGAAACGACGCAAGTCCAAGAGTCGCTCCCCGCTGGTCGCTTCCCAGATTTCCCGCCTAAATATTTGAAAACCTACTGCTCGCTCCCTATAAAAACGAAACTTACTTTCCCTGTTGCTCGCTTCCTATTGAATAACACAGTCTATCCTGTAGTTTGACGAAAAGGATAAAATCTATCCTCTTGTGCCAAACTAGGGGGCATTGTTGATAGGCGAGCAGCCAAGCAACAAGATTAGAAATAAAAATATTAAAATGATAGGATTAGGAAATTATCAAGAGTAATAATGTTGAAGAGAGCGAGCAACAAGGACTGAATGCACTAGGAGGCGAGCAGAAGGGATTAAGGCCCAAATGGAGGAGGCGATCAGCAAGGACTGAATGCCCAAATGAAGGAGGCGAGCAACTGGTCATAGAGACCATTACAAGGTAGCGAACAACAAGGACAAGAGGACCCAAAAACTCAACAAGAGGCGAGCAGGCGAGCAACTTGGGTTATAAGGATTTCCAACACCCAACGAAGACATACAAACGAGTAGTTAATCACCATGGAGAGCAGCTGAGTGGTTCTAAAGACCAAGTACAACATTGGGAACTTCAAGAGTCACTAACTTTAGATATGGTCCATGTGTCTTAACACTTGACACCCATTCATTGGGCAATAGTTTAGATGTTGTACAAGTGTCCTAACACTGGGCAAAGATCCAATGGCTAAGCCATCAAGATGGTGACATCTAGCCTCTTTGTATACCTATAAATACCCCTTCATTTGCATGAAGAAGGAGGATATTTTCCATAATTAAAAAAGGGACCAAACTCTTGCAAATTTCATTCTTGAGCATAATCTATGATTTAAATTCTTGTTTGATGATCTTACTTAGTAAAAACAGCCACTAATCATCATCGATTAGAAAAGGTCATCAACAATGTGAATTGTTAAGAACAACTGTTCTTCACAAGTTCTGCTCACAATTCAACCTTTAAAATTACGATCTATGATCATCATATAACCCACAAATTAAGAACGTTGGAGAAAATTTAAGAAGCTAAGACTCTACAATCAAACTTTAAGTTAATATATAATTAAAAAGTAATAACTCTAAAAGATAATAATATTAACCTCAAAATGGGAGGGGGTTTAGTTAATTACAATTATTGGATTGCACATTAATTATCATCCTTAAGGTTAAGTTTTTTTTCAAATTAAGAGTGTTTTTTGTGTGCACCCAAGTGCATGATATGTAAAAGTGTGCGTGTGTTATAAAGTGCAGATGTTGTAACAAATGTTAAAGTAAATATTACAACAATCTGGTAAATCAGAATATAAAACGTGTACAGCGGAAGACTTAAACACACAATTGCAAAAGGGTATGCTTTTTAACACAAACTATCATAAATAGCTTGTGCTAGCCTTATGGCGAAAGGTTCACTATAAAATGATTAGTGATACAAAAGTTGTGTGAAGAGTATGATCATTCACAACGGAAACAAGACTCGATATCACCTATCAAATCTAAATTGGCTAAGTGTATAACATAATACACCGTCAAAGTTGATCTCACTCTATACCTATGATCTCACTATCTATGGATATAGGTTCAATCACAAACTATGCATGAAAAACTCTATTTCAAGGCATAACATAAATGTTGGAATAACTGCCCTATCACCTTTAAACTCAGGATCAACACTAGAGTAGGTGTACTCGTTTACTCCACACTTGGTACTGAAAGATTCGGCCTCTATTTATAGGCAGAAGTCTTCAATCCAAAAATGACTTCTCTATGTAACCGCTTCCATGATCTTCATGTTGTCCCACGTCTTTTTCTTTATTTCTCATGCTTCTTGATGCAACCGCCTGATCTAGACAGTTCTAAAACGTCCTGGATAAGTCAAGATCGTGTAGGCCCTTGTAGATCCTTCTGGAACCCGTAACCGCTCATGTTGCTACCAATGTTATGCAACATTCACTACAACATTGATAATTCCAGAACCTTGTAGATCCTTCTAGATCTTCATCCTGCATGTTAAAACATCTAAGACAACATTTGATCATAAAGTGTTGGTTAATGAGAAGAAAGGGCAAATTCATGTTGTTTCAAAGTAAATAGTGAATACTTCACTACCAACAACATCAACAATCTCCCCCAATTTGACCTTTCTGTTACAACACACCTGATGTATTTTTTTTTTTAATATATAAGTCAGTGATGTATGTACAATAGAGATCAACATCGTATTGTACACTTATCTTTTCACCCTTGTGTAGCAAAACAGCCAAAAAACAAGATGATCAACTGTAAGTTGAACCACAAAAAACAAGATGAAATAACACTAAGTTAATTTCACCAAAACAGAATGAACATCATCATATATGCTCATCAAAATCAACAGAATGAGTAACATAATGTTTACCCATTCAAATTACAACTTCAAAATAAAATTAACTGAAATAAATCCTAACAATTCTAATATAATAACCTAACAACTAATATAATATTGTCTTTTCAGAAATTAAAAACATCCTATCAGAGCAACAATAATTAAAAACATAAATCAACCAAGAGTACTTAGAGGCAATCACAAAAGAGGAACTTGATATCACTGTATAAAATATACAGCTGCAGCTTCAAGCATCTTGCACTAAACTCCCCCATAAATTATGCTTCCTCCAGTCTCTAAGATACCTTCAAACCTTAGTTGAGATGTCAGGCAGATCACCATATAGTTCATCTTCCTCCTGGATATCAAATGTTGCAAAGTTTGCAACAACATCTGCATCAGCATCTGCACCTCTTCCAATCTCATCAGGTCCAGTTGCACCACCTTACTCAGCAACCTCAGCAGCAACAGGCTCATCAGCATTCACTTCATGAATTTCAACTCCCCTGGCAGCAGCAACAACAACTGGTACTCCCCCTTTTGTGGCGGAAATGAGGTCCTCCCAGTAGTTCTTCAGGAATTGAAGTTCATCAATTGAGTCCTGCAAGTGCTTTAGTTGAGTTTGAATAAACTCAGGTGAGATATTCAGAGAATAGGTTGTGGGAGCTGGAATGTTGCTAGGTATGTTCCCAACATTCTGTGCAGCATTTTGTGCAGGAGCAGGGTCAGGAACAGGTTGGTGTTGTTCTGCATCTTCTTCTTTAGCATTATCCTGCAGAGGTAAGTCTAACACTCTATTTCCAGACAGTAAATAATGAGATATACCCATCAGATGGACTCTCCCCCTCAACAACTCATTTCTTTTGTAAACAAAGTTGTGACTCCTCAAATATCCATAAATCAATACAGGGTAAGGCAAGTTGCCTTTCTCAGAGATCTTCCCAGCAAACTTCATCATGTGATGAAAAATAACCAGACCAAGGTTGAAGTTTTTCATCACACCAATTTTATACATCAGTACAGCCTGATCTCTGGTCACCTTTGTGGAGTTTGTAGAGGGTATCCAGTTATACACCACCAGCTTGTGTAATACTGAATACAGAGAGGTCAATGATGCAGCCAACATATTCTTCTTCCATTTGTTAACTCTTCCCCCAGTCAGAACAGTAATGATCTCATCCATATGAGGAACATCTTCTTCCTCAACATCCTCAACATGCAGAAACTGATTAATCAACTTAGGAGTAAAATGAACACTCCTATCTCTAAACTTTACAACACCATACCACCTAGAATTCCTTCTAGCCTGGTTCTTTCTTAGACAAGCATAAAACTCATACACCCAATCAGTGACAAATGCATCAGCAAAAGTAACAACATGCATCAAACTTCTTTCTTCTAAATATCTAACTAGACCCTTGGATTCAAACTCATCAATGTTAATTTTTCTTTCAATTAACAGATTTCTCTTCCTTAACCTTTCCAACTTTTGGTCTAAAGATTCATCATCATCATTATCAGAACTAACATGCTCAACAGAGTGTTCAGATGCATTACCTTGATCAGAATCAGTTTTGGTTCTGTCTGAGCTACTTTCAGAACTATTGTCATCAGCTTCAGGTTTTGGTGATGCTGCACTTGTTCCTGCACCACCAGTAGCATACTCAAACTTCCTCTTAGTTCTCATCTCAACTCTTGCCCTCCTCCTCAGTTCAAATATAGGTACATCACTCTCATCAGATTCTTCCTTCTCCTGGCTTTGAGAGTGATCGGTCTCTTTCTCAGATGAGTTTTTGGAGCTTGACTCCTTTTCAGATTCTGAAAACACTCGAATAGGTCGAGTAGCAACATCTCCTTCATCATCCTTCTTCTTCCTTGCGGTTTTAGAGTAGTTCACCCTTTTCTTTGTTCTACCCGATCTCCTCCTTGATTGAACAGGGCTCCTTTTCCTCTTGCCACCCTTTTTCTTCACAGCTTTGGCTATTGGAGCAGGCTCAGAGTCCTCAGACATTGAAGAATCAGTTTTGGGTGATTCTTCTTTGTCCTCCTCTAACATTTCAACATCAGGGACCTCAGCATTAGGGCTTTTCTCCCTAGTTTCTTCAGCAACAGTCTCCTTGACAATGGGAGTCTCCTTCATAGCCTGATCACCTGTTTCAACACTCTTTGAAACATTAGTAGTAGGGCTTTTGGCTTGGCTAGAGGATTTAGGATTTTCTGGTTGTATAGTCGAAGAAGGGCCTTCGACATGAACAGTAGGAGAAGGGTTTTGAGTTTGGTTCAAGTAGGATGCAACATCTACTTCAATAGAGCCAGTGGTTAGTTTGGGAACCACAGGGCTTCCTTGAAGGCTTTGTGCAATGCCGCGTGCGATCATCTCAAGCTGATCGACAGTGGCTTCATTTGGAATGTAGATATTGACAGGAAATGCTTGAACAGGGGTCAAGGTAGCAGGAGGTGTTGTGCTCGATGATGGAGCAACAGAGGCGGCATTTGGATTTTGGCTTGAGGCCATTTCTGCAAGTAGGTTTAGGTTTGAGTGTGGAGGAGTTGAAGGGTTTGCGCTAGATTTTGAACTGTGAGAGGACTTCTTTTGATTTCCAGCCATTAAGTACTTAGTAAATGCAAGCTAAAATAAAAAATTTAAGAGAAATAATACTAAAACCCTAAAATGTGAACACACTATTTTCAACATACGAAAAATCTGAATTTCACTCATATGCTGAACACATAGAATTAAACATAAGACATAAAGGATATATATAAGAGAAAGTACGGAAGTTATTTTAATTACCCATGAAAAGGAATATTCTGGATTTTAAGAAGTTGAAACCACCCACTCCCCCATAAAAGATCGTGGGTTATTCCAAGATTAAAAACCTGAAATTTAATTAATTAAACACACTAAATTATGCACTACTTGAATAAAATTGAAAACGTGGGTTTATGCATGTGTAAATTAAAAACAAATTCCTGAAAAATCGGTCCATAACTTAACTTAGAAAAAATAAATACGAACTGCATATGATGTTGTATTCAAAATTGGAACACACACTTCAACATTGGTTTTAATATCCAATGTCACACTTTTTATCAAACACTTTTAGCACTTTTTATTCACATTGATCCATCTTTTCAAGAGAGTGCACCGTAGCAGCGAACTCCGTGCCCCATAATTACTCAATGGATTTGTGACATATTGATGTTTTACTAATCACCTTTTGAAAAGAAGACATCGTAGTAGCGAACTCCGTGCTCCATAGTTACTCAGTGAATTAGTTACATCTTGATGTGCTTTTTCAAAAACTTATTATGCGTTTGAGAAGAGTGATTCCTCTTTATTTTTACATAACAAACATACTTAGTCCAGATTTATTTTACAAAGAAATTAAGAATCAAAATACAAGAACAGGCTTTAATTAGAACATGCAAATACTCTGATGTTGTTATAGATGTTTTAATAAACATAACAACATCTGCTTCTCAGTTACTCAGATTGTGCACATACCAAGAGATTTCCTCAAGAATGAAAATCTCTCATGGTCTAATGCTTTAGTAAACACATCAGCAAATTGATTTTCAGTGGGTATGTATTCTAACTTCACAATATTCTTCTCTACAAGATCCCTTATGAAATGATGTCTAATACTTATGTGTTTAGTAAGTGAGTGTTGAACTGGATTTTTCGAAATGTTGATAGCACTAGTGTTATCACAAAATACAGTTAAAGTGCCACTCTCTAAACCATAATCACTAAACATTTTACTCAACCAAGTTGTGTACAGCAACTACCTGCAGTAATGTATTCAGATTCTGCAGTAGATTGTGATACACAATTCTACTTTCTACTATGCCATGAAATCAAATTGTTACCCATGTAAAAGCAACCACCACTCGTGTTTTTCCTATCATCAATATCTCCAGCCCAATCAGCATCACTATATCCAACAAGTGCACTGCTTGTGTCTTTTGTATACCATATACCAAGATCAGTTGTACCAGCCACATATCTTATGATTCTCTTGACTGCATTCAAATGAGACTCTTTGTGACAAGCTTGGTACCTAGCACAAACACAAACACTATACATAATATCAGGCCTGCTTGAAGTTAAGTACAGAAGACTACCTATCATGGATCTATACACAGTTGGATCAACATCTTGACCAACAGTGTCTTTACACAATTTTTGTGTAGATCCCATAGGAGTTTTCATGACTTTTGAGCTTTTTAAACCAAACTTTTTCACTAAATTCTTTGCATACTTACTCTGAGAGAAGAAAATACCTTTATCAGTTTGTTTGATTTGAAGTCCTAGAAAGTAATTCAAATCACCTACCATGCTCATCTCAAATGTTGTTGTCATTGCTTCAACAAACTTGTTTAGCATAATGTTACAAGTTGAACAAAAAACAATGTCATCAACATATATTTGAGCTATTAACAAGTCTTCTCCAAAATTTTTAATGAACAAGGTTTTATCTGCCTCTCCTCTTATGAAACCAAATTGCAACAGAAAGTCAGTAAGTCTACCATACCAAGCTCTAGGAGCCTGTTTGAGACCGTACAAGGCTTTCTTTAGTTTGTACACATGATCGGGATACTGTGGGTTTTCAAAACCTTTAGGTTGTTCAACAAATGCATCTTCAATTAATATGTCATTCAGAAATGCAGCTTTTACATCCATTTAATGAAGATTAATGTTGATGTAACATGCAATTTCTAGTAACAGTCTAATGGACTCTATCCTAGCAACAGGTGCAAATGTTTCATCAAAATCAATACCTTCAACTTGAGTGTAACCTTGTGCAACTAATCTAGCTTTGTTCCTAATTATGTTACCAGACTCATCAGTTTTGTTTTTAAAGATCCATTTAGTTCCAATGACATTGACATTATCAGGTCTTGGAACTAATGACCAAACATCATTTCTCTCAAACTGATTAAGTTCCTCATGCATAGCATTAATCCAATTTTCATCTTTTAATGCTTCTGTAATATTTTTAGGTTCAATTTCAGAATAGTAACACTGAGCATTCACAATATTGCATATTGAAGACATGCACACAGACCTTACCATATCAACACGATTTGCACTTACTCTTCTTCTTGTTTGAACACCAACTGAAGCATCTCCAATAATCTGATTCGAAGGATGACTTTTGGTAATCCAAGTAGCTGGATTCTTCTTTGGGGTATACTGATTGTTCTGTGAAGTATCAACTGAATCTACAGGTGATGTTGAACCAGATGCTGTAACATTTGGTGTAACATTCTCTGTTTTCAGTGATTCTTTTGGAACATCAGTAACTTCAGTCACATCTTCAGTGTCATTTCCGTCTATCAGATTCCTGTCATAATAAAAAACAACATTCATAGATTCTTGAACAGTGTTAGTTCTAAGGTTATAGACTCTATAGGTTTTGCTATTTCTAGAATAACCTAAGAAAAAACCTTTATCACTCTTAAAATCAAACTTGTGCAGTAGATCCCTATCATTCAGAATGTAACACACACAACCAAAAACATGAAAGTATTTCACATTCGGTTTCTTATTGTTCAAGATCTCATATGGAGTTTTGTTGCTTCCAAATCTAAAATAGACTCTATTAGCAATATGGCATGCTGTATTCAATGCTTCAGTCCAAAATTTCTTTGCTAGATTTTTTGAAGTAAGCATTACTCTTGCCATTTCTTGAAGAGTTCTATTTTTCATTTCAGCTATCCCATTTTGTTGTGGAGTTTTAGGAGAAGAAAACTCTTGGACAATTCCTTTCTTATTACAGAATTCTGAAAATATGCTATTTTCAAATTCTCTACCATGATCAGATCTAATCCTGCTTACTTTCAAGTTGAAAACAGTTTTAAATCTTTTGTAAAGAATTTTAAAAACATCAAATATTTCAGATTTCTCTCTTAAGAACTCAATCTAGGTAAACCTAGAGTAATCATCTACCACAACTAGTGAATATTTCTTACCACCAATGCTTTCAGTTTCCATAGGACCCATAAGATCCATATGCAGTAATTCAAAACAACGATGTATCATGCAATGTGATAACATTTTATGCGACATTCTTACCTTCTTACCTTTTTGGCATGAACCACATACAGTGGGTGTAACAATCTTCAGTTTTGGTAAACCTCTCACTGCTTCAGACTTAACCAATTTTTGCATGAATCTATAATTTGCATGTCCAAGTCTTTGATGCCATAGGACATTCTCATCACAATTTGACAAATGACATACTTTGTTTGTTCCAATTAGATAACAATTATCTGCTGACCTATTTCCAGTCATTAGACACTTATTATCCTTGTTTAGAACATAGCATGAATCTTTATCAAATTTAACATGCAAATTGTCATCACATAGTTGACTTATACTAAGAAGATTAGCAAGTAAACCATCAACATGCAAAACATTCTTAAGTTTAGGAAAACCTTCAACATTTAAGGTCTCTTTTCCAATGATTTTACCTTTTGATCCACCACCATATGTAACAGTTCCACCATTACAAGGTTCATAGTCAGACAAGTATTTAACATGACCAGTCATATGTCTAGAACAACCACTGTCAAAGTACCATAGATCAGGAACACATGCTTTCAGAGAAGTTTGAACAACATTACATGTAACATGTTCTTTCTTTTTCTTAGCAGATTTTGACCAGTGTTTCTTAGAATGTGAGGACATTTTAGACAACACTTTCTGAATTTCTAGATCCCTTTTAATCTTTTGACAGTAAGGATGAATATGACCAATTTCAGAATAGTAGTGACACACATACTTCTTCACAGGTTTTTCAATCTCATGTATTTTTGTTTTGGCAAAAAATTCAGTTTTTCCCTTAACAAATTTTACAGGATTATTCACCAATTTAGAAGCAGTCTCACCATAATAGCCCAAACCATGTTTATTAGACTGTCAAGTAGTTAAGGAGTCATTTACAATGGAAGAACTTTTAGAGTATTTCTTAAAACTTAAGGTAGAATTTTTCAATTCTTCCTTTAGCTTAGAAATTTCTAAATCCTTCCTTGTTAGAATGACTTCTAACTTTGTCACAGTCTCTCTGAGATCATCATTATCTTTGGCTATACTGGAATCATCATTCCTTATGTCATTAGAACCTGTCTCATCAACACACCCATTAAAACAGTTCAAATCTGAATGATTTTTGACAAATGTTGTTTCTGATGTTATAACATTGGAAACATCATCAGTGTCTAGATCATCCAGATCATCATCTAAAGAATCATCGTAATCAATTCTTGCAGAAAAAGCTAATTCCTCATCTTTAGAACCTTCATGTTCATCATCATCTGAATCATCACTAAAGGTAACATTAAAATTCAGTTTCTGTCTTAACCTAGTATTTGCACACTCATTTGCATAGTGTCCAAATCCAGTACATGCATCACATCTAACTGATTTTCTATATTCAGGATCATACCTTGATTTATTACCTCTGAATTGCCTTGATTGATTCTGATCCTTCCTTTTCTCTGGGTCTGATGGTGTGTTGTTGAAGGGAGTTCTTTGTTGGACATTTCCTCTGGATCTGTTCAGTTTCTTCTTCAGATAGGAATTGAACTTCTTTGTAAGGAGGGCAATGTGCTCAGGAGTGTTGTAACATTGGTCTAAAACATCTTCATCAGACTCAACCTCAGTCACAAAGGGCTGATTTTCAGTGTTAGAAGATGTTTCACCTTTGAAAACAACAACCTTCTTTCCTTCACTTGTATCATTGGATTGATTTGTGTTCATCTCATATGTTTTGAGAATACTTACAAGCTCATTCTGACTTAAAGTGTCAGTGTCCTTGGCTTCTTCAATAGCACAAATTTTTGCATCGAACCGTTTAGGAACATATCGCAAAATTTTGTGTACAACTCGTACATTGGAAATTGGATCACCAAGTGCGTGTGATTCGTTGACAATCTCACTCAGTCTCTCATTGTAAGCCGTGATTGTCTCATCATCTTTCATCCTTAGATTCTCGAACTTGGTCCCAAGCAATCGAAGTTTGGTCCTTCGAACACTTCCACTTCCTTCACAATGCACTTGAAGCCTCTCCCATGCATCTTTAGCCGTGGTACATGTTGATATAATCTTGAACATAGATACATCAACAGAGGCAAAGATAGAATTGAGAGCTTTAGAATTGTAGCTTATCGTCGTGGTCTCCTCATTTGTCCATTCAATCTCCCATTTGACTCTTGTCTCGCCATCATCATCTGCTTGATTTCTGGGCCATTCCCAACCGGTCAGAACACTTCTCCAAGCACGTTCATCAATTGACTTGATGTACATACGCATCTTAGGTTTCCAATAGGCATAGTTGTTTCCATCTAGTATGGGAGGCCTAAGTGGGGTGTTTACAGGATTTTCCATAGCAAAAGACACACTTTAAAAAAACTCAGGATCTAAACTTAGTATATTAAGTTTTATGGCTCTGGTGCCAATTGAAAGTGTGTGTGTGTTATAAAGTGTAGTTGTTGTAACAAATGTTAAAGCAAATATTACAACAATCTGGTAAATCAGAATATAAAACGTGTACAGCGAAAGACTTAAACACACAATTACAAAAGGGTATGCTTTTTAACACAAACTATCATAAATAGCTTGTGCTAGCCTTATGGCGAAAGGTTCACTATAAAAAGATTAGTGATACAAAATTTGTGTGAAGAGTATGATCATTCACAACGGAAACAAGACTCGATATTACCTATCAAATCTAAATTGGCTAAGTGTATAACATAATACACTGTCAAATTTGATCTCACTCTATACCTATGATCTCACTATCTATGGATATAGGTTCAATCACAAGCTATGCGTGAAAAACTCTATTTCAAGGCATAACATAAATGTTGGAATAACTGCCCTATCACCTTTAAACTCAGGATCAACACTAGAGTAGGTGTACTCGTTTACTCCACACTTGATACTGAAAGATTCGGCCTCTATTTATAGGCAGAAGTCTTCAATCCAAAAATAACTTCTCTATGTAACCGCTTCCATGATCTTCATGTTGTCCCACGTCTCTTTCTTTATTCCTCATGCTTCTTGATGCAACCGCCTGATCTAGACAGTTCTAAAACGTCCTGGATAAGTCTGGATCGTGTAGGCCCTTGTAGATCCTTGTAGATCCTTCTGGAACCCGTAACCGCTCATGTTGTTACCAATGTTATGCAACATTCACTGCAACATTGATAATTCCAGAACCTTGTAGATCCTTCTAGATCTTCATCCTGCATGTTAAAACATCTAAGACAACATTTGATCATAAAGTGTTGGTTAATGAGAAGAAAGGGCAAATTCATGTTGTTTCAAAGTAAATAGTGAATACTTCACTACCAACAACATCAACAATATGCACTTGGATGTTGAGAAAAAAAAACTCCAAACAGTAATCGGTATTACCCCAAGAAGTAATCAGTAATACTTCAATTGCAAAAAAAAAAAATACACAGTTGAGCGTGTACCGTGTGATTTGACAATATTACCTCGTATAGTAATCTGTAATACCTTAAGAAGTAATCAGTAACAACCCAATTTTTTTATTATATATTTTAAATTGAAGCCAAAATCCAGAGTGCATGTCATGCACTTGTGTGCATACAAGAATTTGTGTCAAATTAATTGTTATTTTAGTTACTTATTCCTATTTCTTCCTAAACTATCTCTTATTTGATAAATGATTGATATTTATTCTTTATTTTGTTTAACACAACATCTCTTATAACAAATTTTATGAAATTTATACCATTACAAGTATTCGTTGATACCATTACATGCATTCATTGCTACCATTAGAGTTATAAATTGAAATCACAGTATATAATATTATGGTATCAGTGAATGTAGGTAATAATTGTTGATGATTTTTTCTAATCACAAGGATTAGTGGTTGTTTTTACTCGTTAATTAGATCACCAAACAATTACGTGTGATTGATCACTAACGTAATTAGTGAATACGAAAATTTGGATTAAGATAGAATAAACAAGTGTATTGATTACGTATTTAATTCGTATATAAGAGAATTGAGCTGCTTTGGATGTATAATCGAAGTTTGGATGTGTATATGAATTTGTGCTTATTTTATTAGCTGAAAAAATCTAAGTATTTTTGCCTAGCAGGAGGTATACATGACCTTTGACCTCCCTTATGTGCATGTATGACACTTGGACTTTGACTAGTTTGACCTTATTTAAACTAAATTATATCCTTCTATATTGGACTTGCTCGGATTCAGGAGCTGGTCATCGTATTGGACTTGTCCTTGAGGAGTCTTTAGTTTGATTTTGATGGTCTTTATTCTTGATAAGTTGTTACTTGTTATCTTGATTTTGTTGCTAGATCTATTCGCCGAGGTGCTGATTATGCTCGCTAGGACCTTATCTGGGTCCACATGGTCTTTTGATTAAAGTTGCTCGACGGGTTAATGTTGCTCGGCGAGCAAGGTCAGTTCGCTAACACCTTTCGTCTAGCTTGGCTTAATCTCGCCTTAAGCTTGGGTAATTTGGGTTAATTATGCTCGCCCAAATGACGATTATGTTCGCCCATCAACAATAACATCAGCGAATGCATGTAATGATATCAATCTATGAATAAATTTCACTAGAGACTTAGGAGGACGCTTGTTTTGTATTTTTCAATGAAAATGAGAATGAAAATTTATTTCTCATACCGCCATTAGATATGTTGGGTGATTGATTATCTCCATGGTGATTACACTACTAGTATTGTGCTCTAGTTTTGGGAAAAAAAGTGGACAAAATAAAAAGTTGTTGGTTGTGATATGGGATAATGATAGTGGGGGATGATTATATGAAGATAGAAAGGTAATCGAATGGAGTTGTGATTTTCTTATTTAGAAAGATAAATAGTGTTATGAATCATCATTTGTTCTAATTAACTATTATAACCATCCTATATTTATCCTCATTCCCAAAATCATTAAAGAATTTCCAAACCAAATATTTCATTAAAGGGTATTAATAAAAGATATTAGTTGCAAACCAATTTAATGTAAAACTTTTTCACACTCTACATACCCAAAGACTCCTATGAACAAATTTCATAATATAAAATTAATACCATTAAATATAATCTCTGATGTCATTACATGCATTCACTGTAATCATTAGACTTGTAAATTGAAATCACAATGTAATTTTTTTATGATAATCGGTTAATACATTTAATGATATTAGTGAATAAATCTAATGAATATCAATTTTATGTTATATAAGTTTCACAAAAATTCAATAATTACAAACGAATATATTTATAGATATTTTAAAATGCAATCTCACTTTCATTTCTTGATTGACAATTATCCAAAAAAACAATCGTGGGAATAATCTAAATATGTGCCGACTCAAGACAGTATTCCGAGTAAAAATTATTTCGTCAAAGATCTCCCCCCAAAGGAAATCTCCCCCAACGGTTCAAATGGGAACTCTCTCTCCACATCAACAGTCTCTCCTATTTAATTTCATATAAGCCATGAATCCTGGAATTTTCCCTGCACGTTTTGAATCTATTTCCTTTCTCATTTTCTCTGTTTATCTTCCTATTTTCTGGATAGTGTACCTCTCATCCCTCTTTTTAAACCAGGAACAGGTTTCCTCAACACAATTTCGCTTTTCAAAACTGAGAACGATGGTTGTGCTTTCTGATACGAAAGATTGTTAAAAGAATTGGGTAATTAACCAGTCATTGATGTTATTCTCATGATTCTAACAAATGAATTTTGAGATTCGTTTACAGGTATTGTTGATTTATTCATGATGTTAAATTCTACAAAAAATTTCCCAATTGTGCGTGTCTCTATGTCCCTTCGACTATATTTTTCAACAACCCTTCACAATCCAATCTCTCAATAAATAATTCATTTCTCTCTTACACATATACAACCTACCATTCAATCCAAATTTATCTTTTTTCATACTTTACCAATAACCCAACACAATCTAAAATCATCTTTTTTCCATTATTTAATAATTTAATTTACACTACAAAAAAATAAAAAAATTATCTACGAAATTAGAATTGCCTTTTTTCAACAAAAATTTTCGTAGTGGAATCATCACTTAATATATAAATGGATCAAATAAAATTTTAAAATATCTTTACTTTATCTATTAAAAAACTTATTAAAATTAAAGGAACATATTTTTTTTGGAAGGAAGATACTACGATTTATGCGGTGAATCGAGAAAAGAAACCCACCTCAACTCAACCTAAACCCAACTTTTATTCATATCAATCGCCATTCATAATCATACACCCTTCCCTCCCACACAAAACTTATTGAACCTTCAACACAAAATGTTAATCAAATCAAGAAATCGACACAAAAGCCGCAAGCCAAATTGAGCAGAAAAAACAAAATCGAAAAGATGCAGGACTAAAAACTAGAAATCAAAGTATGAAGCTCGATTTACGTGGTTCGATCAATTGATCTATGTCCACGAGGAGGGAATAACTTCTTATTACGCGATTGAGGATGAATTACAGAGATTATACATGAATTAATCTCAAAACGCTCAAGAACCCTAGAAATGGAACACTCTCTAATTGCTTGAAAGAATCGTCACAATTGGAACTAATTGATGTCTTCATATACTGCCCATTGCATTCCGAAGCTAACCATATAATTGAATTCGCGTGACAACGCCCGTGTGTGAAACCCCCAAATCGATTGTGACAGTTATAACAATTTATGTTATAACTGTCAAAGCAATCATACACTCCCATTTCTGGCAACTGCACACCCCGCATAGATTTTTAGTAAAAACACTCCCCGAACTCAGAATTAACACTTGGAAGACAAATGCAGTGATACTATAACATGCCAACTGTTAAAATCCTCCTCCTCAATGCATATTGTCCATCATCCCCTCCTCAAAGCTATTCAAGACATCAATGCACATCCCATGCCACTAAATTTATAAAGTTCATGCAATGTTTAAACTTAGCACTTGATAAAACCTTAGTGAACATATCAGCAGCATTCTCCTCGGTTGCTACTTTCCTCACCTTGACCACACCTTTGTCCACAATGTCTCGAATGAAATGGAGCTTCACATCTATATGTTTGGATCTTTCATGGAACACTTGATGCTTAGCTAAATGTATAGCACTTTGACTATCACATAGAACATCAACACCTCTTTGAATGATCCCAAAGTCTTTAAGAATCCCCCTCAGCCACATTGCTTCCTTCACTGCCTCTGTGAGTGCAATGTACTCAGCTTCTGTGGTTGATAATGCAACTACAGATTGTTGCACAGCTCTCCATACAATTGTTGTTCCATATAGAGTGAAAACATAACCTGATATTGATCTTCTAGTGTCAATATTTCCAGCAAAATTTGAGTCTACAAATCCCTCCAATGGATCAGTCTTGACTTCACTCCTCCTGAACATGAGACCAGCGTTGATAGATCCTTTCATGTACGTGAACATCCACTTCAATGCCTCCCAGTGCTCTTTCCCATTCCCAGGGTTTGCCATGTACCTGCTAACAACTGAAATCCCATGAGTTAAGTCTGGTCTGCTGCATATCATGGTATACATGATACTTCCTACTCCACTGGCATAAGGGATCTTCTCCATCTCTTTCAGTTCTTTCTTAGTTCTTGGTGATTGAGCAGCTGTAAGTTTAAAATGTTGTCCAAGGGGTATAAATACTGTCCTTGCTTCATGCATATTGTACCTCTTTAGCACCTTCTGGATATACCTCTTCTGAGATAGAAACAGAATCCCATCTACTCTATTTCTGTAGATGTCCATTCCCAGAATCCTCCTTGCATCACCCAAGTCTTTCATCTCAAATCTTGCTCCCAGTTTATATTTCAAAACTTCAATCCTTTTCATGCTCTTGCTTGCAATGAGCATATCATCCATATATATCACTAGATAAGTGAACACCTGCCTTCCTTGCCTCTCAAAGTATACACAGTTATCATACTTTGACCTTTCAAGTCCTATTTCTGTCATGTAGCTATCAAACTTCTTGTTCCATTGTCTGGAACTTTGCTTAAGACCATAGAGTGACTTCCTCAAGTGGAAAACCTTCTGTTCATTTCCAGTTAGTACAAATCCTTCAGGTTGATTCATGTGGATGTCCTCTATCAGATCACCATTTAAGAATGCAGTCTTGACATCTAACTGCTGCAATTCTAAATCATCTTGAGCTACTCTTGCAAGTAAGATCCTTATTGAACAATGTTTCACAACAGGTGAGAAGACTTCATTAAAATCAACTCCTTCTTCATATGTAAAACCCCTAGCAACAAGTCTTGCTTAATACCTTACTTGCTCAGTCTTTCCAACCTCTATCTTCCTCTTGAATATCCATTTGCAGCTGATAATCTTCTTACCATTTGGCCTTCTTACCAGCTTCCAAGTGTTATTGCTCTCTAGAGATTGCAATTCTTCCACCATAGCTTGCATCCAGTGATTCATATCCTCACTTGACATGGCTTCCTTGAAGCTCCTAGGCTCATGGTAATCCACATCTTCAGCTGTGAAGAGTGTATAAGACACCATATCAGCTTCTGCAAATCTGCTTGGAGGATTGATGTTCCTTCTAACTCTATCCCTTGTTAGCTTATAGTTACTGAGATCTTGAGTCCCAGTATCAGCCTGATTAAGACCATCTTGTTCATCTTCAGACTCTGAGTCCTCTTCCTCATCTGGGTCTGGTTCATTTGCTTGACCTTGAGCTTGCTCATCCTTTTCAATTTCAACAGCTGTGGTATCTTGAGAGATATTTCCATCTATATCTTGAGATTCTCCTGTATGCTTGTAACCCATCACAGCTTCATTGAAGACAACATCCCTGCTAATAATGCATTTCTTGTATCCAGGTTCCAAGCACCAGAGCTTGTAGCCTTTCACTCCTCTTGGATAGCCTATGAACACACACTTGATGGCTCTAGGTTCCAGCTTATCCTGTCTAACATGTACAAAAGCTTGACAACCAAAGATCTTAAGATCAGAGTAATTAGGCAGCTTACCATACCAGATCTCATCTGGAGTTTTAAACTCAATAGCAGAAGATGGGGTTCTGTTTATAAGAAAGCATGTTGTGCTTACAGCTTCACCCCAAAATGCTTTTGGCATTGCTGCATCAGCCAACATACATCTTACCCTCTCAAGGATAGTCCTATTCATCCTCTCTGCAAGTCCATTTTGTTGTGGATTGGATGGAACTGTCTTGTGCCTGACAATGCCCTTAGACTTGCAAAAATCATTGAATTCCTGAGATAGATATTCCAGGCCATTGTCAGTCCTCAAGTGCTTGACCTTCCTTCCTGTCTGGTTCTCTTGTTTGATGACCCAATCCTTGAATTTCTGAAGAGCCTCATTCTTGTGTTTCATCACATAGACCCACACTTTCCTACTGTAATCATCAATCAGGGTTATGAAGTATCTTCCTCCTCCATGTGTTTCTGTTCTTGCAGGACCCCATATATCTGAGTGCACATAATCTAGGATCCTTTCAGTCTTGTGAATTCCCTTAGGGTAAGGACGTTTCTTTGCCTTTCCTAGGAGACAGTGTTCACAGAAGTCTAATTTTGCAAAAGTGTTGTCACCAAAGGCCTTCTTCTTTGCAAGTTCCATTATCCATTTCTCACCAATATGGCCAAGTCTCTTATGCCATATCATTGATTTTGTATTGCTCATAACAATATTCACAGATCCTTTCACAGATTTCCCCATAAGAAGATATAAGTCATTCTTCTTGTTTCCTGTCATTAAGATCTTAGATTCCTTTGTTATGATGATAGTTCCATCTTTAGTGCAGAACTCACAACCAGCAACATTCAAGGATCCAAGTGAAATCAAATTTCTCTTGAGATCAGGCACATACCTGACTTTGGTTAATATGACAGTTGATCCAGTTTCCATAATGATCTTCACAGATCCTATCCCCTCCACTTTACATGACTGATCATTGCCTAGAAGCACATTGCCTCCATCAATTTCCTTCAAGTCTTGAAACCAGTGCCTAAGAGGACACATGTGGAAAGAGCATCCAGAATCAAGCACCCATTCATTGTGCATTCTGGATTCAGAAACTGTAAGAACCTCAGCACTATCATACCCCTCTTCAGCTACTGCCACATCTGCTTTCTGTTCTTGCTTGTCCTTTCCTTTGCTTGGATAATTCTTCTTCAAATGTCCTACCTTATGGCTGTAGAAACATTTCCTTTTCTCCACAAAACCAGTTCCAGATTTTGATTCCTCTTTTTGGTTTTGCCCTTTCTTGAACTTGTTGTTCTTTCTTTTGTTCTTGAATTTCACATTCAGACTTTCACCTTCGTTGTGGGCCTTCTTATCAGTAGCATTTCTATCTCCAGACATTTGTAGAAATTTAGTCTTGATGGCAGTTTAAATCTGATCAAAATCCAACTGATCGTGTCTCCCAAATAGCAATGCATCCTTGAAGTTCTCTAATAATTTAGGTAATGCATTTAACAACATCAATGCCTTATCATCATCTTCAATCTTGACTTCCAGATCTTCAAGGTCATCTATGCACTTCAAGTTGTTCATTCATGTTCTTGTCCTCCTTCATCTTGAAACCATGGAGCCTCTGCCTGGCATAGAGCTTGTAAGAGACTGACTTTGTTTGATACAAACTATCCAATTTATCCATGATCTCAATAACCGATTTAGCCTTGCACACTTCCCTCAATGGCTTGTCTCCTAAACACAGAATTATGGCACTAAGTGCCCTTTCCAGAATCTCAGCCTTGTGATTCAAATTCGGAGCACTAGCCCATTGCTAATCTGTCAAGAAAGCATTGGCTAAACCGTGTTGAGTCAATAGAGCTCGCACCTTGATCTTCCATAGCACCTACGATTTTGATACACCTACGAACATGTTTAATACACCTACGATTTTGATTAATATACTCCAGAGAATCTGGAATATTCCGTCTTGCTTCCCATGACTGAGAAACTGCGTTTCTCTCCACGACAGAACGTGGGTGATCCATGATCACCACGTACTCCACTCCAGCAGCCCTCAAATGGGTTGGATTTCCACCTATATATACCCCCTTCGTCCAGTTTTTCCAGAATCACTTACGAACCCAGAATTTCCTGAAATCCTGTCTCTGCAGAAAATCCTATTTAGCTCATAAATTCCAATTTAGTTCGCCGGAAATTCATACTCGGTAGTGCTACCGGTGTGAATAGACAAACCATTTTACCTTTGGGGATCCGTACGCATTATACCGTAAGCACTGTACGGGCATATTTGATCTTGCGGGAATAGGTTTACCTAGACTCGGTTTTTCACGAATTCGTTTCGTGCTTACTCTTCTTCCTATTTCAGTGTTTCGAAATATTCACACCACACTTTCTAACAATCGCAAGATCGAATAACACTATCATTTCGAAACTCTGAAATGTCGAACCATAACTCTGATAACGAGATGGACTTGTCTTCACCGACTAAGAATGATGTCTCTACTCCAGTACTTGTGAATCCAACTAACGATGGTAATCCGACTACCATTCCCCCTTTCTAGTTTGGAAATTTTGGAGACATCCTTGCTGAATGGATGAAAGCTAATGGCAATCCCTTCGTGGGAAATACCAATCCCTTTGTGGGAACCTCTAGCACTAATCCCTTTGTGGGAAGCTCTAGTGTTAATCCCTTCGTGGGAAATGCTGGCGGCAATCCTTTTGTAGGAAATGCCGGTGTCAATCCTCTTTTGACAACCAACCAGGCCTCCCTTCAAGGGACTGTTAGGCCGGTGGTAGTAAAAGGGGAGAAACCTGAAAAGTTTTCGGGAAATGACTTTAAACGGTGGCAAAAGAAGATGCACTTCTATTTGACCACCATCTCTTTGGTGAAATACATCAAGGAGGACTGTCCGAGTGCTCCTGCTGATGATGCCACTCGTGAGACAAGGGTCGCTTATGATACTTGGATCCACGATGACTATCTTTGCAGGAACTACATTCTGAATGGGCTGTCTGATGCCCTCTGTGATGTGTACGATGAGTACCCGACTTCCAAAGCTCTATGGGAGTCCTTGGAGAAGAAGTATAAGACTGAAGACGCGGGAACTAGCAAGTTCGTCGTCTCCACCTTGTACGACTTCAAGATGGAAGACAACAAATCTGTTGTCGAGCAAGTGCAGAAGCTGCAAGTTATCTTCCATAACATTGCAGTGCAAGGGATGGAGCTGCCTGAAGCCTTTCAGGTAGCAACTGTGATTGACAGACTCCCTCCATCTTGGAAGGAGTTCAAGTCCTACCTCAAGCACAAGCGAAAGCAAGTGACGATGGAGGACCTTGTTACCCGATTCCGGATCGAGGAGGATAACAAGAAGAGGGACAAGAGGGAGAGGGGCTCGATTGCTTCCATCGAGGCCAAAGCTAACCTGATGGAGAAAGGCGAACCATCAAAGAAAAGGAAGCGACAAGACGACAAGGGCAAAGGCAAGGCTGTTGCTGCTGCTCCTGCCCCGAAGAAATTCAGCGGGAAGTGCTACAACTGTGGCAAACCCAACCATCGGGCAGCTGATTGTCGTCAGCCCAAGAAAGAGGACAAAGGGAAGAAGAACTCCGTGAACGTTGTTGAACGTGAGCTTACGGAGATGGACATGTCCGCTGTGGTGACCGAGGTCAACATAGTGGACAACAAGAAGAGTTGGTTCGTGGACACTGGTGCCACTTGCCACGTTTGCTCGGAGAAGTCTGCTTTCTCCACTTATTCTCCTGCTGAAGGGAGAAAGCTCTACATGGGAAACCAAGCCTCGTCTGAAGTGGCTGGTGTCGGAATGGTGGTGATCAAACTGACTTCGGGAAAGGAGCTAAAACTAAAGGACGTGCTGCATGTCCTGGACATTCGGAAGAATCTGATTTCGGGGTCTCTTTTAGTTAGTAGTCAGTTTAAGTTAGTGTTTGAGTCAAATGGTGTTGTACTTAGCAAGTTTGGCATCTTCCTAGGAAAGGGTTACCTCGAGAAGGGCCTTTTCAAGATGTCTGTGATGACTGTAAGCCGTGATGGCAAAAACACTATTATTAATGAGAATGCTTCTACTTCTGCTTATATCGTTGAGTGTTCCTCTTTATGGCATTTTAGATTAGGACATGTTAATCTAAAATCTATAAAACGATTAGTAAATGTTAGGATAAAAATTTGTTAGTGTTGATGAGTTAAAACAAACCAGAAGTTGTAATAGGACCATCTGGACCTGTTAGCCAGATGATGATCTAGATTAGGACTTAGTCTAGGGGGAACTGCCAGACCAGAAGAGTAACCAGAGGACTTCACCAGAGGACTTCACCAGAGGACTTCAGCAGAAGAGATCAAGACCAGAGGCAGAGGACCTTCCCCAGACCAGACGAGTCCGGACCAGACGAGTCTGGTGGAACAAAAGATGCTCAGTTTGATCCCCTCTTTCTACTGAGTATTCTGGTTGTTCACCAGATAAGGACCAGAAGACACCGAGGTTGCCTGGTGTCTGGTCCTGCCTTCTCTGGAGAGAATCAGAGTTAGGCAATTGGAAGCATTGACCGTTGGTGATTCAAATCAAGTCAAACAAGATTGGATTGAGAAGATATGAAGACAATCAATCAAGATCTCACCAACCCAATCAATCAATTAGGGAATTGATTGATTAAAGCTTCCATATATAGAGGATCTGATTGGATTAGCCTCCCAACGGCTATGTCCCTAATCCCCTCTATATATACATGAGTGCAGATCAAGAAAAAGCTCTAGAAGTATTCACGCGCATATAGCCATACTAAGCTTTTGATCACTACGCATATTGCACTCACACTTTGTTCTTAATTACTTATCTACTCGTGAGGAGTTTATACACTCAACCTGTTCATCTTGTTAAGATAAGGTTGGAGTGAGTTTATCTTTAGATCGAAGTTAGATCTAAAGAGTTTGTAAGAAGGTGCTGGTACTTCAGAAATTCCAGTGAGTAAGTTTGTGAGTTGGTTGTTAGTGAGACCCCTTGGTGATAAGGGAGAGTGGACGTAGGATATTTATCCGAACCACTATATATCTTGTGTCTTTTATCGCTTTATTTTAAATATTGTTTTATTGATCTCTTATAAAAGATTTTGGAAAGACATTATTACATAAGCTTCCGCAATTAATCTATCGAGTGGGACCAACAAGTGGTATCAGAGCAGTGTGTCCACGACCACTGCTTTGAAAAGCTTTTGGTGGTCACCGGGCAGATCCATTGCTCTTCAGTGATTTTATTCAAGTTCTTGTTATTTCCCTAAAATTTCTTATCAATATGTCTTCGAAATCTTCTTATAAGAGTCGCAAACTGCCAGAATTCTCGTTCGAGGATTATAGCCACTGGAGCTTCATGATGAGTAATCATCTTGGAGCTATTCATCACCGCATGTTAGATGTGGTTGAAAGTGGCCCCATTAAATTTTATTGGACTCCTATTGATAGTGGCAGGTCTGAGTCCAGAGAAGAAACTAGCGACGCTGCAGAGGATAGAGTTCCCAGACAACGAATCCTCAAAAAGAAAGACGAACTTGACAACGATGAGAGAAAACTACATAACCTGGACCAGGTGGCGAGGACTGAGATTATCAACACTCTTACTAAAGAAGTCATTGAAAAGGTCAGGACGTGTACCACTGCAAAAGAGATGTGGGACAAGTTAGCTTTGCTCTGTGAAGGAACAGAGAAGATTAAAGATAACAAGCTCCAAGCTGTTCAACACTCTTTTGACACATTCAAGATGAAACCAGACGAGACCATTGACCAGCTGGACATGCGTCTCACGAATCTCTTGAACAAGGCCAGTGCCTTAGGTAAGACCTATTCTGAAAAAGAGATTAATAGTAAAATATTACGTTCACTAACAAGCAGGTGGAGAATTAAAGTCACTGTGATCAAGGACAACAAGGATCTCAACACTCTGGATCACCATCTTCTGTTGTCTGATCTCAAGGCTTACGAATATGATCTTCAAGAGGAGGATCAAACAGAAGAGGTTTCCTCTTCTGGCCAGAAAGGTGTTGCATTTTCTTCAACTCTCAAATCTGATGTCATGCCAAAGGAGTCTACTGCAGATGACTTGAGCCTCAAGGAGCAGGTAGCACTTCTAACTCATAAATTAGACAAAATGAGTTCAAAATATGGCAGGTACAAAAGGCATTGGAAGGAGTCTACCAGAAACAGGAAGAGTTCTTTCAAACCTGCAGAGAAGGAGAAGACATCTGGAGACTCAAGGGAGACCAGATTCAGAACTCCAGAGAGGAGGAGAGATGACAACCCTGGCAGCTCTGGGAGATCAGATCATCAGAGGAGGGATGGTAGCTCTGGCAGACCTGACTACCAGAGGAGAGAAAGTAGCCCTGCCAGATCAGACTACAACCAGAGGAGGAGAGAGCCAAGTCCTAGTCCCAGAGGAGACAATGCCTGCTACACATGCAACAAGACTGGTCACTACAGTTATGATTGTCCTCAGCTTACTCCTAGGGAAAGAGAAGAGAAAAGAATCAAGAGAGATAGGAGATATGCAGATAAGAGAGCACTGCTGGCAGAAGCAGAGGAGGAGGATACTAGTTCCAGTTCTTCTTCTTCTGACTTTGGATCAGATGATGATGTGTGTCTCATGGCAGACATCACTGAGGTAGATAAGAGTCCATTGGAGAAAGGATTTTCAAGCAACCATGTCTGGTACATTGATAGTGGATGTTCCAAGCACATGACATTCCAGAAGGATAATCTCCAAGATTTCAAGCCATTGAATGGACCAAGAGTGATGTTTGGTGACAACAACTATGGAGTCACCAGAGGAGTTGGAAAGTTGACCTTCAATGGAGTATCTGTAGATGAAGTCTACTACGTAGAAGGACTCAAGCATAATCTGCTTTCAGTGTCCCAATTCTGTGACAAGGGATACTCAGTGAAGTTTTCTAGTGATTCATGCACTGTTTTCTCTTCTGATTATAATGATATCTTGCTAATAGGCTTGAGGAAGGGTAACATTTATCTTGCAGATTTTAGCAGTTGCCCAAGGAATGCTTGCCTGGTTGCTAAAGGATCTGCAGAGAACAGCTGGATTTGGCACAAGAGATTGTGTCATCTTAACTTCAAAACATTGAACAAGATTGCCAGAAAGGGTCTCATTCGAGGTCTTCCAAATGAAGTGTTTAAAAAGGATCAGGTTTGTGGTTCATGCCAGAAGGGTAAACAACCCAAGACTTCCTTTAAGGATGTCCAGAGCACAACCACAACCAGAGTACTTCAACTACTTCACATGGACCTGTTTGGACCTGTTTCTCCTCTTAGTTTCAGTGGAAGGAAGTACACCTTAGTAATAGTAGATGACTTTTCAAGATACACTTGGGTAGTGTCCTTGTTTAAGAAAAATGAAACTATAACTAAGCTGCCAGAGTTCTTCAAGCAGATTCAGAATGAGCAGAACCAGAGCATTGTGAGGATCAGGAGTGACAAAGGAACAGAGTTTTTGAATTCACATATTGCAGATTATTGCAAGGACCATGGGATTTTTCATGAGACATCTGCTGCCAGAACACCTCAACAAAATGGAGTTGCAGAAAGGAGGAATAGGACTCTCAAAGAAGCTGCAAGAACACTTCTGGCAGAGTACAGCACTCCACAGAGATTTTGGGCAGAGGCCATCAATACAGCTTGTTACACTCAGAACAGGTGCCTGATTGCCCAGAGACATAATAAGACCCCATATGAGGTATGGAAAGGTAAAACCCCATCTGTTTCATATTTTCATGTTTTTGGATGTAAGTGTTTCATCCATGACAATGGGAAATCTAAATTAAGAACCTTTGATGCTAAAGTGGCTGATGGAATATTTTTGGGATATTCCAGCACCAGTAAAGCCTTTAGAGTTTTTAATAAGAATTCACTTTGTGTGGAGGAAACACCTCATGTTGTTTTTGATGAATCTACTTTTGAGTGCAAGGTGGATCCTAAATCTTCTGATGAGACCCAGAATCAGGCTACACCCAGAGTTGTCAAGGTCAATCCACCTATTCTTGATTCAGATTCAGATTCAGATGAGGACCCATCTCCTGGTTCTCTGAAGCAGCAGCCTTCACAAGGAGCAGAACCAGAAGAGGTTGGAACTCCTGTAGGGGGAAGCTCTTCTGCAGGTGGTGATAATCACCAAGGTACTGCAGAAGATGATCACCCAGGCAAGACCACGGGAAGGAGGACCCTGGTTGATCACCCAAATGACCTGATCCTAGGAGATCCAACTAAGGGTGTCCAGACTAGGAAAACTATCAACTTAGCTGCCTTATTCAGTTGCTATGTGTCCTTGATTGAGCCCAAGAACATCAAGGAGGCACTGAAAGATTCAAATTGGATTGTGGCTATGCAGGAGGAATTGAATCAATTCACCAGACAGGATGTTTGGGAGCTGGTAGACAGACCAAGACATCAAAAGGTGATAGGCACTAAGTGGGTTTTCAAAAATAAGAAAGATGAGAATGATGTCATTACTAGGAACAAGGCAAGGCTAGTGGCCCAGGGCTATTCTCAGTCTGAAGGAATAGACTATGATGAGACTTTTGCTCCTGTTGCCAGACTAGAAGCTATCAGATTGTTCTTAGCATATGCTGCTCACATGAAGTTCAAAGTATACCAGATGGATGTGAAATCTGCCTTTCTTAATGGGATTCTCATTGAGGAAGTGTATGTTGAACAACCTCCTGGTTTTGAACAAGGTGACAAGGTGTTTAAGCTTAAGAAAGCTCTTTATGGGCTGAAGCAGGCACCCAGAGCATGGTATGACACTCTATCTCAATTTCTTCTGGACAATGGTTTTACTAAAGGTAAGATTGATAGGACCTTGTTTAGGAAAGAAGAAGGAAAGGACATCCTTCTGGTCCAAATATATGTTGATGACATCATATTTGGATCCCCTAACAAGAAGCTGTGTGAGAAGTTTGGTGAACTCATGCAGGGACAGTTTGAGATGTCCATGATGGGAGAATTGAATTACTTTTTGGGTTTGCAGGTTAAGCAATCAGAGAAGGGAATTTTTATTAATCAAGCTAAGTACACCAGAAACATGTTAGAGAAATTTGGAATAGGATCTAGCAGAGCAGCCAAGATCCCTATGATGACAAATTTCAACATGGATCCAGATGAGTCTGGAGAGAGTGTGGACCAGACTCAGTACAGAGCACTTATTGGTTCTCTTTTGTATCTGACTGCAAGCAGACCAGATATTACTTTTGCTGTAGGAGTTTGTGCCAGATTTCAAGCTAACCCCAAGAAGAGTCACTTGGAAGCAGCTAAGAAAATATTGAAATACCTTAAGGGAACTGTGAATTTAGGATTATGGTATCCTGCAGATGACAATTTAGAATTAAGTGGTTATTCAGATTCAGACTATGGTGGGTGCAGAATAGATAGGAAATCTACAAGTGGTACATGCCAATTTTTAGGGAACAAATTGGTATCCTGGTTTTCCAAGAAGCAGACTTCAGTTGCTACATCAACAACAGAAGCAGAGTACATGGCTGCAGGGAGTTGTTGTTCTCAACTTCTTTGGATTAGTCAACAGCTTAGGGATTACCAGATTAGAGCTAAGGACATTCCTATTTTCTGTGATAGTAATAGTGCCATTGCAATCACCCAGAATCCAGTTCTTCATACCAGATGCAAACATGTTGATATAAGGCATCATTTTATCAGAGATCATGTTGAGAAGGGAGATATAAGGATGGAAAAGATTGCAACAGAGAGGCAGAGAGCAGATATTTTAACCAAGCCTTTGGCTGAGACCAGATTCAGAGAATTAGCCTTTGAGTTAGGATTGTTGGATCCAGAGACAGATTTGTTTTAGGGGGAACATCAGAGAAGTATCCTTCTTTATTAATTCTCTTCATAAATTTTCTTTATGCTAACATACCTGCAGATTAGATATATCAGAGAGGGTATACTTCCAGATGAGGTATACACCAGGTGACACTAATCCCAGATGAGATGCTGAGTCAGAGATATGTCCTAAGTCTTTATTGACCAGGACCAGATAAGTTCCATCAGAGGAGAAGTTTCACCAGACTAGTTGTGGTATCATCTGGTTACAATATCAGGTGACAGGTATGTCTTTTCTAATCTGGCCTCTGATCATTGGGATACACCTTTCAAATTAATAAGTACACTCAAAACCTTTCACCTTCGGAGTGTATTTAAGACTAGGGTATAGGGTCTAGGCAATCATTTCGCTTTTTCTCTTGACTGCCACAAAACCCCTTTATACCCAGTCCCAATGACTATGCCAACGCACCAGATTAAATCTGTATTTCGCCTTTCATCATGGCCATCGAATTTAATCACTGTGCAAAATGTCAATCAATTCTAAAATTGATTTTGTTTCCTAAATTGAATTTGAAACAACACGCGTTCACTCTTCATTTAATTTTCAAGCCACGCGTATTACTCTATTTAAATCAATTTTGTTTTCAATCTGTCCTTTCACGTTTCCATACTATTCAAACCCTAACCTCTCTCTACGAAGCATTTTCTCTTTCTCTCTCTCTCTCTCTCTCTCTCTCTCTCTCTCACAGTTATGGCACCCAAGTGCAATTTTGATCCAGACTATGTCTGCAAGAAACTCAAGTCAGAAATGGTGGTGGACTTCTATTCCACTAAGAATCCGGCCGCTTTGGAGATTTTGGAACTTCTCCGACGTTCTGGGCTGGAGGAGTTGATCTCAAAGGTTCCCAAGGATCTGCGTACCTTGGATGGATATGCTGCACAGTTTCTTATCCGGATGAAGATCCATGAAGACTATGTTTCTTCCAAGATTGATTCAGAGGATCTTGTTTTCTCTAAGGCAGACTTCTGTGGTCTTTTTGGTAATCTTTCTGCGGAAGGAGTGGACCCTCTGAAGTACAAAGAAGGAGAGGCGTTGGAATCCTTCAAGATGTTTGCCAGAAATTCATGCCAGAATATTACCAAGGGTTTCTTGGACAAGCATCTTAGGCAGAAGTATAAAGTGTTATTTGATATTGTGGTGAAGATTCTCATGTGTGAGAGCCATAGCACAGATGCCATCTTCGTTGGCAGGCTCTGTGTTATGAGGGCCATTCTGGATGGTGTTCAATGTAACTGGGCTGAGTTCTTCTGGGGGGTGCTGAGGAAGAACAAGGTGAAAATACAGAAGGAAGAATGCCCCCAGTTGCCAGGAGAGCAACAATTTGTGTTCAATGCTAATGTTTCATTGGGCACAAAACTCACTCTAATTCTGGATTCGATTCTTCCAGAGAAGAAATGGAGACAATCCTGGTGTAAGGGCTTTCATAAGTCCAAGATTATGTTCTCCAAGGATGGTCCTCTCCATGGCCATCCTGACTCTGATGGAGAGCAAGCCATCCCTGCCCCTCCTATTCAATCGATTCCCTCTCCTCCTAAGGGGCAGAGAAGGCAGCAGCAGCAGAAGACACAGAAGAAAGCTGCTGGAGCAATTGGTTCTTCAGCCGTTGCCTTTTCTGGTTCCTCAGAGGAGGACCAGATTCCCCTTCTTGATGTGCTTAAGAAGAAGGCTGATGATGATAAAGCTGTTAAGAAGGCTGGAGCAGCCAAGAGGAAGCAGCCAGACGAGGCCAGGAGAGGTTCTGCTAAGAAGAGGAGGCCTAGCAGAAAGGCAAAGAAAACTCTTCTGGTGGATGAGCCATCAGAAGAGGAAGAGGAAGAAGATGAAGTGCCTCTTGTGAGGAAATCCAAGGCCAAGAGAGCCCTTCTTCAAGATTCAGACTCTGGATCTGATCTTGGAGAGGCCTTGGAGAAGGCCATTGAGGTTGCCACCCAGATGATGGAGGATGCTCCAGAGCTTGTTATGCCTGCTGGTGTTGACCCAGCAGAGGTAAACCCTTCCTTTCCCTCTTCCTCCCCCATAAATCTTGTTTCCCCTTCTACCTCTCCCCCAGATAACATTCCCCAAACCCCATCTGCCTCTGGTAACCCCATTCTTCCACCAGAGCAGACTATCCCAGATACCCCCATCTATACTCCCTCTACCATTCCTACACAAACACCTTCTCCCCCAAATTTCCAAACACATATCCCCACTAACCCCTCTCCCCCACCTTCTGTATCAGAGGTACCCTCAACCTCCTCTGGTGCAGGAGCCCCCCCTTCAAACACTTCCACCTTCCAAATCCCCCATACACATTCTGTACCAGATATCCCTTCCTCTTCTGGTGCAGAGCAACCAATCCCTACCACCTCTACTTCACAAATTCCAAACCCTCCCCAAACCCATACAGACCAGGACCCAACCATTTCTATGGCTCTGGGATTCGCTGGCCCTCCCCGCTCCCCAACCTGTTTATCCAGCGATGATAGTGAAGATGAGGAAGCTTCACTTGAGCCTGTTGACTTAGCCCCTTCCTCCTCTGCCTCTGGGCCCAAACCCTTCACTTTCTCATCTGCAGAAATGGGTCCCATTAGGCAGAGTATGAGTGTAAGTGCTCAGCTCTGGCTAAGAGAGCATTTTCCAGTTCTTCTGGAGCACTTACCACTTCTGGCAGAGCTTACTGATGCCAAGGTCTGGAGCAAGGCTAGACTTGAAGATGTGGAGGACCTGGTGCTTTTGCTTGAGGAAATGGGTGCCTCCAACTTCACTGCTTGGGAGATTGAGCTGAAGCAGAAGATGAACATTCAGAACCCAGCAGAGCTGGAGACTCCTGGTGCAGCCAAAGTCTTGATTCGCACCCTGCTCATCCAAAGAGGAGTCATGCTCACTCCAGAGGGCCCCACTTACAAGTTTGGTCCTCACTTTGTCTTCCCTCCAGAGCTTTATTCAGACGAGGAGGACTTTGAGATGTCTCCTGCTGTGCTCCAGAAGATGAAAGCTTTCTTCAACGAGCAGATCATGCAGATAGGGCATTTTTCCAAAGCAATCCAACATATGGCCCCTGCTATGATTGAGCACCAGATTAAGCAGGAGAGGAGAATCTTCATGAAGCAGCTCAAGTCCTCTCTGGCAGAGGTTAAAGCTTCGTTCAAAGCTAATGGCTTGTTTGTCAAGCTAGATGTTATGCATAGCCAGAAGCAGCTCCAAGAGCATGTGATGGAGCAGATGAGGCCAGTTTCTGTACTCAAAGTGGAAATGGCCAGCCAGATGATTCAAACTGCTAGGCTAAAGGACTCCCTCCAGGAGATGTTGGAGAAGCAAGAGAGACTTGTTGCAGAGTCTAAGGCTTACCTGGAGGAGGCCAAGCAGCTTCGTGATCTTCACTCTTCCTCCAACACTGCCTTGCCTGATCTCATAAGGCAGGTAGTGGAGCCCCTCCTTGATGAAGTTAAAAAGGGGGAAGAGAAGGCCAGAACTGATCTGGCGAAGACCACCAATGAGACTCTGTTTAGCCATGGAGCTCGTCTGGACCTGTTGGAGAACACTTTGGCCCAGGCTGAGTTGCAGAAGAAGAAGAAAGAAGAGTTGAAATCTCTATCTATGGCTAAACAGCTTGCTGCAGAAGAAGAGTCATCTGAAGCTGAGCAGGATCCTTCTACCATTCCTGGTCCTGCTAAGAGGAAGATTAGAAAAGTAAAGAAGAGTTTCCTTGAATCTGTTGTCGAAGAAGCAGAGAAGAGATACAAGGAAGAGACTCCAGAGGAGAGGCAAGCCAGAATCAGGAAGAACATAGATGAAGAGCAGAGGCTCAGATATGTTAGGAGACAGAACAAGAAGGCCAGAGAAGCTGGTATTCCTTCTGGTGCAGGTGGCTCAGGACAGAAGAGGAAAGCTCCTGTGGAGGTTATGAACATCTTGCCACTAAGGACAGAAGGGTCTTTTGACTCTACTGTGCCTTATCCTCTGATTGAGAGATGGAGAGAAGCCAAGACCCTCTGGTTCATTCAGCATTATATCCAGAGGCCAGCACCAGAAGATGATGAGCTGATCAACAGAACCTTCAATTCTTGGATGCAAGCCTATGATGCAGACTTGTACAAGCAGCTGATGGATTCTACCATTGAGTTCAACCTGGAGGTGACTGCTCCTGAATTTACTTATCTTAACACTCCCATGATTGGGAACCAGGTGGATTGGGCAGAATTGAAGAAGCTTTACAAGACCAAGGTGTTGGTGAATTTCACCCCAACATCTTCTGCAGAGTTGAAGGCCGTCCAGGATAGGTTCCTTGACTGGTTTCTTGTCCCTAAAGAGAACAGAAGATATGCCTAGAATAGGACAATGAACTTCAATGTAATCTGTAATATTTTGTCCTCTGATTATTAATGAAAAATACATATCTTCTCTGTTCTAAAGACAACTCCTTGTTGTCTTATTATTTGCCTGATGAGATCTATTCTAAGGTCTCATCCCTTTATTGTTTTCTTGCTTAAGTTTACTTTTGATCAGTTCTGGTAGTGTTTTAACTCCATCAAAAAGGGGGAAATTGTTAGGATAAAAATTTGTTAGTGTTGATGAGTTAAAACAAACCAGAAGTTGTAATAGGACCATCTGGACCTGTTAGCCAGATGATGATCTAGATTAGGACTTAGTCTAGGGGGAACTGCCAGACCAGAAGAGTAACCAGAGGACTTCACCAGAGGACTTCACCAGAGGACTTCAGCAGAAGAGATCAAGACCAGAGGCAGAGGACCTTCCCCAGACCAGACGAGTCCGGACCAGACGAGTCTGGTGGAACAAAAGATGCTCAGTTTGATCCCCTCTTTCTACTGAGTATTCTGGTTGTTCACCAGATAAGGACCAGAAGACACCGAGGTTGCCTGGTGTCTGGTCCTGCCTTCTCTGGAGAGAATCAGAGTTAGGCAATTGGAAGCATTGACCGTTGGTGATTCAAATCAAGTCAAACAAGATTGGATTGAGAAGATATGAAGACAATCAATCAAGATCTCACCAACCCAATCAATCAATTAGGGAATTGATTGATTAAAGCTTCCATATATAGAGGATCTGATTGGATTAGCCTCCCAACGGCTATGTCCCTAATCCCCTCTATATATACATGAGTGCAGATCAAGAAAAAGCTCTAGAAGTATTCACGCGCATATAGCCATACTAAGCTTTTGATCACTACGCATATTGCACTCACACTTTGTTCTTAATTACTTATCTACTTGTGAGGAGTTTATACACTCAACCTGTTCATCTTGTTAAGATAAGGTTGGAGTGAGTTTATCTTTAGATCGAAGTTAGATCTAAAGAGTTTGTAAGAAGGTGCTGGTACTTCAGAAATTCCAGTGAGTAAGTTTGTGAGTTGGTTGTTAGTGAGACCCCTTGGTGATAAGGGAGAGTGGACGTAGGATATTTATCCGAACCACTATATATCTTGTGTCTTTTATCGCTTTATTTTAAATATTGTTTTATTGATCTCTTATAAAAGATTTTGGAAAGACATTATTACATAAGCTTCCGCAATTAATCTATCGAGTGGGACCAACAGTAAATTTAGATTTACTTAAAATTGAGAATGTTGATACATCTAAAAGATGTGAAATTTGTGTAGAAGCAAAGATGACTAAATTACCATTTAAGTCAGTTAAAAGGAACACTACTCCTCTAGAATTAATTCACACTGATGTATGTGATTTAAAATTTGTGCAAACTAGAGGTGGAAAAAAGTATTTTATTACTTTTATTGATGATAGCACAAGATTCTGCTACGTTTACTTACTTCGAAGTAAAGATGAAGCTATTGAAGCTTTTAAAAACTATAAAAGTGAGGTAGAGAATCAAATGAACACTACAATTAAAGCAATTTGTAGTGATAGAGGTGGAGAGTATGTGGCTCCGTTTGAACAATTATGTGCCGAATTCGGCATCATACATCAAACGACAGCTCCCTACTTACCACAATCAAATGGTATTGCGGAGAGGAAAAATCGAACTTTGAAAGAGATGATGAACGCAATGTTAATCAGCTCAGGTTTACCTTAGAACATGTGGGGGGAAGCTATTCTGTCATCTAACCACATTTTAAATAAAATTCCACTTAAGACTCAAGATAAGACACCTTATGAGTTGTGGAAAAATCGCAAACCATCATACAAATACCTCAAAGTGTGGGGGTGTTTGGCTAAAGTTGAAGTGCCACTTCCTAAACAAGTGAAAATCGGACCTAAGACAGTCAATGGGATCTTTATAGGATACGCCTTCAACAGTAGTGCCTATCGGTTCTTGATTCATAAATCAGAGATACCCGATATGACAGTAGGTACTTGTTGGTCCCGAAACGAGTAAACAGGTGTATAGGGGGGGGAATACACCTGTGATTACAAATTAAAACTTCTTCAAAACTTATCAGGTTACTTAAGACAATAGCTCGTCAGTGGACTTGAGGTCTGCTGAGAGTTATTCTGTGAAAGCTTACTGAGATAATACCTCCACTGAAAGCACAAAACTTTCAGTTGAACTACTATCTAATTAGCTTTCAGATGCGGATTAGTGAGCCCTTTAGAAAACTCGTTTTACTTTGATAAACTTGAGATTAACACACACTTATGAAATAGCAGAATGTAAGTACACAAGATGTAAAGTGGTTCAGAGATAAATCTCCTACGTCCACTGGCCTGATCAAACAGGAGAATTCCTTTCACTTGGAATTCCTTGTGTTATAGTGCCAAGGTGCACTGATCAACTTCTCCTCTCTTAGGATGATTGATCACTAGGAAATTCCAGGTCCTAGTTCCCAAAACAAACCAGCTTTCAGACTGATACAACAATCAGCTTACTAACACCACTTAACACTAGCTCTCAACCTAAACACTGAGTAGGGTTTTGAGTAGGGTTTTGGTTCCAACTATTTTGAGATAATCCTTACAAGTTTTAGCTCAATGCTTAGGATTGGATTATCTCTTTCTAAGATTTGGATATAGCTTTAAGCTTGGTTACAGAAGGTTTGTTAGGCTCTCTACAATTGTGAAACACTTGGGAAACAATGATAATTTCGAGTGCTTCTGGATGATTATGAATGTAGAGATAGCTTTGATCTTGTGAGTTTCCCGTGCTTGTAAATGTGCACGTCCTTCTGTATTTATAGGCTTTCTTGAAAATCTTCCCGTTGGATTTGAATCTTCTCAAGTAAGTCTTCTTGTATCTGATTGGTTCAAACGGCTCTATTTGAAGCTTTAAGTCTTGTCAAGAAACGGCTGCAAAACCATGCTGTTCACCAACTTTCTGTAGATTGCTAGGTGAAAGACTTTTGGTACTTGTCAGGCTGGGGCAGGTCGGCTGTCAGTAAAGTACACTGACGTGTCATCTTTTCATTGGACCTTAAGTCTGTATGCCCAGATTCTTGTCTTGCTTTAAGGTGGAACTCCTCTGAGAGAACCTTCTTATTCCTTCATTTATTGTAAGCTTCATTGAAATTCATTTTGCCTTGTTCCAACCGGATTAACTAACAGCTTTAAATATATTTAGCATTCAATGCACTTTGTTAGTTCCCATCAGTGGACCTTCGTCCTCCACTGATAGATTTAGTCTTAGTGAGAATGTACTTAGAAAACATTTAAGACTTAGACTTCTTTCTCAGATCACTTAGTCTTCAGTGGACTTCACTTCAGCGGACTTTATCTTCAGCAGACTTCATACTAAAATACACTCTAGTTATTACTAACTGTACTTCAGTTCTTAACACTTAGAACTGTTTAATTTAAACTCTAACTCTGCTGAATAATTTACTTACAAACAACTTAGGGAGGGACATGTTGGCATCTAATCAAAACAAGTCTTATACATTTTCCCAATAGTACTACCATAGAATCAAGGAATGTTGTGTTCTTTGAAAATGTGTTCCTGTGTAGGGACAAAGAAGAAGTGAGTTCAAATAAACGAACTCATGAAGAATCAAGTGAAGCTGCAGGTCCTTCCACTCAGCAGAGTGAAGCACCAAGACACAGTAAACGAGCTAGAATTGATAAGACCTATGGTCCAGACTTCATCACGTATGTGTTAGAAGATGAACCTAGGACTATCAAAGAAGCTCTTTCCAGACCAGATGCATCTCTCTGGAAAGAAGCAATAAACAGTGAATATGATTCAATTCTGCAAAATCATACATGGGAGTTGGTTGACCTCCCTAAAGGTTGCAAGACCTTAGGATGTAAGTGGATCCTTAAAAGAAAGTACAAAGCAGATGGATCTATTGAAAAGTATAAAGCCCGTTTGGTTGCAAAGGGTTTTAAACAAAGAGAAGGACATGATTTCTTTGACACCTACTCTCCGGTAACAAGGATTACATCAATTCATGTACTTGTCGCGATTGCTGCTTTGCATAATCTCGAAATACATCAAATGGATGTAAAGACTGTTTTTCTTAATGGAGAGATGGATGCTGAAATATACATGGATCAACCAGAGGGTTATGTTGTACCCGGGAGCGAGAAAAAGGTTTGTAAACTCGTTCGATCGTTGTATGGACTTAAACAAGCTCATGTACAATGGCATTTGAAATTTAACAATATTATGTTGTCAAATGGATTTCGAATTAACGAATGTGACAAGTGTGTGTATGTGAAAGATACACCAAATGGATTTGTTATCGTATGCTTATATGTTGATGACATGTTAATCATAGGTAACAATTCAAATGTGATCATTAATACGAAAAACATGTTAAAGAAAAATTTTGACATGAAAGATATGGGTTTAGCAGACGTGATTCTAGGAATCAAGATCGAAAGAACTTCAAATGGAATTTCTTTAACACAATCTCATTATGTTGAGAAAGTCATGAAGAAATTTAATGCATTTGATGATCCACCTGCTAAAACTCCACTTGAACAAAATGTTCATCTGAAGAAAAACAGAGGTGAACCTGTGAATCAGTTGGAATATGCAAGGATCATTGGAAGCGTGATGTACATTACAAATTGCACACGTCCAGATCTTGCGTGTTCTGTGAACAAACTAAGCAGGTACACGAGCAATCCAAGTCATGAACATTGGAAAGCTCTGAAAAGGGTCTTGAGATACTTGAAGTATACTCTTGATTTCGGGCTACACTACACGCGACATCCAGTTGTACTTGAAGGGTACAGTGATGCAAATTGTATATCCGATAGTAAAGACTCTTTCTCGACTAGTGGATATGTATTCACTATTGGAGGAGCTGTAGTATCGTGGAAATCCACAAAACAGACGTGTATTGCCCGTTCCACAATAGAATCTGAATTCATCGCTTTGGATCAAGCTGGTGAAGAAGCTGAATGACTTCACAATTTCTTAGAAGATATTCCTTGTTGGAACAAACCAGTATCATCTGTAATGATACATTGTGACTGTCAAGCTGCTATTGGTAGAGCTTTGAACAGTATGTACAACGGAAAGTCGAGACATATTCATCGTCGACATAACTCCGTTAGACATTTGATCTCAACTGGTATAATAACAATTGATTATGTAAGATCAGTTGACAACATAGCGGATTCGCTCACGAAGAGTTTGAACCGAGATCAAATGAATAAGCTGATAGAGGGAATGTGTCTAAAATCCACAAATAAAACTGAAACAGTGGTAACCCAACCATGATGACTGGAGATCCTAAGAACTTGGTTCAAAAGGGAAAACTAAGCTGTGAATGTTAGTTGTACAATACTTGAAAATCATGACCGTTCCTGACAACACTGTGTCAAGTGTTAGTGAACCCGTGAGTTGTGGTAAATGATAAGTCTTTGACTTTTAATGATTCCTATTAGTCCATGTGGGATTGAGCATGATGGGATACTCGAAAGGAGATCTGTTGGGATATGTTTTTAGTTTTGATGATTTTCCAAAACAACATGTAATAGGTTTGAAAGCAGTCAGGATTGTATCTTTAGTTTCAGGTCAGGCTAGGTTATGTCATAGTAGAATAGGCTGTCAGTTGAGAAGAACTCAGTTGAGGGAACACTCAGTTGAGGGGGAACTCAGCAACACAGCCTAAGGATATCAAGATGACACCAAGAAGAACAGACTGAAGCCAAGTCAGAGACCTGAACCTGAAGAGAAGCCTGAAGGATGTCCCACTGAGTGTAAACCAGACTGATCTAAGCTAAGTCAGGTGGACCACTCAGTGAAGAGCATGATCAGGAGGATCAGTGCTGCACCAAGTAGGCCCTAAAGAAGTCAGGCTACTGTGGTCAGGGAAGTTTGTCATTCAGCCTTATGACAAACTTCTTGGAGTGATCTTCAAACAGTCTCTGAAGGACAACCACACTGAAGACGTTCAGTCCACTGAAGATCATCAGTCAGTGGAGGAGGAAGCTACCTAAAGTCAGTGGGTCTTGGTCAATCCACTGAGTCAAAGATCCGTGAATTCAGGCCACGTGGACCAATCAGCACGAGGCATTAACTCTGACACTGACAAAGGCCGCATTCCAAGAAAAGTGGTTGAAACCATTAAATGTTGGATTCAAATGTATCTTCCCTCCAACGGATACATTTGAATCCCCATTATAAATACAAGCTCATAGCTTCGTTGTAGTGTATGTGAAGTAAGGAAAATCAACACCTACGAGCTGTGAAGGTGTGAGAGTTTAGTGCAGTTTCAAGGGAGATATAAGGAGGCACGTTTCACACCTTGGTCACTGACCATTAAGGTCTTCACAGATATATATTGAGTGTTCAGCTTGTAACTCTTAGCTTAGAGAGGTTTTCCCAATCTTAGCTTGAGGCTAACACATTGTAAGGGAAAACCTCACCTAGTTGGAGAAAACCAAACCAAACTAAACCCTTTCAGAAGAATGTTAGGTTTGTAGTGAGGTGAGGAGAGGAAGCCCAGGGAGTGGCGTGAGTCCAGTTGTAAGTGCACCTTGGCACGTTAAAAATAAGAATCCCAGGAGTGGATTTCCTGTTAAATCAGGCCGTGGATGTAAGAGTATTGAGACTCTGAACCACGTTAAACTGAGCGTTGTTTATTTGTTTAAGCACTTGCTAATTATTTGTAGTGTATGCTCACTGAGTGTACTTGGAAAGGTTGTAAAAGAAATTAGCTAAGTATTTTAGTCAGGGAGAATCAATCTCACTGACAGACTTAAGCAAGCACTCGAGAGTTCAGTCTCTCGAGTCACTGCCTTGTTAAGAGCCTGAGCTCACAAGTCAGTTTGCACTGATTTGAGTGCTCTGACTCTTAGCAACGCAGTGACTTGAGTATTCCTTCACTGAACTCATTCAGGGTGCGATGCGATGTTTAAAAAAAAATTGCTCCTGAATTCCCATTTTGCCCTTCGAAAACGGGACCATCAATTGGTATCAGAGCGGGTTGTTCACATGACCACTGATCCAGTTTTGTTAAGAAAAATGGTCAACCGAACAGATCTTAAATGTTTTAAACTATGGGAATTCCTGCATATTTCAAACTATTACCTGTACTCTGACATTATTCTTGTAATAGAAAATCATTTGGTTAGAAGTTTTGGAATCATCAAAAATGGGGAAATTGTTAGGATATGTTTTTAGTTTTGATGATTTTCCAAAACAACATGTAATAGGTTTGAAAGCAGTCAGGATTGTATCTTTAGTTTCAGGTCAGGCTAGGTTATGTCATAGTAGAATAGGCTGTCAGTTGAGAAGAACTCAGTTGAGGGAACACTCAGTTGAGGGGGAACTCAGCGAGGGGGAACTCAGCAACACAGCCTGAGGATATCAAGATGACACCAAGAAGAACAGACTGAAGCCAAGTCAGAGACCTGAACCTGAAGAGAAGCCTGAAGGATGTCCCACTGAGTGTAAACTAGGCTGATCTAAGCTAAGTCAGGTGGACCACTCAGTGAAGAGCATGATCAGGAGGATCAGTGCTGCACCAAGTAGGCCCTGAAGGAGTCAGGCTACTGTGGTCAGGGAAGTTTGTCATTCAGCCTTATGACAAACTTCTTGGAGTGATCTTCAAACAGTCTTTGAAAGACAACCACACTGAAGACGTTCAATCCACTGAAGATCATCAGTCAGTGGAGGAGGAAGCTACCTAAAGTCAGTGGGTCTTGGTCAATCCACTGAGTCAAAGATCCGTGAATTCAGGTCACGTGGACCAATCAGCACGAGGCATTAACTCTGACACTGACAAAGGCCGCATTCCAAGAAAAGTGGTTGAAACCATTAAATGTTGGATTCAAATGTATCTTCCCTCCAACGGATACATTTGAATCCCCATTATAAATACAAGCTCATAGCTTCGTTGTAGTGTGTATGAAGTAAGGAAAATCAACACCTACGAGCTGTGAAGGTGTGAGAGTTTAGTGCAGTTTCAAGGGAGATATAAGGAGGCACGTTTCACACCTTGGTCACTGACCATTAAGGTCTTCACAAATATATATTGAGTGTTCAGCTTGTAACTCTTAGCTTAGAGAGGTTTTCCCAATCTTAGCTTGAGGCTAACACATTGTAAGGGAAAACCTCACCTAGTTGGAGAAAACCAAACCAAACTAAACCCTTTCAGAAGAATGTTAGGTTTGTAGTGAGGTGAGGAGAGGCAGCCCAGGGAGTGGCGTGAGTCCAGTTGTAAGTGCACCTTGGCACGTTAAAAACAAGAATCCCAGGAGTGGATTTCCTGTTAAATCAGGCCGTGGATGTAAGAGTATTGAGACTCTGAACCACGTTAAACTGAGAGTTGTTTATTTGTTTAAGCACTTGCTAATTATTTGTAGTGTATGCTCACTGAGTGTACTTGGAAAGGTTGGAAAAGAAATTAGCTAAGTATTTTAGTCAGGGAGAATCAATCTCACTGACAGACTTAAGCAAGCACTCGAGAGTTCAGTCTCTCGAGTCACTGTTAGTGTTAGTGTCCTAGAGACAATCCATCGAAAGGACATAATACTAAGATAATATTCAGATTTGGTTTAATATTATTATTGGTTTAATATTAAATGTATGGCGTTACACTTATCTGAATATGATGTTTGATTGTTTGCATATATTCTTATTTGTGTTCCCATGAATCACTACTGTCATTGAGTGAGTGAGAACTCAGATGACCTAAGTATGATTCTCAAATAGCCCCGATCAAGGATCATCAAGAATGGGATATTGATGATGCAATTGAGATTGGTGTGCGATCTGCATCATACTATTAGAGAGTGTAGTAAGATCTCACTTACTACGAGATACCAGGTATCTCATGATGGATGCACAGATACCTTAGAGGGTATTGGTATACCCATCCGAGAAACCGTTTGATGTAATTCCACATAATGTGTCTACGGGTGTCTCGGTTAGTGAGAGTGATGTGATACTCCTCTGACTTGAGGTTAATACGCACGACATGTGTGAAGTGGTGAACTTTGACCATGACCGACGCTTGCACCCTTCCACGGGTAGATATGGCATGGATTGGGTTCATCACGAAATGCATGTGCGTGGTAGTTGAACCAAGAATAGGATTCATTCCTCAATGTGGATTTAGAGAGAATACTCGTCTTCTCATCATAATTGGATCTAAGTCGTCGGCCGACGCGCATCAACTTAGACTTTGTGGCTAAGTGTGATATACTTGATCAATTAGTGATTTGAGATAATATGATTAAGTTATTTGAATAGACACTTCATCATGTACAAGGCTTAATCGAGTATTCGCGAATGAAAGGAAGATATCACAATAGCCTACAGTATTACAGGTAGTTGCAGATTTCCTCGCAACGTACCTCGTATATTGAGAATGTCTGATTTATTGTCTAGGGTTCAATTAAGACCGTTAGTTTGACTAATCGCTCGATATACGAGGGCCTATGGGTCACACAACAAGTAATGACAATTTACCAATTATAGTTGGTTGATTAAATATTGTATTGGATATAATATTTAATTTATGGAGAATATAATAATAATTATATTTGGAATTAATTATTATTATTATTTAATTAAATTAGATTTAATTAAATATGAAATCCCAATAATAATATTTGGAATATTATTATACAAGAATAATAGATATGGTAAAGATATTATTCGTAGGAACGTATCTAGGGAAATATAATCCGTAGAGATTATATTACGGGCTAGGCCCGATATCTTGCTTAGGAATTAAGCCAAGTTAATCCCTATAAATACGTGTCATGGGAATTCAGAAAATGTAATATAAGAATTATAATTTCTCCATAAAATCTCTAGTCGGAATTTTCCTAGCAAATTCGTCTCGAGATTCAACACTAACATATCGGTGCGGGTTGGTAGAAAGTCGTTACGTAGATACCATAGTTGAGGATTCCGCGTACAAATCGTTGTAAGGATTTATATACTCGCTATTTATCCTTTATGTTTTACGTTATACAACCATGTTTGTGATTCGTTGTTGGTGAATCGTAATCTTCCGCTGCGCCGAACATGGTGTTCGTGCCTAAAAAACCCAACAGTCACTGCCTTGTTAAGAGCCTGAGCTCACAAGTCAGTTTGCACTGACTTGAGTGCTCTGACTCTTAGCAACGCAGTGACTTGAGTATTCCTTCACTGAACTCATTCAGGGTGCGATGCGATGTTTAAAAAAAAATTTGCTCCTGAATTCCCATTTTGCCCTTCGAAAACGGGACTATCAAGATCACCTATATAAATGAGAAGTGAGGGCCGCTTCGACCAAACATTTATGAATACAAAGGGCGTCCAGGGCCAAAATGGAGAAAAACGTGAGAACAAATCGGAATCGAGACTGACTTGTGTCTGCACTATCTGTAAGGTATACACTAAGGAGGATTAGTTCAAGGCATCGTGTCCACTAAGCCGCCGGCATACCCGATGGTGCCGGGCTACGGAAAGTTCAAAACCATTGGTTACTTATCCGGAAGCAATGAGGTCTCACATGAGCTGAACGAAGAAGCTTGACTCTGTATAGGTGCAATTCTCACTCATGTGGGGGATTGTTGGAAATTGGTTTTGTAAAGGTGTCATACCCTTACTTTGATCAATTTTTTGAGGAGTAAAAACATTAGTTTTTGGAAAAATAAAATTAACGATGTTGTTCTACTCACGGAGTAGATGAGCGTGGTATATTTAATATCTCAAAACCGATTTCCGGTGAGTGAGAAATTAATTTGGGAAGTTGTAGTATTAATCATGTGTGTTGAATAATTCCATGGGAATGGAAAATAAAGTTTCATCCCACATTCGAAAATTACAAGAAGTTTGTCTTGTATATAAGTAGGAAATTATTCATGTTCTCTAAATTGGGACATGGGGACCCTAACCATGGACCACACACGCGCGCGCGCGCCCTGCCCCGCCCGAGCCCGGGACCGGGTTCTTGGTTCTTGGCAATTGGGCTTTGGGTGGGCTTTGGTGTCATACCTATATTTTTAGAGTACCAAAAATATGAAATAACCCATTATCTTTTTGGATCAAATCGGATTGGGCGACCCGTATGGAATTGGGTCGGCCCATTTCGGTTGGCCCATTTAGAATTGGGTCGGCCCACGAACATGTTTAATACACCTACGATTTTGATTAATACACTCCAGAGGATCTGGAATATTCCGTCTTGCTTCCCATGACTGAGAAACTGCGTTTCTCTCCACGGCAGAACGTGGGTGATCCATGATCACCACGTACTCCACTCCAGCAGCCCTCAAATGGGTCGGATTTCCACCTATATATACCCCATTCGTCCAGTTTTTCCAGAATCACTTACGAACCCAGAATTTCCCGAAATCCTGTCTCTGCAGAAAATCCCGTTTAGCTCATAAATTCCGATTTAGTTCGCCGGAAATTCATACTCGGTAGTGCTACCGGTGCTACCGGTGTGAATAGACAAACCGTTTTACCTTTGGGGATCCGTACGCATTATACCGTAAGCACTGTACGGGCGTATTCGATCTTTCGGGAATAGGTTTTACCTAGACTCTTTTATTCACGAATTCGTTTTGTACTTACTCTTCTTCCTATTTCAGTGTTTCGAAATATTCACACCACACTTTCTAACACTGTTAGGATAAAAATTGTTAGTTTTGATGAGTTAAAACAAACCAGAAGATGTAATAGGACCATCTGGACCTGTTAGCCAGATGATGATCTAGATTAGGACTTAGTCTAGGGGGAACTGCCAGACCAGAAGACTTCACCAGAAGAGTCACCAGAAGACCCCACCAGAGGACTTCACCAGAGGACTCCACCAGAAGACTTCACCAGATGAGATCAGACCAGAGGCAGAGGACCTTCCCCAGACCAGACGAGTCTGGTGGAACAAAAGATGCTCAGTTTGATCCCCTTATTCTACTGAGTATTCTGGTTGTTCACCAGATAAGGACCAGAAGATACCGAGGTTGCCTGGTGTCTGGTCCTGCCTTCTCTGGAGAGAATCAGAGTTAGGCAGATGAAGCTATTGACCGTTGGTGATTCAAATCAAGTCAACATGATCAGGATTGGAAAGTATTTGAAGATAATCAATCCAAGGATCCCACCAACCCAATCAATCAATTAGGAAATTGATTGATTGAGGCTTCCTTATATAGAGGATCTGATTGGATTAGCCCTCCAACGGCTAGCCCTAATCCCCTCTATATATACGAGAGTGCAGTTCAAGAAAAAGCTCTAGAGACTCTACACGCGCACATAGAATTCTAAGCTTTTGATCACTACGCATTTGCACTCACTTTGTTTGTTAGGATAAAAATTTGTTAGTTTTGATGAGTTAAAACAAACCAGAAGATGTAATAGGACCATCTGGACCTGTTAGCCAGATGATGATCTAGATTAGGACTTAGTCTAGGGGGAACTGCCAGACCAGAAGACCTCACCAGAAGAGTCACCAGAAGACCCCTCCAGAGGACTTCACCAGAGGACTCCACCAGAGGACTTCACCAGAGGAGATCAGACCAGAGGCAGAGGACCTTCCCCAGACCAGACGAGTCCGGACCAGACGAGTCTGGTGGAACAAAAGATGCTCAGTTTGATCCCCTTATCCTACTGAGTATTCTGGTTGTTCACCAGATAAGGACCAGAAGACACCGAGGTTGCCTGGTGTCTGGTCCTGCCTTCTCTGGAGAGAATCAGAGTTAGGCAATTGGAAGCATTGACCGTTGGTGATTCTAATGAAGTCAAACAAGATTGGATTGAGAAGATATGTAGACAATAAATCAAGATCTCACCAACCCAATCAATCAATTAGGGAATTGATTGATTGAAGCTTCCATATATAGAGGATCTGATTGGATTAGCCTCCCAACGGCTATGTCCCTAATCCCCTCTATATATACTTGAGTGCAGATCAAGAAAAAGCTCTAGAATCATTCACGCGCATATAGCCATACTAAGCTCTTGATCACTACGCATATTGCACTCACTTTTGTTCTTAATTACTCATCTACTCGTAAGGAGTTTATACACTCAACCTGTTCATCTTGTTAAGATAAGGTTGGAGTGAGTCTATCTTTAGATCGAAGTTAGATCTAAAGAGTTTGTAAGAAGGTGCTGGTACTTCAGAAATTCCAGTAAGTAAGTTTGTGAGTTGGTTGTTAGTGAGACCCCTTGGTGATAAGGGAGAGTGGACGTAGGATATTTATCCGAACCACTATATATCTTGTGTTTTTTATCGCTTTACTTTAATTATTGTTTATTGCTCTCTTATAAAAGATTTTGGAAAGACATTTAAACATAAGCTTCCGCAATTAATCTATCAAGTGGGACCAACAAGTGGTATCAGAGCACAGGTCACGGGTTCGAATCCCAGTGGAAGGCATTTGTTGGCCAAGAGGGCTGGCAGATGCTGGGGGGGGATTGTTGGGCGCGGAGTCCAGCATCTCCCAGCCGAGTCGGGCGCGATAAAGGCCCGGTGCGCCAAGTCCGGCGGAGGCTATTCGAACCGTGGCGCTGTAGCTAGATGGGGTTAAAGGAAATAAAGTAGCACCTCACTACAAGTCCGGGCTTTTAGTCTAGTGGCAAGCGCTTGATCCTACATTGTTCTTAATTACTCATCCAACTCGTAAGGAGTTTATATACTCAACTTGTTCATCTTGTTAGACAAGGTTGGAGTAAGTTTGTCTTTAGATCGAAGTTAGATCTAAAGAGATTGTAAGAAGGTGCTGGTACTTCGGAAATTCCAGTAAGTAGTGAGTTTGTTGGTTGGATAGTGAGACCCCTTTGATCAAGGGAGAGTGGACGTAGGATATTCAGATCCGAACCACTATAAATACGGTGTTATTTATTGGTTTCTTTAATACCTGTTGTTTATTATTTGTGCTTTTAGAAAAGATTTTTGCTAAAGACATTTTGGCTTTAAAGGCTTCCGCAATTAATCTATCTAGTGGGACCAACAAGTGGTATCAGAGCAGTGTGTCCAACGACCACTGCTTTGTAAAGCTTTTGGTGGTCACCGGGCAGATCCATTGCTCCTTAGTGCTTTTGTTAAAGTTCTTGTTATTTTCCAAATTTTATTTACAATGTCTGCAAAATCTTCTTATAAGAGTCGCAAATTGCCAGAGTTCTCATTTGAGGACTATAGCCACTGGAGCTTCATGATGAGTAATCATCTGGGAGCTATCCACCACCGCATGCTAGATGTGGTTGAAAGTGGCCCCATACAATTTTACTGGACTCCCATTGATAGTAGCAGGTCTGAGTCCAGAGAAGAAACCAGTGAAGCTGCCCAGAAGACTGCAGAGGATAGAGTCTCCAGGCAGAAAATCCTCAAAAAGAAAGAGGAGCTTGATAATGATGAGAGAAAGCTATATAACCTGGACCAGGTGGCAAGAACCGAGATTATCAACACTCTCACCAAGGAGGTTATAGAGAAGGTCAGAACCTGTGTCACTGCGAAGGAGATGTGGGACAAACTTGCACTTCTCTGCGAGGGAACAGATAAGATTAAAGATAACAAGCTCCAGGCTGTTCAACACTCGTTTGATACGTTCAAAATGAAACCAGGCGAGACCATAGACCAGCTGGACATGCGTCTCACAAACCTCCTAAACAAGGCTAGTGCCTTAGGTAAGACCTACTCTGAAAAGGAAATTAATAGTAAAATCTTGCGTTCACTAACAAGCAGGTGGAGAATTAAAGTCACCGTGATCAAGGACAACAAGGATCTCAACACTCTGGATCACCATCTTCTGCTGTCTGATCTCAAAGCTTACGAGTTTGATCTTCAAGAGGAGGATCAAACAGAAGAGGTTTCCTCTTCTGGCCAGAAAGGAGTTGCATTCTCTTCAACTCTCAAGCCTGATGTCAAGCCAAAGGAGTCTACTGCAGATGACTTAAGCCTCAAGGAGTAGGTAGCACTTCTAACTCATAAATTAGATAAAATGAGTTCAAAGTATGGCAGGTACAAAAGGCATTGGAAGGAGTCTACCAGAGACAGGAAGAGTTCTTTCAAGCCTGCAGAGAAGGAGAAGACATCTGGAGACTCAAGGGAGACCAGATTCAGAACTCCAGAGAGGAGGAGAGATGACAACCCTGGCAACTCTGGGAGATCAGATTATCAGAGGAGGGATGGTAGCTCTGGCAGACCTGACTACCAGAGGAGAGAGAGTAGTCCAGCCAGATCAGACTACAACCAGAGGAGGAGAGAGCCTAGCCCTAGTCCCAGAGGAGACAATGCCTGCTACACATGCAACAAAACTGGTCACTACAGTTATGATTGTCCTCAGCTTACTCCTAGGGAAAGAGAAGAGAAAAGAATCAAGAGAGATAGGAGATATGCAGATAAGAGAGCATTGCTGGCAGAAGCAGAAGAGGAGGATACTAGTTCCAGTTCTTCTTCTTCTGACTTTGGATCAGAGGATGATGTGTGTCTCATGGCAGACATCACTGAGGTAAATGAAACTACTCTAGTGTTATCCAATTCCAAATGTACTGAATCCTCTAATTCATCTGGTAACTCCAGAGAGTCTGATATGCAACAAATGCTATCAGATCTCCAAAATTGTGTTCAACTTTGTCAAAAACTTGAGAAAGAGAATGGTAGGCTCAGAGCTGAAGTTCAATCTCTCTCTCATGAGCACAAATCCACCAAAGAACTCATGAAAGATCATTCCAAAGAAGTCTCTGAACTTCAGGATAAGATCAAAGAAAGAGATACTCTGGTAGATCAACTCATGAAAGAAAGGACCTCACAAGAAGATGAGATAAATGAACTCAGAGCCAAATACCAGACTCTTATCAAGGGAAAACAAGTTGCTCACAACATAGAGGAGATACCTATGCCCAGAGAAGCTCCTAAGATACCATCTGTTGTATCTATCATATCAGAGTCTTCTCAGCGCATCTGTGATAAGAGTGGTTTAGGATATTCTGGAATTACCACTAAAACTCATAAATACCTTTATAATAAAGACAAGTCTGTAAGAGCTGGTAAATTCGTAGAAATCTGGAATGATAAAGACTTAACTGGTAATGGTTACAAGGTGGTTCACAATCCTGATTGGAAAAGAAATCACTCTGTTAATCACATAGCAAATGGTCCAGAAGAGTTGACTGTTCTGGAAGAGAAGATGCTAGAGAATAAGTGTCAAAAAAGGGGAACCATTAAAGATTGATGGTTCTGTGAACAATGAGTCCCAAGGAGTAGGAATTACTCAAATTGGAGGACCCCAGAGAAATCCTCAAAGGGAACCTAAACAGATTAGGGGACCTCAAAGGAAACACTCAAGGAAGGGGAATACCAATCAGAGTAACAACTACCAGAGAAGGAACAATGTTCAACAGAACCAGGTACCCTAGAGACAATTTTCTCAGAGGAATCAATTCCAGAATAGGTATACTCAAAGGAACTATAATCACCAGAGCAAGTCTAATTATCAGAACCAGAGGAGGTCTTCCAGACCCATCTATAGAAAACCAACTGATCTGGGTAGTTATGACACCAGAGATGGTTCTTCTAGGATGTACCCTTACAACCAGACCTTTAAGACCATGTCTTTGAGGCAGGCCATTCCAAAGGCCAGATTTGAGAAAAGGTACACCAGACCTGTTTATAAGAAAGGTGTCCTTATCAGACCAGTAGCTCAATATGTCATTGTCAGAGGACATGTGCTGGTAGATAGATTTGGAAGGAAGATAAGATCTCCTCATCCATCAAGGGATGATCTTTATCTATGGATTCCTACAAAACCTGCAACTAACCAATCAGGACCCAGCACTAGTAGGAGACCTAATTGATTTCTCTGCAGGTAGAAAAGAGTCCATTGGAGAAAGGATTTTCAAGCAATCATGTCTGGTACATTGATAGTGGATGTTCCAAGCACATGACCTTCCAGAAGGATAATCTCCAAGATTTCAAGCCATTAAATGGACCAAGAGTGATGTTTGGTGACAACAACTATGGAGTCACCAGAGGAGTTGGAAAGTTGACCTTCAATGGAGTATCTGTAGATGAAGTCTACTACGTAGAAGGACTCAAGCATAATCTGCTTTCAGTATCCCAATTCTGTGACAAGGGATACTCAGTGAAGTTTTCTAGTGATTCATGCACTGTTTTCTCTTCTGATTATAATGATATTTTGCTAATAGGCTTGAGGAAGGGTAACATTTATCTTGCAGATTTTAGCAGTTGCCCAAGAAATGCTTGCCTGGTTGCTAAAGGATCTGCAGAGAACAGCTGGATTTGGCACAAGAGATTGTGTCATCTTAACTTCAAAACATTGAACAAGATTGCCAGAAAAGGTCTCATTCGAGGTCTTCCAAATGAAGTGTTTAAGAAGGATCAGGTTTGTGGTTCATGCCAGAAGGGTAAACAACCTAAGACTTCCTTTAAGGATGTCCAGAGCACAACCACAACCAGAGTACTTCAACTACTTCACATGGACCTGTTTGGACCTGTTTCTCCTCTTAGTTTCAGTGGAAGGAAGTACACCTTAGTAATAGTAGATGACTCTTCAAGATACACTTGGGTAGTGTTCTTGTTTAAGAAAAATGAAACTATGACTAAGCTGCCAGAGTTCTTAAAGCAGATTCAGAATGAGCAGAACCAGAGCATAGTCAGGATCAGAAGTGACAAAGGAACAGAGTTTTTGAATTCACACATTGCAGATTACTGCAAGGATCATGGGATTTTTCATGAGACATCTGCTGCCAGAACACCTCAACAAAATGGAGTTGCAGAAAGGAGGAATAGGACTCTCAAAGAAGCTGCAAGAACACTTCTGGCAGAGTACAGCACTCCACAGAGATTTTGGGCAGAGGCCATCAATACAGCTTGTTACACTCAGAACAGGTGCCTGATTGCCCAGAGACACAATAAGACCCCATATGAGGTATGGAAAGGTAAAACCCCATCTGTTTCATACTTTCATGTTTTTGGATGTAAGTGTTTCATCCATGACAATGGGAAATCTAAATTAAGAACCTTTGATGCTAAAGTGGCTGATGGAATATTCTTAGGATATTCCAGCACCAGTAAAGCTTTTAGAGTTTTTAATAAGAATTCACTTTGTGTGGAGGAAACACCTCATGTTGTTTTTTATGAATCTGTTTTTGAGTGCAAGGTGGACTTAAAGTCTTCTGATGAGACCCAGAATCAGACTACTCCCAGAGTAATCAAAGTCAATCCACCTGTTCTTGATTCAGATTCAGATGATGACCCATCTCCTGGTTCTCTGAAGCAGCAGCCTTCACAAGGAGCAGAACCAGAAGAGGTTGGAACTCCTGTAGGGGGAAGCTCTTCTGCAGGTGGTGATAATCACCAAGGTACTGCAGAAGATGATCAACCAGGCAAGACCACGCGAAGGAGGACCCTGGTTAATCACCCCAATGACCTAATCCTTGGAGATCCAACTAAGGGTGTCCAGACTAGGAGATCCCTTAACTTAGCTGCCTTATTCAGTTACTATGTGTCCTTGATTGAGCCTAAGAACATCAAGGAGGCACTGAAAGATTCAAATTGGATTGTTGCTATGCAAGAGGAGTTGAATCAATTCACCAGACAGGATGTTTGGGAGCTGGTAGACAGACCAAGCCATCAAAAGGTGATAGGCACTAAGTGGGTCTTCAAGAATAAGAAAGATGAGAATGATGTCATTACTAGGAACAAGGCAAGGCTAGTGGCTCAGGGCTATTCTCAGTCTGAAGGAATAGACTATGATGAGACATTTGCTCCTGTTGCCAGACTAGAAGCCATCAGATTGTTCTTAGCATATGCTGCTCACATGAAGTTCAAAGTATACCAGATGGATGTGAAATCTGCCTTTCTTAATGGGATTCTCATTGAGGAAGTGTATGTGGAACAACCTCCTGGTTTTGAACAAGGTGACAAGGTGTTCAAGCTTAAGAAAGCTCTTTATGGGCTGAAGCAGGCACCCAGAGCATGGTATGACACTCTATCTCAGTTTCTTCTGGACAATGGTTTTTCTAAGGGTAAGATTGATAGAACCTTGTTTAGGAAAGAAGAAGGAAGGGACATCCTTCTGGTCCAAATATATGTTGATGACATCATATTTGGATCCCCTAACAAGAAGCTGTGTGAGAAGTTTAGTGAGCTCATGCAGGGACAGTTTGAGATGTCCATGATGGGAGAATTGAATTACTTTTTGGGTTTGCAGGTTAAGCAATCAGAGAAGGGAATTTTTATTAATCAAGCTAAGTACACCAGAAACATGTTAGAGAAATTTGAAATAGGATCTAGCAAGGCAGCCAAGATCCCTATGATGACAAATTTCAACATGGATCCAGATGAGTCTGGAGAGAGTGTGGACCAGACTCAGTACAGAGCACTTATTGGTTCTCTTTTGTATCTGACTGCAAGCAGACCGGATATTACCTTTGTTGTTGGAGTTTGTGCCAGATTTCAAGCTAACCCCAAGAAAAGTCACTTGGAAGCAGCAAGGAAGATTTTGAAATACCTTAAGGGAACAGTGAATTTAGGATTATGGTATCCTGCAGATGACAATTTAGAATTGAGTGGTTATTCGGATTCAGACTATGGTGGGTGCAGAATAGATAGGAAGTCTACAAGTGGAACATGCCAATTTTTAGGGAATAAATTGGTATCCTGGTTTTCCAAGAAGCAGACTTCAGTTGCTACATCAACAACAGAAGCAGAGTACATGGCTGCAGGGAGCTGTTGCTCACAGCTTCTCTGGATTAGTCAACAGCTTAGGGATTACCAGATTAGAGCCAAGGATATTCCTATTTTCTGTGATAGTAATAGTGCCATAGCCATCACCCAGAATCCAGTTCTTCATACCAGGTGTAAACATGTTGATATAAGGCATCATTTTATCAGAGATCATGTTGAGAAGGGAGATATAAGGATGGAAAAGATTGCAACAGAGAAGCAGAGAGCAGATATTTTAACCAAGCCTTTGGCTGAGACCAGATTCAGAGAGTTAGCTTTTGAGTTAGGTTTGTTGGATTCAGAGACAGATTTGTTTTAGGGGGAACATCAGAGAAGTATCTTTGTTTCATTACTTTTCTTCATATATTTATTTTCTTAAACTAACATACCTTCAGATTAGATATATCAGAGAAGGTACCAGATGAGGTATGCACCAGGTGACACTTGTCCCAGATGAGGTGCTGAGTCATTTGTCCAATATCTTCTCTGACCAGAACCAGATGAGCTCCATCAGAGGAGATGTAGCTGTGGTTTCATCTGGTTACAATATCAGGTGACAGGTATGTCTTTACTACTCTGGCCTCTGATCATTGGGATACACTTTTTAAATTAGTAAGTACACTCAAAACCTTTCAACTTCGGAGTGTATTTAAGACTAGGGTATAGGGCCTAGGCAATCATTTCGCTTTTTCTCTTGACTGCCACAAAACCCCTTTATGCCCAGTCCCAATGACTATGCCAACGCACCAGATTAAATCTGTATCTTGCCTTTCATCGTGGCCATCAGATTTAATCACTGTGCAAAATGCCAATCAATGCTAAAATTGATTTTGTTTCCTAAATTGAATTTGAAATAACACGCGTTCACACTTCATTTAATTTTCAAGCCACGCGTATTACTCTATTTAAATCAATTTTGTTTTCAATCTGTCCTTTCACGTTTCTATACTTTCAAACCCTAACCTCTCTCTGCAAAGCATTCTCTCTCTCTCTCTCTCTCTCTCTCTTTCACAGTAATGGCTCCTCCGTGCAACTTCGATCATGTCCTGATGATGAAAAAGCTTAAGACGGAGATGGTGGTGGACTTTTATACCACCAAGAATCCAGTTGTGCTGTCGGTTCTGGAGATGTTCCAGAATGCAGGGGTGGAGAAGTTGATCTCCACTGTTCCCAGGGATTTTCGCACCCTTGACGGTTATGCGGCCCAGTTTCTGGTTCGCATGAAGATTCATGAGGATTACATCTCTTCAAAGATTGGTGACGATGATTTGGTGCTTTCTAAGCACGATTTCTGCGCTTTGTTCGAGAATATTTCTGCGGTGGGAGTGGATCCGTTGACGTACAAGGAGGATGATATCGTTGGATCATTCAAGATTTTTGCTCGTTCTTCCTGCTAGAACATCACAAAGGGCTTTGTGGATAAGCATTTAAGGCAGAAGTTCAAGGTGTTGTTCGATATCGTGGTAAAAGTACTTATGTGTGAGAATCACAACACAGATGCCATTTTCAATGGTAGGATGTGTGTGATGAGGACTTTATATGATGGTGTGCAATGTAATTGGGCGGAGTTCTTCTGGGATGTGTTGAGGAAGAACAAGCTGAAGGTGAAGAAGGAGCCTTGTCCTTCCAAGCCAGGGGAGTTGCAGTTCTGTTTCACTGCAAATGTCTCTTTGGGGACTAAGTTAACTCTTATTCTGGATTCTCTCCTTCCAAAGAAGAAGTGGAAGTCATCTTGGTGCCACAGTTATCACAAGTCCAAGATCCTCTTCTCCAAGGATGGTCCTCTCCACGGCCATGCCGACTCTGATGGAGAGCAAGCCATCCCTGCCCCTCCTATTCAATCTATTCCCTCACCTCCTAAGGGGCAGAGAAAGCAGCAGCAGAAGAAGACACAGAAGAAAACTGCTGAAGCAACTGGTTCTTCAATCGTTGCCTTTTCTGGTTCCTCAGAGGAGGACCAGATTCCCCTTCTTGATGTGCTTAAGAAGAAGGGTGATGATAAAGCTGTTAAGAAGGCTGGAGCAGCCAAGAGGAAGCGGCCAGAGGAGGCCAGGAGAGGCTCTGCTAAAAAGTCTAAGATTAGCAGGAAGGCCAAGAAAACCCTTCTGGTGGATGAGCCATCTGAAGAAGAAGAAGAAGAAGAAAATGAAATGCCTCTTGTGAGGAAATCCAAGGCCAAGAGAGCCCTTCTTCAAGATCCTGATTCTGGATCTGATCTTGGGGAGGCCTTGGAGAAGGCCATTGATGAGGCCTCCCAGATGATGGAGGACGCTCCAGAGACGGCTATACCTGCTGGTGTTGACCCAGCAGAGGTAAATCCCTCCATTCCATCTTCTCCCCCCATAAATCTTGTTTCCCCTTCCACCTCTCCCCCAGATAACATTCCCCAAACCCCATCTGCCTCTGGTAACCCCACTCTTCCACCAGAGCAGACTATCCCAGATACCCCAGTATTTACACCCTCTACCATTCCTGCTCATACACCTTCTCCCCCACACTCCCAAACACATCTTCCCACTAACCCCTCTCCCCCACCTTCTGTACCAGAGGTACACTCAACCTCCTCTGGTGCAGAAGTCCCCCCTTCAACCTCTTCCACCTCCCAGATCCCTCCTACACACTCTGTACCAGATATTCCTTCCTCTTCTGGTGCAGAACAACCCCTTCCTACCACCTCTACTTCACAAAACCCCAACCCTCCCCAAACCCATACAGATCAGGACCCAACCATTGCTATGGCTCTGGGATTCCCTGCCCCTCCCCCCTCCCCAACCTGTTTAACAAGCGATGATAGTGAAGATGAGGAAGCTTCACTTGAGCCTGCTCACTTAGCACCTTCCTCCTCTGCCTCTGGGCCCAAACCCTTCTTTTTCTCTTCTGATGAGATGGGTCCCATCAGGCAGAGTATGAGTGTGAGTGCTCAGCTCTGGCTAAGAGAGCAGTTTCCAATTTTGTTGGAGCACTCACCCCTCCTGGCAGATCTGACTGATGCCAAGGTTTGGAGTATGGCTAGACTCCAGGATGTTGAAGACCTCATGCTTCTGCTAGAGGAGATGTCTCCCTCTACCTTCACTGCTTGGGAGATTGAGCTGAAGAAGAAGCTAAACATTCAAAACCCAGCAGAGTTGGAGACACCAGAGGCGGCCAAGGTCCTGATCAGAACCCTCTTGATCCAGAAAGGTGTTATGCTCACTCCAGAGGGCTTCTCCTATAACTTTGGTCCTCATTTCTCTTTCCCTCCTGAGCTATATTCAGACGAGGAGGACTTTGAGATGTCTCCTGCTGTGCTCCAGAAGATGAAAGCCTTCTTCAATGAGCAAATTATGCAGATTGGGCGGTTTTCCAAAGCAATCCAACATATGGCCCCTGCTATGATAGAGCATCAGATTAGGCATGAGAGGAAAATCTTCCTGAAGCAGATCAAGTCCTCTCTGGCAGAGGTAAAAGCTTCATTCAAGGCTAATGGCTTATTTGTCAAGTTAGATGTCATGCACAGCCAGAAGCAGCTCCAGGAGCACGTGCTGGAGCAGATGAGGCCAGTTTCTGTACTCAAAGTAGAAATGGCCAGCTAGATGATTCAAACTGCTAAGCTGAAGGACTCCCTCCAGGAGATGTTGGAGAAGCAAGAGAGACTTGTTGCAGAGTCTAAGGCCTATCTGGAGGAAGCCAAGCAGCTTCATGACCTTCACTCTTCCTCCAACACTGCCTTGCCTGACCTTATAAGGCAGGTAGTGGAGCCCCTCCTTGATGAAGTTAAAAAGGGGGAAGAGAAGGCCAGAACTGATCTGGCGAAGACCACAAATGAGACTCTGTTTAGCCATGGAGCTCGTCTGGACCTGTTGGAGAACACATTGGCACAGGCTGAGTTGCAGAAGAAGAAGAAAGAAGAGTTGAAGTCTCTTTCTATGGCTAAACAACTTGCTGCAGAAGAAGAGTCATCTGAAGCTGAGCAGGATCCTTCTACCATTCCTGGTCCTGCTAAGAGGAAGATTAGAAAAGTAAAGAAGAGTTTCCTTGAATCTGTTGTCGAAGAAGCAGAGAAGAGATACAAGGAAGAGACTCCAGAAGAGAGGCAAGCAAGAATTAGGAAGAACATAGATGAAGAGCAGAGGCTCAGATATGTTAAGAGGCAGAACAAGAAGGCCAGAGAAGCTGGTATTCCTTCTGGTGCAGGTGGCTCAGGTCAGAAGAGGAAAGCTCCTGTGGAAATTATGAACATCTTGCCACTCAGGACAGAAGGGTCCTTTGACTCTACTGTGCCGTATCCTCTGATTGAAAGATGGAGAGAAGCCAAGACCCTCTGGTTCATTCAGCATTATATCCAGAGGCCAGCACCAGAAGATGATGAGCTGATCAACAGAACCTTCCATTCTTGGATGCAAGCCTATGATGCAGACTTGTACAAGCAGCTAATGGATTCAACCATTGAGTTCAACCTGGAGGTGACTGCTCCAGAATTTACTTATCTTAATACTCCCATGAATGGGAACCAGGTGGATTGGGCAGAACTGAAGAAGCTTTACAAGACCAAGGTGTTGGTGAATTTCACCCCAACATCTTCTGCAGAGTTGAAGGCCGTCCAGGATAGGTTCCTTGACTGGTTTCTTGTCCCTAAAGAGAACATAAGATATGCCTAGAGTAGGACTATGAACTTCAATGTAATCTGTAATTATTTTGTCCTCTGATTATTAATGGAAAAATACATATCTTCTTTGTTCTAAAGACAACTTCTTGTTGTCTTATTATGGTCTCATCCCTTTATTGTTTTCTTGCTTAAGTTTACTTTTGATCAGTTCTGGTAGTGTTTTAACTCCATCAAAAAGGGGGAAATTGTTAGGATAAAAATTGTTAGTTTTGATGAGTTAAAACAAACCAGAAGATGTAATAGGACCATCTGGACCTGTTAGCCAGATGATGATCTAGATTAGGACTTAGTCTAGGGGGAACTGCCAGACCAGAAGACTTCACCAGAAGAGTCACCAGAAGACCCCACCAGAGGACTTCACCAGAGGACTCCACCAGAAGACTTCACCAGATGAGATCAGACCAGAGGCAGAGGACCTTCCCCAGACCAGACGAGTCTGGTGGAACAAAAGATGCTCAGTTTGATCCCCTTATTCTACTGAGTATTCTGGTTGTTCACCAGATAAGGACCAGAAGATACCGAGGTTGCCTGGTGTCTGGTCCTGCCTTCTCTGGAGAGAATCAGAGTTAGGCAGATGAAGCTATTGACCGTTGGTGATTCAAATCAAGTCAACATGATCAGGATTGGAAAGTATTTGAAGATAATCAATCCAAGGATCCCACCAACCCAATCAATCAATTAGGAAATTGATTGATTGAGGCTTCCTTATATAGAGGATCTGATTGGATTAGCCCTCCAACGGCTAGCCCTAATCCCCTCTATATATACGAGAGTGCAGTTCAAGAAAAAGCTCTAGAGACTCTACACGCGCACATAGAATTCTAAGCTTTTGATCACTACGCATTTGCACTCACTTTGTTCTTAATTACTCATCCAACTCGTAAGGAGTTTATATACTCAACCTGTTCATCTTGTTAGACAAGGTTGGAGTAAGTTTGTCTTTAGATCGAAGTTAGATCTAAAGAGATTGTAAGAAGGTGCTGGTACTTCGGAAATTCCAGTAAGTAGTGAGTTTGTTGGTTGGATAGTGAGACCCCTTTGATCAAGGGAGAGTGGACGTAGGATATTCAGATCCGAACCACTATAAATACGGTGTTATTTATTGGTTTCTTTAATACCTGTTGTTTATTATTTGTGCTTTTAGAAAAGATTTTTGCTAAAGACATTTTGGCTTTAAAGGCTTCCGCAATTAATCTATCTAGTGGGACCAACAAACACCATCCCCGGCCGCGGGCAGCGTCTGCAGCTTCATGTCCAGCGGATATTTCCACTCGAGGCAACTGAGCCACTTGAGGTCTTGACCTCCACCTTCTTCTTCACCTTAATTTCGTGCTCGATCTTCTTATACGTCCCGTTGTTCTTGAACTTAATCTCGTTCTCCCCGTTACGTAGGTGGTGAAATTGCCTACGATGGAGTTTACCCATCCTGAGAATTTCATCTTTTTCTCCCCCTCGACTTCGAACTTCCCATCGAGCTGGTAAAACTTGGACTCGCGCTCGATGCACATGTTCGGATTGTTGTACTTGATTGGCCCTGTTTGAACCTTATCTGTATTATTATCTAACCATAGATGCAGATTTGCGTCTACTAGCCTCCTTTAAAATTGAGTTTAAACTCTAGAAGACCAAATTGTGTTGCTTTAATTTTGATGAAATACAATAATATAAAATCATTTAGAAGTATGGTTGAAAATTAAAAATCATACTTATGTGATCTTCCAACCATTTAAATGCTAGTAAATTTTTTATGGAAGATAAGATAAAAATGTTGTAAGAGATATGGAATTATTGCCAATTTCATCTTAAGGTACAAGTGAAAAATTGACACCTTAACATTGAGTTAAAAATACAATTCAATATTGCACATTGGAAAAATAGAAACTTGGATACATTTCAAAGTGCATAACTTGAAAATAGTGGGGGTGATACTATTCTGAAAGCTCCAAAGTTTGACCTATGCACTTTTATTTACCTCAACATATAAAGGTTGGATTAATTCTTAATAGATTCATAGCGCTGTGGGATGTGTTTTGGACATTCATGGTGAGTCTATCTATGCAAGTAGAGAGGTAACAGAGGCCGCTTTTAAGGAATTATATCGGTAAGATCCTTAGAGTACTTGCGAGATCAGGATAAGCACAAGACCCGTTACAAAATTATTGATGCAAAAAATAAAGAATTATGAAATCATACGCGGCGAGAACTTGATTCCATTGGCTTCGTGTTCAACCATAAGTTAAAGGTTAAAGTCCACTTCATGGCTAGTTGTTGTGTAAAACAAGTGTGATTATTTTATTATTTTGTATTATGTATGTAAATAAGTGGGGGGATTATTGTATATTAAGTATTTACATAATGTAAATAGTGTAGAGAGAGTTATTCGTGAAAATCAGTGATGTAAATGGCGGCCGCCGATGTAACGCCCCGAATCCAAAACACATTAAATATCTCAGATTCGAGGTGCCACTTGTAACTAAAATCCGAACTATAAATTTTTTTTTTATATAAAAATGGATAATAAAATCAGAGATGGGTTTTATGCAGCGGAAGAAATGAGTGTAATATTTAAATAAGTAACTCAGACATATATATATATATATATAAAGCTTAGTATTAACAGTAACATTTTATTTAAGCGGGGAACTCCGTGTCGTCTCTATTACTGTCCTTGCTCCACGAAATCATAATCTGCAAGGGTTGTAAAAAGGGGGCGTGAGATTTGAATTCTCACGTATGGGTGATTTGCAACGTCATGGGATTGATAAATCCGAAGTATATTAAATTGTACTCATTTATAAGGTATTTAATTCATTTAATAAATTGACATAATAATATAAACATCATATAATTGAAATATCACAAGTTGGTTCACGTTAAGGGGCAAAGCCCACAATCAATTTCACATATAGTAAATCTCTTCCAAAACAATATAAACAATTCCCCCGTGACCATGCACCTGATCTATTATCAAACATGGCCACATCCACCACAAACAAATCTTGTGACCATGCACCTGATTTATTATCAAACATGGCCACATCCACTGTAAACAAATCCCGTGACCATGCACCTGATCTATTATCAAACATGGCCACATCCACTGTAAACAAATCCCCGTGACCATGCACCTGATTTATTATCAAACATGGCCACGCACCACTTCCACAAACGAATCTCGTGACCATGCACCTGATCTATTATCAAACATGACCACGCACCACTTTCCTCTTCATTACTAAAACTGACAATTCGAATTGTACACATAATTCATACTTAAATAGATTCATGCTCATAAAATGTTCTTATATCATGCAATAGTGACAGATTTAAATAAACAAAAGACATTTGTATCATATATAAATATATCACGTAATTCAAACAGTTATATAATAGGGTTTACGTTTATGTTGGATTAATTGTTTTAGATTGATTTAGTCGAGTTCAGAGTATACCAGCACAACGTATTATGAGCAGATCAATCAACCGATCATCACCCACCTGTTAGCTCCGGGTCCCAAGAGTGATATACAAATAGAATGTCGAATCCCTCGTGCGTATTTCGATTAGCACAGAATCCTAGTACGAAATCATTTGATTAAAAGTTGACCTTTGAATTAATAGGAAAACTTGAGAGTTTGTGTTACGAGAATCGAGAAAGTTGTGGTCTTATAAACTAAAAAAGGACTTGCTTAAGGGTCACACCCTATTTTGGTAAATACACCACTTCTAAAAAGGTGAGTGTATTGAGGGAGTGTATTTACTAGTACACTTGTGGTATGACTATTTCGATTACTGCAAAAACAATCTTTTGATAAGTACACCCCTTTTTAAGAGGAGGTGTATTATGGGGGTGTATTTACTAATTTCTGTTGTGTCCTTAACAAAAGCCTTTTTATAAAATTAAAAGTATAAGAATTTATATTTTATAAAAACCTCTTATTAAAACTTATTAATAACTTGATTTTTCTAATAAATTTATATTATAACTAATATAGTTTATAAAAAGTATTTTTCTTTTCTAACTTTAGTAACACTTCTAAAATTGATTAGTGACACTTTCTAAACAAAAGAATTATACTATTTTCCACCTTTTCATTTGTTTACTAAAATTTGAATATTAAACGACTTATCTTTTCGTTCCTAATTTTCTAACAGTCGCACAAGGGGAAGACGAGTTTCCCTTTGTCTATGGAAAACTCAACTAACACTAAAACAAACTAATTTCATCGCCATATCATCAGCTAACCAAACCAAACTAATCCATCCATTCAATAATACCATCCAACTAATCCAATAACACTAGACAAAAATTTCAATAATACTAAACAACTTAAAATACTTAACAACACTAACCAATTACTTCAACAGTTACTCAACAACTCATCAAGTGATACCAATTCACACTAATCTAAGTGCTCTGACTTAATTCAATCAATACCAACAGTTAGGAATTTCAACAGAATAACATCTCCATCTACAACTTACAGGCTTCCAAGCCAAAAACAGTACTCTTAACTTACAAAGCCTCAACAGGGATTCGATCAATTCCTATCCCAACTAGAATTAGAGAGAAAGTTAGCGATTCTTACGAGTCCGGTTCGCGGTGGTAAACGGACGGCCTAACGGCGTCGTATAAGGATTCGGTTGTTCATCGGATTATTTCGGCAGCCTAACGGCGTCGATCGGGATTTCCAGAAATTCCGGCAGCAGCAATTCGATTTAACGGCGTCTTCTCGAAGAAGAAAGAAATAGCGAATCGAGTTACGGTTTTGAAATTGAAGTAATCGAAGTCGTAAATTAATCGGAATTTAAGCAGAATTGAATTTGGAAAAGAAGGATTTAGACCTTACTGGAAAAAGAAGAGGAAAGAGGCGGCGGCGCTGTGGCTCGAGGCGTTGCAGCGCTGCGGCATTCGTGAAGGGGCAGCGACGCTGGCCTTCGTGCGACGGGAAAGAGGGCTGGGATCAGAGGCGACGGGCGGTTGGGCGAGGCGAGGTCGCGGCGCTGCGCGCGGTGGTGCACCGGCGGAGAGAGCGGCGCTGCGTGCTGCGCGACGGCGCTGGAGTGCGACGGGGTCGCGTCGCGCGGCGGCGTCAGGTGGGAGAGGCGGCGGCGTGAGGAGGGCGCGGCGCAGCGGTGGGCGATCGGAAAGAGGCCAGGTGGTTCGCGGCTGGGTTCTTCGATCGGAGGAACGGCGTGGCTGACGGCGATGATGGAGGCGATGCGGAGGCCAGGCGGTGGTCGTTGAGGCGGTGCTGCGCGAAGAGCGGCGGCCACTGGTGGGAGGAGGCGGAGAGGCGCGGCTTCACGGCGGAAAGGAGGAAGAAGACGCGAGAGAGAAAGAGATAAGGTTTTAGAAATTTGGGAAGTATAATTTCTGAAGATTACTGCGTACGCTGGGAAGGATAGGATATTTGTATAGAATTAATTTCTTAAATAATTAATTTAAAAGGATGGAAATAATTTGTGGGTGGAAATAATCCTCTAATTAATTTAATTTAAAAAAGGAAAAGTAAATTATGTGGCTAGGAATTATTCTTATAATTCCTGATATTTTTGTTCCCACTTGATACGGTTTAGGGATCGTTTGGTTCACGAGTTTAATCCCGATTCAGAAATTAATACAGTTTTAAAACTCAATTAATATTTTATTATATTTTAATTATTCTCAACAAATTAAACGGATCGAAATCCTAATTTTTAAACTTGAATAATTAATTTCTCGTAGTCCCTTATCCGTTTGAAATATTCGATTTCTTTCTTCGAATTCGGGAATTTGAAATAGAGTATATATTTAAATTACACAGTAGCACACAAAAATAATAAAATTAAAAGAAACAAGATTAATAATATAAAATAAGGTTTCTCGCAAAATAAAAGGTATAAAACGGGACAGGGTATTACAGCCGAGGCCGCCTAGGCGCTTGTCAGCACCTACTGCCGACGATTAATGCAAAGCGGTCGTATTTGGCGGAAACTGCATTTGGCGGCGCCTAGGCGGTCTCGGCGGCGCTTAGGCGGTCTCGGCTGCGCCTAGGCGGCCTTGGCGGTAGGCGACGCCTAGGGGGTTTTTTTTTTTTTCAATTTTTAATAACTATAAAATGTTATATAATTAAAAAAAAATTAAAAGGAAAGTAACAAGTTGCACATATGTGGATTGTGAATGTGGTAGTTTATTAATTTGGACATTTTGTTGGAGATGTGTTTAATATTACTTAATTACTTTAATTATTAAGTTGGATAATAAATAAATTAAGTTGGAAATATGGAAATTTATTACTTTGATAAACATTAAACAAAATATATTTAATAATAAAAAAATAAATAAACCCTCGGCGGCCATATACCGCCTACCGAGCGCCAAACGTCATCTGCACCCTTGGTGAAAATACATCTTTTTAGTGAAAGATTGTAATAATTTGGTTCAACGTGACTATCGGTGAAATGACACTATTTGGTGAGTAAGAGTTGCAACCTTTTAAGTTCACTACAACTCTTGAGTAGAGTTGCAATATTTCTATGCAACCCTTGAGTATCTATAAATATTCAAGATGTGTGGAGAATTCATAATCACTGAAATCGATGTTGAGAATTTAGTTTCTCTAACCACTGAAAAGTCAAGTCTCTCTATATATAGTTTTTAGTTTTCTATTTTCGAGTTTTATTAAAACACTTGTGATTTCTGCTTCTGAAATTTGTTAGAGTGTGACTATCGAATTTCCGTGAGATAGGTTGTGTATCCTGGAAGGTCAATTCTTTTTTAGAACCATTTACACCAATGTGGAAGGAATTAATATCTTTAAAAATAGTATTGTTCGGTGTGTCTAATCTATCATTAAACTCCATTACCCACGTATATGTGAGATAGTAAAAATGAGAGTGAAATTATATATATATATATATATATATATATATATATATATATATATATATATATAACAAGAAATTAATATCAAGTGAAAGGAAAAAGTCCGGAGATACATTTGAATTATTTTATGAAAGAGTAAATAATATACTGTAAAACCACCCTAAATTAATATTTTACAAATTAATAAACTTTCTAAAATAATACTCCCTTTGTCCAACTATGACTTTCTTGTTTCTTTTTGTTGATTTATTTAAGAAAGTGTATTGTTTATTAATAAATGATAGACCATATATTACCTTTTGTGTAAAGTAGTGGGGAGTTGTTTAAAAAAATATTTGTTTATTAATATACTAGATATTCCACTCGCGTGTTACGCGAGTTTGATATTTTTTTTACATTAATTTAAAAATATTATTAATTTATTTTAGTATTAATTTTAAATAATTATAAGTTCTTAATATAAATACGTAATTAAGAAGATGAAGAAACATGCCCACATAATTTAGCTTCTTGTTCTCACATACAAATTAAAAGAATTTAAAAAATTAAATTTAATTCATGTATTTATTGCTCATTAGCTAAAGCAGACTTTGCAATGCATAAGAATGCATTATCAACGTTGTAATATTTTTAATAATCTTAATTTATTATTGCACTTTAAATTATACGTTATTTTTAATGTATAGATGAATTAAATTATATTCTATTAATTTACATAAACTAACTAAATCCTTTAGAATTATACATTTTTACTGATATAAGGGGTATGTGTTTTAATTTTATTTTTTGTTAAGAAATCAAACCGAAAAATAGTAAGTAATATGTAATAGGAAATTAACTTTATGGAATATATAACGTTGGAGTAATTCTCTTGTGCACTTGGTGTATGGTGCACTCACTCAACAGTTGAGATTGTTTACATTAAAAAGTATGATTTGATTACAATAAAAAGTGTAATTAGAATACACTGAAAAATTTACACTCAAAATCAATTTTCAGTGTAATGTAACCCCAATTTTTCAGTGTAATCTACGTACATTTTTCAGTGTAAACAACCTCAACTGTTGAGTAAGTGCACCGTGCACCATGTGCATATGAGAGTGGGCCATAAAGTTGATTAACACTTTTAAACAAATTGCTTTATTTTCAAAAGATTTGTTAAGGTATTAGAATATTAATTACATGATTGTATACACAAATTAGAGAAAATACGATCATATATGTAAGCAGATTACAATGTGTAATATTAAGTTTTCTAAATGAACCAACAATGTTCTAATGATACTTAAAATTTTATTATTTCAATATGCATGTAATTGAATTTTCACATGAATATCACATGGTCTGAATTTTTCTTTCTTACTGTCTTATCATCGAAAATTTAATTGAAGGAACAACTATCGATTAATCAATCTATTTAAAAATGATATAGTCTTGTATACATCAAATGAACCGAGCAGTTCAAGTATATTTTTGAAAAGTTATCCCTGCTATTATTGAAAAATACATTTAATAATGATCAATTTTTCAATAATAGCAGGAGTAATTTTTCAATAATAGTAAGGACAACTTTTTAAAAATACGTTTGAATTGTATAGTGCATTTAGTGTATATGAGACTTACTTTTAGAATATTTGACCTTAAATACTAACTAAGAAATTGTGGAACAAATCAAAAGAAAATCTATTTATATTAATATATTATAAAGACAAAGTTTTGGAATCCTATGTGGCAAGCTCTCAAGCCTCTATTTTAAAAATAATCTCCTCTCATTCACCCAATTTATTGACTTTTAAAACTATTTTCAGTCATTGAATCTTAATATCTAATCTAATCTTGACCATTGATTTTTTCACATTTCCTCTATATATACCATGTATCTCACACAACAAAAAATCAATTACAATAATTTCTCCACATCCTATTCCAATTCTTCTTCTTCTTCTTCTTCTTCTTTTCAATTTTGCTATGAAGTTTTATATTATATTTCTTTTCATCTAAATCTTCATGTTTTTCTTTTCTTGCAAGATGTCCATCCCAATATATTCAATCTTAATATTTCTTTTTTTTGCAGGATCTTCATCTTAAGGTATTTACTTTTTGTTTTCTATTTTATTTTATAGATTTGGTGTATGAATTTAATCTTCATATTTTGTCTAATCTCTTCTACCAATGATCATTTTCTTAAACTCATTTTTTTTTTTGGTGATTTGGAGGAATACAAATTTCTACGTGTCTAAAGGTATTTACTCTATTTACTAATTATTTGATTTTTGTTTTTTTTATTAATTATTGTTTAATTTTATGTTATTCGTATGAAAATGATTATTGTGTGATTTTTTTAATTATATATTTAGGATTGAACATCAACAATGAAGATGAAGTGGATGATCAATTTTTCATATGAAGACGAAGTGGAAGATCAATTTTATTGTGAAGATGGAGAATCATTGATTATATGTTAAAAAATAGATTTTTTTAACATTATAATGTATTAATTACTATTCAATGTATTATTTAAAATTCTATAAATAATATTCTTTATGAGAAGTTATAATTTTTATTTTTATTTAATTCTATAATGATGAAGAATCGTTCAAATTTGGATGATGATGAATATATCTTTCGAAATATATTATGTAATTCGAAAATATTAATTATACGAATATTCAAATAATACCTAATATTTTATGTAATAATTATACGAATATATATTAGGAATAATTAAATATACGAATATTCAAATATTTTAATTAATTATACGAATATTTTAAAATATACGAATATATCAAATATACGAATATATATTGGAATAATTAATTATACGAATATTAGGAATATATCAAATATACGAATATTCAAATATTTTAGGAATATATATTAGACTCTTTATAAAATATTAATTATTCGGATCTTTAACAAATATGGATGATGGATATATTTTATATATTATTTTAAAATATTAGATTTGAAATAATTATATTAGGAACAATATATAAATTTATAATAATTATAAACTTTACTTATTTAATCAATTTTAAATTTCAATTTGAATATATTAGGAAAAGTTGACTAATTTTGAATGATAATTTAGTAAGATAATTTATTAGGTAATTTTATATTATCCTACATTCCTAAATCCTAAATTTTTGGTTAGTGGTATCTTTAAAAATAAAATAAGTAAATAATGTATTCTTCAAACTATTTTTCAACTATTTTTGGATGGTGGATATCTTTTTAAAAAAAAAATCGATCATGATTCATTAATAATAAATAATTTTTTGTGTATGAATTTGAATGTTATATATAAAACCAAAATATGTCTTTGATAAATTCAACTGAGTAACAATTCTAATTGTTTTTTAAATTTTTAAATAATTTAATGTCTTCAATATTTTTAGGGAAATTTGATCTTTTTAAAACATGTGATTTAACTATAAAGTCATACACCAATCAATATATAAATTTAAACTAATTATATACTTTACTTATTTACATCAATTTTAAATTTATTGATAAAAGATTAATTATATTAGAAAAAGTTGACTAATATAATATGATGATATAGTCCCTAATTTCGAAATTACATTCCAAAATATTAAATCTCAAAATACTACGTCATGTGATCTTTTATATATTAAAATAATAATATTTTCAAAAAGATTCTCAACTTACAATATACATTCATCTAATTAAAAAAAAAGGTCGAATCTCTTTATATCACTATGCAACATTATTTATAAGCTATGAAATCCAATTGAAAGGAAAAAATTATGACATCTATGAAATCTATATTTAACTATTCATAAAAATAGAGTGTATTTAGACAAATTATAAGTTGAGATTGATTAAAACACATGTTTTATAAAGAGTCAAATTTACGTAATATTTTATGTAATTCGAAAATATATGACTTAAACCATACTATAAAAAAGTAGTCAACTTTTCCTAATATAATTAGTCTATATTTATATATTCATAAAAATGGGATGTATTTAGATAATATTTAAATTAAGATTAATTAAAATACATGTTTTATAAAAGAGTCAAATTTACCTAATATAAGTAATCTTATTCAATGATACAAAAATAATAGCATAAAATTAAATTTAAAATTAATATAAATATATAAAGTATATAATTAAGATAAATTTATATATTGATTGATGTATGAATTTACAATATTAAATCACATATTTTGAAAATAGTCATTTTTTCCTTTAAAAAAAACTAAGAGCAACAATATTAACATATTTAATAAATATTCGAATTTAAAAAAAATTCAGAATTTTACATAGTAGAAAGTATTCAACTATTAAAAATATAAAAAATATAAATTATTTTCGAAATGATTCATCATATTAAAATTTATTCTCCAAGGTTCGATGCTTATGTTTTATCTATAAAGAATGATTAAGAAAGTTTTCATCATATTAAAAAAAATAGTCAAGAATTTACATTATAATCGATTAAAAAAAACAGATTTGTTAATCAATTGAAAATATCAAAGGTATATTTTGATTTATCTATAACATTCAAATTAAATTATAATCAACATAAATATTATTATTTATAGAAATATAAATAAACATAAAAATTATTATTTAAAGAATTATAATAATATACATTGAAATAATCATTAGTAAAAGAGATTAAGCAAAAGATGCAGATTAAATTAATACAATTAAATGATCAAAAACATAAAATAAAATATAAATACCTTGACAATTATAGATTCATATCCTGTAAAAAAGAAATACGGATTCACACGAAAGATGATTTGATGAAATTTACAATACCTTGAGATTTATAGATTCTTATCCTACAAAAGAAAAATATAAACAGTATATTGAGATGTATAGATTCACCAAAAAAAATTAGAAGACTTAGACGAAATGAGAATCAATAAAGGAAAAAAATTCTCGCATTGTGATGAGTCTGATTCTTAATATATATTTTATATTTTGTATTATTTTAGTTGAACAAATTATAAAATATAATAATTATAATTAATTTTTTTAATCAATTCAATTATTTTATTTGTACTTGAGGAGATTGAAGGATAAACTGAATGATAGTAGTGTTGGTGAACTTAAGAGGATGGTGAATACTTTCAATCCATTTGCAATGCAATTTCGCAAGGAAAAGTATTATGTCTGGAGGTGAGCCAAATTTGTGATTAAATTTTCTAGAAAGAAGGAGTTCAGTTGGAAGAGTTTATAACCTTCCTACTGCTTCTGAAGTTGTAGCTCTTATTCCAGGGGACATGATGCAACTATGGAAAAAAGAGATGTGATACTAAAAGACCCAGAGCGGTGAATTGTAAAGAATAAGTGAATTACATCCATTTTATATTCCATTACAGTATCATTTATTGTTCTTGTATGACGAGGATGTTTATAGGATTGATGTGGTTCATAATGATGCTGGTTTTACAACAAGAAAAAAAATCAGACTAACAATGCGAGAATTCTTTTCGTTTAGGATACACGAGCATAATAATGAAACAAACTTTATTCCCATCTAAGAGACTTTTCCAGCAATTTTTGGTGGATTCATATACTATGATTGAGTCGGAAAGGTTGTTATTTATAAAATTTAATCAAGTTAAATTGAGGTCTAGCAGAGTGAATGATATGAAAATTGCAGTTGATAGAGGTGATGTGGATCCATCTTCTACGGGTAAAAGAATAATGTTTGCATCCTTCACAGACAGACCTAGGTATATGATTCAAAATTTTCAAGATGTCATGACACTTTGCAAGTGTTTTTCTTACCCAGATTTATTTATCACAATTACTTGCAATCTAAAGTGGCCCCACATTACAAGATTCTTAAATGAGAAAGGTCTTGAATCTGTTGATAGGCCATATATTCTCTACAGAATGTTTAAGATGAAACTTGATCGTATTGTGAAGGAGTTTAAGGAACTTCAAATATTTGAAAAAATTGATGCATGTAAGTTTATCTTTTTATATTTATTACATTTTTAGCTCCATAATATTTATCTTTCATGAATAAAATAACTTTATATTTCTATTAAATTATTTTAGTATATAACTTGATTCAAATATTTTCAATCTGTAGTGTTATACTCAGTGGAATTTCAGAAAAGAGGATTGTTACATGCTTAAATTCTTTTGTTTCTAAACCATGAAAATAAAATTCCAAATCCAAAGGATGTTGACCGTATCATATCTGTAGAAATACTAGATAAAGATGATGATGTATTTTGTATGATTTGGTAAGTGACTACATGATTCACTAACCCTGTGGATTGGTGAAAATAAATTCTCCTTGCATGGTCAACAACATTTGCTCAAATAATTTCCCAAAGAGTTATAATGAGTTTACATATGTTGATGACGAAGGTTTCCCACTGTATAGAAGAAGAAGTACAGGGGTCACTGTTGATAAAGGAATTGTTCATTTGGATAACCGTTTTGTAGTTCTTTACAGTCCAATATTGTTGCGAAGGTATCAAGGTAATATAAATGTTGAGTGGTGCAATAGGTATAAATTCATCAAGTATTTGTTCAAGTATATCAATAAAGGAGTCGATGGGTTATAGCTAATGTGGAGAAGAAAGGGGCCACTAAAGGTGAATAAAAATCAAAAGGCGAAGTGGAAAATTTCCTAAACTGCAGATACATATATCCGTGTGAAGCAGTTTGGAGAACTCTTCAGTTCGATATACATTATAGGTATCCAGCGGTTATGAGATTGGATTTCCATCTTCCTAATCAACAGAGAGTTGTTTTTCGAGATGAAGATTACATTGATGATGTACTCGAAAGACCATCTTCAGGTAAATCAATGTTCTTGGCGTGGATGGATAAAAATAAAACTGATGATGAGGATGCAAAGAAGCTGACTTAACTGAAATTTCCAAAGATGTATGTTTGGGGTAGAAAATAATATCAGTGGGAAAAGAGAAAGTACAATAGATTTTCTCTGGGAAGACTATACAGTGTTCTATTGGGGGCTGGTGAAGAGTATTATTTGTATCTCTTATTGTCTTATAGTAACGAATCAACATCTTTTGAGATGATACAAACCATTGGTGATATTGTGTATGTTACCTTTAAGGATGCTTGCTATTCAATGAGATTGTTGGATGATGATCTTGAGTACATTGATGGGATAACAGAGACAAGTTATTGGACAAGCGCTCATCACGTGAGGAACTTATTCATTATTCTTCTCATGTCATCTTCAACGAACTCTCCAGAAACCGTGTTCGAAAAGACGTGGGAGTGTATGCCAGATGATATACTCTATAAAAAAAGATGAACATTGTATATTACATGTATAACATCTTTAAAAAAATTAATTGATTTAAATTGTAAAAATAATTTACAATTATATTTTTTGTAATTTTTTTTTTTTTTTAGATTTATAGCTTAACAGTGAAAAGTTGAACAAGTTGGCTTTAATTAAAATTGATAAGCTATTGCAGATGAATGGATCCACTTTGAGTAGATTTACATCAATGTCAGTACCAGATTTTGAGTTTGAGAAAGATGTAGTAAATAACAAGAATTGAATTACGATCGGCCTGAACAAAGAGAAGAATATGACAAGTTAAGTTCAACTCTAACTCAAGAACAAAAATTTGTGGTTAGTGAAATACTTGAAGTTGTTTGGTTGCAAAAAGGAAGAGTCTTCTTTTTATACGGATATGGTGGAACTGAAAAGACATTCATTTGGAGAACGATCTCCGCAACAATACGTTCGGAAGACAATATAGTTCTTAATGTTGCATCAAATGGAATAACATCACTCTTCTGTCCGACGGATGTACTGCTCATTCAAGATTTGTTATACCGCTTAATATTGATGAGACCTTCACGTGTAACATAAAGCTGGGGACACATTTGTCCTAACTATTATTGAAGACAAAGCTTATTATATGAGATGAGACACCAACGATTAACAGATTTAGCTTTGGATAGAAACTTGAGGGATATTGTTAGATCTCTAGATGGAACCATGAGTGATATGTCTTTTGGTGGTAAAATCATTGTGCTTGGAAGGGATTTCAGAAAGAGACTCCATGTTATACCCAAAGGAAGTCTAGAGAATATTGTGCACTCAACTATCAATGCTTCATATTTGTGAGATCATTGCAAGGTATATTATGCATCTTTTATTAAATGATAATATTTTTTTAAAAAAATTATTATTGAAAAACTAAATACATCTTATTTGTTTTCAATATTAAGAATTTAAGATTGACGAAGAACATGAGATTACAACGTTCTGATCTCAATACGTCCTCAAATGATGATGATATTGTTAACTTCTCAAGGTGGAATTTGAAAGTTGGTGATGAGAAAATTAGAAATAGGCAAGATGATGTCACTGAGATTGAGATTCTGAAAGATAATTTAATTTGTGATGTTGTTGCTCCAATTGCATCTATAAAAAAAAAAAAATTATCCATCCTTGATTGATAATTTAAGGACACATAAATACTTTGAGGATAAAGCAATACTTGCACCTACTCATTGAAATGTGGAGTTTATAAGTGATAAGTTTTTATCTGATTTCGGGTGATACTAAAGTATACATAAGCTCAGACAGTATTTGTGTCTCTAAATTTCGAGAAGGAGGTAATGGACAGATGGTTATAATTGAATTTTTAAATTCTGTTAGGTGTTCTGGAATGTCAAATCACCGTCTGATCTTGAAAGAAGGAGTGTCTATAGTGTGTTGGGAAAACTCCAACATAGTGTTACTAAGAAGTATTGATCACAAATCCGATTTGTGCAATGGAACAAGATTGATCGTCACAAAACTTGATAACCACATTCTCTAGACTGAAATAATATCTGGAAGGAATATTGGAAATAAAGTCTTCATTTCAAGAATTACATTGACAAATTTTGATCCTACAATGCCGGTATATTTTACAAGGTGACAATTTCCAATTCTACTGTGTTTTGTCATGAAAATAAACAAAAGTCAAGGGCAATCGCTTTCTACTGTTGGATTGTATCTTCCCAAGCCTGTTTTCACTCATGGTCAACTTTATGTTGCAGTATCCAGAGTTAGTTCGAGTAGAAGATTGGAGATTTTGTCACTTGATTCTAAAGGAAATCCTTCCAAATACACCGCAAATGTTGTTTATAGATAGATTTTCCGCAATTTGTAAGCATTATTTTCTAAACATTTGATCAATAATAGATGTCATGAATTTATAGTTTATTGTCATTGAAATTGAATTATTTATTATTAGCTAACATTTTAAAAAATACAATAAAAATATTGAATAATTAAAATAATAATAGTAACCACATTTATAATACTTAAAATAAATTAATTAATAATTTTACCATAAATTTTATATACAGTTCCGCGATAATCGCGGGTTTAGCACTAGTGATAATAGAATTAGAGGACAAATATGGGATTTGAGTCGTGACCTAATTACATATTCCATATAAAATCAGAACACCATTTAATTAACTTAATTTGCACTATAATGACATTCAAAGTTATAATATTAAAATACCTAATATATCTCGTGCAATTAGTCCTTGGTCGAAGGAGTTACCTTGGAACTTAATGTATAAAGCCCACGTTTAATGCCTCAACAAAAATTTAGTGAAGGACATATTTGACATTGTAATTGCATTCAAAATTGAAATATCTAAACTCCCTCGTGCAATTCGCTCCTAATTGAAGGTGTTGTCAATAATTCTTCCATAGAATTAGCACACCTTTAAGCATATTTTTCTCTAATAATAGTAGAAAAAAAATTAGATTTCACTAAGTTCGTATACATTAATAAATTCGCAACAACTTAAAAAGCCTCAGAATTAGTTTAAAATGTCAAACATACTGTAAATAAATGAATATATACCACTAATTTTTTCATTAAGTAACCCAAATTATAAAATACATCAAACTAATTATGAAATTCAAAGGTCAAACTTAAGAATCAAAATTTAATTAAAATGTCAAAATTGCTATATATAAATTACAATCAGTCATTAACTTGTACAAAATCAGCTCTTATAATTTAAACCAATTAAATTAATTGCAATTTCTTGTCAATTATCATTTATAGAAACAGTGTTATTAAGATGTAAATTAAATAATAGTATTAATTATAAATTTACACGGAGTTAGGAAAAATGTCATATAACATTAATATGCATGAAACGTTCAATGAAAACAAAAGTTTCAGAATGAATTTTTACATTTCAATGAAAATAGACATGGTATATACGGATTTTTATGACAGATTTTACAAATTTATGTATCGTGATAAATATGGTAGTAATGCCCAATTTGTTACTACTTGGTGAATTTAAGTTGAGCAATTTATGTATTAAAATGAACATAACAAAAATTAACTGTTAAAACGTATACAAAATTGTTTCATAATGAATCATAATATATATATTGGAAAAAAATTAATTCGTCATGGAAAATATTCCATGATCTTACAATTTTTACAAACACAATCTACACAATTGGAAAGAAAAAATAAGTAACAAAAAATTATGTTCTTAAAAATTCTTCAATCTTCAATCCTAAAGATGATCTTCACGTTCCAACATATTTTGATCGGTAACCCTAAATACGCAAGACATAATCTGGAAAAAGAAGAGAAAACACAAATGCATTAGCTATATATATTCGATATCGAGCTAAATTTAATACAAACGGGAAAAAAATTAAGCGTCGTAACCTGCAAAAAAAAGAACTTTTTTTTTAAAATATGAATACTATTACTAATTTACTATGAATCATCTATAATGCCCGGAAAAAACAATAAAATGAACAACCAAGAGAGCTTAAAAAAACTCTTGCTATCAAACAAAACCTGTAAAACACATAATCAGCAGTTTAAAAAAAAGGAGAAAAAACATAAATGCATTAGATAAAATAATAATATATCAATGATTTACATCAAGTTACGTTCAATACTAAAAGAAAAGAAAAAAAATCGAGTGATTTTATAAAAAAAAAAAAAACTGTATGATTGGTATGAATCTTCTCTAATACCTGTATATAGAAACAAAACTTGAGATAAGTTTGAAACGAAATTGAATACTTGAGATGTGATTGAAATCATGCAATGAGTTCTAAAATTTATAGAAAATGTTGGATGAAATGAACGATTGAGATTAAAAGTATGTAATAAACCGTTTAGATTAAAAGTAAAGGTTTGACTCAATGGGAGAATAAGATTTTTGAAATAGAAGAGTTTAAGCATTGACACATAGATACAAAATGTTTCACCTGTATAAAAGTATTGATGGAGTGTTGCTTTTTACTTTCTATGGAATAGAAAACTTATGGGACGGATGGAGTAATTTTTTCTAATTTTAACTTGGACCAGTGCAAAATTTTACCAATTTCGATAAGATAATTAGATAAAAAAAATTCATAAAATCCTTATACTCTCTACGTCACCAAACACTCTGCACATTTTTTGCGCCACACTTTTTAAGAAAATTGTGTAATAAATGAAGTATTGAGAGTGATGTGTAAATTTTTTATTATTAAAGTAACTAATAATTGAACCCGTGCAATGATGCACGACCATAATTGTACAATTAATTTTTGGGTTCTCAATTTATATTGAAGTATGTTTGTTTACGTTTGAAATTCTTTATTAATATTCCTATTAAAATATATTTTTCATTTTAAATAGATAATATTTTTTTAACGTAAAAGTTTACTTTTTTAAAGAGAAAGGTATTGCAGATGTCGAGAAACTTTTGTGAAAATAAAGAGTAATAAATATTATGTTAATATTATTTGTATTTCACCATATAATTTTTTTTTATGATTTACGCAGTAATAAATTTTAGTAATAAGGTACTTTCATCTTTTTTTTTTTTTTTTAAATAACAGCGTAGTTGAAACTATATTATTCTGGGACAATAATGATAACATAGGAAGGGCACTGTTCTCGCATTAAGCAAGAATACATCATACACATTCCAGCAATCAATCATACACGTACTTGAAAAATATTATAGTATACCAGCAACCAGACAAGTAATGCCAGAAGACTAAGAACCCAGACGCAACCACACAAGTCCTCATATATATTGTCCCTACAATACTGAAGGGCACTACTACAACATCAAGACTACATCAATTCATGAGGTGATGACTAATGTAACTTGAAATTACACGAATACCCTAAGACAGAAATGTCTACCTTTGAAGAGATTCAAAGTAAATCTTTTTTTTTTTTTTTTTATCAGCCAAAGTAAATCTTTTTAACTACAGTTATTCAGAGGCTTGAGGTGTATACTCAGATCGTCCATAGTGGGGCAGCCAAGGATTCGCAGTTCATGCTCATTCGCCAGATGTAATAAGCATATGAAGCACAAATGTGGGGAGATTTCGTTAAGAGATGCTGCTGCTCTGCAGTTATCTGGGAAACTAGACAGGGCTTGCTTGAAAGATATGGTTTGTTCGGGCCCCTCTTCCTGAAATAGATTACAATGATGTATTTCTCTCGTATGCATGTGAATATATATGCGCAAAAACAATAAGTATACGAAAATCAGGCCTTTATGAGGACAACAAGCTTACCACAACTGCATTCTGATTCAATTGTTGGATATGGTCCCAGAGTGTTTCTTTTAAGGAATGAACATCAACTTGCTTGGATGTCTTATCATACTGGACCTCTATCTTGCTTACCTATGTATCCAAAAAAAAAATGGCCTTTAACATATTATAATATTGCCAGCATAAATCCAAATATAAAGATTTAATCTCGTAGAAAAGTGAGCCATGTTGATAAACCAATTAACCTGTCGAGGTTGAGATACAAGTCCAGTTGGCTCTTCGACATCACTATAAGCATGTCCATCATCAAAACCACCATCGTAGCCATCATCATCCCAAGATGGTGCTTCTCCATATCCATCTCTTTGTTGACTTTCTTCATCTAATCACAAGAAATTGGTATATGATCAGTACCTCAGCATGCCAATAGAAAATATGTGGCAGAAAACTTCATGTTATAATTTAGGATGTTGATAAACACATTATTTTGAATTAGTGAGATAGATGTTACGCCCTGCTATAATTAAAAGAAATTATCATTAGTTTTTACTACAATTTGGCATATATAGGACTTGGGGGGAAGGGAGAGGTTGGGGAGAAGAGAGTGAGTAGAGAACTTTAACAAAATGACTAATATGATCCTCTTAGCAGAGTACATTACTAGTAGATCTATTTAAGCTTTGTATAAGAGCAAGACATTTCATCAATCTCAACAAACCAGACTGATATATCAGCCTCTCAACCAGGAAATTTTAAATATTATGAGCAGGTTATCTAATTAAAAATTATAAGATTTCATTTTTGGAAAAGATTTAAGTACTACTTCTAAACGGCAGTATAGGATTAGGAGGCGAAATTATAGCACATAACGTAAAACTCACAAGTTTTCTTCCTTTGACTCTTTCCAAGGCACTGCAACAAAAAAAAAAAAAAAAAGAATAATGAATACAATACCTGTCAGATTTATGAACCAAGTAGGTACGTTGCAGTCTAAAACACTCAGTTGAAAGACTGACAAAAGCAATTTAAAGATAAACCATAACATACTATAGTGTTTCTCCCATTAATGCAACATAAACCAAAACACTGGCAAGAGTAGGAATGGGGTATGGGAGAAGGTCAGTTTTACCAGAACATGAGGCAACAAAAATAGCTTCACAAGATCCTCTGGTTGGTAGTGACAATCTTCAGGAAGTCTTGTGTTGCAAGGTGCTCTGTTTGCTGGAAGTAATAGGGTCTTGGGATTCTTTGGAGGTGCGAAGATATGTGAAAAATCAGTGTCCAGATTATTTGAAAAATCAATATCCAAAACAGCTTTCTTGTTTTTCGATTTCTTGGGCTTTGGAGATCCGTTTTCCTCGGCTGGGACCTCAGGATCTATAAAAGAAATATGTCAGAAAATAGGATACTAATGGAGGGTGCATGATGAATTTAGCCTATTGACTTTGACCTTTAACTTTTCGATATTTCCAGTGATTGGGACCTGCCCAAGCATTTTGCTTAGTTGAGAATCCCAAACTTAAGAACAAATAGCTATCAACTTCCTCAAACCTATCATCCTCATCAGGGTCATGACCATTAAACTGTTCATCACCCTGCATAAAGTTAACCAGAAGTTATAAAGCAGATTGACGTATATTTTCTATTTATAGTAGGGAGTTTGAACAATAAAATATCCACCATATCAGGAACTTCTTGTTGATTTGAGAAGAATTCATCATTATCATGAGTACCGTCATCTACCCCACTTGCTTGATCATCGTGATCAAAGTCCCATGTTCCATGATTCCCAAATGTGTCACCATCTACATCAGCATCCATACCTAGATTCTCATTAACTGGCTCGGAAGAACTTTGATCAGAAGAATTATATGACTCAGATCGCCTCTGGTCATCTGTGCCAAATTGATTGATCATAGCCCTGAGGCTCGGAGATATTTCAGATTTGTTACGCATATCCAGCACCATACGTTCAATGCACTCTGAACAAAATAAAAAAATGAACAAGCTTTAAGTGCAAACCAACCAGTCTTCCTCTAAAGAACAGAATAGTGAAATCCTTGCAGAAAAGTCCAGAGTTCAGCTTTACATACCACTAGCAAAAGATAAATCAATTGTCTCAAAGCTCTCGATTTGAGGCTCCTGAGATGAACACTTTCCAGGTACTTCCGAAGAATCAAAAAGGACCCGGCAGTTACCATAAACTCCGAGATTGTTCAGCAACAGACCCTTTGCTCCACCTTCATCAAACTGTGCTGAGGTCTGGTGGTAGAGAGGATCTACCACAAAAGCAACTTAAAGAAAAACAATAGTCAGAATCGAAGTAGAAGAACAAACACCAGATAGACGTTCTATTGGGACAGCAACACAGTAAAACAGATAGAGGGATATGCACACAACACACACACACACACACACACACAATGATTATACAGACTACATCAAATATTGCCAAATACATCCAGGATACAACTTACCATCAAACTTCTTTACATTTATAGAAGCAAATGATGACTCTAGGGTTGACAAAGGTGACAGCTGCACAAATAACTCACTTTTCAGAATGCAGACATTTCTCAAGTTATTCCAATCAAGTATTTAACATATAATATATAGGAAAGAATCTTAACCTTTTTCCCTTGCTCTTTCGGTTCATCACTTTCCCCTTGTTCGCCACTGTTGTTGGCATCCCCAGCTACTTGATCTGATATAAATAATTTTCGAAAAGTAATAAGTAGAAGGAAAAGTAATACCAGGTGACTATACAATTCAATAGCGTACACACAAGAACTAACACATTGAGAAGAAACAAACATTGAAAATTTACAGGTTGTAAGACAGGGAAATAAGTCCTACAGAGCAGAGCACTGCTGGTTTGAATAAGGTGAGCGGCAAAGGGTTGAAATGAAATCACATAAAGCAGTTCTTTCCAGGCACAAGAAATTGACTTAACAGAAAGGGATTCGCCGCCAAGTAACATGATTTCACTTGATATAAACAGTATAATCAACTTTCGGGGCATGCCTAATACGCATGCTTATTCCTGTAAAATTAAACCATGTTTATGCCTAATCTACAAGTTTATTCCTTTAGTATCAAACAATCAGATATGGAGGAATGCAAAATTTGAAAAACAAGTGACACATAGTTACATACTAAATGATTAATTACTAACAAATTTAATATTAATCATTAGGACACAGGTGAAGAAAAGATTGTGACAGTAATGGTAGTTACTACAAAGATGCACCAACTGAAATGAAAACAATCAAAGCTAATTTGAAGATTAAGATGACAATCACATGATAGTAATATTTTAAAAACTAAATTTATTCCAGCATGAGATAAAACCCAGGCTAATGATTATTCCAATTATTTGTAAATAGAATTACCCAACCTAAACTTTCTTCGCCATTTAAATTATATTATTGTACGAAAACCAGAAATCTAAATCAAACACACCAGAAGAACAAGAAGAAAGCAGTATTAGTGACAAAAGGTAGAATAAGGCTATGTCAAACCTAACCTTGTTCATCCTCCAGCCCAACCCTATTAATTCCTCCAAGGACTTTATATGCCTCGGAATGTACCGAATCCACTCTCATAGAGTAAATCTTTACACCAGCCTCAAGGGTACAACTTGCCTACAGTTGGGTAGTTGCAGATAAATTAAACACCTTGTTGCCATAGCAATAATACTAAGAACAAAAAGTCCAACCCAGACACAAGCACTCACTCGGGGTTGATATTGAGGAGCTTTAGTTATGCAGTATTGAAGAAGGAATGTTCAATAAGAAACAACTATAATGTTGTCATCCATAAGTTTCATATGTACACGTAGGCGAATGGTTCATACACTCCAAAGCTATATTGTCTTAACCATGTATGTGATTTAGGAGATATGGTGCAACAACAAAACTTCAGAGGTTATCATCAACCTAGACAAGATTCTTAAGCTTTTATATTTTCAATTAGATAAGCAGAATCTTGCTACAACTTATCACAAATATGGGTAGAGGTAGAATTGATGCTAAAACAATGTTTCAAAAGATGCTTATGCAATTATCTGGGTTTCAAGATCAGATTCTTCTTCATCTATTTCTTCAATTTTTATTTCAAAGTTAATCTAAAGTCCTGTTTACAGAATTAGAGCTTTCAAAATTTCAAATTTTACTACAGATAATTCTTATTGCTGAAAACTAATGTTCTTAATTGCTCGAAACACAATATCTACTAGGAAAATGAAGTGCCATACTAAACGTACATTTATTGACCCTCTGAATAAACAAAGATACATATATACCTTTTGAAAATTGGTTTCGGAATCATTTTCTTCTTCGACCTTAATAATGTCGCAGAGATGATCTATCAAATTCAGCTCCCACGTATTTTTCTGATTTATTTTCTGCAGAGGAAAAATATATAGTTAGAAAAAACTCAGGAAAACGAGGAATAACATAATCGACAGAAAAGTGAAATTTTAAAAATTAAAACCGCACATTTTCACTTGCGAGTTTGATGCAGTTCTGAAACAAATCGAGGATCTGTTCTTTTCCGAGACACGGGTCAGCTGTAGTTGAAGCGGAGGTGTTAACAAAGGCTGGCTTGCGCCGGATGGCGGCGGCGCGTGCCGCGCGTGCCTGAGCGCGCTCGAGTTTGTCATCGTTGGAGCCAATAAAGACAGGGCTCTTCACCGGTGAAAAAAACGGCCCTCTCTGCTTCGTGTTCGGGCTCAAGTTTTCAGCCATTTTAGGTTGCTGCCTTTTGAAATTTCCCAATTTTAGAGAGAGAGAGAGAGGCGGAGAGAGAGATATCTTCAAGTGCTTTTTCAAACTAAAATTTTCCCTCCTCGAAGGTCGAGACCTTGAAGTAAAGGGTACTTTAGTAATTGAAACAACCAAATGATTTTTTTTTAAAGCTAATCCTTAGTAATTGAATAATTATTTTCAAATTTTCTTCCTGGTCCATAATATTAAAATGTAATTAATGACCTCAAATTAAATCATAATTTCAAGTAATTTGCCTAGGTTTTTTCTAAAAAAAATTGAAAGGAAATTACTCACCAATGATGTTGGTTTTGTAGCAATTTTATTTCTGTAAATACTTATGACAATCTTTGATTATTGGTATTTAAAACCTACTTAAGATCAAATTTGTATATTCATGTTAAAGTACAAAAGATTCTATTAAATCTTTTATTTATAAAATATTCGACATAATTTCTTCCACTTTTCACATTCTATAAAATGAATTAAAATTTTCATGGTGCAATAAAATAAAATCTCAATTGTTTATTAATTATACACTTATTATAAAACTTTAAAAAAATAAAACGGATGATTTCATCTTATCAAACTGTACCCGTTACAAATACATACAAATTCAAATTCAAATTCAAATATATAGTAGTTGAAACTTGAAAAGTATGAAATGTGCAGCGTTTCGTTTTACAAGTATGAAGTAAACTATATTTTCCCCAAGTAAAAATGCATTAAACAACAAACCAATCAACAAATCAAACTGTCTCTAATCAAGCGTCCTCTGTTGTCTTCTCTGCATCAATGTTTGTACTCTCAACATTCTGTTTCTTGATCTCCAAATCTCCACCATTATGATCAACAACATAGCTATGCACCTTATACTTATGCCTCGTTGCAAATGCAACAAACACAAAAAAATTCAACACACCAAGAACTGCAAGCATCCAATAAAAATTCTCCAACTTCCCCAAATTCAAATTGCTCCTCAACCATCGTCCCTTGGACGCCTTATCAACCAACGACACGAGCAAACTACTAACAAAGAACCCCATCGACAACGTGCTCAAAAACAGCCCCGTGCTCATGGACTTCATCCGCTCAGGCGCCTCACGGATGAAAAACTCGAGCTGCCCCACATACGCAAACGCCTCCCCGGCCCCTACTAAGAAAAATTGAGGCACCAACCAAAACGCGGTAATCCTAACATCATTATTTACAAAATTGTCCCTCCTACTCTTCTCTGTGAGGGCGGCCGCCACCATTCCTATAATGGAGAAGATTAGCCCTACACCAACACGCTGCAGGGATGTGATCCCCTGCACCGTGTGGGTGATTCTTCTAGCAACGGGGACGAAGACCCTTTCGTTCAGGGACGTGAAGAGGAGGATGGAGATGAAGAGGAAGACGGAGAATGATCCCGCCGGGATTTCAAAGGTCCCGATTTTTCGGTTCATGAACGTAGCTTGCTCGATTGTGAATGTGTTCATTTGAGAGTAAACAGTCCAGAAGAGTATGCAAGTAGACCATATTGGGAGAAGCATCGCTACCATCTTCACTTCCTCAACTTGAGTCACTGTCGAAATTGCTCGTTTGTCGAATTTTTTTTCGTTTTCTACTTTGTTTTCTTCCAGGATTGCTGCCTTCTCTAAGCACCTAAGACATCACAAAATTTTGAGTTTTTAAGCATCGAATCAATTTAGACAAAAATTTGCACACTTTGGTATATAGTTTTTTAAAAACTAGTAGTTTAGTTAGTTTGAATTTTTCTACTAAAAAATATTATTTTATTTTACTAAAAAGCAATAATTGTATGTGCGCACAAAGAAAGTAGACTTTCATATAAAAATATAATAAAATTTTATTTTAGTAAATATCTAGTTTGGAGCTCTCTTTTTTTTTTTTTTTTAATTCAAGACTTATTTTTTCAATCTCAACCCAACCAAAAAAAAAAAAAACAAGAAAAAGGGTGCCTTCTACGACTTGGATTGGAAAAAAGATTCAAGGGTCCTTGAATTGATCAGACAATTAAATAAAAAACAATTATGAATTAAGAAAACATAAACTAGATTCAACCAAAAAGAAAAGGATATTGATATGAAGAAAAAGACAAAAATTAAATCAAAGTTGCGACTCAATAAAAAAAATTATCCATTTGTTAAGAAATTCTTCTAACTCTTAGGCAGTGTTTTAAACTCTATTAGAATAGTAAAATCACTTCTTCTTTTTTTCCTGAAAAGATTGGGTCTCACCCATAAATTTAAAAAAAAAAAAAAAAGTAGTGCTTCTCACTATTACAAATAGTTAAAAACAGGCCATTACTAAATTGAAATCAAGATTGAATGCAATTTACCTGAGTTTATCCGTGTGAGGCACCGTTGCATTATAATACTCATTCAACAATGTGGGATGAGGAGGATGAGATAGGCTTCTCTTCTTCCATGCCAAGTGCACCACTCTCCATATCGCGGTCAACGGACTCCCCTGCGCCTGTCTGAACCGATACAACTTCGTCCCGCACAGCAGAACCCCAACGGCGATGATCATCGTCCCCGCTGATATCCCGTACCCCCATCCCCTGCCCACATTGTCCTGTATGTACACCAAAACCGTCACCGCAAAAAGGGAGCCCAGGCTGATGCAGAAGTAGAATCTGTTGAAGAAGTACAGCATTGCCTTCCCCTCTTTAGGATCAGAGGCGTCGAATTGGTCGGAACCAAAGCCCGAGACGTTGGCCTTGATGCCGCCTCCCCCTAGTGCTATCGTGTAGAGGGCCGTGTAGAGCATCGCTAGCTGGTGCCCGTTCGCCTCGATGCATTGCTGCTTTCTTGAGTTTTCGCAGGGGGGTGGCCTCATGCTTGAGAGTGTTGTGGATAGTGTTAATAATGTCACTCCCTGATTTGATCAATATCAGAGTTTTAGAGAGTTGGTATAATGTTCATTGTTAGCTTTAAAAAGTACTACTTTATGTTGAAGTTGTCTTTGTAAAAATGAAAAAACCGATTACATGATTGATCGTGTTTATGTACCCATTTAAAATATGCTAAATTGAGAGTGATAGTGCTTCGTGTTGTGTTATTTTTGTTAGGACACGGAGTAGTACTACTTTACGTTGAAGTTGACTCCATAACAAACTAGATTACATGATCAATCATGTTTACGTGCAGATTCGAAACATTCTAAAACGAAAGTAATAGTACTTTGTGTCCTGACATTCTTTATTAGGACACAAAGTACTAGTACTGATGTAGAGTAATACTATTTTCCATTGAAATTTTTTTGCTCTATAGGAAACTCCATAGCATGTTTTACATCAAAAACATAAAAAAAAATCAGTCATAAGTAGAAATAAAAGTATTAGGACAATGATGAGTGACATACCAAAGCTGTGATGGATGCAGCAATTGCAACGGTTAAATAACGGCCAAGTTTAGCATCAGCAACAAAGCCACCAAGAAGGGCTAAAAGGTTGAGAGTCCCCATGAAATTCGTGACTATATTAGCCGATTTTGCCGACGGAAGATGCAAATCTCCGACCAAATACGTCACCAGATTCATGGATATCCCCATCACACATATCCTCTCCGAGAGCTCCGTGCCTGGACTCGTATACATGACAATTAACTCGATTGTAAATTATTTAGTTGATAAAATTTTTAAAGCTACACAAGAACTTAAAATGAAAATCTGGCTTACCTAAGATAAGCCCTGCTGCTAGCCATCCTCCGGTTTTTGATTTATCGACCGGATTTCCACGAAAATCGATCAGCTTTCCGTCGTCTTTTACGCCATGACTATCAACCAAAACCTTTAATGTTCAAGAAATTAAACACACATTAGTACTTGTGTATATTTAACTCGACTTACGTAATAAAGAGCTAGCTTCATGCATAGCATTACCATTGTAGAGTAAGAGATAGCTACTAGTTGAGCTTTTGAACACTTTTACACTAAAAAATCTGGCTTTTAAAAGTGAACGATTGAATAAAAACTAGGTAGAAAAATTGAGGGATGGCCATAAGTATGATTAAAGGCCCTCCACAAGTTGCATTGCAACATGTAAACTGTGTTATATTCGTGTACATTTGGAAGTATTCCTTCTGTGGTTGTAATAATGTGAGCAAAAAATTGACATCTCATACATGGTTCTTATCTCCAATCTCAGCTTTATATGTGGGAGAAATTCTTGATTATCTTTGAATTTCTTTTCTTTTAATTTTTTTTTTTTTCCTTGAAGAATATGGATAGTGACAAGTTGTCCAACCAGATTCTTTATTAGCAATGTACTATGCGAGCGCGTATTGTCGTATTTCATTTCAATATTACACGTAACGTGCACATCGATTGATATATGATTAATCGCTATATGAAATTAATAGTATGGGATGGGATTTGTAATTTGGAAATTAGGCTTGTGAGTTAAGGGGCTTGTCCTTACCTGTGTTAGATGTCACTGCTAAGGGCTACCTGACATATTAAGGGGGCCAACACACATACAGACGCGCAAGAGAGAGATAAGAGAATATACACCATGTTCACCCATGTTCACTGTTTAATTCTTTCCAAAATAAGGATGACCAGTAACATAATAGTGGCTCATAATGTCAGAATTAATAAGCAGTTATGGAGAAGTAATAGAAATGAAACAAATTCTAGTATGATACACAATTGGATTTTAAGTTTCACTATGACTTCAATTTTATTTTTTTCAAAACACATACTAATACGCCGAACTGTGTGATTCTTTTGCAATTGAGGTATTACTGATTACTCTTGAGATATTACTGATTTTTGCTTAGGGTATTCCTTTGCAAAATTCAAGTGCATACCATGCATTCAAGTGCACACTAGAACTACTCTAGAAATGAAATGAGTAAATTTTGTATGAGATTGAGTATTATAAGTTAGACATGTCGTATTAATACTTTGAAAGGAATGAGTATTAATTTCATATGTTAGTTTTGCGAACCTTTTCACCGTTTCACCCAAATTTTTGCTAAATAAAAGTAAAAGAATACGAATTTATTGATTCAATTCATTAAGAATGTCTGATTGGACATTATCAAGCCAAAATTTTCACTATTTCGTGCATTGGGGATGTACATAGGACAGAGGTATTCAAGTGCTTACCCTAATTTTTGTCAATTTATTACTCTCTCTGTCTCAGTTTTGTTTGCTCATTTATCAAAAAGGTTTATCCTAATTTTATTTTCCCATCCCCAAATAGGAATAAAATGATTTATCTTTTTAAACTTCATCTCTTCAACTACTTTATTCATTTAAATATTATTATATTTACCATTCATCATTCTCAAAACTACTTTATTCATTTAATACTACATTTCAAACGGGAAAACAAACGGGAAAACAAAATTGGGACGGTGGGAGTACTATATACTTCCTATGTCCCGCGATTACTTTCACACTTATTCTACTGGACGTTCCGCGATTACTTTCACATCAAAAAATTAAAAATAATATTCTTTCACAAAAGTCAATAAAGTATAAAACTATCATATTTTATTCAATCTCATACTCACATACTCATTTTTTTTTCTAAAAAAATGTGTTGCTTTCAAGTGTAAAAGAAAAAGTAGGACGGAGGGAGTACATAATATTTAGTTTTTCCATTTTAGTTTTTGGACAAAAAAAATATAAAAATATATATTTCCCTGTAGATAAATAATTTTTTGTTGTGATTTGTAATGCTATATATTTTAGTTCTAAATTGTTAATATTTTATTTATGCTACTATTTCTTCTCTCTCAACTCTATCTTCATATTTATGTTGGACACACATATAAAAAAATAAATTACTTTATTGACATTTGAACCACTGAAAGTGAATGTTTATATTTTTTTAGTATATAAAGTGATCAATATGAATATTTATATCGAATTTTGTTTCTTTTTTAGAGCATCCCCATCTCTCTATCCTTCCAGGTATAATTTTGTTTTTCACCTCATCATTTAACTCTACCCCTCAATTTATACCTCTACTCCCCTAATCATTCTAGGTACAAATGTTACTATTCAAGACTCCACTATCCATATCATTTAATTCATTTAATATTTATTAATTCAATATTTTTTTACTTTATTTTATTTTTAATTATATTAATTTATTCAAATAAATAAAATACATGTTATACTTAAAATTAATTTAATTCGTTTTTCGTAGTATATATTGTTAGTTTTATTTAACACATTATATATATATATATATATATATATATATATATATATTATGCAACAGCTAGTTTCGATATTTTTTCTTTGAAAAGAAGCAACCCATTTCTTTAAAACAGTGAAAAAAAATGCATGTATATGTACGCATATTGATGAATGGGTCCCATGAACCCTATTTGGAGTACCCCAAATAATTATACCCCTCTTTTCTCTCTTTTCATTTCTACCCAACTCCCCAACAATTTCATGGAGGTAGAAATGGTGCCAACTAGAATTTCTACGTACCTCCCAATGGTGATGCTCTTAAGGATGTAAAAATAGAGTTGAGACAAAATCAAAATGGAAAATGTGATGATAATCATATGACGGGCGGGTACCTTATTTTACAACTTGTTTTGCATTTTGAATTGTATAATTTTAAAAGAAAATTAATATTCTAATAATTGTGCATAACTCATTTAGAATATTTGGATTTGTCACTGATTACGTGTCATGTGTGATACAATGAATCTGATGATTACTTATACCCAAAGCCGAGTCGTAACTAAAGTCCATTGAACGTGAAAAAATTATATATTATTTAAGAATTCGAATTTGTAAAAAGATTTAAAATTAATTTATATATTTAATTCTCAAGCACTCTTTCTAACTCGTGGGTTAACATCGACTCCATCAAGGAGTAGTTAAAAGTTGGTTGATCAAGCCCCCAAGTACTCCAAGAATTCTCCCAACCACCTTATAACTTCTTTAATTCGTTCCCAAAAGGAATTGAACCTGGAGAACTTAGAGCAACCACAATGGTTGCTTTGTAACATGTTATAACTCTTGAAAAATGGTTACTACCATTGTGACCACAAGTTATATCATTCTCTCTCCTCAAATGAGTTAGTGCAGAGTAACTAGTTACTCTTTCCAAGATAGCATTTTTCTTTTATTTATTTTAATTCTAGTTGTTTTTATTCTCTTTTTGGTATAAAATAATTAATAGTATAATGAAAGTGATCCCTCAACAAGTATATTATAACTCTTGAACCATTGTGAGAGTTAGTGGGTTTTATAAAATAGTGAGGTGGAATTGATGTGGAAGAAAGAGAAGAGTTATAACACTCAAACCATTGTGGATGTTGTTATATCATAACAAAATTTTAACCCATCTAAAAATATTCATCTATTTAATTTTCTAATAGAGCTTAAATACCATATAAGAGGTTCAAAAATGGTTTGCAGTCATGATTAAATTAATTCATTTATTTAATTTTTTAATAGAACTTTAATACGTGTACGTTCTTAGTTAGGTTGTCATGATTCGATTCATAATTAAGAAATTGTACTGACGTTTCTAACATGATCTTTAATGTCTTAAATTTCAACCACAAAATTTTGTTTTGCTGTATGGTTTTCTTCTAATTTCTTTGTTGTGATTATAGTGATGTGGATTTGAAATCAGATTTTGTTGCATTATCATCAATGCATTATTTGTTTTTGAAGATATATATAGTGAAGAGAAATTTAGTCAAAATTAATATTATACGGAAGGTCCAATCGTTCAATTCTATATTATTACGAACTCCGTCCCGAAGGGACTTGCACACCTTTGGAGCACACTTTTTAAGAAAAAATTATTTTTTAATAAAATAATAATATATGGATAAGTATGTCTATATTTTTGTGATTGCACATGTAAATCAATTTTTTTTAAAGTGTGTAGATTCCTTTGGAACGGATTAAAAAGAAAATTGTTCATGTTTCTCCGAAATGGGTGTATCATATTAATACATAACAAGTGTTCTGTTGATAGGCGAACATAAGTCAATAAATGGCGAACAAGGATTAAAGCTACATCAAGGATTATGTAGAGGTGAGTAAAGTGACGAACAACTCCCCGACGAACAACTAATGGGCGAACAGGTATTTAGACCCGAGACCAAGAATGAGCCAACTGTGAAGTCATCAATGACGAACAACTTGGTCAAACTATGATATAACAAACAGCCAAAGAAGTGTGTACAAGTGAACAAAGGACAAAGATCCTAAAGCCATAAGGCGAACAACTTCCAAAGTACAACTTCAAGAGGCGAACAACTTTCAGTTGAAGGGTCATCAAGATCAGTCAAGCCGACCTAGGCGAACAACAATGAGTCCGAGATAAGGCCCAAAAGAAGACTTTGTAACTAAGATTCAGCTTAGATAAGGTCAAACTAAGGTCAAAGGACACATATCAGGCATGCAAGCTAGGGAGACCAAGAGTCAGAAGCACCTCATGCTTGCTAGCCTCTATAAATAGTTGTTCTCCAGCTTATTTATGTAATTTTCGAATTTCAGACAAAAAATATACACAAACACACTCAAACTCACACATACACGAAATAAGTCCAATTTCGACTACCGAATTTTCAAATTCGATAAATCCAAACCCCGATTTACCATTTACGGTGGTAATCAATCACACGTTATTGATTGGTGACGTAAAAACGGATTAAAACAGCCACTAATCCTTACGATTAGATTCGTTCACCAACAATTTGGCGCTAGAAGAAGGGTCGAACCTCCGGTTTAGTGTGATTACTCAAGAACTTCAAGTTGAAAACTTGAAGATCCATAAGAAATCTCAAGAAATATTTGGAGATACAAACAAAAGTGTTCTTGGTGTTCTTGGTGTTCTTCAATTTATAAATTAAGAATTAATTTAAATTGAAATGCCTCAATCTAAAGAAACCCAAGGATCACGTTTGTCGAAAAGACCATCTCAAACCCGGGCCACGTCGGCCGACCATCAGGACCGTGACCCGAGACATGCGAACAGGTCGCAACATACAGCCATAACACATAACCTCCCCCCTGAGATGGAGGCTTTGGCGAACAACCCCAACGAGTTGGCCAAAACCATAGCTGCTCTCCAGGCTCTCCAGAGACAACAAGAGCAGGTCAGGCCAACACAAGCAAGGCCAAGGGACAAGTCCCTAGAGGTTGTTAGGCCCAGGACTACCAGGGGCGAACAGCGAGAGGTTGATAGTGCCCAAGTCAGACGAAATAAGGGAAAGGCCAAGGTGGTCGACCAAGGAGAAGTACAGGCTGAGTCTGGTCGCGGACGAACAACTATGTCTAGCCATGGAACAACACGTTCCAGTGCCCAAGACAGGCTTAGCCAACCCCAGCGGGAAGCTGCTCGCCGGGGAGCAGGAGATAGGCGAGCAACTTTTGAACAGCCACGCCCATCAGTCCATGAAAGACTCTCCCAGTCAGCCTTCAGGCGCCTAGGGCCAAATGCGGCGAACAACATTAGGAGGCAAGCCCAGGAAATGCCCACTCCAAGCGAGGGACTGCGACGAGCAGAAAGGTTAATGCCTTTGCTCGCCGAACAGCCTCCAAGTCAGGGGGCACCTCTTGATGAATTATCAAGCCTAAGGAGGGCTGTGGAGAACATGCAGGGGCAACTAGACCAACAGAGGGGGATGGGAACGACCAGCATGTCATCCTCACCTTTGGCAGCTCACATTTTGAAGGCCCCGATACAGAAAAATATTCAATTTCCGGCTAGCATTCAATATGAAGGCATCGCCGACCCCCGGGTCCACTTAACGAAGTATACGGATTACATGGTCTCCGTGGGGGCCAGCGATGCCACCCAATGCCGGAATTTTCCGTTAATATTGGGCGATCGGGTTCACAAGTGGTTTTCATCAATGCCGCCGACATCAATCCACTCGTTCGTCCAGCTAAGTCGAGAATTTCTTTCTCACTTTTCAACGGCGGGGTCGTATTTTTCCCAAAAACACCGGCTATCAGATTTGAGGCAAAATGATGATGAAACTGACCGGGCGTTTATGGAAAGATTCGATAAGGTTTTGCTAGAAGGAGAACCGGTGAGCGAAGATACAAAGATCGTCGCTGTGATGGCCGGATTGAAAAAAGGGTCGAAGTTATGGAAGGAGGTACGTCTGAAGTGCCCAAAGACTTATGCTGAGTTCAGAAACCAAGCTGGCATTTTCGTTTCCATGCACGAGGCCCTACAAACAAATTTAGGGGAGAACAAAGCTGATCCTAAGGAGAATAACAAAAAGCCCGTTGGGACAAGCTACAGGGTCCCAAAAAATATGAAAGCATTCACCGAAGGATCGGATTTGAAGGAAAAACTGAACCAAGTGTTGACAGTATCAGTTGATACTGTATATGAGAGCGTAAAGGAGAAAGAGTTGCTTTCCCCACCACGTAAAATCCGCCAGGATACTGGCAAACTCAACCCAAACAAGTATTGTGCCTACCATCAAAGTGTGGGGCATTTTACAAGTGAGTGTAGAGATTTGCTTAAGCAACTCTGGCGATTTTATGAGGAGGGAAAGCTCTCCGATTTCGTTAAAAGGCAACCTGGGAAAAGAGCTCGGGAGAACAACTCAGAAGATGAAGAGGATGATCAACCTCAGAGAAACAACAAACCCGGGCGACCAGTTCCCAGTATGCCAGCTCAACCTTTAGAAGATCTGTTCATGATGGAACCCGCAGGTCCCGCGGGAGGGTGTTTTGATGGACAACCACCCGACTCTAACCGGAAGAGGAAAGCGGAGCTACGAGCGATTGGCCAAGTACAAGAAATGGGAGTTAAGTCGTCTATCATGCAAACGTCAGAATTAACTTTCACCGAAAGAGACCTTGAAGGCGTCTTAACTCCGCACAATGATTCACTCGTAATCTGCGCCAAGATTATGGGGACCAGAGTCCACAGACTGTTGGTGGACACCGGAGCCTACACCAACATCTTATTCAAGAAGACCCTCGATAATCTGGGAGATTATTCGGGTTATGTTCGGAATACAACACATAGAATCATAGGCTTCGGGAATGCTGTGACAACACCGTTGGGAATTGTAACATTAGCAGTACAACTTGTAACGGCTAATGAACCCGAAAGAAATATAACAAGAATGGTAGATTTCTTGGTTGTAGACCAGGAGTCGACCTATAACGGGTTTCTTGGCCGACCTTTTCTCAATGAATTCAAAGCTGCATGTTCCACTTACCATTATTGTTTGAAATTTCCAACAGCTAGTGGAACAGGCACAATTAAAGGAGACCAACGGAGAGCACGAGAATGCATTCAACAGCTACGAGCAAAATTTGTACAAATATCCATGATGGAAGCAACAAGTTATCCCGTCAACGAACTATCAATACTGAACAATATGATGGACATGGACGACCACATGGATACGGACGAACAACACTTGGACGAGCAAGTGTTGGACGAGCCACTCGTTACCACCCGCGAGGAACCCCCATCTGACGAACAACAAAGGGGTGATGACGAACAACCCTCAGTGGGGGACTTGGAGGGCCAAGTACAAACGAACAATGATGGGACGGAGCCAACTGATGATCTAGAACCCGCCTGGGGGCAGAGCCAATGGACATCAAAAATGATTTCAACCCTGAGGAACCCATACTTGATCCCCGTTGGAAGGGACAAAAATGACGAGCAACTCCAGTCGAAGAACTGGAGGCGTTCAAAGTTAATCCCGACAACGAAGATCTTGAATTATTCATAGGATCTGAGCTCCCAGAGCCTTACAGATCCCGAATGAAAGAGTTCCTCACCGAGAATCTAGATGTCTTCGCTTGGTCTCACGCAGATATGGTGGGGATAGACCCGAAACATGCTTGTCATAAGCTGAACATAAATCAAGCAAGAAAGCCCGTCCATCAAAAGCGAAGGAAGTACGGCCCAGACAAATATCAAGCGTTGAATGAAGAAGTTAAAAAGCTGTTAGACAACGATCTGATCCGTCAAGCACTTTGTCCACAATGGGTAGCAAACCCTGTGCTGGTGAGAAAATCGAATGGAACCTGGAGGCTATGCATAGACTTTACAGATCTGAATGCAGCATGCCCGAAGGACAACTTTCCTCTCCCGCACATCGATCAATTGGTGGACAGCACTGCGGGTCACGAAATGCTAATATTCATGGATGCTTTTGCAGGGTATCATCAAATCCCAATGCATCCTGACGATCAAGAAAGCACAGCTTTTTATACTAACAAAAACTTGCTGTGTTGGAAGAGAATGCCGTTCGGCCTCATAAATGCTGGAGCAACATATCAAAGACTGGTGAACAAGATGTTTGATCAACAAATTGGAGATACGGTTGAAGTCTATGTAGACGATATCGTAGTCAAAAGTCCCAAGAAGGAAGACCATCTTCAACATCTGACTCAAGTGTTCGAAATTCTTCGACACTATAACATGAAGTTGAATCCAAAGAAAAGCAGCTTTGGAGTTCACTCAGGAAAATTCTTGGGTCATCTTGTTAGCCAGCGGGGAATTGAGGCCAACCCTTCAAAAGTTAAAGCCATCATGGATATGCAACCACCACGTTCGGTGAAAGAAGTGCAAAGACTCACCGGGTGCCTAGCAGCATTGAACCGGTTCATATCCAGGTCGGGGGACAAGTGCCGTCCATTCTTCGAGGCCATCAAAAAAGGAAAGTTTGCATGGACTAACAACTGCCAAGCGGCCTTCGATCAACTTAAAGACTACCTGGGAGATGTCAAAATCCTATCAAAACCAATCCCAGGAGAAAAGCTCTTTTTATACTTAGCCGCATCAGAAGTTGCCATCAGCTCTGTCTTGGTGCGCGAAGACGGCAAATTCCACCAACCTATATATTACGTCAGCCAGGCTTTGCATGAAGCAGAGATCAAATATGCTCCAACCGAAAAGCTGGCATATGCTTTGGTTATGAGCGTGAGAAAGTTACGACCATACTTCTTTGACCATCAAGTCGAAGTTCTAACAACTTTCCCGCTCAGGCAAATTCTCCATCGCCCCGACACTGCAGGTCGTCTCTTAAGATGGTCACTGGAGATTAGCCAATTCGGGGTGACCTATGCTCCTCGAACAGCGATCAAAGGGCAAGCATTAGCCGACTTTATAGTCGAACTAACTTTCCCTCCAGATCCGACGAGAGGACTTGATCATCCTTGGCATCTCTATGTGGACGGATCATCAACCAATATAGCCTCGGGGGCAGGAGTAGTTTTAATCAGCCCAGATAGACAAGTATTCACCTCGGCAATCAGATTTGGTTTCATGGCAACCAACAACGAAGCTGAGTATGGAGCTCTTATTGCTGGACTCCACCTATCTCTCGCAGTTGGTGTCAGACGCTTGCAAATATTTGGCGATTCACAATTGATCGTGAACCAAGTCCGAGGTGAATACGAAGCAAAAGATGATCACATGATCGAGTATCAACGGATTGTTGCTCACCTGATGTCCATGTTGCAGCAAGTTTTCATACAGCAAATTCCAAGGACGAACAACACTCAAGCAGATGCGCTTGCTCGACTAGCAACAAGTGAAGGCCCCGTAGAGTTAGCAGATATTATAGTTACAAAGATGAAAGATCCATCAACAGTAAGCTATAATGTCAACCAACTCGACGATCAAACCAGTGAAGAAGACTGGAGAACAAGTATAGTCAAATACTTGAAAAGTGGGGAAAAACCAAACAATCCTTTTGAAGCTGCCAAGCTAGTAAAGCGAGCCGCCAGATATACTCTGGTGGGCGAGCAACTCTTCAAAAGGGGAATATCAATCCCACTTCTCAAGTGTTTGCCTAGGGGGCAAGGGCAAGCGGTACTCAAAGAAATACACGCGGGAGTATGTGGAAACCATACTGGGGGGCAAGCTCTGGCATACAAGACAATCAGACAAGGCTATTACTGGCCAACTTTACGCCAAGATGCAATCAAAAAAGCAAAGACTTGCCACCAATGCCAGATTTTTGCCCCGAATATTCATACCCCGGCCCAGGAACTCGTGTCAGTATACAGCCCATGGCCTTTTGCAAAATGGGGGATGGACATCATTGGTCCTTTCCCGGCTGGAGTAGGAAATGTTCGATTTGCCGTTGTGGCAATCGATTATTACACTAAATGGGCAGAAGCAGAGGCCATGGTGAGCATCACGCAGCAGAAGATGATCAACTTTATTTGGAAGAACATTGTCTGTCATTTGGAAGATGTTATTTGGAAGATGTTCCACAGGCAATTGTGACAGACAATGGTCCACAGTTTGATGGACAAGAGTTGAGAGAATTCTGTGCGAAGTGGGGGATCAAAAAACATTACTCCACACCTTATCATCCCCAGTCAAACGGACAAGTTGAAGCTGTGAACAAGATAATCAAGCATACATTAAAAGTAAGACTGGCGGAGAGCAAAAGTGGTTGGTCTATCGAACTCCCGGAAGTCTTGTGGGCATACAGAGTTTCTCTCAGGTCTAGCACCGGAGAAACACCCTTTGCTATGACTTTCGGAACAGAAGCAGTAATACCTATTGAGTTAAGGACCAGTACGATTAGGACGACTAACTTTGATGAACAAGCAAATAATTCTGCTCTAAGTGCTGAAATGGATTTACTCGAAGAAAAAAGATTAAATGCTGAGTTAAAAAATGCAACATACAAGCAACGAGCGGAGCGTTATTATAATTCCCGTGTAAAAGTCCGGGAATTCAGAGTTGGAGATTTGGTTCTAAGAAAACTGCTCGCCCAATCTTCAGGAGTACTGGGACCAGCTTGGGAGGGCCCATATCGAATAACGGAAAAATTCGTAAATGGCGTATACGATCTCGAAGATATGGAAGGCAAGCCGGCCTCATACTCCTGGAATGCCGTACATCTCAAGAAGTACTATCAATAAATGGGCGAACAATTGTCTTGGGGGGCAAGGGATGCGTATGAGCTGAAGGAAGGCTATAAAGGGCTAAAAACTTGCCTAATTTTTTAAAATTTTCTTAAGTGTAGATTCAAAAGTTGCTCGGCACATTGTATAGTCTGGTGCTAGTGCTTTTGGTTTTATAGATAGAGTTGCTCGGCAAAAAATATTATAAGCGAGCAAGTTTTAGTTTGTGTTTAAAGCTGTTCGTCAGATTGTATATGATAGTGATGGACAGTCTTACAACACTTGTAATTATTTTGCAATGTAAATATAATAGTTGTTCGTCAAAAAAGGAAAAGTCCAAAAGCTCGAGGTACAAGTCCATTCAAAGGTTGTTCGTTTTACAAATGAACAGAACCTAAGGACCAAAGCCACTTGAAGGTTGTTCGTTTTTTAAAATGAACAGAACCTAAGGCTGAACCCTGATTCCACTAAAGGCAAGTTCAATTCGAACAAAAGCCCAACACTATATGTTATAATTGTAAAGGCATTGACAGAAATGTAAAGGCAATTAACATATATAAGAAAATGAGCGAACATGAGAAAGACGTTCCATTAATCAAAGGCATTAAGCCTAAAAAATAGTACAAGCTGGAAGCAGCCATTACAAGTACTACAAAAAGGAGTGAACAACTATTACAAAAAGAAAAAAAAATTAAGTCTAAGGCCTATTGTTGCTCGGCGGGTGGAGAATCTTGAGCCTGCTCAACAGGGGGTTCAACAATCATTTCACGGGCCAGATCTTCAGCAGCTTTATCCTCGGCCTCTTTTGCATTCTGCTCGTTAGCCGCGGCCACCCCTTCCTCTTCTTCGCCTTCATCAACTGGAAGAGGAGGATGAGTGATGGAAATACTAGGGTCGAGTTTGTCAAGTTTGACCCCTAGTACTGCCAAATCCGCCAGCTGAATCTCGATGTTGTTCGGTGGAGGATAGTTCTCCAGAAATTCATTCAGATCCTTGCTCATCTCTTCAACTAAATCCTTGAAGTCATAAGCATCCGCCGCGCGAATGCTGTCCGCATAGGCGCATATATAACCCAAGTTTGAGATGGGCCCACTCCGAGCTTGAAATTCTTGCTAGGCTTCTTCCCTTGAAAACATCTCAGACATTTGCTTCTTTAGCCGAGCAACTTCTTCTTCTGCTCCTTCTCTCCTCTTCCTCTCTTCATCCAGCGCAGTCTTAGAGGAGAGTAGCTCGGCCTTCGTATCCTTAAGCTCGCCGGAGACAAGCTGATAGTCCTCAATGCGCTTCTTCTCCAAGTCATTAGCCAACTTCAATTGATCCTTTAGGCGAGCAATCTGGCCATTAAAGTTGTTCGCCATTTTATCTTTTTCCTCAGTGAGCTGGCGAATAGAGGCGGCGTGATGACGAGCAGTCTCCTCTAGCTCGGCTACTTGAGCCATTCCCCGTTGAGCTGAGACAAGGGAGTTTGCAGCTTGGACCATTGATAAGTGAAAATTATCAATGGGGCCCTGGGCGAGGACCGCTTTGTTCAACGGCCGTGACCAGGCACGAGCAACAATTTCAATTGCTCGGCGAACATGGTCGTCCGTAATATCACGGAAGCTCGTCGGCGTCCTAGAGCAGGCAAACTGGTGAATCAGATCTGCTCGCCCTGGATAATCGTTGGGCCGGTATCTGCGAGCAAAAAGAAGGTCAATACTTGAAAGATTTGGCAAATAAAAAACTTGTTCGCCAAGAAAGTAAAAACTTACTCAGAAAATTTTCGCTCATCTCGGCCTAAGTATGTGGTGTTCTCGGGGCCTCTGGGGGAACCTATATCTTTGCTCGCCTTGCCGGACCTCTCCGTGAGCTCGACAGATGAACGGCGAACAACGTCCCCTTCTGGGCGAGCATGGCTCGAACCCACCTTCTCCTTCCCCTTGCCAGGGACATCATGGGACAAGGAAGTCCCGTCGGCTTTCTTTAAACGTTTCCCCCCATGGGGGGGAGAGGTAGGAGGAGAACGGATTTGAATGGGGGGAGCAACCTGCCTTGGAACCTTAGCCCCCTCGGGCTTGTTCGTCATCGCGAGCATCTTTTGTGGAGGGTCCCCTCTCCTTTTCTTCCCTCGAGTCGGCGCCATTTCGAGAACCCTTTGCTCTAGGAGGGTGTATGAAGGAGGGATGGCAACTGTAACTTGTTCGGCTAAAAAAAAAAAAAAAAGAAGTTAGAATTAGACGAGCAAGTTAAACAAGTTAACGACGAACAAGACTTGAGCAAGGAGTTAGAAATTTTCATACCTGGGGGCACCTCAGCTTGAGCCTCCAGGTGGTGCGGGTAAGTCAAAAGGCGAGCAGCTTTTTGACACCTTGATCGGCAGAGATAGTCTATAGTTCTATCTGCTTTATTGCGGAGGCCGACCAAGCACGAAGTAAACAAGAACTCGGAGCTCAACTCCTCCTCTTTCGAATTCCACTTGGGTAGACGAGGGCCTGCGAACAAACAAGAAAAGTTAAATTAGAACTACTTAGCCCAAAGGCGAGCAAGAAACAAACTTACGTTTCAGTTTTCCATAGGCTGCTGGAGAATTTATTCGTCCAGGGCCGCCGTGTGGACCAGAAGATGCTCGCCAATCACCCCCAATCCAGAAGAAGTGTTGCTTCCAGTCACGAATCTTGTTCGGCACTTCTTCTACCATTTTCAACCCAGTCCTGGCCTTGAGATAGTGATAGCCTTCTTCTCCCAAGGGGCAGCTTGTAATTGTCATCAAATAATTGATCTCTTCCGCAGTGATCCGATCAACGTAACCCTCCAGGGCGAACAAACACATGGAGCCCAAAAGGTTCATCCACCCAATTGGAGTAATTTGGGTGATGGCCAAGTTGGTCGCCTCCAGGAATCGACCAACAACGGGTGGAAGAGGCAACTTTAGCCCGGCAATTAAGGTGTGAAGGTTGATCGCCGTACATCCTGGGGGTGGGCGATCGGCTCTTTCCTTTCTCCGAGGGGCCCACAGGTGAATATCGTATGGGATTTTGTAATCCTTCCGGATAGAGTCCAGTTCATCTTCGCGAACAACGCTTTTTATCTTGCTCGCTTGGTACTCAGTTTTCACCTTATCCATTATTTCCCTCTGAGGACGGGGAAAGCTGTTCGCATACCTTTCAGCATATGCTCGCCATTCAAATAGTCGAGCAACCCCTGCTGGGATCTCATTTTCCCGCATCCTTGGGGATGGGAAGTTAATGCTCTCCAAGAACTCGCGAGTGAGTTCGTTAAGGTCTGGATCTCTAGATTCGGCAGAAGACGAAGAGCTAACGTCCAAATTATTGTTCGCCGCAATTACTAATTCTCTCCCAGATGGGCCCGCACCGGTGTCCTCCACAGAGCGAACAACTGAATCCACGTGATGATCCGACGCCGAAGAAATCTCGAGGGGAGGTTGATCGATGGGGACCGCAACGGGAAAAATGGGATCTAGGGTCTCCTCAGTTTTATTGCTCGATTGCGAAGACATAGAAGAGGAAGAAAAATCCAAACGGTGGTAGAAAGAGTTGCAGACGGCGGCGCTATCCCGGAGAAGACGGTGGAGCTCGAACCCACACGGCGGCGATGGCGTTTTCGAGAGAAAAAGTAAAGAAGAAGATAGGAGAAGAAGAGTAACTACCTGGGAGTTGAATTTTGAGGCCAAATACGGTGGAACGGACGCCGGAAAGCTCGAAATCGCCGGAGGAAGGAAGGATTCGCCGGAGCACTGTTGCAAGAGGGGGAAAAGTGGGAAAATTTTCAGTTTTCCCACTATTTATACCCCAAGCAAAAGCGGGGTCCCAGACGAAATTTCCCAAAAGCCCTGGGGCCGAATTGAGAGAAAACGGGGTAATTTCCATACAAGTTCAAAAATTTAGGGACCTATATGTAATTATAGGGGTACGTGGCCTCGGGATTGCTCGCGCGTGGGCGGCGCACAGCCATGCCGCCCACGTCATCTTCGTACAACTCCCAGACCTTGGGAAGACGAAACGGCAGACCGTATGTTGCTCGCCCAAGCCAATGATGTTCGCCCCAACCCTCATCATTTTGATATCCTAACTATAGTTGCTCGTCTAGGGCAACATATAGCCAGGATAGGGGGCAATTGTTGATAGGCGAACATAAGTCAATAAATGGCGAACAAGGATTAAAGCTACATCAAGGATTATGTAGAGGTGAGTAAAGTGACGAACAACTCCCCGACGAACAACTAATGGGCGAACAGGTATTTAGACCCGAGACCAAGAATGAGCCAACTGTGAAGTCATCAATGACGAACAACTTGGTCAAACTATGATATAACAAACAGCCAAAGAAGTGTGTACAAGTGAACAAAGGACAAAGATCCTAAAGCCATAAGGCGAACAACTTCCAAAGTACAACTTCAAGAGGCGAACAACTTTCAGTTGAAGGGTCATCAAGATCAGTCAAGCCGACCTAGGCGAACAACAATGAGTCCGAGATAAGGCCCAAAAGAAGACTTTGTAACTAAGATTCAGCTTAGATAAGGTCAAACTAAGGTCAAAGGACACATGTCAGGCATGCAAGCTAGGGAGACCAAGAGTCAGAAGCACCTCATGCTTGCTAGCCTCTATAAATAGTTGTTCTCCAGCTTATTTATGTAATTTTCGAATTTCAGACAAAAAATATACACAAACACACTCAAACTCACACATACACGAAATAAGTCCAATTTCGACTACCGAATTTTCAAATTCGATAAATCCAAACCCCGATTTACCATTTACGGTGGTAATCAATCACACGTTATTGATTGGTGACGTAAAAACGGATTAAAACAGCCACTAATCCTTACGATTAGATTCGTTCACCAACATGTTCACCAACAAAACCAAATCTTCTCATTTAATTAATAATTGTAGAGGAGATAATTTTGATAATAATTGATCGAAAACATAAATGGGTCAGGTCGAGCCCAATAATTTGTAATATAATTTTAGATTGGCCCAATGCGAACTTAGTCCATATATGTCGTTATCTGGAATATAAGATCCGTATTTTATTCTGTCAAGTGCAATATGGACAAAAAAATTCCCAAGCATGACTGCATGGTACCTGCCCCACCAAAAGAGAAATAAAAAGTGTCAAATGTTCTCATTTATAGGAACTAACTTCATCAAATAATAAACTATATTTTTTCCTTGTTTGTAATTAATTAGTTTTTAGTAATATTAACAAATGCGAACAAAGCCAACATTTAGACTACATTTATTGGTGACATCCTATTAGTGTAATAGGAAAAAGACAAAAAAAAATTAAAATAATCAGCTTGTGCAGCAATGGCACGCCCCAGGGGCGCCTGTGCAACCCAGTGGCAATAACATTGCCAACATCCTCAATTGCCATGTGTCATTTCCTAATTGGTTGGGTTAATTTTTTATTTTTTTTGATATAATTAGATTTTGTAGATATTGAAGACAATGTGTATTAAAAAAAATTTAAAAAAATATTAAAATTCGTAAAATAAAATTCTCTACAAATAGAGTCCAATATCCAAATATTTTGAAACACAAACAAATTTTCTCTCTTTCTCTTGTAATATTTCTAGTTTAATTTCTATCATTTGATCTATTATGGATCCAAATAATCTCAATTATTTTTCAAACTCTCAAAATTACACATTCTCTCAAGAGTATCCAAACTTTGGATCTTATAGCTCTTCTTTTTCAAATTCTGAAGAATTTTCAAACACACAATATTATCAAAATTCTCAATTTTCTTCGGATCTTAATCAAGTTCCTATCTCCGAACAAATCTCAACATCACAAAATATCTCCCGGAATTTTTCCAAGAAGCTCCACCGAGAGGCAAAAATAAAAAGGGGGCAAGTGTTCCTTGGTGTGTGAAAGAAGATATAACTCTAATGGCATCTTGGTGTTACGTTAGCACCAATAGTATACGTGGTAAAGATCGGAAGGCTGATTCGTTGTGGAAACAAGTGCAGAATATGTATCAGAAAGCTCAACAAGAAAATCCAAAAGAGATAAATGAAAGAAACATAGAGTCAATGAAAGGTCGTTGGAAACGACTAAGCGAAAGTGCAAACAAGTGGATTGCTGCTTGCAAAGAAGCAAATTGTCAAAAAAGGAGCGGAATGAGCCAGAACGATATTGAGAAAGAAGCTCATTCAATTTATGAAAATTGGATTGGCAACAAGTTTCAGGATTTTATTGTATTTAATGAGGTTATGTGTAAAAATCCCAAATGGGAAATTAAACTAGATCATGATTCAACGCCTGTATTTGATGAAAATGAACAGGATAATGCAGAAAGTGGTGGCAGCTCAAAGAGATCAAAGACCAGTGAAGATGGAGAATATTCCATCCCTACTAACCCAGAAAATCCAAGCAGTGGATGTTCAACTATTCCACGTCCGATGGGTAGAGAACAAGCAAAAAGAAAAGGAAAAAATAAGGCATCACAACCTAATGTAGTTGCTGAAGAGCTTCGTGCAATGAGACTCGTTAGAGAAAAAGAATTTGAAGCGATGAACAATCTGGAAAGAGAGAAAATGGAATTCGAGATTATGATGTCGAAACACAAAATGTTGATGGCACTGATGGCGAAAGAACACTTAACCCCTGAAGATGATGAAGAGATGAAACGTTATTTGATGGGAGTTGTGTTTAAACAGTGAATGTAATTTATTTTCATATAACTTCAGTTTATATTTTGTAAGACTTTTAGTTTGTGTGTGTGTTTAGTTTTTTGTATTGTCTTGTAGGCCTTTTAATTTGTGTGTCTAATTTTTAGTACTGCCTTGTAAGCCTTTTTATTTGTGTGTTTGATTTCAGTCAATAATTTTATGAAATATTATTGTATCAGATATCAAATGTCACATGCAATTATATGGTTCACTTTATTATATTAGATATCACATGCAATTGTCTAATCAATATTATTATATTAAATATCATAAAAGTAATAAATCATGATAGAAGGCATGTGCACGACAAAGTAATATCAGATATCACATGCTATTGTCTAGTTCACTTTACTGTATCAGATATCACATGCTATTGTCTAGTTCACTTTATTATATCAGATAACACATGCTATTGTCTAGTCCATTATTGTATCCTATATCACATGATATTGTCTAGTCCATTATTATCCCCTATATATACTTATTAAATCCACACTAGACCTACACCAAAATTCATATCTTTACTCAGTTTTTTCCTCTCAAATATAATTTCTCCCTTTGTTGTTTACTTTCAAAGCTTTTCAAATGTCTTCCAATGATTCAGATTCAAGTTCTGATTCTATTGAGTTCAATGCATTTGATGAATGGAAGAAATGAGTTGCTCAACAGAATCTTCAACTTGAGCTTTTCATTGAGCATATGATCATAGACAATCCTAATCTGGTTGTAGGAGATCATACTCCTAGAGCCAGAAGAAGGCATTGTGAAAAAAATCGCGAGATTGGTGAAGAGCGTTTGATCAACGACCATTTTAGCGACAATCCGACGTATGCTCCTAAGATCTTCCGACGAAGGTTTCGCATGCGAAAATCAGTATTCCTACGTATAGTGGAGGCCGTTACTGCGAATGATGAATATTTTCAACAAAGACCTGATGCTACAGGTAGACGAGGTCTTTCACCATTGCAAAAATGTACTGGAGCTATGAGGGTGTTGGCGTATGGGACAACATCCGATGTTGTCGATGAATACTTACGAATGAGTGCAGCCGTGACCAGGCAAGCTCTCATAAATTTTGTAGAAGGGGTTATTTCTTGCTTTGGAAACGAATATCTTAGAAGGCCTAATGAGCACGATTTGGCCAGACTGCTCCATGTAGGGGATCAACGTGGATTCCCGGGCATAATAGGCAGTATTGACTGCATGCACTGGGAATGGAAAAATTGTCCAACAGCTTGGGCTGGACAATATGCAGGGAGGAGTGGAAAAACAACAATCATTTTGGAAGTTGTTGCATCATATGATCTATGGATATGGCATGCTTTCTTTGGAACATCAGGTACGTGCAATGATATTAATGTACTCCATCAATCTCCGGTTTTTAGCGATGTCTTGGAAGGTCGAGCACCAACTGTTAGTTACATCGTAAATGGCCGCGAAAATAATATGGCGTATTATCTTACTGATGGCATATATCCTTCATGGGCTGCATTTGTCAAGTCAATTACTTCTCCACAACTTCGAGAGCATAAGTTATTCGCTCAACACCAAGAGGCTGCGCGAAAAGATGTAGAACGCGCATTTGGAGTTCTACAAGCTTGTTTTGCATTTATTTGACGCCCATGTCTTATTTGGGATAAGTCTTTGATGGGAAAAATAATGATGGCTTGTATCATCATGCAGAATATGATAGTAGAAGATGAACGAGACATATACCAAAATTACTATGATCCCACAGAATTCTTAGTGGACAATCCCACAAATGATGATCAACGTTTTCAATACTCTACCGACCGCATTGCAAGTTTATCCACTTATATGGCTAATAGAGAACTTCTTCGCAATAGAGAAACTCATATTGCTCTTAAGAACGACTTAATTGAGCATATATGACAAAAATTTGGCCATCAAGACTAAATATGTTATTAGCATTGTTTATGTTTGTAATTTAATATTTCATGCATTTCTATGTAGTTTGTTTATTTCCAATTTCGTATTTTCAAATCTTGTAATTTTAAATTTGTTATTGAGTTAGTAATTTATTTTAAGTATATGGTAATTTTTTTCTATATGTTTAAGAATTTAGAATATCAAATAATTTTTATATACTCTTTTACACATTAAAATATAATAAAAATTGATTATTCATTATATATATTTAAAAATAATAGATAAAAAAATAATTATTGTAGGTTGAGTTGGTGTCATTGATAAAGTGTAAAAAAAATTAAAATTAAGCTAAATTGAAATTATATGTGTGGATGAGTGAGAAATGAATATTATATTAAAAAGGTGGGTTGTAGTAGTGTGATAAAGATGACATTAGGGTTTTCATCTTTTCATCGGGTACTATCCAAATTCAATTCATTTGACCGGTAAAAGATATGTTTGGAGAGGATCCCGGTGAGAGTGCGCGGACTCCGCCGACACTCAAGTCAATTCTGTTTTTTTTTTTTTTTTTTTTTTTTTTTTTTTTTTTTTTTTTATAATGATCATTTTATAATGTAAAATGTGAAAGAGATGTAGCGAAAATGAGCAGTGTATTTTATTGTTAGATTTACTAGTATTTCACCCGTGCGTAGCACGATTTGTACCTTTTAATTTGTTTTGTTGTTTTGTATTGTCGGTACGATGAGTAGGATCAGTTTTTGCGTGAATTTGAGTGCATGATATGTATTTGGATTTCGAAAAAAAAAAATTCCAAGAAAAAATTAGTAATACCCTAAGAAGTAATCAATAATACTCTAATTTAATTAAAAAAAATTAAATTCGTCGTGTTAGAGTGTTTTGAAAAAAAAACAAAATTAAGTAAAATTGAGCTTGAAATTCAAGTGTATGTCATGCACTTGAGTGCATGCTAGAATTTGTAGATGAGTAGTTGCACTTTAATCAATTAATATGTTTATCTTGAAAACAGAATATTTGGAAGACGTTTAGCTTAAATGTATCTTAATCTTTTAATTAATTAATTTATCCATTTTACATGTTAAATTTATAGCCTTTATGGTTTACACATATTGACAAAGTATAGAGTGAAAATGATTTAGACATGAATTATTAAAAGGTATTAGTTATTTTCACTATAAAGTATTAGTTGGGTACTTTTCAGTGTAAACAACTAATACTCTTCAGTGAAAACAATTAATACCCTTCAGTGAAAACAATTAACACCCTTCAATAATTTATGTATAAATCAATTTCACTCTATACATACTCACACATATTACCTTTATAGATGAGGGTAAATTTTAATAAAGAATATAAGTACATATTATAATAAAGATTGAATTGGAAAAAGACATGTAATAATATTATTGATTGTAAATAATAGTATTAGTTAAGATATGTAATAGTATAAATTCCATTATATAAAATTGGTTCGTCTTAAATTTTGCGATTTATAATAAAAATTTATATAGAAAAGAGAGAAGACGAAAATGGAAATAAAAGATGTTATAATAGTGCTTTCCTCAAAGACCCAAATAAATTCATTATTCTTAATCCATAAGTTTTTAATTCGATTTTCCATTCTGTTCAACTGGGCTTGCAACATGAGCTAATTTAGGCCCGACTTTTTCTTTTGAAGTCATTTAATTCGAGTTATTTGATGGACAGATTTCATAAAATTTCTATTTCTTTCGAAAAAAGATTTTTTTTCTTTCTATTTGTATTTTTCATTTATGATATTCTCAAAACCTTGGTTTCCAGCCTTCTACAAAACCTAAAGCACTGATATCGTCCATAGGAGTCGCTCGACTCGGTCTTCACTTTAAAAGTGTACATGTTGTTGATAACAATGTCCTCTACTCTTGTTGTTCATATTCATGTATATATTTTTATTTTAATGTAGAATAACTTTTGGTATACACAACACCACAAATTATATTTTTGAAAGTGGTGCAATATATTAAATGGGTTTTATTAATTTGATAGATAACAATATCGAAAAGATCAGTTAATATTTATACAGTTATACATACCTTCAACAATGTTTTAAAAAAAAAATTGTGCTTAGTCTGTAAACTGAACTTCCTCATATTTATCTTTCTCGTGTTCTCTCTTCATCTCGTGAATACATGTATGCACCTCAACGTATGTAGTTAGTCTTTCAAAGTTTTTAAAACATAACTTCATTGTGATGACAACGTTATAAGCTTATAGGAGGTGTTTTTCTAAAAATTTACGAACCATTAAGGTTGTGTTTGGATGAAAGGATATGGGGCTATGAATTTTAAATCCACAACCTATAAATCCACTCCATTTGTTTGGCTAAATATTTAAATGGCTAGATTGCAAATTCCTAATTTTAATTCTAATTCAAAATGGAGGAATTTGAAATACTTAGCAAAATCATTTTGTTTGAAATCCATGTATTATTCTCAAATTCATTTATTTTCAAATTACAAATGACTCCATCCAAAATGCAAGCTAAGATTTTTTAAATTAATGAGTTTTCATATTCTTTGTAGAATCTCATCCTATGTATAGTATTTATGCATAAATTTGTACAAAAACTCATTTTTATATAAAAGATAGAGATCCGTGCTATGAAACTAATAATGTGTAGGCATACGTACCTTATCCAGTGTTTTGACTCAGTATTCCTAATGTTGATCTTCTATCTTTTGACTGAAAGCTGAGCCAACCCAATATTTCTTCTCTCATCTTCACTTTTAAACATTTTTGTTGTTGTAAAATCTGATTTCAAAACAAATAGATTTCTGCTTTTTTTTTTTCTTTTAAGTATTGCTCAGTTGCAAAGTGTGCATCTACACAGTTTTGATAGTGGTGCGAATTCGTGAACCCTGTGAGAATTTTGAATATTTATAAGAATTGTAGATCATCACTTTCATGTAAATGTAATTTGTCCGGCCCTCATAATATTTTGAATATATTATTAAATCAGTCTCATAATTTTTGGATTGTATTTTTCATGCATTAATAAACTACTCACATACCTCTTAATCATGTAGAATACATTTGGATTGTATTTTTCATGCATTAATAAACTACTTACATACCTCTTAATCATGTTGAATACATTTGAAGATGTTGGCTTTGATTTGGATACCGGATCTCGTACAAACATACAACTCCAAATTTTAACTTTTAGAAAATTTTCAAGGGATTCATATTGATCAAGCTCAGAGGTGTCTTTTGTATTTGGAAAAGTTAGATGATCAAATTGGGTGAGAAATTTGATGGTTGATCAGTCTGGGTTTCATCGATTAGAGAATTATGGAGAAGTGAGAGTTAAATAGTAAATCTGCTGAACAAATAGTATTATTCAGACGGTTTAAAAAAAAAACAATTGAATAGTCTCTTTTGAGATTACTATTGAGTGTTGGGTGGTTGTTTTTTTTTTTTAATTAGTGGGAGGCTAAATACTCATACATATTTACTTGTGGCGTTTTATTTTTCCTTTATACAACATATCTATGTTCGATACCAGTGGGAGGTATATTTATATAGTCATTTTGATTATTAATTAAGGCAGTTAACTTTTTTAAACAACAATAATTATGTTCAATTGATGTTGAAAAGGCTTTTACAGTTTTTAATCACGGCAGTTTTTTTTTTTTTTTACAACAGTCGGCCAATTACAGATTTAGAAAGTAAAAGATTTAGCTCTAAAAAAATTTCTATATTTAGTAGAAGATTTTGTTATTATATAGTTATTATAGATGAGAATAATGAATTTATATATGCCTCGTACATGAAATATTCAAGAAAGTTTGGTGCAAATATTCAAGTAAGTTTGGGTGCAAATGTGCAATTAGGACATTTTTTTATGTTGGACTTACGATGAGTCTTTATGTTTGGGTTTGGTCCACTTTTTGTTATTTACATTAAATGGACTAAAACTTGATCTAAATTAAATCAAGCTTCTTTTATTTTCAGAATTAACCGTATTCTACTCTAGAGTGCTTGTCTTTTTTTTTCTTTTTTTTTTTTTTTTTTTTTTTTTTTTTTAAGTTGGGTCGCATTCATACTCTGGTGTAGATCTCTTTTAATTAAATCCACATCGGTAACTTTAATTAAGCGCGTGTTTGGCTAAACTTATAAATTTTTAAAAATAATTTATAAATTGTTTAAGAGTTTATAAGCATTATTAATGTGTTTGACAAAATATAATGTTTAACAACTTATAAAATCATAAAAGATCACGGCTAATAACACCCGGACTTTTGCTCTTCACACCCGTTGCTCTTTGACTTAGTCGTAAAATACTAGCTTTTACTAGCAATTACCCCACAAGAGTATGAGATCATTGTAATATAGACAAGTATAGGGATCAAGTAGTATCGAACCTGTGAGAGGACTTGTACGGGAGTAAATCCCTAAAAATCTACATGTCGTAGCTAATATGAATGTGATTTGCTTTTAGTTTAGTATGGGGTTGTTTTGGTTTGGTGGGTTTTGGTTGTGGATAGGTAAGTTCGAATGATTATTCACCCCTGGAGGTGTCCGATTCTGCCCCTTTACACCATTAAGTCTCTCCACATTCTCATCATTCTGTCCATCTCCAACTAAGTTCAACCCCTCATTCGCCATCTCGGTCATCCTTATCTGAAATGCTCGATTCCTTCTTGTTATAGTCTCAGGGTCAAGTCTAGTTCGATCTTTGCTCGTTTCTCCCTTAGAGCGCGCTTTCATATACCTGAGTACTTAAAAAGAAATATCAAACGCAACTGACTAACAAAAATAGAAAAGGAAGTACTCACTACTAGCTACTAAACTATTTTCAAGTTTCACTCAATGAGCATACATCGCCTCCCCGGCAACGGCGTCATTGACTTAGTCGTAAAATACTAGCTTTTATTAACAATTACCCCACAAGAGTATGAGATCACTGTAATATAGGTAAATATAGGGACCAAGTAGTATCGAACCCGTGAGAGGACTTGTACGCGAGTAAATCCCTGGTAATCTACGTGTCGTAGCTAATATGAATGCGATTTAGTTTTAGACTAATACTAATAATTATATTCTACTAATTATATTCTAATAAACATAAATAAATCTATACTAACTTCAGGTAGAAGTGCAAATAATATGGATGATGATTTGGATAGGAATTTCTACATATACTAACGGAGTTGGTACGTTAACTAAAATAATTGTGATGTTCCAAGTTAAAATCCTAAGTGTACTGTTACTAGGCAATCAACTTCCATAATCTAGCACAAAGAATTGAAAGAATAAGAGCTCAGAAATAATCCCAATACTCTACTCTAACAATTTACTTCACTAACCCACTAGTTAAATTATATGAGTTGTGCTTAATTATTGAGACCCTTATTTAACTCGGGTGATTCGGCCGTCCTCCCTAGATAAACCGATTGATTATAAACACCTTCAAAAATCCTCCTTAAGCCTATTCGTTGATAAAGAGTGATGAGGTCGTCTTCTCCTTAACAATTTTCATACTTAATTTTATGACTATTCTAGGGTTTATTAGATTTATTCAATAATTAAGAGAACTAAAACTATACATCACGAATTATCCTAATTACGTACCAACATCCTAATTCTACGAGTTCATCCTATCCTAAACATACAAGGGTTTAACCTAACATGGTGATTACGTAAACACAAGCAATTACGATAATAACAATCATAGACATAATTAAATAAATCAAGAACATAAACCAACTATGAATTTAATTTAACTCAAATTGGAAAATCAATTTATAAAATCTGAAATTAAGAACTAATCTATCAAAGAATCCAAGATACAAAAGTATAAAACAAAACCGTGCAAAGTATAAATCGTTCTATGGAATCCGTATGATAAAAATCTCGTTTCTTCTCTTGAAATCCTTGTCAAACACTAAAAAACACCTTCTTTTCTTCTTTCCCTTCAAAAAACGAGTCTAAATGTCTAAAATAATGGTTTCGGGGCCTATTAATAAGATTTCGCAGTTGTTCGCCCAGATCCGCTCGACCAGGCCACTTGGTTGAGCACCAGGCGCTCGACCAGAGGCTCGGGTCGAGCACCTTTTCTCTCCAGCACTCCAGGGGCGCTCGACCACTTCCGGTTGAGCGTTTGGTGCTTGATTAGGCATGAAATTGTGATGTTTTGTAGCCCGATTATTCCATGTTTTGAGCATATTTGATGAGTATTTAGAGCTATTTGAGTATCAATTTCATAAACTAATCAATTTGTCTCTTTGATGCTCATATTAGGAAAGATGACGAAAAATAGAGTTCGTAGGACTTTGAATCGACTCAAAAGGACTCCCGGATGAGAAGATATTGAAGAAATACGAAAAGTATTAGTTCGTGCGAAGAAAAGTATTACTCATCTCAAAAGGAGGAAGCACTCGAGCACCATTGATCGAGCACTCCTTCAACACTGGAAGAATGACAGCTCGAGTGAACCTTGCTCGAGCAGAATTCACTCGAGTGCCATATGATCGAGCGCTATGTGTGTGCTGTTGTCCCAGAGCGCTCGAGTTGACCGTGATCGAGCGCCTAGCGCTCGAGTGAAGAGTGGTCAAGTGCCTCCCAAGCGCTGGAAAGATGAACCGCTCTGCTGAAGAGAGCTCGAGCGCCAAGCGCTCGAGCAATGGAGAAGGTCGAGCGCATTCGGCCAATTTCAGCCCAAATTCTGCCCATACCCTATAAATACCTCTTCCAAGCTATTTTTACAAACCATCACTTATTTACACTTAGTTTTTAAAGAGGGAGAGCTTGGGAAGGAGTTTGGAGAGTTTTGGCAAGGTTTTACAACGTGTAATCGAGGTTTTTAGCATACGAATTCTTAGTTTAATTATTTCTTTGAACGGATTTTGATTTCTTGAGTACTTGAGACGATTAAATCTAGGTTTTTCAGATTTTTAAAGATTTGTTTTGAGACTTGAATTTATTGATTTCATATTTCGTTTATGATCTTGAATTCTTTAATCCTTTCAATTATGCATATGACTATGAATCTTACAATTGCTTTTATTCTTGAAATCACCAAGTTAGGCTAAAACCCTTTCATGCTTAGGATAAGATGAACTCGTAAAAGTAGGACGTTGGTACGTAATTATGATAATTTGTGATGTATAGTTTTAATTATCTTTGTTATTGAATGTTTCTAATAAACCCTAGAATAATCTTGGAATTAAGTACGAAAACTGTTAGAGAGAAGACGACTGCATCACTCTTTAATAACGAATAAGCTTAAGGAGAAGGTTTTTGAAGGGATTTATAATCTACCGGTTTATCTATGGAGGTCGGCCGCATCACCTTAGCTAAATTAGGGCCTCAATAATTAAGCACAATCCATATAATTTCATTAGTGGATTAGTGAAGTAGGTTGATAGAACTAAGTATTAGGATTAATTCTTGAGCTTTTAATCTATCAATTCTTGTGTTAGATTAGGGAAGTTGATTGCCTAGTTTTAGTACAGTTAGGATTTCAACTTGCACGTCACGATTATTTTAGTTACCGTACGAACTCCGTTAGTATACATAGGAATTCCTATCCCGAGCATCATCATCTCATATTTGCACGCCAACTCGAAGTTAGAATAGATTTAATTATGTTATTAGTTTAATTCCTAGAATATAATTAGTAACATTAGCATAAACTAAAACATTACATTCATATTAGCTACGAGACATACATTTCCAGGGATTTATTCGCATACACACTTTTCCTTGGGTTCGATACTACTTGGTCTCTATACTTGCCCATACTACTGTGATCTCATAATCTTGTGGGGTAACTACTAGTTAAGTTAGTATTTTGCATTGTATGAGGATGTGAAGTGCTTATGGTTGAGTGAGTATGAGAAAATGAGTGATGAATTTCTGAGTAGTGGGGAAGAACAAAAATTTGAGAATGAGCAAAAGAAAATATGAGCTCATATATTGTGTGAAAAGAAAAAAAAAAGGAAGTCATATAGTGATTGAGAAAAAAGTGAAAAAAGTTAGAAGAAAAAAAGTTGAGGTGTTGAGAGTCGATGGAATTGAAAGTGTCTTGTATGAATATATTTGAAGTATTATGTTCCTAGTATTGAAACACCGAAGCTTGATTTTCTATTCTCCATTCACTTGAGTCAGTTTATCCTATATAGTTACCCCACCTGTCCAAAGAGCCATACATTACAACCTTGAAATAAGTCCTTTTTTATTCGGCAAGGATTCTAGTTTATGGTCGAAATTGAGAGTACTTACAAGCCTATGGTCAATAATTTATGTGAATGATTGATTGAGAGTGTCCCTAAGTATTGCTAAATACTCGTGAGGGAGTGAAACACATCACCGAGAGCACATTCATGTTTGATTTTAGTGGTTCTTATTGATTATCCATGAGTAGGATGAAGGGGGTGAGTTTGTGTGCGGGTGGTTGATCTTTGAAGCTTGAAAACTATTACTTGCATGATCTGGTACTTTGATTCATTTCTAACAATTTCACTTGACTTATTATTTCATTGCTTTAGGACAAGCAATATGGTAAGTTTGAGGGGGTTGATTAGGCGTGAAATTGTGATGTTTTGTAGTCCGATTTGTCCGTGTTTTGAGCGTATTTGATGAGTATTTAGAGCTATTTTAGTATCATTTTTATAAACTAATCAATTTGTCTCTTTGATGCCCATATTAGGAAATAGGGCGAAAAATGGAGTTCGTAGGACTTTGAATCGACTCAAACGGACTCCCGGATGAGAAGATATTGAAGAAATACGAAAAGTACTAGTTCGTGCGAGGAAAAGTATCACTTAGCTCAAAAGGAGGAAGCACTCGAGCACTTAGTGCTCGAGCACCATTGATTGAGCACCCCTTGAACATTGGAAGAATGGCCGCTCGAGTGAACCTTGCTCGAGCGGAATTCCCTCGAGTGTCATATGATCGAGCGCTATGTGTGCGCTGTTGTCCCAGAACGCTCGAGTTGACCGTGATCGAGCACCTAGCGCTCGAGTTAAGGGTGGTCGAGCGCCTCCCAGGCGCTGGAAAGATGAACCGCTCGATTGAAGAGAGCTCGAGCGCCTTCGGCCAATTTCAGCCCAAATTCGGCCCATACCCTATAAATACCCCTTCCAAGCTATTTTTACACACCATCACATATTTACACTTATTTTTGAAAAAGAAGAGCTTGGGAAGGAGTTTGGAGAGTTTTGGCAAGGTTTTACAACGTGTAATCGAGGTTTTTAGCATACGAATTCTTAGTTTAATTATTTCTTTGAACGGATTTGGATTTCTTGAGTACTTGAGACGATTAAACCTAGGTTTTCCAGATTTATAAAGATATTATTTTGAGACTTTAATTTATTAATTTCATCTTTAGTTTATGTTCTTGATTTCTTTAGTACTTTCAATTATGCATATGATTATGAATCTTACTATTGCTTTTATTCTTGAAACCACCATGTTAGACTAGAACCCTTGCATGCTTATGATATGATGAACTCGCAGAAGTAGGACGTTGGTACGTAATTAGAATAATTCGTGATGTATAGTTTTGATTCTCTTAATTATTGAATGTTTCTAATAAACCCTAGAATAATCTTGAAATTAAGTACGATAATTGTTAGAGAGAAGACGACTGCATCACTCTTTAATAACGAATAGGCTTAAGGGGAGGGTTTTTGAAGGGGTTTATAATCTACTGGTTTATCTAGGGAGGACGGCCGCATCACTCTAGCTAAATTAGGGCCTCAATAATTAAGCACAGTCCATATAATTTCATTAGTGGATTAGTGAAGTAGGTTGATAGAATTAAGTATTAAGATTAATTTTTGAGCTTTTATTCTTTCAATTCTTGTGCTAGATTAGGAAAGTTGATTGCCTAGTTTTAGTACACTTAGAATTTTAACTTGCACATCACGATTATTTTAGTTATTGTACCAACTCCATTAGTATACGTAGGAATTCCTATCCCGAGCATCATCATCTCATATTTGCACTTCAACTCGAAGTTAGAATAGATTTAATTATGTTTGTTGACAGCGATTTATAACGGATCTCGCTGCCGGGTTCCTAGCGGGTAGGATTCGATATTAATGTTGACAAAGAGTGATAAATGTGAGAGTAAATGAGCTCTCAAGTATGTATTTGCAATAAATGTGATGTGTGTTACAAATGGGCATTGAAAGCCCTATTTATAGTGTACAAGGTGGGGGTTCCCCATGCTTGGTAGGTGGACCGGTGGGTCCCCCCTACTCCTAGCTGGAAGGTAATAAGTGGCTACAGCCTCCCCTACGGGCCAATGAGGAGACGCCACGTGGCGCTGTCACCCCTGAGGTGATTGGACTTGGCCCCAACTACCCTCTTTGACCCTGCCACATCCTCTGGATTGATGGCACTCGACGTCCTTTCACAGCTGGCGCGGTCTGGGGGTCGGGCAGACGGGTACTCGGGTACCGGGGAGCGAGCCGGATGAAAATGCCCCGGTTGACCATTCGCGGGTAGGCGTGTATAGCTCCTGCACAGGGGCTCGTCGATGGTCGCCCGATATCCGGGCCTGTGGACTACAAGTACCCTTCCCGGCAGACCCCAGAGGCTCGCGTCGGGCAGCGTCTGGGTCCCCGCCCGTCTGTCTGACCGGTCGGAGGACTGCTCTCATCCGAGCCCGCTACAGTAGTGGGCCTGTATCCGATACCCGATGGGTCGGGGTAGTGAAATATCGGGTGTAACAATTGCCCCACCAGCCCGACATCGCGCAGTCGTCGGGTGGCGGGCTGGTCGTTCTGCGGACCATTTTGATTTTGAATTTGAATTTTGGGGGTGACGTTTCGGTTTCCAAGACGACGCCTCGTCTGCCGCGCCTGCTGACGTCACGGGATGGCGTGACTGATGCGCAGAAGTCCAGGGGTCACGTCCGCCGAACCTGCTCCCCAACCGTTGCGCGCGTGATTCCCACGCGCCCCCCCTGAACTTTGCTTTATTCCATTTTTTGACCCCGTTTTTTGCAGTTTAGTCCCTCCTACTTCTTCTATAAATAGGGGCTTCCAGCCCATTTTCCCATTTTCACTCCCTTGCAAACTCGTGCCCCCCTTAAGAGGATTCAAATTTTCCGGCGAATTTTCCAGATTCCGGCGAGCCTTCTCGAACTCCGAGGTAATTTTCTTACTTTCTTCTTCGAAATTCTCCTTTCTACATTTCCCTCATCATGAGCGACTCCACCGAAAGCGTTGGGGCCGCCGACGTTTATCACTTCCGCCGCCGTGCCGCCGCCGATGCCGAGAGGCCTTTTCAACCGGCCGGGGAGGGAACGTCCCGCGCCGCCGTCGCCTGAGAGGGCGAGGGCAATTCCACGGATGTGGATGCCTTCGTGGAGGATTTGGAGGGGATGAGCCCCCAACGAGAGGGGGAAGCACTAAGCGTTTCCCCGGTCTCCTCCTACCCGCCCAGGGCCGAAGATTTTTTGTTCGAGCGGGAAGCTGTGCCCGACCAGATAAACTACGCGGACAGCCAGCTAATCGGGTTCGACTACTCGAAATATATGAGCCGGTTCGTGCGAAAGCGCCCTCCCCGCGCATATCTCGAGGCCCGGGACACCGACTTTGGGGTCTCTCGCCGCCCCAGCTGCCTTCCCCCGGACGCCGACGTAACGGAGTTGTATTGGACATTCCAGACGCCCTCCGACGTCTTCTTTTACGCTCCCCGGGAGAATGAACGGGCTGACCAACCTCCGGAAGGCCTAATCGCCATTAACTCCGACACACTTCATGCCGGGCTCCGCTTCCCGCTTCACCCGGCGATCTCCAAGTTGCTCGCGGCATGGAACCTGTCAATCACCCAGATCACTCCGAACGGGTGGAGCTACATTCTGGGGGCAATGGTTGCGCTCGGTCGGCGCGGGCTACATCGTATGCCCACTCCGTCCGAGATCAACTATCTTTATTACACCGTGGCTTCGGTCGGGCGGATGAACCACGGGTATTACTCCGTGAAGCCCCGGGGCGGGGATGCCATTGTCTTCGGCATCTCGACGAAGGTGACGCACTGGCAGGAGAAATGGTGTTGGGTCGGCGGTGCCTGGGAGAGCGTTGGTGTCGACGGGCACACCATCCCGGTTCCCCGGGAGTATCGGGAGCGCGACCGTCGAGGTAGATACTAAATTTTTTCTCATCTCTTAGTACTGATCTAATTCTTCCTTCATTGTGCAGGCTGCGCGGTCCCAAACCAGGCCGACCTGACCGACGACTTCAGACAGGCGCTTGCCCTGGTGAGATCCGAGAGCGTGGACAATCGCGACGTCGATCTTCTCAGCGACGACGAGTATAGAGGCTCTCCGGACTTCAGACCTTCCCGCGTCATTTAGATTTTGGTGGTAAGTCTCTTTCCTGCCCGACCCTTCTTATCCTCGTTCTCGCTCTTCGATTTTTTTTTTTTAACCTTGTCACTCCTCTTGCAGCGCAACGTTTCCCGGCCGAATCCTCCACGCCATCATCTTCCCCGGAAACCTCCCCGAGGGCCGCACCTGAGGCCGGCCAGGCAGCCATCTCGGTCGTCAACGTAGAATCATCCGAGGAGACCGTCGACATGGCTCCCAAGAGGAACGCCCTGGCAAAGCTGGCGAAGCGGGGAGCTGTCCGCGCCACTGGGGTGACGATCCGCGGTCCTCCCGCGATCCCGGTGCCCCCGACATCCTCCTCCCCGGCGGACGGGCAGCGTCCATCGAAGCAGGCCCGGGTTGAAGGCCAGACATCCGTCGACCCGGCCATGGTGACGGTCAACCTGAACCCGGCGACGGGCGGGCTTGTGGCCGGCACCGTCGAGGCGACTATAGGGAGCCCGGCCTCCCCTGCTCGCGATCGCAGCGACTTCTCCATCCTGGGGTGGGGCAATCACCTCACGTAAGCATTTCGTTTTCTTTTTCCAAGTTTCCTGGTCGATTTTGCAATGTAGATTTTTTAACACAACTTTTCTCCCCGTGGTTTTGCAGGCCTGATCCTCTGCCCCCGCCCGAGGTCCTTCAATTCCTGCGCTCGCAGGATCCTCCGTATACGGAGGCCGTGCCCGAGTCCTGGCCCGAGGACCTCCGTCGCGCCGTCCTGAACCTGCCCCGGTCCTGGACACTCAACTGCCAGAAGGCCACGCGGACCGTCTCGCTGACCGACCGGATGAGGGCGGGGGCCATCCGATCCTCCCGCAACACTATTGCCATGGAGGGCATCATGCTCGAGTTCGAGCGGGAGATGCGGACTGCCTCCTCCTACAAGGCAGCCTTCCAGACGAAAAGGGACGAAGCTACCCGCCTGGAAGGGGAGAACAAAAAGCTCCGGGAGGAGTTGGAGGCCGGACGAGCGAGTCGGGCTGAACTAGAGGGGGTCCTCGAGGAGAAGAGGAGGGCGCGCGCCGAGGCCGAGGCGAGGACGGCTGAAGAAGTCCGCCAAGCCAAGGAGGCTCTCGCGGCGGAGGCGGAAACGCGCCTGGAGTCCGAGCGTGCCCGATTGGCCGCTGAGAACGAGTCGGCTGGGTCCATGGTGTACATTAATGCTTACGCCGACTCGATTCGCTCCCTACTCCGTCAGAATCCCGAAGCCGACTACTCCGGGCCTCTGGCAGATCTGAGGAGTTATGTCGAGTCCAATCCTCCCTCTCCGGACTATGATATTACACTGAAGGACTTGGTCGATCGCGGGCTGGATCTATCGTTTCTTGGCGACCCGGCGACCTTCATCTACCCGCCAGCCGACGAGGAGGCGAATGAGGACCCGGGAGTGGTGGATGAGGCGCACCCGTGATTTTTCTTTTCCTTTGTTGTTTTGCTTAAGTTTGTTGGCCGCCGGCCGTTTGTACTTTCTCTTTCCCGGACATCCTTAATGAAATTACTTTTGCTCTTTATTTCGCTTTGTCTCCTTGAACTTTTAGTTTTATCGGTCGGGTTAATAACGTAATCGAATAATAAACAATAAACGATGAAGTGTTCTAGCCGAATGTCGGGTAGTGACTTAACAACCGCTTAAAGAATTGACCAACAGATTAATTAATGAAGTGCTATAGCCGAATGTCGGGCAGCGACTTCACGAAGATGAGATTGTTTTAACAACCGCTTAAAGAATTAACCAACAGATTAATTAATGAAGTGCTATAGCCGAATGTTGGGCAGCGACTTCACGAAGATGGGATTGTTTTAACAACCGCTTAAAGAATTAACCAACAGGTTAATTAATGAAGTGCTATAGCCGAATGTCGGGCAGCGACTTCACGAAGATGGGATTGTTTTAACAACCGCTTAAAGAATTAACCAACAGATTAATTAATGAAGTGCTATAGCCGAATGTCGGGCAGCGACTTCACGAATATGGGATTGATTTAACAACCGCTTAAAGAATTAACCAACAGATTAATTAATGAAGTGCTATAGCCGAATGTCGGGCAGCGACTTCACGAAGATGGGATTGTTTTAACAACCGCTTAAAGAATTAACCAACAGATTAATTAATGAAGTGCTATAGCCGAATGTCGGGCAGCGACTTCACGAAGATGGGATTGATTTAACAACCGCTTATTAATTTTTACAAATTTGCGCTTCGAGTAGCGATTACAATGAGCCCCTACTGGTAGTATTTTTTGAGTAGGGAGGCGTTCCAAGGGTATTGGGCCGGGTTGCCCTCAAGGCTTTCTAGCTCGTAGGCACCGTTGGCTAGGCGCTTGGATATCCTCAGGGGTCCCTCCCAACTTGGGCCAAATGCCCCTTTGGGTTGTCCGACCGTCCGTCGAAGCACTAGTTCCCCGGCTTCGAATTCCCTGACTTTGATTTTCGTATTGAAGTACTTTTCAGCCCGACGTTTGTAAGCAATGTTTCTTTGCTCGGCGGACAGCCTTCTCTCCTCCAGCAGGTCCAGCTCGTTTAGCATGGCTTGGTCGTTCTCGGTCCCCACGGGCTGTGAGGTGCGGTGGCTTGGGATGATGACCTCGGCCGGGATGACTGCCTCCGTCCCGAAGGCTAGGGCAAAAGGAGTCTCCCCGGTTGCAGTGCGACAGGTTGTTCTGTAGGACCATAAAACTTCGGGTAGCTTGCTTGCCCATGTTCCCTTGCTCTCCTCCAACCTTGTCTTCAACGTGTGTTTGATTATCTTGTTTACTGCCTCGACCTGCCCGTTTGACTGGGGGTGGTAGGGCGACGAGAATAGCCTCTTGATCTTGTGCTTCAGGCAGAATCTTTCCATGTCTAGTCCGTCGAATTGTTTCCCGTTGTCCGAAATGATTATCTGTGGGAGGCCGAATCGACAGATTATGTTGCGCCAGATGAACCTGATAACCTGTTCCTGATCGATCGTTTTCAGTGATTCCGCCTCCGCCCATTTGGTGAAGTAATCCACGGCGACAATTGCGTACTTGATGCTGCCCGGGGCTGTAGGTAAAGGGCCAATAAGATCGAGGTGAGCTCGGTTGGAGCTCGGTGGATTGCCGGTGAATAGACTTAACACTTGTGGCATGCCCGTGCGTAGTTGATTGCGTCCCTCTTCAGGGTGGGCCAGAAGTATCCCTGTCGGATAACCTTCTGGGCGAGCACCTGGCCGCCGGCGTGGTTCCCGCAGCGTCCTTCGTGGACCTCTACCAAGATCTTCCTTCCCTGCTCCTGCGTTACGCATTTTAGGAGGGGCAGGGCGAAGCCTCGTTTGTACAACTGGTCCCCAATGATCGTGTACCGGGCCGCCCGGAGCTGTAACTGTCTTGCCGCTACCCGGTCGACTGGGAGTTGGCCGTCACGGAGGTATTTCAGGATGGGGGTCATCCAGCTGTCCTCCGCCTGCCCCAGGCTACTCACCCGCTGGTTCGAACTCGTAGGGGCGGTCAGGTAAGTCACTGTGATCTGGGACATGTCGGCTGCCCCTTCGGATGTTGCGAGGCGGGCAAGTGCGTCTGCTTGAGTATTGTCGAGTCGGGGTACCACCTCTATGCATACTTGATCGAACTTTTTGAGCAGGTTCTTGGCTAATCCCTGGTAGGCCAACATCCTATCGCTGCGTGCCTCGTATTCTCCTGAGATTTGACATGTAACGAGCTGCGAGTCGCTGTAGACCTGGAGTCTCTTCACTCCCATGGCCATGGCCATTTCCAGGCCGTTAATTAATGCTTCGTACTCGGCCTCATTATTGGTCGCGTGGAAACCGAATCTTATGGCTGTCGTGAACGACTGTCCGGATGGGCTGAGAAGGACAATTCATGCGCCTGCCCGCGTAGTTGTGGAGGATCCGTCAACGTATATTTTCCATGGTGGCCGCTCGATCTTGGACATTGCCTCCGGGTAAGTGAGCTCGACTATGAAGTCGGCCATAGCTTGGCCTTTGATGGATATTCGGGGAGCGTACGTGACTCTGAATTGCCCGATCTCGACAGCCCATTTGAGGCATCTGCCCGCCGTGTCTGGCCGATGTAGTACTTGGCGAAGTGGCATTGTTGTTAGCACCTCTACTTGGTGATCGAAAAAGTATGGTCGTAACTTGCGTACGCTCATTACTAGAGCGTATGCTAATTTTTCCAAGGGTGGGTACCGTAGCTCGGCGTCGTGAAGTGTCTGGCTGACATAGTAGATTGGCAGATGTGCCTGCCCCTCAGCCCGCACTAACACGGCGCTAAGAGCTGACTCTGAAGCCGCCAAGTATAGGAAAAGCTTCTCGCCGGGGACGGGTTTGGCCAGTACCTGGGCGTTTGACAGGTATGCTTTCAAGTTATCGAAAGCGAGTTGACTCTAGGGAGTCCAGTTTAGTTTCCCCTTCCGTATGCTGTCGAATAAAGGCTTGCATCGGTCCCCCATGCGGGAGATGAAACGGCTGAGAGCGGCCAGGCAGCCCGTCACCTTCTGCACCTCCTTCACCGTGCGGGGAGGGCTCATGTCGAGGATCGCCTGTACCTTGGTCGGGTTTGCCTCGATTCCTCGCCGGCTAACCATGTGCCCCAAGAACTTGCCCGACTCGACGCCGAAACTGCATTTTTTCGGGTTGAGTCTCATCCGATACTTTCTTAAGATCTCGAAGGTTTCAGCTAGGTGTGTGAGGTGATCTTCTTTCTTCTCGCTTTTAACGACGATGTCGTCGATATATACCTCCATGGTTGCCCCGATCTGATCGTGAAACATATGGTTGACCAGCCTTTGGTAGGTTGCCCCTGCGTTCATGAGCCCGAATGGCATCCGCTTCCAGAAGTACATGTTTTTCTCGGTAAGGAAGGTGGTGTGCTTCTGGTCGTCTGCGGCCATCGGGATCTGGTGGTAGCCGGCAAATGCGTCCATGAAAGTAAGCATCTCGTGCCCGGCCGTGCTGTCCACCAGGTGGTCGATGTGTGGCATGGGAAGTGATCTTTTGGGCAAGCCTTGTTCAGGTCTGTGAAGTCGATGCATAGCCGCCAGGTGTTGTTGCTCTTTTTGACGAGTACAGCGTTGGATACCCATTGAGGCTTGTCATCGGGGTCGACCATTCCGATGAGTTTGTTGTCGAGCAGTTTTTTGACCTCGGTGGCAATGACCGCGTATTTGTCTGGGCCGAATTTCCTTCTTTTCTGTGAGATCGGCTTGCGGGATGGATCAATGTGCAATTGGTGTGAACATACGGCTGGATCGATCCCGACCATGTCTTCGTGGGACCAGGCGAATACGTCTAAGTTCTCTTCTAAAAATGCGGTTATCTTTGCCCGCATCTCGCCGGATATTGACGAACCGAGTTGGACACTTACTTCCGGCCGATTCTTCATTGTGACCGAAATTAATTCTTCGATCGGACTGGTTCCCCGCTCGCCATAGCGTGGATCGTCGATCTGCCCTGTTAGGGTTTTGTCAATCTCCATGGGTTCGTACCCGAGCCTTGGCTCCAGGTCGACTTGGATGTTCTCAAAAGTTTGCGAATCTTCTTCCATTGGGTGGGCAGCGGGTGGGATTTCTTCGTCTATTTCCATGTCTCCCTCCCCGATTGTGCAGACATAATCTAGATTTGCAAAATTTGAAATAACATCGATATACGCCAAACATCCGCGTGCCATTTTCTGATTTCCCTTAAGAGTCCCAACCTTCCCGGAGGGGGTTGGGAACTTGATACAATAATAGAATGCTGAGGCGGCGGCTTCGAACTCGTGCTCGAATGGCCTGCCGAGAAACCCGTTATAGGTTGACGGCTGGTCGACAATGATAAAATCGAGCTGTTTCGAAGCCTTAACCTCAGCGTCTATACTAGAAACTAATTCTACGGCTAGCCTAACTATCCCGTAGGGTTTCACTGTGGCGTCGCCGAAACCTTTGATAACCTGGTCGCATGGCTCCACATACTTCTCAAAGGAGCTGTCCAGCTGGTCGAATGCGGCTTTGAAGAGGATGTTGCAGTAGGCCCCGTTGTCGACGAGCATGCGATGGACGGTGACGCCCATGATGTTGACGGACACGACTAGGGCGTCGTGGTTCGGGTAGATGACCCCGGTGCGATCCTCCTCCTTGAAGGCGAGGAGGTTCGATTCCTTTGCCGTCGTGTTGATCGGCAGGGCGATTTGATGGACATTGTCCATCGCTCGCAGCTCGCTTTTCTGTCTGCGGTTGGAGAGCGAGGTGGTAGGTGCGAAGCCTCCCACCGGGGAGAGCATGTTGACCGCCCGACGGGCCTGATGTTCCGGCATTGGTGGGCATATGAGGGCCGCCTCCCGGTTTGGCTCCACGGGGTGGGCAGCGGCCTGAGCCTCCGGCCTAGCTGCCGGCCTCTTCACGAACTCCTCCAGCCTCCCCTCCTCGAAGAGTCGCCAGAGTTGCTTCAGGAGGTCGCGGCAATCACTCGTGTTGTGCCCGACGGTTTGATGGTAGTGGCAGTACTTGTTGGGGTTGAGCTGCATCCCCGGTTTGTGGACCCATGGCCGCGCCTTGGGCATCATATTTTTGTCCCGGATCTGCACATAGACGTACTCTGGGGTGGCCGACAATTTTTCGGCCAGCTTCACTTCGACGGAATCGAAGGGCTTGAAAGGCTGGGGAGCCCGGTAGGAAAAGTTACTCCGGCTTGATGTGGTGCCTGCCGAGGCGCGTGGTTTCTCCTTCTCGGCAGGGGTGCTCTCGCCCAGCCGCTGTGCCAGGATGTCCGCATTGTAGATGATTTTCCCGGCTCGCTGCCGGAACTCCGCGTAGGACTTGGGGTAGTCCTTATTCATCGACTTCCATAGTTTGGTTCTTAGGCGGAGTCCGCCTATGATCCCGACGAGCTTGACCTCGTCTCCGACGGGCTCGCCCTCCATAATGATGCGATCTACCCGGTCGATGTACGCCCGGTCCGTCTCGTCTTTCCCTTGGGCCAAGTTGGCCATGCGGTTGGCGCCGGCCATTCGCGGCGCCATCGAGGAGAAGTGCTCCAAGAACAGTTCCCCTAGCTGGTGGAATGAAACCACCTTCCCCGCGGGAAGCGAGGAGTACCATCGGTGAGCCCTGTCCCCCAAGGTCAACGGGAACATCCTGCACTGGGTGGCATCTGTTGCCCCCATGGAGATCATGTAGGTGGAGTATTTGCTGAGATGGGTGACGGGGTCTGTCTCCCCGTCATATTGGCCCACGGCGGCCACGTTGATTTTTGGTTGGGCCGGGGCCCGCACCAAGATGTCTGCGAGGGGCGAGTTGGGCATGTAGGGGACATGATGTTGCCCGTCCCGCCTCTCGAGCTTGGCCTCAAGGTCCGAGACCTTCTTCAGGATGGCGGCTATGGCGTTGTCGGCCGCGGGGGGAGAACGGGGACGAGGGTTGTCCCCCAAGCGGTCACGGACCGACGGCCTCGGGGCCGCGTCGTTGTGATGCCTGGGAGATCGTGCCTGTTCTCGCTCCCGGGGCCTGGAGCTGGCGTTGGACTCACAAGGTCGGGCAGCTCCCCGAGCCTGGGTTCCCAATCGGGAGAAAACCGATCCCGCAGGTCGGCGAGAAACCCGCTGCGAGTCGGCCTCCTCGTCGAGGCGCCTCTTTAGATTCTGAGGCCGGGGGTTGCTGGCGGCCCTCCTGGCCGCCTCTTGCTCCTGCCGGGGCTGGCAGGTGGCCCTGCTCCGGGCTGGCTCCTTTCCAGGTCGGTGAGTGCGGATAGGAGCGGCGTCGATCTCGGCCTGACGGCGTTCGATCATGGCCCTTGCGGCCTGGAGGTCCTCCGGAGTTCTTATGGCCGACAAGAACTCGAAAGGACCCTGAAGGGTTTCCGCCGTGGCCGGAGCCGGAGTGGCGGTCTCGCCGATGTCCTGGACTTGCTGCTGGGTTCGTGTGGCCTTCGAAGTGGTCATTTTTTGAATGATAGTGGATGGGATTTCGTTCGGGGTGACTAGATAAATGAAACCGAGTGTACTTCGATATTAGTCACCCTTCTTCTAGCGCCAAAATGTTGACAGCGATTTATAACGGATCTCGCTGCCGGGTTCCTAGCGGGTAGGATTCGATATTAATGTTGACAAAGAGTGATAAATGTGAGAGTAAATGAGCTCTCAAGTATGTATTTGCAATAAATGTGATGTGTGTTACAAATGGGCATTGAAAGCTCTATTTATAGTGTACAAGGTGGGGGTTCCCCATGCTTGGTAGGTGGACCGGTGGGTCCCCCCTACTCCTAGCTGGAAGGTAATAAGTGGCTACAGCCTCCCCTACGGGCCAATGAGGAGACGCCACGTGGCGCTGTCACCCCTGAGGTGATTGGACTTGGCCCCAACTACCCTCTTTGACCCTGCCACATCCTCTAGATTGATGGCACTCGACGTCCTTTCACAGCTGGCGCGGTCTGGGGGTCGGGCAGACGGGTACTCGGGTACCGGGGAACGAGCCGGATGAAAATGCCCCGGTTGACCATTCGCGGGTAGGCGGGTAGAGCTCCTGCACAGGGGCTCGTCGATGGTCGCCCGATATCCGGGCCTGTGGACTACAAGTACCCTTCCCGGCAGACCCCAGAGGCTCGCGTCGGGCAGCGTCTGGGTCCCCGCCCGTCTGTCTGACCGGTCGGAGGACTGCTCTCATCCGAGCCCGCTACAGTAGTGGGCCTGTATCCGATACCCGATGGGTCGGGGTAGTGAAATATCGGGTGTAACAATGTTATTAGTTTAATTCCTAGAATATAATTAGTAACATTAGCATAAACTAAAACCTTCATATCTTCTCAATCGGGAGTTCGTTTTAGTCGATTCAAAGTCATACGAGCTCCGTTTTTTGCCCTCTTTCATATCATGCACACCAAAGAAGCAAATTGATGAGTTTATACAAATAGTACTCAAATAACACTAAATACTCACAAAAATACTCAATATGTGGACTAATCGGGCAACTAAACATCACAATTTCACGTCTAATCTCTCTTCACACCCGAGCCTATTTTTTAATTTTACTCAAAACACCCGTAATATATTGTCTATTTTACCCCTCAACTTAAATTTCAATATTTTCATACACCCAAATCTTAAACTCTACAATAAACAGACACACCAAAAAAAAAAACCCACACACCCAAACACACGCACGCAGAAGGAAAATACTAACGCAACACACTGGAAGAAGAAAAGTTTGGCCAACAGTGGCCAAACTTTATTCATAGTGTTTGGCCAACAATGATCGAACATTTATCATTGCATTTGGCCAACTCTGGCAGAACATAATAAAAAATGTTTGGCTCTGGTTTGCCAAACATGCGCGATTTTCAAAATTCATGAACCTTAAATCTGCAAACATAACTCGATCAATACAACTTTTAAACCCTAAATATTTTTCTCTAAATAGATTTATATCATAGCACATACCATATAGAACAATAAACTCATAGAAAACTTACATTACATGTATTTTCCGAATAATGTTTTTCCTCCATGACATCTCTCTCATGAGTATTGATTTAAGTGGTTGAATGAATAATGAAGAAGAAAGAGCTTGGGCGTGGGGGGAGGAAAGAAGTCACGATGAAGAAGAAAAAAGTTGGGATTGAGTGTATTGATAAAAAAACTAAAATTTATGTTTTAATAGATTTTAAGTAGTAAATGGTATAATAGTCTAATTACATTAGGCTATTTTTGTAAAAAAAATCGGGTTTAAAGAGCAAAAGTCCGAGTATTATTAGCCGCGAACATCATAAAATAAGCTCCTGATAGCTTATAAATTGTAAAACGAAAAAAAAAAATTGGGATTTTTCAACTTATTTTCCTAACTACCTTCACATTCACCTTCAACCACTCACCCACCCTGGAACCACCTTATCTCTCCCCCACCTCCACCCACCTCTACTTTGACATAAAAAACTAAAAAAATATATATATATATTAAAGTTAAAATATAAAAAATATTTATTATAAATTATCAAAAACTTTATAAGTTGTATTATTCAAACACTTTAACAATTTATAAATTACTTTATAACTAACATCTTATAAGGCTCTTTAGAAGAACTTATAAAATGTTTTAAATGAGTTTAGTTAAACGTATTTAATATACTTCACTCCTCATATATTATTACTAGTTTGATGGCGAAAACATTAGTTAACTTTTCAAGACCCGAATGTACAAGAAAATGAGGCAAAATAACACAGAGGGGCGGTATAAAGTATAGCAAAAGATTTTCATTAATTCATTAATATCACTTTCTATTTTTTTAAACAAATAAATATCATTAAAATGTTAGAATCAATCAGCAATAATTAATTAAAGAAACTCCGTGTGTGAGATGAGTTTGGTCAATTCCATAACCCGGCTGCCAATTTTTTATGGACCCGCCTCGTCTCATTTAATTTTATGTTATTTTAAAATTAAATTTACAATGTACAATATTAAATTTAAATATATATATTTTTTAAAATAATATTTAATATTAATTTAATACTTAAAGATAATATATATATATATATATAACATATATACTAACAAATTTAAATACATTATTTTGAATATAAGTTTATACAAATACAATACACACACATATATAGGCGGAATCGTAAGGTAGGTGAAGCGAGTTCAAACCGTTTACACAAGAGGGAATTCCAATTATTTCACGTTCAATTGATCCATATAAGCTTCACAAGATGAGGACTAGGTCAGATATCACCCAATGGTGTGTTGTCGTCGATACCAAAAATAAATAAATCGTCTTAACCGACTCACTAATATAGTAGGATAAGTAACGGGTCGAACCCACGATAAATAATTAAATTCAATCAAATAAATTGTCTATAAAAACAAATAAATTGGGGAGGGGGATTGGATGGAGTATAATGCAAGAAAATAAAAAGAATTTAATAAATAAATTAAAACTGTGTAGTTCTCACATATATTATCCTAGAAGAATTCTCCACTGAATTAAAAATTCACAGTGTGCTTGACTTTAATCGAATCTTATCCCTAGACCAGTGCGATCAAACTAGTTTGAAGCATTTCTTATGTTTAATTAATTAGAAAGTACGACCACTAATGAATTTTATTTCAATAAACAACCTCAAAACATATATTCAAAATTTAATCCACGAAACATATTGACGCACCAAAAAGTAGAGCAAAGTAGACTATGAAAGCAGAACGTTCTATTCATATAATCTATACTTCGTAATTCTTGATTTGTCTTATTTGCTACTATGATCACACAAATATATTACGGATTATATGATGTAATTTAGCTCTGTATAATAAATTAATTAAACAAGGTGATCCGACTTACAAAATCAATAAATATTACACGCATATAGGGATGCTCACGGTTCCGGAACCGCCGATTCCAAAAGTCCTATATGTGGAACCAGAACTGAACCGTGGTCAAACCGGTTTCGGTTCGGTTCCCAAACCGGCGGTTCCGTTTCCGAACCGCCGGTTCCGCCGATTTTTTTATTCTTTTTTAATTTTTATTTTTTTATTTTTTAGGGTTTCTACTTGTATTTTTTGATTTTTTTAATCTAAATGTAGATGACAAATTAAATGGAAAAAGATTTAATTAGTAATTGAACTATTACAAATTAGTAATTCTAATTTGAAATAAGTATCTAATATCTATTATTACAAACTAATTGAAATATTACAAATTTACAAATTGAATTTTGAACTAATTACAAGTTTACAACTTAAAATCTTAAATTTTACAAAATAAATTTGGGGGGAGAGGTTAAAGAAATTGGACTTGAGCAATTTTAAGAAATAAACTTAGAAATTCTAATTTTGAAACTCAAATTAAGAAATAAACTCAAAATTATAAGTGTTTTTTTTTGGGGGGGGGGGGGGGGGGGGGGTGGGGTGGGGGTTTGGTTGTTTAATCTAAATGTAGATGACAAATTAAATGAAAAAAGATTTCATTAGTAATTGAACTATTACAAATTAGTAATTCTAATTTAAAATAAATATCTAATAACTAGTATTACAAACTAATTGAAATATTATAAATTGACAAATAGAATATTGAACTATTCCAAATTACTAATACAATTTTACAACTTAATCTAAAATTTTACAAAATAAATTTGGGGGAGGGGAGGAGGGGTTAAAAAAATTGGACTTAAACTTAATTTTAAGAAATAAACTTAGAAATTCTAGTTTAAAACTCAAAATAAAAAAATAAAAAAATTAAGTGTGGAACCGCTGGTTTGAACCGGATCTGCCTAGGAACCGGCGGTTTTGGTTCCGATTTTACTAGAACCGGAACCGAACCGTGTGATTTACGGTTTTAGTTCGGTTCCAAAACCGAAACCGTGGAACCGCGGAACCAACGGTTCCAGAACCGGCGGTTCCGGTTATTTTTTAGCATGCCTACACGCATAACATAAACCAAATAAAAAAAAATTCAAGATAGAATAAAAAAAATTGTAAAATTAAAGGAGTTTTCAATCATCTAAGATTCTGCTCCCCATACTAAAATTAAAGTTAGCCAAACATGCTATAAAAAGACAAGAACTCTCTCTAATCCATATACCATGTGTGTGTTAATTCCCAGGTTGAAGTCTTGTTTATACTCAGTAATTAGAGGCATAAAATCTAATCAAATATAATCTCCACAAATATTCTGATGTTTTCCGCCAACATGTTCCCAAGAAAGAATTTTGAGCTGAGATTGTTTATGATGATGGGCTGTCACTTTATTTCCTTCAAATTGGGCTGCTACTTAATGAAGGCCATGTTATATACTGTACTATGTTGTGTAAATACACTATCTTCTCTTTTTTGTTTTTAAAACAAAGATATGAAAATATAATATTATTCTTTGAGTAAATCTTGTATGAGACAATGAGAATAAGTGTAACTAGGACATTGACTCATTAACACTTTGATAGCGGACGAGGACATTGACTCATTAACACTTTGATAGGGGTGAGTGTTAATTTGTGTGGTCTCATACAAATTTTTGTCTTTTTCTTTTTCTTAATACTCTCTTTATCCATCAAAACAGTGCACTATTGCTTGGACAAAAGTGTAAAGAAAAAGTAGATAACCTATGAGTAAAATAATTATTTGTGAGTGTAACGTTAAAATTAGTGTTGACAAATAAAGAAAAGAACACACTTTTGGTGGACAAATAAATAAGAAAAGTAGACACACTTTTGGTGGATGAAAATAATACATTAAAACTCTATTAAACATGTCGCAGAGTTGTCACCGAGTTGCCTCAGATTTTTTACTTTAAAATTTCTTGGTTTTTATTTTTTTATTTTTTGGATAATTAAAATGAGGAAACTTCTACAAAAATGTTCAAAAATGAGGAAAGGGAGAAACGCAAAAATGTGTATCACATGGGTAATCCGTAATTTGGAAAGGGAGAAACGCAAATATATTAAAAAATGAGGAAACTTCTACAAGTAAGATGGTTGAAGAAGTGAAGAATAGACTTTGGAGTTGGATAGCAAACAAAGAAGTTCGGGTTCTAAATGCAAATTACCAACAGTGGCTTGAAGATCCGAAAAGAGTACTTGGAGTCTGATTCTATTTTTTAGAGCATAGAAGATAAAAGTTCTCAGATGTAAATTTTTGTCAAACTCATCCTGTAAGTTGTTCAGAGGTATTTCTTCTACCTCATTATTAATGAAACAAATTTTACTGATAAAAAAAAAAGGTGATTCGGCGACAACTCGACGGCGTATTTCAAATGGTTTTAATGAATTACATTTGGTTAAATTATAAAAAGATAATGTAGTTGGGATTCTACATTTTTCGCGAGTGTCATTGGGTTGCTGCATATCAATTTTGTTTAGCTCATAACTTGAGCTCCGAATTCCCCTTGACTCATTCTTTTATTTTTGTTATGATCCTTGTTTAGAGACACTTCAAATGGTTTAAGTCTCTTCTTCAAGATCCTTGTAAATCAAGACATTTTTTCTCCTCTTTCTTGCTCGTTTTCACTCGTTCTCTACACACTTTATCACATTCTCAAACAAACATGATTAATAGCACTTTTAATAGCAAAAAGTATCAAAATCACATCAAAATATAATATTTTCAAACAATTAAAAGCATGATTTCGATGTAATTAGGACCCTCATCACCCAGTTAATGTAATTAGTTAGATTTTTTTTGTTGAAAACCCATTAATTAGAATTTAATTTAGATGAGTACACAAGATTCAACTAAGAATGAGCAAGTCTTTAGTGCATATAAAATTTTGTCTTACTAAATTCTTGTAATTAAACTATTTTTATATTTTGTTTGACTATAAGAATTTGAAATATAAAAAAAATCAAATCCACCAAAATTATATATAAAAATCTCAAAAGAAATAAAATTATTTTTGTGTGAAATAATTTTATAAATGAAATGGTGCTCTACATAATTATTTGAATTATACTCATCTTAAGGTAGAGTATGTATAGAATGAAATTGGTTTATATATGAATCATTGAAGGGTATTAGTTGTTTTCACTGAAAAATATTACTGATTTATACTGAAGAGTTTTAGTTCATTTTCACTGAACAACTAAGACTCTTTAGTAAATCAATAATACTCTTCAATAAATACAACTAATACTTCTCAATTATTCATGTAAAAACCAATTTCACTCTATACTTTGTCCATAAGGTATAGTTGAATTGGAATCCTATATGCTCCTTGGTCGTATAATATAAGTAAGTGAAATTTGTATTATGTATAAAACCATGACATACAAATTTTTGTTTAAAAAAGAAAATTCAATGTTTATATCAACACAAAGTATAGAGTGAAAATGGTTCATGCATGAACTATTGAAGGATATTAATTATTTTAACTAATAAATATTAGTTATTTTTACTGAATAATATTAATTGTTTTCATTGAAAAGTATTAATTGATTACCAAAAAATAAGTTAAGAGTCTTCAGTAATAACAATTAATATTCTTCACTAAAAATAGTTAGTATGTTTTAATCAAAATTAGTTAGAACTTCCAATAATTCATATATGAATTAATTAGATTAATAGATTTTAGAGATTATTACAAATTGGTTCTTCCCTAAGTGTTATATTACACTTTGGTTCTCCCCTTTTAGTAAATAACAAATAAGTTCTCAGATTTTATAATTCCACCCCCTTCCCCAACCCCCACACTTTATACTGCTCTCTCTCTCTCTCTCCCCTCTTCCTCTCCCCACTCTCTCTCCCTCTCAAATCTCTCACCTACCGACCTCTCTCCGGCATCGGAGATCGAACACAGAGGCGCTGCCAGAATGACGGAATGCCGCAGCGGCGCCGCCCTCCACCCACACAGCGCCGCCCTCTCTCTCTCACGCACGCAGCGGCGCTCCCGCGCTCCTTCTCACACTCACGCAGCTTTGCCGCCCTCACTCATCCAACGGCGCCGCTCTCCATCTCTCTCCCGGCGTTGGCGGTGATGCCCCCTCTCTCACAAAGGGGGCAACAATCAGATCTGATCGAGAGCGCCGTCGATCTGCTAGGTGCAATACTAATCTGAAAGAGGACGTCACTTTTCCGAGCGATTTAAAAAAAATTCGAACCAGTAAGTTCGGGTGAGTTGTGGGAGCTTTAGTTTTGTGATATTTTTTTAGGAGAAGGTCTTTATAATTAATTTTTCAATTGATGCTCTGTTTTTTGAGAGATTTGTATCATACGTGTGGCTGAGATTGTGGGGTGATTTTTGTTTTGTGTATTGTGATTTATTGATGAGTTTACTTTTATCTCATTTTAATTGTAATTTTTTGTTGGATGTTGTAGAGATCTTTGAGGAGGAGAATGAAAAAAGATGAAGATCATTTATTGAAGATGAAGACCAGTGTTTCAATTAAAATTGTTCTTTAGGATTTATGCTTTAAAAATCTTGTTCAGATTTTTTTTCTTCAGATTTTTAGAATGGATTATATATTAATGAAAGTTGTTCATCTTTAGGATCTATGGTTTAAAAATCTTGTTCAGATTTTTTTTCTTCAGATTTTTAGAATGGATTATATATTAATGAAAATTGTTCATCTTTAGGATTTATGGTTTAAAAATCTTGTTCAAACTTTTTTTCCCAGATTTTTAGAATGGATTATTAATGAAAATTGTTCATCTATAGGATTTATGGTTTAAAAATCTTGTTCAATTTTTTTTCTCAAATATGCTAATGCACACTATTTTTAATCATGTTCAAAAGTTTTGTTCAGATTTTTCTTTCAAATTGCTAATGCACACTTTTTTTTGCATGATACTAAGAATAAAGATGGAGATACTATAAATTTGTTAGATGATGTGAAGATGTTGCAGATTGAAGATGAAGATACTTTTGGCCTAAATAGAAGGATGATGATACTGCAATTTTATTTTTTAAAATTTTTGCACATTTTCTTTGCACAATTTTTTTGGTTGTAGACATAAATATGTAAAATAAAAAATAATATATATATATATTAAGTATATGTGTGTAAAATAGTTGTTCAAAATTTTTATGCCAAAAAATTGAATAGAGAATCTGCAAAATAGTTATTCAAGTTATTATTCTTGTATTTTTTAATAAATTTGAAAGTGTCCATTCGAATTATTATAAAAATTGAATATTTGATTAAAATATTAATAAATATTACAATGCAAATTGTTTAAAATAAATCTAGACAATATAATTGTGCCTATTCAAATTATTAAAAGAATTAAACATTTGAGTTAAATTAAAATTATTAATAAATATTTCAAAATGCAAATGTTAAAAACTTTTATTTAATCATGTGGTCAAATGGGGGAGGGAGGGGGGATTGGGTGCATTGGGGCAGTGGGATGGTCGGTCAAGCAGCAGAAAAAGGTGGAGGTGGGGGAGGGGGAGGGGGAGGGGGAAAAGGGGTTGGGCCCCACAAAAAAGAACTTAGTTGCATTTTATAAAAGTTGATGAACCAAAGATTAATAAAGTGTAGGTAAAAGAACCTATATGTGATTGCCCCTTAGATTTCAAATCTATGTTGATGCTAACAATAAAATAAATAATAAATAATGGTGTGAGACGACAAAACGAACACAGGCATATAAACCAATCTCTTAATTCTAAATACTATACTTCAACTCAAATCAATTGATCATCTAATTCGGCTATATATTATCCTCTCATTATGACCTTCGAGATTTGGTATATACACATTTGTAGTCTCAGGACAGCCCTTGAAAGTTGAACGTTGACTTAGGAAAAGCTAGATTTCACAACAGGATTAAAGTCAAAAGCCGACCTTATATTACTTTCTTTTAAAGAAAAATATTATGGATTTACTTAAAAAATAAGAAATCAGAACCTCTAATAAAATTTACTGCAAAACTAGAGCTACCTAAGATTGTTCCTTAATTGAGTTAAAAAAAAAAAAAAAAAAAGAGATTGTTCTTTAATTTTCCTAGCGCTATTTAAGATTTTTTTATTTTATTATTATTTAATTTTACACCAAATCTAATATGCACTTGGTGCACATTTCTAAGACTTGTGTACTCGTCACGTTTTAATTATATTTGTTTGTATGTTTCAAATATACATTTCATTTTACGTTTTCAGTCAAATTTAACTTGCATATTTTAGTTATATTAGTATGCACATTTAAGTTTAAGTTATACTATTAATTTTTACATTTCATCGTATTTTGTTTAATTGCACAGTGTAATTGGTGCACATGAGATTATCACTTAATTAAAAAAAATTGAATTGTTCTTACGACATGATGCAAAAATTGATGTCACACCTATATTAATGTAAAATGTACATGACTTCACGTGTAAACGTAACTCGTGGTATTTTCAAATAAGGGAAAATTGCAGAAATGATCCCATAAGAATTGGTCCTCATGAATTTTGTCCTTTTTTTTAGCGCAAATAGTCTCATACGATTTTTCTGTCAAAAAAATAACGGATTAACGAACATGAGGCCCACACGCCCGTTTGTTTTCTGCCAAAAACTCGCGCGTATAGTTCCCAACTTAAAAATAATTAATTTTCAACTTCTTAAAACTCTACAAACTAAAGTTGCAGAATCGCCCTCGACTTGAATTTTACATTAAAATGATAGTTAACAGCAAAAGCTGGCCCATTTTCCTCCAAAAATCAAGTTGAAAAGATTTTTCCATACAGTATTCCATAGAAAACTGTAAAAAATTTAACGGATGGGACATTTTCTGCTAAAAATGGGACCAAAAAAGAATATGGGACCAAATCTGCCAAGTAGAAATTCTCATGGGACCATCCTTGCAATTTATCCTTTCAAATAATAATATTCTAACTGACTTCTTGATTCATGGATGGTAAGTACTATATGTGCCAAGTGCCAACAAACAAAATTAGAAAAGAAAAATTAGCACGGACTATTTCACATTATGTTTAAATCTTTAATTTCATCATAACAAACAATTCGTTTCTTCATCATCGACTATTTATACATTTTTAGATGCACGATTTTTTAAATTAATTCGTGATCCATGCACGTTTTAATTTTTTTTTTTATATATAGTCGAAAAGATAATTAATAATCTGCTAAAATGTATCTTCCTAAATAGTAGTACTACTTAACTTCCCACAATCGAACTAATCGCGCGCTTGAATCGGCAATACTAGACGAAATTAAGGGAATCATTAATTCATAAATATATTTGGCATAAAAATTGTGAGTCTCATCCCATTCCCTTGAGACTGAAAAGTGATGAGATTATTATAAAATGTGATAATATTAAAAAAAAAATGATAAATCACTTTTAACAAAATATTACTCCCCCGTCCCACATCTTTCTTCACGTTTAGTTTAGTGTTTTCACATGTTTTAGTGAACGAATTTTTTATTAATATTTAAAATGATAAAGTAATTTTTTAGTCACTTTATAATAATAGAAGGGATATAGATCTATTATACCACTTCTTAAAAATCACTTTATCATATCAAATACTAATAAATAACTCGCTCGCGAAAATATGAAAATAAATGTAGTGTGAAGAAAGTCTTGAGACGGAGGTAGTATCATTTTTTGTTAAAACTTTATCACTTTTTAATTAATAAGTGACACATTTTAAGTTAAAAGTAGATCAAATAGTATCGATCTCATACTATGAGACGGTCTCACCCAAGACTTAATCAATTTATTATCATCAATATGATAGGATAGGCTCGGCCAAGTTAAAAAAAAAAAAAAAAAAAAAAAAAAAAGACAAATAATGGGGACTTTCATAATGGACAAAAAATTATGTGAACCTAAATTTTCGTGAATCGATCAATTTCTTCAAATATTACTATTTTGTATATACATTATTATAGTTTTGTGTAGCCACTATCACTATGCATACACAATATCATTATTTAAAAATCAAACATTTTTCATAAAAATTGAATTGAATACTCGTAACAATAATAGTGTATATATATAACAATGATATTCGAAAGAATTCAAGTGAACTCAAATTCACAGAAAATCTACTCCTCATAGAATCGAGATGCGCTAGCTAAATAATACTTGTTTCGCAAAATGATATTTTATTAGACTGTCTCACAAAAAATTTAGTGATAATACCTTTTTTTAAAATAGAATATGAAATCACTATTTCAAATTTTTATTTAAATTTGTATGAAATTTTCTGTCATGCCGTTCAATTCTAATTTCGTAATTTATTTGAGATGAGATCCGTCCACAAAATGAAATCGAAACTCGGAGCAAGCATGCCCCTTTAGTCCATATATATAACCCTAAAAAACGCCTTTACACACATTCAAACACCAAATGGTCTTAATTTCACTTCTCATCATGAGATCCAAAAAGTGGCAACAAAGTCACAAAACCCACATTCACACAACACGCAAAAAAACTCTTTATCATATAAATGTATGAAAAACCATCACTTTCTTCACACACTATATATATATATAATGTTCCCATGTGGTACTAATTAAACCTAAATCTTTGTGACCACATTGGATCTCTCCCAAACTCTCCAAATCGAAAACACAAGATCATGTCAACTCGTTTTCACCGGATCATAATCTTGATCATTTTCACCACCACCCTCCTCCTCTCCACCACCACACCGGCCCTCTCCGGCCGCCTATTTCCCCACCGCCCTTCCACCGGAAACCATGATCACGAACAAATTTTTCGACCCGGAAATCGTGCACCACTAAGTGAAGATTTCGACTCGGAGAAGCGAAGAGTTCCGACTGGATCCAACCCTCTTCACAACAAGCGATAGAAATCGAGTTTTTCGAGGTTGTTTTAGCAAATTTCAAGTAAGTTAGATTAGTTCATACATCAATCTCATCAGGATCTCATCTTAGCAAAGGTGTTTGTTTTACACAAGGTATAGGTAGGCCATGAGTACATATATATGTGTAACGCTACAACCGAATAATATTAGATACAAGTTTTTTTTTTTTTTTTGATGTAGTTTATGTTGAAAGAATCAATAAATCGATAGATAGCAGCTCGGATTATGAATGTAGTACGGCTAATTAAATTTTGCATCAAGTGATGTTATGCTTGAATAACTTTAGATTTTTTTAGAGGAAACAATGTTTTTTTAATTTTGAAAAAAAAAAAAAGGATACAAGAATTTGTATATGTAATCCTATATATATTTAAACGTGTTAACATGTGGATTTAGTTCTTCAAATTCCATTTTCTTCTGTTAAATTCTATATTAGTTTATGAGCAAACCAAATGAAAATAATAAAGATAATTAATTAGGGTTTTACTTGTCGTCATTTTCTTAATTAATTTATGTCCCAAATAAAGTGTTGAATGTACTGTTTGACATAAAACTTGAAGTCGAACCACACTATAAGGGACCCAAGTTTAAATGTGGAGTATAAATAGGCATTATTTCATACAACCACCAAGCACTTTCATAATTGATACATGTTGGAATAATGTCTTAATGATCTTCCCTTCTTATGAAATGGAAGTAGTCTCCTTTGCACTAGTTGCATCGATGCAATTCGGCTCAGGGGTAAAATATACGGACTAATATATTTGAAACGTGCGGATAATGTAATTAAAACATGCAAGTTAGATTTAATTGAAAATGTAAAATATCAAACATTTATATTAATATAACTGATACATACAAACTAATATAATGAATACACGAACTCAAAATTTTATATACCAAATACACATGAGACCCGATGAAACTCCAAATTATTAGTAGTAAATTGTATGGATTTACTTGTAACCTATCATATAACATATCATTTTTATATGAAATATGAATCCACATCGAGAAAACTAAATCGAGAGTTTTTTTTTTCCCTTCTAGAAAACGATATAAAGAAGAGAAAAGGAATAGGTAGAGACCAGTGTATAAGTGCATATGGACTTATTACAAATCCACTTGGCCTTTCTTGGCTTTGTGGGCAAATAAGGGTTGACATTTTGGGCCAGCAAAATTATTGCATGGTTGAACTAACTATCTTGCATATATGTAATGGTAGAAAATGATGGATTCCACCGCTACTTGCCCTTTCCCAAAAAGTGTACTTCTAAATCATTTTATTTTGGAAAAGTCCTAAGGGGGCGCTTGGTTAACAACTCTCCAATGGTAATGAGAATGAGATTGAAAATTAGTGTAATTAGCATGGTTCATGAGAACAAAATCACTACCTCTCCTCCTAAATAAGGTAATCACTGTTCCATTTTGATTACCCTATTCTCTTCCTACAATCCTCCTCCTCAATCACTCCCCTCTTCCTCCACCAACAACCATTTGTGGTCTACTTCTATTCCAAAATTGAGGCATGAAACTAGCAATGGTGTCACCATTGGAACACTTCTTCTCCTAACATATCATTTTTATTATGAAGGCATAGATGGAAATCAATTTTCAATCTCATTACCATTGAAGAATGACTAATCAAGCGCCCCCTAAGTTTATACAACTAATGTTTATTTTGTGTGTAATTTTAATCGGTATTAATAGTTATGATATAAAGTGATAGTTGTGAATGAATAGTCCAGAAACTTTAACTATGGGATTAGTAAAAATCAAAATATGTATGATCTTGTATGTTACTCCTTTAATTTAAAATATATTAGTATGTTTTAGAACAATGCACATATAATTAATATTTATCCTTTATAATAAAATAATACATTTATCTAAGTATCTTAAAGTAAGAATAATTTAGGAAGGAAATAAATTAATTTACATTTAAATTTAAAAGTATAAAACGTCATCTATTTTACAAAGAGTAAGTTTTATATGAAAATAGTTCATGTATAGCTATATCATAAAACTGTTTTAAATTATCGATAATCTCACCAAGAGTATCATTACAATATAATACCACCGACCCAGATTAATGACACTCCTGGTGAAATTATCAATACTCCTAATCAACTATTCAATACTTTAATATAATTTCATGATACACTTATCATGAACTAGTTTCATATAATACTTTGCCTTTTATGTATGCAAATAGCAATGAATAATCAAATTGACATTTATAATTGTTGACATCGATTTCGTGAGGATCTCGCCGTTGGGTTCCTAGCGGGTAGGATTTATAAAAGATAAAGACTGAAAGCAATGAATGTGAGAGTAAATGAGCTCTCAAGAGTAGGTTTACAATAAATGTGATGTGTTACATTTGGGCATTAAAGGCCCTATTTATAGTGTACAAGGTGGGTTTCCCCATATTTAGTTGGTGGGCCTGTGGGCCCCCCCTACTCCTAGCTGGGAGGCAATGAGTGGCTACAGCCTCCCCTATGAGCCAATGGGAAGATGCCACATGGCACTGTCTCTCCTGAGATGATGGGACTTAGCCCCAACTGCCCCCCTTGACCCTGTCATATCCTCTGGACTGATGGCACTAGACGTCCTTGTTGGAGTTATACGTGAAAGTATGCTTTTACTTTGTATAACTCGTGTATCAAACACTCGTTTTATGAGAATAATTCTTTTATCGCATTTGCTTTAGTTATGATTGAATGTTGAGTTTCTATTGCAAACCGTTCAATATATAGTACATGTTACATTGTAGTTAATATGGTGATACCCGATCACGGAAGACAACATTAACAGTTTACTTGTAACCAAACGTACATTTTCACGACCTAGCTGGAATTGAACAATCCATCGTGAAAGGTCGATGTGTAAGGCTCAGATTGGTCTGTCTTGACTAAGAGATTGCACTAGCACATTTGATATGTGTTGAAGAGGACCTACAGCGAGGATAAATTCTTCTGTTCTGAAATGTGAAGAATTAGACCTCAGTGGTTGTTGATTTCTTAATCTCCGTCACTTAAATAGGACCGTGTGTGCTTAATGGTTACTGTTTTGATTCATGTTGGGTGAGAATCATTGTGACTTCGAACTTTGTGTCTTGGGCAGTAATATTAATCATACGACGGTTGCTAAGATTTAATACGGAGAAACGCGTGCGAGTACGGCTCGTGTGATTAGTCCCCTTGGTGGGCTCAGAAGTTTTATTGTACCAAATCTTGCAAGTGAAGAATTAGTTTCTTCGGTACGAATAATAATGTTGAGCTGTTTTTACTCCAAGGTGAAAGATGTTAATTAATTTAGAGCTATTCAGAAGCTTAATTAATTAATGGACTTGATAATCTTAAACGCGGAAAATAATAACCGGGAGCCCATATTATCGTAATATGGATTAAGATGGATAGTGCAATATTAATTTATTAGTGGTAATAATTAATATTAATGGGCTGAATTATATTGGGGCTCAATATTGAAATTCAGAAGTCCATTAGGAGGTCCAATCTTAATTCTCCTTAAGGCCCCTCAAGTAGCCCATTAAGTAGCCCAATAATGATAAGGTGATTAAAATAAAAAGAAAAATAATGCTGATTTTTTCATGTATATTTCGAAAATTGCATGTGTAGAATAAGAAAAGATTTTGTTGATTTTCTTGAAAAGATATTATGGAGGATAAGTATTATTGGAATACAAGATTATCTCATATATTCAAGAAGATCCAAATCTTGGATTCTTATTCTCATTATTTTCGAAAATTTAAGCTTATAAGAGAGATTGAGATTTTTTGTGGAATATTTTATTTTGGAGAAAAGAATATATGAGATATATTCAAGATTTCTTAGAGCCTAAGAAAAGATTTTCTCCAAGCCCAAATAATCTATAATTTTCGCCCACTCTCATCTATAAATAGGGGATGATTATTTCATCCCCAAGTACATAATTCCATGTGTTGGAAAAATCAAGAAGCATATATATTTTTCTTTTTCCTTAGTTTATTAAATTACTTGAAAGTGTCTCCCACCGGCGATCAAGTGAGGTGAAAAGGGAAATACTTGAGAAGGCTTTGAGTTGATAGAGCGAGATTATAATTGTCCCGTATATCCAAAGGCCAATTCTACAAGAGGTACGTTAATCGCATATTTACTTGTTTATTCCGCCTAGTTAATATGTGAAATTAATTAAACATGCATGATGATAATTAGTTGTTGGAATTATTATTTGAATTAATTAGGATTAATTCTTGCTAGTAATAATAATTGTATTTAAATTCGTATTTAAATTTCATCCTGAATAGATTCCGGGCACCCCTATTGTCCCAACAACTGGTATCAGAGCCACGGTTTCGGGCTCTGAATTTTAAATTGGAATTTAAATTGTTAAACATTAAATTGAAATTGGATAGTAGAATTGTTAGATCTTTTTTGCAGGTATCCAATTGTCATGGTTTTAATGTTGTTAATTTCATGCGTGTGAATTAATTGTTTTATAATTCGATTCGTTCGAATTCATTTTTCTCGTGAGAAAATCCACAAGTAGATTAGTTGTTTTTATTTTGATTTGATCATTGTAATAGACTAGTCTAGATCTAGTATTTATTTTTTTTGTAAAAATAAATTGTAACCGGATCGTGACGAAGAACGAAGAATTAAAAACGGCGTACCCGGATGACGCATACAAGCGTGGCTCGTGTATGGACATAAAATCATGCAAGGGGTGAAGAAAACGAGGACGAACGGCGAAAAAAACGGCGCACGGGGGTGCACGGCGCACGCCGTGCGCAACGGGAGCACGGCGCCGCGCGCACGCGTGCGCGCGCCTCGGGCGCGGGCTGCAGCGCCTCGGGGCGCTCCGGGCGGCGCCTCAGCGCGCCTCCGTGCAGCGCCTCGGGGCTGCGCTTCGGGCAGTGTTTCAGCGCTTTTTGGGCCGGGAAGCACGCGGGCCTACTTCGTGGGCCGACGCGCGCTGTATCTCGGGCCGTGGAATTTTTTCGGTTCGTGTTTTTTTCCGTGTGATTTTAAACGTCGTCCCGAACCCCAAACGATGCTGTTTTTGAAGAAGTGTTGCCGTTCGAGTGGGAGCACGTCGAGACGAACGTCGTAAAGCAACAAAGACGATTTTTCGCATCAAGACGTGAAGAAATTAAACCGTGACAATTGAATTTGAGTGCTCCAATGTGTTTAATTTTGTTTTGATGGATGTTTTATTTCGTGCACCTATTATTATTTGTTAATATGTGTTTGCATGAATTTAATTGTCCAAGAAAAACCTTACTTTCGAAAATTACTAAGTATGTTTTTATAATCGCAATTTTATTCCGGATATTGAAATTGGATTATTTTGACCTCCATAATTTATTAATTTGTGAAGTTCTTTTGGAATACATTTCCCCCTCGGATCGGCCAAAAGAACGGATTTCACATGAATAAATTCCGAAAGGATGATTGTGGATTATTACTAGTGGCGGTATTGACCCTCACCACGAGTGGCTTGCTCAAAGCGAAATAATAATCCTGTATTTAATTATGGTTATTACTTAGGCATAGGAAATTGATATTAACTTACTCCCCTCGGAGTCCCTGTCAGTTTCTATGTGGTCAAAGTGGGAGCCAACTATTAATTTTGAATTAAGGATTTGTAACTTTTAAGTTTGTAATCCGCTTGAATGTGTTTAAATGTATAGACCACCCCTCGTGGCGCATTTAAATTGTTTCGAGATGTTGGCTGATGCATTATTATATTGTTTTAAGGTTTCAATATAATTGATGTGATCGAATTATGTGATAATTTCATATTTTTCTAGATATTGATATGAATGTATGTTTTATTCTCATTTCATCATGTCGCAACCTTTTAATCCACTGTTTAATATACTTAAAGTTAATAAACTTTTTGGAGTGATTTATATCGATTGGAAATGTTTTTTTTTAAATTTGTCCTTACTGCACGAAAACACAATTGGGTTATTTAAGTTAATATACCCGGCAAGCCTAATGATAAGTCAAGCAATGGGTAGAGGCAGTTTATGATTGGAAGCGTGACAATGAACACATGAAGTGCATCATCTTGACATCTCTGTCTGAGGATTTGAGGCGCGTTCATGGAGACATTGTATCCGCTGTTGAAGTCATGGAACACCTTGAAGAGATGTCCTCACATCAAACCCTTGACTAATCAGTTCACCAGACATGACTCGGTCAAGTTGGAAATGGTGGAGGGAACGCCCGTGAGGGAGCACGTTCTCAAGATAATGGCATACCTTAACAAGTTGGAAGTACTTGGTGCGGATTTTGATTGATTTCATATACCATTCTCTACCGAGAAACTTTGAGCAGTTTCATCTGAACTGTCAGATGAATGAACGGACAAATCATTTGCCCGAGCTCTTGCAAGCTTTAGTTTCGGTGGAGGTGAAAATGGAGCACTAGTCTAGTGCTATGGTGGCTAATGGTCCGTCTACCTCTTTTGGTCCCAAGGGAGGGAAAAAGAGGAAGAGAACCAAAGGTCGGATCAAAGCAAATCTAATTGTTGCGAAAGGTAAATGCAAAGGCTAGCATCGAAGGGGAAGTGTTTTAGTTGCGGTGAGAGAGGACAATGGAGGTCTGCATGTTCCAAGCCTAAGAGGCTAGGAAAGTTAGGTAATTCACACACCTTAGTCGTCGAAACTTGTGAAGTGGCGTATGCTGTCTATTCGTGGATAGTGGATACGAGAGCTACTGATCACATTTGTTTCATGGGTTTAAGCTAACCCGACGACTTAACGGAAGTGAGATCCCCATCACATCGGGCAATGCTACGAGAGTGGCAGCTGAAGCAGTGGGAGAAGTGCGGCTATCTTGTGAAGATAGAGTTATGGTCTTGAGAGACGCTCCTCATGTTCCTAGTTTAGAAAGAACTCAACCTTCAGTTTCTAAACTGTTTGAATAGATACTCAGTTTCTTTTAATAAGGATGTTATTATTGCTTGAAACGATGAGTTTATCTGTTCCGGAACTTCAATGGATGATCTTTATACCATTATTAGGGCACACCACTCACAAAATTGAATCTAATAACACATCGATTATTTCGAGTAATAAAAGAAAGCGTTCTTCGGAGATGAACGAAACACTTCTATGGCATCTTAGACTAGGTCATATTAATCTAAAGCGGATAAAGAGATTGGTGAAAGGCGGATCCTTGGAATCATTCCAAGTCGAACCGTTTCCAACTTGTGAATCTTGTTTAGAGGGTAAAATGACCAAGAGGGCATTTGGAGCCAAGGGGAATAGAACCACGGAAGTGTTAGAACTCGTTCATACCGGTATGTGTGGTTCAATGACGATCATAGCAAGAAGGGGTATGAGTAAATTGTATTTTTCAATGATTACTCGAGATATGGATACATCTACCTTATGATGCATAGAGATAGAAGTATCAAGTTTCTACGATTTGATCGTAGAGGCGAATACCTTAGCGATGAATTCTTGAACTAGCTATCAGACGAAGGGATTGTATCCCTGTTGACCGCACCGGGAACCCCTCAATAGAACTGTGTGGCGGAACGAAGGAGCCAGACTCTTTTAGAAATAGTCAGATCCATGATGAGTTATTCGGATTTACCCAAGTCGTTTTGGGGTAACGCCTTGGAAACAACGACTTACATTCTAAACTTGGTGTCATCCAAATCGGTTCCTAAAACCCCAATGGAATTGTGGACCGGGCGCAAGCCCAGTCTAAGACACTTGCGGATTTGGGGTTGTCCGGCATACATGCTAGACGAGGAAGCCGGTAAATTGGATTCACGTTCGGAATTAAGGTTGTTTATAGGATATCCCATGGGAACGAAAGGGTGTATGTTCTATAGTCTCAAGGATTAAAAGACCGTGATTAGTTCGCACTTTAAATTCTTGGAGGAAGACTATATGAACAAAAGAAAGCCCAGAAGTGAGATTACCTTAGACGAGTTAAGAGGGCAAACTCTTATACCAAGTATACAAGATGATATACCACACGTCACACCTTCACAAACGGAACCCCGTCGTAGTGGGAGGATTGCAAGGCAACCCGAGAGATTCATGGGAATTGGAGAATCTTCAGATTTGATTCCCAGCGATGAATCAGACCCATGAACGTACGACGAGGCAATCCAAGACAAAGACGCGGAGGCGTGGCAAACCGCAATGGAAACCGAGGTGGGTTCGATAGATTATAATCAAGTGTGGGAGTTGGTTGATCCACCTAGTGGGGTAGAGCCCATATTTACTTGTTTATTCCGCCTAGTTAATATGTGAAATTAATTCAACATGCATGATGATAATTAGTTGTTGGAATTATTATTTGAATTAATTAGGATTAATTCATGCTAGTAATAATTGTATTTAAATTCGTATTTAAATTTCATCCCGAATAGATTCCGGGCACCCCTATTTTCCCAACAGTCCTCTCATAGCTGGCGCAGCCTGGGGTCGGGCAGACGGGTACACGGGTACCCGGGTGACGGTTCAGGGCGCGAGTACCTTGGTGGTTCTTTTACGGGTAGGCTGGTAGAGTGTGCCTCGGAGCTCGTCGCTGGCCGCCTGATACCCGGGCCTGTGGGTCTTAAGTACCCTGCCCGACAGCTCCCGGAGGTCCGCGTCGGGTAGCCTCTTGTTCCCCGCCCGCCTGCTTATCCAGGCGGCGGATTACTCTCGTTCGAGCCCGCTACAGTAAGTGGGTTCATGTTCGATACCCGATGGGTCGGGTAGTAAATATCGGGCGTAACAATTGGCCCACCAGCCCGACATCGGGGGGCCACAGTCATCGGGTGACGGGCTGGTCGAATTGCTGGCTTGATTTTGAATTTGAATTTGAATTTTGGGGTGACGTTTCGGCTTCCGAGGTGACGCCTCGTATTCCGCGCCTAATGACGTCACAGGATGGCGTGACTGATGCGCAGAAATCCAGGGGCCACGTCCGCCGAACCTGCCTCCCAACCGTTGCGCGCGTGGCCCCCACGCGCTCCCCTGAGTTTTGCTTTATTCAATTTTTGACCCCATTTTTTGCAATTTAGTCACTCCTATTTCCCCTATAAATAGGGGTTCTCAGCCCACTTTCCCATTTTCGCTTCCTTGCAATCTCTTGCCACCCCTCAAGAAGTTTCGAGTTTTCCGGCGAATTTTCCCAGATTCCGGCGATCCGTTTCGAGTCTCAAGGTAATCTCTTATTTTCCTCTTCATACTCTTTTCTTCTTACTCTCCCCTCGCCATGAGTGATTCTATTGAGAGCGTTGGGGCCGCCGACGTCTTTCATTTCCTCCGCCGTGCCGCCGCCGACGCTGAGATGCCTATCCACCCGGCCGGGGAGGGAACGTCCCGCGTCGCCGCAGCCAGAGAGGGTGAGGGCAACTCCACGGATGTGGATGCCTTTGCCGACGACTTGGAGGGGATGAGCCCCCAACGAGAGGGGGAGGCGCTAAGCGTTTCCCCGGTTTCATCCTACCCGCCTCGCGCTGAGGATTTTTTGTTCGAGCAGGAGGCTGTGCCCGACCATATCGACTATGCGGGCAGTCGGTTGATCGGGTTCGAGTACTCGAAGTACATGAGCTGGTTCGTGCGGAGGCGCTCTGCCCGCGCATACCTCGAGGCCCAGGAAACCAATTTTGGGGCCTCTCGTCGCCCCAGCTGCCTGCCCCCGGATGCCGACCTAAAGGAGCTCTACTGGACCTTCCAGGCGCCCTCCGATGTCTTCTTCTATGCCCCCGGGAGAACGAACAGGCTGACCAACCCCCGGAAGGCCTAATCGCCATCAATTCAGATACACTCCATGCCGGGCTCCGCTTCCCGCTTCACCCAGCCATCTCTAAATTGCTGCTGCATGGAACTTATCAATCACCCAGATCACTCCAAATGGGTGGAGCTACATTCTGGGAGTAATGGTTGCTCTCGGTCATCGCGGGCTGCACCGTATGCCGACTCCGTCCGAGATCAACTACTTGTACTACACCGTAGCCTCGGTTGGTCGGATGAATCATGGGTATTACTCCGTGAAGCCCCGGGGTGGCGACGCCATTGTCTTCGGTATCTCGTCGAAGGTGACACACTGGCAAGAAAAGTGGTGGTGGGTCGGCGGCTCTTGGGAGAGCGTTGGCGTCGACGGGCAAATCATCCCGGTTCCCCGGGAGTATCGGGATCGCAACCGCCGAGGTAAATACTAAATTTCTTACTCATCCCTTAGTACTGATCTAATTTTTCTTTCACTGTGCAGGCTGCGCGGTCCCAAACCAGGCTGACTTGACCGACGATTTCAGGCAGGCACTTGCCTTGGTGAGGTCTGAGAGCTTGGATAATCGCGACGTCGACCTTCTCAACAGCAACGACAACCGAAGGCGGTCCGGGCTCCAAACCTTCCCGCGCCATTTAGATTTTGGTGGTAACTCTTTCCACCCGATTCTTTTTTATGCTTGTTCTTGCTTCTCGATTTCTAACACGTCGCTCCTCTTGTAGCGCAACGCTTCCCGGCGGAATCCTCCACACCGTCTACTTCCCCGGCAGCTTCCCCGAAGGCAGTACCCGACGCCGGTCAGGCGGCCATTCCTGTCGTGAACGTCGAATCTTCCGAGGAGACCGTTGATATGGCTCCTAAGAAGAGTGCTACGGCGAAGCTGGCGAAGCGGGGAGCTGTTCGCACCGCTGGGGTGGTGATCCATAGTCAACCGTCGACCCCGGCGCCCCCGGCTACCTCCTCCCTGACGGGCGGCCAACGGCCAACGAAATAGGCCCGGGTGGATGGTCAAACCTCGATCGACCCGGCTATGGTGACCGTGGACGTGGATCCGGCCAGCGGCGGGCTGGTAGCCGGTACCGTCGAGGCGACCATTGGAGGCCCGGCCTCCGCCTCTGGCGATCGAAGCGATTTCTCCTTTCTCGGCTGGGGGAATCACCTCACGTAAGTGTTTTACCCGCGTCGTTTCATGTTTTTCTTGTGATTTTCATTTTCTTTAACTCGTTAACCCGATGTTCTGTAGGCCTGATCCCCTGCCTCCTCCTGAGGTTCTTCAGTTCCTGCGCTCGCAGGACCCTCCGTACTCGGAGGCGGTGCCGGAGTCTTGGCCGGAGGACCTTCATCGCGCCGTTTTGAATTTGCCCCGGTCTTGGACCCTTAATTGCCAAAAGGCCACGCGGACCGTCCCGCTTGCTGACCGGATGAGGGCGGCGGCCATCCGCACTTCCCGCAACGTCATCGCCATGGAGGGCATCATGCTGGAATTCGAGCGGGAGATGCGGACTACCTCCTCTTACAGGGCAGCCTTCCAGACGAAGAGAGACGAAGCCGCTCGTCTGGAAGAGGAGAGCAAAAAGCTCAAGAAGGAGTTGGAGGCTGCCCGCGCGAGTAGGGCAGAGCTGGAGGGCGCCTGCGAGGAGAAGAGGAAGGCGCGCGCCGAAGCCGAGGCAAAGACGGTTGAGGAGGTTCAAAGGGCGCGTGAGGCTCTTGCCGCGGAGGCCGACGAACGCCTGGCCGTCGAGCGAGCCCGCCTTGAACGCGACCACGAGTCGGCAGGCTCCATGATCTATATCAACGCCTATGCCGACTCGATTCGCTCCCTGCTCCGCCGCAACCCTGAGGCCGACTACTCCGGGCCCCTGGAAGATCTAAGGAGCTACGTCGAGTCCAACCCCCCTTCGGCAGACTATGATATCACTTTGAAGGATTTAGTCGATCGCGGGCTGGACCTGTCGTTCCTTGGCGACCCGGCGACCTTCATCTATCCTCTGGCCGACGAGGAGGCGACCGAGGATCCGGGAGTGGTGGACGAGGCGGCCTCGTGAACTCTCTTCTTTTTCTTTTCTTTTGTCAAGTTTGTTGGCCGCTGGCCGTTTGTACTTTTCTCTTTCCAGAACTTTTTACCAATGAAATCATCTTTCTTCATTATTTCGCTTTCGTTCTTGTCTCCTTGAACTTGGTTTGATAATCGAATTAATAATGGGATTGAATCATGATGAAAAAAGTGAAGTGCTTTAGCCGATAGTCGGGCAACGACTCCACGAAGATGGGATTGAATTAACAATCGCTTAAATAATTTAACCAAATAATTAATGAGTGAAGTGCTTTAGCCGATAGACGGGCAGCGACTTCACGAAGATGAGATTGAATTAACAATCGCTTAAATAATTTAACCAAATGATTAATGAGTGAAGTGTTTTAGCCGATAGACGGGCAGCGACTTCACGAAGATGGGATTGAATTAACAATCGCTTAAATAATTTAACCAAATGATTAATGAGTGAAGTGCTTTAGCCGATAGACGGGCAGCGACTTCACGAAGATGGGATTGAATTAACAATCGCTTTTATTGATTACAACTTTGCGCTCGAAGAGCGATTACATTGAGGTCGCTCGTCATGATGATGCAGGCTAAACTATTTCGCCGTTACTGGTAGTATTTTTTTAGTAGGGAGGCGTTCCAAGGGTATTGGGCCAGGTTGCCCTCAAGGCTTTCTAGCTCGTAGGCTCCGTTGGCTAGGCGCCTGGAGATCTTTAGGGGTCCCTCCCAATTCGGACCAAATGCCCCTTTGGGTTGCCCGACCGTCCATCGAAGCACCAGGTCCCCAACTTCGAACTCTCTGATTTTGATTTTCGAGTTGAAGTATTTTTCAGCCCGGCATTTATAAGCTATGTTTCTTTGTTCGGCGGACAGCCTTCTCTCCTCTAGCAAATCCAACTCGTTCAGCATAGCTTGGTCGTTCTCGGTCCCCACGGGTTGCGAGGTGCGGAGGCTTGGGATGATGATCTCGGCCGGGATGACTGCCTCCGTTCCGAAGGCCAGAGCGAAAGGAGTCTCCCCGGTTGCGGTGCGACAGGTTGTTCTGTATGACCATAATACCTCGGGTAGCTTGCTCGCCCATGTTCCCTTGCTCTCCTCCAACCTTGCCTTCATCGTGTGCTTGATTATTTTGTTTACTGCCTCGACCTGCCCGTTTGATTGGGGGTGGTAGGGTGATGAGAACAACCTCTTGATTTTGTGCTTCAGGCAGAACCTCTCCATCTCCAACCCGTCGAACTGTTTCCCGTTGTCCTAAATGATTATCTGTGGGAGGCCGAATCGACAGATTATATTGCGCCAGATGAACCTAATGACATGCTCCTGGTCAATCATTTTTAATGACTCTGCCTCTGCCCATTTGGTGAAGTAATCCATGGCGACAATTGCGTATTTGATGCTGCCCGGGGCCGTAGGCAATGGACCAATGAGATCGATCTCCCACTTTGCGAATGGCCACGGGCTCAAGATTGAGGTAAGCTCGGTTGGAGCTTGGTGGATTGCTGGCGAATGGATTTGACACTTGTGGCATGCCCGCGCATAGTTGATTGCGTCCTTCTTAAGAGTGGGCCAGAAATATCCCTGCCGGATAACTTCCTGGGCGAGCACCTGACCGCCGGCGTGGTTCCCGCAGCGCCCCTCGTGGACTTCAACCAAGATCCTTCTTCCCTGCCCCGGCGTTATGCATTTTAGGAGGGGTAGGGCGAAGCCTCGTTTGTACAACTGGTCCCCGATGATCGTGTACCGTGCTGCCCGAAGCTGTAACTGTCTTGCCGCTACTCGATCGTCTAGGAGTTGGCCGTCGCAGAGGTACTTCAGAATGGGAGTCATCCAGTTGTCCTCCTCCTGCCCCAGATTGGTTACCCGCTAGTTCGAGCTAGACGGGGCGGTCAGGTAGGTGACTGTGATTTGTGACATGTCGGCTGCCCCCTCGGATGTTGCAAGGCGGGCGAGGGCGTCTGCTTGAGTATTGTCGAGTCGGGATACCACCTCTATGTGGACTTGGTCGAATTTTTCGAGGAGGTTCTTGGCTAATCCTTGGTAGGCCAGCATCCTGTCGCTGCGTGCCTCGTATTCTCCCGAGATCTGGCATGTAACGAGCTGTGAGTCGCTGTAGACTTGGAGCCTCTTCACTCCCATGGCCATGGCCATTTCCAGGCCGTTGATTAATGCTTCGTACTCAGCCTCATTGTTGGTCGCGTGGAAACCAAATCTGATGGCCGTCGTGAACTACTGGCCAGACGGGCTGAGAAGGACAATTCCCGCGCCTGCCCGCAAAGTTGTGGAGGATCCGTCGACGTACATTTTCCACGGTGGCTGCTCGATCTTGGACATCGCCTCCGGGTAGGTGAGCTCGACTATGAAGTCGGCCATGGCCTGGCCTTTGATGGACGTTCGAGGAGCGTATGTGACTCCGAATTGCCTGACCTCCACTGCCCACTTGAGGCACCTGCCCGCCGTATCTGGTCGATGTAGCACTTGGCGAAGCGGCATTGTGGTCAGTACTTCTGCTTGGTGATCGAAAAAGTATGGGCGTAACTTGCGCACGCTCATTACTAGCGCATAAGCTAACTTTTCCAAGGGTGTGTACCGTAGCTCGGCGTCGTGGAGTGTCTGGCTGACATAGTAGATTGGCAGATGTGCCTGCCCCTCAGCCCGTACTAGCACGGCACTGAGAGCTGAGTCTGAGACCGTCAAGTATAGGAAAAGCTTCTCGCCGGGGACGGGTTTGGCCAACACCTGGGCGTTTGACAAATATGCCTTCAAGTTATCGAAGGCGAGCTGGCTCTGGGGTGTCCAGTTTAGTTTCCCCTTCCGCATGCTGTCGAACAACAGTTTGCACCGGTCCCCCATGCGGGAGATGAAACGGCTGAGAGCGGTCAGGCTGCCCGTCACCCTCTGCACCTCTATTACCGTGCGGGGAGCGCTCATGTCGAGGATCGCCTGTACTTTGGTTGGGTTTGCCTCGATTCCTCGCTGGCTAACCATGTGCCCCAAGAACTTACCCGACTCGACGCCGAAACTGCACTTTTTCGGGTTGAGCCTCATCCGATATTTCCTCAAGATTTCGAATGTTTCAGCTAAGTGAGTGAGGTGGTCTTCTTTCTTCTCGCTCTTAACGATGATGTCGTCGATATATACCTCCATGGTCGTCCCGATTTGGTCGTGAAATATGTGGTTGACCAGCCTTTGGTAGGTTGCCCCTGCGTTCATGAGCCCGAATGACATCCGCTTCCAGAAGTACATGTTCTTCTCGGTGAGGAAAGTGGTGTGTTTCTGGTCGTCTGCGGCCACCGGGATCTAGTGGTAGCCGGCAAATGCATCCATGAAAGTGAGCATCTCGTGCCCGGCCGTGCTGTCCACCAGATGGTCGATGTGTGGCATCGGGAAGTGATCTTTGGGGTATGCTTTGTTCAGGTCCGTGAAGTCGATGCACAGCCACCAGGTGTTGTTGCTCTTCTTGACGAGGACGGCGTTGGATACCCATTGGGGCTTGTCGTCTGGGTTGACCATCCCGATAAGCTTGTTGTCGAGCAGCTTTTTGACTTCAGTGGCAATGACCGCGTACTTGTCTAGGCCGAATTTTCTTCTCTTCAGTGTGATTGGCTTGCGGGATGGATCAATGTGCAATTGGTGTGAACATACGGCTGGATCGATCCCGACCATGTCTTCGTGGGACCATGCGAACACGTCTAATTTTTCTTCTAAAAATGCGGTCATCGTTGCCCGCATCTCGTCGGACATCGATGAACCGAGTTGAACACTTACTTCCGGCCAATTCTTCATTGTGACCGAAATTAATTTTTCGATCGGACTGGCTCCCCGCTCGCCGTAGCGGGGATCGTCGATCTGTCCTGTCAGGGTGTTGTCGATCTCCATGAGTTCGTACCCGAGCCTGGGCTCGAGGTCGACTTGGGAGTTTTCAGGATTTTGTGGATCTTCTTCCATTGGGCGGGCAGTGGGTGGGATTTCTTCGTCTATTTCCATGTCTCCCTCCCTGACTGTGCAGATAAAATCTAAATTTACAGAATTTGAAATAGAATCGATATACGCTAAACATCCGCGTGCCATTTTCTGATTACCCTTAAGAGTCCCAACCTTCCCGGAGGGGGTTGGGAACTTGATACAATAATAGAATGCTGAGGCGGCTGCTTCGAATTCGTGCTCGAATGGCCTGCCGAGAAACCCGTTATAGGTTGACGGCTGGTCGACAATAATAAAGTCGAGCTATTTCGAAGCCTTAACCTCAGCGTCTATACTAGAAACTAATTCTACGGCTAGTCTAACTATCTCGTAGGGTTTCACTGTGGCGTCCCTGATGCCCTTGATGACCTGGTCGCATGGCTCAACGTACTTCTCAAAGGAGTTGTCCAGCTGGTCGAATGCGGCTTTGAAAAGGATGTTGCAGTAAGCCCCGTTGTCGACGAGCATGCGATGGACGGTGATGCCCATGATGTTGACGGACACGACCAGGGTGTCGTGGTTCGGGTAGATGACCCCAGTGCGATCCTCCTCCTTGAAGGCGAGGAGGTTCGTCTCTCTTGCCGTCATGTTGACCGGCATGGTGATTTGGTGGACGTTGTCCATTGCTCGCAGCTCGCTCTTCTGCCTGCGGTTGGAGAGCGAGGTGGTGGGCGCGAACCCTCCCACAGGAGAGAGCATGTTGACCGCGCGTCGGGCTTGATGTTCAGGCATTGGCGGGCATATGAGGGCTGCCTCCCGATTTGGTTCTATGGGGTGGGCAGCGGCTTGCGCTTCCGGCCTGGCCGCCGGTCTTTTCACGAACTCCTCCAGCTTCCCCTCCTCGAAGAGTCGCCAGAGCTGTTTCAGGAGGTCGCGGCACTCACTTGTGTTGTGCCCGACGGTCTGGTGGTAGTGGCAGTATTTGTTGGGGTTGAGCTGCACCCCCGGTTTGTGGACCCACGGCCGTGCCTTGGGCACCATATCCTTGTCCCGGATTTACACGTAGACGTACTCCGGGGTGGCCGATAATTTTTCGGCCAGCTTCACCTCGACGGAATCAAAGGGTTTGAAAGGCTGGGGGCGCGGTAGGAAAAGTTCCTCCGGCTCGATGTGGTGCCTGCTTGGGCGCGGGGTTTCTCCTTCTCGGCAGGGACGCTCTCGCCCAGCCGCTGCGCCAGGATGTCCGCGTTATAGATGATCTTCCCGGCTCGCTGCCGGAACTCCGCGTAGGACTTGGGATAGTCCTTGTTCATTGATTTCCACAATTTTATTTTTAGGCGGATCCCGCCTATGATGCCGACGAGCTTGACCTCGTCACCGACGGGCTCGCCTTCCATGATGATGCGGTCTACCCGGTCGATATACGCCCGGTCCGTCTCGTCTTTTCCCTGGGCCAAGTTGGTCATGCGATTGGCGCCGGCCAGACGTGGCGCCATCAAGGAGAAGTGTTCCAAGAACAGTTCCCCCAGCTGGTGGAACGAAACCACCTTTCCCGCGGGAAGCAAGGAGTACCACCGGTGAGCTCTGTCACCGAGGGTTAATGGAAACATCCGGCACTGGGTGGCATCCGTCGCCCCCATGGAGATCATGTAGGTGGAGTACTTGCTTAGGTGGGTGACGGGGGGCCGTACCAGTATGTCGGCGAGAGGGGAGTTAGGCATGTGGGCGACATGGTGTTGCCCGTCCCGCCTCTCGAGCTTAGCCTCGAGGTCCGTGACCTTCTTCAAGATAGCGGCCATAGCGCTGTCGGTCGCTGGGGGAGAACAGGGACGAGGGTTGTCCCCCAGGCGATCACGGACCGACGGCCTCGGGGCTGCGTCGTTGTGACGCCTGGGAGATCGTACCCGTTCTCGCTCCCGGGGTCTGGAGCTGGCGTTGGACTCGCAAGGACGGGCAGTTCCCCGAGCCTGGGATCCTAGTCTGGAGAAGACCGATCCCGCAGGCCGGCGAGAAACCCGCTGTGAGTCGGCCTCCTCGTCGAGACGCCTCTTTAGGTTCTGAGGCCGCGGGTTACTGGCGGCCCTCCTGGCCGCCTCTTGCTCCTGTCGTGGCTGGCTGGTGGCTCTGGTCCGGGCTGGCTCCTTTCCGGGTCAATGCGTGCGGATAGGAGCGGCGTCGATCTCGGCCTGGCGGCGTTCGATCATTGTCCTTGCAGCCTGGAGGTCTTCAGGAGTTCTTATCGCCGACAAGAACTCGAAAGGTCCTTGGAGAGTTTCCGTCGTGGCCGGAGCTGGAGTGGCGGTTTCGCCGATATCTTCGACTTGCTGCTGGGTTCGTGTAGCTTTCGAAGTGGTCATTTTTGGAATGAAAGCGGATGAGGTTCTGTTCGAGGTGACTAGGTGAACGAAACCGAGTGTACTTCGATATTAGTCACCCTCCTTCTAGCGCCAAAATGTTGACAGCGATTTCATGAGGATCTCGCCGTCGGGTTCCCAGCGGGTAGGATTTATAAAAGATAAAGACTGAAAGCAATGAATGTGAGAGTAAATGAGCTCTCAAGAGTAGGTTTACAATAAATGTGATGTGTTACATTTGGGCATTAAAGGCCCTATTTATAGTGTACAAGGTGGGTTTCCCCATATTTGGTTGGTGGGCCTGTGGGCCCCCTCTACTCCTAGCTGGGAGGCAATGAGTGGCTACAGCCTCCCCTATGAGCCAATGAGAAGATGTCACATGGCACTGTCTCTCCTGAGATGATGGGACTTAGCCCCAACTGCCCCCCTTGACCCTGTCATATCCTCTGGACTGATGGCACTAGACGTCCTCTCATAGCTGGCGCAGCCTGGGGTCGGGCAGACGGGTACACGGGTACCCGGGTGACGGTTCAGTGCGCGAGTACCTTGGTGGTTCTTTTACGGGTAGGCGGGTAGAGTGTGCCTCGGAGCTCGTCGCTGGCCGCCTGATACCCGGGCCCGTGGGTCTTAAGTACCCTGCCCGACAGCTCCCGGAGGTCCGCGTCGGGTAGCCTCTTGTTCCCCGCCCGCCTGCTTATCCAGGCGGCGGATTACTCTCGTCCGAGCCCGCTACAATAAGTGGGTTCATGTCCGATACCCGATGGGTCGGGTAGTAAATATCGGGCGTAACAATAATGAACAGGGGAGTAATATTAATTTCTCTTTTTATTGATCACATTTCATTTTCACAAAATCCGTTTTTAAAAATCAAGATATTAAATTAATTTTAATAATTATTTGTGATAAATTTAGAAAGAACCGTACAGTGTTTCCATTCACTGTAAGATGTTTGGTGGTGTATGAACTAATTAGAATTGCATGTGCAAAAGAATTAGCATTGATTCCATTAAGCTAGTGGAACTAAAAGATAATTTCAATGTATATTTTTTTCTATAATAAATACACATTAAGTATATATTCAACTACTATACATATTATACTCGGGAAAAAAACCTGAAATCATTGTGCAATAATAAGCAAGAAAACAGCTTTTAGCCACATAAAAAAAAAAAAAAATCATATGCAAAACAATTTTATCGTCAAACTAGTTCACAATATTTTTTTAGTAAAGCTATTAATACTAAAAAACTAATATATGTTTTAATTAAAGAACTAATGCTATTTAAAATCACATAAAAATGCAAACATATTGTATGACGAAGCTGATTTACATATAACTTTGTGAAAACCCAATGGCTGGAAAGATTTTACAAACCAACATGACTATTGTGCAGATATAACTTTGTGAAAACCCAATGACTGGGAAGATTTTACAAACCAACATGACTATTGTGCAGCACCATATTAGCTGTACTTTTGACCCTAAACTATCGAATTTAGACAATGCACTGATATACAACCATCCCACTACATCTGCAATCTACATACCTAGGAAACAGCACTCAAATAATGTGTTCTTCTGTTCAATGCAATCGTAACCTATCAACACACTCGTTCTACAAAAATCACAATTTCAAAAAATCTGCACTCCGAACTGTCTAAACTCCGATTGAGAGCACGTTTACACGATACGTATGTTCTGTACTATACGTACACGACCAAAATACAAAATATACGGAACATATCCAAAACTGACTCTGAACTAAATTTCTCACCTTTGTGTTTCTGTGTTTTTGTGGAAAATACCAAAAGCCAACATGGCTGAACGCGTTGTACTTGCATGAAAGAGTATATCTGCATCTCGATTGTTCAGTTATACAAACTAGCCAACTCCATCACCAATTCATCGAATAAAGAGGCCTCCAATTCTCCACAAATGATGCTAACACCTTCCTTGAACTCCCACCACTTGTCCAAATCCCTCTCCGACAAGTCTTTGCTCTTTTCATTTTCCTGGCTAATAAGCATCATCCATAACTCCTCTTCAACCTCATCGCGTCTAAAAGAGGCACATAACTTTTTACGTATAGATATTGCACCATCATGAAAGTTTATGAATGGATAAAAAATGCCCAAAAGCCCTGAATTTATACGGTCAAATAGAAGCAACCTTTCAGACTTTTTCCAAGATGTCTGTTTTCCGTATTTCTCCTCCAGTGAATCGAACAACAAAGGGCTTATTGGGCATTCCAGGGAAGCCCATTTGTTGAAATCCATAGATGAGTTCGTATCATATAATCCAGCCTCATCTAAAACATCAACTAGGTATGAGAAGTTCCTACTTTCTTCGTCTCCAAGCCACCTTTTGATCTTTTTGCCGTCATGAGATAAATCACCAAAGAGTTCTTTAAAATCCTCATCCCCTGAGACTATAATCGCAGATTCTTCAGAGAGAGATTCTTCTAACTCTAAGTTTAAAGCTTGGAGTTGCAACATGAGCCCTAGAAATCACCATTTGGATTTATATTATTTAAGATATAATCTTGACTTTGACGGAAGTATAAAGCTCAGTTACATTATAAAATTGATACCTATGCTGTCAAAGCTTTCATAAGGGGAAGGATTGCTTGTATCATGTGATTCCAGAACTGAATCCGGACTATGCTGGCTGCTTCTCTTCAGGTTCTCCAGAGACACCAGAGAACCTATTCCGGAACATTTTGAATAAGCTGATTCTTCTTCCGATAATTCATTTAATGATGCCTGCATCGACCAAGAGCATATGCAATTGTATTATGCGGAAAAAAAAAGAGATATTTGGCAATTACTACTTGCTAACCTGAAGAAATTTATGTATGAAATGATGATAAAGCATTAAACAAGGTTAAAAATACGATGATATGCAGTTGCTAAATCTATGAAGCATGGATAACAGGTGGCTTGTTAACTAATTTACTTTTAATATGCTAACAGTTTGGAAGATATAGAAGCATTTAAGATGATGAGACCAAAATCACAGATGGAAATCAGGAAATAAATCCACCACTAATTAAGGTCTATTTATGAAGAAAGAAGAGTCAAGGGGAATTTCAGAAGGCTGATTAATTGGAGAATAGTACCAGAGTTAACCTACATCAAATGGGAAGATTAATTGGAGAATATCCATGTAGTTTCCCTTTTTATTGTAGAAGAGGGTAGTATACATTGTAGTCTAGAGAGGAAGGGAAACAGGAAGAAATTTATCTTGAATAATAAAATTTTCACAGCGAACTAAAGGATTACTAGGATAATCCAACTCTTTGTTTGGGTTACTAGGATTTCTCAAGAACTTTCAGTTTAACTGAAAGTTCATTATAAGAGCATTCACAGTAAATCATTGACTAGAAGATAGGTTTTTTTTTTTTTTTGAATCGATAGAAGATAGAAAATTCACAGACCTTGCAATTGACACTTTTTTATGTTCAGCAGCAAATATTTCTTTCATCAGTGCGAGCCGTTAACCAACCAATTTAGGAAAGCTAATAATTTGGTTAAGTCAGTTGGCAAAGATACTATTGGTTTTGCTGATTTTAAGTGATTTTTCATGACACAAATATGCTAAAGAATTTAAAGAATAGGAACAGAGTTGCTAATATTACATGGTGATATAGATAGAGAGAATAGTGACAAACCTCTCTGCTGACTACTTCCTCGACATTAGAAGAATGCACGCCTTCCTCGAACAAGATATCAGGATATGATACTGACAAGGGATCACTATTGATTCTAGTCCAATCCTCAGCATTAAATGCCATTTCACCATCATATGAAGCATCATCTATATATTGAGCAGCAAGATTACCGATAGACAACTTAGAATTGCTCAGACTAGTTTCAATTTCTTTACACCTATCATCATTCTTAAAGCAATTATGCATCTCATCTGGAATGCCTTGAATGTATGCTTCAGAGTTGTTGTATGATGAACCATTTGTACAAAGTCCGGTATCCTTTCTTGGCATCTCAGAAACTCCAAACTTTTGAACTTTTTTCGCTGTCCTCCGTCTTTCAAAATATTTCTTTCTGGATTTATTAGCCAAAGATGATTGATTAAGATGTGGATCATGAGTGTAATCTTTACATTCTGCTTTTAATACATCTTCGAATTTACTTCTGCGCTTTTCTGGTAAAGAGATTCTGCTCATAGATCGAGTGCAGGCAACACAACTATGTTCGTTGACAACTTGCTCTTTACATGTAAACTCATGGTGGGGCTTTCCAATTTCGGGCATTAAGAACTTCCAAAGTTCCCCATATTCTGGACCAGAATGTTTATCAAACTTTACATCTTCAGAATCATGCTCAAGTTTCTGATGGCGCCTCAGGACATGTCTTGCAGCACAATGCTCGGTTTTTTTGCTGAATGATGGAGAAAATGAAGCACTGGAAGGTTCTAAACTTCTTACACTTGATCGAACATTGTTACTACTCGAGTTCACACATTTATCAAGAACATTCGAGCTTCGTACTCTTGATACACCCTTAACTCCACCCACCATCTCATTATTTGTGCTACTCGAACGTCCAATAGAAACCGAACTCCCTGGTCGTAGAGATATGGAAGCAACATTATGGAGATAACTTTCAGATAGCACCCTACTCTTATCAGGGATGAGCCTCTGTGAAGGCGGCTCATCGAACCCCATTAGCATCCCAATCACACTTTCTGGGCTGTTTGATTGCCATCTTTTCTGGGAACCCTTCATCTAGATAACTAAATTCTCCAAGAATAAGGCAATAATCAGATTATGGAATCCAACTTAATACTTAATCCACACACAGTATCACAATTTTGGGAAAAAAAAAAAAAGCAATCCTTCATTCACAAAATCAAAGAACTGAGATCAGTGTTTTGTACAACAGAAGGCTCAACAAGATCTTCCCTGTAAAACTAGTTACCAAATGTAATTACTACTTCCCCTCTGCATATATACCATAATTTCAACTATTAGATTTATATCGATATCACACTTGGTGCATTAAACAACTGTAGTATCCACATGTGTGTGTGTTTTAATCGACTGTGGATGACCAATTACAGAATCAAATACTGCTATTTATAATTCAATCCACATTATACCAATCAAACTTTCAAACTACACTCACTTCAGATTTTCAAGTGTTCAGAAATTGATTCATACCTATATTTCCCAGAAAAAATTTGGAAAAAATGGCCCGCCGGAGAAACCACGAACCGTTGCTCCGGCGCGACGGTGTAAAATCAATCAAATAAACTCAGAATTTCCCAATTTTGGATGTAAATTGGAGAAATCACAAAGAACACGCTCCGCCGCCACTCTCCGGCTGCGCTGCAAACGCGCCGCCGGTTTCTTATTTTGGGATCCTCGCCTTTTTCAGGTGTTGCTTGTATTATATCCAATCAGTAAGTTGATCAATTTCTCAATCGGTGCCAACTTAGGTCGAATGGGCGGCGCCGTCACTAATGTTGTCAACGCCCCCTTTCGCCACCATTGCGATGGTTACAAAACCTGTTAAATTTGTTATTCACACACGCACTTTCTCACACACACATATACGTACATACGTGTGTATATAATAATATTCTATTATATCTAATCCCACGTTATTATAGGACAAAGTTTCGGATATAACATATGCACTTTGCAATTTAATGTATTTTTAAATAATAGAAAATTAATAATAATAAGAAAATGAGTTTTTATTAGTTGTTCAGAGTGAATTACAGACTGGGGAGAATTTCTTCTCGTAATAATAAATAAATAACGAATTTTAAAAATATTGGTAGTTATTTATGTTATTTTGAATGGGCAGAAGCTAGTAATTTTGATACCAATAGATTGGATAAATCCAACAAATATAATAGGAATGGCGTTGATATACAATTTAATCAATATTTTTCTTGTCTAAGTATCCCCTCAGTCCCTAAATTTTGTGATTCTCAAATAGGAATATGATCCATCTCTACGCCTAGAACATGCACTAAATTTGAATGGCCCACCTCAATCTTGAATGTAGTTAGAAATTTACTACTGTGTTTTTTCAATTAAACGTGTTATACGTGCTCTGTCCTGAAAAAACCCGTGTCATACGTACTATTCATGAGGATATGCAATATTTTAATAATAATTGAGGATATTCTTAATCATGAACACATATATCGATATACCGGATTTGATATAATGTCCACCGGTGGGCACAATTTACATGTCCACCGCGAATGTGATAATGACACGTAAGCAAATTTAAACAGGGGTCCCACTATTATTTTAATTGATTACTTAAATTTGCTTTCGTGTCATTATCACATTCGCGGTGGGCATATAAGTTTGTGCCCACTGGTAGGCATTATATCAAATCTGATCGATATACTGCTACTTAATTATCACTCAATTATTAATTCTCCCTTGTTTTCGTAGTTAGTGACACTCGCTAATTCAGATTAACCTTGATTTTAAAATGAACATTTTTTATACTTTTTTCCCTTCCCAAATAAACTTTGTAGGAGTATTAATATTTAATATAAAATAGAATGTAATATAAATAATGTGATTAAATAAAAAAGATTAAAATAAATAATGTAATTGAATAGAGATGACAAAATGAATTATTGAAAAAAAAAAGTGAGATAGGTGGATTTTTAAAAATTGTATAAATTTTTTATTGTGGAAGGTTCAATTTAGAAAGATGAGAAATTTACTCTGTGAGGACTAAGTATTATTAAGTCAAATATTGATAATTAATTTTATTTTTTAATAATTATTAATCTCTCTCCCCGACTGGAGACTTGAAAGCGCGTGGACCCCAGGAAGGCCAGATATCACGCTTAATGATTTCCAAACAAGCATTATAAGTTCAGCACTAAAAATAGATACCACTCTGCATACTATTTAATACTCCCACTTATACTTCAATTCTAATAATAGCAGGTGAATTGTGCATTATTTCATCTAAATTCTATTTTTCAATTATATATATAAATTATCGCTATGGATATTAATTGTTATTGTTTAAAAAATGAGCTTAATTTTTAAAGGGTTAATTGCAAAAAAAATCATGAACTTTGTAGTCTTTATCAATTACAACATGAACTTTTAAAGTTTGCAATTCGATGCACGAACTAATTTTTTTATTGCAATTCAATACATGGTGCTAATTTTCGGCAATATGTACGCATACGTGGCAATCGGAGCCGACACCAAAGACGCGTCACACGCCACGTTAGATGTCAAATTTGCAAAATTTTATTTTCTAAATATTTCAAAAAGTTCTTTTATAAAAAAATATTGCCCAAACACGTTTAATAATTGATAATAAATTTTGGTGTTGTCTAGTTTATGTAGAAAAAATGTCTCACATCATTCAAACTTGTACGAAGACTTATAAAACAATTCTTATATCTTTCACTATTATTAAACCGTGTTTGAGCAATATTTTATAAAAAAAAAATTTAATTTTTTATTTTTTTCTAGATCTGACATTTGATGTAGCGTGTGACGCATTTTTGGTAACGGCTTCAGCTGCCGCGTAATGATAGTATTGTCGAAAAACTTACACCATGTATAGAGTATACCTGGAAATTTACACCATGTATCGAATTGCAATAATAAATTAGTTCGTGCATCGAATTGCAAACTTTAAAAGTTCATGTTGTAATTGATAAAGACTATAAAGTTCATGATTTATTTTGCAATTAACCCATTTTTAAATGGTAATAGTATGTATACATAACAGTGATAATATGTATACATATTTCTAATCATGTATACATATTAATAATATTTGGAAAAATAAAAAAAATCATGTGAACTAAATTCTAATAAATTTCTCCCCTGCTAAATACTCTCTCAAAATATATGTCACACTGGAAGGATGCACACATATTAAGAAAATATTAAATTTCTTATTTTACCCTTAATAAATGTTTGTCTTTTTCACAAAAAAAACCAATTTATCTACATATTGAATTATTTTGGGGGGTAAATTTGGAAGAAGTACATTAAATTTACACTGAAAAATGCACAACGTCATATAATTTGCAAGAAAATGTAAGGTCAAAGCGTCATTTAATGTGAATAGGAGGGAGTAAGCAAAGTATAGAGTGAAAAATGTTCATACATCAACCATTTAAAGAACATTAGTTATTTTCACTAAAAAAATAATAATATTAGTTATTTTCATTAAATGATATTCGTTGTTTTCACTGAAGGGTATTAGTTGAAAAGCACGAAGAGTATTAGTTGTTTAACTAAAGGGTATTAGTTGGTTACATTAAAAATATTACTGTTGTACTAAAAAATATTATAAAGTGGTTTATGTATTAATCAATTGTAATATATACATACTCAACTACTCTTAGATGGTGTTTGGGAGAGCTTATAAGATCCTTAAAATATTTTATAAGATGTTTAGGAGCCTATAAGTTGCTAAAATTTGTTTGGCAAAAAAAAGACATTATACATCTTATAAGATATTAAAATAAGCTCTTAGGAGCTTATAAGCTCCAAAAAGATAAGTTGGACAATTCCAACTTCTTTTTTTTTTTCAAAACTTATAAAATGTGAGTAAATTACAAAAAATATCCTCAATACCTATTGTTATTTTATAAAATAACCTTGTTTCTTATTTAATACTCCATCCGTTCCTGGGTAAACTTCTAACTTTTTTTTTGGGCCGTCTCCCATTAAACCTCTCATTCCATAAATGACAAAAATAACACTCTATTACATATAACCTTTAGGGTGACACTAAATGTCCATTATATGGACATCCAGAAAATGGCAGTTTTGTAATATTAATGTTTTGACTCATTCAAATTGTTTAAAGTACCCTTATTTAAAGAAGATGAGTTAATATGGATTTTTGAAAGGGCACCGCTATTCTAACCCACTAAATTGCTAAATTAACCCACTACTAAGTTAACCCAATGTATATTTAAGTTATTTTATAATTTTTCTAAACACACCCTCTTTAAGTTTACAATTATAACCCTAACACAAATTTTACACTCACTCTATTAAATAAACACCTTCCATCACCAATTTAATATAAAATTAAAAAAGTACACCTCATTCACATAAAGAAAATTGAAGAACCCCTATTCCTATCAAAAGAAATCGTAGAAACCCCTTCAAAAATTGCAAGCACAGGATCACCTTCACAACTCAATTTCTGCAACTCAATTTTGCAAAACCCATCTTCACGCATCTACATATACACATATACGTGTAACCACATTCCAATTTCGTGTCGCTATTTTTGCAATGTGCAAGTAATCACGATACGCGAAACTCACCGTTGAATTTTGAATTCTAATAATTTTCAGTGATTAATCATTTTTCAGGCGCTGGTTTTTTGGAAATGGAATATTATAGCGTTCTCAGTGTTAATACGGGCATTTCCAATAATAAAATTCGATGTGCTTATCGCAAGTAGCAACTGGTTATTTGTTCGTTTTGTAGTTTCTGGTATTAATGATGCATTGTTTGTGTGTTTTTGTGGATCATGTTTCTAAGAGCAACTGGTCATATCCTTTTATTTTGTTCAGACTATTTGATGCCTTACCTGTTTTCTTGTTGATCGTTGCTATTGAGAATTCATTCACGGTATTGATGTTTCTGCAATTATGCGCAATGGAATTCTGTTCTTTTCCAATGCATTTTCACCTTCAAATTAATTTCCTCTTTCCCTAATGGCAATACAGAGACAAATTTAAAAGAAACATTCTTTCGATTAACTTACAGAATGAAGAATGAATATTTGAGTATTCTTCGTCTTCCATGTCGAGGCTTTCAAGAAATTTAGGGTTTCTTAATTTTATGGCAGAAGATTAAGAGAACATAATTTAAAGCAGATGGATTTTGACGTGGGTATTAAAAAAATGGGTGGGTTTAGTAAATTAATTTTTTTATTTTAAATTCAAAAGGGTATATTAGTATTTTTGAATAAGTCTATTTTTGTAAAAATAAAAGTGCGGTTGAATTAAACAATTTTATGTGGGTGAATAGCAGCGCCCTTTTTGAAATTGTTTCTCTCTCTATTTATACTTTTCAAGAGCTACGAATTTCAAGGTTGGCTTTTATTTTAACTCCTCTCATAATTTATTATTATTTATTTTAATTTTTTTTCTAATGGAATTAATATTGATTTTTTTAATGTGGAAGGAATTATATTACCTATAGCAATATTAAAACAGATTTTCATATTGATGTTTATCTATACTTTCAATATTTTTATATAGATAATTTAATCACACTCCTAAACATTATAAATATTCTTATTTTTTTTCTTTTCGAATTTACGCTAGTATATTTATTTGACATTCTCATGTTTTAATTCTTTTTTTAATTATTTGATTTTGAATAAATTTTAATTGCTCTCTTGCTTATATCTTTAGTTTAGCATATATAATTATAATATATATAAAACTTAGATAATTATAGTAATTCTGATATATTAAAATTAAAGTAGTAGGATAATATTTGTAGTTTACTATTTAGGATTTGATAGTCCTAATAATGAATCGAAACTCATAAGATAGTTACACTACCCTTTTTTTTCCATATCTAATTTACAATACAAATAAAAATAAATAAACATTTAATTTAGAGTGGTGCAGTAGGGTTTTTGGTTTACAATTATAAGATTTCATGGTTTAGCTATAGTGAACCAAAACTCATAAGGTAGTGACACAATTTTATTTTATTTTCATATTTAGCTGTAATATAAATAAAACTTAGATAAACAATTAGTTAAGAGAAATTTTAATATAGAGTGTTGCGATATTGTTCGTGATTTTTTATTTAAGGATTCGATGATCCGACTAATAAACTGAGACCCACATTATGACACTTCTATAGAGTGAACCGAGACATATGATGTACAAATTCTTAAAAAAAATTACCAGTATACAATACAAAGCGTATCCAGCAACTTTTTTTAATCTAGGTGTATCCAACAACTTTTTTTGATCCAGGAGGGATATGGAAATCAGAATATATTATCGGATCGCGGGTATTATTGAAAAATTTATTAATTTATGGGGTATTTTTTTTAATATTTTAAAACTTAATATTTTTTTACAGAGATTTTAATATTAAAATATAAATAACTCAAACAAATCAAATAATACACATATATCACTGATACCTTCTAGTTGATGCTTCACGTACAGAAGGGCGTAAAAGAAGAAATAAGAAAACATCGGCTCACGTTCATTCCGACAGCTCCAGCTCTAGGTATTTCTAGTTTATTACATGTATTATAAATAATAAAATAAATACAATTAGACATATTCTTGCCGAATTGTATCCTAAAATTTAAAAAATAATATATTCCCGCACCCATATCGTATCACTCTCGCACTCCATATCTGCACCCGTGCAACACAACTTTAGACTAGTTATAGAGCGTTATTACTATTAATTTTATTTTTCATATTTAGTTATAGAATAAATAAATCTCAAATAAAATAGTAATTTTGATTTTATTTTATTTAAAGTGATACAATATGGACAATGGTTTACATGGTTCAATAATTCTAATTAGGCACTATAGTATTACTACTATTTTTTCATATCTACTTATAATATAGATAAACTTACATAAATAAGCATCACTCTTATAAAATATTTTATCTTAACTGTATGTGTAAAATTGAAAACTTTCAAATCTTGTTGATCAATGGTTGGATTCAGGTCCAAACCCGCGGGTTGAACCGAGTCATAAAGTAACACATATGTGTTCTTTTAGTGACATATTTCGATAACTTACATGTTTTACTATAATAAAAAATATTAATTTATGTAAAAATAAATAAATATTTATGCGAAACAAGTATTTTCCATTACAGTATCACACATATTTGTCATAAAAAAAATCATTTTATTTGAGTTTAAGTTAAATTTATATATATTGAGGGGTCATTTGGTAGCCCCTGGAAGTTATCAAACCAATAATCAATAATAAGAACTATTGAGATGAGATGGGAAATCATACCAAGTTGGTGCGATAAAAAACTGAGGCAAAACAGTAAATACGCACGGGCTTGGGCTGTTATGTTGGGTCTTCATATTGCTACCAAACGGCTGTTAACATCCCACAACTTCACTATCGTGCTTATATCTTAGCTACCAAATGGCCCCTGAAATGATTTATAATATACCCTAAAGTTTCATGTTAAATTTCCATCATTTTAATAAATTTTACTTCAATTTTCTATTTTTTTACAGACATCGATATTCGATATCAATATTTTCATTGATATATCCGTAATTTCAAGGTACGGATATTTTCATCCCTGTTTACTGAAAACAAACTAAGTCTCTTTAGTGAAAATAACTAATCTTGTTCAATAATAGCAACTAATACTCTTTAATGAAAACAACCGGTACCTTTCAATAATTCATGGGTGAATCATTTTCACTCCATACATACTCCACTACTATATATATTTTTTACGAGTATGTATAGAGTAAAATTGATTCATATATAAATTATTGAAGGGTATTAGTGATTTAGAAATTTTAAATTTAGACTGGTACTCAAATGTTTTGTAGTTTAAAAATTTTGATTCAATTGTTCTATTAATGACTCGAGACTCAAAAGTTAGTGATTCTACTATTATTTATTTTTCTCATATTATTATGATATAAATAAAACTAAATTATAATTTAGAGTAGTACGATAGGGTTCGTCATTTACAGGTTTAATGACCTTACCAAACCAAGACTCACGGGACTCCAATTTTGTTTATTTAAATTTTTTTATATCTAATTATTATGCAAATAACATTTAAATGAAAATAGAAAGTTAAATAAAATTTATTTTAGAGTTGTATGATAGAGATTATGATTTATGAATTAAGTTTTGGTGCAACCCGTGAACCAAAACTTACACACTACTTCTTTTTTGCATATTTAATAATTTATAAGTAATACTTAAAAATATTATAGTGATATATTTATAATATAAATTTCAATTTTTTTTAAAATATGTGTCAAATATTATAAACTAAAGGCACACCAAATAACAAGAATGAGTTATTTATTTTTTATAATGTATATAGAAAAGAAAAATTTATTGTTGCAAAGTATACATTTATTTTTTATATTTACTGTTAATTTCTTTGTATACGATATTTTCTAAATAGTATATACCGAATTATCTTTTAAAAGAAATAGTGTATACTGAAAAATAAAATTAAGCAAAATTTGTGGGAAAAAAAAATCTTCACAATAGTATATTAACTAGTGCAGTTCCCGCGAATTTCGCGGGCTTTTAAAAAATTTCATTAACGTTTAAAAAAAATCAATATTTCAAAAAGTATTTGTAATATTTTATAAATGATTCATGATGCTAATTTTGTAAAATTTATTTTAAAATATATATATCATTTACCACGAATTTGAAATTTGGTTCACTTCAATAAGTACATTGTTAAAAAATACATAACGAAAAATTAAATAATTTGAATAATATTACTGATTTCTGAAGATTTTCCTATACACAACATTTGTTGTATGCTTTGATGGTTTACCATCGGAATCAAGACTCAAAATTTACAGTCTTCTCTTGCTTTATACTCTAGAGACTGTAACGTACAACTGCCCATGCGTGAAAATAACTAATAACCATTAGTGAAAATAACTACTAATATATCTCAAATTATTCATGTATGAACAATTTTCACTCTATACTTTGCCTCCATTAAGAAATTAAAGATCAAGTTTTTTCCATTCAATTAATTGGAGTTTTCTCCATATTTGAAAACCTACGAAAGACAAAATTGAAAAGGGACCACATCCCCTCCATCCTAAGCTCCAATTCTACACAGAAACTACTCTATCAAATTTAATTACAATGTCTAATCTGAATATTTGCTTCAACCATATCTTTTAATTGGTTAAAGTAAAGTGTATCTAAAAATAATTATAAAGTAAGTTCATATATGAAATAAGTTATTTTAAAACACACTCTCAATAGTAAAATTTTATTATTAAAATATGTAATACCACAATGAAGTCAATTATATTTCTAATCTATCACCAATATTGTTTGAACTACGAATTGATATATATACAATAAGTCATACCTTATAATTTATCATTAAATTAATGCATATATGCAAGATTATTTCTATTTTTTTTAGAAGATTATCTTATGAGTGTTGCAAAATTAGGGCACTTTCTTTTTGAACTTATAAATTTAGGAAAATATCTTTATGGGCATACGAAATTAGAGCACTGTCTTTACAATCTTGCAAAATAAGGGCACTATCTTTTATGTTGAGTAAATTTAGGAAAAAATTTATAAAATGTGGGTCAAATAAAGTCCTGATTATGATACACAAAAAAAGATAGTGTCATAGTTTTGCAAGTTTGTAAAAATATTGTCCTAATTTTGCAAATTTGTAAAGACATAGTCTCAGTTTTGCAAGCCGGTAAAGATAGTGTCCTAATTTTACAAACACTCGTAAGGTAGTTTCCTAAAATAACAATTTTCCCTTAGAACCAATATATTTAAAAAAAAAAAAAAAAAGCAAGATCGAGAAACCAAAAATAAGATCAATTTTAATGGAGAAAAGTATGCAACTTAAAAAAAAATCTTAAGATAACCGCTTCAAAGAAGAGTTGAGAGAGTTGACTCGATCCCTACTTGTTGTTTCCATATATAATCAGAACTATAATTAATTAACCTATTAGACATTATAATATCATTCGTTTTTTTTATTAATATGTGAAATCTATCTTCGAGTTAATTATCTATGTAATTGTAAAAGTTGCTATTTATGACCATATCTTCCGGTTAAATGAAATAATTTAGACCAAGATTTGTAAAATGTGGATCAAATAAAGTCCGATTATCATATGCCCAGTTTGCCGTATTTTATAGAAGTTAGACTAAATTGACCAAAATTAAAAGATGGTGTCCTAGTTTTGAAAGTCCTATAAAGATCTCAATTTTGCAAGCCAATAAAGATAATTATACAAACACTCATAAGATAGTGTACTAAAATAACAATTTTCCATTATAACCAGTTTGGTTAATGGTAACAAAGAGTATTAGTTGTTTATATAAAGAACATTAAATGTTTAAAATAAAGTATATCTAAAAATAATTATAAAGTGGTTCATACATGAAACAATTTATTCTAAAACATACTTTCAATAGTAATATTTTATGATTAATGTAAGTAATACCACATTGGGGTTAATTATGTTTCTACATTTATATCTATTTATTTAATATCACAAATTGAATTTTTCTTATTATAATCCTAAATCGTGATTAAATTATAAGCTAAATAATCATTATTTAATGACAAAATTTTTAATGGGACCGTCTCATGACATGTGACAACACAAAGTAACGCTCACCCTATCAAAGTGTTTAGGATACCATCCTAATTTTGAAAGTTCGTAAAGATATTGCTCAATTTTGCAAGCTCGTAAAGACGATGTTCAAATTTTACAAACACTCTTAAAATTAAAAAAATCTCTTATAACTATTTTTTTTAAAAAAATATTCTTATAATAACCGCTTCAGAGAAAAGACTTAAGAGAGTTGTGTCGATCTCCAGTTGTTGTTTCATTTTAGAATCAAAGTCGTAGTTAATTAATCTATTGAACATTATAGTACCATTCGTTTATTGATTTAAATAAATTTTTTAATACCCTCCAGTAAAAACAACTAATACCCATTAGTGAAAATAACAATTAATATCTTTCAAATAGTTCATGTATGAACCATTTTCACTTTATACATTGTCTCCATCAAGAAATTGAAGATCAAATTTTTTCCATTCAATTAATCAGAGTTTTCTCTATATTTGAAAAACCTACGGAAGGCGAAAATGAAATGGGACCACCTCCACTCCATCCTAAGCTCAAATTCTATTAAAAAAAACAACTCTATCAATTCAATTACAATGTCAAATCTGAACATTTGCTTCAACAATCTCTTTTATATTAACCTCAATAAGTTGAGGTTGCTAAAACCCAAAATGAATAAATAAAACTATGAATTAAATCTAAAGGCCGTTATTAATTAGATAAAATTATCATTGTAAGGTATGAAAATTTCAAAGTAATATATTGAAGTAACATTTTCTTTTCATATTCTCGAGATATGAGATGCAAGCATATATTTTACAATACTATCACTTTTAAAGTTTGATCAATAATAGATACAAATGATCCATAATTTTTTTCTTCTTTCACGACTAAATATTAAATGATGACACCCTGAGAGCTTGTTTGATTAGTATACACAATTAATCAATATAATATAATTTTTATATGTATATTCATGGGTTACATATCAAGAACTCTGAAATTGATAAAAAGAAAAGATGACAATTAGAAGAAAAAAGTAATCGACTATAACAATTAATTAGGTTTATTTTAATATATCCATATTTGTCCATAAATTTGTGAACCTACTTCCCTAAACTCACATTATACATATTTGTTTTAAAGTTATGTTTGATAGGATTTTTTTTTATATAAAACTAAGTAATTGCACAAAGTGTGTGTGTGTGTGTGTGTGTGTATATATATATATATATATTACATAAATTTAAGAAACTGATTCAAAAATTTACTAAAAAAATGTGAATCATATTCAATGCTTGAAAAGTTGAAAATCAATATATAGCTAAAGACAAAGTATAAAGTGAAAATTGTTCAAACATGAATTATTGAGAGTATTAGTTATCGTTACGAAAAAGTATTAGACGTTTTCACTGAAAGGTATTAGTTTTTTTCAAAAAAAAAATTACATCGAACTCAGCAATCTCCATTTTATTTAATCTTTAAAAATAATTAATATAAGAAAATTAAATTATCATAACTATATCTACCATCATAGTCTACTGTCTTATTGTCCTACATTGGATAGTCTCATTTCATATTACTTCCAACAAAAAATATTTCTTTTGAAAAGATATATACACTTAACCTAGCAAGTGAATCATATAATTTAGAAAGAACAGAGAACAAATCCAAATATCACTTGACTTGGCTTAATTTATAAATTAAAATTAAAATATCATGGAAAAATATTACTAAATTATACATTTTAATGTATATTAAGATATGATCGAGACATTGATCTTTCTATTATTTAAATGCTTATCGTGAACAAATTTTGAATTTTGATTTTAATTTTAATTTGTTTATTGATTAGGATATAGTTTTGTGTATATATGTACAATTTTTTCTTCATCCAAAAATTACGAACGACATTAATAATATATTCTTTACTTTTTAGTATCCTGATGTTTTGATTGACCTTTTGATGAGTAATTCTTACCAATAATTATGTATTTGCTAAATCTGTAGAAATTTTGGTCATTTCATTTAGATTTTCCTTTAACACTTACGATCAACTGATGAATTAAATTAATTTTTACGGTAATTATAATTATTTTCATTCAAAGTAATTTTTTAAAGGAAAAAAATACCTAAACATTATTTAATATCATTTATGGTTTTCTAATTATTTAAGAAAAATTGTTAATTCTCCACAAACGTCGTTAATTTGCACATTTAATTTCAATTACAATACACATTTTTATAATTATCCTACAATAATTTAAATTGTACGATTAAGTTTACTTTCCTTAACAACATGTAACAATCTTCAACATTAATAATTTTTATCTCTCACAAAATTAATTTAATATCGTCATATACTTGACTGTAATTTTTCCATACTCTCAATCTACTTATATTTTTTTTAATTCATGGTAGTTTCTTTATGCACAAAATCCATAGATTTGAAAAAGTCATGATATAGTTTTTGTGTATATTTCGTTTACCTTGGATTTAGGTATTTAATTAACAATAATTTTGTACATGCCTTTAATTTAGACATTCAATTTTTCTAAATATTTTTAATTATTCATCATTTTTTAATTTAATTCTTCTTCAATGGATTTGAATACGTTTTCGATATTATGGTGAATGACTTGATTTTAGGAAGATAATTTTCATTATCCATATTTTAAAATTACTCTTAATTTTGAATAAATTCCTTAAATTTAGGCATTTAATCATCCAATATTTTAATTTCCCTATAATTATCCCATACTATTTATGATAAAGTCAACCGATGGTATAAATTAATTAGTTACCATATGTTACCTTATGTAAAATATTCAACTTATGAATTTTTTTTAGCAATCAATTTATGTATAATTATAATCAAATTTAACATAAGATGTATATTATTTTATTTTAATATTATGTTTTTAGTATAAATAAAATATATTATAATTGTAATAATAATAATTATTGTCGAAAATTTTACAATTATTTAAATATGAAATAGTAATTAAAAAATATTAAATGTTAAATTAAGTAAATTATAAGAGAGTAAATATCATTATGAAGGAAAATATAATCAATCAACAACTTATCATTGTTTAAGATACTTATGACCAAAATTTATTGAAATCAAGTTAGTTAAGGATCAAATTAAAAGATAACTTAAATAATAGAGTTAACTAACCAAAATCATGGAATTATTTTGTTAATGATTAATTTTAGCATACAAATTAATTTAGTAATTGGAAGTAGTTATCTAAATTCATGTCATTTATTTGTGAATTAAGAGGAAATCACTATTTCTTGTGTTACGAAAATATATGAAATTTATTATACATATGTGAATTAAGAGAAATTTAGCACCATCATATATGTTTGGAAGAAAACTTAAGAGGAAAATATGTGAATTAAGAGTTTTTTTTTAATAGAGAAAATTTAGTACTATCTCAATTTTTTTTTTAAATTGAGAGAAAATTTGAATTAAGAGAAAATTTAGCACTATCTTAAAAAAATTATATTTTGAAATTTAGCACGAAAAATATGTGAATTAAGAGGAATTTTATTATACATATACATTTGGCCAATTATTTATAGCAATACATAAAATTACCAATCAATAATCAATTAAAATTAATGAATAAATTTCTAGACATCATACAACTTTTTAATGACCAGATTGAATGTATCGAAATCAATACAATTTCCAAAATTAAAAGGACAATTCAATCAACAATACACCATAATTATCGTCAATTGCCATCAGTAATTTTAATCAAAGAAACAAAATTATAACATTCTAATACGGGAAACCCATGATTTCCGTCACTTAAAGAATTAAAAAAAAGTCAAGTACCTATAATTAGAATATTAAGTTTAATTAACAGTTAATTACACATTAAAAAAATAAGTACCTTACAATGGAAATTCTGCATTCTGGGAGTAGATTCAGAGTTGACAAAATAACAACAATGACACATAATTGCAAGCAACAAAATAAAAAATTATAAACTTTAATTCCACTTATATATATATATATATATATTTCGATTGGATTTATATTTTCTAATTTGATTTTATCCTCCATTTAAAATGTGAGATTTAATTTGTAGTATCTAAATAGATGGAAAAAATTGAAAATTGAGTAAGAATAAATTGTACTATTGAATTTAAGTGCATTAAATTAAATTTCTATAACAACCATGAAAGAAAAATTTTATATTGAGAGAATTTATATGAGGCAACAATCAATACTTAAGAACACATTCACAAATTACGACCGAAACAATGGACATTCTATATTTTATAAAATAAGGAAAGGTGAAGCATATGATTAAAAAAAAAGAAAAAGCAAACTTTCTGATATTTGGAGAATAATACAATTTACTCAATGTAGAAATGCAAAACGGAGTAATCATTTCCGGATTACATACACATTTACTACGACACTGAAACAATCACAAAAAAAGGTAAAAAATAGAGAATCCACAAACGACAAACGATCCTGCGAGAGAGATTCAAATCTTGAGTCGCCGGATATTCGAGTGTGAAAGCAACGACCGATCTCCGGGAAATATCGGCATCAAAGCGAAGATCATCAACTTGAAAATATATTCGCCCGACGAAGTAAAATCCTGCACAATATCCAACAAAATAAATCAATATGCGAAAACAATAAGCTCGAACGAAGAACGTAACGAAAACTAATAAGAGAGAAAAACAAATTCAATCACAAAAAATGTTAGGCTTGGAATTAAAAATAAGAGCACCAAAGAAGATCTTATATAGGGAAAAAAGGGAAAATGGACGGTTGAGATCAAATACAATTAATAAAATCCTATGGCCTAAATCTCATATCATTCCAAATCAACCACATAACAAAGATTTGAAATAGAAGAGGGTGACCTTGCCACATAGGATTTTACATCCTCTTCTTATTAGTGATAAAGATGTACAAATATAAAGGCTCAACAATATGCCTAAAAAATCTATACATGGTATACCGTATACACACTTAGTAATAAATTAATTAGAAGATGTGATTTAGGTATTTAATGTGTTATTTTAGAAAATCAATATTATAATCTTGAAATTCTGACTGTTTCTCGATAGTGGTAAAGTGAGTATTAAAAGAAGTAAAACAGGTTTTATTATCCACAATTAAAGTAAAATAGATTAAGGACCCGTTTGGTAGCATGTATATGATAAAGTGAGATAGTTTAAACTTTGATTCATTAGACAAGTTATATGTATATATCTAATGTTTGGTATGTAAAATTCTATATCTTACGGGTCATTTGGTTATATATTTTAATATGTTGATAAGGTTGAAAAAGTCTTTTTTACCCTTAATGATGGAACACAATTTACATTATTGTCATTATTAAAAATTATTCTAATTCTCCTTTAAAAAAATTATTAAAATATCTAAAAGGGTGCTGCTAAATAAACCCCCGGATTACCTATACACACCCCAATCACTAATTATACCCCATTAAAAATAATAATAAACAGATATTTACTAAATACACCCCATAACTTGACTTTTATGCCCTTTTGTTAATTAAAAAAACAGAAGCATTATTTTAAATTCAACTGCTCTGTTCTTTTTAATGTCAATTTGGGTTTTGTTTGATTTTTTCATTTATCGGAGATGATCGCAGAAATCGATTTTAATGAAATTTTAACAATCAAGTTCTTTTACTTTTGTATTCATAATAATTCAAAGGTTGATTTTGCTTTTTGCATTATATTCGTTCTCCATGCTCAAAATCAGAATTTTGTGTTGATTTATTTTGGGGTGGTTATAGATACAAATCTCAGTGGAATTATTGCAATTTAGCTTGTTTCAAAAAATGATCCGATTAAAATTTTTGGGCAACGATAAAACTGATTAACGAAGCTTCTCTTATCTCGGTGTCTGGGCAAGTTTTAGGATAGAGTTCATAGGCAATCATCCAATGAAAAATTAATTAGGATTATCTTGACAAAATCATTTTTGTTGAGTAAGAAATCTGAGGAACTTCTTAATCAATTGGATGGATTTTGGTTTGCAATCTTTGAGGTCATATGAAAACCAAGCTGCAGATTTTCAAGGTTACTGCATCCCATTGGATTCGTGGGTTATACGAGGATTTGGAGAATATATATATAAAAGGATATTTAAGTAATTTAAGTTAAGGATATTTTCGCCTAAATAATTATGGGGTATGTATAGAAATTTTGGGGGTTTGTTTAGCCGCACCCTATCTAAAATTATTAAAATACAGAGCACGTCTAAATCCCTAAATTTATTTACCACAATCTTCTTGCGGAGGCGGCGGCGGAAAGAAACCGACGGTGAATTATAATAATAGAAGAAGAAAAGAAGAGACTGGAGACAATTGTGGAAGAACAAGCTGATAATATAGCCCCACATATTTGCAGAAAATTACAATTTTCAAGCAAACATGATTTTATGAGAATAATTGTCTTCATCTTCAAAACAAATATGGAATACCGTAAAAATGACGAAGAATTCATTACAAACTAACCCTTCAATCCATCATCCAACCATAAAAACCTTAAGAAATAATTAGTTTACATTCTCCTTCCTAGTAATCAAAGATCAAATTAATTTTTTGCTGTTTTCATATATTATTATTTAAAAAATCAAAAGCAATTTATTTTCTACTATGAAATGGGTCTTCTTCTTTATAATGATCCAAATTCCTCCTACCATTTTCTTATAGCGCATGCTCAATCTTCTGAGAAACAAGAAGAGATATTGAAAAGCATATATACTAATTCAAGAGTTTTTCGATAAAATATTATGTTTTATTTCGAATCAATGAGTAAATCTTTTCTGCCTGCAAAAGAAATTGAGTTTGAAACTGGAAAAAAAACTGCAACTCAGAAAAGTGTAAAAATCTATGGATCTCAAAATTGAAATAATAGAAGACAAGGCCGAAAAAAAATCTATCCACATGCTTTCTGGGATTTCTTAAATTGAAAATTTGAAACTTGTTTGACATCCCAACACAAAAATCTGAAGATCGGCGACGACTTCCTCTGCTCTCCAAGATTCGAATACGGTTATGCAAGATATGAGCGAACTATTTGATTTTGAATGGTTCAAGGAGTTACTGATCTTTTGAGGTTATAATTGGAAAAAATTATTTTACATATTAATGGTTTTATGAATAACACCTATTGAGTTGTGATACATTAACATATGAATTAATTATAATGGAAACTGGCCTAGCCTTTTTAAAGGGCCTACGTGTTTATACATATATCCTAATAATCATCATATTACGTGGGTTAGTGTATATATCACTCACTAATACCTCCTACCAAACGTAACATAAGGGTATTAAAGTAATTATAGAATTCATTTAACATTAATTAAATACATAATTGATTTCTGGATGTCCATAATCTGGACACTCATCTTTACTCTAACCTTTAACCTTCAAATTCACACAATATTATCAAAGTGTCACTCATTTAATTCACTTTTCAACACTATTCATTATTTTATCTCAAAAGTCAATGTGTGACCCACCATATGTTAATAAACAAATACACTTTCTTAAATCATTCAACAAAAAGAAGTGGGAAGAAAGCTCGGGGACGGAAAGAGTAAAAATTATAATTTTCCTGCTCCTCCCACTAGGGGTGTAAATGAGTCGAGTCGAGTCGAGTCGAGTCGAGTAGTGCTGAGCTCGAACTCGACTCGAATGCAATACTCGAAGCTCGAAACTCGACTCGAACTCGGTCGAGCCCAAATTTTTTAGCTCGAGCTCGACTCGTCCAAAAACTCGATAAACTCGAGCTCGACCCTACTCGACTCGATAACTTTACTATTTTACAAAAATAAAAAGAAAATATATTTTAGTCCATTTTTTTGTCATGAGACGTGATTTTCATTCGAAGTTATAAGAACGTGAGCGTACCATTTGTATATATTTTATTTTATTTAAAAATATAACTATATATAATATAATTAATAAATAAAATTAATGGCAAAATAGTAAATACTGTGCAAGCTCGATTAGGCTCGCGAGCCTCGCGAGCTGAGTATTTATAAGCTCGAACTCGAACTCGTGAGCTACTCGAGTAGCTCGAGCTCGAGCTCGACTCGATTAGTTTCGAGTCGATTTCAATCTTTTTACGAGTCGAGCACGAGTAGCTCGCGAGTCGGCTCAACTCACTTACACCCCTACCTCCCACCCCCCAAAACCAACACCACTCTCCCGTCAATCTCCGGGCCCCCAGCAGCACCCCATGCTCCCCCCTCCACCCCACAACCAACAACTCCCTCCCGTCACTCCCCAGCCCCCGCACCACCCCCCACCCCACCCTTTCCTTTCCACCCACTCCACCGCCAACCCTTGTAGGTAAATTGGTGGTCAGATATTATATGCATATATATGAAATGAATAGTAGTTATAAAGATGTCCATTTTGGTAATTACAATTTCAAAAAGTGCTTATAATGCCAAACATATTACCATCTTATAAGATTGCATAAGAACTTATAAGCTCCATTAACCAAACACTTTAACAACTTATAAACTATTTAAAATTAACATCTTATAAGCTCTCGAAACAACTTATAAAAATGTTAGAGTTTCAAGAGCTTATAAACTGTTAAAGATAAGCTTAGCCAAACGGCCTCTTATACATATAAATATTTTTCTAAAGTAATTTTAGTGTGCACTCAGGTGCATACTATACAATTGGATAAATTGCAAAAAAAATGTGAAAAATGCATAGTTCGGCGTGTACTGTGTAATTTGAATCAACAATACCTTAAACATTAAAAAACAAACAAACAATAATCAATAATATTACAGGTGATAATCAGCAAAAAAAAAAAAAAAAATTGATCGGACAATAAATTTTTTATTTAATAAATTTTTTATTAATCACAAAATAACTTTGGCATAAGAAATGCCTACACTTTGAATTTTATGTTACAACTTCACAGCCTTAATGAAAAAATCAAACTAGGGGATTCAAACCATACTCCAGTGATAATCAACAATACATGATTAACAATATTGCAATATTTTTTTAATTATATATTTTTAAAATTAAAAAGTCAAAATTAAATTTAAAATTAAGTTTGAAATCTAAATGCATAGCATACCGTTGAATACACAATAGAATTTATGATTTTTCTAATGAAATTAACCTATCTCCTTCAATTTCACTTCTCCTCACCATTAATTTTACACAAATTTTAGGGTGCATTCAAGTGCATAACATACACTTGGATTTTAAGCTCAATTTTAACTTCAATTTTAATTTTTTCAAAATACACACAAACAAACCGAACTATGTGTTTTTTTACAGTTGGAGTATTACTTATGCTTTCTTGGGGTATTGCTAATGTCTTCTTGGGTATTACTAATGTTTTTTTGGAGTATTGTTGATTTCTACTTTGAATATTTTTTTTCAAAATCCAAATGCATACTATGCACTCAAGTGCACACCAGAATTATCCTTGATCTAAATTTATAATCGATGAAACCACATTTTGCCTTTCAGTCTCATTCTTTCATTTCTACCCCTAAATCAAGCATCTCTTATTACTGTTCAGGATTTTATATTGAAAAACTAAATTAATACATAGTAATTCAATAATTATATATTAATATTTCACTATTTTGTAAAGTAGTGAAATTGTTCAAAAGGAACAGCATATATATTCTTAAATAACTATTGAAAACACGAACCTGGAGACAAAGATATTACCTTCTTTTTAATACCTGTTGAGATGTTTTGGGAAAAAAAAAATTATAGAGTAAAAATAATTCATACATAAACCATTAAAGGGTATTGGTTGTTTTCACTAAAGAGTATTAGTTGTTTTCACTGAAGAGTATTAGTTGTCTTCACTGAAGAGTATTAGTTGTCTTCACTAAAGATTTTTAGTTGTTTATTGAAAACAAACTAAGACACTTCAGTAAAGACAACTAATACTGTTCAATGAAAACAATTAATACCCTTCAATCATTCATATATGAACCAATTTTACTCCATATGTACTCTTTGGATAATTACACAAATCATAAAAATTTAAGATAAAGGGTACATATTTATTTTGGAATTATTGATACCCAAAATGGTTATAATCCCAGCCTCGGCCTAATGCAGATTCAGCTAGGTAAAAGATCATAGATACAGGTTGAGATGCAACACCTCTTTACATCTGAATAGCAAGATAACACTGCAAACTGCATTCTTACAATTTTGAGACGGCAGAATCAAGGTCACCGGCTGCATGATTACAATTCTGCCCTCGAAGCTTCATCATTTGTTGTAGATTCAACGTAAGATGCATATGCTTTGATAATCGACTCATACATGTTGATTCCTCGCAAATACTCATCCTTGTTCAAGAACTGCAACAAGATCAAGATGCAACAATGAGTTGACAAATTGAGTTTTACTTGTTCAGTCAACAAATAGTATGCACACTACGCAAGATGAGTTTGCTACTATAATCTTCTTTAGTTCATGAAACGAACAAAGATTTAAACACAGCTCATAATTCACGCAAATTATTACAACCTCCATTCCAATTTAACTGTCATTTTATAGAAAATAAAATTGTTGCAAAATATTTGTGGCTTTTGGTTTTTCAGGAGAAGTTGAATATTATTTTCCAACATTGTCATTTTCTTAATTTTTGAGATGAATGGCCATAAACGATTCATTGATAATTTGTAAAAGGGTATATTTGTCATTTTAAGACAAATAGTTATGGATACTATATGACTTTCTTAGGGTCCGCTTGGTTGGGGGTGGTGATTATAGGGTAATGGGAATTAAAGTGATTGATGAATCATTCAAGTAGAGGGTAATGAATGAGGAGTCATTTGATAGGTAAATTATAACTCATTTTCAATCTTATTACAATGTATTGATAATACCAAACACTACTAATGGAATCATTCTCATTACCCTATAATAAATACCTCTAACCAAGCGGGCCCTTAATATATATGAAACACCTAAAAATGACAGTTAAATTGGAATAGAGGGAGTAAAAAACATGTACACCACAAAGCTTATGAGAAGAAGAAAATGTTCACCTCATTGTGGTCATGAAGTAGAATGGGAGTGTTCGCCATAGGAGAAAAGCCGATTGCTGGCAAGCCACATTCCCTAAAATAACGAGAATCTGTTGCAGCAGGAAAAATCTCTGGTTTTTCAAGTTTCCCACCAGCATTTTTAATTGCCTCTTCTAGCAATCCCCACCATGGATTTGAACTGTCAGAAGCTGTAACAAGTGGGTTTCCATACTTGTCGTGTCTAGATGCCCTCTGCTTGAACTGTCCCAGCTAGGAATTTGTTAGAACAGTGGTCAATCATAGAAAACACATTAATTTCTTGTGTTCTTTATACATTGATAAAACTCACTTCATTCGACTAAAAACATTGGTTTGAAGCTTAAAGAATGTCTCGTCTTGAAGAAGATGCATAAAGCATTGACTTTGTAGTTTTCAAGCTTACAGATAGTATAAAAAAGTAAGAGCTGAAAGCTATTAATCCATGATCATGGTCTATACATCTTGATTCTCGACCAGAAAAGAATCAAGAGAAAAAAGAGAATTGGTCAACAGATTTCTTGAGACAACCGAAAGATGAAACATAAAACAGAGATTCTTATATAAAAAATAAATAAAAAAACATATGCTTTTGCTCATTGCATTAAAAATGATGAATACATACAAGCCATCAGCAAGTCCATTTAAGTGAAGCAAGTAACTATCCTATGTATAGAGAGCATTTAATGTCTAGAAGCTTGTTATTTTCTATTTCAATCTGAAACAAGTGGTAATAAATCTACTTTGGAATTTTACATATTTCTGAAGTATATTGAAGTTTAAGATATTAATATGAAATTATTGAAATCAGAACACCAGCCACCCGAGTTCTAAATGAGTCTTTTAAGTTTAATGTCTAAATGTTTGATAGCAGCAGCTTATGATCATACTTAATTTTCAAAAAGTAATTGCTAGAAAAGAAAAGAAAAGAAAAAAAAAAAACCCAACAAATTTATACTGTTACCAAAATAGTTTTTACATTCTAGAGGATGTAAAACGGTTTTGTTCCAACAGCAAGTTCTTTCAATGATCAACATTGAAACATAAAATGGCATCACAGGTTGTCTCACCTCAAAGGTCATATTACGTGTAACAGGCGCCCATTCCTCTGCAATTCGTCTCTCCAAGGATTCTCCATCTGCCGTTGGTGGAACTCTGATATCAAATCCTGCTTCAGCTTCAGATGGTTGCAAATTCATGACGAACCCCTGTCGTGCAAATAAACCATTAACAGAGTATACTGTTGCTCTAGTCCAATGCATGAATAAATCCATCCCAATTTATTTAAAAACTGTTAATAAAAAGACCAAATTTCACTAACATCCTAGAGCATAGTAGTGTTAGTGAAAATAGTACTCACAGTAGGAGATGGGGTGCCAGCTTTCAAGAAGACCATATTAACAGAAATGACCTCCCCTTCCGCTTTAAGTCCAGACTTGATCAAATCGAACTGAGAGGCCCTGAATCTCCTGATGCTCTCAATGCTCTTGAGCAAATTCTCCATTGCAGTGTTATCATAAAGTTTAGCTCCATGCCCAGGTGCACCTGTAGCTTTAATCACCAGCCACCAAGGGCCCCTCTCCCCATAGAAAACACGGTATTTCTCAGTTGGTGATGCCAACCCCTCGTCCAGCACAATCCCGACATTCATACTCCTGAAAATGTCCGACTCTGCAAACTTCTCGACTCCATCATGTCCACCAATTTCCTCATCAGGCACAAAAGAGAGGTAAACGGTGCGCAGGGGGCGGAAGCCTGAAGCCTGGAGCTTGCGAATGGCCTCCAAATACTGAAGTCCAACACACTTCATATCCTGGGACCCACGGGCATAGATGTGGCCAGAGGTGGGGTCAAGGTGGGCTTCGAAGGGTGGGTGGTTCCACTTGTGGTCCTCAGTGGGTACAACATCTGTGTGAGAATTGAGGAGGATTGTAGGGAAGGCAGGGTTCTTTCCAGCCCACTTTAGGAGCACCAGAGGCTTGCCTTTTACAAACTCCAAGATTTGGTAATCCAACGAGAGGGCATTGGCCTGGGAGGTGATGAAATCGGAAGCTTCGTAATAGCTGGGCTTCGGCTGAGCAGTATTTATTCTGAGATATTCCTGGAATCTAGATATGATTGAAATAGAATCTTTATCCGCTACTGTTACAGTAGCCATAGGTAGTAACAACACTACTGTTGCTATGAAAAGAGCTGAAACATGATGCAACTGGCAGTGGCGACTTACGTCAACCATTTTCGCAACCTTCACGCAGCTGAAAACTACAAGATATTCAAATGATCAATATTTCCATTCCCCTAAAATTCTTGTCAATAGTTATCTTGATTCACCAATAACATATTTGGCAACGTCTACTATTTGCACCAAATAATTTTTTACAAAAGACATGTGTTGAAATCGTCCAAGACTAATCAAAATAAGCATCATACGTTTCACGTAAAGAGATCGGACGTCGTAAAACAAACAAAGCCTTTACTTGCTTGATTATTCAAAAAAGGCAAACTTGTTCATTCACTCAAACCCGCCAGTGCCACTACAAAAATGGAAAACCATATTTCTCCCATTCAATCATCCCACTAACTTCCATCCCAAAAAATCTCCTTCCTTTTAAGTTGAATGATTGATATATTAAACGTACACAATACCACTATAGTTTAAAGTCCAAATGCTAGTCAAAAATGAGGACAATCACTGTAATTCGTATCCACCACCTTAAAATTCTTCTTCTAATATGCTTATTAGCGCTACCCTATAGCTCAGTTCACTCCAATCAAATAGCTTAAAAGTTTGATGATTAAAAAAAGTCAACAACTGAAAATACAAAACATGCCTCACTCAATGTGATAATAACGTAATTCAGCAATCTAAGAACGCAAATGTAAGCGCCGAAGGTGTAGTCTTCATGATGGAAAATTAATGAGACAAGAAAAATCTGAGATGCTTAAGAGTTTATTTTCGTCACTTTCCTGATTTAACACAAGGGTTTCAATTAATTCTAAAAAAAGGAATTGGGGAACGGGGAAAAACATGGATGAAGGAAGCGCGAGAGCGATAGATTAATTTCACCTTGAGAGAAAAGGTGGAGAAGAATATTTGAAGTGGCGCGCCACCAGTGATGCGACGGCGAACGGCGGGATAGGAAGGAATCTGTATTTTCGGGTGAAAATTATGTAGAGTTCAGTGCTGGGTTTAAGTGCAATATTACTACATCAACATGTTTTAATATTTTACATTATCGCGTAAAATATATTAGATTCTCCCCGTAGCTCAAATGATGTCCACAACTACGATCGAAAATATAATAATGATATTTAAATAATTAATTAAAATTAGGGATGTAAACGAATCGAATCGAGTCGAATACCACAATATTTGAATTCGTATTCGTAAAATTTTTCGAATATCGAATTCGAATCGAATATTTTTCGAATAGTAAATGTGATTTATAGGAATATTTGATTTGAAACTCATATCGAATTATTAAAAAATATACGAATATTTGAGTCGAATATTCGAATCGATTTTTTTTCTCAAGGTATCACGTGAACAATATTCACAATGAAACTTGTTTGAATGATATTAGTAAATTAAACTAAAAGTATCAGTGAATTGCACTAAAATTATCAGCTCCAAATAATTTTTAGTTTTCTTTATTAAAATTATTAGTTGAAGTAGTATTAGTTATTCTCACTAAAGGTGTTAATTATTTCAACATAAGGTATTAATATTTTTTATCGATAAAGTTGTGGCTCGAACCCACGACCTTTGTATCATAGGTAGTGGGATTTTAACCATTTGACTTGAGTTATACCACTTCGTCAGATATTAGTAATTTGTTGTTCACGGTAATAGTTACCGTGAGTATTATTCACACAATACTTTGCCAATATTCAAATATTCATTTCAAAATTGTCATTGTTTGCATTCACAATCTCATTATAAACTTAAAAATTTGCATAACATAATCAAATAAGTAAATAATTTTTTTTTATCAAATTCATGGAAAAACACTTTAATAATCAAATTAAGAGTGTTGAACTACAATTCCTTTTTAATTAGTTAAGTTTTTTAATAATTAAATTACATTATATATTTTTAATTAAAATACTTAATCAAGAATTGCCTACAAACCCACTTGTTGGATGCAGTTATAAAGGTTAATATCCTTAAAATAATTATAATGAACTTAATTTATAAATAATTATTTTTCTTATTAATATTTAATTATATAATTATATATTTAACTGAGTATTTAATCGAATATTTACGAATATCAAATCAAATATCATAGTATTTGTATTTGATAACTAATCGAATCAAAAAAATTATTTGTACCCGAATTCGAATTATAAAATTTTGAATACGAATACCGAATTTCGAATACAAATACCAAATCGAACCAAAATTGTTTGATTAGTTTACAACCCTAATTAAAATAATAATAATAATAATAAATTTACTATTTATATGACAGGTGTGGACATATAAATTTATACCGGACAAATTCAGATCAACTATCATATATGAAATTGTTGTAAAACTGGAAGATTTAATATTCCAAATCTAGGAGATTTGGTGTGGACATTACTTATGGACCAAGAAACCCAATGGGCTTTATCTATTAGACTAGGGTTTTAGTATTATAAATATACATTTGTATTCATTATTGTAAACACACATACACAAGAATATTAGTGGAACTCCTGGCTTGGATCGCCCTCAGACGTAGTCGTTCCCGACGAACTGGGTCAACAAACGTTGTTTCTTTATTTACGTACTTATTTACAACACGTTATCAGTACGAGTCTCTAACCGAGATTATACGGTACGCCTTTAATTTATTTTTATATGAATCACATGATTTATTGTGTACTTTAAAATTTAATTTTGTTCCTGAATATACCTGCGTATAATTATTTTTCGTTAAAATTATTTTCGTGAATTGAATCAATGATCAACGGCCATCGCCCGTAGATGATTGGCCACCAATCGGCAGCAGCCGTGCGCCCGTAGCGCCACTAGCCGCCGCCGACCCGAGCCCGTGCCGCCTGCTCGCCGCACGGCGCCCCAGCGCCAAGTGCCGTCTGCTCGCGTGCGCCGCGCCCCAACGCCGATGTCACCCGCTCGCGCTGCACCGTGCCTCCGCGTCGGTGCCACCCGCCCGTGCCTGCTCCCGTGCCCTGTGTCGCACCCTCGCACCGCGGCACGCCTCCGTGCCGCTGGTCGCATCACAGTGCGTCCCGAGCCGCCGCAGCCCGCCGCGTCGCAGCGCACCTCCGTGTCGTTGCCTCCGCGCGCGCCCCGCGCCGCTGCCATCCTCCATGCGCCCCCACCCGTCTTCGATGTGCGACACACGCGGTGTTTTTCCGGATTTTTGTGATCTATGTTTTTAGTTCCTTGTATCACAAATCTGTGTTTATTCTTATTTTTAATCCTGAAAATATTTTGTTAAATTGCGTTAATATACATGAAATAATTATTTTTATGATTATTCCCTCTGTCTATTAAACCGTACATTTTCTAGAAATTATTTTTATGTGATTATCTATCTTATTTGTTTTGCATGTTTACGTGATTTTATTATCATACATGCATTAATTTTACGCACATAGTTTATTTTATTTATAGTCCGCATATTATGCCCGGGTAGGCGGCGCCCGGTATTTGACGAACCGTAAATTTATGCTTTGGGTAGACGGCGCCCAGTACGGGCATCTATGTGCCTTAAAGTAACTAAATAAATTCTTGTCTCCCCGTTGTCTATAAATTTGGTCAATCCTCTTACCCATGTCACTTTAATTGTAGTGAATAATGTTTAATATTACCAAAAGAGAATTTGCTGAGCTTACTCTTGATGGTAGTAACTACCCGACATGGGCACTAGATGTTGAAATACATCTAGCCTCAAACAACCTTAGCGGCACGATTGTCGATGATCTAAAATCAACTGATTCCCAGAAGACGAAAGCTTTGATTTTCCTTAGGCATCATCTCAATCAGGACCTGAAAAATGAGTATCTCACTGAGAGAGATCCTGGAACGTTGTGGAAGTCCCTGAAGGACCATTTCCAACAACAAATGATATACTCCTCCCTCAATCCCAATATGATTGGTTGAACCTCCATTTCCAAGACTTTAAGTACGTAACGGAGTATAACTCAACCCTACATCGTATTGTGTCTCAGTTAAAGTTATGTAAGAAAATGATAACTGAGGACAACTTAATCCAGAAGACTTTGTCGACTTTCCACGCAAGCAATCTTGTACTCCAGCAGCAGTATAGGGCTAAGAACTACACTGTACACTCCGAGCTGATTTATGCACTCCTAGTAGCGGAAAAGCACAACCAACTCCTTATGCAGAATCATAATGCGAGGCCGGTTGGCACGAAAGCGGTGCCCGAAGCACATGCTGTAGCTCAAAGTGATACAAGAGGTCGCAAGCGTGGAAGAGGGAGAGGAAGTAAACGAACTCGTAGCCAAGGCCGAGGTCGTAATAAATTTGGTGGTTCAGGTGCCTTGAATGACAATCAAGCTCAGGTTCGTGGGAAGACTGCACCTTACACGAACTCCGCTACCCGAAAATTTGATAATCAAGATAAGGTTGAATAGTCCTGCTACAGATGCGGATGCAAGGGTCATTGGTCTCGCACGTGTCACACTCCCAAACATTTGGTCGAGGCTTATCAAAAGCAGCAGAAGGATGATAAGGGAAAGGCTCCTAGAGTTGACAATCAAGCTCAGGTTCGTGGGAAGACTGCACCTTACACGAACTCCGCTACCCGAAAATTTGATAATCAAGATAAGGTTGAATAGTCCTGCTACAGATGCGGATGCAAGGGTCATTGGTCTCGCACGTGTCACACTCCCAAACATTTGGTCGAGGCTTATCAAAAGCAGCAGAAGGATGATAAGGGAAAGGCTCCTAGAGTTGAATCTCACCATGCCAGTCTGCCCGAAGCAGACTCTGGCCTAGACAACGCAGATCGTACGAGCATTGAGCTTAAGGATTTTGGAGATGACGAGTAGATTTACGTATTTAGTTATTCCTAGTATTTTATTTTCTGAATAAAACAATTTCTCATTATGTTTTGGATCCTTTCTTTCGGATATTTTATTTATGAATGAATTTATTAGCTTTGATATGTTTATCTTAATAGCTGTCCATGTATTTATTTTGGATATTGTTGTTCTCATTTATGGCTTGTAAACAAAATCGGCTATTAGGTTTGGACTATTTCCTCTTGCATGATGGACACCCATAGTGATTTATGTCTGGTAGATAGCGCCACCACACATACGATCCTAAAGGATAAGAAGTATTTTCATAACTTGATAGAACGTAAGGGGAGTATAACTACAATAGCTAATGATAGTACGTTGATCGTGGGCTCCGTAAGAGCTTCCATTGTCCTCCCCATGGGTACCGAATTAATAATTGATAATGCTTTATTGTTTCCGCAATCTAAGTGTACCCTACTCAATTTTAGAGACATTAGGATAAACGGGTATCATATTGAAACTAAAACTGAGAACGATAACGAATACCTTTTGATGACTAGTACTCGAGGTAGTCGTAAGCATGTTATAGAAAAACTTTCTTTCTTCTCCTCCGGTTTGTACTATTCCTACATCCGGCCGTCTAGTTCCCATCTAGCGATGATTATGAAATTTCATGACCCAAATTCCTTTAAGTTGTGGCATCAGCGGTTAGGTCATCCGGGATAAACAATGATACGTAGAATTCTATCTAATTCAACTGGTCATAATATTTCGAATAATAGAATCCCTCCCGTTGATGAATATTTCTGTGATGCATGTTCTAAGGGTAAGTTAATAGTGCGCCCGTCGCGCACCAAGGTTGGACTAGAGTCTCTGATTTTCCTTGAGCAAATTCAAGGAGACATTTGCGAACCGATTCACCCTGCATCAGGACCATTTTGTTATTTCATGGTCCTTATCGATGCCTCTACTAGGTGGACATTTGCATGTTTGCTGTCCACCCGCAATCAAGCTTTTGTGAAGCTCATTGCGAAGACTATCGAGCTTAGAGCTCAATTCCCGGATTAATCAATTAAATCGATTCGCATGGATAATGCAGCTGAGTTTAGCTCGAAGGCCTTTACAGATTACTGTATGGCCCTAGGAATTAAAGTGGAGCATTCGGTCCCCTAGTCCATACCCAAAATGGTCTTGCTGAGGCGCTAATAAAACGTATCAAATTTACCGCGAGACCATTGCTTATGAACTCTAAATTACCCACCTTATGTTGGGGGCATGCAGTCCTACATGCATCGCACTTAATTCAAATCTGTCTAACTGCATATAATGAGCATTCCCCCTATAGTTAGTGCGTGGGAAAGAACCTAGCATTTCCCATCTGCGTATTTTCGGATGTGCGGTATACGTACCAATAACGATACCCAAGCGAACCTCTATGGGCCCATAAAGGAAACTGGGTATTTACGTCGGATTTGACTCTCCATCCATCGTGAAATACCTCGAGCCTTTGTCCGGGGATCAATTAACGGCCCGGTTCGCTGATTGCACGTTCGATGAAGATTACTTCCAGGCATTAGGGGGAGATCCGAATTCAAAATTGAATGAATGTCGGGAACTTATGTGGAACGTAAGTAATCTTCAGTATCTAGATCCGCGCACTAATCAATCTGAACTGAAAGTTCAGAAGATCATTAACCTGCAGAACTTAGCAAATAACCTGCCAGACGCGTTCACTAACCATAGAGGTGTGACTAGATCACATTTACTAAAGGGTTGAGGTCTCAAGCAAAATGAGTACTCATGCCCCCACACTCCAAAAGCGTAAGGGACCCTCAAGTGATAGTAACACACCTAAACAAAAGGTTAGCAAATCTGGTCAGTCGAATGGAAAATCTCTAGAAGAGATCCGTCTAGATAACTCCAAGTCTCTAGGAGACGAGAGTCCTAGTGATGAAGCACGTGCAAAAAATATTCCATGCACTAGGACCGTGGAACGACCAGACCCAGATACAATGGGAAATGAGGAAGGTCTGGTTGACGTAAACGTCGAAGTCTCTGTGAACTTCACAGATACGGGAGAAACATACAATAGAAATATTACTGTCGTCGACGACACATTTGCAGCGTCAATAGCTCTTTCCATTATAAATGATCTAGATCCTGAACCCAAAATAATCGCAGAGTACCGAAAGCGCCCCGATTGGGTTAAATGGAAAGAGGCAATTGATGTAGATCTCGCCTCGCTTAACAAAAAACAAGTATTTGGCTCTATCGTTCGTACACCCGCGCGCGCTATCCCCGTAGGATATAAATGGGTATTTGTACGAAAACAAAATAAGAACAATATGGTGGAGAGGTATAAAGCGAGACTGATAGCACAAGGTTTTTCACAGAGACCCGGGATTGATTTTGATCAAACCTATTCTCCCGTCATGGACTCAATAACGTTCTGCTACTTAATATCTTTGGCAGTTAAGCTGAATCTCCAAATGAGATTAATGGACGTAGTAACCGCGTACTTATACGGATCACTAGATGCCGACATTTATATGAAAATTCCAGATGGATTTGACATTCCTCAAATGAGGGATGGTGAAAACCGCAGTATGTATAGCATACAACTGCAAAATTCGTTGTATGGCCTAAAGCAATCAGGCCTCATATGGTACAACCGACTTAGTGAATTCCTTCAGAAGAAGGGATACACATTCGATAAAGCTTTCCCATGCGTATTCACGAAGAAATCACAAGATGGTTTTTGCATCATATCTGTATATGTTGATGACCTAAACATAATCGGAACATGCAAAGAGATTGGAGAAGCCAGTTCAATCTTGAAAGCTGAATTCGAAATGAAGTCCTTGGGTAAAACCAAGTACTGCCTCGGCTTGCAGATCGAGCACCTCCCAGAAGGAGTACTTATTCATCAGTCGAACTATGTAAAGAATGTATCGGAGAGATTTCACATGAATATATCTCATCCACTTAGCACCCCTATGGTTGTCCGATCCCTCGAAGTGGATAAGGACTCATTTAGGCCAAGAGAAGATTCAGAAGAAATACTTAGACCAGAAGTTCCTTATCTTAGCGCCGTTGGAGCTTTGCTCTATCTCGCAAATTGCACCCAGCCGGACATTGCATTTGCTGTCAACTTGCTTGCGAGATATAACGCTTCTCCTACGATGAGACATTGGAACGGTGTTAAGCACGTTCTACGGTACCTCCAAGAATCTCAAGATCTTGGACTATTTTACCGTAAGAACCAAGACAAAACCTTAGTAGGTTATGCGGATGCTGGCTATTTGTCTGATCCCCACAATGTCATATCCCAGACTGGTTATGTTTTTCTCTGTGGTGGAACCGCAATCTCATGGAGATCGGTTAAACAATCCATGGTTACCACGTCTTCAAACCACTCAGAGATCATAGCTTTATTTGAAGCCGCACGAGAATGTGTTTGATTAAGGTCCTTGGTAAAACACATTGGTGACTCGTGTGGTATCGCCAAAGGCGATACACCTCCCACCGTTATATTTGAAGACAACGCTGCTTGCATCACACAAATGAGTAATGGGTACGTCAAGGAAAACCTGACGAAACATATTTCACCTAAGTTTTTCTACCCATACGAACTTCAGAAGAGTGGCGTGATTACCATTCAAAATGTGCAATCTAGTAACAATCAAGCAGATCTGTTTACTAAATCCTTACCTACGTCTACTTTTGAAAAATATGTCCGTGGTATTGGGATGCAAAGACTTAAAGTGTTGTTGTCTTCAGGGGGAGCGGTAACCCCAAAATAAATTTAGAAGATTTAGATCTAGAAGATCGATGACATTCCTCCCTACTTATTATTTGGCCGATCCCTAGCACGTGGAGTTTTCATGACATGACATTTATGTTATGTCGAATGTCCAAGGGGGGGTGTTGTAAATCTGGAAGATTTAATATTCCAAATCTAGGAGATTTGGTCTGGGCATTACTTATGGATCAAGAAACCCAATGGGCTTTATCTATTAGACGAGGGTTTTAATATTATAAATATACCTTTGTATTCATTATTGTAAACACTCATACACAAGAATATTAGTGGAACTCCTGGCTTGGATCGCCCCCAGACGTAGTCGTTCCCGATGAACTGGGTCAACAAACGTTGTCTCTTTATTTACGCACTTATTTACAACAGAAATGATGTGTTTTGCCATTATGTATTACTATTTCAATTGATAAATTGCCATGTTACATTCTTTTTTAATTTCACTCTAACTTCTCTCAGGATTATTGAAATAAATTCACAAGCTCTCCCAGTTTTTTTTTTAAACTTGTTTATAATATAAAATGTATATCATTGTATATGTTTATTGATACTAAATAATAAATATTATAATATTAATAAATGTATATAGTAATATTAATTTTATATTATGAATAAATTTTACATGAGGGTGACTCTTTTAAGTCTGTAAGGGTATGTTTGTTTTGAGATTTAGGTGTGCGCGGGAAGACATGACTTTGAAATCTTAGGATTTGAAAATCTTGATGAATGATATAAGTATGTGTTTTTTTTTAGATTTTAGTAGGATGAAATTTTGCTTTATGTCAAATCAATGTCTATTAGTGATATATGTTGTATTATTTTATTGAGTAGGTCTTGTATGAGACCGTCTCATGGCATGAGATAATGAGAATGAGTGTGACTAGGACATTAGCTCATTAACACTTTAGTAAAGGTAGGTGTTAATTTGTGTAGTCTCATGTCATAAGACGGTCTCATATAAGTTTTTGTCTATTTTATTATATTGCGTAAGAGAAAAGTAGGAGAGAGATTGAGTGGATGATAAAAAAGTGATGATGTGATTGTATTTAATTATATGAAAAGTAATAATAGATTTATAGATATGAATTGAGTTTGAGATTTGAAAACCTAGTTTTAAATTACAAACTCGTATGGAGCGTGGATCGCAAAGTCCAAAATCTATTAGAGTGAATCCCAAAAAAACATACCCTAAGTCTTTTTCTAGAATTCAACTTCAACCCAAATTTTTGCTCTCAAGTTGTTCACATTTTATATTAAAAAAATTGAATATCTATAGGATAAAATTTTATATGAACTTTCTTTCTAAAGTATCACTGTTTAAAAAAGTGATTGACTTTTTAAACAATAAAAATATATGCATAATAATAAATATTGTTGTTTGTCAAATAAATGAGGCTGAGAATTAATGACTATTTAAGAGAGCTTTGGCAAAAAACATCAAATGATTGAAATCGTAAATGTTGAATGAATGATTATGATGAGGAAAATTAATGATGAAGGTGAACTGAAAGCAAGAACACCAAGAATTGCCAGGGGTTTTTAATCCCTGGACTTGAATGCAAATTGTATTGCTTTTTTTATTGAATGTGTTGAACCTCCTTTCTTGTTACAAATGTGGGACTATTTATAGTTTTCTCCCTACTGGGGCATAATCGTCATTTCCGATCCCTCAGAGGACAGGGGCATTAAATGCCCCCAGCCTCAGAGGGCGCGCGGGTGTCCGTACACCATAGCTTGTAGGTGGCCGACCACTGGCGTGTTGACGCGTGTCCATAAAAGGACGATTCTCTGAGAACTTTCCTCATTTGGGAGGAATATTCTCTCTGTCGCTGTGTACGGAGGCGGCTCTTTTCCTCTTGGAGGTTGATTTTGTCTGATTCTGTCACGTGCTCTTCTTCCATTCTGTAGGTCGGGGACAATTCGAGGTCGGAGGCCGGTCTCCCGGTGGGTCTTTGACTTGAAGCGACTACACTAGCTTCTACTAGTAGCTACCCCGCAAGAGAACGGGTTCACTGTAGTATGGGCAAGTATAGGGACCAAGTATTATCGAACCCAAGGGATGGTGTATATGCGAATAGATCCCTGAAGATCTACGCGTCGTAGTTAATATGAGTGTAATGTTTTTTGGTTTTTTTTGAAAAGAGAAAATAATCTAAACTAAATTACTCTACGAATGCAAAAGGAAAATTAAACTAAGTATCTAAGGTGTTTTTCAGATATGAGATGGTGATGCTCAGGATAGGAATCCCTACGTATACTAACGGAGCAGGTACATAATCAAAGTAACCGTGACAAACAAGAATTAACCTAAGTAAAAGATCGTAGAATGAAAGTTCAAGATTTTATACCCTAATACTTTATCCTATCAATCGACTTCACTAATCCACTAACAAGTTAATAGATAATGCTTAATTAAAGAGACCCTAATTTAACTAAGGTGATGCGGTCGTCCTCCTTCGCTAAACCGGTAGATGAATTAACCTTTCCTAACCTTCTCGTTAAGACTACTAATTGTTATCGAGTGATGCGGTCGTCCTCTCTCTAACACTTTCGTACTAAATTTAAAGGTAAAGTTCAGATTAATTATAAGAATTCATTAATTAAGAGAATTAAAACTAACGTCACGAATTACCTTAATTACGTACCCACATCCTACTTCTACGAGCTCATCCTAACCTAAGCATGCAAGGGTTTTAGCCGGACATGGTTTTAACAAAACTAAAAGCAATTAAAGAAACAACGAACATAAACATATTGAATTGAACGAAGAAAATAAGAAACATGAACTAGGGTTTTAAAAGAAAATAAATACGAAGAACTGAAATTGAATTGATAAAAACGAAATTTAAACGTGTTCAAAGTAACGAACTAATGAAAAGAAACTAAGAATTGAAAAGAAACTAGAATTCGTATGAAAAACCTCAACAAAACGTAAAATAAAGCTTGCTCGTTCTTCTCCTCTTCAAAAACTAAGTCTAAAAGTATTTCTAAAAGTTGGGGGTCTCTTCAAAACGTGTTTGGACGAGATATATATAGGCACGGGTAGAAACGGGAGTTAACGGGCCGAAAATACGAATCCGGAGGCAAAAGTATAGGGGCGCTCGAGCAAAACGCTCGAGCGGTCCCGCTCGAGCAGTGTAGCTCGAATGGTGCATTCGCTCGAGCGGTCGCGCTCGAGCTGCTCGAGCGCTGAAATGACACTGTTACTTTTGGGCGCTCGAGTGATTCGCTCGAGCGGTGGCGCTCGAGCTGCTCGAGCGCAAGAATGGTTCTGTATGTTTGCGCGCTCGAGTAAGGCGCTCGAGCGGTGGCGCTCGAGTAATGCGCTCGAGTGATCTCCAATCCTCCGAAATGATACTTTTCCTCGTCCGCACTAATACCAATCGTATTTCTTCAATATCTTCTCATCCGGGCATCCGTTTGAGTCGATTCAAAGTCCTACGAACTCCGTTTTTCGTCCTCCCTTCACCTATGAGCATCAAAGAGACAAATTTATCAATGTATAGAAATAATGCTCAATTGACTCTAAATACTCTATAAACTCGACCAAAACTAGGGCGTTTCTAGCTACGAATCATGACAATTTCACGCCTAATCAACCCCCCCAAACTTACCATGTTGCTTGTCCTCAAGCAACGAAATAATAAGTCAAGTGAAATTGTTAGGAATGAATCAAGAATCAAATCATGCAAGTAATTGAACTCGAGCTTTAAAGATCAATCACCCGTATACTCACTCACTTTCTTTTATCGTACTCATGCAACAATAATGAGAAACACCAAGATCAAGCATGGATGTGCACTCAACGGTGTGTTTCACTCCCTCACAAGTGTATAACAGTGTTTAAGGGACTCACTCAATCAATCAATCACACATATTGGGAGCCATAGGCTCGTAAATGCTCTCAACTTCGACCATACTCTAGAAATCAATGCCGAATCAAACAGGACTTTCAAAAGGTTGTAATGTAGGCTCTTTGGACAGGTGGGATAACAATATGGTAAAGTGACTCAAGTGAATGGAGAATAGAAATTCAAAACTTCGGTACTTCGAGATTAAAAACGATCTACTTCAAACATATTCAATCACTACACTTTCGCTTTCAATTCTCTCAACACTTCAATTTTTTTCTTTCTCTCTTTTTCACTTTTTCAATCACTTCATTATTTTTTTTTCTTTTTCGCACAACACATGAGCTCATTTTTTTCTTCTTTTGCTCATTCTCAAATTTTTTTGTTCTTTTTCCCACATCTCAAAACTTCATCACACCTTTTTCTCATATTCACTCAACAAACAACCTTTTCCTTTTTTTTTTAACTCAATTCACTCCCTTCATATTCACACTTTCCTATTCTCCACTCAAATTGGGACAAAAAGGCTTAGGAATTGGAATAGTGTTCATATGTGCTAGCAAATAAACTAGGCTCTAGGCTCAAAGGGGCTAACAAGGGATTCAATGTCATTGGTAAGGAAAATTTTGGCTAAGTGACTCAATTAAATCAAAGATGGCCTAAGATCACATTCGGCATATCAAACTAGACACAATCTAGAAGCAAGAGCACATGCAAGTTCTAGCATCCTCTAAGGTGACGATCCACTCTCAAACGAAGAGATTAAATCATGCATTTAAATCTCGTAAGGCTCAAATCTCACAGCTTTCACATCCATGCTAGTCCTAGTGCATTCTCACTCTCATCACACAAGTACTCAAAAGAAAACTCATAAGCATACGGGTTCTCTCCCTAATCAGCTCAAACTCACTTACCTACACAAAAAAACTCCTAACTCAGCCTCACAATTCACCCTACTCATCAAATCATACTCAAAGATAGCAATCAACAAGCATAAGGTGATTGATAGGCATAAAATATTGAGTAACAAAACAAATTAATAAAAGCCCAAGGAGCATCTCAAGGCACAAAATAACTAACTCAACTCAAAGATAAGGGGTGCATGCATGTGCAATGTAACAAGAAACATAAAAAAACTCCACCCCCCCAAACTTCGACCTTGCTAGAGGTCTAAGTTTGGGGTTGTGGGTTACCTCAACCAAATAATCCAATTTCTCTCAATAGCTTTGCACACTTCCTTGTCTCAAGTTGGTTCCTTCAATCTAAATAACTCCATGATACCTTTACTCCTTTAGAGACAAGCCTACAAAATAAAACTCTCAAGTACGAGGTTAAACATACGACTCAAAATACTCCCTAATAATATAAAAGGAAAATAACTAAAAACACTCAAAAGCAAATAAAAATGGGTTGCCTCCCATTCAGCGCTATTTTTAAGGTCCTCATGCCGGACCAAGCTCAAAGGAGCTTATGGGACATCATACTCAAATTTACCTCCCTTACTCTCATAAGAGTGGTGTTTGAACTTCTTTCCTTGATGCCCCACCATCATGAGTTCCTTTGCTTTCTTCCCATCCCCAAGTGTTATGGGTCTCAACTCCTTCTTGCCTCTATCTGGAGGAGTCTTACTCAACAACTTCTTGAATTTGGACTTCTTCTTCTTAACTCCTCCTTTCCCTTCTAACTGGACCACGTCCACTTTCTTCGCCTCTTCATCCTTCAACTTCTTCACTTTATCCCTATCAACATAATCAAGATCATAACGCTCATGGGTTAAATTATCATTTGAAGGACTAGCAAAATCATGAATATGAGATGGATTAGGGATCGAAGGCGTGTCTTCAACACGAGAATCAATTGCATCCATGCAATACAAGCTCTCATCCTCCTTCGGGTGTTTCATGGCTTCATATAGGGAGATCTTCACTTCTTGATCGTCAACCTTCAATGTAATCTTCCCATTCGCCACGTCTAGCACCATCCCCGCCGTAGCTAAGAACGGTCTTCCCAAGATCAATGGAACGTGCTCATCTTCCTCCATCTCTAGCACTACAAAGTCGGCTGGAAAGATGTGATCTCCAACTCTCACGAGGACGTCTTCAACCACACCTTGAGGTCGAGTAATAGACCGATCGGCAAGTTGAAGCGTCATCATTGTGGGTTGAAGTTCAACACCTTCCAACTTCTTGAAAAGCGACAACGGCATGAGATTGATGCTCGCCCCGAGGTCGCACAACGCTCCCTTCTTGATCCCGTTTCCGATATCACATAGGATCGTGAAACTACCGGGATCCTTCAGCTTTGGTGGAAGCGCCTTGTGCACTAATGCACTCACCTCGTGGTTCAGCTGCACCAACTTCGGCTCATCCACTCGCCGTCTTTTCGCGATCAAGTCCTTCAAAAACTTCGCATAGTGCGGCATCTGTTCCAAAGCATCATAAAAGGGAATATTAATATGCAGTTGTTTAAAAACATCAAGAAATTTAGCAAATTTTTCATCAAGCTTCTTTTTCATGAAGCGCTGTGGATATGGGACGGGTATCACAGATTTGGGTACCCCCCATTCATCTCTTTCTGTTTCTTTCACTTTCTCCCTTGCTTCCTTTGCCTTTTTCCACTTAGGAACTCTCTCACTCTTCTCAATTCCTTCACTTTCAATCCCCTTCTCAACTTCATCTCCTTTAGGCTCAATCTCTTCTTTGGGCGTCTCAGAATCAGCAGGCATCTGAGGACCTTCGTAGTTGGTTCCACTTCTCAGCTGGATCGCCTTGCACTGCTCTTTTGAGTTCCCCCCCGGCATTCTATTCACGGACTTTGCAATTTGACTCATCTGGAGCTCTAAAGAGGTGAACCTTCGATTGTTCTCTTGTTGAGTTCTAGTCCATTCAACGTTCATCTTCTGGAGCTCTTGATCACGATGATCACCCTTCTTATGCAACTCCTTCACATCGTACTCCAAAGATGACAACCGCTTGCTCCCTTCCTCCACCTTCTGAAGGATCGCTCTCAACATCTCCTCGGTTGATGCACCGCCTTCTCCACCAGGAGGTTTAGACCCCGGATCAACACCTGCAGGAACAGTGACACCAGCTTTTGGGTTAGCATAAGAAAAATTATCATTTTTCCTCCATGTGTTTTGAGGAGGCTGCTGGCCTCCTTGAACTCCTTGTGTGTTCCTCCATTGATTTTGAAGTGGCTGAGGGCCTGGAGGTGCAAATGGTTGACCATAAGAAGGCCTTCCATACTGGTTTCCACCTTGGTAGCCATTCTGATTGTAATACGGACCTCCCATGTAATTGGCTACCTCTTGCTGTCCACTGGGCTGGTCTACTCTCTCATTCTCCACTGCATGCTCTCCACCCAAACTCTTCCCCAACTCGAGGTTGTTGATCTTTTCCATCATGGCCATCAATAGCCTTCTCGTTCCTTCTCCCTCTTCAACCTGATTAACTCTCTGAAAATCTGCATCCACTCCCCAAGCACCGGCATTCGTGACAATGTTGTCCACGATCTCCCTACATCTCTATATGCCTTGATTGAGGAATGCTCCGCCCGCACATGCATCTAAATGGGCTTGACCATCCTTGCTGGCACCACTATAGAAGAATGCCATAATGTCTCCCTCGTTGTACCCGTGCTGCGGGCACTCAATCAGCATGTTTGAGTATCTCTCCCACGCTTGGCGTAAATCCTCTCCAGACTTCTGGCGAAAGGACGAGATCTCAATTCTAGCCTTGATCGTCCTAGATGGAGGGTAGAATCGCTCGAGGAACAGACGCTCGAGCTCGGCCCAAGTGGTAATACCTCCCCGCGGGAGCGTATTATCGTACCACTCCTTGGCTATTCCCGTCAATGAGAATGGGAACAGCCTAAGCCTCTTGGTATCTTCAGACATGCCATTATAATGAAATGTGGAGGCTATCATGAGAAAGCTCCTCAGATGTGTATGAGGATTCTCCTTCCCGATCACTCATTTGAACTGATTCTCAGTCAGCAGCTTTAAAATCCCCGGTGATATCGAGAAGTTGTTCGCCTCAACAGGAGGCAAAGCCACTCCATCATAGTACCGTTGTGGCTGCGCTGCAAACCTCCCTCTAATCGCCATATTATGACCTACGTTCGGAGGAACGTGTTGAGGATTAGCAGCTGGTGCGGGTACTTGTTGGGGTGGTGGTGGGTAAACAGGTGGTTGGTTGTAGACTGGGGGTGGATGATATGGATACGGTGGGTAAGGGTAAGGTGGGTATGGGTAATGTTGGTATGCTGGGTTGTGGAAAGGGTTATTTGGGTTTTGTGGGTAAGCAGGGTTTTGGTTCTGGTTTTGGGGTTGTGTTTGTGCAGAGTTGATTGTGTCTTGTGGGTTCGGGTGTGGGCTCTCAGTTCCCCCTATGGGTATCTGCTGATTACTGCTATTTCCATTGGCACCCTCTGCCCGTTCCACAAGAGCAGTATACTCTGCAGCTATCTTGTCTAACTCCCCAAGTTCATCAGAAATTTTGTCTTTGTTTCCCGCGGCAGTAGTCATTCTTCTCAAGAAGGCTCGGTTCCTTCTGGCTATTGTCTCAGGATCTGCAGGTAATCTCTCTTCGCTCGTATTGCCTTGTGAGCGTGTTTTCATAAACCTGAAACACTAGCAGAAGGATCAAAACGCAACTGCCGACTAAAATAAAAATAAAGATAAAACAGAAAAGAAAGCACTCACTACTAACTACTAAGCTATCTACAAGTCCTATTCAAAAAGCATAAAACGCCATCCCCGGCAACGGCGCCATTGACTTGAAGCGACTACACTAGCTTCTACTAGTAGCTACCCCGCAAGAGAACGGGTTCACTGTAGTATGGGCAAGTATAGGGACCAAGTATTATCGAACCCAAGGGATGGTGTATATGCGAATAGATCCCTGAAGATCTACGCGTCGTAGTTAATATGAGTGTAATGTTTTTTGGTTTTTTTTGAAAAGAGAAAATAATCTAAACTAAATTACTCTACGAATGCAAAAGGAAAATTAAACTAAGTATCTAAGGTGTTTTTCAGATATGAGATGGTGATGCTCAGGATAGGAATCCCTACGTATACTAACGGAGCAGGTACATAATCAAAGTAACCGTGACAAACAAGAATTAACCTAAGTAAAAGATCGTAGAATGAAAGTTCAAGATTTTATACCCTAATACTTTATCCTATCAATCGACTTCACTAATCCACTAACAAGTTAATAGATAATGCTTAATTAAAGAGACCCTAATTTAACTAAGGTGATGCGGTCGTCCTCCTTCGCTAAACCGGTAGATGAATTAACCTTTCCTAACCTTCTCGTTAAGACTACTAATTGTTATCGAGTGATGCGGTCGTCCTCTCTCTAACACTTTCGTACTAAATTTAAAGGTAAAGTTCAGATTAATTATAAGAATTCATTAATTAAGAGAATTAAAACTAACGTCACGAATTACCTTAATTACGTACCCACATCCTACTTCTACGAGCTCATCCTAACCTAAGCATGCAAGGGTTTTAGCCGGACATGGTTTTAACAAAACTAAAAGCAATTAAAGAAACAACGAACATAAACATATTGAATTGAACGAAGAAAATAAGAAACATGAACTAGGGTTTTAAAAGAAAATAAATACGAAGAACTGAAATTGAATTGATAAAAACGAAATTTAAACGTGTTCAAAGTAACGAACTAATGAAAAGAAACTAAGAATTGAAAAGAAACTAGAATTCGTATGAAAAACCTCAACAAAACGTAAAATAAAGCTTGCTCGTTCTTCTCCTCTTCAAAAACTAAGTCTAAAAGTATTTCTAAAAGTTGGGGGTCTCTTCAAAACGTGTTTGGACGAGATATATATAGGCACGGGTAGAAACGGGAGTTAACGGGCCGAAAATACGAATCCGGAGGCAAAAGTATAGGGGCGCTCGAGCAAAACGCTCGAGCGGTCCCGCTCGAGCAGTGTAGCTCGAATGGTGCATTCGCTCGAGCGGTCGCGCTCGAGCTGCTCGAGCGCTGAAATGACACTGTTACTTTTGGGCGCTCGAGTGATTCGCTCGAGCGGTGGCGCTCGAGCTGCTCGAGCGCAAGAATGGTTCTGTATGTTTGCGCGCTCGAGTAAGGCGCTCGAGCGGTGGCGCTCGAGTAATGCGCTCGAGTGATCTCCAATCCTCCGAAATGATACTTTTCCTCGTCCGCACTAATACCAATCGTATTTCTTCAATATCTTCTCATCCGGGCATCCGTTTGAGTCGATTCAAAGTCCTACGAACTCCGTTTTTCGTCCTCCCTTCACCTATGAGCATCAAAGAGACAAATTTATCAATGTATAGAAATAATGCTCAATTGACTCTAAATACTCTATAAACTCGACCAAAACTAGGGCGTTTCTAGCTACGAATCATGACAATTTCACGCCTAATCAGTCTTGAGGTCGGAAAGCCTTCCTGATCGTTGGCCGTGCCCCAGCGACCTCTATTAGTTTAATTTGGTTGAGGCCGGACCGGCCCGGTCCGGTCCCGACCCATTTGACCTGTATCTTGGTAGAGGTAGACGAGCGTTTTAAGCTTGTTTCCGACCTCATTTTTTAGGTCGGAAAATGGGGTCGGAACCCGTGGAGGTCGGATATCGTCCGGGCGGATCGGTACCGTCGCGGACGTGTTGTTTCGTCACTTCCGGCTTATTTTAGGTCGGTGCCGACCTGAGGTACAAAATGGCTACAACAAATATATATATATATATATAACAATAGTATTAAATAAATTCAAATTTACACACGTTTTTATCGACTACTAAAAGGTACTCTAATCCTTGAAAATCAATATGTCTATTTCTTTCTGTGAAAAATAGCGGCAGATAATTAACCACTCACAATTTAAGGGTATGTTTGTTTTGGGATTTAGGTGTGCGGGGGAAGTCATAACTTTAAAATTTTAGGATGTGAAAATCTTGATGAATAATATAAGTGTATGTTTGTTTTGGGATTTTAGTAGGATGAGATTTTGCTTTATGTCCAATCAATGTCTTTTAGTGATAGATATTGTATTATTTTATTATATTGTGTAAGAGAAAAGTAGGAGAGAGATTGAGTGGATGATAAAAAAGTGATGATGTGATTGTATTTAATTATGTGAAAAGTAGTAATAGGTTTATAGGTAGGGATTGAGTTTGAGATTTGAAAACCCGGTTCTAAATCCCAAACTAGAACTGAGCGTGGATTGCAAAGTCCAAAATCCATCCGTGTGAGTCCCAAAACAAACATACCCTTACTACAAGAATACATGAATTTGCCTACAAAAATATTAAAATTCGTAGTGGATATTGCCTACGAAATTGTCTACAAAACTTTCTTATTATATAGACATTTTCATTTTCTACCTACGAAAAAAATTTACCTACGGAATTTTCGTAGGCAAATTGTTTGTGAGTAATTAATGCCTATAAATTTATTTCCGTAGGCAAATTGATTTTGTTGGGAATTTGTTTGTAAGTTGAGGAATGAAGGTTCTTACATGATTTGAAAATTTTGTAGACACTTGTAGGCAATTTCACAATGAATTTTTTTTTTTTTTTTAGGAAAAATCAGTAGACAATTATAAATTTGTAGGTAATTTTTATTTTCGTGTAATATTTACTTCTTAGTTCTTAGGAAGAGAGAATGAGGTGGAATAAAGTGAAGTTTTTAATATACATGGGATATTGAATGCCACCACGGAAGGTAGGGTCTATAGTAACCCCAAGGGTGTGTTTGTTTTCAACTTACGAAATCCGGATGGGGAATGAACTTCCCTCCGTCCCGGCCACTTTTCGGATTTGCACATCACATTCTCCATCCAAATACACATCCACCCCTATTATACATCTATATCCCTATTTTCACATAACTCAATATCTATCACATCAACTCTATTTTTTCACATAAAATATATATTCTATTAATCTCTATCTCCTACTTTATAATACACCATCAATTAAATTAGTATATTATTTATTTTAATTGTTTACAAAAAATTCAATGAAAACATATTAATAGTAAATATGCGTGAAATTAATTCTATCTTCATTCATTAATTATGTCTACCATATAAATAATATGATGATGCATGCCTTTAGTATATTAATATATATGTATGGTGTTGTTGAATTGTTTTAAGAATTCAATTTGTTTATTATGTTTAAAAAAATAAAAAATATATGATTTCAATAAAATCAAATTAAATTGGTATTAAATGACATTTTCGTGTCGGATAATTAATTTCTTGTAATTTTAACAACATCAATAAAAATTTAACCACGTTAATATCATTTTATTAATTCAATTGTTTTGTGTTTTAATTCAATTAAAATAATATAATTAAATAATTATATAATTATACATAATAATATTAATTATTTTATATTACAATTCAACACGATCATTCAATCATTACCTCTTTAATAAATAATAATATAATAATATATCATTATTGATTTGACATAAAGCTCCACCCACCCCTACTACATCCAACCCAAAACAAACAAATGATTACTATTCACAGAATTTCGTCCATCCACTTTTTTTCCCCTTTCGGATTTCCCCCATCCACCTCAAGACGAAAACAAACATGACCCAATTGATTTGGAAAATTTCATACCGATTTTAGGTAATATACCAGATCAATGAGCATACAAATACAGTGAAACAAACACGATATTTGAGAAAATTTTCTTGTCTACCCATGCAATTAGTACTGTACCACTTGATTTGATGTATTGTACATTATCTCTCGTTTATACCACCACATACCAAATATGCCCTGATTTATTAAAATATAAACTTACTACCTAATAAAGCGTATTATGTGAGACTTTTGCAATAATCGATTATATATATAAAAAGTTAATTTGTTCCTAGTATAAAAAAAAAAAAAGTATAGAGTGAAAATGGTTTATTCATAAACCATTGAAGGGTATTAGTTATTTTTTAAAAAGAATATTAGTTGTTTTTAATGAAGAGTATTAGTTGTTCCTTGAAAATAAACTATAACTCTTAGGTGAAAACAATAATACTCTTCAGTGGAAACTTGAAAGCAACAGATACCTTTCAATAATCCATGTATGAACCAACTCTAAAACAATAGTATAATATAATTACATAATACAATAACTAAATTTAAATAATGTTTTCAGCTCTTATACACACCAAGTGCATGAGATCTTCCGACATGATCTGGTAATGAACAATATTGACGATGTATAATAAAATGTGTCAGCTAAATATACTGAAGAGTTAAAATCTATTTTCCTTTTACCACTACCAAAAAATAAAGAATTGTTTACAAAAATTTTCAATAAAAATTTTCTGTACCTACAAAATTTCCCAACAAAAATATTTGTAGTGAAAATTGTTTATAAATTTTTCTAATCATGTTCTCAATTTAGAAACAATTTGTCTACAAAAGAAAATTTTCATTTAATTAACTACCTACAAGCCACTTGCCTACAAAATTTTACCTCAAACAATTATCTACAAAATTTTCGTAGACAAATTATTTTGTAGGGGGAAAATGAAGATGTATATATAATTAGAAAAATTGTGTAGACAAATCGTACACAATTCTCACTGCATAATTTTTTGTGGAAAAATTCGTAGTCATATTTACAGATCTTGTTTGCATTTTTTTTTCTTGTAGTGTACTCCCAAGTATGTTGGATGAATGATTATCTCCATTATTAGTTTTAAGCTTCTTTTTTTTTTTTTAATTAATTGTGGCATAAAAATGATTAAAAACGATTACAGAATTGAGATAATTAATCAAAATGTGGAATAAATATCTTTTAACATCATTTTTAAAGAAATTTAGATGAAGTCAAAATGTGGAATAAATATCTTACTTAAAAAGGAAATAGCATTATTAATTATTTTTATTAATTACTAAAATTATATTATGTTTATTTTTATTTTTATTGAAGAGTTTTCAAGCAAACATCGCCTACCATATAATGAAATGTAAAATTGCAGTAGAGAACCTGAGTTCATTAAACTAATTCCCTAATTAAATTGAATAAAAATAAACACAATATGTGAATTCAAAGATATTTCTAGCAAAACTTGTCACTGGTATGATAACAACAATTTGGTAAACTATCAATTTTAAGTTTACATTTTTTAATGTCATTTTATTTTATTTTTTATAAATAAAATATCATATGCAATCTTTCCGCGTCCCTCGTGCAATCTCTATGAAATTTTTGTGCGATTTTTTCAATGACATTTTTATTAAAGAAATATATTGATTGTGTTTTTTTCAAAATTTAATCTTAAAAGCAACGATGTGTCAAATTTCCTATTATCTATTAATAAACCAGTTGCACTATAACAAATATATGGACATGATATCTCGAGGAGATATCACCACGTTGAGAGTTTCAATCTTAAATCCAATCTCTTTTGTCTTCACCCTCGCTGTTCTCTCCACACCATCCCAATCAGTTGGACACCTATGCCATTTTTAAAGAAAAAAAAATACAATTTATATTATCTTATTTTACTTGTATTGGATAAGTGTAAATTCTTTTTGTACTAACAACTAATTAAAATTATCGAGGAATGGTTTTGTGGTTGATTTCGCTTATATATCTTTTTTATTTTATTTTACTCATTTTACCAACTAAGTCATATTATGAATTTTTAAAAAATTTAAATGTCTATTATATATAACATGAGTCTATAACCATTAAACTTATAAACTCTACTCACAATATAAAATATTATCGTATCAGTAAATGCATCTAATGATATCAGTAATTGTATGTAATGTATTAGTTTTATATTATGAACAAGTTTTACGGGAGACATACTCTAATTAGTCTCCTATACAATTTTATTAGTAGATTGAGTAAAGTAAAATTATTAAAAATCAATACTTAATTCAATCAAAATATATATACGCGCGCGCGCACACACACACACACACACATATATATATATATATATATATATATATATATATATATATATTATTTTAATACATTTATTAAATAACTATAGAGTAAGTTTTATAGAAAATAGTTTATGATAAGTTTATTATGAAATTATTTTAAAGTATCAAATATTTGATGAGAATTATCCAAAATCTCATTAGGAATATTGAAAGTTGGGGTAAAGAAAAATCAACAACAATTACAATATAATGTCATTGACTCTGGTTTTTTATACTCTTGATGATATTTTTTATACTTATAATTAAATATTTTATACTTTAAACAATTTCATGGTAAGTTTATCATGAACAATTTTCATATAAAACTTTGCCAAAATTATTATACTACTATATGATGAAAATATTAATTTATATATACAATATAATATATTATATTGTAAAATTAAATATAAAGAAAATTCTGCGCAATACATGGAGTCCCATCTAGTAACCTATATAATAATATACCATACGAATCATTGACATTATTAACTAGATCTTATATTATAAATGGTGATATGCATTCGGCCATTTTCTTACTAACATGCATTAGTAATTTATTTAAAGCAAATACGTGGGTGAGATTGTCTCATGTTATGAGACAACACAAATTAACATATACTCCTGTTAAAATATTAATGCGTGTTCAATTTATATCTCATCCCACCATTTTATGTCTCCCACAAGATATACTCCTCGTTTTATAAGATCTGTCCAAAAAATGAAAAAATCTAATAAGATTAATACATGAAAAACATTTCGGTGCACACGTTATACAATTTTGATTATAAACTTTCAACCAAGACGTCTTTTAATTTTTCTCCTCAAGAATCATAGAAAAAGCGATCGAAGAGAGTGTGTGTTCAGTAAATTGAAAAAGAATACCCCGCAGTCTACAAAATTTTAGCATGAATACTCTCTCATTATATAATTCTTTTTTTTTTTTTAATGAATCAAGCTATATAATAGAAAAAAGTGAAACACACAAAACCCCAACCCCCTCCCCCCCCCCTAACCAATTCTACTTAAAAAAAAAAAAGTTATATTTTGTCAAGATTTTTTTTTTAGCCAAAAGAATATATTTTTTACCGACTCTATCCCTATTCATCTTTTCTTAAATTTAATTACATTTTATATATTTTTTCTCCTTTTTTTTCCCTACATTGATCTTCTCCCCACTCCCCTCCAATTTCTCGCATGTGTGTTGTTAACAATCTCTCAATTTCTCTCTCCAACATCAGACACATCTTCTTTCCTTCATCTTTTTCTATTTTTTTTTTTAATTAGAGTTTAGAATATAAAGTGGTATGAGTTTAAATATGATTATACATAGTTTAACATGGTGGTATGTGGTTAAAAATATGATTATACGTCTTCAAAATCGTTGTACGAAGGTAAACACTAAAATTATACGGTCTTTTAAATTGTGGTACAAACTTAAGATATGATAGTACATGCATAATAAGGTGTGATACGAGGTGAAATCAATGGTGGTACAGACTTAATAAAGTGTGGTAATGTATTAAATAATTGTAGTATGCCATAAATTTATAGTGGCATGGGGTGAATTAATAGTGGTACGAGGTTAATAAAATATATTGTGTGATGAATTGTGGCACGAGAGATACTAATGGTAGTACAAAATTAAATAAAGTGTAGTACATGGTTGAATTAGGTGTGGTAAATGTTAAATATGTGGTAGTACGAAGTGAATAAATTGTGGTACAGACTTAAATAAATTGTGTTATAAACTTAATAAAGTGTGATACGATGTGAATTAATTATAGTATAAAGTGAACTAATGGTGATACTAACTTAAATAAATTGTGGTATGAGCTTAAACAAAGTGTGATTAGAGACCAATTAATTGTGGCACAGACTAAATATATGGTGATACGAGCTTAAATGTATATGCTAAACATATGATGATACAAACTTAAATAAAGTGTGGTACGAGAGTGAATTAATTGTGGTACATGATGAATTAAGTGTGGTACGAGATGAATTAAGTGTGATACAAGATGAATTAATGGTGGTACAAGCTTATTTTATTCAATTTATTTAGTTAATTTATTAAGAATATACTTTTCCAAATAATTATTTTCTTAACTAAAAAAAAAAACAATTTAAAACTTAATAATATAAAATAATTTATTGTTTGACAAATGGCTATTTATAACTCTATCCTTACAAAATATTGCACCAACTAAACCGTCAACTAATTTGCATATAATGTTATGCCACTATACTAAAGTGTTCATTATATGATCTTATGCTTATATTAACGATATTACTAAATGCTAATAATGCTTTATCCGCTTAAAATTATTTTTTTCCTCCTCAACCCCTCCTCTCTAATTATCATTGGAGTACGAGGCTACATAATATCTCTTTAAAAATAGATACTGCAAGTCTCCGTTCCTCTCATGAATTTGTAGTTTTAATTTTTTTTTAATATATTGGATAATTTTGTAAAAATACTGAAACATTAGAATATAATATTAGGGGAAAAGAAAACCTTCGCGTGTATTTACATAAGTCAAGTTTCATGTGAAACTATCCCATGTATGTATGAGAAGTAATTCCTGTACAAAGAAAATGAATGAGAAGTAGTATTTTTTAAGTTTTTATAGAAGTATTTTGAAAATGTGTAAATAGCATCACATCTATATCATCTCATTTACAAATTTATAAGTTTTATTATATATTTTGATACCTATTCTGTCCACTAAAAATATTCATACCTTTTTGCACGTGATTTAATTTGAAATGTCGAAGATATTTAAAGGTCTTGTGAGGTCCGATATTAAAAAAATAATAGTTCATGGAACGTATATTATACGTACTTACCATTAATAATCAGTTTATTTATAAACGGACCTCACAAAACTCCAAAATATTTTTCAACATATCGCTTTAAATCACGTGAAGAAAAGAGCGCATATTTTAAGCGGAAGAAGGGAGTATTATTCTAGAGAAAGAAAATATTATTTTACGCGAAAATGATAATTAAAAAAAAAAAAAAAGGGAAAAGGCACGGGTATAACGTTTTCCAAAGAAGTGCTCTTCTATCATAAATAGCCCCTCCTCTCCAAAATATCTTCCTCATCCCTAAATTTTTTGCAAAATCTATTTTATCTTATTTTACATTAAATAATTTTATTCATACGATGATGGCGTCAATGTCGGTCACGCCACTATCACCGCCACCGCCGCCGCCACAGTCGTCGGCCACCCCACAGCGGGTGGCGATTCCGGGCAGCTACGGGTGGCCGGTGATCGGGCCGTTTGTGGACCGGCTGCAGTATTCGTGGCTCCAAGGCCCAAAAGGTTTCTTCGAGAAGAGAATGGAGAAGTACAGTAGTACGGTTTTCCGGACGAACGTACCGCCGGCGTTCCCGTTCTTCATCGGCGTGAATCCGAACGTGGTGGCGGTGCTGGACGTCAAATCGTTCAGCCATCTCTTCGATATGGAGCTCGTCGAGAAGGCAAATGTGCTCGTCGGAGATTTCATGCCCAGCCTCAATTACACCGGCGGACTCAGGGTTTGTGCTTATCTCGATACATCGGAAAATAAACATACCCTGGTAATACCTTATATTACACTCCTTGCCTCTCTCTATCACACATTTTCCTATGCAACTGCTTTCATAGAATGCATTTGTGGTATCAAATCTCTATTTGGAGGGCATTTCTTAGAATAAATTTATTGTAAACTCTACATAATTTTTCTTTTTAATACACACTAATAAAATTGGAAGAGAGTATATATTATGCCGCAGTAATTTTTGTTTGCGTTAACGGTAAATGAAGTCACAATATTTTTAAAAATTGCAATCTAATCTAAATTTTTTAATCTTGTCAAATAAAATCTCAACTTAACATTTGTTCGCAATTCGAACCAACAAATATATATTTTATTATCCAGAAATGATGTTTCACTTGCTTGGCAATTCATAATTAATTGTATTAATATGTTTAGATTGGTTGGGTAACAATGCATAATTTTTTATGATAAAAACTTGTATGAGACCGTTTAATGGCATGGACCACACAAATTAACACACACCCCTGTCAAAATGTTAATGAGTCAATGTCCTAATTATACTCATTTTCACTATCTCATGCCATGAGACGATCTCACACAAGACCTACTCATTTATTATTATTTTAGGGCCTACTAAAATCTGCATTTTAGTTAGGATTGTAATAAAATGTTAAGATGAAGTTTTATTTAAAAATTTAAAAAATTTAAAATAAATTGTAATTTGGGAAAAGGTTATGATTTTATTTGTAAAATTATCTTTTGGTTTTACCTCAACCATTCTAATTTTTGAGTTTCATGAATTTATGAAAGAGATGTCGAATTTGGGATCTTGTTAGATACAAGTATAAATCGTAACAAATTAATTCTAAAAGAATGGTAAGTATTATATTATGAAAAAAAAAAAACCTTTTAAAATGGTCCCCAATCCCCATCCCTCTCATCAATGCTTTGCCTTTTCACATAATTAATAATTTTAATGTAACGCCACTTGTGATCTCAATTCTCAAGTACTCTGATCCTTTTCGTGTCTTTACTTGATCAAAATCTCAATTTTGATGTCAACTTGTCTAAGTATTGTCTTACTTGTGGTCTTAAAGTCTTCACAAGTTTAAATTAAAATTTTAATATATCAGTTTAGTGTAATTATTATATATTGGATATATAGATATTTCTGTTCACGGTTCCAATGTGCCACCAATTTTTTAGTAAAAATTAATAATCCTCCATACTTCCCCCAATTTATGTTGGCGGAAAAATAAAGTCTTTCACCAATTAATAATTATAATCATATCCAAGATAAGATACTATATGAAATCTGCAGTATGGCCAGTATAGATAATTATTGTATTTTAATTAATATTAAATGTAAAGGAACAGGTTCATTTATAACACATTTTAATGAAATATCTTAAGCATGTGGCTACTGACTAATGCATCAAAGATACCATGGTCATAATGGTCGGTGGTTGTCATGTTCATGTCCATCAGTCCATTCAAAGTAGTATTAACTTCCAAATTTGTTTAATTATTTTTTCTACTTCCAATTAATTAATTAATTTATTTTTTGCTGTTGATGTGAACTACCTAATGGACCCGTGGTCCAACTTTGCCAACTTTGTGGACACTGATATCGGCTTTTCCTAAAGTTTTTTGTTATTTTGTTTACTAACATTTTTCGAATAATTTGTCTCGCTATATATCATTAAAGATTCAGAATGAGATTTTTTTTTTCAGATATGGAATGAGAGTTCCAAAAGTTGAGAATAACGTAATTCCTTTTAATTAACACACATAATCATACACTTTGTGACATAGGCTTTTCATTTGAAATTAAAGTGACATTTTAAGATTCTTTTGAGAGTTTCTACTTTCTACCTAAAAATAATACACCATGTAATTCAAATAAAATTTTAAATAATAACTTTTATTCTTACTGAACAATTATAATTATTTTTGCTAAATAATTATGGTAGTTATGATACTGCTCAATGAAAACTACCACGGCTATTTAAATTACATTTGAATTGTACAATACAATTGGTGCAAAATAGTAAATCATCGGATTAATTCTAATTGTTAAATTCTTCGAAAGTTAATCTCAAACCAAACCACTAATCCCATATATAAAATGTGAAATTCTTCCCTGTTACAATATAGAACACATTCTAAACTGAAATAATCTATTCCACTTTTTATGTTCTACCGTTTGAATGATTGACACGTGAAATATAAAAAAATATCCAACGAATCACCATAATGCTCCATGTGTTAAAAATTGAGTAGGTGAAATACCAAGTGAATATAAAAAGTGGAACAGATAAAAAATCTGTGTTTTATTTTTCGTCAACTTATCTTTATTAGCGGTAAAATAAACGTTGTCATTTACCTCAAGGAATTTGTTTGTATAGTGTTTGATAATCAAGATTCATTGCAGATAAAAGACTTCGCTTTAGACATCTTACGACGAAGCTCGAGCACCTGGGTCCCATCCATGGTGACCTCACTCGACCCCATGTGGGACTCGATCGAGTCCCAGCTCTCGACCTCCGATTCCGCCTCCGCCTCCGCCTTCATTCCTCTCCAACAATTTCTCTTCGCCTTCCTCAGCCGCACCCTCCTCGGGGCCGACGTATCAGCTGACCCGGAAATCAAGGAATCGGGCCACATAATGATTGACAAGTGGCTTGGATTGCAGCTCCTCCCCACAGTCCCCATCACTGCTTTACAACCCCTTGTAGAAATCTTCCTCCACTCCTTCCCCTACCCCTTCTGGCTAGTCAAATCCGACTACCAAAAGCTTGCTAATTTCGTACAAAACGAAGCAAAAGAAACCCTCCAACGAGCACAAACCGAATTCAAACTCACCGAACAAGAAGCCATCCACAACCTCATCTTCACACTCGGGTTCAACGCGTTTGGAGGATTCACTCTCTTCCTAAATAAACTCATCACCAATCTTGAAGAGCAGAAGAACATACATGAAGAACTTAGAAAGGAAGTCAGAGAGAAGCTAGCAGATAAACCTCTTAGTATTGAGACAGTTAAAGAGATGGACTTGGTGAATTCCTTCGTGTATGAGACTCTGCGTCTGGCCCCACCTGTCCCATTACAGTATGCTAGAGCTCGAAAAGATTTCGATCTAGCCTCACACAATTCCCTTTTTGAGATCAAGAAAGGGGAGCTATTGTGTGGTTATCAAATAATAGTGATGAGGGACCCCAAAATCTTTGAAAATCCTGAAGAATTTGTATACAACCGATTTTCAAAGGCAAAAGGGGGCAATGCGCTGCTAGAGTACCTTTTCTGGTCAAACGGGCCGCAGAGTGGGACCCAGGGGCCGTCGGCTTCCAACAAGCAGTGTGCGGCCAGGGACGCCGTGCCACTAACTGCTGCTGTGTTTCTGGCTTACTTGTTTCAGAGATATGATGAGATTGGCATTTCCTCTGGCTCCATCACTGCTCTTAAGAAGTCCAAGTGATGGTGTTTTTGTATGTATGATGGCGTATCACTATGGTGATGCTGAAGACTGAATTTGATGATGATTTGGCAGTATATATAAAAATTATTTGGCTAAAATAATAGGTCTGCATATTCATGAACATACTGACATAGACAAATCAACTATGAAATAATCAGTTACTGCTCTTTAATAAGAGTATCACAAAATGAAATAGTTGCCATCTAAATGTTAATGTGTTTCATCAGGCCATCTCCAGCAGTTGCATCATTTTACCGTTAATTCTGCACTACTCTATTATAGTGTCAGTAAAAAATCTCCAACAGTTTACACTAAAATAGAATATTCTATTGAGATTCCTTACTTTAATAAAAAAATTATTTATTCAATAATAATCTATATTATAATTCATTTGATGTTTATAATATAATCAATTTAAAATAATCTTCACTCATCATAATATTACAATAAAAATTCAAGTTACAAATTGCATGTTATTTATGCCCAGTATTTTAATTCATTGCATGTTATTTTTAATTGCTCTAATTTTTTTAATTAACTATACAATACAAATTTATTTTAGTTGATATAAAATTGAGTTAATTAAATAAAAAGTGAATTATCTAGATATACAATTATAAATATAATGAATATTATTAATATATATATATATATACATATGTGTGTATATAAAGTAAAAAAAAAAAAAAAAAAAATTGTGGCATCCACAAACAGTGGAACGCCACAAATAGTGTAAATCAGGGAGTGAATGGCGTGGCCGCCATTTTAGTGCTCCTTCTGGCGTCACTGCTGGAGGCCCTTTTCTGCCCACATACATCAACCATCTCCACTGCTGGAGATGGTCTCAGTATCAGTGTTCAACCATCTAAGGCTCTCTAATATAAAAAGATCTTATAACTCACAAGGCCAATCTAAGGCTCTCTAATATAAAAAGATCTTATAACTCACAAGGCCATTTTATAATTAGCTAGTGACGTACATGATAAGTGCTACTTGCATTCATCTGTGATAGGGATCGGTGCAAATTTCTTATTTTTTTAATCCAGAAGGATACTTTCATATTTGAATGAACAAGCACTATAATAGTATAAGCACGAGTCATTTACATCACACTAAAGAAAAAAAATTCACACCGTCATAACTCTACATAAAAAAAAATTCTTGCAAACGAAAGTCTCAACTTTTCTTACAAATGGAATACTGAAAAAATAATTATATTAATGGTGAACGTGTTACCTCTACATAAAAATTGGATCATATTTTTCAGACTTTGATGATACTTGTAGACCTGATGCTCGCTTTCAGCAAACACACGCTTTACACAGATTGGACGAAGTATGTATGATGTGTTATTGTATTCTATCATGATGCGCGCTAAAGCTCAACTAGGATTGGGCCCTGACTCCTTCTCTCCAACCTTTTTGACGCGCCCTCTGCTCCCACAGAGCTGTCAGTTGTTTCTGTGCTAATAAAGCTGTTTCAGACTTTTCCCGAGCCTCCTCACATGTCTCCATTCCAGAATTGCACTTGTCTGCCTCTTTCTGGTACTGGGACGTCATCTTCTTCGCCTCAAGCAATGCCATATCAGCACGTCGCTGATTTTCCAAAGCCTCAGCTTCTCGTAGCTTTAGTTCCTCAGTCAATAGCTCTGCAAAATTCTTCTGTGTGTCCTCACTCACATCTGGGTCATGCTTTGCACAATCTGTGGATGCGAAGAAAGATAGATAAGGTACATAGTCTGAGAGGTCAACCAGAATTTCCCATAAACCAATAAAACTTGAACATGGGAAGATATTTGTTGCATACTAAAAAATCAGCAGCAGTTTTTATATATAGATTAGGAGACTTTCAATTTATTAATAATAACGTGATGAAAAGGAAGTGCATACATAACTGGAGATTGATTATTCAAGGAAAAATGTGATCCACAGAACAGAGTTATAAACAATTAACTTCGAATAAAAAAAAATGTACAAAGCTCAATACTACCAGCATCACAATTGTGAAGGCAAACTAATGATCCGTCAAAGTTTATAATACCAATTAGATGATAGCCTGTATAGTTTAGGTCTAGCGAAGGGGTAATTCAGATTCAGAAATGGACTATTTCCAGTAAAACCGGAACTGTAAGAGCCATTCTTGGTTGTTTCCATTCGTAAAAGAACCGGAACCACCACTTTCAGTTTCAAGTAGTAAAATTAATTACATGCACTTAATAGATTCCAATTATATTTTATATTAAAAGATGAGATATTGAAGTCTAGAGATAAAAGGACACGAGAAACTGATGTGGGAACATAAATCTTCCCTTGGCCAGTAATGTACTGTTTTGTTATCTACGAAACCAACAGTTCCCAGATTGTAGCCAAGGCAAGGGTAGTTTTGCACATCAAAAGAATTGATACAACTCGGGAAATATTAAATAGTTTGATTTGAGCGAAATTTATTTCCAATCATACACTGAGAACCAAATGCAGACTGCTGTCAAATATAAGATTCAAAATGTCCTCTTACAATGAAGAGACAGCTTGAAAAAAAAGTTCAGAATGCTAATAAATGATTCTATCAATTGAAAGTTAACACGAGATGCATCATGGATGTAGAAGATAAGAATATTGTGCTGCCAAATTTCATTGCTTGGCATCAACTAATAATGCAGCTCCTTGATGCAAGCAACCAATGAGTAAATACCGATACCAGATCATAATGAAAAACAAAAACATGTGAAACTGCAAACTAATAAATATACAGAGTACAAAACTCACCTTCAAAGGAAGCGTTATTCAGTCCTGCAAGAAAGAATAGCAAGGAGTCAATATATGCAATCTTTGAGCAGACGACCAGATGTAATATGAAATGTAGTAAAAGAAAAACGCTTCAAGTCCACACGAAAAAAAGGAGCATCCAAAACAAACTCTGCATAAGCCCCATTGGATACAATATGCATGATGGACCTTGCATTTATGCATCGATAATAAAGATAATCGTAAGAACTTACTTTACAATGATCATAATTAAGCATAGCCACATCACTGGACACTTTTCAACGCATTTTCGTTCACTAGATATATGCAGCTTGCTAACTACGACAGTGACAATTCATTTCTGGAAACTTTTTTTACAGCATTTAGTTAAACACCATGGTTTTAAACTCCAACTGACATGAATATCTTCCACTATCATTTCTACAGATGCTAATGGTAATTTCTGAATACTGAAAAGGAACGCGGAACTAATAGCATGAAAATGTTACCACATCAATATTTAAGGCAGAAAAAAGTTAAAAGCCGAAGTTCATTGCAAAAATAAGGAAGCAACAGAGCCAAGTCTACATCAATATCAAGCAAACTATCTCCCAGTCATCTAAAAAGACAAAGTATTATGAACTCACAATATCAACCAAATTCAAACAAAACCATGAACTTATCAGCCATCGAAGATCAAATTTTAACGGAATGCAACCAAAACCTAGATAGTTAACCTTAGAAATAAGCCCTAGAAACAGAAAGATCGAATCATAGAAGCGTTGAATGCATACCTTGGGGAATGGAGAGAAGGGGCAAGGAATCACATTCACAGTTACAGGAAGGGCAAGAGGCGGCAGAAGCAGAGGCCAAGCCTTCCATCAAGTGCCAATACAGAGGGGGACCCACTATGTATGCCGCCAAGCAAATCGCCAGCAACCCAATAACTGTCTTCAAAACCCCAGTTCTCACTGCCATTTTCCCCTTTCTCGCTCCTCCCTCAAACTCTAGTATCAGCAGAAGTACATGCGCTACGAGATCCCAAATGTGAAACGAAGAGAAGAGAAGAGAGCGAGTACCGATCACAGTTCTTCGTTAAATGAAACCAACTAGGCATTGAATATTACTTCAACCCCCCATAATTTCTTTGTTTCAGTGAATTACCATACAATTTGACGAAATTGCAGTTTTAGCCCAAATATTCTTTATTCATAACAACTCAAATTATCGATTTAATTAGTTTACGAGATATATTATATATATATACCATAAAAATTATTTACATATATCAGTATTAATATTACTAGTATTTCTCCCATGGGATGCACAGGTAGAATATTATATATTATAAATACGGGATTGTATAATGAACGATTATTAAAAAAAAGTTAAATTTATTTTATTCATAAATTAATTAATATGTAAAGATTATATTGTATATATGTGAGTATTATAATTATTTAATTGTATACTAAATTCACAATAAATACTAAAATTTATAAAATTATTTTAAGATTTAAAAACCTTATATAGTCTAAATATAAATTATTTAAATTCAATCAATCATAAAGTTAAAGTTGATAGAAAACACTTAATAATAAAATAAATATTTTAAATATGATTTTTTTATTTGTTAAATATATATATGTTAAATTAAAAATGTTCAAAAGACAATTTAATTTGATATATAGTGTGTTGAAAATAGATTTAAAATTAAAAAGTTAAATAATTTTGAAATTATTAGTGCAAAATAAAAAATAAAAGAAATTGGTAAAATTAATTCACTCTCTTTGATGGAGAGTGAGATTCACTATTGCACCATAAAGCAAGTGCACTTCAATTGCTCCAATAAATACATTTTTTTCTTTTTCCTCACTTCTACTTTTATATATACTAGTATTTCTCCCGTGCGATGCACAGATTGAATATTATAAATTTTAAATGCGAAATTGTATAATGAACGATTATAAAAAAAATTTAAATTAAATTTATTTTATCCATAAATCAATTAATATGTAAAGATTATATTGTATATATATATATGAGTATTATAATTATTTAATTGTATACTAAATTCATAACAAATACTAAAATTCATAAAATTATTTAAATATTTAAAAAACTTATATAGTCTAAATAAAAATTATTTTAATTCAATCAATCATATAGTTAAAGTCAATAGAAAACACTTAATAATAAAATAAATATTTTAAATATGATTTTTTTAAATTCGTGCAATATATATGTTAAATTAAAAATGTTCAAAAGACAATTTAATTTGATATATAGTGTGTTGAAAATAGATTCAAAATTAAAAAATTAAATAATTTTGAAATTATTTGTGCAAAGTAAAAAAGAAAAGAAATTGGTAAAATTGATCCACTCTCTTTAGTAGAGAGTGAGATTTACTATTGCACCATAAAACAAGTGCACTTCACTTGCTCCAATAAATACAATTTTTTCTCTCTCCTCACTTCTACTTTTATATATATATATAGATATATAGATATAGATATAGATATAATAAACACAATTAATATTTAATAAAACAATTAATATTGTTTTAAATTTTTATATAAAATAATATAAATTAATCAAATCAATTTAAATTATTATTATTATCTTATTATACTATATTTCTAAACCTCTCCAAGATGATGTGTCAGCACCACATTTCTCTTAAAGTGACGTGGCACCTCTCAAATCATTTTATTTTAAAATTCTGCATTCTCCTTAAAAGTTATTTTAGGTATATTTTAAATCATATTAAAACTTAATCTACACCATGAGTTTTATACTTTTAATCTCAACCGTACATTTCATTTTACATTTTCTATAAATGTCAAATCTCACTTTAGTTTTCATTCGGATTTACAACCCTAATCATCTTCTCTTCTCTTTATTTTCTCATTCATTGTTTGATTTTTCTTTATAGGTATAATATTGTTTTTTTTCTCCTCTTCTTCTCTCACGATGTCGTCTCTCTTCTCACAGGTTATTCACGAACCGCCGCCTCCTCATGGATTTTTCCCTCGAATCACCGCGGCCTTAAACCGCATCGGAATACCGCACACCACCACATCGGGTAAGAGATCAATTTTATTTTAATCTAATTGAATCGTCATTTTTTTTTCTTGCATAAATATGGATAAATGCTTGGTATGACGATCCAAACCCGGAGCATCACCGTAACAAAAACAGTCTCACGGCCCCAGTTTATTGGGATATTTTGGAAATCGACGGATGTAATTTTTTTATTTTTTTTAGTTTTTTTTATGAATTAATTATTTGTAAAATTTAGAGTTGTTACTACTGAGTTGTTATTTCTTTATAGTATACTATAAATCTTAATAAAATTTAATTAGTGTAAACAAAATATTTATGTATAATATGAAATATTCTTTTAAACAATAATGTAATGCAAGCAATTCTTTTTTCATTGTTGGATGATTTTTTTTTTTGTTTTTTAGGATTTTTCTTTTTTGCAACATATTGATATATGTGAAATTTGTAGGAGAGAATTCGAAATATTTTGGAAAAGATATTTTCACCGAAATAGCGTATGATACTAAAAAAATCTTGCAACCAACTTGCCTTCAATAATAGATTGTAATACAAAAGTTTATTTTTAGATAAAATTATACGGCCAAAATAGATTATTAATTGCAAAATACAGATATTCTTTTATAAACTAGGATTTTGATTTTTTTTAAATATTTTTTAACATACAAATATTAAAAGAGTATTGTAATTGATAAATAAGTAAAAGATTGTTAAATCTTATATAATTAATGTATATATTTTTTCTTAAAATATGTGGAATAAATTTTTATGGGTTAGTAATTATAGTGATGACAAAAAAGAAACTTTTTTTACTAATGAAAATAAAATATTTACGCATAATATGAAATATTATTTTAAACATTATATTAATGCAAGCAAGTATTTTTTCATGGTTGAATAATTTCTCTTCTTAGATATTTTGGAAGTTATTTTTGCAAAATATTGATAGATGTGAATTTTTTCAAGGAGAGAGTTGAAATATTTCACAAAAGATATTGTCACCGAAATAGTGTATGATACCAAAAAAATTACTGTCACCAAATATAATATCTTGCATTCAATAAACAAAATATCTATGTAAAATATGAAATATAATTTTAAACATTATATTAATGCAAGCATATCTTTTTTCACAGTTGAACAATTTCTTTGCTTAGATATTTATGAAAGTTATTTTTGTAAAGTATTGATAGATGTGAAATTTGTAGGAGGAAATTGAAATATTTAAGAAAAAAGATATTGTCACCGAAATAGTGTATGATACCAAAAAAAAATAAAAAAAAATTGCCATTAAATATAATATCTTTCCTTGAATAATAGATTGTAATACAAAAGCTTATTTTTGGATAAAATTTTACCGCCAAAATAAACCATAAACTGTAAAATACATATATTCTTTTTTAGACTATGATTTCGATTTTTCTTTTATATTGTTTTAACATGAAAATATTAAATTAGTATTGTAAATGATAAATAAGTAAAAGAATGTTATATAATTAATGTATATTTCTAAAAAAAATATGTGGAATAAATTTTTCATGGTTAAAAAATTATAGTGTTGGCCAAAAAGAACACTAAGTTTCTTTATTATTACTTTAAAAAATATCTTACTCTAAAATACAATAATTATGAATATATTTTAATCAATGGAAATAAAATATTTACGTATAATAAGATTATTCTAAACATTAAATTAATGCAAGAAAATCTTTTTTCACAGTTGAACGATTTCTTTTTTTAGATATTTTTGGAATTTATTTTTGCAAAATCTTGATAGATGTGAAATTTGTAGAAGTAAATTAAAATATTTCGGAAAATATATTGTCACTGAGATATCATATGATTCCCAAAAAATATTGTCACCATGTAATATTTTATCATCAATAACAGATTGTAACACACTAACACACACATTTTATAATAAAATTATAACTGCAAAATACAATTTGAAACTGTAAAAAATTTCAGACCGCGAAATTCGCGGGGGTACACACTAGTTATATATATATATATATATATATATATATTTTTTTTTTTGGAATGGGTAATTTCATGGTGAAAGAACTTTTTGCACAAATTCGTAAATCAAGAACTTGCCAAATATACATGGAAAACCAAACAGGGCCTTAACACATTGGCTTTTTTTCTTTTCCCTCTCTCAGAAAAACCTCGACTCGACATAGTTCTCTCTCACTATCTGCGTATCAACCAAGCAAATCGTCAATGGCGGAACCCAAAACCAAGTACGATCGGCAACTCAGGTAATATACTTTCGTGTTTCCCATTCTCCTCCCCCTCAATTCTCATTATTCTCCACTTCACCACCCCATTCGTAGTACCGCTCTCAATCGTTACGGAAAAATGTTCCAGAATATGGGGCGAGCAAGGTCAAGAAGCCCTCGAGAAATCAAGCATATGCTTGTTGAACTGTGGGCCCACCGGCTCGGAAACCTTGAAAAACTTAGTGCTCGGTGGAATCGGAAGTATCACTGTTGTTGATGGCTCTAAAGTCGAACTTGGGGACCTTGGCAATAATTTCTTGGGTAAATTTTCTCCCGCAGATTGTCGTTTGATGTTAGTGTATTTATGGTGTTTACTTATTAGGGGATTGTGTTTAATTCTGATTGATGCCATACAGTTGACGAGTCGAGTGTTGGGCAATCCAAGGCGAAAACTGTATGCGCCTTTCTACAGGAATTGAATGATGCAGTGAAGGCAAAATTTATCGAAGAGTATCCCCAGAAGTTGATCGAATCCAACCCATCCTTCTTTTCACAGTTTACTTTGGTTGTTGCCACGCAGGTGAGGATATATGCACTTTTCAAACCTCTCTTGTGTTTGACAAAATCATCGATAGATAAATGAATGAATGAATGATAATTCATGTTTCAGTATTGGATCCCCAATGCTCCTTGGAGTGGTGTAACCTGATCATCTCTTTGGTTTGAATTTAAAGAAGTAATGATACTTAAAAAAATTAGTAAGGATTTAACAGTATTTTTTTCGTTTTTCACTTGTAATTTGCTAAATATAGCTGAGTAAGATGGCTTTGTGGTATTCATAGTTCAAATTAGTGACTTACTTTTCTTGTTAAGGTTATGGTTCGCTGACTGCCCAGTTGTAGTGATACAATTTTGAGTTTATGATCCTTAGTTCTTTTTTGGCTTAAATACGACTGGAGCGTCTCTACTTTCTGTTGGATTTTAAATCTCTACAATGTGCAATAGAATGGATGATTTGCTGCCACTCGCCAATATATAACTGTACTTAGATCCATGCATTAGATCCTCGTAAAGCACTGAAATTGGTGGAGGTCATCTTTGAAACCACCATGTATTTATTTTATTATATTGTATTTAAATGTGTACAGTTTTAGCCTGAAATGATTTATACATATAGAAAAAAGAGGATAAGAAATTCTCTAAATCAGTTCAAATGGGAATTGAGGACAACTTTTGGATGTGCATCATCTTGGCTAGAGAGAAGAACATTTGTAATTTGATTGTATTATGCATATTTAACATAATATGGTACTAAAGGCACAGAAGGCGCAAAATTGATATCATTCAGCGTTTATATCTTTTTGTTTCTTTTTACATAATGCTTGCTGTTAAATTTGTCACATTCATTATTGTTTTAGCACTTCGTATTCTCATTATAATTTTAAAAAAGTCCAAGTAAAGAAAAATTATCTCCAATCATACTAGAATATTTTTATTCTGAAAGTGAAATTCATGTATAGTCATATATCATTGGTAGTGCTCATTGTTGGTAATTTGTTGCTTCTGTTGGTCAATCAGTAAATTAATTTCTTTAAGTCATGTCTGTGGTTCTTCAGCTTGTTGAATCATCAATGGTGAAACTGGATAAAATCTGTCGTGATGCCAATGTCATGTTGATATTTGCACGCTCTTATGGCCTAACTGGTTTTGTACGGATCAGTGTTAAGGTACATTATTCTTCCTTTTTGTTTTCTTCACCAGTTAGTTTAGAACAAAAAATAGCTTCTGAGGAAACAATAATACGAAGTTTGAAACATCATCTGGTGCCCTAAGACAAAGATGGACAAAATGAAATTTTCACTTCTTCTGCAGGAACATGCAGTGGTCGAATCTAAGCCAGATCATTTTCTAGATGATCTTCGGCTAAATAACCCATGGCCAGAGCTCAGGAGGTCTGATATTCTCTTTTTTATGTTTAATTTATGTATTACTTCCAAGGGGATCTATAATTCATTTATATTCTACCTAAAAGATGACAATTTGTACTTGATCACTCACAGATATTCAGATTCTATTGATTTGGGTACAGCTGATCCTGTTGTTCACAAACACACTCCATATGTTTTCATTCTTATTAAGATTGCAGAGGAGTGGGCAAAAACTCATGATGGAAACCTTCCATCAACAAGGGATGAAAAAAAAGTATTTAAGGTGCAATTATAAGTTTTCTACCTTGGTAATTCTTTCAATATGTTTATTCTTTGGGTCCTGTCTTTTGAAGTGATCTGGTGCTTTCTGGATGGATGCTGCAGGATTTAATCAAGGCCAAGATGATTGCATCAGATGAAGACAATTACAAAGAAGCTATAGAAGCTTCTTTCAAAGTCTTTTCTCCTCAAGGAATTAGTAAGTAATTAATTAAACAAAATACTTTTCTGAAAAAACTTTGTACAATGTTTGTTCATCTGGAGTTCATATTTTGAGAAAGATTGATAGCATGTGAGTTTCGTCGCTAGGAGCCCCTTGCAGAATTTTAACACGCTTCACATATATGGGGACAGTTTAACAATTGTGTGGGTGAATCACATGATTATATGAGACAATAACTGGTTTTACTTGAGCATAACTGATCTTGAGTCAAGATCTTGCAGTAGCCTTTCTTGATAAAATAAAGATGAAAACTTGCTTGCTTTCTGGGAGATCATAAAACTATTGCTATTTTCTCTTTTGATCTCTGTTGAATCAAGCATGGGTGTTTTGTATAAATTCAGCTTCTAGCTACAAAGACAACATAAGGGCTTCAACAATAGTTGGTAACATCTAATGACATCCTATTTGGAAATCTTACTAATATCAATTTAAATAATGAGATAACCATAATGATATTGGCAGTAGGTAGAAAAACAAATTACCAACCCATTTCTTGTTTCTGTGCATCAATTTAGTATCATATACTGATGGTTAATGGCAATCATACTGCTGCTACTGCAACTATTTTGAAATATTTAACATTGGTTGCAATGATAGGGATAATAATGTTAGTAGTAAGTCTACTAACTTTTTCAGTCTGCCTTCGGAACCACTTCATATTATCTAAAATTTTATAACAGTGATGAATATGATCCAGGCTTCATTTTGGTAGATCATGATATCCTGTCACCAATATAAATGTTGCTACTAATTTATAAGGTGCTCTTTTTCTTGCTATATTTTAAACAATCTTCCTGACATCTCTATTTTTGTAATCTCAGGTCCAACCATGCATCAGATAATCAATGATAGTTGTGCTGAAGTTAATTCCAATTCATCAGATTTTTGGGTTTTGGTGGCTGCTTTAAAGGTACATCTGTATATCTTCTATTAAATTACCTGATGTTGCTAGATTTTCTGGTGAAACAACTCTTTTAAAAAAAATTTGGAAGTATTTCTCTGGCATGTGTGTTATATTTCTGTAGTTATGAAGCTTCTATTTTGGCCTGTTTTGGTAGAGTTGTGTGTCTCTAGTTGTTTTGCATACAGTGCCCTTATACATAGTGAATCTGAATCCTAGAATCTCATCATACTTTTGGCTAATTAATTGTCCAGTTGAGACTTTTAAACTATCATACCAAAAATGAGAGATGTCCAAGGAGATTCAGTAACCTTTTGTCACATGGTTTCTGATTTTTCATTGTTTGCACTTTTTGCCTCTACACTTGCAGGAATTTATAGCTAATGAAGGTGAAGGAGAGGCACCTCTGGAGGGATCAATCCCGGATATGACATCTTCTACCGAGTTAGTGATTATTGTTTTTTAATCTAAATATTAACATTTCGTGCTCCAATAAATTTACATCGACATCTTGGTTATTTCTTGCTTCTGTTGCAGATTATATGTTAACCTGCAAAAGATCTATCAGGCTAAGGCTGAGGCTGACTTTCTTGTCATGGAGAAGCATGTCAGGAAAATACTAAAGAAGATAGGCAGAGATCCCGATAGTATCACAAAAGCAACCCTAAAAAGCTTTTGCAAAAATGCTAGGAAACTAAAGGTTTGTGCTTACTACTTTTTCCTTTTTGTGTCATGTAGTAATATTTTAGGAAAATCATAGTACCATTCATGTAAGATTAAGTGTGCTACTTCTTTAATTGGTTTTACAGATTGCCTAGTTTTAATTTCCTGTTATAGATTTGAGTTTAACTGAATAACCTAAATGATGTTTTTATGTTACTTTCTTGTAGGTCCCCATGCCCCCATAATGAAGACGTGCTCATTTTTTATGTCGCGTTACTCTATATTTTGCTTGTGTAGTAGTTAGTTATTATGTTTTAAAACGGGTTGCTACTCATCATAGAGACAATTAAAGTGTCATGCTTCTGTAACTCTCACTTAAATGGTTGCTATACTTCCATTAATGATTTATAAACTCAGGTCTGCAGATATCGCTCAATTGAGGACGAGTTCCATTCGACAGTGCAATTGGAGTTGCAAAAGTATCTAACAGATGAGGACTGCTGGTACTTCATCCTGTACCCTTAATAATTTATGATTTTAGAGGATACATGATACATCGCTTCAGATGCTCTGAGTGTTTTAAAGCTATCAATAAGGAAAATTGAAGCCTTAAGCATGTTGCCTTTCCCATCGTTTGTTATTATTTGTACATCCTTGGATGTTGCTAATTTTTGCTGCAGCATTGCTGTTGGATTTTATATTCTTCTACGAGCTGTGGATCGCTTTGCTGCAAACTACAACAGTTTCCCGGGGCAATTCGATGGGTAAAAACTGCATCCCGTTGCTGGCCATGTTGGTTCATGTTTTGAAAAATCAGTACCTCATGGCTGCCTAATTGTGAATTATGTCCTGTAGTGAAATGGATGAGGAGATTTCCAGATTGAAAACAACAGTGGTTGCCTTATTTAACGACTTGGGCTACAATGGATCAACCTTGACAGAAGACCTTATCAATGAGATGTGCCGTTATGGTGCTGCAGAGCTTCATGCAGTGGCTGCCTTCATCGGAGGAATCGCATCCCAGGAGGTCATCAAGGTTCGTTTTTTTCTTTTTCCCCTAAATTCTAATGACTGAAATCCTCAATTCGCCTAACAATAGAATCAGCAACAGTCAAACTAAACACATTGAAGTTTGTTTTCTTTTATGCTGCAGCTCATCACTCGACAATTTGTTCCAATGAGCGGAACTTTTATCTTCAACGGCATTGATCACAAGTCACAGTTGCTATTGTCTTAGATGGCTCAAACATTGGTATGGTATGGTATGAGTTTTCTCTAATATGAAGACTTAGCTCCAAGCCCCTTTACAACTCTTTTTGGCTTTGCTGTTTAATTGAGCTTTCACTCCTGCAATAAAAACCAGGTTTCCAGTGAAATCTTGCACCTTATACAGAACGAGCTTACAACATTATTAACCGTGACAGAGAAGATGTGTTTTCCTCCAAGTGTCCGCAAACGCAGCCATTCCTCGAAGTTAATGATCGAACTTGGTGCTCTTCCATTTTTGGATCTTTATGACAAGCTCTTTCGTTTAGACATTTGCGAGCATTATAATATGTTAACTGTCTTCAGTCTACGTGGTTGTGCTGTTTTCGTGCGCCTATGCAGAAATTCAGATGGTGCCACTATCTTGATATCTCGTTTAAGTATTGTTTAGATCAGGTTGAATATCAAGCATGATCAACGATGGAAACAGGATTTTTGCCGACGGACCAATTACCATAAGGATAATTGCAATTGTTATAATAATGTTATAATCAAAAGAAAAAATGGAAGATACAGTCGTTTTAACAAATAATATAACATAATTAACCTTGATGTATGTAAGAGCGAGAAACAACAAACTAGCAAAACAAATACAAGAGTCGTACAGTTAGCAAAATCCTACCATGGGAAAAATGACATTATCCATCTATCAATGTTACAATCAGGGAGGGAGAGAATATTTCATCCAGTAGCAGCAGCAACAGCAACAGCAATGACTGAAGCTTCTTTAGAGTGTCTCTTGTACACGCTGAATTCACCAAAATCCCTCTTACCACTGGCAAAAAAGTGTCCCAACATCAAATCCTTTGAAGAAACCAAAACAAAGAATCAGTTTATTTATTTATTTTTTATTCTGCTGTTGATGCAGCATTCTCAACTTTTCTGCAGTTGACTGAAACACTTGCGATAAGCAGATAATATCACAAGTTCAATTATTTGGGGAAAATTATTTCAAGAAAAAAAGGAAGTACATAGACATCAAACTTGAGAATACCTGTGCTTAACATCCCAGCCTCCAGGCAAGAAACGAGGATGAACAGCTTCGACGAAAACCTGTCTCCACCTCTGACAAAATTCACGAATACCATCTTCTCCAAACTCCTTCAGCAGATGCGTAACTACTTGCTTCCCATGAGGTCCATGTCCCAGCAATGACATTTTATCATTCTTCAGCGAAGTGTTCCTATCATCCAACGAACCAGTCATCTCATTTGATAAATCTTGTTTCTGTTCCGTCTCTATTATATTGGTGTATAAAGAACTGTTTTCTTCACCCCCCAATGCATTCTGAATGGAAACAGGTGTTTCACCACTGATGTTATTTTCTTTTACATCATCTAGATTGTTGTCTTTCCTCAGATGTTTACATGTGTAGCCTCTCTTCTTCTCAAATCTCCGTCTCTCATGAGGACTCATTCCAACTAGCAGAGCTTTCTCAAGATCTTCATCTGTTATTTCTCTCCCTCCATAGTACGTCATCACAACCTGCTCATAGTAAGGACCAGTGAGAACATAGGACATAGTTACAACTTGTGATAAAAAAAAGCTAACTTCATTTTAGATGCATATCAAAGTAAATATCGTACGAGAGAAATGTTCAGCAATCCTTCAGTTCAATCTTGGAAATATTGACATAGGTCTCATCAGGCATTACTGTGCCATAATAAATGAACCAGTACAAAGGATTTAGCTCGATGAATGATGTTAAAACTAGGCCGAAAAATTCAATGACATCACATTTTTAAGGTGCAACTCAACAGTAGTATACAATAGGCATTTTACAATAATCATTATGCATTTGAATTGAGGTATTTGAAATGCAATGCTTCGAAATGAATGAATTCCAAATCCACCCTAAGTAGAGTTATTTCTAACAGGCCTAAATAATCCAAATAATTCAAAATGATAGTACTCTAATCCAAACACAACCTTAAGGTGATGTTTGTTTGGATTTATAAAATCTAAATCTGGCTCTACTTAATCCAGTTTTATAAAATCACCTATAAACCTACTACCACTCTTCCCAATACAATTAAATCCTCTCCTTACACTTAATAAACTTAAATCATAACCCGCATAAGCCAATCATAATCATTACAATCACATCCAACTACAATATAATAATACATCATCCACTCTTAACACATCTATTTGATATAAATTAAAATCACGACCTACTCAATAACCCAGAACAAACACAGGCTTTACTATTTATCAGGATTCAAAATCCCCTAGATTTCAAAACCAGTTTATGAAAACCACTTAAAACTCAAAACAAACATCACAGAATTCAATTTTTATTGGCAACTTCATACCTGCATTAACTCTTCATGGCGCTGGGATGGCATTTGTGGTCCATGACGTAGCAAAGCCATAGCAGCAGTACGGAGCTGTAAAGGAGACACACCGACCTCCTCAGATGACACAACAGGTAAAGAAGATGCAGGTGTATTTTGTGACTTATCTAAGTCAACTATATTACGAATAAATAAAGGTATCCCATATTCAGCAGCTACTTGTCTTTTGTACTTTTCAGCAGCAGCATGAGCAATTTCATGACAATCCACACAAACGAGGACAATATCATGAGAACGATGACTTTTCAAATGCTCAGGAAAATGAATCCTATAGCATGAGGGTATTATTCTGTACCGTAAGTAGTGGTTTCCTTCACCACAACCAACACATATATTTTTCTTACTTTGAATGTAAAAGTCATTATCTTCATCTTCAGGACGTCCTTTGGGTTCAAAGAGTAGCATGATTGAAGGAGGATTTTCTTCTACAATTTTTGCCAGATTCCGACTGACATACCTGAATAAAATATTAAAAAAATAAATTAAAACGTTTGATACACAATAAGACCTAAGTAAATCATTGAGCATATAAGAGATGGTCATTTAACCATTGGAGCTTCCTGTGATCACAATAACATAATAATCGCCCATCATTTGCGTAGATCTTGCAGTTGTGATAAACAGGAGCCTTGCATGAAAATTTTTGAACAAAAAGCTCCCGAGAAACCTTCTTTGCAACCTGTTTGGAAGCTCTAAATTTGTTATGATTGGACGTGATTCTGTTGGTTAATCCTGGGGTAGCCTTGGTCAGCAAGGCATAATTATATGCAGAAAGAGGACAACTCCCAGATGGACCTAGGTGCCGCTGGATGAACATTTGGAATAAACTATCAAGATTGGTTGTGTTTTCCTGGAGCAAGTAAAGTAGGTCTTCCGAATGAGAACAAACTACTGCAGATGGGGATTCAACATCTAAATCAACTTTGGATATACTGCTGCAAATATCTGTTTCAGTTGTTGGAATTTCAGCTGCTAGTGTAGTGATTGCATTCTCTGATAAAACGAACCTCAGGCTCTCATCATGTAGACGAGCCTGGGAGAATTTGACAATCAACCAAGTTAGTTATTAAATAATACAAAACTGAAATAAAAGTTCAACATGTTAATAGCATATATTGAGTGGAACATGCACACAGAACTCAGTGAATTCTACATTATTATGACCCATGGGTTTATGGGGCTCCAACCCAATCGTGTTTTAAAGGAAATAATTGCCCAAATACTAAGGTGGAGATCAGTTATGTATGAGACCGTCCCACACAAAACTTCCTCAACAAAATAAACTTACAGAAATCTTCCTGGCTAGCATGAGGATGTGAGTGAGTAGTGGACTTGCTTATCTTAACAATCATTGTCAATAAGAGGAGAGTAATGTAATATCCTATTTCGTAATAAGAAAAATTGAATTTAAATTGAAGTTGGCCCTGGTCAGAAACTGGGCATATGCATGCAGATTGACTCATTATCTATGAACTAAAAGATGACACAAGGACTTGTATGATATTATGATGAATGACTGAATGTTTTCCAACGAATATACATTTTCAGGAGAGAAATTGCTGAAAATGTTAACATAACATAGATGTAATTTATCTAAGTCACCTTATATATCCATAAAAGTGGAATTAATATGGAGAAAAAGTGCAAATGGTACTTAAAGATGATACATCAATTTAAGTGCATCAAATCCCACATTGGCATTGAAAGGTATAGAAATGAGTAGACTAACCATTACATCCCTCCATAAGCACAGTCGCCTCACAAGTTCCTGAAACTGAATGGGAAATTTATCATCAGTGTTGTCCATTCTGGGCATACCATTGATACTTAAAGATACTCACAGCAACAGAAATACCTTTGCACCACAAACACTTGGTGGGAGATATCCTTGATCATTTAAACAACGAGAGATTATTGATGATGCAGCTATTTCTCCTGGAAAAGCTTCAATATCTTTTGCATAAAGCTGCAGACAAGTTGCATTCGATCGTCGACTGGCCTCGAGAAGAAAATGGAACTTGTCACCAGGAGATGAATTCTCTGATGCACTATTTTCTTTAGAATGTGACAGTATAAAAAATTGGTTAGAGAAAGAAGGGGGATGGGGAGCAAATGAGCGTTGGTCTAGTTTTATTCTTCAAGTAAAATCAATATAATTCTAGTCCTTTCAAACATTACTTTTTCCTACTAATCTACTTTCTTTTAGTAGTCACAACTCATAACACAATGTGTGTTGCACATTATATGTAAATATTTTAAGAGTTAGCAAATACAAAATTGGTCTAATTTTTACGTGTCAGGTGAAATCAGGATACTTCCAGTCCCTCCCAAACATTATTTTTTCCTACTAATTTACTTTCTTTAACTAGTGGGGACTCATAACACAATGTGTGTTGCACGTTATATGTACATATTTAGTTAACTAGTAAACAAATAATCGAAGTAATGTATGAAGGAAAACTTAATGATGAACCTCTTTGTATACAATACTTTATGTATTACAAGGGTTATCAGATTTAGCTAAAACTTTGATAAAAGTTCAATAATTCTTTATATATATATAACACAATTATAATGATCGGAGACTGTTATCTAGAATGAAACAAAATGTATAGAGGGGAAGACACATCTATAATCAAAATATTGCAACCTCATCAATTAAGATACGTCACAAAATCTCAATTTTTAATCATCCTTGTATTAACTTTAACGAGCTACTCCAGACCATTCATCTTTATATATTGATAAGTGAAAACTCTGCTAGAACCTTGGATTTCATAATATGAACTCTTATACTATATATAGCATATCTAACATACAGAGTTTCTATCTAAAAAATAAAAAAAATGAAGTCGAGAAGTATGTAATAAAATAAGAAAGGACATTGCCTTTGGCAGTAGATGCATGGATGCTGAAGGATATTTGTGCATTAAATTTAGACTTAGAGATTGAATATTCCCCATAAACAAATGATGAAAGTTAATAAGTACAAGAAACTATGTAGAACATATTAATTATTTATAATATCAGAATCTTTGAGGGCATACCAATTTTCAGCTGTTTGAGCTCCAAACAAAGGCAATATGCAATATACAAGAGATAGTGTGCATCCCCTCGAGCATAATGTATCATTTCCTCAGGCAAGGGGCGTCGTCTCCAGTCTTCCCTCTACAGTTGAGATGGTTACACAATCAACAAACATCAGAACAGTAAACTTATTACTATTTTGCCGTCCAAAAGTGAAGGTAACCAAATTGGATAGAGGTGGATATGCAGTACTCCTCCATCCACTTTCAGTTCCATTTAAAGTAATTAAACAACTCTAGACTTAGTGAAAACCACTTGATCCACAAGAATAAACATAACACCAACATCATTGATGAAATGAAAGGCAGCTAATGGTTGAGCTATGACTAACAAAATTTGTTTGTGTTTGTTCTGCTTTGATAAGAGTTCAATAACATATGCTTCTAACTCATGGACAATACTTCATCGTGGGAATCTTACTGAACATAGCAATTAACTAAAAATACGCATCAGAGATACATATTAAAATTACTATCCAAACCTGCAGCAGCTTATTTGTGGCAACACTGCAATACGCTTCAAGCAGATATGCTAATGATCTCTGTGGTTTTGATAAAACATCACATGCCTGCAACATAAGATTTTAACAGAAAATGGTCAAGCTGGTGCTTTATGAATGGTCTTTAACCTGGGAGGCAAATACACAATATGAAATTATGAATAATCTTTGAGCTAGCTTTATGTCCCTTAATCTTCTAACTCAATGATTAGAAATCATGAATAAAGTCAAGTCCTTAAAAACACAAATATTAAATAAAATTTGAACACAGTTAGGTTTTGTAATTTACCTTGGCCGTGTCAAATAAATTGACTACATAGATGTGGAAATCTCTTTGGAGCCAAAGAACATCATTGTCGGCACCATGAAACACCTGTGCATAATAATACAAAAGATAACAAGAATGTCATTCTAATACAGTCAATGAATATATAAATTCCATAACATTGATAATTAGTTCTTGTAACAAACATCAAACACAGGGCTCAATGATGACATGGCTATACACTTATTTTAATAGACACAACACTTTCTTGTCACTGTATTTATTTGCAATTAAAGCTGAGAAATTCCCAAGGTGCTCATAACTTAAATCTGTATATTTCAGAGAAAATGCTTACGCCATAAAATCCCAATAGTTCGTTTTAATGGACAAGGGATAGACATTAAGCCAAATAAATTCAAATTTTTAATTGTAATATCACCTTGCATATTCCAGGATTAGCAAATACTGGCCTAAGAAGTCCCATCACATCATGCAGGATAATCGTGTCCACCAGATAATCCTTGCTTATAGTGGATATCTGCATTATTGTAATAGTGGAGAAGAAACAGAAACTTTGTTAGTTCATCGCTTTTTCTTATGGTAGTGAATCTTTTCTTTTACTATATTTGGAACAGAGGGAGGAAAAATGTGTTCTTTGAGGTTTCAATTACTGCAGCTACACATACCAGCATCTTCAATCCCATTTTGAAGTAAAACAGAGCACAAAAGAACTAGTATGAACTATGACATACATCTAACACGTAGGATAGTACAAACACATACCAGCATCTTTAGTCTCATGCTTTGACATTAACAAAAAATCCACATAATTAGTGAGCATCTCCTACAATGTAAAAGCTGGAACTACAATAAGCAGTGCCCTGTAGGGCACCCCCAGGCATGATGTTAACTTTTTAGGAGCTAAATATATCTAGATGTCGATGATCATCATTGTTTCTCCATTTAAGAACAACTAAACAACCTAAATGATGATGCATTAGGTACATTCAGATTTACCCCAAACACATCTGCCATGTATGTATGTCAAACACATTTGTTCAATTAAAAACGAATCGCACTAATGACATATCAAACTATACTCTTCCACTATTAGTTAAGACACACACATAAGCAACAACTACGCTATATAAACCATTAAATTGAGACAAAATGAAAAGTTGTTTCTAGCAATTAATGCAAATATGAACCTGAACAAGCGATGTAAAACCCAAGAATGATCTTAAACTGTGCTGCTCAGTATCCACAGCAAACACCCTCTCATTATTTAACACCTCCACCAGCTCTCTCAACTGTTCTTCAGTTTCAACCCAAACATAAAAATCCCCCATCTCCATACTCCGCTTTTCACACCCATCAACAAACTCTAGGAATCCTACATCAGGAGTCTTCATTAACTTGGAAATTTCTCCCTTGTACGGATGCAAATTCGAGTACTCCTCTACCAACACAAGAAAAACAAATAACTCAATAAAGTAATAAAAATAAAAAATGCGCACACATACGAGAGAGTTTTCAATCATACCATCGGAGTGTGGGTCTGTTTCCTGGAGTTTGAGGTGTTTGAATTGCGAGTACGAGTTATCCGCCAACACTCGCTTGAATGCGTGCTGTGGTTTGGACTCTGAACTCAAATAACACAATCTTTTCCGTTTTGGGGTAAGCAAAAATTGCTTTATGAAGCGAAAGGAGAGTGCGAGCGCGAAGAAACAAGCGGCGGCGATAGCCAGAGCTGTTGCTCGGAACTTATTTTGGTCCGCCGCCATTGCTGCAGCTTCCAAGGTTGAACGCGTAGAGATGGCGCACTCTACTGCACTTCTTTTCTTTAATTGTTGTTAGTGAATTGAGTATATTAAATTAGACTAAGAATCGATGTAAATGCGTCACAATTTGATGATTGGCGCAATTTTTGAACTGCGGCTTCTCCGTCAAAGAAAGAAGACCGCCATTGATGAAAGCTTATTCGCAGAAGTGAATGTTAATTTCTGGATTGAGGAAAACGGCCCAAATCTAACCAGGCGGATTCCAAATTAGCCCAAAACAAATTGTTGGGCCGATTTCCAATTTTGCCCAACACAAATTAATTGGCCCATTTTTTTTATTTGACTAAATTTATCATTTATTAAACTATCACTTAATTATTCCATATCATTAACTTCACACTCATAAACAACTACTTAACTCATAAAACTTGTTTATAACTAATAGACACAAAGGAAGTATTAGTTTGCCAAAAAAAATAAAATGGTTTACTCTGTTTCCGTTTTAAAGTTTTGAATATTCTTTCTGCCATCCTACAATTTGTACAATATTGAAAAGAAGAAAAGAGTATATTGTGAATTAATTTTACTTTAAAATTAATTTATAATATTAGTTGTTTCTTTAAAAAGTATTAGGATGTTTAAGGAAAGACAAACTCTCATATGTACCAAGTGCACGGTGCACTCACTCAACAGTTGACCATGTTTATACTGAAAAGTTTGTTTCAATTACACTGAAAAGTGTGGATGAATTACGCTGAAAAGTTTGCACTAAAAACTGATTTTCAGTGCAAACTTTTCAATGTATTCCAACCACACTTTTCAGTGTGATTGGAACAAACTTTTCAGTGTAAACATGATCAACTGTTGAGTGAGTGCACCATACACCAAGTGCACAAGAGAGTTACTCTTAATGAAAATAACTAAGTACTATCATTTAAAATGCATTTGAATTTTTCGCTAAATTTTGTGTATACGAGACAAACTATGAAAAGAATAGTAAAGCAAAGCCGAAAATTCATCATGCCAGAGAATCTTAAGCTTGCATTCTGATTTTAGATCCTGAAATTTTTTATCTTCAAAACATTAATAATAATTTTGAATTTGACCATACCCATTTTCATGTTAATATAACTTTGTCATTGCCCATTTTTTAATGGGCCAAATACCACCTCAAAAAAATGGCCCATCCCAACGTGCATTTCAATAGAATATTATAATTGGGCCAAGCCCATCATTCAAACTCCAAATCCTAACTGCAAGTCAGTTGAGAAAACTTATCAATTTCAATGGCGCCTTCTCTCTGCATTCAAACTTTACATCAATCAATAGATTTTACCAAAAAAATCCAAAGAGAGAGTATAGAAATGTCTTGCCACGTTGTAAATGCTGAATTAAACGACGTCGGAGGGGAGCCACCACCCCTATGTGAAGCAGAGTTTCATGGAAAATCAGTTGAAAATGGAGAAAAGAAGCCAAATTTGAACAAATTATGGCAACAAATAGTTTCACTGAAAAGGATTCTCAAGGATCAGTTTATAAAGTGTTTTCATGGCAGTCAAATTGATGATCGAAGAACAAGATTATACCATGTTTGGCCTGGAAACAATGTATGTACGTACTCATCAATCACAATTACATATATAAAAAGTCATATGTAGTATTATTTGTTGTGTTTCATCTTATAAAAAAAACACATAGTATTAATCACAGTTGTATACATTAAAAAATCACATATAGTATTAATTTGTTGTGTTTCATCTTATATTTCAAAACAACAGGTGTTTTTCTGCGGAGGGCGACTCGTTTGCGGCCCGGATCCTAGAGGACTAATGCTCACAATCATGGCCATAACCCTTACTAGTTGGATTTTTGTTTTCTATATTCCACACAATTCAACTCCCATAATAATATGTTCCATCATCTTAACATTTATTGTTAGTATCATTCATTTTTTTTTTCAATTAGTTTCCTATGTGCAAATTAAATGAACTCCCTCTGGAATTTGTTTGTTTAGGTTCTTGTAAGTTTGGGAATTGTTAGCACAATTGATCCCGGAATTATTCCCCGAAACGAACAATCAATGAAAGAGAGTTGTAATCGGAGAAGGGTCGACGAAGTGAGGTTGAAATATTGCAGGGTTTGCAACATTTATCGTCCACCTAGGAGTCGGCATTGTTCCGTTTGTGACAATTGTGTCGACAAATTTGATCACCATTGCCCTTGGATAGGTCAATGTATTGGGTTGGTAAGTTTAATTTACTATAAAATCGAACGTTACATATTTTTTTTTTATCACGTTATCAGTACAAATTGCGGGCTAATTAAGAATTAATGAATTTGGTTATGCAGAGGAATCACAAGCTCTATATGATGTTTCTATTCACGTCTTTATTTTTCTATGCCTACATTTCGGTATTCTCCTTCCAAAAAATCTACCTCAGGATGTCCAAAAACGACGATAGATTGCTCGAAATATTACGAAATTGCCCCGAGGCGCTAGCATTGGCATCATTTACCTTTGTTGCTGCTTTGTTTCTTGGTGGTCTTGCTTGCTACCATTTGTACTTGATTGCCTTAAATCAGGTACGTTTTCAAAATTTCAATAACGTTTTTAGTATTGATTTTAGGCAACTTACACTATAAACCAGTTTTACCATAAAAGATGTTAATTTATTAATAAAACTGTATAATGAAAGCAACTAATATTATTTTAAATTGCAAAATAATACTGGTTTACAAGACTTACTTTTGATTCTAACGTTTAACTCGTGATAATAATATTATACAGACAGCGTACGAGAATTTCCATGAGCTATATACGACCTCACGAAATCCCTATGATAGAGGAATTTTGAGTAATATGATGGAGGCTTTATGTGTATCATCGCCTTCAAGGGTTAATTTTCGAGCAGAGGTGATCACCCATGATTTTGCACAATCGTGATCAAGTATGATCGATGGTGAATAAGTACTATCGGAAATAGTAGTTCATATTTTAATTTTATTATGTATATAAATTATTAGAAGTGCACTGTTGATGAGACTTGAATTCAAATTATTGCTTATGTTATTCTAACATTTAAATAGAATGAAATAATATTTTAAACTACACAAATTTTAGGGTGCATTCAAGCGCATATCATGCACTTGGATTTTAAACTCAATTTTGACTTCAATTTTGATTTTTTCAAAATACACACAAACACACCAAACTGTGTATTTTTTTTTTTTTTTCAGTTGGGGCATTACTGATGCCTTCTTGGGGAATTACTGATGTTTTCTTTGAGTATTGCTGATTTATGCTTGATTTTTTTTTTTTTTTCAAAATCCAAGTGCATACCATGAATTCAAGTGCACATTAGAACTATTCTTTAAGCTAAATCGAGCAATAGCTAAAAGAATCGATCTTTAATTCTAATTTATAGAGAGTAATATTATTATGCAACGGTGCAAGTAGATCTAAATGAGTATTTAGCAATACAAAGTGGGTTTATTTGTCTTAGCGCAAATTGAGGTGCTCATTACAATTATATAATTACACATTGCGAATGGTTCAACTCAATGTACCTCCATAAGTAAAAAAAATTATAGTTTTGACCCTATCATTATTTTTTCCTTTTAAAAAATAAGCAAATTGTTATTTTAAAAAAATCAATAATCGATAATAATAATAATCAAATGGTTGACTAACAACAAAAGTAAACCCAAAAAAAAAAAACTCCATTTTTTTTGTTAAAACTTCCCATGTTGTTTGCTTGCATGAGTCACCATCTTTCATGCAGCATCACATGATTCTTAGGTCAATGGTCCACAAAAGAATGGGCATCCAAAATACCACACTTTATCACATGGTTCTTGATTATTTCATCCGTACCTTCTGCTCACCTACCATTAATGGTAGATCTAAGTTTTTATGAACCTTTATTAATACAATAAGTGAAACCATCACTATCTCTAGGGGGAATTCAATCATTAAGAAATCATATACTTACAACATTCATCGACTTCATATTTACTACTCCCTCCGTCCCCTCTTAACTTTCATAGGTGGGGTGACACATATTTTAAGAAAAACTGTTTTATTGACTTTTTCAACCAATGAATGAAGAATATTTTGAATTAAAGTAGGTGTTGTGAGAGTGTTTTATTTCCATATTTGGGGTGTGAAAGTTGTTGTGGGACGTCCCAAAAAGGAAAGTATGAAAGTTATTAGGGGACGGAAGGAGTACTATATATGTCACATATAACAAAAATTTGTCCAGGAAATGTGTTCCGTGCGGCATATACAGTATTAATATGTATATATATAAAAGTATCACATTTTTTTTTTCTTTTCATACAAAAATAGTACTTTCTCTGTACCAATTTTTTTTCTCATTCCACTATTCACACCTCTTCAAATCCTTCTAAATTACATCTCATTATATTAATAATTACATAGAAAAACATTATCATTTTGTCTCGTGCACTTACATTGAATAATACATCATCATAAAAAATAATTTTATCCATTTAAATATTAGCAATCAAACCTCACATTAAAAGTCAACAAAAGTCAAACGAGAAAACAAAACTGGGACAGAGGGAATAATATTTTCAATTCTTTTTAAACATTTTTTTATATTTTGAAATGTATCATTAATTTTAATATGCCTTCAAGATGCTATCTTTAAAATTGAAAAATATTTTGACCCACAAATTTTCAATCAAATCAGTTTATGTATACAGAAAAGTACTAATGTTGTTTAACACACTAATATATTGTATGAATTAATAATCTTCATTCCGTTTATTTTTATTTTTATGCCTAATACTAAATCTAGGGACTCTCACACAATATGATTAATTAACATCTGCAACTTCGTGTATATTTTATATGATATTTGGTTTGCACCAAGAGAATCAATCAGCGCACATAATAAATAAATGGTATTTAATTTTACAGAAGTATTTTCTTGGAATAAATTAATACCGAATTCATTATAAACTAACTTGGATTTAAGGTAACTAGGCTTTGGTTAATTTGGGATCGGTGGAGAATAATATGGTCCCTAAAATTAAGGAATTGAAAGATCCTTTTATCTACCATGACTAAACTTTTGTGCAAACCCTAAATTGGAAATTGGGTAAAGCAAGAAAAATCATGTGAGGTTCTGTTCAGTTGGCTCTGTAAAGTGTAGGCATTTGTTCAATTCTCTTTTTTCTTTTCTACTTTTTATCAGAAACTTTGAGAAAAATGCTATATACAAGTGTTTGCATAAGCTTTCGTATAGTCATTTATCGACACTCCTTAGAAGAGTTGACACCTAATTACTTATTAGGTCAACTAGCTAGATATATATATATATATATATGTATATTTTTAATTTGGAGATAAAGCCATTTTAATTCAACAATTATAAAAATGCAATAAATTTATAAAAAAATGCAAATACTATAGTGCAATGTTAGAGTGCAGTATGTTTATGAAAAGTGCAAATGTAACTCATTGTAATTAAATGTATATTAGTATGCATTTTTGTCTTCAAAATTGAGATAATTTTTTGAATAATAAGATGCCCAGCAGGTGCAGCCCTTGTCCGAAATTGTGTACTGAATAAACTCCATTCTTGTGCAGACGTCAACCTGTCGTGATTTTGTATTTTATTTTATTAATCATGTGCACACATATAATATTAACTTTAATATATCTTTAATAAAAATAAAATATTCCAATAACGCTAGAGTGTCATATTTATTTTAAATCGACGTCGATAACATATACATGTGCATGCCTCTTATTTCTAACTTATCTAAATCCAGTAATTATTGTTTCTTAATTCTAATTAATAAAATGATTGGACACGTATCAGAACAAAAAAGAAAAAAAATTACAGCATATTTTGAAATTGGAGCAATCCAACGGTTGGAAGTACAACAGAGTTTAGTCTTATATAAACCTGACACCATCCAATTTATCCAAACCGACCAATTCAGCCAAAGAAAAATTAATTGGTTTGCAAATCCTACGTTATTCATAAAGAAATAACGTACTATATTTCTGCATGTTTGTCACTTTATACGATGTTTTTACTTGTCGCAGGTTGCCCCATTTTAAAATTAATCTTCAGTCATAATTAATAATGGTACACAGGTCATGAATAAAATTTATTCAAAACAGGCCTGTAAAACTTGTCTTTTTTTCCGGATTAGTTCTAAGTCTTTCCTCGAACAGCAATTTTAAAATAACTAAAATTACTAGCTAGTTATGGAAATAATATTTTCTTGTTAACAATATAAGTAATTGGTTTAATATATATATATGTAAGTTGAATTATCTTTCATATATATAGTTATATGAATGGTAATTATATAAGTAGAGGTTGCACTTGTTTTGAATCTCTATATTCAGGTATTTTGGATTAATAATTATATTCATAATAGTTAGTGATATGCTCTAACTTTGAAATATATGGATATATAAAAGAAGGAGGTCGTTAGTTGTGAGGAATGATTGAGCAATAAGATTATAAGAAGGTAGAAAAATAATCAAATGAGTAATAATTACTTTATTTAGGAGGAAAAATATTATTGTGTATAATTTTTATTCTTATTAATTATTATATTTATCTATATTTATTTTCATTCTTATTACCATTAAAAAATATTTCAAACCATACGCCACTTTAGTCGATAAATATTTAAGATCCATTAAAGAGCTAATAGTAATGCGCTATTGAACTTAGCGACACCATATACGTTTGAATGATTTATTATTATTATTATTATTATTATTATTATTATTATTATTATATATATATATATATATATATAATATTGATGATTAAAATTATCAAGCATGTGTATTAATATATACTATTGCCTCATATAAAATCAAAATAAATTGATCCCAATTGGGTGATAATAAGGAGATATGTTCAATTTCTGTTTGTCAGGCTATGTACTAGTCAACCCAATTTGACTTACTAAAGAAAATGGAACTCCAATAAATATTTTAAAGCACAGTTTCATACATGGGAGAATTTTATTTACTATACACCTTATGAGTTTAGAAGACTCTAAACACCTATATTATTTTAAAGGAGAGTATCGTTGTGCTCCAATTTCTAAAAAGAGTTGAGATAAAAGATAGTTGGCAGTGGTGATGGGAGGGAATGACTGAGAAGAAACAGTTGGAGAAAATGTTAATCAAAATGGATACTGTTGGTGATCAATTTTTATCGAGTAGATTAATGACTGTTTAGGTTTGGTTTAAAGATTATCAATCAATTACGTGTGATTGGTTACCACCGTAAATGGTAAATCGAGGTTCGGGTTATGAAATCGGATATACGAAAGTCGAAATTGAATTAATTTCGTTTATGTGCACGTTTAGGTGTGATAGTGTGTGTTTTTGGAAGTGTTTGTGAATTTGAACTTGTATTTCTTAAGCTGGAGAACAACTATTTATAGAGACTAGCAAGCATGAGGTGTTCCTGACTCTTGGTCTCCCTAGCCTGCATGCTTGACATGTGTCATTTGACTCTAGTTTGACCTTATCTAAGCTAAATCTTAGTTACAAAGTCTTCTTTGGTCTTATCTCGGACTTCATTGTTGTTCGTCCATGTCGGTTTAAATCGATCCAGAATGATTCTTTCATAGAAGTTGTTCGCCGTTTGGGTGTATGGCTCAGAAGTTGTTCGCCTTTGTGTCTTGCACAGATTGGCTTTGGGATCTTGGTCCTTTGTTCGTCAGCATACACCTCTTAGGCTGATAACTGTAATAACACTTTTACCAGTGTTGTTCGTCATTATTGACTTGGTGGTGGGTCCATATTCGGTCTTTGGTTTTTAAACCTGTTCGCCAATATCTTGTTCGTCGTATAGTTGTTCGTCAGTTTGTGTACTCCCCAGATTGGTTTATGCACCCCGACTTGCTTTTCTTTGTTGATCATCCTTGATTTGAGGTTGACTCTTCATAATCCTTGATAAGGCTTTTGTTGATGGGCGAACAATTTTGCATTTAATCAACGAAAGATTATCATTAAACTTGATAACAGGATGACAAATGAAAGAAGCTAACAGCCTTGTGGGGCAAGCAGTTTTGAAGGGCGAGCATCTTAGCAAAGAGCTGACAGCCTTGTGAGGCGAGCAGCTTTGCAAAACAGCTCTGACATGGTAAGCAAGATATTGTGGCGAACAGCCTTGCAAAGAACAGCTGTGCAAGTGGCTCAAACCAAGATCAACTCAGGCGAACAACTTCGTAATGAGGCGAGCAACATTGTAAAACAATCCCAAGCGAGGAGCGAACAACTCAGAACGCAAAGGACCATGACATCTAACAAAGACGTACAAACGAGCAACCGATCACCATCGAAAGCATCTCAGTATTGCCAAAGACCAAGTACAACATGGGGAACTCCAAAAGTCACTAGCTTAGATATGGTCCAAGTGTCTCAACACTTGGCACCCATCCAATGAGCAATAGTGTAGATGTTGTACAAGTGTCCTAACACTTGGCAAAGATCCAATGGTTAAGCCACCAAGATGGTGACACATGTCCTCTTTGTATGTCTATAAATACTCCCTTCATATGCATGAAAAGGGGAGAACAATTCAATAAACTAGCAAAACTCTTGCCAAATTATTTCTTAAGCATTACTTAGCTTGATTCCATGATCTTGATTCTTGTTTGATGATCTTCATTAGATGAAAAACAGCCATTAATCTTCTTAGTTAGAAAAGGTCATCAACAATTGGCGCTAGAAGGAGGGTTCGAACCTTCGATTTATAAAAATTTGAAGAAAGTTTGAAGACTTCCGCCGGAATCTGCATAATCTCGCCGGAATCCGGGAAGAGGCTGCCGGAAAACAAGAGTGCACATTCTTAAGACAAAGATGTACAACACTTTGAGGGTTTTAATGCATGTGTGCATGAACTAGGGTTTTCAAACCTTCATAATCACACACAAGGCTAGTAACCCTTGGAAAAGGTGTTTGCAAGAACAAGATTACTTCATCCATTTGCTTATTTACCCATATTTTGATAGTCGAAATGGTTAGATCGCAAGAAGAACGACATTCGAGTATATCTCCAAGTCGTAGACCAAGAACTAGAATTTCGTCTACCGAAGGACATGCACGAACGGTGAGAGCAACTTTGCAGAGGAATATACAAGTCACTATTGACACGATTCCACCGGAAGTTGAAGCTCTTGCTCAAAACCCGGAGGAACTAGCAAAAACGATTGATGTCCTTCAATCGTTACAGAATCGACAAGCAGCAGGACCGTCAAGAGCACCTGTGACGACCAATCGAGCAGGCGAGCAAAGAAGTAAAATGAGAGAAGATGTACGTCGGGACGAGGCTGACAGCGAGGAAGTCCGTAGAAATAATGGAAAAGCCCCATTGAGCGGGCGTCTGGGAAGCAAAGGAGAGTCATCACCAAGTCGAGCAGAGGAGTCAAGCAAAAGTACTTCCCGAACAAGTGCTTTGGAGAGACTGGGTACAAGGAACGTAAATAGGAGGGAACCATCCCGAAGGAACGAGGAGCGATCACGCCATCCTGCTCGCCCATCGGTGCATGACCGAATCAGGAGGTCAGCTTTTGGCCGACTAGGGCCAAATGGAGCTAGCAATGCTGCTAGGAAGACGACTCAGGAGAAACGTCCCGTTGGCAAGGGACTGCATCGTGAAGAGGTCACTGACCCCAATCGCGATGAACAGCCTTCCATCGGGAGGACTCCCCCAAATGAATTGCAGGAAATGAGAAAGGCGATCGAGGAATTACAGAGACAGTTGGAATCCCAGAGAGGTCGACTGTTCTCCCTTCGTCACCGTTATCTCCGTCTGTCCTCAATGCACCGATCCAGAAGAAGATTCAGTTTCCAGCCATCAATTTGTATGAGGGAACGTCGGACCCTCGAATTCATGTGACGAAATATTCGGATTTCATGATCTCAATGGGGGCAACCGATGCCACACAATGCCGAAATTTTCCACTCACCCTTGGAGATGGCCCGCACAGATGGTTTTCAGCACTGGCTCCTGGCTCCATCAACTCTTTTGCCCAACTAAGCAAAGAGTTTCTGTCTCACTTTTCAACTGCCGGGTCCTACTTGACCCACAGACACCGTTTGGCAGATATCAGGCAAAGAGATGAGGAGTCGGATAAGCAGTTCCTGGAAAGATTTGATAAAGTTCTGTTGGAGGGCGAAATGGTGAGTGAAGATACGAAGATAGTTGCAGTGATGGCTGGGTTGAAGAAAGGAACTGATCTGTGTAAGGAGATGCACTTGACTTGTCCGAAAACATACGCAGAATTCAGACACAAAGCAGGGATCCATGTGTCAATGCAAGAGGCGTTACACAGAGAAATGGGAGAAAAAGCTGACCCAAAAAAGTTTGGCAAGAAATCTGGTGGAAACGATTACAAAGCTCTGAAGAACATGAAGTCATTCAATGAGGGAGCTGAGTTGAAGGAAAAATTGAGTCAAGTCCTTACTATGTCCGTGGACGCTGTGTATGACAACGTTAAAGACAGGGAGATATTGTCAGAGCCGCGGAAGATAAGGCAAGAGAGAGGAAAGTTGAACCCGAACAAATACTGTGCATATTATCAGAACATTGGCCACTTCACAAGCGAGTGCTGAGATCTGTTGAAGCAGTTGTGGAGGTTCTATGAGGAAGGAAAGCTGTCCGAATTCGTGAAAAGGGAACCAGGCAAAAGACCAAGGGCACCAGTACAATCCAGTTCGGATGACGGAGACAGTGATGACCAACCGAGTAAAGTTGGTAAGAGGGGAAGGAAGGTCCCAGCAGCCCCAGCAAGGCATATCCCGGAAATCCTAATGCTGGAACCCACTGGACCAGTAGGTGGTTGTTCTGATGGGAGACCACCCATGTCAAAAAGAAAGAGGAAAGCAGAGCTGAGAGCAGTGGATCAAGTGATGGAAGTAGGCGCGAATCCATCGACCAAACGAACGGGGGACCTGACTTTCTCAGAAAAAGACTTAGACGGGATACTCATCCCCCATAACGACTCGTTGGTCATTTGTGCCAATATTATGGGGACAAAAGTGCACCGTCTACTTGTCGATACTGGTTCCTACACGAACATCCTTTTCAAGAGCACGGTGGACCAGCTAGGAGATTGCGCTGAGTACATCAAAGACTGTGATCACAAGATTGTAGGATTCGGAAATGCTGTAACCACCCCGCTAGGAATAGTTACGTTGGCAGTTGAGCTTGTATCGATCAAGGACCCGGAAAGGAAAATGAATAGAATGGTAGACTTCCTGGTTGTAGACCAACAGTCCACCTATAACGGGTTCCTCGGCCGTCCTTTCTTGCATGAATTTAAAGCAGCTGTTTCAACGTACAATTATTGTTTAAAATTCCCAACAAAGAAGGGTGCAGGTACAGTCAAAGGAGACCAGAAGAAGGCTCGTGCGTGTCTTTTGCAGATACAGTTGCAGGATCACCAAGTCAACATGGCGGACAGGTGCTCAGACAAGGACGGAGACGATAGCGAGGCCGTGACTTCTGTCGATACTGAAATAATGGAAGTCGACGAGCAGCCATGCACAGACGAACAGCCGCGCAACAACGAGCAGCCATGCACAGACGAACAGCCACGTAACAACGAGCAGATGTGCGCAGACGAACAGCCGCGCAAAAACGAGCAGATGTGCACAAGCGCACAGTTAGACAAGGACGAACAAGGACGCGAAGATGGACAGTCAATGGCAATGAACGTTGATGCGGAGGACATCGAGCCACGACTGGGGGCAGAACCGATGGAGACCGAGGATGAGCTAAAGGCAGAAGGGCCCATTATTGACCCCAGATGGAAAGGCTAGAAACGAAGGGCTACCCCGGTCGAAGAGTTGGAAACTGTAAAAGTCGACCCGAACTAGGAGGGCTTAGAACTCTTCATAGGATCCGAGCTACCAGAGCCATACAGGACCAACATGATTGAGTTTTTTAAAGCAAACCTCGATGTGTTCGCATGGTCGCATGCAGATATGGTGGGCATCAGTCCCGAACATGCTTGCCACAGACTCAACATCGATCCAAGGAGAAAGCCAGTCCATCAGAAGAGGAGGAAATTCGGGCCCGACAAATACGAGGCGCTTGACGTGGAGGTTAAAAAGCTACTGGATAACGACCTAATCAAACAAGCGTTATGCCCGCAATGGGTGGCGAATCCAGTGTTGGTTAGAAAAGCGACTGGAGCATGGAGACTTTGCATCGACTTCACGGATCTTAACGCCGCCTGCCCAAAAGACAACTTCCCGTTGCCTCACATTGACCAGCTAGTTGATAGCACCGCCGGACATGAGCTGCTCACATTCATGGATGCATTCGCAGGATATCATCAAATCGCGATGCATCCCGATGATTAAGAACACACAGCGTTCTACACTAACAAAAACTTGCTATGCTGGAAGAGAATGCCATTTGGGCTAATCAACGCTGGAGCTACATATCAGAGACTGGTAAACAAGATGTTTGATGATCACATCGGGAAGACGATGGAAGTATATGTGGATGACATTGTTGTCAAGAGCTCAAAAAAGGAAGATCACTTACAGCACCTGGCTCAGACATTTGAGATACTTCGGACCTACAATATGAAGCTAAATCCCAAGAAAAGCAGTTTCGGCGTCCATTCTGGGAAATTCTTGGGACATCTGGTTAGTCAGCGAGGAATTGAAGCAAATCCGGTGAAAGTGAAAGCAATCATGGAGATGCAACCGCCCAGATCAGTTAAGGAAGTCCAACGGCTAACCGGATGCCTGGCAGCTTTGAAAAGGTTCGTTTCAAGGTCCGGAGATAAGTGCAGACCATTTTTCGAGGCCATCAAGAAAGGAAAGTTACAATGGACAGAAGCCTGTCAGCGAGCGTTCGAGCAACTGAAAGAATATCTCAGCGATACAAAAATTCTTGCTAAGCCGATTCCAGGGGAGAAGTTGTACTTGTACCTGGCGGCTTCAGAAGTGGCAATCAGTTCAGTGCTCGTTCGAGCAGAAGGAAAGTTCCACTTACCCATTTACTATGTAAGTCATGCCTTGCACGAAGCAGAACTCAGATATTCACCAACAGAAAAGCTAGCATATGCACTGGTGATGAGTGTCAGAAAACTTCATCCATATTTTTTCGACCACCAGGTGGAAGTGTTGACAACGTTCCCGCTCAAGCAAATATTGCACAGACCCGATGCAGCTGGCCGCCTCCTAAAATGGTCATTGGAAATCAGTCAATTCGGGATTTCATATGCTCCTCGAACAGCGATCAAGGGGCAAGCCTTAGCAGACTTTATAGTCGAACTGACTTACCCCCAAGATCCAACGAGAGGATATAACCATCCCTGGCACATGTATGTTGATGGTTCGTCAACTAATACAGCATCGGGAGCAGGTATAGTCTTGATAAGCCCGGATAGGCAAGTTTTTACTTCAGCTGTTCGATTCGAGTTCATGGCGACGAACAACGAAGCAGAGTACGAAGCTGTGATCGCTGGATTACGCCTAGCATTAGCAGTCGGAGTAAGAAAGCTGCAAATTTTCGGGGATTCACAATTGGTTGTCAACCAAGCTCGAGGGGAGTACGAGGCAAAGGACGAGAATATGGCCTTGTATCAAAAGATTGTTGCTCACCTGGCCTCCTTGTTCGAGCAAATATACATCGAACAGATACCAAGAGACAACAATGCTCAAGCAGATGTATTAGCCAGGTTAGCAACAAGCACGGGACCAGCAGAGTTGACAGGAGTTACGCTGACAAAAATGTCCAAACCATCAACCGAAGACTACAAGATGTATCAAGTTAGCGAAGATTTCGAAGAGGACGACTGGAGGATACCAATCATTGAGTATTTACAAAACGACAAAAAGCCAGACAATCCGTCTGAAGCTAACAAGTTGGTCAAGAGAGCAGCAAGATACACCGTGATGGACGGACAATTGTATAAGAGAGGAATTTCGCTCCCACTTCTGAAATGCTTGGCTAGGGGGCAAGGACAAGCAGTACTGAAAGAGATCCATGAGGGTGTATGTGGAAATCATGCCGGAGGACGGGCCTTGGCATATAAAACAATAAGGCAAGGATATTACTGGCCAACCCTCCTCCAGGATGCGATCAAGATTGCCCGAACTTGTCATAGATGTCAATTGTTTGCCCTGAACATTCACAAACCCCCACACGAACTGATTTCAGTCAATAGTCCATGGCCGTTTGCGAAGTGGGGAATTGACCTCATTGAGCCTTTTCCCCCAGGGCAAGGAAATGTTCGATTCACAGTGGTGGCTGTTGACTACTACACGAAGTGGGCAGAAGCAGAAGCACTCGGGCGGATCACACAGGAGAAAATGATCAACTTTATATGGAAAAACATTGTTTGTCGTTTCGGGGTCCCTCAGGCGATAGTGACGGACAGCGGAAGACAGTTTGAAGGAAAAGAGATCAGAGATTTTTGTGAAAAATGGGGAATAAAGAAACATTTCTCGACACCATACCACCCCCAATCGAACGGTCAAGTAGAAACAGTGAATAAAATAATCAAGCATATACTGAAGATTCGTTTAGTCGACAAGCAAGGAAAGTGGTCAGAAGAGCTACCAGAGGTGTTGTGGGCATACCGAGTATCCCACAGAACAAGCACAGGCGAAACACCCTTCACAATGGCATTCGGGACGGAAGCAGTAATACCGATTGAGCTAAAAGTCCCGACAAGTCGAACAGCTGCGTTTGATGAAGAGAAAAATAATGTTGCGCTGGCAGCAGAGCTGGACTTGTTCGAGGAAAAAAGAATAACAGCAGAATTGAAAAATGCAATTTACAAGAGAAGAGCAGCGAAGTACTACAATTCTCAAGTAAAAGCAAGAGAATTCGAAATTGAGGACTTAGTACTTCGAAAAGTTTTAATACCACCAGGAGTATTCGGCCCGACTTGGGAGGGCCCATACAAGGTGACGAATAAATGGCACAACGGCACATACGACCTTGAAGACATGGAAGGCAAGTCGTCCCAATACTCCTGGAATACAACTTTACTCAAGAAGTACTACCAATGAAGTCTTGTAAGTCTTAGAAAGTTTGTAAATAGATCCTTTGTAATTTTTGAAATTTTTGCGCAAGTTTATAAGCGAGCAGATTTGCATTTATCTTACTAGGCGAGCAGAATTGCATTTATCTTTTGTCTCGCTTTCTTTTAAATTTTGAGCCTTAAGTCCAAAATACTTGGTTGCTCGCCCAAAAAAAAAAAAAAAAAATTTGCAAAGTGCAAGTCTGTTATAAGACGAACAATAGAGCACATTAAATGCAAAATAAGGCCAAGTCCCTAATGGACCAATAGCCCACATTAATGCAAGGCCGAGTCCACAAGCGACCAAAAAGGCCCAAGCAATTAAAGGTCGAGTTCTATAAGAACCAAGTGACCAACTTAAAATATTAACTAAGTGTTTACCTTAAAAAAAAGGAACACTTAGAAACTGAGTCATAAGTCGAAAAGCAAGAAGCGAGCAATTAAGTAAGACAAACAAAGAGGCACAAATTTGCAAATTAGCAAGGATGTTCATTTCATTGAGTCAAAAATATGTATTACAATAGGGATGAGCTAATAAGCACAAAAAGAAGAAAACATCCTATTGTAAAAGAAACTAAGTCTTCAAGCAGGAGGAGGAGCGTCTGCAGCGCTGGTCGCCTGGGCACTAGTCTGCTCGCCTGGGGTACTTGTACCAGCCCCATCCAGAGGAGTTAAGGGAAGTGAAGGCAACCCCTCAAAGACTTCATCAGTGGCCGTTGCGCTGGTCGCCAATGGGGTAGGATCAGGCTGGCCGCCATAAGTAGGGGCAGCGATGTCAACCTCCTCGCCAAATACGTCTAGAGGGAAGCCAAGGTCGGCTAAATCGGAGACGAACAAAGTTGAACCAGGAGCAGGAGGGTAGTTCTTCACGTACTCGATGAAATCCGCCTTCACCGCGCCACGAATATCTTGATTATGATCGTGGGCGAAGTGGACGGACCTCAAACATTCGGCAAAGGCACAAATGTACCCAAAGTTGGTCTTATCCAACACCTCCTGCTCGTGGACTTCATAGTCAATCATGTTCTTGCGCTCCTCCTCCAATCTTTTGATGTGCTCCTCGGCAACTAGCAGGCGAGCAGCTAAGTCTGCTCGCTCCTTTTCAGCCCTTTCGGCTCTCAGATCTGAAGTTTGAACCTCCAACATCATCTTTTGAGCCTTGTCCAAGGCACTCTGCTCGCCGGCCAAGGAGGCCTCCATCTTACTCTCCATCAAGGCCAGCTCCTTAGCATGCTCGGCCCTGCACTCTTTGATGGCGGAGACTTTTTCTTCGTCCATCTTCTCCACGCGACGACCCAGATCGCGGTTTATTCGCTCGAGCTCCATGATTTGATCGAGCAGCATTTGAGACTGGACCAACTGATGGCTAGCATTGTACGCCATCAGGCGAGCATTATCGCTAGCAGATTGGTTAGAAACAAGAGTGTTCGCCGATTTTGTCCAGGCCCTTGGGACCATTTCAGCTGCCCGACGAACAGGAAGATCAGGGATGTCGCGAAGCGAAGAGGGGGCATTTTTAACAACGGAAAGATGGTGGAGTGTTGCCCCTCGGCCAGGGTAAAGTGTTGGGTTATACCTAACGAACAAAAATAAAATGTTAGTAAGCGAGCAACATGGTGTTAGGCAGTAAACAACAAACAAGTCGGGGACGAGGGACTCACTCTTTGATTTTAATGGGATCCCAGCCCAAGTAGGAAGTATCTTTGGGATTGTCCCCTTTCTTAGTCGTCACCAAATTGGCGACCACTTGCTGTTCGTCCACTACTTCCAGCGAGGTGGATTTCGAAACAGGGGATCTTGGAGCAATGTTACTCGCTTCTCCAACAGTCTTTGACCGCTTTGAGGCGCGATCATCTCCATGAGTGCCGCGAACATCATCGCCCCGCGGCGCTTTTTTCTTCTCTCTCTCCCTTTCCCTCTCCTTCTCCTTCCTTACATCCCGCGGAGAGGAGGTAGTTTTGGCCGCAGGCTTGCGGCGACCAGCTCCGGCGGCTGGGCGACCAGTGGGGTTCTCCTCTGCCCGGAGGCGCATGATGGCAAGGGGAGGGTCCATCTTCTTTCTTGAAGCGTCGGCCATTTGCTTGACTCGTCTGGCGAGCAGATAATATGATTCAGGCACAGCCGGGATAGCAACGGTGACTCGTTGATCTAACAAGAAAAAGACAAGGGTTAGGCGAGCAAGAATGATTGGCGAACAAGGATAAAGAAAGTTACCTTCCGGGATGGCAGCTTGAGCTTTAAGGTGGTGGGGACTCGTAATCAAACCAGCAAGTTTGCGACAATGAGCCTTCGAGAGATGGTGTATGTCGCGACTAGCAGCATCACGAAGAGAAATGATGGCTAACGTGAAGAGGTATTCGTCGCTGATATCGGGATGCCCCCACTTCAAATTTCTCGGACCTGCAAAACAACGAAAAGGATTAAAATTAGTCCTACTTATGAATTAGCAAGGTAAAATTAGCCCTACGTTTGATTTTTCCAAAGCCTTCAGGCGACATGATGCGCGCCTGCCCGCCAGCGAATCCCTCAGTTGCTCGCCAATCTCCACCAATAAAGAAGAATTGGCAATGCCAACGCTTAATCTTATTGGGAACACCTTCAACGAGTTTCAATCCAGTCTTCGCCTTAGCGTAATACCAGCCAGCACCGTCCTCGGAAATGGTCAAGGCGTAAAGGATCTCCGCGGTTGTTATCTTATTCTTATAGCCCTCAAGACCAAAAAGAGTCATGAAGGCTAGAAGACTACTCCAACCATTTGGAGTAACTTGGGTGATCGCCAGGTTCATGTCGGACAAGAAACGGCCAATGAGCGGATGAACGGGGAGCGGGAAACCCGTGTTCAACACATCCAAGTTGATCGCCGTGCAACCAGGAGGGGGGCGATCAGCAGTCTCTCCTTCCTTCGGCACATACATGAAAATGTCATAAGGAATCTTGTATGTTGCACGAATGCTCGCCAGATCATCCTCAATAACAACACTGGCAACCTTGCTCGCTGCATAGTCCCCATCCTGAGCCTTCATAATTACCCTCGATGTGGGGGCAAAAGTCTTCGAGTAGCGAGCAGAGTAGTCCGCCCACTCGTTATCGCGAACAACACCTTCTGGGATCCGAGATTCTGGTGTAGTTTGAGAAATGGGAAAATTGATCTCCCTTAAAAACTCCCAAGTAAGAGTGGGACCTCTCTGCTCGCCAACTTGCTGCTCGCCAGCAGTGTCGGCTTGATCGCCATCGAGATCGATCGAACCCTCTATCTCTGCGGCTACTTCTGCAGAATCTTCGCCAAGGTCGGAAGACGTTTCGGATTCGCGAGCAAGATGGTGAATCTCTCCTTGATCGCCAGAGCGATCAACGGCGCACATCTCTACCGAGCGAACAACGGAGCTCGCATCTGAGTCCGTGCCTTCATCCACCAATAACGTGCGCGGATTGTTCGCCAACGCTTGGCGAACAGATCTGCGCGGAGAGGCTATATCTACGGGTCTTTTTTCTGGATTTCGTCCGGGTCCAGATTGAGGGGAACTTGAGGGGGAAAAATCCATTCAAAAAAAAGTGATGGAGGAATTTGGCTAAGGTGTAGGATTATATACGGATAATGCCGCCGACGGAAGAGTTACGACGGCGATGGAATCAGCAGAACGACGGCGCTACGGCGGTTTACGACCGGAGTTACAGTCACAATCGCAAGAAATGCAAAAAAAGTACAAAAATTACGAAATTAAGAGAAGAAAAAGGAAATGCAAGATGAATTACCTTCGAAAACTAAGATCTAAATGACACAAGAGAAGATTCAGGCACAAGAATTGCAAGGGAAAAGCTTCGAAATGTCTGTCAATGGCGGAAGGCGAATGAATCGAAAGAAGAAGAAAGAAATGAAAGCTGCCGCCTATTTATAGAGATAAAGATGGGTCAAAAACGCAATTTCCTAAAAATACTATAGGCCCGTATGGGCAAATTGGGGGTCGCGCGTGACTGACGCGACGCCTCGCGTTCCGCGCCTTGGGAATCCAACCGTCGCGACACGAAAGGGCATTCGCTGCTGGTCGCACACTTAAGTTCCCATTGCTCGTTTGCTCGCCCACGCGGATGCTCGCCCATATAACCAACTATACTCTCTTTCTGCTCGCCCATTGTTCGAAGATGAAATTGTAGCTTGGTCTCAGTTGATCAATCCATATTCAACATGAGGCCAAGCTAGGGGGCAATTGTTGATGGGCGAACAATTTTGCATTTAATCAACGAAAGATTATCATTAAACTTGATAACAGGATGACAAATGAAAGAAGCTAACAGCCTTGTGGGGCAAGCAGTTTTGAAGGGCGAGCATCTTAGCAAAGAGCTGACAGCCTTGTGAGGCGAGCAGCTTTGCAAAACAGCTCTGACATGGTAAGCAAGATATTGTGGCGAACAGCCTTGCAAAGAACAGCTGTGCAAGTGGCTCAAACCAAGATCAACTCAGGCGAACAGCTTCGTAATGAGGCGAGCAACATTGTAAAACAATCCCAAGCGAGGAGCGAACAGCTCAGAACGCAAAGGACCATGACATCTAACAAAGACGTACAAACGAGCAACCGGTCACCATCGAAAGCATCTCAGTATTGCCAAAGACCAAGTACAACATGGGGAACTCCAAAAGTCACTAGCTTAGATATGGTCCAAGTGTCTCAACACTTGACACCCATCCAATGAGCAATAGTGTAGATGTTGTACAAGTGTCCTAACACTTGGCAAAGATCCAATGGTTAAGCCACCAAGATGGTGACACATGTCCTCTTTGTATGTCTATAAATACTCCCTTCATATGCATGAAAAGGGGAGAACAATTCAATAAACTAGCAAAACTCTTGCCAAATTATTTCTTAAGCATTACTTAGCTTGATTCCATGATCTTGATTCTTGTTTGATGATCTTCATTAGATGAAAAACAGCCATTAATCTTCTTAGTTAGAAAAGGTCATCAACAACTTTAATTCTTGTTCGCCTATCATTGATTTATGTTCGCCTGTCAACAGATACTACTAGTGACTATTCCTTTTTACTATCATACAAGATAGAGATTCGCACAAAATCTACTCAAATAAATATTTTATCTAAGTATAATTTAAATATTTGTATTTATCTTATCAATATATCGATGTACATACATTTGTAGTAATAAAATATGAGTTAATTGTAAATAAAATTACAATCTTTTCACAAATTGCAATTTACTTAAAACTTTTGAATCTTTGCAAACAAAATATCAACTTAACATTTTGTTGAAATTTGTACATACAAATTTTTTTAATGTCCGTAAATGATGTTACACTTACCTGACAACAAATAATTAATTATATTAATATGTTTAGATTGGTTCAGAAGACAATGCATAATTAATTATCATTTTCGAGAAGATTGAATTTGTCTTTTGATTAGAATTCTCAACATATTTTAAATTTAGATTTATTTGCAACGAATCAAAAATTTAGATTAAATTGCAATTTGTGAAAATGATTGTGATTATATTTGCAATTAACCCATAAAATATTCGTAAATAGTTATATGAAATATTTTACAAATATAGGATATGTAGAATAACATATATTAAAAAATTCGCGGATCGGGGGAGGGGGGGGGGGGGGGAGGGGGGGGGTCGAATTTGGTGATTTTTTTTTCCAAAATCTCGCGCAAGTCTAGTTTCAAGATTTTCGTTTTCAGTTTGTGTTATAATATGAGCAAATGCATGTTGCTGAAGGGCAAAATGTGTGTTACTATTAGATTAAATATTATTTTTCACCAAAATTTGTGTGTTTTTACTGAAATAAATATTTTTTCATACAATACAAGAACAAAATGTGTGTTACTATCTATTCAAATATTGAGTTTCACAAATATTTATTTATTTTTACAAAAATAATTATTTTTCCATACAATAAAATATGTAAAGTAGTGAAAAAATATATTATTATAATAACACAAATGTCTTACTAAAGGGATAAATATGTATTTGCACAAATACATAAAAGCACCCCCCAGGTTGTGTTACCATAAGAACAACCATATGTTACTGTGAAAGTAAATGTGTGTTGGGGAAATCGAGGTGCCCAGATCTATTCGGGGTGAAATTTAAATACGAATTTAAATTCAATTATTACTAACATGAATTAATCCTAAATCAATTCAAATAATAATTAATCCAACAACAAAAGATCATGCATATGAATATTATCACATAAAATTCTATGGCGGAAAACTAAAAATCTTACGTGAATACGTACCTCTTGAAGCGACGTCCAACCGAGATAAACGAGACAAGCGTAACGATCCTATCGACCGTAAAAACCTTCTCAAGTATTCTCTCTTCGCCTTATTCGTTCGCCGGTGGGAAGCGCTCACGAATAATTTAATAATATAAGGGAGGAAGAAAATATTTATTGCTTTCGATTTTTCCAACTCATGGAACTTGTAAACTATAGATGAAATAATCATCTCTTATATATATATATAGGTGGTGATGGCCGATTTTCCTAGTGGAAGTAGGAGAGGAAAAAATATCTTATTGATCTTCAAGAAATCTTGAATATATCTCATATATTCTTTTCTCCATAATAAAATATTCCACAAAAATCTCACCCTCCTAATATATATTATTTTTAAAAATTATAGGAGATAAAATACTAGATTTGGATCTTCTTGAATTTATGAGATAATCTTGTATTCCTACAAAACATATCTTTCATAATATCTTTCCAAAAAAATCAACAAAATTTTTTCTCTCTCTATATTTTAATTTTTGAAATTAAATAGAAAAATCAGTAATAATATTTTTCTTTTATTTTAATCACCTTATTATTATTGAGCTACTTGAGGGGCCTTTAGGAGAATTAAGACTGGACCTCCAATGGACTTTTGAATTTCAATATTGAGCCTCAATATTAATCAGCTCATTAATATTAATTAATATCACCATCAAATTAATATTGTACTATCCATCTTAATCCATGTTACGATAATATGGACTCCCGGTTATTATTTCCCGTGTTTAAGATTATCTAGTCCATTAATTAATTGAGCTTCTGAATAACTCTAAATTAATTAATATCTTTTACCTTGGAGTAAAGACAACTCAACATTATTATCCGTACCGAAGAAACTAATTCTTCACTTGCAAGATTTGGTACGATAAAATTTCTGAGCCCACTAAGGGGACAAATCACACAAGCCATACTAGCACACGTTTCTCCGTTTTAAATCTTAGCAACCGCTGTATGATTAATATTACTGCCCAAAACACAAGGTTCAAAGTCACGATAATTCTCACCCAACATGAATCAAAACAATAACTATTAACCACACATGGTCCTATTTAACTGACGGAGATTAGGAAATCAACAACCACTGAGGTCTAATTCTTCACCTTTCAGAATAGAAGAATTTATCCTCGTCGTAGGTCCTCTTCAACACATACTAAATGTGCTAGTGCAAACTCTTGGTCAAGACAAGTTAATATGAGAATTACACATCGACCTTTCACGGTGGATTGTTCAATTCCACTTGAATCGTGAATTGTACGTTTAGTTACAAGTAACTGTCAATGTGATCTTCCGTGATCTTGTATCACCACATTAACTACAATGTAACTCATGAGTTGCAATAAATATTTATCATTCATTCATATATAAAGCAAATGTGATAAAAGAATTATTCTCATAAACAAGTGTTTAATACATGAGTTATACAAAGTAGAAACATAATTTCATGTATAACTTCAACAGATGTTAGAGTAAATATGTGTTACTGCAAATGTGTGTTAATGTTAAAGTAAATGTGTGTTGATTTTAGATAAGATGTGTGTTACTATTGGAGCAAGGTGTGTTAATGTTAGCAAATGCGTGTTATTGCAAATGTGTGTTATTGTTTGGAGAAAAATGTGTTAATAGTGTTATTGGAGTAAATGTGTGTTAATGTAATGAAACAATAAATCTAGATTTAAAGGGATGAGAAAAAAATAAAAAAATACATATCTGTCCTTATTGTTACTTTAAAGTGCTAATATCTATTTTTTAAGGATCAGTAACACACATTTTGTCTTACAGTAATACACATTTGCTCATATAGTAACACAACTGAGAGCTAAAATTATGAAATAAGTCTTGAGCATTTTTTTTTTGAAAATCAGCTTGACCGCTTGGGATCCGCAAATTCTGACCTGGAGCGACTCTGACCGTTTTTTTTATATCTTTTTATTTTATATATATTTTACCTGTAAAATATTTTACAAGAGCGTGCTTCTGAAATATTATATTGGAAAAATCAATTTTAAATACAACGGATCCACATTGGCCAAATCATGATAAAAATAAATGTGTATATATATTAATTATTATATCATATTCCAAATATTCTTGTCCTCCAAGGGTAGGTGGATGCATTTAATTTGCATGGGCGAAAATTGACAAAATGGGGCTTCTATGTATTTTGCAAGGCTGATATTTTTTTAGAATATTTAATTTAATTGGACATGTTAGAGCCCCAAATTCGCATATTTTTATTTAGATTCATTTCAACTTGTATTTCATAGTGAGAATCAATTTAAGTATTGCTATCACATAAAAATTTGTATGAGAGGGCTCATGAGTAATATTTTTATTATTTTTTAATAATAAAATTTAAAAAGCATCACAAAAATATACTCCTTTTATCTCAAAGTTAATTTCTATTTTACTGTTTGTCACACTGATTCAAATTGAGTTTAATTAATAAATATGAATTAGTATGTCTCAAAGTTAATTTCTATTTTATTGTTCGTCACTTAATCTAAATCGAGTTTAATTAATAAAAGTAAATTAGTATGTCCCAAAGTTAATTTTACTGTTTGTCACCCTAATCTAAATTGAGTTTAGTTATTAAATATGAATTAATATGTGTAAGTATACTAGTGTCATATCTACCGTCTCCACTGATTTTTTTCTAGAATATCTGAGGATTATATATGGTTGTGGCTTGGTGAACAACTACCACTAATAAATGTTTATGATCGGGGTATTTAATGTTCAAGCAGCTTTTAAATGCTAAAGAATAATTAATAGGAAAAACAATAATTACTCAAAGGTAGTCAAGTACTCAAATCTTTATGTAGACTTGAACTCCGAATGTTTTGTAATCTTCTATTATGAGTCTTAAAAGTTGTAATTATAGCACAAGTACTGTTGTTTATGGTGTCCTAATATTTTGGGCAATCTGTGTATTTAATGCATAGATTAACTATCTTTGCAAGGTTAGATTAAATTCTATGTGTCCGATGAAAATTGACCCTGGTCCCTGTATAAGCTCGATACCCGTTCTCACATAGGACCCGGAGTGCCACCCTAGATGATGATTCTTTGAACCTTTTAACCAACTTATAAACTCATCGGTCACCACACATGCTCTTTTGAGCTTGAGGTTTCTACTTCCTTATTATCGCAAAGCCAATTCCTAATGAGAGGATTTCAAATATATAGAGATAAAAAAAATTATTTATTTTTTTGTGAATGACAAAAAATGAACAAAAATGTCTGTAGGAAGAATAATGGCACGTGTCAGGATGTTGCTGGCTTAGTGATGAGTATTGCAGGATTGCACGTGGCGTGGAATGGAACCTGTTACTTGATCATTAAACAAGGCAAGGTCCCTTTATATAATCACTACAAGAAAATGCATTTATTGTAACGAATTTATTTGTAACCAATGTTTAAATGGTTACAAAAGATAACTTATCGTAACGAAGATAAAATTTCGTTACAAAAAAATAACTTATCGTAACGAAAATAAAATTTCGTTACAAAAAGATAACTTATCGTAACGAAAATAAAATTTTGTTACAAAAAGACAACTTATCGTAACGAAAATAAAATTTCGTTACCAAAAGACAACTTATCGTAACGAAAATAAAATTTCGTTACAAAAAGACAACTTATCGTAACGAATATAAAATTTCGTTACAAAAAGACAACTTATCGTAACGAAAATAAAATTTCGTTACAAAAAGACAACTTATCGTAACGAAAATAAATTTTTGTTACAAAAAGACAACTTATCGTAACGAAAATAAAATTTCGTTACAAAAAGACAACTTACCGTAACGAAAATAAAATTTCGTTACAAAAAGATAACTTACTGTAACGAAAATAAATTTTCGTTACAAAAAGTCATATTTTAAATAGCAGTAGGTAATTGTAGTTACAAATAGTAAAAATGATATACTGTAACCTCTATCTAAATAATTTTATAAAATTTGAATTGCTAAAGTCATATATATATAAAAAATAATAATAGCATTAATGTTAAACCTAATATTAAATAGGAAAGAACGGAATTCTGAACATAAAAAATTAACCAAATTGCAATTAAAAAAAAACTATGATTTGATTATTGGGGTTCAAAATGTATATTAAAGATGGTTGCTCTTATCCTAAGTTAATAGTCACAGTGAGAATTATCACAATGCCTAATTAAATGGGCTTTTATTTTGTCTATTCAATTGTTTATTCTATTTAATTATTGTTACAATGTTCTATTTGATAAGAATATGAGTATCATAACCTTGCATCATATTTATGAAGACAAAATATGGAGTCAAAATGGTTCATATATAAACTATCGAAGGGTATTAGTTGTTTTCACTAAAGAGTATTAGTTGTTTTTACTGAAGCATATTAGTTGTTTTCACTAAACAGTATTGGTTGTTTACTAAAAATAAACTAAAACTCTTCAATGATAACAACTAGTACTATTTAATGGAGATAACTAATACTCTTACTGAAAACAAGGAATTCTTATTTAATGATTTATATAAGAACCAATTTCACTCTATACATACTCATTTATGAATAGTTCTAGTGTGCTTTTGAATGAATGGTATGCACTTAAATATTGAAAAAAGTACCTAAGGCAGAAATCAGTAATATCTAAAGAAATACCTAAACCTAAAAAGACATTTATTTTGAAATGGAGAGAGTATTTTTTTTTTCACATTAATGACTTCTTAAGAATTCAATGCGGGTGAAAATGAAAGATGAATGTCATTGGATACGTACAAGATATTGCTTACCAAGTCCCCAATGTGAAATAAAATGGAAGTTCAAGGCTCAATGGAACTAAATATAAATGTGATTGGCTAAGAAGGAGTTAAACTAAAAGTTGAGAGAGTAGGTTTTATATGAAACCGCTTCATAATAAGCTTAACATGAAATAATTTTAGAATATCATTAATCTCATCAGGAGTATCATTAAACCTGTCAGGGGTATCATTAGTCTGAGTTCAAGAAAATTAAAAATATTTTCTTGAACTCAGACTATGATACCCCTGATGAGACTAATGATACTCCTCTCGATGAGATTAATAATACTTTAAAATTATTTCATGATAAACTTATCATGAACTATTTACCTATAATACTCTGCCAAGTTGAGAGGCTTAAATTGCATTTTGCCTATTATGAATTTCAGATGCATTCTGAAATACTTCAAGATTGTTAACTTATTATACATCATACATGAATGCATCTGCTAGTATTTGGATGAGTTCAATCTCACGGAATATACGGAAAATGGACAATGTACAACCAATTCCAAAAAACAAAATCAGTAATATCCCAATTGCATAAAAGTGCGCTACAAGATAATATATTTTTGTAACGAATTTATTTGTAACCAATATTATAAATGGTTACAAAAAAAATGACTTATTGTAACAATATTATTTTATTCTTTACAAAAAGTCTTGTTTTGAATAACATTAAGTATGTGTTGTTACAAATAGTAAAATGTTGATAACAAATAGTAAAATGACTAATTGTAACAAATATTTAAAATATATACGACTATCAAACTTGGATAATATTTACAAGGATTTTAAGCTAGTAAATAATACTCTAATTCAAAATAGGGTTCATTTTATATTAATTCACGACTTTTAGACTCAATTTTAATTTAATTATGACTTTCAGTATTTTTATGAAAATTCACTACCTCTTTGATATACGCTTTTAAATTAGAGTATAATTTTTTAACCATTCTCTTGCACTCTCTAAAACGATTTCATCCATGTAAAAAAGTTTTTAATCTAATTATTATTGCACCATCACGAGTCAATTTTTTTTTGTTAAAAATACAAACCATGTATTGGATTGAAACTACTAAAGAGTTGGTAAATTTTCATAACAATATTAAAAAGTCATTATTAAATTGAGATTGAGACAAAAGTTCGTGAATTAATATAGAATTAATCCTAAAAAATATCAGAGTAGGTTTTATATGAAAAACGCTTCATAATAAGCTTAACATGAAATAATTTTAAAGTATCATTAATCTCATCAGGAGTATCATTAGGGGTATCATTCGTCTGAGTTCAAGAAAATTAAAACAATTTTCTTGAACTCGGGCTAAAAACAATTTTCTTGAACTCAGGCTAATGATACCCCTGATGAGATTAATGATACTCTCAATGAAAATAATGATACTTTAAAATTATTTCATGATAAGCTTATAATGAACTATTTTCATATAATACTTTGCCAAAATATCATATTATTTGAGAAAAAATATATTTAGTGAAATATACGTGTAAAATATATAAAATATTTGGAAAATATATAAAATATTTGATTTGATTTAAAACTTTATGTGTAAACATACGTGTAAAATATCATATTATTATTATATATTTGATTTAAACATACATGTAAAATATATAAAATATTATAATTGATTTAAAATTTTATGTGTATTTAGTTATCATTAAAATAATATTTTAATATTATAAGGAGTAGTTAAGAAAAAGATATCTTTTCAAATAAAAAAGGCACTGCAATACCCGTCATATATACACTGATAAACTTATATTTATATATATTCTTTGAAATTTCATATATTTTCACGATAATTAGGCGATAAAGATTGGAGCATATTCACAAAAACTTGGTAATCTTTTTCGGAGATTAGCGGGAAGAGATGGCGCGCGGAGACCTGTTTTATTTACTTCTTTAAATCAGAGATCGATGAATCCTTTGAAGAATCCGAGCGAAATCTAAAGAAATCCCAAATTTTCCTCAAATCCTTGACAAAATCCTTCATATTTTTGGGAAATAAAATCACATAAAGTCCTTCAATTGGAGAAGGAATAGTATTTCTACGTTCAAATTCGGGAGTAATTTTGGGCATAACTAGGGAGGAGAATTATTTTCAGGTGCGTTTTTCTCTTAATTACAGTCCCAGTTTTTGCTAATATGTTCCTAGTACTTTCAATTGAATTGAGGGCATCGTCCACTGAACTATGACTTGAAATTAAATTTATCGAATTTACTTTTTCAGATTGGGATGATTAATTTGGTTTTCTGTTATTTTATCACAATGCTTTGATCCAAGTAATTTTATGTTTAATTAGTTTCAATCAACTCTGTTATATATGTTAATTTTTCGGCTTCGAAAATCGTGTTAGGCACTGATTTTCTAGAATTCATATAGTAGACACAGTGTTATGTGCTGATTTAGGCGCTGATAAAACCTGTGAGCGTATAAAACCTGTGAGTGTATTTCTACGTTTTCTTTAGATGACATGTAGACACAGTGATAATATTTAAGTAATTAAGATGATTTGTGTTGTATTTTCTTTGTTGTTATGGCTGTCATTGTTATGAGCGTTGCTTTGGATCAGATATTTTTGAGGTATACTTGTTTTGCTTTATTTTGTTGGTGAAATGTACTTCTCAAGAAACATGTGAATCTTGAACAGTTAGGCTTTAACAAGAAAAGTATCTTCAGTCTTTTCGTTGAATTAATTTTCTAATTTAGATTTTTGGGAACTTCTTATTTTGTTTTACCGTAATGTAAAAAACTCTTCTAGATGGATATGCCTAATTGCATATGATATACAAATGTTCCTCAGAAATGATACATTACATTCACATCTAGATGTAATTGTATTCAAAATATGAATTGACCGGATGGTTTAGGAGGTTTCTGATGTAATTTATGATGTTATAATTGTTGTTCCCTGTTGGCTCATTCACGGTGATTTTTTGCTGCGCGTTACTACCCAAGAAAACACGAGCCCAATCATTTCCTTGTTTCCTTTCACTTATTTGTGTGTCTTAATCCCAAAGTAAGAACGACATAGTGTGCTTATTGGAAAAAAAAAGATTAGTGTGGTTTGGTTTATGAAGAGCCTTCTTTCGCTGAGTCTTAAGATGCAAACCATGTGCCAGTTATCGAAAATTTTATCTTATTTACTCATTCGAGCCACATTAAAAACTTGTTGCACTTTGTGCTATCAATTTGCTGTTCCAAAGGTTTCTTTTTGTTTAGTGTTTTATATAGTATACGTTAATGTTTGGAGCTTAATGGATTCATTTAGTCAAATATATTTCCTGTAAGAGAATTGTTTATCATCATTGCATTAATCTTTATTTAGCACTGAGTTAAGCTATGAGAATTGTTTATCATCATTGCATTAAAATTAGTGGTTAATAATTCTGTGACTCTATTAGATAATTTTGGATTTTAAATTTTAGTTTTATATTTTTTAAATATACTGGTATATAATTTTCAGAATTTTGCGATTTTTTCTTTTAAGTTTAGAACTATTTTCAACATTTTACATATCTATATACTTACAATAGAGTATTCATTTTTTATATACTACCTCCGTCCCCCAAAAGTATGGTCGTTTGTTTTTGCCAGGTTTTAGGAAAATGTAGATAAAATAGATAAAGTAAAGATATTTTTGTGTATATTGTGATCCATTTATGAGTTAAGTTGTTGTTTGTGAGAATAAAACTGACGACATGTGAAAATATTAAGTGACGATTAAATGGTGAAGAAAACAAAATTGTTGAAAAAAACAGAAAGCCATACTTTTGGGGGACGGAGGTAGTAACATTTAAGAGAATGTATAGTGTTAACAAGTTTCATCGTAAAATTTATAATGCCCTTTAGTGAGAACAACTAATTAGAATAGTTAAAGAAAGCAGTTAACAATTTTCAACGAATATCATTTAGTAAAACAATTAATACTCTTTAGTGAAACCAATTAATTCCATATTTTTAATGAAACAATTAATATCATTCAAACTTGTTCATGTGAAACTTGTTCACTTTATACTTTGTCAATATTTATTTATTATTTAAATATTAATTTTTTTACAATTTATTAAATTTTCATTAATTTAAACTACATAAACTCTCTAACTAATACCACCTAACCAAAAATTGCCACAAAATTTTGATGTATTGATTTTTATTTAAAAGGCAAATGTTCTTTTTTAACCTTATATTACATCAGTTTTGTTTCATTAACTTTCGACATTGGAAATAGTCCCTTAAATTACTTATTTCAACTTTTGCATCCTTTTATTGGTTGAAACATATCTATATTATGTTAACTAGATTTAATCGTCAATTTTGAATTATTTCTACTATCATAACTGAAGGAACACTTTAAAAAATGAAGCAAACGACATTTTGTTACAAGATTAAGATGGTTTACTTAGAGATTGTCTATTTTTTTTATTGAGAAAGTTTTTTTAAAGATATAAACATAAACTCAGTTATTAATTAATTTTTTTTTTTATGTTTTGAAGTCTCATAGTCACAATTTATATTAACATTAAATATGTGTTAAAAAAAGTGAACAAAAAAATATTTTGTAATGTATAAATTTTTATGTTGTTCTGATTTCCAGTTTATATGTGTAATACTATCACTTAATGACTTTGATACATACTCCATGTTTCACATTTATGGAAAATCAATTTAGTCTCTGATTTGAGAATGAATTTACATAAGTTAAGATATCAATTGAAAATATGATTAACTTGTTACTCTTTTGGTTGTAGTTTATCTGTTCATGCTTCTACCAATGTATTATAATTTTTCGTATTTGTTATTTTTGGACCACATAATAACTTATTTCATTTTAATTAAATGTTACAGTCATGGATAAAAGTTGGATTGGTGAAAGAGATAGGTTTAGTGCTAAATACATTTTAGGTGTTGAATCATTTATTGATTTTTCAAAGCAAAATAATGTTGAGTCCGAAACTAGAATTCTTTGCCCATGTAATAGCTGTCGGAACACTAAGAAGAAAAGTGTCATTGAAGTCAAACGGGACTTGGTATTGAAAGGATTTTATGTGTACTATCGAGAGTGGATATATCATGGGGAATCCAAAGACTCGCAAACCTTTTCTATTGATCAGAATACTTCCAATAGTGTTCCTATTGAAGACGATGAATTTGACTTAATGGATGAAGGTGAGTATGATATTAACATAATTAATGAACTACCTGAAATGATAGGTGAAGTAAGGGATGCTGAATTTCATAAACATTCATCAGAGTCAAATATGGATAACTTTGAAAGGCTATTGTCTGATGTGACTCGTGAGTTGTACCCTGGTTGTAAGAACCATTCTCTATTGGAGTTTATAGTTAAGTTGCTTAATATCAAAGTAATGAACAAAATTACTAACAAGGCAATTGACTCGATACTTTTGTTGGTTAAAGAAGTTCTACCAGAAGGTAATGTAGTTCCACAATCTCTGTATTGGGCTAAAAAACTTCTTTCTGGAATCGGGTTGGGTTATAAAAAAATAGATGCATGTAAGTTTGACTGTGCTTTGTTTTGGAAAGAAAATGAAAATGAGAACTTTTGCCCCATTTGTAAAGAATCTCGTTGGAAAGACAATAGAGGAATAGGAAAAAAGATTCCACAAAAACAATTGTGGTACTTTCCTTTGAAACCAAGGCTACAAAGACTTTTTGCATCATCTAAAACTGCTTCTGATATGAGATGGCATGCTGAGAAGCTTGTCCATGTGGAAGGCACTATGAGTCATCCGGCACATTCTGCTGCATGGAAGGATTTTGATCTGCAATACCCTGATTTTGCTTCCGATCCACGTAATATGAGACTTGGTTTGGCGACTGATGGGTTCAATCCTTTTGGTAATATGAGTGTTTCCTATAGTATGTGGCCTGTTATTCTTATTCCATATAATATGCCATTATATAAGTGCATGAAAGGTGATTTTTTCATGATGACTTTGCTTATACCTGGTCCTCGTGCTCCTGGAAAGGATATCGATGTTTTCCTTCGACCACTAATTGATGAACTAAAAGAATTGTGGTACGGAGTGCAAGTTTATGATTCTTCTAGTAAACAAGTATTTAACTTGCGTGCATCTCTTATGTGGACAATTAATGATTTTCCTGCACTTAGCAATTTATTGGGATGGAGTGCAAAAGGATATTTAGCATGTCCATGTTGTTTGTACGAGACAGATTCCAAAGGAATTAGAAGTAAGATATGTTATATGTCTCATAGGCGTTACCTTGATAGTGATCACCCTTTTCGAAGAAGTAAATTATTTGATGGTAAGCCAGAGACACGTTCTAAGCCAATAGAGTGGACCGGAGAAGAAGTTCTGCTAAACTTGAACAATCTGAAGCACAAATTTGATATTCTAGGTAAAAATCCAAGTAATAAAAAGAGAAAACGTACTGTAGAAGAAGGAAATTGGGTTAAAAAATGCATATTTTTTGAGTTGCCATATTGGCATAAATTAAAAATTAGGCATAACTTAGATGTGATGCACGTAGAGAAAAATATTTGTGATAATGTATTGGGTACATTGCTGAACATTGATGGAAAAACAAAGGACACATTAAAAGCTCGTGAAGATTTGCGTGATCTAAACATAAGGAAGGAGCTACACTTGCAAACACGTGGAAATACTGTTACTAAACCTAAAGCATGCTACAATCTTTCTACTAGTGAGAAGAAGGGCTTTTGTGAATTCTTAAAATCAGTGAAATTTCCTGATGGATATGCCGCAAATATTTCGAGATGTATAAAAGATGGAAACATATCAGGGCTGAAAACACATGACTGCCATGTTCTTTTGCAACGATTAATTCCTGCCGGTGTACGTGGATATCTAAACAAGAATGTGACTGAAGCTTTATTTGAGTTAGGAGAATTCTTTGATATCTTGTGTTCAAAGACATTAAAGATGGAGGATATAGAAAAAATGGAGAGAAACATTCCATTAATTTTGTGTAAGTTGGAGAAAATATTTCCTCCTGCCTTCTTTGATATCATGGTCCATCTAGCAGTTCACTTGCCTCAACAAGCAAAGATTGCAGGCCCCGTTCGTTCTCGTTGGATGTATCCGATAGAAAGGTACTTTGTTTATATGTCTTTCTTTTTACTTTATTTTTTCAAATGTTCACATTGTTGTATATGTTTTTTTTTTCTTAGAAAGAGAATATAAGATATGTTTATTTGTCCTTTTGTGATTTATTAGTTTGATTTTCTTGCTTCCTATACAATTGTACAAGATAAAAGACTCAGAATGTTCTAGGGGGTCATGTTTGGCTTTAATTTAATTTATATATAAAATATGATGTACTCTGTGATTAGTATTATATTATAAATTATTATGTACATTGGCTCTTATTTTATGAAATAAGTGAAAAAAATCCATGTTAATTATTATGTCGGGTTGAGACTTTTTTTACTTTTAACCATACTAAAAATCTGGTATTTGTTGATTATAACTTGTAGGTATCTCAAAACACTTAAAGATTGTGTGCGTAATCCAGCTCGACCAGAAGGCTCAATTGCTGAAGCATACATTGTGAAAGAGTGCTTAACATTCATGTCTATGTATGTTGATGGTATTGAAACAAGGTTTAATAGAGTCGAGAGAAATTATGATGATATTCAAGACCGTCAAGAGTGTGAATTAACCATATTTTCATTAAAAGTTCGACCATTTGGACCGCTTAGACGTTCTAGTCTTCTAACACAAGAACAAATAAACATAGTCCAAACATTCATACTGAACAACTGTTATGAAGTGGATACTTACAAAAGGTATGATCTTTTTATTTTTTGGTCTTGTTTCGGTTTATTAAAATATCTAACTTAATTTTTAATTACTTAGGAAACATTTGGAAGAATTGAAACAGACAAATGTTAGAGACATTGAGAAAATTCATCAAAAACAGTTTCGTACTTGGTTTAGAGATCATGTAAGATTTATATTTGTTATTGTCAATTAAAATTATATCTTACAAATATTGACATAATTTATTCATGTGTTTCTAGATCAACATGATGTATCATGAGCATCCTGATGAAGTTTCAGGAGAAATTTGGGCATTGGCAAATGGACCTCAATCATACTTAACCAAAATTTATTCTGGTTGCATTGTTAATGAGGTTCGGTTCCATACAAAAGATCGGGATGATCGTAGGACAACACAAAATAGTGGTGTGGTAGTGAAAGGAAATCATGGAGATAATGACTCAATAGAGTTTTATGGCTTCTTGACGAATGTGGTAGAAGTGAGATTCCTTCGTGGATATAAGGTAGTGTTATTGCAATGTGAATGGTTCAATACGGGCAACCAAAGAACTGTGGTAAGAGACAAACACTTTCTTAGCATTGATATAAGATCGCGTTGGTATAAGGATGATCCATATGTACTACCGAATCAGGTTCAACAAGTGTTTTACATTAAAGATACTAAATTTGGTGATAATTGGAGAATTGTACAACATATACACCATAGGCATCTTTGGGAACTTGAAGAAGTGGAAGATACTGAATTAGAAGACATTGTTGTTGCAGAACAGGGTCTTCACGTTGATGCATTCCAGCGGCATGAATCCAATGCAAGAACAGTAGTAGTAGAAGAAGATGATGGTTTGGATTATTTGGCAAGAAAAGATCTTGACCCGGATGTTATAGACGAAGAGGTTTTAGGAGAAATAAGGCAACATGAAGAGGATGATGAATATTATTCTTCTGAAGAAGAGGACGAAACAATCATTCAATATCAAGATGATGAAGAAGATATTCCTAACTCCTTTCATGATAGAAATGAAGATGATTAGATGTTATTGATATATATAAGTATTTTTTATTTGTTGAAGTTTGAACCTTCTATTTATTTACATATACTTCTAAATAAATGATTCAATTATTCATATTTGTTGATTATCTTATATGAAGTGTGGTTCAAGTTTACTCTTTAAGTTAATTCTCTTTAGAAATTTTAGAAGATTTACATGTACTAAATTTTGTGTTAATGTGCAGTCAAACATGCCACCGCAAGGAGTTCTTCTACATCGCCCTACCACAAGGAGCCGTAACAATGTGAACAAAGGCCAACAAACAACTCTAGATGTTTCAAATTTTGTCACAGAGCAGCCTATCTCAGCTTCAAGCTCAGTGCCTATGCCTAGTTCTCCACTTATTGATAATTTATCAGCTGTAGATTTACCTCAACCAGCAGCTTCAACTACTTCCCATAATGGAAATCTCCTACCTAGTGAAGCAAGAAATTCAGGTATATATGCATTCAATAAGAAGTTACATTTTTTGTTAATAATTTAATGCATGCTAATTTTCTTTACGATTGCAATGCCTCATTAGCAACCAACAAAAAAAGAGGGCGAGGCCCTAGTACGGGAAGCTCAATTGAGAAGGAAATTAAAAGAAATGTAAGTACCATAACTTAAATATTAATCTCTTTCATTTATACTAATTAGTTGATTTTTTTAAATATACAAACATGTATTACAAAACTGATTCGTTTATTAATGATTAGGGAGGAAAACTACTAGAAATTGAATTTAAAGAGGGTTTCACGAAACCAATTAAGCATGCAACACATTTTACAAATGGAATTGGAATTGTTGTGAGGCATAGTCCAGAACTTGATTTCACGAGTTCTTGGCTAAATGTTCCAGAAACTACCAAACTACCTGTCTACGCTGGATTAGACGTAAGTATTCATTTTTATATTATCTTAAATAACCCATTATCTATATTGTATTGCAATAATAAACCATATAAATAACAATGTGGTGATTGACTTGTTATTTTTCATGCTGTTAGCAATGGTTTATTGTCAAGGGATGGACAAATGATCCACTAGTGCAAGAGTATGTAGATGGAATGTTTTATAATGCATACAAGCATTGGAAGGGAATGCTGAGCCGTTACTATAAGAAAGTTGTGGAGGATGGTGAAGATCCAAAAGCCAAACCCCCGTATGATTGGATCTCGCTTGAGAAATGGCAAATGCACTGTGATTACTTTTCACAATCAAAGTTTCAGGTTTCGTGTTGTATACTTGCACTTACTTGTTAATAATTGTATAATTTTGTTATAATGATAACTTCTCACCCTTAATTTTTATCATAGGAAAAGTCCAAAAGAAATGCAGAGAATAGGGCACATTTGCCATATCCTCACACATCAGGCTCAAAAGCCTTCGTTACACGGTTCATGGAAATGGTAAGTTCTTAATTTGGAACTTTTTTTTATTTTTTTCACTGTTTTTTACAAAATGAATCATTTTTATATATGTTTTATAGGAAAAACAAAGTGAAGTGGATAACTTCGGAATTACTCATTTGAGAAAGAATGGAGAATATGTAAATGAAGAAGCTGCACGAAAGCATGTAAGTCGGTCCACATGTGATACTCATCATTTTAAATGTTTGTGTATACAATTTAGAGGAAAATTGATGGATTGTCATTATTACTTTATGAATTATAGAATCAAATGAAACAGAAGATTATTCAAGTTAATGATGATGAAGAAAACCCACCAGAGAGAGAAATTATGATGGAGGTACTTGGTACACGTAGTGGATACGAACGAGGCATGGGATACGGGGTAGTGCAATCAAGAAAGAAGAGAATAAGATGTGAATCATCTCAATTGAAGGCAACCGAAGAGAACTTATCAAGGACCCAAGATGAGCTACAAGAGGCTTGTTCCCTTATCAAGTCTCAACAAGAACAAATTAAGCATAACGAGGAGCAGCGGTCAAGGCAAGATGAAAAGATATCGAAGCAAAATACTGAGATAGAAGGCCTGAAAGAAAGTCTAAATAACATGAAGCAAATGCTTTTGGGCTTCTACACACAAAAGTTATCCTAAGGTACATGTTAAATTTTCTCATTTTTTATTGCTCTTTTCTCTTTAGATTTCTTATTGGCTATAATCTCTTACATTTTGTGTTCAATACTAAAGTTGAATATCATATTTTATCTATGTAGTAAATTATATACATTATAAATTTATAAGCTTATGGTATTTTATTGCTATGTATTGTTGTGTGTTTCTTTTTCTTATATAGAATCACACTTATTGGTTTATTGTTGTGTAATTTTTATAGGACAATGCAGTTTCAATTTTGATCGCGGGATAAGAAGAAAAATCAAGACTTCAAGTTCAACTCAATAATTTTGAAGGATACTTTTTTTTTAATTCATGTTATTGTGTACATTGAGGTTTTTTAAATACATTGCTATTTTTCTTAAGAATTTGTTGATTCTATTGACTTGAATGGTATTGGAGAATTGCTATTTTCTTGAAGTAGAATTATTATATTATGATTACTTATTGATCATATAATATTTTTCATTGTGATCCTTTATTATTTATATGTTATTTGTAACCATAGTAAATGTAACGAAAGATTCGGGAAAAATTAAATATTTAAATACCAAATATATTACTTTATGTAACATTTTATTTGTAACGAAAATAATTTTTGGTAACGAAATTTTTGTTATCATTACTAAATTTTTTGTAACAAAAAAGATTCTGTTACAATTGTATTTGTAACAAAAATAATTTTTGGTAACGAAATTTTTGTTATCATTACTAAATTTTTGTAACGAAAAATATTTCGTTACAATTGTATTTGTAACGAAAATAATTTTTGGTAACGAAATTTTTGTTATCATTACTAAATTTTTTGTAACGAAAAAGATTTCGTTACAATTGTATTTGTAACGAAAATAATTTTTGGTAACGAAATATTTGTTATCACTACTAAAAATTTTGTAACGAAATTTTTTTCGTTACAATTGTATTTGTAACGAAATTGCTATTTTTTTCGTTACAAAAACTTTTTGCGACGGACTTTAAATGACCAACTTTTGTAACAAATGTTTCGTTACAAAAAGTTATTGTAACCAAAAATGGACTTTTTGTAACCAATTTTTTCGTTACAAAAAACGCATTTTCTTGTAGTGAATATCCATAAATTTAAAATAAGGAGCCATCTCCCATCTAGATTCTATCACGTGCCGCTACCCCACCTTGAGGGCCAGCTTCGGAGGGGCAGTCACGTGCCCTTTTCAGGCACTCGATTTATAGATTTGAGCTTCACAAATTAAAACTGATGTTTCATACTAATATGTATTTTTAAAATAACATTAGGTATACTATAGTAGTAGTAGATTTTACTTTATTTTATGATGCACTCTAATTATAATGTCATACGTTAATTTTATACTAATAACATAGATAAAATTTGCATATATCAAACAATGTATATTATTGAAAGGCAAAAGTATTACGTGAATGATAACTTATCGTGAACAATAATTTATTAATATCATATAGTAAAACAACTAATACGTATAGTGAAAACAATAAAAGTATTTGTTTATGATTGTATGTATCTGGATGGTATAAAATTCCAGTGATTTTTTAAATTTGCATATCCCATTATCAATCCAAATATTCATTTACTCATACATATTATATATTTACATCCTAAAACTACCACATTACTATTTTTTTAACTCACTCATTCTCTCTCTTACTTTATTTATATGTCAAATCATTTTATCTCTAGCCTACTTTTTTTTCATCAATTCATTATTCCACCAATTAACAATAATAAAATAATACACGTCACTCAAAAGTATTGATTTAACATAATGTTCACCACAAAAATAAGTCAATTTAGAGAGGGTTTTAAAGAGGGAATTGAATATAGAGAGGGTACTGAAGAGGGAAATTTTCCCTCTTCAAAATGCTCGTCGTCAATCTGTACACGAGGGAAAATACATTCCCTCGAAAAATAAAGAGGGTTTTCGAGAGGGATTTCGTGTGGAATCTCATGCATAAATCAATTGTAGAGATTAATTAATCAACAATATTCATAACTAATAATCAACAATAATGATAATAACAAACACACATGCTCAAATATCCAGACATATAAATCCAAATAAACAGTAAAATCTCAAACGACAAATATAGTTCTAAAACATGTTCAAATATTCATGACATCCTAACACTCATCATCATCATCATCATCATCATCATCATCATCATCATCATCATCATCATCATCATCATCATCATCATCATCATCATCATCATCATCATCATCATCATCATCATCATCATCATCATCATCATCATCATCATCATCATCATCATCATCATCATCATCATCATCATCATCATCATCATCATCATCATCATCATCATCATCATCTTCATCATCATCATCATCATCATCATCATCATCGACCAGATCATCACATCTTTCATTTGCAGAATAATTACCCCTCGGAGGGTAACCTCTTTCAAGTAGGTTTACAAACCCAGTTGGAGAGATGAAATTACGACGAGTCGGGGAAGGACCGGAAGCTGGAGGACGAGAAGGAGGAACTGGACAATTTGACCCCAATTTTCCTCACCGTGAAAAATCCAATTGTAATAATTTGGCATAAAACTATTTCTATACAAATAAGCTTTCACGTCATCGGGGTACTGAAATGTCTTGTTCCTACATCTAAATTTATTGCAGGGACACCTAATCTTTCCTCGATTCATCCAATTCGGGTTACTAGTGGCGAAGTCTACGAATGAATCGAGTCCACTAATAAATTCAGGAGCTATCATGCCATTAATCGATCTTGGACCATACATCCAACGTAAACGGCTTGAATAATCCATATCAATCTGTTTCATATTAATGAATTAATACTCAAAACCCTACAATTAATAATTTGTATTCTCCTATTAATTTATTATTACATTATAATTAATTAATTAATATTTTCTAAAAATTTCGGTAGAGTTTCGTTTTATTTTTTCATATTCCCCGGTTAATCAAAATTCATACGTGCATCCATTTCCGACTTAATTATAATTAACTAAGTCGGAACACATATATTCTACAACAAACAATATCATTAAACCCCTCCTTCAACTTCAACATGTATATTATCTATCTATATATATATATATATATATATATATATAATATAATATAATTAGTTAATTAATTAATATATATATACATCATGAATAATAATACATACATGAATATATACACACATTAACAAATCAATTAGCACCTAAATTAACAACTAAATATATATATCAAATTAAATTCTACTAAATAATTATTTATATTAACTACACAAATATATATATATATATATATATATATATATATATATATATATATATATATATATTAATTTATAATTACTAATCAACAAATTAAATATACCTATATATGCATGCATAATATATTAACAACTAATACTAAATAAATTAATTATATGACTAATTACCTACATACATATATATTTCAGTACATACACACACATATATATACATGAAATATATATATTATGCAATAATATTTATATATCAATTATAACCGTTTTAAAATTTAAAAAAATTACCGTATAAACGCTTTTGCAAGTGTGTGTTGGTGAACGAATCTAATCGGGAGGATTAGTGGCTGTTTTAATCCGTTTTTACGTCACCAATCAATAACGTGTGATTGATTACCACCGTAAATGGTAAAACGAGTCTTGGGTTAACGAATTCGGGTAAAACGAAGATCGGAATTTAAATTATTTCGTATATGTGTAAGTTTGGGTGTATTTGTGTGTATTTTTAGTCTGAAATTCGAAAAATTTACATGGATAAGCTGGAGAGCAACTATTTATAGAGACTAGCAAGCATGAGGTGTCTAAGACTCTTGGTCTCCCTAGTCTGCATGCTTGACATGTGTCCCTTTGATCTTATCTAAGCTGAACCTTAGTTACAAAGTTTTCTTTGGTCTTATCTCGGACTCATTGTTGTTCGCCTAGGTCGGCTTAATTGATCTTATTGATTCTCCAACTGAAAGTTGTTCGCCTCTTGAGGTTGTACTTTGGAAGTTGCTCGCCTTATGGCTTTGTTCAGCTTGGCTTTGGGATCTTTGTCCTTTGTTCACTTGTACACACCTCCTTGGCTATTTATTGTATTATATTTTGACCAAGTTGTTCGTCATGGATGACTTCACAGTTGGCTCATTCTTGGTCCCGGGCCTTAATACCTGTTCGCCCATTAGTTGTTCGTCGGGAGAGTTGTTCGTCACTTCATACACCTCCCAGGTTGGTTAATGCGCCCAAATAGTGATTTTCTTTGTTTTAGACTTCAATAATTGTTCGCTCCATATTTAGATGATGTTCGCCTATCAACAATTGCCCCCTATCCTGACTAGATGTTGCATCAGACGAATAATTTTATGGCGAGCAACTGTAGTTAGGATATCGTCTTGGCCAAGATTTGGACGAACAGCATCTCTGTGACGAGCAATGTTGGAATAACCGTTTCGTCTTCCCATGATCTGGGGAGATCACGAAGATGACGCCAGCGCAATGATTGCGCGCCGCACACGCGCGAGCAGCCCCCAAGGCCACGCGCCCCTATAATTGTTTATAGGTCCTTCATCTTCTAGCTTAGCTCGGAATTTACCCCGCCTTCTTCCAGTTGAGCCCCAGAACTTTCGGAAAATTATGCCCTGGACCCCGTTTTTGTTTGGGGTATAAATAGTGGGAAAACTGAAATTTTTCCCACTTTTCCCCCTCTTGCAACAGTGCTCCGGCGAATCCTTCCTTCCTCCGGCGATTCCAAGCTTCTCCGGCATCTATTCTTCCAGTGTTTGGCTTCCCATCCTCGAAACAAGGTAGTTATCCTCTTATTTCTTTTCTTTTCTTTACTTTTTCTCTCGAAAACGCCATCGCCGCCGTGTGGGTTCGAGCGCCATCGTCTCCTCCGGGATAGCGCCGCCGTCTGCAACTCTTTCTACCGCCGCCTGGATTTTTCTTCCTCTTCTATGTCTTCGCACTCGAGCAACAAGACTGAGGAGACTTTAGACCCACTCTTTCCAGTCGCGATCCCCGTCGACCAACCTCCCTTCGAGATTTCCTCGGCGTCGGATCTTCACGTGGATTCAGTGGTTCGCTCTGTGGAGGACACCGGTGTGGGCCCATCTGGGAGAGAATTAACAGTTGTGGCGAACAACAATCGGGACGAAGGTTCTTCGTCTTCCGCCGAATCTGAAGATCCAGATCTTAACGAGCTCACTCACGAGTTTCTGGAGGGTATCAATTTTCCATCCCCAAGGATGCGGGAAAGTGAGATCCCGGCTGGGGTTGCTCGCCTATTCGAATGGCGAGCATATGCTGAAAGGTATGCGAACAGCTTTCCTCGTCCACAAAGACAAATAATGGACAAGGTGAAGACTGATTACCAGGCGAGCAAGATCAAGAGTGTTGTTCGCGAAGATGAACTGGATACTATCCGGAAGGACTATAAGATCCCATATGATATTCATATGTGGGCACCTCAGAGGAAGGAAAGAGCTGATCGCCCACCTCCAGGGTGCACGACGATCAACATCCACACCTTGATTGCTGGGCTGAAGTTACCTCTTCCACCTGTTGTTGGTCGATTCCTAGAGGCGACCAACTTGGCTATCACTCAAATTACCCCAATTGGGTGGATGAACCTTTTAGGCTCTATGTGCCTGTTCGCTTTGGAGGGGTACGTTGATCGGATCACTGCGGAAGAGATCAACTACCTGATGACAATCACAAGTTGCCCCCGAGGAGAAGATGGCTATCACTACCTCAAGGCCAGGACTGGGTTGAAAATGGTGGAAGAGGTGCCGAACAAGATTCGTGATTGGAAACAGCACTTCTTCTGGATTGGGGGTGATTGGCGAGCATCTTCTGGTCCACACGGCGGCCCTGGACGAATAAATTCTCCAGCAGCCTATGGAAAACTGAAACGTAAGTTCAATTCTTGCTCGCCTTTGGACAGTTGTTCTAATTTAACTTTTTTTGTTTGTTCGCAGGCCCTCGTCTACCCAAGTGGAATTCGGAAGAAGAGTTGAGCTCCGAGTTTCTGTTTACATCGTGCCTGGTCGGCCTCCGTAACCGAGCAGATAGAACTATTGACTATCTTTGCCGATCAAGGTGTCAAAAAGCTGCTCGCCTCTTGACCTATCCTCACCACCTGGAGGCTCAAGCTGAGGTGCCCCCAGGTATGAAAATTTCTAACTTCCGGTTTAAATGTTTTGTTCGTCAATGTTTTGTTTAACTTGCTCGCCTAATATATATATATATATATTTTTTTTTTTTAGCCGAGCAAGTAACAGTTGCCGTCCCTCCAAGCTACGCCCTTCTCGAGCAAAGGGTCCTTGAAATGGGGCCACCAAGAGGGAAGAAAAGAAGAGGTGATCCTCCCCAAGCTGTGCTCGCCATGTCGAACAAGCCTGAGGGGGCCAAAGTTCCAAGACCGGCTGCCCCCCCAGTTCAAATTCGGTCTCCTCCCGTCTCCCCACCTCGTGGTGGTAAGCGCCTTAAGAAGGCAGATGGGACCCCACTGGCCGGAGATGTCCCCGGTAAGGGGAAAGAAAAGGTGGGCGAAAGTTATGCTCGCCACGAGGAGGATGTTATAAGGCGTTCTTCTGGTGAGCCCACGGAAAAGTCGGGAAAAGCGAGCAAAGATGTAGGCTCACTCCGTGGCCCAGAAGATCTTACATTCCTAGGATGGGATGATCGGAAGTTTGCCGAGTAAGTATCTATCCTCTCTTGCCGAACAACTTTCATCCATTTTTGTATTTTTCTAAGTATCAATTACTTTTTTGTTTGCAGATACCGTGCCGATGATTATCCCGGCCGAGCAAGTGTTGTACACCAGTATGCTTGCTCGAAGACTCCCGTAAACATAAGGGAGATTCCTGGCGAACATGTTCGCAAGGCGACGGAGTTGGTCGCCCGGGCCTGGACGCGTCCTCTGGACAAGGCCATCCTTCAGCAGGGGCAAATGGACAATCTCCATCTCTCGATGATGCTCGTCGCCAACGGCCTTGTTACTGCTCAGAGGGCAATCACCCAAGTTGCCGAGCAAGAAAAGTCTGCTCGCCAATATGCGAATACTGCTCGGCAGCTTACTGAAGAAAAGGATGGCCTGGTGAGCCAATACGAGGCCAAGATTGCTCGCCTTAACAACCAGATCAATGTTTACATTGATGCTGAGCACAAGCGCCTTGAAGAGATTCAGGCCATGTCCAAAGAGCTAAAGGGTAAAGAGGCCCTGCTTGGGGACAAGGAGGCTTTGCTTGGTGAGGGGGAGAAGAAATTGACGGCGGCCGAACAAAGAATTGTTGAGCTTGAGGCGGAGAATGCTCGTCTCCGGGAGGCAGAAGCCAACCTCTTCACCCGCGAGCAACTTGAAGAGGAGGTTCAAGCTCGTACCGGCCCCATCTCCAACCTTGGATACATTTGTGCCTACGCGGACAGCATCCGTACGGCCGATGCGTATGATTACAAAGAGATGGTGGAGGAGATGAGCAAGGATTTGAACGAGTTCCTTGAGAACTATCCTCCGCCGAACAACGTTACAATCCAGTTGGCGGATCTGGCTGTGCTTGGGGTTAAACTGGATAAACTCGACCCCAGTATCACCATCACTCATCCTCCACCAATTGTTGATGATGGCGAGCAAGGAGATGAGCCGGCTGCCGCGGACGAGCAAATTGCTAAAGAGGCGGAGGATAAGGCAGCTGAAGACCTTGCTCGAGACATGATTGTCGACCCTCCTGCCGAGCAACCTCAAGATCTTCCTCCCGCCGAACAGCAGTAGTCTTAGGACTTAGCTTTTTTCTTTTCTTCTTTGTAATAGTTGTTCGCTCTTTTTTGTAGTACTTGTAATGGCTGCTTCCAGCTTGTACTATTTTTGAGGCTTAATGCCTTTGATTAATGGAACGTCTTTCTTATATTCGCTCATTTTCTTATATATGTTAATTGCCTTTACATTTCTGTCAATGCCTTTACAATTATAACATATAGTGTTGGGCTTTTGTTCGAATTGAACTTTGCCTTTAGTGGAATCAGGGTTTAGCCTTAGGTTCTGTTCATTTTAAAAAACGAACAACCTTTAAGTGGCTTTGGTCCTTAGGTTCTGTTCATTTGTAAAACGAACAACCTTTGAATGGACTTGTACCTCGAGCTTTTGGACTTTTCCTCTTTTGACGAACAACTATTATATTTACATCGCAAAATAATTACAAGTGTTGTAAGACTGTCCATCACTATTATATACAATCTGACGAACAGCTTTAAACACAAACTAAAACTTGCTCGCTTATAATGTTTTTGCCGAGCAACTCTATCTATAAAATCAAAAGAACTAACACCAGACTATACAATGTGCCGAGCAACTTTTGAATCCATTCCTAGGAAAATTTAAAAAATTTGGCAAGTTTTTAGCCTTCCTTAGCCTTCCTTCAGCTCATACGCATCCCTTGCCCCCCAAGACATTTGTTCGCTCAACTTTATTGATAGTACTTCTTTAGATGTACAGCATTCCAGGAGTATTGGGCCGGCTTGCCTTCCAGGTCCTCAATATCGTATACGCCATTGATGTATTTTTCTGTAATTCGATATGGGCCCTCCCAAGTTGGTCCCAATACACCTGGAGGTTGGGCGAGCAACTTTCTTAGAACCAAATCTCCAACTCTGAATTCCCTAACTTTTACATGGGAATTATAGTAACGTTCTGCTCGCTGCTTGTATGTGGCATTTTTTAGCTCGGCATTCAACCTTTTTTCTTCGAGCAAATCCAATTCAGCATTTAGAGCAGAGTTGTTCGTCTGTTCATTAAAGTTGGTCGTCCTAAATGTAGTGGCCTTTAACTCAATTGGTATTACAGCCTCTGTCCCGAAAGCCATTGCAAAGGGTGTTTCTCCGGTGCTTGACCTGGGAGAAACTCTGTATGCCCATAAGACTTCCGGAAGTTCTGTAGACCAACTGCTTTTACTCTCCGCCAGTCGCACTTTTAATGTATGCTTTATGATTTTATTTACAGCTTCAACTTGTCCATTCGACTGGGGGTGATAAGGTGTGGAGTAATGTTTCTTGATTCCCCACTTCGTACAGAATTCTCTTAACTCTTGTCCATCAAATTGTGGACCATTGTCTGTCACGATTGCTTGTGGAACTCCAAAACGACAGACAATGTTCTTCCAAATAAAGTTGATCATCTTCTGCTGTGTTATATTCATCATGGCCTCTGCTTCCGCCCATTTTGTGTAATAATCGACTGCCACGACGGCGAATCGAACATTTCCAACTCCAGCCGGGAAAGGACCAATGATGTCCATCCCCCATCTTGCAAAAGGCCATGGGCTGTATACTGACACAAGTTCCTGAGCCGGGGTGTGGATGCCTGGGGCAAAAATCTGACATTGATGGCAAGTTTTGGCTTTTTTGATTGCATCTTGACGTAAGGTCGGCCAATAATAGCCTTGTCTGATTGTCTTGTATGCCAAAGCTTGCCCCCCAGTATGATTTCCACATACTCCAGCATGTATCTCTTCAAGTACTGCTTGCCCTTGCCCCCTAGGCAAACACTTGAGAAGTGGGATTGATATTCCCCTTTTGAAGAGCTGTTCGCCCACCAGAGTATATCTGGCGGCTCGCTTTATTAGCTTGGCAGCTTCAAAAGGGTTGTTTGGTTTTTCCCCATTTTTCAAGTATTTGACTATACTTGTTCTCCAATCTTCTTCTTCACTGGTTTGACCGTCGAGTTGATTGACTTTATAACTTACTGTTGATGGATCTTTCATCTTTGTAACTATAATATCTGCCAACTCTACGGGGCCTTCACTTGTTGCTAGTCGGGCAAGCGCGTCTGCTTGAGTATTGCTCGTCCTTGGAATTTGCTGTATGAAAACTTGCTGCAACATGGACATCAGGTGAGCAACAATCCGTTGATATTCGATCATGTGATCATCTTTTGCTTCGTATTCACCTCGGACTTGGCTTACGATTAATTGTGAGTCGCTGAATATTTGCAAGTGTCTGACACCAACTGCGAGGGATAGGTGGAGACCAGCGATAAGAGCTTCATACTCAGCTTCGTTGTTGGTTGCCATGAAACCAAATCTGATCACCGAGGTGAATACTTGTCTGTCTGGACTTATTAATACTACTCCTGCCCCCGAGGCTATGTTGGTTGATGATCCATCCACATAGAGATGCCAAAGATGATCAAGTCCTCTCGTCGGATCTGGTGGGAAAGTTAATTCGACTATAAAGTCGGCTAATGCTTGCCCTTTGATCGCTGTTCGAGGAGCATAGGTCACCCCGAATTGGCTAATCTCCAGTGACCATCTTAAGAGACGACCTGCAGTGTCGGGGCGATGGAGAATTTGCCTGAGCGGGAAAGTTGTTAGAACTTCGACTTGATGGTCAAAGAAGTATGGTCGTAACTTTCTCACGCTCATAACCAAAGCATACGCCAGCTTTTCGGTTGGGGCATATTTGATCTCTGCTTCGTGTAAAGCTTGGCTGACGTAATAGATTGGTTGATGGAACTTGCCGTCCTCCCGCACCAAAACAGAACTGATGGCAACTTCTGATGCGGCTAAGTATAGAAAGAGCTTTTCTCCTGGGATTGGTTTTGATAGGATTTTGACATCTCCCAGGTAGTCTTTAAGTTGATCGAAAGTCGCTTGGCAGTTGTTAGTCCATGCAAACTTCCCTTTTTTGACGGCCTCAAAGAATGGACGACACTTGTCCCCTGACCTGGATATGAACCGGTTTAATGCTGCTAGGCACCCGGTGAGTCTTTGCACTTCTTTTACCGAACGTGGTGGTTGCATATCCAGGATGGCTTTAACTTTTGAAGGGTTGGCCTCAATTCCCCGCTGGCTAACAAGATGACCCAAGAATTTCCCTGAGTGGACTCCAAAGCTGCTTTTCTTTGGATTCAACTTCATGTTATAGTGTCGAAGAATCTCGAACACTTGAGTCAGATGTCGAAGATGGTCTTCCTTCTTGGGACTTTTGACTACGATATCGTCTACATAGACTTCAACCGTGTCTCCAATTTGTTGATCAAACATCTTGTTCACCAGTCTTTGATATGTTGCTCCAGCATTTATGAGGCCAAATGGCATTCTCTTCCAGCACAGCAAATTTTTGTTAGTATAGAAAGCTGTGCTTTCTTGATCGTCAGGATGCATAGGGATTTGGTGATATCCTGCAAAAGCATCCATGAATGTTAGCATTTCGTGACCCGCAGTGCTGTCCACCAATTGATCGATGTGCGGGAGAGGAAAGTTGTCCTTCGGGCATGCTGCATTCAGATCTGTAAAGTCTATGCATAGCCTCCAGGTCCCGTTTGGTTTCCTCACGAGTACGGGGTTTGCTACCCATTGTGGACAGAGTGCTTGTCGAATAAGATCATTGTCTAGCAACTTTTTAACTTCTTCATTCAAGGCTTGGTATTTGTCCGGGCCGTACTTCCTTCGTTTTTGATGGACGGGCCTTCTTGCCTGATTTACGTTTAGCTTGTGGCAAGCATGTTTTGGATCTATCCCCACCATATCTGCGTGAGACCAAGCAAAAACATCTAGATTCTTGGTGAGGAACTCTTTCATTCGGGATCTGTAAGGCTCTGGGAGCTCAGATCCTATGAATAATTCAAGATCCTCGTTGTTGGGATTAACTTTGAACGCCTCCAGCTCTTCGACTGGAGTTGCTCGTCGTTTTTGTCCCTTCCAACGGGGATCAAGTATGGGTTCCTCAGGGTTGGAATCATTTTCGATGTCCATCGGCTCTGCCCCCAGGCGGGGTTCAAGATCATCAGTTGGCTCCGTCCCATTGTTATTCGTTTGTACCTGGCCCTCCAAGCCCTCCACTGAAGGTTGTTCGTCATCACCCCTTTGTTGTTCGTCAGATGGAGGTTCCTCGCGAGTGGTAACGAGTTGCTCGTCCAACACTTGCTCGTCCAAGTGTTGTTCGTCCGTATCCATGTGGTCTTCCATGTCCATCATATTGTTCAGTATTGGTGGTTCGTTGACGGGATAACTTGTTGCTTCCATCATGGATATTTGTACAAATTTTGCTCGTAGCTGTTGAATGCATTCTCGTGCTCTCCGTTGGTCTCCTTTAATTGTACCTGTTCCACTAGCTGTTGGAAATTTCAAACAATAATGGTAAGTGGAACACGCAGCTTTGAATTCATTGAGAAAAGGTCGGCCAAGAAACCCGTTATAGGTCGACTCCTGGTCTACAACCAAGAAATCTACCATTATTGTTATATTTCTTTCGGGTTCATTAGCCGTTACAAGTTGTACTGCTAATGTTACAATTCCCAACGGTGTTGTCACAGCATTCCCGAAGCCTATGATTCTATGTGTTGTATTCCGAACGTAACCCGAATAATCTCCCAGATTATCGAGGGTCTTCTTGAATAAGATGTTGGTGTAGGCTCCGGTGTCCACCAACAGTCTGTGGACTCTGGTCCCCATAATCTTTGCACAGATTACGAGCGAATCATTGTGCGGAGTTAAGACGCCTTCAAGGTCTTTTTCGGTGAAAGTTAATTCTGCCGTTTGCATGATAGACGGCTTAACTCCCATCTCTTGTACTTGGCCAATCGCTCGTAGCTCCGCTTTCCTCTTCCGGTTTGAGTCGGGTGGTTGTCCATCAAAACACCCTCCCGCGGGACCTGCGGGTTCCATCATGAACAGATCTTCTAAAGGTTGAGCTGGCATACTGGGAACTGGTCGCCCGGGTTTGTTGTTTCTCTGAGGTTGACCATCCTCTTCGTCTTCTGAGTTGTTTTCCCGAGCTCTTTTCCCAGGTTGCCTTTTAACGAAATCAGAGAGCTTCCCCTCCTCATAAAATCGCCAGAGTTGTTTGAGCAAATCTCTACACTCACTTGTAAAATGCCCCACACTTTGATGGTAGGCACAATACTTGTTCGGGTTGAGTTTGCCAGTATCCTGGCGGATTTTACGTGGTGGGGAGAGCAACTCTTTCTCCTTTACGCTCTCATACACAGTATCAACTGATACTGTCAATACTTGGTTCAATTTTTCTTTCAAATCCGATCCTTCAGTGAATGCTTTCATGTTTTTCGGGACCCTGTAGCTTGTCCCGACGGGCTTTTTGTTATTCTCCTTAGGATCAGCTTTGTTCTCCCCTAAATTTGTTTGTAGGGCCTCGTGCATGGAAACGAAAATACCAGCTTGGTTTCTGAACTCGGCATAAGTCTTTGGGCACTTCAGACGTACCTCCTTCCATAACTTCGACCCTTTTTTCAATCCGGCCATCACAGCGACGATCTTTGTATCTTCGCTCACCGGTTCTCCCTCTAGCAAAACTTTATCGAATCTTTCCATAAACGCCCGGTCAGTTTCATCATCATTTTGTCTCAAATCTGATAGCCGGTGTTTTTGGGAAAGATACGACCCCGCCGTTGAAAAGTGAGAAAGAAATTCTCGACTTAGTTGGACGAACGAGTGGATTGATGCCGGCGGCATTGATGAAAACCACTTGTGAACCCGATCGCCCAATGTTAAGGGAAAATTCCGGCATTGGGTGGCATCGCTGGCCCCCACGGAGACCATGTAGTCCGTATACTTCGTTAAGTGGACCCGGGGGTCGGCGATGCCTTCATATTGAATGCTAGCCGGAAATTGAATCTTTTTCTGTATCGGGGCCTTCAAAATGTGAGCTGCCAAAGGTGAGGATGGCATGCTAGTCGTTCCCATCCCCCTCTGTTGGTCTAGTTGCCCCTGCATGTTCTCTACAGCCCTCCTTAGGCTTGATAATTCATCAAGAGGTGCCCCCTGACTTGGAGGCTGTTCGGCGAGCAAAGGCATTAACCTTTCTGCTCGTCGCAGTCCCTCGCTTGGAGTGGGCACTTCTTGGGCTTGCCTCCTAATGTTGTTCGCCGCATTTGGCCCAAGGCGCCTAAAGGCTGACTGGGAGAGTCTTTCATGGACTGATGGGCGAGGCTGATCAAAAGTTGCTCGCCCATCTTCTGCTCCCCGGCGAGCAGCTTCTCGTTGATGGGGTTGGCTAAGTCTGTCCTGGGCACTGGAACGTGTTGTTCCATGGCTAGACATAGTTGTTCGTCCGCGACCAGACTCAGCCTGTACTTCTCTTTGGTCGACCACCTTGGCCTTTCCCTTATTTCGTCTGACTTGAGCACTATCAACTTCTCGTTGCTCGCCCCTGGTAGTCTTGGGCCTAACAACCTCTAGGGACTTGTCCCTTGGCCTTGCTTGTGTTGGCCTAACCTGCTCTTGTTGCCTCTGGAGGGCCTGGAGAGCAGCTATGGTTTTAGCCAACTCGTTGGGGTTGTTCGCCAAAGCCTCCATCTCAGGGGGGAGGTTATGTGTTATGGCTGTATGCTGTGACCTGTTCGCATGTCTTGGGTCACGGTCCTGGTGGTCGGCCGACGTGGCTCGGGTCTGAGATGCTCTCTTCGACAAACGTGATCCTTGGGTCTCTTTAGATTGAGGCATTTCAATTTAAATTATTTCTTAATTTTTAAATTGAAGAACACCAAGAACACCAAGAACACTCTTGTTTGTATCTCCAAATATTTCTTGAGATTTCCTTTGAATCTTCAAGTCTTCAACTTGAAGTTCTTGAGTAATCACACTAAACCGGAGGTTCGAACCCTCCTTCTAGCGCCAAATTGTTGGTGAACGAATCTAATCGGGAGGATTAGTGGCTGTTTTAATCCGTTTTTACGTCACCAATCAATAACGTGTGATTGATTACCACCGTAAATGGTAAAACGAGTCTTGGGTTAACGAATTCGGGTAAAACGAAGATCGGAATTTAAATTATTTCGTATATGTGTAAGTTTGGGTGTATTTGTGTGTATTTTTAGTCTGAAATTCGAAAAATTTACATGGATAAGCTGGAGAGCAACTATTTATAGAGACTAGCAAGCATGAGGTGTCTAAGACTCTTGGTCTCCCTAGTCTGCATGCTTGACATGTGTCCCTTTGATCTTATCTAAGCTGAACCTTAGTTACAAAGTTTTCTTTGGTCTTATCTCGGACTCATTGTTGTTCGCCTAGGTCGGCTTAATTGATCTTATTGATTCTCCAACTGAAAGTTGTTCGCCTCTTGAGGTTGTACTTTGGAAGTTGCTCGCCTTATGGCTTTGTTCAGCTTGGCTTTGGGATCTTTGTCCCTTGTTCACTTGTACACACCTCCTTGGCTATTTATTGTATTATATTTTGACCAAGTTGTTCGTCATGGATGACTTCACAGTTGGCTCATTCTTGGTCCCGGGCCTTAATACCTGTTCGCCCATTAGTTGTTCGTCGGGAGAGTTGTTCGTCACTTCATACACCTCCCAGGTTGGTTAATGCGCCCAAATAGTGATTTTCTTTGTTTTAGACTTCAATAATTGTTCGCTCCATATTTAGATGATGTTCGCCTATCAACAGTGTGTAGCAACTGGAGACAAGTTTTTTTACGTCGGTGGTGGTGGAAAACGGGCGACCGGAGCTCCTCTCATGTCTTCTTCTCCTCTCTTCTGTTTCCCCAATTGTTTCTGTCTCCCGAATATAGCTCTTGGGTAGTAGAAATGCTGAAATTAATTCACCTTGGACGAGGGCTTTGAAGAGGGATTAACCCTTGTCCAATAAATTCCCACTTGCGAAAAGTCTGCATGCATATTCAAGAATCTCTGCAAAGTTCTCGAGGGAAGAAAACCCTCGTGAAAGGTATCCTATGACGGGAAGAGGGTTATTTCCCTCGTGAAAATGCTGAGAGAACCCTAAACCCTCGCCTACCTGCATGCGTCAGAATTTGTCGAGGGAAAAATTCCTCGTGAAACTGCAGAGGGCAGCTCCCTCGTCCACTCCCTCGTCTGACGTATGTGGGCCCCATTTTTGCTCGGCAATTCCTTCGTGAAAGACGAGGAAAAAAAAACCCTCGTCAAATCCCTTGTTCAGCCAAAGTGCTCGTTAAAACCCTCTTCAATGTTGAGGGCTTGATTTCCCTCTTTAAATTCCCTAGTCTAAGAAGGTTTTTTTTTGTAGTGGTTTTATCTACCCTTACAACATCAAACACAAACTAAACACAAATTTACTTTTCACAGAATTTATCTCATCTAAATGTGTACTTCAACCACCTCCAGCCGAAAACAAACACTACCTAGTGAAAATAACTAATACTCTTTAAGACTTATACTTTTAGTGTAATTCACTAATATTTTAATTGGAAATAACTAATACCCTTCAAATAAGGTTCACTGTGAATATCATTAACATAATACTTTTTCTTTTTAAAATGGTTTGCACAAAAATATTAATTTCTTATATTTTACTAAAATTTAGTATTAATTATTCTATTAAAACATGTAATAGTTGTGTTTGTCACGGGTGTATGGAAGGCGGATTTGATATAATGCCCACCGGTGGACATAAACTTATATGCCCACCGCCAATATGATAATGACACGTAAGCAAATTTAAGTAATCAATTAAAATAATAATGAGTCCCCTATTTAAATTTGCTTACGTGTCATTATCACATTCGCGGTGGGCATATAAGTTATGCCCACTGGTGGACATTATATCAAATCCGGTATAGGAGGGATAAATTTGAAATACTGTATGTTATGTTTTATAAACATACCCGTAAATGGCATGTCTAATTACGTCATCAATCATCAAGTTTTACATACACCCTGGAATATTAGTGATGGCTTAAAAAGTAAAATTAATAGTGAAATGCCATAGTTACTTAAAAAAAATACAAAATATAACACCAATTTATAATAATATAAAATCCTCAATAATGCCTTCAGATCGAACATATATGTATGTAAATATATATAGTTGGATTTAGGCATCTAGCTTTTGCTTGTTGGTTTAATTTTGTCTTGATTGGCCCAAGATTCTGATCTCCATCTTTTACATGTTGCTGCACATGTCAGTTAATTGAAGCTCACATTGTTTACATTCATGTCTATACTTTATTTCCTGTCAAATTAAAACCTCCAAGTAGTTAAATTAATGAACCACAATTACAATCTCATACTATCATAACCTTTAAAAATATTGTAAGTAGGTTTCTTTATTTATGATCACATTACAAAATAATAAATGACACATTAAATGAAGTACAGGTTTCAAATTGTACACCGTCAATTTTCCTTTAATAGAATGGCCAGATACGTTAAAAGATTTTCATCTCCCTTTTTAAAAAAAAAATATTTACTTTTTCCTTGAACTAGGCTCCATGGTTTATTTTGTTAAAGTTAACCCCTCATATTTATTGTTTTCATCAAATTTTTCGGAACGTACAGTTTGTTTAAGCCAAGTATATACTCCCCCCTTACCTTCAAATTCATAAAATATTACCAAAGTGTCACTCATTCAATTCACTTTCCAAAACTATTTATTACTTTATCTCAAAAGTCATATATGTGACCCACCATATATTAATAAACAAATATACTTTCTTAAACCATTCAACAAAAAAAAGTGGCAAGATTACTTGGGGACGGGGGAGTGTGTATTTAGAGTTAAGTATTACGTAAACCAATTTTACCATACACCTGTTTTGCAACTCATATTTTTATAGTATAACAATTAATATCTTTTAATAAAATAATTGGTGTTAATCGTACAATAAAACTGATTAACACCATATTTTGCCAAGTATTTAACTATTTATTTATAAATTAAGAACTTTCTAAATTTCATTTGTTTTACTTAATCCCTAGTTCATGTATAAAACACTCCATATAATAATATTTGAGAAATGATCAATAAAAGTTATAAAGATTTAATAAAATAAATCTAAAATTTACATGCCTGCTTGCGTTATCTAATTGATACAATTTAAACTCTTCTCTTTTTTTCAAGGAATTTCAACTCATTTGAATAAATAACGAATAGCACAAGCTCATGCAAATAAATAAAAAATTGGTATTTAAAAAAAAAAGAATTAATCTTACCTAAAGTGTTATCACGGGAATCCCATATAAAAAGGACTTGTTATTGTGATTTAATTCTCATATAATTTGCGAATCATTATCAAAATCGAAATTTGTGATTTAATTCTCATAATATAATTGGCAAATCTTTGGGAATATGGAGTAGAGTCTTTGGTTCCCTTTTATTGAGGAGAGGAAGAAAAATTCTCACTCGTCGACTTGAATACAGGGGTACCCTTGCCTGCCGACTAGAACAGATGACAGGGACAGTTTGGTAAATTGACTAATGATAACAGTTAGTCAGTCTTCCCTCACTTGTATTTCAAGTCCCTTCCCTGCAAAGTGTGCTGATCTCTCCACTCAGAGAGAGAGAGAGAGAGAGGGAGGGAAAGAATAAAGTAAAGCGAACAAAACTTGAGAAGAATATGACGACAATGCCACCCTTTTTCTGCCTCTAACCGTTTTGATCTTCCTTAATATTTTCTCACAGAGCAATCCCATCGAAATCGGGAAATTTGGGCCCCTAAATTTCAGTATTTTCATTCCGCCCATGGGATTTTCTTGAATAAATTTCGCAATTCAGTTCGAAGGGAAGATTTGTGTAGGGAAATTGCAATGAAGAACAGAGGAGCAGAGCAGTTTTCAATATCTAACAAATGGACTTTTCTCCTTTGTCTCAGTAGTTTCTGTGGGGGAATGATCTTCACCAACAGGTATGTATAATTATAATTGACGTTTTCTTTTCTTCTGAATTTGAATGGGTTTTGTTCTACTTAGTTTTAATTGGAAATTTCCTTTCTGTTTGATTCCTTGTTTGTGTATATGTTATGGGAGATATGAAACATTTGAATTGTTATTTTTAAATATTTTAGAAAAAAGTCAATATCAAAATTCTTGCTATTATCGAATTCGTTACTGAATTAGTACATGGCTCTGAATTTTGGAATAATATTAGCCCTGTGACACCATTTCCAATCTGGGGACAAATTCTTGATTCTAATTTAATTGTTGATCGTCTAATTTTAATTTGCTTAATTAATGGTGAAAGGCCTAGATCTCATCCTTTACATGATATGATAGTTTTTTTCTCACACAACAATCTTTGATTTTTTCTAAAATCATAACACTTGCTCCTTTCCTTTTTTGTCAAAGTTTTTTTCTGTTTATTTTGTCTTTCACTTTTTGTCTTCTTCATATGTAAATTTCACAACTCCTTTAAAGCCTTACTGTTGAGTTCATGTTGGCCATGATTCTTTGTTTAAAGTGTGGCGATGTTCAAGCTTTTCTTTAATATTTTTACCAAAATATATGGCTATATTTTTTTTTTACCTTCTTCAATCCTAGCCTTAAAACTGTAAAACTGTAAAAATGAAAGTTACTGTATTTTTACAGAACATGGATCTTTCCAGAAGCGAAAGGTGCCCCAAGAGCAACAGCATTTGAATCCGAGAAATTGAAACTAGTATCAGAAGGCTGCGATCCGAAATTCGTGAGTATTTCAAACCTCACATGTTTAGAATTAGCAGGCAAATTTTGAGGCATTTCACTTATTTGCAACTTTTATCTTGGTAAAAACTAGTTTTGTAAATCTTGATTTTACCCATCTTCAACAGAATGGCGTAAAAAGGGTGCCAAAGGAAATCTTTCACGACGTTTCCAAGACACAAAATGATATAAAGTGAGTTCAGAATGATACTCTAATGGCCCGTTTTCTTTAAACTATGATCTCACTCGTTTTATGTATGTCATAGGTCATTGGACAAGACCATTTCCAACCTGGAGATGGAGTTAGCCGCAGCAAAAGCAGCGCACAATTCGATACTGAGTGGCTCCCCCACGCCAGAAACTACTGCAAAAAAGAACTCTCCTGCAAAAAGAAAGTATTTCATGGTTATCGGAATAAATACTGCATTTAGCAGCCGGAAAAGAAGAGATTCAGTTCGTGCCACATGGATGCCACAAGGTTTGTGGCCTTCTCAATTTTTGGTGTACAAAAGTTTCTTTCATGACAGCATCTGAAAATATAGTGCCTCTCAATAGGTGAAAAACGACAAATTCTGGAGTCGGAGAAAGGAATAGTCGTTCGCTTTGTCATTGGTCATAGGTGGGAACTCACATCTATTGTCTAGAGTGTGTGTTTTTTCGTGTTTTATGCTGGATAACGAGGTAGCTAATTCAACTATATTGTGTTACACAGTGCTACTTTAGGAGGTATACTAGATAGAGCGATTGAAGCTGAAGATCAAAAGCATGGGGATATCATGAGACTGGTATAGACAATACGTTTTATAGTTTCTTTATATTATTGCTTGTTTCCCCGTTTTCTACTTGATTAAGATGGTGTTTTGGGGTGATCAGGACCATGTTGAGGGTTATCTTGAGCTGTCCGCCAAGACGAAGACTTATTTTGCTACTGCCGTTTCTATGTGGGATGCGGAGTACTACATCAAAGTCGATGATGATGTCCACGTCAACATAGGTAACAAATTCTTGATCTAAGATTTAAATCTCCGATTTCGAAGACTATGTTGTTGTTTCTAAGTTGTTATTTGTTGCAGCAACACTTGGTGAAACATTAGTAAGACACCGGAAAAAGCCAAGGGTGTACATAGGATGTATGAAATCTGGTCCTGTCCTAGCTCAGAGGTAGGCAAATCATCTGAAACCTTTTCGTTATATGATCTAATGCCTTATTTCTTGAAATTCCGAAAACAGGGGAGTAAGATACCACGAACCTGAGTTCTGGAAATTTGGGGAGCCTGGAAACAAGTATTTCCGCCATGCTACCGGTCAATTATACGCCATTTCAAAAGACTTGGCTACTTACATTAAAGAGAACCAGTTACGTTTCTCTTGTTTATGGAATTAAGAAACGATTTAACCATTATATTTAGATCTTGTATCGTAACAGTGATCTTTTCATGTTTTCATCAGGCATGTTTTACACAAGTATGCTAATGAGGATGTGTCTTTGGGATCTTGGTTCATTGGACTTGATGTGAAGCATATTGATGATCGAAGATTATGTTGTGGTACCCCACCAGGTATTAGTTGTTTAACTAAATGATAATATGTTTGTTAGTATTAGTTTTTCCATTGGAAAGTATTAGTTGTGTACTGTTGCACCGTGTGTACAGGAGTGTTACTTTACTCTTATACTTTATGTGATGAATCACTTGGTGTTGTTTATTTTGGTAATCGAGCGCTAAGCATTTGGAAGCGTTCTTTGAATGCAGATTGTGAATGGAAGGCGCAGGCAGGCAACATCTGCGTTGCTTCGTTTGATTGGAGCTGCAGTGGTATATGTAGGTCGGTTGATCGTATAAAAGAGGTGCATCGGAGATGTGGTGAAGGCGAAGATGCTGTTTGGAAGGCTGCTTTCTGAGACATGGACCCTCTCGTTGCTCACTCTTCCTGTTCACAAGGTAGTTGATATATACATGATGCATAAAGGGAGGGGGAGAGAGGCTTCTCCATTTTAGAAGAGAAGTCCAGCTGCAAATGCAGGGGATTTAGCAAAGCATCACTCCTGTATTTGATATTTTTTTCCCTTTCTTTTGCTAATTCTCAGAGCTTCAATTGTAAGGGGTTATATAGAAACTGAAGTTTTTTTGGAATATATATGCCACAAAATCTTGATTTTTTTATCTTGCTTTACATTAGGGAATAAAATCCCATATTTTGATGTAATTCATGCATTCAACACATTAATTGGATGTTTTATTATACAATTGTATAACATTTCAATTTAACCAAATTAGCAGTGGTTTTGTGAAAATTCACTTCTCTCTCTAATCCTATTGACTATCATGCTTACAATCTCATCAAATCATTGTCATTCAAAATTCCCTTCTCTCTCCTAAACACGGATTCCCATTGTAATTTGTAGGTATATAATAACTAGCTCTTAAGTCCCGTATATTATTATGCTGGTTAAAAAAATTATATTATTAATTTTATATTAAATATATTTATATTAATTTAATTTAATTATAGTTATGTCTATTTTCTCATAAAATAATTCAATTATTTTTTAAAAGTAAATATTTCTTTTGATTAAATAATTTTTATCCTAATTCAATTTTAAATTTATGATCTTTAATTGATTATTGTCTTAATTAAATTTATGATTAAAATTTAGAAAATTAAAATTAAATAGAAAAATTAGAAAATATATTTAGGCCAAGATTATTTCTTAGGTGAAGTAAATTAATAAATTATAATTAAATATTGATGATATAAAAATAAAACCATTTAATCAATTGTAATTCAATTTTCAACTTACCTAAAATAAGCCAAAGTCAATAATGAATTATAATTAAAAATAATAATTTGTAATTAAAATAATACCATATATAACTCAACTCATATAAATTCAATGATTCAAAATGGAGGCTTTAGAGAAGAGGGGGTGAATTGATAGACGAATAGATATATAGATGTAACATGTGTATTTACTATCCTATCCAAATTATGTTTTAAAGCAAAATTAAGTGTAAATTGATTTTTTTTCATGAGTAGTTCTAGTGTGCACTTGAGTGCATATTATGTATTTGAATTTTGAAAAAAATACTCCAAACAAAAATTAATAATACCCTAAGTAGAAATCAGTAATACCCCACTAAATAACTAGTAATACTTCCAAAAGTAATCAATAATACTCTAATTGTAAAAAAAAAAAAAAAAAACATGTGCACACACTCACACAATTCGATGTGTTAGTGTGTGTTTTGGAAAAATCAAAATTAAAATTAAAATATAGCTTAAAATTCAAGTGCATGCTAGAATTTATATTTTTTCATTTATAAAATTATTTCATATAAGACTCCTTCAATTAATTTATTTTTTTCGCCAATCCACAATATGTGAGTAAACAAGTAATGAAAATGACAACTTCCTCTCTTCCAAAATATCTGTCATTTTTATAGAAATTTGTATCAAATTAATAAACATAAAATTTTGATGTAAAAACTCCCCACTCTAAGAGAAGGAGTAATATGTAGTAAGATAATGTGATCAGAAATATTTGTAAAATTTTAATTAAAAATATAAAAGATTTTTAAGGACTATTAAAAATATAATAACCACTATTAAATTTCACAAATCAATGTACTCTTAATCAAATATTTGATACCCTTATTAACTAATTGATATATTAAACATTTTCTTTAAATTTTGATATTTTAAACTTAAATATAATAAATACAATATTTTTTATATTAAATATGAATAATTTAAATAGTAAAAAAATTAATTGTTGTTGATAACTCTGAACAATAATATGATACCACTAACTCTGATTCTTGATATTTTTGATGATATTCTTAATACTTTTAATCAGATACTCGACACTTTAAGTTTTTTAAAATTCTTTCACAAAAAACATTACCATGAACCATTATTAAAAAAAACTAATAAAATAATATTTGAGTAAATCTCTTGTGTACTATGTACGCCGTACAACTCAAATGTATTTTTAAATAGTTTCAGTTGATTTAATTGAAAAGTTACCGTTGTTTGCATTGAGAATAGCTCAGTGCAAATAGTTGTACTTATTCAATTAAAACAATTGATACTATTATAAAATACACTTAATTATGAGTGCATATAAAACCTTGTATTAAATTTTTTTATGATTATTATTTGACATTGTATTAAATTTGCATTAAATTACTTCAGTAAAAACAAAACAAAATTACTTCCTATGCCCCACGATTATTTTCACACTATTTTTTTTCTCGTATTTTAGCGAGCAAGTTGTTTATTAATATTTGAAATGATAAAGTGACTTTTAAGAAGTGAAATGATAATATCTCATTTATTATAAAGTGACTTAAAAATTATTTTATCATTTCAAATACTAATAAAAAATATTATTTGTTAAAATAAAAGAAAAACGGTAATTGTGAAAGAATTACTAGGACGGAGGGAGTATCTATTAATAAAAGACTATTACTATATATCCTAAAGCAAAGTAACATAGTACGTGCACCATTTCTCAAGTGCATAATTACAAATATAATACTTTTTTCGTCCAAAAATAATATACACATTTATTTTTAATCTATTTCAAAAATAAATTGTGCATAACAAGAAAAAAATATTAATTTATATGTACATTTACAAAATATACACATATTTATTCACATTTTACTATGCATAGAAGTGAAATTGTCCCACAATGGGAATGTTGTTAAAATCCTCTCAAGGCCATTGACTCCACGCCTCCGATTGATTGGTCAATGCCAAAAAATAAAGTATTATTAAAAATACAATACCGCGAACTTTTGAATTCTTTTTACAAATGCAAGCTAATCAAAACTATTTTTTAAGACAAAGTGCAGAGCAAAGGTGGTTCATTCACAAACTATTAAGACAAAATATAGAGTAAAACTAGTTTATACATAAATCCGTGAAAGGTATTAGTTGTTTTCACTAAAGAGTATTAGTTGTTTTTACTGAAAAGTATTACTGATTTACACTAAAGAGTCTTAGTTGTTCGGTGAAAATGAACTAAGACTCTTCAGTATAAACCAGTAATACTCTTGAGTAAAAACAACTAATACTCTTCAATGAAAACAACTAATACCCTTCAATGATTCATATATAAACCAATTTCACTCTATACATACTCAACTATTAAATGGTATTAATTATTTTTACTAAAAAAATATTAATTATTTTCATTTTAAAATATTAGTTATTTTCACTAAAGAGTTATAGTTGTATAATGAAAATAAACTAAATTTTTTAGTGAAAACAAATACTACCTTTGATGAAAACAATTAATATATTTCAATGATTTATGTATGAATCAAATTTCACTACAAGAAAAATGATCTTTAGTGACAATAATCTTTAATGACATGAAATAATTTGTTTTTTGTCATTAAACATGTGTAACTACTAACTAAGAAAATAATAATAAGAGGACTTGACCGGATTGTTGTCAATAAAAATTAATTTTTTTTTTCAGTGGTCACTCTATACTTTTTTATTTTTAATATTAAGTTTAACATTTATCAATTTACGATCTATAAGGAGATTCTTAAGTTTTTAAGGGGATAACTGGTAAGATTATATAGAAAATATAAATACCAAAAAAAGTTTCCACCAAAGTTATTTTATTAAGAGTAATTTTTTTGTGCATTTGGTGCATCCATTCAACAGTTGAAATTGTTTATACTGAAAAATATGATTTGATTATACAGAAAAGTGTGGTTAGATTACATTGAAAAATTTACATTAAAAATCGATTTTTTGTGCAAACTTTTCAGTGTAATCTAACCTCATTTTTCATTGTAATCAACCTACATTTTTCAGTGTAAACAACATTAACTGTTGAGCGGGTGCATCGTACACCTGGTGCATATGAGAGTATCCCTTCTATTAAACTAATTTTCTACCCACATTTCTATGGTTTGCAACTAGGGGTGTAAATGAATTGAGCCGACTCGCGAGCTACTCGTGCTCAACTCGTAAAAAGATCGAAATCGACTCAAACCTAATCGAGTCGAGCTCGAGCTTATAAATATTTAGCTCGCGAGGCTCGCGAGTCTAATCAAGCTTGCACAATATTTGCTATTTTGCCATTAATTTTATTAATTAATTATATTATATATAATAATATTTTTAAATATAAAATAATATGTATACAAATGGTATGCTTACGTTCTTATAACTTTTAAAATTTGAATGAAAATCATGTGAGTTACGACCCACAAAATAATTAATATTTTTTTTTGGGAATATTTGTCCATTTGACAATGTTTTACCATTTTCCAATATTTTTTGGAATATTGTATTTGTGGACTTTGAGCTGTTTAAATTTTCAAGTGTATTTGATATGCAAATTCAGACAAAAAAAGCGGCTAAAATACATTTTACACTTTATTTGTGCAAAATAGTAAAGTTATCGAGTCGGGTCGAGCTCGAGGTTATCGAGTTTTGGACGAATGTTCGGTATGGTACGTCATACCGAATGTTCGGTATGGTATGCGGTATGCGTACTTCGGTATATCGAAATTTTTGGTACGGTATCAGTATGGATTTTTGCATACCGAAATTTTCGGTATGGTATGCGGTACGGTACGGTAACACCCCTATTTGCAACCCCAAATGAGGAAAAAGGTAAAAGAAAAAGAAAAAACAGAAATTGCCGATTGATTGTAATTTTGGACTCTCTCAACCCAAAACACACTTCTTAATTAATTGAATTGAATTTTGTATGTATAAATTTTATACGGTAAATAACGTGGATAACATGTATTTTAAATATATATATATATATATATATATATTTAAATTCGTATTTTTTATTATTTATAAACAGAGATCAATATTTCACATATTTTGAAACAAATCTAAAATTCTTTATTTTTGCTTTATTTTCATTTTATCATTCTTCTCCTAATCTTGACCATGGATCCAAATTATTTTCCTTATTATAATTGTGAATGTGGGTATAAAAAAAATATAATTGAATTATATTTTATATGGTATATGTAGGGTTTGTTTGTTTAGTAATTGTGAAAAATTAGTTGAGGAAGTGATGAGCGTTTACAAAATTAATATAAAGTAGATATTGAGTATTTGATAATTTTTTTAATATAGTAAATTATTAGTTAGAAACTATAATTAAATAGAAGCATACTTTTATCATCTTTTAAATTATAAATTCTAGCTGATTAATTTAAGTAGAATAAAACATTCAAACTTATGTTTTACTAATTTTTAAGTGATTATAATCATATAATCCCTCCAAAATATATAAGTAATTAAGTAAACTAGACAAAAGTTAATTTTTTTTTTTTTTTAAATTGGATGGGAAGAATGTGATAGATGCATGTAGTCCTAATTTAGGTGCATCACGGCGGCTAGAATTGGGAGTGTGTCAACTTCATTATCTTTGACACAAACAAACACAATTAATGTCAAATTGCATTTTGATTCCTAAACTTTTATTTTTCCAATTTTCATCGTGATTGCAATATTGGACTACGATATCTACTATTTGTCCCATATCACATGCTACTCTATTCTTGACTTTTGACCATTAATTTTCCTCTTTTATCTTTTTTCTCTTTGTATTATTTTTGATTAGGCATCACTTTCTTCATTACAGAATATTTACACTATATATTTTACACATTAATTAAGATAATTTTTGTAATAATATATAAATAAATATACGTATATTTTTATGAACGTGCATGCAAACCAATATTATTTTTTTATAGATAATGTGCAAATTGTGAAACATTAATATAAATAAAGTGTGCAAATATCCTTGGATTGGGGGAATACTATTTATTCTAACGCATAGTTTAAATTTCTTTTTCGAGACAAAATTAAACTCTAATAAGTATGTATGGTATGAATAAGTTTCACTATGAAACTAATTTTCAATTAATGTCTTAGAGTAAAATAATTAATACTTTTTTGTAAAATCAATGATACTTTTCCAAACTTGTACAGTGATAATTGTTCACTATACAGTTTGGCAACACACACACACACACACATATATATATATATATATATATATATATATATATATATATATTTAAATTATACTCCCTTCACTGAGCAAATAATTTTATGTGAGTTTTTAAAAAATATTAACATTTTATATATAAAATAAATAAATTGAAAGGTATTGTTGAGTGCATTTATGAGAATTGTTTGTAGTTATGAAAATAATAAAATATTTATTTTTAGTTTATATATATATATATATATATTTTTTTTTTTTTAGGAACAATTATTTTGTAGTACACAAAACCTAAAAGTATTCTTCTCCCATACATAAGCCCAAAAGTACTAATCTTCATATATTTGACTTAATAGTAAATTCTCCAATTTACCCCTATCCTCTTAATAATCTCTCAGCTCTATTTTCTTCCAATTGTCCCATCATTGTGTCTCATCTTCCATTCAAATTTCAAAATTCATATAATCCCTCAGCTTATACAATTTTAGATCAATAAAGCTACGCAATTCATTTTCCCTTTCAAATTATACAACCAAGCTCTCCTCCTTTCCATTCCAGATTTCCGATCAAGCTCCATCTTCAAGAAATCGATGGTAGAAGCGAATCAGTCTATTCTTCTCAGTGTTTCTTTCGAGCTCGAGTCCAAGTTGATCTCGGTTGATTGCACTTCTACGTTCGATGATTTTGCAGAGCAGGTTAGGTGTACATGGCCTAATCTTCCTTGTTGCGATTTGAAATTTCGTTTCAAAGTTGGTGGGCTTAGTAATTGTGTTCTTGCTTCGGATGTTGATCTTAAAAATTTGATTAGCCTTTGTGAAATTAAAGCTGAGAAAATTGTTCAGATAGTTTTAATTTCTGATACTTTATCTTCAGACCAGTCTTTGAATATTTCATCCTTAAGTTCAAATCGTTTATCCCAACCAAGTCTTCCTATTTCCTGCGATCAATATGAATATTTCGACAATGACATTCCAACATATGATATATGTCCATCTTTAGAGAAGAAATCTTTATTATCCCGTGACTGGTGTCATATACTTGATGAAGGTGTTGGCACTCATTTTAAGGGTGGGGCTGATGTTTTTAAACGAGAACTTATTTTGTACTCTACGGCAAAAGGTTTTGAGTTTCGTTTTATTCGAAATGAACGAAATTATGTAAATGTTGTTTGCAAAGAGGCCAAAAGTGCAGGTTGTTCTTGGTTCATAAAAGGAAAGCTTGATCGTTTAAAGGGATCCTTTGTTGTTTGGAAGTGCAATCTCTTGCACAATTGTCATTCAAACATGTTATCTAAGGAACACAAGAGGCTTACACCTGCGATTATTGCTACATTCGTTGGAGATACGGTTAAGGCCAATCCAAATATGTCTGGAATTGATTTGCTAAAAACTATTAAACAGTTTTATGGTGTTGATATTCCGTATTGGAAGGCTTGGCGCAGCCTTGTTTATGCTAGAGGTCAAAATTATGGTGATTTCAATGAGTCGTACTCTCATTTAGAACGATATTCACAAGCTATTTTAAAATGTAATCCTGGAAGTGTTGTACATCTGGAAAAGAATGGAGACAGTAATTGTTTTGTACGCATATTTGTTGCGCTGAATGCAAGTATTCATGGTTTTAGAAGTTGTCGTCCAATGTTATTCATTGACGGGACTTTCATGAAAGGACAAGCTAAAGGTACCTTGTTGGCAGCTGTTGCCAAGGATGGGAACAATGGTAAGCATAAATTGCTGTTGTACATTTCCCACTCTTTTGAAATAATTTTTTCATAATCTGTTTTTGTTTGTTTCAGGTTTGTTTCCTGTTGCCTTTGCTCTTGTTTCGGCAGAAAATACTGAAAATTGGGTGTGGTTTCTGGAAAATCTTCGTGACATTATCACACATGATAAAGAAGTGTTTTACCTATCCGATAGGAATCTTGGTCTCTTATCTGCCTTTTTCTCAGTATTTTACAATACTGCCCATTTCTTTTGTTTGTACCACCTTATTCTTAATCTTAAGGCCCGTTTTTCCCGAGGGTTTTCCTCGAAACAAAGATCAAAGTTGGTGAAAACTTTCAGAGAGTGTGCTTATGCTCCCAATATTCGTTTATTTAATGACAAGATTTCATCATTCTTAGAACTTGGTGGAGACATTGGTAAAGATTGGCTTTTAGAATTACCGTACGAAAGATGGGCTGTTTCTCATTCTCCACACTCCACCAGGTATGGGGAAATGACTTCCAATGCAGCTGAATCTTTTAATTCTTGGATTCGTCAATTTCGTGAACTTCCTGTTATGTACATGATAGATAGTATTATATCAAATATTGATCGTTTATTTGTAGAAAGGAGATCTCAGAGCAAAGAATGGTCTAGTCTCTTATGTCCAACCAAGCAGTATACTTGGATAGAGCTCGGTGAATTGGGCATTACATGGGAGGTTAGGCAGTGTTCCACACATGATCAATATATAGTAGAATCCACCCCGTCTGTTGTTGTCGATTTAGCCCTCTCTGTTTGCACATGCTATCAGTGGCAAGTAAGTGGGTTCCCTTGCTCTCATGCAGTGGCAGTAATTCGCAAACTCAGATTATCAATTTTCGATCATATTGATGAAGAGTTTTTTGTTGAGAAATATGTGCAATGCTACAGGCTAGATATATCTCATGTCCCTCAAACAACCATGTGTGAGGTTGCTGCTTTAACTGAAGGACAAGTTATGCTTCCCCCAAACTTGAAACGTTCCGCTGGTAGACCGAAGAAACGGAGACGGCGCAGTGCGGGTGAACCAGTTCAAACCAAGAAGAAATACTGTGAACTCTGTTTTAAGATGGCCCTCCACGACCCCCTTACATGTTCTAAGAATAGTCGACCCTAAAGGAAGAAGCATAGAATTTTTGAGATGCCATTCTTCATTGTTATGTTTAGATCATGGATGTAAGATGTCCCAATGGCATGTAATGCTATCTGCTAGATATTTTTATTAGTAGATACCAATTTTATGAGAAAATTGCATTACATTTTTTGGAACTAAGATTCTACAGCATTACCTACATTGAATTTGCAATCAACCAACTTATCAATATTACAATACAAATCAAGAACAAATTTCCAATTATCAAACTTGGAAGAGTAATTTTGTAGGCTGCTTCCATTTGATTGCTGGAACCCCTTTGATTGTTTGGTGCTCGACTTTGCACTTCACCACTGTCATGGCCATTCCACTCCAATTCTATTGGTGAACACCAAGAACTCCAACCATGTTCTTCGCAACTGTAGAACAACCGTCCCGGATTCCGCTCCGTTTCCGAAATTTTAATCGCTGTATGCCGCCCACAGATGACACAACTTGATTTCCTGTACATTGGATATTTTTTACTCCCCCTGAAATTGCAAGAGCTAGACATTTTTTGTGTGTTGTGTTGAATATGGCTGCTGATAGGACGAAGTATATATAGTAGCAAACATAAGGATCCCCAACGGCTATAATGCCCAACGGCTATAATGTAGTATAATGTCCAGCTTTTGGTTCCAAGGTTATGCATGTACCAACGGCCAAAAGTGATAGTACAACAACCATATTAAAGATTTGATAAAGCATTATATACAACCAAGATCTACAATATTGGTCACCAAACATATACAACTATTTCAACATATATACAAGTTCACAAAACCCTGGTATATATACAACTGTTTGTGGCGCGTATATACAACTTTTGTGTCGTATATACAACTATTAAAATCATTTGGCAAATATTTAAAAAAATCCTACATAAATCACTTGGCAAACTTATAACATTTTCCAACTTGTAGGATGAAATTCTGGTTTTCAATTCTTACCACACAATAAACAAATTATTTTTTGCGAACCCAAAGTAAACAAAAATGTAATAATCCCATTTTTAATTAATTAGAAAATTAGAATTTGGGCCTATTGGATTATCTACCCAAATATCATTATATATTATTATAAAAGATATTAGATAATTTGAATGGGTTGTGTACTAATTATAATCACGATTTCTTATTCAAAACTTGCCCATACACAATTAATCACACACAATCCATCATAACATACTTTCATAACCCAAAACCAAATACAATTTTATTTCATGGGCCCTTTTACTTTTTAAGCCCAAACCATTTATATATTTTGAAGTTCTATTTACGTATACAACTATCACTTTTTTTAAAAATGTGTACATGTACAAGTATAATGTTATGCATATACCATTTCATTACACATGACCATGGGCCCTTTTACTTTTTAAGAAAATGGTATATGATACAAAGAAAATGGGCCGACACACTGTTGTCACCATATTTCCAGGCCCAATAATTTTTTACTAATCAAATTAATGGGCCGTGTACAACTTTTTAAAATATGTACAATTCAATTAAGAAGTTCCTTGCCCATTATTTGTTCATGTTGATAAATATGATAACCTCTTTAAAATATGTACAAATTGAAATCTTACCCAAACAGTAAACATAAAATATAAGCATACGAACCCATACATGATAACAATAGTTACAAAAGATAAGGAATAATGTTATGCCCTTTCCTTATACATACTCTTGAGCATTCAATAATTAGCTTTCTAAACATGCTTAATACAAAAAACTTGTGCACAAAAGGGTTACTAGCTCACACAAGTTTCTCAACTAAGCATCAAAATACTATTTCCAAATGCATATCTAACCTTCTTAACTAAGCATCAAAATTCTATTAAGCACAAGTTCATACAATAAGCATCTAAAATCGGTTAATCGGAAACGGACTTTCCAAGCTCTCAACGAACCCAAACACTTTGCAGTACCCCTCTTCGATTCTATCCGAAGGGGACATTTCAAATGTTTCATCCCTTAAATCAAACACCGCAAATGTACCGATTGGATCAATTCTACACATGATTTTCACATTCTCTGGTTTAATTAACAAAAGAGGTTGCACATCAACGAACCTACGGTTATACGGGATTACATTCCACGGCATAATTCTAAAATGATTCCAGGTATAACCCTCAATAGCACTCTGTTTTAAAATCCAAATATCTTGACACTGAACAGGGTTTATCAATCTAGAATGCAATGCTAGGGTCTCATTATCCAATCCCACCATAGTGTACCCAAAGAATCCCACATTGTTACACACAGGTAACTCAATTCTACCATAACTCCAATCAGAAAGTTTCAAAGAACAAATCCACTTCCTTGCAATCTGCCAATGGAGTTTCCCATTAATGAAGATCCCAGGTTCCCCAACAGGATAATCATAGTCGGATGGGAAACTTCCTATTTGACTCCAACCACATGAATTACGCGAAAAAACGCTTACCTCAGTAATTAATTCACTGTTGCTGAACATAGAGATCCTCACCAATTTGTAATCGTCTTCAGCTTCGTTGTAGCCCATACCAAAGAAAGTAATAGCCCAAGTTGCTCCAGGTGGGAAGTTGATTTTGTGATGGGGAATCACAATTCTCTTGGTAGTATGTGGATTGTAAAGAACATACAAGTCTTCAACATTACACATGCAAACCAAGCCATTGCACGTGCCTACCAATTCTTCCCTCCTGTCTCCATCATAGACAATCCTCTTATTCGGCATGCCCGGTGGAGATGCCTCATAGGCTAGATTAAAACCACCCATTTGCCTCTCAAAGATACACACGATTTTGAAGGACCATGCTCTCCAAGTGTTTTTTCACAAAAAACGGCTGTTAATATGCGCATTCCACCTCCTGGATACCCTCTTGAAAACCAGCAAATCAGCTACCGGCGAGCGTGATACAATCTCCATTTTTAGCTCCTCTGGCAGTTGTTCAACTTCTTCCTCTTCATTCTCCATTGTTGTTGCACACTGTTTTCTTTTCTCGAACAATGTAGCGTGTCTCAATCAATTTGACTGAAGAGGATTGGCTTTCTTCCCAATATGTACTGCAAATCTAAGCATTACTTTTTTTTAAAAGATCTTGAAAATCTAATATCTAATATATAATAATAATATTAACATACAGCTTATACTAAAAAGGTAATGGAATAATTCCATATTTTTTGTAAATGGGCCTGCTAACAACATTTTTATGTGATTTTATGTAATTAATTTGCGAACCCAAAGTAAACAAAAATGTAATAAACCCATTTTTAATTAATTAGAAAATTAGAATTTGGGCCTATTGGATTATCTACCCAAATATCATTATATATTATTATAAAAGATATTAGATAATTTGAATGGGTTGTGTACTAATTATAATCACGATTTCTTATTCAAAACTTGCCCATACACAATTAATCATACACAATCCATCATAACATACTTTCATAACCCAAAACCATATACAATTTTATTACACAACCATGGGCCCTTTTACTTTTTAAGCCCAAACCATTTATATATTTTGAAGTTCTATTTACGTATACAACTATCACTTTTTTTAAAAATGTGTACATGTACAAGTATAATGTTATGCATATACCATTTCATTACACATGACCATGGGCCCTTTTACTTTTTAAGCCCAAACCATTTATATATTTTGAAGTTCTATTTACGTATACAACTATCACTTTTTTAAAAAATGTGTACATGTACAAGTATAATGTTATGCATATACCATTTCATTACACAGGACCATGGGCCTTTCTTCCATAGTGTTATAAGCCCAAACCTTTTATATATTTTTACGTTATACTCACGTATACAATATTTTACAGAGATTCCAAGTTGTAATTATGGTATAAGCCCAAACCAAAGCATACACAACTTTCAATTATTTTTAGAAAAAAGGAATTAATACGCACTTATACAATAATTTGATGATATACATTTTTTTTTTATCTGTGTACAGTTATGTGCTATATATACAACTTTCATGCATAATATACAACTACAAGAGTATATATCAAGGAATGACAAATATTCCAAACATATACAATTAATAAGTACATATATAATATTTTTCGAGATATACAATATTTTCCGAGATATACAATAATTACCATTGGATACAATATTATCCTAGATGTACAATATAATATGATAATATACAATTAATAAGTACATATACAATATTTTTCGAGATAAATAATATTTTCCGAGATATACAATAATTACCATTGGATACAATATTATCCTAGATGTACAATATAATATGATAATGTACATGCAATATACAGTTTTATGCATTCTATACAACCTTTTAGTAATTATATAACAATTTACTTCTTTGTTCAACTTCTTCTAATATATAATCAATCCAGCAAATATAATCATCTCCCCATTACAAATATTTGAAATACTAGTAAACATCCACAGTACACAATCTTGTCTTAAATAAAAATTACATGTTATAGAATTTCCAGATAAATTCAACTACATATCATGATCTGGGTTTACAAAGCAGCAAACCATTTTGCTTCTGTACTCAGTAGCCCTTTTATGACTGAAACTACCTTTCCCCAACTCCTTCCCACTAATTATGTCCTCAATATGTTGACACACAACCACCCCACAATCTAAAGTCCCCTCCACCTGTTGTAAACATGGCTCACTTTTAGCTTTTATAAAGGGAGCATGTATAAGTAAATGCTTTGGGAACTTTCTACTAAAGATCTCCTTTAGCTTGTTCTCCACATAATCAACCTGTTGACGAAACCAAAAATACTTACTTAGCGCGTTACGTGTCGTGTTAAGAATATATTGTGTACAGCATTACAAAAAACAGATATGTTTAGTGTTGAAATCTAACATTACGTACCACCACTTTCGAGCCCAACAAATGGGTGTCACTCATTTCTCTTCTCGGACGAAGAGAATTATAGAAGATCAATTGGAATGTCCTAACATTTAACCTTAACAGGGTCCAATGGTCTCCTAAGCCTTGAGTCCGTCCACTACCAGCTATGGCCTCTACTAAAATTGGGAATAACAATACATCTCTGTCACCACACTGCTCTAGCACATCATCCACTGTTTTTTTTCACTATTTTGGTCTTTCTGTGATCAGGTTTTGGAAACAAAAGACCCTAAAATAACCACAAAACTAAATCAGCTTCAACAAAACCTAGTGAAACAGATCATACTTCGTAAAAGCTTGTAAAAGATATTTTACCCAAATTGCAGAAGTAAACACTCTGGTGCTGCTAGCTGTTGTGGATCCACTATATTTAACTTTCATTAATTCACTCCAACAGTCTATCACCTTCAACACAAAAAAACGGTACCATATAATAAAAATCATATAAAGGAAACTAACTACTTTTAGTGACTGAGCGAGTATAAAAAAATTACTGCAGTTGATATGCGATCATGGTGGAGGATCTTCAGGATTTCAGATACTCTTAGTTCTGACATATATCCAGTACCATTCCAAACAACATAACTGTAACCAAAACATATTTAATAAACAGTTAATTTAATAGACAATATAAAACATGTTTAACATTTAAAAAAAAAATGTTAAAATACTAATACCTTGCACCTCCTTGGTCCCAGAAATGTGAAATCTTCTTCTTAATTGCATCACCAACCTTATTCACAGCAGCGTATTCATTCTTGAACTTCAACTTACCCCTAGGAACTTTTGGAACAAAGTCCTCATCCGCATCATGAATCTCCAAGATCTCGCGTGTATTGAGCTGTGGTGTAATTGTTATTCCCTTTCTATCAGCTAACTCCGTCCTCCCCTTTACTCTCCCAATCATCGTGCTTGGTTCTTGTTTTCGTTTTGTACGCTTCTTTTTGGTTACCGGCGTCTTTAAATCTTCAACCGCATCTACATGACTATCGATCTCATCGTAAATCTTATGTATATCTTCTAACTTTTTATTCTTTTCAATTAGCTCCTTGTTCTTCTCCCTTTCTTTATAAAGTTCCTCAAGAAGATCCACTAGTGCCAAGTTATCCGGGTTCTTCCAAATTTGTGTGTCATTCATAACCTTTAACATCAATTCCCCATTCTCAGAACTGATCTTCTCAATCTCTTGCTCCAACTCCACAATTTTCTGTTTGTGCAATTCTTCCTTTTCCAACATTTCCAGTTTCAATTTTTCAAAAGCTATTTCTTTTGTCTCCAAGGTATTCTTTAATTGTTGAATCTCTAAGTCTTTCTCCTTATTTTTCCCGTTTTCTTCTTCCAAATGTGGCAAATTTTCGTGAGAAGTTTGAGCCTTCTGTTCTGTTCCCTCTTCCGTCTCCAACCCATATCTAACTGCACACTCCACAAAATGGTCAAGATTTTCCAAACCATTCACCTCCATTTCCTTATTTGCAGTTGCAAGGTTTAACTGAGTATCCCACAATGTCCAAGATGGGCTACCAAAACCATCAGGTATTAAACTTGGACCTCCTGGCTTTGAACTTCCTTCCTTTAGGTTACCCACATCTTCAATATCACCCTCCTTTAGTGCACAAACATCCGCATCTATTGCACCATCATCCTCTTCAATCGGTGCAGAAACACCCTCCAATATTCTACCGGCATCCCCAGGTGTGGCCAATCTAATTGTGTTGCAGAAATCTTCCCCACTCAAAGATTCATTTTCTGAGCCCTCCTCGCTCTCAGAAATACTTTCCTCTGTCTTCTTACTCTCGGTCTTTTCGTCCTCGCTCTCCTGACTCTCTCTGTCATCTTCAGAATCCGAATCTTCCGCAGGATCAATTGTATTTTGTCTCTCCCATGTCCTCAACAGTTTATTGAATACTTGTTTCTCCCTTTTTGTTGTCTCCAATATTTCTGTATGTACCTAAACAACATCCCAAATACAGTTTGTTAATTTCCAAGGGATATGAGCACAAATCTTATGAATAAAATGTTGTGATTAAAGAGGGAACCTCAAGTTCTGCAACATTAATCTTCGAAACCTTCTTCTTAAGGTCATTCAAATCCCACTTTAAGAATCTGGGGCAGGCATCAAACTCTATGGGATTGATCAGACCCGTATGCTCGCACAACCAATACTGTGATCAACAAACTTTAACATTCAATACAAACTTAAAGAATTGGGTCTCTTAACAAAAAAAATTCAATTTAAGGAGGTAGTGTTAACAATAACTTACGGGAATCAACATCGTACAACCTCCGGCGCACAAATTCCTTGTGGTCTTTATTTGGTGCTTCAACAGTTCCACAATATAAGCACACCAGTTGTATTCACAGATTTTCTCTATATCTTCAAACAAAACAGTTAGGTGTGTAGCCATTGCCGAATTTTGATTAGGGGCCAAAAAACATGCAAACATGTAGCTCAACGTCAAACGGATTGTGTCCTTATAACTATCTACATTAACCTTCCTAACTACTACTTTCAACTTATCATAGCACAACTTCTTCGATACAACTAATGTACCTGCACTCTTTTTAATCTCACGCCCAAAAATCCGATAAACCCAGGGGGGATATTTGTAATCACTAGACTTTAATTGTATTCGCTTGGTACCACAAACTACCCCAAAAATTAGTTGAACATCACGAGAGCTAATTAATAATTTCTTCCCCCCAATTACAATGGTTTCAGATTTTTTTATCAAAAGCAAGAATAACTTCCCTGATGTTTTCTTCGACTTTAATGCTTCTCTTTTTCAACATCTCCTCCCCCGTACCAAATATGCAATTGAACAGCAACCAAAATGGAGTCTTCTTCATCTCCTTTAGGTGATTATTGTTATATTGAACACCCTTCAATTCCTTGATGCATGTTCTTAGGTTACTACGATAGTATGTTGTGTTCTTTTTAACAATCACCTCAGCTATAGCAAATACAAAAAAAAGACAGGACTTAAGAACATGTATAATAAAACTTCAGAAAAGAGCCCCACGAAAAAAAAAATTGTACACTAACCAAAATGGTCTCTCTGCAGGATCCTCTCCTTTTTATACTTCATTTTGGGCAATTTCCCTCTTTTGCGGCTGCACTCTGCATCCGAGTTACTATCCTCCAACACACCAGCCTTTTTCTTCCTTGTCGGATTAATATATATAAAATCCATCTCTAATGAAAAACAATTATGTTACGAAATGTGGAAAATTACTTTCACTGACCCCAAAAAAACTAAAGCCATACCTGATTCATACTCTGATTCTCCTACGCAGAGTCCTAAATTCAAGCAATTTTAGGGTTTGTTAAAGAAATTCCATCTACGATTGGGGGGATATTGGAATTCGGGTCCAAAATGCAGGGACATTCAGAGGGGAAAATGTTATTACCTTTCTTACTAGACCTTTCTTCCTGGGTTACTCGTCCTTTCTTCCTTTGTTGCCCGTCGTTTTTTTCGTCACTTTTCTCCTCGGGACAATTCTTCCTTTTCCGATCAACAGCCATCGTCAATGCGTCGTCCACTCCAACGATTAATGTTTTCAATAACAATTTTCCAAACGGTCTAAGATTCGGATGTAAGAAACCTAAGATTTTCCTCACAATTTTTTCAAAATGCAGAAAAAAGGGGCTCAATTTGGTTTTGAAAATGGTGAAAAGCTTTGACACACGCTATTAGGTGTGTGGTTTCAGTTTTTGATTAGACAGCTACATTGGGGAATGAACATGCTGCAAATTGAGGTTAGGGGCAATTTTGTACACTGGGGGAAAAGTAGACTCACTTTAGTTGACCAGGAGAAATTATGTAGTGGAGCCTAAAGGGGAAATTAGTGTATGGGCCTTAGAGTTTTTGCCCCATATTTTTATTAGTAAATGTGATTTAAGTTTTATTTACTTATATTGAACTGAGTAGTATATATCTACTTATGTCGAATAAACAAAAGAGAAGTTTTATTTACTTATATTGAACTGAGTAATATATATAACTATGATATCTCGATTAAGATAATTTGGTCCACACTATAATGTTTTCTACTATCTCTGGATGTTTCTAGATCTTGTGTTTCGTCAGTAGATGTCTATTCCAACTTAATTTGATGTTTTTTTTATCATGTATGTTTTAGATGTTTCAAGATTATAACCCATAATTGTTTTTAAAAGTTATTTTACTTTTCATATTTTTTTTTTTTATCATTGTGATAAACTTGCATATCAAATTTTTTTATACACTACTAATAATGTATTTCGTACATATTGGTTCACAATTTATGCAATGACAATTAATATATTAATTTTAATTTAGCAAGAAAATAAATCATCAAGCTCATTTGAGTTCCTGAATAAATATAATAGAGTGAAATTGGTTCATATATGAACCGCTTTGAAGGTTATGAATTATTTCATTAAAATGTATTAGTTGTTTTCACTAAAGAATATCAGCTCTAGAGGTACAAGTTGTTTTCACTAAAGAGTATGAGTTGTTGTGACTAAGGGTATTAGTTGTTTACACTAAAAAGTAATAGTTGTTCTATTTAAAAATATTACAAAGTGATTTATGTATAAATAGGTTTCACACTATACATACTATGTATATGTGTGCGTGCATGTATAGAATAAAGTTGGTTCATGCATGAACCATTAAATAATATTAGTTGTTTTTATTGAACAGGTATTACTTGTTTTCATTGAAAGATATTAGTTTGTTTTCACTAAACAACTAGTAATTTTCAATGAAACCAACTAATACTTTTAAGTGAGAACAACTATTACTTTTTAGTAGAAATAACTAATATCTTTAATAGTTCATGTATTAAAAATTCACCCTATACTTTGTCAACACATATATATAGGAAAAAAACTTTGTTTACCTAGTGGGTGGATTACCCACCTAATAAAATAATTAATTTCATTTGAAAAACTTAATTGATATTCTAAAATTTATTAATTAGTAATTAATGATGGACATTCATTTAATACCGCATCCACAATCCTAATATTTTGGATATCCTACGCTCTACCTTCTCATTATTTTATACATGAATTAATACATATTCGTAATTATGTTCTTTTACTTTAAAAAAAAAAAAACAATAACATTTGATATAAAAATAATTGTGTGTATGTATTAAATTAAAACAAGTACATGATTTGATATTTCGTGGAATTATTTTAAATTAGTTTATCTAATAATTTATTAAATAAAAATTGAAAGTCATGGAGCTTTTGTGTTTAAATATATATTTTTTTTTATAAAAAATGCATTAGTTAAATTTTTTTTATTATTCATCATTATTATTATCATCTTCATTTTCCATCACCGTTTTATGATAAATTTATTATAAATTATTTTTATATAATTCTTTACCTTAGAAGTATATATTGTTCTATTCTTGACTATTGACTGTTAATTTTTCTCTTTAATTTTTTGGTTTGTTTTTATTTTTTTATCATGTGATTTCTTCATTAGACATTTATTCAAACACGCAGTTCAATTAGCAAAAGAATAAATAAGCATATAACTAAATCATCTTAGCTTATTTATTTGAGTTTCAAAAATTACACTTAAACATATTTTTCATCTTAAATTATACTTCATTCCTCCTGAAACTATTTTTGTAATAGGAAGTGATAATTTTTTTTTTTAAAGAAAAATGAATAAGTGAATGTGAAGTTGAATATTTTAATAAAATAAAATTACTTTATTGACTTTTGAGAGATATAGTTGTTTCCTTTTTAGGACTACTTATGGGACGTCCAGAAAAAGTAAATGTAAAAATAGTTGTAGAATTGAGAGAGTTATGAGAAGTAATGACATGGAGCGCGATGATTACGATGAATTGTTCATGAAACCTACATACAACACTTGTACACTGTAGCATAATACAACATTCTATACAAATGATGGGCTCGATAGAGATATTTTGTTGCACTTGAATGATCTTTGTGAGAAATGTGCTATATATATTTAACTCACATAAGATTCGAAACTATCGTAATTCATTTTTTTCCTGAATAATATTTAATTAAATGAGCTTCTTCTCACAAAAGTTTTTATCTTTGCACTTTGATGTTCCATCGTGTATATCTAGGTAGGGGAGGACAAATCGTGTATTTGTGTCCTTTATCGTGTTGACACGATGACGATACAACACAATAAGGTGAAACACGAACATGATACGATAAGTATACGTGTTGGCACGATACAAACACAAATTTTTTTCCAACATGATAAGGACACGATAATAACATTAATAATAGAATCTAATAAATTTAGGGTTGTCAAAGTGGATTAGGTTCGTTGGACCAGCCCGCACCGCCATATATAAAATACGGGTTGGGCCAGGGTTTTAGCAGCCCATTTGAAAGCAAGCTTATATGGGCCGACCCATTTAGATCGCAAGCTAAGGCGGAGCGGAGCCATCCAATTTATTTATAATATAAAATAATAAAAATGTAGTAAAATTTATAATTTTTATTGAAGAGAATATCAATATGTCAAACACAAGTTACTCAACTTTATTTTCAATTCTTATTTTCCTATACTTTTCTCACTGCTAGCACTACATGACACCACAACTCCACTCCAATTTTTCAAAATCCAAACCCTATATAGCAGCATATTGCATGAAGATAAGACACTATATGTGTAAAAAAATGGGTGTGGAGTTTGATAAGTATTGCAATGAATATAGTACAATACTTTCATTTAAAGATGTCTTTGACCCAAGAGTGAAACTTCAATTGTTGGAACAACTCTATTCAAGGGTTGAGCCCGATTCTCTAAAATGTCAAGATAAGTTGTCACTTGTGAAAAAAAGGTTGTATAAATTTTTTGAGGAATATGTTAGCAAGTCCAATTATTCAACTCTATGTTCTCATGAACTTGCGTCAAATTTAAGTGGAGATAGTAAAGCAAAGGGCAAACGACTTTATGATGTGAGTATTATTTTATCCATTTTTATTTGTATTTTTTAAATTTAACCATTGATAATTTGTGACGACATATTAATTTTAATGTAGGATTTTAAAGCTCTAGATAGTCAAGCTATAATGATTGTGGGAAAGTGTCAAGTGGATCTCTATTTGGAGGAAGCGAAGTATGATTTTGCAATCTATGAAGATATAGATGTATTGGAACATTGAAAGAGTAAAAAGAATCGACATCCCAAGGTTGCATCAATGGCAGTGATATTTTAGCTATCCCAATAACTATTGTTGTATCTGAATTAACGTCCTTTTCAGTAGGTGGTCGAGTGCTCACCAAGTTCAAAAGTTCCATGCTTTCCCGGTAATTTTCATCAATTGATATGCACACGTATTTGGTGACATCGTTATGAATATGGTGGTAAGTTTTACCATCTTATAGATATTTAAATTACATTGTTTGCTTTATGTTTTGATTTATCTTCTAACATTATTGTATTTAATTATTGTATGTGGATGATGGTTATGGGAGGGAAAATACTAATTCAACTTTATCATGTAATGATTAATGAACTTTTAAGAGACTTTGTGTTAAGTTTGTGTCTTGGGATTATTTTTTAATTTGTGAACTTTATGTTTATGGATGATAAACTTTAATTTTAGCAGACAAATGTTTTATGTGTATGGATTGATGAACTTTAGTTTGTTATATTTGTGACTTGTGAAATCACATTTATCATCACGTTATAGATGAAGTTTAATTTATTATTTATTATTTTAGTTATTAATGATAATATTTAGTATGTAATATGATAAAAAAAAATTATTTGAAGAATTTGATTGAACTTATAATTTTTTTAAAAACAAAATGTGAGCTAGCTCGCAACCAACCACTAAATGGGTTGGGTTGGGTTGAATTTTTGCAACCTGCTACATTTTTAGCCCGCCTCGACCCGCACCGCTAAAAGATGGGTTTTGGCTCGCCCGGCCTCATTGAACCATCTCAACAACTCTAGTCACACCCAAAATTACCACGTCACAGTCGAGATGTGTACTAATTAGGGTGTTAAATTAATCAAACAATTTTTATTTGATTTGATATTTTTATTCGAAATTCGATATTCGTATTCTAAATTTTGTAATTTGAATTTGAAATTTGGATTTCAAATTAGTTAATGTGGGTATATAATATATAGTTTGTTATACTTGATTAAAGATTTCATTTTTTTTTAAGTTTGTTTGGATTTTAATATTTATGTAATTTGTGATATATAGATGGAGCGGAAATGATCATATGTCCACTTGTGGGCACAATATAATATACACACCGTGAATATGATAATGACACATAAGCAGTGGGTCCACTATAATTTTAACTGATAGATTTTATCTGTTTATGTGTTTTTATCACATTCGCGGTGGATATATTATATTGTGCCCACCGGTGGACCTGAGATCTTTTCCGATAGACGGAGTTGCATCTTTGTAATGGTAGTGATGAGTCGTTACCAATGATTTTGTACAAGAGAGAAAAAGATTGAAAAATGATGAGGTGAGAGAAAGTGTAACTTGCTGAACGTGTGATATTTTTGTGTGACAAAAAGTCTATTTTATGAAATAAATATCTCGTAATTAATTAATTCTTGCAGGGGCTAGAGCTTCTTCAAGTTGAAATGCAAAAATTGAATTTGGAGAATTATCGATTGAAGGATGCATTGGATCAAGTGATACACAACTACAATGCTGTTCATACACAGTTTTTTACGACATCAACAATAAAAAAAAAAGATCAAACGGGAGGGAGTTCAGAGGATTCTAGAATAGGCCATGTGAACGCAATACCAAAATTGTGTGTCCTTATCAGGCCAACATGATAAGTCCAAACACTAACCCACAATTTTAATATTATTTTTGTATCATTTTATTGTGTCGCATCTAGAGCTAGCTGTCAAAGTGGGCATTGCATGACACCACGACTCCACTCCAATTCTTCAAAATCCAAACCTTAGCAACATATTGAATGAAGATAAGATAATAAGTGGTATGTGTAAAAAAATAGTTGTGAAGTTGAATATTTATTGGAGTGAATATAGTACAATACTTTCATTTGGAGTTGTTCTTGACCAAGGGTGAAACTTCAATTGTTGGAACAACTCTATTCAAGGGTTGAGCCTGATCCTCTAAAATATCAAGTAAAATTGTCACTTGTGAAAAAAAAGTTGTATGAACTTTGAGGAATATATTAGCAAGTAAAATTCTTCAACTACATCTTCTCATGAACTTGCATCAAATCCAAGTGTACAGAGTAAAGCAAAGGGCAAGAGACTTTTTTTATGTGAGTATTATATTATGCACTTTTATTAGTTTTTATTTTTATTTTTTACTATTCATGATTTGTGGCGACAAATTAATTTTAATGTTGGATTATAAAGCTCTTGATAGTCAAACTATAAAAATGTGGAAAAGTCTCAATTGGATCTTTTATTCGGAATAACCATAGTATGATTTTGCACTCTATGAAGATTTAGATGTCTTGGAAATAATCGATATCCTAAGCTTGCATCAATGGCATGTGATATTTTAGCTATCTCAATAACTACTGTTGCATTTGAATCAACGTCTTTTTCAGTAGGTGGTCGAGTGCTCACCAAGTACAAAAGTTCCATGCTTTCCCGATAATTTTCATCAATTGATATACACACGTATTTGGCGACATGGGTATGAATATGGTGGTAATAAGTTTAACCATCTTATAAATATTTAAAATATATTGTTTGCTTTATGTTTTGATTTATCTTCTAACATTATTGTATTTAACTATTGTATGTGGATGATGATTATGGGAGGGAAAAACTAATTCAACTTTATCATGTAATGATTAATGAACTTTTAAGAGATTTTGTGTTAAGTTTGTGTCTTGGGGTTATTTTTTAATTTGTGAACTTTATGTTTATGGATGATAAACTGTAATTTTATCAGGCAAATATTTTATGTGTATGGATTTTATTGTTTGATGATTGATGAACTTTAGTTTGTTATATTTGTGACTTGTGAAAACACAATTATAATCATGTGATAGATGAATTTTAATTTATTATCTTTTGTTTGAGTTATTAATGACAGTATTTAGTATGTAATATGATAAAAAAAAAATTATTTGAAGAATTTGATCAAACTTATAATTTTTTAAGGGATTATATATTTGTAAGTCCCGTAACTTAGCACTATTTTGAATTTGGTCCACATGAATTACACATTTTGATATTGGTCCCGTAAGTTTGGAAGTTTTTTTATTCTAGTCCTTTTAAAACTTATAGGATCAAAATCAAAACGTGTAATCCAATTTTTTTTTAAAAAAAATTCAAACTTACAAGACCAATATAAAAAAAATCAAGGTAAAAGGACTAAAATCAAAATATTCTCAAACTTACAGGACCAATATCAAAATATGTAATTCATGTGGACCAAATTCAAAACAGTGCAAAGTTACGAGACTTACAAATATATAACTTTTTTTAAAAACAAAACGTGAGCTAGCTCGCAACCAGCCACTTAGTAGGTTGGGTTGAATTTTTGAAATCTGCTACATTTTTAGCCCGCCTCGACCCGCACCGCCAAAAGACGGGTTTTTGCTCGCCCAGCCTCGCTGAACCATCTCGACAACTCTAGTCCTATCCAAAATTACCACGCCACAGTCGAGATATGTACTAATTAAGGTGTTAAATTAATCAAACAGCTTTGATTTGATTTGATGTTTTTATTCAAAATTCGGTATTCGTATTCTAAATTTTATAATTTGAATTTGGATTTCAAATTAGTTAATGTGGGTATATAATACATAGTTTGTTATACTTGATTAATGATTTGTTTTTTTTTTTTAAAGTTTGTTTGGATTTTAATATTTATGTACTTTGTGATATATAGACGGAGTTGCATCTTCGTAATGGTAGTGATGAGTCGTTAGCCAATGATTTTGTACAAGAGAGAAAAAGATCGAAAAATAATGAGGTGAGAGAAAGTGCGACTTGTTGAACGTTTGATATTTTTGTGTGATAAAAAGTCTATTTTAAGAAATAAATATCTTGTAATTAATTAATTCTTGTAGAAGCTAGAGCTTCTTCAAGCTGAAATGGAAAAATTGAATTCGGAGAATTGTCGATTGAAGGATGTGTTGGATCAAGTGACGCACAACTACAATGCTCTTCATACACAGTTTTTGACGACATCAACAACAAAAAATGATCAAATTGAGGGAGTTCAGGCGGATTCCAGAATTGGCCATGTGAACGGAATACTAAAATTGTGTGTCCTTATTAGGCCAACACGATAAGTCCAAACACTAACCCACAATTTTCATATTATTTTTGTATCGTTTTATTGTGTTGCATCTAGAGCTGTCAAAGTGGTCTAGACTCGTTGGGCTAGCTTGCACCGCTATAGGTTGAGTCATATTTTTAGTTGCCCGTTTGGAAGCTAGTTACACAACTAATTTATTTCCAGTTCTTATTTTTCTACTTTTCTTACTACTTGCACTGCATGACACCATGACTCCACTCCAATTCTTCAAAATTCAAACCCTAGCAACATATTGAATGAAGATAAGATAATAAGTGATATGTGTAAAAAAATAGTTGTGAAATTTAATAAGTATTGGAGAGAATATAGTACAATACTTTCATTTGGAGTTGTTCTTGACTAAGGGCGAAACTTCAATTGTTGGAGCAACTCTATTCAAGGGTTGAGCCTGATCCTCTAAAATGTCAAGTGAAATTGTCACTTGTGAAAAAAAAAAGTTGTATTAACTTTGAAGAATATATTAGCAAGTCAAATTCTTCAACTCCATCTTCTCATTAACTTGCATCAAATCCAAGTGAACAGAGTAAAACAAAGGGCAAGAGGCTTTTATGATGTGAGTATTATTTTATGCACTTTAATTAGTATTTTTTATTTTTTACCATTCATGATTTGTGACGACATATTAATTTTAATATTGGTTTATAAAGCTCTTGATAGTCAAACTATAAAAACTGTGGGAAAGTCTCAATTGGATCTTTTTTTTTTTTTTTCCGGAAGAACCATAGTCTGATTTTGCACTCTATGAAGATTTAGATGTCTTGGAAATAACCGATAACCTGAGCTTGTATTAATGACATGTGATGTTTTAACTATCCCAATAACTACCGTTGCATCTGAATCAACATTTTCAGTAGGTGGTCGAGTGCTCACCAAGTACAATAGTTTTATGTTTTCTGATAATTTTTATCAATTGATTTCACTCGTAATTGGCTACATGGTTATGAATTTAGTGGTAAGTTTAACCATCCACTACAAGAAAGTTGACCTTTAATGACAAAATCTTATCACTATTGATTCTCTAGTTAAAAGTTTTTAGTGACAGAAAAATGATATTTAATGACAGGTCATGTCTCTGAAGATTATGATTCGGTCATTAAAAACTTTTAACTTGAAAAACAATAGTGAAATGATCTATGTCATTAAAGAACAATTTTTTTGTAGTGATCTTATACATATTTAAATTACATTGTTTACTTTATGTTTTGATTTATCTAACATTATTATTGTTTTTAACTATTGTATGTAGATGATGATTATGGGAGGGGAGGTACTAATTCAACTTTATCATGTGAGATTTCTAATACTTTGGAGGATGAGGATGAGGACGAGAACGAGGTGAAGGGAGGAAATGAAGATGATTTTGATGATATAATGATTATGAACTTTAAGAGAGTTTGTGTTAAGTTTGTGTCTAGGATAATTTTTTTAATCTAGGCAAATATTTTATGTTTATGAAGATGAACTTTAGTTTATTAGATTTGTGACTTGTGAAATTACATCTATTATGTGAATTTTAATTTATGAGCTTTTATTTTAGTTATTAATGATAGTATTTATATAATATGATAAAAAAATGATTTATTTGAAAAATTTGATCAAACTTATACTTTGAAAAAAATAAAATGCGAGCTAGCCCGCCACCCGCCACTAAGTGGGTTGGGTTGGGTTGGGGGTTTTGCAACCCGCCTCGACCAGCACCGCTAAAAGACGGGCTTTTGCAGGTTTTGGCTTGCCCGACCTCTCTGGCCCGTCTTGATAGCTCTAGTCGCATCTGAAATTGCCACGCTGCAATGGATGCATACTAATTAGGGTGTTCAACTAATTAAATAATTTAGGTTCAATATGATATTTGTAATCGAAATTCGTATTCGAAATTTTATAATTTGAATTCTAGTGCAAATACTTTTTTTTTAAAATTCAATTAATTATCAAATACGAATACAAAATTATGATATTGGATTCAATATTCATAAATATTCAGTTATATATATAATTTAAATATTATATAATAATAGTAATAATACATATATTTATTTATAAATTTAAGTATATTATAATTATATTAAGGATATTGACCCTTATAATTTTATCCAAAACGTGAGTTTTTAGGTCGGCCTAAGATTTAACCATTTAAATTTAAAATCATTTTAGCATAATTTAATTATTAAAAAAATCCTATTAAATTAAAAAAAAAAAAAGGTCTACGCTTATCATTTGTTTATCAAAATATTTTTTCATTTTTAATAATTAATATTTTATTTTTGTTTACGTACTTAATTAAGTTATGTAAAATTTTAACTTTATGATTTGTTTATGAATTCAAACACCAGAATTAACTTTGAAAGGAATACTTAAATAATATTTATTTGGAATATGCTTGAGAAAATATCGATTCGAATATTCGTATATTTTTTTAACAATTCAGTATGAGTTTCAAATCAAATATAAATTACATTTATTATTTAAAAATTATTTAATCCAAGTTCGATATCCGAAATAATTTCACAAATACAATTTTAAAATTGTGGTATTTGATTCGATTAGTTTACAACCTAGTACCTACCCATATTCTTTTTAGATTTTTCTAACCATCATGATAAATTTGCAATTAAATTAACATATTATATGCTAATATATATGTGTATGTCGTCATATTCCGTACAAATTGTCTACATTGCAAATTAAGCTAGAAAATATAATATCTTATAAGCTCATTTACTTGAGTTTCAGGATAAGTTTAAGCATATACTCCACTATCTTAAATTTTATATAATTAGATATATAGATAACAGAATATATATTTACCCCATATTTCTAGTTTCTTTAATCACCAAATTTTTTTTTGCAAATTAACAAATTATATACTACCTATGGGTATGCGATAACATCACAATTAATCCACATATATCGGTTCATAATTTATAAAATAACTGCAAATTTAACAAAAAATATCATTACAGAAAGAAAAGACAAGTGTAATTATATATGCCATATATGTTAGTCTTGACCAGAGTCGCAAGACCAAGTACTAGATCTAACTTCCACTACTTTTCACACTTTAGTTAGATCATATTTGACCTAAATAACATTCTTTAGCCAAGATATATACAAAAGGACTAGAGAGGAAAAGACCCCCCAAATATATAAAGAATCTACATCAAATAGCCTTAGCAAATATGGTCTAGTTTTCAAGGTTTCCATTTATATAGCCTGGTCATTCGCTCTCTGAATGACTGATTGCCATATTTATTTTCTATAATAGTTCATCATAAATATATGGCCACACGAAGTGGACTCTCTTTTGATCTAGATCATACATAGTATCATTATACTCTTTCATCATCAAGAAATTAGAAATTAAAACCCTCTTCAATAATATCTCGAATCTTCCTACTCCTTATCATCATCATATATACATGGATGAGACAATCAAGTCACCACCTCCCACCATTCACTTCCCGGTGAGCCTCGGCCGCGATGATCACGACGATAGCGGCCGAGGCAAACGGAAAGTCATCGACGAAGTCGATTTCTTCGCCGACAATAGAGACGGCCGCAATGATGATGATGAGGAGGATGTGCCTAATCGAAATTTGGATTTCAAATCAGTTAATGTGGGTATTACTATATAAATATAGTTTGTTACCCTTATTAAAGATTTGATTTTTTTCTTTAAAAAATTTGTTTGAATTTTAATTTTTATGTACTTTGTGATGTATATAGACGGTGTTGCATCTTCATAATGGTAGTGATGAGTTGTTAGCCAATGATTTTGTGCAAGAGAGAAAAAGATCGAAAAATGAAGAGGTCAGAGAAAGTGTGACTTATTCAACGTGTGATTTTTTTGTGACAAAAAGTCTATTTTAGGAAATAAATGTAATTAATTCTTGTAGGAGCTGGAGCTTCAAGCTGAATTGGAAAAATTGAATTCGGAAAATCGTCGATTGAAGGATGCGTTGGATCAAGTGACACAGAGCTACAATGCTCTTCATATGCAGTACTTGACGACTGTGCATCAACAACAACAAAATGATGGGAGTACAGAGGATAGCAGAATTGGGCATGTGAATGGTGATAGGGTGCCTAGAAAGTTTATAGATCTTGGATTTGCCTCTAACGAATCGTCCCCGGAGAGACGAAGCGGCGCGCCTGACAAGGACGTCGTTGGAGGCGAACACTCTCCCGAAAGTAAAAGTGTTAGGATTGGAAGCTCTTCTAGAAGTGTTGATCAGTCGGCTGAGGCCACCATGAGGAAGGCCCGTGTTTCGGTTCGTGCCAAGTCTGAGGCTGCTATGGTATGTATGTATACAATAGTTCATCCAATAATTTTTTATTTTATATTCCATGCCATGCCATGATTAGAATTAGATTGTATGTTAGTATGTATAATATTTATTGGGGATTCTTAATGATATATAGATACAATGCTGCCAATGTAAGATTGAATCATTTATAATGTTATGTGTAACACTTAGGCGTGATTAGGGTTATATGTTAGAGTTGATTACATTTATAATGTATAGTTTTTTTTTTTGGGTTCTTAATGATATATTGATGGAGATGAGATCGTGATAACGATTTGGGATTATTACATGAAGATTTGGAGAATCAAGAAGATTATATTTTATTTGATATTTTATTAGATTAGATTTATTTATATTTATGGTTATTATATTTCTTGCCCATTAAGTCGTTTAATATTATAAATAGGAGTCTCATAATTATTGTTATTCAGTTGATTACCCAATATTATATTATTGAGTTTTATCCCTTTCTCGTGTTTTAATTTGTGTTATTCCAGTATTCATATCAAATTAATGGATTATCACTTTTAATCATGTTTGCGCTGTATCATATATATATAGATACAAGATGGCTGCCAATGGCGCAAGTACGGTCAGAAGTTGGCCAAGGGAAACCCATGCCCTCGTGCATACTATCGTTGCACGATGGCAGGTGCTTGTCCCGTTCGAAAACAAGTAATGCCCTTATTGGTATTAATTAATTAATTTAATTTAATATTTAAATAGTTTATAATAAATTTATCATCCACAAATGCAGGTTCAAAGATGTGCAGAGGATAAGAGTATACTTATAACAACGTACGAAGGCAATCACAATCACCCGTTGCCACCGGCGGCCATGGGGATGGCCGCGACAACATCATCGGCCGCTCATGTGCTCCTCTCGGGATCAATGCCGAGTGCTGACGGGATATTGAACTCGAATTTTCTAGCGAGAACTATCCTCCCTTGCTCTTCAAGTATGGCAACAATCTCGGCCTCGGCTCCATTTCCAACCATAACATTGGACTTAACACAACGCCCAAATCCTATGCAATTTCCGGTTTTACCCTTCAATCAATTCCCTCTACCATTCCTCAACCAACCACAGAACATCGGGTCGGGCCCCAACAACTCCGCGGCCGCTCTCTTCCCTCAAATATTTAACCATGGTTTGTATAATCAATCCAAGTTTTCGGGCCTTCAAATGTCGCAACAAATTGATCAAGGAAGCCATGAATCTCAGCCGTCAATCCATCAACTGAGTGAAACTGTGAATGCTCTTGCAACCGATCCTAATTTTGCAGCTGCTTTAGCCACAGCCATCTCTTCGCTGATAGGCACGCCCCCGTCTCCAAACAATGGAAACGGCATCGGCAACAATAATTGTGGTGATGCCACCAATAGTAATAATTAAAGATTTATTCTATGCTTCTTATGCGGCAGTGCCCAACAGTGCATCAGTGTGTTGTGCCATGTACAATACCCTAATGCAGCTCAGCGGTGTAGCATTCAAAAATCTAATTAAGTGATATTTTTTATTCTTTAATTCATCTATATGCACGATATCTAGTGAATAGGAAATATTTGCACGCGGAATTTCCATTCTTTTGTACTGATTCAGAAATTTGAGGTTGGACTTTTGGCATTTTTTTTTTAGTCAAAAGTTTGAAATAAGAAAAGGAGATTTGATTTTGAAGGGTTGAAATATTAATTCTTTGTTGTTGGCATTTAGCACGTCGACGTTGGTATACAATTTTTTTTTCAAGTCGTATTCATTGGTTGCGGTCAAGCACGGAGTCAATTAAAACTTCTCCAAATTGTATAGAAAACTGAAGTGTTATTATATGAACATTATTGTGACACGGTTTAGGATGACTTTAAGTGTACTTATTTCGAGTTTATCATGTGAATGATTGATTATAATCACTTGATATGATGTTATGATGGCATGAATATCCCTACCATGTTCCCACCAAGATACGTACAGATTAATGTGCATGTTGTTAATGTGACGAGATCATGTCGATAAAATTTTGAAATTTTGATGGGCTGCAGAGGACTGTGATATTTTTATTTTATGTTCCCGATGATATCAATCTATTTCCATGCCTCAAATTGGATATATATTGAAGTATATTATATGATCAGAAAGTATTTTTACTGTGGTTAATATTTGTATTTAACATGTGGTGCATTTTTAATAAGACTATTAACATTAGTTATTTTATTAAAATATACAGTATTAATTTATCATATTAATATTTTTCACTAAAAAATATTAATAAGATTATCTTCTTACGTGTATAAATTAACCCATGTGTTTCATAAATATCTTTTGGCAAAGTATACATACTAATATTTTTTTTAGAGAATTTGTATAAAATAAATAAACATAAAATTTTAATATATATGATTACTCTTTCTCTCCACTCTCTTATCTCCTCTCCAATATTTTCTCTCATCGCAAGTTACCGGTTATTTTTTCTTACTCTTGAAAGTTTCTCATTAAACTTATCCTTATTCTACATATGATTGAAATTAAATTTCTCCCCGGCACCTTTCGCATTGCCATTACACATTTGCAGTGAATGCCATTAATTTATCCCCTTATGCGTTCATGGCGTCTTAACTATTGCCTATTGGTAACAATATTTTCATACACTCTAAATTTAACGAACTCTAAAATTTCAAGGAAAAAATAGAAGAAAAAAACGTGACTTTGGAAAACGAGTGATATACTGCCGCAGTTAGAGGAAGGGTGAGAGCATCGAAGAATAATACTCCCTCCGATTCAAAATGATTGATGTTTTAGTGTAGATTTTTTGTTTCAAAATATTTGATGTTTTACTTAATTTTCACTTTACTTCTCCATTGTACCCCTAATCAATTCCCCAAAAAAACTCACTTATATTGGAATTTACTTTTAATAAATTTATTAGGAGATGTAATTAAGGAATTATGAGGGTATATTTGTCGATATACACTAATTCTTAATTGCAACAACAAATGTTAAAACATCAATCTTTTTGAATCGGAGGGAGTATATATTCATAATTGAAAATATAAGAAAATTTTAAGAATTACACAGGTAAACTAGAAAAACATGTGGAAAATTAAATAATTCAAATGATATTTAATTTGGACCACAATTTAACTTTTTTTAAAGGGCAAAATTTATCTTTAAAACTACACTTAATTATTGTTGTTTACCAAATATATCTTGCTGGGATTGAATGGCTATTTATAAAAGCTTTGGTAAAAACATCAAATGATTGGGTTCTTAAATGCTAGAATGAATGCTTGAATGAAGAAAAGCAATAAATGCATAAGAACACTAAGAACACCAAGGATTGCCAGGGGTTGTGAGTCCCTGGACTTGAAAAGAGTATGTGTATTGATTATACTGAGAGAGATTGAACCTTCTTTACATTACAAAAGTGGGGATATTTATAGTTTTCTCACTATAGGGGTATTTTGGTCATTTCCGGCCTCTCGGGGGACAGGCGCATTAAATGTCTCCTGCCTCTGAGGACGCGCGGGCTCTGGTGTGTCAGGGCTTGCAGGTGGCCGGCCACTAGGGAGTTGACGCGTGTCCAAGAGGGACGATTCTCTGGCGAATTTCCTCATTTGGATGGAATATTCTCTGAGTCTCTGGGTACGGAGGCGGCCTTTTTCCCTCTTGGGAGAGGATCTTGCCTGATTCTATCACGTGCTCCGGATCTCTCTTGCCGGCCGGGGGCCTTGAGTGATCGGAGGCCGGCCTCCTGTCGGACAGCGGGGTCGGAGATTGCTCCAGCCGGTCGGTCGCATCCGGGCGACCCTGCTGGACTCCACTGCCCTTGATAGGACCGGTCCGGTCACGGCAGGACTTGAACGTGGCTGGGACGGACGTGGACGAGGGTCTCAAGCGGGTTTCCGGCCTCGTCCTTGAGGCCGGAAACTTGAGGTCGGAGCCCGCTGAGGTTGGATTCAGGCCGGCCGGGACGGTCCCGGCCGCTGGGTTAATTGTTGCCATTTCCGATTTTCTTCCGGTCGGATCCAACACGTGGTCTGAAACGGTCACAACAATTGCCCCCCAGCTCGTCGCTCAGAGTTAGTGTGGGGCGAGGTGGTCGTTTGCCGTTTTGTGTTGGTGCCGACCTTGGTTTGCCCGGGGTGGCCGGGGACCGGCTTACAGCTTTGCGAAGGCTATAAGGACGTGCGTTGTACTTCACCTAAAAAGGTGCGCATGACGTCAGGCGATGCCTCGGATTACACGCATTGAAAGCTGTCGTGCGTGACATGATTTGGTCTCCTCGAATCCCGCGCATTTAATGCGTGCAGTGTACGAGGCGTCTGACGCCGAAACCGTCTCTTCAAATTCTTGCACCTAGGTCCCTATACCTAGGATTTTATTTCGACATAGGCCCTCCCCCATTTCCTATAAATAGGGGTGTCACCTCATTTCCAAAGGTTTTCACTCTTTGCGATTTTGCTGCAGTTCCTTAGGCGATTTCCGGCGAGCTTCTCACGACGGCGACGAACTTTGCACGGCGGCGATCGGCGTTTCGAAGGTAATTTCCAACTTTCCGTATCTCAAAACTCGTTTTATTTATACAATGGTGCGACGGTGGGCTGGTCCTCCGCCTGGGCAAAGGGGCGGCGCTTCCTCAAGTGGCGGCGGTGGTGGCGGAGCTAATCGCCGTTTGTTCGAAGAGGGGGGAAGTTCCCGCGGGGGGAGTGGAGCCTCTCCTTCTCGTCTAGCGGGCTCGATCTGGGCCCATGACGACGACGGTTTGGATGCCCTATTCCCGCGCCCGGGACGGTCATTATTGGGTGAAGGTGCCCGGGAGGGAGTTCCTTTGGCTACGGAGAGATCCTGGGACGAGGAGGTGGCCCGACCGGTGGAGGAGAGGGATCCATTGGACGACCTCTTGGAGGAAGATGAAGAAGAATGCGGTCGCGGCGAGGGCGACGACCAGGCCACTAACCAGCTCCTCAAAAATCTCGCGGCCGAGATGATTAAAGAAAGGCTTGGGAGCACGGGGGAGGCCTCGGGATCCGATTCCGAGGAGGTTGAGAGGCCGGCCGCAGTTGGTCGGAGTGTCAGCCAAGATCGGCGAGACCAGGTCAGACAGGCCTTTCGTCTGTGGTCGAAATTCGTGGAGAGGAAGGATGAGGTCGAGTCTCTCTCCCTCGATTACGAGGAGTATCTGGATCATTTCCCGTGCGAGCCGACCGTTCGCGATCCGGCCACTATTCGGATAGCCGACTTGGAGGAGTCCCGTAGGTGGACCATTGGCCAAGTACAGAGTAAGATGTCCCAGCGCCAACTCGATGAAGCCCGGGCCGGATGGGAGGTACCTCTTGACGTTAATCTCTACGCACCCGAGCCTAATGAACGGGCGGACCAGCCTCCGCGTGGGATGGTGGCCGTAACCCAGGATATGATGGAGGTCGGGCTCCGCTTCCCTCTCCATCCGGCCGTATCGTACCTGTTGAACTACTGGAATCAGGCGCCCATCCAGCTGCTGCCGAACGCCTGGATGATAATAGTGAGCGTCATGACCTTATTCGGCAGGAATCGACTCTACCGGATGCCGACCCCCGGAGAGATGACTTATCTCTATTGGATCCAGAGCGAAAGGAGTGGGACCAGAGAGGTCTACATCCAGACGAAAGGGCAAAAATTGGTGACCGGCCTGCCCAGTAAAGGTCGGAACGATCGAAAGAAATGGTTCTTTATTGGTGGGGCGTGGAAGACCGGGTATCCGGATGGGACGGAGATTGACGTTCCGACCGACATCCGTCTTAAGAATCCCAGTAAGGAATTTTTAGCTTAAATTTGGATTAAGAGTACTGATCTAATCTTTGCCTTTTTTTGCAGGTTATCCTTGCCCTTCCGATCGAGAATTGAACTTTGATTTCGCGGTCGTCAGAGAGCGGATCCTGTCCCTGCCTGCCTCGGAAAGAAACCAGGCCGTCCTCCGGACACGGGAAGCCAGAATTTCCGGCCGGTTCTTCCAGTTTCCTCGTCATATAAAATTGACGGGTAAGTGACCGGGTTCCGATCTGTATTTATATATATATATATATATATGTATTATATATATATATATATATATATTTTTTTAACTTGGATTTTGGTCGTTCAGTGCCAGATTTTCCGATCGTCAGGCAGTGCCCCCCTGAGTTTTCCGATCGTTGCTCGGAGATGTTTGCCTTGATGGGAGCTTGTGCGGCAAAGAAAGCGGCTAAGGGAGCGAAGAAGAAAAAAGGAACCGGCGTCCGGGCCGGGATCGTGATAGAGGAGCCTCTCCCCCTCCAGTCTGTTCCGGCCGCCGGGGCAGCAGCTGCTGAGATCCCGACCTCTTCTCCGATTACGGGGAAGAAACGGAGTTGGGAGGAGGCCGGGATCGAGGGATCCGGCCAGCATGGGTCGAGTCCGGCCCCGATAGATGTTTCCGACGACACCCCCCCTGGGGCCGGGCCGGTCGGAACAGAGACTGCGGCTCGTCTGGAGTCCGTTCTTGGACAAGGGGATGACCGGACCTACTTTGGTCGGGACCCGGTCCGCTTCCAAGCGTAAGTCTTTTTACTTCGACACTCACTCATACCATTTCATTTCTATACCTGATCTGACTTTTCAATTGTCCAGGTTGACTCGAAATGACTCCGATCTCCCTCCAATGGTGCTCGATTTCCTCTCCTCTCGTGCCCCGAGTTCAACGGCCGAGATGCCGGATTACATGCGCCGGGCTGCGAATTCTCTCCCCCAGGCTTGGACGCGGGATCTCGCCGATATCGTCGAGCGCCGACCTCGGCACGTGGGCCGGACCGGGGTCGCATTGATTAATCAAGCGGCCATTGTGGTCAACGCGATGGAGAATGAGCTCACCGAGACCTCCCGGTCGCTCCGGATGGCCGAGACTGCCCTTACCCGTGCTCGGGAGGAGAAGGCTGGTCTCGAGAGCGAAGTTGCCAAGCTCAAAAGGGAGAGAGATGGCGCGGTCGGACAGATGGAGGTCGTCTTGAAGGAGAGGGATGACGCACTGGGACGGGCGGAGATGGCCTATAAAGCCCTGGAGGATGCTCGGCACCGCGTGTCTGAGATGGAGGACTCCCTCGCCGATCTGCGGTTGGAGGCGCACCGTGCCCGGGGGGATGCAAACCAGGCTGCTGCCCGGCAGGTCGAGGCAGAGAAGGAGCTCCAGAGGAAAAATGACGAACTGGCCGCTGCACTGAGCCGGCCGGCTTTCGACCCTGCGGATCTGACCCAGAACCCGGCGCTCTTTTCTGAGTTCTTCTTTTATGTGGCTGCCGCCAATGTGATCCGGGCCGGGCGCCAAGCCAGCCTCGACACCAAACCCCAGGAAGACTACTTCCGGGAGTACGCTGCCCAGAACCCGGTCAGCGATGGTTTCTGGTTCCCCTTCCTCGACCTCGAGACCGACTATGGGGTGGACCTCTCTTGGTTCCCCCATCGGCACAGATTGTTCAAGCATGGCGAGAACCCGCCGGCCGGTGATGAGGAAGAAGGAGACGAGGAAGAGGAAGTCCCTGCAGAGGGGCCCCAGGCACCGGGCGGAGATGGGGCTGTGGTGGAGGCCTTGGTCGATGAGGTGGCCGATTATGTGGCCGGGGCCGGAGGTCGGGCAAGCCCGGCGGCCGGGGAGGGCGGCTCTTGAGCTCATACTTAGATTTATTTATTGCTTTTCTGAATGTAACCGGCTTCTGACCGGACTTACCTTGTTTTAATCCATTTGTACTTCCCGGCTTTCAGACCGGTTCTGACTTTATAAAATTCAGTCTTTCTTTGAACTTTATTGTTTTGTCATCGCTTTCTTGTTTTCATATTCTTATCAAAGTAAATTTTCACAAGTATGAAATGAGATTTGACCCGGGCTCGAGTGTGATATGCCGACCTCGATACGGTCGGCATATGTTTTGAACTGAGCCCGGTTTGTAGGAATGCCTTGGTTGCCTTGCCGAGCTCAAGTGTGATATGCCGACCTTGATACGGTCGGCATATGCTTTTGAACCGAGCTCGGCTTTTCAAAGTGGCTAGGGTGGCCTTTCCGAGCTCAAGTGTGATACGCCGACCTCGATACGGTCGGCGTACGCTTTTGAACTGGGCTCGGTTTTTGGATGGCCTTGAGTGGCTTTTCCGGGTTCAAGTGTGATATGCCGTCCTCGATACGGCCGGCATATGCCTTTGAACTGAGCCCGGTGCTTGGGCAAAGATTGAGCTGTGTTAAGAGTCTTGTATTGATAAGAACTTTGAATACATAGTACAAGATCATTGGTAGTATTTCTTCAAGTGGATTGCATTCCAGGGGTATTGGTCCGGAGTTCCATCCATGAGTTCCAGCTCGTAAGCTCCCTTGGAGAGCCATTTGGATATCCTGAACGGACCCTCCCAGTTCGGGCCGAATACCCCTTTTGGTACTTGAACCTTCTTGAGGACGAGGTCCCCGACCTGGAATTGCCTGGCCTTCACTTTGGAGTTGAAAAAAATTTCGGATTTCTTCTTGTAGGCCGCATTTCGGAGATCGGAATTGAGTCTTCTCTCCTCCAACATGTCCAAGTCGATCATCCGGGCGGTGTCATTGTCTTCGGTGATCGTCTGGGCTGTCCGGTGGCTTGGTAGGGAGACCTCTGAAGGGATGACGGCCTCGGTCCCAAAAGCTAGAGCGAAAGGTGTTTCGCCCGTCGAGTTCCTCGTGGTCGTTCGGTATGACCAGAGGACATCGGGTAGCTCGGCTGCCCACTTCCCCTTTTTGTCCTCGAGTTTGGCTTTGATAGTGTGCTTGAGGATCTTGTTTACGGCCTCTACCTGGCCGTTCGTTTGCGGGTGGTAGGGGGTGGAGAAAACCTTCTTGATATTCCATTTTTCGCAAAATTGGATCATCTGGAGACCGTCAAACTGTTTCCCATTGTCGGAGATGATCACTTGAGGTAGGCCGAAACGGCAGATGATGTTTTTCCAAATGAACTTGATGATTTGGGTCTGGCTGATTTTGTTGAGTGGCTCGGCCTCGGCCCACTTTGTGAAATAGTCGACGGCTACGACGGCGAATTTGTGGCCCCCGGGCGCAGTGGGCATTGGTCCGATCAGGTCGATGCCCCACTGGGCAAAAAGCCAAGGGCTATACATAGAGGAGAGCTGCTCGGGGGACAGTTTTATGTTGGGTCCCAAGACTTGGCATTTGTGGCATGACCTTGCGAAGCTGACGGCGTCCTTATTCAAGGTCGGCCAGAAATATCCTTGTCTGATCACTCTATGGGCTAGGGCCCGGCCTCCGGCATGATTTCCGCAAACCCCCTCATGGATCTCGGCCAGAATGGTCTGGCCTTGCTCCGGGGTTATACATTTTAGGAGTGGGAGGGTAAAGCTTCTTTTATATAAAAAATCGTCAATGAGGGTGTACCTTGACGACCGGAGTTGCAGTTGCCGGGCCCGAGTCCTGTCCTCAGGGAGCGTGCCAGTCTTGAGATACTTCACGATCGGCGTCGTCCAATTCTCATCCATGCTTAGAACGGTCGCCACCTGTGCTCGGATGACCGTGGGCGTTCCGAGCGTGGAGAGTTGAATGTTGGCTAGGTCGGCTGCTCCCTCCGCTGTTGCAAGCTTGGAAAGCGCATCGGCTTGGGTGTTGTGTTCCCTCGGGATTTGCTCAATGAAAACCTGATGAAATTTCTCGCATAAGGTTGTGACCAGGTCGAGGTACTTCATCATCTGCTCTCCCCGGGCCTCGTATTCACCTTTGATTTGGTTGACCACGAGTAGGGAGTCCATAAAGACGTGCAGTCGGCAAACTCCGATGGCGATCGCGAGCTCAAGGCCCCCGACCAGAGCCTCATACTCGGCCTCGTTGTTGGTGGCCGGGAAGCTGAAGCGGACTGCATGGGTGAAATTTTAGCCCTCCGGACCGATCAGGACGATACCGGCCCCGGCACAAGTATTAGTTGACGATCCGTCCACATAGAGCTTCCAAGGTGGGTGGTTGATTCTTGTGAATTTGGGTGGGAAAGTTAACTCTACTATGAAGTCGGCCAGGGCCTGGCCCTTGATGGCCGTCCTTGGGGCGTATGAGACCCCGTACTGAGCTATCTCCAACAACCACTTCAATAACCGGCGTGTCCGGCCGGTGTAGGACTTGCCTCAGGGGTAGAGTGGTGAGGACCTCTACATGGTGGTCGAAGAAATAAGGCCTTAGTTTCCTTACACTCATGACCAGAGCGTAAGCTAATTTTTCGAGCGGGGTGTATCTGAGCTCGGCATCGTGGAGGGCTTGGCTTACGAAGTAGATCGGAAGGTGGTTCTGACCGTCTGCCCGGACTAGTACCGCGCTCAGTGCGACCTCGGAGGCCGCGAGATATAAGTAAAGCTTCTCCCCTGGGACTGGCTTGACTAAGATTTGTGGGTTTGCCAAATATTCCTTTAGTTTCGCAAAGGCTAATTGACTTTCCCTATTCCATGAAAACTTGCCATTTTTAATAGTCGAGAAGAAAGGCTTACTTTTATCTCCGAGCCGGGCTATGAATCTGTTGAGAGAGGCGAGGCATCCGGTCAGGCGTTGCACTTGCTTGATCGTCCTTGGCTCTTGCATGTCAAGGACGGCTTTAATTTTGGCCGGATTGGCCTCGATCCCGCGCTGGCTGACGATGTGTCCCAGGAATTTGCCGGCCTCCACCCCGAAGTTGCATTTCTTCGGGTTCAACTTCATATTGTAGGCCTTGAGGATCTTGAAAGTCTCTTCGAGATCCCTGAGATGGTCTTCTTTCTTCAAGCTTTTTACCACAATGTCGTCGATGTAGACCTCCATGGTCTTTCCGATCTGATCTGCAAACATCTTGTTGACTAGGCGTTGGTAGGTCGCGTCGGCGTTGATCAGACCGAAAGGCATCCGGAGCCAAGAGAATATGTTCTTCTCCGTGTGGAATGAGGTGTGCTTGATGTCTTCAACGGCCATGGGGATTTGATGGTAGCCGGCAAAAGCATCCATGAAGGACATCATCTCGTGTCCGGCCGTGCTGTCCACCAGGTGGTCGATGTGTGGCATTGGAAAGTGATCCTTTGGGCACGCCGCGTTGAGGTCGGTGAAGTCTATACATAGTCTCCAGGCGTTGTTTGTCTTTTTGACCAGGACGGCATTCGCGACCCATTGGGGCTCGTCCCGGGCTTGCTCGATCAGCTTGTTGTCTAGCAACTTCTTGACTTCCTCAGCCAAAGCTTCGTACTTTTATGGGCCGAACTTCCTTCTTTTTTGATGGACCGGCCTCCTGTTGGGGTCGATCTTTAGACGATGGCATGCGTGCTTTGGGTCTATCCCGACCATGTCTTGGTGAGACCAGGTAAAGACTCCAACGTTGGCTTTGAGGAATTCGATCACTTCCCCCCGCATTTCGGTCGGTATGCGAGAGCCGATCAGTACTTCCAGTTCCGGCCTCGAGGGGTCGACCGGAATGTGTTCCAAATCCTCTAAAGCCGTAGCTTGTTCATAGCTCCACCGGTCAGAAGAATCGAATATGGGATCGAGGTCGAGCTCGGATGGTTCAAAACCAATCCTTGGCTCGGGATCGTCGATCTGCATAGGCTGGGGGTCGGCCGATGTGGATCCGACCTCCGCGACGGGTTCTGCGGCCGAAATGGCAGTTTCAGAGTCGGGTTGTGGCCCGTCCGGCGTTTGGTTGTTGCTAATTGAAAATAAGTAAGAGTAGGAATAGTTCAAACACCTTCTAGCCATTGCCTGGTCACCCTTAATGGTGCCGACCACCCCCTCGGGGGTGGGAAATTTGATACAGTAATAGTAGGAAGAAGCAACAGCTTCAAAAACTTCTAAAAAGGCCCTACCCAGAAAGCCATTATACGAGCTTGGCTGATCTACAATTATAAAATCTAGCGGCCTAGTTATCCTGACCTCCTTGTTGTAGCAGCAGATGAGTTCCACGGAGAGCTTTATTCTCCCGTACGCGGCGACCGTCGCGTCCCCAAATCCCTTCAGCTGAAGGTCGATTGGCCTGATGAAGTTGACGAGGTCTCCGAGCTGGTCTAGGGCTGTTTTGAAGATGACATTGCAAAAGCACCCATTGTCGACCAGAATGCGTTGCACCTCTTTGCCCAGGATCTGGGCGGTAATCACCAATGCATCGCCCTTCGGGAACAGCACCCCGGTCCTGTCCTTGTTGGAGAAAGTTATCTCCAAGCTCTTGTGAATTTTTGGTTCTGGGGGCGTGACCAAGTTGACGTTGGTCGCCGCCCGGACCTCTGCTTTCCGTTTTCGGTTGGACTGCGCCGAGATTGGGGTGAGGCCGCCTAAGTTCCCTCCGCCGGCCTGGATCATGTTGACCCGACCGCCGGGATTCATGGGAGGGAGGAGGTCATCCTCGTCATCATCTTCCTCCAGAGCTGCGACCGGCCTAAGAGGCCGGCCGCCATCCTCGTTCCTCCGAGGGTGGCGCTGGGGCTGCTGCTGCTGCTGTTGGTCCTGCCGGCCGGCTGGCCTCTGAAGGAGGTCGTTCAAACGCCCTTCCTCAAACAGCTTCCAAAGCTGCTTTAGGAGATCACGACACTGGCTCGTATTGTGGCCAATAGAGTCGTGATAAGCGCATAACTTTTTAGGGTCCAGCCGGGACCGGTCTCCAGAATAGGGCCTTGGCCTGGGAAGCACGTCCCGGTGCTGAATCGCATTGAAGATATGGGCGGGGGACTGCCTCATGGCCTGGGTTAGGTGAACCTCAACGTCCTCGAAGGACTTGAAGTTGCCGGGCGGCTTGGCCACTTTTCTGGCCTTTGGGCCGCTCTTGGGGGAGGCTTGGGCTGCCGCCTCCGCCTCCTTTGGGGTTGGCTCGGATTCCCCCAACCTTAGTGCCAGAAGCTTCCTCCGAGCCAGGTAATCGCCGGCTCGGGCGCGGAATTCGGCGTAGGTTTTAGGGAAATCCTTGGTGAGATGTTTGAACATAGGAGATCGGCCGTGGAAACCCCCTAGGGTTGCGTGCAAAGCCAGTTGATCGCTTACCGCCTCGCCGGTCAGCATGACCTCATCCACTCTGGCCACGTAGTCCTCGTCGGACTCTTCTTTCTCCTGGCGGATCCGCATTAGGCGGTGCCAGCTTTCCGGCCGGGCAATCTTGGCCGCAAAGTAAGATGAGAATTGGGCGCTTAGAGTGGCGAACGAGTCAATGGACAGTGCCGGGAGGGACACGTACCATCTGTGGCGAGATCACCCAGGGTGAGGGGAAAAAGCCTGCACTTCGTGGCGTCTGTCGCGCCACGCCCGGTCATATAGATCCGAAATTTGCTCAGGTGAGTCTCAGGATCTGTTTTCCCCTCGTAGAGAGGAGTTGGCGGGGGGACGATCTTGAGCTGGACCGGCGCGAGCTCAATATCGACCGCCAGAGGTTCGCTGGCGACTGGCCGGACCTTGGTTTGGCCTTGCGCTTCGAGGAGCGCCTTCATTTCGTCCAGTTGCTTTTGCAACTTGACGATTTCTGGGCTGGGGGTTTCGGCCAGCTGGTCGCCCACGCGATGGACTCCGCGTCCCAAAAGGCCGCTTTGGGCGAAGCTTAACTTGCGCCTGACGGAGTTCGCCGGGGTCAGGCTGACCTCGGCCGCCCTCTTGTGGGGCATTTGGGCCGTGCTCCCAGAGTTGGAGACGGACTCGGTGTCACCGTACCCAGTGTCGTAACTGGGTACGCGGCTCGGATACCACGACGGGTCCGTCGTGCCCAAACGATCAAAAACCGGATGGGCGGAGCCTCGTGAACGGGTGGAGACGGGGTTTGCCCGGCATTGGCTTTCGCCTTGGTGCTCCCCGGCTTTCGCCTTACCCTTGAGAGCGCGAGCCTGGGCCTTCTTTTTGGAGGCAGAGGTGGTGCTCCGGCACCCCCTCGCCTCTTCCGCCTGACGGCGTCTTCCTGACCCGGCCTGGTCAGGGGTAAAGAAACCTCGACCCCCGGATGGAAGGGGTTCCTCCGGAAAACGAATTGGGGAGGCCACTCGCGTGGCTTTCCCGTGGGCATGGGATGACCTCTGGGGATCCATTGCTTTCAAGAGGAGGAGTTTGAGGTTTGAAGGTTTGAAGGTTTGAGGATGTGAGGCTTTGAAGAACAGTGAGTGTTCTTCAAAGAGATGAAGAAAATATGCGTTTGATGGGTTAGATACCCTCCTTCTAGCGCCAAATGTTGTTTACCAAATATATCTTGCTGGGATTGAATGGCTATTTATAAAAGCTTTGGTAAAAACATCAAATGATTGAGTTCTTAAATGCTAGAATGAATGCTTGAATGAAGAAAAGCAATAAATGCATAAGAACACTAAGAACACCAAGGATTGCCAGGGGTTGTGAGTCCCTGGACTTGAAAAGAGTATGTGTATTGATTATACTGAGAGAGATTGAACCTTCTTTACATTACAAAAGTGGGGATATTTATAGTTTTCTCACTATAGGGGTATTTTGGTCATTTCCGGCCTCTCGGGGGACAGGCGCATTAAATGTCTCCTGCCTCTGAGGACGCGCGGGCTCTGGTGTGTCAGGGCTTGCAGGTGGCCGGCCACTAGGGAGTTGACGCGTGTCCAAGAGGGACGATTCTCTGGCGAATTTCCTCATTTGGATGGAATATTCTCTGAGTCTCTGGGTACGGAGGCGGCCTTTTTCCCTCTTGGGAGAGGATCTTGCCTGATTCTATCACGTGCTCCGGATCTGTCTTGCCGGCCGGGGGACCTTGAGTGATCGGAGGCCGGCCTCCTGTCGGACAGCGGGGTCGGAGATTGCTCCAGCCGGTCGGTCGCATCCGGGCGACCCTGCTGGACTCCACTGCCCTTGATCGGACCGGTCCGGTCACGGCAGGACTTGAACGTGGCTGGGACGGACGTGGACGAGGGTCTCAAGCGGGTTTCCGGCCTCGTCCTTGAGGCCGGAAACTCGAGGTCGGAGCCCGCTGAGGTTGGATTCAGGCCGGCCGGGACGGTCCCGGCCGCTGGGTTAATTGTTGCCATTTCCGATTTTCTTCCGGTCGGATCCAACACGTGGTCTGAAACGGTTACAACAATTATTAAAAAGAAGGAATATCTAATTTGATTAAGCAAGTTTTATACCGTGCAAATCACAATAAATTAGGCAAAAAATGTGTTGAACGATTGGTTTCTACTAATCTAATCCAAATAGATTAAGTTGGATAGACTTTTGACTAATTTGCACAGATCTAAGATTCACAAAATTACACGCAAAAATGTTTTTTATCTCTAAAAAAAAATCATTGGTCGACATATATAATTAATTCTAGGGTATTTAAAAAAATCATTGGTCGACAAAGTGGTTATGTTTTTATTAATGGATGATTATATTTTATAATAGAAAATTAAGGATTAAAATATTGAAAACTATTTAAATAATTTTTTTAAATTAATTTTTTTTAAATAAAATAACCAAATAAAATATTTCATTATAAAAACATGTATCCTCCTTTCCAATTGAAATATCTTTAAATAATTAAAATATAGTCATTTAAATTTTTTTTTAATAAATATTAAATATAAATATTTTATAATATATTAAATTATTTTTAATATTTGATAAAAAAATCTATCAAATTATTTTAAAATATAATATATCTAAAAGATAAGAATTAAACATTAGAAATTCAATAAAAAATGTAATTACAAAATTAGAAAAAAATATAAATTAATTTACAAATATAAATGACAGATTATTATTTTTAAAACTAAAAATAATTTAAAAATTAAAATTTAAATAATCACTTAAATCTAAAAATAAATTTAAAATTTTACAAATATAAATTATCACTTAAATCCAAAATTCGAAAAAAAAAAACTCTCAATTATCACTTAATTATATTATATATTTACATGAGTTATTCATCAATTACTAAAAATATAAATCGATAGGGATTCATTAGTACTATTATACAATTTTTCATAATTAATAATCACCCGATTATGCAGCTTCTCATATTTAAAGTAATTTGTCTATACCTATAATACTATTATTCCATACAATTTTGGAAGAAGATTCGGATAATATATGTGCTTCTCGGGAATAAAAATTAATTAAAAAATATATTTAAATAAAACTAAAATATATTTTATCTGTATATTTTATCCACTAATATTTTTCAATTATTGAAATAATTTTTTAATAATAAAATGTTCTTATGTTTTTTTTTTTAAATTTCAAAATAGTTTTACATGTTTTAAATATATTTTGATATTTTTAGGGCATTTTATGATTTTATATATTATTTTCAATATTTTAATAATTAATTTTATTTATAAAATACAAAAAACATTTTCATTAGAAAATATCGTCATGTTGGCGTATACCGGTTACAAACTAGTTATAGCCAGTTTCAGAGCATTTTCACCTAATTTTGAAAATATAATGAGCATTATCACAGTGAAAAATAGTGCATTTTTATCATTACTACCAATATACATGACATTTTTGCTAATTCTCCCTTAATTATATTTACGCCATCAATATATCAAGATATGTTTTTAACAAACTTCATATTAATTAGATTGCAACAACCATATCAGTTTATAAAACATATATATGTACCATATGTAGATATGGTTTTGGGTGGGTCTCTTGTGAACCGGATTCACATAAACTCTTATTTTTTAGTGTCATTAATGTACAAACAAAGTATCATTATTTAAAAAGTACTTGATTTTGTATGTATTGTTCATTTCAAGTCACATAACAGTGATGTTTCATATACACAATAATGCCACTTTATATGCATAACATTACTCATATATTTGAAACAAATAAACAAAAAAAAATCACTTAAACCCGAGTTCACATAATAACTTTTTATCATACAATTTTGACATGGAGCATGATGGATTTTTAAGAAGTTCTGTATCCGTATGAACTATATGGTGCTGGTACTATATACAAGTTTTGTTGGACTCCCAGTCAAACACACTAATTGGGCTCATATCAATGTCAGTTAACTAGCTATTTAGTTGAAGAATTATATTTTTGGTTAAGGTTCTGAAAATATCACTGGAAAACATAAAGTTAGGGTTGTAAGCTTGGTTAAACTTATAATGGTGTTCCCTTTATTGGTACTTTGAGAGTTACAACACCAAATATGTCTACAAATTCACTGTTGATTAATTTTTTCATTTATAGTGGGGATTTAAATCAAAACCGCCCTATAACTTTTACCTTTATTGAAATGGTCTTGTATCTATTTGCTTTATTGATTTAGTATTGTATGTGTTCAAAATTCGCCAATTTCGTCCTAATTGGCCGGAAAAGGCATAAAACTATGTCGTTTCGGTCACGTGCAGGTCACGTGATTGCGTTTTCCGGCGAGAATGTATGTGGCATTATTTTACGATGTGGCACGATGAGTGGGAAATTTTGCTGTTGTTAGGCGAACAGCCGAGCAACAGGGATTAAGCTAATTAAAAGTTAGATAGTAGATAAAGAGGTCATCAGAAGTAAAAAGATAAAAAGGGGCGAGCAGCTGGGACTTGTTGTTAACAAACCTGGCAAGACGAGCAGCTGGGTAAAGTGTCAAGACACAATGGGCGAGTAGCAGGGATGACGAGCAGCTGGTTACAAAGGAGCGAAGATAAGCAAGCAACACAAACAAGAAGGTTCAAGGATGACCCAAAAGGGCGAACAGACGAGCAACAATGTACCTCGGAAGATCATCAAAGACCCCACTAATTAGGCATTGCATTAGGAACAAACAAGTGTCATAACACTTGTCATTGTATAATATGTAATAGCTAAGGGCTAAGACAAGTGTCTAAACACTTGTCAAGATGTAAATAAGGATGATTAAGGAGGTGACACCTCATGCTTGCTTGTACCCTATAAATACCCCTTCATGAGAAGGAGAAAATAAGTTCACTTATTAAAAAACAAGCCAAAACTCTTGCAATTTCGATTCTCAAACTTTACTTAGATTAATCTAGTGTTTAATCTTAGATTATACACCATGTTTGATGATCTTCCAAGCCTAAACAGCCACTAATCATCCACATTGAATCAAGATCATCAACAATTGACGCTAGAAGGAGGGTGTTCGAACCTCCGGTTGGTTGAAGATTTGAAGAATTTGGTGAAAAAGTCACTGGAATCTGCAAATTAGGGCCAAAATCCGGCAAGGAGTCACTAAAATCTGGGTATAAATAAGAGTGTTACTTGAGCATTTGTGAAGAATTTGTTCACATTTAAGAATTTGAATGCATGCATGTGTGAATTGGGTTTTGTAAATAGCCAAAATTCACACATACAAGACTAGTTATTCTTAAATTGACAATCATAAGCACAAAACTTTCATAAAAAACATTCAATATTTAACAAATGGCGAGATCACAAGAATGGAAATCCTCGAGTGCACACCCGTCACACAGATCACGAACTAGAGTATCATCAACGGGTGATCATGCACGGACGGTGCGGACAACATCCCGAAAAAACGTGCAAGTCACCATAGACACTCTCCCTCCGGAGGTGGAGGCTCACACTCGGAATCCAGAAGAATTAGCAAAAATGATTGTCGTCCTGAAATAATTGCAAAGACGTCAAGAAGCTGTCGGGCCATTAAGAGCTCAGGAGGCGAGCAACCGAGCAGACGGGCAGGTGGCCAAACAACATAAGGTTATACGAGTGGATGAGGTAGATAGTGCCCAAGCTAGAAGGAACAGAGGTAAGGCCCCGATAAGCGAACAATTGGGAAGCCGAGGAGAATCCACCCCTGGGGGAGAAGAGAAGTCGAGCAAGGTGACAACTAAGGATACGAGCCACACTCAAACAAGAGAAAGAACAGAGAATCATGGAAAAGATAGGAGAGAAACCATCCAGAGGAGCGAGCACACCCTGCTGCTCGCCCCTCAGTCCACGACAGACTGAGAAGGTCCGCCTTTGGCCGTTTGGGTCCCAATAGAGCTAGCAATATTGCTAGGCGAGCCACACAGTAGAAACGTCCCGTTGGAGAGGAACTGCATCATGGTGAAGATAGACTTGATCATGATGAACAATCTTACAATGGAAGAACGCCTCCCGATGAATGGCAAGCCTTAAAGAAAGCAGTGGAAGAAATGCAGAAGCAGTTGGAGACCCAAAAGGGTGTCGGATCAACGGTGTTGCCATCATCACCACTATCTTCTGTAATCCTGAATGCTCCCATACAAAAGAAGATACAGTTCCCAGCTATCAATTTGTATGAAAGGACGGCAGATCCGAGAGTCCACTTGACAAAATATTTAGATTTCATGATATCAATGAGGGCTACAGACGCGACTCAATACCGTAACTTACCGCTCACACTTGGAGACGGACCTCATCGGTGGTTCTCAGCATTAACCCCGGGATCCATCAACTCCTTTGCACAACTGAGCAAGGAGTTCCTATCTCATTTCTCTACCGTCGGGTCTTATCTGACATAAAGACACTGGTTGGCGGATCTGAAGCAAGGAGACGATGAGTCCGATATAAAATTTCTTGAAAGATTCGATAAAGTCCTACTGAAGGGAGAAATAGTGAGTGAGGATACAAAAATCGTGGCGGTGATGGCGGGACTCAAGAAAGGAACCGACCTATGGAAGGAAATGAATCTGGCCTTCCCCAAGACCTATGCAGAATTCAGACACAAAACTGGCATATACATCTCAATGCAAGAGACTCTGCAAAAGGAATTGAGAGACAAAGCTGACCAGAAAAAGTCAGGAGGAGAATACAAAGCTCCCAAAAACATGAAGGCCTTTAATGAAGGAGTAGATTTGAAAGAGAAGCTGAATCAGGTCCTGACCATATCAGTAGAGGCTGTGTACAATAATGTAAAAGACAAAGACATGCTATCAGAGCCTAGGAGGATCCGGCAAGAACGAGAAAAACTAAACCCGAACAAGTATTGCATATACCATCAGAACATAGGCCAATTCACAAGTGAATGTCGGGACCTTCTAAAATAGTTGTGGAGGTTTTATGAAGAGGGAAAGTTATCGGAGTTCGTGAAAAGGCAGCCAGGAAAAAGGCCAAGAGCAGCAGCATCCTCCAGCTCAGAAGATGATGAGAGTGACGAGCAGCCGAGCAGGAGGGATAAGAAAGGGAAAAAGACAATGACGGCCCCAGCTGAACCAGTATAGGAAATCTTAATGCTCGAACCAACTGGGTCGGTAGGAGGTTGTTCAGATGGAAGACCTCAAATGTCCAAGAGAAAGAGGAAAGCGGAACTCAGGGCTATAGCTCAAGTTAAAGAGGTAGGAGTGAACCCGGCTACTAAGAAGATGAGAGACCTAACATTCTCAGAAAAGGACTTAGACGGGATACTCACACCACACAATGACTCACTAATCATCTATGCCAACATCATGGGAACTCGAGTTCATCGCCTACTAGTGGATATCGGTCCCTACACGAATATCCTATTCAAGAGCACATTAGATCAGTTAGGAGATTATGCTGAATATGTCAAAGATTATAATCATAAGATAGTGGGATTTGGAGAAGCTGTAACCATTCTCTTAGGTGTAGTTACATTATCGATTGAACTTGTATCGACCGAGAACCCTGATAGGAGGTTAATTAGAATGGTAGAATTCTTGGTTGTAGACCAACAATCTGCCTACAATGGGTTTCTCGGTCATCCTTCTATGAATGAATTCAAAACAGCCGTTTCAACGTACTACTATTGTCTAAAATTTTCAACTTCAAAAGGGGCAGGTACGGTGAAAGGCGATCAGAAGAGAGCTCGAGAGTGCCTCCTACTACTACAACCAAAAGACAACAAAGTGTCCGTCATGGACGAACAGCCGAGCAGCAAGGCTGAAGACGAACCTTCCATCTTAGATGAAATCATGGAGTCCGTGGATACAGAGATGATGGAAGTAGATGAACAGCAGGGTGAAGGCAAGCAGGAGGTTTAAAACGAGCAGCAGGGAGAAGAGGCTGGGCCTGTTCCAAATGAAGTTGAAGATATCGAGCCAAGGCTAGGAGCAGAGCCAATGATGATCAAAGATGAACTTAACCTAGAAGGACCCGTCATCGACCCTTGTTGGAAAAGCCAAAAAAAATTGGAAGCATGGCTGAAGATGAACCTTCCATCTTCTCGGTTCGCATGACCGTACGCCGATATGGTGGGCATTAGCCCTGAGCATGCTTGCCATAGGCTAAATATTGATCCAACTAAAAAACCGGTAAAGTAAAAAAGAAGAAAATTTGGACCCAACAAGTACGAAGCATTGGATGTAGAAGTGAAGAAGCTACTGGACAACGATCTCATCAAACAAGCCTTGTGCCCCAGATGGGTGGCGAATCCAGTGCTAGTCCGAAAGCCAAATGGAACATGGAGGTTGTGCATTGACTTCACCGACTTGAACGCTGCCTGCCCAAAGGATAATTTCCTACTTCCACACATTGACCAGCTGGTAGACAACACGGCCGGGCACGAGCTCCTCACATTCATTGATGTGTTTGCAGGCTATTACCAAATCCCAATACATCCGGACGACCAGGAGAACACAACATTCTACACAAATAAAAACTTGTTGTGTTGGTAGAGGATGCCGTTCGGATTGATTAACGCAGGAGCCCTGTACCAAAGACTTGTCAATAAAATATTCGATGAACACATTGGCAAGACGATGAAAGTATACGTGGGTGATATAGTCGTCAAAAGTTTAAAGAAGGAGGACCATCTAGAGCAGTTATCACAAGCATTTGAGATACTCCGGGCGTATAACATGAAGTTAAATCCAAAGAAGAGTAGATTTGGAGTTTACTCAGGAAAGTTTCTTGAACACCTGGCCAGTCAGCGAGACATTGAGGCAAACCCGTCAAAAGTGAAGACAATCATGGATATGCAGCTACCGAGATCAGTCAAGGAAGTCCAATGGCTCACTGGATGTTTAGCGGCCTTAAATAGATTCATTTCAAGATCTGGTGACAGATGCCGACCTTTCTTTGATGCTACCAAGAAGGGGCAATTTCAGTGGACGAAAAATTGTCAACAAGCGTTTGAGCAACTAAAAGAATATCTTAGCGACACCAAGATCCTGTCAAAGCCTGTCTCAGGAGAGAAGTTGTACCTGTACCTAGCCGCATCAGAAGTGGCGATCAACTCGGTCTTAGTTCGGGCAGAAGGAAAGTTTCACTTGTCGATCTACTATGTGAGTCAGGCCTTACACGAAGCAGAAATCAAATATTCACCAATGAAAAAGTTAGCTTACGCACTTGTAATGAGTGTGAGAAAGCTACAACCATACTTCTTTGACCATCAGGTAGAAGTATTGACAACATTTCCATTGAGACAAATTTTACAAAGGCCTGACACTGCTGGCCGCCTCCTCAAATCAGAGAATTCTTTTAGTTGGAAAATATTACAATTCGCAAGTAAAAATTAGAGAATTCGAAGTTGGAGATCTGGTGCTTCGGAAAGTGTTAGCACCACTACCAGGAGTATTTGGATCGACTTGGGAGGGCCCATTCAGGATAACTCACAAGTGGTACAATGATACATACGACCTCGAAGACATGAAAGGCAACTCGGCCCAATACTCCTGGAATGCAGCCTTATTGAAGAAGTACTATCAATAGTCAAGAGTCGATGTAAATTTTGTATATCACGTTGTACATTATAAATTTAGACGTTTTGAATTTAGGTGTAAATTTTAGAACTTTTTTTTAATGGTAAGATTGTCAAAATTCAAGTAAGTAATGTAAAAATTCAAGTAAGTAATGTAAATGATCATTTGATGTATTGTCATATGTAACTTAGAAGGGCATCAAGGCCCACCTGTTCGCCCACAAAGCCCACCTGTTCGCTCAAATACAAAGCTGCTCGCTAGAAGAGGGTGTTAGAAAACACAAGCTCAACATGAGGCGAGCAACATGACTCGATGGAGAAAATAAAAGGATCAAGTCCAGTAAGGACCATAGAAAGCCCAATTAATGAAGGTCAAGTTCCTCGTGAACCCAAAAAGACCAACATGAAGTCATACATATAAATTCGCAAATATAAAGAGAAGTGCTTAAACAAGAAATATGATGCATAATAAAGAGGGCGAGCAGTGGGGCAAGTACGAAGAAAATATCAACACAAAAAAGCTGTGGAAGAAAACATTCATTTCATTAATAGATAAAAAACAGTACAACCGAAGAAAGGTTAAAATAAGAACCTAATACAAAAACTAGGAAAGAAAATAAAGATCTTTAGTTTTGAGGAGCTGGAGGAGCAGAGGGAGCTTCAGTTGAAGGAGCAAAAGGAGCTTCAGTTGGAGGAGCAACATCGGTGGTGGTTGGCCCAAGGACCTGCTGCTCGCCGGCTACAGTAGAAGTACCAGCTTCATCCAAGGGGGCTGGGAAGAGGGGGCTCAGGGCATCAAAGACTGAGGCATCCTTGTTCACATCCTCAGTCCTCAGCCTCGGGGCGATCACTCGGACATCGTCCTTAAAGACATCCAGGTTCACACTCATATCCCCTAAGTCAGCAACGGGGATATCAAAGCCGGCAACCGGGGGGGGGGGTTCTCTGTGACGTAGTCTATGAAGTCCTTCGTGACCGAAGTCATGATATCAAGACCATTATCAAGTGCGTACTTCACGGACCGTACGCAATCATCATACGCGCAGATATAACCGAAGTTTGTGTTATCGGTTACATCCTGCACGTAGTTGTTGTAGGAAACAACGTGCTTCTTCTCCCTCTCCAGCTGAGTGACATGGACCTTCAGGGATTCAACCCTCTCCACCAGACCGACACGCTCAGTCTCCAAAGTTTTGAGGCGGTCAGTCGTGACTCCTAGATCCAACTTCAACTTCTCGGAAGCGTTCAGGGCGACCTTCTCCTTGTCCTCAGCAGTCTCGAACTCGCCTTTCAGCCGAGCCAACTCCTCATCTTTCTTCTTCAGAATGGCAGCCTTCTCTGCCTCGAACTGGTCAATTTTCCTCCCCAAACCCCGGTTGGTCCTCTCCAACTTAATGGACTGATCGAGGACCTTCTGAGCAGCAATGGCTTGGTGACTAGCATTGTAGCTCAGTAGGCGGGCATTGTCACTCAGACTCTGGTCCTGTACGATCTCCTCACACAACTTTGTCCATGAGCGAGGGATGAGCTCAGTTGCTCGCCTGACATGAGAGTCAGGGATGTCTTGGTAGGGAGGGGCAGATTTGACGCAGCTCAGTTGGTGGAGTACCTTCGCTCGCCCTGTGTACTCTTCAGGCTTGTACCTACATCAAGAAGAATAAAACTTAGTAAAAATGAACGACAAGGCGGCGACCAGCCGGGCAATGAAAATAAGACTTACTCCTTCAGCTTGATAGGGTCATAACCCAGGTACGATTTATCCGGAGAAGACCCTCTCCTCTTGCTCACTACAACAGCGCCAATAACTTGCTGCTCGCTCACTTCCTCGACAGACGAGGAGCGTGGTGCATCCCTCCTGCTCGCCTGGGTTTGCCCCCTAGCTCTTTTTTTGCGATAATCTTCTTTCCGAGCAGGGAAAACCTCCTTGGTCAGTCTCTTTTTACCCGGTTGCCTTTAAGTGCCGCGAGAGGCGAGGAGCGGAGAGGCGGGCGAGGAGCAGGGCCTTTAACCTGAGGAGTTTTCTCTTCTTCGTCTTCCTCAGCTCTCAATTTAATGAGAGATGTGGGGGGATCATACTTTTTCTTCTTGGAAGGGTCCTCAGCAGCCATTTGTTTGACAAGGCGAGCAAGAAAGTGGTAACACTCCGGTATTTTTGGGACAGCAACAATCACCATTTGCTCTGAAAAACAAACAAAACAGAAAATTATACAGTAAAAAAGGCGACCAGGCGACCAAGATATCAAAAAGATAATAATACAAAGATAGAAGGTATATTAAGATACCTTCCGGAATGGCAGCTTGAGCCTCCAAGTGGTGAGCACTCGTGGTTAACTGAGCAAGTTTTCGGCAGTGGGGCTTGGAGAGGTGCTTGATACTACGATCACTTGCATTTCGAAGAGTGATCACAGTAAGGACGTACAGGGAACTCCTCACTCAACTCAGGATGCCCCCACATCAGGATACACAGACCTGCAAAACAACAAGAAAGAAAATATTAAAATTAGTTTCACCCCATCCATCTAAAGATAAAGGTGAAACCTACGCCTTATTTCGCCAAAGCCTTCGGGGGAGTTGATACGGCCAGGTCCACCAGAGAAGTCAGAGGACGCTCGCCAATCGCTGCCAATAAAAAAGAACTGTCTATGCCAGCTCTTCACCTTGTTCAGAACCCCCTCAATCAAATTTACACCACCGCGGGCTTTGATGTAGTACCACCCCACTCCTTCTTCATTTGCAGCCGAGGAGATAGTCATCGCATAGTGTATCTCAACGGTACTTATCTTGTTTTTATAACCCTCAAGCCCGAAGAGAGTTATAAAAGCAATTAAGTTACTCCACCCGTTCGGAGTAATCTGAGTAGTCGCCAGGTTGGTATCCTCGAGAAAGCGGCCAATCACAGGATGTAAAGGCAATGGAAACCTGACATTTAGGACGTCAAGGTTGATAGATGTGCATCCAGGTGGTGGGCAGTCAGCCGTTTCTCCTTTCTGTGGAGCGTACAAATATATGTCGTAAGGAATCCGATAGACCGAACGGATACAAACCAAGTCATTCTCCGTAATCAGGCTAGGTATCCTGCTCGCCGTACTGGGTCTCTTGAGCAGCCATGATTATCCTTTCAGGAGGTGGGAAAGAATTGTGATGGCGAGCAGCATAATCGATCCACTCCTATCTACGAACAACCCCCTCCGGTATCTGAGACTCAGGAGTCGGCTTGGAGATGGGGAAGCTGATTTCCCTAAGGAACTTCCAAGTCACCCCGCGGAAGGATTGACCCAGTTGGTCGCCTCTCGACTCACCCACCTGCTCGTTGCTCGCCCCAACGGCCTCAGGGATACTTATCTCATTGATCTCTGCGGCGACCTACGTGGAGTCTTCTCCCAAGTCAGAGAAAGTGTTACCTTCTACATCTGGGCGAGCAATTGGTTGGATGGCGTCCTGCTCGCCCGAACTATCCACAGCGTAAAAAGCATCGACGGAGCGAGCAACGGAGCTCGCATCTGAGCCAGTGTCCTCATCAACGAGCAAGGTACGAGGGTTTCGAGTAATGGCTTGACGGAGCGAGCGACGAGGAACAGGGGGCGACTCTCTACCTTCCATCGGATGTTTTTCTGAATTTTGGCCAATGTGCTCACCGGAGATCATTCTACTTGAAGACGGAGACGCCATAGGATGAAAAATTGAGGGTTCTTATCTAAATAAAGGGGTAAAGCACGAGATTGAAGAAAAGGATACGGCGGCGCCGATAACGACGCGGCGGCGGCGCCGATGGCATTTTGAGGACGGCGGTGATTGAAATTAAGGACAAAAATCAAGGGAAAATTGAAAATGCGTGTGAAAAGAAAGGATTAAGATCAAAGAAGTGATAAATCTACCTTCAAATGGAGTGAATCGGCGGGAATTGAGTAGAAATTGAGGAACTTGAGAAGCTTGAAAGTTTAGCAATGGCGAAGGCGTGTGTGAAGAGAAGAAAAGAAATGAAAGAGGAAGAAGGAAGTATTTATTAGGAGGAGGAATGAGGGCTAATTGAAATTTCACGAAAAGTAATAGGCCCCTACGGGCAAATTTTGAAGCACGCGTGGGCGTTGGTGACATCACCAACCACCCACGTCTCATTGTAAGGCGCGCCTCGGGAAATGAAACGCCACAAGTTCAAGAGTTGGATCCCTACTGGTCGCCCAAAATGTTCCCGCCCAAAATATTCGAATCCCTGTTGCTCGCCCATGACTCCAACACATCGCCTAACGACTATAGTTTGACCTAAGAATGATAATTTTCATTCTAATAGGTCAAACTAGAGGGCATTGTTGATAGGCGAACAACCGAGCAACATGGATTAAGCTAATTAAAAGTTAGATAACAGATAAAGAAGTCATCAGAAGTAAAAAGATAAAAAGAGGCGAGCAGCTGGGACTTGTTGTTAACAAACCTGGCAAGACGAGCAGCTGGATAAAGTGTCAAGACACAATGGGCGAGCAGCAGGGATGGCGAGCAACTGGTTACAAAGGAGCGAAGATAAGCGAGCAGCACAAACAAGAAGGTTCAAGGATGACCCAAAAGGGCGAACAGACGAGCAACAAGGCACCTCGGAAGATCATCAAAGACCCCACTAATTAGGCATTACATTAGGAACAAACAAGTGTCTTAACACTTGTCATTGTATAATATGTAATAGCTTAGGGCTAAGACAAGTGTCTAAACACTTGCCAAGATGTAAATAAGGATGATTAAGGAGGTGACACCTCATGCTTGCTTGTACCCTATAAATACCCCTTCATGAGAAGGAGAAAATAAGTTCACTTATTAAAAAATAAGCCCAAACTCTTGCAATTTCGATTCTCAAACTTTACTTAGATTAATCTAGTGCTTAATCTTAGATTATACAACTTGTTTGATGATCTTCCAAGCCTAAACAGCCACTAATCATCCACATTGAATCAAGATCATCAACATTTGCCAATTAAAATAATAATAATAATAATAATAAGTTAAATATTCAAACTCATTTATTTGAATAAAAATTAATATAAAATAAAACAGTTAAAATAAATTTAAAATCCTTAGAAATTAGATTAGAAGTTAAAACCAAATAAATGAAAAAAATAGCGTTAGGAAAATGGAAAAAAAATCATGTGTTTTTCTGTGGAAAGTGGAAATTAGCGTTACAAAGAATTAACAGAGGTTTTTCAGCAGTTTACCGCATAAATCGGAGTTTCCGGAGAATGACTCTATGTTTTGATTAAGGAAGGGGATTGATTCGGGGATTGGGCCGGTCAAATTGTTGAACGAGAGATCTACGGTGGCGTTTGTGGGTATTTTGGAAGTGAATTCCGGCGGAATTTGGCCGGAGAGTCTGTTGTAGGAAACATTTAGGTGTGATAATATAGCGCCGCCAAAGCCCGGCAGCAGTGATTCGTTGATCAAATTGGAAGACAGACCGACAATCGAATTGACCCGTTTAGGAAGTGGGCAAGAGAAGCAATTATTCTTCAACGAAACTACGGTTAAATTCGGAAGGGCGGAGAAGATTTCCAGCAGAGTTCCGGCGAGGGCATTGTCGGAGAGGTTGAGAATACAGAGGCTTCCGGCGAGGTATTCCGGGAGTTCGCCGGAGATCAAATTGTTGGAGAAATCGAGTAACGCTAATTTACAACCAAGTTTAGGTAACGCTAATTTACAAGAAATTTTTTGTAAATGTTTCCACTTTTCTAACGCTAATTTTTGGTAAATGTTTCCACGTCGTAAAATAATGTCACATCATACATTCTCGCCGGAAAACGTGATCATGTGGCCTGCACGTGACCGAAACGACACAGTTTTATGCCTTTTCGGGTCAATTAGGACGAAATTGGCGAATTTTGAAAACATACATGACTAAATTAATAAAGCAAATAGATACAGGATCATTTCAATAAAGGTAAAGAGTTACAGGACGATTTTGGTTTAAACCCCTTTATAGTGTATGAGGATGATTGTAGGAAGAGAATATGGTAATCAAAATGGAATAATAATTACCTTATGTTTAGATTTGCCACTGATCCCATGCATTACCATCCGTAGTAGTTAAATTCACAAGAGAGGAGCTTGTATTTTTATGATGATTAGAGTTGATGCAGTATACAGAATGACTTTCGATCAAATAATAAGACTATTTATAAGACCTAAAAAATAGCTCAAAACCAGGGTTCAAGGCGTTCCAACTTTATCCAATTTCCAAATAAGTTGCATATTCTCTACAAGTAGGTAAATTACAACTATTCAGTAGTGTTAAATTGAGAGTATAACCTAATCTAATCTAATCTAATGGTACCGTTGTTGATGAGGAGCGTGTACACGGGCTTTTTCCAATGTTCCCTACCCCACAACTCATGTAGAAGCGCTTTTGCAGAGCGTTTCTTTGTCGAATCTGATATGCAATCAACAAAGTCCATCAGCATTTTATATTTTCTTGCTCCAAGAATTGAAACATCACCATTTTCACTTGCGAAATTTCCTCTTTATTTACATTAATCCGCAACAGAGATGAAAAGAGTATTCTCTGAGTACACGTGACGACGGCTTGATGGTTGGAATGAGGTATGTAATATGGTTATGGAACAAAACATATTGTCTAGTAAGATGCAACACATGAGCAGTCTAAACCATTTTTTTTTTTAAATAGACCACATCATATTATATGTTTTGAAACTTGAATTTTATAAAGTAAGAAATTTTAAAGAAGTATCAAGTCCTCTTACCTCATATCATAGTCATACAAGACACTGATATTTAATACATATATCATCTAATACTAATCCAGCAAGAAAAAAAAACACTGTGACGAAGTGGTTAACTCAAGTACTTAGAACTCTACTGTACATGACCGAAATATGATGAGTTCCAATAAAACAAAAAACAGCGGTGTTTTGTGCAAGATATCCGAAAGCCCGTGAAAATTCAGGCGAGTGAAAATGAAATAAAGAAGAATTCAATGATAAAACAAGATGAATAAAAACAGAGCATTTCTTTAATTAATTTTGTGTACCTCCTGAGACCATAGAAGCAGACATCTTAGCTTGTTCGGCCCTTCCGCCGTTGACGGCGTCAGCTGGCATCACCTTCTCCAGAACAAGGCCTTTTAGCATTTCTTGACTCCGTTATTTTTGGTGCTTTTGATCCGAGAAAAGGTTGGTCTAAAAAATTTGTGTGAAATGCAATTGGGATGAGAAAGTAGGAGAGGGCAAAGATGTGATTCATCTGACCCATTCATTCTCTATTTACCTACAATTAAAAAATTAAAAAGAAAAAGAAAATTGAAAATTTAAAGAAAACAGAACAAATAGAGAGAGAATGACTATGGTGGCAATTTGTATACTCCCTCGATTCAATTTTAGAATCTCTCTCCCACATTTTTAATAAAAAAATTGTCCAATAGTATTAAAAAAGTGTAAAGTTAAGGGTTTATTAATCCTTTATTTTTATTGAAGAAAGATTAGTTTATTGATAAAATGTATACTAAAAAAATTGTAAAATAAGTGATAGTTTGAAAATGATTAATTTTAAAGAGTAAGATTTTATTTATGTAGCTTAGAATAATATAAATTGAATCGGAGGGAGTAATATTCACCAAGATGTGGTAATTGGTAATACAAAAAAAATTCTTTGGTAATTTGCGAATTATGGATAAATCATACTGATAATTACCTTTTTTACTCATGAAGAATGGATTCATCCTGTTGTGGTAATTTGACAGCTTAGTTTGCTGCACAATATTGTTCAAGATTCCATAAATTATCATCCAAAATTGTTCAAGATTCAATAATGTATGATGGGATGAACTGGTTTGGAAAGCCTGTGAGAAGGTGATGAGCATATGTGTTTGTTTATAGTTATAAATTTGTAATGGATCGTCAATAATGTAAGATGTAAGATGGCTTCAAGGTACTCCTATTTGACAAATTGGTTGAATCAAACTATGGTGTAAAAGGAATGACTTCAAAGTGTTTGATAGTTTACACCATATTCTAATAATGATGTATAAGAAAGATGAAGATTTCAAATCTAATTAAAAATTTTAATTTTAAATTGTATAATTTTGAACTTGAAAATTAACATTTTTCACATAGATAATGCTCCCTTTGTCCCAACATTTTGTTTCACACGTGGAACTGTGGAAGTGATACATTTTCTTTAAGAAAAAAAAGAGTATGTGATTAACCGGTTGAATAAAGGCCCAGGCTAAATACCCCTCCAATTAATGGAGATATACCTCTGTCTAAATTCACTTACTCATTTTAATTAATATTAGTAGATACACAACCCTTATTAATTAAAAAAAAAAATTCTAGTAAGTAGTATTTGACAAACTGGTCTCATAATTAACACAATGTTTCTGCAAAATGTTTCCAATAAATTAACTAGATTTCGAAAACTCGTTAACCATTCAAAATTTTCGCAATTGGTGTTTGAAAATAGGTAAAACTTTCGACTAATCAGGCCCGAAAATTGGCTTGGCGGAAATTTGGAAAGAAAAAATGCGTAAATGACAATCACTCAACTTTCAACGTCGTTCAATGCCTAAAATATCAATATTTCGCATACAAATACACACAATATAAACAACTAACAACATTCAACATTTTAAACTAGGATTTATACGTTAAAGAGAAAAGGGGCGTTTACAAAATGGTACAATCCCAGACCACTATTTACAAGATAGTACAGTGTTCAAAAAATATATACTTATGTTCAACTTATTTTTGTGCATCTATTCAATTATTTTGTACCAATTTGTAAAAAGTGGTTCAGGATTGTATTATCCTGCACTTAATCCAAGAAAAAACCTATGGAATAAGGGACAAAAAAAAACATAGGAAGGTTGAAATGCTCTCATTTTCACTAGAATCTAGTTCGAAAAAATAAATTAATCATTGTTGTGTCGTCTGATCGTATTATGATGGAAACAAGATCAATTTTATTTTTTTCATTCACACATATATGGTTGAACCTTTTCTGCGTAAGAATGAGATGGGGGTGTGGGGTTTTAGAGGCACGAACACCATGTTCTGCGCAGCGGAAGAAAAACGATTCACCAACAACGAATCTGAAACACAGTTGTATAACATAAAATAGAAATGATAAATTAACTTAATAAATCCTTACATCGATTTGTACGCAGAATCCTCAACTATGGTATCCACGTAATGACATTCTACCAACTCGCATCGATATGCCAGAGTTGAATCTCGAGACGAATTTGCTAGGAAAATTCCAACTGGAGAGATTTTATGGAGAAATTATATTTCTTGGGTGTTTTCGGAATTCCCATAAGACACATATTTATAGGGATTAACTTGACTTAATTCCTAAGCAAGATATCGCACCTAGCCCGTAATATAATCACTACAGATTATATCTCCCAAGATATGTTCCTACGAATAATATATTTATCATATCTATTATTCTTGCATAATAATATTCCAAATATTATTATTGGGATTCATATTTAATTACATCCAATTTAATTAAATATTAATAATAATTAATTTGAAATATAATTATTATTATATTCTCCATAAATTAAATATTATATTCAATACAATATTTAATCAACCAACTATAATTGGTAAATTGCCATTACTTGTTGTGTGACCCATACGCCCTCGTATATCGAGCGATTAGTCAAACTAACGATCTTAATTGAACCCTAGACAATAAATCAGACATTTTCAATATACGAGGTACGTTGCGAGGAAATGTGCAACTACCTGTAATATTGTGGGCTATTGTGATATCTTCCTTTCATTCACGAATACTCGATTAAGTCTTGAACATGATGAAGTGTCTATTCAAATAACTTAATCATATTATCTCAAATCACTAATTGATCAAGTATATCACACTTAGCCACAAAGTCTAAGTTGATGAGCGTCGGCCGACGACTTAGATCCAATTATGATGAGAAGACAAGTATTCTCTCTAAATCCACATTGAGGAATGAATCTCATTCTTGGCTCAACTACCACACACATGCATTTCGTGATGAACCCAATACATGCCATATCTACCCGTGGAAGGGTGCAAGCGTCGGTCATGGTCAAATTTCATCACTCCACACATGTCGTGCGTATTGACCTCAAGTCAGAGGAGTATCACATCGCTCCCACTAACCGAGACACCTGTAGACACATTATGTGGAATACATCAAACGGTTTCTCGGATGGGTATACCAATACCCTCTAAGGTATTTGTGCATCCATCATGAGATACCCGATTTTTCGTAGTAAGTGATATCTTACTACACTCTCTAAGAGTATGATGCAGATCGCACACCAATCTCAATTGCATCATCAATATCTCATTCTTGATGATCCTTGATCGGGGTTATTTAAGAATCATACTTAAGTCATCTGAGTTCTCACTCACTCAATGACAATAGTGATTCATGGGAACACAAATAAGAATATATGCAAACAATCAAACATCATATTCAGATAAGTGTAACGCCATACGTTTAATATTAAACCAATAATAATATTAAATCAAATTTGAATATTATCTTAGTATTATGTTCTTTCGATGGATTTTCTCTAGGACACTAACACTAACAATCTCCCACTTGGACTAGAGCCAATCACCTACATGTCTAACCCCTAGACCATCAAATGTCTAGTGTGTACATGAACAGTGAAAAGGATTTGCAAGATTATCCTTTGTGGGAAATATTTTAATTTCATTTCTCATATCGATATGATCTCTCGGATCAAATGATAACGCCTCCGTACATGCTTATTTCTGTTATCAGATCTCGGTTCCTTTGCTCATGCAATCGCACCAATGTTGTCACAATACAACTCTATTTGACAACTGGCACTCGGAACTACCCCTAGTTCTCTCAAGAACCTTAAAATCCAGAAAGCCTCAAAGGCTTTTGATACAACAATGTACTTAGCTTCGATTGTTGAATCTGCGGTCAGATCTTGCTTGGAACTATTCCAACTTACCGCCTCATCATTGAGATTGAAAATATAATTTGACTGTGATTTGTAATCTTCACAGTCTGACTGGAAACTCGCATCAGCATAGCCCGTAACGACTAGCTCTGACTGCCTTCCGTAGACAAGAACATGTTCTTTAGTACGCCTGAGGTACTTCATAATATTCTTGACAGCAATCCGGTGAGACTCACCTGGATTCTGCTGGTATGTACCAGTGATGTTGACAGCGTATGCCACATCTGGCCTCGTGCAAGTCATGGTGTACATGATGGAATCCAACTGCAGATGCATGTGGTACGTCCTTCATGTGCTCGATATCAGCTTCGCTAGAAGGACAATCCTTCTTCGACAGTTTTATCCCACGATTTGCCAGTAGAGATCCGCTCTTAGAGTTCTCTATCGCAAAATGCTTCAACACCTTATCTACGTAGGCGGATTGTGACAGCCCTACCATCTTTTTGGATCTATCCCTATAGATCTTGATCCCTAAGATGTAGCATGTCTTACCAAGATCCTTCATCATGAAGGTCTTTGATAACTAATCTTTCTCGAACTGCATTGGTGGGATGTTATTTCCTATAATCAATATATCATTGACATATGCGACTATAAAGACAATACTCTTCCCGCTGTGTTTACGATAAATGCAAGGATCTTCCAAATTTCAGATGAAGTCAAAGGATTTGACAGCTTCATCAAATTGGATATTCCAACTTCTAGAAGCTTGCTTCAATCCATAGATGGATCGTTTAAGCTTGCACACAAGATTATATTTTGGCTTAGATATAAAACCCTCCGGTTGAGTCACAAATACTTCCTTATCAATGTTACCATTTAGGAAAGTTGTTTTGACGTCCATCTACCAAAACTCATAATCGTGGTGTGCTGCTATCGCAAGTAAAATTCGAATGGACTTGATTTCAGCAACTGGCGAGAAAGTCTCATCATAGTCAATACCTCGTGTCGACTATAACCTTTTGCCACCAACCTATCTTTATAGGTTTGTACTTTGTCATTTGCATCGGTCTTACACTTGAAGACTCACTTGCAACCTATGGGTCTAACCCTTTTCTGGCAACTCAATTAAGTCCTAGACTTAATTGGTGTACATCGAGTCCATCTCGGATTTCATGGCTTCATGCCACTTCTCTGAGTCAACATCTAATGTTGCTTCAGTATAAATTCCAGGTTCGTCTTCATCCGGAATCTCCACGTCATCATAGTCCTCTACGAGGAACCCATAATACCTAGTGGTTGGATTACAAATTCTAGTCGACTTACGGAGTTGTGGTTCTGCATGCTGTACATTTTGATCGTAAAATTTTTGTGGTGCAGCGACTTCATCGTTGATCGGAGAATCCTCAAGAGCGACATTTTCATATGTCTCTTGGGCGGGAGTTTGAACTATTTTATTATCATTCAACCCACTTGCAGGTTGTTGTGAAGGCAATGCAACTCCAATTACGCTCTCACTGGCTGAAAGAGGATCACCTAGTGATAAACTTCCACCATGAGAGTCGCTGAATGCTCCCACTGATTCTTTGTCATGTTGCTTTGACAAATCATCAGTCTCTATGTTAATTCGTGGTTCTTGAATTCTCTTCAAGTTCTATCTTCTTACGGCTTTATTCCTTAAAAAATGTACTCGTCTTCTAGGAACTTAGCTTGCCTAGAAACAATCACTGTTTATTTCTCCGGTAGATAGAAGTGATATCCTCTTGTCTCCTTAGGATATCCCAATCATTTTCACCTTTGGACGGAATCCTATTCAGAATGTAGATTGAGCTTTGTAATGCGTATCCCCATAAGAATGTTGGAAGAGAGAAAAAGCTTGTCATGGACCTTACCATGTCTAACAAGGTTCGATTTCTCCTTTCGGACACACTGTTAATCTGAGGTGTTCCGGGAGGATCCCATTGTGATTGGATCCCATGAAGCTTCAAGTAATCAGTGAACTCATGGTTAAGGTACTCACCTCCTCGATCCGATCGAAAAGTCTTGATACTCTTACCAAGATGCTTCTCTACTTCAGCCTTATACTCCTTGAATTTCTCGAGAGACTCGAACTTGTGTTTCATAAGATACACGTATCCGAATCTAGAGTAATCGTCAGTTAAGGTGATGAAGTAGCCGAAATTGCCCATAGCTAGAGTGGACAATGGTCCACAAACATCGTTGTGAACCAACTCTAGAACTTCTTTGGCACATACCCCTTTCCCAGAAAATGGTTTGTTGATCATCTTGCCCATGAGAAAAGATTCGCAATCACCATAAGACTCTAGGTCTAATGGGGTTAAGTAGTCCAACTTTCTTAACCTTGTGATTCTTTTCTCGTTTACATGACCAAATCTACAATGCCACAAGTAAGTCAGGGTTTCATGATTACTAAGCTTGGCTCATCCTACTTTGTATATTAAGAACATCATGTCCATAACTCAACAAATGCCCATCAGTTTGAACTATTAGTGAACATGTTTATCTTAATAACAACCATACTTGTTCTAGCAGCTAAAACACCTTGTGTTTTCTTCTCGATGCTAGAACCTTATAGTCTTCCTTCCAATGCCCCTTTCTATTGCAGTGGGGCACACATCCTTATCAACCCGCTCTTACTTTTGAACTCCACTTTTAGCCTTCAGGAAGTTAGGCTTGGAGCCCTCTTAGCCTTACTCCTTCGCTTCTTCTCGCCTTTTAGGTTAGAAGAAGTAGAAGCACTTACCATGATCACCGACTTTTCCTTAGCAGTGGAAGATTCAAAATACTTAGGCATGTTATGAGGCTCCGACATTGTCGTTTCCGTCTTCTTCATATTAAATTTACTACAAAACTAGAATATGAATCGGGGAGCGACTTGAGGATAACACATGAGGTGAAATCTTCCCTCCTTTCGCTAATCGACATATGAACAGAGCTCTCATCACTTCATAAATCTCAAACGAGATCTAGAATTAAAGAGATCCTTTCAGACGCTTAAGCATCTCGAAGGGATCCATTTTCTCATGTTGCCTTGCAATTCAGGAGTCACGCGGAGAAATCATAACATAGAGTTTGGGAAGCATCATCTTAATGCTTCTTTTAAGCTGTAACATCAAACGCTGCAGCCTCAACTGAACCAGCCTCAGGGGTAAGGGATTGTCGTGTCTAACATGTACTCAATCTCTTCTTGCCTTAGCACCAAACACACGTTTCAGTGTCAGTTCAGAAAATTTGCCCCAGCCAATTTGTTCATTTCCAGAACATTTTTCAATGACAAGTTATTCATTTCAACAATTCTAGAGAAATAAATTAAAACGGGAATTAAACACATAATTCCTATTATCAATATTCAGCAATCAAAATAAACATGACCTTTTAATTTATTTTGTCTCCATTATTTTTATATACTCAATGACCTCATCGGAAGAGTACGAATGTATATCTAATATAAATTGTAATGGACTAGGATCCACATTCCTACTATTACAATGACTGCTAGGGCTGAACATTGCAACAACAGAACTGGTAGGTCACTAAACCAATTGCCTCACGCAATTCCTAGTTGATTGAACCTAGTTCAATCGGATGTCACCTAATTCTCGTTTCCCTGCTAGGGCTGGTGAAATGGAATTAAGTTGGTTTACAACCATTAAGCGGCGATAAACGTGTCCCTATAAAAGTCCCGTTAGATGTAGATCCAAGCAAAAGACTAGGGCCTTAAATACTCATTGGAACGAAATCTCCGGTTTTACTTTTAATTTTAATGGAAGACATCTTTCAATCCAATGAAAAACCATATTTTAGTGAGGAACATTTTAAAGGCGGAGTATTAATTGCTTAATTGAGATCCAATCATGATAACTACATCACATTTGAGCAATTATTGGGTGCAGCCTACCCAAACATGACATGTGCGGACAAACATATATAGGGCGCTGTCTACCCAAACATTTAATACGGTCCGATAAATATTGGGTGTCGTCTACCCAAACAATTTAATGTGGGCTATATAACTAATAATGTAAATATCGATTCACATAAGCAGTTATACAAGTGGGGAGCAACTAATCAAGTTCTCATGCTTTATTTCAAAATTTAAATTTGCACAAATAAAGCATCTAATAAATATTTAACACATAAATCAAATAAACATGCAAAATATTTAACACGTAAAACAAATAAACGTGCTTAACAATAATTATTTATAGGTAAAATATTGCTAAAATTAGAAATATCAACAACCTCCCAGCTCTCGGTCAATTTCTAAAGTGATTTTTTTTTTTCAAAATTATTTTGCCCAAAATATTATTTTATCAAAATTGCATAAATTGGTCCAACCAAACAGCCCCTATTAGTAATTTCAAAAAATTTCAGAATTTCATTTAACGCAAACAAGCCTTAGCCAATTTTCAAAAATTAATAAATCAAAACTGCCAAACATGGCCTTAAAAACTTTTAATATTCTTTTTAAATTAGGGGCTGAGTTTGCAATTGTTCGTTATCTAATTCTCAACACCAGGTCCCATCCTTCGATGGCAGACCGCCGCAAAAAGGAGGCCCAGCGTCCATACGTAACAGCGGTAGCATCGCCATATTACAACAATCGCTGCTTCGCCGACGGTCCTGCCCAGCAAGCGACACCAGCCATAATTGCAAATGGTCAGGCCGCCGCTTTTCAGCCGCCGTGATAGACGCTCAATGGATCACTGTCGCCTCACAACAGCCGTGCGAGACTCTAACGCTGGCTCTACTGGTTTGAATCGACGCCTCCAGTGAAAAAACAGCATGGTCACGGTGAAGCCACGACGGCGTGATTCAAATCTGGAAGAACCGCGCTCACCTAGCGAGCGTTTCGTCTCGGCCGATTTTCGACAGCGTGGCGTCACTACACCAGTCGCCGTCTTTTCTCCGCCATGAAATCCAATCCCAGCGGCCGTTGATTCATTTCAGCTGAGTCTCCGCTCGCTCAGTGCTTCAAGATGCAGTCGTCGATCCAATCGTCCAACTGTTTACTCGAAATCGAGCAGCGAGTCAACGACCGTTTATCATTCGGAAAGAGAAAAACTCGCCTAGCGAATTAATATTCCGGCGATGGTGTAATACAAGTTTTTCAGAAGAGAAAAGGGCAGAACCCAGTTCTGCTATTTTCTCAAACAATTCAGTTTATTTTTCTTTTATAAATAAAGTCAAACTTTATTACTTGGTCAAATAGTACGGCTAGGTAAATATTAGTTTTTCCATAATAAAACCTTTATCATGTAGCTTTACGTCACATGATTTAATTAATTATAAAGTTGGTTTCCATATGATAAAACCAAAGTGAAAAACTTTTGGGCAAAATTAATCCTTGAAAAATGCACATAATTTACCTACAAATTAATACACAAATTTATGTATACAATCGAGCCTGGAGTTCTGATACCACTGTTGGGTTTTAGAGGCACGAACACCATGTTCGGCGCAGCGGAAGAAAAACGATTCACCAACAACGAATCTGAAACACAGTTGTATAACATAAAATAGAAATGATAAATTAACTTAATAAATTCTTACAGCGATTTGGCATCGATATGCCAGCGTTGAATCTCAAGACGAATTTGCTAGGAAAATTTCGACTGGAGATTTTATGGAGAAATTATATTTCTTGTGTGTTTTCGGAAATCCCATAAGACACATATTTATAGGGATTAACTTGACTTAATTCCTAAGCAAGATATCGGGCCTAGCCCGTAATATAATCTCTAAAGATTATATCTCCATAGATATGTTCCTACGAATAATATATTTAGCATATCTATTATTCTTGCATAATAATATTCCAAATATTATTATTGGGATTCATATTTAATTAAATCCAATTTAATTAAATATTAATAATAATTATATTTGGAATTAATTATTATTAATATTTAATTAAATTGGATTTAATTAAATATGAATCCCAATAATTAATATTTAATTAAATTGGATTTAATTAAATATGAAATATAATTATTATTATATTATTCATAAATTAAATATTATATCCAATACAATATTTAATCAACCAATTATAATTGGTAAATTGTCATTACTTGTTGTGTGACCCATAGACCCTCGTATATCGAGCGATTAGTCAAACTAACGGTCTTAATTGAACCCTAGACAATAAATCAGACATTCTCAATATACGAGGTACGTTGCGAGGAAATCTGCAACTACCTGTAATATTGTGGGCTATTGTGATATCTTCCTTTCATTCACGAATACCCGATTAAGTTTTGGACATGATGAAGTGTCTATTCAAATAACTTAATTATATTATCTCAAATCACTAATTGATCAAGTATATCACACTTAGCCACAAAGTCTAAGTTGATGTGCGTCGGCCGACGACTTAGATCCAATTATGATGAGAAGATAATTATTCTCTTTAAATCCACATTGAGGAATAAATCTCATTCTTGGCTCAACTACCACGCACATGCATTTCGTGATGAACCCAATCCATGTCATATCTATCGGTCATGGTCAAAGTTCATCACTCCACACATGTCGTGCGTATTGACCTCAAGTCAGAGGAGTATCACATCTCCCACTAACCGAGACACCCGTAGACACATTATGTGGAATTACATCAAACGGTTTCTCGGATGGGTATACCAATACCCTCTAAGGTATTTGTGCATCCATCATGAGATACCCGGTATCTCGTAGTAAGTGATATCTTACTACACTCTCTAAGAGTATGATGCAGATCGCACACCAATCTCAATAGCATCATCAATATCCCATTCTTGATGATCCTTGATCGGGGCTATTTGAGAATCATACTTAAGTCATCTGAGTTCTCACTCACTCAATGACAGTAGTGATTCATGGGAACACAAATAAGAATATATGCAAACAATCAAACATCATATTCAGATAAGTGTAACGCCATACATTTAATATTAAACCAATAATAATATTAAATCAAATCTGAATATTATCTTAGTATTATGTTCTTTCGATGGATTGACTCTAGGACACTAACACTAACAGGGGGGTGCATGTAGTCTTAGATTTTCTTTTTGTTTAATTATTAAGGTTATATATGTAATTTTACAATTTTAATAAAATATTAAAATATTGATGGAGGTGTATTTCAATTAGTTGGAGGGGTATTTAGCCTGGGCCTTGATTAAAAAAATTCAACTTTATGCTTTATTGACTTTTGTGAAAACGAGTTAAGTCTTTTTTGGCGGTGTGAAAGTAATTGCGGGACATCCAAATAAGACAAGTGTGAAAGTAATCACGGGACAAAGGAAGTGTACATTTTTTTATAATAAGCATAAATGTAAGACTAAGTATAGAGTAAAAATAGTTCATACAATGATGAAGGGTATTAGTAGTTTTCACTAAAGAATATTCGTTGATTTTCCTGAAGGGTATTAGTTGTTTTCATTGAAGAGTATTAGTTGTTTTGTGAAAACAAACTAAGACTCTTCAATGCAAGCAACTAATCCCATTTAATATAATAAATAATACTCTTTAGTGGAAATAACTAATACCCTTCAATGATTCATGTATGAATCAATTTCACCCTATACATGCTCTTAAAGTAATGCATTTTTTTTTTTTTGAGAATGTTAAAGTAATGCATTCTAAAAATACCTCTTTTCAAACATAATTTAAGTTGGACAAAGTATAGAGTGAAAATGGTTTATACATGAATCATCGAAGGGTATTAGTTGATTTCTCTAAACGGTATTAGTTGTTTCCACTGAAGAGTATTACTAGTTTACACTAAAGAGTCTTAATTGTATAGTGAAAACAAACTAAGACTCCTCAGTGAAAACGACTAATACCCTTCAATGAAAATATCTAATACTCTTTAGCGATAACAACCAATATCCTTCGATAATTCATGTATGAACCATTTTCACTCTATACAAACTCTTTTAAGTTATTGCATATGATAAAAGTAAAACACTTCTGTTGGTGATCAAATTTAGTTGATTGGATTAGTGACTGTTTTAATTCGGTTTAAGACACACAATCAATTACGTGTGATAGATTACCACCGTAAATGGTAAATCGAAGATTCGGGATATGAAATAATAAATATGAAAGTCGAAATCGTATTAATTTCGTATGTGTGTACGTTTAGGTTTATTAGTGTGTGTTTTGAGAGTATTAGTCAAATTGAACTTGTATTTCTTAAGTTGGAGAACAACTATTTATAGAGACTAGCAAGCATGAGGTGTCTATGACTCTTGGTCTCCCTAGCCTGCATGCTTGACAAGTGTCCTTTGACCCTAGTTTGACCTTATCTAAGATGAACCTTAGTTACAAAGTCTTCTTTGGTCTTATCTCGGACTACATTGTTTTTCGTCCGGGTCGGCTTAGCATACCCTGAATGGTTTTTTCATAAAAGTTGTTCGCCTTTGTGTTTTACACTGATTGGCTTTGGGATCTGGGTCCTTTGTTCGTTTCCATACACCTCTTAAGCTGGTAGATGCACCATTTTTTATAATGTTGCTCGTCATCAGTGACTTGGTGGAATGCCCATATCTGGTCTCGGTTTCTTAAACCTGTTCGCCGATATGTTGTTCGTCGGTAGAGTTGTTCGTTAGTTTATACACTCCATGGATTGGTTCATGCACCCCACCTTGATTTTCTTTAATGATCATCTTTGATTCGAGGTTGGTTCTTCATAATCCTTTTCAAGGTTTTAATCCTTGTTCGCCCATCATTGGTTTATGTTCGCCTATCAACAATTGCCCCCTATCCTGACTACACGTTGCTCCAGACGAGCAACTTTGTGGCGAGCAAATGTAGTTGGGATATTATATTGGTGAGGATTTGGACGATCATCATTGAATTAGGCGATCAACTTTGGGTTCACCGTTTCGTCTTCCTAAGATCTGGGGGATGTACGAGGATGACGTGGGCGGCATGATTGCGCGCCGTCCACGCGCGAGCAGCCCCGAGGCCACGCGTCCCTATATTTACATATAGGCCCTCCAGTTTTTGGACTTGCTCGGAGATCACCTCGCTTTCTCTCAAATTGACCCACATTTTGTAGGAAATTATGTTCCATACCCCGTTTTTGCTTGGGGTATAAATAGTGGAGGGAAATGAATATTTTCCCACATTTTTACTTCTTGCTACAGTGCTCAGGCGAATCCTCCATCTCCGGCGATCTCAAGCTTTTTCCGACGAGTTTTTCTTCAATTTCTTGCTTCCGGCATAGTTTCAAGGTAGTACTTTTGTTTTATTCACTTGATTTTATTTTTATTTCTCTTCTGGACCCCATCGCCGCCGTGTGTGACCTTGCGCCACCATCTTCCTCGGGAAATCACCGTCGTCTGGTTTTTCTCATCTTTCTTCCATGTCTTCCCACTCGAGCAACAAATCTGAAGAAACCCTCGATCCTCTTTTCCCAATCGCGGCTCCCGTTGATCAACCTCCCTTTGAAATTTCCTCGGCGTCAAATCCCCACGTTGATTCGGTTGTTCGTTCAGTTGAGGATACTGGTGCTCGTCCATCTGGGAGGGAAATAATGGTTGTTGCGAGCAGGGATTCTGACGAAGGCTCTTCGTCGAGCGCTGAATCGAAAGATCCCCAATTTGAAGAATTGACCCGCGAGTTTCTGGAAGGGAAAGGTTCCCATCTCCAAAAATGATGGAAAACGAGATCCCAGTTGGAGTTGCTCGTCCTTTCGATTGGCGAGCATATACTGAGGAACACACGAACAACTTTGCTCGCCCTCAGAGACAAGTAATGGACTGGGTAAAAATTGATTTTCAGGCGAGCAAAATCAAGAGTGTTTTTCTCGAGGAGGACCTTGATTCGATCCGAGAGACCTACAAGATCTCATATGACATTCATATGTGGGCTCCCAAGAGAAAAGAGAGAGCTGATCGCCCACCTCCAGGATGCACAGCGATCAACATTGATACCTTAATGGCCGGTCTGAAGCTGTCGTTGCCCCCAGTTGTTGGTCATTTTCTCGAGGGGACCAACCTTGCCATTACCCAGATCACACCAATTGGGTGGATGAATTTGCTCGGCGCCATGTGTTTGTTCGCCTTAGAAGGATACGTTGATCGCCTTACCGCGGAGGAAATCAACTATCTCATGACAATTACCAAATGTCCTATAGGTGAAGAGGGCTACTACTACCTCAAGGCTAGGACCGGACTCAAGATGGTAGAAGGGGTGCCGAACAAGATTAGGGACTGGAAAGAGCACTTCTTCTTCATAGGGGGTGACTGGCGAGCATCTTCTGGTCCACACGGTGGCATTGGGCGAATTAATTCTCCTGCTTCCTATGGAATGATTAAGCGTAAGTTCATCTTTGTTCGCTTTTGAACTGTATTGTTCTAATTTAACTTTTCTTGTTTGTTCGCAGGCCCTCGATTGCCTAAGTGGGACTCAGAAGAGGAGGAAGTTGGTGCGGAGTTCCTATTTACTTCCTGTTTGGTCGGTTTGCGCAACAGGGAGGATAGGGCCATCCAGTATTTGAGCGAAGAGAAGTGCCAGAAAGCTGCTCGCCTTCTCACATTTCCTCACCACCTAGAGGCCCAGGTTGAAGTACCTCCAGGTATAGAAGATTTTTAACTCTTCCTTTTACAAATTTGTTCGTCATTCGTTTCCCAAACTTGCTCGTCTAATAATAATAATTTTTTTTTAGCCGAGCAAGTTACCGTCGCCGTCCCTCCTTGCTTCGGACTCTTGGAGCAAAGAGTATTTGAGATGGCACCACCCAAAGGTCGAAGGAAGAAGGGTGACCCGCCTTCTAAGGTGTTGGTGATGACCAACAAGGCCTCTGCTGCCGAGCAAGCCAATCGAACATCTGTTCCGCCGAGCACATCGCCAAAACCAGCTCCCACCTCCTCTCCTCATGGTTTAAAAAGACTGAAGAAAGGGGACGGTACATACGTCTCTCAGGCGCCCCCCACCACTGATAAAGGAAAATTCAAAGTGGGAGGATCTGGTCGCCAGCCTTCCACCGAAGCTGCTCGCCCTCCTACAACCGATGAGAGAGGAAAGGCAAGCAAAGATAGGCATACACCTCCTCGTGGGCCTGAGGACATCACCTATCTTGGGTGGGACGGAGCTAAGTTTGCCGAGTAAGGATTTTTCTTTCAACTCTTCCAAGAATTAAATTGGTTAAAAATTAACTAAGTGTTGAAACCTTTTTTGCTCGCAGGTGTCGGCCAAATGACCACCCAGGGCGAGTAGACATACTTCACCAGTACGCCTGCTCGAAGACCCCGGAGAACATTCGTGACATCTCGGATGATCATGTTCGCCGGGCAACTGAAATTGTTGCTCGCGCCTGGTCAAAACCATTGAACAAGGCCGTGCTCGCCCAAGGGGCCATTGACAACTTTCATTTGTCAATGGTGCAAGCTGCCAACTCCCTTCTATCCGCTCAAAGGGGAATGGCTCAAGTGGTGGAGCTGGAAGAAGCTACTCGCCAACATGCTGCTACTGTTCGCCACCTTTCAGAAGAGAAGGATACAATGGCGAACAACTTGAATGGCCAGATTGCTCGGCTCAACAACCAGATCTCCCTCTACATTGACAACGAGAAGAAATACCTTGAAGAAATTCAAGGTTTATCTAGCGAATTGGGAGGCAAAGAAGCCATGCTCGGCGAGGAGAAGAGCAAGCTGTCTGCGGCCGAGCAGAAGATCGCCGAGCTTGAGGCGGAAGTTGCTCGCCTGAGAGAAGTGGAGGCCAGCACCTTCACCCGCGATCAACTTGAGGCAGAGCTCCAGGCCCGGTCTGCCCCCATCTCCAACTTGGGCTACGTCTGCGCTTATGCAGATTGCATCCGCATGGCTGACGTGTATGACTTTAAAGACAAGGTGGAGGAGATGGGCAAAGACTTGTCCGAATTTCTGAAGAACTATCCCCCGCCGAACAACATTGAGATGCAGCTGGGGGATATTGCCGATCTGGGGGTTAAAATTGACTGCCTCGACCCCAACATCATTATTACTCGCCCTCCGCCCATGGTTGATGAGGACGAACAGGAGGAGGAGCCGGCCGCTGCGGACGAGCAAGCCGAGAGGGAGCAAAAAGTTGCCGAAGACATGGCAAGAGACATGATCGTCGATCCACCGGCCGACCAAGCTCAAAATCCTACTCTTGCCGATCAAGCTCAAGACCCTCCTCCCGCCGAGCAGTAATAGGCTTAGGACTTAGTCTTTTTTCTTCTTTTCTTTGTAATAGTTGTTCGTTCCTTTTGTAGTACTTTTGTAATGGCTTTTCAAAGTTGTACTATTTTTTAGGCTTCAAAGCCTTTATTTTAATGAAGTGTCTTTCTTTTGTTCGCTCATTTTCTTATATATGTTAATTGCCTTTACATTTTTGTCAATGACTTTGCAATTATAACATATAGTGTTGGGCTTTTGTTCGAATTGAACTTTGCCTTTAATGGAATTAGGGTTTAGCCTTAGGTTCTGTCCATTTTTTTTAAAAACGAACAACCTTTAATTGACTTTGGTCCTCAAAATGGACTTGCACCTCGAGCCTTTGGACTTTTCCTCTTTGACGAACAACTACTATATTTACATTATGAAAAATTTACAAGTGTTGTAAGACTGCTCGTCACTAACATATATAACCTGACGAACAACTTTGAACACTAACTAAAAAACATGCTCGCTTATAATATTTTTTGCCGAGCAACTTCGTCTAAAATTAAAAAAGATGAAACAACACTAAACTATACATTGTGCCGAACAACTTTAAATTCTATACTTAGCAAAATTTTCAAAAAATTTGGCAAGTTTTTGGTTTGGTTTGCCTCACTTGGTTTACTGGCCCCCAAAGACATTTGTTCGCCCAATTAAGAACTTGTTCGTCTTATTGATAGTACTTCTTCAGATGTACAACATTCCAGGAGTATTGGGCCGGCTTGCCTTTCATATCCTCGATATCGTATACACCATTAACGAATTTTTTCGTTATACGATACGGGCCCTCCCAAGTTGGTCCCAATACACCTGGAGGTTGAGCGAGCAACTTTCTTAGAACCATATCTCCAACTCTGAATTCCCTAACTTTAACATGAGAATTATAATAGCGTTCTGCTCGCTGCTTATAGGTAGTATTTTTTAGCTCGGCATTCAGTCTTTTTTCTTCGAGCAAGTCCATCTCAGTAGATAGAGCAGAGTTGCTTGCCTGCTCATCAAAGTTGGTCGTTCTGAATGTGCTGGTCTTTAACTCGATTGGTATTACAACTTCTGTTCCAAAAGCCATTGCAAAAGGCGTTTCTCCGGTGCTTGACCTGGGAGAAACTCTGTAGGCCCACAGGACTTCCGGGAGTTCTTCAGACCAACTACTTTTGCTCTCCGCTAGTTGTACTTTCAATGTATGCTTGATTATCTTGTTCACGGCCTCAACTTGTCCGTTTGATTGGGGATGATAGGGCGTAGAGTAATGTTTTTTGATCCCCCACTTTATGTAGAAGTCTCTCAACTCTTTTCCATCAAACTGCGGACCATTGTCTGTTACGATGGTTTGCGGAACCCCAAAGCGACAGACAATGTTCTTCCAAATGAAGTTGATCATTTTCTGTTGCGTTATTTTTACCATGGCTTCTGCTTCTGCCCATTTTGTATAATAGTCGACTGCCACAACGGCAAATCGAACACCTCCAACTCCTATTGGGAAGGGACCAATAATGTCCATCCCTCATCTTGCAAATGGCCACGGGCTATAAACTGATACGAGCTGTTGGGCCGGGGTATAGATGTTTGGGGCAAAAATTTGACATTGATGGCAAGTCTTTGCTTTCTTAATTGCGTCTTGTCGCAAAGTTGGCCAATAATAGCCTTGTCTGATAGTTTTATATGCCAAAGCTTGCCCCCCAGTGTGATTTTCGCATACTCCAGTATGTATTTCTTCGAGTATTGCTCGTCCTTGCCCCCTAGGCAAACATTTGAGAAGTGGGATTGATATTCCCCTTTTGTACAGTTGCTCACCCACCAGAGTATATCTGGCGGCTTGCTTTGTTAGCTTGGCAGCTTCAAAAGGGTTGTTTGGTTTTTCCCCACTTTTCAAATATTTGACTATTTTTGTTCTCCAGACTTCTTCTTCACTTGCTTGTTCATCAAGTTGGTTGACATTATAACTTCTCGTTGATGGATCATTCATCTTTGTAATTATAATGTCGGCCAACTCTGCCGGTCTCTCACTTGTTGCTAGTCGGGCCAACGCATCTACTTGAGTGTTGCTTGTCCTTGGGATTTGTTCAATGAAAACTTGTTCTAACAAAGACATCAGGTAAGCAACAATTCGCTGATACTCGATCATATGGTCATCTTTCGCCTCGTATTCACCTCGGACTTGGTTCACAATCAACTGTGAGTAGCCAAATATTTGTAACCGTCTAACACCTACTGCAAGAGATAGGTGGAGACCAGCAATAAGAGCTTCATACTCCGCTTCGTTGTTGGTGGCCATGAAACCAAATTTGATTGCCGAGGTGAATACTTGTCTATCTGGACTGATTAGAACCACTCCTGCCCCCGAGGCTATGTTGGTTGACGATCCGTCAATGTAAAGATGCCAGGGGTGATCAAGTCCTCTCGTCGGATCTGGTGGGAAGGTTAATTCGACAATAAAGTCGGCTAACGCTTGCCCTTTGATCGCTGTTCGAGGAGCATAGGTTACCCCGAATTGGCTAATCTCTAATGACCATTTTAATAGACGACCAGCCGTGTCGGGGCGATGGAGAATTTGTCTGAGTGGGAAAGTTGTTAGCACTTCAACTTGATGATCAAAGAAGTATGGTCGTAACTTCCTCACACTCATGATAAGTGCGTACGCCAGCTTTTCGGTTGGGGAGTATTTGATCTCCGCCTCATGCAAAGCTTGACTGACGTAGTAGATAGGTTGATGAAATTTGCCATCTTCTCGCACCAGAACGGAGCTGATGACCACTTCTGACGCTGCCAAGTATAAATATAGCTTTTCTCCTGGGATGGGTTTTGATAGGACTTTAACGTCTCCCAGGTAGTCTTTGAGTTGGTCGAACGCCTTTTGACAGTTGTTAGTCCATGTGAACTGTCCTTTCTTGATGGCTTCAAAGAATGGACGACATTTGTCCCCCGACCTGGATATGAATCGGTTCAATGCTGCTAGGCATCCTGTGAGCCTTTGCACTTCTTTTATTGAACGTGGTGGTTGCATATCCACGATTGCTTTGACTTTTGTTGGATTGGCTTCAATCCCTCGTTGGCTAACAAGATGACCCAAGAACTTTTCGGAATGGACTCCAAAACTGCTCTTCTTCGGGTTCAGTTTCATATTGTAATGTCGAAGAATATCAAACACCTGGGTCAAATGTTGAAGATGGTCTTCTTTTCGGGGGCTTTTGACCACGATATCGTCTATGTAGACCTCTATCGTATCTCCAATTTGTTCGTCGAATATTTTGTTCACCAACCTCTGGTATGTTGCTCCGGCGTTGATGAGGCCGAAGGGCATTCTCTTCCAACACAACAAGTTTTTATTTGTATAAAATGTTGTGTTTTCTTGATCGTCTGGATGCATTGGAATTTGATGGTACCCGGCAAAGGCATCCATGAATGTTAGCATTTCATGACCTGCAGTGCTGTCCACCAACTGGTCAATGTGAGGAAGAGGAAAGTTGTCCTTCGGGCATGCTGCATTCAGATCTGTAAAGTCTATGCATAGCCTCCATGTCCCGTTCGGTTTCCTCACAAGGTCTGGGTTTGCTACCCATTGTGGACAGAGTGCTTGTCGGATCAAGTCGTTGTCTAACAACTTCTTTACTTCTTCGTTCAAGGCCTGATACTTGTCTGGGCCATACTTTCTTTGTTTTTGATGGACAGGCCTTTTTGCTTGATTGATGTTGAGTTTATGGCAAGCATGTTTTGGATCTATTCCCACCATGTCTGCATGAGACCAAGCAAAAACATCTAGATTCTTGCTGAGGAATTCTTTCATTCGGGATCTGTAAGGCTCAGGGAGCTCAGATCCTATGTATAATTCGAGATCCTGGATTTCAGGATTAACTATGAACGCCTCCAGTTCTTCTACTGGAGTTGCTCGTCATTTTTGTCCTTTCGAACGAGGATCAAGTATTGGTCCCTCAGGGTTGAAATCATTTTCGATGTTCATGGGCTCTGCTCCCAGGCGGGGATCTAGATCATCTGTTAGTTCTGACTCATTGTTGTTAGTCAACACCTGGCCCTCCAAGTCACCTGGCGAGTGTTGCTCGTCATCACCCTTTTGTTGTTCGTCAGAATGATGTTCCCCATGGGTGGAGATGAGCTGCTCGCCCAACACTTGCTCGTCAGGATGTTGCTCGTCAGTATCCATGTGGTCCACCTCTATGTCCATCATGTTTTCTAATATTGATGGTTCGCTAGCAGGATAGCTAGTTATGGCCTCCATCATAGATACTAGTGCATGTTTGGCCTGCAACTGTAGGAGACATTCCCTGGCCTTTCTTTGATCTCCTTTGGTAGTGCCTGCTTCGCTTGCTGTTGGGAATTTCAAACAATAGTGATAAGTGGAACACGCAGCTTTAAATTCATTTAAAAAGGGTCGACCAAGAAACCCGTTATAGGTTGAATCCTGGTCTACAACCAAGAAGTCAACCATTCTTGTAATATTTTTCTCGGGTTCGTTGGCCGTTACAAGTTGTACTGCTAAAGTAACTATTCCCAATGGGACTGTTACAGCGTTCCCAAAGCCTACTATTCTATGAGTCGAATCCCGGATATAGCCCGAATAATCTCCAAGATGATCGAGCGTCTTTTTGAATAGGATGTTGGTGTAGGCTCCGGTGTCTACCAACAATCTGTGGACCCGTGTTCCCATAATCTTTGCGCAAATTACGAGCGAATCGTTATGTGGAGTTAATATTCCTTCCAAATCATTTTCAGTGAAGGTCAATTCTGATGTCTGCATGATAGATGGTTTAACCCCCATCTCCTGGACTTGATCGATTGCCCGCAACTCAGCCTTCCTTTTTCGGTTGGAGATTGGTGGTCGTACGTCAGAACATCCTCCTGCGGGGCCTGCAGGTTCCATCATGTATAAATCTTCCAACGGACGAGCAGGAATGGTAGGAACTGGTCGTGCTGGTTTATTGTTTTTCTGAGGTTGATCATCCTCATCTTCAGAGTTGTTCTCCCGGACTCTTTTCCCGGGTTGTCTCTTAACAAAGTCAGAAAGTTTGCTGTTGGGACATTGTTAGTTTTGATTAAGATCCCAAAGCCCCTGAAAAGATGATTGTCTTAATCTGTCTTTGTCAGGCTAGTCTTGGTTAGGATTAGTACTTAGTCATTTTACACTTCACAGGTACTCAGTGAGAGGAGAACTCACTGGAGACAATCAAGACTCAGAGCCTGAAGACGAAGAGCACCATCCTGAACTTATGGCAGTCTTTTAAGCTGGCTGAGTAAGTGTCAGTGATGAAGAGTATGACCCTGAGGTCATTACTAACTCAGTCCTGAAGGGAACGGGATGTCACTGAGTTAATGGGAAGACTTGGAGTAGAGCCAAGCAATGCAAAAGGAATTTCAGCGTCAGGACAAGACTGGTGGGCTCAAGACTAAATGAACTTAATAAGACAAGCCTGAAGCTCAGGAATAAGTTCTGACATTCTCACCAACCTGATGACGTGGACCAATCCGAGAAGGACACGCACGTACGGAACCTGACATGAAGACTGAATTCAGACTGCATATTCAACGGGCAAGCATTCAATACGCATTTAATGCAAATACCAAATCCATGCAAGGACGGCTGCTGCATGAAGATATGTCCGTTTGAAGCCACTCTACATAGTTGACAAGAAAGGCTATCTCTCCAACGGATAGTTTTTCAAATCACCTATAAATACAGAAGACCTTGACCCCATTCAAGGTTATGGGAAATTTCCAAGCCAGAAATTACTCAAACTCTCAAGCATTCAAAGCATTCAACCCTTAAGAGAAGCACTCGAAACCTTCTAAATTTCCCAAGTGTTTCTCAGCAATTGAGAGTTATTCTGTATTCCAAGAGCTAATTAGAATTATCTTAAGCTTAGAGAGATTATCCAATCCTTAGCATAGCTTTGCCTTGTAAGGATAATCTCAACTTAGTTGGAATCCAAACTGAAACCAAAACCCTAAGTTAGGCTTGTTGGGAGTAAGTCAGTTAGAGTGTTAGTAAGTGGAGTTGTATAGATCAGTGAGGTTAGCTGGTCTTGGTGCACCTTGGCACGTTAAAAACAAGAATCCCTTGAGTGGATTTCCTGTTAAGTCAGGCCGTGGACGTAGGAGCTTGAGACTCTGAACCACGTTAAACTCCTTGTGTTCTTACTGCTTTGATATTGTGCATACTTGCTATATTACTTTTTCATTCATTGCATTCAAGTTTATCAGGCCTGAATCAATCAGGCTGATCTTCAAAAGAGCACTGCCCTACTAAACACTTTTCAGGTTTGAGTAAAACAAGTTTTTCAGAAAGCAAACTAAACAAGACTTTAAACTTTCAGGGCTCAAACATTTCCGCACTGAACTTGAACTGATAGTTAGTCAACTGACCCGCACCAAGTGTAGTCAGTAGGTGTGTTATCAGCTCCTAGTTCTTTACCACTCTGAGTAAAGGGGACTCAATCAGTTTTAAGGTTGAAAAATTGGTATACGTGTATTCCCCCCCCCATACACGTATTCCTCAGTCTTGTACCGGGACCAACAAGTGGTATCAGAGCAGTGGTTCGAAAGACCACTGACTTTGAATACTAATAGTTTCAGAGGAGAAACTGTTGGTGGTCACTGAACAGATCTGAGTTTGCTTTTTATAAAACTTGCATCATCATGACTTCGAGGAGACTTGAAGCTTCGTTACCTGAATTCTCTGTGTCTAACTTTGTCTATTGGAAGTTCAGATTAGAAGCACATCTAGATGCCATCCATGACCAGATGCCGCGTGTACTCAGGGAGGGACCGATCAAGATCACTATTCCTAACGTCAGAGGACTGGGATATGAGGATCTTGCGATTGGCGTGCAGGTTCCTAAAGAAAGGAAAGACATGACCAACGATGAAATCAAGATGGTGGGACTTGACAACGTCGCCAGAAACATCATCTTGCACACGGTGCCCTTCGAGGAGTCAGCTAGGCTGATGAACTTAAAGACGGCAAAGGAGGTCTGGGATGAGCTGACAAGGATGTGTGAGGGATCTGAAAAGATCAAGGAGAACAAGAGAAACATTGCCATTCAGAAATTCGAGGCGTTCGAGATGCTGCCTGATGAGAGCATAGATCAAATGGAGTCTAGATTCATCAAGTTGATGAATGAGTGGGTGATGCTGGACAAGGATGTCCCAAGGAGAGATGTTGCTTCAAAGATCCTGAATGCCCTTCCTGAGAGATGGGACAACAGTGTAATTATGCTTAAAAACACTCAGGATATGAGTAACATAACTTCTGCTTTACTTTTTTCAGAGCTCAAAGCGCTTGAATTCGATCTTAACAAAAGAAAGAAGAAAGTACAGTCAGAAGAGGAAGTGAAGGAGAAAACTCCTGAGAAAAGTGTGGCGTTCAAGGCCAGGTCTGAACCTGTTGAGCCCTCATCAAACTCTTCATCAAAGTCACTGATGGAGATGAGCAGGGAAGAACTCGCTGAGGAGTACAGCCTGATGGCAAGATGATTTGACAAGCTCAATTCCAGGTTTGGTCGTTATAAAAAGTTTTATCAGGACTCACGTGACAGGAAACCTGAAGGAACCCACCAAAGCTCAAGGAGATATGAGGAGCGAAGGAATACTGACCAGAGGAGAGAACGTGGTGATGAAAGGAGATATTCTGAACCAAAACCTGAAAGAAGAGACGAACAGAGACGTGCTCGCGATGATAGATATCCAACAAAGACTGAAAGCTCACCAAGAACCAAGGAACCTGACTCAAGGAGGAACCCTGAACCGAGAAAAGAAAGAGTGAGTGAGCAGGTAGCATGTTACAACTGTAACAAGATTGGTCACTATCAGTACGACTGCCCGGAGCTGAGTGCGAGGGAGAGAGAGGAAAGGAGAGCCACTAGGGATCTAAGATCTGCTGATCAGAGAGCGATGGTCGCTGAAGATGCAACAGATTCTGACGGTCCTGCTGAAAGGTCACCTGAACTCTTCTCAGATGACGAGTACGATGATGTCTGTCTAATGGCTAGGGATGAGCCTGAGGTAACATCAAATTCTGTTTGCGCTTCTTACACTGGTCAAAATCCTGAGCTTAGCTCAGAGTCAGTTAGAGAAATGAACCTTCAGATCTGTCTTGATCAATTGATGGTTGATTTCTCCAGATTGCAGGAAACTAATGTCTTCTTGGTTGAGGAGAACAAGAAATTGAGTACTGAAGTTCAAAACCTGAATGAACAACTCACTCAGTCTGATCTTAAAGAATCAGCTCAAATTGTGAGACTAACTCAGGAGATTGATTTAATCAATGCTGAGCGTCTTCCAAGAGAGAAGATTCTGAAGGAACTGGTTGAGGAAGAGCTGGTCAGGAAGGAAGAACTGAAAATACTTAAGAGTAAGTTTGATGACCTCTTACCAGACATGAAATCCTGAAAAAGAGTGAGGACTCTCTCAAGAAAAAGGTTGCAGCAATGAATAAATCCTCAGTGGCTAGAGAGGAAATAAATAGCAACCAGATACTTGGGAACAAGAAAAAGGGACTTGAATATGTTCCTGAGAAATCCTCACAAGGTCAGTCTCATGTTGCTTCAGGGAGCAACACTGAGAGGGTATTTGTTCAGATAGGCCAGAGTGCACCTAAGGTTGTGCTCCAGGCCCGTCAAACTGATAAGGGCAAGGAAACCGTTGACACAGTCAGGGTTGCTCCTAAGGTAGCTAAGCCAAAACCCAAGGGAAAGGCAAAGCAACCTACGGAAGCCCCTGAGAGCTCAGGCCAGGGAAAATCTCAGCGAAAGCAGAGGAAGACTCAGGTCAAGAGCCCTCAGACTGGTCAGCGAGGGTACCATCATGCTTGGCAATACCAACAGGGAAGGCCAAATATGATGACACCCCCGTGGTTTTGGCATCCTGAGGCCTTTAACTGCTTTCCATTCCCTCACTTGCCTAGGGGGAATAGAAATCAGGGTCCTTATCAAGAACAAGGCCCAAGACCCGCTGCACCCAGACCTAGGAAGAACAGGAAGCCAGCCCAAAAGGCACCCACTCAGGCTCCTGTGAAGCCTAAGTCTAGCACCCATACACCATCTTCCTCTCAGGCAAAGAAGAAGAAAGTTGTGTATGTTGATGTTTCAGGGAGACAGATTTACCACTCTGAGACAATCAGGGTTGTGAAGCAAGTCTGGATCCCGAAGGGTACAACTGACACGATAGGACCCAACACCCAATGGGTACCTAAAGCCTGATTTGCTTGCAGGCGGCTGTGGATCACAACAAGAGGAGAGGAGACTCAATCAAAGCTGTTTGGTACCTAGACAGTGGTTGCTCAAGGCACATGACTGGAATGAAGAGTCTTCTCCAAGAATATCAAGATAAAGATGGTCCACGGGTAACCTTTGGTGATAACTCAAAAGGTGTTACTAAAGGTTTTGGTGTTCTAATTATAGGTACAGTCAGAGTGGAAAATGTGTCCTTTGTGGAAGGACTGAAGCATAACCTGCTGTCAGTAAGTCAATTCTGTGACAAAGGATTCAGTGTTGAGTTCTCATCGAATACATGTTCAGTCAAGGACAAATCAACACAGGTGCTTCTATCAGGTATAAGGAAAGGTAATGTTTATCTCGCTGATTGGAGCAACACTATTCCTAATACTTGTATGGCATAAAAGATTAAGCCACCTGAACTTCAAGATTCTTAATAAAATTTCTAGACAGTCACTTGTTGATGGTCTACCTAATGAAGTTTTTAGCAAAGATCACGTGTGCAAAGCTTGTCAGGAAGGGAAGCAGGTCAGAGCATCATTCAAAGAAAAAGCTTCTTATTCCACTGACAGGATACTTCAGCTCTTGCACATGGATTTATTTGGTCCCATAACACCTGTGAGTATGAATGGTAGAAAGTATACCCTTGTGGTTATTGATGATTATTCTAGATATACTTGGGTTATTTTCTTGTTAAATAAGAAGGAAACACAGGTGAAGCTTCCAGAGTTGCTCAGGAGACTCAGCAATGAGAAGAATCAGTCCATTACTAAGATCAGATCTGACAAGGGCACTGAATTTATAAATTCATATATTTCTGACTTCTGTAATGAACTTGGTATAGCTCATGAGACTTCTGCAGCTAGAACCCCACAACAGAATGGTGTCGCTGAAAGGAGGAACAGGACACTGAAGGAGGCTGTAAGGACCATGCTAGCTGAGTCAGGATTGCCCAAGAAATTCTGGGCTGAGGCAATCAACACTGCATGCTACACTCAGAACAGATCCATGCTGAACAAGCAACATGCACAGACCCCATATGAGACATGGAACAAAAGGAAACCTCGTATTTCTTATTTTCATGTATTTGGTTGTAAGTGCTTCATCCTCAACAATGGGAAGACCCAATTGAAAGCTTTTGATAGCAAATCTGATGAAGGAATATTCTTAGGATATTCTGAAGTTAGTAAAGCCTTCAGGGTTTACAATTGTAGGACCCTTGTCGTGGAAGAATCTCCTCATGTTGTCTTTGATGAATCTGCTAATGAGTCTAGGGCAAAGGTGTTGAATCCTGACACTGAGGAGGTCACAAGGAGTGTGACAAGGCTGAGCTTGAAGAATCAACCTGATCCCAAGATCAAGACTGTGCCAATTCCGAGATGGGATGATGATGACGATCAGGATGATGAATCAGGTGCCACTCCTAAGCCCAGCACATCAGGGATTGTTGAGCCTCAGACTGAGGAACAGGCTCAACCTGAGGTAAGCACCGTCTATGAAGATGATGTTGCAGCTGAGACGGTTCCTGAGTCACCTCATCAAGGGGGAATCAATGTTCCTGACATTGAACTTATTAATCCCTTTGGCATAGACTCAGGATCATCCCCTTCTGTTCAATTTCCTGAATTTTATGAGCCTGTAGACACTAACATTGCAGGTACTTCAGGAACAACTCCTGGCAAGAGAACATGGCTAGAAGATCATCCCATTGATCAAATCATTGGTGATCCAACTGAGGGAGTCAGGACCAGATGGTTCCATGGTGAGAATGCATTGTTCTGTTGCTTTCTCTCTGAGCAAGAGCCTCAGAACATTGAAGAAGCTCTCACTGACTCGAATTGGATCATAGCCATGCAAGAGGAGTTGAATCAGTTCACAAGGAATCAGGTTTGGGAACTGGTGGATAGACCTAGGCATCAAGGTGTGATTGGTACCAAGTGGGTCTTTAAGAACAAGAAGGATGAGAATGGTGTTGTGGTAAGGAATAAGGCTAGACTGGTTGCAAAAGGGTATTGTCAGTCTGAAGGAATAGACTATGATGAGACTTTTGCTCCAGTGGCTAGGTTGGAAGCTATCAGGTTGTTCCTTGCTTATGCAACGTACAAGAAGTTCAAGGTGTATCAAATGGATGTCAAGAGTGCCTTCCTGAATGGTGTACTCAATGAAGAGGTATATGTTGAACAACCTCCCGGGTTTGAGGTTGGAGATAGAGTATACCATTTGAAGAAAGCACTCTATGGACTCAAGCAAGCACCAAGAGCTTGGTATGATACCCTCTCTCAATTCCTGACAGACCATGGGTTCAAGAAGGGAACTGTGGATAGGACATTGTTCAGGATCACTGAAGGTGATGACATTCTCTTGGTCCAGATTTATGTGGATGACATAGTATTTGGATCACCAAATCATCAGCTTTGTGAGAAATTCTCTAAGCTGATGACTGGTAAATTTGAGATGTCCATGATGGGAGAGATGAACTTCTTCTTAGGATTGCAGGTCAAGCAGACTGATCAAGGTATATTCATTAACCAGGCCAAGTATACAAGAGACTTGATTCATAAGTTTGGTGTTCAGAACAGCAATCCAGCAAGGATCCCTATGAACACAAATTGGAAGATGGATCCTGACACTGAAGGGACTTCAGTAAATCAGACTGAGTATCGTGGGCTGATAGGTTCTTTATTGTACCTGACTGCAAGTAGGCCTGACATTACGTTTGCAGTTGGTGTGTGTGCTAGGTATCAGTCTGATCCCAAGAGAAGTCATTTGGAGGATGCTAAGAGGATACTTAAGTATTTGAAAAGGACAATCAATATGGGACTATGGTATCCTTCAGATGACAACTTAGAACTGACAGGTTATTCAGATGCAGATTATGGAGGTTGTAGGATTGATAGGAAATCAACCTCAGGGACATGTCAGTTTTTGGGAAGTAAGTTGATCTCGTGGTTTAGTAAGAAGCAGAATTCAGTGGCTACATCCACGACTGAGGCTGAGTATATGGCTGCAGGTAGTTGTTGTGCTCAGATTTTATGGTTGAGGCAACAGTTGAGGGACTACCAAGTGTTTGCTAATCAGGTTCCAATCTATTGTGATAACAATAGTGCTATAGCAATTACTCAGAACCCAGTGCTTCACACAAGGTGCAAGCATGTGGATATTAGATACCACTTCATTCGAGATCATGTGGAGAAGAAAGATATTAGGATGGAGAAGAATCACACTGACAGGCAAAGAGCTGACATCTTGACTAAGCCTCTGGCTGAATCAAGGTTTATGGAACTGTCAGTGGAGTTAGGACTCTTAGATCCGGGAGAGCAGTCAGTGTAGGGTTATAGGGGGAACTCAGGCCAGACTCGACTCAGTGAGGTATCAGGGTGCTACAATGTCTCCCTGACAGGTATGAGTTCTAACCTGACTCTTGTGAATTTCAAGCGTCTCCCTGAGTCCTTCGTCCTGAAAATCTTTATTAAATGCATTCCGTTCTCATTAAAAGCGCGCCTTTTCATATTGAAACCCACGCGCACGGAGCGTTTAATGCTACAGTTACTTTTTCATATACGTGTCCGTTTTATACGAAATATGACTGACATGGGGTTTAATTGAAGCTGAGATTAATCCTGGCCCCTCATTTCAAAACCTTTCGAATTCAGGGATCAATCTCAACCCCACGTTTGAGTAACTGACTTAGTCTTATCAATCAAGAGTGCCATTTGAGGTTTTTACGCAAACACAACGCACAATCTGCACACTGAGTTCTCTCTTGCTCAAACACAGATAATTCTTTCAAAAAATCTCTTCTTTTCAAAACAATGGCATTTCTCGATTCCAACTGGACAACCGACAAGATCGTAGATGTTGTTGAAAAGAAACTGGTACACATGGAGAAAGTCATCTCCATGGAAGGTATCTGTCTTACGGTTGAGGAAATCAAACCCATATGTTGGGAAAATGTATAAGACTTGTTTTGATTAGATGCCAACATGTCCCTCCTAAGGTATTTTGTAAGTAAATTATTCAGTAGAGTTAATGTTTAGTTCAACAGTTCTAAGTGTTAAGAACTGGAGTACAGTTAGTAATAACTAGAGTGTATTTTAGTATGAAGTCTGCTAAAGATAAAGTCCGCTGAAGTGAAGTCCACTGAAGACTAAGTGATCTGAGAAAGAAGTCTAAGTCTTGAATGTTTTCTAAGTACATTCTCACTAAGACTAAAACTATCAGTAGAGGACGAAGGTCCACTGATAAAGAAACTAACAAGTACATTGAATGCTAAACATATTTAAAGCTGTTAGTTAATCCGGTTGGAACAAGGCAAAATGAATTTCAATGAAGCTTACAATAAATGAAGGAATAAGAAGGTTCTCTCAGAGGAGTTCCACCTTAAAGCAAGACAAGAATCTGGGCATACAGACTTAAGGTCCAATGAAAAGATGACACGTCAGTGTACTTTACTGACAGCCGACCTGCCCCAGCCTGACAAGTACCAAAAGTCTTTCACCTAGCAATCTACAGAAAGTTGGTGAACAGCATGGTTTTGCAGCCGTTTCTTGACAAGACTTAAAGCTTCAAATAGAGCCGTTTGAACCAATCAGATACAAGAAGACTTACTTGAGAAGATTCAAATCCAACGGGAAGATTTTCAAGGAAGCCTATAAATACAGAAGGACGTGCACATTTACAAGCACGAGAAACTCACAAGATCAAAGCTATCTCTACATTCATAATCATCCAGAAGCACTCGAAATTATCATTGTTTCCCAAGTGTTTCACAATTGTAGAGAGCCTAACAAACCTTCTGTAACCAAGCTTAAAGCTATATCCAAATCTTAGAAAAAGATAATCCAATCCTAAGCATTGAGCTAAAACTTGTAAGGATTATCTCAAAATAGTTGGAACCAAAACCCTACTCAGTGTTTAGGTTGAAGAGCTAGTGTTAAGTGGTGTTAGTAAGTTGATTGTTGTATCAGTCTGAAAGCTGGTTTGGTTTGGGAACTAGGACCTAGAATTTCCTAGTGATCAATCATCCTAAGAGAGGAGAAGTTGATCAGTGCACCTTGGCACTATAACACAAGGAATTCCAAGTGAAAGGAATTCTCCTGTTTGATCAGGCCAGTGGACGTAGGAGATTTATCTCTGAACCACTTTACATCTTGTGTACTTACATTCTGCTATTTCATAAGTGTGTGTTAATCTCAAGTTTATCAAAGTAAAACGAGTTTTCTAAAGGGCTCACTAATCCGCATCTGAAAGCTAATTAGATAGTAGTTCAACTGAAAGTCTTGTGCTTTCAGTGGAGGTATTATCTCAGTAAGCTTTCACAGAATAACTCTCAGCAGACCTCAAGTCCACTGACGAGCTATTGTCTTAAGTAACCTGATAAGTTTTGAAGAAGTTTTAATTTGTAATCACAGGTGTATTCCCCCCCCCATACACCTGTTTACTCGTTTCGGGACCAACAATTGGTATCAGAGCAGTGGTTCAAAAGACCATTGTTCTAAGTATACCTTGTGCTTAAAGGTATTTTATTAAGGTCACCTGAATTGATCTTTTGATAAACTTGCTTTTATAATATGGCTGACAACACAGCTAGGGTTGCACCACCAGCAGAGAACAACATGGGAGTTAATCCTTTGAACCATATGTCTCATCACAAGCTTCCACAATTCTCAGTGGAAAACTATGATTTCTGGAAGATCAGAATGAGAGCTCATCTTGCCTGTGTGCATGATGAAATGTTAAGGGTTATTACTAAAGGTCCATTTGTGTTTATGACACCTAACCCTAGAACTACAGCTGAAACTATTGCAGATCCTAGAGAAGAATGGCCCAAAGATGAAGATAATTTCACTGCAGATGAGAGGAGGAGAAACAACCTCAACTTCATTGCCATGAACATTCTCTACACCACTATTCCAGATTCTGTAATGGGAAGAGTGATCCACTGCAAGACAGCAAAGGAACTATGGGACACTCTGGCTCTCATGTGTGAAGGAACTGACAAGATAAAAGAGAACAAGCTTTCAGTAGCTGTTCAAAAATATGAGCAGTTCACCATGGAGTCCACTGAGACCATAGACCAGCTTGATGGGAGGTTCACTGACATCATGAATGAGATAAATTCTCTGGGAAAGGTCTACACCAAAAGAGAAGTTGCCTTAAAGATCCTGAGAGGTCTAACCTCAAGATGGGATGTGTACTCTGTAATGATGCAGAATACCAAGGATCTATCCAGCATGTCTATGCAACAGGTATTCTCTGAACTTAAGGCTTATGAGTTTGATCTGAACAGGAAAAGGGCTCCTGATGAGACCTCAGCTGAGAAGGGAGTTGCCTTCAAAGCTAAGGAGTCTGAGCCAAAATCCCCAAAGCCTCAGAAGAGTACAAAGGCAAGCAAGTCTCAAAGCAAGGCTGAGATGCAGGAGGAACTCAGCCTCATGGCTAGAAGGTTTGAACAACTTAACAGCCGCTTTGGCAAATATAAGAGATTTTACAGGGATAACAGGGAAGGTAGAAGTTATCCACAAAAGACTACCAGAGAAGGAGAGAAAAGCTCATCTGAGCTAGAAAAGAAGAAGGAATACAAGAATTACACCAAGGCTGAAGGATCATCATCAAAGACCAGAGAGTCCACTGAGGAAAAGAATGATGATGCCAACAGGTGTTTTCAGTGCAAAAAGATTGGGCACTTTCAATATGACTGTCCTCAACTGAGCACAAAAGAAAGAAGAGAAAGGCAAGCCAAAAGAGACAGAAGATATGGAGAAAGGAAAGCCATGATGGCTGGGGATGTTGAAGAAAACCTGGAGTCACCTGATGAACTGTTCTCTGACAGCAGTGAATATGACATGTGCCTCATGGCAAGAGAAGAACCAGAGGTACAATCTAAACCATCCATTTCTCTAGAACACACACCTGAGCTAAGCTCAGAGTCAACTGAGGAACTCAATCTTCAGTCCGCCTTGGAACAATTGATGATTGATTTCTCAAGGTTGCAAGAAGCAAGTTTCTGTCTTCAAGATGAGAACAAACAACTCTTGAGTGAAAACTCCAAGTTAATTAAGTCTGGGAATCAAGCAGATCTGAACCCAGTCAAATCTACCATTGAACTGACAAAAGAGGTGGAAATCCTCAGAAGTCAAGGAAATGGTAGAGATCAACTGATAAAAGATCTCAATGAATCTAAGACAAAGTTAACTGAAGAGAATTTAAAATTGGTAAGCCAAATAAAGGATTCTCTCCTGAAAATTGATGTCTTACAAAAATCTGAAGAGACTTTGTTAAAAAGGATTGATGCTCTAAACAAACCCTCTCTTGCCATAGAGGAGATCCAAAATTTTCAAACCAATCCAAATAACAAGTGTGGGATAGGCTTTATTCCAAAACCTTCAGAAGGTCCTCTGAGTGTTGCTTCTTCAAGTGACACAAAGAGAGTTTTTGTCAAGTCTGTGACATTTCAACCACAGACTGTGGATAAAGGAAAAAGACCAGCTGAGATCACTCAAAAGAAAAGTCAATCTAAGCCAAAACCAAATGGAAAGGCTCAGGTGACTTATCAGACTAGATCTCAGCAGAGGTACTATCAGCCGAGGTCTTCACAGATGAAGCAACCTCAGCTGAGAACACCCAGGTATGAGCAGTCCTCAAGGAATGACTCATATGAAAGACCTAGTCCTTTTGTGCCTAAAGGAAAAGGTCCTTCATACCTTTATAAACAAAAACCAAGACCAGGTGCACCCAAGCCAAAGAGAAAGAATGTGAAGAAGGTTCCTGTTCCTTCAAAGGCTGACACCCATAGAAAGTTTACTCCCAAGGCACCTAGGGAGATAACAATCTATGTAGATGTTTATGGAAGACAAATTAGCCAATCTAAAGTGATTAGAACAGTGAGGCAAATTTGGATTCCGAAAGGTACAGCTAACCTTGTAGGACCCAACACCAAATGGGTACCTAAAGCTTGATCTGTGATTGCAGGGCTCAGTGGACCTCAACAAAGGAGAAGCTCTTATATCATCAGTCTGGTACTTGGACAGTGGATGTTCTAGGCACATGACTGGCAACAAAGATCTCCTGACATAATTTGTTGAGAAGGAAGGTCCACAAGTCACTTTTGGTGACAACTCTCAAGGAGCCACTAGAGGTTATGGTACTTTAATTATTGGCTCAGTAAGAGTAAGCAATGTATCCTTTGTCAGTGGACTTAAGCATAATCTACTGTCCATAAGTCAATTCTGTGATAAGGGATACAGTGTTGAATTTTCATGTAACCTGTGTTTTGTTAAGAATGTATCTTCACAACAGGTATTACTAACTGGGTCAAGAAAGGGAAATGTCTATCTTGCAGATTGGAAGTCTTGCACACCAAATGCATGTCTTATAGCTAAGAGCTCAACTGACACTAATTGGTTATGGCATAAAAGGCTAAGTCATCTGAACTTCAAGATGATGAACAGGATAGCAAGACATGGACTGGTAGAAGGAATGCCAAATGAAGTTTACAACAAAGAACATATCTGTAAAGCCTGTCAGGAGGGGAAGCAAGTAAAGGCATCTTTCAAAAGCAAAGTAGCAACCTCTACTGACAGAGTACTTCAACTATTACATATGGATCTTTTTGGTCCAGTAACCCCTGTAAGTATCAATGGGAGAAAATATACACTTGTTGTTGTAGATGACTTCTCCAGGTACACATGGGTGATATTCCTTGCAAGCAAAAAGGAGACTCAACTGAGACTGCCAGAGCTCCTGAAGAAAGTTAGCAATGAAAAGAGCCTGAACATTGTAAAGATAAGATCAGATAAGGGCACTGAATTCATAAATTCTATTATATCTAATTATTGCAAAGAATTAGGTATTTTTCATGAGACATCAGCTGCAAGAACTCCACAACAAAATGGAGTAGCTGAAAGAAGAAATAGGACTCTCAAGGAGGCAGCAAGGACAATGTTAGCTGAAGCTCAGGTTCCTAAAAGATTCTGGGCTGAAGCTATTAATACTGCCTGCCACACTCAAAACAGATCCATGGTAACCAAACATCAAGGGAAAACTCCATATGAGTTATGGAATGGCAGAAAGCCACATGTATCTTACTTTCATATTTTTGGTTGCAAGTGTTTCATTCACAACAATGGGAAAACTCAACTGAAAGCTTTTGATAGCAAAGCTGATGAAGGAATTTTCTTAGGATATTCCCAAATCAGTAGAGCTTTCAGAGTTTACAACTGTAGAACTCTTGTTGTGGAAGAAACACCTCATGTGGTATTTGATGAGTCTACCTTTGAGTCCAGAAGTAAGGAGAATGAGGATGTGATAAGCAAAAGGCTAACTAGACTGAGTATCAAATCAAAAGGATATCCTGAGAATTGTGTTGATACATTCATCCCAACTTGGGACAATCTCAATGATCAACAATTCAAAGAGGACACTCAAAATAAAACCACTCCTCAAAGCTCACCTGAGAGCCCTCCTGAAGATGTAACTGAACTGATGAACACCATCCCAGTTCAAGAGGTAACCAATGTCAATGAAGATGTGGTCACAGCTGAGACATTCACTGAAACTATCATTCAAGGGGGAACCAATGAAATTACCATTGAGAATGAAAATACCTTGAATGATGACTCAGGACTTCAACCCTCTGTCTTATTTCCTGAATTCGATTTCATTCCAATATCTAGTGACTCAACTTCAGAAGAGTTAAACTCTACTGAAGGGCATCAGCCTAGGAGAACTTGGCTCTCAGATCACCCTGTTGAGCAAATCCTAGGTGATCCTACCTCAGGAGTCAAAACTAGAAGTTTTCATGGTGAAAGTGCTTTGTTTTGTTGTTTCTTATCAAACCAGGAACCAAGTTCCATAGCAGAAGCACTTCAAGATTCCAACTGGATTATTGCCATGCAAGAAGAGCTCAACCAGTTCACAAGGAATCAAGTATGGGAGTTGGTGGACAGACCATATCACTGCAATGTGATAGGAACCAAGTGGGTATTCAAGAACAAGAAGGATGAGAATGATATCATAGTCAGAAACAAGGCCAGGCTAGTTGCAAAGGGCTACTCTCAAGTTGAAGGATTTGACTATGATGAAACATTTGCTCCAGTAGCCAGATTGGAGGCAATAAGGTTATTTCTTGCATATGCTGCTCACAAGAAATTCAAGGTGTACCAGATGGATGTTAAAAGTGCCTTCTTGAATGGAGTACTCAATGAAGAGGTCTATGTGGAGCAACCCCCAGGTTTTGAAGAAAGTCACAAAGTATATAGACTGAGGAAAGCTCTATATGGACTGAAACAGGCTCCAAGAGCTTGGTATGATACTTTGTCACAATTCCTTTTGGATCATGGTTTTATCAAAGGGAGAGTTGATAGAACACTTTTCAGAATCACAAAAGGAGAGGACACATTGCTGGTTCAAATTTATGTGGATGATATCATTTTTGGATGTCCTAACCAAGTCCTCTGTGAGAAATTTTCTCAACTGATGAAGGGAAAGTTTGAGATGTCTATGATTGGAGAAATGAATTTCTTCCTAGGACTTCAAGTCAAGCAGTCCACTGAAGGAATCTTCATCAACCAAGCCAAATACACAAGGGAGCTGATCAACAAGTTTGGATGCCAGACCAGCAAGGTTGCAAGAGTTCCACTCAACACCAACACCAAAATGGAACCAGATGAGGATGGAGAATCAGTAGACCAGACTTCCTACCGAGCCATTATTGGATCTCTACTGTATCTCACAGCAAGCAGGCCTGATATCACTTTTGCAGTTGGGATTTGTGCAAGATATCAAGCCAACCCCAAGAAAAGTCATCTGGAAGCTGCCAAGAGAATTCTCAAATATCTTAAGGGTACTGTGAATATGGGAGTATCCCTCAGATGACAATCTAGAACTCACAGGATACTCAGATGCTGACTATGGTGGATGCAGAATTGATAGAAAATCAACCTCAGGCACTTGTCAATTCTTGGGAAGTAAACTGATTTCTTGGTTTTCCAAGAAACAAAATTCAGTAGCCACAAGCACTACTGAAGCTGAGTATATGGCAGCTGGAAGTTGTTGTGCTCAAATTCTTTGGCTAAGACAACAACTGAGAGATTACAACATTTTTGCCAATGAAGTCCCTATTTTCTGTGACAACAATAGTGCAATTGCTATTTCAGAAAATCCAGTTCTCCACACAAGATGCAAACATGTGGATATAAGGCATCACTTCATCAGAGATCATGTGGAGAAGAAGGACATCAAAATGCTCAAAATCCACACTGACAAGCAGAAGGCAGATATCTTCACTAAACCTTTGGCTGAAGCAAGGTTTCAAGAGTTGTCAGTGGAGCTTGGACTCCTAGATCCAGGAGAGTAAAGAAAGGATTGAATCTCAGTAGAGTTACCTTCAACTCAGTGGAGATTCATACACAGAAGAGGATCTTCTCTCAGAAGAAGCTCCTCATCTCAGAAGAGGCCTTAATATCAGACGAGGTCGAACCTCAGTGGAGGTCAAGTTTATACTTATGTTATTTTCAAAGCTAAAGCCTCTTAGTTTTATATATATTTTAATTGGTTTCAATATATTTACTAATGAGTGCTTTCTGAAAAATTAAATCTCTTTCCACTGTTCCGAAGAGATTTTGGTATGGCAAGCATTTAATGCGCGTGGTACAAGTCAGACATGCTTTTTCAATTACCTATCTCACACGCCCTAAAAGCCGGATGATGTGACCTTCCGGCTACCAACTTTTTAAATCCATACCATTCATATTAGGCGGTTCTTTTCTAACCGTCAAGATTTCTTAAAACCCCCCCACTAAACCTTGCAACTATCCACGATCTCAAACACGATCAATCTCAGGCGTTGATCTCTTTGTTCGATCTCACCATTCATTACTCATATAAAAACTCCAAACGATCATTTGTAAACCTTTTCGAATACACTTCCAAAGCAAACACTTACTTCTTTTCCCAACTCTCTGCAAATCGTTTCTCTCAAACCCTCTTATTCAAATGGCAAAGTTAAATCTTAGTTTCCTTACCCATAAAGATAACTTCTGGTATGAACCCATCGTGGTTTTTAATAACCCAGAAATTGAGTCCAGACCCGAGTATGCTCACATCAAAGAAGCCCTTGAAATGATAAAAAGTGCTGGGTTAGAGAAATTTCTATCCGTTCATCCAGAGAACTGTTTTGACAGACAGGTTCTTGAATTCTACAACAATGTCTCCAACTCAGATACAAGGATCAAGTCTCATCTGATCTTACAAAGGAAGAAGAAAGTTATGAGAGATAACATGGAGGTCACAGAGCACCAAAAGATAAAGAAGGACATTCGTGTGAGCGGAGAAGTTCTGAAGGAACTTTTTGATCTCCCTTCTGAAGGTCCCAATCCAGACACGTGCATTGTGGAGAAAGAGGAAGAGTGGGTCAAAACCATAATGCAAAGGAAGGTACCATACACTCCAACAATGAACAGAAGTGAACTCCTGCCAGTTTACAATGTTCTCTGTGAAGTTGTGAGTAAATGTATCTTGGGAAACCAAGGGAGTACTGAGCAAGTGAGCAAGCCAAAGCTCAGGCTGATGAAGGCGATAGTTGAGAGCAAAGAAAAGCCATACAATTGGCAGCAGTTCTTTCTGAGGGCCTTGAATAAGGAGCACTCAAAGTTTCAACCTGACAAATCTCCTCAACTATCAAGTAAGCTAAACTATGCAACAAAAATCTCTTACTTGATAGAAAATGTAGATCTGGGAGTGGATTGGATCCCTGATAGGAAATGGAGCAATCTAAAGATTTTATTCAAGTCTGGAAAGACTCTGGAGGCAAGGATGATTAAGCCTGCTGTGGAAAGCCCAGAGGCAATTGAGGAGGAAGAAGATACCCCTGCTGAGGGAAAGAAAACAAAGCTGAAAAGGAGACTGGTAAAGTTGAGTGACAAAATGGCTCAACATAAGGAGGTTGTGGCAGAGAAGGCCTCAAGGAAGGAGAAGAAGAGGTCTTCTGAAGCAGAGAAAGAGGCTGCTTCGAAGAAAGTCAGAATCACTAACTCTACTGATGAGTCCTCATCAGGTAACCCTACCTCTTCTCCCAACACTATCTCAACTGAGTCTGACTCAGATGTCCCTGCACCTACCCCCATCAAACCTAAAATCACTAAACCTCGCACCCCTGCCGCCAAAACCAAACGCATCTCCAAAATAACTCACACTCAAACCCCCACTGATGGCTCTCAAAAGCCAGCAAGTGGATCCCAAACTGAAACCCCCACTGAACCCATCTCCACCCCAACTGAGACCACCCCATCAAACCCTACTAAACCCATTCCCTCAACCCCATCTGAACCCGTATCATACACCCCCACTGACCAAAACCCAACCTCACCTGACACTCAAACCTCATCTGAGTTGAACCCTCCTGAAATTCATCCAACTCAACTGGAGTCAATCCCAGAAGAGCCAACTGATATCAGATCCCCTACCCCTTCCCTTCCTTCAGACGATGAAGAAGAGTACTCATTCTTAGACACCCTTAAGGATGAGGTTGCTTACTCTTTGGAGTCTAAGTACCCTGAGCTTGATGGGTACCCAAACCTGAAAGCATTATTCTTGAGACTGAGACTCCTTGTCCAGCTCAAAGATAGGAGGCTAGGAGAAATTCTACTGGCAGTCAGAGGCAGCAATGCTGATGATTGGAAGAAGGAGGAGGTGGAGGTGTTGCAGTTTGCAGGGATGACCAAATCCAGACTTCTCTGTGATGAGAAAATTTTTGAGAGTCTGGTGATGGAGAAGATGGCTGAGGCTAAGAAGGCAACTGAGGTGGAGAAAGCTGATGGTGGTGAGCAAGAGAAATCAGCTGAATTGGTAGCTGAAGGAGAGGAGGTGAAGGAGAAAGAGGAGGAGAATGTGGAAAATGTACAAGGAGGAGGGACCTCACCAAGGCAAGGTGATGGTGAGGTAGCCAAGGATGTATCCAAGGCAAGGGATACTGAGGCTCAAAATTTGCCACAGGAGAGTCCAGTAGAGGTGTTTATTGAGATTCTCCCACAACAGCCCTCAGTGGTGACTTCAGAGTCAACTGAGGTGACTGGAATAGAAGGAGTTGAAAAAGAGAAAGAAAAAGTTGAGGGTGCTGAAAAGGATGTTGAAATCACTGGAATTGTGAGTGGCCAAATAAAAGCAATCATCCCTGTAAAGGGTGAATTGGCTGAAAAACAAATAGTTGAAAAAGAGAGTGATGAGAGAAGTAAGCTGAGTGAGGAGGAGGGAGTTCCAATGGAGGTAGAAGTTACAGGTGACTTAGGTGGTGAGATTGAGGGAGCAAGATCTAACACTGTCTTAAATGCAGGTACTCAAACTGATGAGATCCCCTCAGTCCAGGTCAACCTAACTCCCCTGAAGGATGAAGTGCTCAAACTTCAAGAAGAAAGGCTCCCTGCTCTTGAAACTCAGCTGAGAGATGTTCAAGAAATTGTACAAGAGGAGGTAGACGAAATGATCATACTCTCAGACCACATTGACGAACTCATGGAGTCCACAACTACATCACTTCAAAATCTCACACTGAAAGTTGAAGACTCACAGCAGATGGTAATTGATGTAGTTGAGGGACAAAGTGTGCTAGTCATTGAGGCTCTGAAAGATCTGGAGAAGAAGGAGGAGGAAGCCAGAACTCAATTCCTGAAGGACTCAGTGGAGAACGTGTCCAACAACCTAAAGTCTTCTGTTGAAGCTTTCTCAGCCGACCTTGTTGGAAAGGTTGAAGGGTTGTGGAACCAAAAGATGCAGGAGTTCGAGGCAAAGCACGAAGAACTCGGAGCCAAGCTTGGTGAAGTTCTCAAGAAGGCTGCTGAGGACTTCCCAACTCAGGAGAAGACCAATGTGCTAATCAATGAGAAACTGGCCCAATTTGTGCAATTTGGTCAAACTGCTGGAGCTGCACTGGAAAGAATGGAAGATGAAGTTGACCACTGCTCGACTGAACTTAAGGCCATCGCTCACGATCAGATGAAGTTAAACATCACTGTGGCTGAGTGCATGATTAATGCCGGAAAGGGGGAAATATTGATATCCTCTAAGGAACTGAAGGCTGGTCCAAGGAACAAAATGCAAATCATCTTTGAGACCCCGGAGTTCGAGAAAGGTCAACAAATCAAAAGCACCATCAAGAAAGTTGATGCTGAAGCCCAGAAGCTGGCTGAGGAAAAGAAGGGCAAGGAGACTGCATCAGTGGATCTCTCAAAGTTCAAGGAATCTCATCTGAAGGAGAAGGAAGAGAGAGCTGCAAAGAAGGGGGAACCTGCAAAGAGGAAGGCATCTGAAACTCTCTCAGCAGAGGTTGCTAAAAAGACAAGAACCTCAGGGAGGTTGGCAGCTAAGTCCACAACCTCTACTGATGAAGTTCAGGTACTTCCTATTCTCAACCCTGAACCCTTATCTTCTGAACCTCCCAAGTCTGCACCTACCAAAGTCACAGAGCTCGCTGAGCTAATTAAAGAGGCTGGAGGTATGAATGAGAGAGCAAGGAAGCTAACAGCCCAGCAGCAGGAGAGGAGAGATAAGGTGGTTGATAAGATAGAGACCATTGCAGAGCTGGCTGAGAGGAAAAGAAAGGAGAGGCTAGCCACATTTGATAAAACTACTTCTAAGAAGTTCAGAAGTGGTTATCTTAAGTGGGCTGCCAAACTGAAGAAAGACAAGATCACACCTTCTCAAAACAGATTCCCTCACCATGATGCCTGGGTTCCTAAGAAGCTCAATGATGCTTGGGAGACTGCAAAAAGGGAATTCGTTTATTCCTTTTATGTCAGTGGAGAGTTAGGAAGGGACAATGCACAAGAAGTCTTCAACTCATGGTTGTTTGATGCCTATCCCAAACTCTATCCTGAGATCAGTGGTGCTTGGAATGATGCCTTCCCTGATCATGCTCTGAAGGCCCCTGAGCCAATCACCTACTGGCCTCCTCAAGATGCAACAGGAGCTGTTGATAGAGAAAGGATCACTGAAGAGTGGACATCCTTATGCGAGCATCTTGGTCTCAAAGGACATTCGAAGGAAATGATGGAAAGGAAGAATGAGCTAAAGATCAGAGTCTTCAAGCAATATGGACTTGAACCTCTTTTTGAGTCCATCTGAGAAAGTTGTATCTTTTGCTGGGCATTTGTTTATAAGTCCCAGGTGTGTTTAGTTTCAAACTTTTTGAGAGTTGATTTCATGTAATTTGTACTTCATCTTTTTTCAATGAAATGAACTCTGCTGATGTTTGCCCAAGATAATATCTCATTATCATTTAGGCTTATGTACTTGAATGTTTTTACTTACAAAAACTGTGAACTTTGAATGTCATCTGAAGAACCTCATCTAGAAGAAGATATGTAATAAGATAGGTTCCGGCATAATCAAAAAGGGGGAAATTGTTGGGAAAATGTATAAGACTTGTTTTGATTAGATGCCAACATGTCCCTCCTAAGGTGTTTTGTAAGTAAATTATTCAGTAGAGTTAATGTTTAGTTCAACAGTTCTAAGTGTTAAGAACTGGAGTACAGTTAGTAATAACTAGAGTGTATTTTAGTATGAAGTCTGCTGAAGATAAAGTCCGCTGAAGTGAAGTCCACTGAAGACTAAGTGATCTGAGAAAGAAGTCTAAGTCTTGAATGTTTTCTAAGTACATTCTCACTAAGACTAAAACTATCAGTAGAGGACGAAGGTCCACTGATAAAGAAACTAACAAGTACATTGAATGCTAAACATATTTAAAGCTGTTAGTTAATCCGGTTGGAACAAGGCAAAATGAATTTCAATGAAGCTTACAATAAATGAAGGAATAAGAAGGTTCTCTCAGAGGAGTTCCACCTTAAAGCAAGACAAGAATCTGGGCATACAGACTTAAGGTCCAATGAAAAGATGACACGTCAGTGTACTTTACTGACAGCCGACCTGCCCCAGCCTGACAAGTACCAAAAGTCTTTCACCTAGCAATCTACAGAAAGTTGGTGAACAGCATGGTTTTGCAGCCGTTTCTTGACAAGACTTAAAGCTTCAAATAGAGCCGTTTGAACCAATCAGATACAAGAAGACTTACTTGAGAAGATTCAAATCCAACGGGAAGATTTTCAAGGAAGCCTATAAATACAGAAGGACGTGCACATTTACAAGCACGGGAAACTCACAAGATCAAAGCTATCTCTACATTCATAATCATCCAGAAGCACTCGAAATTATCATTGTTTCCCAAGTGTTTCACAATTGTAGAGAGCCTAACAAACCTTCTGTAACCAAGCTTAAAGCTATATCCAAATCTTAGAAAGAGATAATCCAATCCTAAGCATTGAGCTAAAACTTGTAAGGATTATCTCAAAATAGTTGGAACCAAAACCCTACTCAAAACCCTACTCAGTGTTTAGGTTGAAGAGCTAGTGTTAAGTGGTGTTAGTAAGCTGATTGTTGTATCAGTCTGAAAGCTGGTTTGGTTTGGGAACTAGGACCTGGAATTTCCTAGTGATCAATCATCCTAAGAGAGGAGAAGTTGATCAGTGCACCTTGGCACTATAACACAAGGAATTCCAAGTGAAAGGAATTCTCCTGTTTGATCAGGCCAGTGGACGTAGGAGATTTATCTCTGAACCACTTTACATCTTGTGTACTTACATTCTGCTATTTCATAAGTGTGTGTTAATCTCAAGTTTATCAAAGTAAAACGAGTTTTCTAAAGGGCTCACTAATCCGCATCTGAAAGCTAATTAGATAGTAGTTCAACTGAAAGTCTTGTGCTTTCAGTGGAGGTATTATCTCAGTAAGCTTTCACAGAATAACTCTCAGCAGACCTCAAGTCCACTGACGAGCTATTGTCTTAAGTAACCTGATAAATTTTGAAGAAGTTTTAATTTGTAATCACAGGTGTATTCCCCCCCCATACACCTGTTTACTCGTTTCGGGACCAACACCATATTTAAATGGATTTCCGATGCCGGGTTGGAAACATACTTCACCACCCGCCCCATTTCCTTGCTCCCAAGAACAGTGGTGGAAGCCTATTTAAATATGTTCTTACGGAAAGGGGAAGTTTTCACGAAGGTGACTGCACTGAAGCCGACGGGAGAAAAGGACGGCGACGGCGAACCTCTTTACAACACAGAGGTGGTCACTATCAACTTCAGGCAGGCGGTGAGGGAAGTCTTTAAGTTGCCTTTCACAGGCATTAACCCAAGAACCTACAAGGAGAACTCAGAGGGAGAGCTTCTTGCGAAATGGACCAAGTCAGGGTCATCGGAGTTCAAGGCTCGTCAGAACAAGAATACTCTGAAGCCTGAGTACAGAGCACTGGTGGACTTGGTGTCCAAGATAGTGATGGGAGCAATTGGCTCTCACGAGCAGTTGAGTCTGCCCAAGCTGAGGCTCATGGGGGCAATTGCTGATGGAGTGGAAGCTAACTGGGAGCAGTTCTTCCTCGATCAACTCCATCAGGCTGGGTTGGACAAGCTTAAGAGAGATGAGGAGGAGAAGCACATTTCCGTCAGTGCCATCTTGCCATTCGGCACGAGAATGTCCATCCTGATTTCTCATGCTTGCCATGGGTATACCTTCGACTTTGAGGACAGTCTCTCCTCAAAGAAGGTAATGTTTTCCTCACTGAGTGATACCTATTCAGTGCTAGGGCTGACTGATCCCAATGCGAAAGCAAAGGGTCAGGCCAAAAAGCCAGCTGGTAAGGTCAGGAGAGTGGCAACCAGTCTCATTGAACGGGTAGATGAGCTCCTTGAGAGGAGTAAGGAGGGTGAGGAGGTTGCAGCTGAGGAGGTGGAGCAGCCTGAGGTGGAAGCGGCTGAGAAGAGGAAGAGGGTGAAGATAGTGCTGTCAGGGAAGAGCACGAAATCTGGGACTGAGTCTGATCCCAAGAAGGCCGGGTCTGAGGCTGAGGGAACTGACGATAACGTCAGAAAGGAGGGTGCTCAGGGAGAGAGGCCCCTGAAAAGGCTTAGGAAGGGGACCAGAAAATCCCCTGCTAAGAAGCTGCCTGAAGTGAGTGAGAGGGAGAAGTCAAGCTCTCCTGGAGCCTCTGACTTGGAGGAAGTGAGAAAAACTGTCGAGACGGCTGAGTCGTTGCAGCCTGAGACAGTACCCACTCAAACACCCCCACACCCTGAAACCCAAACACCTTCCATCCCTGACCCCACACCTCAAACTCCCCAACCACCCCAAATCTCAGAGCCAAATCAGCCTACTAAGTCAGCGCCATCAACTTCACACACGAATGAGCATGACCAGTCAGCCGAGCCGAACCTTCCAAACCCCTCAGACTTTCCATCATACCCCAATCCCAAAGACTGGCCCAAATCCATTTCAGCAGAGGAGGATGAGTTCCTTGAATTGGAGGAGGAGGAGTTAGATGAGCACATGGCTGGTGGGATTCTTGAGAACACTCTCAGGGGGAACGCCACAGAATGGGCAGGAAAGTGCTGGCCTGGGCTATCCAAGTATACTGAGCTGCTGGCGTATGTGATTGAGCTCAAAGTTTGGTTGGACTTCAAACAATCAAACATGCAGGAGCAACATATGCTGGTGGATGCTCGTGGCTGGGAGCACTGGGAGGCGGAAGAGGCCAAGATTTGCTCGTTCTTTGGACTTACTAGCTGGCTTCAACTCTTGAACTTTGACAACCTGAAGCAGCTAGTGGCTGAAATGATGTCCAAGAGCAAGGCTGACCTCCTATCTGATGACGAGAAGGATGGTGATGAGGATGATGAAGGAGCTCAGGGTGGAGATCTGGAGAAGGCAGTGGAGGAAACTGCACAGGAAGTTGATGAGATGAACTCTGAGCCTCAGGCTCAGGGGGAAGGTGATAAGAACACTGGTGCCAAGGGTGGACCAGTGGCTGAGGATGTTGTGAACGTCTCAGCTGCCAATGAGACATCTGTCGATGAAGGGATTCCCTGCCCTGAGACAAGAGAGGAAGATGTTGAGGCATTCAAGGAGACTCTCAGTTCCGAGGGACTTGCTCCTAAGGTTCAAGTTAGCTTAGCTGAGCCTGAGGAGGCGGCTATGACTACTTCACAACTACCTTCAGTGCACCTTGAAGAAGGGACTGATGCTGCAGGGGCTGACAAGGGAAAGCAGCCAATCACTGATGCGGCCGTTGATGATGAGGATGTGATCATAACCAGGGTCGGACGTGCTGAATTCACAAGCATAGTTGAGGTCAAACAGGAGAAAACCTCAGAAAATCTAGCTGAACTTCAGGAGGAGGTAATGAGGCTACGAGCTGAGAAGGAAGAAGACTCCAAGGCCCTGGCGAAGCACATCAGGTGGACAACGTCAGCTTACAACACCCTTGCTAACAGGGAGCTGATTTTGTTAAAGAAAACGATGATTGACACGGCCAAGTCAGTGAGGAATGAGAGGAAGCGCACCAAGAAGATGCTTAGGAACACTCTCAAGAAGCTTGAAGAGAGGGATGCGATCAGGGACGAGAAGATGAATCAGGCAGTGGACAGGCTTGCAGTTCAGACTGGAGCTATTGTCACTCAGGCCTTGAAGGACTCAGCGTCCAAACTGGAGCTGGAGTCAGGGAGGATGGATCGCACCTCTCAGTCAGTGGCCGACACTTTGGCAAAGGCCACTGAGGAATCGGCAAAGATACTAACTGAGGCTAGCAGAGTCAGCGGTGAGTCCTTGAAGGTGGAGGAAAGGATCACCAAGGCTGAACAAAGACTCCAACTCTCCATGGACGTCTTTGAGAAGAAAGTCAATGCTGCTATCAGTTCAGTTTCTTTTGCAGGCACTGGGATTGCCACGGGAGTTTGATTAGGCGTGAAATTGTCATGATTCGTAGCTAGAAACGCCCTAGTTTTGGTCGAGTTTATAGAGTATTTAGAGTCAATTGAGCATTATTTCTATACATTGATAAATTTGTCTCTTTGATGCTCATAGGTGAATAGAGGACGAAAAACGGAGTTCGTAGGACTTTGAATCGACTCAAACGGATGCCCGGATGAGAAGATATTGAAGAAATACGATCGGTATTAGTGCGGACGAGGAAAAGTATCACTTGGGAGAAGCTTTGAAGTCACTCGAGCGCCTTACTCGAGCGCCACCGCTCGAGCGCCTTACTCGAGCGCGCAAACGTACAGAACAATTCTTGCGCTCGAGCAGCTCGAGCGCCACCGCTCGAGCGAATCGCTCGAGCGTCCAAAACATACAGAGTCATTTCAGCGCTCGAGCAGCTCGAGCGCGACCGCTCGAGCGAATGCATCATTCGAGCTACACTGCTCGAGCGGGACCGCTCGAGCGATTTGCTCGAGCGCCCATATACTTTTGCCTCCGGATTCGTATTTTCGGCCCATTAACTCCCGTTTCGACCCGTGCCTATATATATATCTCGTCCAAACACGTTTTGAAGGATCCCCAACTTTAGAAATCACTTTTAGACTTAATTTTTAGAGAGAGGAAGAGGAGAAGAACGAGCAAGCTTTATTTTACGTTTTGTTGAGGTTTTTCATACGAATTCTAGTTTCTTTTCAATTCTTAGTTTCTTTTCATTAGTTCGTTACTTTGAACACGTTTAAATTTCGTTTTTATCAATTCAATTTCAGTTCTTCGTATTTATTTTCTTTTAAAACCCTAGTTCATGTTTCTTATTTTCTTCGTTCAATTCAATATGTTTATGTTCGTTGTTTCTTTAATTGCTTTTAGTTTTGTTAAAACCATGTCCGGCTAAAACCCTTGCATGCTTAGGTTAGGATGAACTCGTAGAAGTAGGATGTGGGTACGTAATTAAGGTAATTCGTGACATTAGTTTTAATTCTCTTAATTAATGAATTCATATAATTAATCTTAACTCTACCTTTGAATTTCGTACGAAAGTGTTAGAGAGAGGACGACCGCATCACTCAATAACAATTAGTAGTCTTAACGAGAGGGTTTAGGAAAGGTTAATTCATCTACCGGTTTAGCGAAGGAGGACGACCGCATCACCTTAGTTAAATTAGGGTCTCATTAATTAAGCACAGTTCATTAACTTGTTAGTGGATTAGTGAAGTCGATTGCTAGGATAAAGTATTAGGGTGAGAAATCTTGAGCTTTCATTCTACGATCTTTTACTTAGGTTAATTCTTGGTTGTCACAATTACTTTGATTATGTACCTGCTCCGTTAGTATACGTAGGGATTCCTATCCTAAGCATCACCATCTCTCATTAGAAAACAACCCTTAGTTAATTTAATTGCTTTATTATTTTAGTTTACTTAGTTTATTTCAGTCTTTTAATTAATCTTTCAAAAACCCAAAAACATTACACTCATATTAACTACGACGCGTAGATCTTCAGGGATCTATTCGCATATACACCATCCCTTGGGTTCGATAATACTTGGTCCCTATACTTGCCCATACTACAGTGAACCCGTTCTCTTGCGGGGTAGCTACTAGTAGAAGCTAGTGTAGTCGCTTCAAGTCAGAGTTGAGATGCTGAAGGAGGGCGTTTTGGAAGTACAATCCTTAGCCTCTTTTGTTATCAACAGTGGAGCGGAGTCACTCCCATCCCAGGCCAATGATGATGCCAAAAAGGGGGAAAAGAAGAAGAAAAGATCCCGCCCTGAGGCATCGGAGGCAGTCAATCAAGGTGAAACCGTTCTAGCTGACCCTGAAGCCAATCCTGAAGGAAACATTTTAAGGGTGAGGAAGTCAGCTAGGTTAGCGGCGGTGGAAAAGGAAGGAGGGGAAATTGTTGCCAAGCTGAGAGAGGAGGCAACAAAGGCAAAGGCTAATGAACCTTCCAAGCAACAACCTGAGCCAGTTCAGAGGTCGTCTCCCATGAGCTCAAGGAAGAATCCCATCACTTATTCAGGTGAGTTGGTTGCGGAGTTATGTGCTGAAGCATGGGGAGATCAATCTGAAAGATCGGAGGCTATGCGCAGAGCCGAAATTGCTCAGAAGGAGAAGATGCGCATCCTGGAGAAAAAGGTTGAGAAGCTGACTGATATCACTGAGCTTCAACAACGAGAACTGGATGATGCAGTGATCAGCTTGCTAAGGAGGAAGAAGGCGGAGCCTGAGCCCAGGAAGTATAGGAAGAAGCCAACAGTTAGGAAATCAACAATTCTTCAAGTCAGAAGGCCAGAATCAGGAGCAAGGGAAGCTTTTGTTGATGAGTTCGTCTCAGAGACATTGAAGGAGTTTTGGACTGATGCAAGGGATGAATTTGTTAGATTGTGGTTTGTTGTGAAGAAGTGGGGCGACACTGACGATATCAATGCCCACTTCACTGACTACATGATGGACAATCATCCTGAGCTATTCCAGAAGATCTTGGAAGAGGCTGAGGCAGCTCAAGTTCAAGTGAAGGCTCCTGAGTTCACCATTCGAGCTCCTCCCTTGGTTCCTGGAACTCAAAAGCATGATACAAAGGCCATTATGATGGAAGTATTGAAGATAGCCAAAGCTGAAGGGTACGTGAATCAACCTGGAAGACTTGACGAACTGAAGGCAAGAGTTTATGCAGGATATGGACTCAAGCCTGAAATGAGATTAGTCTAGGTGCTCACAGGCTTCTTTGTAATAGATTAGATTCATTGTAATCATTTCCACATCAATCAATGAAATCTATTACTTTTGCCCACAGACAAAAACTCATTGTCTTTTTGGCTGTTGTTTAAAATTCTGTACTTTATCAAGAATTGCTCTAACACTGTCTTATCTTATAGATAGGTTTATCTTGTTTCCTCTAAGTGTTTTGAGGATCTTTTCAGTGTTTTGGCATCATAAAAAAGGGGGAAATTGTTGGGACATTGTCAGTTTTGATTAAGATCCCAAAGCCCCTGAAAAGATGATTGTCTTAATCTGTCTTTGTCAGGCTAGTCTTGGTTAGGATTAGTACTTAGTCATTTTACACTTCACAGGTACTCAGTGAGAGGAGAACTCACTGGAGACAATCAAGACTCAGAGCCTGAAGACGAAGAGCACCATTCTGAACTTATGGCAGTCTTTTAAGCTGGCTGAGTAAGTGTCAGTGATGAAGAGTATGACCCTGAGGTCATTACTAACTCAGTCCTGAAGGGAACGGGATGTCACTGAGTTAATGGGAAGACTTGGAGTAGAGCCAAGCAATGCAAAAGGAATTTCAGCGTCAGGACAAGACTGGTGGGCTCAAGACTAAATGAACTTAATAAGACAAGCCTGAAGCTCAGGAATAAGTTCTGACATTCTCACCAACCTGATGACGTGGACCAATCCGAGAAGGACACGCACGTACGGAACCTGACATGAAGACTGAATTCAGACTGCATATTCAACGGGCAAGCATTCAATACGCATTTAATGCAAATACCAAATCCATGCAAGGACGGCTGCTGCATGAAGATATGTCCGTTTGAAGCCACTCTACATAGTTGACAAGAAAGGCTATCTCTCCAACGGATAGTTTTTCAAATCACCTATAAATACAGAAGACCTTGACCCCATTCAAGGTTACGGGAAATTTCCAAGCCAGAAATTACTCAAACTCTCAAGCATTCAAAGCATTCAACCCTTAAGAGAAGCACTCGAAACCTTCTAAATTTCCCAAGTGTTTCTCAGCAATTGAGAGTTATTCTGTATTCCAAGAGCTAATTAGAATTATCTTAAGCTTAGAGAGATTATCCAATCCTTAGCATAGCTTTGCCTTGTAAGGATAATCTCAACTTAGTTGGAATCCAAACTGAAACCAAAACCCTAAGTTAGGCTTGTTGGGAGTAAGTCAGTTAGAGTGTTAGTAAGTGGAGTTGTATAGATCAGTGAGGTTAGCTGGTCTTGGTGCACCTTGGCACGTTAAAAACAAGAATCCCTTGAGTGGATTTCCTATTAAGTCAGGTCGTGGACGTAGGAGATTGAGACTCTGAACCACGTTAAACTCCTTGTGTTCTTGCTGCTTTGATATTGTGTATACTTGCTATATTACTTGTTCATTCATTGCATTCAAGTTTATCAGGCCTGAATCAATCAGGCTGATCTTCAAAAGAGCACTGCCCTACTAAACACTTTTCAGGTTTGAGTAAAACAAGTTTTTCAGAAAGCAAACTAAACAAGACTTTAAACTTTCAGGGCTCAAACATTTCCGCACTGAACTTGAACTGATAGTTAGCCAACTGACCCGCACCAAGTGTAGTCAGTAGGTGTGTTATCAGCTCCTAGTTCTTTACCACTCTGAGTAAATGGGACTCAGTCAGTTTTAAGGTTGAAAAATTGGTATACGTGTATTCCCCCCCCCCCCCCATACACGTATTCCTCAGTCTTGTATCGGGACCAACATTTGCCCTCTTTGTAAAACCGCCACAGCTGCTTGAGCAAATCTCTACATTCACTCGTAAAGTGCCCCACGCTTTGATGGTAGGCACAATACTTGTTAGGGTTGAGTTTGCCGGTGTCTTGACGTATTTTCCGTGGAGGGGAGAGCAACTCCTTCTCCTTCACGTTTTCATAGACAGTATCGACTGATACTGTTAACACTTGATTCAACTTTTCTTTGAGCTCCGTCCCTTCCGTGAATGCCTTCATGTTTTTCGGGACACAATAGTTTGTTACACCAGGTTTCTTATTATTCTCCTTGGGGTCAGCTTTGTTCTCCCCCAAGTTTGATTGCAAGGCCTCGTGCATGGAAACGAATATGCCGGCTTGATTTCGGAATTCGGCATAACTTCTTGGGCACTTCAGACGTACCTCTTTCCATAGCTTTGATCCTTTCTTCAACCCGGCCATAACGGCAACGATTTTCGTGTCCTCACTGACGGGTTCACCCTCTAACAATACCCTGTCGAACCTTTCCATGAACGCCCGATCCGACTCATCGTCATTTTGTTTTAGGTCCGACAATCGGTGTTTCTGGGACAAATACGACCCCGCCGTTGAGAAATGAGAAAGGAACTCTCGACTCAATTGGGTGAACGAGTGGATAGATGCTGGTGGCATCGCCGAAAACTATTTGTGTACCCAATCCCCCAAAGTTAAGGGGAAGTTTCGACACTGAGTGGCGTCGCTGGCCCCCACTAAGACCATATAATCCGAATATTTTGTCAGATGAACTCTGGGATCAGCAACACCGTCATACTGTATACTTGCCGGGAACTGGACCTTCTTCTGAATTGGGGCTTTCAGAATGATAGGTGATAGTGGTGAGGATGGCAAACTGGTGGTCCCCACACCTCTTTGTTGGTCCAACTGTCCCTGCATGCTCTCCACTTGATGGAACGCGCCGGTGAAGGCGGTCCGTCCCCAAGATCGTTGTTGGGATACCAAACGTGTATAAATAATTAAAGACCTAAACATGCATCTAAAGACAAGTTTAGATATGTTACCCTTGAAGACCGAGGCGTTGATTCCACTACTGATCTTCTAGTCTATCTCCCAACCTCGTTCGTACACCGGGTGGACGGCGAACTAGCGAACGTGGAGAAAAGTGCCTCACAATTTCGTCTCCCTCTCAACCCCACTCACGAATTTTGGCTACTGCACGTTTTATCTTAGAGTGCTAGGGTTTTAAACACGAAATTGAAGCCTTTATATAGACTCCTTAAGTTTCATGGTCCAGACTAGGGATCTGTTAGAAGGTATAGGGTTTGGGCTCCTCACGGACCCAAATACTCTTATGTTCAGCCCAGAACATTTATTTGGCCCGTGAACATTAATTCATTCCATTAGAGAATTAATATTGCACTCCCATCCTATCCCGAACCGAATCAGGGCTTCTATTAGACTCTATAATTCCCCGTGTTAAAGATATCGCACGTCCATTAATTATTAAAGCTCCTGACCGCTTTAATTAATTAACATCTATTATTTCTTGAGTAGTACCACTCAACCTTGTTGTCGTACGGATATAATCCACCTGCAGGATTTAATACGACAATCCTTTATGAGTTTCCTCAAGGAGACGTCATCAACCTGGATCACCAGGACACGGTGCCTTAATGTCAATAAATAGACATCGTGCAAACGATGTCACTACCCAAAATACATAGTGCGTTGAATCTAACAAGATTCTCACCCATAGTAAATCAAAGTAGTGAACAAGCGCTCCACATATCTAGATATCACAATTAGGGTTAAGAATTACAAGAGTCACCAAGACCTTTAGTTCTTCATAACAGTCAGAATAGAAGAACATGTCTTAACTGTGATCCATTCAATATGACATAGCGTACTAGTATGAACTAATGGCCAAGACAAGCCACTAACAAGTTCATACTACAACTTATACCAATAGTTATGTCCAGAACTATCTCAGTTGTGAATATTGTTTATATCTTATAAGAAACTGACAATGTGATCTTCTGTGTGACTACAAACCCACCACATTAGCTACAATATAAGATAAACAGACATACAAGTAATACAAGCAATTAATAAGATTGCAATAATGTGAAAAACTATTTATTTCAGATAATAAGGAAATCGAATATATCCATAAAAGCCCAACAAAAGTTTGCTTTACAGTATACACCAACAATCTCCCACTTATACTAAAGCTAAACTTTTAGTATACATATAAAGACATATCACCACTGCCCTTCTTAAACTTGATAGCTCATCCAAAGATGCCCCCTGGCTTGGAGGCTGTTCGGCGAGCAAAGGTACCAACCTTTCTGCCCGTCGCAGTCCCTCACTCGGAGTGGGCAAATCCTGGAGCTATTTTCTAGGGTTGCTCGCCGCATTTGACCCTAGACACCTGAAGGCAGATTGAGAGAGTCTCTCATGAACTGATGGCGTGGTTGCTCAAATGTTGCTCGCCCACGGTCAACTTCCTGACGAGCAACATTTTCTTGTTGTTGGGGTTGACCAAGTCTGTCCTGGGCACTGGAACGGGTAGTTCCATGGCTCGACATCGTTGTTCGCCCACGAGCAGATTCAGCCTGGCCCTCACTCGGTTCGACCATCTTTGCTTTACCTTTGTCCCGCCTAATCTGGGCACTGTTCACTTCATGTTGTTCGCCCCTGGTTGACCTAGCCCTAACAACTTCTACGGGTCTGTCCCTAGGCCTCACTTGTGAAGGCCTATTCTGATCTTGCTGTCTCTGTAGAGCCTGGAGAGCAGCAATGGTTTTGGCCAATTCGTTAGGGTTGTTCGTCAGGGCCTCCATTTCAGGCGGGAGATTATGAGTTATGACAGTATGCTGCGATCTATTCACATGTCTAGGATTACGATCCTGGTGGTCGGCCGACGAAGCTCGGGTGGGAGATGCTCTCCTAGATAAGCGTGATGCTTGGGTTTCCTTTGATTGAGGCATTCCGAATTAATTTGTCTTTGTTCTTGTGATGAAGAACACCAAGAAAACCAAGAACACTTTTGTTTGAATCTTCAAATATTTCTTGAAACTTTCTTCAAATCTTCAAGTCTTTAACTTGAAGTTCTTGACTAATCACACTGAATCGAAGGTTCGGACCCTCCTTCTAGCGCCAATTTGTTGGTGATCAAATTTAGTTGATTGGATGATTGACTGTTTTAATTCGGTTTAAGACCACCAATCAATTACGTGTGATATATTACCACCGTAAATGGTAAATCGAAGATTCGGGATATGAAATAATAAATATGAAAGTCAAAATCGTATTAATTTCGTATGTGTGTACGTTTAGGTGTATTAGTGTGTGTTTTGGGAGTATTTGTCAAATTGAACTTGTATTTCTTAAGCTGGAGAACAACTATTTATAGAGACTAGCAAGCATGAGGTGTCTATGACTCTTGGTCTCCCTAGCCTGCATGCTTGACAAGTGTCATTTGACCCTAGTTTGACCTTATCTAAGCTGAACCTTAGTTACAAAGTCTTCTTTGGTTTTATCTCGGACTACATTGTTGTTCGTCCGGGTCGGCTTAGCATACCCTGAATGGTTTTTTCATAAAAGTTGTTCGCCTTTGTGTTTTACACTGATTGGCTTTGGGATCTGGGTCCTTTGTTCGTTTCCATACACCTCTTAAGCTGGTAGATGCACCATTTTTTATAACGTTGCTCGTCATCAGTGACTTGGTGGAATGCCCATATCTGGTCTCGGTTTCTTAAACCTGTTCGCCGATATGTTGTTCGTCGGTAGAGTTGTTCGTCAGTTTATACACTCCATGGATTGGTTCATGCACCCCACCTTGATTTTCTTTAATGATCATCTTTGATTCGAGGTTGGTTCTTCATAATCCTTTTCAAGGTTTTAATCCTTGTTCGCCCATCATTGGTTTATGTTCGCCTATCAATAACTTCATATTTAGGGTCCGCTTGGTTAGCAACTCTTCAATGATATGAGAATGAACTTAAAAATTAGTGTAATTATGAGAGTTCATAGAACAAAATCATCATCTTTCCTCTTAAATAGGGTAATCAATACTCCATTTTGATTACCTATTTTCCTCCTATAATCATCCTCCTCAATCACTTCCTTATTCCTCCACCAACAACCACCAACAAACATTTGTTGTCTACCACTATTCCAAAATTAGGCATGCCACTAGCAATGCAATCATCATTGGAACAATCATTCCCTCAACATATCACTTTTATTATGGGGGCATAGATAGAAAACAAAATTTCATTCTCATCACCATTGAAGTGCTCTTAACCAAGCGCCTCCAGAATTTAAGTACTAAAAAAGATATGATCACGTAAACGGTATACTACATTGATTGGAAACACGTTAGTAATCAAAGTGTCAATGGGAAAGAAAACTTTCTCCCTCACAATCATATAAGCTTTTGAGAGTCGACTGCTGACCAATTAATCAACATGTTCACTTCAGCCTTAAAAAGGAATAAATCTACATACTATAAGAGTCATCCCTTACCATATTCTTAAGAATTGAACTAGAACAATTGTATTAATACATTTTTGACACAATGTATCTAAATCCCCTTGAAACATCTATGTTCATTTGGAAATACTTACACTATTTTCAGGGGTGTACAACCATCTTAGCCAAATCGAACTCCAAATAAAAAAAAAAATTACAAATAAAAAATCGAACCATATATTTAAAAATCGTTCGGTCTATTTTTCAATTTGGTTCGGTCCCAAAACCGAACAAACAATTTTTTTTTTTTACACTTCTCTTTTTTAAAATTTAGCTTAGTTTTCTAGCATCAACATACTTGTTTCATTTAATTACTTGCAACATGTCAACAATTAAATATTAATTGTGGATTGGTGAACTAACTTCTAACTATTAACAACTAACATTTACCGATAAAAAAATAAAATTTAAATACTAATTCAAGCAAAAAATGAATCAATAACCCTACTACATAATCAAATAAAAACATCAATACAATAGTTTTCAAAAATTAAGCAACAATTTGAAAAACACAATTAACAGAAAACACAACTCCTCAAGTATTTTTTGCAAAACACAAATCAACTCAAGTTTTTTATGCGTGAATCTAAATTATATATATTAATATTATTATATTATATTAGACTATAAGTGATTACATATTAATTTAGTGAATATTAATATAAATATACATATATATATTATTATTATTATTAAAAATATTTCGGTTCGGTCTATATGATTTTTAATGTGTAAAAATTGTAAACTGAACCGAAATAAAAAATTCAAAACCGTAAACCGAACCATAAACCAAAAACCGAACCAGAATATATATTTCGGTTTGGTTTGTTTTTTGGTTCGAACCGTATTTTGCATATCCCTAATTATTTTTCTAAAATGAGTATTTGAAGTAATTTTTTTTTTTGGTGTTCACGAGATCAATTTTCAACCGTCCAACAATGTGTACAACACAAAAGCATGCTGCTATGAGTGTTTTAAAAATCTTTCGAAATAAACATAAATAGTTTAAGGGCATTCCAAAAACATTATGCCTAAATATTATCATTTGAATGACAAAATATTAAACAATCAATTAAGTTTTTATCAATTATTATTCGAATATATAAAAATATTTTACTTGATTCTCATTCGAATTTTTTATATTTTAGTATTGATAGTCGAATTCAAGTTGAATAAAAATAAAGGTTTATTATTTTACAGCACCAGTGCCCCTAATAATTCTTGAGCTTAACATAATAACTAAAATTTGAGAGGAATTTTATAAATAGACATGTTGTAATGGACATAAAATTGTATTTATTGAATACTGTATTACATATACTAGTAACAGGTCTACCCGTGCTTCGCACGGAAGTCATTTTTTTTTTCAAATTTTATTCTAAATTATATATATATTTTGAATAATTTTAAAATGGACATTTATTTTCTTTAACAAAGACAACTAAAACTAATAGTTACAGAAATCTCATTTATATTCACAAAAATAAATAATATGTTATCATTCATTTTTTTTATTATTATAAATAAATTGCAAATAAATTAACAGGTTTGCTTTAATTTTTTAAACACAATAACATTTACAAAAATTAAATTTGTTAATTTTTCATTTAAAAAGTAGTCATTTTGATAAGATTTAAATTATGTGTGTCAAATAAAGCAAAAGTAATGCACAAATTATTCTTTACTGTTAAAAATGAAAAAATTGAGGATTTATTAGATCATTTTTTATTAAATAAATTTAATTTAATTGATAAAGAGTTTACTAAAAAATATCGTGTAAAATATAAATAAATAGTGTTTGGAAGATATTGCTTCTTCCATCTCGTGATTACTTTGATAGTTGTCTAATTAAGAAATTCCACAAATATTTCCATGCAACATAAAAATAAATAATTATGCATCACAAAAAATAATAAAATTTAAAATCAGTATTATTTTATTCAACTCTACACTCATATAACACAAATTTTTCTTAAACAACGTGACACTTTCATATGTGAAAGAAACAGTGAGACGAAGGGAGTATTTTCCAAATAAAACCTACAAAAATATATAAACAAAAAGAAAGTATAGAGTAGAAATGATTCATACATGAAAGATTAAAGGATATTAGTTGTACATGTTTTGACAAAAAAATATTGATTTTGTCCCCTAAATGATATTTATTGTTTCACTGAATAGTATCAATTGTATTATGAAAAGAAACAAATACACTTCAATAAAAATAATTAATACTATTTAGAGAAAACAACTAATGCCCTAGAATAATTTATATATGAAATAATTTCACTATGCATACTCATAAATTAATGATTAAACAACATTTGTTATATTCCTAACATAATCAATTAAAATTGTTTACAAATTAAAAAAATAAAACAATGGCAAAACAATACATGAGATATTTTTAATATTATATATATGTATATATATATATATGTATATATATATATATGTATATATATATATATATATATATATATATTATCATTGATGTGTAGTTCGTCAGTGCAAAAAAATATGTGGTATAACTGCAACAAACAAAGGGAATTGGTTTCATAAGCTAGAAACCTTAGAAGTAAAAAATAAATTTTAACACACATGTATTTATCCACATATTCCAACAATAAAAAGTTATTGTATTTTTCACCCACAAAAGCTCTGTTCAACATATACCTAACAAAAGAACAGAGAATAAAAAATCACCCACACATACTTCTTATTTAAAAAATTCATTCTACAAAGAAGAAATAGAAGATGACGGAAGATGCAAAAAGAAATCTGCATTTCACATCTATATAATTTCTATTTTTAGTTATTATTTTTTCAAAATCGATTTGTTCTTGCCGGGAAAAAGTACCAGAAGAGCACTGAAATGATACCAAAATAGATACATTTGTAGTATAAAAAAAGGTATGTTCAATTTTTGGGTTTTGTTAACAATTTCACAATCCTTATTTTTTTTTTCATTTAAGATATAAATTCTGAAGTTTAGAAAATTATAGATCGATCTCCGATATTTGATATTTTTCAGTGATTTAGGATCGATTTTGGATGAAAGCATTTCGTTGATTTCCAGATCTTTCAATGCATGTCCGAACACTAAATCAGCCAATCAATCTAAAAAAGAATTCTTCAACACGGTATCCTCTACTTGCTAAGGTTTTATAAATTATCAACAACATAAATTTTTTGGAGGATAAAAGAGCTCCAAAATAACAAACACTAAAATAGAAGGTAAACATATCAATACATTTTTTTTAAAATCAATAATATTGTCTCGGACACTTCACAAGATATTTATTTTTGATCAGTCTGTTTTGTGTTTGTATGCCTTAATCTACATGTGTTCTTTTAATACTGAATATTAAGAAATCATTGATATTTTTTTTATGTATATGTGATAGAAATTACATCAGGTTTATATTAGAATGAATTTTGTGGAAGAACTAAACTTAAATCATTCCTAGATGAATTGTGTAAATGTCAGTAGATACATTCATTAATTAGTGAATTTAAGTTAATATCGTCATTCAATGATACACTTGTTATGGTAAATAACAATTCGAAAATCATTTAAAATAAAGTTATATAACACATATATTATTGTTTATGATATTGTAAGAAATTAGTTAGGGTGTAACGAATGAAGACCTTGGTTTTAATGGTCACATATTTTACACCAGCCTTGAAAAATCACTACTATATTACAATTTACTGTTGAAATTATATAAATTTTATTATTCTAAACCTGATAACCCAGTTTTTTAGCTATAGAACTTTGATCTACTTTTATGCGAACTAACATGATTGTCCATAATACAGAACAATTGATTGTTCTATATTTAAGAAAATGACTTTTATGTTTGATATATTTATTTAAAGTAATTTGAACTTATCAAATTTAATATATCTATTTCGTACACAAAAAACTAACCAATGAATTGTATTGGAATATTCAAGATAATAATTATTTCTTGATATAGATATGAGTTATTCTCTAATGAAAAGGGTTAGATCGGACACAAAAAGTTATTGATGACTTTGATAAAAAAAACGATAAGGAAGAACGTTAAAAATTGATTCAAATTTATTTAGATAAATATATATTGTACATGTGTTTAGGTTAATGTAAATTTATATACATGTATATATAAATGTTTGTGCATAAACCTGCAAATATATAAAAAGCATATATGGAGTAAAATTGGTTACTATCGCTTACTAAAAATAATATTGTTGTAAAGTATAACAATACAAATAAAAGAATCAACAAATGAACTTAATTTTAAAAAAAAAGTAATATAAAATATTCAGCCTTTGTACAAATACAATGGAAATCAATATTGTTCTAACATCAATACAATTATATTCCTTCGGAAAAAATAAAAACCATATTTACGCAGTCCAACAATTCTAATAAATCTATACCAAGTTTTAGCTAGACAAAGAATGTGATAATCCGTATCAACAGTAAACCCGAATTCATAATAGATTGAGAATAAATCTTCAGTTCTAACACACTTCAATATAATATAACCCGAGTCCATTTAAGTTTACACCTGACACTGGTATGTACTAAGAATAGATGATAAAAATATTAAATTTACAATTTTAGTAAGGAAAAAATGCATCCAAAGAAGTATAACTATCACCAGACGACTTTTAAATTCAGCATTATTGCATTTAATAGAAAACTCAATTACTTCACCAACATTCACTGGTTCTAATTTTCCTTTAAAACCTTCTTTAAAATGATCAATTTGATTTTCAGCTGAAATATTTGGAGGAAAACTTAAATTGTTTTTAAATGGTTCAATAGCATTCTTCATTGTTCAGACAGAAAGTAACAAAAAAAAAAAATAATAATAATATAATGCAATTAAAAAAGGATAATTACATTTCCTTAAAAAAATGTGTCTGAACAAATTATGTTTCTTTGTTGGTTTCTTTCATAATCAATTCTAAGTCTCTCTAACTTGTAAACACTCTTGTATAGTAACGTTAACCATGTTTTCCACCATTGTTTTAAAGAGGTGAATGAGTCAATATGTTTGATGGTATTGAAATTGAATGAGATTGATTTCAACAAAAATATTTCGAGAAAAACTTAAATTGTCTACATATGATCCAATTGAATTTTTCATCACTATTTAAACAGAAAATAATAAAATATATAATATATTACAAAGAACAAAAGTTTATTACGTTAACATTAAAAACATATATTACATATTAACAAATTATCTTATATTATTGGTTTCTTTCATACCAAATTTCCAATTTCTTTGACTAATACTAATAGACATCATTTTCAAGACACTACTAATTTTTTTCTCTTGCTAGTGTAGAAAGTTAAGGGAGTAAGTATATTTGGTAGTTGTATTAAAATTAAAGAAGATTGACTTGTGGGTATCTTTAGAGACGTATGTGCAATTATTATTTGTTAGATAAAATTATAATTTTAAAGTTGTATATTTAATAAAAAAGAAAAAAGGTGAGTGAGTTAAGAAGTGGGGAACTCATTAAAATAGAGTGTTAAGATAACTACATTCTATAAATAAGATTATTTATAAAAAATATCATATTTAATTTGGTTAATAATTAACAATTTTTCATATTTGATTTTACATAACTAAATTTTAGTATAATTGTTCATATATTTTATGTTTAATATTTTATAATGCAACTATTTTTTCATGCAATGGTTTATCAAATATTTTTTAGACAATCCCTCTCTAATTATATATATAACTGTAACACGAAAAAATGTACTCTGTATTATATTATAAGATAAATACATATAAAGAATAACAAATAACTCTTTTTGTCCCAACTTTGTCTTAACACTTTCATTGGTACGCAAATTTTTACTTGAAAAATGTATAATCCTCCTTCATTTGTATAAAATATAATCAGAAATATATTTTCAACTTCTATCTCACATATCACACAAGTAATTTAGAGATTCGAACGTGATCAAAGTAATAAAATGAGATCTCTTTGACAACGCAGAAGCTCAAACTCTAGCCTGATCAAATCCATCAACAATCTCTATCATCGTCCACACATACATCACAAAATGTTGCGTGAACTATTACAATAAAAAAAGTTATGTCATCAAAATACACAGAACCAGTAACAACATTCAATCAAGGGTGCAAAAGTCGGAAAACGCTAGGCGGACGTTTCTTGGCCGCCTGGAAATCCGCCTAACTTTTTTTTATTAAACTGCGTCAGCCCTCACGATTTTTACTTCATTTTCCTAAAATTAAGGTTCAGCTTCGAAAAGAATCTATCCCTTCTCTTTCCCCCCTTTCCAAAATAAACTCTGTGTTCCCAACAAATCAACCAATTTCTATTCCAAAATCCAAGATGGCAAAACCACTTTTATACATCCCAGGAACGAATCGCCGCTGCCCTCTATTTCACCCAGCACCGATGCCGCCGCCCTTCATCTCACCCAGCACCGACGCTGCCAACCGTGTCGCACCTCCATCTGTACTGACGTTTGCATGATTGTCGCCTCTTTCTTTTCCTTCTCAATTGTCGCGCCGCGTCGCTACTCTTCTATCTCTCAAGCGACGGCCCTTCATCCACGACCGCTGCGCCATGGTGAGATTTAAGATTTAGGGTTTTCCTTCTCTTTTAAACTCCTAGCCGCCTAGCCCGATTTGGCCGCCTAGGCGGCGCTGAACCCTCACACGATTTTTTAGTTGTTTTACCTTAAATTGAGCCGGCCGGCGACTGCCTAGGCCGATTTTTGCATCCCTGCATTCAATAGAACCATCAAATAATAAACCTCACCAGTACCAATTGCTATGCAACAAATACGACCAGAATAGAACCCTCTCTGCCTTTCTTCATACTTTCTTGATTTTGGCTTCTAAATAAAAAATTGAGGATTTTCAACATATCATAACTCACTTGCTTTTGCAAATAACCCATTCAATTTAAACCAGACTAATAACATGTTAGTTTTCACACTTGGTCTATGCAACACATACTTTAATGAATTTGTATCATAAATATGATATTCTGTTTATATAAAAGATGAAAACCCAATCGTACAGCTGAATGATACCTATAATTAATTTCAAAACCAAATAATCTCAAAATAGCTTCACATAAAGAGTGTAATTATTTTACGTTAGATAAAATTATAATTTTATAGTCGATGTATTTAGTAAAAATGGTTAAATAAGGTAGTGAATTTAGAAGTGAGTGAGTTGAGTCAGATAGTGAGTGTATATAATCGTGACGTGTAATAAATTTATTTGTAAATAATTTCATATTTAATTTAATTTGATTAAAAATTATTAATTTTAATATTTGATTTTTTAATAAAAAAACAAAAGTAAGTTATTTTATTTTAAAAATATTTTTAATATTATTTTTAAAATAAAATAAAAATCAACTTAATATTAGTATTAGTAATAAATACTAAAAAAAAAAAAGACAAACAAAGCTCAGTATTCACCAACATTCATTGGTTTTAATATTTCTATAACAAAGCTCAAAATGAACAATTTGACTTTCATGTGAAACATTGGGAGGAAAATTTAAACTGAGTATACATGGTCTAGTTGCATTTTTCATCATTGTTTAAACCAGGAGGTAATAAAAAAATTAAAACGAAAAAAGGACTATCACATTAACATTAAAGAAACAAAATACATATAATTTAATTACCTTGTTTTATTGGTTTCGTTCACACCAAATTGTCAATCCCTCTATCTAATAGAAATCTTGTACAAAGACATTAATCATGTCTCCCACATTTGGATTAAAGTGGTGGATAAATAGGTATCTTCGGTGATTATATTAAAATTGAATAGAATTGATAGTTAAGAAATTTTAAAGATGCAAATGTAAGTAAGATAGTAAAATAGTGGGGTGAATAGTTGTATTAGACAATAAATTTATTTGTAAAAAATTTCATATACAATTTGATTAATTTCATATTTCATTTTTAATTAAAAAATTGTTTATTTTTAGACTAATTACATAATAATAAAGTCATTGTTAATTTTAAACGATAAAAAAAATCTCTTTATATCAATAAAACACCAGCACTGTCACCCTCACCATACCATTGCCACTATCCGCCATGATAACTCTCAATTCCAGCCAAATTCCCACCAATACTGAATCCAAGTAAGAAATTTGTTTCACTCACAAAATCCAACAAAGTTACCTACTTATTTAGCCTTGTCTCAATAGTAGAAACCAAAACCCTTTATCAATTTAAAATTTTGATTTCTTGTTCATCCCCAATTTTTTTATTTATCAAATAGTTTTTTCTATTTTCAAACTTCTTGGTCATTTCTTTTTTGTGGTGGCATAATGGTAGTGCTTCACATAGAGGCCGCATACAACGGTTCTAAATGACGGTTCTTTGCTCTTTACTACAACATACAGTGTGAAAAAAAGAAGTGCGAGATAGGTTTTTCGTAATTCATTCTTTCTCCACGAATCTTCAATATAGTTTTAGTGAATTATGTTTTAGTCCTTTGAAACTAATAAATGAAAAGAAAAACTAAAAATTGATTTACCTAAAGTTATAGGACTAATATTTATACCTACCAAAGAAAAAAAATAAAAGAACAAATGTATTATACCGTCATATAAAATGGTAACAAAGTTTAACTTTCTAACATTTGCATTCTATGGTCCACTGACCATAATCCTTTATGTAATTTTATAACCAAAGATTAAGATCAACTCCATATATATAATTTTATAACCATGAGTAGGACCAGTCATCTAAAAATTATCTATGCATCCACCAAACTTCAACATCTTCACTATAACATTACTTTTCTTGGCGTTGTTTAAATTTTTTTTTATCTATTTCCAACATCATATTTATAATTAACTGCAAGTTCGTCCAGTAAATTTGAAAAATAATAGGTGTCCTAAATGAATTAATTACATTTATACCAAAGTTTGTTAATGTTAAACACTACTCAAATTATACATATCTATATACTCTGCATGATATAACTAAAACATTGTTTGAAAAATACTGCATAGTACAAAACATAAAATTAATAACACAACAATTCTCATAATAATAAATTCTTAATATAATAAACCTTTTATAAAGTCTAGCCCTCATTACAATCAAAGTATGACATTAAACTTGCACAATTCATATGGTTTACATAAACTAATGAGAGTACATCATTATTATATGAAGCATTATTCGTATGAACTAACAAAAACTAAATATATTGAAATAGACAAAAGACAATCCATTCTTATCAATCTTAACGCAACTGCATTTTAATCACCATGGAAGCAAATATGAAACTAAAACTCATTACTAACATAGCAAAAAAGAAAAAAGTTCAAAATATTAATGAACTAATATTAGCATGAAAACAAAGATTTCTATCTATATATATTTCCTAATGAGCAAAATTACAATGAATAAAACTTCTGTAACAATTAACATTCTCTTATTCGGTATAACTTAACCCTGAAATCACAAAATACGAATAAGTTAAATATATTTTATTAGTTGACCACTCTTAGAAAAATAAAGAAATAACTAAGGAAGTGTAATGTTTGCAAAAGGAATATAAATATACACAAAACTCTAAGACCAAATTAATATTTGGGAAATTTATGAATAAACTTACAGTTATCATAACCTCCGTATTCACCAAAACCATCATTATCAGCAAAATTCGAAAAACAAAAAAGGTCTTACATTAACCCAAGAAACATGAAATGCATGAATATAAAGATCAATAAAAAAATCATATATCATAGGAGAAAATAAGTTTTTATTTAGAAAGTAGAAAAACGTACGAAGATTAACATTCAAGGTTAATCCTGCAATATAGACAAAATTTACGAAGAGACTTACAAACCTTCGATGTAATAATAATTTCTAACCAAGTAAACTCCTTCATGTAGTGAGAGTTAAAATATAAATAATATAAATATCTCTCAATTCAGAAAAAAAAATCAACTACAAACTAATCAGTATATAATACTCCCCCTATTCTACATTAGTCTTCACATACCTAATGTGTTAATTTTTTTAAGAAAAGTTGGTGAATAAAATGGTATTGTGAGGAGCATTATTTTTATTTTACGGGTGTGAAGAGTATTGTGGGACGAACGAAAAATAAAAGTGTGAACTTTATTGTGGAACAGAAGGAGTATTGATGATTTCTTTCACATTTTTTCTTTCTCAATTGTTTCTAAAAATTAATTTACGATCTATTTCAATCATTAAATTTAAAAAAAATTAAACTGAGAAGATTTTACTTTACCAACTAAAGAATCTTCAGTGAAGCCCCAAAATCAATCAGTCAATCTTCCCAACATTAATAGAGAATTGGTAGTAAAAACTTGAAACTGAGTGTGAAATAAATTAATCGGGAAAGTAAAAACAACATTTTGATCTTTCAAGTTCACATTTAAGGACTTTAACTTATGGAGGTTGGAAAAATAAGGAACATAATTTTTTGGATTGACAAATTAAGGACAAAAACTTTACTTGAGGTAAAATTAAACTAAATTGGTCTAATAGTCCGGATTTTGCTTGAATTCGGACCAAATTGAGCCTTGATTAGGAATGGCAAAACGGCCCGCCCCGAGGTCGCCCCGCCCTGCCCTACCCCGGTTGGGCCAGGTCCGCCCCGCCTCGTCCTGAAAATGGGGCAGGTCCGCCCCACCCCGCACGTGGGGCAGATCGGGTATGGGTATGTATATTACCCTGCCCCGCTCCGCCCCGCCCTGCCCCGCCCCGCAATCTACTTAATATATACATATAAATATATCTCTATTAAATATTATATATATATATAAAGGTCTCTCATAAATATATCAACAAACGTGCATATTAATTATTGACTCAATTGATTCAATTCTATCATTCAAACTAACATAATCACATCCATAAATTAATTTTTTTATTAATATATATTAAACTCTAAGCTTACAATTAATTATGACATTCACATATATATTTTGTTAAATTTGGACTCGTAATTATCTTGAATTTGTTGATTAGACTTATTGTCAATTTTTACTTGAGACTGTGATGAATTTGTGGTTTCATGGTTATGTTTATTGTATAATTTAATTGTGAATTTAATTTTATAATATACATATTTTTATATTTTAAAATATATATATTTTTCTTGAGATAAGAATGGGGCGGAGTGGGGCGGACCTGCCCCGTGCAGGGCGGGCATGAGGCACTAAATGCCTCCCCGCAGTGGGGCACGGGGCGGGGCAGGTCGACTGGGGATAGGCGCGGGTCGGGTCTGGGTACTTAGGTACCCGCCCTGCCCTGCCCCGCCCCGCCCCATTGTCATCCCTAGCCCTGATTGAGTTGATTTTGGGTGATTTAGCCTCAATTTGCTACTTGTAAAAGTTATTGTCCTTTAAATTATCAGTCCAAAAATTACGATCCTCATTTTGCCAGCCCAAAAAGTTACAGTCCTCATTTTATCACTCCCACTAAATTACAGTCCATAAAATATTTACCCAATAAAAAAATAACAATTTGAAGTATACAATAAAAAAATTCAAAACACTGACAAAAACCATCATCAATCAAAATAGATAATATCAACCAAGATTAACCAAATTAAAGATGTTACTATTGTTGCATGAATGCAATAGCAAATATATTTATACTACCATATAATAAATTTTTGAGAGATTTAAAAGAATTTTTTTGATGGGGTTCTTATATCTAAGTCTCACTGCCTGTGCATTGTTCTTCAATAGCGAACACACAAATCTGTGAAATAATAAGAAAGAAAGAAAATCAGTATAATGTACCTTTATTGAAAATTTGGATCTTTGGAATAAGAGAGAAAATGCATTTAATTTATTATACAAAAAATAGAAACACAATAATAAAGGTTTGAGATTAAAAATAGAGATGTCTTGTGCTTTGGAAAAAGATATGCATGAAATTTACCTTAAAAAATGTGAGAAGTCTCTGGTATATTGCAGAAAAAGCCGAAGGACAGAAAAAATTCTTCAATTTGTAAATAACACTTGAAGGGAATTATTTGGGATAACTAAACAACTGAATAAGGTTTTGGCGATTTTTAATATCATTTCATATCACTAAAATTTCACAAGCATGTTAACATTCAATCCACACAAATATATAATCATTTTTCTCAAAAACGAAATAAACTTTTTCTAGAAAATTATAGTGTACAATTTAAGATTAGAACTGATCACAATTTATATTGAATACCTTAAAGTCTTTGAACTTTTTGCAAGGTTGTTGGTGGTTCTAGATATGAAGCTTTCACACCATCAATTTAACTAATTCTGTTAGCATATCCAACCAAATACATGAATTAGTCTCAATTCTTTTATTGCAGTTTTTTTTTTTTTTTACTTTGAATTATAGCGGATGGAATTGAGTTATTATACACTATAGTTTATAAAGATGATAAAAATACTACAATCATACACATTAATTCAATAATTATTCACAATATTCATATCTCCATAAAATGAAAATAAGAATTTAATAACCCCAAAGAGTTGGCTAGTGGTGTAGGTTGCAGAATTAGGATTGTGCTTCTCTTTAAATCTCAGATTCGAAACCTTTAGTTGCTATCAACTCCCGACGCGGTGTCAATACAGAGAAAAAAAAAAGGTTTTAAATTAGTGTACTCTAGCGATATTGGCTCCCCTAAATTAGTACCGAGATTTCATTAAAAAAAAGAATATAATAGAACAATGTTATAAGATAACAATTTGACAAAAAAAAAAAACTTATTTTTAGAATAATATATATTTTATATTCTCATATACCATAATATAGCATTGTTTTAGAAGGTGACATGGGTAAGGAAAAAGTATAAAAAGAAAATATTCAAATATGAACCATTTGAAGGGTATTAGTTATTTTCTCTTAAGGATATTAATTTTGAATGATATTAGTTAAAGGTACAAAAAGAATTAATTATTTAATTAAAGGGATTACTTGGATACGCTAAAGGGTATTAATTTTTATACTAAAAGGTTTATAAATATTGTTCGTGTATGAACCAATTTCACTTTATATATACTCAATGGATGAAATAGATAAGTGTTCTTATGAAGTATTAAATCAAGAATGTGGTTTTGGGTTTAAAGGTGAAAAACCTGAAAAACAAATTATAATATGAATTTTAAGGAATTAAGTGAAATTATATATATATATATATATATATATATATATATTATTGTGTTGTCCAAATATTTCGCATCATTGACTTTTTTTTAGAATGGAGGTTGACTTGTAGTATTTAAATAAATAAAATTATTTCTTATGAGAGTGTATTGTTCACTTTAAATAAATTAAACAAAAGAATTATTGTGTGTACAGTTATTATTGAAATGAGATGTATTTTAGATGTGTGTGTAGAAGATGAACAATGATTTGTGCAAGCTATTTATAGAAGAAATATTTAATTCAAAAGAAAAGTACGGTTAGAAATTTTTAACCAATATTAAAGTAGAATAAACATAAGTTATGTAAATATTTGAATAATTAAAATCAAAGTAAGTATATGGTAATATTTAGGAATTTATGTATTTTTTTAACGTAAAAGATAAATGTGTGATGGACAAATATCATTTAGAGTGACTCTCTTGTGCACTTTGTATATGGTGCACTCACTCAACACTTGAGACTGTTTTCAGTGAAAAATATGATTTGATTACACTGAAAAGTATGGTTAAAATATACTGAAAATCAGTTTTGTGTGTAATTTAAACACACTTTTTAGTATGACAACATACTCTTTTTAGTGTAAACAACCTAAAATTGTTGAGTGAGTGCACCATGCACCAGGTGCATATGAGAGTTTGTCAATCATTTAATGAAAGTTTCTACAATTTTGCATATTATTCATATTAGAATGTAAATATGTTTGTATATTTATATTATTGTTCTCTATCCCAAAAAAATCAAAAAAAAAAATGATCAACACTTATCATGTTGTCTAATCTCTCCCAAATAACCCAAAATTTGGTCAACATTAATCCCACGACATAATATGCTCTCCAAACATTCCATAAACATTTATTTCTAAATTAAGTCCAACTACATATTATAATTAGTAATTATAAATAGATAATTCTAAATATTTATTTTTATCTGAATATAAACACAATAAACTTATTGACACGTTAAGAATTGGAAACTCAACAAAATTAATAAAAATGCAATGATAATTGAATATTTTGCCCACAATCGACACTTAAATATGGATTTGTACACAATGTTAAAATTCTATGAACCGACTAATATACAAAATATGTATGTGGGTGTGGAACTCAATTTAGAATATTAAGAAAATATATAGCTAGTTAACACATAAAACATAGAATACTCCCTCATATATAAATGACATTCTAGAACTGTCCTAAAAATTAAGAATTTTTTAAATATCAAAAGTACCCTCGATTAATGATAAGTATTACTTAAATATTATTAATCTTAAGTTGAAAGACAGTTTCAAGTCTTTAATTAGCCGAGGTGGTGAATTATTTTTAGAACTAACACTTATTATTAAAAATAGTTTAAAACGAAGAACAACATTTACTTTAAGAGTACATATATAGTGAAAGTGGTTCATATATGAATCACTAAAGGGTATTAGTTGTTTTCACTAAAAGGTCTTAATTTGATTTTAAATAACTTATATTCTTCAGTGTAAAAAAATAATATTTTTCAATGAAAATAATTAATACTCTTTAGTGAAAACAACTAATACCCTCCAATGGTTTATGTATACACCATTTTCACTTTATACTATGTCTTATTTAAATAGGAGTGGGTATTTTTTTATACAATTGTCGGTTCTTAGTAAGATTTTATTGTGAAGAATGACTCCTCATAATTATTTTCCAATTTTCATGTTACCAATGAAATTTAATTTATTACACACTAAAATAATGTGCTAATTACATGCCGATTACCAGGTAAAAAAAATATAATACTCTATGCTAATTACACGCTAATTACCAGAGATTTTGCTTAATAAAAAACTCACGTACAGATAAAAATTTCATTGTTAATTACACATTAATGACAATTGGTAACAAACTAAAAATGCACATGTATTAAGTTCAATGCTAATTACATGTTAAATACCAGGATATTGATCAAAGAAAATAATAAAAATACCTACAATTTAGGGAATAAGTATTTGTTATGATCTTCCAAAAACATCCGTCAAATATCTTTCAAAATTTTTATTTATTGATTAATAGAAAATAAAAGAATGTAATCTAAATGTGGAAATCTGGTACAAATATCTCTCTATTCATGCAGAAATAACTTAATGTCGCATGCTCACATTATTAATTCCCTAAAAACATGCATTGATTTCTAAAGTAAAAGTTTCAATTTCCTGATAACATGCTCTGACTATGAATAAGTCAAATTAATTTATATAGATTTACCATTTTATTCCTCAATTAATTTACATAATTTATAGGATCTTAGAGAAAAGATTGACTTCTTCCACAATCACTTAGCGTAATACAATATATATATATATATATATATATATATATATATATATATATATATATATATATATCACAGATTTATTAGTTACCGATAATTCCATAAAAAAGTTACTTTTTAATAATTTTAAAATAAAAAAAGATATAAATATATATTACATATTAATTATTAAAATAAATTTCATTATGAACAAAAAATATGTTGATTTTTATTAATTACATTATATATACACCTTGATCTTCACATTTTAATCATCAATCAAATAATGAAAAATTCAAATACAATCACAATACTAACAAATCATTTTTTTTATCTGAATTGGGAATTGACAGATTACAAAATAAAAAAATAATGAACATATATTACATTTTGAAAATCTCATTATATTCACAACATAAACAATGAAAAGTTCAAACACAGTTAAAATATTAACAATTTATAATTTTTTTTTATGAGACTTATAAAAAAACAACCAATTCAAAGTTGAAAAAGGAATGACCACATATTACATATGAACATATACTACATATTGATTATTGCACGTGGATTATTAAGTTATTAAGTTATTAAGATATTAACGTATACAATTTTATGTTATTTTAATATTTTAAAAATAAGAACAAAAGATACAAAATAAAATTGCATTTGGATTATTAAATTAATCAGATATTAATAAGAGAAAAATAAAATTCTGGCATATCAACAACAACTTTATTTTACAGAAACTGGAAAACCATATTAGCAACAATATAACTATAATCTACTTAAACACAAAAGAATAATTACATCCAAATAATATTATTAAGAAAAAAGAAAAGTAAAGAATACAAAATGGATAATAAACCAACGATACAAATAGACAAAAAAAACCAACGATACACTGACGGAAACACGATGAATAGCAACATAACAACGAAGAAAGACCTTTGAAAATAAACATAAATTCACAGATTTAATATAATACTAAACATAAATACACAAAATTAATTCGACACCATTATCGAAAATAATGCTTGAAGTCCACTCTTCCCATGTCATGCACAAATTTTGTAGCAACTCACAATTTTGTGCTTCAAAATACTTGATGAACTTCTCCAAATTTAATGCACCTACAAAGCTCATTTTTTATGCATAATAGTGTTGCATATTACCAACGAAAAACACAACTGTATATAGTAAAAAAAAAACGTTACAAAAGCCAATTTGATGCAAGAAAACATAACTAAAAAGGAATAACACCAATACACAAGCAATAACATAAATACAGGAATTAATAGCATACCATATCAAACGAAGTAATGGATCCAACGGCATACAACAAAAGCAACGAAAAAGATCAACGACCTAGACAGTTTGGAGCCAAAACTATATATGGGCATCCTGGCTCTATTATATATGTATGATGTATGATGGGCACCACTAAATAAAAAGAATACTCCGTTTATTCCTAATAAATTTTACATTTTTCTTAGTAACTTTTCACAATAAATTTTGTATTTCAAAAATAATAATAAAATACTTTTAGAGTTTATTTCAAAATAATCTTCATTAATTAATTAATAAAATGTTTTCTCTTAAAAAACATCACTTCCTTCCCGGATTACATGTTTTGGGTTAGAATGATATAAAATTGTTTCCGAATTCTTGTAACACGACATACACTTCCAATTTCTATAAATTTATGATTAAAACAAATATTTTTCTTTTGTAAAAGACAAAAGGAGTACTAATTCTTCATTATTTTTTCAGTCATTTAACTATTGGTTGCTTCTTCCGACGCTCAATCGAATATACCCCTATTTCCTAACTACTGACTATCACTAATTTCTTGGGTTGTTCTCTGTCGATTGTCGTCTTCTTCCTTCAGGTATTTTCTCTACACTCCACAGTTTCTTTATTTGGCAAAAAGATTTGATTTTGAACATCCATTGTAGTTGGATATTGTAGGTTTTCCAAGAAACAAATCAGAACAAGTAAACAATATCTTCCGATTTTTATGGGTTTCCTGAATCAAATCTTTACTGTGTAAAAAGCCTATTGAGAAGGAACCCATTAGGTTATAATAAGACTTAATTAATGTTATTGATCACTGATTTTAGTGTTTTTATGGGTCAACGTGTAGGGTTTGAAGCTAATTACAGATATTCTTTAAATTTTGTTTTGCAGTTTGTGGGATGGGTAAAAGGTACAGTTTTGCTGCAATTGTGGTCCTGTTTGTGCTGTTTTCTTGTGTTTTTTCTGCTCCTGATGATGGGTTTATGAGAATTGGGCTTAAGAAAAGGAAATTGACTCAGATCAATCGATTCCCCGATAGTCCTGAGTCGAAGAAGGGGGGTTTAGTGAAGGATTATTATAATTTTCGCAGTGGGAATGATGATTCAGAGACTGATATTGTTGCTTTAAAGAATTTTTTGGATGCTCAATATTACGGTGAGATTGGCATCGGAACGCCTCCGCAGAAATTCACTGTGGTTTTTGACACTGGAAGTTCTAATCTTTGGGTGCCATCAGCAAAGTGCTATTTTTCTGTGAGTTTTTGTGTGTATTATAATTTAATGATTTTAATGTATAAGGTTTTCTTGTACTTGCCTACCCCAAATCTTGTAAAGGCTCGGTTTGATTGTTAGCTATTTGATGCAGGTAGCTTGCCTGTTCCATTCGAAGTATAAGTCTGCCCATTCAAGTACCTACAAAAAGAATGGTATGCATAATCTATTCATAATGCTCTCTTATTGTATGGCTTTCATATCTATGCATATATGCAGTTGATGAACGATGGCTAATGCTCAAATTATTGTTGTTTTATGTCCATTTTATGGAAGTTCTTTTGATATGGGTTTTATAAGTTTCTTGATTGGGACTATTGATAACTGAAAAAAGTTGTTAAGATTAGTTCATGGGAATAGGATGAGAATTTATGTGGTCCATATTATCAGCCACTGAGGTGATTTGATCAGGAAATTTACACGATCTTACAAGTGAAGAAAACGAAGTTCATATATAAGTATGACTCCCTCAATTGACACTTGATCAACAAATATAATTATCATTGTCGTACGCCATTCGGTTCTAGCTTGGCAGTATTTATAAGTAGTTTGAGATATTTATACCTTCCTTTTGAAGGCAAATCTGCTGCAATTCATTATGGAACTGGATCTATCTCTGGCTTTTTCAGCCAAGACCATGTTGAACTTGGTAACCTTATTGTGAAGGATCAGGTACATATCGGGATCAAGTCACAATTAGGAATAACTTCTTGGGTTTTCCTGTTAAATGTTCTAAAACTTTGTTTGATTAGGATTTCATTGAAGCGACAAAAGAGCCGGGCATTACCTTCGTGGCAGCCAAGTTTGATGGTATCCTGGGGCTGGGATTCCAGGAAATTTCTGTTGGAAAAGCTGTTCCAGTCTGGTATGCATTTAATACAAATGCACTTATGTACATGTTTAATTTTCATAAAGGGCTAGGTTGCTTTGTTGGATTAGGAAGGATTGATACTTTTATCCCATTTATCTTGTGTTTGGTTCATGTGATACTGGTGCGTGATGGATTGTTAGCCCTGTAAAAAACTCTATTTGTCCCGTGAATAAGAGATAATTGGTCACATGGGGAGGGGTGGGACTAGTTGTCCCATGAAGGAGAGATACTTATCTATCTATCGATTAAAGAAAGCGTGCCCTAAGGGTCTTAATCGAATTGGAATTCTGATATTCTTAAAGTAGAGATGCAGGTAGGGATAGTTTCTTATAAACAGTGTGAATAAAGTTCCAGTTCAGAGATATAGTGCTACAAAAATTGAAAAAAAAAAAAAAGTGAACTTTGTAGGGTCTGAAATACATCTGTGTTGGGTAAAGATTAAGGCCTGGATGTGGTTGTGTGTATGTTGAAGATGTGAACGCTAGAACATTGATAAGAGAGCCACATCTACATTTTATATTCTGATGAGCACAATAATTTTATGAAAATGCATTATTATGACGAAAAGAAAAGTGTTAAAGAAAAACACAGTCAAAAAATTTAACAATTCTAATAATCAAAGATCAAATGCGAACACATTACATAACATCTAATGTTTGCGATGGGATTAACATTAAATTGACTACTAGTAAAGCCTTCAACTTCTACTGAAATGAAAATGAGTTGATGGGAATATATCAATTTTCCAGCTATTCTAAGTCTTTTTTTCATCTGCTTTCTTTTCCAACAGGTATAACATGGTAAATCAAGGTCTAGTGAAAGAACCAGTTTTTTCATTTTGGTTTAACCGTAATGCCAATGAACAAGAAGGTGGTGAGCTTGTTTTTGGTGGGGTTGATCCCAATCATTATAAGGGCGAGCACACATATGTTCCTGTAACTCAGAAGGGTTACTGGCAGGTGTCCTCCTTAACCTCCTGGTTTCTACAAATCTTTTCATGCTGGTATTCTTTTCTAATCTTTAATTATTTTCTCTATTTTCAGTTTGACATGGGTGAAGTTCTAATTGGCGGGGAGTCAACTGGTAATTCTCAGGACTCTATACACTTGTGCTTTTGATGATCTTGTTTCCCACCTTTTTTTTTTCTTGAACTCATCCAAGTTATTATGTAATTTTTCCAGGATATTGCTCTGAAGGTTGCTCAGCAATTGCTGATTCCGGAACATCCTTGTTGGCAGGACCAACTGTATGTATTGTACTCTTTGTTGAATCAGAAGTTTCAGGATCAGAGTTACACTTGATATTATTTTTTCGTTATAATAATCTATTAGCTAACTTGCTAATATATATTTTCAGACTGTGGTCACTCTCATTAACCATGCAATTGGAGCTACTGGGGTTGTAAGCCAGGAATGCAAGTCCGTTGTTTCTGAATATGGGAAAACCATTCTGGATATGTTATTATCGGAGGTATATGGCTTTATTTAATTATATTTTTTTTGCCATTTCTTTTCAATGATCTGATGATACTCTACGCCAAATGGGTAAATAAAATTACTGAATGTTCATCTATACCACTAGTTAATGTGGTAGCTTTCATTCTAAAAGTTTTGATTGCTTTTCTTGATATTTACAGGCAGAACCTCGTCAGATCTGCTCCAAAATAGGTTTATGCTCTTCTGATGGCACTCGAGACGTTAGGTCAGGTTCATCTTGGTTGAATGGTTAAAATCATCACACAGATTAAAGAAAACCCTGTTTGTTTATTATTACTCTTGTTAAAATTAAGTAACTATTGAATTATCTATCTGTAATGTTTATTTCTTGATGCGGGTTTATTTCGACACTATGTTCAGTATGATCATTGAGAGCGTGGTGGACAAGGAAAGCTCTAAAAGTGGCATCCGCGATGAAATGTGCACTGCTTGCCAGATGGCAGTTGTATGGATGCAAAGTCAACTCAGACAGAATCAAACCGAAGAAAGGATTCTGGACTATATTAATCAGGTAGAGTAGATTTCATCTTCTTAAGAGTACTTTTCTTAATCCACTTTTGTTTGGTGCTCTAAATCCTCTGTTTAAACTGCAGCTCTGTGACCGTCTTCCAAGTCCAAATGGACAGTCATCTGTTGACTGCAGTGCCCTATCTTCTATGCCTAATGTCTCGTTTACAATAGGCAATAAACCATTTGTTCTAACCCCAGAGCAGGTTAGTTAAATGCGATTTCTTCATATGAATCGTGCTATCTTCTTTTCTGCATTGTCCATAACTTGGTGGGACTCTTATTTACTTGCTAAATGTGCATGGGCTGGGGATATTAGCTATATTCTCTTATATTTAAATATTTAGATAATTGTCTTGGAATCTAATATACCCTGATATTTGACATAAGATATCGAGAGGCGTGGTACTAATAGTCGTTGGTATTAATGCATTTCAATGTAGATAGTATTTTGAGTCCAAGTTTACTTAAATATTATTTGCTTGTTTTTTTTTTTTTTTTTTTTTTTTTTGCAAAAAATCAATCTTCTTTGTGCTTGTTGCTTTTCAGTACGTCCTTAAAATCGGAGAGGGAGACGCAGCTCAGTGCATCAGTGGATTCTCCGCGATGGATGTGCCCCCTCCTCGTGGCCCTCTATGGTAATCTTCCGTCTTGCTCGTCTCCATTCCTAGATCTACTTGAATATTTGCATACATTTTGGATGCTAAATCGATGTTCTTGTTTCTTATGGTCATCAAAATTTGTTGATTTCTTACGGCTGTGGTTTTGTTGATGATGCAGGATATTGGGAGATGTTTTCATGGGGCCATATCACACCGTGTTCGATTACGGAAACATGAGGGTTGGGTTTGCTGAAGCTGCTTAAATCTGTTACTCCAATCTTGGATTCACTATTTGAAGGTTTCTTTGAACAGTTATAAGCTGTGTGTTCGATGTGCTTACATATGACTTTCTTCGCTTGTGTAATAACTCAACTAACTTGAAGAATCAACATAATATATATGCTTCATATGGATTGAATCTGTGAATGTCTTTTCATCGTATTACTATACTGATGTGGAATTATGTCTTTTCATGTGAATACATTACTTCAATAAAGAACTATTGATGATTATTTCTTTACATGTACTTTTTACTTTATTGAATATATATTTATATACAACTCTAATTTATAAATATACTTTTTTTTAATTGATAATGACCTAAAGAAGTTTTTTTTTATTTTTTTTTTCAAACGTTAGTCTATTTGCATCTCCACCACATAATATATTTACAAATGACATTTGCAATAGCAGCGAATTTAGTCTACGAATGACTTTTTATTCTCTGGAGTATTTCATCGTACTGTTTACAGGTAGCATGAGAATATAATTCTTAACTTACAAATTTATTTTTTACTTTATTGAATATACAATATTTAGATATAACTTTAAGTTATAAATATACACCCCAAGTTACCATTGGAACTTGAAAGAGATTGTAAAATAAGGCAAGCAACTGTTCAAACATGGAGAAACAACTGGAGAACAGGCAGACTACAAATGAGCCAACTGCGACTCTACCAAAATGGTCATGCCATAGAAAAATACTACTACTATAAACAGCACAAATGGACCCTAATTAGTAAGATCAAACTCACTGTTCTTGCTTCGGCTGTTTCTTTAATTTACGATTGACGAGGCCATCCGTCAAAGCACAAGTCGATGTAAGAGATGCTTTCACGATGCTTAATGCCTGCATCCACAATTTGACTCTCATTATTCAACATATGAATTCGTAGTATAATAAGATACAACAGAAAAATTATACCTCTTCCAACCCAACCTTGACCTCCACTTCTTCGACATCTGATAAAGAGATTTTCATATCATTGAGAACAGAGAAACTGGAGGACATACACAGGCGGGTCACAGTTAGATCATCAGTTACCATATACATTCTAGATCCTTCGACAAACACTGGGGAATAATGAGGTGACTTCCTTGCTGGCTGGAGAGGAAGATAAGAATTTAAAGAATAAGTTCTACTGACCACAGGCTTCATTAGACCACATTTCACTTCTGTATCCCTGAGATACTTGTCGGGGATATGATCAGTTATGCTCGACTACAAATTGTCTATATTTCTAAGACCAGTGTTGCCATTCAAAAGCCACTCCACCATTCCTAAGGGAAGTATGAGCAGACTAAACAGAAAATCTACAAAGTCTTCCTCTGCCTGTGCAAACAATAACTTCTTGCTGGATTTTTGAAACATTATTTTCAAAATCATCTTCTCGGGGACATAAGTGTCGATATGATCCAAAGAAATTCCTGGTTCAGATCTTACTGTGGCGAATTCGGGCTGTATCTGATTCAATATGAGGTCAGATAGTGGGGTATGAGAAGTGAACGATCCCTTGAGCAAATGTATAATCTAATGCCAAAAGAAAAATTAGATCAGAACGAGTTCTTTAATTATAAGAGAGATGTTCAAAGCAGAAGCCATAATCTCCATTTTTAACCCGAAAGTCACATTCCCCATCTCAACCCCCTGCATATCTGTAATATCTATGTCAAGTTTGCTAAGCGTATGCATAATTGATCCCATCGCATTTGGCACCAGCCGCAGATCATCAGAGACAATGAAAGAAGCTGAATTTTTCATATGGTTTACCAAATTCATATCTAGTGGGATAAGTATAGTCAACACTGACTTTCAAATGAATGTGGTGCGAATTATAGGTTGTTGGATTGTTCAGCACCACTATACCACGATATTTCCACAACTTGACCATGTCCGGGTTTGCTAAGCCTTTCAACAATGAGGTTAAGCTTCCGACAGAAGGAGCCTTATCACCATAATGTTTCTCCAGAACTTTGATAATTTTCCCAATGGCAACTCCAGAAAGGTTAACAACACATCTGCAAAATCATTATCCACTTCTGCAAACAGCACCTTTGTTTTCTCCTTATCAATGAAAACTTTCACAGAGAACTCCACTTCCTTAGCATCAGACATTCTTTTTTAGCTGTATTATTGCACAAACATCAGAAAAAGATGAGAAACAAATACCAATAATTTCTGATGCCCCTTAATCATAATAAACACAAAAACGTCCACAGCATCTACAGGGGAGGCAGACTTAAATTTCGCATTCGATTTAGCAGGTTTTGGAAAATAGGCGTTTTTGAAAGTGTCAATTAATAGAAATTGGTTTCTCATAGTAATTCCTTATTGCAATATCCTATTTCTACAACTTCCATAACACATACACTATTTCCTATTCACAACAACATAAATACTAATACCATTAAATACCATCGGTAATATTTGTTCATTCGAGCTTTTAAGAAAAAACCTAAGTACAAAAAATTAGGCATTTCATCCACACGCACACACAAATAAAAAAAACACACACACACACACGGTGAAGACCGCCGTCGTAACCAGGCCATAAAATAGTAATAATGGGAAGTACGGAGAAGCATATGTAAAGAAAAGAAAAGAAAAACCCGATTCATAAAAATATAGAACCGGTGATTTTCGGGGTGGACTGATTTTGAAGTCAATCCACAACAAAACGTGTTTGGAAGATTAAATTTAGGGCTAACGCCGGAATATGTTTTAGTGTGCGATATCGCGGTGGAGGTGGTGGTGTTGCACGGCGGCGAATAGGATGAATGTAAAGTGGAGATATGAGGTTTTGAAGAGTTTGGGCTTAGGAAAAAAAAGACGGGCACGTGGCATGGGAGGAAATAAGGCGGGAAAAATTAGGTAAAGATCTAGAGGAAAATATTAAAAAAAAAGAAAGAAAAAAGGTGAAATATGCATTTTCATATTAACAGTTAAAATAATAATAATAATAATATAAAAACTGGGTACCAAAATGCGTTCGACTCTGAGGCTATGTTCTTTTTGGGTTTTAAAAACTTGGATTTGGATTTTGAAATCTAAAACTCATTCTAGTTTGGGTTTTAAAAATAGGTTTTTGAAATCCTAAGCCTACAACCCTATAAATAACCTATACAACACTCCTTTACTTTTACATAATAAAGTTAAAACCTACCCTACTCAAAACCCAAAAAGAACAAAGATTTTAAAAACCCCATGGATTACAAAAGTCATTGGTTTTTAAAAACCAATTAAAACCTAAAAAGAACATGGCCTGAGGTATGTTTCAGGGATTTGAAATCCTAAGATGAATGAGAAATAAAAGAAAAAGGTGCTGGGTATGATTTTGTATATTCTAGGAGCGTGAATTTTGTAGGATTTAATAGGATATGATTTTGAAAAAGTAAATGACTATAGTCAAATCAGTTCATACATGAATGAACTATTGAAGGGTATTATAATTTGTTTTCACTAAAAAATATTAGTTGTGTTCACTGAAAGATATTAATTATTTTCATTGAAGTGTATTAATTATTTACTGAAAATAAACTAATACTCTTTAGTGAAAACAACTAATATCTTTCAATGATTCATGTATGACAAATTTCACTCTATACATACTCATAATTTAGAGTTATTTTTATATTAATTCACGATCTTTAGGTTTAATTTCATTTTATTACAACTTTCAATTATCTTATAAAATTCACCACATATTTAGTTGTTTCAATCAAATATACCATTTGCATTTTTAGCCCAAAAAATAAAATAAAATGCATGAAAGGATTGGGGAAAACTCCTTACATTGATAAAATCGTCTTAGGAATGCAAAGAAAATTATATGGCACGTGTTTGAAAAAATCATGTTATTATTTAATCAAACTGGAACAAATGAAGTGCATGAATTTTCATAAGAATAATGAAAATCCTAAATAACTTGAGATTGAACCTCAAAATCGTGAATTAATAAATTAAAAATATTAGCCCATAGTTTTATACTTATATATTATTTGAATATTTTTATTATATAACCTAATTATATTATTTTGTGGTGGACACGTTTATTTTTATATACGCAATGCATTATAATACTCCCTCCGTGTAAATCAGTAATATTCTTCAATAAAAAACAATTAATATTCTTCAGTGAAACCAACTAATACCCTTCGGTGATTCATGTATAAACAAATTTCACTCTATACATACTCAATTAGTATTTGAGATGAACATTTAGGTTTACTATTCTATTTTAAGTGTAAATGAACTTGATTTATCACAAAATTTAGTAAATCTTCTGGCTTGATACGTTTTATTTTCGCCATAATAAAAGTTATTTCCTCACCGTAGCTCAAAAAAATTTTGGCCTTAGGGCATCCCCATCCCTCTCCCAACCCCAACTATAAATTTTTGCCACATTAGCATTTAATTCTACCCCTCAATTTCTACCTCTACTCCCCCATCCATTCCAGGTGCAAATGTTACTATTTATGACCCCACTATCCATATCATTTGATTCATCAATATTTAATAATTCAATATTTTTACTTTACTTTATTTAGTTTTTAATTATATTAATTTATTCATATAAATAAAATATATGTTATATTTAATATTATTTTAATTGATTTTTTAGTCTTAATTTTGTTATATATGCATATGCATGAAACAAAAAATATATATATATGCATATGCATGAAACAGTAAAAAAAAAATATATATATATATATATATATATATATATATATATATGCATATGCAATGAAACGGCCAGCCAAAAAATGAAAAAAAAAGTCAGTAGTGGGGTCCTTCTACAGTAATTGAGGTATCTCAATTCTTTCTACCTCACATTTCTCTCTTCTAATTTCTACCTCAATCCCCATTCATTTCCTAGATATAGAAATTGTGTCATGTAGAAATTCTACCCCAATGGGGTGCTCTTAGCCCTAATGCTGACCTCCCCAACACGGCCTGCCTTCACAATCACCAGTTTGGTAGCATGTCAGTCCTTTATATATGCTTCTCACCACTTTTAATTATTTGTCAATTATTATTATTAACATTATTATTATTATTATTATTATTATTATATTATGACATGGTGTTTACAGCGTTGGTAATCTACTGCTCTGGCTTTCTCTCTCTCTCTCTCTCTCTCTCTCTCTTTTTGCCTAAATTTTTTGTATGGTTGTGGTACGCTGAAGAGCCCGTATGAACAAACATTATTTGGGAATCCAATTTCTATTAATTGGCTCTTTCAAAAAGTGTATTTTCCAAAATCTGCTATATCGAGTTTGAGAAGATTCAATATTGATTTAATTTATAAATGATTAACAACCTAGATTACAAAATATTTACAATATATTTACAAAATATTTGAATTGATTCACTCTTATCACTATTTTAAAATATTCTCTATTACCTTCCCTGCAGATGCTTGGAAATTCTTGTGTTTATTATGATTAAAGGGCAGCATAAATTATTGGTATCAGTTTCTCATTTTTTTTTTCTTTTCTTTTTCTGGTGTGTGCGCAATAATATAGCCAACAGAATGGCTGATGCTAAGGAAGTTGAGTTCTCCTTGAAAGTTTTCCTCAATAAGAAGAAAACAAAGATGCTGTTTGCAGAAGCCGACAATGATTTTGCGGATGTGTTATTAAACTTTCTGTTGTTGCCAATGGGAAAAATTATCAAAATTCTAGAGAAACATTATGGCGATAAGGCTCCTTCCATGGGAAGTGTGAGATGAAATGTACTGTGTTGATACAAGTGCCAAGAAGGACTGATACTTTACAAAATTCAAGAAATATGGTTGCAAGGATAGAGATGGAACTTCACTTACCATAACAAACTAACCGTTTGACATGAAGGTGCACGTATGCATGAAGGCATGAAGTCCCACAACAACTTCCTAACCGAATTCTGTTGAAGTTGAGAGCAGTTATTCCAAGAGAGGTTCATTGTATCTGCATGATGTATATATCATTATCCTTTTCGTTTTTAACACACAGAAGTTTCATACTTGGTGAATATAGTAAGAGATAGGGTTTCCTAAAGAGTGGGTGATAGTTCTTGCTATTGAGAGTCAAGTGTGAGTTCATCTTGTACGTGTAACATCTTGATAGCGAAAGTGTGTTTCCTTTGCCTCCGTGGACGTAGATCTTCGTGATCGAACCACGTATATCTTCACGTTCTTGCTTCTCTTCTGTTCGTGGGTTGATTAAGTGAGAACTACTTAATCTCTTGTTCATCGAACTAAGTTCATAACAAGTGGCGCCGTCTGTGGGAAACAAGCTCAAGAACATGGCTTCTTTTAATCTGGATATTGAGAAGTTTACTAGCAAAAACGATTTTGGATTATGGAGGATTAAGATGAGCGCCTTACTCATACAACATGGTCTTGTTGGTGCTTTGGATCCAGAATTTCTAGCGGGATCATCAAAGGATCCTAACAGGGTTATAATTTTGGATAAGGCACATAGCATGATCATACTATGCCTGGGTGATAAAGTTCTCAGGGAGGTTTCCAAGGAGAAAACAACACAACATGTGTGGAAAATGCTTGAAGAATTGTATCTGTCGAAGTCTGTATCAAATCGGTTATACATGAAATAAAAGTTGATGTCATTTAAGATGACAGAGGATAAGGACATTGGAGACCAGCTGGATGAATTCAATCAAGCCTTGGACAATCTAGAAAACCTGGATGTGAAACTCGAGGATGAAGATAAGACACTTATGCTTCTGAATTCCCTGCCTAAATCTTATGAAACTTTCAGAGATACCTTTCTGTTTGGAAGGCAAACTGATATCACCTTCGATGAGGTACAAACTGCACTTAAGACCAAGAGTCTTAACCATCAAGCAACAGAGAAGAAAGGTCAAGGAGAAAGGTTAAATGTGAAGTCCAAACATGGGGGGAAAGAAGTTTCAGAAAGGGAAGAAGAACTGGAAGTCCAAGAAGGGAGAAGATAAACAAAGCATTGGTTTAATTGAACGGAGGAAGTGTTTTTCATGTCAACAGGTAGGCCACCTCAAGAAAAACTGTCCAAAAAAGGGAAAGAAACCTCAAGATGACACTAAGGCAGATGCAACTATTGTTGAAAGTAGATATGACAGTGCTGAGGTACTCAATATATCTGATTCCAAAATTTATCATGAATGGGTTCTTGATTCAGGTTGTTCTTTTCATATGTGCCCTATTGAAAGCTGGTTTACAGATCTAAAAAGAATTGATGGTGGATATGTATTGCTAGGAAATGATGAAAGCTGTAGAGTAGAGGGAATTGGATCAGTAAAGCTGATCATGTATGATGGGAAAGCTAGGATTCTCACTGATGTAAGATATGTTCCTGGTCTTAAATGGAACCTTATTTCCCTAGGAACTATAAATGCTCGAGGTATGAATTTAACACTGCTAATGGTCTCATTCATGTTACTAAAGATCACAACATTCTAATGAAAGGGGTAAAAACAAATGGCCTCTACATACTTGTTGGGAAAACTGTCACTGGGGAAGTTGAGGCTGTGATGAGTGATACTAATGCCACCTTATGGCACAAAATACTTGCACATATTGGAGAAAAGGGCTTAAAGGTACTGTCAGAGAGGAGTTTTCTCAGGTAAACAAGTCTCTTCTTTCAAATTCTGTGAGCAATGCATTCTTGGGAAATCTAAAAAGTTATCATTCAAGAAAGGGGTACACAATACAGAAGCTCCCCTAAACTACATTCATTTAGATGTTTGGGGTCATGCAAGGGTTGAATCTCATGGTGGAGGAAGATATTTTATGACACTCATAGATGACTTCAGTAGGAAGGTATGGGTAATGATCCTGAAACACAAGAATGATGCTTTTCCCAGATTCAAAGAATGGTTAGATGAACAGGAGAATAAGAGGCAGAACAAGCTCAAGCACCTCAGAACAGATAATGGCCTGGAATTTGCATCTGAGGAATTCTTACAATTCTGCAAGGAAAGGGGGATCACAAGGCATATGGCCGTGCCTTCAAACCCACAGCAAAATGGCCTTGCTGAGAGGATGAATAGGACTATCTTAGAAAGAGTCAGATGTCTCCTATCAGATGCTAAGCTACCTAAGTCTTTTTGGGGAGAAGCTGTGAGCAATGCCTGTTATTTGATTAACAAATCACCATCAACAGCTATTGATATGTTAACACCAGATGAAAAATGGTATGGAAAGGTAAGTGACTACTCAGCACTTAAAGTTTTTTGCTGCACAGCTTATGCTCATGCCAGGCAAGACAAGTTAGAACCAAGAGCCCTCAAGTGCATTTTCATTGGCTATCCCAAAGGAATTAAGGGCTACAAACTATGGTGTTTAGAGCCTGGGCATAAAAGATGTATAGTGAGCAGGGATGTCATCTTTAATGAACAAGAAATGGGATACAGATATACTGGCAGAAATCAGGATCTGGATGGATGCATTTCAGGAAATGATGCATCTGTTGAGGTGGAGGCTCAAGGTGCTGGAACTATGGAGCAAGACTTACCTGATCTAGAACCTCATACAGAGAACCAAGATACTCAGCATGAGGAAGGTGATGAGAGGAAAATGATGATCAGCACAACACTTAAGATGAAAGTCTTAAAGATTATGCACTATCTAGAGACAGGACTAAAAGGAAGATCACTCCTCCTTCAAGGTACGGCCAAGCTGATATAATACAGGCTGACATGGTACAATATGCTCTAATTACTGCTGAAAATCTAGAGTATAGTGAGCCTAAGAGTTTTAAGGAAGCAGTATCCAGCCCTGATAGAGAACACTGGATGATAGCTATGACTGAAGAGATTGAGTCCTTGCACAAAAACAAGATCTGAACTCTTGTAGAAAGGAGAAAAGGACAGAAAATTGTGAGTTGTAAATGGTTGTTTAAAAGAAAGACAGAAGTGGGGGTAGTGGAGACTATCAGGTACAAGGCAAGACTTGTGGCAAGAGGCTTCACTCAACGGGAAGGAATTGACTACAATGAAGTATTCTCCCCAGTTGTGAAGCATAGCTCCATTAGAATCCTATTAGCTACTATTGCACATTTTGATCTAGAACTTCAACAATTGGATGTGAAAACTGCTTTCTTAAATGGAGACTTGATAGAAGACATTCACATGTCTCAGCCTGAAGGTTTTATAATGCCTGGAGATGAGAACAAGGTATGCTTATTGAGAAAGTCATTATATGGACTAAAGCAAAGTCCTAGGCAGTGGAACAGGAAGTTTAATCAATTCATGACCTCTGTTGGATTCACTAAGTGCCATTATGACAGGTGTGTGTATCTTGAAAAAAAGGAAGACAAGGTACTCACTTACTTACTCATCTATGTAGATGACATGCTTATAGCAAGCAAGAGTATGACCAGAATATTGGAGCTGAAAGCTAAACTGAGCCAAGCTTTTGAGATGAAAGACCTTGGCAATGCCAAGAGGATCCTGGGCATGGATATTATCAAAGTAAGAAAGGCAAGAAGGTTGTTCTTATCTCAGAAAGATTACATTAAAAAGGTTCTAAAGATATTTTACATGCACTAGTCCAAGTCAGTATCTACACCTATAGGACAACAGTTCAAATTATCTGTGAATCACTCACCTAAGACCAGCTTAGAAAGGGAAATGATGAAACAAGTTCCCTATGCTAGTGGAGTTGGGAGTCTTATGTATGCTATGATCTGCACAAGGCCTCATATAGCTTATGCTGTAAGTATGGTAAGCAGATTCCTAGCTGATCCTGGCAGTTTTCACTGGGATGCATTGAAATGGATTCTTAGATACTTGAATGGAGCCGCAGAGTTCGGCTTATTGTTTGAAAAAGGGAATGAATAGAGTGATCAACTAAAGGAATATGTAGATGCAGATTTTGCTGGAGATGTAGATAAGAGGAGATCCTTATTTGGATATATCTTCACATTACATGGCACTGCAGTAAGCTGGAGGTCTACTTTGCAATCTGTAGTTGCCTTGTCAACTACAGAAGCTGAATATATAGTCGTCCCTGAGGCAGCAAAAGAAGCTCTATGGCTAAAAGGAATAGCAAAAGATTTTGGGGTGATTCAGGAAAAGGTTGCCATTTTCTGTGATAATCAGAGCACTATTCAGTAAAGCACCAAGTGTTTCATGAAAGGTCCAAACATATAAGTGTTAAACTTCATTTTGTTAGAGACATGATTGAGAAGGAACTAGTATCTATATTAAAGATTGATACTAAGAAAAATGTTGCAGATATGCTAACTATAGCTTTGCCAATTAACAAGTTTGTCTATTGTTCAAAGAATGTGAAGCTTCAAAGTTGGGATGTTCACTGATGTATTCTTACTACTGAAGAGGTGAAGGAGACACAGTTCATTTAGGTGGAGAATTGTGAGATGAAAGGTACTGTGTTGATACAAGTGCCAAGAAGGACTGATACTTTACAAAATTCAAGAAATATGGTTGCAAGGATAGAGATGGTACTTCACTTACCATAACAAACTAACCGTTTGACATGAAGATGCACGTATGCATGAAGGCATGAAGTCCCACAGCAACTTCCTAACCGAATTCTTTTGAAGTTGAGAGCAGTTATTCCAAGAGAGGTTCATTGTATCTGCATGATGTATATATCATTATCCTTTTCGTTTTTAACACACAGAAGATTCATACTTGGTGAATATAGTGAGAGATAGGGTTTCCTAAAGAGTGAGTGATAGTTCTTGCTATTGAGAGTCAAGTGTGAGTTCATCTTGTACGTGTAACATCTTGATAGTGAAAGTGTGTTTCCTTTGCCTCCGTGGACGTAGATCTTCGTGATCAAACCACGTATATCTTCGCGTTCTTGCTTCTCTTCGTAATCTTGTTTGTGGTTTGTTCTTGGGTTGATTAAGTGAGAACTACTTAATCTCTTGTTCATGGAACTAAGTTCATGACAGGAAGCTTATAACCTCATTGTTGAAAGGCTTAGCAAACCCTGAAATTAACAAGTTATGGACAATGCATGGTAAGGATTTTCTGCACAATCCAGAAACCCTGATACTGTTGAAAGGCTTTGTTTGTAACTTATATTTTTTTCCTTTTTTTTTTCAAATTATAGACATATTATACATAAAATTAATAATTTTCATATTTTTACATATATTTTAATTATTGGTTTACATTCTTTTTATTTTTAAATTATACTCTCTCTATTCCAATATTAACTTCCCAAGCATTTTGTTGTTTTGTTAAAAAAAAAATTGTTTATTAATATATGGTGGACACTGGACACATATTGACTTTTGAGTGTTAAAGTAATGAATAGTGTTGAAAAGTGAAAAAAATAAATGACATTTTTTGTAATATTGTGTGAGCTTGAAGGTCAAGAAGATTATATGTAATAGAGTGTTGTTTTTGTTATTTTTTTGAATGAAAAAATTATTATGGAACGGTTCAAAATGAAAAGTGAAAAACTTACTCCGAGATGGAGGGAGTACAATTTTATCCCTAAATTTTAAAGTAATTATGATTTTGTTCAAAAATACTTTTTTTATTTTAAATTATATTTAAAAGTTAATTTTGATCAAGGTTTTCATCCAAAAACTAACTGATGGGAACAAAACTGCAAAAAAGGGGACTAGTTCTGCACATAGGTATCAAATGTGTTTTTGGTCAATTCTCTTCGGACCAAAAATGCAATATTAACCCTGTTTTCCACAATGGTTATTACATTGTCTTTTTGTTTGTTACTCCATCCGTCCCATACACTACAAAAAAAATCGGGAATTAGCGATCGATTTCTGACTGAAAAAAAATTGGTCGTTAAAAAGCGGGTAGCTAATATTAGCGACCGCCTTTTGGCATCGATCGCTAATCTGAGACCATCAAGGCGTCACCAGTCAGTCGCTGAATCCATCGGGTCCGACCCGGTCGGATCATGATTTAGCGACCGACTTCAGGCGGTCGCTAATTTATTTTTCTAAATAAAATTAATATTTTTATTTTATTTTGTGATTAGCGACTGATCTTGAGGCGGTCGCTAATCAGTGAACCTGCGTAAATAAAGTGGTTCATTGGGTTCGAACCCGCGCCCATTGGGGTCCGGGCAGGGCGCGAACCACTGAGCCACTGATCCACTAGCTTATATTAGGCGAGCCATATTGTATATAAGCCCTTGTGAGGCTTGTAAAAATAAATGAGCAAATATGCGCCCAAGGGGAATCAAACCCACGACCTCCGGGTAGCCCAAAAGAGGTTTGAACCACTAGGACACATGCTATTGTTGTTCATTTTTGTCATTTAATTGTATATTAGCTCAAATTGACTTCCATTTTTATTTAAATTCATCAAATTAATTCACTTTTGTTTCTAATTCGTTTATATATATATATATATATATATATATATATATATATATATTTACTAACTTTTTTATTAATTTCATCAAATTTAATATTTTAGACTATTCTAAATTATTAATTCATTCGTTTTTATTCATTTAATTGTATATAATTCCAAATTGACTCCCGTTTTTTTTAAATTCATCAAATTAATTCCCTTTTGTTTCTAATTCTTTTATATATATATATATATATATTGGTCCCACTAGTTAGATTAATTGCGGAAGCTTAAATTAAATGTCTTTCAAAGTCTTTTACAAGAGAACAATAATCAACAAACAACAAGTAAAATAAAGCGATAAAGAACACAAGATGTATAGTGGTTCGGATAGAATATCCTACGTCCACTCTCCCTTATATCCAAGGGGTCTCACTAACAACCAACCAACTCACTTACTTACTGGAATTTGGAAGTACCAGTTCCTTCTTACAGCCTCCTTAGATTTACCCTCAATCTAAAGATCAAACAGCCTACAACCTTGTCTGATAGATGAACAGGTTGAGGTTTCAATAACTCCTTAAGAGTAGATAAATATTATGAACAGTAAGAGTGCTTGGAAAGAATCTCAAAAGCTTAGATGGACTTATGCGCGTATATGGTCTCTCTAGAGCTTTTTCTTAAACTACACTCTTGTATATATAGAGGGGATTAGGGCTAGCCGTTGGAGGGCTAATCCAATCAGATCCTCTATATAAGGAAGCTTCAATCAATCAATTCCCTAATTGATTGATTGGGTTGGTGGGATCCTTTGATTGATTATCTTCAAAACTTTCCAATCCTGGTCTTGTTGACTTGATTTGAATCACCAACGGTTAATAGATTCCTCTGCCTAACTCTGATTCTCTCCAGAGAAGGCAAGACCAGACACCAGGCAACCTCGGTGTCTTCTGGTCCTCATCTGGTCAACAACCAGAATACTCAGTAGAATCAGGGGATCAAACTGAGCATCTTTTGTTCTACCAGACTCGTCTGGTCTGGGGAAGGTCCTCTGCCTCTGGTCAGATCTCATCTGGTGAAGTCTTCTGGTGGAGTCCTCTGGTGAAGTCCTCTGGTGGGGTCTTCTGGTGAAGTCCTCTGGAGGGGTCTTCTGGTGACTCTTCTGGTGAAGTCTTCTGGTCTGGCAGTTCCCCCTAGACTAAGTCCTAATCTATATCATCATCTGGCTAACAGGTCCAGATGGTCCTATTGCATCTTCTGGTTTGTTTTAACTCATCAAAACTAACAATTTTTATCCTAACAATTTCCCCCTTTTTGATGGAGTTAAAACATACCAGAACTGATCAAAAGAAAACTTAAGCAAGAAAACAATAAAGGATAAGACCTTAGAATAGATCTTATCAGGCAAACAAATAAGACAAGAAGAGGTTGTCTTTTGAACAGAGAAGATATGAGATTTTCATTGATAAAGAGGACAAAGATGATTACAGATTACAAAGCAATTCTGGTCCTATTCTAAGCATATCTTCTGTTATCCTTGGGCACCAGGAACCAGTCGAAGAATCTATCTTGAATGGCCTTCAACTCTGCAGAAGATGTTGGGGTGAAGTTTGCCAACACCTTGGTCTTGTACAGTCTCTTCAGCTCAGCCCAATCAACCTGGTCTCCTGCCATTGGAGTGTTGAGAAAATGGAATTCAGGAGCAGTGACTTCCAGGTTGAATTCAATAGTTGAATCCATCAACTGCTTGTACAAATCTGCATCATATGCCTGTATCCAAGAATGGAAAGTCCTGTTGATGAGAGCATCATCCTCTGGTGGAGGTCTCTGGATATAATGTTGAATGAACCAGAGAGTCTTGGCTTCTCTCCATTTTTCTATCAAAGGCACAGGAATAGTTGAGTCAAAGGACCCTTCTGTCCTGAGAGGGAGGATGTTCATGACTTCAACAGGCCCTTTTCTCTTCTGGCTGGATCCACTAGCACCAGGAGTGATACCAGCTTCTCTGCTCTTCTTATTTTGCCTTCTAACATATCGGAGCCTCTGCTCTTCATCTATGTTTTTCCTTATCCTTGCTTGCCTCTCTTCAGGCGACTCTTCCTTGAATCTCTTCTCTGCTTCTTCAACCACAGATTCAAGGAAGCTCTTCTTCACTTTCCTTATCTTCCTCTTTGCAGGTCCAGAGATGGAAATTGGATCCTGCTCTGCTTCTGACTCCTCTTCTGCAGCAAGCTGCTTAGCCATGGAAAGAGATTTGAGCTCTTCCTTCTTCTTCTTCTGCAACTCAGCCTGGGCCAATGTATTCTCCAGCAGGTCCAGACGAGCTCCATGGCTGAAGAGAGTTTCATTTGTGGTCTTCGCCAGATCAGTTCTGGCCTTCTCTTCCCCCTTTTTAACTTCATCAGGGAGGGGCTCCACCACCTGCCTTATAAGATCAGGCAAGGCAGTGTTGGAGGAAGAGTGAAGATCACGCAGCTGCTTGGCCTCCTCCAGGTAAGCTTTAGACTCTGCAACAAGTCTTTCTTGCTTCTCCAACATCTCCTGGAGGGAGTCTTTCAGCTTGGCAGATTGAATCATCTGGCTGGCCATCTCCACTTTGAGCACAGAGACAGGTCTCATCTGCTCCAGCACGTGCTCCTGTAGCTGCTTCTGGCTGTGCATGACATCCAGCTTGACAAATAAGCCATTAGCCTTGAAAGAAGCTTTTACCTCTGCCAGCGTAGACTTTATCTGCTTCAGGAAGATTCTCCTCTCATGCCTGATCTGGTGCTCTATCATAGCAGGGGCCATATGTTGAATTGCTTTGGAAAAGCGCCCTATCTGCATGATCTGCTCGTTGAAGAAAGCTTTCATCTTCTGGAGCACAGCAGGAGACATCTCAAAGTCTTCCTCATCTGAATATAGCTCTGGAGGGAAGACAAAATGAGGACCAAACTTGTAAGTGGGGCCCTCTGGAGTGAGCATTACTCCTCTCTGGATGAGCAAGGTGCGAATCAAGACTTTAGCTGCACCAGGGGTCTCCAGCTCTGCTGGGTTCTGAATATTCATCCTCTGCTTTAGCTCAATCTCCCAAGCAGTGAAGTTGGAGGGACCCATTTCCTCAAGCAAGAGCATTAGGTCCTCCACATCTTCAAGTCTGGCCTTGCTCCAGACCTTGACATCAGTAAGCTCTGCCAGGAGTGGTAAGTGCTCCAGAAGAACTGGGAAATGCTCTTTTAGCCAGAGCTGAGCACTTACACTCATACTCTGCCTAATGGGACCCATTTCTGCAGATGAGAAGGTGAAGGGTTTGGGCCCAGAGGCAGAGGAGGAAGGTGCGAAGTCAGCAGGCTCAAGTGAAGCTTCCTCATCTTCATTATCGTCGCTGGTTAAACAGGTAGGAGAAGGGGGGGGCAGGGAAACCCAGAGCCATAGAAAGGGTTGGGTCCTGGTTTGTATGGGTTTGGGGAGGATTGGGATTTTATGAAGTAGAGGTGGAAGGGAGGGGTTGCTCTGATACCACTTGTTGGTCCCACTAGTTAGATTAATTGCGGAAGCTTAAATTAAATGTATTTCAAAGTCTTTTACAAGAGAACAATAATCAACAAACAATAAGTAAAATAAAGCGATAAAGAACACAAGATGTATAGTGGTTCGGATAGAATATCCTACGTCCACTCTCCCTTATATCCAAGGGGTCTCACTAACAACCAACCAACTCACTTACTTACTGGAATTTGGAAGTACCAGTTCCTTCTTACAGCCTCCTTAGATTTACCCTCAATCTAAAGATCAAACTGCCTACAACCTTGTCTGATAGATGAACAGGTTGAGGTTTCAATAACTCCTTAAGAGTAGATAAATATTATGAACAGTAAGAGTGCTTGGAAAGAATCTCAAAAGCTTAGATGGACTTATGCGCGTATATGGTCTCTCTAGAGCTTTTTCTTGAACTGCACTCTTGTATATATAGAGGGGATTAGGGCTAGCCGTTGGAGGGCTAATCCAATCAGATCCTCTATATAAGGAAGCTTCAATCAATCAATTCCCTAATTGATTGATTGGGTTGGTGGGATCCTTTGATTGATTATCTTCAAAACTTTCCAATCCTGATCTTGTTGACTTGATTTGAATCACCAACGGTTAATAGCTTCCTCTGCCTAACTCTGATTCTCTCCAGAGAAGGCAAGACCAGACACCAGGCAACCTCGGTATCTTCTGGTCCTCATCTGGTCAACAACCAGAATACTCAGTAGAATCAGGGGATCAAACTGAGCATCTTTTGTTCTACCAGACTCGTCTGGTCCGGACTCGTCTGGTCTGGGGAAGGTCCTCTGCCTCTGGTCAGATCTCATCTGGTGAAGTCTTCTGGTGGAGTCCTCTGGTGGGGTCTTCTGGTGAAGTCCTCTGGAGGGGTCTTCTGGTGACTCTTCTGGTGAAGTCTTCTGGTCTGGCAGTTCCCCCTAGACTAAGTCCTAATCTATATCATCATCTGGCTAACAGGTCCAGATGGTCCTATTACATCTTCTGGTTTGTTTTAACTCATCAAAACTAACAATTTTTATCCTAACAATATATATATATATATTTACTAACTTTTTTTATTAATTTCATCAAATTTAATATTTTAGACTATTCTAAATTTTTAATTCATTCGTTTTTATTCATTTAATTGTATATAATTCCAAATTGACTCCTTTTTTTTTTAATTCATCAAATTAATTTCCTTTTGTTTCTAATTCGTTTATATATATATATATATATATATATATATATATTTACTAATTTTTTTTATTAATTTCATCAAATTTAATATTTTAGACTATTCTAAATTATTAATTCATTCGTTTTTATTCATTTAATTGTATATAATTCCAAATTAACTCCCGTTTTTTTTAAATTTATCAAATTAATTCCTTTTTGTTTCTAATTTATATATATATATATATATATATATATATATATATATATATATATATATATATATTTACTAACAAAATAAAAGACATTCAATAAAAATATAAAATCATATATAAAATCATATATACGTACACACACACATATATATATATATATATAAATCCTATAAACAAATATGCATGATTATACAAACATATATATATATATATATCTAACTTCTCATATATATTTAAAAAAATTGATATACAAACATAATAAACGGTTAAAGTTTAAAAAACTTACAGTTATTGTGTAGACGGGGAAGCAACAAGTGAAATGACCGGAACTGATTGCTCGACGGAAGACGGCGGCTGCGGTGGCTTTTTGGAGGTGATGGCCGAAATGTGTACGGCCCTGGTATTAAAAGGATTTAAAAATTTAGATGCAAATAAAGGCGGTCCCGAATACCAAATTTGCATTTAGCGACCGTCAATGACGGTCGCTAATTACCCAGAATTAATGATCTTTGCCCGTTTCCAAGAACGGGTCAACTGACCAGTTTGCGACCGCCTTAAGACGGTCGTTGATTACAAAATTGAATTCAGTTACCGCCTTGACGATCGCTAATCAGGCGGTAAATAGCGGTGGTCAATATTGATCGACTTTTGAGTTTTAGCGACCGCATGAGTGATTAGGCGTGAAATTGTTAGATTTTATAGCTCGTTTTGCCCGTGTTTTGATTGATTCCGATGAGTATTTAGAGTCAATTGAGTACTATTTTTATGAACTAATGAATTTATCTCTTGTGTGCTCATAGATGGATAGAGGGTGAAGAATGCCGTTCGTAGGACTTTGAATTGACTCAAACAGATTTCCGGATGAGAAGATATGGTAGAAATACAAGATGTACTAGTCCGAACGAGCAAAAATATCATTTGGCCCGAAGAAGGAGGACTCAAGCAAGCTCAAGTCCTAGTCAAACCCTGGAGAAACAAGGCACTCGACCAGGAGGAGCTCGAGTCCTATTCATGCGCTGGAAGAAGGAAGCACTCGACCGCCTAGAGCTCGAGTCCTAGGGACTCGACCTAGGGCAGCTCGAGTGCTATATGGGATATTTCGGCCCATGAGCGTGAAAATCAACCTGTTGCCTGTATATACCTCATCCCAAACACGTTTTTGGACACCACTTCACACATATATATAGTTTTTGGAGAGAGAAGAACACCGAGAGTTCGAGCAAGCATATTTTACTTTTAATTGAGGTTTTAACATTACGAATTCATAGTTAGAGTTTTATTTTGGATTTCTTTCTTTCTTTTTTCGATACTTGTTACATGAGACTTTGATTTCTTCTTAATTCAATTTTCGTTCTTAGACTTTAATTCATTCTTAAACCCTTGTTTATATATGTTCTTGAGCTTTTCTACTAGATTAATTATATTTTTGTTCGTTGTTTGTTTAATTGCTTTCGTTATTGTTAAAACTATGCTAGGCTAAAACCCTTGTATGCTTAGGGTAGGATGAACTCGTAAAAGTAGGACGTTGGTACATAATTAGGGTAACTTGTGATGTTTAGTTTTGATTCTTTTAATTAATGAATGCTTAAAGTAAATCCCAGATTTATCGTTGAATTTAGTACGAACATTGTTAGAGAGAGGACGATCTTATCATTCTTTAATAACTAATAGGCTTAACGAAAGGGTTTAGAAGGGGTTTATTCATCTACCGGTTTATCTAGGGAGGACGACCGCATCACCTTAGTTGAATTAGAGTCTCATTAATTAAGCACGATCCATTAACTTGATTATTGATTTAGTGAAGTCAATTGATAGGACAAAGTATTAGGGTTTAATTCTTGAGCTTTTAGAATTATACTTAGAATTATTTCTTGCACATCACTGTTATTTTGATTATGTACCAGCTCCGTTAGTATACGTAGGAATTCCTATCCTGAGCATTACCTTCTTTTATTTGAAACCAAACCTTAGATAATTAATTATATTCTTTCTTTTGCATACGTAGAGTAATATAGTTTAGATTTAATAATTCTCAAAAAGCCAAAAACATCCACTCATATTAATTACGACGCGTAGATCCCCATGGCTCTATTCGCATACAACCATCCCGATGTACGATATACTTGGTCTCTATACTTGCTGATACTATAGTGAACCCGTGGTCTAGTGCGGTCGCTAATCGATCGCTAATACAATATTTAGAGACCGATTAGCAGGCGGTCGCTAAAACGCGAGTTTTTTTTTTGGTGATAGTTAAGTTCTACTTTCCTATTTGCAAAGATTTTAAGACAAGAGTTATGTACTAGTTTTTAAAGTAATATTTTATTGGGGGCATTGCAGTCTTTTCTACTTCATTGATAACATAGATGCTTTATTGATAATGAATATAATTGCAAAAGGTAGTTTTTTTTTTTTTTTTTTTTTTGCAAAAAATGAATGTAAGAATTGAATATGAAACAGACCCTTTTAACAATGTAACAATTAACTTTGAGACGGAGGGAGTATTAATTTTGACACGAGTTTTAATATAGAGAGTTATTTATTAGAATTATATACAATCAAATTGTTCTTAGTGACAGTGTGGTAAATAAAAAGAGAATAACTTTTATTTTAAGTGGTATTGTAGTAAATAACTATAGTTTTACATGGTATGAACAATCTTATATGAGACATACTTTTTTTTTTTTTTTTTTATAAATGTACAATCTAGTTCATTTTTTAAGCGATGCCCAGTCAAGTTAGGAGGACGAGGGAGTACTCTTTTTTTTTTCTTTTTTTAATAGCAATTTTTTTTCTTATATATGTAGTTGAAATTTAAAACTTATATCTGATGTTGTTAAATTCAGTTTTAATTTGTTTACAAACTTCAATAAGAGACGATGCGATGATCATGTGCAACAATATATTCAAAATTAATTTATTCATACAAATTCACATTTTTTAACTAAATTCAATTTAATTTAGAGTGACAAACTGTAAAATAAAATTTAAATTTAGAACAGGGACATCATTTATGTAGGAAATTTATTTTTAAAAAGATAGTTTTCCAAGTTATAAATTAGAATTTTTTATATAAAAAGAATATGTCAAGCACTTTACAAAAATACTTAAAAATAAATTTTCTTCTCTTCATCCCATACAAAAACAAATAAATTATTTTGTGTGTTTTAATAAAACATCCCACACCAAATTTTAAAAACTCAATCAAATATCATAAGCGGCCAACTTTGGAAGGAGATTACGAGTGGAACTAAAAGTCGTACTCCCTCCGTCCCAATTTTAATTTTCTGTTTGATTGTGCACGGTGTTTAATGCAAAAGTTGAATTTTAATATTTGAATGAATAAAGTAGTACTCCCTCCGTCCCTTTTTAACTGTCCCATTTTATCTAAAATTGTGTCCCTTTTTAATTGTCACTCCACTAATATCAATGCATTTTTTACCTACTTTTTCCAACAATGCCCCTAATAAATTGTAAAACTAATCACCATTTTGTAATAAATAGAAATAGTAATTAGGGGTGTAAGTGTCTTTTCATACCATAATAAATGAGAAAATTGGTATGTGTGAATAGATAAAATGAGACAGACAATAAGGGACGGAGAGAGTATTAGGAATGATGAATGGTGAATAAAATAATATTTAAATGAATAAAGTAGTATTGAGAATGATGAATGATGGATAAAGTATTATTTAAATGAATAAAGTAGTTTCAATTTTAGGGATGAGAAAACAAAATTGTGGCAAATGGGAAAACAAAACTGGGACGGAGGGAGTATTATTCATTCCGAAAAAGGGATAAACTCTTTTTTTTTATCATAACTATTGCTCCTCCGTACAAATTTTGTTTATCCATTTCATTATTTATCTCCTTCAAACACTTATAAATTACGCGATCATTTTACTAATAATTACGTGGAAAAGTATCTCCATTTTGTCTCTTGCACCTAGATTGAATAATACACAATCATAAAAAAAATCATTTTATTAATTTAAATACTATAAATCAAAGTCTTACATTAAAATCAACAAAAGTCAAATGGGTAAACAAAATTGGGACGCAGGTAATATATTTTACATTATAAGGATTAATTTGTTTATATTTAATTTAAAATGGCCGGTCTTTTGAGACTGTTTTGTTGACTCTTCAAAACCTGAGAGTTGGCTCCATTTTGGAATGACAAATTTTGCCTGTCTACAGCTTTGTCATCGTTTCTTTTCTTTATGTATATTACGATTATTGATTTAGTATAGATTCACATATTTCTGATGTTTGTTCAATAATATAGCCAACATAATGTCCGATACTGACTTTTTTGTATTTTTGCAATTTAAAATTAAACAATTAAACACGACCCAAAAGCGGATGAGTTCGTTATAGCATGCAAGTACACGACCAAGTAGTATCGATCCAAGGACCTAGTGGACCGGTGAATCCCTAAGACTACGAGTTTCCGTAGAATTGTAGAAGCGTGTTTTGGAGTTTTTAGACTAATAAAAATGAAAAGACGAATATCAAATTAAGCACTAGAAATGAAATGAACAGCTTAAACTAAAAAACAATTTAAAACTTCGTGAGAAGTGCAAGTTTAGGGTAATGCTTCGGGTGAAATCCTTATGACGGAATCAATGCTACGTTCGTTAATATCGCTTGTCTTATGCTACTTCGTTGATTCTTACTAAGAGTTATCGCTAAAGTATTGAATACCTATCCCTTTTGAGGCTTGAGTGATCAAATGAACTAATTAGCACCTAACTAGTTGCCAAAAGCACAAAAGATAGTGAATGACTTGAAGCACGCGATGCACTTCAAGTATTCTCCCTTCACTAAGCACCTAAACCCGTAGATTAAAGCACCTAATGTCTATTAATGGTGGTCTAGCCATCTACCCTATCTCGAGTTAATAAACGACTAATTGAATCCGATTAATTAACCAAATTCCTCACAACAAGTTCGATTAACCCACACCCAACTCTCGTTGAAACACGAATTAACCTAACAAGAGCTACTAAACCTAATCAACCAATCTAATAAAGGAAAACACATTAATAGAAGCAATCAAACCAACTCAATAGCATAATCAAAGCTCAATTAACATCATAACACTAATTCCATCATAATTCAAACACCCAAAAGGGATTAGCCCATGACTAATCTAACAAAATCAATGGATAAACAAACAAAAGAAATCAATAAATCCACGAAGATCATCGTAATAAAATTGCAACAAATCATAAATGAGAAAATTATACTAATTAATTGAAAGATAAAGGATAGAAGTCATCTAGATAGAGTGATTATAACTTGGAATTGAAATTTGCTCTTCAAATGCTAGCTAAATTACTCTAATAATTGAAAGAAAAGTAAAATCTAAGAAAGAAAGTGAAAAATAACTAAAAAGGTGTGTGGGGTGTGTGTTATCTAAGGGAGTGTATTGTGATGTATTCCCCATAAAATCTGAGAAAATAAGGGTATTTAAGGTGTGAAATGAGGGCTTCGGACGAATTTTGCAGATTGGCCCTTGAAAATGCAGGAAATTTGCAAAAATGGCCCAAAAGAAAGGGCTGCACGGTTTGGGGCAGCTTCGCACGGTCGTGCGACTTTAATCTTGGCCGTGCACCGAATTTTTGGCTCGACTTGTTCATTGCCCGCACGGTCGTGCGTCTTGAAGTTTGGTCGTGCAATGTTTGCTTGGCAAGATCCGTAGGCATTTGGCACGGTCATGCCATACCCGTGCGTGAATTTTTGGGCACGAGCCGTAGCCGAGTGGCACGGTCGTGCCCGGCTCTTCACGTCCGTGCCTTCGAGTCTCAACTCGTGCGCCTCCGAGTTCGAAACGGCGTCGTCCGACGTCTTCCTATTTCTGCATTTTCCGGCGATGCTTTCAGGCGTGGGTTTGCTCTGCAATTTCCGATCGCAGGCTTCGAATTCCGGTGACGCGAGCTTCTGCAATTTTCGATGGATGCGGAGCTTACTCCGGCGACGCGAATTCCCAGCCGTTTAAGCTTCGGCGAAGTCTGCTTCCAGGCGGCATTGCGAAGCTTCAAAATCGGAGATGTAGCTTAATTTCCGGCGGAGGAATTACAGTGGCTAGAAAATCCGGCGCTGTTCTTGGAATTTCAGGTGCTCCATTGATTTCGGTTTTCGGCAAATCGAACGAACAGCTTTCAGGCGTGAGCTTTTATCTTCAATGGCGTGGGTTTCTCTCTCTTGGTCTTTAGCTGGAAGATTAAGATGGGATTTTCTTCAATTCTCTTGGTCAACTTTGCAAAATTGGAAAGTGGGCCAGCTGCTTTTCTCCTTTTTCAAATTAATTACCTCAGCTTGCTTTCTTCTCTTGTCACGTGAATAGCAAATGAAACCAGAAGCCAACTTGGTTGACCAGTTCCTCCATGAGCTGCTTCTTTAATTTGGGCTACAAAAGATTGCTTAAATGGGCCGAAACTTTGGGCTCTTAAGAAATTCCAAAAAATCAAGCCCAACCCTTATTTCTCGAGCCCACTTAATATTCCTTCTCCGACCCCTTTCTTCAACCGATCCCAATAAACACGTGCTTGCTTCTTAAAATCTCAATTTTACCTGTAAAATAAACAAAACACCTTTCCCGACAATTAAGGACAATAGTAAATTTAATGTAAATAAATTCAAGAAATCTCATTAAAATAGGTAAATAAAACATACAAATTTCGAGCAATTTTCACGCTAATCAGATATGGAGGAAGTTAAGTTAACTTTGAAAGTTTTCATGAATAAGGAGAAAACAGAGGTGTTGTTTGCAGAAGCTGACAACGATTTCGAAGATGTGTTGTTAAGCTTTCTGACGTTGCCGTTGGGAAAAATTGTCAAAATTCTGGAGAAACAGTCCGGCGACAAAGCTCCACCCATCGGATGCTTAACCACATTGTACAATTGCTTAAGAAATCCCGAAATTATCAATTATGGACAAAGCGTGGTAAGGAGGTTTTGGATAATGCAGGAAACGTGTTTCATTTTGAACATAGTGATCTTAAAATCAGCGTTGATGATACCGAGCTATCTACATATGAATTTGGGGACCCGTATAAGGGGGTTTTTACCCCCAATTCAGCTTCTTTCGTCGTCTGTGATGATCTGCGGATGTTGCCTAATGTGTCGGGATCAATTCTGCAAACTCTTACCAAACTTGGCGTTGATGTTATGGAAATGCAGGGGGCTGAGACAAGGAATGTGACTTTTGGATTGAAAAAGGTGTCGTTCTTGCTTCTGTTCGAACATCTTTTCTTGTAAACATCTATTTCTAATTCTCAGAGCTGTTTGGTTTAGCTTATTTCAAATATCTTATAAGTTGTTTTAGAAACTTATAAGATGCAATTTTTAAGTAGCTTTTAAATTGTTAAAATTTGACTAATACAATTTATAATAAATTTTTTAAATTATAATTTTAATATAACTTTTTTATATTGAGATAGATTTGGGCAGGGGCGGAGGAGGGGTGGGGTGGTTCCAGGTGAGATGGATGGTTGGGGATGGAAGTGATTAGGAAATAAATTGCGAAATTCCAATTTATTTTTTTATAGCTTATAAGCTATTAGAAACTTATTTTATGATTTTTTATGCTGTTAAATATCTCATTTTGCCATACATATTGATAGTGCTTATAAACTCTTAATCAAGTTATAAGCTCAGCTAAACATCCTCTTAATTTCCTTTTTCTGTTTCCATTAGATTATAGATTTGCTCAGAGGGTCTTTGATTTCTCCGACTCCTCTATCCGACGTCGTATTCAATCAGAGGGAGTTTGGCGCAGTAAAATCTGAAGCAGGGAGTTTGTTGCCTCAAATTGAGAAGAAAACCAGTTCTAACTCGAAGAAGATGATTTTGAAAATAATGTTTCAGAAATCCAGCAACAAGTTATTGTTTGCTGAAGCAGAGGAAGATTTTGTAGAATTTCTCTTTAGTCTGCTCATAATTCCACTAGGAAGAGTTGAATGGCTTTTAGGGAGCAACACTAGTCTTAACAATATAGACAATATGTATAGGAGCATTGCACATCTTATTGATGATAAGTACTTTAAGGGAGCAGATGAAAAGGAAAGTCTGATGAAGCCGAAGGTAAAGAGCATTTATGCCAAGTCTTGTTTTCTTCCTCTTAGCGAAGCAAGTTTGCCAGTTGAGAAACGGGTTTTTGTTGCCGGGTCAAGAATGTGACGTGCTTGTGTGTGTCTTCCACTCTTTCTTTTCTCGATCAGATGAACATCTCTTTATCTGATGTCGAAGAAGTGGAGTTCCACATTGGAGTGGAAGAGGTAATATTTTTTTTTTCGTGACTAATTATGTTCTGTTATGGTCTGATATGTAGAAATATTGAGACTTAATTTGTGTGATTTAGGCTTTGAACATTCTGAAGGCATCTCTTACATCGACTAGTGCATTGACGGATGGCCTCATCAATCCCAAATTAAAGAAACAACCAAAGCAAGAAGAACACTAATGAATTTGAACTCATTAATTAGGTTCATTAATGTTATTTACATTATTAGTCATGCATTGCATATGATCATTTTCCTAAGCAGTTAGCTCAGTAGTAGCTCTGCTTGTTTTTCACCATGTCATGGTCTTTATGTGTGCTATTTGTTACTTGTATATCTTAGATATATTATTTGGGAATCAATCCTCAGCTCTCCTAAAGTTTTTATCTCAGAATACTTATATTTCATACAATACTACAATAGACTTATTTATGGTACTAATCTTAATTCTCATTTTTTGTTTTTGTTATATCAAATGCATTGTTACTCTTTTGAAATTAATACTTTTCAGTATGAGAATTGATTTTGGATCGTTGCATTAAGGGTAAAATAAGAATTTCAAGTGATTAGTTTCAACGCACAAGCAGAGAGCCCACTATTATTTTAATTGATTGATTATGAATTATTATTACATTCACGGTGAACATAAAAGTTTATGCCCACCGATAGGCATGTAATCATTTTCCATAAATTAAACGTTTCAATTTTTTTTTGGTATTTTCGTCGTGAGTTTCATTCATCCTATATACCGCGGGATAGAAACATTTTTAGTCCCATAACTTTTCATATTTTTTGAAATGATCCCAAAAAAGATAAATGTAAATATTTAATCTCAGTTTTCATGAATTATACTCCCTCCGTCCCCTAATAATATTCACATTTACTGTTTTCTCGTGTTTTAGCGAGCGAGTTTTTTATTAGTATTTGAAATGATAAATTAATTTTTAAAGTGTTTTATAATAGAGTAGAGATGGATCTATCTTACCCCCTTTTCAAAATCACTTTATCATTTCAAATATTAATAAACAATTCGTCCGCTAAAACACGAGAATAAAGGTAGTGTGAATATTATTAGGGGACGGAGGGAGTACCATTTACATCTCCAATTCATCGTAAGAGACAATACACCCCTTTTTTTTTTATATGTGTCTGGCACGTGACCAGCCAACTTAGACAAACATGCTAACTAGTTTATTAAAAATATTTTGTTAATGTTTTTAAAATTGAATTTGGGAATTTATTTTAATTTTTTATCGAAAAAATTGAGAAAGGATGTTCATGGCTTTTTCAGGTTTAATTTATATTTTTAAAATGAATGTTTATCGGAAATCTCTAAATTGAACGTACATGTGCCGAATGCATGTTAAAAAATGATGGCGTGTTATCACTCTGATATAATTTGGAATGTAAATTGTACAATTTAGAAAAAATTGGGACTAAATTCGTATAGGGCGCCACTATTCACTCACATAGAAAATGCTTTGTTCACCCACCTCTTTTTTTAATGAATATGTTTGATTAAAAAAATACCAATATACCATTTATAAAAAAGTAAACATTAAATTTATTAAACACTCATGCTTTCAACACCCACCAAAAATCTCATAATTCACGCAAATTTTTCTACTCTTTCACACACAATTACACTATTAAAGAAGAAAATTAAAAAAAGGTATAATCATAAAAATATAAATTATAGAGACATAATTAAATGAGATTAAAATATATTTTTTTCTATAAATTGGTACACTATAAAAATAAAATGAATTATGTATTTTTTTCAGAAAATTGGGAACGAGGAGTTGCAGAAAGGGAAATATTAATATATATTGATTAATTTTGGGGAGAAGGGGAGTGATCAGGAGACGCATGAAGGCCGGGGAGGGGGAGGGGGTGTACTACAGTACTAGTTGGTTGTGGATAGTCTACAAAAAATAAAAGAAAAAAAAAATAGAGAGACATAATGATGATGAAAGGAAGAAAGAAAATAAGAAAATGAGGTTGCTGATAGTGGTTTGTAGGGTCGGCACTGTAAAAGAAAAGTGTTGGTGTGCCACTTTTTTAATTTTAAATTAGTGGGTGTGTATATTTAATGAATGATCTAAATATTATATTAAAATTGTTGTAAATCGAGAGCAAAAAATAGAGACGCGAGATTTATTCTCCCAGTTCGTCGATAACGACTACGTCTGGGGGCGTACCAAGCCAGGAGTTTCACTAATATTCCTGTGTATGCGTATATACAATTCTGAGTACAATGATCTATTTATAAGAGTAAAACCCTAATCTAAAATATGAAGCTCATTGGGTTATTGGTCCATTAGTAATGTCCACATCAAATCTTCTAGATTTGGTATAATAAATCTGCTAGATTTACAACACTCCCCCTTGGACATTACGACATAACATGTCATAAAAACTCCACGTGCTAGGTATCTGCCAAATATTAAGTTAGGGAGGAATGTAATCGATCTTCCAGATCAATTCTTCTAGATTTATTATGGGGTTACCGCTCCCCCTGAAGACAACAACCCTTTGAGCTTTCGCATCCCAATACCACAAACGTACTTTTTAAAAGTAGACGTAGGTAAGGACTTAGTGAACAGATCTGCTAGATTGTCACTAGATTGCACCTTTTGAATGGTAATCACGCCACTCTTCTGGAGTTCGTATGGGTAGAAAAACTTAGGTGAAATATGTTTCGTCAGTTTTCCCTTGACGTACCCATTACCCATTTGTGCGATGCAAGCTGTGTTGTTTTCAAATATGATGGTGGGAGGTGTATCGTCTTTAGCGATACCACACGAGTCACCAATGTGTTTTACCAAGGACCTTAACCAAACACATTCTCGTGCGGCTTCAAACAAAGCTATTATCTCTGAGTGGTTTGAAGACGTGGTAACCATAGTTTGTTTAACCGATCTCCAGAGATCGCGGTACCACCACAGAGAAAAATGTAACCAGTCTGGAATATGGCGTTGTGGGGATCAGACAAATAGCCATCATTCGCATAACCTATCAAGGTTTTGTCTTGGTTCTTACGGTAAAACTGTCTAAGATCTTGAGACCCTTGGAGGTACCGTAGAACGTGTTTAGCACCATTCCAATGTCTCCTCGTAGGAGAAACGCTATATCTCGCAAGCAAATTAACTGCAAATGCAATGTCCGGTCTAGTGCAATTTGTGAGATAGAGTAATGCTCCAACAACGCTAAAATAAGGAACTTCTGGCCCCATAATTTCTTCTGATTCTTCTCTTGGTCTAAATGGGTCCTTATCCGTTTCGAGGGATCGGACAACCATATGGGTGCTAAGTGGATGAGATTTATCCATGTGAAATCTCTCCAATACCTTCTTCACGTAGGTTGACTGATGTATAAGAGATTCCTTCTGGGAGATTCTCGATTTGCAGGCCGAGATAGTACTTGGTTTTACCCAAGACTTTCATTTCGAATTCAGCTTTCAAGATTGAACTGACTTCTTCAATCTCTTTGCATGTTCCGATTATGTTTAGGTCATCAACGTAAACGGATATAATGCAAAAACCATTTTGCGATTTCTTCGTGAATACGCATGGAAAAGCTATATCGATCGTGTATCCCTTCTTCAGGAGGAATTCACTGAGCCGGTTGTACCACATGAGGCCTGATTGCTTTAGGCCGTACAACGACTTCTGTAGTTTTATGTTATACATACTGCGACTTTCACCATCCCTCATCTGGGGAATGTCAAATCCATCGGGGATTTTCATATAAATGTCGGCATCTAGTAATCCGTATAAATATGTTGTTACTACGTCCATCAATCTCATCTGGAGATTTAATTCAACTGCCAAAGATATCAAGTAGCGGAACGTTATTGCGTCCATTACGGGAGAATAGGTTTGATCGAAATCAATACCAGGTCTCTGCAGAAACCCTTTAGCTACAAGCCTCGCTTTATACCTCCCCACAATATTGTTCTCATTTCGTTTTCGTACAAATACCCATTTATATCATACATGGATAGCGCGCGCGAGTGTACGAACGATAGAGCCAAATACTTGTCTTTTGTTAAGCGATGCGAGCTCTGCTTCAATTGTCTCTTTTTATTTTACCCAATCGGAGCACTTCCAGCACTCAGCTATAATTTTGGATTCTGGATCCAGATCGTTAATGGAAAGAGCAATTATCGCTGCAAATGTATCGTCGATGATAGTAATATTTATATTATATGTTTCTCCCGTATCTATGAAATTCATAGAGGCTTCAACGTTTATGTGAACCAGACCTTCCTCATTTCCCAGTGTATCTGGGTCTGGTCGTTCCGCGGTCCTAGTGCATTGAATATTTTGTGCACATGCTTCAGCACTAGGATGCCCGTCTTCCAGACGAGTCTCTTCTAGAGACTTTGAGTTATCTAGATGAATCTCTTCTAGAGATTTTACGTTCGCCTGACCAGTTTTGCTAGCCTTTCTTTTAGGTGTACTAGTATTTCTTGAGGGTCCTTTACGCTTCTGGCGTGTGGGGGCATGTATACTTGATTAGCTTGAGACCTCAACCCTTTGGGAGCATTTATTGCAAGTATATGCGATTTAGTTACACCTCTATGGCCAGTGAACGCGTCTGGCAGATTGTTTGCTAAATGTTGCAAGTTAATGATCTTCTGAACTTCCAGTTCAGATTGACTAGTGCGTGGATCTAGATACTGAAGATCACTTACGTTCCACGTAAGCTCCCGACATTCATTCAATTTTGAATTCAGATCTCCCTCTAATGCCGGAAAGTGATCTTCATCAAACGTGCAATTAGCGAACCGGACCGTTAATTGATCCTCGAACAAAGGCTCGAGGTATTTCACGATGGATGGAGAGTCAAATCCAACATAAATAGCGAGTCTCCTTTGTGGGCCCATAGAGGTCTGCTTTGGTAATGTTATCAGAACATATATCGCACATCCAAAAATACGCAGATGGAAAATGCTAGGTTCTTTCCCACGCACTAGCTGTAGGGGGAATGATTATTATATGCAGTTGGACGGATTTGTATCAAGTGCGATGCATGTAGGACTGCATGCCCCCAGCATGAAGTGTGCAGTTTAGAGTTCATAAGCAATGGTCTCGCGATAAGTTTGATATGTTTTATTAGCACCTCGGCAAGACCATTTAGGGTGTGGACGTAGGGGACCGAATGTTCCACTTTAATTCTCAGGGCCATACAATAATCTGTAAAGGCCTTTGAGCTAAACTTAGCAGCATTATCCATGCAAATCGATCTAATTGGATAATCTGGGAATGAGCTCCAAGCTCGATAGTTTTTGCAATGAGTTTCGCAAAAGCTTGATTGCGGGTGGACAACAAACAGACATATGTCCACCTAATGGAGGCATCAATAAGGACCATGAAATACCGAAATGGTCCTGATGCTGGGTGAATCGGTCCACAAATGTCTCCTTGAATCCATTCAAGGAAAACCAGAGACTCTAGTCCAACCTTAGTGCGCGACGGACGCACTATTAACTTACCCTTAGAACATGCATCACAAATAAATTCATCAACATGAGGGATTCTATTATTTGAAATATTATGCCCAATGGAATTAGATAGATTCCTACGTATCATAGTTTGTCCTGGATGACCTAACCGATGATGCCATAATTTAAAAGAGTTTGGGTCATGAAATTTCATACTCATAGCTAGATGAGAATTAGACTGCCGGATGTAGGAATAGTACAGTCCGGAGGAGAAGGAATGAAAAATACTTCATATCTCTTAAGATTGTATGTGTGGTGGCGCTATCTACCAAACATAAATCACTATTTGCATCCATCAAATCAGAGAAAATAGCCCAAACCCAATAGCTGATATGTTTACAAGCCATGTATAAAAATAGCAATATCCAAGTAAATTTAATGGACAGCGTTAAGGTAAACACATCAAAGCTAAAATATAATATCATCCATAAAGTATCCGAAAGAAAGGATCCAAAAATATAAATGGTTTTATCCAAAAACAAAGTACTAAAATAATCAAATACTCAAATCACTCATTGTCTCTAAAGTTTTTGAGCTACGAGCTCAAGAGATTATCGTTGTCTTGGTCAAATTCTACTTCAGGCAGGTGGTCATCGTGAGGTTCAACCATAGGGGTCTTCCCCTTGTCGTCCTTTTGCTTCATTAGATATGCCTCAACCAAGTACTTGGGAGTACGACACGTGCGAGACCAATGGCCTGTGCATCTGCATCTGTAGCAGGACTGCTCAATCATGCCTTGAGAGCTAGGTTTTCGTAGAGCGAAATTCGGAGTTCTGTGACCACCGGATGTACTACGACCTCGACCTTTAGCCCAGATCTTCTTACTATCTCTCCCCCTTCCACGTTTGCGACCAATCATATATTTGGCCTGACTTGAAGCGAATTACACTAACTTCTACTAATCGCACACCCGCAAGCGGACGGGTTCACTGTAGTATGAGCAAGTATAATGGCCAAGTATTATCGAACCCACGAGATGGAGTGTATGCAAATTGATCCCTGAAGATCTACGCGTCGTAGCTAATATGAGTGTAATGTTTTTGGGTTTTTTTAGAGATTAACTGAAAGACTAAAATAAACTAATTAAACTAAGAACGAAAAAGAACGACTTAACTACGGGTTGTTTTCAAATAAGAGATGGTGATGCTTAGGATAGGAATCCCCACGTATACTAACGGAGCAGGTACATAATCAAGATAACTGTGACGCGCAAGAAATAACCTAAGTAAAAGAATGCAAGGTGAAAGCTCAAGATTCTAAACCCTAATATTTTACCCTAACACTCGACTTCACTAATCCACTAACAAGTTAATAGATTGTGCTTAATTAATGAGACCCTAATTTAACTAAGGTGATGCGGTCGTCCTTCTTCGCTAAACTGGTAGATGAATTAACCTTTCCTAAACCCTCTAGTTAAAGCTACTCGTTGTTAAAGAGTGATACGGTCGTCCTCTCTCTAACACTTTTCGAACGAAATTCAAAAGCAAAGTTAAGATTAATTTTAAGCATTCATTAATCAAGAGAATTAAAACCTAACGTCACAAGTTACCCTAATTACGTACCCACAACCTACTTCTACGAGTTCATCCTACCCCAAGCATGCAAGGGTTTTAGCTAGACATAGGTTTAACGTAAATAACAGAAATTAAGTAAGTAACGAACATGAACATGATATTTAAGACGAAGAAGAGATCAAACATAAACTAGGGTTTTACGAAATAAAAAATAACTGAAATTAACTCAAGAACATAAGTCTCAACGTGTTCAAGAACAGAAATCTAAAGAAACAAAACTAAAAACAAGATCGTAGTATGAATTCGTAATGAAAACCTCAAAAAAACGTAATCGTAAACTTGCTTCTCTTCTTCCTCTCCAAAAACAAACTCTAAAACTATCTCGTGAAGTGTGGTCTTCTTCAAAAACGTGCTTGAGACGAATATATATATGCAACGGGCCGAATCGTGAACTCGTGGGCCGAAAAACGCCTTTTAAAACGCGAAAACTGAGAGGCGCTCGAGCAGAGCCCGCTCGAGCGGAGGCGCTCGAGCAGGGTGGTCGAGCGAAAGTGATGGTCGAGCGAGGGCGCTCGAGCTTAGTTGCTCGAGCGCCAAAAACCTTCTGGACAAAATAGCGCTCGACCTCTTAGCTCGAGCGGGGGGCGCTCGAGCGGCCCTCTTTCTTCTCAACTAACACTTTTCTTCTTCAACACTAACACCAATCGTATTCCTTCGATATCTTCTCATCCGGGCATCCGTTTGAGTCGATTCAAAGTCCTACGAACTCCGTTCTTCACCCTCGATTCACCTACGAGCATTTAAGAGAAAAATTCATCAATGTATAGAAATAATGCTCAATTGACTCCATATACTCAACAAAATCGGCCAAAATTAGGGTATTTCAAGTGACGAATCATGACAATTTCACGCCTAATCAACCCCCCCAAACTTACCATGTTGCTTGTCCTCAAGCAACGAAATAACAAGTCAAGTGAAATTGTTAGGAATGAGTCAAAGAATCAATCATGCAAGCAAATGAACTCGAGCTTCAAAGATCAATCACACGTATACTCACTCACTTTCCTTCATCATACTCATGCAACAATAACAAGAAACACCAAGATCAAGCATGGATGTGCACTCAACGATGTGTTTCGCTCCCTCACAAGTGTATAACAATGATAAAGGGACTCACTCAATCAATCAATCACACAAATTGGCAGCCATAGGCTTGTAAATGCTCTTAACTTCGACCATACTCTAGAAATCAATGCCGAATCAAAAAAGACTTTCTCAAGGTTGTAATGTAGGCTCTTTGGACAGGTGGGATAACAATATGGTAAAGTGACTAAGGTGAATGGAGAATAGAAAATCAAACTTTGGTACTTCGAGATTAGGAACAGAATACTTCACATATTTTCAATCAACACATTTCCAATTCCTCTACTCTCAACACTTCAATTTTTTTTCTTTCTAACTCCTTTCACTTTTTTCTCAATCACTTCACTTTTTTTTTCTCTTTTTCGCACAAACACATGAGCTCATTTTTTTTCTTTTGCTCATTCTCAATTTTTTTATTTTCCCACATCTCATAACTTCATCACACCTTCTTCTCATATTCACTCAACAAACAACCTTTTCCTTTTTCAACTCAATTAACTCCCTTCACATTCACACTTTCCTATTCTCCACTCAAATTAGGACAAAAAGGCTTAGGAATTGGAATAGTGTTCATATGTGCTAGCAAATAAAATAGGCTAAGGCTCAAACGGGCTAACAAGGGATTCAATGTCATTGGTAAGGAAAATTTTGGCTAAGTGACTCAATAAAATCAAAGATGGCCTAAGATCCTATTCAACATATCAAACTAGACACAATCAAGAAGCAAGAGCACACACAAGTTCTAGCATCCTCTAAGGTGATGATCCACTCACAAACGAAGAGATTCATTCATATATCAAAATCTCATAAGACTCAAGTCTCTCGGCTTTCACATTCATGCTAGTCCTAGTGAATTCTCACTCTCGTCACGCAAGTACTCAAAAGAAAAATTCACAAGCATATTAGTTCTTTCTCAAATCCACTCTAACTCAAACACTCACACAAAAGAGTCCCTAACTCAAATCCACAAATCTACTCTACTCATCAAATCATACTCAAAGATAGCAATCAACAAGAATAAGATGATTGATAGACATGAAATATGCGATAGCGATTCAAATCAAAATCACCCCAAGAAGCATCTCAAGACTCAAATATATAACCAAACACACTCAAAGATAAGGGGTGCTCCGGTGCAATGTAACAAGAAACATAAAAAACTCCACCCCCAAACTTCGACCTTGCGAAGAGGTCTAAGTTTGGGGTTGTGGGTTACCTCAACCAAACAATTCGGTTTCTCTCAAACGTAGCACACTCCCTTGCTTGAGTTCCTCCCTTTTGAGTACTCATCGAGACAAGCCTACAAAATAAACTCTCAAGTACGAGGTTAAAAATTACGATTCAAAACACCCTAATAACATAAAAAGACACTAAAAACAAATGAAAGCAAATAAAAATGGGTTGCCTCCCATTCAGTGCTATTTTTAAGGTCCTCATGCCGGACCGAGCTCAAAGGAGCTTATGGGACATCATACTAAAAAATACCTCCCTCACTCTCATGAGAGTGGTGCTTGCATGTCTTTCCTTGATGCCCTTCCATCATGAACTCTTTTGCTTTTCTCTTATCCCCAAGTGTTATGGGTCTCAACTCCTTCTCACCTTTATCTGGAGGGGTCTTACCAAACAGTTTCTTGAATTTGGATTTTTTCTTCTTAACTCCTCCTTTTCCCTCCAACTGGCCCACGTCCACACTTTTCACTTCTTCATCCTTCAACTTCTTCACTTTATCCTTATCAAAATAATCAAGAACAAAATGCTCATGGGTTAAATTATCAAGTGAAGGATTATCAAATTCATGAATATGAGAAGAATTAGGGATAGGAGGTGTGTCTTCAACACGAGGATTAATTGCATCCATGCAATACAAACTCTCATCCTCCTTCGGGTGCTTCATGGCCTCATATAGGGAAATCTTCACTTCTTGATCATCGACCTTCAACGTAATCTTCCTATTTGCCACGTCTAGCACCATCCCCGCCGTAGCTAAGAACGGTCTTCCCAAGATCAGGGGCACGTGCTCATCTTCCTCCATCTCTAGGACTACAAAGTCGGCTGGAAAAATGTGCTCTCCAACTCTCACTAAGACGTCTTCAACCACCCCTTGCGGTCTCGTGATGGACCTATCAGCAAGCTGGAGCATCATCATCGTGGGTTGAAGTTCACCACCTTCCAACTTCTTGAAAAGCGACAACGACATCAGATTTATGCTCGCTCCGAGGTCACATAGCGCTCCCTTCTTGATCCCGTTCCCAATGTCACAAAGAATGGTGAAGCTCCCGGGATCCTTCAGCTTTGGAGGAAGCGCCTTGTGCACTAATGCACTCACCTCATGGTTCAGCTGCACCAACTTCGGCTCATCCACTCGCCGTCTTTTCGCGATCAAGTCCTTCAAAAACTTTGCATAATTCGGCATCTGTTCCAAGGCATCATAAAAAGGAATATTAATATGCAATTGTTTAAACACATCAAGGAATTTAGCGAATTTCTCATCAAGCTTCTTTTTCATGAAGCGTTGTGGATATGGGACGGGTATCACAGATTTGGGTACCCCCCATTCATCTTTCTCGGCCTCTTTCACTTTCTCCCTTGCTTCCTTCGCCTTCTTCCACTTAGGAACTCTCTCACCCTTCTCAATGCCTTCCTCTTCAAGCTCTTTGCTCGCTTGAGTGCTTTCACCCTCAACCTTCTTCTCAACTCTCATCTCTTCAATCTCATCTCTATCTTGGGGTGTCTCAGAATCAGCAGGCATCTGAGGCCCTTCATAGTTGGTTCCATTTCTAAGCTGGATTGTCTTGCAATGCTCTTTCGGGTTCCCCTTCGGTATGGAAGGTTATTTTCCCGGCTCTCTATTCAACGACTTTGCAATCTGGCTCATCTGGAACTCTATAAAAGTGAACCTTCGATTGTTCTCTTGTTGAGTTCTAGTCCACTCAACGTTCATCTTCTGGAGCTCTTGATCACGTTGATCACCCTTTTTATGCAACTCTTTCACATCGTACTCCAAGGATGACAACCTCTTACTTCCTTCCTCCACCTTCTGCAGAATCGCTCTCAACATCTCCTCAGTTGAGGAACCGTCTTCTCCACCCGGAGGTTTTGAACCTGGGTCAACACCTGGAGGAACTGTAACACCCGCCTTTGGGTTAGCATATGAGAAATTTTCATTCTTTCTCTATGTGTTTTGAGGAGGCTGCTGCCCTCCTTGATAGCCTTGAGTGTTCCTCCACTGATTAGGAGGAAGCTGTGGGCCTGGAGGTACAAATAGTTGGCCATAAGAAGACCTTCCATATTGATTACCACCTTGGTAGCCATTCTGATTGTAATACGGACCTCCCATGTAATTGGCTACCTCTTGCTGTCCACTTGGTTGGTCTACTCTCTCATTCTCTATTGCATGCTCTCCCATCAAATTCTTCCCCAACTCGAGGTTGTTGATCTTTTCCATCATGGCCATCAACAGCCTTCTCGTTCCTTCACCTTCTTTCTCCTCCACCTTGCAAACTCTCTGAAACTCAGGATCCTCATTCCATGCACCGGCATTCGTGACAATGTTGTCCACGATCTCTCTACATCTCGCTATCCCTTGGTTCAGAAAAGCTCCACTCGCACATGCATCTAAATGGGCTTGGCCAGCCTTGCTGGCTCCACTGTAGAAGAATGCCATCACATCTCCCTCATTGTACCCGTGCTGCGGGCACTCTATCAACATATTTGAGTATCTCTCCCACGCTTGACGTAGGTCCTCTCCTTGCTTCTGGCGGAAGGAAGAGATCTCAATCCTCGCCTTAATCGTTCTGGATGGAGGGTAGAATCGCTCGAGGAACAGACGCTCGAGCTCGGCCCATGTGGTTACACCTCCCCGTGGGAACGTGTTGTCATACCACTCTTTAGCTATTCCCGTCAATGAAAATGGGAACAGCCTAAGCCTCTTGGCATCTTCAGACATGCCATTGTAATTGAAAGTAGATGCTATCATGAGAAAACTCCTCAGATGTGTATGAGGATTCTCCTTCCCGATCACCCCCTTGAACTGATTCTCGGTAAGCAGCTTTAAAATTCCTGGGGAAATAGAGAAGTTATTTGCCTCCACAGGAGGCAATGCCACTCCATCATAGTACCGTTGTGGCTGCGCTGCAAATTGCCCTCGAATACCCATATGTTGATCTACGTTATGAGGAACGTGTTGAGGGTTAGCAGCAGGTACTGCTACTTGTTGGGGTGGTGGTGGTTGGTAAACAGGTGGTTGATTGTAAACTGGAGGTGGAGGGTACGGGTATGGTGGGTAAGGATAAGGTGGGTATGGGTAGGGTGGATAGGGTAAGTTGTTTTGAGGTAAGTTGGGATGTGGATAAGCAGGGTTGTTATGAGGATTCTGGACCATGTTATGAGCTGGGCTATTTTGGTTCTGAGTACTCGGGTTTTGGCTCTGGCTTTCTCCTAAAGGATCTTGATTCTTGCTGGTATTGATGGTCGAGCGGGGGGCGCTCGAGCAATGGTGCTCGAGCGGCCCTCTTTCTTCTCAACTAACACTTTTCTTCTTCAACACTAACACCAATCGTATTCCTTCGATATCTTCTCATCCGGGCATCTGTTTGAGTCGATTCAAAGTCCTACGAACTCCGTTATTCGCCCTCAATTCACCTACAAGCATTTAAGAGACAAATTCATCAATGCATAGAAATAATGCTCAATTGACTCCATATACTCAACAAAATCGGCCAAAATTAGGGTATTTTAAGTGACGAATCATGACAATTTCATGCCTAATCATGACCCTATACTGCTGCTGGAGTATAAGGTTGCTAGCGTGGAATGTTGACAGAGTGTTCTGCATCAACTGGGTTACAATACGCTGCAAAGCAGATTTGTACTCCGTTATAGACTTAAGTCTTGGAAACGAAGTTTCAACCAATCGTATTGTGCCGGAGGGAGGAGTATATCGTTTTGTTGTTGGAAACGGTCCTTCAGGGACTTCCACAATATTCCGGGGTTTTTTTGAGTGAGGTATTCATTTTTCAGATCCTCATTCAGGCGATTCCTGAGAAAAATCAACGCTTTCGCCTTCTGAGCGTTAGTGGATTTTGAACCTTCGACAATAGCTTCGCTCAACTCAGTTGAGGCTAGATGAATCTCAACATCTAGTGCCCATGTCAGGTAGTTATTACCATCAAGAGCAAGCTCATCAGACATTTATTCACTACAATTTTTAAAGTGACATGGTGAGTTTTGCGACCAATTTATTGACAATGGAGAAATAAGAATTTATTTGATTATTCTAGAGCACATAGAAGCAAGAATTGAGCCTCGTCTACTTAAAACATAATTTACGGTCCAACAAGTACTGGGTGTCGCCTACACAGACAATATATGCGGACTATAACAAATAAAGTAAATTTAATTCACATAAATAAATATACAAGTATGAGCAATTATTCAAATTCAAATTTTTAGTCAAAGCTCATGTTTGCTTCAAGCAAACTTGTATACGAAAATTCAGGGCTTTTGTTTGAGTGAATTAACTTAGCAGGCATACAAGGATTTTCACATAAATCCTAATTTCTACAACAAATAATTCATAAGCATATGTTGCGGCAAAATAAAGAGTCAAGTAGTGCTAATTGTTGGAAATAACAAAGAAAGAATTAAGCTTTTTATCAGGGCGGAACCCTACGATAAGGGTTCCTTGAACATCTGTTGATAGATTCGGCTAGCATCGGACATCCCTGGACACGTCTCAAGTGGGTGGAGCAATCATACAAATATCGAGTCCAAAAGAAAGCTCAACACGACACGAAATGAATTAGTAAATTTCAAGAGACAGTTTACTTAATATCTTAAGAAATAATATAAAAATTAATTCTAAAAATATTGGGCTTAATTATATACAATAATTTATTTCATTTAATTGTGAAGCCCCGATTAATTAAATTGAACGCCAAAAAAAAAAAAAAAAAAAATCTTTTAAAGAAACCGACACATATTGAATTAATTAACAGCCCAAATTCCTTATATTGAAAATGGCTATAAATTAAAGGGCCCAGGTTATTATTTGAAAGGCCCAGGTTATTAGCAGAGTTCTTAATACCTGCATGGCCACGTTCGAAGGCCTTGGACACCAGGGGAGGCTGACGGCTACACCACGGGGTCAAGCGGCAGCGCCGCAACGGGTGGCAGCGCAGCGCCTCGAAACAGTGGCGGTTAATCTTCCACGGCGGGCTTGTCGATGCGGTGGAGATAGCGCGCAACGGTGAGGGCGGCGGCGACCTGACTTCGATCTGCGGTGCGCGGCTACAAACTGGCGGTGGCGCGGTGATGCGCAGTGGCACGCGGCGGCGTTCAGGCTCCGTGGAGTACGTTCAGGCACAGCGGCGCTCGGCGGTGGCACCTGTGGTGACAAAACATAAATCTTTCAACCCGCGGTGGCGCAAAATCGGCGCGGAATGAGTGATGGAACCCGTCAATCAGTACTCGATTCCGGTTGTCCAGTGCATCATCTTGAACGCAGCGGTGAGGAGGAACTATTTTCTCCCATTGGCGGCGTTGCTTGAAGGGAAGAAGCAAGAGTGTTCTACTAAATCCATGATGCATGATGATTTAATTTTGATGAATTAAACCCACGAAACCTAGTTATAATTTGGCAGAAATTTGAATAATTTTATTGGGTAGAATAATAACGTGTAAATCGAGAGCGAAAAATAGAGGCGTACCAAGCCAGGAGTTTCACTAATATTTCTATGTATGCGTACATAAAATTCTGAGTACAATGACCTATTTATAAGAGTAAAATCCTAATCTATAATATGAAGCCATTGAATTATTGGTCCATGTAATGTCCACATCAAATCTTCTAAATTTAGTATAATAAATCTGCTACATTTATAACAAAAATTATAGTTGTAAATTTTATGGGGTATATGAAGCAAAATAAAAAAAATAAGTGAAAATTTATGATGGGTTAATTTAGATGAACAAAGTATTTTGGGTGAGTCTTAATAGCCCAGCCCATTCGTATATTTATTCTTCTTGGAACCATTTTGAAAATGATGAAAAGTTATGACATTTAACTCCACCGCAATACTCAAAAATCCCCGCAGGCTTTAGCCCTAAAATTGACCACCAAAATACGATTCATTGTGGATTGCTTCAAAATCCGTCCTTTCCTTATATCACCGGTTCTCTATATCAGGTAACGTTATGTTATTTATATGCTTCTCTAACTTTTAATTATTTGTCCATTATTATTAGTATTACTTTATGACTGGTGTTTACGAATTACGGTGGTGGTGGTCTACTGCTCTGCCCTTTTATTATATATTTTTGATGATGCTGAAAAGCCCGTGTGAATTAGTATTATTTTTATGGGAAACAAATTTCTATCCATTAACTGTTTCCAAATTTTGTGCTTATTATGATTAAGCGGCAGCAGAGTATTGATATCAGTTTTTCATCTGTTTGGGAAATAATACAGCCATGTATGATTCTAAGGAAGTTGAGATCTCTTTGAAAGTTTTCATTAATAAGGAGAAAACAAAGGTGCTGTTTGCAGAAGCCGACAATGATTTTGTCGATGTGTTGTTAAGCTTTCTGACGTTGCCGTTGGGAAAAATTATCAAAATTCTGGAGAAACACTATGGCAACAAGGCTCCTTCTGTTGGAAGCTTAACCTCATTGTTGAAAGGCTTAGCAAACCCTGAGAATAACAATTTATGGACAAAGCATGGTAAAGAGGTTCTGGACAATCCAAAAGCCCCGATTTCGCTACATGGCAATCTGAAAGTCAGTGTGGACTACACTAATCCAACGACATATGCATTTGGTAAACCATACAAAGGAGTTTTTACCCGAAATTCAGATTCTTATATTATCTGTGATGATCTGCTCTTGGTGCCTAATGCGATGGGATCAATTATGCAAACGCTCAGCAAACTTGGTATTGATATTATGGCTATGCAGGGGGCTGAGATGAGGAATGTGTCTTTCGGATTGAAAGAGGTGATTCTTGCTTCTGTTTGGACATGCCTCTTATAAATAAAGTACTGATTTTGCTCTAATACTTCCCTTCTTTCTGTTTGCGTAATTAGATTATACATTTGCTCAAGGGATCATTATCATCTCGTACTCCATTGTCTGATCTCGTACTGGATCAGAGACAGGCGAAGTTGCCCACAGTAAAACGTGAACCAGGAATTTCGATGGATCATATCAAGAATGTAATTACTCCCAAGAAGATGATTTTGAAAATTATGTTTCAAAAGCCTAGCAAGAAGTTATTGTTTGCACAGGCAGGAGAAGACTTTGTAGATTTTCTGTTTAGTCTGCTCATACTTCCTTTAGGAATGGTGGAGTGGCTTTTGGGGAAAAAGACAGGTTTAACCAATATACACAATGTGTATAGGAGCGTAGCTGATCTAATCGATGAAAAGTATCTCAAGGGTGCAGATGCAAAAGACAGTCTAATGAAGCCTAAGGTAAATAGTTTTTATTCTAAAAGTTGTTTCCTTCCTCTCAGCAGATCGCGTGCTTCACGGCTGTTTGTTGCCAGGTCAAGAATGTTTATGATAACAGATGATTTAACTGTGACACGCTTGTGTGTGTCCTCTACTCTCTCTATTCTCGGTCAAATGAACATCTCTTTATCTGATGTCCAAGAAGTGGAGCTCCGAATTGGATTGGAAGAGGTAGTCATTTTTTTTTTCATTATGTTCTATTATTTATGCTTTCATATGTATACATAATGTGGCTCAATTTGTGTGGTGCAGGCTTTGAACATTCTGAAGGCATCTCTTACATCAACTTGTGCATTGACAGATGGCCTCATCAATCGCAAATTGACGGATGGCCTCATAAATCCCAAATTGAAGAAACAACCAAAGCAAAAACTCTGAATTTGATCTCATTAAGTTTATTTATGTTGTTACCTTAATAGCCATGTTAGTGGTATGTTAACTTTTTTCGATTAGAATCGGCTATTCTATTTTGGTGTTTCATTGGGTTTATTTTTTTTCACTTGTCCGACTATTGCTTAACAGTTTTTTTTATAACAAACGGATCTATCCCGAAGTAATTTTAATGTGGCTGATTTCCGCTCTTTGTGCAACTAGTTTTGCTACAACAACCGTGCTCTAATTAATTGTCTGACTTTTCCAAGTGTGATTTCTATGTTAATTAATGGCATATCCGTTGAAGTATTAATACATAACTCATGATGTCATTTATTACACTTGACGCTTATTGGAAGTGACTTAGCCCACCTAGTCACCGGGTTCCTCACTCTAGTGAGTGACTCGGGTTCAATTTTCTTTGGGAACGAATAATGAGAGTTATAAAGAGGGCTTGGAGATTTCTTGGTGTATTTTGGGGACTTGGTGAACTAATCTAACTACTAACAACTAACATTTACCGATAAAAAAAAAAAAACTAAAATGGAATCTATGATATCTAGATCTACTTATTTTCCACAATGTTTTAACAATGGTTGTCTCATGGTCTTTTTGTTTGTTATTTGTTACTCCCTCCATACCAAACTAGATTGTCCATTAGGTTTTGGCACGAGTTTTAATGTGGGGAGTTGTTTATTAATATTATATGTAATTAAATTATTTTTAGTAATAGTGTGGTTAATTAAAAAGGAATAAAGTTTATTTTAGTGATATTATGGTAAATAAACATAATTATTTATAGTATGAACAAATCTTATACTAGACATAATTTTTTTGAAATAGTTATTTGTTCGTTGTATATATACATATATAAAACTTACAAAAATGATCATATCCCCGCAAATATGCTAATGACACATAAGTAGATAATATTTAGCAATTAAAATTATAGTGGATCAACTGTTCATGTGTCATTATCACATTTACGGTGTGTATATTATATTGTGTCCACCAGTGGGCATGGGATCATTTCCGATAAAACTTATACTTAATGTTGTTAAGAGATGTGTAATGATCTTGTGTGTGGACGAATTCAAATTTCATCCCAAAAAGTGAAAGTAAAAGGAGGAAAGTTTTATAATGCAAGGGGGAAAATAGCAAAATATTATAAATTGGTCGTGTATACACTCTCATATGCACATGGTACACGGTGCACTCATTTAATAGTTGACACTATTTACATTGAAAAGTGTAACTGACTACACTGAAAATTTTGATTAGATTACATTGAAAAGTTTACACTGAAAACCAATTTTCAATGTAAACTTTTAAGTGTTATCTGACCATACTTTTTAGTATAATTAAATCATACTTTTCATTGTAAACTGCTTCGAGTGTTGAATCAGTATACACCAAGTGCATAAGGGAATTACTGGCTGTGACTCCTAAATCCGTCCCTCTTTCAACTTTCAAGTCAGTTGAATACAAATTAATTGTGTTGTGGAAGAAATACAATAAATTTAGGGGGCGCTTGGTTAATAATTCTTCAATGGTAATGAGAATGAAAATTGATTTCCATCTATGCCCTCATAATAAAAATGATAGTTAGGGGAAGAAGTGTTCCAATAGTAACTCCATTGCTAGTGTCAGACCCCAATTTTGGAATAGAGGTGGACAACAATTAGTTGTTGATGGAGGAATAGATGAGTGATTGAAGAGGAGGATTGTAAGAAGAAAATAGGGTAATCAAAATGGAGTAGTGATTACCTTATTTAGGAGGAGAGGTAGTGATTTTGTTCTCATGGTTCATGCTAATTACAATAATTTTCAATTTCATTCTCATTACCATTGAAGAGTCGTTAACCAAGCACATCTTTAGCTAATGCAGCGAGGATGGAGTCAACCCATCAAGTCTAAGGTCTCTGTTTCTCGGCCAATTTTTATTGTGGCATCCAATCTTGATAAAGACCGGTTTCAATTGTCTTTGCTTGAATTTAACCAGAGACATGCAGATCAATTTTAATTTTTTAAAAAATGCCATAAGTATCATTTAGCCTCATATATTCAATTGAAAAAAAATGTATTACCTCCAACCCCAAACAACACAATTTACTATTTATCCTCTATAGTAATAATGTAAACACGCCAATCATGTACAAATTTAACTTGAAAATAACGGACACGGTTTCATCCCGTAATTTGATCTAGTGCCACCATATAAATTTGTGTGATTTGTTTAAGCTTTACTCACGGCCCAATTTATAGTTTTTTTTGTAGCAAAAGGCGAAGCCCACGCCCACAGGGTCCCCACCCCCTGGTTCGACAAGATTGGGTGGAGGGGCAATTTATAGTTTTCTCACTGTTAAAAACTGCGTTAGATATGAAAAACAATTGAAACTCAAATTTTATTACTCCCTCCGTCCCCTAATAATATTCACATTTACTGTTTTCCCGTGTTTTAGCGAGCGAGATTTTTATTAGTATTTAAAATGATAAAATAATTTTTAAAGTGTTTTATAATAGAGTAGAGATGGATCTATCGTACCCCTTTCTTGAAATCACTTTATCATTTCAAATATTAATAAACAATTCGCTCGCTAAAACACGAGAATAAAGGTAGTGTGAATATTATTAGGGGACGGAGGGAGTAGTATTTTTAAAATGTTAATATGAAATACACATTGTTGATGACCTTTTCTAACTAAGAAGATTAGTGGCTGTTTTTCATCTAGTGAAGATCACCAAACAAGAATCAAGATCATAGAATTTGGTTAAGTAAAGCTCAAAGAATAATTTTGCAAGAGTTTGGCTATTTTTTGAATTGTTCTCCTTTTTTCATGTACAAGAAGGGAGTATTTATAGACATACAAAGTGGCCATGTGTCACCATCTTAATGGCTTAGCCATTGGATCTTTGCCAAGTGTTAGGACACTTGTACAACATCTACACTATTACTCATTGGATGGGTGCCAAGTGTTAGGACACTTGGCCCATATCTAAGCTAGTGACTCTTGGGATTCCCCATGTTGTACTTGATCTTTGGCACTTCTGAAATGCTCTCGACGGTGACCGGCTGCTCGCTTGTACGTCTCCGTTAGATGTCATGGTCCTTTGCGTTCTGAGCTGTTCGCTCCTCGCTTGGGATCATTTTACGATTCTGCTCGCTCGATTACGTCCTTGTTCGCCCATATTGGCTGGCTTGAACCGCTGGCACAGCTGTTCTTTGCAAGGCTGCTCGCCACGATTCTGATTGCCGCATTAGTGCTTTTCTACAAAGCTGTTCGCCCTACGAATCTGCTAGCTCCGCTACGAAGCTGTTCGCTCCACGAGGCTGCTAGCTCATTTGATTTGCTATCCTGTTATCAAGTTTAATGATAATCTTTCGTTGATTAAATGCGAAATTGTTCGCCCATCAACAATTGCCCCCTAGCTTGGCCTTATGTTGAACATGGGTTGATCAACTGAGACCAAGCTACAACTTCTTCTTCGAACAATGGGCGAGCAGAAAGGGAGTATGGTTGGTTATGCGGGCGAGCATCCGAGTGCGCGAGCAAACGAGCAATGGGAACTTAAGCGCGCGACCAACAGCGAACGCCCCTTCGTGTCGCGACGGTTGAGTTCCCGAGGCACGGAATGCGAGGCGTCGCGTCAGTCACGCGCGACCCCCTATTTGCCCATAGGGGCCTATAATATTTTGCAAATATTGCATTTTTGCCCCCACTTTAATCTTATAAATAGGCGGTTCCTTCTTCATTTCTTTCTTTTCGAAGAATCACAAGCCATCCGCCATTGATACGCATTTTGAAGCTTTGTCCTTCAATCTTTTGTGTTCGAATTCCCTTGTGTCTCTTAGATTCTTGTTCTTTGAAGGTAATTTGTCTTGTATTCTCTCTTTCTTCCTTCAATTTTCGTGAATTTTTTCTATTTCCTGCATTTTCTTTAGTCGTCCCTGTTACTCCGGCCGTGAGCCGCCATTGCGCCGCCGTCTCGTATTAACGTTGCCGCTGTGATTTTGATTTCGGACCCATTGTTCTTAAAATCTTTCTCAAACTGGTTAAATTCCCGCCTCGTTATTTCGAATGGAGTTTACCCCCTCAAATTCATCTCAATCCGGACCCGGGCGAAACCCGGAAAAGAGACCCGTAGATTTGGATTCTCCGCGCAGATCTGTTCGCCAGATATTGGCGAGAAACCCGCGCACGCTGTTGGTGGACGAAGACACGGACTCCGATGCGAATTCTGTTGTTCGCTCGATAGAGACGTGCGCTGTTGATCGCTCAGGCGAGCAAGAAAAGATGCAACCTCTCGCTCGTGAACCTGAAACTTCTTCCAATTTGGGGGAAGATTCCGCAGAAGTGGCCGCGGAGATAGAGGGCTCAATCGACCTAGAGGTCGACCAGCGAGGTGGCGAGCAACTATGCCCCACTCTCACTTGGGAGTTTTTAAGGGAGATTAACTTCCCCATTGCTCAAACTACACCAGAATCCCGGATCCCAGAAGGAGTTGTTCGTGACACCGAGTGGGCGGACTACTCTGCTCGCTACTCGAAGACTTTTGCCCCCACATCGAGGGTAATTATGAAAGCTCAGGATGGGGATTATGCGGCGAGCAGAGTTGCCAGTGTTGTTGTTGAGGACGATTTGGCGAGCATCCGTGAAACATACAAGATCCCCTACGATATTTTCATGTATGTGCCGAAGAAAGGAGAGACTGCTGATCGCCCCCCTCCTGGCTGCACGGCGATCAACTTGGATGTGTTGAACACGGGTTTCCCGCTCCCCGTTCATCCGCTCATCGGCCGTTTCCTATCCGACATGAACCTGGCGATCACTCAAATTACTCCAAATGGTTGGAGTAGTCTTCTAGCCTTCATGACTCTCTTTGGTCTTGAAGGCTACAAAAATAAGATAACAACCGCGGAGATCCTTTACGCCTTGACCATTTCCGAGGATGGTGCTGGATGGTATTACGCCAAGGCGAAAACCGGATTGAAACTCGTTGAGGGAGTTCCCAATAAGATTAAGGGTTGGCATTGCCAATTCTTCTTCATTGGTGGAGATTGGCGAGCAACTGAGGGATTTGCTGGCGGGCAGGCGCGCATCATGTCGCCTGAAGGCTTTGGAAAAATCAAACGTAGGGTTAACTTTGTCTTGCTAGTTCATAAGTAGGACTAATTTTAATCCTTTTCGTTGTTTTGCAGGTCCAAGGAACTTGAAGTGGGGGCACCCCGACATCAGTGACGAGTTCCTCTTCACCTTAGCCATCATCTCTCTTCGCGACGTTGCTAGTCGCGACATACACCATCTCTCGAAGGCTCATTGTCGCAAACTTGCTGGCTTGATCACGAGTCCTCACCATCTTGAAGCCCAAGCCGCCGTCCCAGAAGGTAACTTTTTATTCTTGCTCGCCATTCATTTTTGCTCGTTCAAAATTCTTGCTCGCCTAAAGTCTTTTTCTTGTTAGATCAACAAGTCACTGTTGCTATCCCGGCCGTGCCCGAATCGTACTATTTGCTCGCCGGACGAGTTAAGCAGATGGCTGATGCTTCAAGGAGAAAGATGGATCCTCCCCTCGCTATCATGCGTCTCCGGGCCGGAGAGAACCCTTCTGGTCGCCCAGCCGCCGGAGCTGGTCACCGCAAACCTGCGGCAAAATCCACTCCCTCTCCACGGGATGTGAGGAAGGAAAAGGAGAGGGAGCGAGAGAGAGAGAAAAAGAAAGTGCCGCGGGACGATGATGCTCGCGCCACACGCGGTGATGATCGCGCCTCCAAGCGATCAAAGACTATGGTGGAGGCGAGCAGTGCTGCTCCCCGGTCTCCAGCCTCTAAATCCACCTCTCTGGAAGTGGTGGATGAACGACAGGTGGTCGCCGGCCTGGTGGCGGCCAAGAAAGGGGACAATCCCAAAGATACCTCTTATCTAGGTTGGGACCCCGTCAAAATCAAAGAGTAAGTTCGTTGTCTTCGCCTTGTTTGTTGTTCGCCGTTTGTCGCAATGTTGCTTGACCACTGACTTCTGTTCTTTCTATTTCAGGTATAATCCAGCACTTTACCCTGGCCGCGGGAATACCCTTCACTATCTTTCAGTGGTGAAGAATGCACCTCCTTCATTCTCCGACATACCTGATTCCCCCGTTCGCCGAGCAGCCGAGATGGTTCCAAAGGCTTGGACAAAATCGGCGAACACCCTTGTCACTGGCCAATCTGCTAGTGATAATGTTCGTCTGATGGCCTACAATACTAGCCATCAATTGGTCCAGTCCCAAATGCTGCTCGACCAAGTCATGGACCTCGAGCGAACAAACCGCGATCTGGGCCGTCGCGTGGAGAGGATGGACGAGGAAAGAGCCTCTGCCATCAAAGAATGCAAGGCCGAGCATGCTAAGATGCTGGCTTTGATGGAGAGGAAGATGGAGGCCTCGTTGACTGGCGAGAAGAACGCCCTGGAGAAGGCGGAGAAGATGCTGCTGGAGGTGAAGTCCTCAGACTTGAGAGCTGAGAGAGCTGAGAAGGAGCGAGCAGACTTATCTGCTCGATTACTCGCTGCCGAGGAGCATGTCAAGAGGCTGGAGGAAGAGCGCCAGAACTTGATCGAATACGAAGTCCATGAGCAGGAAGTGATGGACAAGACCAATTTTGGGTACATTTGTGCCTTCGCAGAATGTTTACGGTCTGTCCACTTTGCTCATGATCATAACCAAGATATCCGTGATGCGGTGAAGGCGGACTTCATTGAATACGTGAAGAATTATCCTCCTCCTCCTGGCTCGACTTTGTTCGTCTCCGATCTGGCCGACCTCGGCTTTCCTCTGGAAATCTTCGGCGAGGACGTCGACATTGCTGCTCCTACTTACGGCGGTCAGCCTGACCCTGCTCCAGCGGCGACCAACGCGGCAGCCGCTGATGAGGTTTTTGAAGGGTTGCCTTCTCTTCCCCTGACCCCCATAGACGGGGCTGGTACAAGTGCCCAGGGCGAGCAGCTGAGCGCGCCGGCGACCAGAACTGAAGATGATCCTCCTCCGTCTCTTCCTTGAAGACTAGTTTTTCTTACAATAGGATGTACAACATTTCTGTATTTCTCATTCCTATTGTAAAACTTTTTGATCTAATGAAATGAAGATTTTTTTTGTTCGTCTACAAGCTTATGCCTATTCACTTGTCTTTACTTAACTGCTCGCCTCTTTGTTTGTCTTACTTAATTGCTCGCCTATTGTTTTTTGCTCAAGACAGTTTTTTAAGTGTTCCTTTTTCCTTAAGGTGAACACTTAAATTTTAAGTTGGTCATTTGGTTCTTATAGAACTTGACCTTTAGTTGTTTGGGCCATTTTGGTCGCTCGTGGACTTGGCCTTGCATTAATGTGGGCTATTGGTCCGTTATGGACTTAGCCTTATTTTTGCTTTTAATAAGCTTTTCTGTTCGTCTTATAACAGACTCGTATTTTGCTAATTTTTTGGGCGAGCAACTAAGTAATTTGGACTCAAGGCTCAAAAACTGAAATTCAGCAAGACAAAAGATAAAAACAATTCTGCTCGCCTAGTAAGATAAATGCAAATCTGCTCGCTTATAAACTTGCGCAAAAATTTCAAAAATTTACAAAGGATCTATTTACAAACTTTCTAAGACTTACAGGACTTCATTGGTAGTACTTCTTGAGTAAAGTTGTATTCCAGGAGTATTGGGACGACTTGCCTTCCATGTCTTCGAGGTCGTATGTGCCATTGTGCCACTTATTCGTCACCTTGTATGGGCCCTCCCAAGTCGGGCCGAATACTCCTGGTGATATTAAAACTTTTCGAAGTACCAAGTCCCCAATTTCGAATTCTCTTGCCTTTACTTGAGAATTGTAGTACTTTGCTGCTCTTCTTTTGTAGATTGCATTTTTCAATTCTGCTGTTATTCTTTTTTCTTCAAGCAAGTCCAACTCTGCTGCCATTGCAGAGTTGTTTGTTTCTTCGTCAAACGCAGCTGTTCGTTTTGTCGGGACTTTTAACTCAATCGGAATTACTGCTTCTGTCCCGAATGCCATTGTGAACGGTGTTTCGCCTGTACTTGTTCTGTGGGATACTCGGTATGCCCACAACACCTCTGGTAGCTCTTCTGACCATTTTCCTTGCTTGTCAACCAAACGAATCTTCAGTATATGCTTGATTATTTTATTCACTGCTTCCACTTGACCGTTTGATTGGGGGTGGTATGGTGTCGAGAAATGTTTCTTTATTCCCCATTTTTCGCAAAAATCTCTGATCTCTTTTCCCTCAAACTGCTTTCCGTTGTCCGTCACTATCGCCTGAGGGACCCCGAAACGACAAACAATGTTTTTCCAGATAAAGTTGATCATTTTCTCCTGTGTGATTCGCCCGAGTGCTTCTGCTTCCGCCCACTTCGTGTAGTAGTCCACAGCCACCACCGCGAATCGAACATTTCCTTGTCCTGGGGGAAAAGGCCCGATAAGGTCAATTCCCCATTTCGCGAACGGCCATGGACTATTGACTGAAATCAATTCATGTGGGGGTTTGTGAATGTTTGGGGCAAACAATTGACATCTATGACAAGTTCGGGCAATCTTGATTGCATCTTGAAGGAGAGTTGGCCAGTAATATCCTTGCCTTATTGTTTTATGTGCCAAAGCCCGTCCTCCGGCATGATTTCCGCATACACCTTCATGGATCTCTTTCAGCACTGTTTGTCCTTGCCCCCTAGCCAAACATTTCAGAAGTGGGAGCGAAATTCCTCTCTTGTACAACTGTCCGTCCATCATGGTGTACCTTGCCGCTCTTTTAACCAACTTGTTAGCTTCGAATGGGTTGTCCGGTTTTTTATCGTTTTGCAAATATTCAACGATCGGCATCCTCCAGTCGTCTTCTTCGAAATCTTCGTCGATCTGATAGATCTTGTAATCTTCGGTTGATGGTTTGGACATTCTTGTTAGCGTCACTTCCGACAATTCTGCTGGTCCGGTGCTGGTTGCTAGCCTGGCTAATGCATCTGCTTGAGCATTATTGTCTCTTGGTATTTGTTCAATGTATATTTGTTCGAACAAAGAGGCCAAGTGAGCAACAATCTTTTGATACAAAGCCATGTCTTCATCTCTTGCTTCATATTCTCCTCGGACCTGGTTGACGATCAATTGTGAATCTCCAAAGATTTGCAACCTCCGTACTCCAACTGCTAATGCTAGGCGCAACCCAACGATCACAGCCTCGTACTCTGCTTCGTTGTTCGTCGCCATGAACTCGAATCGAACAGCTGAAGTAAAAACTTGCCTGTCCGGACTTATCAAGACTATACCTGCTCCAGATGCTGTATTTGTTGATGAACCATCAACATACATGTGCCAGGGATGGCTATGCCCTCTCGTTGGATCTTGGGGGAAAGTCAGTTCGACTATAAAGTCTGCTAAAGCTTGCCCCTTGATCGCTGTTCGAGGAACATACGAAATCCCGAACTGACTAATTTCCAAGGACCACTTTAGGAGGCGACCAGCCGCATCGGGTCTGTGCAGTATTTGCTTGAGTGGGAACGTTGTCAACACTTCCACCTGGTGGTCGAAAAAATATGGACGAAGTTTCCTGACACTCATTACCAGCGCATATGCTAGTTTTTCTGTTGGTGAATATCTGAGCTCTGCTTCGTGCAAGGCATGACTTACATAGTAGATGGGCAGGTGGAACTTTCCTTCTGCTCGAACGAGCACTGAACTGATTGCTATCTCTGAGGCCGCCAAGTACAAGTATAACTTTTCCCCTGGGATTGGCTTGGCAAGAATTTTTGTATCACTGAGGTAATCTTTCAGCTGCTCGAACGCTTGTTGACAGGCGTCTGTCCATTGAAACTTTCCTTTCTTGATGGCCTCGAAGAATGGCCTGCACTTATCTCCGGATCTTGAGACGAACCTGTTCAAAGCTGTTAGACATCCAGTTAGTCGTTGGACTTCTTTTACCGATCTAGGTGGTTGCATTTCCATGATTGCTTTCACTTTCACTGGATTTGCTTCAATTCCACGCTGACTAACCAGATGTCCCAAGAATTTCCCAGAATGGACTCCGAAACTGCTTTTCTTGGGGTTCAACTTCATATTGTAGGTCCGAAGTATCTCAAATGTTTGAGCCAGGTGCTGCAAGTGATCTTCCTTTTTTGAGCTCTTGACAACAATGTCGTCCACATATACTTCCATCGTCTTCCCGATGTGATCATCAAACATCTTGTTGACCAGCCTCTGATATGTAGCTCCAGCATTGATTAGCCCAAATGGCATTCTCTTCCAGCATAGCAAGTTCTTGTTGGTATAGAACGCAGTGTGTTCTTGATCATCGGGATGCATCGCGATTTGATGATATCCTGCGAATGCATCCATGAACGTTAGCAGCTCATGTCCGGCGGTGCTATCAACTAGCTGGTCAATGTGAGGCAATGGGAAGTTGTCTTTCGGGCAGGCGGCGTTAAGATCTGTGAAATCGATGCAGAGTCTCCATGCTCCAGTTGCTTTCCTGACCAAAACTGGATTTGCCACCCATTGCGGGCATAACGCTTGTTTGATTAAGTCGTTATCCAGCAGCTTTTTGACTTCCACGTCGAGCGCCTCGTATTTGTCGGGTCCAAATTTTCTCCTTTTCTGATGGACTGGCCTCTTCCCCGGGTCGATGTTGAGTCTGTGACAGGCATGTTCGGGGCTGATGCCCACCATGTCTGCATGCGACCATGCGAACACATCGAGGTTTGCTTTAAGAAACTCAATCATGTTGGTCCTGTACGGCTCTGGTAGCTCGGACCCTATGAAGAGTTCTAAGCCCTCTTGGTTCGGGTCGACTTTTACAGTTTCCAACTCTTCGACCGGGGTAGCCCTTCGTTTTTGGCCTTTCCATCTGGGGTCAATAATGGGCCCTTCTATCTTTGGCTCATCTTCGATTTCCATCGGTTCTGCCCCCAGTCGTGGCTCTATGTCCTCTGCATCAACGTTCATTGCCCTTGTTTGTTCTTCCTCGTTGCTAGTAGTAGCAGCTTCTGTTCCTCCTGTTTGGGCGAGCTGTTCATCTTCGCGTTCCTGCTCGTCCTCGTCCAACTGTGCGTCTACGCATATCTGCTCGCCAATGCGCAGCTGTTCGTCTGCGCACAGTTGCTCGTCGCTGCGTGGTTGTTCGTCTGTGCAAAGCTGCTCGTCGACTTCCATTATCTCAGTGTCAACGGAAGTCATGGCCTCGCTATCGTCTCCGTCCTTGTCTGAGCACTTATCCGCCATGTTGACTTGGTGATCCTGCAACTGTATTTGCAACAGACACGCACGAGCTTTCCTTTGGTCTCCTTTGACTGTACCTGCACCCTTCTTTGTTGGAAATTTTAGACAATAATAGTACGTTGAAACAGCCGCTTTAAATTCATGCAAGAAAGGACGGCCGAGGAACCCGTTATAAGTGGACTGTTGGTCTACAACCAAGAAGTCTACCATTCTATTCATTTTTCTCTCCGGGTCCTCAACTGATACAAGCTCAACTGCCAACGTAACTATTCCTAGCGGGGTGGTTACAGCATTTCCAAAACCCACAATCTCGTGATTACAATCTTTGATGTACTCAGCACAATCTCCTAGCTGGTCCACCGTGCTCTTGAACAGGATATTCGTGTAGGAACCAGTGTCGACAAGTAGACGATGCACCTTTGTCCCCATGATATTGGCGCAAATGACCAATGAGTCGTTGTGGGGAGTAAGTATCCCGTCTAAGTCTTTTTCTGAGAAAGTCAGGTCCCCTGTTTGCTTGGTCGATGGATTTACCCCTACTTCCATTACCTGATCTACTGCTCTCAGCTCTGCTTTCCTTTTTCTTTTTGACATAGGTGGTCTCCCATCAGAACAACCACCTACTGGCCCAGTGGGTTCCAGCATCAGGATTTCTGGGATATGCCTTGCTGGAGCTGCTGGGACCTTCCTTCCCCTCTTACCAACTTTGCTTGGTTGGTCATCACTATCTTCATCATCCGAACTGGATTGCACTGGCGCCCTTGGTCTTTTACCTGGTTCCCTCTTCACGAATTCGGACAGCTTCCCTTCCTCATAGAACCTCCACAACTGCTTCAATAGATCTCGGCACTCGCTCGTGAAGTGGCCGATGTTCTGATGATAAGCACAGTATTTGTTCGGGTTCAGCTTTCCTCTCTCTTGCCTTATCTTCCGCGGCTCTGACAACATTTCCCTGTCCTTAACGTTGTTGTACACAGCATCCACGGACATAGTAAGGACTTGACTCAACTTTTCTTTCAACTCAGCTCCATCATTGAATGACTTCATGTTCTTCGGAGCTTTGTAATCACTTCCTCCCGACTTCTTGTTAGACTTTTTTGGATCAGTCTTGTCTCCCATCTCTCGGTGTAAGGCCTCCTGCATTGAAACGTGAATTCCCGCTTTGTGTCTGAACTCTGTGTATGTTTTCGGGCAAGTCAGATGCATTTCCTTCCACAAATCAGTTCCTTTCTTTAAACCAGCCATCACTGCCACAATTTTCGTGTCCTCACTCACCATCTCGCCCTCCAGTAAGACTTTATCAAATCTTTCCAGAAATTGCTTGTCAGACTCCTCGTCTCCTTGCCTAATATCTGCCAGACGGTGTCTGTGGGTCAAGTAAGACCCGGCAGTTGAGAAGTGAGACAGAAACTCTTTGCTTAGCTGGGCAAAAGAGTTGATGGAGCCGGGAGCCAGTGCCGAAAACCATCTGTGCGGGCCATCTCCCAGGGTGAGTGGAAAATTTCGGCATTGCGTGGCGTCGGTCGCCCCTATTGAGATCATAAAACCCGAATACTTCGTCACATGAATACGGGGGTCCGACGTTCCCTCGTACAGATTGATGGCTGGGAACTGTGTCTTCTTCTGGATCGGTGCACTGAGGATAGACGGAGATAATGGTGAAGATGGGAGAATGGTTGATCCGACACCTCTCTGAGACTCCAACTGTTTCTGCAATTCTTCAATTGCCTTTCTCATTTCCTGCAACTCATTCGGGGGAGTTCTCCCGATGGAAGGCTGTTCATCGTGATTGGGTTCAGTGACCTCTTCACGATGCAGTCCCTTGCCAACGGGACGTTTTTCCTGAGTTGTCTTTCTAGCAGCGTTGCTAGCTCCATTTGGTCCTAGTCGGCCAAAAGCCGACCTCCGGATTCGGTCCTGCACTGATGGGCGAGCAGGATGGTGTGATCGCTCCTCATGCCTCCGGGATGATTCCCTCCTATTTGCATTCCTTGTTCCTAATCTCTCCAATGCACTGGTTCGAGACGTACTCTTGCTTGATTCATCTGCTCGACTCGGTGATGATTCTCTTCTGCTTCCTAGACGTTCGCTCAGTGGAGCCTTTCCTTTATTTCTGCGAACTTCCTCGCTGTCGGCTTCGTCCCGACGTGCATCTTCTCTCATTTTACTCCTTTGTTCGCCAGTACGCTCCTGCTCGCCTGTTCGTCTGGTCGTCACAGGTGCTCTTGACGGTCCTGCTATATGTCGATTTTGCAAGGATTGAAGAACAGTAATGGTTTTTGCTAGCTCTTCGGGATTTTGAGCAAGAGCTTCAACTTCTGGTGGAATCGTGTCAATAGTGACTTGTATATTCCTCTGCGAAGTTGCTCTCACTGTCCGTGCATGTCCTTCGGTGGAAGAAACCCTAGTTCTTGGTCTACGACTTGGAGATATACTTGAATGTCGTTCTTCTTGCGATTTAACCATCTTGGCTATCGAAATGTGGGTAGATAAGCAGATGGATGAAGTAATCTTGTACTTACAGGCACCTTTTCCAAGGATTACTAGCCTTGTGTGTGATTGTAAAGGTTTGAAAACCCTAGTTCATGCACACATGCATTGAAATCCTTAAAGTGTTGTAAATCTTTGTCCTCTTCGATTTTTTCTACAATCGGAGGTTCGAAACCCTCCTTCTAGCGCCAATTGTTGATGACCTTTTCTAACTAAGAAGATTAGTGGCTGTTTTTCATCTAGTGAAGATCACCAAACAAGAATCAAGATCATAGAATTTGGTTAAGTAAAGCTCAAAGAATAATTTTGCAAGAGTTTGGCTATTTTTTGAATTGTTCTCCTTTTTTCATGTACAAGAAGGGAGTATTTATAGACATACAAAGTGGTCATGTGTCACCATCTTAATGGCTTAGCCATTGGATCTTTGCCAAGTGTTAGGACACTTGTACAACATCTACACTATTACTCATTGGATGGGTGCCAAGTGTTAGGACACTTGGCCCATATCTAAGCTAGTGACTCTTGGGATTCCCCATGTTGTACTTGATCTTTGGCACTTATGAAATGCTCTCGACGGTGACCGGCTGCTCGCTTGTACGTCTCCGTTAGATGTCATGGTCCTTTGCGTTCTGAGCTGTTCGCTCCTCGCTTGGGATCATTTTACGATTCTGCTCGCTCGATTACGTCCTTGTTCGCCCATATTGGCTGGCTTGAACCGCTGGCACAGCTGTTCTTTGCAAGGCTGCTCGCCACGATTCTGATTGCCGCATTAGTGCTTTTCTACAAAGCTGTTCGCCCTACGAATCTGCTAGCTCCGCTACGAAGCTGTTCGCTCCACGAGGCTGCTAGCTCATTTGATTTGCTATCCTGTTATCAAGTTTAATGATAATCTTTCGTTGATTAAATGCGAAATTGTTCGCCCATCAACACACATTTCATTTCTGTCTCCCCCTAATTTTTTTAGGAGTAACTCAGTTTGTCCACTTGGTGTATGCACTAACTTAACAACTTAACAATATACTTCCTCCGTCCCAAGACTATCTTCATATATTGGTTTGACACGGGTATTAAGAAAAATCTACTTTGTTGAGTGTTAAACCAATAGGAGTGGATGCTTTTGCTTTTTAGTGTATAAAGTAGTTAAATATGAATATTTATATTGAGTTTTGTTTCCTTTTTAAGGGTGTGAAGATAGAGTTGGGACAAACCAAAATAGAAAGTGTGAAGATATAGTTGGGACGGAGGGAGTATATCTTAATATACTATAAAGACAAAGTTTTGAAAGTCTATGTGGCAAGCTCTTAAACCTTTATTTTGAAAATACTTTATTCGCATTCACTCAATTCATTGACTTTAAAAACTATTATTAGCCATTGAATCTTAATATCTAATCTAATCTTGACCGTTGATTTTTTTACATCTCCTCTATAAATACCATCTATATCTCACACACCTAAAAATCAATTACAATAATCTCTCCAAAGAAATAATTCAATTCTCTCATAAATATAATTCGTTTCTTTCTTCTTCTTTTCAATTTTGCTATGAAGTTCTATATTGATTCTCATTTCGTCTAAATCTTCATTTTTTTTTCTTGCAGGATCTTCATTTCAATATATTCAATCTTCATATTTCTTTTTTGCAGGATCTTCATCTTAAGGTATTTATGTTTTTTTTATATAATTTTGTTGTATGAATTTAATCTTCATATTTTGTGTAATCTCTTCTACCAATGATCCTTTACTTAAAATCACCCTTTTTTTTTTGTGATTTGGATGAATAGAAATCTCTACATGTTTAAAGGTGTTTACTCTATTTACTAATTATGTTGTTTATTTTTTTTTTTATTAATTATTGTTTTATTTTATTTTATTCGTATGAAAATGATTATTGTGTAATTTTTTTTGTTTTTTTAGGATTCAACATCAACAATGAAGATGAAGTGGATGATCAATTTTTAATCTCAAGATGAAGTGGAAGATTAATTTTATTGTGAAGATGAAGAATCATTGATTATATGTTAGAAATTAATTTTTTTTAACATTGTAATGTATTACTTACAATTCAATGTATTATTTATAATTTTATAAATAATATTCTTTATGTGATTACAATTCTATGTTAATGTATAATTTAAAATTCAATGTATATTATATGTTATTCTATAAATATGAATTTTTTTTATGCTAATATGATAAAAAAAATCGTGCTAATTTTTTAGGTTTTTTACTTGATGTGTGTCAATTATATGCATCTAATTATAAAGAGTTTATGTTTGGACGCATAAATAATTATTTCCAGAAAATGAATGTTAACTTTTAATTTATTTCAATATACACAATTAAAAAAATACATACAAAATCAAACAAAATTAATCACCGTGGTAAATTAAAACTAAAAAAAATTGCTAACATGCGAATCTCTAGAGCAGTGTACCATAATTTCCATTCCATAAATATGCAGAAAATATTCAACCGAAAATCATAAAAATATTGACCGAAATTATTGAAACTGAACATAATTAAATAGATGTCAATATATTTAGAGCATGAGTACAATCAATTAATACATTTTAAATTTTCATCTAATTAACAACTAAGATTTGTTGACTTCTTCTAATATAGAATTTAAAAAACTAAGATTTTTTAAATGTCTATAATAAAATTAATTAACAATCAAATTTAAGATACTAATTTTTTTAAATTAAAAAAAATCTTTGACATGTGACAGAGGGATAATATTTTTCATGTGTATCAATAGTTCGTAAAATGTTGCATGATAGTATATTAAGATCTAATAAATTTTTTTGTATAGAATATTAAGATATAAATAATTAAGATTTTTTAATATATATTTTGATATGGTCTGATAGAGAATATCATTTATGTATCTCATATCACTTAAATTTTGGATGAATGCATTTTACATGCTCACATAAATTTTCAATTTTTTTAATTAAAATAAACTTGAATGTAGGTTATAATATTAGTAAAATTATTAAGGTATATTTAATTTTTTTCAATTATATAGTTGACTTTTACCTATCATTTTGCATCATTTAATACAAATTGATTATATTAGGAAAAATTAACTTTATATGCGATTTAATTAACAAGTCATATATTCATATATAAAGTTATCAATTATATAGTTGACTGTAGCCTATTATTTTGCATCATTCAATAAAAATTAATTATATTAGGAAAAGTTAACTTTTTTTAAACATGTGTTTTAATTAATAAGTCATATTTGTCCAGGCAAAGTGTAAAAACGTTAATTCAAATTACTAATAATTTTGTGCATGGTTAATTTTGAGAAATAATACATCATTTATCATAAATTGATTTGAATTGACAAGATTTTATGTAGTAATGTGGAATATTCAATTTACTTATTCTTTAATTTTTTTTTATGGAATTTGAGTATATAATAAGAATGGTAGACTTTATAAATATACTAATTCAATCTTATCTAATTACTAAAATAAAAAAATAATTTATTGTCTTCCTCTTATTTTTAAAAATTATCAAAATACCATATCTGTAATTTTAAAATTTATTAATCTACATATATTAGTTTAATTTTTAAAATCTTCGTGATATAAAATGACTTTTAAAGCATGCATTTGATAAATTGGATTGATAAGTATTCTAAGGCGAAAGGTGAAATTTGTCTAAATCAAAATTTTAAAATATTAAATTGTTTGACACTCTAAATTTGTTAGAAAAATTATGTGTGTATATTCACACTCTAAATTTATGAAAGAATATATCTTACACATGTTCACATAATTGTAATAAATCTTTCTTTAAAAATTGTGTGTATGAGTATATACATTTCATTAATTCTTTTCGCATCAAAACTTAAGATATTATTAATTGCGATTTTTCAAAATGTATTTTGATATGGTCTAATATTCTATATATGTAATACCCCGTCCCGTTTTATACCTTTTATTTTGCTAGAAACCTTAATTATATAATTTTATATTATTATTATCCTTATTTCTTTTAATTTTATTATTTTTGTGTGCTACCGTGTAATTTAAATATATACCCTTTTATAAATTCCTAAGTTCAAAGAAAGAAAACGAAACTTTCAAACGGATAAGGGACTACGAGAAATTAATTATTAAAGTTTTAAATTAAGGATTTCGATCCGTTTAATTTATTGAGAAAAATCAAAATACAATAAAATATTAATTGAGTTTTAAAACTGTATTAATTTCCGAATCGGGGTTACACTCGTGAACCAAACGACCCCTGAACCGTATCAGTTGGGAACGAAAATATCAAATTTTTGGATAAGATTTTGAGGAATAGATAAGTCTTGGAAATGAGTGGGTATAAAAGGAAAGGGTCAACCCTCTCTCCTCATTTTCTTTCATTTTTCTCACGCACACATATTCAGTTTTTACACTCCAAAATTCTCTCCTTTCTCTCTCCTCTTGCATGACTCCCTCCTCCGGCCGACGAAGTTTCACGCCGCCGTGCTCAGGCCACCGCGTCGCCACCGCCGCTGTCCTCTCTCCTCCGGCGAACGAGCTCCGCCGTCGCCCCTCACGTCAGCTCGCCGTCGTCGCCTCGTCGAAGCTCCGCCGCGACCGCAGCCCGCCTCCCACCGTCGTGCTCAGCGCCGATCGCGACCCAGGCGCGACACCGCTGCCGCCTCTTCCTCCCGGCGAGCGAAGCTGCCGCCGTGCCTCTCCCAGCCGCGCCGTTGTCCTCCGCCTCCTCGAACGAAGCGCCGCCGCTCCCGTGCAGTCGAAGCCCGGAGCCAAACGTCGCCTCTTTTCCTTTTCCAGTAAGTCTATGCAAAAGCCCCTTTCAATTTCAATCTTTGAAGCTTAATTTCAATTTCACCCGTAACCTTTTCTTTCCGTTTAATTTCCGATCGAAATTGACGCCGTTTGAACCGGTTGTTGTTGCCGGAATTTTTGGAAATTCCAACCGACGCCGTTAGGCTGTCCAATTCACTTTTCCGAATTCCCGAATCACGCCGTTATGCTGCCGAAATTATCCGACAAATAATCAAACCCTTTTACGACGCCGTTAGGCCGCCCAATTTGGGACTCGTAAGAATTACTAGCCCCTTCTCTATTTCTCGTATTAGTTAGAATAGAAAACCGGCACGGTTACGAGTTTTGTAAACTTTGGAGTTTTCTATTTAGAGACTATAAGATTGATGGGTGGAGTTTTAATGTTGTTGATATTAGTATTATTGAAATTTGTTATATAGTGTTAGTTGTTAGGTTTGGTGGTATTGGTTTTGTTGATTAATATTGTTGAATTAGTTATTTAGTATTGTTGGCTTTGTTGGTTAGTATTTATTGAATTAGTTGGTTAGTATTATTGGAATAACTGTTTAGTATTATTGTTTTAGTTGGAGGGTATTTTTGAATGAATGAATTAGTTTAGTTTGAATTAGCTGATTGATGATGAAATTAGTTATTAGTAATATTAGTTGAGTTTTTGGAGACAAAGGGAAACTCGTCTTCCCCTTGTGCGACTGTTAGAGAATTAGGAACGAAAAGATAAGTCGAGTTACATCCAAATTAATAACAAATGAAAAGAGTATTTTTGGGAAAATTAATATGATCCTTTATTTCCTAAAAGTGTCACTAATCAACTTTAGAAGTAATATTAATATTAGAAAAGAAAAATACTTTTTATAATTTGTCTTAGAAAAACCAAAGTCTTTAATAAGTTTTAATAAGAAGTTTTTATAAAATATGAATTCTTATATTTTCTTTCTTAAAGGGCCTTTGTTAAGGACACCACTGCTTTTAGTAAATACACTCCCCTAATACACCTCCTCTCAAAAAGGGGTGTACTTATCAATTTGAAATCAACCTTTGAAAACTTTAGTTTTCAATAGTTTTCTAAAGACAACGATCTACTCAATCCTCGAGTTTCACACTCTTAAGTTTTTCAAATTCAAAAGTCAATCTTTTAATCGGAATACTCCTTATTAGGATTCTGTACTTTTCGGGACACGCACGAAGGACTCGACCGTCTGCATACACAATATTCTCGGGACTCGGAGCAAACAGGTGGGTGATGATCGGTTGATTGACCTGCTCATAATACGCTGTGCTGGTATACTCTGAACTCGACCAAATCAATCTAAAACAATTAATCCAACATAAACGTAAACCCTATTATATAACTGCTTGAATTATGTGATATATTATATATACCTTATATGGATGGTTTGTGTTTGTTGATTATATGAACTGATGACGATTGCATGATATAAGGGCATTTTGTGAGCATGAATCTGTTTAAGTATGAATTATGTGAATTCTCCCCACAATTTGAAATGACAGTTTTATGGGAAAGAGGAAAGCGAGTAATTATCGATTTGATGTGCAGCAGTTTTGTTTGTGGATTGACACGTACGGCCATGAGTGATAATAGGTCAGATTCATGGTCGCTGATATTATTTGTGGTGGCCATGAGTGATAATAATTATTCAGATTCATGGTCACATGAATGGATGAATTGATGGTGAGAAATGGTTTGGGGGAGATTCACAATATGTGAAAAATGATTTTGGCAGATTGGGCCGATACGTGAAAATGGTTTTGGGCTTTGCCCCTTAATGTGAATCAACTTGTGATATTTCAACTATATGATGTGAAACCTGCTATGCCCAATTAATTATTATGTGAACTTGTTATTTGTATGATATATGATGTTTATATTATTATGTCAACTGTTTAAATAAATTAAATACTTTATCAATGAGTATAATTTAATATACTTCGGATTTACCAATCCCATGACGTTGCAAATCACCCATACGTGAGAATTCAAATCTCACGCCCCCCCTTTTACAACCCTTGCAGATTTATGATTTCGTGGAGCAAGGACAGTGATAGAGACGACACGGAGTTCCCACTCATTCTTCCGCTGCATAAAAACTCATCATCTCTCATCTCCGTTATATTTCCTTCAAAAATTTTATAGTTCGTATTTTAGTTACAAGTGACACCTCGAATCTGAGATGTTTAATGTATTTTGGATTCGGGGCGTTACAATATATATGTGTAAGTTTGTATCCCATATTCCTTAATTTTTGAATAATATGAGTTTGTACAATTAGATGTCTACAATAGTTTGGTTTAAGTCCCATTTTAATTAACATTTAGTACTCCATCGTACAATTATATGAATTAAATGGGTACTAAAATTAAGATTGAACCGATATACATAAGTATAAGTTCAATTTCCATTCGGTACTAGGTTTGATATGATTTTTTTTTACTTATTAATGGTGAATATTCAATTTGATAAAAGTAACATGTTGAATATTTAATTTCATACAAAATATATAACTTTTCAATTATTATATAATATGTTGAATATTCAATTTGATAAAAGTGGCATGTTTAATTCAGTTTTCACACATACTAAATATTGTGTAGGTAACATTCACTGTAAAAGTTATTTGAAGGATGTTGTTATTTTATTAGATAATAATAATTGTTTTCACTTAAGGTATTAGTTTCAAAGGGCATTCGTTGTTTTCACTATAGAAATTAGTCTTCTCATTACTCTAATTTTTATATTCAACAGTGATATCAAGTCAAAATTTATTCGGTACATACACATTAAATACACGACTAGCTTCTCAAGGTTTGTGAGTTTTAATTTATCCATTTAGTATATTAATTTCAGTAATATTGTAAATATATTTTTAAAATTTCCATTAAATTTAAAAAAAATTATTATTTTCAGACAGAGGAAAGACTCCAGTCACTGATGTTGAGCATAATACCAGATTGCGTGATAATCAGATATCTATGAGTCTTATATCATCTTTAGCACAACAATTACATTTTGAATATGAGGAAAATATTCAACATTTGTTGAAAAAACAAAATAAAGAAAGTTCTTCTACCCATGGTAGTGTATTTTTCTTTTTAATGTTGCACTTATTATTTATTTTATAAATATAATAATTTATTTATCTAAATATAAATATTATTAACTGATTATCATTAGTTTTTAGTCTAAAAAAAGCAGAAGTCGTGTTGCAGAGGATAAAATAAAGAATATGAATATGGAAGATGGTAGAAAATTTACAAGGTATTTTAAAAATATCTATATCATATTAAAAAATTTAACAAATATATTAATTCATTGTTATTCTTTTATAGGGTATATTGATTTTGGGGATGCTATATTCGTCTATGTCTATTCCAATGCAAATATTTGGTATGAGGAGAGAACTAATAAAAGGTTGAATGAGAATCTACCAAAATTTCTATCCTGTTGTTCAAATGGAAAAGTACAACTCCCAATGTTGAAACCTTCTCTGTCTACATTTTGACCAACCTTCTATTGGGTGAAGATGAAAAGAGCAAACATTGCATAAATAAGATTGGAGCTTATACTATGATGTTTAACTTTACATCTATGGGTGGAAAGATTGGTAATTCAATCAATAATGGAAGTGCTCCTTATGTGTATAGATTGCATGGTGCTAATTACCATTAAATTGGAAGACTTTTAACCCTGCATGGTAATAAGCCTAAATTTTCGCAACTATACATATACGACACAAAAAAATGAAGATCAAAATAGAATGATGCTATTAGGTTAGTTCATTATAAGTTTTATATTTATTACATTACTTTTATTATTTATTGAATTTTCTATTATACTATATATTATACTCTCTCCGTCCCAATTTTGTTTACCTAAAAGCCCCAAAAAGGAAGACTTATTTTGTATACCAATTTCCTAAAATGACAAAAAACAATATCATTTTCTTAAACTCAATCCTCAAAAAGCTATTTTATATTCAAAAGTATTAATAAAAAATTCCTAAAAAGCTACTTTACACTCAAAAGTATTAATAAAAAATTCATTTCTTAAAATTTGTGCCATTTTAAAATGGATAATCAAAATTGGGACGGAGGGAGTATTACTTTTATTTGAACAATGTCGATCAAAGGATAAAAATAAAAGATTGAATGATAGTGTTGTTGGTGAACTTAAAATGATGGTAGATTCTTTCAATTCATTTGCAATACAATTTCGCATTGGAAGAGAAAGTATTATGTCTAGAGTTGAGCCATCTTTGAGATTAAATTTGTTAGAAAGAAGAACTACGGATGTAAGAGTTTATAACCTTCCAATTGCTCCTGAAATTGCAGCTCCTATTCCAGGGAACATTGATGCAACTCTAGAAAAAAGTGACGTGATTCTGAAGACTTGCAGTGGTGAATTAATAAGAAAAGCAATCCATCCTATATTCCACTGGAGTATCCTTTATTGTTCCTATATGGTGAGGATGGTTATAGACTTGATATGGTTCAGAACGATGTTGGTTTTACAACAAGGAAAAGAATCAGACTCACAATGCGATAATTCATTTCCTTTAGAATACACGAGCGTCATAATGAACCCAATACTCTGTTCTTATCTAGGAGAGTTTTCCAACAATTTTTGGTGGATTCATATACAATGATCGAGTCCGAAAGGTTGTCTTTAATAAAATACAATCAAGTTAAACTGAGATCTAGCATAGTGGATGACATGAAAATTGTAGATGATAGAGGTGATGTAGATCCATCTTCTACGGGTAAAATAATAATGCATGCATCCTTCACAGTCAGTCCTAGGTATATGATTCAAAATTTCCAAGATGTCATGATAATTTGCAAGTATTTTTCTTACCCAAATTTATTTATCATAATTAAATGCAATCCAACCAGAGATACCAAGATTCTTAAATGAGAAAGGTATTGAAAATGTGAATAGACCTGATATTCTCTGCAGAATGTTTAAGATGAAACTTGATCGTATTGTGAAGGATTTTAAGGAACTTCAATTTTTTGGGAAAATTGATGCATGTAAGTTTATATTCTTATATTTTTTTAAAGAAAATTAGTTCCATAATATTATTCATTCATTTATTATGTATAATATGTGTACTTATTTTTTTTAGTATATAACTTAACTTAGATACTTTGAATATGCAGTGGTATACACAGTTGAATTTCAAAAGATGAGATTTTTGCATGCATATATTCTTCTGTTTCTGAATTGTGAAAGGAAAATTTCAAATCTGGAAGATGTTGACCGTATGATATCTGCAGAAATACAAGATAAAGATAATGATGCAATATTGTACGATTCGGCAAGACATTACATGATTCACGAACCCTGTTGGATTGGCAAAAAAAAAAATCACCTTGCATGGTCAACAACATTTGCTCAAAGTAATTCCAAAAAAATTATAGTGAGATTACATCTATTAATGACGAAGGTTTCCCACTATACAAACGAAGAAATACAGGAGTCACTGTTGATAAAAGTGTAGTTCATTTGGATAACCATTTTGTGGTTCCTTACAGTCCGATACTACTGTGTAGGTATCAAGGTCATGCATATGTTGAGTGGTGCAATAGGCATAAATTCATCAAATATTTGTTCAAGTATATCAATAAAGGAGCTAATAGGGTTACTACTACTATAGAGAAAGAATGAGTCACTGAAGGTGAATCAAAATCAAAAGATGAAGTGGAAAATTTCGTGAATTGTAGGTACATATATCTGTGTAAGACAAGTTAGAGAATGCTTCAGTATGATATACATTATAGGTATCCATCTGTAATGAGATTGAATTTCCATCTTCCTAATCAACAAAACGTTGTTTTCTAGATGAAGATTATATTGATGATGTGCTCGAAAGACCATCTACGGGTAAATCAATATTTTTAGCGTGGATGGATAAACATAAAATAGATGACGACAAAGAACCCGATTTATGTGGAATTTCTATCGATGTATGTTTGAGATAGAAAAAAGAATCAGTGGGATAAAATAAGGAATAGTAGGTGTTCATTGGGAAGATTATATAATATTTCACCGGATGCTGATGGAGAGTATTGTTTGTATCTTTTATTGCTTTATAGTAAGGAATCAACATCTTACAAGATGATACAAACCATTGATGATGTTTTTTATGATACCTTTAAGGATGCTAGCTATTCTATGGGATGCTGGATGATGATCGTGAGTACATTGATGTGATAGTAGAAGCAAGTTATTGGGCAACTGCTCATCACGTAAGGAATTTATCATATATTCTTCTCATATCATCTTTAGTGAACTCTCTGGAAACCGTATTCGAAAATATATTGGAGTGTATGTCGGATGATATACTCTATAAAATAAGACAAATACTGGACATCCCGGGTATACATTACATAAAAAATTACTAATTTAAATTCTTAAATTATTTTAAGTCATTGGGTTGTTTACTATTTTTTTTAAACATATTTACAGCTAAACAATGAAGATTTGAAAAAAAAAAATTACACTTTAATTGAAATTGAGAAGCTGTTACAAATGAATGGATCCACTATAAGTAGATTTGAATCGATGTCAATACCAAATTTTGAGTTGGATAATGATGAGCTAAATAAGCTCATTTGTGAAGAATTGCATTACGATCGAATTGAACAAGGAGATGAATATGACAAGTTAAGTTCAACTCTAACACAAGAACAAAAGAATATGGTGAACGAAATATTTGAAGTTGCTTGGTTGCAAGAAGGAAGAGTCTTCTTTGTATACAGATATGGTGGAACTGGAAAGCCATTTATTTAGAGAACAATTTCCAGAACAATATGATAGGAAGACCGTATTGTTCTTAATGTTGCATAAAGTGGAATAATATCACTACTTCTGCTGGGAGGACATACTACTCATTCAAGATTTACTATACCACTTAATATTGATGAGACCTCCACGTGTAACATAAAGTCGGACATACATTTGTCTATACTATTATTGAAGACAAAATTCTTATTATATGGGATGAGACACCAATGATTAACAGATTTAACTTTGAAGTTTTGGATAGAAGCTTGAGGGACATTGTTAGATCTCCAGAAGAATCATGAGTGATATGCCTTTTGGTGGTAAAATCGTTGTGCTTGGAGGAGATCTTAGACAAATACTTCCTGTTATACCAAAAGAAAGTCGAGAGGATATTGTGCCCTTAACTATCAAATCTTCATATTTGTGGGATCATTGTATGATATTTTCTACATTATTTATTAAATAATAATATTTTTAAAAAAATTAATTATTAAAAACTAAATACATTTTATTTGTTTTCAATTTGAATGTTTTAAGATTGACGAAGAACATGAGATTACAAAGTTCTGATCCCAATACATCCTCAAATGATGATGATATTGTTAACTTCTCGAGATGAATTTTGAAAGTAGGTGATGAAAAATTTGGAAATAGCCATGATGGATTTGCTTAAATTGAGATTCCAGAAGATAATTTAATTTATGATGTCGGTTATCTAATTGCATCTATAATATAAAGTATTTATCCATCCTTAATTGATAATTTAATGACACATAAATACGTTTGAGGATAGAGCAATACTTGCACCTACACATCGAGATGTGGAGTGTATAACTGATAAGATTTTATCTATGATTTCAGGTGATACTAATGTATACTTAAGCTCGGATAGTGTTTGTATCTCCAAATTTCGAGAAAGAGGTACTGGACATATGAATACAGTTGAATTTTTAAATTCTATTAGGTGTTTTGGAATGCCAATTCACCATATGATCTTGAAATAAGGAGTGTCAATAGTTTTACTAAGAAATATTGACCAGAAGTTCGGTTTGTGCAATGACACGAGATTGATCATCACCAAACTTGACAATCACATTTTTGGGGCTGAAATAATATCTGGAAGGAATATTGAAAATAAAGTGTTCATCCCAAGAATGACATTGACAAATTCCGATCCTACAATGCCGGTAAATTTTCAAGGCGACAATTTCCAATTCTACTGTGTTTTGTCATGACAATAAATGAAAGGCAAGGACAATCACTTTCTTTTATTGGATTGTATCTCTCCAAGTCTGTTTTTACTCATTGTCAACTTTATGTTGCAATATCCAAAGTTAGTTCGAGTAGAAGATTGAAGATTTTGTCATTTGATCTAAAGGAAAATCATCCAAATATACAACAAATGTTGTTTATAAAATAAATCCAGTAATTTGTAAGCATTGTCTTTTAAATATTTGAATAATAATAAATGTCATGAATTTATATTTTAACTAGTGCGTACCCACACGAATTTCGCGTATTGGAAATATTATTATTTTGTTTTTCTATAGACATTTAATATAAGAGTATTTTTGTCTAAAAAATTTCGGGATTTTTTAGTCGTGGCCCGTGCCCTTCACTAAACCCTATAGACTATATCCTACAAACTAAATAATTAAAAAAAATATCAAAATCCACATAAATTAATAATAATTATGGAATAACACTACTTAGACTAATAATTTAATAATAATCAATTTCTATTTCAATGTTGAATAATTTATAAATTAATCAACATTATTAGTTATTGGGAGTATACGGTAAGAAATTAATTTATGTAAGACACAATACAAATTTTGAAATAAACTTTAACGTTACAATACCTGTTCATCGATCAAGATGAGTTCCAAGTAGAACTTGTCTCTATTAAAATCATTAAAAAATATTTTCCAACTTTTTCAATCCTAATTTTAACGGTCAATTTTAGGCTCTCACTCTTGATATTAAAAATCAGAGAAAATTGAGGTGTCATACTCTTGAAATCTAAAATTAGATTTAAATTACAACAATTAAGCCATCATAATTATTCAGATAAAAATATATGATATAATTAAATATATTATTTTTGCATATGAAGAATATTTAAACCGAACGATGTAGAACATAAATCAACAATTATTATTACATTCATATTGATATTGACATCTAAATCTAATCAAATTGTGAGCACTTAAAATGACGAATTTAATTATAAAATAAATATACTAATAACAATAGATATATAACTAACCAACAATTGATCGGAGAAATCTCATCAAAAGAGTGGAACAAATGAAACTTTGATGTGAAGAAATGAAATACAATATGCTCTTATTTATAATAAAAAAAATGCATGCACTTTTTATGTTAGGAAAAAATAATCGAACATTATATTATACTATATATACTAACTCAAAATTAGAAAAAATAAATTTAGATTCATTCAATAAGTATATCATATTTAATTACATTAAGGTTTGGAAAAAATATGATTTATAATAAATTCCAAAAATAACTAAATACGAAAATGGAAAAAAATGTTTGTTTGCATTAATTACGCAGATATAAATTAATGATTTAGATTTAATGATATAGAACGAAGGGTCAAGATTAAAAGTTTAACCAACTTTTAATGAGAGTGCAGTATTTCAAAATAGAGAGATTTGAGACATGCCACAAAGGTGGTGTTGACACATCATCTTGGAGAGGTTTGAAAATATATTATTATAAGATGTTCTTGGAATATAAATATATATTATTAACTAATATTTTTTAAAATTAAATAAAAAAATTAATATTAAAATAATAATAGTAACAATATTTATAAAACTTAAAAAAAATATTCATTAATTACTTTACTCTAAACTTTTGTTACAGCTCCGCGAACATCGCGGGTTTAGCACTAGTTGTTTATACTGAAATAATATAATTTGATTACAAAAGTAGAGTGCATAAGAGATTGTGTATTTTTTGTTGGTATAACTAAATTTTCCCGCCTTATTTCCTGTCATGTCGCCAGGCTCGCCTTTTTTTCCTCTCGTGTCTCCAGGCCCCAACTCTACAGAAGCTCTCATCTCCACTTTATTTTCATCCCATCACCACCGTGCAATACCACCATCTCCACCGCGAAATTCGACACTCAAAAATCTCCCGGCGTTAGCCCTAAAGTTGACCTCCCAAACACGATTTGTTGTGGATCGACTTCAAAATCACCGGTTCTAAATTTGTATTAATCAGGTAATTTTTCACTTCTTAATATGTGTCTCTCTGCTTTAATCATTTTACCCATTATTATTGTTATTATTATTTTATGGCCGGGTGTTTACAGCGGCGGTGCTACTGCTCTAGCGGTTTTATTTTTCGGATGAAATGCCTATTTTGCTCTTGCTGAGAATTCCGTACGAACAAATAATATTTTGTGTACTAAATGTGGAAATTTAAATCGAATTTGAGAATATAAGTCAACCTCCCTTGTATATGCTGTTGATTTTTTTTTTTGTGTTTATTAGGATTATGGGACAGCAGAAGATATTAATATCAGTTTTTCATTTGTTTTTGGTGAATACAGCCAAAAGAATGTCTGATGTTAAGGAAGTTGAGTTCGCTTTGAAAGTTTTCATTAATAAGGAGAAAACAAAGGTGCTGTTTGCAGAAGCCGACAATGATTTTGCAGATGTGTTGTTAAGCTTTCTGGAGTTGCCATTGGGTAAAATTATCAAAGTACTGGAGAAACACTATGGCGATCAGGCTCCGCCCGTCGGAAGCTTAACCTCATTGTTTAAAAGCTTAGCAAACCCTGACATGCTTAATTTATGGAAATCTCACGGTAAGGAGGTGCTGGACAATCCAAAATCCTATAGTTCGCACCACAGTAATCTGAAAGTCAGTGTTGACTATACTAATCCCACTACATATGCATTTGGTAAACCATACAACGGAGTTTTTACCCGAAATTCAGCTTCTTTCATTATCTCTGATGATCTGCGGCTGCTGCCTAATGCGATGGGATCAATTATGCAAACGCTTAGCAAACTTGACTTTGATATTACAGATATGGAGGGGGCTGAGATGAGGAATGTGGCTTTCGGATTGAAAGAGGTGTGACTTAATTGCTTCTGTGTTTGAACATCTCTCTTATAATAATTCTTTTCCTTTTTCTGTTTACATAATTAGATTATCCAGTTGCTGAAGGGGTCGTTAACTTCTCGTACTCCACTGTCTGACCTCGTATTGGATCAGAGACAAGCCAAGTTGCCCACTGTAAAATCTGAACCAGGAATCTCGATGGACCATTTCGAGAATGAAACTACTTCCAAGAAGATGATTTTGAAAATAATGTTCCAAAAATCCAGCAAGAAGTTGTTGTTTGCACAAGCAGAGGAAGACTTTGTAGATTTTCTGTTTAGTCTGCTCGTTATTCCCTTAGGAATGGTGGAGTGGATTTTGAAAGGCAACACTGGTCTTAACAATGTAGACAATTTATATAGGAGCATAACTGATCATATCCATGACAAGTATCTCAAGGATACAGAACTGAAGAACTTTCTAGTGAAGCCTACTATGTTCGTAGCTTATTCTTATAGAAGTTATCTTCCTCTCGCGGAAGTAAGGAAGTCGTCTCGTAGTTTCTATGAGGATGAGAGACGATTGTTTGTCGAGGGATCAAGAGCGTATATGATAACTGATGATTTAACTGTGACCCGCCTTTGTGTGTCCACCAGTCTCTCTGTTCTCAATGAGATGAAAATCCCTTTATCTGATGTCGAAGAAGTTGAGCTCCAGATTGGGTTGGAAGAGGTATTGTGTTTTCTTTGTATTTTATTTATGCTAAGCATTTATGTTGACATAATGAGATTAACATTTGCGGATGCAGGCATTAAGCGTTGTGAAAGCATCTCTTACATCAACTTGTGCATTGACGGATGGCCTCATCAATCCTAAACCAATAATTAATTAGGCTTTCGTCTATGTGTTGTTTACACTAGTAGTCCTTTTTGTGGCATGACCATTTTTCGTAGAATTGCAGTTGGTTCCTTTTGTCTGCTGTTTTTTCCAATGCTAAAGCTGAACAGAACTTGCTATTTTGCAGCTTTCTGCAATTTAAGTTGTGTCTGATATGCTTACATGATATGCATTGTAGTAGTAACAAAGATATTAGATGCATTGGGAATCTATTATTGTAAGAAAATTTTAAACCTTGCTAGGAAAGGTAAATGGAAGCTTGAACACTTTGTACCTTAGCGCTGCCAATCTACTTAGCTCTAATACTTGTTTTGACGAGCATAATTTGGATTTTGATCATTATTTGTGATGACTTGTGGATTGTGTGTAACGGGAAAGGATCTTTGGTAGAAACTCTCAACAATCGTGGTGTTGATATGGGACGAGAATTGTGATGTTGGGTCTCAATGAGGTTTTTTTATCATTCTCTTTGATGAATATCGCTTCAAAGAAATCCATTTTGATTATTTTACTAGTTGTGTTTGCCTTAAATTATGGATTTTCTGAAGCGTTTGTTAACTTCCCGTCAACCACTGACCGATATCAAAATCTGAACCAGGAACTTCATTGCCTTGCATTTTATAATTTGAAATTTATGCATCTATGATATATCCAAGTTCAATATTTACTCTGTAAAAAGTCACCTTGCTGCACCCATTTTGTGAGTTGAAGCAACTGGACTGGGCTTTTATTATATACGCTTCGATGTTAAATAATGGAAAAAATATAAAATGATTCAAAAAAGGGACACTGATTACAAATTGGTAATGTGCAAAAATAAATTATGCTTCTGTGCAAACTTTTTTTGTGCATCTGTGTAAATTTTTTGATTTAATTTATAATTAGGGTTTATTTTTTATTTTTTATTATTTAAATCAATATATAAATGTCCTTTAAATAATTACATAAGCAGTGTGGCAGAGGAGTTTTGTGTCTATCCTGTAATCCTGGAGTACGTATAGACCTCCAGAAAAATGTGTGGAGTTTTGTTTTTAATGAATACGTATGTGCATACAAAATGATACAACAATTTACAGACACCATATATGGCTCAATACTGTTACACAAGGATAGAGTAGATGAATGCGATACAAGTTTACTGTTTTACACGATCAGATAATAGAAGGGAAAAGGTACAATTTGGACCCTAAACTAATGTCATGGGTACAAATTGGACCCTAAACTATTTTTTTTTGTACAATTTGGACCCTAAACTAATGACTTAGGTACAAATTGGACTCCGAACTAGTGTCTTGGGTACAAATTGGACGATGAACTATTTCTTAGTATAAGTTGGACCTTGAACTAATATATTAGGTACAAATTGGACCTCAACTATTATTTTTTGTATAAATAAGCATTAATTCTTAAAATTAAATAAATAAACCATAACTAATAAAAATTTAAGCATTGTTATATAATATTTCACTAATATCTTTATGATAAATTTATAAATTGATATTTCAACCCATACAATTAAATTAATTTTTCAAAAAGTTAAATTATGTTGATGAAACTAATTATTTAAAAATTAATGTTGGATTGAGGAGGCTTATGAATTAGCCATCAATCATATTATCAAAAGTGGTTATCAATTACATGGGTTGACAGTGGATTATTTTAATTGATATAATAATATGGTATATATATATATATATAATGTTTTATAAATTGGTAATTATACAACTTTATATATATAAATTATGTTAAAATTTTATAAATTGGTAATTATACAATATTATTTTATCCACAGTGGTCGAAAATAACCACTAATTATAAAACATTACTTTAATTGGTTATAAAAAATATTATATTTATAAATTATATAAATTGGCAATGGTTATCAATTAAACATAAAACATTATATTTTCAACTCATACAATTAAAAAAACTAATTTAATTGTATTATCATAATGTTGGATTGACACTGTGTTATTTTTAAATTATGACTCATTTTTCCTAGTTATTTGTAAAATAATATGGGTTATCGAAAATACAATTTAATTTTATGAGTTATAATATTGGATTGAAATACTAATTTATAAATTTATCATAAAGGTATTAGTCAAATATTATATACCAATGCTTAAATTTCTTATTAGTTATGGTTTATTTATTTAATTTTAAAAACTAATGCTTATTTATACACAAAATAATAGTTTGAGGTCCAATTTATACCTAATACATTAGTTCAAGGTCTAATTTGTACTAAAAAATAGTTCAGGGTCCAATTTGTACCCAAGACATTAGTTCGGGGTCCAATTTGTACCTAAGTCATTAGTTTAGGGTCCAATTTATACAAAAAGATAGTTTAGGATCCAATTTGTACCCATAACATTAGTTCAGGGTCTAAATTGTACCTTTTCCCATAATAGAATTGCTCAAAGGGTCTTTTACTCTCCAAGACTCCACTTACGGACACAATACTCCATAAATGTGTGAGAATAGATATACTGCCTGAGATGGTGAAAGAACTTTTACCTAAAACTAATTAATGTCAGAATATACAAGTGCATATTACCCACTACTTTTAATCATTACTGATGGAAGTAAAAAGTACTCCCTCTCCCTATCTTTCATGTTTAATTAGAAAGTATATATTAATTAATTAATGGTGCAGGGATAAATGTAAAATAACACGAGAATGAGATAAATGAGATGAACGTCTTGACACAACTTGTACTAGATGGATCTCAGAGAGGGCAAACCTCTTAAATTCATATTGTCAAAAACTAATTCTCCCAAAGTGAGAAGTCCAAATAAATACAATCAGAGATGGGTTCAAGTCCATAGATAAATTAAATAGTAAATGGTCCAACTTCCAGAAACTTAAAGGACATAATAAATAAAAGCAAACTCATTAATTCAAATTAATAATACTTCTTCAACTTGCCGTTGTGGACGTCAAAGCAATCTCATCACCATCAATTAATTAACACAATATTTTCAAGAATAGTTAGAGCTAATTGCTGGTGTAGAGTTGATCCACAACTTGAATGACCTTGTTCGCTACTGCACTTGCATACACATTGGAACCTTCACAAATCTGCAAACAATAATCATGATCATATATATGAATTAATAAACCAAATAAGAAGAGAATTAATAATAATACCTTAGAATTCATAAAATAGGTATAGAAATCTCCAATGGCCCCACCAGAGACATGGTGGAGCTCCAGCTGAAGTTGATCAAGAGCCTTTGCCACAAAGAGCAAGCAGTTGATTCTCCTCACTACTATCTTCATACTAATATCATTCTCCATGATTCGAACATCAATCTCTGCATTTCTTGATTTCTTCTGAACCCATGAACTCCTACCCCAATCATCCTCCACCTTTTCTTCACTTTCTTTAGCACGCCTCTTCTTCTCCACCAGAAATTTGAGCTCACTCACTGTCTTCTTCAGCTCCTTTATGTACTCGACTGTGTCCCCAACGATCGACGCCCTATCGTCCTTGGATCAACAAAAGAGTTTCATTAATTAAGTGATTGATCAAGATTTTGTATGTGCATATAGATTACCTTGGTGGGGTTAGGAATCAATTCCTTGAGAACCTTATACTTGACACTGAAGTCCTTTCTTTTCTGCCTTTCAGAAGCAGAGCCATCTTTACCAAAATCTCCTTCTTCATCTTGATTGATCAACCCTTGATCACTTACGGAATAATCCCCAGAATGGTAAAATTCCCACAACAAGGAAGAGGGCTGTGCCTGTGAGGGCAGATTTAAAGGCAAGAAAGGGTCAGAAAACCCCAACAAATTAGGGGAATTCTGTGAAAGAGTATTTGATGAAGGGCAGCTGGGCAAAGGATACATGCCCAATAAACCAGGATAGGGGATTTCAGGGAAAGAACCAGTGGTGTAAATTTCACCATTGGAACTGCTTCCACCGCAGTTAATGCTATTGTTGTAACCCTGTTCCATATAAAGAGCTACTGGATTTTGGGGGACCGCCACGGAGAAATCATTATCCTCATTGCCTTCAATCACTTTTCCACAATCAAAATGATTATCATACATCTTTTTCTAATTCCTTCAACTCTGAGTCGATATATTTGAAAGAGAGAAACTAAACTTTACCATCCCAAGAAACAAACTTATTGAAAGAGTAGTACCCACTCAGTTCAAAAAAGTGTAACCCAATCCGTTCAACAAAATAACTAACTCTGACAATTCCCACAATAAAAAGATGACCGTCCTTTACTTTTTTTTATAAGTTTATGGGATAATATAGTTAGTTGGACTTTTCTACGGTCAGGAGGGCTTTCGCCCTTCCTGACGTCAGTAAACCAATAAAAACCTGCCACATCATTTACTTTCGCCATTTGTAATTTAGCTTCGCCCGGAGTAAAAATATTTTTTTTAATGGAGAAAATTATAAAATTACAAAAATATCCTTACAGTGTTTTTATTTTAAAAGTAATTATTTTAATCTTTTTTTTTTTATAATAATTAAAAGAATTCAAATTAGAGTTTTTAAAAATGTTTAAATTTTGAAATTAAATCAAAACACAATTTTCATCCTAATTCCTTTAATATGTTTCGACTCCCTTCTCTTCATCTTATTCTCTTCTTCTTCTCTTTTTTTTTTCTTGATTGTTTGTTTCTTTTTTATCAATTCTTCGTATTAAATGTGAGTTTCATCTTCATCCTTCGTCTCCGCATGAAGAACGTCAAAGAGCATCGCCCCCATTCAATTTCTCGACTTCTCGCTGCTACTCCCCCTCCCATCGCCGCCTCCTCTTCGCGCCGCCGTCGCCTCTTCATGCCGTCGTCACCGTCCTCTAATGTTCTGGATTTCAGTTTTGCCTGGCTATTGAAGAGTCGCAGCAGTCAGCGTTCGTCATCTGCCGTCCCCCTTTCGCCATTCACGGTTGCCATCCGCCGTACCCCATCTGCCATCCGCGGTCGCCGTCCGCTGTCCCCCTTCGTCGTCGGCCTTCATCATCAAGCAAGTAAGACCTAACTTTCAAACATCCCCTAATTGATTCAAACAATGCGCTCTTTCTAGTTTATTGATTAATTTATTTTTAATCGATGGTTTGTTCTTCTTCTTTAGTCGTGAATTCACTGAATTTTCATTTTCCTTATTCTAATGACGGTATCTCGCTTCATTTTCTGGTGCCCATTATTCTAGTATAAACCATTAAAGCATGTTTATTCAATTTGATATGTTTTCTGCTCATTTACATATGGTTTAATTATGTTATGTTTGGAACAGGCCGTTTCCTGGGTGAATTGACTAAGCAGGACTTCGCAGATCTTTCCGCAAGTAAATATCGAGTGGGTACCTCATAACCTATTGCTGAACTTATTTTACATGGGTACATGATTTATATGAAACAATGCCTGTTTTCTTACTGGATATGCGGTTGGGAGAAGGGTGGGACATGCTTGAAAGTTTTGCCAAGTCCGATTTGCTTGCTTGAATTTCTAATTTATTTTCTAAGGCTATTGTCATGCTCTTCTGCAGATGGCTCAATACAGAATATCAATATATGGAAGAAAGATGAGTGAATGGGAGCTGTGGCGGTGATGGAGAAGATAGGAAGGAGTCCACTGAAGAGGATCTTAAGGATAAAGAAGAACTTGAAGCCCTGGAATCTCTAAATCAAAACCTTATTATCAATGAGGGAATGGCCAATGACGAGGTGCAAGAAGCTCGCAAGCAGCTGTTTATTGTGAGTTTTTTACTCTTTGTTTTGTTTTCTTCTTTTGCTTGCTCCAAGTGTTCCTTGTACTAATTTAAAAATTGCCCAGCTAATCAACCACTGAATTTTGTGGTTCTTTAGTTGTGTTACTCTGTAACACTTGGACTGTGTGAGGAGTATCCTATTAAATTTGGGGTGATTAAGTGGAAATGTGATATTGGATGTATAAAAGCCATTACATGTATATTACCATAATTCTACATATTGTTTTTCCCCTCATTCCAGTCCTTATATGTATCCAACTCTGTACTGGAGGAAACTATTCTAAGTCTTTAAGTTTCAAGGCATGGGAATTAAGCTTCATCAAGTTAGTTAATCAAACACTTGTTGTTTAATTGATTTACCTTGAGTCTCTTGCTTTTATTATTCGTGCTTCTTTTGGCACTCTGTTTTTTCCCCTTTTCTGCCTAATACTAAAAGAGAAACGAACTTTTCATATGGATTTCGATGTTTACATTAAGTGGAAATGTGATATTGTAGATGGCTCAATACAGAATATCAATATATGGCAGAAAGATGAGTGAATGGGATAGAATGTTGTATGGCTGATTCAGGTAAGAAGCATATATTGACGCAAAGATAAGAATATTGATACTTCGAGATAATGTTAGACTGAATAGGGTCCCATTTAGTCTGATCATGATGTTAGGGATAATTTTATAAGTAAATAGGGGTACAAACTGTTTTTACTTGCTGAAAAATTTACCAAGCAGAAAAATTATAAGTCATTGTTTTTACTTGCGAAACTGTTTTTATTTGCGGAAAAGTTATATTGTTTTTATTTGAATAGGGGTACAAACTGTTTTTATAATATACAGTCATTGTATGGCTGTTTTTATAATTCTGAATAGGGGTGCAAACTGTTTTTATTTGCAGAATTTTTTTATAAGTCATTGTTTTTACTTGCAAAATTTATTCGCAAGTAAAATCAATATTCAGAACTAAAGATGAGTGAATGACTGAATACAGAACATCAATATATTTAAATAGTTTCTTGCGATTATATGACTGTTGGATATCACATGCTTTCTAATAAGTGGAAAGTTTCCAACCCTTCCCCCAACAAATTATTTGTGGCATGCAATTTCGGAAATTTATGTTCTAAATAGTAAGCAACGATGTACGTGGAAGGGTCCCTATACACAAATCTCAGTTTCTGAGAATCTGTTAAATTTTCTACGATTGAACTAGAAGCTTATGAGGAGCACAAGGTAGTTACTTGTTTGCATTTCTTTTTTAATTATTTACAGGACATTACTAATTAACAATATCACTAGTATATATTCCCTTTGAATTCAGTGTAAAGCCATAAATAATGCTTAAGATTTGATTTGTTCTTGATATTTTGGATAAGCTTCATTTTTAGTCTTGCTTTTCAACTTTAAGGTCAATGTGTACAATTTCCTCTGCAGAACAAATTAGAACCGAGTCTTGCAAGAAGAGCGGAGCATTATTTCTCGGAAAATAAGCTAGTCTTGAAAGGTATCATTTCCTGCACATAGTTTTAAAAGTGATTAATTCTTTGGTTGTACTTTATCTCGTCTTTATCTGGTTTTATTCATGAATCACTACTCTTTTATCGATCATGAATATAATTCAAGGACTCGAGGTGTGGGCTTCTGAAAATATGGAGAGTTTCGAAAAGCTTATCTCCGTATTTGGCCTCAGTTCTATCCACAATTATGAAAGTGGTATGACATCTCACCATTATGTTCTTCTTTGATATATTATTCATAGAGGGAATCGTTTGTGGGACAATGTCATGCATAAACAGTATTATTTTGAAAAAGAGAGTTCATGTGAACTTGGTTCATAGAAGAACTATTCGATATGGTTTTTTTTCCTAAGCTTCAATTATGAGAGTGGCGAATAAAATCTCATAGTCGAGTCGGACATTGACAGGCTGCGAACCACTTATTCAACTATACGAGATCCTTGTGAAAGCACCGGGTGTTTACGGAGCTCGTTTCAGTGGAGCAGGATTTCGTGGTTGCTGTATTGCATTTGTAGATGCTCATCGCGCTCTGGATGCTGCTTCTTTCGTCAGGAAAGAGTATTCTAAGCTCCAACCCAAGTTAGTAAGCCAAATTGATCAAGGGAAGGTGGTTATGATATGTGATGCAGGTGATTGTGCTCGTGTAATTTGAATAGCTCCACTTCAGCAGAGCAACTATACAGAGAACACAAATTTTGATTCAATTCCAATGTTACACGGACCATATTTTGCTATTTGAATCATATTCCCTAATGTCCATATACAATCAAGTATGATTGTAAATGAGTCAAACTGAGACAAACGAGCTATAGTTCAAGGTTTGAAATATTATTGAGTTTTGAAAGTTAAACTTGAGCTTGTGAGCTTGTTTGATAATTAGCTCAAGCGAGCTGCTGAAAATCAAGATGACAGTTCCAAACCTTGTTGTGTTTCTTGTAGTTTTTAATTGTATAGGCTTTGAAACACATAAACAACACCTTGGGATATCATAAACAAACAGAGCCCCAGTAATAGCTATGTAGTAAGACCTCGTAATAGACGTGAATGATTTTTTATCCCTGAAATGATAACCAAATATGAATTGTGTTCAAGTATTATATAGCATAAGAATTGAAGAAAACGTTATACAGAAAATGAAACAGAGGAGTATTTTGCTTCAAAAATAGAGGTGTATTAATTTGAAAAAAATGATGGAAATGCTATATTTGTTGTGATTTCAAATCGCAGATTTCAATAACAATTTATAAGATTATTCTTAAAAAGGAACAAAAGTTGCACATATTTGTTGGTATCCTGTTAATGAAATATGAATGATGCCTAACAGGGCTTTTCTAGTGTATTATTAACACAAAATTACTTGGGCTAAGGAATGAATAGGACCCAGGAGAGAGAGTAGGCAAGGAAGAAGGTAGAGATTGCTGGATTAAGGATAAATGAACTCCTGTTCAAATTGTAGCAAAGTGAAATACGCCATTTAAATCTTAGGAGGTGGCTCATACATATTTTGATATTAACGTCAATTTTGCTTTATGTTTTAACAGAAAAGTTCGTTTGATCCCTTTTATTAAAAAGAGGGGCTTATTTGATCTCAATTAAAAAGAAAAAGGGTTTGAATGTATAAAAAAAATAGTTGAAGGTCCAATTTGATCCTCACAAGTAAGTTGAGGGGCTAAATTGACACTTTTCCCATTAGGATATGATATTTGTAATTTTATTGAAACATAAAATGTTAATTAATTAATATTATAAATTATTTTAAAGTAATAAAGGGTATTTTTGTAATGTTATATTTATTAATTTAATTTATTAATAGGGCGATACAGTGCGATTGCAATATGCAGAGTGCAAACGCTTTAATGCAAAGTGCAATCTATTAAAAAAAATATTATACGTTGGATCTTTGATCTAACGGTAATCAAAGGGTTTACTGAGGTCAGAAAGGGCGAAAGCCTTACTGACCGTAGAAGAACCCTAGTTAGTTCATAGAAAAGAGTTTGAATCTCGTATTAAAGTATGAATATGTATAAAGTGAAATTGATTCATACATTAATAATTAAAGAGTATTAGTTGTTTACCCTGAAAAGTTTTAGTTCGTTTTTAGTAAATAATTAATATTTTTCAGTGAAAATGACTAATACTCTTCGATAAAAACAACTAATATTATTTAATGAAAACAATTAATACCCATCGGTAATTTATGTATGAACCATTTTTACTCTATATTTTGTCTTGAAATGTTTCATATAAGAAATATTAAACAACTTATATGAGCCTGGTTGTTTGGAAAGTAAAACACTACAAAAAAATATAAAATAATCTACGGAAATTGTCAATATGACTACGGAATTACCAACAAAAAATTTTGTAGTGGGGATTACCTACAAAAAATTATAATTGTATAGACATTTTCCTTCCCCACCTACAAAATAATTTGTCTATGGAAATTTTGTAGGCAAATTGAGTTGTAGGTAAATTTTTGTAGGCAATTGTACCTAGAGATTTTATTCTGTAGGCAAGTTGTTTTAGGTTGGGAAATGTAAATGCTTTCATAATTAGAAAATTCTGTAGGCAAATCGTAAGCAATTCTTGTTACAAACTTTTTTGTTGGAAATTTTTTGTAGGCAGTTTACTTCCGTAGGCAAATCATTATTTTCTTGTAGTGAAAGATTATAGGGAGGATTTTTTTAAAATGTTTGTATTTCAAATTTTGAACTTTTATTTTTATTTTTTGACAGGAAATTTTGAACTTTTATTTAATGGTATATATAGTATAAAAATTTACATGACACGGATCTCACTAATTATGTTGAATAATAGGAGTAATTAGTTTTATATGTAGCAAAATTGACCTCCCAAACGCGATTTTCTGTAGACCGACTTCAGAACCACTCCTTCCCGAAAATCACCGCGGGTTTTGAATTTGTATTTATCAGGTATTTTTCCCTTCTCCTTGCTTTTATTTATTTATTCATTTATCCATTTTTATTGTTTTTGTGGCCTGGTGTTAAACGCCGGTGGGACTCTACTGCTCTTTAGTTTTTTTTTTTTTTTCTTTTTTTTTTAATAAATAAAATGCCTTTTTTTTTTTTGCAATGGAACAATGTTATTATTGTTTTTGTAATATGCCTATTCGTTAAATCTTAAAAAAAAAAAAAAAAAAAAACCTATTTTCCAAAATCTTGCTAAATTGGATTTGAGAAGATTTAATTCTATCTCGGTATCTCCCCTGTACTGTCAAACTGAGATATCATATTTAGATAGAAGAACTTAGTATTATCTTAGGGATTTACTGCATAGTATAATACAGATTGAAAGAGTAATCTTAGTGAGGGAAAGAGAGAAAATGAATGATTGAGTAATTAGGAATATAAGTTAACCTATATATACAAAGTTCTGTTAATTAGTAACGGGTATAATTTAACGTACTACTCCCTCCGCTCCAATTTTGCTTAACTAAAAACCCAACAAAGGAAGATTTTTTGTTTGTTTACCAATTTCTTAAAATAACAAAAAGTAATACAACTTTTTACACTCAATCCTTAAAAAGTTATTTTATACTAAAAAAATTAATAAACAATTCATGAAAAACTACTTTATACTCAAAAGTACTAATAAACAATTAATTTCTTAAGAATGGTGCCCTTTTGAAATGGGTAATCAAAATTGGGACGAAAGAAGTACTTAATAAGAGTTTACTTAATTGTTTAGATGTTGTAATAAAATTTGCGACCGCCACTAAAAATCGGTCTCTAATACGAACAATTAGCGACCGCCTTGCTCAGTCGGTCCCTAATTGAAGAATAGCCGACCAAGCGGTCGCTAAACCCAAAGGTCGTCAAAGAGGACCAGTAATTTCAACCGCCAGATCAGCGGTCGCTGATTTCAAATTTACTATCAGTGACCGCCTAGTGGCGGTCGCTGATCGGTAAGTTTTGACCCGTCTTGGTAACAGTTGAGGGTCATTAATGTGGACAGTTTAGCGACCGCTTAAAATAAGTCGCTAATCCTAAATTGGTCAAATGAACCGATAGAATCGGTCAAGAAAACCAAAAAACCGGTCAATAGCGCTCGCGTCTCAGAGGTCATTTAGATGATCCCGTTTGAGTATGGTGCCTACTCGTGGGGGCTAGTGCCCAAGCAAAAGTGGGTGTAGTACTTTGATGAGTTCAAGGTATAAAATATTTATTTATTATGATTTTAATTTTGAATTTTTTAATTTATTTGTTAATATTATATTTTAAATTTAATTACAGAGGCGGTGCGTTTGAGACTCTGCCCACAATAGTGTTATTTACGACTTGTTCTGCGCGAAAGCGCAAGAACAATACAAAAACATTATTTACAAGTTGATGAAGCGGTGTGAACGTGGGCAGCGGGTGAAGTTAGGCCGAGCACCAGACGGGCGTTTGATCTGGGATGGTTTGGTGAATAACTAGAACAGTGATCCATTCAGGAGGGAGGGAGGGTGGGGGGGGGGGGATTAAAAAATAATTTATTTAATTTGTTTTTTTTTTTTGTGAATTTAATTTAATTTATGTTTTTTTTAAACAATATTTCAGCGAATTTATATTTTTATTATACTTTAATAAATAATTTGTGTGAATCAAGATTTACATATAATTATGAAAATTTACAAAAAAAAAATGGGAGTCAATTTGAACTTATAAATGCATGAAAAGTGAAATAATAAATAATTTATTTTAGTCTAAAATATTAAATTTATATAATTAAATAAAAAGTTAGTAAATATATACATATAAATGAATTAGAAACAAAAATAAATTAATTTGATGAATTAAAAAAAAAGTAGTCAATTTGAAGTTATATACAATTAAAAGCATGAAAAACGAAAAAAATTAATAATTTATATTAGTCTAAAATATTAAATTTACAAAATTAAAAAAATAATTAGTAAATATATACATATAAATAAATTAGAAACAAAAATGAATTAATTTGATGAATTTTTTTTAAAAAAGTAGTCAATTTGAACTTATATACAATTAAATGCATGAAAAACAAAAAAATTAATAATTTATATTAGTCTAAAATATTAAATTTACAAAATAAAAAAAAAGTTAGTAAATATATACATATTAATGAATTAGAAACAAAAATGAATTAATTTGATGAATTTTAAAAAAATGGGAGTCAATTTGAACTTATATACAATTAAATGCATAAAAACGAACAATAATTACAAGTGTCCTAGTGGTCCACGCCTCCTCGCAGTTACCCGGAGGTCGGCGGTTCGATTCCCCTTGGGCGCATATTTGCCCATTTATTTCTACAAGCCTTATAAAGACTTATATACTATATGGCTCGTCTAATATGAGCTAGTGGGTCAGTGGCTCAGTGAGTTCGAACCCGCGCCCATTGGGGTTCGTCAATTAGCGACCACCTACAGGTCGGTCACTAATCACAAAATTCAAATTAAACAATTAATTTTATTTAAAATAAATTAGCAACCGCCAGGATGACGGTCGCTAAAACCTAACCCGACTGGGTCAGACCCGGACAGTTCAACGACTGACAGGTGGCGGTCGTGACTTGAAGCGATTTTACTAGCTTCTACTAGTAGCTTACCCGCAAGCGGACGGGTTCACTGTAGTAAGAGTAAGTATAATGGCCAAGTATTATCGAACCCACGGGATAGTGTATATGCGAATAGATCCCTGAAGATCTACGCGTCGTAGTTAATATGAGTGTGTTGTTTTTGGATTTTTGGAAAGATTAATTAAGCTAACTAAATTATCCTACGAATGCAAAAAGAAAATTAAACTAAGTATCTAAGGTGTATATGCAAGTATGAGATGGTGATGCTCAGGATAGGAATCCCTACGTATACTAACGGAGCAGGTACATAATCAAAGTAATTGTGACAAACAAGAATTAACCTAAGTAAAAGATCGTAGAATGAAAGCTCAAGATTTCTCACCCTAATACTTTATCCTAGCAATCGACTTCACTAATCCACTAACAAGTTAATAGATAGCGCTTAATTAATGAGACCCTAATTTAACTAAGGTGATGCGGTCGTCCTCCTTCGCTAAACCGGTAGATGAATTAACCTTTCCTAAACCCTCTCGTTAAGACTACTAATTGTTATTGAGTGATGCGGTCGTCCTCTCTCTAACACTTTCGTACGAAATTCAAAGGTAGAGTTAAGATTAATTATATGAATTCATTAATTAAGAGAATTAAAACTAACGTCACCAATTACCTTAATTACGTACCCACATCCTACTTCTACGAGTTCATCCTAACCCAAGCATGCAAGGGTTTTAGCCGGACATGGTTATAACAAAAATAAAAGCAATAGAAGAAACAACGAACAAAAACATAATGAATTGAACGAAGAAAATAAGAAACATGAACTAGGGTTTTAAAATAAAATAATTCTAAGAACTGAAATTTAATTAACTAAAACGAAGTTTAAAACGTTTAAAGTAATCAAGCTAATGAAAAGAAACTAAGAAACGAAAAGAAAACTAAGAATTCGTATGAAAAACCTCAACAACGTAAAAGTAAAGCTTGCTCGTTCTTCTCCTCTTCCTCTCTCTAAAAATTAAGTCTAAAGTGATTTCTAAAAGTTGGGGATCCTTCAAAACGTGTTTGGACGAGGTATATATAGGCACGGGTCGAAACGGGAGTTAATGGGCCGAAAATACGCATCCGGAGGCAAAAGTATATGGGCGCTCGAGCAAAACGCTCGAGCGGTCCCGCTCGAGCTGTGTAGCTCGAATGATGCATTCGCTCGAGCGGTCGCGCTCGAGCTGCTCGAGCGCTGAATCTTCTCTGTATGTTTTGGGCGCTCGAGCAATTCGCTCGAGCGGTGGCGCTCGAGCTGCTCGAGCGCAAGAATTGTTATGTACGTTTGCGCGCTTGAGTAAGGCGCTCGAGCGGTGGCGCTCGAGCAATGCGCTCGAGTGATCTCTAATCCTTCCAAATGATACTTTTCCTCGTCCGCACTAATACCAATCGTATTTCTTCAATATCTTCTCATCCGGGCATCCGTTTGAGTCGATTCAAAGTCCTACGAACTCCGTTTTTCGTCCTCTATTCACCTATGAGCATCAAAGAGACAAATTTATCAATGTATAGAAATAATGCTCATTTGACTCTAAATACTCTATAAACTCGACCAAAACTAGGGCGTTTCTAGCTAAGAATATGACAATTTCACGCCTAATCAACCCCCCCAAACTTACCATATTGCTTGTCCCCAAGCAATGAAATAATAAGTCAAGTGAAATTGTTAGGAATGAGTAGGAAACTCAATCATGCAAGCTAATGAACTCAAGCTTCAAAAGTCAATCACCCGTATACTCACTCACTTTCCTTCATCATACTCATGCAACAATAACAAGAAACACCAAGATCAAGCATGGATGTGCACTCAACGATGTGTTTAACTCCCTCACAAGTGTATAACAATGATAAAGGGACTCACTCAATCATTCAATCACACAAATTGGCAGCCATAGGCTTGTAAATGCTCTCAACTTCGACCATACTCTAGAAATCAATGCCGAATCAAAAAGGACTTTTCTCAAGGTTGTAATGTAGGCTCTTTGGACAGGTGGGATAACAATATAAGGTAAAGTGACTAAAGTGAATGGAGAATAGAAAATCAAACTTTGGCACTTCGAGATTAGGAACAGACTACTTCAAACATATTCAATCAACACTCTTTCAATTCCACTTCTCTCAACACTTCATTTTTTTTTTCTTTCTCACTCTTTTCACTTTTTTCAATCACTTCACTTTTCTCTTTTTCGCACAAACACATGAGCTCATTTTTTTTCTTTTGCTCATTCTTAATTTTTTTTCTCTTTTTCCCACATCTCATAACTTCATCACACCTTCTTCTCACCACTCAACCATCAATAACTCTCCTTTTTCAACTCAAATCAATCCCTTCACATTCACACTTTCCTATTCTCCACTCAAATTTGGACAAAAAGGCTTAGGAATTGGAATAGTGTTCATATGTGTTAGCAAATAAAATAGGCTTTCGGCTCAAAGGGGCTAACAAGGGACAAATATCAATGGTAAGGAAAATTTTTGGCTAAGTGGCTCAGTAAAATCAAAGATGGCCTAAGATCACATTCGGCATATCAAACTAGACACAATCAAGAAGCAAGAGCACATGCAAGTTCTAGCATCCTCTAAGGTGACGATCCACTCACAAACGAAAAGATTAATTAATGCATTTAAAATCTCGCAAGGCACAACTCTCACAGCTTTCACATCCATGCTAGTCCTAGTGAATTCTCACTCTTGTCATACAAGTACTCAAAAGAAAAATTTACAAGCATACAAGTTCTTTCTCAAATCAGCTCAAATTCAAACACTCACACAAGAAAACTCCTAACTCAGCCTCACAATTCACCCTACTCATCAAATCATACTCAAAGATAGCAATCAACAAGCATAAGGTGATTGATAGGCATAAAATATTGAGTAACAAAACAAATTAATAATAGCCCAAGGAGCATCTCAAGGCACCAAATAACTAACTCAACTCAAAGATAAGGGGTGCTCCGGTGCAATGTAACAAGAAAACATATAAAAAAAACTCCACCCCCCCAAACTTCGACCTTGCTAGAGGTCTAAGTTTGGGGTTGTGGGTTACCTCAACCGAACAATTCAGTTTCTCTCAATAGCTTTGCACACTCCCTTGCTTGAATTGGTTCCTCCAATCTGAATAACTCCATGATACCTTTACTCCTTTAGAGACAAGCCTACAAGCAACTTACTCAAATACGAGGTTAAACATACGACTCAACAACATCCTAGTAACATAAAAGGAAAATAACTAAAAAATACTCAAAAGCAAATAAAAATGGGTTGCCTCCCATTCAGCGCTATTTTTAAGGTCCTCATGCCGGACCAAGCTCAAAGGAGCTTATGGGACATCATACTCAAATTTACCTCCCTCACTCTCATAAGAGTGGTGTTTGAACTCCTTTCCTTGATGCCCCACCATCATGAGTTCCTTTGCTCTCTTCTCATCCCCAAGTGTTATGGGTCTCAACTCCTTCTTGCCTCTATCTGGAGGAGTCTTACTAAACAATTTCTTGAGTTTGGACTTTTTCTTCTTAACTCCTCCATTCCCTTCTAACTGGACCACGTCCACACTTTTCACCTCTTCATCCTTCAACTTCTTCACTTTATCCCTATCAACATAATCAAGAACATAATTCTCATGGGTTAAATTATCAATTGAAGAATTATAAAATTCATGAATATGAGAAGAGTTAGGGATATGAGGTGTGTCTTCAACACTAGGATCAATTGCATCCATGCAATACAAGCTCTCATCCTCCCTCGGGTGCTTCATGGCTTCATATAGGGAGATCTTCACTTCTTGATCATCGACCTTCAACGTAATCTTCCCGTTTGCCACGTCTAGCACCATCCCCGCCGTAGCTAAGAACGGTCTTCCCAAGATCAAGGGCACGTGCTCATCTTCCTCCATTTCTAGCACTACAAAGTCGGCTGGAAAAATGTGATCTCCAACTCTCACTAGGACGTCTTCAACAACACCTTGAGGTCGAGTAATAGACCGATCGGCAAGTTGAAGCGTCATCATTGTGGGTTGAAGTTCACCACCTTCCAACTTCTTGAAAAGCGACAAGGGCATGAGATTGATGCTTGCTCCGAGGTCGCACAACGCTCCCTTCTTGATCTCGTTCCCAATGTCACATAGGATCGTGAAGCTCCCGGGATCCGTTAGCTTTGGTGGGAGCGCCTTGTGCACTAATGCACTCACCTCGTGGTTCAGCTGCACCAACTTTGGCTCATCCACTCCCCGTCTTTTCGCGATCAAGTCCTTCAAAAACTTCGCATAATGCGGCATCTGTTCCAAAGCATCATAAAAGGGAATATTAATATGCAATTGTTTAAAAACATCAAGAAATTTTGCAAATTTTTCATCAAGCTTCTTTTTCATGAAGCGCTGTGGATATGGGACGGGTATCACAGATTTGGGTACCCTCCATTCATCTCTTTCTGTTTCTTTCACTTTCTCCCTTGCTTCCTTTGCCCTTTTCCAATTAGGAACTCTCTCACCCTCCTTACTTTCCTTGCCCTTCTGGGACTCATCTCCTTTAGGCTCAATCTCTTCTTGGGGCGTCTCAGAATCAGCAGGCATCTGAGGACCTTCGTAATTGGTTCCACTTCTTAGCTGGATCGTCTTGCACTGCTCTTTCGGGTTCCCCTCCGGCATTCTATTCACTGATTTTGCAATCTGGCTCATCTGGAGCTCTAAAGAGGTGAACCTTCGATTGTTCTCTTGTTGAGTTCTAGTCCACTCAACGTTCATCTTCTGGAGCTCTTGATCACGTTGATCACCCTTCTTATGCAACTCCTTCACATCATACTCCAAGGATGACAATCTCTTGCTCCCTTCCTCCACCTTCTGAAGGATCGCTCTCAACATCTCCTCGGTTGATGCACCGCCTTCTCCACCAGGAGGTTTAGACCCCGGATCAACACCTGCAGGAACAGTAACACCAGCTTTTGGGTTAGCATAAGAAAAGTTATCATTCTTCCTCCATGTGTTTTGAGGAGGCTGCTGGCCTCCTTGATACCCTTGTGTGTTCCTCCATTGATTTTGAGGCGGCTGAGGGCCTGGAGGCACAAATGGTTGGCCATAAGAAGGTCTTCCATACTGATTACCACCTTGGTAGCCATTCTGATTGTAATATGGACCTCCCATGTAATTGGCTACCTCTTGCTGTCCACTTGGTTGGTCTACTCTCTCATTCTCTACTGCATGCTCTCCACCCAAACTCTTCCCCAACTCGAGGTTGTTGATCTTTTCCATCATGGCCATCAGCAGCCTTCTCGTTCCTTCTCCCTCTTCAACCTGATGCACTCTCTGAAAATCTGCATCTCCACTCCAAGCACCGGCATTCGTGACAATGTTGTCCACGATCTCCCTACACCTCTCTATGCCTTGGTTCAGGAATGCTCCGCCCGCACAGACGTCTAAATGGTCTTGCCCCGCCTTGTTGGCACCACTATAGAAGAATGCCATAATGTCTCCCTCATTGTACCCGTGCTGCGGGCACTCAATCAGCATGTTTGAGTATCTCTCCCACGCTTGACGTAGGTCCTCTCCTTGCTTCTGGCAAAAGGACGAGATCTCAATTCTAGCCTTGATCGTCCTAGATGGAGGGTAGAATCGCTCGAGGAACAGACGCTCGAGCTCGGCCCAAGTGGTAATACCTCCCCGCGGGAGCGTATTATCGTACCACTCCTTGGCTATTCCCGTCAATGAGAATGGGAACAGCCTAAGCCTCTTGGCATCTTCAGACATGCCATTATAATTAAATGTTGAGGCTATCATGAGAAAGCTCCTCAGATGTGTGTGAGGATTCTCCTTCCCGATCACCCCTTTGAACTGATTCTCGGTCAGCAGCTTTAAAATCCCCGGTGATATCGAGAAGTTGTTCGCCTCAACAGGAGGCAAAGCCACTCCATCATAGTACCGCTGTGGCTGCGCTGCAAACCTCCCTCGAATAGCCATATGATCTGCATTCTGAGGAACGTATTGAGGATTAGCAGCTGGTACTGGTACTTGTTGGGGTGGTGGTTGGTAAACAGGTGGTTGGTTATAGACTGGTGGTGGATGATATGGATATGGTGGGTAAGGATAAGGTGGGTATGGGTAATGTTGGTATGCTGGGTTGTGGAAAGGGTTATTTGGGTTTTGTGGGTAAGCAGGGTTGTTAGGAGGATTATGGACAAGGTTCTGAGCTGGATTTCCTACGTTTTGTGTATCCGGGTTTAGGCTCTGGCTATCCCCTAATGGAATTTGATTCTGGCTACCACTAACTCTGACTTGAAGCGATTTTACTAACTTCTACTAGTCGCTTACCCGCAAGCGGACGGGTTCACTGTAGTAAGAGTAAGTATAATGGCCAAGTATTATCGAACCCACGGGATAGTGTATATGCAAATAGATCCCTGAAGATCTACGCGTCGTAGTTAATATGAGTGTATGTTTGGGGATTGAAAATTAAAAGAATATTAAGGCTAAACTAAATTACTCTACGAATGCAAAAGGAAAATTAAACTAAGTATCTAAGGTGTGTATGCAAGTATGAGATGGTGATGCTCAGGATAGGAATCCCTACGTATACTAACGGAGCAGGTACATAATCAAAATAATCGTGACAAACAAGAATTAACCTAAGTATAAGAATGCAAGGTGAAAGCTCAAGATTCTAAACCCTAATACTTTACCCTAACACTCGACTTCACTAATCCACTAACAAGTTACTGGATTGTGCTCAATTAATGAGACCCTAATTTAACTAAGGTGATGCGGTCGTCCTCCTTCGCTAAACTGGTAAATGAATTAACCTTTCCTAAACCTTCTCGTTAAGACTACTAATTGTTATTGAGTGATGCGGTCGTCCTCTCTCTAACACTTTCGTACTAAATTTAAAGGTAAAGTTCAGATTAATTATAAGAATTCATTAATTAAGAGAATTAAAACTAACGTCACCAATTACCTTAATTACGTACCCACATCCTACTTCTACGAGTTCATCCTAACCCAAGCATGCAAGAGTTTTAGCCGGACATGGTTTTAACATAAATAAAAGCAACAGAAGAAACAACGAACATAAACATGATGAATTGAACGAAGAAAATAAGAAACATGAACTAGGGTTTAAAAAGAAAATAAATGCGAAGAACTGAAATTGAATTAACTAAAACGAAATTAAAAGCGTTTAAAGTAATCAAGCTAATGAAAAGAAACTAAGAAACGAAAAGAAACTAAGAATTCGTATGAAAAACCTCAACAACGTAAAAGTAAAGCTTGCTCGTTCTTCTCTTCCTTCCTCTCTCTAAAAATTAAGTCTAAAAGTGATTTCTAAAGTTGGGGATCCTTCAAAACGTGTTTGGAAGAGGTATATATAGGCACCGGGTCGAAACGGGAGTTAATGGGCCGAAAATACGCATCTGGAGGCGAAAATACGTGTTTGCTCGAGCAAAACGCTCGAGCGGTTCCGCTCGAGTGATTCGCTCGAGCGCTGAAACTGTTCTGTAAGTTTTTGGTCGCTCGAGCAAAACGCTCGAGCGCTGGCTGCTGTGCACTCGTTCGTAAAATCTTCATATCTCCTCAACCGGGAGTCCGTTTTGGCCGATTCAAAGTCCTACGAACTCCTCTTTTCGCCCTCTATCCATCTATGAAAACCAAAGAGACAAATTAATAATTTTATAAAAATGATACTCATTTGACTCCAAGCACTCATCGAAAACACTCAAAACATGAGTAAATCGGGCACCAAAACATAACAATTTCACGCCTAATCAACCCCCCCAAACTTACCATGTTGCTTGTCCTCAAGCAACGAAATAATAAGTCAAGTGAAATTGTTAGGAATGAATCAAAGAATCAATTAGTGCAAGCAAATGAACTCGAGCTTCAAAGATCAATCACAAGTATACTCACTCACTTTCCTTCATCATACTCATACAACAACAACAAGAACCACCAAGATCAAACATGGATGTGCACTCAACGATGTGTTTCACTCCCTCACAAGTGTATAACAATGTTTAAGAGACTCACTCAATCAATCAATCACACATATTGGCAGCCATAGGCTTGTAAGCACTCTCAACTCCGACCATACTCTAGAAATCAATGCCGAATCAAAAAGGACTTTTCTCAAGGTTGTAATGTAGGCTCTTTGGACAGGTGGGATAACAATATGGTAAAGTGACTCAAGTGGATGGAGAATAGAAAAATCAAACTTTGGCACTTCGAGATTAGGAACAGAATACTTCAAACATTTCCAAACAACACTCTTTCAATTCCTCTTTTCTCAACACTTCAATTTTTTTTCTACATCTTTTCACTTTTTTTTTTTCAATCACTTCACTTTCTTTTTCTTTTTCGCACAAACACATGAGCTCAATTTTTTTTTTCTTTTGCTCATTCTCAATTTTTTTTGTTCTTTCCCACAACTCAAATCTCATTCACACCCTTATTTTATCACCACTCAACCATCATAATTCCCTTTTTCTCAACTCAACTCAATCCCTTCAACCTTCACACTTTTCCTATTCTCCACTCTAATTGGGACAAAAAGGCTTAGAAACATGGAATAGTGTTTATATGTGCTAGCAAATAAAATAGGCTTTAGGCTCAAAGGGGCTAACAAGGGATCAATGTCATTGGTAAGAAAATTTTTGGCTAAGTGACTCAATTAAATCAAAGATGGCCTAAGATCACATTCGGCATATCAAACTAGACACAATCAATAAGCAAGAGCACATACAAGTTCTAGCATCCTCTAAGGTGACGATCCACTCACAAACGAAGAGATTAAATCATGCATTAAAATCTCATAAGGCTCAAAAGCTCACGGCTTTCACATCCATGCTAGTCCTAGTAAATTCTCACTCTCATCACACAAGTACTCAAAAGAAAACTTATAAGCATACGGGTTCTTTCTCAAATCAGCTCAAATTCAAACACTCACACAAAAGAATTTCTAACTCAGCCTCACAATTCACCCTACTCATCAAATCATACTCAAAGATAGCAATCAACAAGCATAAGGTGATTGATAGGCATAAAATATTGAGTAACAAAACAAATTAATAATAGCCCAAGGAGCATCTCAAGGCACCAAATAACTAACTCAACTCAAAGATAAGGGGTGCTCCGGTGCAATGTAACAAGAAAACATATAAAAAAAAACTCCACCCCCCCAAACTTCGACCTTGCTAGAGGTCTAAGTTTGGGGTTGTGGGTTACCTCAACCGAACAATTCAGTTTCTCTCAATAGCTTTGCACACTCCCTTGCTTGAATTGGTTCCTCCAATCTGAATAACTCCATGATACCTTTACTCCTTTAGAGACAAGCCTACAAGTAACTTACTCAAATACGAGGTTAAACATACGACTCAACAACATCCTAGTAACATAAAAGGAAAATAACTAAAAAACACTCAAAAGCAAATAAAAATGGGTTGCCTCCCATTCAGCGCTATTTTTAAGGTCCTCATGCCGGACCGAGCTCAAAGGAGCTTATGGGACATCATACTCAAATTTACCTCCCTCACTCTCATAAGAGTGGTGTTTGAACTCCTTTCCTTGATGCCCCTCCATCATGAGCCCCTTTGCTCTCTTCTCATCCCCAAGTGTTATGGGTCTCAACTCCTTCTTCCCTCTATCTGGAGGAGTCTTACTAAACAATTTCTTGAGTTTGGACTTTTTCTTCTTAACTCTTCCTTTCCCTTCTAACTGGACCACGTCCACTTTCTTCACCTCTTCATCCTTCAACTTCTTCACTTTATCCCTATCAACATAATCAAGAACATAATGCTCATGGGTTAAATTATCAAGTGAAGAATTATAAAATTCATGAATATGAGAAGAGTTAGGGATATGAGGTGTGTCTTCAACACTAGGATCAATTGCATCCATGCAATACAAGCTCTCATCCTCCTTCGGGTGCTTCATGGCTTCATATAGGGAGATCTTCACTTCTTGATCATCAACCTTCAATGTGATCTTTCCATTTGCCACATCTAGCACCATCCCCGCCGTAGCTAAGAACGGTCTTCCCAAGATCAAGGGCACGTGCTCATCTTCCTCCATTTCTAGCACTACAAAGTCGGCTGGAAAAATGTGATCTCCAACTCTCACTAGGACGTCTTCAACAACACCTTGAGGTCGAGTAATAGACCGATCGGCTAGCTGAAGCGTCATCATTGTGAGTTGAAGTTCACCACCTTCCAACTTCTTGAAAAGCGACAAGGGCATGAGATTGATGCTCGCCCCAAGGTCGCACAACGCTCCCTTCTTGACCCGTTCCCAATATCACATAGGATCGTGAAGCTCCCGGGATCCTTCAGCTTCGGTGGAAGCACCTTGTGCACTAATGCACTCACCTCGTGGTTCAGCTGCACCAACTTCGGCTCATCCACTCGCCGTCTTTTCGCAATCAAGTCCTTCAAAAACTTTGCATAATTGGGCATCTGTTCCAAAGCATCATAAAAGGGAATATTAATATGCAGTTGTTTAAAAACATCAAGAAATTTTGCAAATTTTTCATCAAGCTTCTTTTTCATGAAGCGCTGTGGATATGGGACGGGTATCACAGATTTGGGTACCCCCCATTCATCTCTTTCTGTTTCTTTCACTTTATCCCTTGCTTCCTTTGCCTTTTTCCACTTAGGAACTCTCTCTATCTCCTCAAAGTCTTTCCCCTTCTGGGACTCATCCATATCTTTATGCTTCTCAATCCCTTCACTTTCAATCCCCTTCTCAACTTCATCTCCTTTAGGCTCAATCTCTTCTTGGGGCGTCTCAGAATCAGCAGGCATCTGAGGACCTTCATAATTGGTTCCACTTCTCAGCTGGATCGCCTTGCACTGCTCTTTCGAGTTCCCCTCCGGCATTCTATTCACGGACTTTGCAATCTGGCTCATCTGGAGCTCTAAAGAGGTGAACCTTCGATTGTTCTCTTGTTGAGTTCTAGTCCACTCAACGTTCATCTTCTGGAGCTCTTGATCACGATGATCACCTTTCTTATGCAACTCCTTCACATCGTACTCCAAGGATGACAACCGCTTGCTCCCTTCCTCCACCTTCTGAAGGATCGCTCTCAACATCTCCTCGGTTGATGCACCGCCTTCTCCACCAGGAGGTTTAGACCCCGGATCAACACCTGCAGGAACAGTAACACCAGCTTTTGGGTTAGCATAAGAAAAATTATCATTCTTCCTCCATGTGTTTTGAGGAAGCTGCTGGCCTCCTTGAACTCCTTGTGTGTTCCTCCATTGATTTTGAAGTGGCTGAGGGCCTGGAGGCACAAATGGTTGGCCATAAGAAGGCCTTCCATACTGATTACCACCTTGGTAGCCATTCTGATTGTAATATGGACCTCCCATGTAATTGGCTACCTCTTGCTGTCCACTGGGCTGGTCTACTCTCTCATTCTCTACTGCATGCTCTCCACCCAAACTCTTCCCCAACTCAAGGTTGTTGATCTTTTCCATCATGGCCATCAATAGCCTTCTCGTTCCTTCTCCCTCTTCAACCTAATGCACTCTCTGAAAATCTGCATCTCCACTCCAAGCACCGGCATTCGTGACAATGTTGTCAACGATCTCTCTACACCTCTCTATGCCTTGGTTCAAAAATGCTCCACCCGCACAGACGTCTAAATGATCTTGTCCCGCCTTGTTGGCACCACTATAGAAGAATGCCATCACATCTCCCTCATTGTACTCGTGCTGCGGGCACTCTATCAGCATGTTTGAGTATCTCTCCCACGCTTGGCGTAAATCCTCTCCAGACTTCTGGCGAAAGGACGAGATCTCAATTCTAGCCTTGATCGTCCTAGATGGAGGGTAGAATCGCTCGAGGAACAGACGCTCGAGCTCGGCCCAAGTGGTAATACCTCCCCGCGGGAGCGTATTATCGTACCACTCCTTAGCTATTCCCGTCAGTGAGAATGGGAACAGCCTAAGCCTCTTGGCATCTTCAGACATGCCATTGTAATTAAATGTGGAGGCTATTATGAGAAAACTCCTTAGATGTGTATGATGATTCTCCTTCCCGATCACCCCTTTGAACTGATTCTCGGTCAGCAGCTTTAAAATCCCCGGTGATATCGAGAAGTTGTTCGCCTCAACAGGAGGCAAAGCCACTCCATCATAGTACCGCTGTGGCTGCGCTGCAAACCTCCCTCTAATCGCCATATTATGATCTACGTTCTGAGGAACGTGTTGAGGATTAGCAGCTGGTACGGGTACTTGTTGGGGTGGTGGTTGGTAAACAGGTGGTGGATGATATGGATATGGTGGGTAAGGATAAGGTGGGTATGGGTAATGTTGGTATACTGGGTTGTTGAAAGGGTTATTTGGGTTTTGTGGGTAGGCAGGGTTGTTAGGAGGATTATGGACAAGATTTTGAGCTGGATTCCCTACGTTTTGTGTACCCGGGTTTAGGCTCTGGCTATCCCCTAATGGAATTTGATTCTGGCTACCACTAACTCCAGTGCCTTCAACTCGGTCTACTGCCTGATTGAAATCGTTGGCAGCATCGTCCAACTCATTATTGATGTCCATTGGTTCCTTCCCTAAGTCGGCAGCGTTCATACTTCTCAAGAAGGCTCGGTTTCTTCTAGCTATTGTCTCAGGATCTGCAGGTAATCTCTCTTCGCTCGTATTCCCTTGTGAGCGTGTTCTCATAAACCTGACACACTAGCAGATGGATCAAAACGCAACTGCCGAATGAATAAAAATAAAAATAAGAAATACAAACAGAAAATAAGCACCCACTACTAACTACTAAGCTATCGACAAGTCCTATTCAAAGAGCATAAAACGCCATCCCCGGCAATGGCGCCATTGACTTGAAGCGATTTTACTAACTTCTACTAGTCGCTTACCCGCAAGCGGACGGGTTCACTGTAGTAAGAGTAAGTATAATGGCCAAGTATTATCGAACCCACGGGATAGTGTATATGCAAATAGATCCCTGAAGATCTACGCGTCGTAGTTAATATGAGTGTATGTTTGGGGATTGAAAATTAAAAGAATATTAAGTCTAAACTAAATTACTCTACGAATGCAAAAGGAAAATTAAACTAAGTATCTAAGGTGTGTATGCAAGTATGAGATGGTGATGCTCAGGATAGGAATCCCTACGTATACTAACGGAGCAGGTACATAATCAAAATAATCGTGACAAACAAGAATTAACCTAAGTATAAGAATGCAAGGTGAAAGCTCAAGATTCTAAACCCTAATACTTTACCCTAACACTCGACTTCACTAATCCACTAACAAGTTACTGGATTGTGCTCAATTAATGAGACCCTAATTTAACTAAGGTGATGCGGTCGTCCTCCTTCGCTAAACTGGTAAATGAATTAACCTTTCCTAAACCTTCTCGTTAAGACTACTAATTGTTATTGAGTGATGCGGTCGTCCTCTCTCTAACACTTTCGTACTAAATTTAAAGGTAAAGTTCAGATTAATTATAAGAATTCATTAATTAAGAGAATTAAAACTAACGTCACCAATTACCTTAATTACGTACCCACATCCTACTTCTACGAGTTCATCCTAACCCAAGCATGCAAGAGTTTTAGCCGGACATGGTTTTAACATAAATAAAAGCAACAGAAGAAACAACGAACATAAACATGATGAATTGAACGAAGAAAATAAGAAACATGAACTAGGGTTTAAAAAGAAAATAAATACGAAGAACTGAAATTGAATTAACTAAAACGAAATTAAAAGCGTTTAAAGTAATCAAGCTAATGAAAAGAAACTAAGAAACGAAAAGAAACTAAGAATTCGTATGAAAAACCTCAACAACGTAAAAGTAAAGCTTGCTCGTTCTTCTCTTCCTTCCTCTCTCTAAAAATTAAGTCTAAAAGTGATTTCTAAAGTTGGGGATCCTTCAAAACGTGTTTGGAAGAGGTATATATAGGCACCGGGTCGAAACGGGAGTTAATGGGCCGAAAATACGCATCCGGAGGCGAAAATACGTGTTTGCTCGTGCAAAACGCTCGAGCGGTTCCGCTCGAGTGATTCGCTCGAGCGCTGAAACTGTTCTGTAAGTTTTTGGTCGCTCGAGCAAAACGCTCGAGCGCTGGCTGCTGTGCACTCGTTCGTAAAATCTTCATATCTCCTCAACCGGGAGTCCGTTTTGGCCGATTCAAAGTCCTACGAACTCCTCTTTTCGCCCTCTATCCATCTATGAAAACCAAAGAGACAAATTAATAATTTTATAAAAATGATACTCATTTGACTCCAAGCACTCATCGAAAACACTCAAAACATGAGTAAATCGGGCACCAAAACATAACAATTTCACGCCTAATCAACCCCAGTGCCTTGAACTCGGTCTACTGCCTGATTGAAATCGTTGGCAGCATCGTCCAACTCATTATTGATGTCCATTGGTTCCTTCCCTAAGTCGGCAGCATTCATCCTTCTCAAGAAGGCTCGGTTTCTTCTGGCTATTGTCTCATGATCTGCAGGTAATCTCTCTTCGTTCGTATTGCCTTGTGAGCGTGTTCTCATAAACCTGACACACTAGCAGAAGGATCAAAACGCAACTGCCGAATGGATAAAAAATAAAAAATAAAAATAAAAACAGAAATTAAATCACCCACTACTAACTACTAAGCTATCTACAAGTCCTATTCAAAAGCATGCAACGCCATTCCCCGGCAACGGCGCCATTGACTTGAAGCGATTTTACTAACTTCTACTAATCGCTCACCCGCAAGCGAACGGGTTCACTATAGTATTGGCAAGTATAACGACCAAGTATATCGTACCCACGGGACAGTGTATATGCGAATAGATCCCTGAAGATCTACGCGTCGTAGTTAATATGAGTGTGTTGTTTTTGGATTTTTGGAAAGATTAATTAAGCTAACTAAATTATCCTACGAATGCAAAAAGAAAATTAAACTAAGTATCTAAGGTGTATATGCAAGTATGAGATGGTGATGCTCAGGATAGGAATCCCTACGTATACTAACGGAGCAGGTACATAATCAAAGTAATTGTGACAAACAAGAATTAACCTAAGTAAAAGATCGTAGAATGAAAGCTCAAGATTTCTCACCCTAATACTTTATCCTAGCAATCGACTTCACTAATCCACTAACAAGTTAATAGATAGCGCTTAATTAATGAGACCCTAATTTAACTAAGGTGATGCGGTCGTCCTCCTTCGCTAAACCGGTAGATGAATTAACCTTTCCTAAACCCTCTCGTTAAGACTACTAATTGTTATTGAGTGATGCGGTCGTCCTCTCTCTAACACTTTCGTACGAAATTCAAAGGTAGAGTTAAGATTAATTATATGAATTCATTAATTAAGAGAATTAAAACTAACGTCACCAATTACCTTAATTACGTACCCACATCCTACTTCTACGAGTTCATCCTAACCCAAGCATGCAAGGGTTTTAGCCGGACATGGTTATAACAAAAATAAAAGCAATAGAAGAAACAACGAACAAAAACATAATGAATTGAACGAAGAAAATAAGAAACATGAACTAGGGTTTTAAAATAAAATAATTCTAAGAACTGAAATTTAATTAACTAAAACGAAGTTTAAAACGTTTAAAGTAATCAAGCTAATGAAAAGAAACTAAGAAACGAAAAGAAAACTAAGAATTCGTATGAAAAACCTCAACAACGTAAAAGTAAAGCTTGCTCGTTCTTCTCCTCTTCCTCTCTCTAAAAATTAAGTCTAAAGTGATTTCTAAAAGTTGGGGATCCTTCAAAACGTGTTTGGACGAGGTATATATAGGCACGGGTCGAAACGGGAGTTAATGGGCCGAAAATACGCATCCGGAGGCAAAAGTATATGGGCGCTCGAGCAAAACGCTCGAGCGGTCCCGCTCGAGCTGTGTAGCTCGAATGATGCATTCGCTCGAGCGGTCGCGCTCGAGCTGCTCGAGCGCTGAATCTTCTCTGTATGTTTTGGGCGCTCGAGCAATTCGCTCGAGCGGTGGCGCTCGAGCTGCTCGAGCGCAAGAATTGTTATGTACGTTTGCGCGCTCGAGTAAGGCGCTCGAGCGGTGGCGCTCGAGCAATGCGCTCGAGTGATCTCTAATCCTTCCAAATGATACTTTTCCTCGTCCGCACTAATACCAATCGTATTTCTTCAATATCTTCTCATCCGGGCATCCGTTTGAGTCGATTCAAAGTCCTACGAACTCCGTTTTTCGTCCTCTATTCACCTATGAGCATCAAAGAGACAAATTTATCAATGTATAGAAATAATGCTCATTTGACTCTAAATACTCTATAAACTCGACCAAAACTAGGGCGTTTCTAGCTAAGAATATGACAATTTCACGCCTAATCAGGTCGCTAAACATTAACGATTGCTATGGCGGTCCGATTAGCGACCGATTTCCAAAAACGGTTGCTAATATTAGCTACCAAAGTTTTAACGATCGAATTTTTCGGTTAGAAATTGGTCGCTAATCACGTTTTGCGACCAAAATTCGGTCGCTAATCTGTATTTTTTTTGTAGTGTGTGTACTTGAGTGCATAATATGGACTTGAATTTTGAAAAAAAAAACTCCAAACAGAAATCCGAAATACCCAAAAAAAGAATTAGTAATACCCCAATTGAAAAAAAATTACACACTCATTCACTACAAAAAAGATGGGTTTTAGTGACGGAAAATTTGCGACAGACATATATCCGTCGCAAAATAGGTCATTTGCGACGAACATCGTTAGCTGGTCAATTTTGACCACTTTTGCGACGAAAATAGAAGCCCGTCGCAAATTTACGACGGAATTTAGCGACGGAGAAATAAAATGCCGACGTTTTGTTCCCATTTGCGACGGACGCCGTCGCAAATTCTAAGCAAACCATTTGCGACAGACGATATTTCAGTCGCAAATTCGGCTAGGTTACACTTTGTGACGGATTTCCGTCACAACTTTTAAATTCAAATTTGCGACGGACTACTATTCCGTCGCAAATTTGAGCGGTTGACTGTTGCAGGCGGATTGGTGACCAATAATTGACCCGGGTCGTCGCAAAATGTACCTGCGACGGAAAATCCGTCGCAAAATTTGCAATTTGCGACGGAATTTAAGGTCGTCGCAAATTTGCGCAGATTTATAACATCCCACTTCTTTTTCTTTTCCTTTCACTTTCACTCACGAAAAAAATAAGAAATGATGCGGTTTTCATATGTTCTTCACGTATAATTGGTGTATTTGTCATTGCCTTCAACCTCACCGTACGTATTTGTCACTGCCTTCAACTTCACCGTACGTTTTCACATTTTTAACCGTTTAAATATCATATTTTTATTGTTTCAATTTTTTAGTACACTATTAGGTAATGAGCATGATATATGTTTATTTGACGGGTTTTAGTATGATTGATGATATATGTTTATTTGATGGATACGTTAATTTTAGTTTGTGTGATATTTATACCTATTTTAAGTCGAAACTCTGCTAAATTTTTCTGTACACTATTAGATAAACTAGTAATTGAAACCGTGCGATGCACGACCATAATTGTACAATTAATTTATCGATTTTCAATTTACATTGTAATCTATTTGTTTAGGTTTAAGAGTGTTTATTAGTATTCTTATTAAAATATTTTTCATTTCAAAATAATATTATTATTCTTTTATTTGAAAGATTTTTGTAAGAGAACGTAATGCAAATGTCAAGAAACTTTTGTGAAAGCAAAGTGCAATAAATATTACACCATCTGTCCCGAGATTACTTTCATGTTTACTTTATTTGAACGTCCCACAATTACTTTTACACCAAAAAAAAGGAAATAAATCTCCCTCACAGAAGTCAATAAAGTATAAAATTACCATTATTTTATTCAACTTCACATTCACATACTCTCTTTTTTCTTAAAAATGTGCAACTTCCATATATGAAAATAAAGATGGGAGGAAGGGAATATATTTTCTTTATAAGAGACAATTTTAATACTATTTGTATTTAATCATATAATTTTTTTATGATTTACGCAATAAGAATTTTTTGTAATACCTATGAATTCATATTAAACATGATGTAAAAAAAATCGAAAGGACTATAGATTTCGAAACACCTCTAAAAATTATATTTTTTTAAAATTTTCGATGAACGTTCATTGTCTGTGCACACATGAATCATTGAAGGTCATTAGTTGTTTTCACTAAATAGTATTATACTGTGTTTGGATAGAGGAATTTGGGTTATGGGTTTTAAATCCACAACCTAAATTCACTCTAACTGTTTGGGTAAGATTTTCAAATGGATGAATTTCAAATACTTAGCTCTTAGTTCAAATTTGAGGAATTTCAAATACTTTACAAAACCACGTAATTTGAAATCCATAGATTTATACATCGATTCATTTTCAAATCCTTTGGATGTCAAAGAACTCCATCCAAACACAACCTTAGGTCATTTCACCTAAATGATATTAGTTGTTTTCACATAAGGGTATTAGTTATATAGCGAAAACTAACTTATACTCTTTAATGAAAACAACCAACACTATTCAATGATTCATGTATGAACCAATTTCACTCTATATATACCCTATTAATTGTTATATGTCTACTATAATATTTCTTCGAAGTAATTAATCTAGATAATCTCCCGCTTCTACAAAAGATTATGAGTGTGTATAAAGTGAAATTGGTTCATACATAAATAATTTTGCAATATTTATTAGTATAACCACTAATATCCTTAATCCTTTAGTTGTTTAATGTTTATACGTATTTGGTGGTTTGCCCAATATAATATATTGATTGATATATTAATTGTTTTATGTCTGCTATAATCTTTCTTCGAAGTAATTAATCTAGATAATCTTTCTTCTAAAAAAAAAATAAGAGTATGTATAGAGTGAAATTGGTTAATACATAAACCACTTTACAATACTTTTTAGTATAGCCACTAATACATTTTAGTGTAATCAATTAATATTTTTAGTTAAACAATTACTACTCTTCGTACCCTTCAGTGAAAACGACTAATACCCTCCAGAACTAATACTCTTCAGTGAAAATAACTAATACCCTCTATAACTAATATCCTTCAGTGAAAATAACTAATGTCTTTTAGTGAAAACAACTAATACACTTCAAATGGTTCTTGAATGAATAATTTTCACTCTATACTTTGTCAAAAATTAAAGAGTGGTCATATTTTTTTTCCAGATTAATAAATATTTATTTTAATAAATTCCACAAAACATATCGAATTTATTCTATACATTGATCATTCACAAACATATTTATTAACTATTATTATAAAATAATTGAAACATCTTTTATATTGCAAAATAAAGAGATTTATCATAATATATATTTCAAAGATATATTATTTCTTAATATTTACTTTAAATTATATTTTAAAAATATATCAAATATATTTTTCTAAACAATTATTTTTCAAAATTTATGATAAAATATATACAAAAAATTTATAACGAATATTATATATTATATTTTAAAAATATATCCAATATATTTTTTAAATAATTATTTATCAATATTTATGATAAAATATATTTAAAAGATATATACCAAAGATTTAAAATGAAATTTAGAACGAATATTATAAATTAAATTTTAAAAATATATGCAATATATTTTGTAAACAATTATTTATCAATATTTATGATAAAATATATTTCAAAGATATATACTAAAGATTTAAAATGAATATTACTCGATTTAGTAAAAAAAAAATTGCAGGAAAATTCAATGGTTTCCAAATATAGGCCGGCTAGCGTTATTATATATATATATATTTTTTTTTTTTATTTAATATTTTTTTTTGTAGTGTAAAAGATATTTCAACTATATATATATATATAGTTGAAATATCTTTTACACTACAAAATAGAGGGACTTATCATAATATATATTTCAAAGATATATTCAACATTTTTTTATATTGTTTTTCAATATTTATTATAAATTATATTTCAAAAATATATTCAATATATTTTGTAAATAATTATTTATCAATATTTGTAATCAAATATATTTTAAAGATATATAACAAAGATTTAATACTCAATTTAGTAATAATTTTGGCGGGAAAATTCAATGGTTTCCAAATATAGGCCGGTTAGCGTTATTATATATATATATATATATATAGATTGTGTGATATTTATTTATTTGATTGGTTTACTATGATTGATATATATGGTTGTGTTGGATTGATTTTTGTGAAGGAAAATTTTGTATATCCTTATTTTTAGGCAAACTCTGCCCAATTTTTTTTACAACTCATGTGATATTTATTTTTAATCTGTAACAGATGCAATTTCCAGATCGTGGTTGGATGTACTCAATACCTAGAATGATAGGAGGAGGCATTAACTCTGTCTTTTGCAATAAAATTGATGAGTTTATTGAGTTTGCACTACAACATCCATGCAGTGTGGATTGTATGGGTAATATTAGGTGTCCGTATAAAGACAGAAGATGCAGAAATATGAGATTCTTGAGTGTTGATGAGGTTAGAACTCATCTTGTGATTTCCGATTTTGTTCCCCGTTATTACAACTGGACTAGTCACGGTGAACAACAGTGGAATGTTGACATCAAAATCGTAGAATACTGGTATACTGGGTGGAGCGGTGGTGGAAGTTCTGATGTTGGTGGTTCAAGTTATGTTCCGTATACTCAATGTGAACCACAAATAGAGGATGAACCTGATAGATATCGGATGATGATTGCAGAATCTGTTTTGGGTGGTCAACCACAATTCAATGAAACACCTATGGAGGAGGAACCAAATAATCGGTCAAAGAAGTTTTTTGATATGCTTAAAATTGTTGATCAAAAGCTCTTTCCTGGTTGTGAGACTGAGATGCAATTGTCATTCAATGCTCAAATGTTGAACATCAAAACTGAAGGCAAGGTCAGTAAAAAAGTATTCAATCAATTTGCTAAATTGTTCAAACGAGCTCTACCTGAAGACAACACGGCGCCTGATAATTTCTATCAGAGCAAAAGGCTTTTGAAGGATATGGGTCTACCCTTTGAAAATATTGATTGTTGTACAAACGGTTGCATGTTGTTCTGGGATGAGGATGAGGACCAGTGCAAGATGTGTGGTCACCCATGGTACAAACCATCTGGTCGTACAAAAAATAAGAAGAAAGTGCAGTTGAAGGCTTATAAGGCAATGTATTACCTTCCCATCACTCCTCGTCTAGAGAGGTTGTATCAGTCTAGTGCCACGGCTAAAGACATGACATGGCATGCTGAAGAGTTTTCTGGTGAGAATTTTGGAGAGATGCGGCATCCTGCAAACTCGGAGGCATGGAATCATCTTGATAGGGAGTTTCCAGATTTTGCAAGGGAGACGAGAAATGTGAGGTTAGGCTTGTGCACGGATGATTTTGCTCCATTTGGAATGCACGGAAAAAAGTATTCATTATGACCTGTGCTGTTGACCCCGTACAATCTACCTCATTGGTTATGCATGAAGCCTCAACATATATTTCTTAGTATCTTGGTGCCTGGACCACACAACCCCAAGCATAAATTGGATGTATATCTCCAGCCACTGATTAAAGAGTTGAAATCTTTGTGGTCTACGGGGGTGGAGGCCTACGACGTTCATAGGAAGCAGAACTTCACGATGTGAGCTGCACTTTTGTGGACCATTAGCAACTTTCCAGCATTTTCTATGTTGTCTGGGTGGTCAACAGCAGGAAAACTAGCATGCCCGTATTGCATGGACGGTTCTGATGCATTCTATCTTCGATTGAGTAGAAAAGTGTCATGGTTCGACAACCATCGCAAGTTTCTTCCTCCTGATCATCCCTTTCGGAGGAACAAAATAGACTTTCTAAAGGGTAAAAATGCAGTAGGCCGCCCAAGACCACGGATTCGATCATGTATGTGTCTGGGTACTGAATCACTACTTATGTCTATGTGTCTCATATAAATAAGTTAACTATATATAAATTAATAATTTCAAGTGATTCGTTGTTATATGAGGTTACAGTCACTGATTTGATGAAGACAACCGAGGCGGGTGCAATGGAGCACAATAAACGCATCCAGGGTGGTTGGAAGAAGAGAAGTGTCTTTTGGGACTTACCTTATTGGAGCAAGTTGTTGATTCGACACAATTTGGACATGATGCATATAGAGAAGAATATTTTTGACAACTTGTTTCATACGGTCCTGGGTACTGAAGGGAAGACCAAAGACACTTCAAAATCCAGAGATGAGTTGAGACTCTTCTGTTCTCGTGCTTCCCTACACAAGGATGAGCAGACAAGAACATATCCCCAGGCCTCTTACACAATTAGTAAAGCAGAAAGGAAGAATTTGTGTAAGTGGGTGAAAGAGCTGAGCTTCCCTGACAATTATGTGTCGAATTTGGGAGACAGAGTTGACACGGAAACTGGGAAGGTGTCTGGAATGAAGAGTCATGATTGTCACGTGTTCATGCAACGACTCTTACCTATTGCATTTTGGTACTCACTCTCCAAGAATGTATGGAGTGTCATCACGGAATTAAGTCTCTTTTTCAGACACTTAACGACAGCAACTATTACAGTTGAGTAGAAAGGGAATCAAGAAGTCCTCTGTTAAGAGCCTGCCTGTAGTGAGTGAGAGGAAGGAGTCAAGCTCTCCTAGAGCCTCTGACTTGGAGGTGGTAAGAAAATCTATCGAGACGGCTGAGTTGCTGCAGCCTGAGATAGTATCCACTCAATCACCCACTCACCCTGAAACCCAAACACAATCCAACCCTGACCCCACACCTCAACCCACCCAATCACCCCAAACCTCAGAGCCAAATGTTCCAGAGTCAGGGCCATCACCTCAAAGGCCTGACCAACCCTCAGATCCCACCATTCCCAATCCTGAAGATTTTTCCACTTACCCCAACCCAAAAGATTGCCCGAAGACCAATTCAACTAAAGAGGATGACTTCCTGGAAGTGGAGGAGGAAAAGTTGGATGAGCATATGGCAAGAGGCATTCTAGAGAATACCCTAAGGGGGAACGCTACTGAATGGGCCTCCAAGTGCTGGTCAGGGCTGACAAAGTATGGGGAACTTGCTGCTAACGTCATTAAACTCAAGGTCTGGTTGGAGTTCAAGCAATCCAACATGCAGGAGCAACACCTGTTAGTAAATGCTCGTGGATGGGAGTACTGGGAGAATGAGGAGGCAAGATTATGCTCCTTCTTTGGACTGATTAGCTGGCTTCAACTGCTGAATTTTGAAAACCTGAAGAAGCTAGTCAATGACTTAATGTCCAAGAGTAAGGCTGATATTCTTTCTGATGGTGAGAAAGATAAGGATGGAGAGGATGACGAAGATGCTCAGGGTGGAGCCTTGGAGAAAGCTGTGGAGGAAACAGCTAAGGAGGTTGATGAGATGATCCCTGAGTCTCAAACTCAGGGGGAAGGTGTGAAAGACACTGGTGCCAAGGGTGGACCAGTGGCTGAGGATGTTTTGAACATCTCAGCCGCTGATGAGACATCTATCGATGAAGGGATTCCCTGCCCTGAGACAAGGGAGAAAGATGTTGAGGCGTCTAAGGAGACTCCCAGTTCCGAAGGACATGTTCCTAAGGTTTGAGATGGCTTGGTTGAGCTTGAGCAGACGACCATGACCACTCAACAACTGCCTTCAATGCACCCTAAAAAGGGGATTGATGATGCAGGGGCTGATAAGGGAAAGCAGCCAATCACTGATGAGGCCGGATATGGTGATGAAGATGTTGTTATAACTGGGGTCGGCCGAGCTGAATTCACAAGCATTGTGGAGGTCAAGCAAGAGAAAACCACTGAAAATCTAGCTGAGCTTTAGGAGGAAGTGATGAGGCTACACGCTGAGAAAGAAGAGGACTCCAAGGCCCTAGCAAAACACATCCGTTGGACTAAATCAGCCTACAACACCCTTGCAAATAGGGAGCTGATTTTGCTTAAGAGGACGATGACTGACACGGCCAAGTTAGTGAGGGCCGAAAGAAAGCGCACAAAGAAAATGCTGAGACAAATCTTGAGGAAGCTGTCTGAGAAGGATGAGCAAAGGAAGGAAGAACTCAATCAGGCGGTGGATTAGCTTGCAGCTCAGGCTGGAGCCCTATTCACTCAGGCCATTCAGGACTCAGCGTCCAAATTGGAGCTGGAGTCAGAATGAATTGCTCAGACTTCAAAAGACATTGCTGAGAGGCTGATCCAAGCTAATGATCAATCCGCCAGGGTGGAGGAGAGGATCGAAAAGGTTGAACAAAGACTCCAGCTCTCTATGGAGGTCTTTGAGAAGAAGGTTAATGCTGCAATCAGTTCTGTATCTTTTGCAGGGACTGGTATCTCGACGGGAGTTGAAATGCTGAAGGAGGGAATCACTGAAGTTCAATCCCTAACCTCATTCGTAATCAACAGCGGGTTTGACGCATTCCCATCGCAGGCCGATGATGATGCCAAAAAAGGGGAAAAGAAGAAAAGATCTCGCCCTGAGGTATCGGAGGCAGTCAACCAAGGCGAAACCATTCAAGCTGGCCCTGAGGCCAATCCTGAAGGGAACGTGCTGAGGGTGAGAAAATCAGCGAGGTTGGCGGCAGCTGAGAAGGAAGATGAGGAGGTTGCTGCAAGGCTGAAGACCGAGGCAGTAAAGAAGGCAAGGGCTAATGAACCTTCAAAGCAACCTGAGCCTGCTCAGAAGTCTTCTCCCATGAGCACAAGGAAGAACCCCATCACTTACTTTGCGGAGGCGGTGGCGGAATTATGCGCTGAGGCATGGGGAGCTCCTGCTGAGAAAACTGAGGCTATGCGCAGAGCTGAGATTGCACAAAAGGAGAAAATGCGCATCTTGGAGAAAAAGGTTGAAAAGCTGACTGATATCACTGAGCTTCAACAAAAGAAACTCGATGATGCAGTGATCAGTCTGCTTAGCAGAAAGAAGGCGAAGCCTGAGCCTAGGAAGTACAGAAAGAAGCCAACAACAAGAAAATCAACAATTCTTCAAGTTAGAAGGCCCGATCAGGATTAAGGAAAGCCTATGTCGACGAGTTAATCTCCGAGGCACTGAAGGAGTTCTGGGCTGATGTGAAGGATGAGTTTGTGAAGTTGTGGTATGTTGTGAAGAAATGGGGCGACACAGATGATATCAATGCCCACTTCACTGACTACATGATGGACAATCATCCTGAGTTGATCCAAAAGATATTGGAGGAGGCTGAAGCAGCTCAAGTCCAGGTGAAGGCTCCTGAGTTCACGATTCGAGCTCCTCCCTTAGTTCCTGGAACTCAGAAGCACAATACTAAGGCCATTATGATGGAAGTTTTGAAGATTGCCAAGGCTGAAGGGTACGTGAACCAACCTAGCAGACTTGACGAGTTAAAGGCAAGAGTCTATGCAGGATATGGACTTGAACCTGAAATGAGATTAGTCTAGGTGTTCACAGCTTCCTGTAATAGATTAGATTCATTGTAATCACTTTCACATCAATCAATGAAATCTATAACTTTTGCCCACAGATAAAAACTCATTGTCTTTTTGGCTGTTATTTAAATTATGTACTTTATCAAGAATTGCTCTAACACTGCCTTATCTTATAGATATGATCTTATATTTCCTCTAAGTGTTTTGAGGATCTTTTCAATGTTTTGGCATCATAAAAAAGGGGGAAATTGTTGGGACATTGTCAGTTTTGATTAAGATCCCAAAGCCCCTGAAAAGATGTTTGCATTTGTTTGTCAGACTAGTCTTGGTTAGGATTTATACTTAGTCATTTTACACTTCACAGGTACTCAGTAAGAGGAGCACTTACTGATGACAATCAAGACTTAGAGCCTGAAGACGTAGGTTACCATCCTGAACTTATGGCAGTCTTCTAAGCTGACTGAGTAAGTCTCAGTGATGAAGAGTATGACCCCTGAAGAGAATAGGATGATACTGAGTTTATGGGAAGACTTGGAGTAGAGCCAAGCAATGCAAAAGGAATGTCAGCGTCAGGACAAGACCGGTGAGCTCAAGACAAAAAGAACTTAATAAGAAAAGCCTGAAACCCAGGTATACGTTCTGACATTCTCACCAACCTGATGACGTGGACCAATCCTGGAGGGACATGCACGTACGGAACCTGACAGAAGACTGAATTCAGACTGCATATTCAACGTGCAAGCATTTAATGTGCATTAAATGCAACTACCTAATCCCATGCAAGGATGGCTGCTGCATGAAGATATGTCCGTTTGAACCACTCTACATAGATGACAAGAAAGGCTATCTCTCCAACGGATAGTTTTTCAAATCACTTATAAATACAGAAGGCCTTGAACCCATTCAAGGTTACGGGAAATTTCCAAGCCAGAAATTACTCAAACTCTCAAGCATTCAAAAGCATTCAGCCTTAGAAGAAGCACTCGAAACCATCTAAATTTCCCAAGTATTTCTTAGCTACTGAGAGTTATTCTGTGTTCCAAAGAGCGAACTAGCATTATCTTAAGGTTGAAGAGATTATCCAATCCTTAGCATAGCTTTGCCTTGTAAGGATAATCTCAACGTAGTTGGAATCCAAACTGAAACCAAAACCCTAAGTTAGGTTTGTTGGGAGTAAGTCAGTTAGTGAGTTAGTACGAGGAGTTGTATAGACCAGTGACGTTAGCTGGTCTTGGTGCACCTTGGCACGTTAAAAACAAGAATCACTTGAGTGGATTTCCTGTTAAATCAGGCCGTGGACGTAGGAGCTTGAGACTCTGAACCACGTTAAACTCCTTGTGTTCTTATTGCTTTGATATTGTGCATACCTGCTATATTACTTGTTCATTCATAAGCATTTGGTTTATCAGGCTTGAATCAATCAGCCTGATCCTTAAAAAGAGCACTGCCCTGCTAATCACTATTCAGAATTGAGTAAACAAGTTTTTCAGAAAGCAAACTAAACAAGACTTTAAACTATCAGGGCTCACGCATTTCCGCACTGAACTTGAACTGATAGTTAGCCAACTGACCCGCACCAAGTGTAGTCAGTAGGTGTGTTATCAGCTCCTAGTTCTTTACCACTCTGAGTAAAGGGGACTCAGTCAGGTTTTAAGTTTGAAAATTGGTATACGTGTATTCCCCTCCCCATACACGTATTCCTCAGTCTTGTACCGGGACCAACAACAAGTATAGGGACCAAGTATTATCGAACCCAAGGGAAGGTATGTATGCGAATAAATCCCTGAAGATCTACGCGTCGTAGTTAATATGAGTGTATGTTTGGGGATTGAAAATTATTAAATCTAAAATATTTTACTCTACTAATGCAAAAGAAAGAAATGAATTAATTATCTAAGGGTTTGTCTCAAATATAAAAGGGTGATGCTCAGGGTAGGAATCCTTACGTATACTAACGGAGCCGGTACATAATCAAAATAACCGTGATGTGCAAGAAATAACCTAAATATAAGATTGTAAGATGAAAAACTCAAGAATTAAACCCTAATACTTTATCCTATCAATCGACTTCACTAATCCACTAAACAAGTTAATAGATTGTGCTTAATTAAAGAGACCCTAATTTAACTAAGGTGATGCAGTCGTCCTCTCTAGATAAACCGGTAGATGAATTAACCCCTTCTAAACCCTCTCGTTAAGCCTACTAATTGTTAAAGAGTGATAAGGCCGTCCCCTCTCTAACAATTTTCGTACGAAATTCAAAGGTAAATCCAGAATTTATTTTAAGTGTTCAATAATTAAGAGAATTAAAACTAAACATCACATGTTATCCTAATTATGTACCAACGTCCTACTTTTACGAGTTCATCCTACCCCAAGCATACAAGGGTTTTAGCCTAGCATGGTTTTAGCGATAATGAAAGTAATTAAACAAACAACAAACATAATCATGACGAATTGATTTGAAAAACTAAATAACATAAACTAGGGTTTAAGAAAGAATTAAAGTCTAAGAACAAAATTGAATTAAAGAGAAAATACGAAGTCTCAAGTGTCAAGTTTTGAAGAACAAAAGATGAAAATAACAAAATCCAAATCTAACTATGAATTCGTAATGTAAAAACCTCAATTAAAAGTAAAATACGCTTGCTGGAACTCTCGGTGCTCATCTCTCTCCAAAAACTATCTCTCTAAGTGAAGTGGTGGTCAAAATCGTGCTTGAAACGAGTATATATAGGCCATGGGTCGATTCGGAAGTTAACGGGCCGAAAACGAATATATCTTGCAATAACTCGAGTTGAAAAAGGGAGGGGCACTCGAGCTGCTCAGCTCGAGGGGGGTCCCTCGAGTGCTGGAGCTCGAATGGAACAAAGGCTCGAATGGGGTCCTTCGAGCTAGCACAGCTCGAGTGATATGGCCGCTCGGATGGGGCCGCTCAAGCTAGTCGAGCGCCCCAAACTCTCTGGATAAATTTGGCGTTCGACCCTCATCTTTGCTTGAGGGGTGGCCCACGAGCCCTTCCAGCTCGAGTGGTTTCCTTCTTCTTCAAACTGACACTTTTCTTCTCTCGCACTAATACCATTCGTATTTCTTTCATATCTTCTCATCCAGGTATCCGTTTGAGTCGATTCAAAATTCTACGAACTCCATTTTTTGCCTTCTATCCATCTATGAGCATCAAAGAGGCAAATTCATTAGTTTATGAAAATAATACTCAATTGACTCTAAATACTCAACAAAATAAATCAAAACACGGGCAATTCGAGCTCTAAAATCTAACAATTTCACGCCTAATCAACCCCCCCCCCCCCCAAACTTACCATATTGCTTGTCCTCAAGCAACAAAATAATAAGTCAAGTGAAATTGTTAGGAATGAATCAAGATTCAAATCATGTAAGTAATTGAGCTCAAGTGTCAAAGATCGTTCACACGTATACAAAACTCACTCCCTTCATCATACTTATGCAATAATAACAGGAACCACCAAAATCAAACATGGATGTGTACTCAACGATGTGTTTCACTCCCTCACAAGTGTATAACAATATTAAGGGACTCGCTCAATCAGTCAATCACTCATATCAGCAGCCATAGGCTTGTAAGCACTCTCAACTTCGACCATACTCTAGAAATCATTGCCGAATCAAAAAGGACTTTATCAAGGTTGTAATGTAGGCTCTTTGGACAGGTGGGGTAACTATATGGGGTAAGTGACTCAAGTGAATGGAGAATGGAAAATCAAACTTCAATACTTCAAGACGAGGAACAAAATAATTCAAACATCTTCATGCAATACACTTTTCAATTCCTCTACTTTCAACATTTTAATTTTTCTTTTCTCTAACTCACTTAACTTTTTCAATCACCACACTTTTCTTTTTCACACATACATATGAGCTCTTTTTTTTTTTTTTTTTGCTCATTCTCAAAATTTTTGTTTTTCCCCACAACTCAAAACTTCATCACACCCTTCTTTTATCACAACTCAACCATCATAATTCCCTCTCTCAACTCAACTTAATCCCTCCCCATTCACACTTTTCCTATTCTCCACTCAAATTGGGACAAAAAGGTTTAGGAACTTGGATAAGTGTTAAAATGTGCTAGCAAATAAAATAGGTTAAGGCTCAAACGGGCTAACAAGGGATAAATATCATTGGTAGGGAAAATTTGGCTAAGTGACTCAATCAAATCAAAGATGGCCTAAGATCTCATTCGGCATATTAAACTAGACACAATCAAGAAGCGAGAGCACACACAAGTTCTAGCATCCTCTAAGGTGATGACTCACTCACAAACGAAGAGATCAATTCATGCATCTTAATCTCAAAAGGCTCAAATCTCTCGGCTTTCACATCCATGCTAGTTATAGTGAATTCTCACTCTCATCACACAAGCACTCAAAAAGACAATTCGTAAGCATACATGTTTTTCTCTCAAATCAACTCTAACCCCCTACACTCACACAATAGACTCCCTAACTCAACTTCACAATTCACCCCTACTCATCAAATCATACTCAAGAATAACGATCAGCAAGTAGCAAGGGTTAATAAGCATGAAATAAATCAATCAGCTCAATAAGTTCAACACAAATCAAAACCCGATAGTTTGACTAAGAATTCCATTACAGCCCCATAATCGACCACATAACTCAAACAAATCAGTTCACACTCAAAAGCAGAAAATAAGAAAAGAAAAGAAAAGAAAAGAGAAAAGAGCTGGGGGAAATCCCTATGATCAATGATCTGGAGGTGGCGGAGGTCGGTAGTGAGGATGATCGGCTCCCATCTGAGACACAAACAACGTCTCCATCCATCTGTGCATGTTAGAGAACTGATCCTCCATCCGTGCCGATCGCAAATCCATCCTATCTTAAGTTTCTCTCAAGTACGTCACGTCCGTCTGAAGGGTCCGGATCTACTGCCCCATCCCTGTCCAATCTGCATGTGTCGGGTACCACGACTCGAGCGAGTGCACCTCTGGCGACTCCACCTCCATCTCCTGCGGGACCTCACCCGCTGCTGCTCCTCCTTCATCGTTCGCTCCTCTCTCATAATCTTGCTCATCTTCCTCCTGCAAGTCTTGTAACCCGCTAGAACCTGCACCACTCATGCCTTCACCGCGTGTCCTCTTCACTGGCTGAGTATCCTGGACTCCGCTGTTATTCACCTCCTTCGTGTACTTCTCCCCGATTGCGAGATGCTGATCCCCGTTCATTCTGATGTTATCTTTTTTCTTTCCTTTCAGCGACACCAACTTCTCGTTCGGGAGAGGGAACAGGCCATCTTCCTTGTACCTTATGCAGTAGGTCCCCAACCAATGCTCAAGCATCATCGTGTTGTTCATTTGGTCAAAATCCAGATCCATTCCAATGCTAGGACCTGCACACGGTGCGAACCCGAGGCTCTTCACAAAAAACAGAAATCAGACCGCCTCCTCTAATCCTTGATGTCTTCGCACCGAGTCTGAATGGGACCTCATAATGGTGCTCCAGAAAGTCTCTCCCTAAATCATGCTCTTTCACGTGCAGGAGGCACCACATCCCATAAAGCTGCTTGGTTGTCACTGTCCCCGTCTCAGAACGGGCATAGATCGTATTCCCTAAAATCCTCTCCAAGTATCGAAGAATGGGGTTTCTGATCGCCGAAGCTCGAGAATGCTGAACTCGATATTCTCCAGCCAATCCGCCAGTAATATCATGCCTAAACTCGTTTGCATTAAATGCCTTCGAGAAACGATTCGGCCGGCTCAAAGATGGGAGACTGAGTGCATGATTAATTACATTCACCTCGCACTCTTGCCACTCGCCCCTCATTCTGAATCTAAATGAGTTCTCATCTGCTTTCTCCACGGTCGCCAAAAACTGCTCAACCAAGTCCTCATTTGTCTCCATGGTTAACAACATCTGATGGAACTCATACAACCGGTTCCGAGTGAAAATCCTCTTGATCTCCTTTTCGATCTCAATGTCCTTCATGAACTATTCACATGGCCGTCTCGTCTTTGCCACCTTACCAGCTACTAGATTCCAGCGGTACGCCACAGAACTCCAGTCATTTTCAAAGCTCAAGTTATCCCATCTAGAAGGCAGTAGCTCTTTTCTTCTCAACTCATCAGTGACTTTCTCAAGTTTGTCTCCCAACAAAGTTTTATCCTCATTCCACTTCGGAGGTGCCATTATCCCTAGTTCACACAAATGCTTAACAATTAGCACCAAACAACTACTCAAGATCAGGATTAATCATCAAATTCAACTCAAATAGTCAAATCAATCTCAAGTTCACATTCCTTTTCTCAAGAGTAATCACAAAAAAAAAAAAAAAATTCTCATCTCATAGCATATTCATCAATAACATTCAATTTCATCTCAATGCCCTCAAAAGAGTACTATGCCTAACTCAAAAGCAAATTCATCCAACTCAACAAAAATGCCCATAATCAAGTTTATCATGAAGTAACATCGCAACGAATATGCAATTTACATGCTCAAAACTCAATTCTCATCTATTCACAACTCAATTCATACCCATTCCTAAGAATTTCTCTCTACAAGCAATGCCCAATTCATATCCTTGAATTCCTACTATCTCACTCTAGAAATTTACCAATTCTTCACACACAATCACAAAATCGAAGGTAGAACTAATAAATCCAAAGCATGTAGGCATCAATTATCACAAAGGAATCAAGAATCATTGATCAATACTAAAAATCCCAAAATTTTGCCCAACTCAAGAACCCTAATTTCTATTCCTCAATTCATGCATAATTGAAGTCAAAACCTCAAAATAATTGGAAAAAGTTAGAAATTACTTACCTTGAGATGAAGAAATGAAGGATTCGTATGGAAATCGGACACAAAGTGAGCAAAAGGATGAAAAATTGCTGAAAATGGACCAAAATCGCCCCTCCAAGTGTGTGTAGTGTGTGAAAAAGTGTGGGGGAGGGGTATTTATAAAGGGGAGTACACAAGGGGAGAACCCGACGAGCGCTTGAGCACCACCCGCTCGAGCGGGGGCACTCGAGCATGGGAGCTCGAATGGAACAAAGGCTCGAGCGGGGGCCCTCGAGCAAAAGTGCTCGAGCGGCTCCCACACCCTGTAAGTCAAGGCGTTCGAGATGACACCACTCGGGCGAGGGCGCTCGAGCTAAGGCCACTCGAGCGCGCTCTCTCTCAAATCTAGAAAATTGACCCCGAACTTGAATTTTTCAAACCGGAACTTACCTGAAACCTCAATATAACACTTCAAAAATGTACTAACCAATAGCTCCTCGATTTAAGCCAGGTCGCTCATTCGATCGAGGAGTTGGGGTCTCTTCCCAACGTGCAATTCACCAAGCCAATTCAACTCACACTTATGCACTCACACTTAATTCGATCCAACTAACCTCATGCATCAATATTTTTGAAAATTTTTGACCAAATTTTTCATTTGAATTTCGTGTACAACTCGAAGTACGAATGCACACCCCCCAAACTTTGTTCTTGCTATGCAATAATAAAGTTTGAAAAGAATGAGTACGAATGAGTACATACACTAAATTCTCATGAACTGAAATCACTATCAATGCAACTTAATGAACAAATAAAAACACCACCCCCCAAACTTCGACTTCGCAAAAAGGTCTGTGTTTGGTGGGTTCGAGTTACCTCATACACCACAATCGAATGGTTTACTACTCGACACGTCTCCATCTTCATGAATTTCTTTTCCTTCAGCTCAAATACATAGATCAAGCACCACGAGCCAAGCCTACACCAAAAGTCTCAAACAAACGAGGTTAACAACTACGATCCACACAACGACAAACGCGAACAAAACATATAAAAGCAAGTAAAAATAGGTTGCCTCCCATTTAGTGCTAGTTTTAAGGTCCTAATGCCGGACCGAGCTTGAAGGAGCTCACGGGACTTGAGACTCTAAAATATCTCCCTTATTCTCATAAGAGAAGTTGTATAATTTCTTTACTCGATGCCCGTTCACCATGAATACATGTCCATCCTCCTTCTCGACTTCAAGGAATCCACTCTTATGAACTTTTCTCACCACATACGGCCCGTTCCACTTGGACTTGAGCTTTTCACCAAACAACTTCATCCTCGAATTGAATACGAGGACTTGATCTCCAACTTGGAACTCCTTCTTCCTCAATCGAGTATCATGCCATCTCTTAGTCTTCTCCTTGAAAATTCGGGCACTCTCATAGGCACTATCTCAAAACTCCTCCAACTCATGCAATTGAAGTAGTCTCTTCTCACCCACCAAGGCACTATCAAAATTCAGCTTCTTGATTGCCCAATACGCCTTATGCTCCAACTCCACGGGCAGGTGACATGCCTTCCCAAAAACTAATTGGTAAGGAGACATACCAAGAGGGGTTTTGAAGGTTGTCCTAAATGCCCACAACGCATCATCAAGCTTCAATGTCCAATCCTTCCTACTAATGCTCACCGTCTTCTCAAGGATCTCCTTGATTTGACGATTCGACACCTCTGCAAGACCATTAGATTGAGGGTGATAAGCAGTAGAGACTCGATGACTTACCTCATACTTTGACAACAACTTCTCCATCCACTTGTTCACAAAGTGACTACCCCCATTACTAATCAAAGCTCTTGGGACTCCATATCTAGCAAAAATATTATTCCTCAAGAACTCAATCACCACTCGGGAATCATGCACTCTTGTAGGGACAACTTCAATCCACTTCGAGATGTAATCGACGCACACGAGAATATACAAGAATCCATTGCTAGGAGGAAATGGACCCATGAAATCAATCCCCCATACGTAAAATACCTCGACTTCCTTGAATACATGCAGCAGCATCTCGTCCCTCTTAGTAATAGAGCCAAATCGTTGGCACTTATCACACCTTTTTACCCATTCCATGCAATCCTTCAAGAGAGTTGGCCAATAAAAACCAGATTGAAGCACCTTCCTTCTGGTCTTCTCTCCACCCAAATGTCCTCCACATGGCAAGGCGTGACAATGCCTGATGATATCACTCCACTCCTCCTCTGGCACACACCTTCTCAACACATGATCAATCCCTCTTTTGAACAAGTATAGATCGCCCCAAATAAATTCCCAATCTTTCTTCAGAAATGCCTTCCGGTGCAACGAGTCCATCTCCGTTGGTAACTCTCAACTTGCTAAATAATTAGCATAATCAGCAAACGACGACGCTTTCCCTTCAACTCGATATAACGGAATATCTCCTAAACCAAACACCTTCTCATCCGGAAATTCATCGTTCACCTCTCGATCTTCCACCGTGTTCTCCTTGGTAAGCTCCAACCTCGAAAGGTGATCGGCTATCACGTTCTCACATCCCTTTTTATCTCGAATCTCAACATCGAATTCCTAGAGTAATAGGATCCAACGAATGAGACGGGGCTTTGCATCCTTCTTGCTCATAAGATACCGAATCGCTGCGTGGTCCGTATATACTATTGTTTTCGTCCCTACTAGGTAGGGCCGAAATTTATCAAAGGCATACACGACCGCTAACAGCTTCTTTTTGGTTGTAGTGTAGTTCACTTGAGCAGAATTCAGGATATTCGAGGCATAGTAAATAGCGTGAAAACGCTTCTCTCGAATCTGCCCCAAAGCAACCCCCATCGCAACGTCGCTCGCATCACACATAAGCACAAACAGGCTAGACCAATCCGGGGTCACAAGTATCGGGGCATTCACCAACGCTTCTTTCAACCTGTTAAAAGCCACCAAACACTCATTAGTAAACTCAAAGGCAACTTCTTTTTCAAGAAGCAGCGAAAGAGGTTTAGCAAATTGTGAAAAGTCTTTTATGAAACGTCTATAGAATCCCACATGTCCTAGAAATGACCGAATTCCCTTCTCGGTCGAAGGTGGTGGAAGCTTCTCAATAGTAATCACCTTTGCCTTATCAACCTGGATACCTTTCGAGGATGCATGATGTCCAAGAACAATACCCTCTCTCACCATGAAGTGACACTTCTCCCAATTAAGCACCAAGTCCGTCTCTTCACACCTGCTCAACACAACTTCAAGATTGATTAGACATTTATCAAACGACTCCCTGTAGACGGAGAAATCGTCCATGAAAACCTCCATAATCTTTTCAATCAACCCATGAAAGATAGCCATCATACACCTTTGAAAGATGGCGGGTGCATTACACAACCCGAATGGCATTCTCCTAAAAGTAAAAGTTCCATAGTAGCAGGTGAAGGTAGTTTTCTCTTGATCCTCGGGGGCTATCATGATCTGATTATACCCCGAATACCCATCTAAGAAACAATAGTACTCAAAACCACCTAATTTATCAATCATCTAATCAAAGAACGGTAGAGGAAAGTGATCCTTACACGTTGCCTTGTTCAACTCCCTATAATCTACACACACACGCCATCCCGTCACTAATCTAGTGGCTACCAATTCATTAGACTCAGTCTTAATCACCGTGGTACCCCCATTCTTAGCAACTACGTGTAACGGACTCACCCATGGACTATCATAAATCGCAAAGATCATGTTGCTATCTAACAGCTCTAAAACCTCCTTATGTATCACCTCTTGAATCACCGGATTAACTCTACGTTGATTTTGCACTACAACTTTTCTACCCTCTTCTAATCTAATCCTATGCATGCAAATGGAAGGACTAATTCCCTTAATATCCGCGATCGACCATCCTATAGCAGATTTGTGCTTACGAAGCACTACTAAAAGTCTCTCAAGCTGATCATCAGATAAAAGAGCAGATACAATTACCGGGTACTTCTCGGTCTTATCTAAGTAGGCGTACTTGAGGTGATCCGGGAATGGTTTCAGCTCCTTTTTCGCCTCCAATGGTGGCGCCTTATCAAACATCTTCTCGAAAGTGGCCTCCTCAGCTTCTAAGTCGTCCTCATCCTCTACTTTCTTCATCTCCAAGAACTTGACATCTTCATTCTCTTTCAAGCTATCAAAATAATCAAGCTCATAAGAATCATAAGATAGATCATTAAGGATAGGATAATCAAATTGATGAACATTGAAAGAGCAAGGGTCTAGAAGTGTGTCTTCAACAAAAGTGTCCATGATGTCAATGAAGTGACATCTCTCATCTCCCATGGGGTATTTCATAGCTTCATAAATAGCTATCTTCACTTCTTGATCATCAACTTTGACCGTAATCTTCCCATTCGCTACATCAAGTACCATCCCGGCTGTGGCTAGAAACGGTCTTTCTAAAATTAGTGGCACGTGCTCATCCTCCTCCATATCGAGTACCATGAAGTCGGCGGGAAAAACGTGGTTCTCCACCGTCACTAGAACATCCTCCACCACTCCTTGAGATCTAGTGATAGACCTATCAGCAAGCTGGAGAGTCATCATCGTGGGTTGAAGTTCAACCTCATCCAACTTCTTAAACAACGAGAGGCATCAAATTAATGTTCGCCCCTAGATCACACAAAGCTCTTTTCTTGATCCCGTTCCCGATATCACATAAAATGGTAAAGCTGCCGGGATCCTTCAACTTGAGAGGAAGCGCCTTGTGCACCATAACACTCACCTCGTGGTTCAAGTGCACTAGCTCGGGTCCATCCACTCTCCGTCTCTTCGCTATCAAGTCCTTCAGGAACTTGGCGTAATTAGGCATCTGTTCTAAAGCATCATAAAAAAGAAAATGTTAATATGTAGCTTTTTAAAAACATCAAAGAATTTTGCAAACTTTTCATCTAGTTTCTTTTTCATAAACCGCTATGGATATGGGACATGTATCACCGATTTGGGTACCCCCCATTCACCCCTCTCAGTTTCTTTCACATTCTTCCTTGCTTCCTTTGCCTTCTTCCACTTTGGTACTCTCTCAATCTCCTCAATGCCTTCCTCAAGGTCTTTTTCCTTCTGGGTCTCATCCATATCTTTACTCTCCTGAATGCCTTTACCCTCAACCCCTTTCTCATTTTCTATCTCCTCAATCTCATTTTTAACTTCCTCGGGCTCTTTTTCTTCTATCTCAACCTCTCCTTAGGGCGTCTCCGAGTTAGCAGGCATCTGGGGACCATCATATTTGGTCCCACTTCTCAACTCAATAGCCTTGCAATGCTCCTTTGGGTTTCCCTCGGGCATTGAGGGATACTTGCCTGGCTCTCTCATCTGAGACTTTGCAATTTGACTGATTTGATACGCGATAGAAGTGAACCTACGATTGTTCTCTTGTTGAACTCTATTTAGATCAATGTCCCTTCTTTGGAGTTCTTGATCACGCTGATCACCTTTCTTATGCAATTCTTTCACATCATACTCCAATGAGGACAATCTCTTACTTCCTTCCTCCACCTTCTGAAGTATAGCTCTCAACATCTCCTCAGTCGAGGAACAGCCTTCACCACCTGGGGGCTTTGAACCTGGATCAACACCTGGAGGAACTGTGATTCCGGCCTTCAGATTGGCATATGAGAAATTCTCGTTCTTCCTCCATTGGTTCTGAGGAGGTTGCTGGTCTCCTTAATATCCTTGGTTATTCCTCCATTGATTCTGAGGAGGTTGTGGACCAGGTGGTACAAATGGTTGGCCATAGAAAGGTCTTCCAAATTGATTTCCACCTTGTGGATACCCGTCTTGGTTATAATTAGGCTTTCCCATGTAGTTGACCTCCTCTTGCGGACCTGTGGGTTGGTCCACTTTCTCACTCGCTATTGTATTCCCTCCAACCAGATTTTGCCCAATCTCGAGGTTGCTTATCTTTTCCATCATCGTCATCAACAGCTTCCTCGTTCCCTTATTCTCCTCCAACTGATATGCTCTCTGAAATTCTGGATCCTCGTTCCATTACTCGACATTCTTGACAATATTATCAACGATCTCTCTACACCTAGCTATACCATAATTCAAGAATGATCCACTCGCACATGCATCAAGGTGAGCTTGACCTGCCTTGCTGGCTCCACAGTAGAAGAAAACCATGATATCCCACTCGTTGTACCCGTGCTGCGGGCACTCAATGAGCATGTTGGAGTATCTCTCCCAAGCCTGGCGTAAGTCCTCTCCTGGATTCTGTTGGAAAGACGGGATCTCTATTCTTGCTCTGATCGTTCTAGACGGAGTGTCGAATCGCTCAAGGAACAGATGCTCGAGCTCGGCCCATGTGGTTACACCTCCCCGTGGGAGCGTGTTATCATACCACTAATTTGCTATTCCAGTTAATGAGAACGGGAACAACCTGAGCCTCTTGGCATCTTCAGATATGCCGTTATAATTGAAAGTTGAGGCAATCATCAGAAAACTTCTCAAATGGGTATGAGGATTCTCTTTCCCGACCTCCCCCTTGAATTGATTCTCAGTAAGTAACTTCAGGATTCCTGGGGAGATGGAGAAGTTATTTGCCTCTACCGGAGGCAATGCTACTCCATCATAATACCGTTGCGGCTGTGCCGCAAACCTTCCTCGGATTGCTACATCATGATCAGCGTTCTGAGGAACGTGCTGAGGATAGACGGGTGGTATAGGTACTTGCGGAAGTGGTGGTTGGTTATAAGCAGGAGGTGGAGGATATGGGTATGGTGGATAAGGATATGGTGGATAGGGGTAGGGATAAGGTGGGTTGTTTTGTAGGTAGACAGGGTTGTTTTGAGGATGTTGAACAAGGTTATGAGCTGGATTGTTTTGATTATGTGTAGCCGAGTTTTGACTCTGGCTTTACCCTGACAGAACTTGATTCTGACTGTTATTCCCTCCAGTGCCCTCAACCCGTTCTACTTCCTGCTTATTCTTAGCCGCAGCATCATCCAACTCATTACTGATGTTCATGTTATCGTTCTCTCCTCCGGCAGTATTCATTCTTCTCAAGAACGCTCTGTTTCTTCTTGTTATTGTCTCAGGATCTAGCTGTGCTCTCTCCTAACTCGTATCTCCTTGCGAGCGTGTTTTCATAAACCTGAAACACTAACAGAAGAATCAAAACACAACTGCCAAACATGTAAGAATTAAACAGAAAAATAAAGCACTCACTACTAACTACTAAGCTATCTTCAAGTTCTACTCAATGGACATACATCGCCATCTCCGGCAACGGTGTCATTGACTTGAACCGAACTTTACTAGCCATACTAGTAGTTACCCCACAAGAGTATGAGTTCACTGTAGTATTGGCAAGTATAGGGACCAAGTATTATCGAACCCAAGGGAAGGTATGTATGTGAATAGATCCCTGAAGATCTACGCGTCGTAGTTAATATGAGTGTATGTTTGGGGATTGAAAATTATTAAATCTAAACTATTTTACTCTACCAATGCAAAAGAAAGAAATGAATTAATTATCTAAGGGTTTGTCTCAAATATAAAAGGGTGATGCTCAGGGTAGGAATCTTTAGGTATACTAACAGAGCCGGTACATAATCAAAATAACTGTGATGTGCAAGAAATAACCTAAGTATAAGATTGTAAGATGAAAAGCTCAAGAATTAAACCCTAATACTTTATCCTATCAATCGACTTCACTAATCCACTAGTGCTGGAGCTCGAATGGAACAAAGGCTCGAATGGGGTCCCTCGAGCTAGCACAGCTCGAGTGATATGGCCGCTCGAATGGGGCCGCTCGAGCTAGTCGAGCGCCCCAAACTCTCTGGATAAATTTGGCGTTCGACCCTCATCTTTGCTCGAGGGGTGGCCCTCGAGCCCTCCCAGCTCGAGTAGTTTCCTTATTCTCCAAACTGATACTTTTCTTCTCTCGCACTAATATCATTCGTATTTCTTTCATATCTTCTCATTCAGGTATTCGTTTGAGTCGATTCAAAATTTTACGAACTCCATTTGTCGCCCTCTATCCATCTATGAGCATCAAAGAGGCAAATTCATTAGTTCATGAAAATAGTACTCAATTGACTCTAAATACTCAACGAAATCAATCTAAACACGGGCAATTCGAGCTCTAAAATCTAACAATTTCACACCTAATTAATTCCCAGCCCCGGGGGATTCCGTCTCGTTCCCCGCAAAAAGCCGCGTTATATTTTTAATATTATTAATTAATATATTTATATATATATATATATATATAATTTAAATTCAAAACTAATTACAAATAAATATTTCATAATTTCCTCCTCAATTAACTATTTATTCAAAATTACATCTCTATTTTATTTAATATTATGTTATTAGTTCTAAATTATATAATTTTCACTTTAATATATATTAATTAAAAATATTAGAATTAGAGGTTCTTCAAATTTTTTAAATTAATTTTTTTTAAACATTAACTTAAAGTAATTGTTGTGTATGATTAATTTTATTAATTTAAATATTATTTTATATTTTAAAAATAAGATAAAAAAATAATTAGGCGGGGAACAGGGAATCCCCGCGAGGCGGGGATGGGGGAAAAAATTTCCCATTTATTTCTCGGGGTCGGGGATGGGGAATGACCCCCCGTCCCCGCCCCATTGACATTCTAATGGAAGATAATCAAAGAAAGTTTATAGACTATTGAATATTTAAAGATTTTTTAAAACATTTAAAATCCGTAGAAATCTCTGGTTATTAGAAGAGATTTCTATTTATATTTTGAAAGAGAATGAAAGAAAATTCATGGAGTATTAAAATCCATAGGTAGTTCAATACCTAAAGATTTTTTTAACACTTTTTAAAATACTTCAGAATTTTTAAAGACTTTTGAAAATTTAAATTGAATACCCCAAATTTTAAAAGTAAAAAAAAATCCTACAAACTCTATATCCAATACACCCTCTAAGTCTATATCTCTGTAGATGCTGGGGATTTTCTTTTTTCTTTTTGTTAGTATGATTACGGGGCGGCAGAACATACTGATATCAGTTTTTCATCTGTTTCTGGTGTTTGTGCAACAATACAGCCACACAATGTCTGATGTTAAGGAAGTTGAGTTCTCTTTGAAAGTTTTCATTAACAAGGAAAAAACAAAGGTGATGTTTGCAGAAGCCGACAATGATTTTGCCGATGTGTTGTTAAGCTTTCTGACGTTGCCATTGGGAAAAGTTATCAAAATTTTGGAGAAACACTGTGGCGATAAAGCTGCTTCTGTCGGAAGCTTAACCTCATTGTTGAAATGCTTAGCAAACCCTGACATGCTTAATCTATGGAATTAGGCAAAAACTTGCATGAGACCGTCTCATGGCATGAGACAACAAATTAACACTTACCCCTACCAAAGTGTTAATGGGTCAATGCCCTTGTTACACCAATTCCCAATGTCTCATGTCATGAGACGGTCTCATACAGGACATACTAATGGAATTATAATGGTAAGCAGGCACTGGACAATCCAAGAACCGAGATTCCGCCACACCGTTTTCTGAAAGTCAGTGTAGACTATACTGAGCCCTCTAAATATGCATTTGATAAGCCATTAGTTGAATGTTTACCCAAGATTCAGCTTCTTTCATTATCTCCGATGATCTGAGGCTGGTGCCTAATGCGATGGGATCAGTTATGCAAACACTTAGCAAACTTGACTTTGATATATCAGATATGCAGGGAGCTGAGATGAGGACTGTAGCTTTTGGATTGAAAGAGGTGATTCTTTCTTCTGTGTTTGAACATCTCTCTAAAATACTCATTTTGATCTAATCCTTTTTCCTTTTTTCTGTTTACATTAGATTATACATTTGCTCTAAGGGTCCTTAACTTCTCGTACTCCACTTTCTGACCTTGTATTGGATCAAAGACAGGCGATGTTCGCCACAGTAAAATCTGAACCAGGAATCTCATTGGATCATATTGAATCTTTTACCCCCCAAAAAAATGGTTTTGAAAATAATGTTTCAAAAATCCACCAGGAAGTTGTTGTTTGCACAGGCAGAGGAAGACTTTGTAGATTTTCTATTTAGTCTGCTTATTATCCCCCTAGGAATGGTTGAGTGGCTTTTAAAAAACAACACTGGTCTTAACAATGTAGACAATTTGTATAGGAGCATTATTGATCATATGGATAGCAAGTATCTCAAGTATGCTGAAACAAAATTCAGTCTAAAGAAGCCTGTGGTATATAGATCGTTAAACAGTTATCTTCCTCTCAGGGAAGGAAGGTCGCCTCGTTATTGTCACGAGGAGGATGAGGAAAGAGTCTTTGTTGAGGGATGAAGAACGTATATGGTAACTGATGATTTAACTGTAACCCGCCTTTGTGTGTCCTCCAGTCTCTCTTTTCTCAATGATATGAAAATCTCTTTATCTGATGTTGAAGAAGTTGAGCTCCAGATTGGGTTGGAAGAGGTATGATTGTTTCTTTATATTTTACTTCTACTAAGCATTTCTGTTGAAAATAATGAGACTCAAATTGTGGATGCAGGCATTAAGCATTGTGAAAGCATCTCTTACATCGACTTGTGCATTGACGGATGGCCTCATTAATCCTAAGTTAAAGAAACATGAAGTTTGATCTCATTAATTAATTAGGTTTTCATTTATGTGCTGTTTACAGTAGTCTTTTTGTGGCATGACCATTTTCCTAGAATCGCAGTTGGCTCGTTTGTAGTCTGTCTGTTATCTAGTTGTTTCTCCATGTTTGAACAGTTCAAATATTATGGTCCTTTTGTCTGCTGTTCGTCACTTGTTTTCCATGCTAAAAAACCAGACATGCTATTTGCAGCTTTCTGCGTTTCGATTCGTGTCTGATATGCTTGCGTAATGTTATGATAGGAACAATGAGAAAAAGTAAAATTGTTCGGTACTTAACCTTCTATTGATTATTAAAGTGATAAGTGTTTTGGTGTGATATAGGTTAATTTTAATGGAAAATGAATGTGATTCTGGAGCTAGCAAGTCAATGATAATGATACGTTCGAATGTGAAATGCCTTACAAATTAAGATTATCAAAGTGATAATATAGATTTTGATATCTGAGTCTGATAAATAAATAAAGAGAGAACTAGGATACTATTTGCAGAAGCTGGTTGTCATTTTGCAGAAGCTTTATTAAGCTTTCTGGCATTACTATAGGGAGAGATTGTGTGGAGATTGGATAAGGCCCCTGTTTTTGGAAGCCTAACTACTTTGTACAGAGGCATAACAAAAGTGGGAGATGAATGTTTCTCCACTTAATGTGGTAAGTAGACGCTGCTATATCGCATAAGCTCATTCTTTGGTGAATTCATAAAATGCTTCGTTGTATGAAAACTCTCGTCAATCATTGCAATTTTGTTACACAAGGATAGAGTAGATGAATGTGATACAATCAGGTAAGGTGTCTTTTTTCCCTGTTTACTGTTTTACATGATCAGAGAATGGAATTGCTCAAGGGGTCACTGTTCTCCATAAATGTGTGAGATGAGATATACTGCATGAGATGGTGAAAGAACTTTTACCGAAATCTAAGAAGATGATTGTGAGACTGTGTTACAACAATCTACGAACAAGCTAGGGTATGTTTGGAGCAAGGTTTTTATAGATTTCTTTCAAGTTTCCTTGCTATTTCGTTGGAGTTGAGTGCCTACTGGGTAGAAAAAACTTGTTTCAAGAACATAGATAATTTGAACAAAGCAAAGCAAACCTCATCGATGATAAGCATTCGAGTACTCCGGTAGGATAATCAAACCCGATCTTCCTCCTAATTATCTTTCAGAAAAGTATATACTTTTGTTCTTTTAAATTTTGTTGACTTTGTTTTCTTCCTGTTAGCTTTGGAACTTTTAGTTTCATCCCATAATTTACAAAAATTGTGTTTTTTTGTCCTATTACCTACTATATCAGGTAACTCTTCTGGTAAATTTGACTTTACACCTTATAGGACGAAATTCAAAATGTCACGTTAGATTTACTAGAGGAGTTACCTGGTATAACAGGCAACAAGACAAAAGAATATAAATTTTATAATTTATAGGATGAATCTCAAAATTCCAAAGTTAACAGGACGAAAACAAAAGTCAACCAAAGTTGAAGGATAAAAATGTGTTTTTTCCGTTATTTTTTCAACCACCATATTTTTCCTTTGTTTGAACAAATGACCCCTTCCATTATTACTTTGAAAGCAGACAAGATTCCTGCAACCAGACGGTATAGAAAGGTTTTTGGATGTGTTTCAAGGACCCAAAAGGTGATGAAGGAGGCTATGATAAGCGACTAGGAAAATTTATCGTAATTGATGATTTAATGGTGCAACCTCCTTTGCTCTGAGCCACTTCTGATCCCAACAAGCCCAGGTTATTTTTAGCTGATGTTGAAGTTTTGGAGCTCCAAACTGGCTTGAAAGAGGTAGCTAGCTAATAATGATCGTATTGTGAACATCTTTACTAACGCATACGATTCTCAATTTTGTGTTTTGAAGAGTCGATGATTGGTGCAGGCTTTAGACATAACTGACATCATCTCTTGCATCGTCTTCTGCATTAACTGATGACTACCTATTTATATAAAATTCATGTTATGTGCAACATCACATAAGCGATACTCCCGTTCAAATTGAATATAAATAACATGGTTTCAACTCTAAAATCTTAATCCAACTCCTGATTCAAACTTGTGTGCTTTGTGTTAACTCACGAGTTACGACCCTGTTTATATCTTTCTCGAGTAGGTTTTCTGTATCATTATATACATCCACAAATACTATTACATGTATTCACTAATACTATATTATTTTCTACTGTGATTTCAGTTGACAAGTCTAATGGTATCAATATATACGTAATAATTTCAATAAATACATGATATAAATTTCATACCACTTAACTTGTTTATAGGAGATTTTGTGATCTTTCTCACTTTTAAAAATGTTTGATACATGAAAAATACACACATTTTGGCAGTAATTTTTTTTTATTTTAAAATCGTAAATATGAAAATACACATTCCTCTCTCTTTTTACCTTTTTTTTTTTCCTGATATTTTCCTCTTATGTGTACCTAAATTTTCACGAGAAAAATAGTTTTTTGGTCCCGCAACTTGTCTAATGTCCAATTTTGGTCCCAAAAAATTTAACCTTTTAATTTTGGTCCCATAACTTATTGAATCGTCCAGATTTGGTCCCAAATGAGACCAAAATTGGACAATTCAATAAGTTATGGGACCAAAATTGAAAAGTTAAAATATTTGGGACCAAAATTGGACACCAGACAAATTAGGGACAAAAACTATTTTTTCGTATTCATTAATTTTTTCTTTTATCACCTTGTATATATTATATATATATCAAACACTACTTAATTAATCATATATATGTAGATTTTGAAAGATAAAATGTCATTTTCTAAAATATCGATGACGAGCATGAGAGTTATTGTTCCAATCTTATAATTTTCATATTATGCTCTAAAATTATCATTTTAATAAAATAATATTATTAGTTAATATCATGAAAATTATAAATAATCATTTATATACTATTGGTGGAGACGAAATCAAGATAGCAATCTGAGATTATTTTACGAAGATTTGGAGAATCAAAATTTATAAAAAAATTATATATTTATTATTTTATTTATTCTATCGCGATTTACATTCCTAGTTAGTAATTAATATTTCATTATTAGTATTTATGGGAGCTTTGTATATCATCTTAAATAATAATTATCGGAATAGAAAAATATTGGGTTTTTCTTTTTTATATTTATAGATATTTTTTAAGTATTCATATTTGAATCAATGGAATTAACACATTAATCGTGTTTTATATTCCGGATATTCCCACAATTAATGGACCTTACACTATTGTATTGTGTTTCTGTTGTATCAACTATAATCCTAGAGTAATATATTAATTAAGAAGGTGCATAAAAATTGTATTTTGGTCCCGTAATTTATCTAGTGTCCAATTTTGGTCCCAAAAAAATTAACTTTTTAATTTTGGTCCCATAACTTACTGAATCGTCCAATTTTGGTCACATTTGGGACCAAAATTGGACGATTCAGTAAGTTATGGGACCAAAATTAAAAAGTTAATTTTTTTGGGACCAAAATTAGACACTAGACAAGTTACGGGACCAAAATTTTCCCCCCTTATTGCTTCTCATGTCTCCACCGCCATATCGCACTCTCTGGTCTCCTCCACTTTACTTTCATACGCATCGCTCTACTGGTCTGACTTTTTATTTTTCAATTTGATGAAATCCCTTTTTTTGTACTGGTTGTTGTTCTTGCTGTAAAGCCGTATGAACAAATAATTTTTTTTACCGACTGTAGTTCTACATCGAATTTGAGAAGATTTAAGTCTACCTCCCCTGTAGATGCTGGGATTTTTTTTGTGTTTATTATGATTTTCATCTGTTTCTGGTGTTTGTGCAACATTACAGCCAAAAAAATAGGTTGATGCTAATAAAGTTGAGTTCTCTTTTGAAAGGTTTCATTAGTAAGGAGAAAACAAAGGTGCTGTTTGAGGAAGAACATTGAGTTTGGTCTCATTAGGTTTCAATAATATTTTCGCATACATTAGTTGTTAAATTTATGGCAGGAACGTTGTCCTAAGCATTGTCAGTTCGTAAGCCACCATGTTCAACAGTACTCGTGACATTTATTGTTTTCATACCCAATTTGTCCAAGTAGAAAACAGCACGAACTAGTGTTATCGAAAAAAATTAAATAGAGCTTAAATTAAAATTTAGCGCACCCAAATTGTAATACAAATTGATGAAAATTGACCTGAACATGAGCTAGCTAATGGAATATTTACGGTTTCTTGTGCGTAAAAATTTGTTAAAATTATCTAAAACGGTTGAAGCTTGCCTCATGTAGACTGTTAATTTATTCGGCTAACAAGTTGTGGGTGAAATTATATTTTTCTTGTAAAGTGTATACATTATATTATTTTTAAATCGAATCATTATATTCATAGGAACACATTTTCTTGGATCAAGTTCTAAGTCCAAAAAAAAACGCTACTAATAAACAGGAATACCAAAAGTTGAGGTCTTGAAAATGTATGTCAAATTTGCAGTCTCAATGTGTTTTTAGCAATCTAAACTTAATTTACGAGAACTTTGGACTTCGAGGAATGTCTGAGTACTCAATGCTGGATTTGGAAGGACAGGCTTTGGAAAAACCATTTGTTTGTGCCTATAAATACCAGTGTGGCATGAAAGGATGATATTATATCATACAGTTGGAAAATCTTCACTCTCACTACGATCAAAGAATGTCAGACGCAAAAGGTGTTAGGTTCACAATGAAAGCTGTGATAAACAAAGAGAAGAGTAGGGTTCTGTTTGCAGAAGTTGACTATAATTTTGCAAATGTTTTGTTATGCTTCTGTACGCTACCACTGGGGCTAATTATGCAGGCTTTGGTGAAGCATTATGGAGACAAGGCACCTCTTATTGGGAGCTTGAACAATTTGTACAACAGTTTAAAAAGCCTTTGTTACTTAGGTGACACGTTTCAGTTACAGGGCAGGCTTCTCAAACCTGAAACTGGTTACGCTTTTCCATCTCTGCCCTATCATTCTGCTTCAGATCGAACATATTTCATAGTTTTGGTTATTTTTTACCAAAATACATCTTTCATTATCCGTGATGACTTGTGGATGGTGTCTAACGGGAAAGAATCCATCATCGAAACTTTCAACAATGTTGGTGTCGATATCGTAGATATGGATGGGGTCCAGATAAGGAATGTAACTCTTGGTGTCAATGAGGTATTTTGGCATCTCTTTTGTCCTTTTTATTTAAAAAAAAAAAAACAGAGTTTGATTTTATTATTATCATTTTGTGTTTGAACAAGGTCATGAATTTTTTGGTGCGGTTGTTGATTTCCGGCTATCCGTTGTCGGATATTGTACTTGGTACAGCAGTAAAATCTGGGCAGGAGAGTTCAATGGCGCAGAAAAAGTTTCCAAAAGTAGAATCTGAAGCTGGAATTCCATTGCAACAATCAGAGGAAGAAGCAACTTCTAACCAGAATATGAATCTGAAATTAATTTTACAAAAATCCACCAATAAGTTGTTGTTTGCTCAGGCAGATAAACAATTTGTGAACTATCTTTTCAGTATACTCAGAATTCCATTGAGAAGGGTTGACTGTCATTTGGGAAGCAACACTTGTCTTAAAAATATAGACACTTTGCATAGGAGCTTAACTGCTCTTGCTCGCAAGTATCTCGATGACAAGTATACAAAAGATGAGCCTTCCTTTCCTTTCGAAGAGTTTGTTCGTGATGAATCAAGAATGTATATGGTAACTGATGATTTAACTGTAACGCCCTTGTGTTTGATCTCCAGTATTTCTCTTCTTGCTGAGTTGAAAATCTCCTTATCTGATGTCCAAGAACTTGAGCTCCAGATTGGGTTGGAAGAGGCAAGTTCTTTGTTGTTGTTGTTTTTCTATTTTCTGTGTTTATAATTTTGAATAGTTTTTTTATTTTTTTTGGGCATATATTGAGGTTGATTGTGTAAATGTAGGTATTAGGAATTCTGAAAGCATCTCTTACATCGACTCATGCATTGACCGATGGCCTCATCAGTCACATATTAGAGAAACAGCCTAAGCCAAAGTACGAAAACTGATGTTTTTATTGACAGGATCTTTGGCCTTGCTTTATTTTCCAGATTTTCTGATGATTTAAACAATATGATCTATCGCTATTTATATTGTCCTTGTTTATTAGTTACTGGCTTGCTTGCAAACGAATTTACTTTTATATGTTGATTGAAGAGGAGACTTAATCAACTACTAAGCATCTCATTATATAACATATTATTGTGATTGCTATTTTCGCTGCTGATATTGGTTATAGGATTATAATTATAATTTATGTAAATTTTGTCCGGTTATTTTACTACTTTTTTAGGTTTGGACCAATTGACTTTTAAATTTTGTCTTTAAATTTACACTCAAACATTTGGTTCTGGTGAATTTTATATCCCGATCATTTTTGTCTTCTAACTTTCATGAATCAAAACCAAAAAATGGTAAATATGTAAGTTGCAAGACAAAATTCAAAATTTAAAAGTTGAAAAAGTATAAATTATAGGATGAAAATTAAAATTTAAAAATAATAGGACCACAATAAAAAGGTGTTAAAGTTGTAGAACTGAAAAAAAAAAAATCAATATACTTAATCAATTTTTATCTTAAAAAAACACAGTTTCTAGTATGCACCTAAGTAAATGACATCAACTTATACTTTAGGTTCAATTTTAATTTTGATTTTTCAAAACAAACACTAACATGCCGTGTTGTGTCATTTTTTTTAATTTGGTTATTATTAATTATTTTTTGGTATATTACTGATTATTTTTTTGGGGTGTTACTGATTATTTTTTTGGGGTATTATTAATCACTTTTTGAAGTATTATTGATTTTTTTTTTCGAAGTATTTTATTCAAAATTCAAGTCTATTTCACACTCAAGTACGCACTAAAATCACTTTTTTTTAAAAAAAAGTTTTGAGTTTCAACCAGAAATTATGAGTGCAGGGCACATGGCAACTTAAATTTAGGTGTTTTTGATTCGTCTAGCTGAATTGAACACGAGGACAACCAATACAGAAATCGTCACCACACATCCTTGTCACGCTTCCACTTTTTTTTTTTTTTACAGAAAAATAAATTATATATTAAATAGCTTCATAATTGGCAGCAACATCATCAACAATCATACCCGAAATTTGGATAGAGAAAAAAGAATGGCAAGAAAAACCAAATAAAGATAATATATGAGCCACATTGATTCCCACACCTCCTTATCCACAAGAACTTAACCTCATCAAAGGAATTGCTCAATTTTATCACCTCCTACACAATACTCCCCAAATAGGACAAATTTGGCAAATGTCTAAGAAAACATTAATAATGATTTATGAGTCAGACTCTACTTCTAATTTTGATACATGCAACTCCTTTGCCAAAACCAACCCCTTTTTAATTGCTAAAACTAAAATTTCAGCAACATCAACCGATACCTCATCTATGCACCGCTCCGCAAACACCCAAATCACCTCACCGTCAACCGTCCTCACCACCCCTCCAATAGCTGCTCCAATTCCCGATTTAAGCGAAGCATCAGCATTCAATTTCAAAAATCTCGGCACCGGCGGTCTCCACGAAACAGAAACAAAAATTGAGGGCCGCCGTGATCGAAACCCAACAACTTTCTGCATCTCAAACAACAGATAATTACCGCGCTGCTGTATATTCCCACACGAAATAGAAATATTATCGAACACAAATTTATTTCGACAATTCCAAATCCCCCACAAGGCCGTCGCCAACGTGCATCTTTAATCAGGGGATAGATGCTCCAAACACTCCTTCGCCCAATCCTCCATCACTCTATTCTCATCACCTTGCAGCTGAAATCCCAAGCCAAACATATCAGTTTCCCAAAGCTGGCGAATTTTAGCACAATCCTGCAAGGCATGCTTGATCGTTTCAATCTCTATTCCACACCTCTTGCACATAGGATCCACATCCACAAATCTCCACACAAGGTTAATCGTCGAAGGCAAGATCCCATGGGCAAGCCTCCACATGAAAACCCGAATTTTCGGCAGTACCTCCATCGACCAAATACACTTCCAGAACTGAGGCTTCCTCAACGAGATAACACCCTCCAACTCCCGACAAAGAACATCAATGTAGCCCGATCGAGCAGAATAAATACCCAACTTCGTATATCTCCAAGCCAGAACATCCCCCCTGCTTGAATGACCAATAGGCAACTTCCGAATACGAGCTACATCACCATCATTAAAAACTGCTCTAATTTTGCAACATCCCACCCACCGATATTATCATCAACAAAATCATCCACCTTCGGTTTAGGAATTGTTAAATCAACAACAGTAGATAGAAAGGGGTCTCCGTGATCATGAAGCCATGGCTCTGTCCAAACCCCTACTTGTTGTCCGTCACCCACCACCCATACAAGTCCCTTTTCCAGCCATTTACGTCCCTCCAAAATACTTTGCCAAGTATAACTTGAGGCAAATCTCATAGTTGCACCTTTGAAGTTACCTCGAGGATAATAACGAGCTTTCAAAACTCTAGCCAGGAGTGAATTTGGCTCCTGAATCAGTCTCCAACCCTATTTTGCTAAAAGTGCTCTATTGAAAGCCCACAAATCACGTAGCCCTAACCCATCCTCATACTTCGAACGACAAACCCAATCTTTACGCAACCAATGCACTCTATTCTCGTCTCCCTGTTGAGCCCACATAAATCTCACAATTGAAGTCTCAATCGTGCCAATTACACCATTAGGTATCTTAAAGCATGTCATGAGGTAAGTTGGAATTGCCTGTGCCACAGATTTTACTAAGGTCAACTTTCCCGCAAAAGATAAAATTCGACTCTTCCAATCCTTCAGCTTTTTGTTTACTCTATCCATCAGGCTCACGAAAATATCACTTCGTGACCTAGAGGAATAGGAATACCAAGATATACAGAATGTTGCTCGACTCTCCGAACCCCCAAAACATGACCAAGTTCCTCCCCTCGCTCCACAGATATCCCAGCACTGAACATTATATATAATTTGTTCAAATTAATGACCTGCCCCGATGCTTCCTCGTACACCACTAAAATACGTTTAATTGCTAGCTCGGGGATAGTAGCTTTCCAAAAAATTAAAGTATCATATGCATACAACAATTTAGAAACCAGAGGCACGCATCTACATATTTTTTTTAACTCCATGTAAAACACCCTTCTCTACTTCTCTCCTAATCAAAGAAGACAAAACCTCAGTACGTACAAAAGAGAAATAAATATGGTGATAATGGGTTACCTTGCCGAATGCCCCCTGTAGGATAAAAGACAGTAGAAGGGTCACCATTTACGAATACCGCAAACGAAACTGTCCTGACACACCTCATGATCGTACACACCAAGCTCTCATGCAGCCCCACCCTCAACAAAACACCCTCCAGAAAATCCAACTCAACTCTATCATAAGCCTTACTCATATCTAGCTTAAAAGCAAAAGACCCCCAAGACACAGCTTTGTTATGCATCATATAATGGAAAATCTCAAAAGCTAACAAAGCATTATCAGTAATAAGCCTACCAGGTACAAACGCAGACTGGCAAGGATCAATAATATCTGGAAGAAAAGGTTTCAATCGATTGGCTATTGTCTTTGTAATGATTTTAAGAGACACATTACAAAGACTAATAGGCCGAAAATCAACAGGATGTCTATAAACCAAAAGGTGATATTGAAATACAAAAATACATTGCAGAAAATTAATCTCTTAAACCTTGCCTTCAATATATGTATGTATGTAACTAAACTAAATTGTTCATTGCAGAATTAAATTAATCTCTTAAACCCTGCCTTCAATATAAGTTATATGTAATCAAACTAAGTTGTTCATTAACTATTCTGGTTTCGATTGATTTTTTTTAATTTCCTTGTAAAAATAAAAAAAGGGCTCAAACTCGAATTCAATTTCAATAACTTAGAGTCTTATAGTATTTGGTTAGAAGCTCACAAAATAGATTTATTAAGAATCTTGCAAAAAAAAAAAAAAAATCTAATTAGAAGAATTATACAGCTGAAAATTGAAAATAATTGTATAGACATAAATTTATAATTTTATGAACAGAGGTGAGTATCTTGATACCGTGGCTGCATAAGGGTACATGGTACATTTGTACCCCAGATTATAAATTTTCCAATCAATTTCTTATGTAAAAAGAATAATCTGTACCCTACAAATTTGAGATATATCTACATTAAGTAAATAAATATTATTCTATATTTATTATTCTCTGCATCTAATTATAAAAGAAAAAAAGGGGTAGTACATACTACATCATAATCATAAATATATAATAGCACTAGGATTTCTTTAAATAGTTTCGGCGCCAAATGTTTTTGACCGTTGATCATCATTTTATTACTTGATCATAACCGTACATTTAGTTGTCTAATAGTTATGGTAATTTTGTTATCTAAATATCAGCAATCATGCAATATTATCTACTGATAAAAGTCAATTATATGCATTTATTTTATTTGATTACCATTAAATTAATGGCTATAAATCAGGAATGGTTATACTTTTATCTCCTATTTATAGGTTTCGATCTATTCGTTCTCATCACCACGAATATTCAACATTTTAATTTTTATTCCTATGAATTTTGTATATTTCGTGTATGTTTTAGTTGTTTTTATGTACTATTGTATATTGTATGCAAATTCATATGATTTTCGAATCTGCAAATTCCTACTGCCTCACTTACTTCTTTTGAAATATTATTAGACTCTATCACGCTGATTATATTACATCGGATGAAGAAAAGGGAATTTATAATCATCCTTAATCTTCTTCCTCTATTATTTTGTCCACGCTGCTAATTCATTCCATATTGAGACGACGGATTACAACGACGCTTTGTGAGATGAGCAACAGTCAATATCGTTTCCGGCATCAATAGTTAATTTGCTTCTTATTTTTCGGCGTCAAATCGACCCCCTATTTCACTATTTTTGTTGTCATTGTTACAATCAGGTTTTTTCCGACAGCAGCGATTGCCCTCATTTAAAGTAATTTATAAAGATGTTGGGTTAATAAAATGATCTTTGGAGTTGGTGGTGGAGGAATTAGAAAAACCCGGGTTTAGTTGATAATTTAGATGTGATGAATTTTCATTTGTAGTCGGTGGTTTTAATAATTTGCAGACGTGGTTTTGCGATTAAGAAGTTTTGAAACGTGGTTCTAGGATGTGATGACAGCCATATGATTTAATATAAATTTTGCAATATTTTATTTTTACTATTATTTCTCTCTAATTTCATAAATTTTTTTATCCATGGTATATATATGTTTTTACACGTTAGCTAATAACTAGAGCATCTCCTAATTTAAGAAACATTAGATTATTTACAATTAATATAATACCTAAGTCAATATATAATTACTATAAATTTGCAAGACGATTTCTACTTTATTTCTTGCTATCGGGAATTATTATAAATGTTGGGTGGGTTGGCTATTAAAAAACTCAATTGTTTGCATAATATGAGTTGTTTAAGACTGCTTTAATTTCTTTACGTTAATATAGCTTAGTATTTTTTTTTAATTATTCTTGCATAATTTCATTTGTTCATTTTAATTTTTTAATGTTTAATATGTGTTGTTGGTATTAAATATGAGATATTTTTTAAACAGTGTTGGAGGGGAAAAAATTTCATTATTTTTTTATGTGTTATATCTCCAACCAAACAAATTATTAAAATCTATACCAACTTCTCACATCTCACCTATCAAACAAACCATTAATGTTAACAAATAAAAGCACACAATTTTCTATGAGCAAATTTAATATTATGAAATTTATATCATTATGTGTGTTCGTTGATACCATTAAACTTACACTATAAAATACTATGGTATCAATGAATGCATGTACAAAAGTTGCATTTGAACTAGAGATTCAAAATGGATAAATTTCAACTTTAAAGTGAAATTAGGTTTCAATGTCAAATATTGTTTTCCTTATAAATGTAAATATACATCATAAACCATAAAGTTTATATATTCCGATTTACATATTCAAATTGATTTCCTATTTTTACTTTTTTTTTAATATAATTTGTCCCCATATCAATTTATTTTTTAATTACTATAATTGAATTGTTATCGGTCTATATATTCTCCAACTTATTTTTTAATTATACAATGATCATCATATATTTAAAAAATTCAACATTAAATTTAAGTGCATACAATTTTATAACGTATCGTTGATATTTCTTATACAATTAAGTGAATAGTATGGACTATCTTCAATTGCATATCAATAATATTGAATTATGATTAAAAAAAATAAAAATAACTAAACTAGGAATGTAATATATATATATATATATATATATGTGTGTGTGTGTGTTATTGAATTATTATACTTTCTATTGTATTTTTTATTTTCACTAATTTTATAGGTTATTAAAAAAAATTAAGTTAATGATAACATTATTGACGGAGGGGTTAAATTAAAGTATCCTAAACTCTTATTAGAACTTAGGATAGAATACATTGGGTACCATAGTCATAGTTTGCTAAATTTAATGTTTTTTTAATCACCTAACTAGCTAATTCTTCAACCCAAATTTCAGATCAAATATTTGTTAGGAATTTTTCAATCCTTTCATTGGATATATTTGTTTAAAATTTTGGATGGTGTAAAAATAATAAAATTATAATCGTATTAATTTTGTTGCATGAATGGTTTTCGCTTTTTTGTGTATCAATATGAAGTACTTGATATTAATCTTTTTTAATTATGTTCTTTTGTTGATTGTTTTATTTGTAGTATTCAATTTCGACGAAGATATATTTTATTATTGTATTGAAGATTTACTATTTTATCTGGATGATAAAGTTTAGAAACAATTCATTTTCTGGTTACGAAAATTTGAGTTTATTTTTTTAGCACATACCGATACGGGTGTAAAAAAATTTGATATTGATTTTTTTGGTTAAGTTCTTTTTTTTTGTCAAGATTAAGTTAATTTATTGATTCTTTATGACTTGGACTAATTTTTTAAGGACCATAACCTTTTGGATTGATAAATGAGGACTGTTAGTTTTCAGGTTAACAATTTAAGGACTGTAATTTTTAAAAGTTATCAACCCAAATTGAGCCCAAATATAGCTCGCATTCAAGCCAAATTGGGCCAATCAACCGAAATTCAACCCAAATAGGCCAAGTAGCCCGATTTTGGCTGGTTTGAACTTAATTCATAATTTTTAAAGTTATAGTCCTTAATTTGTCAGCCTAAAAAGTCACAGTCCTCATTTTGCTACCCGAAAAGTTATAGTCCTTAAAATTTTTTTTTTTTCGTATGACCTGATGTACTTATTTCTGCTATATATGCCTTAAATATTTGTTATTTAATTTTGCTTGTGTGTTTTTTACCATTATTGATATAATTTAAAAAAAAAAAATTAACTTTATTAGTATGTAAATGTCTTAAAATAAACGAGATTGCTTTTATTTTTGTGTTAATTGCACTCTACTCTCAAGAGAATAACTCTATTTTAAAAAAAGGTCATTTTTTTCGGCACTTATAGTCTCTTGGTTATTTTTGACACTTTGGTCCATAAGAATAGGATAGATTGTAATTTTTATTCCAAGAGAAATGATAAATTGCAGTTTTGTTCCCAATAGAATAGGATAAATATGCAGTTTAGGTCCTGAAAATTGATGGATGGACTAAAAATGCAAAAAAAAAAAAAAAGAAAGAAAAAAAAAAAAAAGACCACTTTTGCACATAGATTGAGATCAAAATTGCATTTTCTATTTTTTTTTTAATGAAAATGATTAATACTTAATCAAATTAAGTACGATATTGTTTATAGATAAATTTATTATAGGACATAACAACCAACACCCACTATTTTACTAAATTCACTCTCTTCTTTACTCACTCACCTCATTACTAAATAGACCACTTTAAAATTATAATTTAATGCGACATATAATACTTACAACAACATCCCTAAAAATATTCAACCACCAATCTCTTTCAATTTCAATACAACTATCAAATATACTCACTTCTTCACCTCTCTAATCCAGCAAAGAAAAACATGATTAGCGTCTATGCACAAGAGCATTTGTAAGGCAAGGGAACGGAGAATTGGGTGAAAGAAACAAAAAAAGAAGGGTTATTTGTTAATATGTATTACATTTTATAATATTAATGTCATAGTCTTTTTTTTCTTTGTATTATATTTTTTATTGCTTTTTGTTTTAACAATGATGAATTTTTTTTGGGCCATGCATAAACAATTCAAGTTTTTCTCCAAATGTTTCTGCTGAATCAAATAATCATTTTGAAGATGATGTTGAAGGAAAATTAGAACCAGCGAATGCTGGTGAAATTATTGAGTTTTATGTGAAATGTAATAATGCTAAACTTAGACTGTGTTTGATGAGATTTATAATTTTTTAGATGCATAACTAATATTTGTATTTCTTACTTAAACTAAATATAGTTTTTTTTTTTTTTAACTTTTTTTAAGAACATATCAATGTCAGATTGTATATTATTTTGAAGAAGAATTGAATTTTATTACATTAAAGTATACCAAAACTGAAAAATTGTTACCGAATTATTATGAAACTAGGTTTATTAATGACATGTATTGTCTTATGCTTCATCTCTCTAAAACTTCTTATAAATTTATTAGAAGTGTTACATTGCATAAAAATAATGAAATTATGTAGAAGAAGTATAATAGTATTGATATCGGAACAAAAAAAAATTTTGTTGTTTGTGTATCATGGTTGGATACTTTATATTGATATTTTTAATTAAGTTTCTTTATTGATTATATTATTTGTATATATTGATTAATTTCGACGACAATGTAATATTTTGTTATTATATCATAGATTTATTATTTTATGTGTATGTTAAGATTTAGAAACGGTTCACCGTTTGATTATTGATATCTGAATTTGGTTATTTTTATTATGACTTTCTATTTTTTTATTATATTTGTCTTAAATAATTCTTTATTTTATTTTATTTTTTGTGTTTGTTTTTATAAATTTATTATTTTGGAAAACTTAAAATTAACATTGAGTTTGTACTTATATATGTAATACCCCGTCCCGTTTTATACCTTTTATGTGCCTAGAAAACCTTAATTATATTATTTTATTTTCTTATCTTTGTTTCTTTTTATTTTATTATTTTGTGTGCTTTTGTGTAATTTAAATATATACCCTTTTCATAAATTCCTAAATTCGTCGAAAGAATCGAATCTTTCAAAGCGAATAAAGGACTACGAGAAATTAAATATTCAAGTTTGAAATTAGGATTTCGATCCGTATAATTTATTGAGAATAATTAAAATACAATAAAATATTATTCGAATCTTAAAACTGTATTAATTTTCAAATCGGGATTAAACTCGTGAGCCAAACGATCCCTAACCGTTTCAAGTGGGAACGAAAATATCAGAATTAAAGGGGGTTAATTTCTGGCCACATAAATTACTTTCCTTTTAGAATTAAATTAATTAAGTATTAATTTCCACCACATATTTATTCCTCCTTTATATTTAATCTTTTAAGAAATTCATTTTCATCAATTATCTCTTCCTCTTTCCTCTAAGAACCAAAACCGTATACTCTCCCTCCCCATTATTCATTCACGCCCTTTTCTCTCTCTCTCTAAAATCGGCCAGTGCCGCCTCCATCATGATCATCGCCACCATCAATCGGCCACCTCTTTTCCTCCGCGGAAGCGTCGATCGTCCACCAAGCCACCGCCTCCTTCCTCTTTTCTTTTCCGGCGGAAGACCGTCGCGCCTCTGCCTCCCAGCCGCAGCGCCGCCGCGCCTCTTTCCCGGCGTCGCGACCGTCCCGCTTCCAGACGAAAACCGTCGCTCCCCTCTTCCTCTCGCCGCCTTTCCCGTCGAACAGCGACGGCACAGCGCCACCGCCGTTTCGACCGCCTTCAGTCCCAAGAGGCAGCGCCGTGCTCCGCCTCTAGCCGCCCGTCGCCTCCTCTGTCTCAAAACAAACCCAGCACCGCTGCCCTCCTTCGCACGAGCGCCGCCCGTCGCCTCCTCTGTCTCGAAACAAACCCAGCACCGTCGCCTCTCTTATTTCTTTTTCCAGTAAGTATTCGAGATTCCCCTCTTTGATTCTCAATTTCGATTTTCCAAAGATGTTTAATTCGATTTAAAATACCGTAACTCAATTCACTATTTCTTCTCCGAGATGATGCCGAACCGAAGCTCCGTTGCCGGAATTTTTGGAGAACCGAATCGATGCCGTTAGGCCGTCCATTTTATTCGATGAGTCACCGAACTACGCCGTTAGGCTGCCCGGTTTGGGACTCGTAAGAATTGCTAATCTTCTTTCTATTTCTCGTTGTAGTTGAGATAGGTTTTGAACAGTTTTAATCTCCCTGAGACTTTGTAAGTTTAAGTTAATTGTTTTGGAGCCTTTGAGACTTGTAGATGGACTTTGATATTGTTGATTTTGTGAGTATTGTTTTAGCTATGAGTTGTGGTGATTTAGAGTATTGGTTAATTTGGTTCGAGCTAGTCCTACTATAGATGAAATACTATTGTTGTTGAAATTCCCCTTTTAATTATTTGGACTAGTTTTTGGGGTTGTTGATTTAGTCTTTTACTGGATGAGTTGCTGATTACTGTTAGAGTAATTGGTCTTTGTTGTTAGATGAACTATTGGCATATTTTGGATTAATTATTAATATTATTGAATTAGTTGAAAAGTGATGAAATTAGTTTGTTTTAGTATTAATTGAGTTTTCATAGACAAAGGGAAACTCGTCTTCCCCTTGTGCGACTGTTAGAAAATTAGGAACGAAAAGACAAGTAGTTTATATCCAAAATTAATAACAAATGAAAAGAGTATTTTTGGGAAAATTAATATGATCCTTTTATTTCCTAAAAGTGTCACTAATCAACTTTAGAAGTGTTATTAACATTAGAAAAGAAAAGTACTTTTTATAATTTGTCTTAGAAAAGCCAAAGTCTTTAATAAGTTTTAATAAGAGGTTTTTATAAAATATGAATTCTTATATTTTCTTCCTTAAAGGGCCTTTGTTAAGGACACCCATGAATTCAGTAAATACACCCCCCTGTTACACATTGCTTTTAGTAAATACACCCCCCTGTTACACAACAGAAATTAGTAAATACACCCCCTAATACACCTCCTCTTAAAAAGGGGTGTACTTATCAAAAGATTGTTTTTGTAGTAATCGAAATAGTCATACCACAAGTATACTAGTAAATACACTCCCTCAATACACTCACCTTTTTAGAAGTGGTGTATTTACCAAAATAGAGTGTGACCCTTAAGCAAGTCCTTTTGAGTTTATAAGACCACAACTTTCTCGATTCTCGTAACACAAACTCTCATGTCTTCCTAAAACAATTCAAAGGTCAACTTTTAATCAAATGATCTCGTACTAGGATTCTGTGCTAATCGGAACACGCACCGAGGACTCGACCCTCTGCCTACACATCATTCTCGGAACCCGGAGCAAACAGGTGGGTGATGATCTGTTGATTGATCTGCTTATAATACGTTATGCTGGTATACTCTGAACTCGACTAAATCAATCTAAAACAACTAATCCAAAATAAATGTACACCCTATTATATAAGTATGTGAGCTATACGATATTATTATATATATATACCTTATATGGATTGTTGTGTTTATCTAATTATATAAATTGATTATGACTGCATGGTAATAAGGACATTTTGTGAGCATGAATCTTTTAAGTATGAATTATGTGTATTCTCCCCATGTTTCGAAATGATAGTTTTTGTGAGGAAAAGGAAAGCTGGTAATTATTCTTGCGGAATGACGCGTATGACCATGAGTGACAATAAGTCAGATTCATGGTCACTGGTAATTATTTTGTGGAATGACACGTACGGCCATGAGTGATAATAGATCAGATTCATGGTCGCTGCTATTATTTGTGGTGACCATGAGTGATAATAATTATTCAGATTCATGGTCACATGATTTGTTGGTGAGAAATGGTTTGGGAGAGATTCACAATGTGTTGGAAATGATTTGGACAGATTAGGCCGTTACTTGAAAAATGACTTTGGGCTTTGCCGCTTACTGTGAATAAACTTGTGATATATCAATTATGTGAATGTGGAACCTGTCATGCCCAATTAATTATTATGTGAGCTTGTTACTTCTGTGATATATGTTATTCATATTAATATGTCAACTGCTTAAATAAATTATATACTTTATCAATGAGTATAATTTAATATACTTCGGATTTACCAATCTCATGACGTTGCAAATCACCCATACGTGAGAATTCAAATCTCACGCCCCATTTTCTCAACCCCTTGCAGATTATGATTTCGTGCAGCAAGGACAGTAATAGAGATGACACGGAGTTCCCCACTTAAATAAAATGTTACTAATAATACTATGTTTTATGTACACATATATGTGTATGAGATACTTATTAAATTTATTCTATTCATTTCTTCCGCTGCATAAAACTCATCTCTCATTATATTATCTCCTTTTTATATCAAAAATTTTATAGTCCGGACTTTTGATCACAATAACACTTCGAATCCGGTATAATTAATATATATTGGGTTCGGGGCGTTACAGGTGGTATCAGAGCTTATGTTCAAACTTTCGGACCAAAACCCAAATCATTGTTTTCATCAAGCCAAAATTCTTTTTCTTTAATTAATATTTTCTTATCACATAAGTATAGATCACTAATTAAATCACTTTAAGGGAAATGTGTCTCCTATTACCGTCAGAAGCTCCTCGAAGGTATGTTCTTATTTTAATACCTTAAAGTTTGTGATATTACGACAACTTGACTTTCATAACAAAACTCCAATCAAAAGATCGCGAACTCGAAACAACACCTACGAGGTGTAGAAAGAACCCCGAAATGTCGTTTATAATACTATTGAAATGCAAATAATTAGTGAATGATAGAAATAAATATATTTGTGTAAATTTATAAACTTCATAAATGATGTTATATGATTATTTGAAACTATGTGCTTTAATCGTTTAAATAATGTTTCTGAATAACTAAAATTTTGACTAGGAATTCCTTTCCATATAAGAATCCACCTAAGATAGTTATATCCTGATAATTAGAAGACACTTAGCTAACCTTAGAATCTATCAATGTGTTTATAACCCAGTTTAAGAGACTGCGTACAAAGGCAAGAGCCACTCCAATATCCCCAGACGAGACATATTTGACCGTCATGATTCATTTCGGCAGAAGGGTTATTGAGTTGTTCTCCGTCCTATCGCTGTAAGACTACTCGAATGGACGAGAATAGAAGACCCGGTACAAAGGCCCACTTTCACTTGGAGACATACCTAGAAGAAGTCGACGATGGGTATTTCCGTATGATAGTAGTGATCAGTCAGAGTGATCAAATCCTTTTAAGCAGTTATCCTTTCGATGTAGTCACAAATACGTACAACATAGATGTACTACCCTTTCCTGACATATAGTAGTAGTCAGATGTATAACCATTTTACTTAGACCATAGTAGCATAGCTTTGACTCACTCCTTTTGTCGCTCGTGATCCATTTGATGTGAGGACACGATACTATAACATTACCTAGAACCCTTTTGCATTCTATGATGTAATGTAAGAGACTGACCTCCGTAGGACCAAAACTTTTTAGATATATATATACTTATTACGTGCTCACTACTTGTCAATGTGTTTTACTTGCTTTATATATTAAATGTCATATTTTATCTGATTATCACTTAATGACACATTACTAGTTCCTAGAATACTGTGCGAATGTGAGCACTGTACCATTGGGGCCCCAATGCGCAGCTGGTGAATTACGTACCACACGTGTTTTCAGTGAACGTTTGGTGTTAATTTTGGTTAGTCCGATTATGTTTTTATAACTTTCTCGCACCTATAAATATCGTAAAAATATTATTCTTTTCCGATCAGAACCACCTTTAGAATGACACCAGAACGTAGACGTGGACGACCCCGCGTTAACCCCATTCCTGTATCAGTGAATCCTATAGGACAGAACCCACCTTCTCAGGCTGAACCTAAGCCACCTCAGCAGACCGCGCTAAGAAATGTCTGGAACTACTATGGAAATTAAGGACCGAATTTGAGGTTTACCCCTAACGCTAAGGATCACTTAGTAGAGTCCGATCTTCACACCCTTAAGATGAAAATCTTTGACGTAATCTTAGGCATTGACTATTTAACAAAGGACGAAGCGATAATAAAATGCGCAGAACGAGAGATCGACCTCGAAACTCGTAATGGTCAACACTTCACATTTCGTGAAATCAAGACCAAGAAGGAAACCCGAGTAATATCAGCAATCCAAGCTGCAGTAATATTACGAAAGGAGAAATGCCAAGCTTACCTCGTCCACATCTCAGCAGGAGAGAAAGACGATAAGTTGCGCATCAAAGTGCCAATTGTGGATGGATATCTTGACGTGTTTCCCGAGGAATTAACCGGGTTACCTCCTGATCGTCAGATAGAGTTCTCCATCGACTTGATACCTGGGGCAGCACCAGTATCTAAAGCACCCTATCGAATGGCTCCAAAGGAATTGGAAGAACTGAAGGAACAACTGCAATGCTTGCTTGAAAAGAAGTTCATCAGGCCTAGTGCATCACCATGAACATCCGTGTTGTTCGTAAAGAAGAAAGATGGAACTTTCCGTATGTGAATAGACTATCGAGGTCTCAATCAACTGATCATTAAGAACAAATATTTTCGACCAGTTGAAGAATGCTACGGTATTCTCAAAGATCGATCTAAGGTCTGGTTACCACCAGCTAAAGGTCAAGAGCGAGAATATCCAGAAGAAAGTATTCCGGACTTGATATGGACATTTCGAGTTCACCGTGATACCTTTCAGAGTAACAAGCGCTCCGATAATTTTCATGGATATGATGGATAGAGTGTTTCATCCGTACTTGGATCAAGTCGTCATCGTCTTCATCGACGACATACTCGTGTACTCTAAGAGCAAAGAGCAACACGAAGAACATCTCAAGGCAGCCTTAAAGACAATAAGACGAGAGAAGTTTTATTCCAAATTCAGCAAGTGTGAATTTTGGATCAACTGCTTATGTATCGATTAGTACTAGAGCATCTCACTCCCTTGTGTCTAAGAATTTAAGAAAATTTGAGGATATAGAGTATAGAAGAATAGACCTTAAGTGAAAGTGAACTTTTGAGGAATACAATGAGAACCTAAAGCCGAATGAATTGATTGGAGATAGACTTGGATGAACATCAAATAGAAACTGAACTGCACGTTCTTAAGTTGAGTAGTTAGGCGTTATTGAAAACGGACTAGTTCTATACATAAGAAGAAATATGAAACATGGGCATAGTTACTTTCTTTTGGGATAACGTAAAATTTTAAGCTTAAGTAGAGCCTTTTTGTGGAATGAGTAAGCTAGACGTGATCTTAAGTCTTACGTGTTAAGAATTAACATTTATATGTTATGGGAATATTTTAGTTGAAAAAGAAAGGACAATTGATTTTTATCTATGGGATACATAGTGGACTTCGAAGTAGAGGAAAATTTGCAACTATGTAGGAAGAAAAGTTTGCATGTTTGAGGACTAGAAAACCTTCAAAGTCTCAGATCTGGTAGGGCGACAATACAAACGGCACCGTACGAAGCACTTCACGGGAAAAGGTGTAGATCACTAGTTTGTTGGGATGAGGTCGGAATTCGAAAGATTCTTGAACCCGAACTAGTTGAAAGATCGGTTGAGATAGTCGCAAAGATTAAAGGAAGAATCAAAGCGGCTCAAGACCGTCAGAAACCATATACGGATGCTAGGAGAAGAGATTTACAATTCGATATTGACGATAGAGTATTTCTCCGAGTGGCACCAATGAAAGGTCTAATCCGTTTTGGTAAAAGAGGTAAGCTAAAGTCGCGATACAATGGGCCATTTGACATCCTGAATAGAATCGGGGATGTGGCTTATCGCTTAGCACTACCACCTGAGTTATCGCGAGTGCATAATGTGTTCCACACATCTACACCCAGGGAGTAGATAAGCGATCCAAACCCTGTTTTTAGTCGTATAGATTTAGGTTTAAGTTGTGACCTGACTTATGAAGAAGTTCCAGTTACTATCCTAGGAAGGAAGTTACACTTTTTAAGGAATCAAGAAATACCATTAGTTCTAGTCCAGTGGAGCCGACACGAGAAATAAGAAACAACTTGGGAAATAGAGGATGAAGTCCTAACCAAATACCCTCAATGCTTAAGTAGTACCTAAGAGATGAATTTCGGGGACGAAATTCCTGTTAAGGGGGTGAGGATGTAATACCCCGTCCCGTTTTATACCTTTTATGTTCCTAGAAAACCTTAATTATATTATTTTATTTTCTTATCTTTGTTTCTTTTTATTTTATTATTTTGTGTGCTTTTGTGTAATTTAAATATATACCCTTTTCATAAATTCCTAAATTCGTCGAAAGAATCGAATCTTTCAAAGCGAATAAAGGACTACGAGAAATTAAATATTCAAGTTTGAAATTAGGATTTCGATCCGTATAATTTATTGAGAATAATTAAAATACAATAAAATATTATTCAAATCTTAAAACTGTATTAATTTTCAAATCGGGATTAAACTCGTGAGCCAAACGATCCCTAACCGTATCAAGTGGGAACGAAAATATCAGAATTAAAGGGGGTTAATTTCTGGCCACATAAATTACTTTCCTTTTAGAATTAAATTAATTAAGTATTAATTTCCACCACATATTTATTCCTCCTTTATATTTAATCTTTTAAGAAATTCATTTTCATCAATTATCTCTTCCTCTTTCCTCTAAGAACCAAAACCGTATACTCTCCCTCCCCATTATTCATTCACACCCTTTTCTCTCTCTCTCTAAAATCGGCCAGTGCCGCCTCCATCATGATCATCGCCACCATCAATCGGCCACCTTCTTTCCTCCACGGAAGCGTCGATCGTCCACCAAGCCACCGCCTCCTTCCTCTTTTCTTTTCCGGCGGAAGACCGTCGCGTCTCTGCCTCCCAGCCGCAGCGCCGCCGCGCCTCTTTCCCGGCGTCGCGACCGTCCCGCTTCCAGACGAAAACCGCCGCTCCCCTCTTCCTCTCGCCGCCTTTCCCGTCGAACAGCGACGGCACAGCGCCACCGCCGTTTCGACCGCCTTCAGTCCCAAGAGGCAGCGCCGTGCTCCGCCTCTAGCCGCCCGTCGCCTCCTCTGTCTCGAAACAAACCCAGCACCGCTGCCCTTCTTCGCACGAGCGCCGCCCGTCGCCTCCTCTGTCTCGAAACAAACCCAGCACCGTCGCCTCTCTTATTTCTTTTTCCAGTAAGTATTCGAGATTCCCCTCTTTGATTCTCAATTTCGATTTTCCAAAGATGTTTAATTCGATTTAAAATACCGTAACTCAATTCACTATTTCTTCTCCGAGATGATGCCGAATCGAAGCTCCGTTGCCGGAATTTTTGGAGAACCGAATCGATGCCGTTAGGCCGTCCATTTTATTCGATGAGTCACCGAACTACGCCGTTAGGCTGCCCGGTTTGGGACTCGTAAGAATTGCTAATCTTCTTTCTATTTCTCGTTGTAGTTGAGATAGGTTTTGAACAGTTTTAATCTCCCTGAGACTTTGTAAGTTTAAGTTAATTGTTTTGGAGCCTTTGAGACTTGTAGATGGACTTTGATATTGTTGATTTTGTGAGTATTGTTTTAGCTATGAGTTGTGGTGATTTAGAGTATTGGTTAATTTGGTTCGAGCTAGTCCTACTATAGATGAAATACTATTGTTGTTGAAATTCCCCTTTTAATTATTTGGACTAGTTTTTGGGGTTGTTGATTTAGTCTTTTACTGGATGAGTTGCTGATTACTGTTAGAGTAATTGGTCTTTGTTGTTAGATGAACTATTGGCATATTTTGTATTAATTATTAATATTATTGAATTAGTTGAAAAGTGATGAAATTAGTTTGTTTTAGTATTAATTGAGTTTTCATAGACAAAGGGAAACTCGTCTTCCCCTTGTGCGACTGTTAGAAAATTAGGAACGAAAAGACAATTAGTTTATATCCAAAATTAATAACAAATGAAAAGAGTATTTTTGGGAAAATTAATATGATCCTTTTATTTCCTAAAAGTGTCACTAATCAACTTTAGAAGTGTTATTAACATTAGAAAAGAAAAGTACTTTTTATAATTTGTCTTAGAAAAGCCAAAGTCTTTAATAAGTTTTAATAAGAGGTTTTTATAAAATATGAATTCTTATATTTTCTTCCTTAAAGGGCCTTTGTTAAGGACACCCATGAATTCAGTAAATACACCCCCCTGTTACACATTGCTTTTAGTAAATACACCCCCCTGTTACACAACAGAAATTAGTAAATACACCCCCCTAATACACCTCCTCTTAAAAAGGGGTGTACTTATCAAAAGATTGTTTTTGTAGTAATCGAAATAGTCATACCACAAGTATACTAGTAAATACACTCCCTCAATACACTCACCTTTTTAGAAGTGGTGTATTTACCAAAATAGAGTGTGACCCTTAAGCAAGTCCTTTTGAGTTTATAAGACCACAACTTTCTCGATTCTCGTAACACAAACTCTCATGTCTTCCTAAAACAATTCAAAGGTCAACTTTTAATCAAATGATCTCGTACTAGGATTCTGTGCTAATCGGAACACGCACCGAGGACTCGACCCTCTGCCTACACATCATTCTCGGAACCCGGAGCAAACAGGTGGGTGATGATCTGTTGATTGATCTGCTTATAATACGTTATGCTGGTATACTCTGAACTCGACTAAATCAATCTAAAACAACTAATCCAAAATAAATGTACACCCTATTATATAAGTATGTGAGCTATACGATATTATTATATATATATACCTTATATGGATTGTTGTGTTTATCTAATTATATAAATTGATTATGACTGCATGGTAATAAGGACATTTTGTGAGCATGAATCTTTTAAGTATGAATTATGTGTATTCTCCCCATGTTTCGAAATGATAGTTTTTGTGAGGAAAAGAAAAGCTGGTAATTATTCTTGCGGAATGACGCGTATGGCCATGAGTGACAATAAGTCAGATTCATGGTCACTGGTAATTATTTTGTGGAATGACACGTACGGCCATGAGTGATAATAGATCAGATTCATGGTCGCTGATATTATTTGTGGTGACCATGAGTGATAATAATTATTCAGATTCATGGTCACATGATTTGTTGGTGAGAAATGGTTTGGGAGAGATTCACAATGTGTTGGAAATGATTTGGACAGATTAGGCCGTTACTTGAAAAATGACTTTGGGCTTTGCCGCTTACTGTGAATAAACTTGTGATATATCAATTATGTGAATGTGGAACATGTCATGCCCAATTAATTATTATGTGAGCTTGTTACTTCTGTGATATATGTTATTCATATTAATATGTCAACTTCTTAAATAAATTATATACTTTATCAATGAGTATAATTTAATATACTTCGGATTTACCAATCCCATGACGTTGCAAATCACCCATACGTGAGAATTCAAATCTCACGCCCCATTTTCTCAACCCCTTGCAGATTATGATTTCGTGGAGCAAGGACAGTAATAGAGACGACACGGAGTTCCCCACTTAAATAAAACGTTACTAATAATACTATGTTTTATGTACACATATATGTGTATGAGATACTTATTAAATTTATTCTATTCATTTCTTCCGCTGCATAAAACTTATCTCTCATTTTATTATCTCCTTTTTATATCAAAAATTTTATAGTCCGGACTTTTGATCACAATAACACTTCGAATCCGGTATAATTAATATATATTGGGTTCGGGGCGTTACAATATAACTATTTAAAAAATAAACAAATTTATTTTTTGTTGATTAAAAATAAAATATGATTTTATTTATAGATAAATTTATTATAAGACACAACTATCTAAACTCACTATTTTGTTAAGATCACCCACCCCATTTTATATTTTAAACTATATATAGCCAATATAAAATTATAATTTTATCCAATATATGTATCCACCATTTTCATTCAATTTCAATACAACCAGCAAATACATACACACTCTCCTCCACCTCTCTAAATTCAGTGGTGAAAAATATGATTAACGTATTTGCACAAAAGTATCTATTAGGTGAAGGGGTTGAGAATTGGGTGTGGAAGAAACCAACAAAGCAAAATAATTTTATATGCATTTTTTTAATAAAGAACATAATAGTCTTCTTTTTATTATACTTCATGTTTGAATATGATGAAAAATGTCGTTAGAACAAGTATAGGTCATTTAAGATTTCCTTCAAATATTTAGGTTTAAAGTTAATATAATCATTTTGAAGATAATTAAAAATGAAGAAAAATTAGAACCAGTGAGTGTTGGTGAAATAAATGAATTTCGTGCGAAATGCAATAATGCTGAAACTTAAACATTGTCGGGTGAGATTTATAAGTCATTGGATGTTGCATATAATTTTTTTCCTTAAACTATAAATTCAATATGTTTTTCATCAATTTTTTGGCACATACATGTGTTGGATGTAAACAATTTGGAGAAAAATCGAGTTTTATTAAATTGAAACATGTCAGAACTGGAGAATTATTCTCGATTTACTATGAATCCAAGTTTATTGGTGACATGAATCGTCGCATGTTTCGTCTCACTACAGTTTGTATAAAAAAATTAGAAGTGTTTTATTTCATATAATAGATAAAAGTGTTTTATAAGAAGTATAATGATATTAATTTTGGAATAAAAAAAAAATGTTGTTTGTGTACTAAGGTTGAGTACTTGGTATTACCCTTTTTAATTAAGTCATTATGTTGAATATTTTTTTATTGTATCAAAGATCTATTATTTTGTATGGATATTAAGGTGTAGAAACTATTCACTGTTTGATTACAGAAATTTGAATTTTGTGATTTTTATTATGAATTAAGGTACTTAATTTTCTTATTTGTTCATTTGTTATTTAATTTTGTTTGTTAACATTATTAATATAAAGTTAATATTTTGAAAAGTTAAAAAATAACATTGGCCTTAGGAGTATTATGTAAGTGTTTTAAAAATAATCAAGTTCGTGTTTATGTATTTTGTTAAAAAAAAAATTGAAATTATTAATTCTTAATCAAATTAAATATGAAATTATTTATAGATAAATTTATTTTAGGACACAAAGCTATCTACACCGACTATTTTACTAATTTCACTCATCTTATTTTATATTTTTTTACTATATATACTCACTATGAAAATATAATTTTATTCAAAATATAATACTTACACCCATATTCTAAAAAATACTCACTCACCAAGTATCATTCATTTTCAATAAAATCACCAAACATATCGACTATTTTAACTCTCTAATCAAGCGGTGAAAAAAAGTTTTTAGAGTCTTTACACAAAAGTGTTAATTAGAAAGAGAGACTGAGACTTGAGTGTGAAATAAACCAACAAAGTAAGATAATTAATTGATATGTATCATGTTTTTTTTAATAGCAATGTGATAGTCCTTTTTTTTGTATTATATTTTTATTACTTTTTTTTAATAATGATGACAAATATTAAATGACAATGTACAGACAATTTAAGTTTTTCTCTAAATGTTCCTACCGAAAGTCAAAATGATTGTTCTGATATTGATATTGAAGGAAAATTAGAACCATTGAAATAGTTGAGTTTTTTTTTATGTTAAATGCAATAATGTTGAATATAAATGTCGTTTGGTGAGATTTATATTTCACTGGATGCATTTTTATATATTTTAGTTTTTTTTACTGAAACTATAAATATAATATTTTTTTAGCACATACCGGTGTCGGGTGTAAAATTCTCTTTTTTTAGAAGAATTAGGTTTTATTATATTTAACTTTGTCAAACTAAAGAATTTTTCACGATTTACATGAAAAGATTTATTTGTAACTCGGATCCTCGCATGCTTCGCCTCACTAAAGTTTGATATACATTTATTATAAGTGTTGGATTGTGTAAATATGATAAAATTATTTTTCTAAGGAAGTATATTGATATTGATGTTGGAGCACGAGTTATTTTCATTTTTATGTACCAAGGTTGAGTACTTGATATTGATTTTTTTAATTAAGTTACTTTGTTTATTATTTTATTATAATTAAGATAAAAAGAATGATTAATGGTGAAAATAATGATTAATGTTAATGTGATAGTTTTTTATGTTTGTATTATATTATATTTCTAATTATTTTTTGTTAGAACACAGATGAAAAGTGAAACTGGATCATGTATACACAATTTAAGTTTCTCCAAATATTTCACCTGAAAGTCAAATTGATCATTTTGAGGATGATGATGAAAAAAAAAAAGAACCAATATATGTTTGTGAAATCATTGAGTTTTCTGTTAAATTCAATTATGCTAAATTAAACTTCGTTTGTTGAGATTTATATATCTTTGAATGCAATTTTTTTCTAATTTTTTACTAAAATTGTAAATTTAATGTTTCTCATCATGTTTTGGTTTTTTTAGAACATACCAACATTGGGTGTAAAAAAATTTGGAGAAGATTTTGGTTTTATTATATTGATCATTTTGAAGATAATGTTAAAGGGAAATTTGAATCAGTAAATTTAAGTTAAATTATCGAGCTTTTTTGTTAAATGTATAATGATGAATTTAAACGTCGTTTGGTGAAATTGATATTTTTTATGTATATCTTTTTTTTCTTACTAAAACTGTAAATTTAATATGTCGTTCATCTTTTTTTTAACACACATTAATATCGGGAGTATAAACCTATTTGGAGAAGAATCGAGTTTTTATAAATAACAATGATATTTGAAGAAATCGAGTTCATGTGAACTCGGGTTCATACAATTTTTTGTCTTTCTCCAAATATTTTTTCTAAAAGTTAAATTGATCATTTTGAAGATGATGTTGAAGGAAAATATAAAACCATTAAATGTTTGTGAAATGTAAAACTAATGAATTTAAACGTGGTTTGATAAAATTTATATTTCTTTGGATGCATGTTTATTTTTATATTGAAACTGTAAATTTAAGGATTGTATCATTTAAGAGTCGTGAATTTAGACACAATCAATCCTTATAAATCCAAATTGGGGCCTGAATTCAGCCCACTTTCAGGCTAAATCGGGTCAATCAACCCATATTTTCAGTGTAATTAAACCCACACTTTTCAGTGTAAACAATCTCAACTGTTGGGTGTGTGCACCAGGTGCATATGTGACCTTAACATATATTAATAGATATAAAAATATTATATATATATATATATATATATTATAACGCTTCTATATATTTATAATAAATATATATATATATATGTATGTAGATATATTAAAATTTTAATATATAAAACGAGGCACGGATCTTGAGTGATACCCATACCTGCACCACTCCATTACGGAGCACAGAGAAGGGCGACTCAAATATCGCGACCAGGATGGGTCGGGCGTGCCGGGTTAATACTATCATCCCCAGCACCACCTTTTCACCCCAGTGTTGATGAACATGATCAACGTCATTGTACAAGAGTATAAAGATATTTAAAATTGAGTGTGAAAGAAATTAAGAAAGTAGATTAATTTGTTTATACATATTATATATTTTTTCAAAGTTAATCTAATTGTATTTTTTTATTATATTTTATTTTATTTTTTATTACTTTCTATTAGAATAGTGAAGAATGTTGTTGGACCATTTATAGGCAATTTAAGTTTTTCTCCAAATATTTCAGCTGGAAGTTAAATTGATCATTTTAAATATTATTTTGAATGATGATTAAAACCAGTGAATGTTGGTGAAGTAATTGAGTTTTTTGTGAAATACAATAATGTTGAATTTAAACGTTGTCTGGTGAGAATTGTATTGAAGCATTAAATACATCATTGAGAGATATCATGTTGTTATCTGATCTTTCATGTTCTGGATACCATTTGGTAGGAAAACATTATTATGGGTAGAGACTTTCGACCACTCTTGCATATCATACTGTAACGAAAGAAACAAGACATTGTACATGTAACGCCCCGAATCCAAAACACATTAAATATCTCAGATTCGAGGTGCCACTTGTAACTAAAATCCGAACTATAAAATTTTTGAAGGAAATATAACGGAAATGAGAGATGATGAGTTTTACGCAGCGGAAGAATGAGTAGAATAATTATTATAATATATCTCACACACATATATAAAGCTTAATATTAAAGTAACATTTTATTTAACTGGGGAACTCCGTGTCGTCTCTATTACTGTCCTTGCTCCACAAAATCATAATCTGCAAGGGTTGTAAAAAGGGGGCGTGAGATTTGAATTCTCACGTATGGGTGATTTGCAACGTCATGGGATTGGTAAATCCGAAATATATTAAGTTATACTTATTAATAAAGTATATAATTTATTTAATCAATTGATATAATAATACGGACATCATAAATCATATAAATAACAAGTTCACATAATAATCAGTTGGGCACAACAGGTTTCACATCATATAATTGAAATATCACAAGTTGGTTCACCTTAAGGGGCAAAGCCCACAATCATTTTCACATATAGTAAATCTCTTCCAAAACACCCTAAATAGTATCAGCGACCATGAATCTGATTTATTATCACTCATGGCCGTACGCGTCATTCCGCAAGAATAAGTATCGGTGACCATGAATCTGACTTATTGTCACTCATGGCCATACACGTCATTCCGCAAGAATAAGTATCGGTGACCATGAATCTGACTTATTGTCACTCATGGCCATACGCGTCATTCCGCAAGAATAATTACCAGCTTTCCTTTTTTCCTCACAAAAACTATCATTTCAAAACATGAGGAGAAATACACATAATTCATACTCAAAAGATTCATGCTCACAAAGTGTCCTCATTACCATGCAGTCATAAACGATTTATATAATTAGATAAACACAACAAATCCATATAAGGTATATATATAATAATATCATATAGTTCACACACTTATATAATAGGTTTACACTTATGTTGTATAAGTTGCTTTAGATTGATTTAGTCGAGTTCAGAGTATACCAGCACAACGTATTATAAGCAGATCGATCAACAGATCATCACCCACCTGATTATTTCGAGTCCCGAGAATGATGTACAAACAGATGGTCGGAAACCTCGTGCGCGTTCCAACTAGTACCGAATCCTAGTAGGAAGATATTTAATTAAAAGTTGACCTTTGAAAACGTTTAGGAAAACTTGAGAGTTTGTGTTACGAGAATCGAGAAAGTTGTGGTCTTATAAACTCAAAAGGACTTGCTTAAGGGTCACACTCTATTTTGGTAAATACACCACTTCTAAAAAGGTGAGTGTATTGAGGGAGTGTATTTACTAGTATACTTGTGGTATGATTATTTCGATTACTACAAAAACAATCTTTTGATAAGTACACCCCTTTTTAAGAGGAGATGTATTAGGGGGTGTATTTACTAAATTCAGTGGTGTAAACAGGGGTGCATTTACTAAATTCAGTGGTGTAAACAGGGGTGCATTTATTAAATTCAGTGGTGTCCTTAACAAAGGCCCTTTAAGGAAGAAAATATAAGAATTCATATTTTATAAAAACCTCTTATTAAAACTTATTAAAGACTTTGGCTTTTCTAAGACAAATTATATTATAATTAATATAGTTTATAAAAAGTACTTTTCTTTTCTAATATTAGTGATACTTCTAAAGTTGAAAAGTGTTACTTTCAAAACAATAGAATAATACTATTTTCATTTGTTACTAATTTTGGATATAAACATCTTTATCTTTTCTATCCTTTCCCAAAACTCTAATTCAGTACTAAACAATTAATTCCATCACCGTATCAACAGCTAACCAAACCAAACTAATTCATCCATTCATTAATACCAACCAACTAAAACAACAATACTAAACAACTAAACCAACAATACTAAACAACTAATTCAACAATACTTAACTTAAAAATACCAACAATCCATTCAACAAAACTAACCAATTTCTTAAGAGTACTCAACAACCCAACATCTAGTCCAAAATCAACAGCTAACCAAAACAGTAGGAATTAACAACAACAAAGTCCATCTACAAGTTCACAGGCTTCAAAACAAAATAATTATCTCAAACTTACAACGACTCAACGGGGAATCAACTCAAATCCTAATCCAACTATTACGAGAAATAGAAAAGGTAGCAATTCTTACGAGTCTCAAATCGGGCAGCCTAACGGCGTAGTTCGGAGACTCGTCGGGTAAATTCGAGCACCCTAATGGCGTCGTTTCGATTTCTCCGAAATTAAATGAATAGCGGTTCGACCGGGCTTCATCGGAAAATACGAAGAGGGCAACAACACCTCAATTTCAATTGAAAGGGAAGACGAAATTGTGAGAATAAATCGAAAGGGGGTGTTAATCCGAAAACTGGGAATGAAAAGAATTGAAAGTAATTCGAACACGGAACTCACCCAAAAGAGGATGGAGGTCAGCGGCGTTGCTTCGATCGATGGCCGGAAAGAGGCGGCGGCGCTCCGATTGGGGCGCAAGGAAGAAGGCGGTGTGATGGTTGAGCGAAGGCGGTGCCTCTGTCTGAAGAGGGCGACGGCGGCGCCAGGTCGTGCTGAAGGAGCGACGGCCGTGGCGTTGGTGGTCGCCGGAGATGGAGGCGTCGCAGGGCGGTGAGCGGCGGCGCTTGCAGCGGCGTCGCAACGGAGAAAGGGCGGCGCTCGGCTTCTGGGCGGAGAGGACGGCGGTTGCGGCTTGGAGAGGAGAGGCGCGGTTGTTCGCAGGCGCTGAGAGGCGGAGCACGGCGGCGTTGCCGTGAAGGAGAGAGGGGGAGACGACGCGGTGGCTCGATCGGAGGCGGGGCACGAGAGCGACGGCGGTAGCGCTGTGCCCTACGCGACGGCGGCGTTTGGGCGCTGCAGCGGTGGCGGCTTGGTGGAAGAAGGAGGAGGGCGGTGGTATGCCGAAAGGAGAGAGGGAGCCGAGAGAGATGAGAGGAGAGAGAAAAGATTGGGGAAAATCTGGCTTGTGAGGAAAGAGACGGGAGAGAGAGAACCGATTTTAGAGAGAGGAAGAGGATATTTGATAGAATATAATTTCTTTATTAATTAATTTAAAAGGAATGAATTAATATGTGGGTGGAAATTAATGCTTAATTAATTTAATTCTAAAAGGAAAGTAATTTATGTGGCCAGAAATTAACCCCCTTTAATTCTGATATTTTCGTTCCCACTTGATACGGTTTAGGGATCGTTTGGTTCACGAGATTAATCCCGAATTGAAAATTAATACAGTTTTAAAACTTAATAAATATTTTAAAGTATTTTAATTATTCTCAATAAATTATACGGATCGAAATCCTAATTTCAAACTTTAATATTTAATTTCTCGTAGTCCTTTATTCGTTTGAAAGATCCGATTCTTTCTACGAATTTAGGAATTTATAAAAAGGGTATATATTTAAATTACACAAAAGCACACAAAATAATAAAATAAAAAGAAACAAAGATAAAAAAATAAAATAAGGGTTCTAGGAATATAAAAGGCATAAAACGGGACAGGGTATTACAGTACAATGCCACCATTAATTTATGTGAATTTTGGAATGAATGCACAACTACGTTGTCTTTAAGAATAATGTATTTAGTCATGGTTACCTTTATGTTGCAGTCTCGGGGATAATCAGTCAAGGTGATTTGAATATTACGTTGTGTTGTAATAATTGTCTTGAACATAACGCTACAAAATATGTTATATTTCACGAAGTGGTGGAAACGTATAGAGTTTTGAAATTACATTATGTTGTTGTTTTTTTTGTTATGTATATCGTTTTACCAGAGGTGGTAATTTTTTCTATTGGTTATCATTTTATTATTTTAATTAGTTTATAATATAATTCAGTGATATGCATTTTATTAATATATGTTTGTTAATTAAATATTATGTTGTAAATAATTTTAAAGTAAATCATTTAAAATTATTTTTACAAATTATATTATATATACATTTTTTAGTAATATTAGTTGATCTTCAGAAATATCCATTATTGACGTTATGAGTCAGAGAATCCATAAACTATCAATTTTCAGGTTGGGTAGTAAAAGTTGGAGGATGTCAATTACTTATTCTTAAACCAAAGATTCGGAAAAAAAATGACTCTCTATTTTTTTATCTTTTGTAGTTGGAACCTCCGAAACCACAAGAATCATGTAATTAGTTAAATTCGATAAATATATATTTAAGTAAAGAACAAATGTAGTTCATGATGAAATTAAGATTTAATAGAAAATTTTATATAATTTTAAATTTTTTTATGATAATACATTACATGAGGTAATAATGATAACTAAAAATAATAATAAATAAAATATAATACTTCATCCGTCCCAATAAGTTTTTCACACTTGGGATGGACACATTTTTGAAGAAAAATGAGAATATATGAGTGTGGAGTTGAATAAAATAATGAATACTTTAAGTTTTATTGACTTTTATGAGAGAGAGTTATTTCCTCTTTTGGGGTGTGAAGAAAATGTCGGGACGTTCATTTAAGGCAAGTGTGAAGAAAATGCAGGGATATAGGGAGTATATACTACCTCCATCCCGATATTATTTGCATGTTGAAACACACACCTTAAAAAAAAATCACTTTTTAAGTAAAGTAGTTAAAAATGAATAAATATGTGTATATTATTGTGAGTGTGCACACAAATCATGTTTCTTTTTTTTTAGTGTGCAAATAATTTTGGGACGGACGAATAAATAAAATGTGCAAATAATAATGGAATGGAAGGAGTATATTATTATATAAAGAAGACAAAGTATAGAGTGAAACTGGTTTATACATGAATCACTGAAGGGTATTAGTTGTTTTCATTGAAAAATATTAGTTGTATTTACTGAAGAGTATTACTGATTTATACTGAAGAGTCTTAGTTGTTCAGTGAAAATAAACTAAGACAACTAAGACTCTTCAATGTAAATCAATAATACTCTTCAATAAAACAACTAATATTCTTCAGTGAAAACAACTAATATCTTTCAGTGATTCATATATAAACAAATTTCACTCTATACCCACTCTATAAAGAATATAGTCATACAAATGACTTCCATGTAACACATGAGTAGGCACAAATCCAGAGTTGTTCGTAAATTAAAGCAAAACTTGAATAATGTTTCATTTTTTTTTTAATATTGTTGTATTCATAAATTAAAGCAAACTTCTAAATGTGTTAGTAACATTATTAGTAGGATTTTGGGAAAAAAAAATCAAATATCATTTTTATGTCAATATAAATTGTTCTGCTATAAATAATAGTATTAATTCCTTTAAAAGAAAATAAAAAGTCTCATTTTGTAATTATTCAAAAAAATTATATATACTTTAATAAAATAATTGAAAAAGAAAAAATGACTTCCGTGCGAAGTACGGGTAGGCTCGATACTAGTAGTAGTAATAAGGCCTCCAACTTTATACGTTAGAATAATTATTCCAAAATAAAAGGACATTATTATTATAGTAGTTATCATTCATATTTATATATAATCTGTAATATTGTCGGTTAACAATGTCAAACGATTAAAATAGAAAGGCAATGGTATTAGAAAACAGAGTAGATTACACAAATGTCCAAAATACCAATTGCAACTTTAAAGAATTATCAAATATCCGCTAAAAAACTTTTATTTAACTAACGAATAATGTAGATTGCAAATCGGTTGATACCATAATAATTATGAAAATTAGAACAAATAAAATGACTGCAATTTTATTAACCAGACAACTTGTAGTCTTTCTAAGGGCCGGATATGGTATGTAATTAATTCAAATTACTTAATTTAATAATTGGACAAAGTTCGAAGGTTTTTTTTTTCTTCAAAATAATTTATCCAGATAGCCCATCCCCATATTGACGCGTTTTAAAGCTGTGGATTATAAACACCTTTATTGACCGAAATTTTATCGGTAATATGTATGAATATCCAAGGACATCAGATCTGACTCTTCGGATTTACAAGTGTCCATTTGGAAAACCCAATTATATTGGATAATGAACAAAAGGCACAAAACGCAAAACTAGTTGATGGGACTAAGAGAAGTTTAGACACCGAAAATCTAAGTCAGTCAATTTAATTTGCTATTTCCATATTTTTCTCTTTAGCAATTACTTCCTCCATTCCGAACGAATTTGCACACTTTTTTTTTTTACGTCCAAATTAATTTGCACATTACTTAAAAAGAAAACAACGATTTACGTGCACACTCACATAAATATACACATATTTATTCATATGTCACTACTTTATCATTTTTCTTAATCCGTGTGTCACCCAAGGGGTACAAATTGGACGGAGGGAGTAATTTTTTAGAAAACGGTAACTCCGGATGGGCAGATTCTGTCCAAGTAGAAAGGGGTTTTTTTGGTAACGGTAACTCTGTGTGGGCAGATTCTGTCCTGTAAGGGGGTTTTTTTTTTTGTAATTACAAATTTAATAAATATGTTAAGTTACTGTTATACCCTTTTCATTAAAGGAATTTGTTATGTATCATAAATTTAGTAACCGTAAATTTTTAAATTGAACATTTAACACACACTCTCTCCACTTATTATTATTCTATCATTTCCAAGACAATGGAGATCATAAACTTAGTTCTTTTTAAATTTACACTTAAATGTGGATAATGATGTGTGTACAGATTCTGCACGTTAATGGATGAGTTAGGGTTGTTTATTTAATATTTACTTCAAAATTATTTTTTATTTCTTTTAGTTAGTTTACAAAATTCGCTACAATTTTTTTTAATTTATTTGGTATTATATAATTAGTTTTCCTTAGGAAAATAGTACTCCTGAATTTAAAAAAATATATGAGATGAACATTTTAATTTTAAGAGAAAAAGAAAAATATGATGAGAATGTTTAAATAATGTCAAGAATATATATTTCATTATATATAATTTTTTTAGAAAGGAAAAAAATGTGAGATGAACATTTTAATACATTTTGAGAGAAAGGAAAAAATGTGATACAAGTATATATATATAAATTACATGAAATGTAAATTTGTTAAAGAAATAAATATATATTTCATTGACATAACATTTTTTTAGAAAGGAAATTGTGATAAGAAAATATTTAAATAAATTACAAAAAATATAGGTTTTAGCCAAAAACTTTCATGCTCCATCTCTATGTGAGACGATCTCATGCAAGACTTACTCTATATTTTATAAGAAATGAACATATAATATAAGATTATTCATTAACTTGGCAAGATTATTTATGAACTTGACGAGATTCAAGAACTTGGTTGAGTAGTTTTACTATGCACCAAGTGCAAATCATGCACTTAAATTTTAAATTCAATTTCAAAATTCAATTTTGACTTTTTTAAAATCCATTAAAATTTAAGACTTGGAATTAAAATTGTCTTAAAAATTCACGGAGTATGTATTGAGTAAAATTGGTTCATAAATGAATCATGGAGGGAATTACTTGTTTTCATTAAAGAGTATTAGTTTTTTCACTAAAAAATATTTATTGTTTTCACTAAAGGATCTTAGTTTGTTTTCAGTAAACAACTAATATTCTTCAGTTGAAACACTAATATTCTTAAATGGAAGCAACTAATGTTCTTTAATAAAAATAGTTAATATCCTTCAATTGTTCATATATGCATCATTTTCACTCTATATTTTGTCAAATTTATGTACATAGTATGCACATCACTTGGTGCATACTAGAATTGGTCTGGTTGGTAACGTGGAACCAATGGTTTAGGGTTATGAATAATTACCCAAAAGTGAATCAATACTCATAAAAAAAAAAAATTTGATTTTAATTTTTACCACATGCCATTATTATATAAGATTATTCATATTAAATATGTGGTATTTGATTTACTAAAGAGTATAATTGTTTTCACTTAAATATTTTAGTTATTTTTATTGGAGAATATTAGTTGTCTTCACTGAAGAGTCTTAGTTATCAGTGAAGAAAACTAATATTCTTCAGTAAAATAACTAATAATTTTAGTGAAAACAATTAATATCATTCAATAATTAGTGTATGAATCAATTTCACTCTATACACACTATAACAAAAGTATGTGAAACATATTTTAAAAGGCTAAGTATAGAGTGAAAATGGTTCGCACATGAGATATTTAAAGGGTATTAATTGTTTTCACTAAATTATATTAGTTGTTTTTACTTAAGGACGCTAATAATTTTCACTAAAAAGTACTCCCCCCCGTCCAATATTAGTAGACCTACTTTTTGGGCAGTTATTTTTTGTCATAAGTTGGAGGGTATTATGAGGTATTGTGAGGTTTATTTATCAATAAAGTTATTGTTTATGGAAAATATAAGTATCATATTTTCCATAAATAATAATTTTATTGATAAATGAACCTCACAATACCTCATAATACCCTCCAACTTATGACAAAAAATAACTATCCAAAAAGTAGGCCTACTAATATTGGACGGAGGGAGTATTAGTTTTGGAGGGTATTAATTATTTTCACTAAAGTTTATTAGTTGAAGGGTACAAAGAGTATTTGTTATTTAACTAAAGGGCATTAGTTGATTACGGTGAAGAGTATTAATTAGTTACACAAAAGAGTGGTTCGTGTATGAACCAGTTTCACTCATACTTAGGTGATATCCACATTGATTTTAAGCTCAATTTCAATTTTGATTCTTTTAAAACACACATTAACACGTTGAAGTGTATTTTGGGAAATTGCCTTTGCACTCCTATTTTTCGGCCCAACTTGCTTACAAGTCAAGACCCAAAAATTAATTACTCTCAAGTCTAATTGGTCTCTATTCACTAGGTTCCTCCCCACCCCACCCCACCCCACCCCAATTACACTCATGTGAACACTCCTTCTCCCCTACATATGTGCACTTTCTCTCTCCCCTTCCCCATTTCCCCATTTTCTTTTCCCCATTTTCCCTTTCTCTCTATCATTGGGGCATGTATTAAAAATGGGGAAGATGTTTTGGAAGTGAGGCGGCAATTTTGGGGAAAATATTTTGGATGTGAGGCGCAGTTTTGGATTGTATGGATGCGAGGCGACAATTTTGGAAGAAGGCAGTGGTGGAGATTGGCGGCGGGGCGGTGCTGAAAGACATGGAGACTGCCGCTGCGGTGATCGGCCGTCTAAAGGTGGAGATCAGCGGCGGTTTGATGAGCGGTGGCAGGGGGAGGGGGCGGTTGTGGCAGGGGAGACAGCCGCTACGATGAGCGGTGGCTGGGGCGGCGGCGGCCGTGCAAACTGCAAAGACATCGAACAAATTCCGGTGGCTGTTGAAGCTTCCGATGGATGCAAACAAGGGCCCGGTGCATCCTCTCTCTTTCCTTTGTTTTGAATTGAATTTTCTTTCTTTGAATTGAATTTTCTTGTTTGGAGAATTGAGTGAATTGAATTTTTTTTTGCTGGGATGGAAATGTATGAATTGAATTAATTGGGTGAATTGAATTTTTGGGATGGAATTGGGTGAATTTCCTTCCGTTGAATTTGATTTTTTTTTTCTGGAATGGAATTCGTTTCCAGTATGTTGTATCTTTTCTGGGATGGAAGAGTATGTTTTGTTTTTTTGGGATGGAAATATTTTGAACTTATAGGTAATTTTATAATTTAACTTTAACGATATTTTTTTTAACTTTAACAATAATTTTTTGAACTTTACTGATATTATATTGAACTTTCAAGAAGTTTTTGAACTTAGGAATTGTGAACGGCATGAACATAATTTTGAACTTAAAGTTCGTTGTTAAGTGATCTTTCTTAGATAATGAATATTAATTTTTCAACACATATAGTTATGTTCAATGTTGAACTTGAATTTGCAATTTATTTTGTCGATTTTAGATGATGCATATTTTTTCTATAGAAAGTGGGGGAGTATTTTATATTTTTTCTATGTGATGATAAAGATAATATTAAAGTTAAAGAGTATGTATATTTTTCTATGAAATGTGGTAGGTTATTTTTTCTATATGATGATGAAGATAATATTAAAGATAGAGTATGTATATTTTTTAATGAAAAGTAGAGAAGTATTTTTTTCTATGGAAGAGTGGGGAAAAAATGAATTTAAATTCAAAGTTTGTATTAAAAAATGGGGGAGGGGGGGATATGAATTCAAAATTTGAAAAAAAGTTAAAAAAGAAAAGGTTGGAGGAGAGGGGAGGGGGGGGGGGGGGGGGGGGGGAATGAAAAGTGAAAAGTGGGGTGGAGGAACAATAGTGATAATTTGGAAATTAAATACCAACTTTTGTTGTTGAGAGTAATGTTTTGAAGAGGGGCAACTTATAAGCAAGTATTCTCAATGCAAACAACCCCTAAGTAAGTTACCCTTGTATTTATTTATTTATTTTTTTTACAATTGAGGTATTACTGATTATTTTTTAGGATACTACTAATTACTAGTATCTAAATTAACTCAATTAACATGAGATAATAAATATTAGAGAGACTTGCACTTACGATCATAGACCTCATTGACCATGAAGCAATTCTGGTTGGTGTTGTGGAATTGGTGAATTCCCACAATAAGGTTAATTACCTAATTATGCATTAACATTAAGGGTAAATTGCAAGGATGGTCCCATAAGAATTCGTACTTGACAGATTTGGTCCAATGTTCTTTTTTGGTCCCATTTTTAGCAGAAAATGTCTCATCTGTTAAATATTTAACAGTTTCCTATAAAAAAAAACTGGATGCAAAAACCTTTTCAACTTGATTTTTGGAGGGAAATGAGTCAGTTTTTGCTATTAACAATCATTTCAAGGTAAAATGCAAGTATGGAGGCGATTCTGCTACTTTAGTATTTCCTCTCCGCTGCATTTTTTTGAATCCTCCGGCAAACTTGGTCGATTGGGGATGATTTTCTCTCAGCCAGATTTCCTCTCATGCTCGTTAATCCGTTACTTTTTTACGGAAAAATCGTACGGGACTATTTGCGCTAAAAAAAGGACCAAATTCATGAGGACCAATTCTTATGGGACCATTTCTGTAATTTCCTCTTAACATTAATGATTTTTTCTAGATATTTTTAATCTTATATATATTTTTTGTGAACTATGCTAGCCATTATTTCCTAGTGTATTTAAAGAAATGAGATTTGTTTATACATGAATAGAATTATATTTATTGTTTTCAACGAAGGATATGAGTTGTTTATATTAAAGAGTATTAGTTTCTTTTCACTAAACAACTAATACTCTTCAGTGAAAATAACTAATACTATTTAGTGAAAATAACTAATACTCTTCAATGATTAATATCATTTTCACTCAATACTTTGTCTATTTCCTAACAATAATATAGTAATTTATACTATCTAGTAATTGCTTTAAAAAACGAAATTTTAAGAACTTAATTTTCATGCAGAAATTAATTTTTAAGCGGCATTTTTTTTAAAAGAATACTAATGAAAACAGTGTAATGCAGTGGGTTGAAAACAACTCTGACCGAAAAATGTGGATTTTTTTATAATATGAATTTGCATTGATAATATATCAAATTTTAATGAATTTGCATGCCAACTCTTAATCATATCACAAAATATATATATTATTTCTAACAAGAATTTAATTTTTTTTAATTTGCAAGATTAATTTTAATTTTAACTTCTAAGAGTATTTTAAGAGGAGAAACCGCATAGGAGATAATATGGAGAAGTGGGATTAACAGACTAAAAAACAAACTAAAAGTAGGAACACAAAATTGAATTAGAAAATGAGTCTCACCACTTAACCCCCAAAATTATCTAAACATATCCCATCATTTTAAAAACAAAAATAGACATATATAAAATAACTAAGTAATCCTTATATAAATATGAATAAATTATCTTCTAAATTTTGTTGACTTTAACTTTAGTTTTTTAAGTTATTTAAATTTTAAAATTAGTACATTAAATAAAAATTGATCAATTTTTTATTTTCTTTTAAATATTTAAAAAATCTAAAAAAGTTATAATTAAATCTGAAAAATATTTACAAAAATTGAATAAATATTTAAGTAATTAATAAAATTATATGAAATTTAGAAGTTCAATTAAAAAAAATCTTTAAAATTTGAAAAGTTAAATTTTTTTTAAAACAAATAAATATATCACTACAAAAAAACGGGTATTAGCGACCGACTTAGCGACCGATTTACGGTCGCAAAACGTGATTAGCGATCGATTTCTGACCGATAAAAGTCGGTCGTTAAGACACGGGTAGCTAATATTAGTGACCGCCTTTTGACATCGGTCGCTAATCTGTGACCGTCGTGGCAGTCACTAAAATTAGCGACCGTCATCTGGCAGTCGCTGAATCAATCGGTCTGACCCAGTCGGTCATGATTTAGCGACCGACTATAGGCGGTCACTAATTTTTTTTATAAAATTAATCTTTTAATTTTATTTTGTGATTAGCGACCGACCTTGAGTCGGTCCCTAATCTGCGAACCTGCGTAAAAAAAAGTGTTTCATTGGGTTCGAACCCGCGCCCATTGGGGTCCGGGCGGAGCGCGAACCACGGAGCCAATGACCCACTAGCTTATATTTGGCGAACCATGTTGTATATAAACCCTTGTGAGACTTGTAGAAATAATAAATGGACAAGTATGCGTCCAAGGGGAATCGTACCCACGACCTTTGGATAACCCGGAAGAGGTGTGAACCACTAGGACACATGCTATTGTTGTTTGTATATTTGCATTTAATTGTATATAACCTCAAATTGACTCCCGTTTTTTTTAATTCATGTATATATATTTACTAACTTTTTTATTAATTTTATAAATTTAATATTTTAGACTATTCTAAATTATTAATTCATTCGTTTTTATTCATTTAATTGTATATAATTCCAAATTGACTCTCATTTAAAAAATTGATCAAATTAATTCCTTTGTGTTTCTAATTCGTTTATATATATATATATATATATATATATATATATATTTACTAACTTTTTTTATTAATTTTATAAATTTAATATTTAATGCTTGACCCTTAATCGCTGTTCGAGATGCATAGGTTACTCTGAACTGGCTGATCTCTATGGACCATTTTAACAGATGGCCAACTGTGTCGGGTCGGTGCAATATTTGTTTGAGCGGGAAAGTTGTTAGTACTTCAACCTGATGATCGAAGAAGTACGGTCTTAACTTTCTAACGCTCATGACAAGAGCATATGCCAGTTTTTATGTGGGTGAATATTTTACCTCGGCTTCATGCAGGGCCTGGTTGACATAGTAGATGGGAAGGTGAAATTTGCCTTCCGCTGGCACCAATACCGAACTTATGGCCGTATCCGACGCTACCAGATACAAGTATAACTTTTCGCCGGGGACTGATTTTGACAGAATCTTAACATCTCCCAGATAGTCTTTTAACTGGTCGAAAGCTTTTTGGCAGCTTCCTGTCCACGTAAAATTATCTTTTTTGATGGCTTCAAAGAATGGACGACATTTTCCCCCCGATCGTGATATGAACCTGTTTAAAGCTGCTAGGCATCCTGTCAGCCTTTGTACTTTTTTTACGGAACGAGGAGGTTCCATATCAACGATTGCTTTGACCTTTGCTGGGTTGGCTTCGATACCTCATTTACTAACCAGATGGCCCAGGAATTTTCCTGAATGTACTCCGAAACTATTTTTTTTTATTCAATTTCATGTTGTACTTTCGGAGAATGTCGAACACCTGGGATAGATGATTGAGGTGATCTTCTTTCCGAGTACTTTTGACGACTATGTCATCAACATACACCTCCACCGTCTCCCCGATATGTTCGTCAAACATTTTGTTCACCAGCCTCTGGTAAGTTGCTCCTGCATTGATTAACCTGAACGACATTATTTTCCAGCAAAGTAAGTTCTTGTTTGTATAGAAGGCCATATTTTCTTGATCGTCCGGGTGCAATGAAATTTTGTGATAACCAGTAAAAGCATCCATGAATGTGAACATTTCATGCTGTTGGTCCCAAAAAGGATTATCCAGCGGAAAGCATTTTGAGATATTTTTAGTGAAAACCCTTTAAAGGAATGCTAAAAGTAAATGTAGAAAACTTAAGTGCAGAAAAGTAAATAACACAAGGATTTATAGTGGTTCGGATATAACGATCCTACGTCCACTCTCCATTTCTCAAAAGGGGACTCACTCTCCAACCAACTTACTGACTTTCTGGAATTGATAAGTACCAGATCCTTCGTACACCAACTTCAATCTTACGATCTAAGCCTTACACCAATCTATCTAGGAAGATAAGGATTGTGTAAATGGTCCAACTATAAGTCCTAAAGAGTGTATATAAAATTTGAATTAACAAGGTGAGTGAGTGGAGAGTTCGTGTGTCTTGTGTTCTCTTGCCCGACTCTTATGTATGAACTTAACCAAAATACTCCTTTTTATAGTTGTAGGAATTAACTAGCCGTTGGAGAGCTAGCAATTCAAACAACCATAATTGGAGGAATATAATCAATCATAGATTGATTGATCTCCTCCATTGATTGGATCTTGCAAGATTGATACCAATCAATCAATCAATCCTCCTATCAGTTGACTTCCAGATTGCTTTATCTCAATCATCGAACTCTAAGATCTCCTTGTCTCCAGATAACATGCAGCCTCCATGTGGGTGAACTAATCCGTCACTCTCATCTGGTCAGGACTCGTCTGGTCTGGGGTCTGGTGACATTTCTGCTCTGAACCTCATCTGGGAGAGGTCTTCTGGCAGACTCCTCTAGTTAGAGCTCATCTGGTCCTCTCCCATCTGGTCATCTCTCATCTGGCCCTCTGGTCAGAGCTCATCTGCTCTGGTGACTCATCTGCTCTGGTCAAGTCACCTCAGATTTCTTCCCCCTTAACCAAAGACATATTCTAGACCTAGACTAATTTGTAGCTGGCTAACAGGCTCATCTAGTCCTATTACAAGTTCTTGTTTTAACATCTTCAAAACATCTAATCTAAATCCCAACAATTTCCCCCTTTTGATGATGTTAAAACTAAAAGAACTGAAATAAAACAAGACAATAAAAGTTTGAAATATCAAGATAAAGAATCTAGCAGGCTAGGTCAACTGATCTCCCCCCTCAAAATATGCTCAGCTGATATTGGGGCCAAATATCAGCTGGTCTTCTTGTGTATCTGCAGGCAATCAACTTTTTGGTACCCTTCTGGGTCCAGGGGGTTAGCACAATATTTAGGAAGCCACAAGAATAGATCATCCCTTTTTAAATCAGGTGATCTAATCTTCCTTCCATATAAGTCCACAAAAACACACTTAACAAAAGAACCTTTGACACGGTTATTTCTTCTAGAGGCTCTTCTTCTCTTATGAACTTGTCCAGTAGAAGAAGTAACTTGTCTTAAAGCAACAGTCTTGAAATTCTTTTGATAAGGATAAGTTTTACTAGAACCATCAAAGGTTCCAGTTGGTATGGCAGATGACTTGAAAGTCTTCTGCAGGTGAGTTGGAGTCATCTGGTTCTGCCTCTTTTGAGAAGATCCAGACTGTCTTCTACACTGCTGGCCTGACTGAGGTCTTTTAAAATTCCTCTTCTGCCTTTTGGGTTTTTGAGTTTCAGTACTCATCTGCCCATTAGGCTGAGTTGCCTGGTCAGCTGACCTCTTGCCCTTATCAACAAAATTTCTAGGTTGTTCTTCTTTCTGAACATGTGAGGATTCAGATTTGGAATAACCAAGACCTATTTTATCATGCTCTCTTTAAGATGAGGCAGCTATATTTGACACAACATTATTTGCTGTAGTCAGCTGCTCCACTCTCATCTTGAGCTTATCCTCACTTTCTTTTACAATTTTGTTTTGGTGGAAGAGTTCATCAAACTTAGCTTTAAGTAGGTTATATTCATTGTCTTTCTCAACATTTTCAACAACCAGCTTTTCTATCAGCTTAACTTGTTCAGTACACCTGGTTGTCAAGTCAGAAGACTTTTCGACCAGTGTATGATTTTGTTCAGCTGGTAGATCAGTTGAGTTGCCTAGACATTGTGAAAGCTTCTGATTTTCTGCTTTCAGCTTTGAGTTCTCATCTTCCAACTTTTGACAAAGTTGTATAGAAGTTTGGAGATCTAATAGCATCTTCTGCATATCAGACTCCTCTGATTGTCCAGAAAAAGAAGAAGATGAAAAAGAAGAGGAAGTTCGATTACATACCTCATCTGTCACTAGACATATCTCTTCGTCTGGTCCAAAATTAGATGATGAACCAGAAGTGGATATCTCTTCTTCCTCATCTGCGAAGCTTCTTTTGGAGTAACTCCTAGTGTTTCTTTTACTGCTTCTCTTCGAGCCCATTTCTGCAAAAAATATTAGCACAAGAAATATTTGGATTTTCAAAAAAATGGATCTACCCTGGTGACCACAGAGATAATTTCAAAACAGTGGTCTGTATGACACACTGCTCTGATACCACTTGTTGGTTCCAAAAAGGATTATCCAGCGGAAAGCGTTTTGAGATATTTTTAGTGAAAACCCTTTAAAGAAATGCTAAAAGTAAATGCAGAAAACTTAAGTGCAGAAAAGTAAATAACACAAGGATTTATAGTGGTTCGGATATAACGATCCTACGTCCACTCTCCCTTTCTCAAAAGGGGACCCACTCTCCAACCAACTTACTGACTTTCTGGAATTGAGAAGTACCAGATCCTTCGTACACCAACTTCAATCTTACGATCTAAGCCTTACACCAATCTATCTAGGAAGATAAGGATTGTGTAAATGGTCCAACTATAACTCCTAAAGAGTGTATATAAAATTTGAATGAACAAGGTGAGTGAGTGGAGAGTTCGTGTGTCTTGTGTGCTCTTGCCCGACTCTTATGTATGAACTCAACCAAAACACTCATTTTTATAGTTGTAGGAATTAACTAGCCGTTGGAGAGCTAGCAATTCCAACAACCATAATTGGAGGAATCTAATCAATCACAGATTGATTATATTGATTGATTAATCTCCTCCATTGATTGGATCTTGCAAGATTGATACCAATCAATCAATCAATCAATCAATCAATCCTCCTATCAGTTGACTTCCAGATTGCTTTATCTCAATCATCGAACTCCAAGATCTCCTTGACTCCAGATAAGACGCAACCTCCATGTGGGTGAACTAATCCGTCACACTCATCTGGTCAGGACTCATCTGGTCTGGGGTCTGGTGACATTTCTGTTCTGAACCTCATCTGGGAGAGGTCTTCTGGCAGACTCCTCTGGTTAGAGCTCATCTGGTCACCTCATCTGGTCATCTCTCATCTGGTCCTCTGGTCAGAGCTCATCTGCTCTGGTGACTCATCTGCTCTGGTCAAGTCACCTCAGATTTCTTCCCCCTTAACCAAAGACCTATTCTAGACCTAGACTAATCCGTAGCTGGCTAACAGGCGCAACTAGTCCTATTACAAGTTTTTGTTTTAACATCTTCAAAACATCAAATCTAAATCCCAACACATGTCCTGCTGTGCTATCCACCAGTTGGTCAATATGCGGAAGTGGAAAGTTATCCTTCGGGCATGCTGCATTTAGATCTGTGAAATCTATGCATAGCCTCCAGGTTCCATTCGGCTTCCGCACTAGAATGGGATTTACAACCTATTGTGGGCACAACGCCTGTCTGATTAGGTCGTTGTCCAATAATTTCTTGATTTCCTCATTCAGAGCTTGATACTTGTCGGGCCCGTACTTCCGCCGTTTTTGGTGGATGGGTCTTCGGGTCGGATTGATATTTAGTCTGTGACAAACATCTTTTGAATTGATCCCCACCATGTCAGCGTGTGACCATACAAAGACATCGAGGTTAGCTTTCAAAAACTCTGCCATTCGAGTCCTGTAGGGCTCAGGGAGCTCGGACCCGATGTAAAGTTCGAGATCATCACGGTTAGGGTTAACTTTGAGGGCTTCCAACTCTTCGACTGGAGTTGCTCACCGTTTCTGCCCCTTCCACCGTGGATCAGCAATTGGCCCTTCCCGGCTGAGCTCATCCTCGATGTTCATTGGTTCTGCACCTAACTGGGGGTCAAAATCCTCTGTTGAATTATTGTTTTTTTGTTGCCACAACTGGGCCCTCCAGGTTGATGTATGGGCTTAGCTCATTGACGACTGTTGGCAATCTTGTCTCTGGCAAGGTTTGTTCGCCGTCCAGCAGCTTCTATTCGCCCATAGACGAGGGTTGTTCGTCTATGTCCATCTGATCATTCTGGGTCTCCAAAATATCTTCAAGAATTGACGGTTCATTACTGAGAGGGCTGGCCAATGCTTCCATCATAAATGTATGTTCTTTGATGGGATGAAGTTGAAGGAGATATTCCCGAGCTTTTCTTTGGTCTCCTTTTAGTGTTCCAGCACCGCTAGCTGTTGGGAACTTAATACAGTAGTGATAGGTTGAAACTGCTGCTTTAAATTCATTCAGAAATGGTCGGCCAAGGAACCCATTGTAGGTGGACTCTTGATCTACGACCAGGAAATCCACCATTCTAGTTATGTTCTTTTCGGGATCCTTGGTCGACACCAATTGTAAAGACAACCTAATTATACCTAACGGCTCAGTTACAGAATTTCCGAAGCCTAAGATTCGGTGATTAGAATCTTGAATGTAGCTAGCATAGTCACCTAGCTGATCAAGCGTTTTCTTGAAGATGATGTTAGTGTAGGCTCCGGTGTCCACCAATAGTCGTTGTACTTTGGTTCCCATTATCTTGGCGCAGATAACAAGAGAATCGTTATGAGGAGTTACAATTCCTTCCAAATCTTTTTTCGTGAAGGTTAACTCTGCTGTGTGAAGAACGGATAGGTTGACACCCATTTCCTGCATCTGGGCCATCGCCCGTAGCTCAGCCTTTCTCTTTCGATTTGAGATTGGGGGTCGCCCATCAGAACAACCACCAACAGGTCCTGCAGGTTCCATCATTTGGATTTCAGGAACTGGACCTCCTGCTGGTACCTGAGCTGGTCGCCCAACTCGATTCTGACGAGGAGCTTGCTCCAAATCTTCTTCCTCGGAATCTTCATCTCTGTCTCTCTTGCCGGGCTGTCTCTTCACAAACTCAGATACCTTACCCTCCTCGTAGAATCGCCACAACTGCTTCAGCAAGTCGTGATATTTACTAGTAAAATGCCCCACGCTCTGATGGTAGGCACAATACTTGTTTTGGTTTAACTTGCTAGCATCTTGACGTATCTTTCTGGGCGGGGTGAGTAGTTCCTTGTCCCGGACATTATTGTACACCGCATCAATTGATATGGTAAGTACGTAATTCAGTTTATCTTTCAGTTCCGTCCCCTCGTTAAATGCTTTCATGTTATTCGGGGCTCGATAACCTCCACCACCAGTCTTCTTCCCACTCTCCTTCTGCTCACCTTTGTCCCCCATGTCTTTCTGCAAAGCTTCGTGCATGGAGACAAAGACTCCTGCCCGGTCTCGGAATTCAGCGTAAATTTTCGGGCATCTGAGATGTACATCCTTCCAAAGTTCAGTGCCTTTCTTCAATCCAGCTAGGACGGCTACGATTTTGGTGTCTTCTCTGACTGACTCCCCTTCTAGTAGGACCTTGTCAAATCTTTCCAAATACAAGCGATCCGACTCGTCATCAACTTGTTTCAAGTCGGATAACCGATGTCTTTGGGATAGATAAGACCCGACCGTGGAGAATTGGGACAAGAATTCTTTGCCTAGCTGGACAAACGAATGAATTGAAGCTGGTGGCAGAGCTGAAAACCATTTGTGGACACGGTCCTCCAGAGTAAAAGGGAAATTGCAGCACTGGGTTGCATCGCTTGCCCCTATTGATATCATATAATCAGAATATTTCATTAGATGCACCCCGGGGTCCGCCGTGCCTTCATATTGTATGCTTGCCGGGAACTAAATCTTCTTTTGAATAGGAGCTTTTAGAATTACCGAAGATAATGAGGAGGTAGGAAGAGTGGTGCTCCCATAACCTCTTTGTAGGTCCAATTAAGCCTGCATGCTTTCAATTGCCTTTCTTATGGAGGCCAGTTCCTCCAAGGATCCCCCTTGACTTGGAGGCTGTTCGGCGAACAGAGGTGCATAACCATCTGTCCGCAGTAGTCTCTCGCTTGGTATGGGAACCCCCTGAACTGGCCTTCTAGGATTGGGCTCCGCATCAGGGCCTAGGCGACCAAAAGCTGACCTAGTCAGCCTTTCATGGACTGACTGGCGAGCTGGTACGTAGGCCGGGCAAGCTACTTCTGCTATTGGATGGACCTCCATTGCTCCCCGACCATGGCGACCTAATCTGTTCAGTGCACTTTGGCGTGTGCCCTAACTAACCCCCAGAGCTTGATTTGTAGTTGATTCTCCATGGCTGGTAGCTCCAGCGAGCTGTTTCTCCTTGCCCTTCATCTTACGAACTTGGGCACTGTCTGCTTTATTTTGATGGTCATCTCTGGCCTTCTCAGGCTCGAGAGCTCTTGTCGGGCTATGCCTTGCTCGGATATGAGATGGGCCAGACTGTGCTTGTTGCTTTTGTAAAGCCTGAAGTATTGCGATTGTTTGAGCTAGTTCATCAGGATTGCTAACTAATGCGTCCAGCTCAGGTGGCATCGGTTGATTGGCCACTGGATGATTTTCTTATGCACAGCGAGCTACTTCTGCTCGCCCGCCTACCTGGGACGCTCTTGAATGTGAATTTCTTGTCATATGCTGGGAATGCTGGGTCTCGTGAGACTGAGGCATCTTTGCCTGATGTTTGGGTATTAATCTTTTAAAAGTTCTTGAATAGAGAATACCAAGAACACCAAGAACACATTTGCACTAATCTTCAAATCTTCAAGTCTTGAGCTTGAAGTTCTTGCTTAGTTATACTTAAATCCTTAAACCGAAGGTTCGACCCCTTCCTCTAGTGCCAATTTGTTGATGATCTTTTCTAATCACAAGGATTAGTGGCTGTTTTTACTCGTTAATTAGATCACCAAACAATTACGTGTGATTGATCACTAATGTAATAAGTGAATACAAAAATTTGGGGTGAGGGTAGAATTAACACGTGTATTGATTACGTATTTAATTCGTATATAAGAGAATTGAGCTGCTTTGGATGTATAATCGAAGTTTGGACGTGAATATGAATTTGTGCTTATTTTATTAGTTGAAAAAATCTAAGTATTTATAGAAGTCTGCCTAGCAGGAGGTGTACATGACCTTTGACCTCCCTAGTGTGCATGTATGACACTTGGGCTTTGACTATTTTGACCTTATCTAAACTAAATTCTATCCTCTAGTACATGACTTGCTCGTATTCAAGAGTTGCTCGTCCCGTTGGACTTGTCCTTGAGGAGTCTTTAGTTTGATTTTGATGGTCTTTATTCAGTGGGAGCATTCAGCGACTCTCATGGTGGAAGTTTATCACTAGGTGATCCTCTTTCAGCCAGTGAGAGCGTAATTGGAGTCGCGTTGCCTTCGCAACAACCTCCAAGTAGGCTGAATGAGAATAGCATAGTTCAAACTCCCGCCCAAGAGGCATCTGAAAGTATCGCTCTTGAGGACTCTCCGGTCAACGATGAAGTCGTTGCACCACAAAATTTTCACGATCAGAATGTACAACCTGCACAACCATAACTCCGTAAGTCAACTAGGATTTGTAATCCAATCGATAGGTATTATGGTTTCCTCGTGGAGGAACACGATGATGTGGATATACCAGATAAGGACGAACCTAAGACTTACACTGAGGCGACATTAGATGTTGACTCAGAGAAGTAGCGTGAAGCCATGAAATCCGAGATGGACTCGATGTACATCAATCAAGTTTGGGACTTGGTTGAATTGCCAAGAGGGGTAAAACCCATAGGTTGCAAGTGGGTCTTCAAGAGGAAGACCGATGCAAATGGCAAGGTACAAACCTACAAGGCTAGGTTGGTGGCGAAAGGGTATAGTCAACGCGAAGGCATTGACTATGACGAGACCTTCTTGCCGGTTGTGAAGATCAAGTCCATTCGTATTTTACTTGCGATAGCCGCACACTATGATTATGAAATTTGGCAGATGGATGTCAAGACAGCCTTTCTCAATGGAAACATTGATAAGGACATATTTATGACTCAATCGGAGGGTTTCATATCTAAGCCAAAGTCTAGTCTCGTGTGCAAGCTTAAACGATTCATCTATGGATTGAAGCAAGCTTCTAGGAGTTGGAATATCCGATTTGATGAAGCTGTTAAGTCTTTTGGCTTCATTAGAAATCCGGAAGATCCATGCGTTTATTGTAAACGCGGCGGGAAGAGTATTGTCTTTATAGTCTTATATGTCGATGACATATTGATTATAGGAGATAGCATCCCGCTCATGCAGTCCATGAAAGATTGGTTATCAAAGACCTTCATGATGAAGGATCTTGGTGAAGCATGCTATATCTTAGGGATCAATATCCAAAGGGATAGATCCAAGAAGATATTAGATAAGGGGTTGAAGCGTTTTGCGATGGAGAACTCTAAGAGAGGATATCTTCCAGCAAATCATGGGATAAAGCTGTCGAAGAAGGATTGTCTTTCTAGCGAAGCTGATATCAAGCACATGAAGGATGTCACATATGCATCTGCAATTGGATCCATTATGTACGCCATGACTTGCACTAGGCCAGACGTGGCCTACGCTGTCAGCATCACAGGTAGATACTAACAGAATCCAGGTGAGCCTCACTGGATTGCTGTCAAGAATATTCTTAAGTACCTCGGGCGTACTAAAGAACATTTTCTTATCTACGGTGGGCAATCAGAGTTAGTCGTCACCGGCTACGCTGATGCAAGTTTCCAATCCGACTGTGATGATTACAAGTCCCAGTCAGGATACGTCTTCACTCTCAATGGAGGTGCGGTGTGTTGGAATAGTTCCAAACAAGCGGCAACCGCGAATTCAACAACTGAGGCTGAGTACATAGCTGCGGCAGAGGCTGCCAAGGAAGTTGTTTAGATGAGAAAGTTCTTAACTGAACTAGGGCTAGTTCCAAGTGCTAGTAGTCCAATAAAGTTGTATTGTGACAATACTGGTGCGGTTGCACAAGCAAAGGAACCGAGATCCAACAATAGAAACAAGCATGTACTAAGGCGTTATCACTTAATAAGAGAGATGATCGCTAACAAGAAAATAGAGTTGGAGCGCATTTCCACAGATGATAATTTGGTCGACCCATTCACCAAGGCTTTGAGTGTTCATGTACACACTAGACATTTTGATGGTCTAGGGGTTAAACATATGGGTGATTGGCTCTAGTCCAAGTGGGAGATTGTTAGTGTTAGTGTCCTAGAGACAATCCTTTGTGAGGACATGATACTAAGATGATATTCAATTTATGGTTTAATATTATTGTTTGGTTTAATATTAAATGTATGGTTTTACACTTATCTGGATATTATGTTTGATTGTTTGCATTATTCATATCTGTGTTCCCTTGAATCGATACTGTCATTGAGTGAGTGAGAACTTAGATGACCGAAGTACAATTCTCATATAGCCCTGACTTGAAGCGAACTACCCTAGCTTCTACTAGTAGCTACCCCGCAAGAGTACGGGTTCACTGTAGTATGGGCAAGTATAGGGACCAAGTATTATCGAACCCAAGGGATGGTGTATATGCGAATAGATCCCTGAAGATCTACGCGTCGTAGTTAATATGAGTGTGTGTTTTTGGGTTTTTTTGGAAAGATTAATTAAACTAAACTCAATTATCCTACGAATGCAAAAGAAAAATTAAACTAAGTATCTAAGGTGTATATGCAAGTATGAGATGGTGATGCTCAGGATAGGAATCCCTACGTATACTAACGGAGTAGGTACATAATCAAAATAACTGTGACACACAAGAATTAACCTAAGTCTAAGAATGCAAGGTGAAAGCTCAAGATTCTAAACCCTAATACTTTACCCTAACACTCGACTTCACTAATCCACTAACAAGTTAATGGATTGTGCTCAATTAATGAGACCCTAATTTAACTAAGGTGATGCGGTCGTCCTCCTTCGCTAAATCGGTAGATGAATTAACCTTTCCTAAACCTTCTCGTTAAGACTACTAATTGTTATTGAGTGATGCGGTCATCCTCTCTCTAACACTTTCGTACGAAATTCAAAGGTAAAGTTCAGATTAATTATAAGAATTCATTAATTAAGAGAATTAAAACTAACGTCACAAATTACCCTAATTACGTACCCACATCCTACTTCTACGAGTTCATCCTACCCTAAGCATGCAAGGGTTTTAGCTAGACATGACGTTAACAAACATTAAAGCAATAGAAGAAACGACGAACATAAACATGATGAATTGAAGAAAGAAAATACGAAACATGAACTAGGGTTTAAAGAAAATAAATACGAAGAACTGAAATTGAATTAATAAAAACGACGTTCAAAGCGTTTAAAGTAATCAAGCTAATGAAAAGAAACTACGAATTGAAAAGAAACTAAAATTCATATGAAAAACCTCAACAAAACGTAAGTAAAGCTTGCTCGTTTCCTTCCTCTCCAAAAACCAAGTCTAAAATTATTTCTAAAGTTCGGGGATCTGATGTGTTCTTCAAAACATGTTTGGAAGAGGTATATATAGGCACCGGGTCGAAACGGGAGTTAATGGGCCGAAAATACGCATCCGGAGGTAAAAATCCATGGGCGCTCGAGCAAAACGCTCGAGCGGTCCCGCTCGAGCAGTGTAGCTCGAATGACACAATCGCTCGAGCGCTGAAATCTCTCTGCATGTTTTGGGCGCTCGAGCAATTCGCTCGAGCGGTGGCGCTCGAGCTGCTCGAGCGTAAGAATAGTTCTGTAAGTTTAAGCGCTCGAGCAATGCGCTCGAGCGGGGGCGCTCGACCTAGTCACTCGAGTGACTTCTAACTCCTCCCAAGTGATACTTTTCCTCGTCCGCACTAATACCAATCGTATTTCTTCAATATCTTCTCATCCGGGCATCCGTTTGAGTCGATTCAAAGTCCTACGAACTCCGTTTTTCATCCTCTATTCACCTATGAGCATCAAAGAGACAAATTCATCAATGTGTAGAAATAATGCTCAATTGACTCTAAATACTCTATATACTCGACCAAGACTAGGGCGTTTCTAGCTACGAATCATGACAATTTCACGCCTAATCAACCCCCCCAAACTTACCATGTTGCTTGTCCTCAAGCAACGAAATAATAAGTCAAGTGAAATTGTTAGGAATGAATAAAAAAAAATCAATCATGCAAGCTAATGAACTCAAGCTTCAAAAGTCAATCACCCGTATACTCACTCACTTTCTTTTATCGTACTCATGCAACAATAATAAGAAACACCAAGATCAAGCATGGATGTGCACTCAACTATGTGTTTCACTCCCTCACAAGTGTATATCAATGATTAAGGGACTCACTCAAACAATCAATCACTCATATCGGTAGCCATAGGCTTGTAAGCACTCTCAACTCCGACCATACTCTAGAAATCAATGCCGAATCAAAAAGGACTTTTCTCAAGGTTGTAATGTAGGCTCTTTGGACAGGTGGGATAACAATATAAGGTAAAGTAACTAAAGTAAATGGAGAATAGAAAGTCAAACTTTGGCACTTCGAGATTAGGAACAGACTACTTCAAGCATTTTCAATCAACACCCTTTCAATTCCACTTCTCTCAACACTTCAATTTTTTTTTCTTCCTCACTCTTTTTTTCAATCACTTCACTTTTTTCTCTTTTTCGCACAAACACATGAGCTCATTTTTTTTTTCTTTTTGCTCATTCTCAAATTTTTTCCCACATCTCATAACTTCATCACACCTTCTTCTCATATTCACTCAACAAACAACATTTTCCTTTTTCAACTCAATTCACTCCCTTCACATTCACACCTTCCTATTCTCCACTCAAATTGGGACAAAAAGGCTTAGGAATTGGAATAGTGTTCATATGTGCTAGCAAATAAAATAGGCTTTAGGCTCAAAGGGGCTAACAAGGGATCAATGTCATTGGTAGGGAAATTTTTTGGCTAAGTGACTCAATTAAATCAAATATGGCCTAAGATCACATTCGGCATTTCAAACTAGACACAATCAAGAAGCAAGAGCACACACAAGTTCTAGCATCCTCTAAGGTGATGATTCACTCACAAACGAAGAGATCAATTTATGCATTTAAATCTCGTAAGGCTCAACTCTCACGGCTTTCACATCCATGCTAGTCCTAGTGCATTCTCACTCTCATCACACAAGCACTCAAAAGAAAACTCATAAGCATACAAGTTCTTTCTCAAATCAGCTCAAACCCAAACACTCACACAAAAGAATTTCTAACTCACCCTTACTACTCACTCTACTCATCAAATCATACTCAAAGATAGCAATCAACAAGCATAAGATGATTGATAGACATGAAATATGCACTAGCGAGTCAACTCAAAATCACCCCAAGGAGTATCTCAACAATCTAATAATCAATCAAACTCAACTCAAAGATAAGGGCGTGCATGCATGTGCAATGTAACAAGAAACATAAAAAAACTCCACCCCCCCAAACTTCGACCTTGCTAGAGGTCTAAGTTTGGGGTTGTGGGTTACCTCAACCAAATAATCCCGTTTCTCTCACTAGCTTTGCACACTTCCTTGTCTCAAGTTGGTTCCTTCAATCTGAATAACTCCATGATACCTTTACTCCTTTAGAGACAAGCCTACAAGCAACTCACTCAAATATGAGGTTAAACATACGACTCAAAATACTCCCTAATAATATAAAAAAAAAACACTAAAAATAAATGAAAGCAAATAAAAATGGGTTGCCTCCCATTCAGCGCTATTTTTAAGGTCCTCATGCCGGACCGAGCTCAAAGGAGCTTATGGGACATTATACTCAAATTTACCTCCCTTACTCTTATAAGAGTGGTGTTTGAACTCCTTTCCTTGATGCCCTACCATCATGAGCTCTTTTGCTCTCTTCTCATCCCCAAGTGTTATGGGTCTCAACTCCTTCTTGCCTTTATCTGGAGGAGTCTTACTAAACAACTTCTTGAGTTTGGACTTCTTCTTCTTAACTCCTCCTTTTCCCTCTAGCTGGACCACGTCCACACTTTTCACCTCTTCATCCTTCAACTTCTTCACTTTATCCCTATCAAAATAATCAAGAACATACTGCTCATGGGTCAAATAATTGAGTGAAGGACTAACAAAATCATGAATATCAGAAGGATTAGGGATAGAAGGCGTGTCTTCAACACGAGGATCAATTGCATCCATGCAATACAAGCTCTCATCCTCCCTCGGGTGTTTCATGGCTTCATATAGGGAGATCTTCACTTCTTGATCATCAACCTTCAACGTGATCTTCCCGTTTGCCACGTCTAGCACCATCCCCGCCGTAGCTAAGAACGGTCTTCCCAAGATCAGGGGCACGTGTTCATCTTCCTCCATCTCTAGCACTACAAAGTCGGCTGGAAAAATGTGTTCTCCAACTCTCACTAGGACGTCTTCAACCACACCTTGAGGTCGAGTAATAGACCGATCGGCAAGTTGAAGCGTCATCATTGTGGGTTGAAGTTCACCACCTTCCAACTTCTTGAAAAGCGACAACGGCATGAGATTAATGCTCGCCCCGAGGTCGCACAACGCTCCCTTCTTGATCCCGTTCCCAATATCACATAGGATCGTGAAGGTCCCGGGATCCTTCAGCTTTGGTGGAAGCGCCTTGTGCACTAATGCACTCACCTCGTGGTTCAACTGCACCAACTTCGGCTCATCAACTCGTCGTCTTTTCGCGATCAAGTCCTTCAAAAACTTTGCATAATTGGGCATCTGTTCCAAAGCATCATAAAAAGGAATATTAATATGCAATTGTTTAAAAACATCAAGTAATTTAGCGAATTTTTCATCAAGCTTCTTTTTCATGAAGCGCTGTGGATACGGGACGGGTATCACAGATTTGGGTACCCCCCATTCATCTCTTTCTGTTTCTTTCACTTTATCCCTTGCTTCCTTTGCTTTCTTCCACTTAGGAACTCTCTCAATCTCCTCACTTTCAATCCCCTTCTCAACTTGGGGCGTCTCAAAATCAGCAGGCATCTGAGGACCTTCATAGTTGGTTCCACTTTTAAGCTGGATCGCCTTGCACTGCTCTTTTGAGTTCCCCTCCGGTATTCTATTCACTGACTTTGCAATTTGGCTCATCTGGAGCTCTAAAGAAGTGAACCTTCGATTGTTCTCTTGTTGAGTTCTAGTCCACTCAACATTTATCTTCTGGAGCTCTTGATCACGATGATCACCCTTCTTATGTAACTCCTTCACATCATACTCCAAGGATGACAACCGTTTGCTTCCTTCCTCCACCTTCTGAAGGATTGCTCTCAACATCTCCTCGGTTGATGCACCGCCTTCTCCACCAGGAGGTTTAGACCCCGGATCAACACCTGCAGGAACAGTAGCACCAGCTTTTGGGTTAGCATAAGAAAAATTATCATTCTTCCTCCATGTGTTTTGAGGAGGTTGCTGGCCTCCTTGAACTCCTTGTGTGTTCCTCCATTGATTTTGAAGTGGCTGTGGGCCTGGAGGTACAAATGGTTGGCCATAAGAAGGCCATCCATACTGGTTTCCACCTTGGTAGCCATTCTGGTTGAAATACGGACCTCCCATGTAATTGGCTACCTCTTGCTGCCCACTTGGTTGGTCTACTCTCTCATTCTCTACTGCATGCTCTCCAACCAAATTCTTCCCCAACTCGAGGCTGTTTATCTTCTCCATCATGGCCATCAATAGCCTTCTCGTTCCTTCTCCCTCTTCAACCTGATGCACTCTCTAAAAATCTGCATCTCCACTCCAAGCACCGGCATTCGTGACAATGTTGTCCACGATCTCCCTACACCTCTCTATGCCTTGGTTCAGGAATGCTCCGCCCGCACAGGCGTCTAAATGGTCTTGCCCCGCCTTGTTGGCACCACTATAGAAGAACGCCATAATGTCTCCCTCGTTGTACCCGTGCTGCGGGCACTCTATCAGCATGTTTGAGTATCTCTCCCACGCTTGACGTAGGTCCTCTCCTTGCTTCTGGCGAAAGGATGAGATCTCAATTCTAGCCTTGATCGTCCTAGATGGAGGGTAGAATCGCTCGAGGAACAGACGCTCGAGCTCGGCCCAAGTGGTAATACCTCCCCGCGGGAGCGTATTATCGTACCACTCCTTAGCTATTCCCGTCAACGAGAATGGGAACAGCCTAAGCCTCTTGGCATCTTCAGACATGCCATTATAATTAAATGTTGAGGCTATCATGAGAAAACTCCTCAGATGTGTATGAGGATTCTCCTTCCCGATCACCCTCTTGAACTGATTCTCGGTCAGCAGCTTTAAAATCCCCGGGGATATCGAGAAATTATTTGCCTCAACAGGAGGCAATGCCACTCCATCATAGTACCGCTGTGGCTGTGCTGCAAACCTCCCTCATATCGCCATATTATGATCTACGTTCTGAGGAACGTGTTGAGGATTAGCAGCAGGTACTGGTACTTGTTGGGGTGGTGGTTGGTAAACAGGTGGTTGGTTGTAGACAGGAGGTGGATGATATGGATATGGTGGGTAAGGATAAGGTGGGTATGGGTAATGTTGGTATACTGGGTTGTTAAAAGGGTTATTTGGGTTTTGTGGGTAAGCAGGGTTGTTATGAGGATTATGGACAAGGTTCTGAGCTGGATTCCCTACGTTTCGTGTATCCGGGTTTAGGCTCTGGCTATCCCCTAATGGAATTTGATTCTGGCTACCACTAACTCCAGTGCCTTCAACTCGGTCTACTGCCTGATTGAAATCGTTGGCAGCATCGTCCAACTCATTATTGATATCCATTGGTTCCTTTCCTAAGTCGGCAGCGTTCATCCTTCTTAAGAAGGCCCGGTTCCTTCTGGCTATTGTCTCAGGGTCCAACGGTATTCTCTCTTCGCTCGTATTACCTTGTGAGCGTGTTTTCATAAACCTGACACACTAGCAGAAGGGTCAAAACGCAACTGCCGATTGAATACAAATAAAAAATAAAAACAGAAAATAAATCACCCACTACTAACTACTAAGCTATCTACAAGTCCTATTCAAAAGCATACAACGCCATCCCCGGCAACGGCGCCATTGACTTGAAGCGAACTACCCTAGCTTCTACTAGTAGCTACCCCGCAAGAGTACGGGTTCACTGTAGTATGGGCAAGTATAGGGACCAAGTATTATCGAACCCAAGGGATGGTGTATATGCGAATAGATCCCTGAAGATCTACGCGTCGTAGTTAATATGAGTGTGTGTTTTTGGGTTTTTTGGAAAGATTAATTAAACTAAACTCAATTATCCTACGAATGCAAAATGAAAATTAAACTAAGTATCTAAGGTGTATATGCAAGTATGAGATGGTGATGCTCAGGATAGGAATCCCTACGTATACTAACGGAGCAGGTACATAATCAAAATAACTGTGACACACAAGAATTAACCTAAGTCTAAGAATGCAAGGTGAAAGCTCAAGATTCTAAACCCTAATACTTTACCCTAACACTCGACTTCACTAATCCACTAACAAGTTAATGGATTGTGCTCAATTAATGAGACCCTAATTTAACTAAGGTGATGCGGTCGTCCTCCTTCGCTAAACCGGTAGATGAATTAACCTTTCCTAAACCTTCTCGTTAAGACTACTAATTGTTATTGAGTGATGCGGTCGTCCTCTCTCTAACACTTTCGTACGAAATTCAAAGGTAAAGTTCAGATTAATTATAAGAATTCATTAATTAAGAGAATTAAAACTAACGTCACAAATTACCCTAATTACGTACCCACATCCTACTTCTACGAGTTCATCCTACCCTAAGCATGCAAGGGTTTTAGCTAGACATGACGTTAACAAACATTAAAGCAATAGAAGAAACGACGAACATAAACATGATGAATTGAAGAAACAAAATACGAAACATGAACTAGGGTTTAAAGAAAATAAATACGAAGAACTGAAATTGAATTAATAAAAACGACGTTCAAAGCGTTTAAAGTAATCAAGCTAATGAAAAGAAACTACGAATTGAAAAGAAACTAAAATTCATATGAAAAACCTCAACAAAACGTAAGTAAAGCTTGCTCGTTTCCTTCCTCTCCAAAAACTAAGTCTAAAATTATTTCTAAAGTTCGGGGATCTGATGTGTTCTTCAAAACATGTTTGGAAGAGGTATATATAGGCACCGGGTCGAAACGAGAGTTAATGGGCCGAAAATACGCATCCGGAGGTAAAAATCCATGGGCGCTCGAGCAAAACGCTCGAGCGGTCCCGCTCAAGCAGTGTAGCTCGAATGACACAATCGCTCGAGCGCTGAAATCTCTCTGCATGTTTTGGGCGCTCGAGCAATTCGCTCGAGCGGTGGCGCTCGAGCTGCTCGAGCGCAAGAATAGTTCTGTAAGTTTAAGCGCTCGAGCAATGCGCTCGAGCGGGGGCGCTCGACCTAGTCACTCGAGTGACTTCTAACTCCTCCCAAGTGATACTTTTCCTCGTCCGCACTAATACCAATCGTATTTCTTCAATATCTTCTCATCCGGGCATCCGTTTGAGTCGATTCAAAGTCCTACGAACTCCGTTTTTCGTCCTCTATTCACCTATGAGCATCAAAGAGACAAATTCATCAATGTGTAGAAATAATGCTCAATTGACTCTAAATACTCTATAAACTCGACCAAGACTAGGGCGTTTCTAGCTACGAATCATGACAATTTCACGCCTAATCAAGCCCCGATCAAGGATCATCAAGAATGGGATATTGATGATGCAATGGAGATTGGTGTGCGATTTGCATTATACTCTATGGTGAGAGTGTAGTAAGATCTCACTTACTACGAGATACTAGGTATCTCATAATGGATGCACAAATACCTTTGAGGGTATTGGTATACCCATCCGAGATACCGTTTGATGTAATTCCACATAATGTGTCTACGGGTGTCTCGGTTAGTAGGAGCGATGTGATACTCCTCAGACTTGAGGTCAATACGCACGACATGTGCGGAGTGATGAACTTTGACCATGACCAATGCTTTCACCCTCCAAGGGTAGATATGGCATGGATTGGGTTCATCACGAAGTTCATGTGCGTGGTAGTTGAGCCAAGAATAGGATTCATTCCTCAATGTGGATTTAAGAGAGAATACTTGTCTTCTCATCATAATTGGATCTAAGACATCGGCTGATGCAAGTCGACTTGGACTTTGTGGCCAAGTGCAACGCGAGAGATCAATTAGTGATTTGAGATAATATGATTAAGTTATTTAAATAGACACTTCATCATGTTCAAGACTTAATCAAGTATTCGCGAATGAAAGGAAGATAACACAATAGCCTACAGTATTACAGGTAGTTGCAGATTTCCTCGCAATGTACCTCGTATATTGAGAATGTCTGATTTATTGTCTAGGGTTCAATTAAAACCGTTAGTTTGACTAATCGCTCGATATACGAAGGCCTATGGGTCACACAACAAGCAATGACAGTTCGCCGATTATGGTTGGTTGATTAAGTATTATATTAGATATAATATTTAATTTATGGAGAATATAATAATAATTATATTTAGAATTAATTATTATTATTATCTAATTAAATTAGATTTAATTAGATATGAAATCACAATAATAATATTTGGAATATTATTATACAAGAATAATCGATATGGTAAATATATTATTCGTAGGAACATATCTAGGGAAATATAATCCGTAGAGATTATATTACGGGCTAGGCCCGATATCTTGCTTAAGAATTAAGCTAAGTTAATCCCTATAAATATGTGTCTTATGGGAATTCCTAAACACACAAGAAATATAATTTCTCCATAAAATCTCTTGTTCGAGTTTTCCTAGCAAGTTCGTCTAGAGATTCAAAGCTGGCACCTCGGTGCAAATCGGTGAATAGCTGTTGCGTGGATACAGTAGTAGAGGATTCTGCGTACGAAGATCTATAAGATTTCTTGTTTAAGATATCTCGTATTTAATTATGCAATTAAATTGTTTGTTGTTGGTGAACGTTTATTTCCACTGCGCATTTTTACGTGCTTATAAATTCCAACACTTTCAGCCGTTTTTGATGAGACATAAAGCTTAAATAGAACCGTTTTGAACCAATCAGATACAAGAGACTTACTTGAGAAGATTCATCTCCAACGGGAAGATTTTCAAGAAGGTCTATAAATACAGAAGGTCGTGCTCATTGCTACGCACATGAAACTTAAAAAGAACAAGCATTCTCTACACTCATAAACTTACTACGAAGCACTCGAAATCACCATTGTTTTCCAAGTGTTTCATACTTGTAGAGAGTATATCAAACTTTCTGTAATCGAGCTTATAGCCATATCCAAATCTTAGAAAGAGATAATCCATCCTTAAGTCTTGAGTTAAACCTGTAAGGATTATCTCACAAACAGTTGGAACCAAACCCTACTCAAAACCATATCCTAGAGTTAGGTTGAGAGTTAGAGTTAAGAGGTGTTAGTAAGCTGATTGTTGATATCAGTCTGAAAGCTGGTTGTTTTGGGAACTAGGACCTGGAATTATCCTAGGGATCAAATATCTTTAGAGAGGATTATTTGATCAGTGCACCTTGACACTATAACACAAGGAATTCCAAAGTGAAAGGAATTCTCCTGTTTAATCAGGACAGTGGGCGTAGGAGATTCATCTCTGAACCACTTTATATCTTGTGCACTTACATTCTGTTAATCTTTTAGTGTGTGTTGTTCAAACAAGTTTTTATCAAGTAAAACGAGTTTTTCTTAAGGGCTCACTAATCTACAACTAAAAGCTAATTAGATAGCAACTCAACTGAAAGTCTTGAACTTTCAGTGGAGCTGATACCTCAGTAAGCTTTCATTAGTAAATCTCAGCAGACCTCCAAGTCCACTGAAGATCTACTGTCTTGAGTTAATATAAGTTTTAAAAAGAAGTTTGAATTTGTAACAACAGGTGTATTCCCCCCCCCCCCCCCTCATACACCTGTATAACTCGTTTCGGGACCAACAACATATTTCTTCTAACAGTAACACGCATTTGCTCCAATAGTAAAAGATATTGTAAGTATCACACATTTACTTTAACATTAATAAACATTTGCAGTAACACATATTTACTCTAATAGTAACACACTTTGCTTCAATTGTAACACATATTTCCTCTAAAGGTAACACACATTTGCTTCAATAGTAACACATATTTTTAATAACACACATTTACTCTAACTTTAACACACATTTGCAATAATACACATTTACTCTAAACATTAACACACTTTGCTTCAATAGTAACACATATTTCCTCTAACAGTAACACGCATCTGCTCCAATAGTAACACATATTTTTAGTAACACACATTTACTCTAACTTTAACACTCATTTGCAGTAACATATGTTTACTCTAATAGTAACATATATTTGCTCTAGTTGTAACACATATTTTTAATAACACATATTTGTTTCAATAGTAACATACATTTGCAGTAACACATATATACTCTAACAGTAACATACATTTACTCCAATAATAACACATATTTTTAGTAACACACATTTGCTCCAATTGTAACACATATTTTTAGTAACACACATTTCCTCCAATAGTAACACACATTTGCTCCTATAATAACACAAATTTTCAGGGATTTTTCAAGACATTAGATCGAACAAGTGGCGTGCAAGGTTTGTTATGAGGCTTTTGAATGTTGTACTTAGAGTAGGGGTGGAAATAGGCCGAGCCGAGCTAGGCTTGTCGTTGGACGGTCTGGGTCTGCTATTTGATCTTTGGGCCTAAGCCTGTCCTGTTAACTGTCGTAGATTTTTTTCAGAGCCTTGGCCTGACCTTTTCAATAAATAGACTTGGCCTGAAAGCCTTTTAGGGGCCTTTTTAATCATGTTTACAAAATTATATTATTATTAAATCATAACAATTAATTCTTTAAATCTTAAAATGAAGAATAAAAACAATTTACCAAAGGATTATCAAATAATAGCATAAAAACAAATTTAGATAATATTTAATTTATATTTAGCAATATTCTTACATATATATATTAAATATTTATTATATTATATTATATATGTATTGTATTATATATATATATATATATATATATATATATATATATATTATAGTTAAATAGGCCGGTCTGTTGGCACTAGTACAAATAAGGTTTTATATAGCGGTTATTTTCTCACTAATATAGCGGTTAAAAACGCTATGTAAGTGGCAGCTATATAAGCTCACACAGCGGTTCGAAACCGCTATATAAAATATCGAGCTTATACAGCGGTTAAAAACCGCTATATAAAGTATCTACATATACAGCGGTTAAAAACCGCTATATAAAGTTAGCCACTTATACAGCTGTTAATAACTGCTATATATAGTATGCATTTATACAGCGGTTATTAACCGCTATATATTGTCTTTTAAAATTATTTTAATATTTCCGTTTTTCATGCATTTATATTAATGTATAGCGGTTCTTAACCGCTATTTAATCCGTTTTTTATTTTTATTTAATTTTATATTTTTTTTATAAACCTGTTTTATAATTTATACTATATGTGTGTGTATATATATATATATATATTCAACACCAAAACACGAATTAAATAAACATACAAACCAATTAAATAATCTAAAAATATGAAATATATATATCATCAAAGAGTAATATTTAAGTTACATGAATTCTACCAAAAGTTATACTATAATGAAATAAAATACAAGAATCGGTTGTACAAATACCCCATCCAATCTAATTTTCATTTCTTCATTCTGTTGTGCAAGGGTCCCTAATGACACGGTCTATACAGCCCATGGGCCTAAAAGACTTACAGTAAAGCTCAAGACTGACCTATTTAAATAAATAGACTTTTAAAAAAGTCTAAGCCTGACTCGTTTATTAAACAAGCCGAGCCGAGTTAGACTTTAGGTAGGCCGAGCCATAGGCCCCTGTCGGGTAGTCTGGCCTATTCTCACCCCTAACTTAGAGGGATTTGGGCCGAACACATTCAAAGCCTCACTCGGATTTAAGCAAAGGTTTTGTTTTCCTTGACTCTTAATAGTGGAGAAAAAAATGAATTATTAAGTCCTTTCAATTCGAGAACTCAATCAGGTAAAAATACATGCACTTTTGATGAAATGATCACATTATATTTTCTTTGTTAGTAATAAAATTGGTGATCGGTACATTTTGCATTGATATAGTTAGTATTTACCCAAAAAAATGAGAAGCGGTGAAACCGAAGGAGCCATTGAAATCGAAATGGAAGATTTGGAGGAAAGTAGAGATGATGCGAGGGGAATTCCAGATTGGAATCGATAATCTGCTCAATTGTCCCTCCAGATCTTTGATCGACTCCGCCTTCGGGAGGTTTGGAACGCCTGATTCGAAAGTTTTCGTCTCGGAAGAAGATTACAGAAAATAGCTTCGCGAGTAGGTAGGAGAATTGACATGATGATCCATCTTTTTAATATGGATTATTCAGTTGATCCTAGATTTTTAGAATATTTTATATAATAATTTGCGTTTCATTAATAAGTCAAATATATATATATTATAAAAAAATATGACTGAAAAAAACTACTCCCCCGTTTCCTTTTATTTTTTAGAGGTGAGTGAACACACTTAAAAAAAAATGGTTTTATTGACTTTTTGGACCAATGAATGAAGAATATTTTAGAATTAAGTAATTATTGTGAAAGTGTTTTATTTTCTTATTTGGACTGTGAAAATTATTGTGGGACGTTTCAAATAAGAAAGTGTGAAAATTAAGAGGGGATAAAGGGAGTATAAGAAATCATGTTATTATTGCTTTCTTAGTGATAGAAAAATGATTTTTAATTAATTAATTACCAGACCTACCACTAGAAATTATTATTTTGTCATTAAAATGTTTTTATCATAAGAAATTGTAATGACATGATTTTTGTCATTAAAATATATTTTTCTTGTAGTAAGATATAAAACACTAAGAAAGAAAAAGTTTAAAGAGATGCATTTTTTTTTTTTTTGGTTAAAGGTGCGATATGAACCCTGAACTAGTGTTATTAGTACAAATTGGACCCCGAACTATTTTTTATTACAAATTGAACCCTGAACTAATATTTTAGGTACAAATTGGACCTCAAACTATTTTATATTTTGTTTTATAAATAAGCACTACATTTTAAAATTAAATAAATAAACCCTAACTAATAAAAAAATTAACTATTGGTATATAATATTTGACTAAATTTTTTACTATAAATTCTATAAATTGGTATTTCAGTCCAATATTATTTATCGTCAATGGTTATTTTCAACTCATACTATTAAATTGATTTTATTAAATATTAATTTAAATGCATATTGCATATTAAATAAATAAAATTATCTGAATCAATTACTAAAACATATTTATTAATTAACACTTTTTACTAATGTTGGTAAAAAAGAAAAAGAGACGAATGCTTTAAAAAATTACGACAGTTGGCTAAAACATATTTATTAAGCAATACTTGTTTCTTTTTTCTTTTACTAGTTGTTAACACGTGCGTTGCACGTTATATATAAATTGTTAGTAAGAATTCATGTTTCTTTTTACATAAATTAATTTATGATCATTATATAATTAGTAAGACGACTTTTGCTTTTAAAAGAGTTTTAACAAGGTAAGATTTAAAAATCACAAAAAAAAAAAAAAAATTAAAAGACCAATCCATTTCATTCTAGAGTGCACATCTAAATTTCTCATCCTCCTGGTAAGATTAAACTAAATCATAAACTAAATTCAGAATTTGTAGCTTACATCCTACCATACTATTAAGCAATAGATGTTTTGTCCCATATGGCAAATCCTTGTTTATAAATAAAGACACAATTGCTTCAGGTGTAAAGCAAAGTAGCATGAAGAGATGGGAGTGTGCCCAGAAAATTAAGAGAAGCTTTTTATATTTATGTCTAAAAAGTGTAAATACCTGTAAATAAAAAAATGCAAGTGTAAAAAAGAGAAAAAAGAAAATTAACGTAATTTACAAAGCACATATATATTAATAGAAACATTCTCTAAGCGATTCAAAATTTTAAGGTACATTGTGAACATTGGAATTCTAGCATGAAAGTGAAGAATAACATTTCCACTCTCTTTCATACCAAATGTAGAGCAATTTCAAAATGATAACACGTAGTAAAAAGCAAAATAGGAATAGTACAAACAATTTATTTATTTATTTATTTTGTCTAGAGAACTTTCATTTTTTTTTTCTTGGGATTTAGAGTTCAACCGTCTAAAATAGATATGAAAATGCAAAAAAGAATGATGAATTCGTTTGAAAATCACTAACATAACCATACATGTTTATATATTTTCTTAGTCAATTCAACCTGCACATAAGAGATCCTTTAAAACCTTCCTTAACGTTATAAATTATGCAAGCCAATGTATGATCATAAATGCAATGTGTACATTTACTGTCAGCAAGTGAGCATAAATGAATATGTAGGCCTAATACATTTTTAAAGTAATTTAAAATTTGGATATCATTTAAAATGACCAACCTCTTACTTTTTGTAAATGATGGGGCTATTATTAACAAACATGTGCCACCAATTCATTTACAGAAAAAGAAAAAAAATCCATTATATCAGCATACATATGGTAGAAGATAAAAATCTATCAACATCAATCCCAGTAGAAGTTCTAATTCAAGGTAGTATAAGCATAAGAGTCCACTAATTGAGCATAAAAACATCACCAAACTAAAATAAATCACTAAGCAATCAAAAGAAACGCACTTCACATTATTACTGTGAAATTAGCACAACAGATTTTACAAGTTCTATAGAGTATTAATTAACATTACCTCCAAGTAACAAACTATAAAGAAGGTAAGAAGTGACAAAATACTATTGAAAGAATTTTATCTCATCTAAAAATTCAAACTTTTATAGAGTATGAAATTAATCAATTGATCAATTTAATTACCTAAACTTTCCTCTCACTTATGAGCTGAATATCTCAATTATCTCATTTGGGAAAGAGGCTCAGTGAGTAACAATTTAATATGAGTAGAGTGTTTTTCTACAGGAATCAAACCCAAGACGTGTAGACGCGAGCTTTTTTACTTTGATTCCACAAAAGAACTTTATCTCATATAAAGTTCGAACTCGTAGAAATGTGTGAAATGAAGCTATTCTTATTCCTAACATTCTATTACACACAAGAATAAATAAAAAGTCATAGTCACCCCTATATTTTGTTTCTGAGCATAAACTTTTGCATGTGCACTTACTCCTCCCAACTCATTCCATAATAATATGACAAAAACTTGTATGAGACCGTCTCATGGTATGAGACAACACAAATTAACACCTTCCCCTACCAAAGTGTTAATGAGTCAATACCATAGTTATACTCATTCCTATTGTCTCACGCCATAAGACAGTCTTATACAAGACCTACTCTAATAATATATAATCGTTCTAACCAAAACTTGCTCACATATCAAAATAATGACCCTTCATCTACATAATCACATACCAAAATTAACAATATTTAAATCTATTCTCAAATGATATGATAATGGACATCTAGTTGCAATCAACTCACTTCGAGGGAAATAGTTTCAAGGGAGACATTGGAAATTCCTAAATTCTTTAAAATCATTGAATCATCAAGCCTACATAAAAACAAACACATAAACCTATGAAAATCTCAGATACACAAGAGCAGCCTACTAATGAATGTGTAATAAAAGATTCAAAGGATACAAGAAATCCTCGTGATATGCAATAATACTCCTCTTCAATCCATTGTCGCTTCCATGCGATAAATCATCTGAAGCACAATCATCTATAAATGACACTTTCTCATTAAAAATCAATTGAAAAATAAATGAAAAATGGGGGAGAGTAGAATCGAACCAACATGGTTCAGTTTATCACTGGCGGTGGATAGTCTTCGTTTATCATCTATAAACGACACTTTCTCATTAAAAATCAATTGAAAAATAAATGAAAAATGGGGGAGAGTAGAATCGAACCAACATGGTTCAGTTTATCACTGGCGGTGGATAGTCTTCGTTTAACGTTTTAATTAAAAGTTTTTGAAGCAGAATATGGGAATACAAATTCATGGGAAATAGGTTTAAAATCTCCAATTCTGTTCTTTATAGTCAATTAATTACAGAGATTCGAGAGTAGCATACCGAAGTGAAAGGGGCAGAATCGATGAACTAACATTACCTGTGACTGCTGATTCAATGCGACTTGATCCTCATCAGCGCCGACGATCGATTATAATTTAGAGGTCAACCCTAATAACTGAATAAATGATCGATCAAAATTGTTGATGGACGTGGCGGCATCTAGACGGAGCAGCTAGGGGTACATGTTGGTAGAGCCTACTAAATGCAAAAATATGTGTAGTTATAGCCTTAGGTGATACGTTGCTCCAACGTGGGAAAATGTATATATATAGTCAAGTAGATGTGAAGAGGGAAGACGGATGGGCGGTAAGATGGAGTGGTTAGGACTAAATTGATGAAAGAGAAAATATAGAAGGGTAATATCGTCAAAAAAGTTTCTCATTTGCTTGTTACTTTTTAATATGTTATAGATTATTTTGTCTTAGCAATTGTCTTAGATTTTTTTAAAATTTAATATGCAATATTATTTAAATTAATGCTTAAAAGAACAAATATTTTAATAGTATGGGTTGAAAATAACCACAGTCATAAATAATGTTGGATTAAAATACCAATTTATAGAATTTAATATAAATTTTTTTGTCAAGTGTTATATATCAATGCTTAATTTTTTTTTATTAGTTGGGTTTATTTATTTAATTTTAAAAGTTGGTGCTTATTTAATACAAAAAAAAAAAAAAATAGTTTGAGGTCCAATTTGTACCTAAATATTAGTCTAGGGTCCAATTTGTACCAAAAAATAGTTTGAGATCCAATTTGTACCCAAAACATTAGTTCGAGGTCCAATTTGTAGCTGAAATATTAGTTTAGCATCCAATTTGTACATAAAAATAGTTTAAGATCCAATTTGTACCCAAGACACTAGTTCAGGGTCCATATTGTACATTTTCCCCCTTTTTTTTTTTTTTGGTATAAAACTCTAATCCAATATAAAAATTGGATATCAAATCAGGCATATAAAAGTAAAAAATGATTTTTTTTTCTTTAACGGGAAAAGTAAAAAAAAGAAAAGAAAAATTGAACCAAGATTATCAGTTCGATTTGAATTCCTTTTTTCAGTTCAAGATCGTTTCATGAATTTTTTATTCTTATAAATAAACTAGTATATCACCCGTGCGTTGCACGATTTGTGAAGATAAAATAAATATGATGTTAGTTTTCATTATAGTTATCATCATCGAGAAAAACATGTGTGCTCTTTTCAGAGTTAATATATCAATTCTTTTTATATATTTCCTTTTATACTCGGTACATTGTTGATTTTCTATTTTCTATTTTTTATATATACCATGGTTTTTTTGTTTTTGCTTACACATTTTGATGTGCTTTCTTATAAACGACGTTTTTTGTTTTTTAGAAATTGTTTCTTAAGTACACAATTTTTTTTTTTGTGGAACAATAATCAATTTATAAATAATTACTCTTAGTTACAAAAGTTCAACTTTTTCTGTTGAAGTTGTTGTATTAGAGTTGAACTTATGTATGTAATTATTGTACTTTGTACCTTAGGGTAGTTAAAAATTTAAACTTCTCCCTCCCAATAATATTTAGTTCAATTTTGTATCTCTCAACAATTCACTTTCTATTTTTTCTGTAATCATCATCCAATTGCGTATCAAAATTTTCAATCCTTATTGTCTTTTCAAGAGTTTTTTTTCCTAAGTGATTGATCTAACTCTTGGTAATGATCTCTTCCTTATTGCTTAGTTATATTGAACATCATTACGTATCACTGCACATGATTGAAATTGGCCTTTTCAAGAGATTTTTTTTTATGTGATTGACCTAATTCAGTTAATGACCACTTCTTTAAAATTTAAAGGGGAGTACATGTGCACAAAACGTTAATACCAACTTACGAGTTGACACGTGATAATAATTCGTTTGTAGTAATAAATTTATTTTAAACTGACTCTAGGGGAAAAAAAAAGATCATTTGTGACATTTATAAATCAAAATTGAATACATACATAGTACAACCTTTTTAGAGACTATCATGTAATACTATTTATTATAAATAAATTTTAGTTTAAATTAGTTATCATCGTAAAATTGGGTGATAGTAGACTTTTAGTCTAAGCCCATAAAATCTAGTGAAAATGCATCTAATTAAGATTTATATCTCATTAAATTGTCTCAGAAAAAATATATTAATAAGTGATTACTTCCTCCAATCAGAATATTTGTTTTTTAGTGAAGATTTTTTAATACAAAATATTTGTCATTTTATACTAATCTACAAAACTATCTAGTTTATTTCAATTTTATCCTTCTATTTTTTTTTTTTTCTATAGTTGCAATAAATGAGTGTATAAACACAAATTATAGAGTAAAATTATTTTATATATGAATCTTCGGATAGTATTAGTAAAAATAAGCAATACCCTTATGTGGGAACAACTAATATTATTCAATGGTATATGTATGAACCAATTCCACCCTATACATATTCATGTATAAATGATAATGGAGGTAAATAAGAGGATAAATGGTATGATGACACAATACTTATTGTAATTATTAAATGAATTTATTAATTCGTGTGAAATACCATGATAGGGTTAGATGAGTAATAATCTCAAAAAAAAAAAAATGTATGCGTATCAATTGTTTAAACACACAATGCTAAATGTTTAAAAAGAATAATAACATAATGCAAAAATGTAAAATAAATGCACCACAAATAAACACATGCTACTTACATTTTTTTCAATGGTGAGCCAAAAACCCAATGCACTTGTAACGCCCCGAATCCAAAACACATAAAATATCTCAGATTCGAGGTGCCACTTCTAGCTAAAAATACGAACTATAAAATTTTTGATATAAAAATGGATAATAAAGTCAGAGATGGGTTTTGTGCAGCGGAAGAAATGAGTAGAATAATATTATAATATATCTCACACACATATATAAAGCTTAATATTAAAGTAACATTTCATTTAAGTGGGGAACTCCGTGTCGTCTCTATTACTGTCCTTGCTCCACGAAATCATAATCTGCAAGGGGTTAGGAAAATGGGGCGTGAGATTTGAATTCTCACGTATGGGTGATTTGCAACGTCATGGGATTGGTAAATCCGAAGTATATTAAATTATACTCATTAATAAAATATATAATTTATTTAAGCAGTTGACATATAAATAACATATATCACAGAAGTAATAAGCTCACGTAATAATTAATTGGGCATAGCAGGTTTCACATCATATAATTGAAACATCACAAGTTGATTCACATTAAGGGGCAAAGCCCAAAACCATTTTCACGTATCGGCCCAATCTGCCAAAATCATTTTTCACATATTGTAAATCTCCCCCAAACCATTTCTCACCATCAATTCATCCATTCATGTGACCATGAATCTGATTTATTATTATCACTCATTGTCACCACAAATAATATCAGCGACCATGAATCTGACCTATTATCACTCATGGCCGTACGTGTCAATCCACAAACAAAACTGCTGCACATCAAATCAAAGATTACTCGCTTTTCTCTTTCCCATAAAACTGTCATTTCAAATTGTGGGGAGAATTCACATAATTCATACTTAAACAGACTCATGCTCACAAAATGCCCTTATATCATGCAATCGTCATCAGTTCATATAATCAACAAACACAAACCATCCATATAAGGTATATATAATTATATCACATAATTCAAGCAGTTATATAATAGGGTTTACGTTTATGTTGGATTAGTTGTTTTAGATTGATTTAGTCGAGTTCAGAGTATACCCGCACAACGTATTATAAGCAGATCAATCAACCGATCATCACCCACCTGATTGTTTCGAGTCCCGAGAATATTGTGTATGCAGACGATCGAGTCCTTCGTGCGTGTCCCGAAAAGTACAGAATCCTAATAAGGAGTATTCCGATTAAAAGATCGACTTTTGAATTTGAAAAGCTTAAGAGTGTGAAACTCGAGGATTGAGTAGATCGTTGTCTTTAGAAAACTATTGAAAACTAAAGTTTTCAAAGGTTGATTTCCAATTGATAAGTACACCCCTTTTTAAGAGGAGGTGTATTTACTAATTTCAATGGTGTAACAGGGGGTTGTATTTACTGAATTCAGTGGTGTCCTTAACAAAGGCCCTTTAAGAAAGAAAATATAAGAATTCATATTTTATAAAAACCTCTTATTAAAACTTATTAAAGACTTTGGCTTTTCTAAGACAAATTATAAAAAGTACTTTTCTTTTCTAACATTAATATTACTTCAAAAGTTGATTAGTGACACTTTTAGGAAATAAAAGGATCATATTAATTTTCCCAAAAATACTCTTTTCATTTGTTATTAATTTTGGATATAAACTACTTGTCTTTTCGTTCCTAATTTTCTAACAGTCGCACAAGGGGAATACGAGTTTCCCTTTGTCTCCAAAAACTCAACTAATATTACTAACAACTAATTTCATCACCATACAGTTAATTCAATAATACTAATCCAAAAATACTTTTCAACTAAAACAACAATACTAATTCATCCATTCTAATAATATCATCCAACTAATCCAATAACACTAGACAACAATTTCAATAATACTAAACAACTTAAAACAACAATACTAAACCACTATTCCAAATAATACTAACCAACTAATTCAATAAATACTAACCAACAAAGCCAACAATACTAAATAACTAATTCAACAATATTAATCAACAAAACCAATACCACCAAACCTAACAACTAACACTATATAACAATTTCAATAATACTAATATCAACAACATCAAAACTCCACCCATCAATCTTATAGTCTCTAAACAGAAAACTCCAAAGTTTACAAAACTCATAACCGTGCCGATTTTCTATTCTAACTAATACGAGAAATAGAGAAGGGGCTAGTAATTCTTACGAGTCCCAAATTGGGCGGCCTAACGGCGTCGTAAAAGGGTTCGATTATTTGTCGGATAATTTCGGCAGCATAACGGCGTGATTCGGGAATTCGGAAAAGTTAATTGGACAGCCTAACGGCGTTGGTTGGAATTTCCAAAAATTCCGGCAACAGCAACCGGTTCAAACGGCGTCAATTTCGATCGGAAAATAAACGGAAAGAAAAGGTTACGGGTGAAATTGAAATTAAGCTTCAAAGATTGAAATTGAAAGGGGCTTTTGCATAGACTTACTGGAAAAGGAAAAGAGGCGATGTTTGGCTCCGGGCTTCGACGGCACGGGAGCGGCGGCGCTTCGTTCGAGGAGGCGGAGGACAGGGGCGCGGCTGGGAGAGGCACGGCGGCGGCTTCGCTCGCCGGGAGGAAGAGGCGCGACGCGATGGCGGCGTCACGGCGGAGGAGTAGCGGCGCTTGTCGCCGGCGAGAGAGAGAGAGCGAGAGGACAGCGGCGGTCTGGGGCTATGGCCGTCGCGGAGAACGGCGGCGCTGAGCGCTGCTTCTTCGGCGGTGCGACGGAGGGCGTCGCTCGAAGATGGGCGACGGCGACCGGCGATTGAGGAAGGAGGAAGGAGGAAGAAGACGACGCGTTTGGCGAGAGGCGGATGGCGGATGCGTGGCTTGGCTGAAGAAGATAGAGATGAGTGAAAATTTTGGGGAAATTGAATTCCCGTAGGATGGCTGAGAGAAGGGAGTATATAGGAAAAGAAAAATATCTTTAATTAATAAAAAAAAAAAAAAGGAAAGGATTGAGTGGTTGTAATTAATTTTCTAATTAAATTTAATCCAAAAAGGAAAGTAAATTATGTGGGTAGGATTAACTCCTTTCAATTCTGATATTTTCGTTCCCGTTTGAAACGGTTTAGGGATCGTTTGGTTCGCGAGTTTAATCCCGAATTGAGAATTAATACAGTTTTAAGACTCAATTAATATTTTGTTGTATTTGAATTATTCTCAATAAATTATACGGATCGAAATCCAAATTTTTAAACTTGAATATTTAATTTCTCATAATCCTTTATTCGTTTGAAAGTTTGATTCCTTTCTTCAAATTTAGGAATTTATAAAAGGGTATATATTTAAATTACACAATAGCACTCAAAAATAATAAAATTAAAAGAAACAAAGATAATAATATAAAATAAAGTTTCTAGCAAAATAAAAGGTATAAAACGGGACGGGGTATTACAGTACTATTCAAAATCTTTGAATCCAAGTGACCTAAGCGAATAAGAAAATAAAATATTCAAAGCTCATAATAAGAAAACAACAATACATTGAAATACCGTGAATTGAAACTATGGTGACAGTAGTATTGAAAATCAACTCTTCATCTTCTATTCCTTCACGCCGATCCACTCCCTTTATGGTTTTATTCTACTTTGAAATTAACTTGAAAATTGCAAATTTATCACTTCTTTCCGGAACCAAAGTATCCTTCCGTCACAGTGTTCATCTATAGTCTATAAAAATTTACAGATTTTTGAAGCTACAAAATACCAAATGACTTTATAACACAATAACTCTTAGTGATATACTATTTAGTATTTATATTATTATACCTAATAAATACGTGTGTTTGTTTTCAACTCTATGTATACCCAAGAGTATTTAAAATTTGACTTTATGCATGCCAATAAAAATGGTCATTAAAGTTTAGCGTTTTCTTTTTATAGTTAATGAGTTTTATTGTGTATTTTACCTAATATTTGGATAGCCCACCGGTTGATGTGTAATTTGTTGTACAGTTACAAATTAAGTTGCCAAATTTGGAAAACAGGTTTTTGGACATTGAATAAGGTTTCCAAAAAAGAAATAAGTTTTTGTTATTATATAGTTATAGATGTCTCGTTATTGAAAAAAGTTATTATGCTCCAAGTTCAGTCTTCTCCAAGTTTTCATAATTAGGTTTAGTGCTGAAAGAATAAGGGAAAAGTAAATTGCGTAAATCTTCATTAAAATTTATTCAAATTACCAAGTAAAAGTTGAAATAATTACTAAATGGACACTTGACTCAAATTCTCAATTAAAATGGTAATGAAAATTATGAAATTATGAATTACAATTATGATGAGAATCATGGAATTGTTGATTACATTAGAATGATGGTTACATGGTTGATATTTTACTCAAATCTTGAAATAATTGATAGTATTTTTCTCTAATCTTTAAATAGGTGGGAATAAATGATTGTTGGTTGAGAAATAATATAATGATTTATGAGAAATGAGTATATGAGTATATGAGAGGAAATAGTTAGTCAAGATGTGGTAATTATACTCCAATTCATTATGCTCCAAGTTTTCCTAATAAAGTTTAGTGGCAAAAGAATAGTGAAAAAAAGAAGGAAATTACATAAATCTTCATCAAAGTGCTGTTGGAATTTTGATGACTGTGGAAATAATAATTCTATTACAAAAATCAAAAAATAAAAATAAAGTTACAACTTGAAACTGAAAGGTTACACAGAAACAGGAAAGAGAAAAAAACAGTGTGTCGAGTCGAGGAAGGCCTCTTCCCGCAAGACGAAATTTCCCCGGTAGTGCTCTTTGGTTCCGGAAATACGTCCCCAAAGGTAAAACGACATTTTTGTCTTCAAGAGTGCAGCAACGCAGGTCTTGAAGCTCCGGCGAACAGGAAGAATGTATGAACTGGACTGATTTCTTAAATACTCTATATGCTAGAATACTTAGGGAGAGAGTGAGAGAGATTTTTTGTGTGGCTCCAGAAACTATGCATGAGGACACATATTTATAGGCCTCCAAGACCCACACATGCATGAGAGGATTGTTAGTCAAACTATGAATCTGGACCTTTCTGCATTCCGGTTCGTCTTAGCCAAAATTAGGGAGGCGTAAGTCACTCCCAATCAAACGAAAATCAGGGAATTTGCCAACAATTGAATTTCATAACATGTTTTGCATGTTTATCATGCACTTTCATGTCCTCTTCAATGAATCTGGACTATCCAGATTTCCGGGCTAGGTCCAAACTTTGGGCTCAACAAACTTAGAAAATTCTTCTAAGGCCCAAATACAAACCAAAGATCAATTGTCAAGGACCAATAACCAAGGTCCAAGATCCAATGTCTTTAACCCAATCTCAATTAAATTCCCTTTTAATTTTCACTCATATATTAATATTGGTAAACACCAATCATTTCCAACAAGTAATGTTTAATTAGTATTAAGCTCAGTGCAAGTTTTTACAAATTCGTATGTTGCTTGATTTGTCTTCATAAAATTTTACAAATTCGCATGTTGCTTGTGAATTTTCTTAACTAAGCACATCTGAAAGTTTAGATTTTTGGTGTTCAAAAAAAAAAAAAAAAAGAAAGTTTAGATTTTTGAATAAAATGTTGGTTTAAACTAATATTTAAATTGGAATATGACATTTTTCACTTTAAAAACTATATTTCATTTTTTACGATTTTAAATCATATAATATGGCAGGACTAGTGTTTTTAGAATTGGATTGAATGGATCGTTTGAACCGGTTAAACCGTGAACCTGGCCATAAAAACGGTTCATTTATCTCTAAAAACCATTTTTAAAGTTCAGAAAGAACCGATCAATGTTGAAAAAACGGTAAAACCAGCCAAGACAGGAAAAAGCTCGTAGAACCAATTTTTTTCTTTTATTGAATTAAATTGTAAGACACACCTCAATCCCCATTTTTTTTAATTTGCAGCTTTACTTATTTTATAATTTAGTATTCAATATTTTGTTCAGACTTCACTATTTTTTTATATTTTAACCTGAGTTGTTTCGAATCTTTTGATTTTTATTTTGTATATATGAATCTATTATACTTAGTGCAAAACAAAACCTACAAGGTTATAATTTTTAAAATTTTGTAAGTGCATATTAATTTATTTTAACTTTTAATGTAACATAAGGGTTATTGAAAAAATAGACAATGATTAATCTTTTAATTAACGATTGAACTCAAATTTTTATTCTAATTAATTGTGTAATACCCCGTCCCGTTTTATACCTTTTATTTTGCTAGAAACCTTAATTATATAATTTCATATTATTATTATTCTCGTTTCTTTTAATTTTATTATTTTGTGTGCCAACGTGTAATCTAAATATATACTCTATTTTCAAATTCCCGAATTCGAAGAAAGAAATCGAACATTTCAAACGGATAAGGGACTACGAGAAATTAAATATTCAAAGATTAAAAATTTGGATTTCGATCCGTTTAATTTATTGAGAATAATTAAAATACTTTAAAATATTAATTGAGTTTTAAAACTGTATTAATTTTCGAATCGGGGTTAAAGTCGTGAACCAAACGATCCCTAAACCGTATCAAGTGGGAACGAAAATATCCGAATTAAAAAGGGTTAAATCCTACCCACATGAATTAATATCTTTTTTAATTAAATTAATTAGAATTAATTCTATCCACATGATAGTTTCCCTTAAAATTAATTAAGTAATTAAGAAATCTTTTCCTTATAAAATAACCGTGTCCCTATCCTCATTTTCACACATAATCAGTTTCCAAATTTATCTCTTCCTTCCTCAAAACAAGCAAAACACGGTTTCTTCCTTTCTCTCTCTCTCTCTCTTCGGGAAGAAGAAACGCATCCCTCTCTCTCTTCCTCCCTATTTTCCGGCGACGAGCGACGCCTCCTCCGCAAGCGCCGCTGTGCCAGCCTCTCTCCGCCGTCTCCCTCCAGTCACCGCCACGAGCCTCTCGCTCTCTCTCTCTCGGTCGCACAAAACCTTCTTCCCTCCTCCTCCGTCGCCGCCCCTTCCTCTTTGCCGCCGCTCACCACCGTGCACGGCCGTCCCCGTCGTGCGGCGAACCAGCCACGCCTCCTCCTCCTCCAGGCGCGAAATCGAGCGCCGCCGTCTGCCTCGAAGCGCCGCCGCCGTCGCGCCTCTTCCCCCCTTCGGCCGCGACGAAGCGCCGCCGCGCGCCGTCCTCTCCGCCCGCCGTCGCTCCTCGCCCGGAAGCCGCGAGCGCCGCCGTGCTCTGTTCCCAGCCTCCGGCCGAAGTCCTCCGCGGAGCCGCTGCGAGTCGCCTCTCGCCGCCGCCCTCCAATCGCCGGCGCCGCCTCTCCTTTCAGCCGCGCACCACGCCGCCGTGCTCCAGCCCGTCGCGCCTCCCTCCTCCCACCGTGCCGCTCCAACCGCGACGCCGCCGTGCTCCAGCCCGTCGCGCCTCCCTCCTCCCACCGTGCCGCTCCAACCGCGACGCCGCCGTGCTCCAGCCCGTCGCGCCTCCCTCCTCCCACCGCGCCGCTCCAACCGCGACGCCGCCGTGACCAGTCGAACGGCCGCCGCCGTCGAAGCTGTTTCCAGAATCCGACCACCGCCGCCGTCCACGCCTTCCGTCCAATTATCCTTTAGGTAAACCTCATTTGTTTCGTTCCGATTCCCTTATTGATTCAACAAAATCCTGCTCGTTTTAATTCTCTTTTTTTTTATTCAACAAATTTCTGCCTAATTAATCTCTCAAAAGAAAGACTCACGTTTTGTTCTTTCGTATTAATCGAGATGCCTTCGTAATAATTAGCTGCTTGTTTTATTTTCGGAAAATCCAGAATCACGTCGTTACGCTGCCGAAATTTACTCGACGAGTCTCCGAACTACGCCGTTAGGTTGCCGAATTTGGGACTCGTAAGAATTTCTAAACTTCTCTTTATTTCTCGTCCTAGTTGGAATGGGAATTGGACAGTTTTAGATTTCCGTTGGATTGGAGAGTTGTAAAATGGACTATTGATGTTAATTTTCTACTGGTGTTATTGAGATAACTATTGGTTTGGGAGTTAAGTATTATTGTTTTGGTTGGATGGTGTTATTGATTTAAGCTGCTTAGTATCATTAAAATAGTTGTTTGGTGTTATTGGATTTGTTGGATGAATGAATTAGTTTAGTTTGAATTAGCTGATTGATGATGAAATTAATTGTTAGTAATATTAGTTGAGTTTTTAAAGACAAATGGAAACTCGTCTTCTACTGTTCAAATATTTGAAACAAATGGAAAATAACTTTTAGAAAATATTACTACTCTTTTGTTTTGAAAATGACACAAATCAACTTGGTTAGTAATACTAGTAATATAGGAAAAATATTTATTCTATTATTTTATTTGTTATGAAAACTTCTTTAAATCAAGTATTACTAATTATAAGTGTTGACAGCGATTTATGATTGGTCTCGCTGCCGGGTTCCTAGCGGGTAGGATTTGATATTAATGATGACAGAGAGTAATAAATGTGAGAGTAAATGAGCCCTCAAGTATGTCTTTGCAATAAATGTGATGTGTCCTACAAATTGGCATTCAAAGCCCTATTTATAATGTACAAGGTGGGGGTTCCCCAAGCTTGGTAGGTGGACTCGTGGGTCCCTCCTACTCCTAGCTGGAAGGTAATGAGTGGCTACAGCCTCCCCTACGAGCCAATGAGGAGACGCCACGTGGCACTGTCACCCCTGAGGTGATTGGACTTGGCCTCAACTGCCCTCTTTGACCCTGTCACATCCTCTGGATTGATGGCACTCGACGTCCTCTCACAGCTGGCGCGGCCTGGGGTCGGGTAGACGGGTACTCGGGTACCGGGAAGCGAGCCCGGACGAAAATGCCCCGGTTGGCCATTTGCGGACAGGCGGGTAGAGTACCTGCACAAGGGCTCGTCGCTGGCCGCCCGATATCCGGGCATGTGGATTATAAGTACCCTTCCCGGCCGATCCCAGAGGCTCATGTCGGGCAGCCTCTGGGTCCCCGCCCGTCTGTCTGACCGGTCGAAAGATTGTTCTCCTCCGAGCCCGCTACAGCAGTGGGCCTGTATCCGATACCCGATGGATCGGGTAGTAAAATATCGTATGTAACAATTGCCCCACCAGCCCGACATCGGGGGGCCGCAGTCGTCGGGTGGCGGGCTGGTCGAACTGCAGACCATCTTGATTTCGAATTTGAATTTTAGGGGTGACGTTTCGGTTTCCAAGACGACGCCTCGTCTGCCGTGCCTGCTGACGTCACGGGATGGCGTGACTGATGCGCAGAAATCCAGGGGTCACGTCCGCCGAACCTGCTCCCCAACCGTCGCGCGCGTGACTCCCACGCGCCCCCCAGAATATTTCATTTCCGATCCCGTTTTTTGCTGTTTAGTCCCTCCTTTTTCTTCTATAAATAGGGGCTCCCAGCCCATTTTCTCATTTTCCCTCTCTTGCAAACTCGTGCCCCCCTTAAGGATTTTTAAGTTTTCCGGCGAATTCCTCAGATTCCGGCGAACTCCCCAGATTCCGGCGATCTTTCCTGAGTCCCAAGGTAATTTCTTGCTTCTTTCATCGACACTCCTTCTTCTTACTCTATTTTCGTCATGAGCGACTCCGTCGAGAGCATCGGCGCCGTCGATGCTTATCATTTCCGCCGCCGTGCCGCCGCCGATGCCGAGAGGCCTTTCCAACCGGCCGGGGAAGGAACGTCCCGCGCCGCCGCCAGAGAGGGCGAGGGCAATTCCACGGATGTGGATGCCTTTGCGGACGATTTGGAGGGGATGAGCCCCCAACGAGAGGGGGAAGCCCTAAGCGTTTCCCCGGTCTCCGCCTACCCGCCCCGGGCCGAAGACTTCTTGTTCGAGCGGGAAGCCGTGCCCGACCAAATAGACTACGCGGACAGCAGGCTGATCGGGTTCGACCACTCGAAGTATATGAGCCGGTTCGTGCGAAAGCGCCCTCCCCGCGCATATCTCGAGGCCCGGGATACTGACTTTGGGGCCTCTCGCCGCCCCAGCTGCCTTCCCCCGGACGCCGACGTGAAGGAGTTGTACTGGACATTCCAGGCGCCCTCCGACGTCTTCTTCTACGCTCCCCGGGAGAATGAACGGGCCGACCAACCTCCGGAAGGCCTTATCGCCATAAATGCGGACACCCTTCATGCCGGGCTCCGTTTCCCGCTTCACCCGGCCATCTCCAAGCTACTCGCAGCCTGGAATCTGTCGATCACCCAGATCACCCCGAATGGGTGGAGCTACATCCTGGGGGCAATGGTCGCTCTCGGTCGGCGCGGGCTGCACCGTATGCCCACTCCGTCCGAGCTCAACTATCTATATTACACCGTGGCCTCGGTCGGGCGGATGAACCTTGGGTATTACTCCGTGAAGCCCCGGGGTGGAGATGACATTATCTTCGGCATCTCGCCGAAGGTGACGCACTGGCAGGAAAGGTGGTGGTGGGTCGGCGGCGCCTGGGAGAGCGTTGGCATAGACGGGCACACCATCCCGGTTCCACGGGAATATCGGGAGCGCAACCGTCGAGGTAAATACTGAATTTTTCTTCGTTTCTTAGTACTGATCTAATTCTTCTTTCATTGTGCAGGTTGCGCGGTACCAAATCAGGCCGACCTGACCGATGACTTCAGGCAGGCGCTTGCCTTGGTGAGATCCGAGAGCGTGGACAATCGCGACGTCGAACTTCTCAACGACGATGAGTACAGAAGGCTCTCCGAACTTCAGACTTTCCCGCGCCACTTGGATTTCGGTGGTAAGACTCTCTCCTGCCCGACTCTCCTTATACTCGTTCTCGCTTCTCGATTTCTAATCTTGTCGCTTTTCCCGCAGAGCAACGTTTCCCGGCTGAATCCTCCACGCCATCGACCTCCCCGGCAGTCTCCCCAAGGACCGCACCCGAGGCCGGCCAGGCAGCCATCCCGGTCGTAAATGTTGAATCGTCTGAGGAGACCGTTGACATGGCGCCCAAGAAGAATGCCCTGGCCAAGCTGGCGAAACGGGGAGCCGTCCGTGCCGCCGGGGTGGTGATCCGCAGCCCGCCCGCGGCCCCGGTGCCTCCGACATCCTCCTCCCCGGCAGACGGGCAGCGCCCACATAAGTAGGCCCGGGTCGAAGGCCAGACATCTGTCGACCCGGCCATGGTGACGGTCAACCTGGACCCGGCGACTGGCGGGCTCGTGGCCGGCACCGTCGAGGCAACATAAGGGGGCCAGGCCTCCCCTGCCCGCGATCGCAGCGACTTCTCATTCTTGGGCTGGGGCAATAACCTCACGTAAGTATTACGTTTTCTTCTCTAACTTTTCTAGTCGATTTTGTGATGTAGGATTTTTAACATATCTTCTCTTCCCGTGTTCACGCAGGCCTGAGCCTCTGCCCCCGCCCGAGGTTCTTCAATTCCTGCGCTCGCAGGAACCTCCGTACTCGGAGGCCGTGCCTGAGTCTTGGCCGGAGGAACTACGCCGCGCCGTGCTGAACCTTCCCCGGTCCTGGACCCTCAACTGCCAGAAGGCCACGAGGACCGTCTCGCTCGCCGACCGGATGAGGGCGGCGGCCATCCGTACCTCCCGCAACGCTATTGCCATGGAGGGCATTATGCTCGAATACGAGCGGGAGATGCGGACTGCCTCCTCCTACAGGGCAGCCTTCCAGTCGAAGCGGGACGAAGCTACCCGCCTGGAAGAGGAGAACAAGAAGCTCCGGGAGGAGCTGGAGGCCGGCCGAGCGAGTCGGGCTGAACTAGTGGGGGTCCTCGAGGAGGAGAGGAGGAAGCGCGCCGAGGCCGAGGCGAGGACGGCTGAAGAAGTCCGCCAAGCCAAGGAGGCTCTCGCGGTGGAGGCGGAGAGGCGCCTGGAGTCCGAGCGTGCCCGATTGGCCGCTGAGAGCGAGTCGGCTGGGTCCATGGTGTACATTAATGCTTACGCCGACTCGATTCGCTCCCTACTCCGTCAGAATCCCCAGGCCGATTACTCCGGGCCTCTGGCCGATTTGAGGAGTTATGTCGAGTCCAATCCTCCCTCCTCGGACTATGATATCACGCTGAAGGACTTGGTCGATCGCGGGCTGGATCTGTCGTTCCTTGGCGACCCGGCGACCTTCCTTTACCCGCTTGCCGACGAGGAGGCGAATGAGGACCTGGGGGTGGTGGACGAGGCGCACCCGTGATTTTTCTTTTCTTTTGTTTTGTTAAGTTTGCTGGCCGCTGGCCGTTTTGTATTTTCTCTTTTCCTCCTTAATGAAATTACTTTGCCCTTCATTTCGCCTTGTCTCCTTGAACTTTTAGTTTTCCAGCCGGGTAAATAATGTAAATAACGTAATCGGATAATAAATAATGAACGGTAGTGTTCTGGCCGAATGTCGGGTAGTGACTTTTAACGATTGCCCAAAAGAATTTACCAACGAATTAATTAATGAAGTGCTATAGCCGAATATCGGGCAGCGACTTCACGAAGATGGGATTGTTTTAACAACCGCTTAAAGAATTAACCAACAGATTAATTAATGAAGTGCTATAGCCGAATATCGGGCAGCGACTTCATGAAGATGGGATTGTTTTACCAACCGCTTAAAGAATTAACCAACAGATTAATTAATGAAGTGCTATAGCCGAATATCGGGCAGCGACTTCACGAAGATGGGATTGTTTTACCAACCGCTTAAAGAATTAACCAACAGATTAATTAATGAAGTGCTATAGCCGAGTATCGGGCAGCGACTTCACGAAGATGGGATTGATTTAACAACCGCTTATTAATTTTTACAAATTTGCGCTTCGAGTAGCGATTACAATGAGCTCCTACTGGTAGTATTTTTTGAGTAGGGAGGCGTTCCAAGGGTATTGGGCCGGGTTGCCCTCAAGGCTTTCCAGCTCGTAGGCTCCATTGGCGAGGCGGCTGGAGACCTTTAGGGGACCCTCCCAATTCGGACCAAATACCCCCTTGGGCTGCCCGACCGTCCGTCGGAGTACCAGGTCCCCGGTTTCGAACTCCCTGATCTTGATCTTCGAGTTGAAGTATTTTTCAGCCCGGCGTTTGTAAGCTATGTTTCTTTGTTCTGCGGACAGCCTTCTCTCCTCCAGCAGGTCCAACTCGTTTAGCATGGCCTGGTCGTTCTCGGTCCCCACGGGTTGTGAGGTGCGGAGGCTCGGGATGACGACTTCAGCCAGGATGACTGCCTCTGTTCCGAAGGCTAGAGCAAAAGGAGTCTCCTCGGTTGCGGTACGACATGTCGTTCTATATGACCATAACACTTCGGGTAGCTTGCTCGCCCATGTTCCCTTGCTCTCCTCCAACCTTGTCTTCAACGTGTGTTTGATTATCTTGTTTACCGCCTCGACCTGTCCGTTCGACTGGGGGTGGTAGGGTGACGAGAATAACCTCTTGATCTTGTGCTTTTGGCAGAATCTTTCCATCTCTAGCCCGTCAAATTGTTTCCCGTTGTCCGAAATGATTATCTGTGGGAGGCCGAATCGACAGATTATGTTGCGCCAGATGAACCTGATCACGTGTTCCTGGTCGATCGTTTTCAGTGATTCCGCCTCCGCCCATTTGGTGAAGTAATCCACGGCGACAATTGCGTACTTGACGCTGCGCGGGGCCGTAGGCAAAGGGCCAATGAGATCGATCCCCCACTTTGCGAACGGCCACGTGCTCAGGATTGAGGTGAGCTCGGTTGGGGCCTGATGTATTGCCGGTGAATAGATTTGACACTTGTGGCATGCCCGTGCGTAGTTGATTGCGTCCCTCTTCAGGGTGGGCCAGAAGTATCCCTACCGGATAACCTTCTGGGCGAGCACCTGGCCGCCGGCGTGGTTCCCGCAGCGTCCTTCGTGGACTTCTACCAAGATCTTCCTTCCCTGCTCCTGCGTTACGCATTTTAGGAGGGGCAGGGCGAAGCCTCTTTTGTACAACTGGTCCCCGATGATCGTGTACCGGGCCGCCCGGAGCTGCAACTGTCTTGCCGCTACCCGGTCGACTGGGAGTTGGCCGTCACGGAGGTATTTCAGGATGGGGGTCATCCAGCTGTCTTCCGCCTGCCCCAGGCTACTCACCCGCTGGTTCGAACTCGTAGGGGCGGTCAGGTAAGTAACTGTGATCTGGGACATGTCGGCTGCCCCTTCGGATGTTGCGAGGCGGGCAAGTGCGTCTGCTTGAGTATTGTCGAGTCGGGGTACTACCTCTATGCATACTTGATCGAACTTTTAGAGAAGGTTCTTGGCTAATCCCTGGTAGGCCAACATCCTATCGCTGCGCGCCTCGTATTCTCCTGATATTTGACATGTAACGAGCTGTGAGTCGCTGTAGACCTGGAGTCTCTTCACTCCCATGGCCATGGCCATTTCCAGGCCGTTAATTAATGCTTCGTACTCGGCCTCATTGTTGGTCGCGTGGAAACCGAATCTTATGGCTGTCGTGAATGACTGGCCGGATGGGCTGAGGAGGACAATTCCCGCGCCTGCCCGCGTAGTTGTGGAGGACCCATCAACGTACATTTTCCAAGGTGGCTGCTCGATCTTGGACATCGCCTCCGGGTAAGTGAGCTCGACTATGAAGTCGGCCATGGCTTGGCCTTTGATGGATGTTCGGGGAGCGTATGTGACTCCGAATTGCCCGATCTCAACAGCCCACTTGAGGCACCTGCCCGCCGTGTCTGGCCGATGTAGTACTTGGCGAAGTGGCATTGTTGTCAGTACTTCTACTTGGTGATAAAAAAAGTATGGGCGTAACTTGCGTACGCTCATTACTAGGGCGTATGCTAACTTTTCCAGGGGTGGGTACCGTAGCTCGGCGTCGTGAAGTGTCTGGCTGACATAGTAGATTGGCAGATGTGCCTGCCCCTCAGCCCGCACTAGCACGGCGCTGAGAGCTGAGTCCGACGCCGCCAAGTATAAGAAAAGCTTCTCGCCGGGGACGGGTTTGGCCAACACCTGGGCGTTTGATAGGTACGCTTTCAAGTTATTGAAAGCGAGCTGACTCTGGGGAGTCCAGTTTAGTTTCCCCTTCCGTATGCTGTCGAATAAAGGCTTGCATCGGTCCCCCATGCGGGAGATGAAACGGCTGAGAGCGGCCAGGCTGCCCGTCACCTTCTGCACCTCCTTCACCGTGCGGGGAGGGCTCATGTCGAGGATCGCCTGTACCTTGGTCGGGTTTGCCTCGATTCCCCGCTGGCTGACCATGTGCCCCAAGAACTTGCCCGACTCGACGCCGAAACTGCACTTTTTCGGGTTGAGCCTCATCCGATATTTTCTCAAGATCTCGAATGTTTCGGCTAGGTGTGTGAGGTGGTCTTCTTTCTTCTCGCTCTTGACGACGATGTCGTCGATATATACCTCCATGGTCGCCCCAATTTGATCGTGGAACATGTGGTTGACCAGCCTCTGGTAGGTTGCCCCAGCGTTCATGAGCCCGAATGGCATCCGCTTCCAAAAATACATGTTTTTCTCGGTGAGGAAAGTTGTGTGTTTCTGGTCGTCTGCGGCCATCGGGATCTGGTGATAGCCGGCAAATGCGTCCATGAAAGTGAGCATCTCGTGCCCGGCCGTGCTGTCCACCAGGTGGTCGATGTGTGGCATCGGGAAGTGATCTTTTGGGCAAGCTTTGTTTAGGTCCGTGAAATCGATGCACAATCGCCATGTGTTGTTGCTCTTTTTGACGAGTACGGCGTTGGATACCCATTGAGGCTTGTCGTCGGGGTCGACCATCCCGATGAGTTTGTTGTCGAGTAGCTTTTTTACTTCGGTGGCAATGATCGCGTATTTGTCTGGGCCGAATTTCCTTCTTTTCTGTGAGATCGGCTTGCGGGATGGATCGATGTGCAGTTGGTGTGAACATACGGCTGGATCGATCTCGACCATGTCCTCATGGGACCAGGCGAACACGTCTAAGTTCTCTTCTAAAAATGCGGTCATCTTTGCCCGCAATTCGCCGGACATTGACGAACCGAGTTGGACACTTACTTCTGGCCGACTCTTCATTGTGACCGAAATTAATTCTTCGATCGGACTGGCTCCACGTTCGCCGTAGCGTGGATCGTCGATCTGTCCTGTTAGGGTTTTGTCAATCTCCACGGGTTCGTACCCGAGCCTTGGCTCCACGTCGACTTGGATGTTCTCAAAAGTTTGCGAATCTTCTTCCATTGGGTGGGCAGCGGGTGGGATTTCTTCGTCTATTTCCATGTCTCCCTCCCCGATTGTGCAGACATAATCTAGATTTGCAAAATTTGAAATAACATCGATATACGCCAAATATCCGCGTGCCATTTTCTGATTTCCCTTAAGAGTCCCAACCTTCCCGGAGGGGGTTGGGAACTTGATACAATAATAGAATGCTGAGGCGGCGGCTTCGAACTCGTGCTCGAATGGCCTGCCGAGAAACCCGTTATAGGTTGACGGCTGGTCGACAATGATAAAATCGAGCTGTTTCGAAGCCTTAACCTCAGCGTCTATACTAGAAACTAATTCTACGGCTAGCCTAACTATCCCGTAGGGTTTCACCGTGGCGTCGCCGAAGCCTTTGATAACCTGGTCGCATGGCTCCACATACCTCTCAAAGGAGCTGTCCAGCTGGTCGAATGCGGCTTTGAAGAGGATGTTGCAGTAGGCCCCGTTGTCGACGAGCATGCGATGGACGGTGATGCCCATGATGTTGATGGACACGACTAGGGCGTCGTGGTTCGGGTAGATTACCCCGGTGCGATCCTCCTCCTTGAAGGCGAGGAGGTTTGATTCTTTTGCCGTCGTGTTGATCGGCAGGGCGATTTGATGGACATTGTCCATCGCTCGCAGCTCGCTCTTCTGTCTGTGGTTGGAGAGCGAGGTGGTAGGTGCGAAGCCTCCCACCGGGGAGAGCATGTTGACCGCCCGTCGGGCCTGATGTTCCGGCATTGGTGGGCATATAAGGGCCGCCTCCCGGTTTGGCTCCACGGGGTGGGCAGCGGCCTGAGCCTCCGGCCTAGCCGCCGGCCTCTTCACGAACTCCTCCAGCTTCCCCTCCTCGAAGAGTCGCCAGAGTTGCTTCAGGAGGTCGCGGCACTCACTCATGTTGTGCCCGACGGTTTGGTGGTAGTGGCAGTACTTGTTGGGGTTGAGCTGCACCCCCGGTTTGTGGACCCACGGCCGCGCCTTGGGCATCATATTTTTGTCCCGGATCTGCACATAGACGTACTCCGGGGTGGCCGACAATTTTTCGGCCAGCTTCACTTCGACGGAATCGAAGGGCTTGAAAGGCTGGGGAGCCCGGTAGGAAAAGTTCCTCCGGCTCGATGTGGTGCCTGCCGAGGCGCGTGGTTTCTCCTTCTCGGCAGGGGTGCTCTCGCCCAGCCGCTGTGCCAGGATGTCCGCATTGTAGATGATTTTTCCGGCCCGCTGCCGGAACTCCGCATAGGACTTGGGGTAGTCCTTGTTCATCGACTTCCATAGTTTGGTTCTTAGGCGGAGTCCGCCTATGATCCCGACGAGCTTGACCTCGTCCCCTACGGGCTCGCCCTCCATGATGATGCGATCTACCCGGTCGATGTACGCCCGGTCCGTCTCGTCTTTCCCCTGGGCCAAGTTGGCCATGCGGTTGGCGCCGGCCATTCGTGGCGCCATCGAGGAGAAGTGCTCCAAGAACAGTTCCCCTAGCTGGTGGAACGAAACCACCTTCCCCGCGGGAAGCGAGGAGTACTATCGGTGAGCCCTGTCCCCCAAGGTTAGCGGGAACATCCTGCACTGGGTGGCATCTGTTGCCCCCATGGAGATCATGTAGGTGGAGTATTTGCTGAGATGGGTGACGGGGTCTGTCTCCCCGTCATATTGGCCCACGGCGGCCACGTTGATTTTTGGTTGGGCCGGGGCCCGCACCAAGATGTCTGCGATGGGCGAGTTGGGCATGTAGGGGACATGATGTTGCCCGTCCCGCCTCTCGAGCTTGGCCTCGAGGTCCGAGACCTTTTTTAGGATGGCGGCCATGGCGTCGTCGGCCGCGGGGGGAGAACGGGGACGAGGGTTGTCCCCCAAGCGGTCACGGACCGACGGCCTCGGGGCCGTGTCGTTGTGACGCCTAGGAGATCGTGCCTGTTCTCGCTCCCGGGGCCTGGAGCTGGCGTTGGACTCACAAGGTCGGGCAGCTCCCCGAGCCTGGGTTCCCAACCGGGAGAAGACCGATCCCGCAGGTCGGCGAGAAACCCGCTGCGAGTCGGCCTCCTCGTCGAGGCGCCTCTTTAGATTCTGAGGCCGGGGGTTGGAGGGCCGCCTCTTGCTCCTGCCGGGGCTGGCAGGTGGCCCTGCTCCGGGCTGGCTCATTTCCAGGTCGGTGAGTGCGGATAGGAGCGGCGTCGATCTCGGCCTGACGACGCTCGATCATGGCCCTTGCGGCCTGGAGGTCCTCCGGAGTTCTTATGGCCGACAAGAACTCGAAAGGACCCTGAAGGGTCTCCGCCGTGGCCGGAGCCGGAGTGGCGGTTTCGCCGATGTCCTCGACTTGCTGCTGGGTTCGTGTGGCCTTCGAAGTGGTCATTTTTGAGTGATTGTTGATGGGATTTCGTTCGAGGTGACTAGATAAATGAAACCGAGTGTACTTCGATACTAGTCACCCTCCTTCTAGCGCCAAAATGTTGACAGCGATTTATGATTGGTCTCGCTACCGGGTTCCTAGCGGGTAGGATTTGATATTAATGATGACAGAGAGTAATAAATGTGAGAGTAAATGAGCCCTCAAGTATGTCTTTGCAATAAATGTGATGTGTCCTACAAATTGGCATTCAAAGCCCTATTTATAATGTACAAGGTGGGGGTTCCCCAAGCTTGGTAGGTGGACTCGTGGGTCCCTCCTACTCCTAGCTGGAAGGTAATGAGTGGCTACAGCCTCCCCTACGAGCCAATGAGGAGACGCCACGTGGCACTGTCACCCCTGAGGTGATTGGACTTGGCCTCAACTGCCCTCTTTGACCCTGTCACATCCTCTGGATTGATGGCACTCGACGTCCTCTCACAGCTGGCGCGGCCTGGGGTCGGGTAGACGGGTACTCGGGTACCGGGAAGCGAGCCCGGACGAAAATGCCCCGGTTGGCCATTTGCGGACAGGCGGGTAGAGTACCTGCACAGGGGCTCGTCGCTGGCCGCCCGATATCCGGGCATGTGGATTATAAGTACCCTTCCCGGCCGATCCCAGAGGCTCATGTCGGGCAGCCTCTGGGTCCCCGCCCGTCTGTCTGACCGGTCGAAAGATTGTTCTCCTCCGAGCCCGCTACAGCAGTGGGCCTGTATCCGATACCCGATGGATCGAGTAGTAAAATATCGTATGTAACAATAAGGAAAAGTATATATTATATTATTTTCAATATTTATTATATAAAATTATTTAAACAAAATAAGTTTAATAAAGGGAATTTTATTTATAAAGTATAATTTATATTCAAAGTTCTTTTAAAATAAAATATAAATTTTAGAAAGAAAATATTAAATTGAGGTTTTAATTAGATTAATATTATTTATAAAACTTTCTTATCCTTTTAATTATTTTCAAGAAAAATAGTATTTTGGGACCTATATTATATTAGTATTATTTTTTAAAATAAAATTACTTAGACTTTTAATTCTTTCAAGAAAAGAATTATATAGTTATGCTTTTAAAATTATAAAAGATTTTATAAAAGAACAAAGGAAATCAAATAGATCGTTTTTATGAGAGTCGAAATAGTATTACAACAAGAAGATTAGTAAATACACCCCCTATGCACTACCCTTTTGAAAGTAGTGTATTTACCAGATTAGTGTGTGTTCTTAAGTAGGCCCTTTTCAATGAGTTTATAAGATAACAACTTCCTCGTTTCGTAACACGTACTTCTAGGCCTTTTCAATAATTCAAGGACCAACTTTTAATCAAATTACTCCATATTAGGATTCTGTATTAATCGGGACACGCACAGAAGATTCGACCATCTGCCTACGCATCATTTCCGGAACTCAGAACAATCAGGTGGGTGATGATCTGTTGATCGATCTGCTTATAATACGTTGTGCTGGTATACTCTGAACTCGACCAAATAAATCTAAAACAACTAATCCAACATAAATGTATCCCTATTATATAAATATTTGAATTACGTGGTATACTTATATATGATACAATATGTCTATTGTTTTAATTGAATCGAGCACCATTGCATGATAAAGGGCATTTTGTGAGCATGAATTTATACAAGTACGAATTATGTGAACTCTCCCTACTTTTTGAAAAGCCAGTTTTTATGAGAAAGAGAAAAGCTAATGATTAATAAATAAATTTGGCCTCCGGGTGAGATACTCATTAGAGTTCCGGATGAGGTGGTCATTAATAATAAATTTCGGCCTCCGGGTGAGTACTCATTAGAGTCCGGATGAGAGGTCACTAATTAATTAAATAGATTTTGTTTATGAGGAATGATTTTTTGAGAAAAATTTACTATGTGGAAAATGATTTTGGCAGATTGGGCCGATACGTGAAAATGGTTTTGGGCTTTGCCCCTCAATGTGAATCAACTTGTGATTATATGATGTGAAATCTGCTATGCCCAAATAATTATTATGTGAGCTTGTTACTTCTGTGATATATGATGTTCGTATTTATATGTCAACTGTTTAAATAAATTAATTACTTTATTAATGAGTACAATCTTAATATATTTTGGATTTACCAATCCCATGACGTTGCAAATCACCCATACGTGAGAATTCAAATCTCACGCCCCCTTTTTACAACCCTTGCAGATTATGAGTTCGTGGAGTAAGGACAGTAATAGAGACGACACGGAGTTCCCCACTTAAATAAAATAATACTAATGATAATAAACTTTATATATGTGTGTGAGACATGTTATAAAAAATTATCCTGCTCATTTCTTCCGCTGCATCAAACTCATCTCTGATTTTATTATCCATTTTTATATCAAAAATCTTACAGTTCGGAATTTAGTTACAAGTAATACCTCGAATCTGAGATATTTAAGGTATTTTGGATTCGGGGCGTTACAAATTGTATAGAGTGACGTATAAGTTTGCTAGCGATATGAGTTTTTTTTTTTTTTTTAAAACGGGATCATATAATGTTCTATGTACAAAGTCTTATATAATTAAAGTACATAAAACCAATTAATGATACTTAATAAATAAATTAATCTATTTTAGCAAGAAATTGTTATGCTGAACTTCGAAATGATCGAACTAATTAAGACTCTAATCCAATATAAATTTTGAATATCAAATATTATAGAAGTGCAAATGAAATTTCAACCATGCAAGATTACCAGTTCATTTGGATTCCACTTTAAGTTCTAGATGATTTTTTTTTTTGGATTAGAAGTTCTAGATGATCCATTCGTATTAGACTATTAGCTGTTGCGCTTGATAGTGATGGAGATTATGAATGATGATGATGGATTCTTACCTTTAAACTCAGTGTCTCGTTTCATCATAACTATAATCCCTATCTATATTCTTATAATAAAATTTGTTCTAGCTCGTTATTTGAAAAAAGTTAGCATGCTTCAAATTTAGATTAAAATAGATTGCATAAATCTTCATCAAAATTTGTTCAATTTGACAAAAAAAAAAAAAAACAATAACTTTTCGTCATGATGGTTACAACATAGTTAGTATTTTGTTGTCTTGGAATTAAGGGAGAAAAATTATTGTTGTTTAAAGAATGACAAGATGATTGGTGAGAAACGAGTATTGGAGAGGAAATAGTTAATTAAAATGAAATAATTGTTAACTTATTTTTAATCTTCTTACTCGATCAGTACAAAATATGAAGCGAATTAATAATTTTTTTATTAACCACCATAATTAATCTATGCTATTTTCCTTATATTCTCATATAACATTTTTTTTTACCAAACACCCCTAAAATATCCTCATTGACCAAACAAAAAAAAAAAAAAAAAAAAAAAAATCATGAAATAATCGGTCAGAAAGAAAGATACAAAATCAAGTATACGATGATTTTGTATTTTTCAATCAGCCAGACATGTTACATATATTTGGCTGTTCAAATATGTTAATAATTATTTCATATCAAATATGTATTTTGTAAACTTAGAGAAACCTCAATAGATTTTAATATGTACAAATTCTTTTATGCACCGTACCATTTGCACTGTGCACTCCTTTTGAATATCAATATTACTCGTCTCATTGAATAATGTCACTTGTTTCCCTGAATACCATTACTCGAAAATCAGTTTCACCATGCACACTAGTTGAATGATATTATATATTTTCATTGACATGAAAATTCAATTAAACACCAATACTGTTACTCTTTTCAGTAATTTACCCAAAAGAAAAGGACAGGGCTACAAAAGACATTTGACCATGTCACACGGCATATGTCCCAAATCACAAGCCGGGCCACCTTCTATTTCTTACTATGTATTCTAGGCATAGCAGGAATTAAAGCGGTGGCGTGATTAGGCCCAAATTAAAGCCTATGGCTACGCCTTATCAATAATTTCTCCTATTGTCTTTTAATTGCAATTTAAAATTCGTTTCCACACAATATTTTCTTTCTCCTAGCTAGTTCTTCTCACCTAACTATTTTTATTCTCGTACAATAAACAATACTTAGAAAACTAAATCTCTCAGTCCACACGTACGGATGTTTGATGCTAGGGAAGCTTTCTCTTTGAACGTAACCTTAAATAAAGAGAAAACAAAGGTGCTCTTCGCAGAAGCCGACAATGACTTCGCAGACGTGTTGTTAAGCTTTCTGTGGTTGCCGTTGGGAAAAATTGTCAAAATCCTGGAAAAACATTATGGCGATAATGCCCCTACCATTGGAAGCCTAACTACCTTGTACAACGGTTTAGCAAACCCGGGCATTGTGACGTTATGGACAGAGCTTGGGAAGAATGTGCTCAACAATCCAAGAAGCGCCTTCCAGCATAGTAGGATGAAAGTCAGCGTTGACTATACTAACCCTAGTAGATATAAATTTAGGCAATCATACGAGGGATGTTTCACCCCAAATTCAGCTTCTTTCATTATATCGGATGTTCCCTAATGTGTCGGGGTCCATTATGCAAACTCTTACCAAACTCGGATTTGATATTGCGGATATGAATGGGGTCGAGATGAGGAACGTCACCTTCGGATTGAAAGAGGTTAGTTGCTAGCTTATATAGTACTCCCTCCGTCCATGAAATATAGTCCTGGTTGCCTTATTTGGCTGTCCACGAAAAATAGTCTTGTTGCCTAAAATGGAAAGAATAAACTTTATCTACTTTTTTAACATACACACATAACATTTTTAAAATAATTTATTTTGTACTTGATTTGACACAATATTCTTACTTTTTACATATTATATCAACTTTTTTAATAACCGTACAAAAAGTAACAGGACCATATTTCGTGGACGGAGGGAGTATATAGTATGGAAAACTAGTTAAATGAATATTAAAAAAAATGTACGTCATTTTTATTTGAAAATATTACTTTGTTTGATATCATATGCATAAAAATGAAATTGGTTGATTTTGTGACAAATTTGTAATGCGATTATTTTTAAACTGCTAGGAGTAATTTTGGATGATCTGTTGTAGAATTTGAGCTATTATTTTAAAAGATTGAGTTCTTAATATTTCATATTTATTTCAAGATTGAATTCTAATGTAATATCTCATTTAATTTACTTACAAATTTAAGTGGTTTGTCAATTTTAAATTTTATAATACTTTATTTCTGTATATTCTATAACTCATTTTCAAAATTCTTGATCTATTACTGAAAGAGACACTGATGATTTTCTGTTTTGTTGTCTCAAGTATAAGATGTGATATTTTTACATATTTTAAAGAAAATTCTACTTAAAAAATAAAATAAATATATATATTACAATTAAAAAATTAATATTTAATTTGAATATTATATATATTTATATAAGTGTTATATATACATGTATTTTCTTGTATTGAATTACAATATGACTTTGAAATATTTTATTATTTGTTAATGTACCCCAAATTTAAAATTCTGGATCTGCTATTTATGCAACAGTATCACGTCTCATGCATGATCTATATAAATTTGAGTTAATTGCAAAAAAAGTCACTAACTTTATAACATTTATCGATTACAGCATGGACTACTTTTTTTTTTTTTTTTGTGATTTAATGCTACTTTCTAATTTTTGCATTTTGAAACATCTAATAATTTTCCGTCAAATGGTTGTCAGATATGTCATGCACATAGAGAATATATTTGTGAATTTTTATAATGTGATAACATAGACTTATTTTTATTTTTACAAAAATAATTTTATTTATTGGTATGTACGTGGATATTTTATGACATTTTCAGTAAGGACGTTATTTAATTATTGTCGAAAAATTATTATATGTTCCAAATTGCAAAACTAACAAAGTTAGTGTATTAAATTGCAAAGAAAAAAAGTTCGTCATAGTATGATTGATAAAGTCTGGTTTTTTTTTTTTTTTTTCAATTCACCCTATAATTTTTTTGTGAAGATGTCATTTTTGATGATCTAATTCCTTAACTAATTTCTTATTTTGTTTACATTAGGTTATAGATTTGCTAAAGGGGTCGATGCTTTCACGTACTCCACTATGGGACCTCATATTCGACAAGCGACAGACCAAGTACGCTACAATAGTCTCCGAAGCAGGGACCTCAATGCACGACCAATTTGGAAAAGACGCAGCTTGTAACTCCACAAGGATGATTTTGAAAGTAATGTTTCAAAATTCCACCAACAAATTGTTGTTCGCTCAGGCAGACGAAGACTTCGTAGATTTTCTCTTTAGTCTGCTCGTAATTCCGTTAGGAAGAGTTGAGTGGCTTCTGGGAAGCAACACCAGCCTTAAGAATATAGACAATTTGCATAGAAGCATAGCTGATCATATCGATGATAAGTATTTGATGTGCACAAAAGAGCAGATAATTAAGCCTAAAGTATATGAGCTCTACTCTTTCACACATTTTCTTCCTTTCAGCGAAGTAAGGACGTCGTCGTACAGTTCCCATCAGGCGGAGGATAAACCGTTTTTTGTTGGGGGATCGAGAATGTATATGGTAATGGATGATTTGAGTGTCACGCGCTTGTGTATGTACTCGAGTCTTTTTGTCCTTAATGACATGAAAATCTCGTTATCTGATGTTGAAGAAGTGGAGCTCCACGTAGGATTGGAAGAAGTAACTTTTTTTTTTTTTCCGTCTGTTTGATTGTTATATTATGTTTGATATATAATGAGAGCCAATTTGTGGATGCAGGCTTTAAACATTGTGAAAGCATCACTTACATCGACTCGTGCATTGACTGACGGGCTCATCAACCCCAAAAAGTAACAACCGGTGGATCTCATTAATTAATTTGCACTTCTTTGAGCAATTGAATTTTTGTCTGATGCATTATGTTGTAAATAATAGTTACATAATTTATATGCTTGAGAACAGGGAAGGAATTTTCATTCTCAGGAATATTTACAATATATATATATACCTTTTTTTTTTTTTAACTAGGGACAATTAGTATGGACTTAATGCCAAGTGAGTCTTCGAGATAAATGTTTTTCACAAAGCCAGTGGGCTAAACAATACATTGGAAGAGAAAAATGAAAAATACAAAGCTATAAGACTACATCACATTCCAGAGGGCAGGGAGAAGTCTCCTTACTAATAAGGTAAATCCAGGCAAAACCTAAGTCAAGAAAAAGGAATTAAGCTTTTCTAAATATATATAGTAAAATTATATGAATATACATATGTATGTATTTTATAATTATGTTTACTATTCGTCTAATATAAAATATTTTTTCTTTATTAATTTATTAATCAATATATCGCAACGAATTATTTGACAATTTTTTTTTATTAAACCGTTTAAATTATATCGCAACCTTTTTATTGATGTCGAAAACTAGAAATTGGAAGTAAGCTTTCTTTGAGAGAGCCAAAGTTCTTGGACAGGCTACAACATATATGAAATGATTGAATTAGCAAGGAGGATGTTAATATAACCTTATACGAATTTAATCTCTCTTATTCTCTATCATGAGTAAGTCATAGATGTACCATGCAATTCAAATGCATTATTGTTAAAAAAAAAAATATTTATGTTAAGTTTATTATAAAATTATTTTAAAGTATCAGATATATGATAAAAAAATATAAAAAAATTCATGAGAGAAGTATCAAAAATTGGGTAATAAAATCAACAACAATTACAGTATAATACCTTTGAGTCAATTTTTGATACTCTTGATGTGATATTTAATACTCTTGATCAAATATTTTATTTATTAAAATATTTTCATAATACATTATCATGAACCATTTTCATATAAAACTTTATCTTTTTGAAAAGTTACACTTGTTATTATTAAAAAATCACATATTTTATTACTAAAAAGTGTATTAATATATTTTTTAATAATAACAAAAGTAACTTTTCAAAAATGCAATTGAACTGCATGAATGCACATGATGCATATATTTTTAATAATGCAATGTATTATATGAAAATAGTTCATGATAAGCTTATCATGAAACAATTTTAAAGTATAAAAAATCTCAACAAGAGTATAATTAATGTGGGTCAACAATATTATATTGTAATTGTTATAGATTTTTTCATCCCAATTTTTGATACTTCTAATGAGATTTTTTATACTTCTAATCATATAATTAACACTTTAAAATATTTTAATAATAGGCTTAATTATCCTAAACCATTTTAATAAACCTACTCTTTTAATATAATCTCAATTAACTTGAAAGTCAAAATTAAATAAAAGGAAACAAAATATTATAACAAAGTTTAGAGTGGAAATGGGTAAATTTATTTAATTAGGCCAATTTTCAAGTAATATTGTTTAAATAGGGTGTGTTGAGAGGGGTTTACAAAAATAAAGTTAATCGCCTATTAGGCGCTCATAAAAAAGAGTCGCCCTCCGTGTGAGCGCTCAAGATTGAAGAGGTGGGACCCACATGGTTGCCGTGGTCGACAGCGATCAAAGCCGACAACAATCTGACATATTGACTTTTTTTTGCTGTTTCCCAGCACCTATGGCTATTTCCGATGTCTGTGGTGTGATTCGTACTGCACCAGTGCTCGCCTCTGATGCCAGCGCCCATGCCCGACAATTGCTGCAGAAGTGGGGTCCTCTGTTGACTGACCTGAAGACGCTCAAGACGTGTGCTGACCCATTATCAGATATAATTCCCCCCTCTCTTATTACCACCCTCAATTTGCTCTTCCCTAATTCTCCCTTTACAAAGAAAAAAATTCGCTGCACACCAATTATTTTATATTATGTGTACTTCCTCCCAACAACAAACAAAAAAAAAAGTCAAATTTTCATCCTTTGTCAAAAAGGAAATATCACGACACCAGCCCATGTAAGTATTCTGTTTTGATATTGTTTCTATCTATGCTTTTTTCTTTTCTTTTTTTTTTTCTTTTTCTTGTAGTAGTAGTAGTAATTTTGCTCAACTTGTTTAATCCATCAGTCCTAGTTTTTGTGTATTATGTTTTATTCTAAAATTTCTTCTCCTCACCTTGCAGCCTCACGTATACACTAAAACAAAAGTTAGGAATTGTAGTTATTTGCTATCAATGAGAGGGTACAAGAGAAGGTAAATTCTTAAAATTTTGCAAAAAAAAAAAATATATATGTTTAGAGGAGTTGTTTTGCATGCATGCATGTTTGTTTTGTTTTGGTATTTTTTATCACACTGCAACAACAAAAAATTTATAAACCATATATTTTTGGATTATTCACTATAATAAAATATAAATATTCCTACAGAATTGACAATATGACTACAGAATTACCAACAAAAAAATCCGTAGGGAGGATTGCCTAGGAATTGCCTACAAAAATTTCTAATTGTATAGGCATCTTCCTTCCCCACCTACAAAATAATTTGCTTATGGAAATTTTGTAGGCAAATTGTGTGGTAGGTAAATTTTTGTAGGCAAATTAATTGTAGGTAATTATACCTAGGGATTTTATTCTGTAGGCAAATTAATTCCGTAGGCAACTTGTTTTAGGTTGAGAAATGTAGATGCTTTCATAATTAGAAAATTCCGTGGGCAAATCGTAGACAATTTTTACTACAAACTTTTTTGTTGTTAAATTTTTGTGGGCAATTTAATTCTGTAGGCAAATCATTATTTTCTTGTAGTGATTTATAATAATTTTTTTAATTCAAATCATTATAGCCCTAATGTTTGTGTATTATGTTTTATCCTAAAATTTATTCTTCTCAACTTGCAGTCTCACATATTCACAGAAAACAAAAGCTAGGTGTTGTTTGCTATCTACAAGAGGATACATACACTACTAAGAGGAGGTAAATTCTTGAAATTTTGTAAAAATTATATGCTTAGAAGAGTTGTTTTGCAGTTTGCATGCATGTCTATGGAATAGTATTTTTCATACCTCTCACACTTGTATTGATGTACAATCGACTATACGCATTAATTATGATTGAATGGTAGAAAGTCTGTGGCATAATATTTTTGGCCCGTATAATTAAGGTTAGAAATTTATGGCCATTAAATGAATTAAGAAGTATACTTATAACCTCCAAATATTTAAGAATTTTATCAAATGAATTGAAGTTATCTGGTAGAAAAACAATCACCTAGCTAAATTGATGCCCATTAAATGTTATAGGAAAATATATAAATATATCATAAGCATATTTGATAATTATATTTCCATGCTTTTGAAAAATAAGTTGTTAATTTATTTGTTATTCTTAATTAATATGTGGAAAAAAAGTATCTCTTATTTTTCAATAATATTTTATATTATTTATAAAAAAAAAAAAGTTGAAATATATCAATATATGGATCATAGTTATATATACTTTTCCAACCGTGAATATGATGCATAAATAATTAAAATACCTATATACTACTTTCTTGGTCATAATAATTACATTACTCCATTATCCATTTTATTTTTTTGTCAAATCATACTTTACTTATTTATATATTTATATTAAATCCAATGGTGTGCATATGGCCGTAGGCAACAAGTCCGTAAGTATAATTATAAGGGGGAAGAAACCAAATAAAATGATAATTTTAAAATTTATTAAAAATGATTTTAAAATTCATTTTTTTATTATATAAAGTTTAAAATATTGAATTTTTTTTAATTAGTCATTCAGAAATTTATAAGTGTGTTGTGTTGTTGAAGATATGCCGATTTCTCACGATATTAGAATTCTTGTGCGCTCTTGTGGAGCTGTTATTGGAACAAGAAGAGTTGATCGTATGATTGATTTCTACCATCTATTATGCATGCTGTCTGAGATCACTGGATTAGATTTACGAGTGTATTTCTTGAATGTGTCTTTCATAATTAATAATGGAAATATCGTCTAGTTGTCCTATTAGGAACAACCACGACCTTCGTTTTTTCTTCCACCCACAAGCCGGTCTCAGTTTTGTTGAGCTATTAGTGGAGGTTGAAATGAAGGTGCAGTACCAAGCATCCCATGGCCAGTGGGAGAACCAGTACTATCCTTCTGTGTGGTCAGGTCATGGTGGTGCCAATATGGCTGGACCTTCTGACGTTGCATATGAGGCCACGCAAGTGATGCATAATGCGTGGGATGCTTGGGAAAATCAACACTACCAATCAGTAAGGTCTAGTCATGCTAGTGGTTTAGATCTTAATATTGAACCTTCTGATATCACTAAGACGGCTCCTGGCAGCACCTCCATAGCTGATATAGATGGTGATTTATATAAGGACTTTATTTGTAATTATGAACCAAGCGATAATAGTTATGAGGAAGAGGTGCCGCCTGATGAGGGTGATACTGCTGACAATCCTTGGATGGCAAGTGTTGTACCAAATTCTCCAATGCCAAGAGTGAGACCTCATCCAAATTTGGTTGGAGTGCCATTTTCTGATAGGTCATATGGCGATGTACCTGTTGATTCAGTAGGCATTCCAAGTGGCGATCTATACTATGATGCGGATGATGGAGTCTTCAAGATAGGGATGATTTTCAAAGACAAAGATACTGTGATCAAGGCTGTGAAGGATTACTCGGTTCGACATGCAAGACGTGAGTACAGAGTCAAAGAGAGCAACTCGAAGACCATGAAGTTGGTGTGTAAGCAGAACTATGCTAGTGATAATGACAACTGCCCGACAATGCAACATTGTGAGTGGCATTTACGCGCCTCATATCGTAAAAAATATGGTAATTGGGAAATCACTAGGCAGGGGCCGCCACATACCTGTCTGATGGATATTGACTCACACAGTCATTCAAATCTCTATAAAAACTTGCTTGCAGCTTACCTGGAGAGTCTTATACAAGTTGAACCAGCATACGACGTTAAATGTGTCATGGAGCATGCATTTGATAAATTTAAGTACACTATATCATACCAAAAGGCATGACAAGCGTTGAAACGTGCTAGGGAGAATGTGTTTGGAACTTGGGAGAGTTCGTGTCAGTATTTGCCCAAGTACATGGGGGCCTTGCAGAAATACAATCCCGGGACCATAGTGGAGTGGAGTCACAAGGATACGATTGAATGGAATGTACACGTGTTGGGGTATGTCTTTTGGGCATTCAAACCATGCATTGTCGTAAAATACTCTGTGTAGATGGTACTCACCTTTACACTAAGTATAAACACAAATTGCTGATTGCTAACACCCTTGATGCCAATCAGAAGATTATCTCAGTAGCCTATGCCATTGTTGACGATGAAAGTTTTAAGTCTTGGAGATGGTTTCTTACTATGTTAACTACATATGTTGTCCGTGATATGGATGGGGTATGTCTTATTTCCGATAGACATAAGGGTATATTGAAAGCAGTGAAGCGAGTTCCAACTACGTATGCTTCGACTTACACCTCTAGGTTTTTTTAGCCATTGTCGGATCCTGAGGAGTGGGACCAGTTTCCAACTGAGGCATAATCCAGATCGCAGGATAAAGAGTCGTGGTCGGGATGTGACGTCCAGGATTCATAATGAGATGGATTGGGCCCAAACCCGCGCTAGACAACAGTACCAAGCACAAGATAGAGCTGGACGTTCGGATTAATGTTCTGAACCCCGCAGTTGAATCAACTTTGTCAATAATGTTAGTTTGTAGGATTTCATTTTGTAATTGTTCATGTGAAACACAGGGTACATGCCTTGGTGTTAGTTTGTTTGGTTGGGGTAGCATTGTAACATTTTTATGTGAAAAATGAGATCCACATCATTGGTTAAAAGTTTTTTTTTTTATAAATCTTAATATATTGTTTTGTTATTACTGTTGTGTATGTGTTGTCATTATATTTTTGCATAGTTGAATTGGATTAAATCATATACAAAATGTTTATGTACATGAGTTTCATATTTTTCAGGATGGAGACTGCTGCTGCTAGAGAGAGACGTTTATTTGGACCGACAAACTCATCTATACTCACCCTACAGCATGCTCATCGTTTGAGGCTAGAGTCTATCAATCAGGAACATGACAAAACCTTGTTAAAAACATACCAAGGAGGTGCGGGGTTTTTTGGACATTTAGGATAGATGACCCGGATCACCGAAAAGTTGTACTTCACCACCGTGTTGTGGACAGATTAAAGACGATGGGCTTTTACGGTCCCCTTCGATGTGGATCATTCAGACTTGATCGTCATCTTATCACTGCATTAGTGGAGAGATGGCGTCAAGAGACACATACATTTTATTTTCCCGTCGGAGAGGCCACCATTACACTGCAGGACATTGCCATTTTATGGGGATTGCCGATAGAAAGAGAGCCCATTATTTGGAAAGATGAAAAACGTAGCTTCGAAGATTGGCGTAATATTTGTAATGATCTAATGGGCATCGGCATACAACAACATGATATGAGAAACAAGAGCGCAATCATGTAGGGATGGCAAAATGATCTGCTCCGCAAGCGATCCGCTCTGGCCCGCTCTGATTGGATCAGCCCCGCCCTGCCCCATTTTGAGAATGGAGCGGATCAGCCCCGCCCCGCTCACGGAGCAGATCAGGCATGGATCTCTGTATTTGTTGCTCTGCTCCGCCCCGCTCTGCTCCATCCCGCTCCATATAATATTAAATATATATATATATATATATATATATAATATTATAATATATATAAATTTAATTTTATATTCAATTAAATATAGTAATAATATTATGAAACCATAATACTTAATGTTTAGTTTTTTTCAATTTTAAAATTTTCAGGTTTTTCTTTAATATATTCATTTAAAAAATTTACAAACTTGAATGAGATGGAGCAGAGCGGATCAGATCTGCCCCGCGCGGGGCAGACATGGATCACAAAATGCTGCCCCGCAGCGGAGCATGGAGCAGGGCGGGGCGGCGGGGCGGTGGCGTGGGGCAGGCATGGATATTGAGATATCCGCCCTGATCCGCTCCATTGCCATCCCTACAATCATGTTGACTTCCCTAAATAATCTAGTGAAAAATTCTCCTGTTATTGACGGCAGATCGCCATAGGAGATCGTCGATCGATATGCACGAGAGTGTGCACTTTTACTGCTGGGGACATTAATGATGTCCGACGTCTCTCGTGTTGGAGTTATACGTGAAAGTATGCTTTTACTTTGTATAACTCGTGTATCAAACACTTGTTTTATGAGAATAATTCTTTTATCACATTTGCTTTAGATATGATTGAATGTTGAATATTTATTGCAAACCGTTCAATATATGGTACATGTTACATAGTAGTTAATGTGGTGATACCCGATCACGGAAGACAACATTAATAGTTTACTTGTAACTAAACGTACATGTTCACGACCTAGGTGGAATTGAACAATCCACCGTGAAAGGTCGATGTGTAAGGCTCAGATTGGTCTGTCTTGACTAAGAGATTGCACTAGCACATTTAGTATGTGTTGAAGAGGACCTACAGCGAGGATAAATTCTTCTATTCTGAAATGTGAAGAATTAGACCTCAGTGGTTGTTGATTTCTTAATCTCCGTCACTTAAATAGGACCGTGTGTGCTTAATGGTTACTGCTTTGATTCATGTTGGGTGAGAATCATCGTGACTTCGAACCTTGTGCTTTGGGCAGTAATATTAATCATACGATGGTTGCTAAGATTTAATACGGAGAAACGCGTACGAGTACGGCTCGTGTGATTAGTCCCCTTGGTGGGCTCAGAAGTTTTATTGTACTAAATCTTGCAAGTGAAGAATCAGTTTCTTCGGTACGAATAATAATGTTGAGCTGTCTTTACTCCAAGGTTAAATATATTAATTAATTTAGAGCTATTCAGAAGTTTAATTAATTAATGGACTTGATAATCTTAAACGCGAGAAATAATAACCGGGAGCCCATATTATCGTAATATGGATTAAGATGGATAGTGCAATATTAATTTATTAGTGGTAATAATTAATATTAATGGATTGAATTATATTGGGGCTCAATATTGAAATTCAGAAGTCCATTAGGAGGTCCAATCTTAATTCTCCTTAAAGGCCCCTCAAGTAGCCCAATAAGTAGCCCAATAATGATAAGGTGATTAAAATAAAAAGATAATATTATGCTGATTTTTCTTTGTTTTTTGTTTTTTTTTCGAAAATATGGAATCAAGAAGAAATAAGATTTTGTTGATTTTCTTGGAAAGATATTATGGAAGATATGTATTCTTGGAATACAAGTATATCTCATATATTTAAGAAGATCCAAATCTTAGGATTTCTAATTGAAAATTTCGAAAATTACCCTATTATAAGGAGTGTGAGATTTTTGTGGAATATTTTATTATGGAGAAAAGAATATATGAGATATATTCAAGATTTCTTAGAGGCTAAGAAAAGTTTTTTCCACCCCTAAAATATTAAAAAATTTCGGCCACTACTATTATAAATAGGGGATGATTATTTCATCCCCAAGTACATAATTCCATGTGTTGGAAAAATCAAGAGCATATATATTTTTCTTTTTCCTTAGTTATTTAAATTACTTGAAAACATCTCCCACCGGTGATCAAGTAAGGCGAAAGGGAAATACTTGAGAAGGTTTTTGGGTTGATAAAGCGAGATCGTAATTGTCTCGTTTATTCAAAGGCCAAGTCTACAAGAGGTACGTAAGTCACATAAATTCTTTTTTATTCCGCCTAGATTTTATGTGAATTAATTCAACATGCATGATGATAAATTAGTTGTTGGAATTATTATTTGAATTAATTAGGATTAATTCATGCTAGTAATAATTGTATTTAAATTCGTATTTAAATTTCATCCCGAATAGTTCCCGGGCACCCCTATTTTCCCAACAATTGGTATCAGAGCCACGGTTTCGGGCTCTGATCTTTAAATTGGAATTTAAATTGTTAAACATTAAATTGAAATTGGATAGTAGAATTGCTAGATCTTTTTTGCAGGTATCCAATTGTCATGGTTTTTAATGTTGTTATTTTTTCATGCGTGTGAATTAATTGTTTTAATTCGATTCGTTCGAATTCGTTTTTCTCGTGAGAAAATCCACGAGTAGATTAGTTGTTTTTATTTTGATTCGATCATTGTAATAGACTAGTCTAGATCTAGTATTTTTTTTTTGTAAAATAAATTGTAACCGGATCGAGACGAAGAACGAAGAATTAAAGACGGCGTACCCGGACGATGCATGCATGCGCGGCGCATGCATGGGCGTAAAATCATGCATGGGGTGAAAAACGAGAACGAACGGCGAAACCCGGTGCACGGGGTGCGTGAGACGCATGACCCGCGCACACGGGTGGCGCGCGTGCGCGCACGGGCTGCTGCCCGGCGCTCGGCCGCCGTGGGCCGAGAGGCGTGCGGCCCACTCCGTGGGCCGACGCGCGCCGTATCTCAGGCCTTGGAATTTTTTTTAATTTTTCCAGTTCTGCATTTTTTTTGGTGTGATTTTAAACGTTGTCCCGAACCCCAAACGATGCTATTTTTGATGAAGTGTTGCTGTTCGAGTGGGAGCGTGTCGAGACGAGCGACGGAAAGCAACAAGGACGATTTTTCGCATCAAGACGTGAAGAAATTAAACCGTGACAATTGGATTCGAGTGCTCCAATGTGTTTAATTTTGTTTTGATGGATGTTTTATTTCGAGCACTTATTATTATTTGTTAATATGTGTTTGCATGAATTTAATTGTCCAAGAAAAACCTTACTTTCGAAAATTACTAAGTATGTTTTTATAATCGCAATTTTATTCCGGATATTAAAATTGGATTATTTTGGCCTCCATAATTTATTCATTTGTGAAGTTCTTTTGGATTAAATTTCCCCCTCGGATCGGCCAAAAGAACGGATTTCACATGAATGAATTCTGAAAGGATGATTGTGGATTATTACTAGTGGCGGTATTGACCCTCACCACGAGTGGCTTGCTCAAAGCGAAATAGTAATCCTGTATTTAAGTATGGTTATTACTTAGGCATAGAAAATTGATATTAACTTACTCCCCTCGGAGTCCCTGTCAATTTCTATGTGGTCAAAGTGGGAGTCAACTATTAATTATGAATTAAGGATTTATAACTTTTAAGTTTGTGATCCGCTTGAATGTATTTAAATGTATAGACCACCCCTCGTGGCACATTTAAATTGTTTCGAGATGTTGGCTGATGCATGATTATATTGTTTTAAGGTTTCAATATAATTGATGTGATCAAATTATGTGATAATTTCGTATTTTTCTAGATATTGATATGAATGTATGTTTTATTCTCAGTTCATCATGTCGCAACCTTTTAATCCACTGTTTAATATACTTAAAGTTAATAAACTTTTTGGAGTAATTTATATCGATTGGAAATGTTCATTAAAATTTGTCCTCACTGCACGAAAATACAATTGGGTTATTTACGTTAATATACCCGGCAAGCCTAATGATAAGTCAAGCAATGGGAAAAGACAGTTTATGATTGGAAGCGTGACAATGAACGCATGAAATGCATCATCTTGACATCTCTGTCTGAGGATTTGAGGCGGGTTCATGAAGACATTGTATCCGCTGTTGAGATCATGGAACACCTTGAAGAGATGTTTTCACATCAGAATCCCATGACTAATCAGTTCACCAAACATGACTCGGTCAAGTTGGAAATGGTGGAGGGAACGCCCTTGAGGGAGCACGTTCTCGAGATAATGGCATACCTTAACAAGTTGGAAGTACTTGGTGCGGATTTTGATTGATTTCATATACCATTCTCTACCGAGAAGCTTTGAGTAGTTTCATCTGAACTGTCAGATGAATGGACGGACAAGTCGTTTGCCCGAGCTCTTGCAAGCTTTAGTTTCGGTGGAGATGATAATGGAGCACCAGTCTAGTGCTATGGTGGCTAATGGTTCGTCTACCTCTTTTGGTCCCAAGGGAGGGAAAAAGGGGAAGAGAACCAAAGGCCGGATCCAAGCAAATCTAATTGTTGCGAAAGGCAAATGCAAAGGCTAGCATCAAAGGAGAAGTGTTTTAGTTGCGGTGAGATAGGACAATGGAGGTCTGCCTGTTCCAAGCCTAAGAGGCTAGGAAAGTTAGGTAATTCACACACCCTAGTCGTCGAAACTTGTGAAGTGGCGTATGCTGTCTATTGGTGGATAGTGGATACGAGAGCTACTGATCACATTTGTTTCATGGGTTCAAGCTAACCCGACGACTTAACGGAAGTGAGATCCCCATCACATCGGGCAATGCTACGAGAGTGGCAGCTGAAGCAGTGGGAGAAGTGCGCCTATCTTTTGAAGATAGAGTTATAGTCTTGAGAGACGTTCTTCATGTTCCTAGTTTAGAAAGAACTCAACCTTCAGTTTCTGAACTGTTTTTTAATAGATACTCAGTTTCTTTTAATAAGGATGTTATTATTTCTTGAAACGATGAGTTTATCTGTTCCGGAACTTCAATGGATGATCTTTATACCATTTTTGGACACACCACTCACAAAATTGAATCTAATAACACATCGATTATTTCGAGTAATAAAAGGAAGCATTCTTCGGACATGAACGAAACACTTCTATGGCATCTTAAATTAGGTCATATTAATCTAATGCGGATACAAAGGTTGGTGAAAAATGAATCATTGGAGTCACTTCAAGTTGAGTCATTTCCAACTTGTGAATCCTGTTTAGAGGGTGAAATGACCTAGAGGGCATTTGGAGCCAAGGGGAATAGAGCCACCAAAGTGTTAGAACTCGTTCATACCGATATGTGTGGTTCAATGACGATCATAGCAAGAAGGGGTATGAGTAATTTGATGATTACTCGAGATATGGATACATCTACCTTATGATGCATAGGGAAAGAAGTATCAAGTTTCTACGATTTGATCGTGGAGGCGAATACCTTAGCAATGAATTCTTGAACTACCTATCGGAGGAAGGGATTGTATCCCTGTTGACCGCACCGGGAACCCCTCAATAGAACGGTATGGCGGTACGAAGAAAGCAGATTCTTTTAGAAATAGTCAGATCCATGATGAGTTATTCGGATTTACCCAAATCGTTTTGGGGTAACGCCTTGGAAACGGCGGCTTACATTCTAAACTTGGTGCCATCCAAATCGATTCCTAAAACCCCAATGGAATTGTGGACCGGGCGCAAGCCCTGTCTAAGACACTTGCGGATTTGGGTTTGTCCGGCATACGTGCTAGACAAGGAAGCCGGTGAATTGGATCCACGTTCGGAATTAAGGCTGTTTGTAGGATACCATGCGGGAACGAAAGGGTGTATGTTCTATAGTCCCAAGGATCAAAAGACCGTGATTAGTTCACACTTTAAATTCTTGGAGGAAGACTATATGAACAAAAGAAAGCCCAGAAGTGAGATTACCTTAGAGGAGTTAAGAGGGCAAACTCCTATACCAAGTATACAAGATGATGTACCACACGTCACACCTTCACAACCGGAACCCCGTCGCAGTGGGAGGATTGCTAGGCAACCCGAGGGATTCATGGGAATAGGAAAATCTTTGGATTTGATTCCCGGTGATAAATCGGACCCATGGACATACGATGAGGTAATCCAAGACAAAGACGCGGAGTCGTGGAAAACAGCAATGGAAATCGAGATGGGTTCGATGGATCATAATCAAGTGTGGGAGTTGGTCGAACCACCCAATGGGGTAGAACCCATTGGATGCAAGTGGGTGTATAAGAGGAAAAGAGGACCGGACGGAAGGGTTGGGACCTTCAAAGCAAGGCTAGTGGCCAAAGGGTATACTCAAGGGATCGATTATGAGGAGACCTTTTTCGCCTGTAGCTATGCTTAAATCCATCCGTATTCTCTTGTCGATCGCTGCGCACCTAGATTACGAGATCTGGCAAATGGATGTTAAGATAGCTTTCCTTAACGGAAGTCTTGACGGGATCTATATGCAACAGCCCAAAGGTTTCATTGAAAAAGGCCAAGAGCACCTCATATGCAAGCTTAAGAGATCCATTTATGGACTTAAGCAAGCATCGCGTACTTGGAACCAGTGTTTTGATCAAGTTATTAAGTCTTATGGGTTTGATCAAAATGAGTTCGAGAGTTGTGTATATAAAAGGTGTGACGGAACTGCGGTGGTATTCTTAGTATTACACGTAGACGATATTCTGCTCATTGGAAACAATGTAAAGGTATTGTCAGACGTAAGGGTATGGCTGTTAAATCAGTTTATATGAAGGACTTAGGGAAAGCCGGTCACATCCTTGGGATCAAGATCACTCGAGATCGCAAGAGAAGGATGTTGGGCTTATCGCAAGTTTCATACAATGGCACTGTTTTGAAGCGATACAACATGCAAGATTCCAAGAAAGGTTTTGTACCTTTAGGCATGGAATCCATCTATCAAAAGAAAGAGGCCCTAAGACGCATATGGAGATAGATGACATGAAAGACGTTCCGTACGTTTCGGACGTAGGAAGTCTTATGTATGCAATGTTGTGTACGAGACCGGATATCTGTTTTGCCGTGGGCATGATGGCAAGATATCAAAGTAACCCCGGGAAAGCACATTAAATTGCAATTAAATGCGTTCTGTAGTTTCTGAAAAGAACTTGTGATGGAATGCTGATTTAACAGTCAGACAATCTAATTCCCATGGGATACACGGACTCAAATTTCCAATCAGACATAGACTCCAGAATAACTACCTCGGGTAGTGTGTTTTGCATGGGAGAAGGAGCCATGACATGGAGAAGCGGTTTGCAGAAATGCATCGCCGATTCGACCATGAAAGCCGAATAAGTAACTGCTTATGAAGCAGCGAAAGAAGCGGTTTGGCTCAAGTACTTCTTAGTGGACTTGGACGTTGTTCCGAATTTGCCCATCATAATCACTATCCATTGTGATAATGTCGGAGCAGTTGCAAATTCAAAGGAACCGAGAGCCCACAAGGCCAGCAAACACATAGAAAGAAAAATACCATCTTATACGAGAAATCATTAAGAGAGGAGATATAGAGGTGGCAAAGATAGCGTCGGGTGACAACCTAGCTGATCCATTCACAAAGGGTCTGCCTCAGAGTACATTCGAGAGACATGTGGATGGAATGGGAGTCAAGACTAATGCCAATCTGCTTTAAGTATAAGTGGGAGGAATTATTAGGTTAGTGTAGGTTGACATATGATGTCACGTAGAGCTACTACACTAAGACATGCGTGATGTATACTAAAAAGCAGACTTTAAGTATAAGTGGGAGATTGTTGGAGTTATAGGTGAAAGTATGCTTTTACTTTGTATAACTCGTGTATCAAACACTTGTTTTATGAAAATAATTCTTTTATCACATTTACTTTAGATATGATTGAATGTTGAATATTTATTGCAAACCGTTCAATATATGGTACATGTTACATAGTAGTTAATGTGGTGATACCCGATCACGGAAGACAACATTAACAGTTTACTTGTAACTAAACGCACATGTTCATGACCTAGGTGGAATTGAACAATCCGCCGTGAAAGGTCGATGTGTAAGGCTCAGATTGGTCTGTCTTGACTAAGAGATTGTACTAGCACATTTAGTATGTGTTGAAGAGGACCTACAGCGAGGATAAATTCTTCTGTTCTGAAATGTGAAGAATTAGACCTCAGTGGTTGTTGATTTCTTAATCTCCGTCACTTAAATAGGACCGTGTGTGCTTAATGGTTACTGCTTTGATTCATATTGGGTGAGAATCATCGTGACTTCGAACCTTGTGCTTGGGGCAGTAATATTAATCATACGACGGTTGCTAAGATTTAATACGGAGAAACGCGTGCGAGTACGGCTCGTGTGATTAGTCCCCTTGGTGGGCTCAGAAGTTTTATTGTACCAAATCTTGCAAGTGAAGAATCAGTTTCTTCGGTACGAATAATAATGTTGAGATGTCTTTACTCCAAGGTTAAATATATTAATTAATTTAGAGCTATTCAGAAGCTTAATTAATTAATGGACTTGATAATCTTAAACGCGGGAAATAATAACTGAGAGCCCATATTATCGTAATATGGATTAAGATGGATAGTGCAATATTAATTTATTAGTGGTAATAATTAATATTAATGGATTGAATTATATTGAGGCTCAATATTGAAATTCAGAAGTCCATTAGGAGGTCCAATCTTAATTCTCCTTAAAGGCCCCTCATGTAGCCCATTAAGTAGCCCAATAATGATAAGGTGATTAAAATAAAAAGATAATATTATGCTGATTTTTCTTTGTTTTTTGTTTTTTTTCGAAAATATGGAATCAAGAAGAAATAAGATTTTGTTGATTTTCTTGGAAAGATATTATGGAAGATATGTATTCTTGGAATACAAGTATATCTCATATATTCAAGAAGATCCAAATCTTAGGATTTCTAATTGAAAATTTTGAAAATTACCCTATTATAAGGAGTGTGAGATTTTTGTGGAATATTTTATTATGGAGAAAAGAATATATGAGATATATTCAAGATTTCTTAGAGGCTAAGAAAAGTTTTTCTCCACCCCTAAAATATTCAAAAATTTCGGCCACTACTATTATAAATAGGGGATGATTATTTCATCCCCAAGTACATAATTCCATGTGTTGGAAAAATCAAGAGCATATATATTTTTCTTTTTCCTTAGTTATTTAAATTACTTGAAAGCATCTCCCACCGGTGATCAAGTAAGGCGAAAGGGAAATACTTGAGAAGGTTTTTGGGTTGATAAAGCGAGATCGTAATTGTCCCGTTTATTCAAAGGCCAAGTCTACAAGAGGTACGTAAGTCACATAAATTCTTTTTTATTCCGCCTAGATTTTATGTGAATTAATTCAACATGCATGATGATAAATTAGTTGTTGGAATTATTATTTGAATTAATTAGGATTAATTCATGCTAGTAATAATTGTATTTAAATTCGTATTTAAATTTCATCCCGAATAGTTTCCGGGCACCCCTATTTTCCCAACATCTCGAAATTATGTCCTGTTAGTCTATTTGTATTTTCTGCGGGACGTGAATAGAGCTGGGGAATATAGTTGGGGAAGTGTTGTATTTGCGAGTTTATATCGCGAACATTGTACAGCATGCCACGCTAACAGGACGAGCATTGGTGGACCATTATGCTTGTTACAGGTAATTCTTGGTTAATTTTAATTACTTTTAAAAAATTCATTGTTTAATTGTATGTTGAAACAAATTTTACCATTTCGTACAGATATGGACATGGTCAAGGATAACAACGATACAACCATCGAACATGAGTGAGATGCTCTTAGAAGGAAGGTTAATGGGTGTAGGTGGTCGCGATTTAGGGATTCCACCGTATGGGGCTAGGTATGTTACTCTACACATGTTTATTTATAAATCGCATAACAAATTAATTGTGTATGCATACTTATTGTGGTACATATACAAATTATAGGTGGATACAATATCACGATCATACTGAAAGCTCGACCCACGCCGTTCGTCCATATCGAGACTTATTCAGACAAATACAAACTATTCTGGAGATTATTAATTTGTTGTGTGTCTTTAAAGTTTATCTAGGAACCCTATGATATGGATGTCGAAGAGATATCGAGTCTTGGACCTCGTTGTTTGAACGATAATTGGAGGTCACAATGTCCATTAATAAATATTTGGATAGTGGAGATTCACTATCTAAATAGGGTGCTCAGACAATTTGAAATGGTTCAACATAAGTGATATTATGTAACACCTAAATAATGTTACATAATGTGTATAAAGTATTACCTATGTACAATAAGTAACACTTTTAAGGGCGTTGTAGTTGCTGGCGTAGCCTAAAGTCTAATGCAACACTTTTTATAATATATGTAACACTTTAAAAAAATGTTACATATATATGTAACACCTATATAAAAACTTTAGGTAACACTTGTGTAAATAAATAAATAATGAACAAAAAAAAAATGTTACATATATATGTAACACCTATATAAAAACTTTAGGTAACACTTGTGTAAATAAATAAATAATGAACAAAGGGGAAAAAATGTAATCTCTAGATATTGAACCCTGGACCTCTTGTACAGGAAACAAAGTACTTACCATCTAGGCTACTTATAACACTTTACACATTTTGGATTTTAATATTATTTAACTTATTAACATTTTTTTTTCTTTATTCTTTTTTTAATAGTAGAACAATGGTAATATTAATTCACATTAATAATTAAAATTATTAATTCTTAATGGACCAAACAATTTTCTACCTACTTTATAAAATAATATATGCGTGTATATATATATATATATATATATATATATATATATATATATATATATTTGTGTGTGTGTTTGTATACATATAATATAAATTCATAAAAAGTATAATTGTATTATTTAATAATATAAATTATTTTGTACGTATGTAATTAATATATTTTTTAATTAATAAATTGATTTAAATGATAAATAAATTTTATGCGTAGGAATAATTTTTTTAAATCATATATATATATATATATATATATATATATATCGAACTAATAATATTATTCTTATTGATAAAGTATGATTATATATATGCTGAATTTAAATATTTATTATAAAGTGTTACCAAAATATGTTACCTATATAAAAGTGTTACCTGAAAGGTGTTACTTATGTTAAAGTGTTGCTAAAAAGTGTTACCTTTGTAAAAGCGTTACTAAAAAAACGTTACATATATAAAAGTGTTAACTAAAAAGCGTTACCTACTATAAAGTGTTACCTAAAAGCGTTACTTATTTAAAAGTGTTGCATATAAGTGTTGCCTATTAACAAAGTGTTACATGAAGTGTTACATAATATATAAACTAAAATAAGTGTTACCATAATGTGTTACATAAACTAAATGTGTTACAATAAAATCTTACTTAAGTCAATTATGTTGTAGTGACATTCCAAGTCATGTAGAACCCAAAGACCAGTTGTTGCACAATGACACCCGCCAGGGGAAACCCCGATTTGATTGGACCATTAAACATGCCAAATGGGTTCAATATATGAGGAACAAGCAACCGTACATACCTTGCAGGCCTATCAATGGAGGTAATGCAGTTGCGAATGACTATATGCAGTGGTATAATCATATTATACGACGATTGATATCAACTGAGACTTATACTGCAGCGGTTCGAGGCTTCCAACCGCCAAAAACGTCTACACGAGATGCTTTGGTAAATTATATACCTAAAATTTTGTTATATATTGTTTCATGATGTAAGAACTTTGAAACGTGATAACAATTCATTCATTTTTTTGGGTTACAGGTCAACTGGTTTTGAAAACTCAAAATTAGTAAAAGACGGGCTCACATTGATAACAGGGCATCAGTACAGGAGTTTTTCAAAACAGCGGAAGATTACATCGAGAATGTGGAGCCTATACTGGAAACTCCTCCTTATCTTGAGGATCCACCAACCCCAATTGAAAATGTAGAAGTTGAAGAAAGGACTACAAGACAAAGAAGGGGTGGATCTGTAGGATGTGAAGATGGGGTTCCTTCAACGTCTAGGAGTCGAAGGAGACATTCCTCAGCAGTGGAAGAAGAGTCTCTTTTTACACGACAAGGTATGCAATATCAACTTATAATGAAAAAGGTATGTAATATCAACTTATAATATTAAATGTGTATATTGTAATATATATTATTGATTTAAATTCAAAAAATCTGTTTCAAATATTCTTACAGCATGGACCGGTACACATTCACAATTATTAGACACAAATTTTAATATGAATACCTATCAAGCTCAATTTGCACCGCAGCGCCCAACTTACCGTTCATCACCTATACCATTTGCGGGAACAAGTGAAAATCCTAGACCAAGCCAAAATGAACAACAACCTCGTCGTAGTTTTCGTGATAGACGTCCACCACAATGTGGCACAGGTGGTCATATTCGTCTTCACTAATTGTATGATATTTTGTATAAATAAATATAAATTCATTCTATTTAATATTTTATTTTATTTCTGCAAATTTAATATTTTACTTGTATGAAAATCAATTGAACACTAACTTGAAAATTATAGTATTAAAAAAATGATAATATCATTATTAATCAAATTATCATATTATTATTGATTAAATTTTTACTATTCATTAATCAAATTTTGTATAGCAGTAGTTTTGACAAAAAACTAAATGTCTTAAATAAATTTAAAATGATATTTATTTTGAAATAAAAATAAAACTAAACATAATTATTAAAAAATTATTACACAATTATTATGCTAGAAAATACTTAAAATTTATCACTATAAGAAAACATAAAATTGCCTACGAAAATCACCAATATGGCTACGAAATTTCCAACAAAAAAAATCGTAATGGAGATTACCTATGAATTGTCTGCAAATTTTTTAAATTGTATTGACAATTTCCTTCCACACCTACAAAAAAAAAAAAAAAAAAAAAAAAATCCCTAGGCAAATTGTAATGTAGGTAAATTTTTGTAGGCAAATAACTTGTAGGTAATTATATTTAGAGATTTTATTTCGTAGACAAATTAATTCCGTACGCAAAATTATTTTTAGAGTGAAAAATGTAGATGCTCATTGTTGCAGTGTATTAATTATACACCTCAAAAGATGTCCTTAACCAACTTCAAAAAATGCATATATGATAATATGCCCAACAACTGGTTCTTGTGATGAGATCATATTGTCTCTATTCGTAAGAATGAAAAAGAAACTTTTTGAAAAAATGCTTATACATATCAATGTTTGAGTGAGGACATTTTAGTATAGCAAAAAAGGAGTCAATATGTCATATTGTTGTTGGCTTTGATCGCTGTCGACCACAGCGACCATGTGGGGTCCCGCCTCTTCAATCTTGAGCGCTCATACGGACGGCGGCCCTTGTTGATGAGCACATTTTCAACAGGCGATTAACTTTATTTTTGTAGGACACTCTCAACACACCCTATTTGAACAATACTACTTGAAAATTGGCCTAATTAAATAAATTTACCGTGGAAATGGTTTATACACAAATCATTGAAAGATTATTTTCACTAAAAAATATTAGTTGTTTTCATTGAAAGATATTATATATTTTCACTGACGAGTATTATCACTACAAAAAAACTGTAAAATACCGACAAAAACTACTGACGGACATATTTTTGTCGGTATTTCCGACGAATTACTGACGGATTTAAAATTTTAAAAGTTAGCTACGATGTTACTGACGAATTAATTTACGTCTATATTTACCAATCATTTTACCGACAGAATATTGGTCGCAAATGACCTTATTTGGAATTTACCGACGGAAAAGAGATTGGTCGAAAATTACCGACGGAAAAATCCATCGGTAATATTTTTAATCATTAAATAAAAGAATTAATTAGAATTAATTATTAGGGTTTAAATTATACCACATGGGCTTTTCCCTCAACACCAAAACACACCCATTAGTTTGATACTATATGTATTAGTTTGTTTCATACGTATTTTATTTTTTTAGTTCAGGACATCAAATAAAAAGTAAAAAGTATCATTTAGAGTTGATTTTAGTACATATAGCTAGTTAGAGTTTGATTTTGTATCTTTCATATTGATAGTAAAAATGAGTATATTTATAAAAAATATTGATTGATTGTTAAAAGGTTGAATTCGAAAAAATATATTAAAGAAACAGGGTAATAAATAATTTATTAGTATATAAAAATTATTATAACAAAAAAAACAATAATAGATTAGTGAATATAACAAAATACATATAAAAGAATAAAAAATATATTTGAAAGCTAAAGATTATTTGTCATAATGGTAAAGTTGGAGTTTTATCTTTCAAAACATCGGGTTTGAATCCAATTAAGCATATGCATTTAATTAGGAAAAGTACATATAAAAATATAAATAGGTAAAAAAAGCTATTTGATCGACAATGATAGTTTGATCTAGTGGTAAAATTGAAGGTTTATATCTCCATAAACTTGGGTATATATTTTTCTTTTTAAGAAAAGCATGTATAAAAAATAAATTGAAAAAGAAAAGATATTAGCTCACCAAATTTATTTGTCCAAGTGGCAAAGGCATAGGCATATGTTTCTCTCGAGGCTTGGGTTCGAATCCCAGGAGGGTGAAAAAGAAGTGTAGGGAAAGTCTTTTACTTTTTAGGAATAGGAAAAGCATGCATAAGAAAATAAGTTTAAAAAAAAGGCTATTTGATCACTATATTCATCTGTCCTGTGCCAAATGCAAAGGCTTGTCCCTCCTGAGACTCGGGTTCCAATCCTGGGCTTTCCATACCATTTTCACTTTATACATTGTTTAAAAATAAAGCCCTTTTCGATATTTTATACGCTGGGAAAATCTCAGTTAACTGGGAAAGTCAAACTTGCTTTCCATCATAAAATTTAACTCTTTAGTATTCATGCCAACCAATTACTCTTTGATTCAACTTCAATCATATCATCAAAATAAGCCCAATTTCGATATTTTATATGCTAGGAAGTCTCAATTAACTAGGAAAGTCAAAATTACATACAAGGATAAAATCTTATTGTGGCTTCCATCATAAAATTAATTCTTCCATCGCTCTTTTTAAAAACTTGTTCATAGTATAAAATTGATATCATTACATATTATTACTCTTATAAACTAGAATAGGTCTTGCTGGCATTAGAATGTCTCACAGTGAGACATAACATAAGTTGACATAACACATTAACAATTTGAAAGGGAAGACTATAAATATTTTACACTGTGATATTAGTTAGTTAGTGCATTGACATCACTAAATAAATATTACGCTACCACTAAATGAATGTAATAATATTAATTTATTGAGCATGTACAGAGTGAAATTGGTTCATTCTTGAATCATTGATAAGTGTTTGTTGTTTTTACTAAAGAGTATTAATTGTTTTTACTAAAAAAATTTAGTTTGTTTTCAATAAACAACTAATATTTTTCAGTAAAAACAACTAGTACCTTTCATTGAAAACAACTAGTATTTTTTAATGAAAATAATTAAAATACGTCAATGAACATGTTTTATAATAGAGTTTGTTTAAACTCGTTAATATTCAAGCCAGCCAATTAGTCGATCCAACTCCCATTACGACTTAAACATAAGCCCATTTATTTTAATTTATATGCCATGTAATCATATACTGCCACTAAAGACGTTCTATTTTCATTGACTACTTTTGGCCAAAGAAACTATAATAACAGAACTATTATCCTAAAACTCAAATTTCGTATAGTGAAATTACTAGTATACTAGTATATATTATTAATAATAATGTATATAATAACATCTAATAATAGTTTCACAAATAATATTAAAATATGTGTGGAATGAAATAAGTACATACATGAACCACTTTACAATATTTTTTTAGTATAACACCTAATATCATTTAGTTTAATCAACTAATACCCTTTAGTTAAACAACTAATATCCTTAACCAACTCATACCATGTAGTTTAACCAACTAATATCCTTTAGTTAAAACAACTAATATCCTTAATATTATAATCCCTCCTCTTCATAATAAATGTCATTTTAGAGGTTTAATTTTGTTTCAAAATAAGTATTGTTTTAGCTATTTCATTCGTGTTTTTTTTTTCTAATTTACACCGAATTTGAATTCAAAATATAAGAGATTTTTTAGGGAGTGCATTAAAAATATAATATATTTGTTAGAAATTATCAAAATATAATATATATCTTAGAGATTTATGTGGGATAATATTTTAAAGAGTATGTCTTGTGTGAGATCGTCTCATACTATGAGATGACGGAACGGGGTATAAATTGGGCATGACGCATTTAATACTCTGAGATTATCATAATAAAATGGTACTAAAATTCAACCATACTCAATAATATTACTAATACTCAACCGTCAAACTAATATGGTACCATAATCAATCATACTAAATCGTATATACTAATTAATACTCAATGAAATATTAACCAGGTGGCTTAGCCCACCTGGCCACTGGATTCCTCACTCTAGTGAGTGACCCGAGAATTATGGGAGTTATAAGATGGCTTAAAGATTTCTTGGAGTATTTGGGGGCTTGGTGAACTAATCTAACTTCTAACAACAAATATTTACCGACCAAAAAAAAATACTCGATGAAATATTCAATTTTATATTATACTAGACTCAATTATATGCAATGAACTACCTAATCATGCTTCAAAATTAATTTTTAAACAGTAAAAAAAAAAAAAAAAAACTTATGATTAATTTGTAAAAGATGCAGAATTGAACACGTTAATCGGCATTGTCTTCCTGATCACGACACTATCCTTCTCCACAATTTCTGTATTTTTTTTCTCTTCCTCCACTCTCTTTTTCTATTTGCTGATGAAGACTGACACCTAAATAGGAAAACTATTAGCCGATCTATCGCTAATAAGCATAATCTTGACGTATTTACCACCAAATGACATCATTTCACTGGATTAGCGTCGTTAAATGTGAAGTGTCATATGTGAAGTATGAAGTCTACTGAGCTTAATTCAATAAGGAGCTATGTTGATGAAGTGTTAGCCGTGGGAGTTAGTCTATTTGGGGTATCAGTAGAGTTATATCAGATGAGGTTGATCAGATGAGGTCTAACAGTGGAGTCCCATCAGAGGATGTCTAGACCGGAAGTCATCTGATGTTAAGTGATCAAGTCAGCTGAGGTCAAGTCATCTGATATAAAGTACAAAGACGCGAAACACCAAGTTGAAGCTAACTGAAGGCGGTTCTAACTGAATCAACTGAAGCGGTTATTGGAGTTTGTTAGCCAGCTGGATAACTACTTTACTTATGAGTTAGTTACAACTGAATCGAGACCAGATTCATCTCAATCTCTGTATCTATAAAAGGAGTTTCTTAGCTAAGAGAAACACAATCTGAGTGAGATCATCTGTGAGCGCAAACACTGTGAGATTGAGTGCTCTGTAACTTGTAACTTCCATTTCTTGCTTAGTGAAAGTCTATCCTCTCGGATCCCGTGGACGTAGGAGTATTCATCTCCGAACCACGTAAATCTGGTGTTCTTGTGTGATTTTCAATTTCGTTCTTACTGCATTTGATTCCGATTCCCGGAAACAAGTTTTCTTGTGAATCCGAAACCGTGATTAACAAGTGGCGCCGTCTGTGGGAAGCAATCATGGCTGCAACTAAGTTCGATATTGAGAAGTTCACGGGGAAGAACGATTTCAGCTTATGGAAGATCAAGATGAAGGCACTCCTGGTACACAATGGGTTGTACGAAGCCTTGTTGCCACCGGCTCAGGTGGCTTCTGGATCTAATCCGGCGAAGGTGGAGGAGAACAAGAGGAAGGCGCATAGTGCCCTTATCTTGTGTCTTGGGGACAAGCCATTGAGGGAAGTATCGAAGGAGGAAACCGCTCTTGGGATCTGGAATAAGCTGGAGCAGTTATACCAGACCAAGTCTGTTACGAACAAGTTATACATGAAACAGAAGCTTCAAGTCTTCAAAATGAGTGAAGATAAGAATCTTGGTGATCAGTTGGACGAGTTCAACAGATTGGTGGATGATCTGGAGAGTTTGGATGTTACAATTGATGATGAAGATAAGTCATTGATGTTGTTGAATGCCCTACCTAAGTCTCTGGAAAATTTCAAAGATGCCTTGTTGTTTGGTAGGCAAGATCAGGTGATGTTTGATGATGTTCAAACTGCCCTGAAAACCAAGTTTCTACAGATCCAAGCTGATGGGAAGAAGCCTGCTGAAGGGTTGAATGTTCAATCCAAGAAGAAGAAGGGGTTTCAGTCCAAGAAGAAGGATGGTGGAAAAGGGAATAAGGGTGGGAAGAAATCTGATTTTGTTGAGAAGAGGAAGTGTTTCACTTGCCATAAGGAAGGTCATCTGAGAAAGAATTGCCCTGAAAGAAAGAAGAAAGACAATCAAGGTGATCAAGATGGAGATGCAGCTGTTGTGGAGGTTGAAGGATATGATAGTGCAGAGGTCTTGATGGTTAGTCATGAGAGGCTAAGTCAAGAGTGGGTCCTGGACTCTGGGTGTACTTTTCATATGTGTCCACATGAAGACTGGTTCCTGGATCTTGAGAAAACTGATGGAGGTCTTGTTCTTTTGGGTAATGATGAGAGCTGTAGAGTGCAAGGATCTGGTTCTATCAAGATCAAGATGTTTGATGGGGTGGATAGGATCTTATCTGATGTCAGGTTTGTTCCTGAGTTGAAGAGAAATCTTGTTTCTCTTGGTACATTGAATTCTAAGGGCTTTGAATTCAAGACAGACAAGGGAAGTCTGTCAATAACCAAATCTGGAAGGATTGTCATGAAGGGGGCTATCAAGAATGGTTTGTATACTTTGATTGGAAGAACTGTTACAGGGTCAGCTGATGTTACCATGGGGTCTTCTGAGGTTAACTTGTGGCACAAGAGATTGGCACATGTTGGTGAGAAGGGCCTGGTGGAGTTATCCAAGAAGGGAGCAATCCCTGGGAAGAGGATATGTAAGCTGGAATTCTGTGAGAGGTGTGTTCTTGGGAAATCAAAGAAGCAAGCATACCAGAAGGGGAAGCATACCACCAAGGAGGTTATGGATTATATACATTCTGATGTATGGGGCCCAGCAAGGGTATCCACTCATGGTGGAGGCAGGTATTTCCTTACCCTTATTGATGATTATTCCAGAAAAGTTTGGGTTTACATTCTTAAACAGAAGAGTGATGCCTTCTCTAAGTTCAAAGAATGGTTGATTGAACTTGAGAATAAGAGAGGCAGGACTATCAAGCACTTAAGGACTGATAATGGGCTTGAATTCCTATCAGAGGAGTTTCAACAATTCTGTAGGGAGAAGGGTATTACTAGGCATAAAACTGTTCCTTCAAACCCCCAACAGAATGGTCTAGCAGAGAGGATGAATAGAACTATTCTGGAAAGGGTTAGGTGTATGTTATCTGATGCTCATTTACCTAAGAGTTTTTGGGGGGAAGCTGTTAACACAGCTGTTTATCTCATTAATAAAGTGTCATCATCTGCTATTGAGTTTAAAACCCCAGATGAGGTTTGGTATGGAAAGATATCAGATTACTCAAAGTTGAAAGTTTTTGGGTGCCTAGCTTATGTTCATGTGAGGCAAGACAAACTTGAACCTAGAGCTTTAAAATGTGTATTCATTGGGTATCCCAAAGGTGTTAAGGGGTATAAGTTGTGGTGTCTGGAGCCTGGAAACCAGAAGTGTATTACCAGTAGAGATGTAGTGTTCAATGAATCACAGATGGGATACAAGTCTGGTGGAGGTGATAGGGAGCCATCAGCTGAGGAGATGGATGGTGTTATTTCTGAGCCAATTACTCAAGTAGAGGTGGAGCCTGATCATGACAAGCATGATAGCTCATCTGGTTCTGAACCAGAGCAAGCACCAGGGGAGAATGAGTCGTCAGATGAGGATAGTGCACCAGTAGAGGAGGAAGAAGGAGTGCCAGAAGCAGACTTGAGAAATTATAGTTTGACAAGAGACAGATCCAGAAGACAAATACATCCTCCAGTAAGGTTTGGCCGTGTGGATCTGGTCTCCTATGCACTTGTTACAGCAGAAGCCATAGAGTACCAGGAACCTAAAAGCTACAGGGAAGCCCTTGAGTGTGATGATAGGGAGTCATGGGTGACAGCCATGACAGAAGAGATGGAGTCTCTTAAGAAGAATCAAACTTGGATTCTTGTTGATAAGCCACCTAGGCAGAAGCTAATCAGTTGTAAATGGCTGTTTAAAAGGAAGCTTGAATCTGGTTTGAAAGATCAGGTGAGGTTTAAAGCCAGGCTAGTTGCCAGAGGATTCACTCAGAGGGAAGGAATTGATTACAATGAGGTTTTCTCACCTGTTGTTAAGCATTGTTCAATCAGGCTACTTCTCAGTAGAGTTGTCCAAGAGGATCTGGAGCTACAACAACTTGATGTAAAGACAGCTTTTCTGCATGGTGATCTTATTGAGGATCTGTACATGCACCAGCCAGAAGGGTTTGTTGAACCAGGGAGTGAAGGGAAAGTGTGCCTGCTCAAGAAATCATTGTATGGCCTCAAGCAAAGTCCAAGGCAGTGGCACAAGAAGTTCAATGAAGTTATGCTATCCATTGGTTTTGTAAGGAGCAAGTTTGACACTTGTGTATACCTGGAAAGGCAAGGTAGTGATGTGATAGCCTATCTTCTGATCTATGTAGATGACATGCTTATTGCCAGTAAAAGCCTTCTGAAGATTCAGAGTATCAAAAGGAAGTTAAGTGCTAGATTTGATATGAAGGACTTGGGAAATGCTAAGAGGATTCTTGGAATGGATATTCTTAGGGACAGAAAAGGTGGAAGACTATTCTTATCCCAGAAGAGTTACATTGAGAAGGTCCTGAAGAGGTTTAACATGCATGAGAGTAGAGCTGTGTCAACTCCTCTGGGACAACAGTTCAAATTATCTAAGGAAATGGAACCAAAGTCTGATGAAGAGAAGAAGACTATGATGAAAGTACCTTATGCAAGTGGGGTTGGAAGCCTGATGTATGCTCTGGTCTGCAGCAGACCAGATTTAGCTTATTCATTGAGTATGGTGAGCAGATACATGGCTAATCCTGGAAGATTACATTGGGAAGCTTTGAAATGGATCTTCAGATACCTTAAAGGGTCATCTGATCTGGGATTGATGTTTGAGAGGATGACTGACCAGAAGAGTCCACTGGAAGGTTTTGTAGATTCTGATTTTGCTGCTAATCTGGATACCAGAAGATCTTTAACAGGGTATATCTTTACACTTTACAATACTGCTGTGAGCTGGAGATCTGTTCTGCAGAGTGGAGTTGCTTTATCCACTACAGAAGCAGAGTTTGTTGCAGTGTCAGAGGCTGTTAAGGAGGCTTTGTGGTTGAAAGGCATAATCAAGGATTTTGGCATAAACCAAAGGGCTGTGGTTGTTCATTGTGATAATCAGAGTGCAGTACATCTGGTTAAACATCAAGTGTTCCATGAGAGATCAAAACACATTGATGTAAGGTTGCATTTTGTGAGGGAAATCATTGATAAAGGAGTGGTTCTCATCCAGAAGATATCTACAGATGACAATGCTGCAGATATGTGTACAAAGTCTTTACCAGGTACTAAATTCAAGTTTTGTGTTGAATTGGTAAAGATGAGTGTATGGGATGTTCCTTAGGCCCAAGCTGGAGCATGGAGGAGAGGAGGAGAGGATTGATACTTCTCATCTGAGGTGGAGAATTGTGAAGTGTCATATGTGAAGTATGAAGTCTACTGAGCTTAATTCAATAAGGAGCTATGTTGATGAAGTGTTAGCCGTGGGAGTTAGTCTATTTGGGGTATCAGTAGAGTTATATCAGATGAGGTTGATCAGATGAGGTCTAACAGTGGAGTCCCATCAGAGGATGTCTAGACCGGAAGTCATCTGATGTTAAGTGATCAAGTCAGCTGAGGTCAAGTCATCTGATATAAAGTACAAAGACGCGAAACACCAAGTTGAAGCTAACTGAAGGCGGTTCTAACTGAATCAACTGAAGCGGTTATTGGAGTTTGTTAGCCAGCTGGATAACTACTTTACTTATGAGTTAGTTACAACTGAATCGAGACCAGATTCATCTCAATCTCTGTATCTATAAAAGGAGTTTCTTAGCTAAGAGAAACACAATCTGAGTGAGATCATCTGTGAGCGCAAACACTGTGAGATTGAGTGCTCTGTAACTTGTAACTTCCATTTCTTGCTTAGTGAAAGTCTATCCTCTCGGATCCCGTGGACGTAGGAGTATTCATCTCCGAACCACGTAAATCTGGTGTTCTTGTGTGATTTTCAATTTCGTTCTTACTGCATTTGATTCCGATTCCCGGAAACAAGTTTTCTTGTGAATCCGAAACCGTGATTAACATTAAATCTGCTTTTAAAAATTCCGTAACTAATCTTGTTGGCCATTATAAGTGGCACAACTCCTTGAAATGTGGCGGTCAACGGGTCGATTTAACAACGGTAATGGCCGGTTGCTAATGCATATTTTGAATTTAGCAAACGTATATAGTCTGTCGTAATTTTTAGCGGTCAAGACGAAGTCTGAAAGTCTCCTTAATAGCGACCACTAGTCCATCGTTAATGTGGAAGAATCAGCGACGCAAATCTTTGCAATATCAGATCATTTATGTATTTGTGTTTGCATTAGAATATGGATTACTAGAGGGGCTTGATGATTTACCGACCGATATCATACTTTGTCCGAGATGGAAGCACCATGATGAAGCTAATTCTCATAGTTCACTCGTGGGTGATTATTTTTCAACACCAAAACATGAAGCACTATTACTTTGGAATCAAACTGAAAGTGAACAAACTAATTCTTGTTATTCCAGGATGATGACTTGGAAAGCAATTTTTCAAAAATCCACCAAAAGGTCTTTGTTTGCACAGGCCAGGGGAGATTTATTGTATTATCTTTATACTTAATTTGCTCACATGTCCCTTTGGAATATTTCGTGCAATCTTTGGAAACAATGCTTGTCTTTACTTTAGTGAAGACAAAATGTATAGCAACATAATTGATCTTATCAACCCTAAGTATCTTAGTGCAACGGATACCAAAGACCAGCTAATGATGTGCAAAACATTTTCTTCGTCGAAGCTAAGGATGGAGGTTAAGAAATGAATTTATTCCGAGGGAACAACATTAACGTATATGGTGACCGATGATTTAACTGTGATGCCCTTGTGTCTCTCCTCCACTCTCTCTTCTCGATCAGATGAAGATCTCTTTATATGATGTCGAAGAAAAGGAGATCCTCATAGGGTTCGATGAGGCAAGGATGTTTTCTTTTTTTTTTTTTTTTTGTTACGATTTTATATTTTGTCATGTATAATAATTGGACTTATTTTGTACGTGTAGTTTTTTTGTATTTTTATGACGTCTCTTACATCGGCTTCTTCACTAAGCGATTACCTGAAGAAGTTTGCAAAAGCAATGGAATCGGAAGCAAGAACACTGTGATCATCTGCTTAATTACATTATAGAAATATAAATTTCTATGTCCTATTTATCAATTGTTTTCTCAACTTTGGAATTTGATAGGGCGCCTACTATTTCTTTATGTATGGTATTATTTCATTTGCTATATCTTTGACATGATAGTTGCCAATGAATTGATTTGAAGCAATGGTTTTGACATGAGTTAACATCCATATACACGTGATAACTTTTTGTGAAACAAATTTTAGTCATTTCTCTTTGCTTGGTCATTTCTAGTCCATAGGCGTCCAATTTCAGTCAATTTTTTTGTAAAAGACAAATTCGGCCTAAAATGATGATGAGGACGAGCCAATTTGGGAATTTTTATTTTCACAGGCCTGGATAGTGGCACGTTAAATTAGCAAAACGCACCACATCACATGACCATGTCATATTTTTTTACAAAAAGTAAAATAAAAATTTGATCCCTCTCTGTATTTATATTAGTACTAGTTATATCCCCGCGAATTTCGCGGGCTTGAATAAATTGTTTTATAAATTTTTTTAGTAATACAAATTTTTTATTATTCATTATATGCATCACAAAAAAACTAATTAGTCTAAAATATTATAAAATTTCTTTAATTTGATATAAAACAACAAAACTCTATCCATGATTATGAGACTTTATAATACACAATGGATACTTATGTACTTATTCAAATATAATAATTACATACGCAATAACTACAATGCAACACAATATTTTCTCGAGGTCAAACGATATCAAAACTAAAATCATGTCCATCAACAATTTTTTTATCAAACGTTACAAATTGACTTAGAGCTCTCCAGACCTATATATTCTTGACTATTCAAACCAACAAAACACCCACACTAAAATTAACTTAGATATTTCAAGTTGTCTCATATTCATCATACACACCACACAAAACATAGCTTTGATTAAATTATTATAAATTTTTCGACTTCGGTAATAGATAACGAATATCCACATTCACAATTATGAGATTTTAACCCCACGTAATACGCGGGATTGAAAGAAAATTAAATTATAAAATTAGATAAAACATTTTTTATATTTATTTATTTTAATCTATATGGTTAAAATAATATAAAAAATTATATAATGAGTAAAAATAATTAATTTTATGATAATATAAAAATAATTAAGAATACAAAAAATGAAATATGATTTTGAACTTTATAAGTCTTTAAACATGAACAAATACATCAATATAGTATAATAATATATCGTACAATTTTGAAAAAATATATAGTTATATCACAAAAATAGTTCTAACGTGCACTTGAGTTTTGAAAAAAAAAAATACCCCAAGTAGAAATCAACAATACCTCAAGAAGTAATCAGTGATATCCCAAGAAATAGTCAGTAATATTCTAAAAAGTAATCAGTAATACTTTAACTGCAAAAAACACACAATTCGGCGTGTTTGTGTATGTTTTACGAAATATATATTACATGTTCAATTTAAAATAATTTTTTATACTCCCTCCACTACAATTTAGATTATTTCAAACTATAGAAAAATAGTTTTACTCTTCAAAACTAATCATTTATAAATATCTCTTATTTATATACCTCACTGTACTAATTTTTTCAATATATCATTTAACAATTAATGAACTAAACTCCTTTCAATAAAGTAAAACTAACTAATGTACACTCAATTTTACACCTTTTAATATCAATGAACTAACTCTTTCTTAAAACATGCAAAAACGTTTATGTATTTATCACATAGGTGGTAGACATATAGATTTGTGTCCACCGTTGAGCACACGATCAATTCCATTAAATCTATATTTGGATGAAATAAAAAAATATTAATACCAAGTTATAATGATGCTTATTTGCATATGTTATATCATATAACTAAGAGTATGTATAGAGTGAAAATTAGTTTATACGTAAACTATTTTGCAAAACTTTTTAGTGTAATAAAATAATACTCTTTAGTGTAACTAATTAATAGTTTTTAGTTAAATAACTAATACTCTTCGTACCCTTCAACTAATACCCTTCATCGAAAACAACTACTATCATTCAGAACTAATATCCTTCGGTGAAAATAACTAATACTCTTTAGTGAAAACAATTAATATCCTTCAAATGGTTCATGTATAAACCATTTTCACTATATACTTTGTTTATAACTAATGTAAGAATACTTATGCAATGACATAAATTACGTGGTTAGATTGCATTTTATAAATTTCATTAAATCAGCTATCGATGAGATTTTATAATACAATAATGTTAATTGATTAATTTGAATATTTATTAAAGGCCAGTGATTATAAAGTATAGAAATAAGTTATTATGGGATAATCTTTTTAAAAAATTGTTTGATTTATAAAGTTGAACCAATTAACAGTTGACGTGAAAATTGGAGCATTATTTATACATATTTATTCATATTTTTTGTTTCAAATTGACTTCGTGGCTATTTTTATCCTACATAATAAATTCATATATATTAATAATTATAAAAAATATATGTAAAGATTCAAGTTTCATGAAATAAATAAAAGTACATGATTAACATAAAATCAGAAAATATTAATACACGTGAAAAGGTATACACGTTCATTGAAGCGTATTTTTTTTCTAAAATGTATTAATTGTTTTCACTGAAGGATATTAGTTGTCTTCATTGAAGAGTATTATTTGAAGGGTAAGAAGAGTATTAGTTGTTATTTAAAGGTATTAGTTGGTTACATTAAAGTGTATTAATTAGTTACACTAAAAATTATTGCAAAGTAGTTTATGTATACACCAATTTCATTATATACATACACAAAATATTAAATATGCTTAACAGTTAATAATTAAATAAAAAATTAAAATACCTATAATTTAGGGAATAAATATCAGCAAATCTTCTTAAACATCCGTTAATATCCTTCAAATATTTAACATTACAAATGAAAATATAGTAACATCTAACAACCGCTCAACATCCTTCCGTAATATCTGTCAATATTGTTTTTGTGCTTTTTCTTCTTATATAACGTCATATGAGTGGAGATTTGATATTAATATCTCCATAATTCATGTAAATATATTTATTACTATTAAATTTTAATTTTGTATGTTTTGACTATTAATTTCCAAAAAACATTTAAAGTGGAAATTAACTACATCCACAATCACTCACCATACCGTGTATATCTATTCCATACCAGTAATATACAATTTATAACATATTAAATCAATCAATGAAAACAAAATTAAAACAATTAAACCAAAATTCACAAACATAAAACTCAAATTAATAGAATACTTGGATGTAAATTTCCATGCAGATATTAATTGTTTAAAAATATATTATACTACTTTTAATAATTTTAATAATTCCCAAAAAAAATTGTGGGCAAATCTTTTAAACATACTTTAAATAAAATGTCACAACATACTTTAAATAAAATGTCAAACACATTATCATTTAAATTACATAATTAATAATTGCATATAAATTGGCACATAATAAGCATAGTACTACATATATAATATACAACTTTCAAAGTTATTCTAAGTACTTTGCTAATAAAGTGAAAATAATGATGGAATATTGATATTTAATCCAACCTCCCAAAAATATAAAGTAAAGATTTTAGAAAAAAATAATTTTAAAACTTAAATTGGTAATTAAATTCTCACCATTTGACCGAATCAAACATTTTCCAAATTATCTCCCACTTTTTTTTTTTCATATATTCTTGCCCACATTTTTTTCTTTTCTTTTTTTATTAGTTGATTTACTCAATTAATTACACATTATAATTTATAATTTGTTACCTAAATTCATGGGTCAAACACGTCTGTTTCGAAAATTCATCCATAATTCTTGCTATATTAATTTCCGATTTTTGATATCAATGCGTTAGTGATCATATTAAATGTAAACATATTAATAATAAAATCACACTAAAAGTGCTCAAATAAAATAAATTAGAGATTATAGTGTGACTGTGATGAATACATATATATATTTTTAAAGATGTGTGTGAATGGTCAATTTAAGATTATGGAATTGGACTTGAAGACAATATAAATAATTAAATAATAATGAGATTAAATTTGACACAACATACACTAAAAGTCAATGATTAAAAAACAAAATTGGTAATCATTCTTACTATCGAATGCAAAATATAGGAACTACAATTTCAATAAATAGGATAAAATCAAGGGCATATTATCGTCACATTCATTTCGGGAGTTGCCACCATCAAAATGGTATTCAAATATAAACAATTCGTATTCAAATAAACAAAAATTCTTCAACATATACGATCACGACATCGAAAGTTTGATAGATGATGATAGCAGCAGCACAATAAAATTTCGAGCGTAACTTGTTAACCTTAAAAAATTCAATGGAAACAATCTGCAAAAAAAAAAAAAAAAAAATAGAAACACAAAGTAAGTATGATATGACCAAAAATATAAGAAAATTATATTCAATTTTTGTTAATACCTGCAAAAAAGAAATTCAATTTTTGATATTACCTGCAAAAAAGAAAAAAAAAAACAATAAGAAGAGGATTATAATCAATTCTTGTTAATACCTGAAAAATAGAAATTCAACCTTTGATGTTACCTGCAAATTCAATCTTCGATGTTACCTGCAAAAAAGAAAAGAAATTGTCAACACCCTACAAAATCAACGAATGAGATAAAAGAATGAGATGAGACATGAAGTTTAAGACAAAAGAATGAGATAAGAGTGAGATCACATTTATAGAAGAATTGTAGCAAGATCAACGAATAAGATTTAATGTTGTAAATGAATGGCCAAGATCAAAAGTCTACCTTTGACTCAAGGAAATGCCAATAATTTTGAAATGGAGAAGAACCAAATATGCCACATGTGCATATAATGCTTCCTCTATATATAAGTATGGATGGATATGTGTGCATGTATATAATTTAAAAAAGAAGCATATATAGTTAGTTAAAGTTTACATATAAAACAAACCGTTTATAATTAAAAAAAAAAAAACTTGAGGTGCGACGCGTAGTTTGGAAATTGAGCAACCAGTGTGCGTTGAACGGATTTGTTAACAATTCATTGTTTAATTGTTTATTTTCCTTTCTAATAGAAAACTAGATATATAAATATGAATTACAAATATATACATTTGCGACGGAATTGCGACGGACACTAACCAAAGCTTGTTCGAATTTTATATTAACGACGGGTCTTAAAAACCCATCATTAATTATTAATTTTAACGACGGACTTGTCCGTCGTAGATATTAAAAAGGAATTAACGACGGTCGTTCCATCGTTAATCCTCACCCATTTGACCAGGATCTTTCGTCTTCGGTGCGAAGCGGTGGTGGCCGAAAAATTAACGACGGATAGTCCGTCGTAAATTTCAATTTAATATTTTGCGACGGACATTCCGTCGTTAATTCCCGCCCGTTGTGCCGCGACTTTTCGAGAACCAGCGCGTATTTATTACCGGAGACTAATTAACGACGGATATGTCTGTCGTTAATTTTAAATTTAAGATTTACGACGGAAAGTCCGTCGTTAATATCGAAAAACGACAACGTTTTGCTCCTGATGGCAGCAATATTAGCGATGGATTGATGTCCGTCGTTAATTTTTTATGCCTATTTAAAGGCATCGCCGGCGAGCTCATTTCTCACCCGAGCAAAACCGAGCAAACTCGAAGAAGAAGTGGGCGATTTCCGGCGAGCACTCAGGAGTCAATTTCATCCCGATTTTAGTTCGTTCTTCGTCGATCCCTACTATTTAATCGTAAGTTTTTTAATTTTTTACTGTTTGAATTTCATTTTATAACATTTTATTAGTGTAGTTTTTTACAATTTTTTAGAAATTATATACGTTAATTGTATGTTAATATATGTTTTAGTTGTAGAAATTGATTATACATGTTAATTTTGTTAATATATGTTTTAGTTGTAGAAATTGATTATATATGTTAATTTTGTTAATATATATATACTTTAGTTGTATATGTTTTAGTTGTAGAAATTGATTATATATGTTAATTTTGTTAATATATATTTTAGTTGTATATGTTAATAGAATATGTTAATTTTGTTAATTGATTATATATGTTAATTTTGTTAATATATTTTAGTTGTAGAAATTGATTATATATGTTAATTTTGTTAGTTATATATGTTAATATATGTTTTAGTTGTAGAAATTGATTATATATGTTAATTTTGTTAATATATATTTTAGTTGTTGATTGTTATTATATATTGAATGTTATTATATATTGATTGTTTTAGATGAGTGGACAAGAAAGTGGATCGGTCGGTGGTGGGAGAGGAGAAAGCCAGGAGAGGGGTCGAGGGAGAGGGAGACGAGCGGGATCTCTTAGACCCATTGTACCTCCGATTGTCGCCCCTGAGGGGTCCTCGTCCGCACCCCAGACGGGCGAGGGATCATCTTTCTCCCGCCAGCATCCCACTGGGGTGATGCGGATGGAAGTTGAGCCTCGTGGGAATTCGTAAGTTTTAATCTTTTTAACTTTCAACATTTATTAATTATACCCTAATTATATTATTAACTTTGTAATTTTAATGTTGCAGTTGGATTCCGGGACATGAGGCGACTACTCACTTAACCAACTGCTTCATGTCCGTTGGGTTCGAGCCCACCGCTTACAGTTGCGGTTTGGTGTCTGAAGCGAGGAGACGACAATATTTTGAGGAGTTTAAGGTATAATTTATTTAATTTTATTTATTAATATAAATTATATATTTTATTTTAATATAATTGTAGAAACACGTCGTGTGGAGACCGTAGCATGAGGCCCTGATGTGGAGGAACTTCTGTTTGAAATGTGCCGAACGATACAGGGACCTGATGTTTAACATTCGGAAGGCCTGGTTTCAGGGAGGAGAGGCGACGAACATGGGGACGGACAACAGGGGCCGGGATGTGTGGCCCCAATTTCTCCAATACTGGAACAGCGACGAGTTCAAGAAGAAGTCGGAGAAGAACAAGGCGAATCGTAACAGCCACCCTGATGGAGAAGGGGTCGCTCGACATCGGGCCGGTTCTCAGTCCATTTATGAGCACGGGTTGCATTTTGTAAGTGACCAGTTTGTATATATTTTTTTATTTACTTTTTTGAAGTTGTGGAAAATTTCAATTACTAAATATTTAATTGTAGGAGCGGGAGCATGGACGTGAGCCCCCTCATTTTGAGAGACTACAGCTTGCCCACCCGCTGGATGAGGAGACCGGAAGGTCCACCTAAGGCCGCACCACAGAGATCCACGTACGTATTATTTTTAATTTTAGTATTATGTTCTAAAATTTCATTTATTAATTTAATTATGTGTTGTTAATTTGCAGAGGAGGATGCATGAGGACCTTGCCTCCCAGTCTCAGTCCCAGCCTCAGGAAGAAGGGTCGGACTCTATGCCCCCACCCTCTGTAGACGCTCAAAATGAGCTCTATTTTAAGCACGTCAAGCCTAAGAAGGGGCGATTCACTGGATTGGGTAATTTTGGAAAGAGTCTACTCCGATCTCGTGGACCCGGCTCATCCTCCTCTCAGTCCTCAATCGACTCTCATCCCAGCGACATCGAGAGACAGCTCTCGACTTTCGTCAGACAGATGGAGCTCCTCCAGCAGCGAGAGGCGCAGCGACAGGCACAGATGGAGGCGCAACTGAAGTACGATAGGAGGCGACGAGCAGCGGAGGAGGAGGCACATCGGAGGAATGTGGAGGAGATGAACGACTGGTGGAGGGCAGTTACATCCATATTAGGTGGACAGTTACCACCACCGCCGGTCCCGATGCAGCCCGTCATCCCACCGCCCCCGCCGGAACTCCAAAGGCCTAATCCGTTGGATGAAGTGAGGGAGGATCGCAGTTTCGATTCCGATGATACAGGGTGTTGATTTTTATTATCTTTAATTGCTTTTTTTTTTGTTGAACAACTTTAATTGCTTTTTTTTTCGTTGAACAACTTTAATTGCTTTTTTTTGTTGAACAACTTTATTATAAGTTTTATTATCTTGTTATAATTTTTACAAAACAAAACGATCCATATAATTGGTAATAAAATTCGACTTCTAACAAGTTAAAAATGAAAAGGAATTAATTTGATGAATAATAAAAAAAGAATGACTCAATTTGGATACGTATACAATTAATTACGTACAAGTGAACAAATTATAATATTAATTACACATTTTTCGAATTAAATAAATTTACAAAACAAAAAAAATACAATTGGTAACAAAATTTGAATTAGAACAAGTTAGAAACGAAAAGGAATTTATTTGATGAATAATAAAAAAAGAATGACACAATATGGATACGTATACAATTAATTACGTACAAGTGAACGGATTATAATATTAATTACGCGTTTTTCGAATTAAATAAATTTACAAAACAAAAAAAAATTAAATTAGTAACAACATTTATTAAAACAAGTTAGAAACAAAAAAGAATTAATTTGATGAATAATAAAAAAAGAATGACTCAATTTGATACATATACAATTAGTTGCAAGAAATCGAACAAAAGAAGCAAGTGTCCTAATGGTTCATGCCCTCTCTATATGCAAGAGAGGTCATGGGTTCGATTCCCTTTGGATGTGAAATTTGTATTAATTGTTCCAGGCCCAATAGGGCTTATATAGAAGTGGCCAGAGTGTATACCTTGGGGGCCAGTGGCCCAGTGGTTCGCACCCGCCCCGGGTGCCCGGGGGTTCGGGTTCAAACCACACGAGCCACTTTTTTTGTTTTTTTGTTTCAGGTTCAGGATTTACGATGGACACGTGTCCGTCGTAAATTATAAATTAACGACGGATTTGTGCCCGTCGTAAATATTTATCAGGCTGATTAAATAAATAAAAATCGACTAATATTAACGACAGACTGAGGCCGTCGTTAAATTTGTTGCCCGGCCGGGTCGTTGACGGGTAAAATTTATGACGGCTTTTGTCCGTCGTAAATTTACGACCGCCATCAAAAGCCATCATAAATATTAACTACGGTCGATTTGCCTACGAGTCAACGCCCGTCGTTAATCTCGTCGTTAAAACCGATTAATGACGGATTATCCGTCGCTAAAATCGATTAACAACGGATTATCCGTCGCTAATGCCGTCGTTAATCAACGCGTTTTTTGTAGTGTCCGTCCCCGAGCTTTCTTCCCATTTTTTTAATGGTTTAAGAAAGTGTATTGTTTATTAATATATGGTGGGTCACGTGTTGACTTTTGAGATAAAGTAATGAATAGTATTTAAAAATGAATTGAATGAGTGGTACTTTTGGTAATATTGTGTGAATTTGAAGGTTAAAGTTTATATGTTGTAAAATATTTTTTTTGTCATTTATGAAATGAGAAGTTTAGTGGGGGACGGCCAAAATAGGAAAGTGGGAAGTTTACACAGGGACGAAGGGAGTACTTGATATCCAAAATTCATATAATTGGATATTGTCATATTATGTTCCTGGAGATGTTCCCAAATCCTTGGGAGTTGCACCACCTGCAAAATCTCATAAAAATAACAGAGGCAAATTCTTCAAAATCACTTTTCATGTCATACGGAGTACAATTTTGGTTTGATTTCACCAACCTGATACGTACACGCCTAACTAGTTCAAAATGTGAAAACTATTCTAATAAAAGGTATCATCAATTTTCAAGAACAACAAATCAATGTAAGAATAGTACTTAATTAGTAATAGTAGAATTTACCAGCCGTTCATAAACATCCTCTAGAAAGCTAGGAAAGCATTCCATGAACACAATCTCAAAGAATCGATTATCTTCGTAGACTTTATCAAAATTTATAATATGAACAAATGCACCATTTCGGTCGATTTCATAGAAATGAACAAGAAATTTCTAATAAACCTAATGAGGCCGATCGACCAAGCTTTTTCCCCACTGAACTTCTTTGTAGTAAAAAAAGGTGAGAAGTGGTGTGTTAAGTGGTAGACATTTAGAACAGTCATGTTGACATAACAGAGTTGTGTTCCATCTATGAGTTTTCTAATTTCTACTGTTTCTACTAAAATCCGATGTAGCATGTTTCAATCGATTATGATGAGGAGCAGAGTCTTGTTGAACCCTTAGCCACAATTTCAGGAGATATGCGTACCTTTGTTCCCATTCCCACGTGCACGGATGGTCTTGAATCAAATTCCTACAGGTCTGCGAATGAGTGAAGTTGGAGGTTATCATTTTCTGGAGAGGTGGCCAAATTCTTGGGAGTTACCCCACCTTCAAAATCTCATAAAAATAACAGATATAAGATCTTCAAAATCACTCTTCATGTCATGCAGAGTACAGTTTCGGTTGACCAACGTGATATGTGTACGTTCACTTGTAAACCCACTTTCAAATAAAGTATATGTTAGGATAAATATTGTTAGTTTTGAAGAAGTTTAAAACAAACCAGAAGATGTAATGGGACCATCTGGACCTATTAGCCAGATTAGGACTTAGTCTAGGGGGAACTGCCAGACTAGAAGACTTCACCAGAAGAGTTACCAGACGACTTCACCAGAAGACTCAACCTGAAGACTTCACCAGAGAATATCAGATCAAAGGCAGAGAAGTATCCCCAGAACCAGACGAGCCTGGTGAAATAATAAAAGCCTTAGAATCATCTCTTGAATCTAAGGAACCAAATGTTTTATCACTCGAATCTGGACCAGAGGACCTTTGGGTCATCTAGTACCTGGTCTGGTAAATCTGAACAGACCAGAGTTTGTCCAAGGAAATTTCCAACCGTTAGTGTATTTAATGCTGATTGAAGATCAGGATTGAAAAATCAATGAAGAATTAATCCAAAGGATCTCACCAACCCTATCAATCAATTAGGGAATTGATTGATTTAAGCTTTCATGTATAGGGATCTGACAGGATTAGCACTCCAACGGCTATAACCCTAATCCTCCCTATAAAAACAAGAGTTGCTGGAATGAAGACATACACACGCGAAGAACACATTCAAGCTCTATCATTTACATAGCAATCCAATACTCTTATACGCACTTACACATATCTACTCTTAAGGAGTTCATAGATGGTTCATATACTCAACCTGTTCATCTATTCTAGATAAGGTTGTTGTATAGAGTGATTTAGATCGGAGTTGATATAATGTTTTAACAAGGATTTGGTACTTGTAAAATTCCAGTGGAAATTGAGTAAGTTGGTTGGTTAGTAAGGCCTCTTGTTGAAGGGAGAGTGGACGTATGATTTTAATATTCGAACCACTATACATCCGGTATTGTTATTTATTTACTTTACCTTTATTGCTTTATATTTGAAGTCATTAAAAAGGTTTTATCATAAATAAGTGTTTAATTTTCTGCATCGCGTAAGATTGTTCTAGTGGAACTAACAAGTGTATCAGAGCAGACCAGAAGAAGGAGATGCACTCTTCCAACACTGAGCTGCCTATTCTGATCAAGCAGGTAGTTGAGCCCCTTCTTGATGAAGTCAAAAAGGGGGAAGAAGGTGCCAGAACTGAATTGACCTAGAGCACCAATAAAACCCTCTTCTTACACTCTGGTAGATTGGATCTTTTGGAGAGCATAATGGCCCAGGCAGAGCTGAATCAGAAAAAGAAAGATGAACTGAAATCCTTAGCCAAGGCCAAGCAACTGACTGCAGAGAAGGAATCTCCTGACTCATAACAAGAACCAACTGTTATTGTTAGCCCTGCCAAGATAAAGTTTAGGAAAGTAAAGAAGACCTTCCTGGAAGAGGTTGTTGAAGAAGCTGAGAAGAGGTACAGAGAAGAGACTGATGAAAAGAAGAGAGCTAGAATTACAAAGAATATAAATGAAGAACAGAGGATGAGATATGTAAGAAGACAAAACAAGAAGGCCAAGGAAGCTGGTGGTAGTAGCAGTGGCAGCTCAAGGAAGAAGAAGAACCTGATAGAGATTATGGAGCAGTTGCCACTCAGGACAGAAGGGTCTTTTGACTCTACTGTGCATGTTCCCCTGATTGAGAGATGGAAAGAAGCCAAGGCACTCTGATTCATCCAGCGTTACATCCAGAAGCCACCACCAGATGATGAGGATCTCATCAATAAGATCTTCCATGCCTGGATGAAGGCATATGACAGGGACTTGTATGAGCAGCTGATGCAGTCTACAATTCAGTACAATCTAGAGGTGACTGCTTCAGAGTTCCATTATCTCAACACTCCTCTGGGTGGGGACTAGGTAGACTGGGCAGAGCTGAAGAAATTATTCAAGACCAAGGTGTTGTTCAACTTTGATCCTCCCAGCAAGGCAGAGCTCAAGATCATTCAAGACCGCTTCCTCGATTGGTTTCTTGTCTCAAAAGAAGGACGAAGATATGTCTAATAGAAGATAGAAATATCTTGTAATTTGTAATCCTCTCTGATCTTTAATGAAATACTCATATCTGTTCTGTTGAAAGACAACTTCTTGTTGTCTATTGATTACCAGATGAGATCTATTCTAAGATCTTATCATTATTGTTTTTCATGCTTATCTATTTTTTAATTCAGATCTGGTTGTGTTTTAACTCCATCAAAAGGGGGAAATTGTTAGGATAAATATTGTTAGTTTTGAAGAAGTTTAAAACAACCCAGAAGATGTAATAGGATCATCTGGACCTGTTAGCCAGATGAAGACTTAGATTAGGACTTAGTCTAGGGGGAACTGCCAGACCAGAAGACTTCACCAGAACACTCGACCAGAAGACTTCACCAGAGAAGATCAGATCAGAGGCAGAGAAGTATCCCCAGAACCAGACGAGTCTGGTGAAATAATAAAAACCTTAGAATCATCTCTTGAATCTAAGGAATTAATTGTTTCATCACTTGAATCTGGACCAGAGGAGCTCTGGGTCATCTGGTACCTGGTCTGGTAAATCTGAACAGACCAGAGTTTTTCCAAGGAATTTTTCAACTGTTGGTGTATTTAATGTTGATTGAAGATCAGAATTGGAAAGTCAATGAAGAATCAATCCAAAGGATCTCGCCACCAAATCAATCAATTATGGAATTGATTGATTGAAGCTTCCATTTATAGGGATCTGATTGGATTAGCTCTCCAATGGCTATAACCCTAATCCTTCCTATAAATACAAGAGTTGCTGGAATGAAGACATACACGCACGAAGAACACATTCAAGCTCTATCATTTACATAGCAATCCAGTACTCTTATACGCACTTACACATATCTACTCTTAAGGAGTTCATAGTTGGTTCATATACTCAACATGTTCATCTACTCTAGATAAGGTTATTGTATTGAGTGATTTAGATCGAAGTTGATCTAAAGTTGTAACAAGGAGCTGGTACTTGTAAAATTCCAGTGGAAAGTGAGTAAGTTGGTTGGTTAGTAAGGCCCCTTGTTGAAGGGAGAGTGGACATAGGATTTTAACATCCGAACCGCTATACATCCGATGTTGTTATTGATTTACTTTACCTTTATTGTTTTTTTTATCGGTAAATGTTAGTGGTTAGATTAGTTCACCAAGTCTCCATATACTCCAAGAAATCTCCAAGTCCACCTTATAACTCCCATAATTTGTTCCCAAAGGGAATCGAACCCGGGTCACTCACTAGAGTGAGGAACCCGGTGGCCAAGTGGGCTAAGCCACCTGGTTCTTTAGTGTTTTATATTTGAAGTATTAAAAAGGTTTTATCATAAATAAGTGTTTAAGCTTCTGCATCGCATAAGATTGTTCTAGTGGAACCAACAGTATAATTGAGCATTAGATAGTTTTCTTTGTTCATTAGATTGTCATGATCTATTTTTTCTCTTTTGTGAAAATTTTTAAGGGTCTTTATCCTTACGATTCAATTACACATAGAGGTTGGTGATTAGACATGAAATTGTAATGATTCGTAGCTGGAAATGCCCAAGTTTTGGTCGATTTTATTGAGTGTTTAGAGTCAATTGAGTACTATTTCTACACACTAATGAATTTGTCTCTTTGATGCTCATAGATGGATGGAGGGCGAAAAGAGGAGTTCGTAAGACTTTGAATCGACTCAAACGGATGCTCGGATGAGAAGATATCGAAGAAATACGAAAAGTATTAGGTCGAGGGAGCAAAAGTATCATTGGAGTACACAAGCGAGAAGAACTTGTGCACCTAGTGCACGAGTGCTCGTGCATAGTGCTCGAGCAACATCAAGTCGTGCACCAAGTGCACGAGCTCGAGGACTCGAGCACTTTTGGCTCTCTGGAAGTTTTATGCGCTTGAATGGATTGTGCTCGTGCACTTAGTGCACGAGTAGTGCTCGAGCATGCGTGGATTTGGCCCATTAACTCCCGATTCGACCCGTTGCTTATATATACCCCTTCCGAACATGATTTTACATACCACTTCATACCACATCACTTTTAGAATTAGTTTTTTTTGGAGTTAGAAGAGTACTAGAGACGAGCAAGCTTAATTTTCACGTGTAATTGAGATTTTCTTACGAATTCTTAGTTTGTTTTCGATTTTTAGTTTCTTTTCATTAACTCGTTGACGTTAAACACTTGAGACTTCATTTTTATCAATCTAATTTCAGTTCTTAGTATTTATTTCTTTAAACCCTAGTTTATGTTTAATAATTTCTTAGTTCAAATCATCATGTTTATGTTTGTTATTTCTTCAATTGCTTTTGTTGTCGTTAAAACCATGTCCGGCTAAAACCCTTGTATGCTTGGGGTAGGATGAACTCGTAGAAGTAGGATGTGGGTACGTAATTAGGGTAATTCGTGACGTTTAGTTTTAATTCTCTTAATTAATGAATTCTTAAAATCAATCCTAACTTTACCTTTGAATTTCGTTCAAAAAGAGTTAGAGAGAGGACGACCTTATCACTCTTTAACAACTAGTAGACTTAACGAGAGGGTTTAGAAGGGGTTAATTAATCTACCGGTTTATCTAGGGAGGACGATCGCATCACCTTAGTTAAATTAGGGTCTCGTTAATTAAGCACTATCTATTAACTTGTTAGTGGGTTAGTGAAGTCGATTGTTAGGATAAAGTATTAGGGTTGAATTCTTGAGCTTTCATCTTACAATCTTTTACTTAGGTTATTTCTTGCATGTCACAGTTATTTTGATTATGTACCTGCTCCGTTAGTATACGTAGAAATTCCTATCCCGAGCATCACCATCTTATATTAGAAAACACACTTTTATTTTCTTAGTTTAATTTTCCTTTTTGCATTCGTAGAGTAATTTAGTTCCGATTATTTTCTTTTAAAAAAAATAAAAAACATACACTCATATTAATTACGACGCCTAGATCTTCATGGATCTATTCGCATACATCATTTCCCTTGGGTTCGATAATACTTGGTCCCTATACTTGCCCATACTACAGTGAACCCATACTCTTGTGGGGAAACTACTAGTAGAAAGTTAGTATTTTCGGTTAAAGTCAGTTGGTCGATTAGCATTCCACCTATTTATAAATATACAACTGAATTATACATTTTATTGACCGACAACTTATGAGCTTTTTAAAAGATCATAACAAAAGGATTTACGATAATTTTTTATTTTAGTGACGTCAATCTCACTAAGGGACCGACCTGTGTCCAAACACTCAAAGTACTTAATATAAAGGATCCTACAATCAAGTAAATTATTTTGTTGTGGAGAATGTGGGAAACAATCAAAAGTACATATGATTTTTTTTTCGTGTTTTGTAGTCAGACAATAACGAAGGCATAAGTTTGGCTATTTGTTCACGTTGATTTTCAATGAACCATACACAACAATATGATGTTTCTGGAGAATAATCTCGTAAATCACCAAGTGATACAAATTCACATGGACAACACAATAAACCTTCTTTGTCATTCTCCAACATAAAGATGGACCATCTTTGGATAGAAGTCCCATCATAAATTTCATCATCGTTGAGCCTTCACCTAGAAATCATTCGCATCATAAGACTAAACTTCCATCAACTTCAAAGACCCTAATTCTTTAAATATTGATTTCTCTCAATTTGATGCTCAATTGAGCCAATGAATTGGAAACAAAAGCTACACCAAACAGTCATTCTTCCAACACAAAAAATAAAATAAAAATATAAATTACAAGATATAAAAGTTCACAACACAACACAATACATTTTGATGAATTCAAATACCAATGTTGGGTGTCAACAAGCATTTGATCCTTTGAAACAAAGTTGTCTTCTAGAAAATCAGCCTTGTAGTTAATTTTATCACAAGAGAAATGATTTTAAACGCTTTTCAACATTCATATATCAAATTCTTGAAACATAATTAATTTAAGAAATTCACAACACAACACATTTTGATGAATTCTGTACAAATGTTGGGTGTCAACAAGAATTTGATACTTTAAAACAAGGTTGTCTTCTTGCAAATCAGCCTTGCAGTTAGTTTGATCACAAAAGAAATGATTTTAAACACTTTTCAACATTCATATATCAAATTCTTGAAACACAACTAGATTAAGAAATGAGAATGAATCTCAATAACAAAAAATGAAACACAAACTGCAACTGAAGATACATATGTACATACATAAAGTTAGTGACTACATTCATTCCCCTTCAAAATGTTGAACAATTTCAATGTTCTCAGCGTCAACATATTCAATTAATCTCTATTTGATTACACTACTAAATCTTCTGATTTTACTATGGATACTAAATTCCATTGTAGAGTGTTTCAAATAATTATAGCGAGGATCCACATCCTGTTGAATCCTTAGCCACAGTCTTGTAAAAAAAAATCATACCGTTGTTCCCAATCCCACGTGCATGGATGGTTTTGAATCAAATTTCCTGTTGTTAAGTGAATTAGTGAAGTTGGAGGTCATCCGTTGTTGGGGATGCATCCAAATCCTTGTGAGTTCCCCCTCAAAATCTCATCAAATATAACTGAGCCAAGATCTTCTTGTCAGGGTTTGGGATCACCAACCTGATGCGTACCCAACAAATTGTAAACTCACCTTCACATATTGTATATTTGGACATTAGATAATTCTTTTTATCCTTTAGATTACCATTTCCCTTCTGTACTCTTGCACGAAATTCATTAAGGGCCTCTAAGAGACCCTTTATGAGTTTAGCAAAGTGGGTCTGCTAGTCAATCATTGACCCCATGCAAATCACAACTCCTCAACAACACCGGGTTATTGTAAGCAACGGTTACGCTGTCCCAAATATGTGGGCCTTGGTCCAACCACGATGCAAGTGTGTGTTCATGTACTACACTCTCCAACATAGCATTTAAGTAACTCTTATCCAAATGATATGTCCTAGACAAAACGAGCATAATACTGAAATCTGCACATGGATTTCCTTCTTCTTTTCAACCATCCGATTAGCAAACTTGATGGTAGCATCTGGGTCGTAGGGGCACTCCGTATAAAGACTCCCAGTTCTGTCTTCGGGTGGTGAAAATGAGTTATCTCCTCCATCGTTGTTTCCACTGATATCTTCTTCATCTTTCTTGATATCCTTTCCCTCTCCTTTCTTATTTGTCATATCTTCTGCATCTTTCTTTGATCCACCCTTCCTTTCTTCTTCTTTGTCATGGAGGCTGTGGAATTTAAAAGATTTGTTGATTCTGGTGTATCTCGAACACTGCATGAATAGAAGAATGAGAGGTACGAAACAAATTTGTAAGGTAAACCGAGTTAAGAAAAATCCTTTTTCTGCAAGACTGAATGTTGCTCTCAAGCCACCGTTTGACTCCCTTACCCATTGGTCGACCTGCATGCAAGAATATGGATAACATCTCTTCAAACTCATGAAGGAGATTTTCTACTCCACGACCATCGTAGTTGCGAGGCTCATTATTGATCTTGATTTGAACTTGGTCGCCGAAGTAATAAGAACAGAATGTTCCCACCTCTTCGGTAAGATATGCATTCACAATGGATGCTTCAATGTGGGCCGTATTTTCAATATTCTGTTTCAAATTTTATAGATACCTAAATATAAAAACATTCAAAATTAAATATACGATTTCAAGATAAATAGAAAAATATTAGATATCTAAATATAAAATATGTTTACCTCTCGAAGGGATACATCCATTTGTACTGCACTGGTCCACCAATTAAGGCTTCATACGCTAAGTGAATGGGTAAGTGCTCCATCGAGTCAAAGAAGTTGGGTGGAAAAATCTGCTCTAGTTTGCACAGTATAACAGAGATGTCTCTATCCAAATGCTGCATGTCTTCAACAATATTCATTGAAGCAATTAATTCTCTGAAAAAAGACTTAACTATGTGATGGCACTCTATACAGCCTTCGGAATTGAATACAGAAAGGCAATCGGTAACAACCGCTGCATGATCACATGACAGTCATGACTCTTCATCGGATTCACCTTCCCTGTATCTGGCTCAAACAACCGACCCAAATTTGAAACGTAATTGTCTGTAAAGGTCAACATTGTCACTCACTTAAATAACGTCTTCTTCACTGCTTTGTTGATTGTGTAACTGGCTTGTGGATACTTATTTCTCCGTGGATCCTTAGACAGGCCAGAACGAGGACAAAACAATCACAACTCTTCTCTGGATTTTGAAGTGTCTTTGGTCTTGCCTTCTGTATTCAAGATCGTGTGGATCAAGTTATCAAACACATTCTTCTCTATATGCATCACGTCCAAGTTGTGTCGAATCAACAATTTGCTCCAGTAAGGCAAGTCCCAAAAGATACTCTTTTTTCTCCATCCCCTTTGATACGTTTATTGTACTCCATTGCACCCTTCTCAATCGTCTTCATCAAATCAGTGTTTGTAACCTCATACAACAACTCTTTTCCTGAAATAATTTATATATGGTTAAATTATTTATATGAGACACATAACTAACATAAGTAGTGATTCAGATGCATACCTTCTCGAGTTTGTGGTCTTGGTCGACCTACTGCATGTTTACCCTTAAGAAAGTGTACTTTGTTCTTTCGGAAGAGATGATCAGTAGGTAGAAACTTCCGATGATTGTTGAACCATGATATTTTTTTACTTAAAGAAAGGTAGAACGCATCAGATCCATCCATACAGTATGTACATGCTTGTTTTCCAGCAGTTGACCAACCAAACAACATAGAAAATGCTGAAAAGTCGCTAATGGTCCACAAAACAGCAGCACGCAACCTGAGGTTCTGCTTCCTATGCACATCGTACGTCTCCACTCTTATATGCCACAGAGATAAGAGCTCTTTAATGAGTGGCTGAAGATAGACATCCAACTTATGCTTAGGGTTCTGTGGACCAGACACCAAGATAGTAAAAAAGATATGTACGGAGTGAATAACACAGGCCATAACGAATCCTTCTTTCCGTGCATTCGGAATGGAGCAAAACCGTCCGTGCACAAACCCAGCCTCACATTTCACTTCTCTCTCACAAAATCTGGAAACTCTCTATCAAAATATCTCCATGCCTCCGAGTCTGCCGGATGCCGCATCTCTCCAGATTCTAGATCAAAACACTCATCAGCGTGCCAGTTGTTGATGGGCGAACATCATCTATTTATGGAGCGCACAATTATTGAAGTCTAAACAAAGAAAATCACGATTTGGGTGCATTAACCAATCAGGGAGGTGTATGAAGTGACGAACAACTCTCCTGACGAACAACTAATGGGCGAACAGGTATTAAGACCCGAGACCAAGAATGAGCCAACTGTGAAGTCATCAATGACGAACAACTTGGTCCAACTATGATACAACAAACAGCCAAGGAGGTGTGTACAAGTGAACAAAGGACAAAGATCCCAAAGCCATAAGGCGAACAACTTCCAAAGTACAACCTCAAGAGGCGAACAACTTTCAATTGGAGAATCAATAAGATCAATCAAGCCGACCTAGGCGAACAACAATGAGTCCGAGATAAGACCAAAGAAGACTTTGTAACTAAGATTCAGCTTAGATAAGATCAAAGGGACACATGTCAAGCATGCAGGCTAGGGAGACCAAGAGTCTTGGACACCTCATGCTTGCTAGTCTCTATAAATAGTTGTTCTCCAGCTGTGAAATACAAGTTAAAATTCAAAAACACTCTCAAAACACACACTATTACACCTAAACGCGCACACATACGAAATTATTTAAATTTTGATTTTCGTATATCCAATTCCATAATCCGAACCTCGATTTACCATGTACGGTGGTAATCAATCACACGTTATTGATTGGTAACGTAAAAACGAATTAAAACAGCCACTAATCCTTACGATTAGATTCGTTCACCAACAATTTGGCGCTAGAAGGAGGGTTCGAACCTTCGGTTTAGTGTGATTACTCAAGAACTTCAAGTTGAAGACTTGAAGATTCATAGGAAATCTCAAGAAATATTTGAAGATATAAACAAAAGTGTTCTTGGTGTTCTTGGTGTTCTTCAATTTTAAAATTAAGAAATAATTTAAATTGAAATACCTCAATCTAAAGAGACCCAAGGATCACGTTTGTCGAAGAGAGCATCTCAGACCCGAGCCACGTCAGCCGACCACCAGGACCGTGACCCGAGACATGCGAACAGGTCGCAGCATACAGCTATAACACATAACCTCCCCCCTGAGATGAAGGCTTTGGCGAACAACCCCAACGAGTTGGCCAAAACCATAGCTGCTCTCCAGGCCCTCCAGAGGCAACAAGAGCAGGTTAGGCCAACACAAGCAAGGCCAAGGGACAAGTCCCTAGAGGTTGTTAGACCCAGGACTACTAGGGGCGAACAACGAGAGGTTGATAGTGCCCAAGTCAGACGAAATAAGGGAAAGGCCAAGGTGGTCGACCAAAGAGAAGTACAGGCTGAGTCTGGTCGCGGACGAACAACTATGTCTAGCCATGGAACAACACGTTCCAGTACCCAGGACAGACTTAGCCAACCCCAGCAACGGGAAGCTGCTCGCCGGGGAGCAGAAGATGGGCGAGCAACTTTTGAACAGCCTCGCCCATCAGTCCATGAAAGACTCTCCCAGTCAGCCTTCAGGCGCCTAGGGCCAAATGCGGCGAACAACCCTAGGAGGCAAGCCCAGGAAGTGCCCACTCCAAGCGAGGGACTGCGACGAGCAGAAAGGTTAATGCCTTTGCTCGCCGAACAGCCTCCAAGTCAGGGGGCACCTCTTGATGAATTATCAAGCCTAAGGAGGGCTGTAGAGAACATGCAGGGGCAACTAGACCAACAGAGGGGGATGGGAACGACTAGCATGCCATCCTCACCTTTGGTAGCTCACATTTTGAAGGCCCCGATACAGAAAAAGATTCAATTTCCGGCTAGCATTCAATATGAAGGCATCGCCGACCCCCGGGTCCACTTAACGAAGTATACAGACTACATGGTCTCCGTGGGGGCCAGCGATGCCACCCAATGCCGGAATTTTCCTTTAACATTGGGCGATCGGGTTCACAAGTGGTTTTCATCAATGCCGCCGGCATCAATCCACTCGTTCGTCCAACTAAGTCGAGAATTTCTTTCTCACTTTTCAACGGCGGAGTCGTATCTTTCCCAAAAACACCGACTGTCAGATTTGAGGCAAAATGACGATGAAACTGACCGGGCGTTTATGGAAAGATTCGATAAAGTTTTGCTAGAAGGAGAACCGGTAAGCGAATATACAAAGATCGTCGCTGTGATGGCCGGATTGAAAAAAGGGTCGAAGTTATGGAAGGAGGTACGTCTAAAGTGCCCAAAGACTTATGCCGAGTTCAGAAACCAAGCTGGCATTTTCGTTTCCATGCACGAGGCCCTACAAACAAATTTGGGGGAAAACAAAGCTGATCCTAAGGAGAATAACAAAAAGCCCGCCGGAACAAGCTACAGGGTCCCAAAAAATATGAAAGCATTCACCGAAGGATCGGATTTAAAGGAAAAATTGAACCAAGTATTGACAGTATCAGTTGATACTGTGTATGAGAGCGTAAAGGAGAAAGAGTTGCTCTCCCCACCGCGTAAAATCCGCCAGGATACTGGTAAACTCAATCCAAACAAGTATTGTGCCTACCATCAAAGTGTGGGGCATTTTACAAGTGAGTGTAGAGATTTGCTTAAGCAACTCTGGCGATTTTATGAGGAGGGAAAGCTCTCCGATTTTGTTAAAAGACAACCTGGGAAAAGAGCTCGGGAGAACAACTCAGAAGACGAAGAGGATGGTCAACCTCAGAGAAACAACAAACTCGGGCGACCAGTTCCCAGTATGCCAGCTCAACCTTTAGAAGATCTGTTCATGATGGAACCCGCAGGTCCTGCGGGAGGGTGTTTTGATGGACAACCACCTGACTCTAATCGGAAGAGGAAAGCGGAGCTACGAGCAATTGGTTAAGTACAAGAAATGGGAGTTAAGCCGTCCATCATGCAAACGGCGGAATTGACCTTCACCGAAAAAGACCTTGAAGGCGTCTTAACTCCACACAATGATTCACTCGTAATCTGCGCAAAGATTATGGGGACCAGGGTCCACAGATTGTTGGTGGACACCGGAGCCTACACAAACATCTTATTCAAGAAAACCCTCGATAATCTGGGAGATTACTCGGGTTATGTTCGGAATACAACACACAGAATCATAGGCTTCGGGAATGCTGTGACAACACCGTTGGGAATTGTAACATTAGCAGTACAACTTGTAACGGCCAATGAACCCGAAAGAAATATAACAAGAATGGTAGATTTCTTGGTTGTAGACCAGGAGTCGACCTATAACGGGTTTCTTGGCCGACCTTTTCTCAATGAATTTAAAGCTGCATGTTCCACTTACCACTATTGTTTGAAATTTCCAACAGCCAGTGAAGCGGGCACAATTAAAGGAGACCAACGGAGAGCACGAGAATGCATTCAACAGCTACGAGCAAAATTTGTACAAATATCCATGATGGAAGCAACAAGTTATCCCGTCGACGAACCATCAATACTAAACAATATGATGGACATAGACGACCACATGGATACGGACGAACAACACTTGAGCGAGCAAGTGTTGGACGAACAACTCGTTACCACCTGCGAGGAACCTCCACTCGACGAACAACAAAGAGGTGATGACGAACAACCTTCAGTGGGGGACTTGGAGGGCCAAGTACAAACGAACAACAATGGGACGGAGCCAACTGATGATCTAGAACCCCGCCTGGGGGCAGAGCCCATGAACATCGAAAATGATTCCAACCCTGAGGAACCCATACTTGATCCCCGTTGGAAGGGACAAAAACGACGAGCGACTCCAGTCGAAGAGCTGGAGACGTTCAAAGTTAATCCCAACAACGAAGATCTTGAATTATTCATAGGATCTGAGCTCTCAGAGCCTTACAGATCCCGAATGAAAGAGTTCATCACCAAGAATCTAGATGTCTTTGCTTGGTCTCACGCAGATATGGTGGGAATAGACCCGAAACATGCTTGTCACAAGCTGAACATAAATCAAGCAAGAAAGCCCGTCCATCAAAAGCGAAGGAAGTACGGCCCAGACAAATACCAAGCCTTGAATGAAGAAGTTAAGAAGTTGCTAGACAACGATCTCATTCGACAAGCACTCTGTCCACAATGGGTAGCAAACCCAGTACTCGTGAGGAAACCAAATGGGACCTGAAGGCTATGCATAGATTTCACAGATCTGAATGCAGCATGCCCGAAGGACAATTTCCCCCTCCCACATATCGATCAATTGGTGGACAGCACTGCAGGTCACGAAATGTTGACATTCATGGATGCTTTCGCTGGGTATCATCAAATTCCAATGCATCCAGATGATCAAGAGAACACAGCATTTTATACAAACAAAAACTTGCTGTGTTGGAAAAGAATGCCGTTTGGCCTCATAAATGCCGGAGCAACGTATCAAAGACTGGTGAACAAGATGTTTGATCAACAAATTGGAGACACGGTTGAAGTCTATGTAGACGATATCGTAGTCAAAAGTCCCAAGAAGGAAGACCATCTTCAACATCTGACTCAAGTGTTCGAAATTCTTCGACGCTATAACATGAAGTTGAATCCAAAGAAAAGCAGCTTTGGAGTTCACTCAGGGAAATTCTTGGATCATCTTGTTAGCCAGCGGGGAATTGAGGCCAACCCTTCAAAAGTTAAAGCCATCATGGATATGCAACCACCACGTTCGGTAAAAGAAGTGCAAAGACTCACCGGATGCCTAGCAGCATTGAACCGGTTCATATCCAGGTCGGGGGACAAGTGTCGTCCATTCTTCGAGGCCGTCAAAAAAGGAAAGTTTGCATGGACTAACAAATGCCAAGCGGCTTTCGATCAACTTAAAGACTACCTGGGAGATGTCAAAATCCTATCAAAACCAATCCCAGGAGAAAAGCTCTTTCTATACTTAGCCGCATCAGAAGTTGCCATCAGCTCTGTTTTGGTGCGCGAGGACGGCAAATTCCACCAACCTATATATTACGTCAGCCAGGCTTTGCATGAAGCAGAGATCAAATATGCTCTAACCGAAAAGCTGGCGTATGCTTTGGTTATGAGCGTGAGAAAGTTACGACCATACTTCTTTGACCATCAAGTCGAAGTTCTAACAACTTTCCCGCTCAGGCAAATTCTCCATCGCCCCGACACTGCAGGTCGTCTCTTAAGATGGTCACTGGAGATTAGCCAATTCGGGGTGACCTATGCTCCTCGAACAGCGATCAAAGGGCAAGCATTAGCCGACTTTATAGTCGAACTAACTTTCCCACCAGATCCGACGAGAGGACTTGATCATCCTTGGCATCTCTATGTGGACGGATCATCAACCAATATAGCCTCGGGGGCAGGAGTAGTTTTGATTAGCCCAGACAGACAAGTATTCACCTCAGCGATCAGATTTGGTTTCATGGCAACCAACAACGAAGCTGAGTATGAAGCTCTTATTGCTGGTCTCCACCTATCTCTCGCAGTTGGTGTCAGACGCTTGCAAATATTTGGCGACTCACAATTGATCGTGAACCAAGTTCGAGGTGAATACGAGGCAAAAGATGATCACATGATCGAGTATCAACGGATTGTTGCTCACCTGATGTCCATGTTGCAGCAAGTGTTCATACAGCAAATTCCAAGGACGAGCAACACTCAAGCAGACGCGCTTGCCCGACTAGCAACAAGTGAAGGCCCCGTAGAGTTGGCAGATATTATAGTCACAAAGATGAAAGATCCATCAACAGTAAGCTATAACGTCAACCAACTCGACGATCAAACCAGTGAAGAAAAAGACTGGAGAACAAGTATAGTCAAATACTTGAAAAGTGGGGAAAAACCAAACAATCCTTTTGAAGCTGCCAAGCTAATAAAGCGAGCCGCCAGATATACTCTGGTGGGCGAGCAACTCTTCAAAAGGGGAATATCAATCCCACTTCTCAAATGTTTGCCTAGGGGGCAAGGGCAGGCAGTACTCGAAGAAATACATGCTGGAGTATGTGGAAACCATACTGGGGGGCAAGCTTTGGCATACAAGACAATCAGACAAGGCTATTATTGGCCGACTTTACGTCAAGACGCAATAAAAAAAGCCAAGAGTTGCCATCAATGTCAGATTTTTGCCCCAGGCATCCACACCCCGGCTCAGGAACTTGTGTCAGTATACAGCCCATGGCCTTTTGCAAGATGGGGGATGGACATCATTGGTCCTTTCCCAGCTGGAGTTGGAAATGTTCGATTCGCCGTCGTGGCGGTCGATTATTACACAAAATGGGCAGAAGCAGAGGCCATGATGAACATCACACAGCAGAAGATGATCAACTTTATTTCGAAGAACATTGTCTGTCGTTTTGGAGTTCCACAAGCAATTGTGACAGACAATGGTCCACAGTTTGATGGACAAGAGTTGAGAGAATTCTGTACGAAGTGGGGGATCAAGAAGCATTATTCCACACCTTATCACCCCCAGTCAAACGGACAAGTTGAAGCTGTGAATAAAATCATAAAGCATACATTAAAAGTGCGATTGGCAGAAAGCAAAAGCAGTTGGTCTACAGAACTTCCAGAAGTCTTATGGGCATACAGAGTTTCTCCCAGGTCAAGCACCGGAGAAACACCCTTTGCAATGGCTTTCGGGACAGAGGCTGTAATACCAATTGAGTTAAAGGCCACTACATTTAGGACGACCAACTTTGATGAACAGGCGAACAACTCTGCTTTGGCTGCAGAAATGGATTTGCTCGAAGAAAAAAGATTAAATGCGGAGCTAAAAAATGCCACATACAAGCAGCGAGCAGAACGTTACTATAATTCCCATGTAAAAGTTAGGGAATTCAGAGTTGGAGATTTGGTTCTAAGAAAGTTGCTCGCCCAACCTCCAGGTGTATTGGGACCAACTTGGGAGGGCCCGTATCGTATAACAGAAAAATACGTCAATGGCGTATACGATATTGAGGACATGGAAGGCAAGCCGGCCCAATACTCCTGGAATGCTATACATCTGAAGAAGTACTACCAATAAGTTTGGAGTTGGGCGAACAACTGTCTTGGGGGGCAAAAGGATGCGTATGAGCTGAAGGAAGGCTAAAAACTTGCCTAATTTTTTAAAATTTTCCTAAGAATAGATTCAAAAGCTGCTCGGCACATTGTATAGTCTGGTGCTAGTTCTTTTGATTTTATAGATAGAGTTGCTCGGCAAAAATATTATAAGCGAGCAAGTTTTGGTTTGTGTTTAAAGCTGTTCGTCAGATTGTATATGATAGTGATGGACAGTCTTGCAACACTTGTAATTATTTTGCAATGTAAATATAATAGTTGTTCGTCAAAAGAGGAAAAGTCCAAAAGCTCGAGGTACAAGTCCATTCAAAGGTTGTTCGTTTTACAAATGAACAGAACCTAAGGACCAAAGCCACTTAAAGGTTGTTCGTTTTTTAAAATGAACAGAACCTAAGGCTAAACCCTGATTCCACTAAAGGCAAAGTTCAATTCGAACAAAAGCCCAACACTATATGTTATAATTGTAAAGACATTGACAGAAATGTAAAGGCAATTAACATATATAAGAAAATGAGCGAACATAAGAAAGACGTTCCATTAATCAAAGGCATTAAGCCTCAAAAATAGTACAACAATTCAAGAAGTCAAGTACTACAAAAGGAGCGAACAACTATTACAAAAAAAAAGGAGCCAAGTCTAAGGCCTATTGCTGCTCGGCTGGTGGAGGATTTTGAGTTTGCTCGGCAGGAGGGTCAACAATCAAATCTTTGGCCAAGTCCTCCGCAGCCTTCCGCTCAATCTCTTCGGCATTCTGCTCGCCCGCGGCAGCCGGCTCATCTCCCTGTTCGCCATCATCAACAATTGGTGGAGGATGAGTAATGGTGATGCTGGGGTCAAGTTTATCAAGTTTAACCCCTAGCACAGCCAAGTCCGCCAACTGGATTTTAACGTTGTTCGGCGGAGGATAGTTCTCAAGGAACTCGTTCAAATCCTTGCTCATCTCCTCCACCATGTCTTTGTAATCATAGGCATCAGCCGTGCGGATGCTGTCCGCGTAGGCACAAATATATCCAAGGTTGGAGATGGGGCCGGTGCGAGCTTGAACCTCCTCTTCAAGTTGCTCGCGGGTGAAGAGGTTGGCTTCTGCCTCCCGGAGACGAGCATTCTCTGCCTCAAGCTCAACAATTCTTTGTTCAGCCGCAGTCAATTTCTTCTCCCCCTCACCGAGCAAAATCTCCTTGTCCCCAAGCAGGGCCTCTTTGTCCTTCAGCTCTTTGGACAAGACTTGAATCTCTTCAAGGCACTTGTGCTCAGCATCAATGTAAACATTGATCTGGTTGTTGAGGCGAGCAATTTTAGCCTCGTATTGGCCGACCAGGCCATCCTTTTCTTCAGTAAGCTGCCGAGCAGTATTCGCATATAGGCGAGCAGACTCTTCTTGCTCGGCAACTTGGGCAATTGCCCTTTGGGCAGTAACGAGGCCGTTGGCGACGAGCATCATTGAGAGGTGGAGATTGTCCATTTGCCCCTGTTGGAGGATGGCTTTGTCCAAGGGACGCGTCCAGGCTCGGGCGACCAACTCCGTCGCCTTGCGAACATGCTCGCCTGGAATCTCCCTTATGTTAACGGGAGTTTTCGAGCAAGCGTACTGATGTACAACACTTGCTCGACCAGGATAATCGTCAGCACGATATCTGCAAACAAGAAAGGAAAGGATACTTAGAAAAATAATAAAATATGATGCTGGAACTTGTTCGGCAGAGGCTAATGTGGACTTACTCCTTGAATTTCCGCTCATCCCAACCCAGATGGGTGAGATCCTCAGGGCCGCGACCAGAGGTAGTATCCTTGCTCGCCTTGCCTGTTCTTTCCACAGGCTCGGTAGAGCGACGAACAGCATCCCCCTCTGAACGAGGATGACTGTGACCCACTTTCTCCTTTCCCTTGCCAGGGACATCGTGGGACAAGGGAGTCCCGTCAGCTTTCTTTAAACGTTTCCCCCCATGAGGAGGGAAAACGGGAGGGGACCGGATTTGGACTGGGGGGGCAGCCTGTCTCGGAACTTTAGCCCCCTCAGGCTTGTTCGACATGGCGATCACTGCTTGAGGAGGGTCACCTCTCCTTTTCTTCCCTTTTGGTGGCCCCATTTCAAGGACCCTTTGCTCAAGGAGAGCGTAACTTGGGGGAACGGCAACTGTTACTTGCTCGGCTAAAAAAAAAAAAAGATAAGAAAAAGAAATTAGGCGAGCAAGTTAAGCAAGACAATGATGAATAAAGTTTGAACCGGGAGTTAGAAATTTTCATACCTGGGGGCACCACAGCTTGAGCCTCCAGGTGATGAGGGTAAGTCAAAAGGCGAGCAGCTTTTTGACACCTTGTTCGGCAAAGATAGTCAATAGTCCTATCTGCCCTATTGCGGAGGCCAACCAAGCATGAAGTGAACAGAAACTCGGAGCTCAACTCCTCCTCTTTCGAATCCCACTTGGGTAGACGAGGGCCTGCGAACAAACAAGAAAAGTTAAATTAGAACAACTTAGCCCAAAGGCGAGCAAGAAATGGACTTACGTTTCAGTTTTCCATAGGCTGCTGGAGAATTTATTCGTCCAGGGCCGCCGTGTGGACCTGAAGATGCTCGCCAATCACCCCCAATCCAGAAGAAGTGTTGTTTCCAATCACGAATCTTATTCGGCACCTCTTCCACCATTTTCAGCCCAGTTCTGGCTTTGAGATAGTGATAGCCTTCTTCTCCTTGGGGGCAGTTTGTGATTGTCATCAAGTAATTGATCTCTTCCGCAGTGATCCGATCAACATACCCCTCCAAGGCGAACAGACACATGGAGCCTAAAAGGTTCATCTACCCAATTGGAGTAATTTGGGTGATGGCCAAGTTGGTCGCCTCCAAGAATCGACCGACAACAGGTGGAAGAGGTAACTTTAATCTTGCAATCAAGGTGTGAAGGTTGATCGCCGTACATCCTGGGGGTGGGCGATCAGCTCTTTCCTTTCTCCGAGGGGCCCACAGGTGAATATCATATGGGATTTTATATTCCTCCCGGATAGAGTCCAGTTCATCTTCGCGAACAACACTTTTTATTTTGCTCGCCTGGTACCCAGTTTTCACCTTATCCATTATTTCTCTCTGGGGACGGGGAAAGCTGTTCGCATACCTTTCAGCGTATGTTCGCCATTCGAATAGTCGAGCAACCCCAGCTGGGATCTCATTTTCTCGCATCTTTGGGGATGGGAAGTTAATACTCTCCAGGAACTCGCGAGAGAGTTCGTTAAGATCTGGATCTCCAGATTCGGCAGAAGACGAAGAACTTTCGTCCGAATTGTTGTTCGCCGCAACTATTAGTTCTCTCCCAGATGGGCCCGCACCGGTGTCCTCCACAGAGCGAATGTTGGGACATTGTCAGTTCTGATTAAGATCCCAAAGCCCCTGAAAAGATGTTTGCCTTAATATGTCTGTGTCAGGCTAGTCTTGGTTAGGATTAGTGCTTAGTCTTTTTACACTTCACAGGTACTCAGTGAGAGGAGAACTCACTGGATACAATCAAGACTCAGAGCCTGAAGACGAAGAGCACCATCCTGAACTTATGGCAGTCCTCTAAGCTGGCTGAGTAAGTGTCAGTGATGAAGAGTATGACCCTGAGGTCATTACTAACTCAGTCCTGAAGGGAACAGGATGTCACTGAGTTAATGGGAAGACTTAGAGTAGAGCCAAGCAATGCAAAAGGAATTTCAGCGTCAGGACAAGACCGGTGAGCTCAAGACAAAATGAACTTAATAAGATAAGCCTGAAGGTCAGGAATAAGTTCTGACATTCTCACCAACCTGATGACGTGGACCAATCCGAGGAGGACACGCACGTACGGAACCTGACATGAAGATTGAATTCAGACTGCATATTCAACGGGCAAGCATTTAATGTGCATTTAATGCAAATACCAAATCCATGCAAGGGCGGCTGCTGCATGGAGATATGTCCGTTTGAAGCCCCTCTACATAGATGACTAGAAGGCTATCTCTCCAACGGATAGTTATTCAAATCACCTATAAATACAGAAGGCCTTGAACCCATTCAAGGTTACGGGAAATTTCCAAGCCAGAAATTACTCAAACTCTCAAGCATTCAAAGCATTCAGCCTTTAAGAGAAGCACTCGAAAACATTCAAATTTCCCAAGTGTTTCTTAGCAACTGAGAGTTATTCTGTATTCCAAGAGCTAATTAGAATTATCTTAAGCTTAGAGAGATTATCCAATCCTTAGCATAGCTTTGTCTTGTAAGGATAATCTCAACCTAGTTGGAATCCAAACTGAAACCAAAACCCTAAGATAGGCTTGTTGGGAGTAAGTCAGTTAGTGTGATAGTAAGAGGAGTTTGTATAGATCAGTGTGGTTAGCTGATCTTGGTGCACCTTGGCACGTTAAAAACAAGAATCCCTTGAGTGGATTTCCTGTTAAGTCAGGCCGTGGACGTAGGAGCTTGAGACTCTGAACCACGTTAAACTCCTTGCGTTCTTACTGCTTTGATATTGTGCTTACTTGCCATATTACCTATTCATTCATTGCATTCAAGTTTATCAGGTCTGAACCAATCAGCCTGATCTTCAAAAGAGCACTGCCCTACTAAACACTTCTCAGATTTGAGTAAAACAAGTTTTCAGAAAGCAAACTAAACAAGACTTTAAACTATCAGGGCTCAAACATTTCCGCACTGAACTTGAACTGATAGTTAGCCAACTGACCCGCACCAAGTGTAGTCAGTGGGTGTATTATCAGCTCCTAGTTCTTTACCACTCTGAGTAAAGGGGACTCAGTCAGTTTTAAGTTTGAAAAATTGGTATACGTGTATTCCCCCCCCCCATACACGTATTCCTCAGTCTTGTACCGGGACCAACAAGTGGTATCAGAGCAGTGGTTCGAAAGACCACTGACTTTGAATACTAATAGTTTCAGAGGAGAAACTGTTGGTGGTCACTGAACAGATCTGAGTTTGCTTTTCATAAAACTTGCATCATCATCATGACTTCGAGGAGACTTGAAGCTTCGTTACCTGAATTCTCTGTGTCTAACTTTGTCTATTGGAAGTTCATATTAGAAGCACATCTAGATGCCATCCATGACCAGATGCCGCGTGTGCTCAGGGAAGGACCGATCAAGATCACCATTCCTAACGTCAGAGGACTGGGATATGATGATCTTGCGATTGGCGTGCAGGTTCCTAAAGAGAGGAAAGACATGACCAACGATGAAATCAAGATGGTGGGGCTTGACAACGTCGCCAGAAACATCATCTTGCATACGGTGCCTTTTGAGGAGTCAGCCAGGCTGATGAACCTAAAGACGGCAAAGGAGGTTTGGGATGAGCTGACCAGGATGTGCGAAGGGTCAGAAAAGATAAAGGAGAACAAGAGAAATATTGCCATTCAGAAATTCGAGGCATTCGAGATGCTGCCTGACGAGAGCATAGATCAAATGGAGTCTAGATTCATCAAGTTGATGAATGAGTTGGTGATGCTGGACAAGGATGTCCCAAGGAGAGATGTTGCTTCAAAGATCCTGAATGCCCTTCCTGAGAGATGGGACAATAGTGTAATTATGCTTAAGAACACTCAGGATATGAGTAACATAACTTCTGCTTTACTTTTTTCAGAGCTCAAAGCGCTTGAATTCGATCTTAACAAAAGAAAGAAGAAAGTTCAGTCAGAAGAGGAAGTGAAGGAGAAAACTCCTGAGAAAAGTGTGGCGTTCAAGGCCAGGTCTGAACCTGTTGAGCCCTCATCAAATTCTTCATCAAAGTCACTGATGGAGATGAGCAGGGAAGAACTCGCTGAGGAGTACAGCCTGATGGCCAGACGTTTTGACAAGCTCAATTCCAGGTTTGGTCGTTATAAAAAGTTTTATCAGGACTCACGTGACAGGAAACCTGAGGGAACCCACCAAAGCTCGAGGAGATATGAGGAGCGAAGGAACACTGACCAGAGGAGAGAGTGTGGTGATGAAAGGAGATATTCAGAACCAAAGCCTGAAAGAAGAGACGAACAGAGACGTACTCGTGATGATAGATATCCAACCAAGGCTGAAAGCTCACCAAGAACCAGGGAACCTGACTCAAGGAGGAACCCTGAACTAAGAAAAGAAAGAGTAAGTGAGCAGGTAGCATGTTACAATTGTAACAAGATTGGTCACTATCAGTACGACTGCCCGGAGCTGAGCGCTAGGGAGAGAGAGGAAAGGAGAGCCACGAGGGATCTAAGATCTGCTGATCGGAGAGCTATGGTTGCTGAGGATGCAACAGACTCTGACGGTCCCACTGAAAGGTCACCTGAACTCTTCTCGGATGACGAGTACGATGATGTCTGCCTAATGGCTAGGGATGAGCCTGAGGTAACATCAAATTCTGTTTGTGCTTCTTACACTGGTCAAAATCCTGAGCTTAGCTCAGAGTCAGTTAGTGAAATGAACCTTCAGATCTGTCTTGATCAATTGATGGTTGATTTCTCCAGATTGCAGGAAACTAATGTCTTCTTGGTAGAGGAGAACAAGAAATTGAGTACTGAAGTTCAAAACCTGAATGAACAACTCACTCAGTCTGATCTTAAAGAATCAGCTCAGATTGTGAGACTAACTCAGGAAATTGATATGATCAATTCTGAGCGTCTCCCAAGAGAGAAGATTCTGAAGGAATTGGCTGAGGAAGAGCTGGTCAGGAAGGAAGAGCTGAAAGCACTTAAGAGTAAGTTTGATGACCTCTTTACCAGACATGAAATCCTGAAAAAGAGTGAGGACTCTCTCAAGAAAAAGGTTGCAGCAATGAATAAATCCTCAGTGGCTAGAGAGGAAATAAATAGCAACCAGATACTTGGGAACAAGAAAAAGGGACTTGGATATGTTCCTGAGAAATCCTCACAAGGTCAGTCTCATGTTGCTTCAGGGAGCAACACTGAGAGGGTATTTGTTCAGACAGGCCAGAGTGCACCTAAGGTTGTGCTCCAGGCCCGTCAAACTGATAAGGGCAAAGAAACCGTTGATACAGTCAGGGTTGCTCCTAAGGTAGCTAAGCCAAAACCCAAGGGAAAGGCGAAGTAATCTACGGAAGCCCCTGAGAGCTCAGGCCAGGGAAAACCTCAGTGAAAGCAGAGGAAGACTCAGGCCAAGAGTCCTCAGACTGGTCAGCAAGGGTACCATCATGCTTGGCAATACCAACAGGGAAGGCCAAACATGATGACACCCCCGTGGTTTTGGCATCCTGAGGCCTTTAACTGTTTTCCATTCCTTCACTTGCCTAGGGGGAATAGAAATCAGGGTCCTTATCAAGAACTAGGCCCAAGACCTGCTGCACCCAGACCTAGGAAGAACAGGAGGCCAGCCCAAAAGGCACCCACTCAGGCTCCTGCGAAGCCTAAGTCTAGCACCCATACACCATCTTCCTCTCAGGCTAAGAAGAAGAAAGTTGTGTATGTCGATATTTCAGGGAGACAGATTCACCACTCTGAGGCAATCAGGGTTGTGAAGCAAGTCTGGATCCCGAAAGGTACAGCTGACACAATAGGACCCAACACCCAATGGGTACCTAAAGCCTGATTTGCTTACAGGCGGCTGTGGATCACAACAAGAGGAGAGAAGACTCAATCAAAGCTGTTTGGTACCTAGACAGTGGTTGCTCAAGGCACATGACTGGAATGAAGAGTCTTCTCCAGGAATATCAGGCTAAAGATGGTCCACAGGTAACTTTTGGTGATAACTCAAAAGGTATTACTAAAGGTTCTGGTGTCTTGATAATAGGTACAGTCAGAGTGGAACATGTGTCCTTTGTGGAAGGACTGAAGCACAACCTGCTGTCAGTAAGTCAATTCTGTGACAAAGGGTTCAGTGTTGAGTTCTCATCGAATAAATGTTCAGTCAAGGACAAATCAACACAAGTGCTTCTATCAGGTATAAGGAAAGGTAACGTTTATCTCGCTGATTGGAGCAGCACTATTCCTAATACTTGTCTTGTTGCTAAAAGCTCTCTAGAGCTCAGTTGGTTATGGCATAAAAGATTAAGCCACCTGAACTTCAAGATTCTTAACAAAATTTCTAGACAGTCACTTGTTGATGGTCTACCTAATGAAGTTTTTAGCAAAGATCACGTGTGCAAAGCTTGTCAGGAAGGGAAGCAGGTCAGAGCGTCATTCAAAGAGAAGGCTTCCTACTCCACTGACAGGATACTTCAGCTCTTGCACATGGATCTATTTGGTCCCATAACACCTGTGAGTATGAATGGTAGAAAATATACCCTTGTGGTTATTGATGATTATTCTAGATATACTTGGGTTATTTTCTTGTTGAATAAGAAGGAAACACAGGTGAAGCTTCCAGAGTTGCTCAGAAGACTCAGCAATGAGAAAAATCAGGCCATTACTAAGATCAGATCTGACAAGGGCACTGAATTTATAAATTCATATATTTCTGACTTTTGTAACGAACTTGGTATAGCTCATGAGACTTCTGCAGCTAGAACCCCACAACAGAATGGTGTCGCTGAAAGGAGGAACAGGACACTGAAGGAAGCTGCAAGGACCATGCTGGCTGAGTCAGGATTGCCCAAGAAATTTTAGGCTGAGGTAACAACACTGCATGCTACACTCAGAACAGATCCATGCTGAACAAGCAACATGCTCAGACCCCATATGAGACATGGAACAAGAGAAAACCGCGTATTTCTTATTTTCATGTATTTGGTTGTAAGTGCTTCATCCTCAACAATGGGAAGACCCAGTTGAAAGCCTTTGATAGCAAATCTGATGAAGTAATATTCTTAGGATATTCTGAAGTTAGCAAAGCCTTCAGGGTTTACAATTGTAGGACCCTTGTTGTGGAAGAATCACCTCATGTTGTCTTTGATGAATCTGCTAATGAGTCTAGGGCAAAAGTGTTGAATCCTGACACTGAGGAGGTCACAAGGAGGGTGACAAGGCTGAGCTTGAAGAATCAACCTGATCCCAAGATCAAGACTGTGCCAATTCCCAGATGGGATGATGATGACGATCAGGATGATGAATCAGGTGCCACTCCTAAGCCCAGCACATCAGGGACTGTTGAGCCTCAGACCGAGGAACAGGCTCAACCTGAGGTAAGCACCGTCTATGAAGATGCTGTTGCAGCTGAGACGGTTCCTGAGTCACCTCATCAAGGGGGAATCAATGTCCCTGACATTGAGCTTGTTAATCCCTTTGGTATAGACTCAGGATCATCCCATTCTGTTCAATTTCCTGAATTTTATGAGCCTGTAGACACTAACATTGCAGGTACCTCAGGAACAACTCCTGGCAAAAGAACATGGTTAGAAGATCATCCCATTGATCAAATCATTGGTGATCCAACTGAGGGAGTCAGGACCAGACGGTTCCATGGTGAGAGTGCACTGTTCTGTTGTTTTCTCTCTGAGCAAGAGCCTCAGAACATTGAAGAAGCTCTCACTGACTCGAACTGGATCATTGCCATGCAAGAGGAGTTGAATCAGTTCACAAGGAATCAGGTTTGGGAACTGGTAGATAGACCTAGGCATCAAGGTGTGATTGGTACCAAGTGGGTCTTTAAGAACAAGAAGGATGAGAATGGTGTTGTGGTAAGGAACAAGGCTAGACTGGTTGCAAAAGGGTACTGTCAGTCTGAAGGAATAGACTATGATGAGACTTTTGCTCCAGTGGCTAGGTTGGAAGCTATCAGACTGTTCCTTGCCTATGCAACATATAAGAAGTTCAAGGTGTATCAAATGGATGTCAAGAGTGCCTTCCTGAATGGTGTACTCAATGAAGAGGTATATGTTGAACAACCTCCCGGGTTTGAGGTTGGAGATAGAGTATACCATTTGAAGAAAGCACTCTATGGACTTAAGCAAGCACCAAGAGCTTGGTATGATACCCTCTCTCAATTCCTGACTGATCATGGGTTCAAGAAGGGAACAGTGGATAGGACATTGTTCAGGATCACTGAAGGTGATGACATTCTCTTGGTCCAAATTTATGTGGATGACATAATATTTGGATCACCAAATCATCAGTTATGTGAGAAATTCTCTAAACTGATGATTGGTAAATTTGAGATGTCAATGATGGGAGAGATGAACTTCTTCTTAGGATTGCAGGTCAAGCAGACTGATCAAGGTATATTCATTAATCAGGCCAAGTATACAAGAGACTTGATTCATAAGTTTGGTGTTCAGAACAGCAATCCAGCCAGGATCCCAATGAACACAAATTGGAAGATGGATCCTGATACTGAAGGGACTTCAGTAAATCAGACTGAGTATCGTGGGCTGATAGGTTCTTTATTGTACCTGACTGCAAGTAGGCCTGACATCACGTTTGCAGTTGGTGTGTGTGCTAGGTATCAGTCTGATCCCAAAAGGAGTCATTTGGAGGCTGCTAAGAGGATACTTAAGTATTTGAAAAGGACAGTTAATATGGGACTATGGTATCCTTCAGATGAGAACTTGGAACTGACAGGTTATTCAGATGCAGATTATGGAGGTTGTAGGATTGATAGGAAATCAACCTCAGGGACATGTCAGTTTTTGGGAAGTAAGTTGATCTCATGGTTTAGTAAGAAGCAGAATTCAGTGGCAACATCCACAACTGAGGCTGAGTATATGGCTGCAGGTAGTTGTTGTGCTCAGATCCTATGGTTGAGTCAACAGTTGAGGGACTACCAAGTTTATGCTAATCAGGTTCCAATCTATTGTGATAACAATAGTACAATAGCAATCACTCAGAACCCAGTGCTTCACACAAGGTGCAAGCATGTGGATATTAGACACCACTTCATTCGAGATCATGTGGAAAAGAAAGATATTAGGATGGAAAAGATTCACACTGACAGGCAAAGAGCTGACATCTTGACTAAGCCTTTGGCTGAAGCAAGGTTTATGGAACTGTCAGTGGAATTGGGACTCTTAGATCCGGGAGAGCAGTCAGTGTAGGGTTCTAGGGGGAACTCAGGCCAGACTCGACTCAGCGAGGTATCAGGGTGCTACAATGTCTCCCTGACAGGTATGAGTTCTAACCTGACTCTTGTGAATCTCAAGCGTCTCCCTGAGTCTTTCGTCCTGAAAATCTTTATTAAATGCATTCCGTTTTCATTAAAAGCGCGCCTTTTTATATTTAAAACCACGCGCACGGAGCATTTAATGCTACAGTTGCTTTTTCATATACGTGTCCGTTTTATACGGAATATGACTGACATGGGGCTTAATTAAAACTGAGATTAATCCTGGCCTCTCATTTCAAAACCTTTCGAATTCAGGGATCAATCTCAACCCCACGTTTGAGTAACTGACTTAGTCTTATCAATCAAGAGTGCCATTTGAGGTCTTTACGCAAACACAACGCACAATCTGCACACTGAGTTTTCTCTTGCTCAAACACAGAATTTCTAAAACCTCTCTTTCAAAAACAATGGCATTCCTAAATTCCGACTGGACAACCGACAAGATCGTCGATGTTGTTGAGAAGAAGCTGGTACACATGGAGCAAGTCATCTCCATGGAAGCTATCTGTCTAACGGTTGAGGAAATCAAACCCATTTTTAAATGGATTTCCGACGCCGGGTTGGAAACATACTTCACCACCCGTCCCATTTCCGTGCTTCCAAGAACAGTGGTGGAAGCTTATTTAAACATGTTCTTGCGGAAGGGGGAAGTCTTCACGAAGGTGACTGCGCTAAAGCCGACGGGAGAAAAGAACGGCGACGGAGAGCCTCTCTACGACTCAGAGGTGGTCACCATCAATATCAGGCAGGCGGTGAGGGAAGTCTTCAAGCTGCCATCCTCAGGCATCAACCCCAAGACTTACAAGGAAAACTCGGAGGGAGAATTCCTTGGGAAATGGACCAAGTCAGGGTCGTCGGAGTTCAGGGCCCGTCAAAACAAGAGCACTCTGAAGCCGGAGTACAGAGCGCTGGTGGACTTGGTATCCAAAATTGTGATGGGAGCAACTGGCTCTCACGAGCAGTTGAGTCTGCCCAAGCTGAGGCTCATGGGGGCAATCGCTGATGGAGTGGAAGCGAACTGGGAGCAGTTCTTCCTCGATCAACTCCATCAGGCAGGATTGGACAAGATCACGCGTGACGAGGAGAAGAAGCACATATCCGTCAGTGCCATCTTGCCGTTTAGCACAAGATTGTCCATCCTGATTGCTCATGCGTGCCATGAGTACACCTTCGATTTTGAGGACAACCTTTCCTCAAAGAAGGTGATGTTTTCCTCACTGAGTGATACCTATTCGGTGCTAGGGCTGACTGATCCCAATGCGAAAGCAAAGGGTCAGGCCAAAAAGCCAGCTGGGAAGGCCAAGAGAGTGGCAACCAGCCTCATTGAAAAAGTAGATGAGCTCCTTGAGAGGAGTAAGGATGGTGAGAAGGTTGCTGCAGAGGAGGTGGAGCAGCCTGAGGTGGGCGAGGCTGAGAAGAAGGAGAGGAGGGTGAAAATCGTGCTGTCAGGGAAGGGCACAAAATCAGGGACTGAGTCAGATCCCAAGAAGGCCGGGTCTGAGGCTGAGGGAACTGACGATGACGTCAGATAGGAGGGCGCTCAGGGAGAGAGGCCCCTAAAGAGACTTAGGAAGGGAGTAAAGAAGTCCCCTGCTAAGAAACTTCCTGAGCTGAGTGAGAGGGAGAAGTCAAGCTCTCCCGGAGCCTCTGACTTGGAGGAAGTGAGAAAGACTGTCGAGACGGCTGAGTCGTTGCAGCCTGAGACAGCACCCACTCAAACACCCCACATCCTGAAACCCAAACACCTTCCATCACTGACCCCACACCTCAAACTCCCCAACCCCCCCAAAACTCACAGCCAGATCAGCCTACTGAGTCAGTGCCCTCAACCTCACCTACAAATGAGCCTGACCAGTTAGCCGAGCCAAACCTTCCAAACCCCTCAGATTTTCCCTCATACCCCAACCCTAAAGACTGTCCCAAATCTATTTCAGCTGAAGAGGATGAGTTCCTTGAAATAGAGGAGGAGGAGCTGGATGAGCACATGACAGGAGGTATACTGGAGAATACACTCAGGGGGAACGCCACGGAATGGGCAGGGAAGTGCTGGCCTGGGCTATACAAATATACTGAGTTGCTGGCATATGTGGTGGAGCTCAAGGTTTGGTTGGACTTCAAACAATCAAACATGCAGGAGTAACATATGCTAGTGGACGCTCGTGGCTGGGAGCATTGGGAGACGGAGGAGGCCAAGATTTGCTCGTTCTTTGGACTGACTAGCTGGCTTCAACTCTTGAACTTTGACAACCTGAAGCAGCTAGTGGCTGAGATGATGTCCAAGAGCAAGGCTGATCTTCTTTCTATTGAGGAGAAGGAGGATGATGAGGAGGATGATGACGCTCAAGGTGGAGCTGTGGAGAAGGCAGTGGAGGAGACTGCTAGAGAAGTTGATGAGATGGACTCTGAGCCTCAGGCTCAGGGGGAAGGTGATAAGAACACTGGTGCCAAGGGTGGACCAGTGGCTGAGGATGTTGTGAACATCTCAGCTGCCAATGAGACATCTGTCGATGAAGGGATTCCCTGCCCTGAGACACGAGAGGATGATGTTGAGGCATTCAAGGAGACTCTCAGTTCCGAAGGACAAGTTCCTAAGGTTCAAGTTAGCTTAGCTGAGCCTGAGGAGGCGGCTATGACTACTTCACAACTGCCTTCAGTGCACCTTGAAGAAGGGACTAATGCTGCAGGGGCTGACAAGGGAAAGCAGCCAATCACTGATGAGGCCGCTGATGATGAGGATGTGATCATAACTGGGGTCGGCCGTGCTGAATTTACAAGCATAGTGGAGGTCAAGCAGGAGAAAACCTCGGAAAATCTAGCTGAACTTCAGGAGGAAGTAATGAGGCTACGAGCTGAAAAAGATGAAGACTCCAAGGCCCTGGCGAAGCACATCAGGTGGACAAAGTCAGCTTACAACACCCTTGCTAACAGGGAGCTGATCTTGTTAAAGAGAACAATGACTGACACGGCCAAGTCAGTGAAGAGTGAGAGGAAGCGCACCAAGAAGATGCTTAGAAACACTCTCAAGAAGCTTGAAGAGAGGGATGCGATCAGGGACGAAAAGATGAATCAGGCAGTGGACAGGCTTGCAGTTCAGACTGGAGCTATTGTCACTCAAGCCTTGAAGGACTCAGCGTCCAAATTGGAGCTGGAATCAGGGAAGCTGGATCGCACCTCTCAATCAGTGGCGGACGTTTTGGCAAAGGCCACTGAGGAGTCTGCGAAGATACTAACTGAGGCCAGCAGAGTCAGCGGTGAGTCCTTGAAGGTGGAGGAAAGGATCACCAAGGCTGAACAAAGTCTCCAACTCTCTATGGAGGTCTTTGAGAAGAAAGTCAATGCTGCCATCAGTTCCGTATCTTTTGCAGGGACTGGGATTTCAATGGGAGTTGAATTATTGAAGGAGGGAATCAACGATGTCCATTCCCTAGCCTCCTTCGTAATCAACAGCGGATCTGACGCATTCCCATCTGAGGCCAATGATGATGCCAAAAAGGGGGAAAAGAAGAAGAAAAGATCCCGCCCTGAGGCATCTGAGGCAGTTAACCAAGGAGAGACCGTTCTAGCTGATCCTGAAGCCAATCCTGATGGAAATATTTTAAGGGTAAGGAAGTCAGCTAGGTTAGCGGCGGTGGAGAAGGAAGGAGAACAATTAGTTGCCAAGCTGAGGGATGAGGCAACAAAGGCAAAGGCTAATGAACCTTCCAAGCAACAACCTGAGCCAGTTCAAAGATCGTCACCCATGAGCTCAAGGAAGAATCCCATCACTTACTCAGGTGAGTTGGTTGCGGAGCTATGTGCTGAAGCATGGGGAGATCAACCTGAAAAGACTGAGGCTATGCGCAGAGCTGAAATCGCTCAGAAGGAGAAGATGCGCATCTTGGAGAAGAAGGTTGAGAAGCTGACTGACATCAATGAGCTTCAACAACGAGAACTAGATGATGCAGTGATCAGCTTGCTAAGGAGGAAGAAGGCGAAGCCTGAGCCAAGGAAGTACAGGAAGAAGCCAACAGTTAGGAAATCAACAATTCTTCAAGCCAGCAGGCCAGAATCAGGAGCAAGGGAAGCTTTTGTTGATGAGTTCGTCTCAGAGACATTGAAGGAGTTTTGGACTGATGCAAGGGATGAATTTGTCAGGCTATGGTTTGTTGTGAAGAAGTGGGGCGACACTGACGATATTGATGCCCACTTCACTGACTATATGATGGACAATCATCCTGAGCTATTCCAGAAGATCTTGGAGGAGGCTGAGGCAGCTCAAGTCCAAGTGAAGGCTCCTGAGTTCACCATTCGAGCTCCTCCCTTGATTCCTGGAACTCAAAAGCATGATACTAAGGCCATAATGATGGAAGTCTTGAAGATAGCCAGAGCTGAAGGATATGTGAACCAACCTGGAAGACTTGACGAGCTGAAGGCAAGAGTTTATGCAGGATATGGACTCACGCCTGAAATGAGATTAGTCTAGGTGTTCACAGGCTTCCTTGTAATAGATTAGATTCATTGTAATCATTTCCACATCTATCAATGAAATCTATTACTTTTGCCCACAGACAAAAACTCATTGTCTTTTTGGCTTATTGTTTAAATTCTGTACTTTATCAAGAATTGCTCTAACACTGTCTTATCTTATAGATAGGTTTATCTTGTTTCCTCTAAGTGTTTTGAGGATCTTTTCAGTGTTTTGGCATCATCAAAAAGGGGGAAATTGTTGGGACATTGTCAGTTTTGATTAAGATCCCAAAGCCCCTGAAAAGATGTTTGCCTTAATATGTCTGTGTCAGGCTAGTCTTGGTTAGGATTAGTGCTTAGTCTTTTTACACTTCACAGGTACTCAGTGAGAGGAGAACTCACTGGATACAATCAAGACTCAGAGCCTGAAGACGAAGAGCACCATCCTGAACTTATGGCAGTCCTCTAAGCTGGCTGAGTAAGTGTCAGTGATGAAGAGTATGACCCTGAGGTCATTACTAACTCAGTCCTGAAGGGAACAGGATGTCACTGAGTTAATGGGAAGACTTGGAGTAGAGCCAAGCAATGCAAAAGGAATTTCAGCGTCAGGACAAGACCGGTGAGCTCAAGACAAAATGAACTTAATAAGACAAGCCTGAAGGTCAGGAATAAGTTCTGACATTCTCACCAACCTGATGACGTGGACCAATCCGAGGAGGACACGCACGTACGGAACCTGACATGAAGACTGAATTCAGACTGCATATTCAACGGGCAAGCATTTAATGTGCATTTAATGCAAATACCAAATCCATTCAAGGGCGGCTGCTGCATGGAGATATGTCCGTTTGAAGCCCCTCTACATAGATGACTAGAAGGCTATCTCTCCAACAGATAGTTATTCAAATCACCTATAAATACAGAAGGCCTTGAACCCATTCAAGGTTACGGGAAATTTCCAAGCCAGAAATTACTCAAACTCTCAAGCATTCAAAGCATTCAGCCTTTAAGAGAAGCACTCGAAAACATTCAAATTTCCCAAGTGTTTCTTAGCAACTGAGAGTTATTCTGTATTCCAAGAGCTAATTAGAATTATCTTAAGCTTAGAGAGATTATCCAATCCTTAGCATAGCTTTGTCTTGTAAGGATAATCTCAACCTAGTTGGAATCCAAACTGAAACCAAAACCCTAAGATAGGCTTGTTGGGAGTAAGTCAGTTAGTGTGATAGTAAGAGGAGTTTGTATAGATCAGTGTGGTTAGCTGATCTTGGTGCACCTTGGCACGTTAAAAACAAGAATCCCTTGAGTGGATTTCCTGTTAAGTCAGGCCGTGGACGTAGGAGCTTGAGACTCTGAACCACGTTAAACTCCTTGCGTTCTTACTGCTTTGATATTGTGCTTACTTGCCATATTACCTATTCATTCATTGCATTCAAGTTTATCAGGTCTGAACCAATCAGCCTGATCTTCAAAAGAGCACTGCCCTACTAAACACTTCTCAGATTTGAGTAAAACAAGTTTTCAGAAAGCAAACTAAACAAGACTTTAAACTATCAGGGCTCAAACATTTCCGCACTGAACTTGAACTGATAGTTAGCCAACTGACCCGCACCAAGTGTAGTCAGTGGGTGTATTATTAGCTCCTAGTTCTTTACCACTCTGAGTAAAGGGGACTCAGTCAGTTTTAAGTTTGAAAAATTGGTATACGTGTATCCCCCCCCCATACACGTATTCCTCAGTCTTGTACCGGGACCAACAGTGAACAACTGAATCCACGTGAAGATCCGACGCCGAAGAAATCTCGAAGGGAGGTTGATCGACGGGGACCGCAACTGGAAAAAGTGGGTCTAAGGTCTCCTCAGTTTTATTGCTCGAGTGCGAAGACATAGAAGAGGAAGAAAAATCCAAATGGCGGTAGAAAGAGTTGCAGACGGCGGCACTATCCCGGAGAAGACGGTGGTGCTCGGACCCACACGGCGGCGATGGCGTTTTTGAGAGAAAAAGTAAAGAAGAAGATAGGAGAAGAAGAGTAACTACCTGGGAGTTGAAATTTGAAGCCAAACGCTGAAGGACGGACGCCGGAAAGCTCGAAATCGCCGGAGGAAGGAAAGATTCGCCGGAGCACTGTATCAAGAGGGGGAAAAGTGGGAAAAATTTCAGTTTCCCCACTATTTATACCTCAAATAAAAGCGGGGTCCAAGGCATAATTTTCCGAAAATTCAGGGACTCAATTGAGAGAAGACGGGGTAAATTCCGAGCTAAACTAGAAGTTGAAGGACCTATAATCAATTATAGGGGCGCGTGGCCTTGGGGCTGCTCGCGCGTGAACGGCGCACAATCATTGCGCTGGCGTCATCTTCGTGATCTCCCCAGATCATGGGAAGACGAAACGGTTATCCCAATATTGCTCGTCACAAAGATGCTGTTCGTCCAAATCTTGGCCAAGACGATATCCTAACTACAGTTGCTCGCCACAAAGTTGCTCGTCTGATGCAACATCTAGTCAGGATAGGGGGCAATTGTTGATGGGCGAACATCATCTATTTATGGAGCGAACAATTATTGAAGTCTAAACAAAGAAAATCACGATTTGGGTGCATTAACCAATCAGGGAGGTGTATGAAGTGACGAACAACTCTCCTGACGAACAACTAATGGGCGAACAGGTATTAAGACCCGAGACCAAGAATGAGCCAACTGTGAAGTCATCAATGACGAACAACTTGGTCCAACTATGATACAACAAACAGCCAAGGAGGTGTGTACAAGTGAACAAAGGACAAAGATCCCAAAGCCAAGCTGAACAAAGCCATAAGGCGAACAACTTCCAAAGTACAACCTCAAGAGGCGAACAACTTTCAATTGGAGAATCAATAAGATCAATCAAGCTGACCTAGGCGAACAACAATGAGTCCGAGATAAGACCAAAGAAGACTTTGTAACTAAGATTCAGCTTAGATAAGATCAAAGGGACACATGTCAAGCATGCAGGCTAGGGAGACCAAGAGTCTTGGACACCTCATGCTTGCTAGTCTCTATAAATAGTTGTTCTCCAGCTGTGAAATACAAGTTAAAATTAAAAAACACTCCCAAAACACACACTATTACACCTAAACGCGCACACATACGAAATTATTTAAATTTCGATTTTCGTATATCCAATTCCATAATTCGAACCTCGATTTACCATTTACGGTGGTAATCAATCACACGTTATTGATTGGTGACGTAAAAACGAATTAAAACAGCCACTAATCCTTACGATTAGATTCGTTCACCAACACCAGTCATGTCTTTAGCAGTGGCACCAGACTGATACAATCTCTCCAAATGAGGAGTGATAGAAAGGTAATACATCGACTTAAATGCCTTCAGCTTTTGTTTCTTCTTGTCATTCTTATGACTAGATGGTTTGTACCGGGGGTGGCCGCACATCCTGCACTGATCAATACTCTCATCCTGGTCCCAAAACAACATGCAACCGTTTGTACAACAATCAATCTTCTCAAACGGTAAACTCATCTCCTTTAACAACCTTTTGCTTTGATAGAAATTTTCAGGCGATGTGTTCTCTTTAGGTAGGGTCTTTTTGAACAATTTTGCAAATTGATTGAAGACTTTTTTACTAACTTTGCCTTCGACTTTGATGGATAACATCTGCACATTGAATGACAATTGTGTCTCGGTATCACAGTTAGGAAACAACTTATGATCAACGGTTGTTAGCATCTCATATAACTTCTTTGACCGATGATTTGGTTCTTCCCCCTTCTCCTCCTCCATAGCTGTGTGACCACCCAACACATTCATTAACCATCATGTGGTACCTATAAGCTTCATCCACCTCCTCCAAAGGTGGTCCGAAATGAGTGAATGGAACATGAGTCTCCTCCATGGGTGGTTCCTCTTGAGTATACGAAACATGACTTGAACCACCAATCTCAAATTGTTCACCAATTCTCCACTAAGTATAAAATTTTTCAAGTGTGTCGATATCCATATACCAACGCTCTTCACCGTGACTAGTCCAATTGTAGTAGTAGGGAACAAAATCAACCCTAAAAAGATGAGTTTTAACCTCATCAATGCTCAAGTATCTCATATTCCTGCATTTTGTTCCTATACACGGGCATCTAAGTTGATTGAAACGAGCAAGACAGTGTGGATGACAGTATGCAAACTCAATAAATTCTTCAATTTTACGGTAAAATTGATCGTTCATGCCCCTTCCTATCATACGAGGCATTGAGTACATCCAACAACGATCTATAAATTCCACCTGTTTCAAATTAATAGTAAATAACAAGTTAATTATAAAAAAAGGCCAGAATTTCGACTGTAAACAAACATATCCATCAAACATAATAAACTAACCAAATGCTACATATTAATTAATTCCAAAAATTTGGGCGGAGTTTTGACTATAAATAGACATATGCATATTTATTTTTCACATAAACACAATATAACAATCATATATACTAAATCACTACTATACATTTAAACATGCATACTAGAAACTTACCAAAAAACTAAAATAACAAAACAATTAAACGGTAAAAGTGTAAAAATGTACGGTGAAGTTGAAGCAACGAGCACAATGTGATATAGAACAAGTCGATTGCTACCACCACTTCAAAAAGACATTCATCGTAGATTAAACGGATGAAAAACGAGGTTAAAAGAGTTTTTTTCGTAAAAAATTATGAAAGAAGAAGAGCAGAATCTATTCTGTAATAGACGTTTAGCGACCGCCTTCAACGGTCGTTGAACAACGGACCGAAACCGGGTCATTATTGTCCACCTGTCAACTTTAGGATTCGTGATTAGCGGTCGCTAATCTTCATAATGCAAAGTCGTCGAACCACAAGGGTCATCGCGGTCGCTAAAATTGGTCTCAGATTAGCGACCGACGTATCTGGCGGTCGCTAATTGTAAAGCTTTTGACCATTTCGGTTCGTCGGTCGTAAGTCGGTCACTAATCACACTATTTTGCGACCTATTTTTAGGCGCTCAATAATATCGGTCGCTAAAATAGGTATTTTTAGTAGTGCTTTAAAACAAGGTTGTCTTCTTGCAAATCAGCCTTGCAGTTAGTTTTATCACAAGGAAAATGATTTTAAACACTTTTCAACATTCATATATTAAAATTTGAAACATAGCTAGTTCAAGAAATGAAAAGGAATCTCAAAAAAAAAAAAATGAATCACAAAGTGCAACAGAACATACATACATACATACGTACATACATAAAGCTAATGGCCACATTCATTCCCCTTAAAAATATCAAACAATTACCCTGCTAGGAATTTCATTTCGTAGGCAAATTGTTTATATGTTCAAAAATTAAAATGCCTAAGTACGTATATATTTCATAGACAAACCGCAGAAATATTTTGTTAAAAATTTTCGTGGCCAAATGTTTATTTTCTTATAGTGTCTCTACTCCTTTCCCTCACTCCATCTGGGAGAAATGTTCCTTTCTTGAGAATTGATTGTGTGATGGACGTCAAACGTTAATAACTCAGTAAGTATTCCGTTTATTATAAAATTGGCCAGACCCTAGGGGCTTGTTTGTTTTTAACCTGCCTTTTGGGGAAAAAAAAACTCATTTTTAGCCACTAGTTGTCTTTTACGTGTGTTGCACGTAATTAATTTAAGTTGTGTGATAATTTGATGAATAAGTAAAGGGTCTGAATTTAAATTGGAGTATGAAAAACATGAGAAGATTAAATTAGACATTGATAAAAGAACATACACCAGATTAATTTCCAAAATAAACTCTTTTCTAGATCTATATTGTTCTTATGTTATGCTAGCAAACCTCTAGAATCCAACCATCAATTGTAAAATTATTTACAATATTAAATATTATCATCATTGTCCTACTATATATATATATATATTTTGCCAAGTAATACATTAAGATTTATATCAAGACCTAGGAAGATTAACAAAAAACCAAATTACATTTGAGCTAATTATAATACATGACACAACAACGAATAAATAACTCAACGATTTCATTGTCCTGCAAATGACCTTCAGATAGTGTCAGAAAAGCAGATAATTACACAATAAAAAAATTCATGAGTCGAAAAAAAGAGTAATATTTTTTTAATAATAAAAAGGAGTTAGCATCAACATTTTCATGAATTGATGTGGCAAAAGTTTCAAGATGACATCAATTATACATGAAAATTTCACAGCATTTATGAAAAACTTCATAGTCAAACAAAAGTCTGATAACAAATCAAATATGTTAAAAAGATTATATTCTTTAATGAATTCTTAGGAGTTCCTTGAAAAGGATAGGATGATCAAATGCTTAAAAGTTGCAACTATCTTATTGATATTTACCAGAAATTGATATAGTTGAAGGTCCGTTTGTTATCTCCTTCCATAGGGGCCTCCTCAACGATATAATGTAGCAATTGGTCAACTTGAGTATTGTCTCTCAAATTGTCCTCAATATAAAATCTAAAAGTTAAATTGAAAAACAAAAAAAATTATAATTATCTTTGATTCATTTTCAATAAATTAAGTTAAACTTCTACTCCCCATCCACCAAAGCTCTAAAATCAGTGTCCAAGCAATAGGCCTAGATTGTATGTGTCTGCCATAATTCTATTCCTTTTAAAAAGATTTATGCTATGTTAGACACTAAATTTCACCCAAGAATAAATATTTTAGATTAATTTAAATACTCATTATAAGATTTTTTATTTTAGATTCGGTCAATGTAGATATATTAGAGCTGAAGATACACGAGATCAAACATAAACAATTGCATGCAGCTTACGAAAGAATAACTACACTTAAAGTTGATCACTTGAGTAGTTGATAATTTACATTGTTTAAACTAGGTCAAATTTTGTGTTCCAAACGCAGAGAAAGTTGGTTAAAATTTATGGAATTAGTCTTTATATACATCAGTTTTACTGGGTAAATATTTTACGGTTAATATTTTGTAGTGAAACAATTAGTATAACCAAATTAATACATTTTAATAATATAATTAATGTTGGTAAAAAAGATACAAAATGCAAACTAATTGTACGATAAAACTTGTTTATAATACATAACTTTATCGTAATTAAGTCAATAATTATATGAGTATTTATTGATTATATAAATGATATACATAAATTATCTTGTGCTAATTGAACTAAAGAGTTAGAGTACATGAGTTATAGTAGTCTTAGCTCGTAAGTGTTAAATTAAATTTAGGGCGATTCTAGTGTGGTCACCCATTGCCTTGTAGCCTTGCAAAAATTTCGAGACAACATAATCATTAGCTAATTATTTGATCCGTGGGTAATAAACTGCACATAAGTTCACATTTTTCTGAATAGTAATGGGCTAAATTCCAATTATTTTTGGGATACATTGTTTTGTTTCTGGGCCAGTTTTTTCGGCCCAAATTTGTTTGCCCATCTTTTAATAATTGTTTCAAATGTTCTTATTTATTTAAATAAGTTAGGATATTTTACTTAATACTCATAATTATTAATTTAAATCTTACTTATTTAATTTCAAAACTATTAAATTATATATTTAATTTACTCTTATAATATTAAAATATTAAGAAAGATAATTAAATGCAAATGATTGGTAGATGGTTGAATTATTAATACATCTATGCATATTTTATATATAAAAAAAAGGTTAATTGCAAAAAAAAAAATCACAAACTTTATAGTCTTCCTCAATTACAACATGAACTTTTTTTTTTTTTTGATCGGTAAATGTTAGTTGTTAGTAGTTAGATTAGTTCACCAAGTCTCCATACACTCCCAGAAATCTCCAAGCCTACCTTATAACTCCCTCCCAATTCGTTCCCAAAGGGAATCGAACCCAGGTCACTCACTAGAGTGAGGAACCCGGTGGCCAGGTGGGCTAAGCCACCTGGTTATTACAACATGAACTTTTAAAGTTTGCAATTCGATACACGAACTAATTTACTATTACAATTCGATACATGGTGTAAATTTTTTGGGATACTCTATACACAGAGTAAATTTTTCGGCAATACTAATGCTATGTGGCAGCCGAAGCTGCCACAAAAAATACGTCACACGCTACATCAAATGCCAAAATCTGGAAGAATTTTTATTTTTTTTTAATTTCAAAATATTTTTTTATAAAAAAATTGCTCAAACACGATTTAATAATAGTGAAAGATAGTAAAAAAATTTTTTATAGTATCTGTATAAGTTTGTATGATGTGAGATATTTTTTCTACATAAACTAGACAACACCAAAATTTATAATCAATTATTAAACGTTTCTTAGCAATATATTTTAAAAAAGAACTCTTTGAAATTCATCCCTTCTGTACTAAACCATGTATCGAATTGCAATAATAAATTAGTTCGTGCATTGAATTACAAACTTTAAAAATTCATGTTGTAGTTGATAAAGACAACAAAATTCGTGATTTTTTATGCAGTTAACCCAAAAAAAAAAAAAATCACATGTTATGATGGGCCAAAATTCTTGAATTTTTTAGGCCCATTAGTAATCATAATTTAATTATTTTCTGCTCATTACTATTATTTATTTATTTTAAGTCAATATTTCGGCCCATTACTATTATTTATTTATTTTAAGTCAACATTTTGCTCTTAATTATTACTCTTAATTATTATTGAACATATCCTGTAAAAAAGAATTATTAACCATATTTACGTCAACTATAAGAAATAAAAATTGGGGCATTTTCAAACAAGGTAAATTTCGTAGTGGGGTTGCCCACGACTTGCCTACAATTTTTTAAATCATGTAGGCACTTTCATTTCTCAACCTATAAGCAATTTGCTTACGAAATAAAATTTCGAGACATTAATTACACACAAGCAATTTACCTTAAAAAATTATTCACAAACAATTTGACTACAAAAATTATGTAGGCAAATTTCTCTGTAGGGGTAATCTACATTGTTATTTTGTTGAATTTTTTTTTTCTTATTAACAATTTCTATAGACAATTTTATGTTTTTCTAAAGTAGTCAATATATGTTTTAAATGTAAATAATGGATATAATATTATGATTACATGATTAATTATTTTGAAGTAAATTAGATTACGTAGTCTCATTCCAATATTACTTGAGGTGAGGTTAATTATCATTTAATAAAGCACTCCACTTAAACTAATGAAAGACTAAGAGTTATTTTATAAAATAGTATGATTTGTTTTTACTAAAAATATACTCCTCCGTTTCAACACTTTTTTCACTTTTATTGTTTTCTGGTGTTTTAGCAAACGATTTTTTATTAGTATTTGAAAAGATAGATCTATTATAAACAATTAAGCTCAAATGAGAATAAATTATTTATCACTATTTGCTTTAAATGAATGTTATATATTTGTTATATATATGTGTTGGGGTTATATGTGAAAGTATGTTTTTACTTTGTATAACCTATGTATTAAACACTTATTTATGAGAATAAATCTTTTATCACAATTTTTTTAAATATGAATGAATGTTAAATATTTATTGCAAATCGTTCAATATATAGTACATGTTACATTGTAGTTAATATGGTGATACCAGATTACAAAAGATCACATTAACAATTCCTTATATAACTAAACATACAAATTCACGATCCAGGTGGAACTAAACAATCCGCCGTGGAAGGTCGATGTATAGTTCTCACATTGTCCTATCTTGACCAAGAGATTGCACTAGTACATTTAGTATGTGTTGAAGAGGACCTACATCGAGGATAAATTCTTCTGTTCTGAAAGGTGAAGAATTAGACCTCAGTGGTTATTGATTTTTTAATCTATGTCACTTAAATATGATCGTGTGTGATTAATAGTTATTGCTTTGATATATGTCGGGTGAGAATCATCGTGACTTCGAATCTTGTGTTTTGGACAGTAATATAAATCATACGACGGTTGCTAAGATTTATTACAGAGAAACGTGTGCGCGTATGGCCTGTGTGATTTGTCCCCTTGGTGGACTCAGAAATTTTATTGTACCAACTCTTGCAAGTGGAAAATTAATTTTTCCGGTACACATAATAATGTTGAGTTGTTAAGGTGTAAGGCTCGGATTGAACAATCCATTGGTAGAAGTTAAGGTGTAAAGCTTGGATTGGTTTGTCGTGACCAAGAGTGCATTTTGATGCATTGAATTGGATCAACAACGAGATAATTTTTCTAATTTGGCTTGGAGAGAAGAATTAAATTCTAGTAGTTATTGATTTCTTAATTTATGTCTCTTAATTAGGATTGTATGTAATTATTTAATGATTCTTTGATTTATTATGAGTAAAGAGTCATTGGAACTCAATACTCCGTACTTTGGGTAATATTATTAATTATGTGACAGGTTGTTAAAATTAATACATAAATTCATGTCTAAAGTGTCAAGTTGATTATGTCCCCTTGGTAGGTTCAAAATGTTTAAAATATCAAATTTGATCAGTGAATTAATTTTCTATATGATAATAATGTTGAGTTGTCCTTCCCAATGAATAAAAAATATTAATTAATTAAAAAATTCAATAGCTTAAATTAATTAATGAACATTGTATCTTAAATATGAGAAATAATAACTAGGGGTCATATTTCGTAATATGTGTTAGATGGATAGTTCAATATTGAAACTCAATACTCGGTCACTTTGTATATATATGGGAGCTAGTTTTTCAACCCATACACATATATACAAGTGTTAGGTTTCGAAAATTAGAACAACATTAGAGAGAAAATAATTCTTTCTTGAGAGTTAAAAAGTTCGTTTGATTTCTAATTAGTGTGAAAATTGCTCGAAATTCATGTATTTTAATTATCTATATTATTAGATTACTTGCATTTATTTACATTAAATGTATCATTTGTGTTTAATTGTCCAGAAATGTGTTTTTACTTATTTTATAGGAAAATAGAGAATTTCAAAAGCAAAAAAACTTTTAACTTATTGAGGTCAAGTGAACGAAAATACGAGAAGAAATTATAAGTTTGGCTCAAGAAAAAAACCTTGGGCACAAATTGTTGCTTGCAACTTAATTTCAGCAAAAGTGGCTGCTCATTTTAACTAGACCACGGCCCAGAGGAAAATAATTTAAGCCCAATATATTTAAGGTCCATTTGAAAAAAAAAAAAAGAGTGGTCAAAACAACTTTAGTTTCCTAGATGGGCCCCATGCCTTTTAAAGTAGAAATGTAGAAAAGAGAGAAGGAAGAGGAAAATGGCGTACAACAATTTTCTGACTCGTGCGGAGCATTAATGAGGGAGAATTACCGGTTCAATAGGTTGCCAAAAAAAGGAAACTTGAGTTGGAAATTTGGACGAATAAGATTAAAAGAGAGTCAGATCTAACGGTTAAAAAAGTCAGGTGTACTCGTGTATTTGGTGTACAGCAGTTCGACCCTTAAATTTATGGACTATATTATAATGATCTTTAATTATGCACTATGTGATAATGATTGACCAATTGTCAAATCTATTATGCGCTATATTAAGTGATTGTTTGGATTGGAATCACTATTTAGTTGGTAGAATTGATTTTATTTTGAAAAAAATCAATTCTACATTCACTACAAGAAATTTGTGTTTTAGCAACGGATTCTAGCAACGGAAAAATATCCGTTGGTAATACAGACAAGTACTAACTGATTTGCAACAGATTCTTTTGCAGCACAATACCAACACTTTACCAACAGATTATCAACAAAATTTTCTAACAAAAACTATTCTGTTGATAATTAGTTGCTATGTAATTCATTAAATATTATTATCCATTTTAACAATAAACTACCAACGGAATTGTGACTAAATTCTGTAACAACAGAAAATTTCCGTTGCTAAATATACTATTTTTTTTACCAACAAAAAGTTTTCATTGGTAATTTTACCAATAGATATAAATACGTTAGTAAACTTATCAGATACTAGCAGATTTGTAACATATTCTTCTATCTTACAATATTAACACTTTACTAACTAATTACCTATACATTTTTTCAATCGAAATTATTTCATTGGTAATTAATTAGTATTGGTCGAATTTTATAGCTTATTTTAATATCAGATTACTAACAGAAAGTGATTTAATTATACCAACAGAAAATTTCTGTTGGTAAACTAACTAATATTTACCAACAAAATTATTTTGATGGTAAATTAATAATGAATATAAAAAAGCAAATTTAAAATTAATTAAAAAGAAACAAATTTAAATGTATGGTTCTTCTCCCTCGCCCTAGCTCGCGACCTCAGTCCTAACTCCAGCACGTAACTCCGCCGCAACTCAGAGCTCCGCCGTAACTCCACCGTTACTCCGTCAACACACAGAGCTCCGCCGTAACTCCGCCAATACACAGAGCTCCGTCGTAACTCCGCCAATACACAGAGCTCCGCATCCATCGCTTCCATAATCATGCCCTAACTCGCACACAATCGTCCGTCTCCGCTTGCTGCCACATTCGATCTCTTAGGTTCGTTTGCTTGTTTAATTGGTTATGTTTTTGTTTAATTAGAATCTAATTGCTTTAGTGTTCTGATTTTAATTTGAAGTTGAGTGTATGCATTTCAATTTGAGGTGATTCGAGTTACCGAAGTGATTTGGGACATTAGAACGAGAAGGTCTTATTTGTCAAATTTGTATTTTTGTAAATGTTGTCTAGAAAGGAAATGTTGTGGAAATGAAGCTATATTGGTTTAATTGTAGAACCGTGTTGTTGTTTCTTCTAATTCATGTGCTATTGGAGCTTGATATACTGTTAGCTTTCTCCAATTTTGATTTGCCTAATTTTCAGTATATCAAATTTCAGTGTTTCAGTTACACACGCATATATCTTTGTTCTATGTAGTAATTAACTATATCTGCTTAATCATTAGATAATTATTGAAGTTTAATGTTGCATAGGCACGTGGAGTTTACTGAATTGAGAATTAGAATGCACTTTATGTTTCTTAATTTCTTAACTAGAAGTATAGAGTAATCTAACAGTATAGAGTAATTGGAGAAAGCTAACAATATATCAAGTAATTTCTATACTTTTTATGGTGAATTGAGAATTAGAATGCACTTTATGTTAGAGCAGAATTTTTTTACTTCAAAATCTTTTAACTAGAAATTCTGTTCATTCTGCTGGTCTTTTGAGATTGCTTATATTATGTATTATGTCCTATATGTGTTTATCGTCGGTAAATAATTGATGAGGACTTGTAGAACAAAGAAACAGTTCGTCCGCGTTTCTACACTTAGCATCACAAAAGCTAGCACAACTGGCTATTACATAGTTGTTGATTGTTTGCATGCTTTAACTTAAATCATTTTGATTTATCATTGCCTTTTCAACTGCTGGATGAGTTTGATGTTTAAACAGTTTTATCTTTAGTTAGTTTACATCATGTATAACAAATGATTCTTACTTGTGTGTTCTCATTCTGATGGTATGTCGTAGCTCTAATTTCTCATCAAATAACATTCAAGCACTTAATTGCATCGGATTTACGTTATTTAAGTATTTTTTTTGCCGTTTCTGTATTGCAGGCGCCGAAGAAGGATAAGGCTCCTCCACCGTCATCCAAGCCGGCAAAATCTGGAGGTGGAAAGCAGAAAAAGAAGGTTGATTCCCATTTCTTTAGTATTTATGTGTTTTTAACCATGATGTTATGCGGATTTGGAATCTAATTTGTAAAAAAACGTGGAGTTCAAAATGTAATATTGCAGAAGTGGAGCAAGGGAAAGCAAAAGGAAAAGGTGAACAACTCAGTGTTGTTTGATAAGGCAACTTACGACAAGTTGTTGTCTGAGCCTCTGAGGCTCCTAAATACAAGCTCATTACTCCTTCTGTCCTCTCCGATCGTCTTAGGGTAATTTCATTTTCGGTATTAAAGTTATGGGGGCTATTTGGTTTTGTTTATATTTGATGATATCTGAGGTCAAGATTTGTTTTGTACTCCTACATGACTTCAGTATCGGTTTTTCCTATTATAGTGAATGTAGAAATAGGATTTTTCAAAACATATTTTTGTAGTGAAAACCCCTTAGGCTGTCATAGCTGATGCTCCCACGTACACTGAGGGGTTTTCACTATTTTTGGGCAGAATCTGAAATTACTAGATAGCCCTTGTCCATTTTTCTGCTCCATTTTCTTGTACAGACCAGAAGAGAGCTGAGGTTGGTTTAAACCATGGGGTTTGTTTGGTAATCCGACGAGTTTTGAGGCAACGACACTCGCCATATATATATATTATAATAGGATCAGGTTGTAAAAATGTAGAGATTTGGATTGGGATCAATGATGAATAATTGAATATGGTTTGATGCATGCATGAATTTATAGGGTAGACGATGGGGAAAAATATGTGGAATAAGGACATGAATGCATTCATTCGATCAATTAGAAAATGGCATTTTCTGGTTATCAGTGATAGAGAATTAAGTCGGCGAGTGCATGGTGATCACTTGTTTCTTCCTCATGGAAATTATTTTTGATAGATAATATATGAATGAAGATGGAATACTCACAACCGTTTAAATTTGGTCACTCTCTATTTTTATATATTTCCACATGAAGTATATCTGGCAGCTAATTCTGTGTGGAATTCTCCTTAACCTATGCTAGTTAGTTCTTTTTCTATGTGTGTATAGAGACCGAAGTTAGGTTAACATGTCAAACCGTACACAAATTGAAAATTTGAGGTGAACCAAAAAACAAAACTAAACTCAGATTTTACAACTGATGACCAAGTTGCATAAATTACTATTTTTTACCATTAATATTTATTCTCCTCAAACATCTCTCTATCTTATGTCTTTCACCCACAGTAAACTAGCTGCACAGATTACAATTCAAGATCAATATAGACAAGATTGAAAAGCTTATTAAAAGAACATACATGGCGATTTCCTCGAGTGAAGCAGGTCCTAAATAGTTCTGGTTCACCTTCTTATCTGCAGAAGCTATGTACCTGAAAATTTAAAACTGTTAAGTTTTCCAGATCAGTGGAAATATAACATGTGAGAGATTATTGATCTGCAACTTACACCATAACATCGGAGACGAAAGGCTCTGAAGCAGTTGGATCCTATAAAAGAATAAAGAGGGAAATTTGACAATCACTTATATATATATATATATATATGCATCTGAAGCTATGTACCTTTTTTTTATTTTACATTCACTTATGTATATATATATATGCATCTGGTTTAACTTGTTTATAAACAATCTGCATCAGTTTCTCCCGTGATACTCTGCAATTTCTTTAACCTTTGACATGGCCTCCTCTTCTAAAATGGCTCTTTCGCCTTTATGAGCTGCTAGCTGCTATTTCATTTTATGTGGTTAACTTTTAATGGGCAATAGGGACTGATTGGGTATATATTTTCTCTTCTATGAAGGTATTTTCTGAGGAAGCTAAAAAAGTGAAGAAGTGCAATGGTCAGGTTCTTGCTATTAACGAGGTACATGATTCACAATTAATTCTTTTGTCTGGAATTTGTCGTTTCCTTCGATTAATTAATGTGGGATATCTGAAGAAAATTTGTTAACAATTATATGTGTTGAATTGGTTTGCACATCTTAGCCATTAGATATTACATAATGGAATAAGAAGAAGAATGAAAATATGAGATGGTGGATGACCCCTTGACTAATTCTATTGTTTCTTGGAGTCACAATGGGCACAATTTTAATAGGCAACTGAATACTTATGTAAGATTTTGTGCTTTTCTTTACTCTATTTTCTAATTCCATTTATTGAGATAAGCTCTTTGTGTGTGTTTTGTGAGTGTTGAATTTATGGGAATAGAATGCTGAAGGGAGAATATTTAGCTACTGGATTTTGTGTTGAATATGTAGCTGTTTATTGAACTCTTAGCTTTTGGTTGTGTAATGAATGTGGTTTCTAACTAGAGATAGTCAATACTACCAAATTAGCAAAGCACATGCTGTAATTATATATAAGATGAATTAGGAAATTTTGTTTTATTAGACATTGTGTGTGCTTCTCAATTTTTTTTTTGGGGTAATAACTAGTGAAAAACAACATTATGAATTTAAAATTTGATCAATCGACGCTAATAAGTAGTTTGTATTTTATATATTCATTTGTTATAAGATATTATTGGTAATTTGGGCTCGTCGCAGACTTCCATAGGGATGACATATGTGGATGTTGAGCGCATTTGAGCTGAGGGTCGAGCCGAGGTCCAACAAGTATTGAACGATGTTGTGGCACGACAAACACAAATGGAGGAGACTATACACGCTCTAATGGTCCGTTTCAACGCCTCGGATTCCAACTTACCAAGAGCCCTTAATTTCAATTATGTTCGTATTAGGGTGTATTTGACTTTGAATTATATTCGAAATTATATTTTGACATATTACATTCCAAATTATGACTTTGAATTTGAAGTTTATGTTATTATGAGTATTTGGATTATATTGATTTTTAGTAAATTTTAATTTATTATGTTTATTGAATAATAATATAGGAAAATTATAATAGAGACAAAAATATTAAAAAAATAAAAAGTAAAAATTACCAACGGATTACCAACGGAAATAGTAGTTATTACCTTTGTCCAACTTTAGTAATAAATTAGCAACGGAAGAGTAACAAATTTTACCAACGGATTAACAACAAATTTAATTATCAACAGATTACCAACGAAATTTAGCAACGGATTGCCAATGGATTTTTGACGGATTACAATACTAATTTAGCAACGGATTACCAACGGAATCTATCAACGGATTACAACCGATTTTTTATGGATTACCACACTAATTTAGCAACGGAATATGTTTACTAACCGTTTTACCAACGAATTACCAACAGATTAGTCATATAAACTAATATTTCATTTTCTGTTGGTAATCCGTTGATAACGGAATATTATTTTGTTGACATATTTAGCAACGAGCAGAATAACAACGGAAAATATTTGTTGTAAATCCGTTGCTAATCCGTTACTAAATTAAAATTCGCTGATTAGCAACGGAATTTTTCCGTTGCTAAAACGCGAAAATCTTGTAGTGATTGTTTGCAAGCGCTATATAAACCACCTTAAAATCTATTTTGGAGAAGTATGAAAAACCTGCTTTTGGATTCTTATAATTGATTTTGTGAAAATTTGTATTCACCAATTGATTTTTTTACAAACACTTTAACTTTTAAAATCACTTAATTTCAAAATATATATATTCCGCTTTTAATTTTACTACAAAAATCACATAAAATCACTTTTAATTTTGCAGTAGAGTTTCAAAACATGCCCTAATTATTCCAAAATAGATTACATTTCATGTCGTTCTATTCCAAGTGCAATGGCCAATTGGCCATGTCTTATCGACCAATATATTAAAGTTCAATTTAAAATATACCCGTTTATAATGTTTATTTAATTTGGACGAGCTTTCGGATTTTTTTTTTTAAGTTGGACAAAACCCTTGTAAGTCTATATATTTAAATGATTGATAAATATCATGATCTTACTGCTTTTATCATTTTTGAAGTTATATGGTATATTTAAAGCTAATAACTCATCTATCTTAATCAGATAGATTATATAACAAGGATTAAGGAGACTCTTTTTATTAGTCACGGGATAGAAAAGATTCTCAATGAGAAATTCTCGGTTCTCCTCCTACTCCTGGATAGCGAGAAACTGCTAAACAAGTAGACGGTTCTCGACTCTCTGACCATTCAGCGCCCCCATGACAACCACCAGGACATTCGTGTTTAAGAAGATTCTCCAGGGGACAATATGCACTTAAACAAGTATATATAAGAAACAAAACGGGGGAGAATTCACAAAAATGCTCTATATGTTAAGCAGTTGAAAGCATTTTATATTATCTAAAATTTTGAACTTGTAGAGATGCGTAAAATTAATTCTATAACTTTTTTTGTACAGCGGTAATGATACAATTGATCTTGATCTCTCTTCTATATGACTAAGAGAGAACCTGAGGAAAAAAATAATCCAATACAACAAAACTAACTCTGCTATAAGACAGTGTAATTAAAAAAACCACTATAAAACAGTGTAAAAAAAACTATGAAACAGTGTTAGCCATCTCCGATAAAGTATTAGATGGCTTCCTGTAGAGATATAAAATTAAATAAATTAATTTTACACCCTTCTACAAGTTCGAACTTTTAGATAAGGCGAAACTCTTTAATGGTAACGGATCCAAAAGAGCAATTCCACTCATATTAAATTGGCCTTTCATTTGGCCTCCCCATAAAGGAAAAAATGAGTTTGGCCCATGAGTGAAAGAAAATGTAAAGAGATACAATTAAATGAATTAATTTTGTACCCTTCTACAAGTTCGAACTTTTAGATGAGGCGAAATTCTTTCACTTTTATTCACATTTTAACTTGGTCTCTTCACATATCTTATTATTAATGTAACTAGTATGTTACCCGTGCGATGCACGATCAATGTATGTAAAATGTGTAATGTAATTTTTCAAATTTAAATAGATGATCAGTTGACGTGTGAGACAATCTCATATATGAGATAAACCTTCATTTTTGAATTTACGTTATACTTTCCTTTAAAACATAACAAATGAGATTCGTCTCATGTAAATTTTTGTCTACATATATTTGTACCTCTTAGAATTTTTTTAAACTTATGTAATATATAATTTTTTTTTTAACAATGACATTATTTGTGCAATTTTAAATGAACATGTAATAAAGAATGTGCAATTTCACGATGATATGAATTTGTGTAAATTGACACTTATAATTTTTTTTGTACATCTAAGATGACCATACTCTCTATATATGGTACTTATATAACAAAATTAAAAGTCCCAATGCATTTTATAAATATATAGTAGTAATAATATTTTTTGGAATAATTTAAAACATCCCTATATTATATTTGAAATACGCTACATAAACATTACTTTAATAAATGTTCCATAAACATATGTCTGGTGATTAGGAAGCCCATTATATTATGGTCTTATTTTTCTTTATAAGTTGCTTGATAGGACATACTATTTAATATCAATTTGACAGTACGAAATGAGTCTTTATAGGCTCAAAACAACAATGAAGTGTCTTGGTTTTCCACCACTGCAGATTTATTATGGATTGAAAAAAAAAAAAAAAAACTTCATAATACAACCCATCGAATAATGCAATATACCTAATCACTACTGAATTTGTATCCCCTGCTATTATCTCACCTCAAATAAGAAGACCTGCCAATAGAGCCTTCATGTTTCAGTATTTAACTTGCATGGTTTTTTTTATACTCGTTTCGTGTCTTAAATTAATATATTATTATTATGACAGTTATGATACATTCTCATACATGAAACATATCTCATTTACTATATGATTGTGAGTTTATTTAGATTCAACCTAACTATAGTTTAAAGGAGAGTATGACACAAATATTTAAATGGAACATCATCTCATGTATATGAGACAAACCGTCTCACATAAAAGTCTCTCATAAAAGAAAATTTCAATTATAAATTGCTATCAAAATAAATGCTTCAAGACTTTTATTATGATAAATAGATGGTCGTATACATGAAACAAATCTCGTCTACTATACTATATGACTCATAGGTTGATGGTGCTCAAGCAAACTTTATTTTTAGAGAGAATGACCATTTTTTTTAGTGAAACACCGTCTTATATATGAACATCTCACACAAAAGTCCCTCATAAACAAAATGCTCTGTTATGAATTTTCTATTACTAAAATCAATATTAGAATATATTAAGTTACAATAATTAGGAAAAATAATAGTATATTTTTCTATATTTAATCTATTATGGTGGATTAAATTATTGGTTAGAGTCTTTTAAAAAAAAAGAATTACAATGGATTTTTTAAAAATCAATTGCAAATTTAGTTTTAATAAAACTATCTTAGTGTATTTTTCAAACGTCAATAATTACGGTAGAGTAAATAGCTATAGAGACAATTGTTTCCACTCGGGTAACATAGTTTAACAATGAGGTGTTTCCAAACTCTGTAATAAAGTCCTCTCCTATTCCCCACTTTTCACTACCTAATCTTAAACTCACACTACAAAAAAGACGGAGATTAGCGACGGAAAGTTTGCGACGACAATAATATCCGTCGCAAATACAGTGAATTTGCGACGGATTTATGTAAGTCGTCGCAAAAAATATCAATTTGCGACGACTAAGGAAGTCCGTCGCAAATGATAGTAATTTGCGACGGATACGTCGTCGCAAACACTAGGGCCCACCGACTTCGTCTTGAACCGGCTACATTTGCGACGGAAAGGTCGTCGCAAATTTCAACTTTGAATTTGCGACGGTCCATTCCGTCGCAAAATATACCCGTTTAAAGGTGACCGTTCATGAAGCGACCCGTTTGACTGATTTGCGACGGAATTTGCCGTCGCAATTTTTAAATTTGTATTTGCGACGGATTAAAGTCGTCGCAAATCTTACATTTACATCCGCGACCTTTCGGGAAACGGTCCTTTGACTGATTTGCGACGGAATTTCCATCGCAAATACGAACCGTTTTTACGCGTCTTCTCGGGTAACGGTGCGTTGACTGATTTGCGACGGAAAAGCCGTCGCAAATCAGTAAAAACGACGTCGTTTTATCTTTGACAGGCGAAATTTGCGACGGATAGGCGTCCGTCGCAAATTTTTTTACAATTATAAATACTCTCCTCGCGAAGCAGACGGATCCTGCGAGAAAAAAGAAGAAGAGGAGGAAAACGAAAGGAAAAGGAAGGAGAAGTCGGGAAAAGGAAGGCATCAGTCCCCACCGAGTTCTCGTTTCGACATTTTCTACAAATAAACCGTAAGTTTTCTTCATTTTTACCGTTTAAAATTTAATTTTAAAGCATGTTTAGAGAATTGATTTTAGTTGAATTGTTTTAATTATATTAGTAATGAATTGATTTTAGTTGAATTAGTTTATCGAATTTTAATTTAAATCATTTTTAAATTTTTGTTAATTAAGTTTAGAATTGAATTAGTTGAATTGTTTGAATTATATTAGAAATAAATTGATTTTAGTTGAATTAGTTGATCGAATTTAATTAGTTGATTGAATTTTAATTTAATTTTAAAGCATAATTAATTTTTGTTAAGTTTATAATTGAATTGTTTGAATTATATTAGAAATGAATTGATTTTAGTTGAATTAGTTGATCTAATTTAATTAGTAGATCGAATTTTAATTTAATTTTAAAGCATGTTTAATTTTTGTTAAGTTTATAATTGAATTAGTTGAATTGTTTGAATTATATTAGAAATGAATTGATTTTAGTTGAATTAGTTGATCTAATTTAATTAGTAGATCGAATTTTAATTTAATTTTAAAGCATGTTTAATTTTTGTTAAGTTTATAATTGAATTAGTTGAATTTATCATTATTACAGATGAACCCAGGTCAAGATAATTTTCTCACTGTCATCATAGTCGACAACAAGTAAGTATTTTTTAATGAATTATGTATACTTTTAATTATATATATATATTAATATAATTAACTTGATTTTTTAATTTTGTTGTCACAGACTGCTTCCAGCCCATGAGACTAGCTTAATCGTCTCACAAATCATTAGGATGGGACAATTTGAGTATGGTGCCCACTCGTGGAGTCAAGTGTCCGAGCAAAAGAGGATGAAGTACTTTGATGACTTCAAGGTATAAAAAATTTATTTATTATGATTTTAATTTAACTTTTAATTTTTTAATTTATTCGTTAATATTCTATTTTTAATTTATTTGCAGAGGCGGTGCGTTTGGGACCCTGCCAACGATAGTATTATGTACCAATTGTTTTGTGCGAAAGCGCAAGAACGGTACAAATATATTATCTACGGCCTGAAGAAGCGGTGGGAGCGTGGGGATCGGGTGGAGTTGGGTCAAGCACCAGACGGACGATCGATATGGGATGGTTTGGTGGATCACTGGAACAGTGAACCATCATTCTGATGAAGAACAATTTATTTATGTTTTTTGAACTATTTATTTATGTTTTTTGAACAATTTATTTATATTTTTTGAACAATTTTTGGTAAAGACATTCCCGGTTACAAGGTTTCCGCCATTATTACAGAGATAATGAGGGATAATTTAGAGTAGAACGCAATGAAGTTCAAACTCGTCTCGTCGCAGCGGAAGCAGTACTACTTGGATGAGTTTCGGGTATATATATGCAAATATTTTTAACCAACTAATTGTTTATAAATATTTGCATATATATACCCAAAACCCATCCAAGTACTGCTTCCGCTGCGACGAGATGAGTTTGAACTTCATTGCGTTCTCCTCTAGATTATCCCTCAATATCTCTGTAATAATGGCGGAAACCTTGTGACCGGGAATGATGCTACAAATAGTATTTCAACAAAGATATTACTAATTCAGTGTTAATTAGCATAATTACTTGTAGCAAACATATACATGATCTTAGATGAATTAATTTGGTGAATTTTGAAAAAAAAATGAGTCAATTTGGATACATATACAATTAATTGCGTACAAATGAATGAATTATAAATTTAAGCGGGAGTCGAAATAAATAATTTTACAGAAATAATAAAAATTAAATGGCCTCAATATTTATAAAAATAAGTTAGAAACGAAAATGAATTAATTTGGTGAATTGTAGAAAAAAAAACGAGTCAATTTGGATACATATACAATTAATTGCGTACAAATGAACGAATTATAAATTTAAGCGGGAGTCGAAATAAATAATTTTACAGAAATAATAAAAATTAAATGGCCCCAATATTTATAAAAACAAGTTAGAAACGAAAATGAATTAATTTGGTGAATTGTAGAAAAAAAAAACGAGTCAATTTGGATACATATACAATTAATTGCGTACAAATGAACGAATTATAAATTTAAGCGGGAGTCGAAATAAATAATTTTACAGAAATAATAAAAATTAAATGGCCCCAATATTTATAAAAACAAGTTAGAAACGAAAATGAATTAATTTGGTGAATTGTAGAAAAAAAAACGAGTCAATTTGGATACATATACAATTAATTGCGTACAAATGAACGAATTATAAATTTAAGCGGGAGTCGAAATAAATAATTTTACAGAAATAATAAAAATTAAATGGCCCCAATATTTATAAAAACAAGTTAGAAACGAAAATAAATTAATTTGGTGAATTGTAGAAAAAAAAATGAGTCAATTTGGATACATATACAATTAATTGCATACAAATGAACGAATTATAAATTTAAGCGGGAGTCGAAATAAATAATTTTACAGAAATAATAAAAATTAAATGGCCCCAATATTTATAAAAACAGGTTAGAAACGAAAATGAATTAATTTGGTGAATTGTAGAAAAAAAAATGAGTCAATTTGGATACATATACAATTAATTGCGTACAAATGAACGAATTATAAATTTAAGCGGGAGTCGAAATAAATAATTTTACAGAAATAATAAAAATTAAATGGCCCCAATATTTATAAAAACAGGTTAGAAACGAAAATGAATTAATTTGGTGAATTGTAGAAAAAAAAATGAGTCAATTTGGATACATATACAATTAATTGCGTACAAATGAACGAATTATAAATTTAAGCGGGAGTCGAAATAAATAATTTTACAGAAATAATAAAAATTAAATGGCCCCAATATTTATAAAAACAAGTTAGAAACGAAAATGAATTAATTTGGTGAATTGTAGAAAAAAAAATGAGTCAATTTGGATACATATACAATTAATTGCGTACAAATGAACGAATTATAAATTTAAGCGGGAGTCGAAATAAATAATTTTACAGAAATAATAAAAATTAAATGGCCCCAATATTTATAAAAACAGGTTAGAAACGAAAATGAAATAATTTGGTGAATTGTAGAAAAAAAAATGAGTCAATTTGGATACATATACAATTAATTGCGTACAAATGAACGAATTATAAATTTAAGCGGGAGTCGAAATAAATAATTTTACAGAAATAATAAAAATTAAATGGCCCCAATATTTATAAAAACAAGTTAGAAACGAAAATGAATTAATTTGGTGAATTGTAGAAAAAAAAATGAGTCAATTTGGATACATATACAATTAATTGCGTACAAATGAACGAATTATAAATTTAAGCGGGAGTCGAAATAAATAATTTTACAAAATAAAAAAAATAGTTGGGCAAAATATTTTAATAAACAACTTAGATACGAAAAGAAATTAATTTGGTGAATTATAAAAAAAATGACTTAATTTGAATACATAAACAATTAATTGCATAAAAATAAACGAAAGTAGCTTGTGCCCTAGTGGCGCGCGCCCCCTCCTCTTGCACAAGAGGTCCCGTGTTCGATTCCCCTTGGACGCAAAAAATGGATTAATTGTTCAAGGCCTAATAAGACTAATATAGAAGGTGGGCCGCATATAAAAAGGGATGGGCCGGTTGGCCCAGTGGTCCGCGCCCGCCCCGGCCGCCTCGGGTGCCCGGGCTCGAACCACGCGAGCCACTTTTTTTTTGTATAGGCTCGGTAATTTGCGAAGGCCAAATTCCGTCGCAAATCTTGAATTTTGCGACGGAAAACAACCCGTCGCAAATTATAACAGAAAAAAATAAAAAAAATATATATAAACATTTGCGACGGAATGTGGCCGTCGCAAATGTAGTTGACCCGAACGGGTCTGACCCGAAAAATTTGCGACGGAATACTGTCCGTCGCAAATTCTGTATGACCCGGCCGGGTCTGACCCGCCGATTTTGCGACGGATTTGTCCGTCGTTAATTTGCGACGGAAGGCGAAATCCATCGCAAAAATTAGCTACGGCTGTTTTAGGGACGGATACGTGTCCGTCGCAGATACCGTCGCAAAACACTGTTTGCGACGGATTTTCCATCGCTAATTCCGTCGCAAAACAGTGTTTTTTTTGTAGTGTCAAGTGTTTGATGACATGGATTTTAAAGAAAATACCCAACTCTCTTATGCTTAACAATGGGGCGGGGAATCCCCGATCCCTACGGGGCCGAACGGGGACAAGGATGGGATTTTTTTTTTTTGCCCTGTAGGCGGGGACGAGAATAGTATTCTACATCCTGTTCCCCGCGGGGACCGTATTTTTGTTATATAATTAATATATTTATATGTATATAATATATAAATTTAGAAGTAAATTATAAATAAATATTTCATAATTTCCTACTCAATTAACTATTTATTCAATTACATCTATATTTTATTTAATATTATGTTATTAGTTTCAAATTATATAATTTTCACTTTAATATATAATTAGAGATTTTTGTAGGCAATTCGTAGGCAATTCCCCCTACGAATTTTTTTGTTGGTAATTCCGTAGCCATATTGACAATTTTCGTAGGCAATATTATATCAATTTGTGTAAATTGACATTTATAATTTTTTTTTGTACATCTAAGTTGACCCTACTCTCTATATATGATACTTATACAATAAAATTAAAAGTGTTAATGTATTTTATAAATATATAGTAGTAATAATATTTTTTGGAATAATTTAAAACGTACCTATATTATATTTGAACTACGTTATATAAACATTACTTTAATGAATGTTCCATAAACATATGTCTTGTGATTAGGAAGCCCATATATATTATGGTCTTATTTTTTTTTACAAGTTGCTTGACAAGATCATACTATTTAATATCAATTTGACGGTACAAAATGAGTCTTTATAGGCTCAAATCAACAATGAAGTGTCTTGGTTTTCCACCCCTACAGATTTATTATGGATTGAAACAAAACTTCTTAATACAACTCATCGAATAGTGTAATATACTTAATCACTACTGAATTTGTATCCCCTACTATTATTTCACCCCAAATAAAAGGACCTACCAATAGAGCCTTCATGTTTCTGTATTTAATTTGCATGAATTTTTTATTTATTTATTTTTTTTTTACATTTTTCGTGTCTTTAATTAATATATTATTATGATAATTATGATACATTCTCATACATGAAATGTATCTCATTTACTATATGATTATGAGTTTATGGAGATTAAACCTAACTATAATTTAAAGGAGAGTATGACACAAATATTTAAATGGAACATCATCTCATGTATATGAGACAAACCGTCTCACATAAAAATCTCTCATAAAATAAAAGTTCAATTATAAATTGCTATAAAAATAAATGCTTCAAGAGTTTTATTATGATAAATAGATTGCCTTATACATGAAACAAACCCCATCTACTATACTATATGACGTGCTCAAGCTAACTATATTTATTTAGAGGGAATGACCCATTTTTTTTTTTTTAGTAAAACACCGTCTTATATATGTGCATCTCACACAAAAGTTCCTCATGAACAAAAATGTTTTGTTATGAATATTCTATTGCTAAAATAAATATTAGAATATATTATTTTACAATAATTAGAGAAAAATATATATAAAAACAAAACAAAAAAAAATAGTATTATATTTAATCTATTATGGTGGATTAAATTATTGGTTAGAGTCTTTTAATAAAAGAATTACAATGAATTATTTTAAAATTAATTGCACATTTAGTTTTAATTATGTCAAATTATTAAATATCATATTTATCATGATTAGAAAAAACTTTTGGTATGATTCTATAATTCATTTCTATTTTTAAACAGTTTTGTTATTAAATTAGTATATATGCGGGTGAAGTATTTTGTAATCTTTGTCAATGTTACGGTGAGAATGAATGATACGAGAATTCATCTATTGTATATAATTAATTGATGATTTATAGTGGGAGAATGACATAATAAAACAAAATTATAAATTACAATTTATTTACTTAAATAAAATAATTAAATTGGTTCCGGATAGATTATATAAGTGAATAATTAAATTGGTTCTGGGATTAGTCAGCCCTTGAATGGGAGACCAAATCATTAAAAATGAAAAAATTAGGAACACTAAAAAATATTGAGGTTTCTGAAAATCAATTCATATTCATATATAATCATAAAACTAGGAGATTTTTTCCGTTATATGATTATATAAATCAAGGTAAATTCTAGGATACGGAAAGTCGACCTCGTTTATTACTCCTGGAATCTGGGTGGACAGACTTTTGGATTGACCATTCATTGGCCCTATATCACAGCTAGAAACCATTTTGCTCGAAAATCCTTCATTCTTTCAACAACCAAAGGATGGCTAATACTAAAGATGTTAGGTTCACTCTAAAAGCTATGATTAACAAACAGAAAACTAGGGTCCTATTTGCGGAATTTGACAATGATTTTGCAGATGTGTTGTTTAGTTTCTTGATACTACCATTGGGAAATATTGTGCAAGTTTTGGAGAAGCATTATGGAGTTAACACCCCTGTTATTGGAAGCTTGAACACATTGTACAAAGGATTAGCAAGTCTAGATACTTCCCTTTCCGAGATAAAGGGCACTAAGCCATCCATTCTCAATCCGAAAAGCGCTTACGCATTTCCATTTCTTAATAAGGAGTACGGCTGTAAGAGTTCGGATATTGGATCGCACTCGCACTATGTTTTAGGAAAGGCATATTTTATGGTTTTTCGGATTTTTTCGGAAGAAAAGGCATCATTTATTATCTCTGAGGACTTGCGGGTTGTGCCTAATTCGAAAGGGTCCATCGTCGAAACCCTCAACAATATTGGTGTTGGAATGGCGGATATGGATGGGGCAGAGTCAAGAAATGTCACATTTGATCTCAATAAGGTATTCTTCTATTTTTATAAATATTATATTTTTCATAACCTTTCTGTTGTATTTGTTAATATTTTCCATTGAAAATATTATTACTTTTAAGTTGAGTTGAATCTTTTAAGGCAAATATTTGGAATGTGATAAAATATTTCAATTGAAAAGTGATGATAGACGGTAATAGTCTTTAATTTAAAAAAAAAAAAAAAAAATTCTATTTTGCTGTTTCAGGTTATGGATTTTCTGAAGGCAATGTTGATTTCACGTCAACCACTAACCGATATCATACTTGGTACTACACCAATAAACTTGACAGCAGTAAAATCTGAACCGGAGTGTTCAATGCTACAGATGCAACTTGTCACGGTAAAATCAGAATTTAAGGACGAAGCAAATTTAAACTTGAAGAATTCTTTTGATTTGAAAGTAATGTTTCAAAAATCAACCAAGGAGTTACTGTTCGCTCAGGCAGAGGCAGATTTTATTTATTTTCTTTTTCATATGTTGCTCACAATTCCCTTGGGATTAGTTGATTACCATTTGGGCAGCAACACTCGTCTCAACAAAGTAGGCTCTCTGTATAGGAGCATAGCTGATCTAATCAATGACAAGCATCTTGACGGAACGGACACAAAAATCAGGCTAATGAATTCTGAAACATTTTCATCGTCTCAGCTCAGCAGAATTGTTAATAAAGAATTTAATGGCGAGGTATCAAAAATGTATATGGTGACAGACGATTTGACTGTGACACACTTATCTGTATTCCCCACCTTTTCTCTTCTTGATTGGATGAAAGTGTCTTCATCCGATGTTGAAGAAGTGATGCTCCACATCGTGTTGGAAGAGGCAAGATCAATTTCTTTATTTTATTTTGTTATAAATTCTTGTAAAGATTGGTATAATGAGACTAAGTTTGTATATGCAGGCCTTTAGTATTCTGAAGGTATCACTTACATCAACTAGTGCATTGTGTGATGGCCTCATAAATCCCATATTGAAGAATCGACGAAAGCGAAAGCTAGAACACCTAGTTTGATTCCTGAGGTTCAGTGCTCACGCTGTTGATTACATTAGAGATGGGAATTGTTCTTGATGCTCTAAATAATATATGGTACCTATTGTTGCTTTTATTGTCACTTGTTTAATGATCTTAAAATTTTGGCTCGATATTATTTCATGAAGTTAATATCAAGAATCGTTCTGTAACTAGGCAGCCAGTTAAAAGCAATGACTATGCAGGATATTCTTTCAGTTTATCTAAGCCCTGTTGAATCTTTATAACACAAAACAGAAGATCATATACCTCAAGAAAATTTTATCAGAATATTAACATTATAAATTACCAGTTTCAAGTGGTGTAGCTCCAGTAATTTACAATATGTTCCACTGTTAGATCATCAAACACCATAAATTTTCCGCGAAACAAATCTAAGAACCTTTTTCTACGGTCTCGTTTTACAAATTGTTTATGCACTTGGTTTTCCCCCCAAAGGGAACGGTTAAGAAACCGAAAAGGAAATCTAAGAAATGCAACAATGTATGCAATTTGTATACGAGCTTACTTAAATCGTCACGTCCACAGGTTTTCCCCTGAACGATTTAACTGTGATGCGGTTGTGTGCTCTCCTGTCGAGTTGAAGATCTCTATATCTGATGTTGAAGTGGAGATCCTTATTGAGTTGGCTGAAGTAAGAAAGAAAAAATGAATATTGAATCAGTTTAATTTCAATTTCAATTTTCATTTGTCATATATAATATTTTAGATGACACCAAACCAGCTATTAGATGACTGATGAGATTAAAAGCAACGTTGTGGTCGTGGATGGCTGCTGTGATATGAAATGTACTGTGTTTGATATTGATGCCAAGATGGAATAACACTTTTCTAAGGTTCAAGTAATACTATCTAATAAGTATGCAAGGGCAGAGTGGAACTTCACTTACCTAACTAACCGTTCGAAAGGAGTTGCACGTGTGCATGAAGTCATGAAGTCCTACAGCTGCTAACTAACTGAATTCAGTTGAGATTTGAGCAGTTATTTCCAAGAGAGGTTACAGCATCAACATGAAAGTATAAGTCATCATCTCAAGTTCTTTTTGGCTTACAGATTAGATACATGCTAATTTCATATATAGCAAGAACTAGAGTTTCCTCAAGAGAGTGATAGTGTTCAAGCTATTGAGTGTTTTTGTGTGTATTCATCTGGTAACTGTAACACCTTGATAGTGAAGAGTGTTTTCTTTTGCCTCCGTTGACGTAGATCCTTGTGATCGAACCACGTATATCTTCGTGTTCGTTGTTCTTCCTCATAATCTTGTTAGTTGATGTTCTAGAGCTGATTAAGCATTTGAAAGCTTAATCTCGTGGTTACTCAATTGAATTCGTAACAGCTGCAAAGAAGCAAGCTTGTCAAACGACCTGGTGGGATTTTGGTTTAAAGATCCAAGCTTTTGCTATGGAATTTTGAACATTAATTTGTATTTTGACGTAAACTTCAACTATTATTCACATTCTTGTAATGGGTGGGGGACTCCATTTGGATAATAAAATTTCGTTTATTGTTAAAAAAAATGCATTTTATTTTCATTTTTATATTCTTTGTTTACGACTTAGGAACCAGCTGTTAATAGATAATTCTATTTCCAAGATTCTGTAATTTATTTTGAGAATGAACTTTCCAAATCCCTTGTATTTATTACCGATACATTTTGAGGATATCAAAGGTCTAACTCAATAAGTGGAATAAAGGACTCTTTGTTTTTCTAATTTTCTATTTTGCGCCTTATAAAAAGGAAGCTTGTTATTTTTTCTTTGTAAAAGCTGAAACGATATTCTGTTCTGAAGTCCCATTTCACTTTGCACTTCCGGGGATCCCAACAGCGTCAATTTGACCTAAAAAACAAGATTTTGTATAAGGTAATTCTTCATTTTTTAAGGACACAAAGTTCTACTCTTTGAAAATGTTTATTTTCCAAAATCTGCTAGATTGATTTTGAACGATGTTTGCTCGTTAATACAGCCAAGAGAATGGCGGATGCTAATGAAGTTAGATTATATTTGAAAGTTATCATAAATAAAGAGAAAACAAAGGTATTGTTTGCAGAAGCTGGCAGTGATTTTGCAGATATGTTGCTAAGCTTTATGCGGTTGCCATTGGGAAAAATAGTAAAAGTTCTGGAGAAACGGTATGGGAATAATGCCCCTACCATTGGAAGCTTAACCACATTATACAATAGCTTAAAGAAAGCTGACATGGTCAATTTATGGACAGAGCGTGGTAAGCAAGTGCTGAATAATCCAGGAAGCAGGAAATACTTTAGAAATCTGAAAGTCAGTGTTGACTATAATATGCCCACTAAATATAGACTCGGAGAAACTTACAAAGCAATTTTTACCCGAAATTCAGCTTCTTTCGTAATCTCTGATGATCTCAGAATGGTGCCTAATATGACGGAATCCATTATGGAAACTCTTGGAATAGATGTTACAGATATGCAGGGGGCTGAGATAAGGAACGTTACACTCGGATTGAAAGAGGTGATTCTATACTTGCTTATGTTTCAACATTTTATTTTTATTTCTTCAGTCTTCTAATTTTATTTCCTATATGTTAGGTTATAGATTTACTTAAGGGGTCGTTAACTTCTAATGCACCGCTGTCTGACCTCATACTCAATACGAGACAGACAAAGCGTACCAGAATAGTATTCGAATCAGGAATTTTGTCGCATCCAGCTGTGGAAGATGCAACTTGCAACTCCAAAAAGATGATTTTGAAAATAATGTTTCAAAAATCCACCAACAAATTATTATTTGCTCAGGCAAAGGATGATTTTGTTGATTTTCTTTTTAGTATGCTCGAGGTTTGGTTGGGAAAAGTTTCACGGTTTTTGGGAGGCAACTCTTGTGTTACAAGTATAGACAATTTGAATTGGAGCTTAGCATACCATATCGAGCACGTGAGATTTTCTAAATGCAGGTTTACTATGCCTGAAGTAGTTTATAACATGTGCTCTTTAAGAAGTTTTCTTCTTCAAAGCAATGCAAATTCAATCACTTCCCAACACGTTGAAACACAAATTTATGTTGAGGGATCAGGGAAGTATATGGTAACAGATGATTTAACTGTCACGCGCTTGTCCGTCTCCTCCATGCTCTCTCTCCTTGACCGAATGAAAATATCTGTATCTGATATCCAAGAAGTGGAGACCCAGATTGGGTTTCAAGAGGTACAGCTTACTCTGTTTCACATTTTATTTGTTTGATTACTTATTCATAAGTTGACATGATTGGGCTCAATTTATTTACGCAGGCTTTAAACATTCTGAAAGCATCTCTTACATCAACTTGTGCGTTGACTGATGGCCTCATCATCTCCAAACAAAAGAAACAGCCTATACAAATTCAAAAAATTCTAATTCAGGTCTTTCTCCATTATATATCTCAAATGATTCATCCTATTTTAATTTTTTTCTTAATGATATTGCTGCGGAACAGAGGCGACAGGATAAAGAATTGGAGGAAAAGAAAGGGCCTTGAGAGAAGAGGGGAAATAATTTGCTGTGCCGTCAACAACCACTGAAGCTTTGGTTGCTGCTCTACAAATTACCGTTGCTGCATTTTTCAAATGTATTGTTGCCTTGAAATTAAACATACTTATTAAGAAGTCGTGCTTTTGTGTTCCATTGATGTTTTACAATTGTTAGTTTTGTTGCTATGTTCTGTTTATAACTTGTTTATTTTTTATATGACATGAAAGCTCCGGTACTTTACTTATGTCCAGTTCACTTATTAAGTTCAAATTGATATATATTAAAATATGTAAAGAGTGTAGCACCTTAAATCTGATTGATCATAAAGCTGTTACATGGTCGAAGAATGAGATGTGGCAATGGGTGTGACTAAATGTTGGGTCATATTTTGGTAAATAACCAACTCTGGTATCGATTTTCTGGTATGATTTTGCTTGGCTCATATTTTGCGGCTGAAGGAGGATTCTTTCAGAACTTTCCATGGCGTTGAAGATGAGTTGGCGAGCTATCAGTTGGTGAAAGAAATCCCTCATTACAACGTTTTAGCAGCTAGATATATAGGACTTTGAATCAACTCAAACGGAAGCCCGAATGAGAAGATATCGAAGAAATACGATTGGTATTAGTACGTGTGAAGAAAAGTGTTAGTTGCAAAGGAAGGAAGACCCACTCGAGCCACTTTGCTCGAGCGCCCCGCTCGAGCTAAGGGCTCGAGCGCATCAAAACATACAGAACATTTCGGGCGCTCGAGGGGAATTGCGCGAGCGCCTCGCTCGACCTCAGGAACTGCACGACCAAGAGAGCTCGAGCGCCCCGCTCGAGCACAAGATTCGCTCGACCACAACAGCTCGAGCGACCCGCTCGAGCGGGTCTGCTCGAGCGCTTCCAAGGCCTTTTCTCCAACTTACGTTTTTCGGCCCACGAGTTCACGAATCGGCCCGTTGCCTATATATATCTCTTCCAAACACGTTTTGAAGGATCGCCGAACTTTAGAAATCACTTTTAGACTTAGTTTTTAGAGAGAGGAAGAGGAGAAGAACGAGCAAGCTTTCCTTTTACGTTGTTGAGGTTTTTCGTACGAATTCTTAGTTTAATTTCGTTTCTCAGTTTCTTTTCCTTAGCTTGATTACTCTAAACGTTCTGAACTTTGTTTTTATCAATTCAAATTCAGTTCTTAGTATTTATTTCTTTAAACCCTAGTTCATGTTTCATCTTTTCTTGGTTCAATTTACCATGTTTATGTTCGTTGTTTCTTCTATTGCTTTTATGTTTGTTAACGTCATGTCTAGCTAAAACCCTTGCATGCTTAGGTTAGGATGAACTCGTAGAAGTAGGATGTGGGTACGTAATTAGGGTAATTCGTGACGTTAGTTTTAATTCTCTTAATTAATGAATTCTTATAATTAATCTTAACTTTACCTTTGAATTTCATATGAAAGTGTTAGAGAGAGGACGACCGCATCACTCAATAACGATTAGTAGTCTTAACGAGAGGGTTTAGAAAGGGTTAATTCATCTACCGGTTTAACGAAGGAGGACGACCGCATCACCTTAGTTAAATTAGGGTCTCATTAATTAAGCGCTATCTATTAACTTGTTAGTGGATTAGTGAAGTCGATTGCTAGGATAAAGTATTAGGGTTAGAAATCTTGAGCTTTCATTCTACGATCTTTTACTTAGGTTAATTCTTGTTTGTCACGATTATTTTGATTATGTACCTGCTCCGTTAGTATACGTAGGGATTCCTATCTTAAGCATCACCATCTCTCATTAGAACACAACCCTTAGTTAATTTGATTTCTTTAGTATTTTAGTTTACTTAGTTTAATTTAGTCTTTTAATTAATCTTTTCAAAAACCCAAACATACACTCATATTAACTACGACGCGTAGATCTTCAGGGATCTATTCGCATACACACTTTCCCTTGGGTTCGATAATACTTGGTCATTATACGTACTCTTACTACAGTGAACCCGTCCGCTTGCGGGTGAGCGACTAGTAGAAGTAGTGTAATTCGTTTCAAGTCAATGGCGCCGTTGCCGGGGATGGCGTTGTATGTCTTTTGAATAGGACTTGTCGATAGCTTAGTAGTTAGTAGTGAGTGACTTATTTTCTGTTTATTTTTATTTGTTCAGCAGTTGCGTTTTGATCCTTTTGCTAGTGTTTCAGGTTTATGAAAACACGCTCACAAGGCAATACGGGCGAAGAAAGAATCCTGTCAGACCCTGAGACGATAGCCAGAAGGAACCGAGCCTTCTTGAGAAGAATGACTACTGCCGCGGGAACAAAGACAAGATTTCTGATGAACTTGGGGAGTTAGACAAAATAGCTGCAGAGTATACTGCTCTTATGGAACGGGCAGAGGGTGCTAATGGAAACAACAGTAATCAGCAGATACCCATAGGGGGAACTGAGAGCCCACACCCGAACCCACAAGACACAATCAACTCTGCACAAACACAACCCCAAAACCAGAACCAAAACCAAAACCCTGCTTACCCACAAAACCCAAATAACCCTTTCAACAACCCAGTATACCAACATTACCCATACCCACCTTATCCTTACCCACCATACCCGTATCCTCCACCACCAGTCTATAATCAACCACCTGTTTACCCACCACCACCCCAACAAGTACCCGTACCTGCTGCTAATCCTCAACACGTTCCTCAGAACGTAGATCACAATATGGCTATTCGAGGGAGGTTCGCGGCGCAGCCGCAGAGGTACTACGATGGAGTGACTTTACCTCCAGTGGAGGTAAATAACTTCTCTATTTCCCCAGGAATTTTAAAGCTGCTTACCGAGAATCAGTTCAAGGGGGTGATCGGGAAGGAGAATCCTCATACACATCTGAGGAGTTTTCTCATGATAGCATCTACTTTCAATTACAATGGCATGTCTGAAGATGCCAAGAGGCTTAGGCTGTTCACATTCTCATTGACGGGAATAGCCAAAGAGTGGTACGATAATACGCTTCCACGGGGAGGTATTACCACTTGGGCCGAGCTCGAGCGTCTGTTCCTCGAGCGATTCTACCCTCCATCGAGGACGATAAAAGCAAGAATTGAGATATCTTCTTTCCGCCAGAAGTCAGGAGAGGATTTACGCCAAGCGTGGGAGAGATACTCAAACATGATGATTGAGTGCCCGCAACACGGGTACAATGAGGGAGATGTGATGGCATTCTTTTACAGTGGTGCCAATAAGGCGGGGCAAGACCATTTAGACGTCTGTGCGGGCGGAGCATTCCTGAATCAAGGCATAGAGAGGTGTAGAGAGATCGTGGATAACATTGTCACGAATGCCGGGGCTTGGAATGGAGATTCAGATTTTCAGAGAGTGCATCAGGTTGAAGAGGGTGAAGGAACGAGGAGGCTATTGATGGCCATGATGGAGAAGATCAACAACCTCGAGTTGGGGAAGAATTTGGTTGGAGAGCATGCAGTAGAGAATGAGAGAGTAGACCAGCCAAGTGGACAGCAAGAGGTAGCCAATTACATGGGAGGTCCGTATTACAATCAGAATGGTTACCAAGGTAGAAATCAGTATGGAAGACCTTCTTATGGCCAACCATTTGTACCTCCAGGCCCACAGCTACCTCAAAATCAATGGAGGAACACACAAGGAGTTCAAGGAGGCCAGCAGCCTTCTCAAAACACATGGAGAAAAAATGAGAATTTTTCATATGCTAACCCAAAAGCTGGTGTTACTGTTCCTGCAGGTGTTGATCCGGGGTCTAAACCTCCAGGTGGAGAAGGCGGTGCATCAACCGAAGAGATGTTGAGAGCTATCCTTCAGAAAGTGGAGGAAGGTAGCAAGAGATTGTCATCCTTGGAGTACGATGTGAAGGAGTTGCATAAGAAGGGCGATCATCGTGATTAAGAGCTCCAGAAGATGAATGTTGAGTGGACTAGAACTCAACAAGAGAACAATAGACGGTTCACTTCTATAGAGTTCCAGATGAGCCAGATTGCAAAAATGGTGAATAGAGAGCCGGGAAAATATCCTTCCATGCCGGAGGGGAACCCGAAAGAGCATTGCAAGGCGATCCAGCTTAGAAGTGGAACTAATTATGAAGGTCCTCAGATGCCTGCTGATTCTGAGACGCCCCAAGTTGAGAAGGGGATTGAAAGTGAAGGGATTGAGAAGCATAAAGATATGGATGAGTCCCAGAAGGGCAAGGAAAGTGAGGAGATTGAGAGAGTTCCTAAGTGGAAAAAGGCAAAGGAAGCAAAGGATAAAGTGAAAGAAACAGAAAGGGATGAATGGGGGGTACCCAAATCTGTGATACCCGTCCCGTATCCACAGCGCTTCATGAAAAAGAAGCTTGATGAAAAGTTTGCTAAATTTCTTGATGTTTTTAAACAACTTCACATTAACATTCCTTTTTATGATGCTTTGGAACAGATGCCGCATTATACAAAGTTTTTGAAGGACTTGATTGCGAAAAGACGGCGAGTGGATGAGCCGAAATTGGTGCAGCTGAACCACGAGGTGAGTGCATTAGTGCACAAGGCGCTTCCACCGAAGCTGAAGGATCCCGGGAGCTTCACGATCCTATGTGACATTCGGAACGGGATCAAGAAAGGAGCGCTATGTGATTTAGGGGCGAGCATCAATCTTATGCCCTTGTCGCTTTTCAAGAAGTTGGAAGGTGTTGAACTTCAACCCACAATGATGACGCTTCAACTAGCCGACCGGTCTATTACTCGACCTCAAGGTGTGGTTGAAGACGTCCTCGTGAGAGTTGGAGATCACATTTTTCCAGCCGACTTTGTAGTGCTAGAGATGGAGGAAGATGAGCACGTGCCCCTGATCTTGGGAAGACTGTTCTTAGCTACGGCGGGGATGGTGCTAGATGTGGCAAATGAGAAGATTACATTGAAGGTTGATGATCAAGAAGTGAAGATTTCCCTATATGAAGCCATGAAGCACCCGAAGGAGGAGGAGAGCTTGTATTGCATGAATGCAATTGATCCTAGTGTTGAAGACACACCTTCTATACCTAATCCTTCTCATATTCATGAATTTTATAATCCTTCACTTGATAATTTAACCCATGAGCATTATGTTCTTGATTATGTTGATAGGGACAAAGTGAAGAAGTTGAAGGATGAATAGGTGAAAAGTGTGGATGTAACCCAGTTAGAAGGGAAAGGAGGAGTTAAGAAGAAGAAGTCTAAATTCAAAAAGTTGTTTAGTAAGACTCCTCCAGATAAAGGTGAGAAGGAGTTGAGACCTATACCACTTGAGGTGGGGAAGGAAGCAAAGGAACTCCTGATGGAGGGGCATCAAGGAAAGGAATGCAAACACCACTCTTATGAGAGTAAGGGAGGTAAATTTGAGTATGATGTCCCATAAGCTCTTTTGAGCTCGGTCCGGCATCAGGACCTTAAAAATAGCGCTGAATGGGAGGCAACCCATTTTTATTTGTTTTTAGTGTCCTATTATGTTATTAGGGTGTTGTTGAGTCGTATGTTTAACCTCGTACTTGAGAGTTTTATTTTGTAGGCTTGTCTCTAAAAGAGTAAAGGAATGATGGAGTATTCAGATTGAAGGGACCAACTCGAGACAAAGGAGTGTGCTAAGTTGTTGAAGAGAAACTGAATTGTTTGGTTGAGGTAACCCACAACCCCAAACTTAGACCTCTTCGCAAGGTCGAAGTTTGGGGGGGGGGGTGGAGTATTTATGTGTTTTATGACATTGCACCGGAGCACCCCTTATCTTTGAGTTGAGTTGATTATTTGTGTCTTGAGATGCTCCTTGGGGCTGCTAGTGTTTTGATTTGCTACTACATATTTCATGCCTATCAATCATCTTATGCTTGTTGATTGTTATCTTTGAGTATGATTTGATGAGTAGGGTGAATTGTGAAGTTGAGTTAGGAATTCTGTTGTGTGAGTGTTTGAGTTAGAGTGGATTTGAGATAGAACTTGTATGCTTGTAAATTTTTCTTTTGAGTACTTGTGTGATGAGAGTGAGAATTCACTAGGACTAGCATGGATGTGAAAGCCGTGAGCTTTTGAGCCTTATGAGATTTTGATGCATTAATTAATCTCTTCGTTTGTGAGTGGATCGTCACCTTAGAGGATGCTAGAACTTGTGTGTGCTCTTGCTTCTTGATTGTGTCTAGTTTGATATGCCGAATGTGATCTTAGGCCATCTTTGATTTAATTGAGTCACTTAGCCAAAATTTTCCTTACCAATGACATTGATCCCTTGTTAGACCCTTTGAGCCTAAAGCCTATTTTATTTGCTAGCACATATGAACACTATTCCAATTCCTAAGCCTTTTTGTCCCAATTTGAGTGGAGAATAGGAAAGTGTGAATGTGAAGGGAGTGAATTGAGTTGAAAAAGGAAAAGGTTGTTTGTTGAGTGAATATGAGAAGAAGGAGTGATGAGATATGAGTTGTGGGAAAGAAAAAAAAAAGAAAAAAGTGAAGTGATTGAAAAAAAAAAGTGAAAAGAGTGAGAAAGAAAAAATTGAAGTGCTGAGAAAAGTGGAATTGAAATAGTGTTGATTGAAAATGTTTGAAGTATTCTTTTCCTAAACTCGAAGTGCTAAAGTTTGATTTTCTATTCTCCATTCACTTTAGTCACTTTACCCTATATTGTTATCCCACCTGTCCAAAGAGCCTACATTACAACCTTGAGAAAAGTCCTTTTTGATTCGGCATTGATTTCTAGAGTACGGTCGAAGTTAGGAGCACTTACAAGCCTATGGCTGCCAATTTGTGTGATTGATTGTTTGAGTGAGTCCCTTGATCATTGTTATACACTTGTGAGGGAGCGAAACACATCGTTGAGTGCACATCCATGCTTGATCTTGGTGTTTCTTGTTATTGTTGCATGAGTACGATAAAAGAAAGTGAGTGAGTATAGGGGTGATTGACTTTTGAAGCTTGCGTTCATTAGCTTGCATGATTGATTTTTTTTTACTCATTCCTAACAATTTCACTTGACTTATTATTTCGTTGCTTGAGGACAAGCAACATGGTAAGTTTGGGGGGGTTGATTAGGCGTGAAATTGTCATGATTCGTAGCGAGAAACGCCCTAGTTTTGGTCGAATTTATTGAGTTTTTAGAGCCAAATGAGTACTATTTCTATATATTGATGAATTTGTCTCTTTGATACTCATAGGTGAATCGAAGACGAAAAATGGAGTTCGTAGGACTTTGAATCGACTCAAACGGATGCCCGGATGAGAAGATATCGAAGAAATACGATTGGTATTAGTACGTGTGAAGAAAAGTGTTAGTTGCAAAGGAAGGAAGACCCACTCGAGCCACTTTGCTCGAGCGCCCCGCTCGAGCTAAGGGCTCGAGCGCATCAAAACATACAGAACATTTCGGGCGCTCGAGGGGAATTGCGCGAGCGCCTCGCTCGACCTCAGGAACTGCAAGACCAAGAGAGCTCGAGCGCCCCGCTCGAGCACAAGATTCGCTTGACCACAACAGCTCGAGCGACCCGCTCGAGCGGGTCTGCTCGAGCGCTTCCAAGGCCTTTTCTCCAACTTACGTTTTTCGGCCCACGAGTTCACGAATCGGCCCGTTGCCTATATATATCTCTTCCAAACACGTTTTGAAGGATCGCCGAACTTTAGAAATCACTTTTAGACTTAGTTTTTAGAGAGAGGAAGAGGAGAAGAACGAGCAAGCTTTACTTTTACGTTGTTGAGGTTTTTCGTACGAATTCTTAGTTTAATTTCGTTTCTCAGTTTCTTTTCCTTAGCTTGATTACTCTTAACGTTCTGAACTTTCTTTTTATCAATTCAAATTCAGTTCTTAGTATTTATTTCTTTAAACCCTAGTTCATGTTTCACTTTTCTTGGTTCAATTTACCATGTTTATGTTCGTTGTTTCTTCTATTGCTTTTATGTTTGTTAACGTCATGTCTAGCTAAAACCCTTGCATGCTTAGGTTAGGATGAACTCGTAGAAGTAGGATGTGGGTACGTAATTAGGGTAATTCGTGACGTTAGTTTTAATTCTCTTAATTAATGAATTCTTATAATTAATCTTAACTTTACCTTTGAATTTCATATGAAAGTGTTAGAGAGAGGACGACCGCATCACTCAATAACGATTAGTAGTCTTAACGAGAGGGTTTAGAAAGGGTTAATTCATCTACCGGTTTAGCGAAGGAGGACGACCGCATCACCTTAGTTAAATTAGGGTCTCATTAATTAAGCGCTATCTATTAACTTGTTAGTGGATTAGTGAAGTCGATTGCTAGGATAAAGTATTAGGGTTAGAAATCTTGAGCTTTCATTCTACGATCTTTTACTTAGGTTAATTCTTGTTTGTCACGATTATTTTGATTATGTACCTGCTCCGTTAGTATACGTAGGGATTCCTATCTTAAGCATCACCATCTCTCATTAGAACACAACCCTTAGTTAATTTGATTTCTTTAGTATTTTAGTTTACTTAGTTTAATTTAGTCTTTTAATTAATCTTTTCAAAAACCCAAACATACACTCATATTAACTACGACGCATAGATCTTCAGGGATCTATTCGCATACACACTTTCCCTTGGGTTCGATAATACTTGGTCATTATACGTACTCTTACTACAGTGAACCCGTCCGCTTGCGGGTGAGCGACTAGTAGAAGTAGTGTAATTCGCTTCAAGTCAGAAGTCATGGGATATAATCATGATGGAGAAGCTCAAGACCTTGATGGAAATCTTACAGAAGATAACTTACCAGTTGAGGTGGAGACACAAATAGAAACTCACCAAGGAGGAAGAGCTGACATGAAAGTGATGCATCTGGAAATGAAGAGGAACTAAACAATGAAGCTGAGATTCATGAAACTGGATCAAACTCAGACAATGAAGACCAAGGTCTGGATTTAAGGAACTACAGTCTGACAAGGGACAGATTGAGGAGACAGGTTCATCCACCAACAAGATTTGGTCAAGCTGACTTGGTATCATATGCTTTAGTAACAACTGAAGATTTAGAATACCAAGAGCCTTCGAATTTTCATGAAGCCATTTCATGTTTGGAGAAAGACAATTGGATTCTAGCAATGACTGAAGAGATAAATTCTATTGAAAGGAACAACACCTGGTCTCTTGTAAGAAAGACAAAGAATCAAACGCTCATAAGCTGCAAGTGGATTTTTAAGAAGAAAGTAGAAGTGGGACCAGCTGCTCAAGAGAATATAAGATATAAAGCAAGACTAGTTGCCAGAGGCTTTACTCAAAGAGAAGGAGTGGACTTCAATGAAGTGTTTTCACTAGTAGTCAAACGCTATTCAATCAGAATCTTACTTGTAAAGTTTAATCAAGATGATCTTATACTGCATCAACTTGATGTAAAAACAACATTTCTGCATGGAGATCTTGTTGAGAAGCTGTATATGAAGCAACCAGAAGGCTTCATGGATCCTGGAAATGAAGACAAGGTTTGTTTACTGAGGAAATCCCTTTAGGGAAAGTCCAAGGCAATGGTATCTAAAATTCAATAGTTTCATGATGTCTATTGGTTTTACAAGGTGTAGATATGACACTACAAGAAATTTGAGAAATCGCAACGACAAAATTCGTCATTAAAATATCAATTTTCGTCACAAAAGATATTTGATGACGAATTTTTTTTGTCGCAAAGAACGTCACTGAAAGTGCGTCGTATTTGGTAAATGCGACGTTATTTGGATTCGTCATCTAAAGTCATCTTTTGACGACGCTAAAGGTCATTGTCGCTATATCACTTCATCTATAGTGACAAATAAAATGTCGCATTTGACTTCAAATTTCGTCACTATTTATGGAGTTTTGTCGTTAAAAGTTTAACTTTAGATGACTAATTTGATTTATTGTCACTAAAATATTAATTTTTAGCGACGATTTTCTACTTACAACCAACTTTATCAAGCTTTAGTGACACATTTTTCGTCATAATCTGATTAACTAATTCGTCATGTTTTATATAATTTGTCACTAAAGAGTTAAATTTTAGCGACAAAATTTTGTTCGTTATTATATGTATCCATATAATGACGAAACAATGTGTTACGAAAAACTTAGATTCAATTACAAAACTTTTGTGGTCACTAAAGAGTATAGAAATAGTGATGAATTATTTTTGTCATAATAAATATTATCCAGTGACGAATATGATAATTGTCGCCCTAAATATTTAGATACAATGACATTATATATTTCGTCACAAAATATTTCACTATCGTGACCAAATTATTCTATACATCTAATGACAACACAATTCATCATCAAAACTAAGAATTTGATGACAAAAACTTTATTGTCACTAAATGGTGTAGAAATAGTGATAAATTTTTTTGTCATAATTAAACATTATTAAGTGACGAAGTTGTTAATCGTCACACATAATTTTTAAATGGTGACAAAATGAATTGTTGTTACTAATTAGCATACAATGACAAAAAAAATTTGTCATTAATTAGATTTTCTTTTGTGACGCATAACTCGTCACTAAATGTCTGTTTTCATTGTGGATTTAGTTAAATTATATAAAGATATAATTTTTAAATTGATTTATACTTGACAAAAATAATTATCCTGATAAGTTAATTAATTTTAAATTACAATAAAAAAAATCTACTATGACATTAAATTAAAGAGTACAAATATAATCGAATAATATGACGCAAAATGCAGTGATGTAAATTGTACCAAAAATAAGTCGAAAGCAACAAACATATTCGAGATAGAAATAAAATAAAGGGAAAAAAACTCTCCTAAATCTTAAAGATTCATCCCTTTATCAAATATCAAATTCATAAGCTTGTTCAATTAGTCCTTAAGCACCTTGCTCCAAAGTTTATTAGAGCTGGTTTTTAAAGTCACTCTCACTCTCATTTTGAGTTCATCTTCTCGACTTTCATATGCATCCAACTTTTCTTGTGTTTCAAGTAGTTTCCTTTGTAGTTCATTAGGTTTATCATACGAACATTGCGTCTGCTTGGAGGCTTTAAATCGTACCCAAGACCTTTTATATAACCAGTACCATGTCCTAAGACCTCAAGAACAATCTCCGCTGAACTTTTATCAATACATTGCTCAACATATTGATCCCGCTTCATCACATTGATCTCACTTCATCACATTGATCTCGCTTCATATCTTTTTCTCCTATTTGATCATTTATTATGAAAAAAACTTAATTAACATCATTTTTGAAATAAAATGAAATATCATAAATAAATGCATGTCTACATGACTTAACCCAATTTTCTTTAGCTTCATTCGATTTTCAACCGCCTTTCTCTGAAGAATGTGTACGGACATACAATTAAATTATATCACAAGCTTCTCCATTTAGCTCTTGTTGAGACTGAAAAAAAAATCAACATATTTTTAAGTTAATAACTTACACTCATTAAAAATTATCAATAAATAGTTGTAAGTACAAAATTAAAATACTCACGATTACATGGCTCCTGACTGTAAAAGTTTAACTGCCAAAAATATACTTGAATCACAACTGAGTCCTATTATTATTATTCACTTCACTTACATGCTGCAAGAACAATACAATTTTAATATATAAAATTGTACACATAATTTTATAATAGGATTTAGCATTAAATATGTTTACATAGATCATTACTTTTGAACAATAAAATTATAATATTATATATTGCGGTTTTAATAAGGAGGGTTCCTTTTGGAGCAAAAGTGGTGATGTAATATTACAACTCAACATTCTTCATTAATTTATCTAATTATATAAAATAAGAAATATAATTTCCAATTTTTTTACAGTTACATAAAATTCCTTTCATTGATTTATTTAATTATATAAAATATGTATTATCTACTCCATCCTTATCACTTTAGAATATTTAACTCTAATGCTCCTTACAGTTTTAGTAGTTCATATCCCTTCAACACCAATAATTTTCATCATTTTAGCAGTACATATATTTCAATTAAATCATAAAACTGAGGTCAACTCATTACAAAAACCAAATATATATATAAATAGGTTTAACAATTTTCATCATTTTAGCAATTATATATATGAATGTAATCGTTTTTATATTCAGTAGATATCTGCTACAATTGAATCTGAAGAGGTCAAGAAACATAACCTTTTATTGTTATTAGCAGATATAATACTAAAAATAATGATTTTGCTCTAGTTCCATCCACCTCTCCCCACAAACCTCTGTATCCAGTAATACAAATGGAGGTTTAAAGATTTGTATAAGAGATTTAGAAGTTCAAATATATTTGGAGTAACGCATTAGCATATAGATACAAAGGTTTTAAGATATGTATATCATATACAGAGGCCTAGAGATCACATTGGCATATCCATCACAAAAGAAAAGAGGTCAGAGCAAAAAAATACCTTGTATATTCGTGTGAAAAAAAAATGCCGTCTGGAATAAAATATTGAAGCCGGCACAATGACAATGAGAAGAGAGGAATAAGGTTTCCTACTAATGTTCTGAAATATTTGATATATATGGTTTTTAAAAAATAGAATGAAACTGATTTTCTGCTTAATTGATAATAATGGTATTAGGAATCGGATTAGGCCTATTTTTATGGGATTTTCCTAAAAAATCATTTGAAAAGATCTCCAAATATAATTTAAAGTCCCGCTGAAATTTGTTTGGCTCCCAAATTCTTTTGGGAATGGCGCTCAAATTTCACTATGAACTTTATGAACTTAAATAATTAAGTTTATTTAATTTGGACATAATAAATTATATATATATATATATATATACATATATATATATATGTGGAATAAAATATTACATTCTTTTAAGTAATATAATATTTTTATATAGGATTTAAATTTTTAATTGTGTTTTATGTTTGTATTATGTGATGGTATATAATGTTAAAATATAGATAAAGTATAGAGTGAAAATGGTTCCTACATGAATTATCGAAGTGTATTAGTTGATTTCTCTAAACAATAATAATTGTTTCCACTGAAGAGTATTGTTAGTTTACACTGAAGAGTGATTAGGCGTGAAATTGTTATGTTTTGGTGCCCGATTTGCCCATGTTTTGAGTGTTTTCGATGAGTGCTTGGAGTCAAATGAGTATCATTTTTATAAAATTATTAATTTGTCTCTTTGGTTTTCATAGATGGATAGAGGGCGAAAAGAGGAGTTCGTAGGACTTTGAATCGGCCAAAACGGACTCCCGGTTGAGGAGATATGAAGATTTTACGAACGAGTGCACAACAGCCAGCGCTCGAGTGATTTGCTCGAGCGCCAGCGCTCGAGCGTTTTGCTCGAGCGGCCAAAAACTTACAGAACAGTTTCAGCGCTCGAGCGAATCACTCGAGCGGAACCGCTCGAGCGTTTTGCTCGAGCAACCACGTATTTTCGCCTCCGGATGCGTATTTTCGGCCTATTAATTCCCGTTTCGACCCGGTGCCTATATATACCTCTTCCAAACACGTTTTGAAGGATCCCCAACTTTAGAAATCACTTTAGACTTAATTTTTAGAGAGAGGAAGAGGAGAAGAACGAGCAAGCTTTACTTTTACGTTGTTGAGGTTTTTCATACGAATTCTTAGTTTTCTTTTCGTTTCTTAGTTTCTTTTCATTAGCTTGATTACTTTAAACGTTTTAAACTTCGTTTTAGTTAATTAAATTTCAGTTCTTAGAATTATTTTCTTTTAAAACCCTAGTTCATGTTTCTTATTTTCTTCGTTCTTCAATTCATTATGTTTATGTTCGTTGTTTCTTCTATTGCTTTTATTTTTGTTATAACCATGTCCGGCTAAAACCCTTGCATGCTTGGGTTAGGATGAACTCGTAGAAGTAGGATGTGGGTACGTAATTAAGGTAATTGGTGACGTTAGTTTTAATTCTCTTAATTAATGAATTCATATAGTTAATCTTAACTCTACCTTTGAATTTCGTACGAAAGTGTTAGAGAGAGGACGACCGCATCACTCAATAACAATTAGTAGTCTTAACGAGAAGGTTTAGTAAAGGTTAATTCATCTACCGGTTTAGCGAAGGAGGACGACCGCATCACCTTAGTTAAATTAGGGTCTCATTAATTAAGCGCTATCTATTAACTTGTTAGTGGATTAGTGAAGTCGATTGCTAGGATAAAGTATTAGGGTAAGAAATCTTGAGCTTTCATTCTACGATCTTTTACTTAGGTTAATTCTTGTTTGTCACGATTACTTTGATTATGTACCTGCTCCGTTAGTATACGTAGGGATTCCTATCCTGAGCATCACCATCTCATACTTGCATATACACCTTAGATACTTAGTTTAATTTTCCTTTTGCATTTGTAGGATAATTTGGTTAGCTTAATTAATCTTTCAAAAAATCCAAAAACAACACACTCATATTAACTACGACGTGTAGATCTTCAGGGATCTATTCGCATATACACTATCCTGTGGGTTCGATAATACTTGGCCATTATACTTACTCTTACTACAGTGAACCCGTCCGCTTGCGGGTAAGCGACTAGTAGAAGTTAGTAAAATCGCTTCAAGTCAATGGCGCCGTTGCCGGGGATGGCGTTTTATGCTTTTTGAATAGGACTTGTAGATAGCTTAGTAGTTAGTAGTGGGTGATTTATTTTCTGTTTTTACTTTTATTTCCATTCCTTGGGCAGTTGCGTTTTGATCCTTCTACTAGTGTTTCAGGTTTATGAAAACACGCTCACAAGGCAATACGAGCGAAGAGAGAATACCGTTGGACCCTGAGACAATAGCCAGAAGGAACCGAGCCTTCTTGAGAAGGATGAACGCTGCCGACTTAGGAAAGGAACCAATGGATATCAATAATGAGTTGGACGATGCTGCCAACGATTTCAATCAAGCAGTAGACCGAGTTGAAAGCACTGGAGTTAGTGGTAGCCAGAATCAAATTCCATTAGGGGATAGCCAGAGCCTAAACCCGGATACACAAAACGTAGGGAATCCAGCTCAGAACCTTGTCCATAATCCTCATAACCAAAACCCTGCTTACCCACAAAACCCAAATAACCCTTTCAACAACCCAGTATACCAACATTACCCATACCCATCTTATCCTTATCCACCATACCCGTATCCTCCACCCCCAGTCTATAACCAACCACCTGTTTACCCACCACCACCCCAACAAGTACCAGTACCTGCTGCTAATCTTCAACACGTTCCTCAGAACGCAGATCAGATGGCTATTCGAGGGAGGTTTGCAGCGCAGCCACAGCGGTACTATGATGGAGTGGCTTTACCTCCTGTGGAGGCGAACAACTTCTCGATATCCCCGGGGATTTTAAAGCTGCTGACCGAGAATCAGTTCAAGGGGGTGATCGGGAAGGAGAATCCTCATACACACTTGAGGAGCTTTCTCATGATAGCCTCAACATTTAATTACAATGACATGTCTGAAGATGCCAAGAGGCTTAGGCTGTTCCCATTCTCATTGACGGGAATAGCCAAGGAGTGGTACGATAATACGCTTCCGCGGGGAGGTATTACCACTTGGGCCGAGCTCGAGCGTCTGTTTCTCGAGCGATTCTACCCTCCATCTAGGACGATCAAGGCTAGAATTGAGATCTCGTCCTTTCGCTAGAAGTCTGGAGAGGATTTACGCCAAGCGTGGGAGAGATACTCAAACATGTTGATTGAGTGCCCGCAGCACGGGTACAACGAGGGAGACATTATGGCATTCTTCTATAGTGGTGCCAACAAGGCGGGGCAAGACCATTTAGACGCTTGTGCGGGAGGAGCATTCCCGAATCAAGGCATAGAGAGGTGTAGAGAGATCGTTGACAACATTGTCACGAATGCCGGTGCTTGGGGTGTGGATGCAGATTTTCAGAGAGTGCATCAGGTTGAAGAGGGAGAAGGAACGAGAAGGCTGCTGATGGCCATGTTGGAAAAGATCAACAACCTCGAGTTGGGGAAGAGTTTGGTTGGAGAGCATGCAGTAGAGAATGAGAGAGTAGACCAACCAAGTGGACAGCAAGAGGTAGCTAATTACATGGGAGGTCCGTATTACAATCAGCATGGCTACCAAGGTGGAAATCAGTATGGAAGGCATTCTTATGGCCAACCATTTGTACTTCCAGGCCCACAGCTGCCTCAAAATCAATGGAGGAACACACAAGGAGTTCAAGGAGGCCAGCAACCTCCTCAAAACACATGGAGGAAGAATGATAATTTTTCCTATGCTAACCCAAAAGCTGGTATTACTGTTCCTGCAGGTGTTGATCCGGGGTCTAAACCTCCTGGTGGAGAAGGCGGTGCATCAACCGAGGAGATGTTGAGAGCTATTCTTCAGAAGGTGGAGGAAGGTAGCAAGCGGTTGTCATCCTTGGAGTACGATGTGAAGGAGCTGCATAAGAAAGGCGATCATCGTGATCAAGAGCTCCAGAAGATGAATGTGGAGTGGACTAAAACTCAACAAGAGAACAATCGAAGGTTCACTTCTTTAGAGTTCCAGATGAGCCAAATTGCAAAGTCCGTGAATAGAATGCCGGAAGGGAACCCGAAAGAGCATTGCAAGGCGATCCAGCTTAGAAGTGGAACCAACTATGAAGGTCCTCAGATGCCTGCTGATTCTGAGACGTCCCAAGTTGAGAAGGGGATTGAAAGTGAAGGGATTGAGAAGCATGAAGATATGGATGAGTCCCAAAAGGGCAATGAAAGTAAGGAGAGTGAGAGAGTTCCTAAGTGGAAAAAGGCAAAGGAAGCAAGGGATAAAGTGAAAGAAACAGAAAGAGATGAGTGGGGGGTACCCAAATCTGTGATACCCGTCCCATATCCACAGCGCTTCATGAAAAAGAAGCTTGATGAAAAATTTGCAAAATTTCTTGATGTTTTTAAACAACTTCACATTAACATTCCTTTTTATGATGCTTTGGAACAGATGCCGCATTATGCAAAGTTCCTGAAGGACTTGATAGCGAAGAGACGAAGAGTTGATGAGCCGAAGTTGGTGCAGCTGAACCACGAGGTGAGTGCATTAGTGCACAAGGCGCTTCCACCGAAGCTGAAGGATCCCGGGAGCTTCACGATCCTATGTGACATTGGGAACGAGATCAAGAAGGGAGCATTGTGCGACCTTGGAGCAAGCATCAATCTCATGCCCTTGTCGCTTTTCAAGAAGTTGGAAGGTGGGGAACTTCAATCCACAATGATGACGCTTCAACTTGCCGATCGGTCTATTACTCGACCTCAAGGTGTTGTTGAAGACGTCCTCGTGAGAGTTGGAGATCACATCTTTCCAGCCGACTTTGTAGTGCTAGAGATGGAGGAAGATGAGCACGTGCCCCTGATCTTGGGAAGACCATTCTTAGCTACGGCTGGGATGGTGCTAGACGTGGCGAATGGGAAGATCACGTTGAAGGTTGATGATCAAGAAGTGAAGATCTCCCTATATGAAGCCATGAAGCACCCGAAGGAGGATGAGAGCTTGTATTGCATGGATGTCATTGATTCTCGTGTTGAAGACACGCCTTCTATCCCTAATCTTTCTCATACTCATGATTTTGTTAGTCCTTCACTTGATTATTTAACCCATGAGCGTTATGATCTTGATTATTTTGATAGGGATAAAGTGAAGAAGTTGAAGGATGAAGAGGTGAAGAAAGCGGACGTGGTCCAGTTAGAAGGGAAAGGAGGAGTTAAGAAGAAAAAGTCCAAACTCAAGAAATTGATTAGTAAGACTCCTCCAGATAGAGGGAAGAAGGAGTTGAGACCCATAACACTTGGGGATGAGAAGAGAGCAAAGGGGCTCATGATGGAGGGGCATCAAGGAAAGAAGTTCAGACACCACTCTTATGAGAGTGAGGGAGGTAAATTTGAGTATGATGTCCCATAAGCTCCTTTGAGCTTGGTCCGGCATGAGGACCTTAAAAATAGCGCTGAATGGGAGGCAACCCATTTTTATTTGCTTTTGAGTGTTTTTAGTTATTTTCCTTTTATGTTACTAGGATGTTGTTGAGTCGTATGTTTAACCTCGTACTTGAGAGTTTTATTTTGTAGGCTTGTCTCTAAAGGAGTAAAGGTATCATGGAGTTATTTAGATTGAAGGAACCAACTTGAGACAAGGGAGTGTGCAAAGCTAGTGAGAGAAACTGAATTGTTCGGTTGAGGTAACCCACAACCCCAAACTTAGACCTCTAGCAAGGTCGAAGTTTGGGGGGGTGGAGTTTTTTTTATATGTTTTCTTGTTACATTGCACCGGAGCACCCCTTATCTTTGAGTTGCGTTAGTTATTTGGTGCCTTGAGATGCTCCTTGGGCTATTATTAATTTGTTTTGTTACTCAATATTTTATGCCTATCAATCACCTTATGCTTGTTGATTGCTATCTTTGAGTATGATTTGATGAGTATGGTGAATTGTGAGGGTGAGTTAGAAATTCTTTTGTGTGAGTGTTTGAGTTTGAGCTGAGTTGAGAAAGAACTTGTATGCTTGTGAATTTTTCTTTTGAGTACTTGTGTGATGAGAGTGAGAATTCACTAGGACTAGCATGGATGTGAAAGCCGTGAGAGTTGAGCCTTACGAGATTTAAATGCATGATTTAATCTCTTCGTTTGTGAGTGGATCGTCACCTTAGAGGATGCTAGAACTTGCATGTGCTCTTGCTTCTAGATTGTGTCTAGTTTGATATGCCGAATAGGATCTTAGGCCATCTTTGAGTTGATTAAGTCACTTAGCCAAAATTTGCCTTACCAATGACATTGATCCCTTGTTAGCCCCTTTGAGCCTAAAGCCTATTTTATTTGCTAGCACATATGAACACTATTCCAATTCCTAAGCCTTTTTGTCCCAATTTGAGTGGAGAATAGGAAAGTGTGAATATGAAGGGAGTGAATTGAGTTGAAAAAGGAAAAGGTTGTTTGTTGAGTGAATATGAGAAGAAGGTGTGATGAAGTTTTGAGATGTGGAAAAAAGAGAAAGAAAATTGAGAATGAGCAAAAAGAAAAATTGAGCTCATGTGTTTGTGCGAAAAAGAAAAAAGTGAAGTGATTGAAAAAAAAAGTAAAAGAGTGAGAAAGAAAAAAAAAATTGAAGTGTTGAGAGAATTGGAATTGAAATTGTGTTGATGGAATATGCTTGAAGTAGTCTGTTCCTAATTTCGAAGTGCCAAAGTTTGATTTTCTATTCTCCATTCACTTTAGTCACTTTACCTTATATTGTTATCCCACCTGTCCAAAGAGCCTACATTACAACCTTGAGAAAAGTCCTTTTTGATTCGGCATTGATTTCTAGAATGTGGTCGGAGTTGAGAGTGCTTACAAGCCTATGGCTGCCAATATGTGTGATTGATTGAATGAGTGAGTCCCTTAAACACTGATATACACTTGTAAGGGAGTAAAACACATCGTTGAGTGCACATCCATGTTTGATCTTGGTGGTTCTTGTTGTTGTTGCATGAGTATGATGAAGGGGGTGAGTTAGTATACGTGTGATCGATCTTTGAAGCTCGAGTTCAATTACTTGCATGATTTGATTCTTGATTCATTCCTAACAATTTCACTTGACTTATTATTTCGTTGCTTGAGGACAAGCAACATGGTAAGTTTGGGGGGGTTGATTAGGCGTGAAATTGTTATGTTTTGGTGCCCGATTTGCCCATGTTTTGAGTGTTTTCGATGAGTGCTTGGAGTCAAATGAGTATCATTTTTATAAAATTATTAATTTGTCTCTTTGGTTTTCATAGATGGATAGAGGGCGAAAAGAGGAGTTCGTAGGACTTTGAATCGGCCAAAACGGACTCCCGGTTCAGGAGATATGAAGATTTTACGAACGAGTGCACAGCAGCCAGCGCTCGAGTGATTTGCTCGAGCGCCAGCGCTCGAGCGTTTTGCTCGAGCGGCCAAAAACTTACAGAACAGTTTCAGCGCTCGAGCGAATCACTCGAGCGGAACCGCTCGAGCGTTTTGCTCGAGCAACCACGTATTTTCGCCTCCGGATGCGTATTTTCGGCCCATTAACTCCCGTTTCGACCCGGTGCCTATATATACCTCTTCCAAACACGTTTTGAAGGATCCCCAACTTTAGAAATCACTTTAGACTTAATTTTTAGAGAGAGGAAGAGGAGAAGAACGAGCAAGCTTTACTTTTACATTGCTGAGGTTTTTCATACGAATTCTTAGTTTTCTTTTCGTTTCTTAGTTTCTTTTCATTAGCTTGATTACTTTAAACGTTTTAAACTTCGTTTTAGTTAATTAAATTTCAGTTCTTAGAATTATTTTCTTTTAAAACTCTAGTTCATGTTTCTTATTTTCTTCGTTCTTCAATTCATTATGTTTATGTTCGTTGTTTCTTCTATTGCTTTTATTTTTGTTATAACCATGTCCGGCTAAAACCCTTGCATGCTTGGGTTAGGATGAACTCGTAGAAGTAGGATGTGGGTACGTAATTAAGGTAATTGGTGACGTTAGTTTTAATTCTCTTAATTAATGAATTCATATAGTTAATCTTAACTCTACCTTTGAATTTCGTACGAAAGTGTTAGAGAGAGGACGACCGCATCACTCAATAACAATTAGTAGTCTTAACGAGAAGGTTTAGTAAAGGTTAATTCATCTACCGGTTTAGCGAAGGAGGACGACCGCATCACCTTAGTTAAATTAGGGTCTCATTAATTAAGCGCTATCTATTAACTTGTTAGTGGATTAGTGAAGTCGATTGCTAGGATAAAGTATTAGGGTAAGAAATCTTGAGCTTTCATTCTACGATCTTTTACTTAGGTTAATTCTTGTTTGTCACGATTACTTTGATTATGTACCTGCTCCGTTAGTATACGTAGGGATTCCTATCCTGAGCATCACCATCTCATACTTGCATATACACCTTAGATACTTAGTTTAATTTTCCTTTTGCATTTGTAGGATAATTTGGTTAGCTTAATTAATCTTTCAAAAAATCCAAAAACAACACACTCATATTAACTACGACGTGTAGATCTTCAGGGATCTATTCGCATATACACTATCCCGTGGGTTTGATAATACTTGGCCATTATACTTACTCTTACTACAGTGAACCCGTCCGCTTGCGGGTAAGCGACTAGTAGAAGTTAGTAAAATCGCTTCAAGTCAATGGCGCCGTTGCCGGGGATGGCGTTTTATGCTTTTTGAATAGGACTTGTAGATAGCTTAGTAGTTAGTAGTGGGTGATTTATTTTCTGTTTTTACTTTTATTTCCATTCCTTGGGCAGTTGCGTTTTGATCCTTCTACTAGTGTTTCAGGTTTATGAAAACACGCTCACAAGGCAATACGAACAAAGAGAGAATACCGTTGGACCCTGAGACAATAGCCAGAAGGAACCGAGCCTTCTTGAGAAGGATGAACGCTGCCGACTTAGGAAAGGAACCAATGGATATCAATAATGAGTTGGACGATGCTGCCAACGATTTCAATCAAGCAGTAGACCGAGTTGAAGGCACTGGAGTTAGTGGTAGCCAGAATCAAATTCCATTAGGGGATAGCCAGAGCCTAAACCCGGATACACAAAACGTAGGGAATCCAGCTCAGAACCTTGTCCATAATCCTCATAACCAAAACCCTGCTTACCCACAAAACCCAAATAACCCTTTCAACAACCCAATATACCAACATTACCCATACCCACCTTATCCTTATCCACCATACCCGTATCCTCCACCCCCAGTCTATAACCAACCACCTGTTTACCCACCACCACCCCAACAAGTACCAGTACCTGCTGCTAATCTTCAACACGTTCCTCAGAACGCAGATCAGATGGCTATTCGAGGGAGGTTTGCAGCGCAGCCACATCGGTACTATGATGGAGTGGCTTTACCTCCTGTGGAGGCGAACAACTTCTCGATATCCCCGGGGATTTTAAAGCTGCTGACCGAGAATCAGTTCAAGGGGGTGATCGGGAAGGAGAATCCTCATACACACTTGAGGAGCTTTCTCATGATAGCCTCAACATTTAATTACAATGACATGTCTGAAGATGCCAAGAGGCTTAGGCTGTTCCCATTCTCATTCTATATTTTTTTACAATTTAATTTGACGAAAAGGCTCAATTGTCAATTTTATTAAGAACTAGTAATCTTGCCCGTGTAATGCACGATAGTCATTAGGTGTGTTACTATAATGATAAGTTTGTGTTATTGCAACAATAAATAATATTACTAATATTCATATAAAAATTTATATATCCTTGTAATAACTAAACGAAAAATTATGTATATCTCTTAATTTGTTATCATCTTTTTAAATTTAGATAGTATTTTTTTACCTGTGTTCATGTAGTAAATACATCTTTCTTCATACAGAAATATACACTTATATTTTATAGTAAGACATTTTCCAAACCTTATATGCATGGACAAGTATGTTTCTATAAAGACTAATATTTGTTTTTATAAGGACAAGTATGTATTACATATTCTATAGTAACACATAATTGCCCTTACAGTAACACACGTTCGCTCTTACATTAACACAACCTGGGGGCAAGTTTCTATTTTTTTCATTGCGCGAGTTTTTTTTTTTTTTTTTGAAAGATTCGTTTGACCCGGCCCGATTAAGATCTGTGAAGTATTATAATTTCCTAATTTTATTTTTTGGATGTCCCACTATAAGTTTTCTATTCCATAAAAAGGAAAAACAACACTTCATATATTAATAAATAAATAATTTCTTAAACAACTACTCTTTATTTTTTTTTTACTGTAAAGTCACATATGACTCACCATATATTAATAAACAATACAATTAATTAAAGAAATCAACAAAAAGAAAGAGAAAACTTGTACCGGGATGGAGGGAGTATCATTTTTTGCTCTTTTTTTTTCCCTTAATTACTATTATCTAAATATGAAACATTTAATTATTCAGTTACTCTCTAGTGAAATTTGTTCATGTTATGAAACTGACACCATTATATACATTCATTGATACTGTAACATGCATTCACTAATATCATAAAATTTTATATTATAATGTTAGTTTATAAGTGTAATGGTATTAGTAAGTGCATATAATAGTATTAATTTCATACTATGAATAAGTTTCACATGAGAATTTGTATTCATTAATATTATACTGATTTTTTTGTTGCAATACATCTCCTCCAATTAATCGGTAGGTCTCATGTGGATCCAACTATACGCGAAATCTTTTTTTTCAAGTATCATTGGTATATATATACACACACTATCATTATTGTGCATATCAACTATAATTGTTTAAAAACTAGACATCAAACAATTTTTAAACAGTAACAATTGATATACATAATAATAGTATAGTGTATATACATAACAATAGTTCTTAAATAAGAGATTTCACGTGAACTCAATTTCACATTTTTCTTATCTTGCTAAACATACTCAATCGTGTGTTAATTAGTGGTTGCCACCAAATTAGTATCAAATACAAGTTGTTCTTTCATTTTCTATTAATGATATACACTGTGACTATCTCTAATCTAAAACCTCAACATGAAGATCTATATACGCTATTTTAAAATCTCCTTTTAACTACATACTCTATATGTTACACTATTTATTTTATTCATTTTAAATATATTCAAATCATTAGTCATACATTTATATTTAAAATTACTAATCACATTAATTTATATAATTTGTATTTTATGTGGAATCTCTTTAATAAAAGATAAATATGTAATAATAATAACAAAAAATTAAATTATACAATTAAAAAATCATATTATAATTTATGCCCATGAAACTTATTCCCTATTGCTGTTGAATACATGGATTAATATAAATTAATATTTTATTAAAAAATATATAAAGTCCGGGCCTTGTATGGGTATAGTGTGCCTATTTAATTATTTTATAATGTTGTTCCAAGAAGGGAAAATAAATGAGTATGGTGGGGAAAAAATAGTGAGAATATGTTTGGTGGACCAAAAGAGTATTAACAACTTCATTGTAATTATATTTTCAATTAATTTTATAAGTGGATTTATAAAATATTAATATAATTAATAAAATAACAAATATAGAGTATATAGTTTTTTTTTTTTTGAAAGAGATAGTGTATATACTATATAGTTTTGAACATCATATATAAAATATATTGTTCAAAACTTTGTTTCCGTAATTTATTATAGAGGTTTGAGCAAATTTGTAATTTTGTACCCATTAATATATAGAGAGCAGTCTACTGTGGTTAGTAGGCTGAACCAAATTTATGGAAATTAGGATTCTTGGAAAAAAGATATTGATAATTTAGAGAAAATACTCAAAAATTAATGTAGATTATGCTTAATTTTTTTTAATAAAATAGGTTAGCCCTGTTTCCCGGTTATTCCAATTCAGCCGCGCAATGTCTTTCTTCTCAAACTTCCTCTCCCCTCGTCCTCGCGCCTTCCCGCCGGCGCCGGTGAGCCTTCTTCTCAGACTTCCTCTCCCCTCGTCCCCGTGCCTTTCCACGCCCCATTTCCATTCCTTTATTCAATCACTACCCTCGCCCCTCGTCCCTGTGCCTTAACATCCCTTGCCCCACGAGTCACACTCCTTACGAACGGCGGACCTGTCTCACGCGAACAACGAGGTGACGTACCTAGCCTCTTCAAGTCTCAGCCTCAGCCTCTCAGGTTTTATGTTCGCTCCCTTTCATGCCCTAATAAAATTCTTTACAGAAATATGTGAATTGATTGAAATTGAAATATACAATTTGTGGTTTGATTGAAATTGGCATTTATTTTAGCTTAATTTATTGGAAGTTACTTGAAGGTGTGAATTCTTACAGGTATTTGATTTGACAGTAGTATCTGAAATTTGTTTGATGTCGACCAAAATAATCTGGGTAGATAATTTGCATTCATTTATTAAGAATTGTGTTGCTTCCTTCATCATCTGAGGTTGATTTAAATACTGTAATTTGTAGAGTGTAATAATAGAGTAACCTCTGCACTTGTGTGTGTTAGTTGTCAGAATGTTCACTATCTTCTAAACTTGACAATCAAATTGTTTTTGTGTAAATCTTATCATTCTCTTGTAACTCAGCATGTTTTTCCTTAGAAATTCGAAGCAGTTATGTTTCTTGACAGTCTAAATTTTAGGTCTAGGACTTAGGGGAAGAGTTGGGGATACCCAAGTGTTTAGAAATATGTCAAAATATTTCCAACAAAATACATTTTTCTCTGCATCGCCAATCAAAACCATATGTATCCAGATAAACATTGTATTTCCTCACCACAACAAACCTAACTTAGTGAAATTTCACGAAAAAAATTAAATCTTAGATTGGATAACTGACATAATAATATACTAACCTTAAAAGAAAAAAAGAAAAAAGAACAGTGAGGATTTTATCGTCTTTAATCAATGAAAAAGATCGGATGCCAAGTATGGTGTTGCAGATATTGAACATATTCACCTTTTCTAGTTTGTAAGATTAGGGTGCGTGAAGCTCCTCTTCAAGGCTTTTTTCACTCATCTCCCTAAGTGCTAGGTGCAATTACTCACAATTCTAGTTAGAAATTCAAACTCTATAAATTTAGGATTGAATTGAATTAATGAAGTGTTCTTCCATTTAGAAGATAAATACATTATTAATTAAATCACTTTTCAGCTTAAAGACAGACATTTTAGTCCTCGCTAGCTAAACAATATGTCTCAAGGGCTATTTTGTTACACTAATAAACAACTGATTGTTTGCTTTGTTAAATTTAAAAACTGATCTTGGGACTAAAAAAAAAGAAAATAGGGATACAAAAGGAAGGAAATATAACAAGTATTAGAGTAACAGGAAGATTGTACGAGAATGATCCTTTCATATCGGCTAATCAAGCCAGACAGGTCTTCTACATCAATGATCCCAACTTAGGAGCTGATTAGCGAGTATTGCAACCATTCCAACATAGAAAAATATATGATGTTGCTGAGATGTAAGATGAATCAATTGATATTGATAAAGAATAGGGAGAAGACGAAGTATATCAAGAGAACCACATTGACAATGAATTTGAAGTCAATCTTGGTGAAATACACTAACTAAATAGAGAGGACATACAGGTAGAAGACATTGAGAACTTGATAATGATAATTTCAAGTACACTCGATTGGACATGAGTAATTGAACTTAGATAATTCTGATGAGGATGAGTTAGATGACACGAAAGTCGATTATGGTAGCAGCGGAGAGGATTCCCAGAAAAATTGTGTTTCCGACAACGAGAATGATGATGACAAATCAGTAATTTGATGGTAACATATTCATGTCTTTGTGTGTTGTCTCATTCTTGTTCTGGTATATTTAATTGTATGGCTTATAATAAAATTAGCAATAAAAATATAAATTCCAATGTCTTCTGGGCGTTTCCTTTGTCACGCGTTGATTATACTTGTTGTAATGCAGAAGCTTATGTGGGATTAAAGGAAAATTAAGTTGTATGCTTGGAGAAATCTCACATGGAAGTTGTTACTCAGGTAATTAATCCCAAACTAACCTTGAAAAGAAGAAATAAGAGAAGTGAGAAAGAAAGTTATAACTCTTGCCTTCATTAATTAGCAGTTTGGCTGGGTAAGAATGAACTCAACATATCTGCTCCTTTTTCTTATGAGATGTTGAAGCAATTATATTTCGTATACCTGTTATTATGGCGATGTCTTCGTTCTGGTAGCCCTGTTTGCTGAGAAAACCTGCATAGGAGTATGTGGTTGATATCATAAATCAGTCCAAGATGCAATGCTTTTTTATTTGCTGGTTTTCTTAATTTGTTGAGTTCCTTGATTAATAAGTTCCAGCAGCATTGCTTTCTAATTTCAGGTTGACTGCTACGAGAGTTTGAATAATTTTCGATGCCTTCCCCTTTAAAATAGAGGATTTTTCGAATTCCAGCGGAATTGCCTTCTAATTTCAGGTTGGCTACTACCAGAGTTTGAATAATTTTCAATGCCTTCGGCTTAAAAATAGAGGATTTTTCGAATTCAGGCGACAACCTCGGTTAATGACCTCTGTTTTACATGGCAATTTCTTGCTTTGTTTTAAGACCTTTAGAATTTGTTTCAGTATGAGAAATACTTTTCTATTTTTGCATTTCTCTTATTAGACTTGGGTTCGAGTTCTTTAAATTTGTATTATGGCTCATTTCGTTGCTGAATCATGTTTGGTTTATATTCGACTTTAATCCATAAGCTCTATGATACTCCCTATATTATTTTTCTATCATAATATACCATTTGCTCCTAGTTTATTTCTTACATTATTGTTTATTTGGGTTTGCATAAATCAATGCTAATCAATTTTTTTAACATTGTGTGTGTTCTTGCAACAAGCTCATTATATTTTGCTTCGTAATTTATTTTTCGTTGCAGTCAAATATTTGATGTGATGATTTCAGTCAAATGAGTTGAAAAATAGCATAGTTGTGTAAATATTCATCTTTTTATGATGTTATTATTGTTATCAGTTATTATTAAACTAATCATATGCTAGTACTATGAAGTAAGAATATTTATCACTAATTAATTCAAAAAAATTAATAATGAATAATAGCATTGCAATGGAAATATATTATTAGAGTATGTATAGAGTGAAATTGGTTTATATATGGATCACTGAAGGGTATTAGTTGTTTTCACTGAAGAGTATTGGTTGTTTGTACTGAAGAGTATTACTGGTTTACACTGAAAATTCTTAGTTCATTTTCATCGAACAACTAATACTATTCAGTGAAAACAACTAATACCCTTCATAAATTTATGTATAAACTAGTTTCACTCTATACTTTGTCATATTATTTATGATGTTGAAATCTTTAGCAATTGTTATTGTGAAAAAAAACTGTAACTAATTATTTAAAATAATTAATCAAGGCCAATAATTGCGTCAAAGAAATATATTTTCATGGCATAAAATATCATTTATTAAAATCGTCATTAATTCTTATTGTAACTTATTAGTTTTCCACTAATTATTTTTAATTATTTATGACGGAAAATAATTTCGTCATGAAGATATATATTTTTATGACATCGGGCATCATCATTAGTTATTAGTCAAATCGTCACCTATTATTATTATGATAAAATAACTTTGTCCTTAATTATTTTGAATAAATAGTGATAAAAATTAACATTGTGATGAAAAAATATTATTTATGACATCAAATATCGTCACTAATTATTAACGTGATGAATTCTTTTTGTCACTTATTAGCCATAATAATTAATGACGAAAAATATCATTGTCATCAAAATATATATTTTAGCGTAAAAAATTATAAAATCGTCACCAATAGTAATTGCGATGAAATAATGTTGTTAGTAATTATTTCAAATATATAATGACGAAAATTAATATCGTCATGAAAAAATATTTTTCACGGCGTCGAATATTGTCAACATTTATTTATTAAAATTGTCATAATTATTATTGTGACGAAATCTTTTGTCAATGATTATTTCAAATTATTAATGACAAAAAAGTAGCATTGTCATGAATTTTTTTTTTACAACATCGAATTTTGTCATGATTTATACAATAATTTTGTCACCAATTATTATTGTGACGAAAAAATTAGTCACTATTTATTTCGGACAACTAACGACGAAAAATAACATCGTCATGACAATATATATTTTTATGACGAGAAATTTCGTCATAAATTATTATTAAAATTGTCACCTATTATTATTGTGACGAAAGAGGTTATCTCGTCATGAAATTAACGAATTAGTGACGAAAAAAATTATTAATTGGGACAAAAATATATTTTGTCACAATTTCTAGTATTTTAATGACGAAAATAAAATTTGTTGCCTTTAACTAACAAATGGTGACGATTTTTGTGTCGTCATAAAAAAAATCGTCATGAAATGTGTGATTTCTTGTAGTGTGACAGCTGTGTTTATTTTGAAAAGCAGAACAAGGAGATACTGACATATTTACTTCTTTATGTGGATGACATGTTAATAGCCAACAAAAGTATGGACAGGATACTAAGCTTGAAGGAGAAACTGAGCATAGCCTTTGACATGAAAGATCTTGGAGATGCCAGGAGGATTCTGGGAATGGATATATTCAGAGACAGAAGTAGAGGAAAGCTATTGCTGTCTCAAAAGGATTATGTTCAGAAGCTTCTTAAAAGGTACAAAATGCATGGGGCTAAGTCTGTTACTATACCCCTTGCACAACAATTCAAGTTGTCAGTTCATCATTGCCCTAAGAATGAACAAGAGAAGAGCAGAATAGCCTATGCAAATGGAGTAGGAAGCATAATGTATGCTATGGTGTGCAGCAGACAAGACTTAGCTTATGCAATGAGTGCCATTAGTAGGTTCATGGCAAATCCTGGAAGGCATCACTGGGAAGCTTTGAAGTGGATCATGAGATACTTGCAAGGGTTAGCCAACAAGGGGTTGATGTTTGAGAAGTTTGATAGAAATCATTCACCATTACAAGGCTATGTGGACTCAAATTTTGCTGGGAATATAGATACAAGGAAGTCACTCACAGGTTATGTTTTTACTCTTTATGGGACTGCAATTAGCTGGAGAGCTGTGTTACAATCTATAGTTGCTCTTTCAACTATTGAAGCAGAATATCTTGCTGTAACCGAGGCTGTGAAGGAAGCATTGTGGCTTAAAGGTATCATTAGAGAGTTTGGGATATCTCAGAAAGATGTTGTTTTTAAATGTGATAATCAAAGTGCAGTGCACTTAGTGAAACATCAAGTGTTCCATGAAAGGTCTAAACACATTGATGTGAGATTACATTTTGTGAGAGATGTGGTGGAGAAAGGGATTGTATCAGTAAAGAAGGTATCAACTGAAGCAATGCTGCAGATGTTGACAAAGCCTTTACCAACTCCTAAGTTTCATTGCTGTTTAAGAATGATAAAGCTGGAGTCATGGACTGTGCCTTAAATACTGTGCAGTGAATGGAGTGAAATGAGCATCTCATTTGTCTTGAGGTGGAGAATTGTTATGGTTCAAGTCAATTGAGAATATGATCGAATGATACTATCAAGAGTATGGACTGATACTTTAAGAAGAGAAGGTGGAGAAACCGGTTCAATCATCACTTAAACCGGTCGGATAACAGAAAACCGGATTCAAGGAAGAAAATCGACAGTTAGTTTGTTAACTAACCGATTCTGGTGCATTTACTCTTAGAAGCAAAGGTGAGATCTGTCGAAGCCGTTGCAACCGATTTTGTCTTAAATTCTTTTAGGGGCTTCGATCAGTTTTCCATTGCGGTTGTAACCGTATAACTTTCCCTTTGAATTGTTTCGTATATAATCCCAATTGATCAGATTTAGGGTTAGTTGATTCAATATTGTGAGGCAAGCTCTGAGAGTTTCAATTGAGTGCATATACTGTAATTCTTCATTGATTCTTAGTGGATGTGGTGCTCTCTCCCGTGGATGTAGATCTAATTTGATCGAACCACGTAAATTTTGTTTCAATTTCAATTTTTCATTTCGGTTTTGCGTTCATAGATGAGCTCTGGTTTTGTACTGTTTTTGGAGCATTCTGATAAGTTTAGGAAGTTAAGTTTGTGACTAATTCCTAACATCATTTAATTCAAGCTGGCATCATAAATATCTAAACCTAGAGCATTCAAGTAAATAAGTGTGACAAAAATAAACCGTTTTTGATCGGTCACTAGGTATTTGGTAATCTTACAAACTGTAGTAGTAGATTATTTTAGAACGTGCACTGAAGGAGTTTAATGTATTACCCATAAAATCTTATCTTGGTTAAAGCAGTTTTAGTTTTTTTTTTTTTTTTTTCAAATATAAAAGAGAAAAGTAGAAAATTGCCCTTTATTTGAGGGGCAAAATCCTTTTGGTTTAGTCTTATATACATTAGTGCATTTTGCAAACACAGGTGCATTTTTGTAAAATTATCTCTATTACCATTCAAAAATCACCTTTGTTTGTAGTGAAAAATAAAGAGCAACGTAACATTTCAATGATAATAAGATTAACTTTTCAAAAATATACTTGAGTTGCATGATACACCTAATGCACAAGAAAGTTGTTCAATCTTTTTTTGTCCTAATATTTTAATAATATCTATTTTGTCTTTTTTGTTGTAAAATATCAAGAAAGTCTTTCTCAATTTCATTCTTAAATTCCCTCAATTTCTCCTCTGTTGCTCCAAATCCTTCATTTTCATCTGTATCCCTTCATATTCACCGAATCGCTGTTTCCGCTGAGCATCACCCTGCTGCCGTTGCAAAACTGTATTTGAGTTGCTAACTGTATTTTTTTTTTTTTTGTCAATCCAAATGAAGTTTTTTAAAATTTTACACTTAATTAAAGAATTCCAAAAAAGGGTAAACTTTTTGACAGTATATGAAACTTGCTTGAGAAATTGAAGCCTAAATTAAATTACAATGATTGCATTTATATTATTTAGTTTTAACTTAGAATTTATTAAATAATTTTACCTAAAAACGATATTGGTCGTCTATTCTAAATGTATTTTCAAATTAATCTAATTTTTTAAATTTTTAATCACAAATTTTAATTAAGACTATAATTAAATAAGGACTTTAAATTTAATTAGGATAAAAATAAATTAATTAAGTGGAAAATAATTATATGAAAAAAGTATATTGTCTAATCGAGCTAAATTAATTTATAAGAAAATGGACATATCTATAATTGAAATGAATTACTCAAATAAAATAATTAATAATTTTTTTAATATTTAATTAATAAAGTAACCGACGTAATACGCGATTCAGAGCTAGTTACACATATGGAAATGATATCATGACCACCGGTGGACACAATAAAATATACCCTCAGTGATGCAAAAATCCCTCTAGGCCCCCGCATAGACGGCGTCTAGGCGCTAGGCGGTCACCAGCCGCCCGATTTATAGTGTAATCCGTCTAGGCAGACACGATATTCATTATTTTATTTTTTCCGCTTTGAAACGACATTATTTGGAGAATTTCAATTAATTTGATAAGTGTGTGATTGTCTAGTTGGACTATTTGCATATGAAGTTGGTATTATGTTATTAACTTGTTACTACAAAAAAAGTAGTCATATTAAAATACTATCAAATAATAATTTACTATATTACTAAGATATAGACGGTAAAAAATTGAATAAAAAAAAAAAAACTCCCAACAATTAGTCCCCGACTAGTCCCCGCCTAGGCGTTCCAAATCCGCCCGACTAGCGATTTCCGACTTCTACACCTTTGCCCACAGCGAATGTTATTTGACACATAAGCAAATAAAATCTATCATTAAAATTATAATGGATCCACTGCTTATGTGTCATTATCAGTGGTGTGTATATTGAGCATATGAGCATTTCCGGTTACATATATACCAAAAGTTTGAAATCCCAAAAATGAATTAAATTTGCTGTTTCAATATGTATTTCCAAAAATCAATTGAGACTTATAATTTTTATTGGATTTTTTTTTTTTTTAAGGCGAGATAAATGATAAATCTAGTTGGAGGGAGAAGGAATGGAAAAGTCTATCTCGTATTGTATTCCGGTCCTGAACTCGGAAGGACAGATAACAGACTTTGGGTTGCCTCTATAAATATGAAGGTTGCTTGATATCTTGATCCTTGTCATCATATTATTAGTACTTACAATAATAAAAATGTCTATAGTTCGAAAAATCATAAATTCTTACTACGTCTACCAAAGTGGGTCCAATTATAAAGACGTTTCCTTCAATTTGAAAGCTGTGATAAACAAAGAGAAAATCAGAGTTCTGTTTGCAGAAGTTAACAATGATTTTGTAGATCTGCTGTTTAGCTTCTTGATACTACCAATTGGAGTTATTTTGCAAGTTTTTGAAAAGCATTATGGAGACAAGACACCCCATGTTATTGGAAGCTTAAAGACTTTGTACAATGGTCTTGCAAATCTACGTGGTATCTGTTTTCAGTCTACTGGAAATAGGCCCGAGATTCTCAATACAGGAAGGGCTTATGCATTTCCGCATGTTAATATGCAGTTCAAATTTTTCGAACATCAGAGATCTTATAATTTAGGGGAAGCTTATTTTGTGGTATATAATGTTTTTACTACATCTATGGCTTCATTCATTATAAGTGATGACTTGCGGATCGTGCCTAATTTAAAAGGATCTATCGTGCAAACTCTCAACAGTGTTGGTGTTGATATGGCGGATATGGATGGGTCCGAGACTAGATATGTTACCATTGGGTTCAACGAGGTGTTCTTGATCGATCATTCAATATTTTTTATGCAAATTTATTTTAGGTCATTATTATTCATCATACATGTTTTGTTTTTTTTTCATTAGGTTATGGATTTTCTCAAGGGTTTAATGATTTCCCGTCAACCGCTAACTGATATCATCATACTTGATACATTGGCAAAACCTAAATCTAATAAGGTGCCCTTGATCTATCCTTCTCTTTTAATAGAATTTTCTTCATAAGTTAGCATTAATTATCATTAGCTGCCAAAATATGCACTGCTCGTATCTTCCACTATAAAGTCTTGTGCAATTAATGATGTAGATTTTGTTCATGAGTGCACATGCATAATTTTTTAAGTTATTGTCGAACCTTTTAATTAGTTATTATCATTTGTGTTTTCATTAGGTTATTGATTTTGTAAGGAGTTTGTTGATTTTCAGTCAACCACAAACTGATGTCATACTTGCGAAACCGGAGCCTCAGCCTCGGAGTTGTATCTCGGTAATCCCATTGCATCAAATCCAGAAAGATGCAACTTCTAAGTCGAAGAAGATGATTTTGAAAGCAATGTTTCAGAAATCTACAAAGAAGTTTTTGTTTGCTCAAGCAGAGTTTGATTTCATAAAGTTTCTGTTTGAGTTGCTCTGTCATCCGTTGGGGCTAATTGATTCACATTTGGGACGCAACACTTATATTAACAAGTTATGCGGCTTGTATGGGAGCATAGCTGATCTTATTGACGTCCGGAATCTCCACCCTCGTTTTAAATACGATCTGATGAAGACTAGCTCGTTTTTTTCCTACTATATCTTTATTGCTATTAATGACATTTGTGGTGCTGATGGACCAAGAATGTATATGGTAACTGATGACTTAACTGTTACGCGCCTGTGTGCTACCTCTGCCTTTTCTGTTCTCGGAGAAATGAAAATCTCTTCATCCGATGTCGAAGAAGTGGAGCACCACATTAGATTGGAAGAGGTAAGCGATCTCTATTTTAACACACACACACATATATATGTTAATGTGTATAATGTGAGTCAATTTGTTGATGCAGGCCCAAAATATTTTGAAAGCATCTCTTACATCGAGTTGTGCAATAAGCAATGGCCTTATTAGTTCTCTCTTAAGGAAACAACAAAAGCTGCCTAAGCAAGAACATCATTGATGTTGCTGCTTAAATTAGCATTTTGTGTTGCCTTCCAGATCTTTGTCAATGCTGCTGCTGTGATTTTTATCTATATCCTGTTTTTCACATGCACTTTCTTTTAATCAATTTATTAATTGCAATGTGGACTGTATTCAATTAAGCATCTGAATTATTAGATGATCAACAAGTCATAAAATTCAATTTTATGCCAAAAATATTCCCACACCAGATAAGTTTGGTGTAACTCAGTTGAATTATTTGCTCATCCTTTTCCGCATAGCAAACATGAAAAAGTCTTTTGATTAAATTTGTGTACTATAGCAAAACCAGTATCTGCATAAGAAAATTCTAAATATTGAATACTGGTAATAACCTCCCCTGTTTCTTTCAATCGCCATATAGGCAAAGGAGTTAGACCTTTGGTGGCTCTAATACCATGTATAATCATGGAAATGATATATTGTACAACTTGGAAAGAATCAATTAAACCTTAAATACGTTGGTAATATATTACAAATCAATCTCAAATTTCACACAGGGAAATAACATATTGTACAACTTGGAAAGAATAAAATTAAATGGTCGGCAGATTTCTCTAAATCTTTGGACGTCTATACAGTCTCTCTATAATATAACTACATAATAAAAAATCAAATCCAAAGCAAAAAGATCTTTTGTAGTAAGTTTACTTTTAATTTTAAACCCTTTGTATTTTGGAAATTAAATTATGATCAGAATAAAATTAAAATTTAACCAAAATTATGATGAGAAAATAATTCTATTTCCATGATTCTGAAATTTATTTTTAGAATGAACGTTCCAAATCCCTTTTGTTTATTACCAATATATTTTACGGAGATCAAAGGTCAAACTCTATAAGTATTTGTTGGAATAAAGGACTCTTGGTTTTTTTTTAATTTTTTTGTAAAAGCCGAAAGCAATTCGTGTTCTGAAGTCCCAATTCATGTTGCACTGCCAGGGATCCCAACAGCGTTAATTCGACCTGAAAAACAGGATTTAGTTTAAGGTAATTCTTCTCTTTTAATGGATACCAAGTTCTACTCTTTGATCCAAAATCTGCTAGACTGATTTTGAATGATGTTTGTTCGTTGATACAGCCATGATAATGGCGGATGCTGATGAAGTTAAATTATATTTGAAAGTTTTCATAAATAAAGAGAAAACAAAGGTGCTGTTTAATTTGCAGATGCCGGCAATGATTTTGCAGATGTGTTGCTAAGCTTTATGTTGTTGCCATTGGGAAAAATTGTGAAAGTTTTGGAGAAACAGTATGGCGATAATGCCCCTACCATTGGAAGCTTAATCACATTATACAGTAGCTTAACGAAACCTGACATGATCGATTTATGGACTTGGCGTGGTAAGCAAGTGCTGAATAATCCAGGAAGCTGGCAAGGATTGAGAAATCTGAAAGTCAGTGTTGACTATGATCTGCCCTCTACATATAGACTCGGAGAACCTTACAATGCAATTTTTACCCGAAATTCAACTTCTTTTTTAATCTCTGATGATCTCAGAATGGTGCCTAATTTGGCAGAATCCTTTATGGAAACTCTTAGCGTACTCGGAATAGATATTATGGATATGCAGGGGGCTGAGATAAGGAACGTTACAATCGGATTGAAAGAGGTGATTCTATTCTTGCTTATGTTTCATTTTTTTAAATGATTGTACTCATCTCATTTTGTCTCCTTTCTGTTTATATATTAGGTTATAGATCTGTTCAAGGGGTCGTTAATTTCTCATACTCCGCTGTCTGACCTCATACTGAATACGAGCCGGACAAAGCTTGCCAGAATACCAGGAATTTCATTTAATCCAGAAGAAATTTGTAAAGTGGAAAGGATGATTTTGAAAGTAATGTTTCAAAAATCCACCAACAAACTATTGTTTGATCAGGCGAAGGACGATTTTGTAGATTTTTTTTTTAGTATGCTCAGAGTTGTGTTGGGAGGAGTTGAGAGGTTTTTGGGAGGCAACACTGGTCTTACCAACATAGACAATTTGAACAGGAGCGCAGCTTGCCATATCGACCTCATTTTTTCAAAATGCGAGTTTAATAAGATTCCTGAGGAACTTTATAACTTGCGCTCTTTAAGAAACTTTCTTCCTCACATCTTTGCAGTGGCGCCAAAGTCCAATCAGGTTGATACGAAAATTTATGTCGAGGGATCGGGGATGTATATGGTAACAGATGATTTGAGTGTCACACGCTTGTCTGTCTCCTCCATTCTCTCCCTCTTCGACCAGATGAAAATCTCTGTATCTGATATCCAAGAAGTGGAGTTCCAGGTTGGGTTTCAAGAGGTGCGATTTTACTCTGGTTTTGTTAATCGGATTTTAGATTCACAAGAAACTTATTTCCGGGAATCGGAATATGAAAGCAATAAGCACGAAATTGAAAATCACACAAGAACACCAGTTTACGTGGTTCGGAGATGAATACTCCTACGTCCACGGGATCCGAGAGGATAGAGCTTTCACTAAGAAAGGAATTGGAAGTTACAAGTTACAATCACTCAATCTCACAGTGTTTTCGCTCAATAATGATCTCACAGTCTTAAGTTCTAGCTTCTCTCAGCTGAGAAGCCTTCTTTTATAGTTACAGAGATTGAGAAGAATCTAGACTCGATTCAGTTGTAACGAACTCATAAGTAAAGCAGTTATCCAGCTGGCTAACAAACTCCAATAACCGCTTCAGTTGATTCAGTTAGAACCGCCTTCGTGTTAGCTTCAACTTTGGTATAGTTCGCGCCTTTTAACTTTGTATCAGGTGACTTGACACAGCAACAGATGACCTCCAGTCTGAACATCCTCTGAGAGAACTCCACTGTCAGACCTCATCTGATGAACCTCACCTGATGCAACTCCACTAATATCCAAATATGACTAACACCTACGGCTGACACTTCTTCAACATAGCTCCTTATTGAATTAAGCTTCAGTAGACTTCATACTTCACATATGACACTTCACAGGTTTATATTTTGGTTGTTTGCTTACATTTTCAAAAGTTAGAATAATGAGACTCAATTTAATTGATGCAGGCTTTAAGCATTCTAAAAGCATCCCTTACATCGACTTGTGCATTGACTGATGGCCTCATAAACTCCCAATTAAAGAAATAGCCTATGCAAATTTAAAATATTCTGATTCAGGTCTTACTTCAAACGAGAATTGCAAAAAGAGATCTTTTTTTTTATTAATCTCATTGATTCACCCTATTTTAAGTTTTCCTTATGATATTACTGTGCAACAGAGGCAATGATATAGGGAATTGGAGGAAAGAGGGGAAATAATCTGATGTGCCCTCAATCTCCGTTTGCTGCTGTTTCAACTGTATCGTTGCCTAGATTTTACGTGCTCCCGTCTCTGCCCCACCTATTTAACTTTCACCCTTCACGTTGTAGGGCTGCATTGAACGAATTAAACATACATATCAAGAAGTTTGCAGACTTCCTTTCCAGTTCTTTTTGGTATTCTACAATTGGTAGTTTATTGATGCATCTTATTTTATGATCTTTAGTTTGCAGACTTCCTTTCCTGTTTTACAATTGGTAGTTTATAGCTTGTTTTCTGATCTTTAAACTAGAAATCACCAATTTCTTATTTTTAAAATTCTTAATGATATATTCAAATAATTTGTGCACAGTTCATTCAATTATTAGTGTTATCGAATAAAACTGGACGGAGTCTAATTTAGAATTCAATAGACCCAAACTCTAACTGGAATCTGTACGGTTTATAGGGGTAAAAAATTTGTGACCATTGAAACCTGCCTGAGAAGTTAAAGCGTATACTTCTAGGTTGACTGGTAATTTATTAAGCTAGTAAGTTGAGAGGAATGAACTATATATAATTCTAAAAGAGTGTGTATAGTGTGAAATTGGTTTATATATAAATCATTGAAGGGTATTAGTTATTTTTATTGAAAAGTATTAGTTGTTTTTACTGAAGAGTATTACTGATTTATACTGAAGAGTCTTAGTTCATTTTCACTGAACAACTAAGACTCTTTAGTGAAATCAGTAATACTCTTCAGTAAATACAACTAATACTCTTCAATAAAAACAACTAATACTCTTCAGCGATTCATGTATAAACCAGTTTCACTCTATACTTTGTCATTCTAAAAACCTATACATATGCATTTTCAGAAGAAAAATCCTAAAATTGTTATGTTCTTTGAAAGAAAAATGAACATTTTTTTGTGAAGTATATTAACATGAAACTGTATTATAACACGGGTCTTCTCCAGATGAGGTGAGGTCGTAGGAGAATCAGAAAGTTTAAACGTATCTTTTTTCTTCATTATTATTAGGTGGAAATTGGGATCGAAATTTAAAATTTTGTGACGCGGAGATGGGGTCTTTTATGTAAAGGAGATGCATATGGGCACTTAAATTCCCCCATAATTGCTCGATAATTTTTCTCCAAATAATTGTAATTTGTTTAAAAAAATATTATTCAATTTAGAACATTAGTGTGGTACAATTTAATTATGGCGTAGAATGTGTTGTAAATCTAGAAGATTTATTATTCCAAATCTAGAAGATTTGATGTGGACATTACTAATGGACCAATAACCCAATTGACTTTATATCTTAGACTAGGGTTTTATTCTTATAAATAGACTATTGTATTCATGATTGTAATCACTTATACACAAGATCATTAGTGAAACTCCTGGCTTGGCTCGCCCCCAGACGTAGTCGTTCCCGACGAACTGGGTGAACAAATCCCATTTTTTAATTTACGCAATTATTTACAATACGTTATCAGCACGAGTCTCTGCCCGAGATTATACGGTACGCCCTAAATTAAATTCCACATGAATTACATGTTTTAATGTGTACCCTTGCTATGAATTCGATTGAATATTTTTGCAATTAATTGAATTATGTTTGTATACGAATTAAATTATTTTTGTGACTTGAATCGACGAGCAACGGCCGCCGTCCCGTAGACGTTCGGCCGCCGCCCATCCACCACCGAAGGCCGGCAGCCGATGCGCCGCCGCCTGCCCGACGTGCGCAACCACCTCGCAGCGCGCGCCCGATGCCGCGCCGCCGCACGCCCGTCGCGCTATCGCCCACGCCGCCGTCGTCCGCGCTGCCGCCCGTCGCCGCGGGCGCCCGATGCCGCGCAGCCGCCACCCGCTGCCGCCCACCGCGCGCCGCCGCCTGTCCGCCATGCGCGACCCAGCACGGCCCGATGCCGTCCGCCATACGCGACCCACGCGACACCACGCGTGCCTTCCCCCAAAATTTTGTGATCCCTTAATCCAATTGCGATTTCGTTTTTGACATCACAAAATTCATATTTATTTATTTCAAAATCCTTAAAATATTTCGTTAAATTTCATTAATATACATTAAATATTTAGCCTCATGAATATGCATGTCTATTAAATCGTAAATTTTCCTAGAAATTATTTTCATGTGATTATCGTTCTCAAATTGTTTATGCATGTATATATGATTTAATTATCTTACGTGCATTAATTTTTGCACATAGTTTATTTCTTTATAGTCCGCATATTATGCCCGGGTAGGCGGTGCCCGGTATTTGTTGGACCGTAAATTTATGTTTTGGTAGACGTCGCTCAATACTTGTATCTATGTGCTCTAGAATAAATCAAATGAATCCTTGTTTTCCCGTTGTCAATAAATTTTATCACACCCCTTACCATGTCGCTTTATTAATTGTAGTGAATTATGTCTGACATCACTATGAAAGAATTCGATAAGCTCGCTCTCGATGGTAGCAACTACCCGACATGGATGCTAGATGTCGAATTCCATCTAGCCTCGAATAGGTTGAGCGAAACCATTATAGAAGGTTCAAAATCCACTTACGCCCAGAAGGCAAAAGCGTTGATTTTCCTTAGGAACTACATGAATGAGGGTCTGAAACAAGAATACCTCACTCAAAGGGACCCCGGAATGTTGTGAAAGTCCCTGAAGGACCGTTTCCAACAACAAAATGACATACTCCTCCCTTCGGCACAATACGAGTGGTTGAACATCCGTTACCAAGTTGAGTCTTCCTCTGCTTTCGCTGAGGTTTTCCTTGGCCTGAGCTCTCAGGGGCTTCCGTAGGTTGCTTTGCCTTTCCCTTGGGTTTTGGCTTAGCTACCTTAGGAGCAACCCTGACTGTGTCAACGGTTTCCTTGCCCTTATCCGTTTGACGGGCCTGGAGCACAACCTTAGGTGCACTCTGGCCTGTCTGAACAAATACCCTCTCAGTGTTACTCCCTGAAGCAACATGAGACTGACCTCGTGAGGATTTCTCAGGAACATATCCAAGTCCCTTTTTCTTGTTCCCAAGTATCTGGTTGCTATTTATTTCATCTCTAGCCACTGAGGATTTATTCATTGCTGCAACCTTTTTCTTGAGAGAGTCCTCACTCTTTTTCAGGATTTCATGTCTGGTAAAAAGGTCATCAAACTTACTCTTAAGTGCTTTCAGCTCTTCCTTCCTGACCAGCTCTTCCTCAGCCAATTCCTTCAGAATCTTCTCTCTTGGGAGACGCTCAGAATTGATCATATCAATTTCCTGAGTTAGTCTCACAATCTGAGCTGATTCTTTGAGATCAGACTGAGTGAGTTGTTCATTCAGGTTTTGAACTTCAGTACTCAATTTCTTGTTCTCCTCTACCAAGAAGACATTAGTTTCCTGCAATCTGGAGAAATCAACCATCAATTGATCAAGACAGATCTGAAGGTTCATTTCTCTAACTGACTCTGAGCTAAGCTCAGGATTTTGACCAGTGTAAGAAGCACAAACAGAATTTGATGTTACCTCAGGCTCATCCCTAGCCATTAGACAGACATTATCGTACTCGTCATCTGAGAAGAGTTCAGGTGACCTTTCAGCAGGACCGTCAGAATCTGTTGCATCTTCAGCGACCATCGCTCTCCGATCAGCAGATCTTAGATCCCTAGTGGCTCTCCTTTCCTCTCTCTCCCTTGCACTTAGCTCCGAGCAGTCGTACTGATAGTGACCAATCTTGTTACAGTTGTAACATGCTACCTGCTCACTTACTCTTTCTTTTCTTAGTTCAGGGTTCCTCCTTGAGTCAGGTTCCCTGATTCTTGGTGAGCTTTCAGCCTTGGTTGGATATCTATCATCACGAGTACGTCTCTGTTCGTCTCTTCTTTCAGGTTTTGGTTCTGAATATCTCCTTTCATCACCACGTTCTCTCCTCTGGTCAGTGTTCCTTCGCTCCTCATATCTCCTCGAGCTTTGGTGGGTTCCTTCAGGTTTCCTGTCACGTGAGTCCTGATAAAACTTTTTATAACGACCAAACCTGGAATTGAGCTTGTCAAATCGTCTGGCCATCAGGCTGTACTCCTCAGCGAGTTCTTCCCTGCTCATCTCCATCAGTGACTTTGATGAAGAATTTGATGAGGGCTCAACAGGTTCAGACCTGGCCTTGAACGCCACACTTTTCTCAGGAGTTTTCTCCTTCACTTCTTCTTCTGATTGAACTTTCTTCTTTCTTTTGTTAAGATCGAATTCAAGTGCTTTGAGCTCTGAAAAAAGTAAAGCAGAAGTTATGTTACTCATATCCTGAGTGTTCTTAAGCATAATTACACTGTTGTCCCATCTCTCAGGAAGGACATTCAGGATCTTTGAAGCAACATCTCTCCTTGGGACATCCTTGTCCAGCATCACCAACTCATTCATCAACTTGATGAATGTAGACTCCATTTGATCAATGCTCTCGTCAGGCAGCATCTCGAACGCCTCGAATTTCTGAATGGCAATGTTTCTCTTGTTCTCCTTTATCTTTTCTGACCCCTCGCACATCCTGGTCAGCTCATCCCAAACCTCCTTTGCCGTCTTTAGGTTCATCAGTCTGGCTGACTCCTCGAAAGGCACCGTGTGCAAGATGATGTTTCTGGCGACGTTGTCAAGCCCCACCATCTTGATTTCATTGTTGGTCATGTCTTTCCTCTCTTTAGGAACCTGCACGCCAATCGCAAGGTCATCATATCCCAGTCCTCTGACGTTAGGAATAGTGATCTTGATCGGTCCTTCCCTGAGTACACGCGGCATCTGGTCATGGATGGCATCTAGATGTGCTTCTAATTTGAACTTCCAATAGACAAAGTTAGACACAGAGAATTCAGGTAACGAAGCTTCAAGTCTCCTCGAAGTCATGATGATGCAAGTTTTATGAAAAGCAAACTCAGATCTGTTCAGTGACCACCAACAGTTTCTCCTCTGAAACTATTAGTATTCAAAGTCAGTGGTCTTTCGAACCACTGCTCTGATACCACTTGTTGGTCCCGGTACAAGACTGAGGAATACGTGTATGGGGGGGAATACACGTATACCAATTTTTCAACCTTAAAACTGACTGAGTCCCCTTTGCTCAGAGTGGTAAAGAACTAGGAGCTGATAATATACCTACTGACTACACTTGGTGCGGGTCAGTTGGCTAACTATCAGTTCAAGTTCAGTGCGGAAATGTTTGAGCCCTGAAAGTTTAAAGTCTTGTTTAGTTTGCTTTCTGAAAAACTTGTTTTACTCAGTTCTGAATGGTGTTTAGTAGGGCAGTGCTCTTTTGAAGATCAGCCTGATTAATTCAGACCTGATAAACTTGAATGCAATGAATGAGCAAGTAATATAGCAAGTATGCACAATATCAAAGCAGTAAGAACACAAGGAGTTTAACGTGGTTCAGAGACTCGAGCTCCTACGTCCACGGCCTGATTTAACAGGAAATCCACTCAAGGGATTCTTGTTTTTAACGTGCCAAGGTGCACCAAGACCAGCTATCCTCACTGATCTATACAACTCCACTTACTAACACTCTAACTGACTTACTCCCAACAAGCCTAACTTAGGGTTTTGGTTTCATTTTGGATTCCAACTAAGTTGAGATTATCCTTACAAGGCAAAGCTATGCTAAGGATTGGATAATCTCTCCAAGCTTAAGATAATTCTATTTAGCTCTTGGAATACAGAATAACTCTCAGTTGCTAAGAAACACTTGGGAAATTTGAATGTTTTCGAGTGCTTCTCTTAAAGGCTGAATGCTTTGATTGCTTGAGAGTTTGAGTAATTTCTGGCTTGGAAATTTCCCGTAACCTTGAATGGGTTCAAGGCCTTCTGTATTTATAGGTGTTTTGAATAACTATCCGTTGGAGAGATAGCCTTCTAGACATCTATGTAGAGTGGCTTCAAACGGACATATCTTCATGCAGCAGCCGTCCTTGCATGGATTTGGTATTTGCATTAAATGCACATTAAATGCTTGCCCGTTGAATATGCAGTCTGAATTCAGTCTTCATGTCAAGTTCCGTACGTGCGTGTCCTTCTCGGATTGGTCCACGTCATCAGGTTGGTGAGAATGTCAGAACTTATTCCTGAGCTTCAGGTTTGTCTTATTAAGTTCATTTTGTCTTGAGCTCACCGGTCTTGTCCTGACGCTAAAATTCCTTTTGCATTGCTTGGCTCTACTCCAAGTCTTCCCATTTACTCAGTGACATCCTGTTCCCTTCAGGACTGAGTTAGTAGTGACCTCAGGGTCATACTCTTCATCACTGACACTTACTCAGCCAGCTTAGAGGACTGCCATAAGTTCAGGATGGTGCTCTTCGTCTTGATTGTCTCCAGTGAGTTCTCCTCTCACTGAGTACCTGTAAAGTGTAAAATGACTAAGTACAAATCCTAGCCAAGACTAGCCTGACAAAGACAGATTAAGACAAACATCTTTTCAGGGGCTTTGGGATCTTAATCAAAACTGACAATGTCCCAACAATTTATGTTTGGTAGATAGCGCCACCACACATACAATCCTAAAAGATAGGAAGTATTTTCATAACTTGATAGAACATAAGGAGAGTATAACTACAATAGTCAATGATAGTACGTTGATAGTGGGTTCCGAAAGAGCTTCCATTGTCCTCCCCATGGATACCGAACTTATAATCGATAATGCTTTATTGTTTCCACAATCTAAGCTTTCCCTGCTCAGTTTTAGAGACATTAGGATAAACGGATATCACATTGAAACTGAAACTGAGAACAATAATGAATACCTTTTGATGACTATTACTCGAGGTAACCGTAAACAAGTTATAGAAAAACTTCCTTCCTTCTCCTCCGGATTGTACTTTTCCTACATCCGGCCGTCTAGTTCCCATCTAGCGATGAGTATGAAATTCCATGACCCAAATTCCTTTAAATTATGGCATCAGCGGTTAGGTCATCCGGGACAAACAATGATACGTAGGATTCTATCTAATTCAACTGGTCATAATATTTCGAATAATAGAATCCCTCCTGTTGATGAATATATTTGTGATGCATGTCCTAAGGGTAAGTTAATAGTACGCCCGTCGCGCACTAAGGTTGGACTAGAGTCTCCGGTTTTTCTTGAGCGAATTCAAGGAGACATTTGGGGACCGATTCACCCAGCATCAGGACCATTTCGTTATTTTATGGTCCTCATTGATGTCTCCACTAGGTGGACATATGCCTGTTTGCTGTCCACCCGCAATTAAGCTTTTGCGAAGCTCATTGTGAAAACTATAGAGATTAGAGCTCAATTCCCGGATTATCCAATCAAGTTGATTCGCATGGATAATGCTGCTGAGTTCAGCTCAAAGGCCTTTACAGATTACTGTATGGCCCTGAGAATTAAAGTGGAGCATTCGGTCCCCTACGTCCATACCCAAAATGGTCTTGCTGAGGCACTAATAAAATATATCAAACTTATCGCGAGACCATTACTTATGAACTCCAAACTACCCACTTCATGCTGGGGGCATGCAGTCCTACATGCATCACACTTAATACAAATCCGTCCAACTGCATATAATGATCATTCCCCCCTACAGTTAGTGCGTGGGAAAGAACCTAGCATTTCCCATCTGCGTATTTTCGGATGTACGGTATATGTTCCGATAACATTACCAAAGCGAACCTCCATGGGCCCACAAAGGAAACTCGGTATTTACGTTAGATTTGACTCTCAATCCATCGTGAAATACCTCGAGCCTTTGTCCGGGGATCAATTAACGGCCCGGTTCGCTGATTGCACGTTCGATGAAGATTACTTCCCGGCATTAGGGGGAGATCCGAATTCAAAATCGAATGAATGTCGGGAGCTTACGTGGAACGTAAGTAATCTTCAGTATCTACATCCGCGCACTAATCAATCTGAACTAGAAGTTCAGAAGATCATTAACTTGCAAAATTTAGCAAATAATCTGCAAGACGCGTTCACTGACCATAGAGGTGTAACTAAATTGCATATACCTGCAGTAAATGCTCCCCAAAGGGTTGAGGTCCCAAGCAAAACGAGTACTCATGCCCCCACACGCCAAAAGCGTAAGGGACTCTCAAGAGATAGTAATACACCTACGTCTACTTTTGTAAAGTACATTCGTGGTATTGGGATGCAAAGACTTAAAGTGTTGTTGTCTTCAGGGGGAGCGGTAACCCCGAAATAAATCTACAAGATTTAGATCTAGAAGATCTATAACATTCCTCCCTAACTTATTATTTGGCCGATACCTAGCACGTGAAGTTTTTATGGCAAGACATTTATGTTATGTCGTAATGTACAAGGGGGAGTGTTGTCAATCTAGAAGATTTATTATTCCAAATCTAGAAGATTTGATGTGGACATTACTAATGGACCAATAACCCAATGGGTTTTATATCTTAGACTAGAGTTTTATTCTTATAAATAGACTATTGTATTCATGATTGTAATCACTTATACACAAGATCATTAGTGAAACTACTGGCTTGGCTCGCCCCCAGACGTAGTCGTTCCCGATGAATTGGGTGAACAAATCCCGTCTTTTAATTTACGCAATTATTTACAACAGAATGATCCGTACCCAAACAATATTCAATTTAAATAGGCAGGTGAGTATTTGAGCCCAAATAAAATATATTCTCCTCTTTAGCCCCTTTTATCTCCTCCATTCCATTTCGTTTATGAAGGAAATGCAATTCGGCTACTTTTTAACGCGTGTCTCCTGTGCTGTGAGTATGTATAATAATCGTGGTCTCTATCTTTAATCTATATATGTTATTTACTATTTTGAATATAATATTGCCCTAGTTTTCGACACTTTTCTCATTGAAATGAGTAGAGAGAGAATCATAGAGAAAAAACGCAACAAAACCCTAGGTGAATCTCTTTTTAATCATGTTCTGTTTAGAATTTTTCGATTATTTGTGATCAAAATTAAAATTTCTGCCCTAAAACACAGCCATAACAAATGAATTCGGTGGATTCGTCGCCATCAGAATCAGAATCAACTGCTGCAGTGGTGGAAATACCTAAAATATCGTTATATCTATTTTACGAACACTATGGATCGAAAGTGTTTTCTAACTCTCTATACAAAATCGATGTTGACTTCACAACAAGAGCAACTGAGGCTGCTGCTGCTGCTTTGGATCTACCTCCAACTCTGGAATTCAAAAATTCTGAGCAGGATCTCAGGAGAGTAGGTATGAGATGTGCGAGGCTGGGCTCCAAATTGTACTTCGTAGGCGGGACGATGAAGAGATATAATGCTCGTCTAGACAGTCCTCAAGATGTTTGTGTGTTGGACATGCTGACTGGAGATCATAAGAAAATGGATGCCCGTCTCAATGCGGGGAAGCCCCATCCCTGTGTAGTTTTTGCGGGCAATGGGAAAGTGTACGTCCTGGCCAGCATTCCCCAGAGCGCCTCGGATGAGCTACCCCCGCTGATGCTATTTGAGTGTTTCGATCCCAACACGGGCAAGTGGGAGGTTCTTGACAACCTGCCCCCAATGGGTATGGAGAACGATATGTATACAGGATGTCCTTGTCATAAAGGCGTAAACTGGGAAGGTTGCACTGTCTTGAGAAAACGTCAACAAGTTGTGGAGGTCTCATGGTTCACTAAGGGCACGAAATTCATTGCATTCGTGTACCATCTCCAGCAAGGAACGTGGACACGCCTTAGCCATGCGGATGCAGAAGCAACGCTTAGTTTTCAGGAGGGAATGAGGACTATCTTTATGGGGTCCCCTACGCTTGTGGACCGCCTATAAAATCAAAACCGGAGTGTATAAGTTTGTGGGATGAGACGGGCTCGGCTGATTGTGATGGATCGGTCCATATGTCGATCCCTGGTATACCCACGGAGTTGGGGAAAAAATGGGCCGAGTGGGTGTATACCTTCTTCAAAAAGCCTTACACTCACCCCGCGAAAAACTTGTTGCGTTATATAGTGAACGGTTACTTCTGCTTTATAGCCTCTGGGATGCTTACCAGCAGTTTTGGTCTTGATCATGGTGTAGAGTACTTAGATCCATGTACTCGAGGCGTTACCATCACCGTATTCAAGGAGATCAAAGGAAACCAAGAAGAGAAACTCTGTTTCCAAGCTGAGATTTTGTATTCTCAAGACTATTTTATCAAGACTCCAAATGTCACCAGCATTGGGGAATTGGTTGAATGCTTTGTCGTTGATCTTGTGAGTACTCTATGTGAACTCTTTATTTGGTGACTTTTCAATTTTTAGATGAATCTTATACTCTATATCTGAAATTAATTATACATCTACCAAATGCGTTAAAAGCTTGTATGGTCTTACTGCCATTACATGGTTAGAGGATATGTAACTTAATTTTTCTAAATTGTGTAATTTAATTATATTTGATTTAAAACAGGAGAAAATGCAGAAGAAAAAGAAAGACAAGAAAAAGAAAGACAAGAAGGAAAACAAGAAAGACAAGAACGTGGGAAATTTTGATTCTCGATAGGTTTGTGACTTAATGTTCATGGCGATTTGTGTTTATTCCTCACCGACTTGCCGGTTATGTGTTAGTAACTTAGTATTGCCAGTGTGGCCATCTCATATTTTAGTCTGTAATGATGCAATTATAACTGAGTGTTTGAGACATTAAAATGATCCTACTCGATGCCTTGCAACTTACACTACAAAAAAAATACTGTTTTGCGACGGATAAACAGTGCTTTGCGACGGACACGTGTCCGTTCCTAAAACAGCCGTAGCTAATTTTTGCGACGGATATTGGAGGTCCTTCAAATTAACGACGGATAAATCCGTCGCAACAATGGCGGGTCAGACCCGGCCGAGTCGCAGAGAATTTGCGACGGACAATAGTCCGTCGCAAATCTTTCGGGTTAGACCCGATCGGGTCAACAACATTTGCGACGGCCACATTCCGTCGCAAATATTTATATATATATATTTTTTTTTTCTGTTATAATTTGCGACGGGCTGTTTTCCGTCGCAAAATTCAATATTTGCGACGGAATTTGGCCGTCGCAAATTACCGAGCCTATACAAATAAAAAAAAGTGGCTCGCGTGGTTCGAGCCCGGGCACACGGGGCGGGCGCGGACCACTGGGCCAGTCGGCCCATTGCTTATTATATGCGGCCCACCTTCTATATTAGTCTTATTAGGCCTTGAACAATTAATCAATTTTTGCGTCCAAGGGGAATCGAACACGGGACCTCCCTTGTGCAAGAGGAGGGAGCGCGCGCCATTAGGGCACAAGCTACTTTCGTTCATTTTTATGCAATTAATTGTATATGTATTCAAATTAAGTCATTTTTTTTATAATTCACCAAATTAATTTCTTTTCGTATCTAAGTTGTTTATAAAAATATTTTGTCCAACTATTTTTTTTATTTTGTAAAATTATTTATTTCGACAATGCATAATTTTATAATTCGTTCATTTGTACGCAATTAATTGTATAAGTATCCAAATTGACTCGTTTTTTTCCCATAATTCACCAAATTAATTCATTTTCGTTTCTCACTTGTTTTTATAAATGTTGGGGCCATTTAATTTTTATTATTTTGGTAAAATTATTTATTTCGACTCCCGCTTAAATTTATAATTCGTTCATTTGTACGCAATTAATTGTATATGTTTCCAAATTGACTCGTTTTTTTCCATAATTCACCAAATTAATTCATTTTCGTTTCTCACTTGTTTTTATAAATGATGAGGCCATTTAATTTTTATTATTTTGGTAAAATTATTTATTTCGACTCCCGCTTAAATTTATAATTCGTTCATTTGTACGCAATTAATTGTATATGTATCCAAATTGACTCTTTTTTTTTTTCATAATTCACCAAATTAATTCATTTTCGTTTCTCACTTGTTTTTATAAATGTTGGGGCCATTTAATTTTTATTATTTTGGTAAAATTATTTATTTCGACTCCCGCTTAAATTTATAATTCGCTCATTTGTACGCAATTAATTGTATATGTATCCAAATTGACTCGTTTTTTTTTATCATAATTCACCAAATTAATTCATTTTCGTTTCTCACTTGTTTTTATAAATGTTGGGGCCATTTAATTTTTATTATTTTGGTAAACTTATTTATTTATTTCGACTCCCGCTTAAATTTATAATTCGTTCATTTGTATACAATTAATTGTATATGTATACAAATTGACTCATTTTTTTTTTCAAAATTCACCAAATTAATTCATCTAAGATCATGTATATGTTTGCTACAAGTAATTAATTAATTAACACTGAATTAGTAATATCTTTGTTGAAATACTATTTGTAGCATCATTCCCGGTCACAATGTTTCCGCCATTATTACAGAGATATTGAGGGATAATCTAGAGGAGAACGCAATGAAGTTCAAACTCGTCTCGTCGCAGCGGAAGCAGTACTACTTGGATGAGTTTCGGGTATATATATGCAAATATTTTTAACCAACTAATTGTTTATAAATATTTGCATATATATACCCGAAACTCATCCAAGTAGTACTGCTTCCGCTACGACAAGACGAGTTTGAACTTCATTGCGTTCTCCTCTAGATTATCCCTCATTATCTCTGTAATAATGGCGGAAACCTTGTAACCGGGAATGTTTTTACCAAAAATTGTTCAAAAAACATAAATAAAACTGACTCTCTATCCTCTCTCTCTCTCTCTCTCTCTCTCTCTCTCTCTCTCTCTCCATGATCTTCTTCTGAATGATGGTTCACTGTTCCAGTGATCCACCAAACCATCCCATATCGATCGTCCGTCTGGTGCTCGACCTAACTCCACCCGATCCCCACGCTCCCACCGCTTCTTCAGGCCGTAAATAATATCTTTGTACCGTTCTTGCGCTTTCGCACAGAACAATTGGTACATAATACTATCATTGGCAGGGTCCCAAACACACCGCCTCTGCAAATAAATTAAAAATAGAATATTAACGAATAAATTAAAAAATTAAAAGTTAAATTAAAATCACAATAAATAAAAATTTTAAACCTTGAAGACATCAAAGTACTCCATCCTCTTTTGCTCGGACACTTGACTCCACGAGTGGGCACCATACTCAAACTGTCTCATCCTAATGATTTGTGAGACGATTGAGCTAGTCTCATGGGCTGGAAGCAGTCTGTGACAACAAAATTAAAAAATCAAGTTAATTATATTAATATATATAATTAAAAGTATACATGATTCATTAAAAATACTTACTTGTTGTCGACTATGATGACACTGAGAAAATTATCTTGACCTGGGTTCATCTGTAATAATTATAAATTCAACTAATTCAATTCTAAACTTAACAAAAATTAAACATGCTTTAAAATTAAATTAAAATTCGATCAACTAATTAAATTCGATCAACTAATTCAACTAAATTCAATTCATTTCTAATATAATTCAAACAATTCAACTAATTCAATTCTAAACTTAATTAACAAAAATTAAACATGCTTTAAATTAAAATTCGATCAACTAAATTCGATCAACTAATTCAACTAAAATCAATTCATTTCTAATATAATTCAAACAATTCAACTAATTCAATTCTAAACTTAACAAAAATTAAACATGCTTTAAAATTAAATTCGATCAACTAATTCAACTAAAATCAATTCATTTCTAATATAAATCAAACAATTCAACTAATTCAATTCTAAACTTAATTAACAAAATGCTTTAAATTAAAATTTGATCAACTAAATTCGATCAACTAAAATCAATTCATTTCTAATATAATTCAAACAATTCAACTAATTCAATTCTAAACTTAACAAAAATTAAACATGCTTTAAAATTAAATTAAAATTCGATCAACTAATTAAATTCGATCAACTAATTCAACTAAAATTAATTCATTTCTAATATAATTCAAACAATTCAATTAATTCAATTCTAAACTTAATTAACAAAATGCTTTAAATTAAAATTCGATCAACTAAATTCGATCAACTAATTCAACTAAAATCAATTCATTTCTAATATAATTCAAACAATTCAACTAATTCAATTCTAAACTTAACAAAAATTAAACATGCTTTAAAATTAAATTAAAATTCGATCAACTAATTAAATTCGATCAACTAATTCAACTAAAATCAATTCATTTCTAATATAATTCAAACAATTCAACTAATTCAATTCTTTAAATTAAAATTCGATCAACTAATTAAATTCGATCAACTAATTCAACTAATTCAACTAAAATCAATTCATTTCTAATATAATTCAAACAATTCAACTAATTCAATTCTAAACTTAACAAAAATTAAACATGCTTTAAAATTAAATTAAAATTCGATCAACTAATTCAACTAAAATCAATTCATTTCTAATATAATTCAAACAATTCAACTAATTCAATTCTAAAATTAATTAACAAAAATTAAACATGCTTTAAATTAAAATTCGATCAACTAATTCAACTAAAATCAATTCATTACTAATATAATTCAAACAATTCAACTAAAATCAATTCTCTAAACATGCTTTAAAATTAAATTTTAAACGGTAAAAATGAAGAAAACTTACGGTTTATTTGTAGAAAATGTCGAAATGAGAACTCGGTGGGGACGGATTGGCTCTACAATCAACTAAACCCGACTTCTCCTTCCTTTTCCTTTCGTTTTCCTCTTCTTCTTTTTTCTCGCACTATCCGTCTACTTCGCGAGGAGAGTATTTATAATTGTAAAAAAAATTACGACGGACGCCTATCAGTCGCAAATTTCGCCTGTCAAAGCCAAAATGACGTTGTTTTTACTGATTTGCGACGGTTTTTCCGTCGCAAATCAGTCAACGCACCGTTTCCCGAGAAGACGCGTAAAAACGGTTTGGATTTGCGACGGAAATTCCGTCGCAAATAAGTCAATGGACCGTTTCCCGAAAGGCCGCGAATATAAATGTAAGATTTGCGACGGCTTTGCTCCGTCGCAAATACAAAGTTAAAAATTGCGACGGCAAATTCCGTCGCAAATCAGTCAAACGGGTCGCTTCATGAACGGTCACCTTTAAATGGGTATATTTTGCGACAGAATGGACCGTCGCAAACTCAAAGTTGAAATTTGCAACGACCTGTCCGTCGCAAATGTAGTCGGTTCAAGACGAAGGCGGTGGGCCCTAGTGTTTGCGATGGCTTTTCCGTCGCAAATTACAAATATTTGCGACGGACTTCCTAAGTCGTCGCAAATTGTCATTTTTTTCGACGGCTTACAAAAATCCGTCGCAAATTCACTGAATTTGCGACGGATATTTGGCCGTCGCAAAATTTCCGTCGCTAATCTCCGTCTTTTTTGTAGTGTTAATGGTGTTTGTTTTACTTCCTCTTTCTGTTACCTGTGGTATTGTATCTAAATTTTAATTGAATTTTGTAATGGGTGTATTCCTATATGTACACACATTTGGAAGTTATATAGATGAAGAATGTTGGTGCTTTTGTGGATAAGAATGTCTTTGCATCCTTGTCTTGATAATCAAAGGTGTGAAACAAGTATAATCTTACTCATTTTAGACTTTAATAGGAGCAGGGCTTTACCAAGATTCATTAGATTTTAAATATTTTTTTTTTTTGTGCCATTATGTACTCTACGATAGATTTTCGGTAAGTTTCTGGTCCAAATTCAAAATTTTCAATTCAAAAGACCGAAATTGAGAAATATATAAATTCGGAGCACTATTTATAGACTTAGACAAAATTATAGGACCATTTGTTATATTTTTCCATTATCAACCTTGTGATCTATGATAATTTTAGAATTAATTGTCATAGGAATGTTGTCTCCTTTCTCTTGTGCAGGTTTCTATGAAATTATTTGGTCTTCTATTTTTTATATATCTTTTATTAGTTTATAATATATTAATTACTACTTGAGAATTTGGCTTCAACTTTTAAGAGTTAAACCTCATAAAATTGAAAATAGCACCTATGTAGGAATAATTTAGAGTATCTATTAAGTCTTAACTCTTTAATCCATAAGCAGAGACATGAGTGGGAAACTTTTCAAATTTATAAAATTTTACAACATAAATCTAAAGGCAAAGCTTGTTTTCATTTTTATAAAATGATGTAAACGTATTACAAATTTATGAGTTTGAATTTTTATTTTACGCTGTGGAAATATATTAGATGTTGTAAATCTAGAAGATTTATTATACCAAATCTAGAAGATTTGATGTGGACATTACTAATGGACTTTTAACCTAAACAGACTTTAGGTTTAGACAAGGTCTTTATTCTTATAAATAGATCATTATACTCAGAATTGTATACTCTGATACACACACATATTAGTGAAACTCCTGGCTTGGTACGTCCCCAGACGTAGTCGTTATCGACTAACTAGGTGAACAAATCTCACGCCTTTATTTTACGCTCTCGATTTACAACACGTTATCAGCACGAGACTCTGCCCGAGACTAATCGGTACGATATAAAAATATTTTTCCCAATTGCATATTTTTAATTATCGTATCTAATTTTGATCCATGCGTATTATGTTTTGTATGCCTTTAAACTATTGCATCGATTTTTATTTCGTATTTGCAATTAATTGGATCAAATTGAGTTGAAAAATATATATATATTCTCGATTGCACGGCCGCCGCCGCCCGTCGCGTCGCCCGAAGCACCAACCGTCACGGCCCGAAGCCGCCTCATGCCGCCAGGCGCGCCTCCTCGCCGCCGTCATGCATCCACCGCACCGCCCCGCTCGCGCATCGCACCCTACTTCGCACGAACCGCGCTGCCGACCGTTGCGCGCAGCACCCGCCCGAAGCGCTCGCCGCCCGCCGCCGTGTGCGCGAACCCTCCAGCCATCGCTAGGCGCGCCTCCCGGCGCACCGTCGCCTGGATGCTGCCGCGGTTGCCGCATTACGGCCCCGTCCTTGCGTGCTTGCCCTACCACTCTATGGGCTATATTCGGCCCAAATTAATCACAAAATAAAAAAAAATTCTTTCTTTCTAATTTTGGGCCTGAAGCCCGGTTTTTGAAATTAAAATTGGGCAATTTAAATTATTCTTTTGGGTCTCATATATTTTTAAAAATATTTTTTTTGAGTGCCCCCAGATTAATTTATCGAGTTTTCAAATACTTGAAGAAAAAAAATTAATTAAAAGGTAATAATCTTTGCATATGAATTAAGCCCGAAAATTTTAGAATTGATTTCAATATTAGTTTTCAATAAATTGTCTTATATTCTTAATTGATATATGCGCATGTCTTTTATGATTTAATTATCTTGCATGCATTATTACTGTTGCACATAGTCCGCATATATTATCTAGGTAGGCGGCGCCCGGTACTTGTCGGATCGTAAATCATGTTTTGGGTAGACGACACTCAATCCTTGCTTCTATGTGCTCTAAAATAATTAAATAAATCCTTATTTCTCTGTTGTCAATAAATTTGGTCACATCTCTTACCATGTCACTTTAAAAATTGTAGTGAAAAATGTCTGATATTACCATGAGAGAATTCGATGAGCTTGCTCTTGATGGTAATAACTACCTGACATGGGCGCTAAATGTCGAGATTCATCTAGTCTCAAATGAGTTGAGCGAAAAAATTATCGAAGGTTCGAAATCCACTAACGCCCAAAGGCGAAAACGTTGATTTTTCTCAAGAATCACCTGAATGAGGATCTGAAAAATGAATTCCTCACTCAAAAGGATCCCGGAACGTTGTGGAAGTCCCTGAAGGACCGTTTCCAACAATAAAACGATATACTTCTCCCTCCGGCACAATACGATTGGTTGAAACTCCGTTTCCAAGACCTTAAGTCTATAACGGAGTACAACTCTACTTTGCAGCGTATTGTAACCCAATTGATGCAGAACACTCTGTCAACATTCCATGCTAGCAACCTTATACTCCTGCAGCAGTATAGGGACAAATATATGATTGGTCGCAAACGTGGAAGGGGGAGAGAGAGTGAGAAGATCTGGGCTAAGGCCGAGGTCGTAGTATATCCGGTGGTCACAGAACCTCAAATTTTGCTCTACAAAAACCTGGCTCTCAAGACAAGATTGAGCAATCCTGCTATAGATGCAGATGCAAACGTCATTGGTCTCGCACGTGTCGAACTCCCAACCATTTGGTTGAGGCTTATCTAAAGCAGCAGAAGGACGACAAGGGGAAGGCCCCTATGGTTGAACCTCACGATGACAGCCTGTCTGAAGTAGAATTTGACCAAGATAACGATGATCTCTTGAGCTCGTAGCTCAAAAACTTTGGAGACAATGAGTGATTTAAGTATTTGATTATTTTAGTACTTTGTTTTTTTATAAAACAATTTATGTTTTTGGATCCTGTCTTTCGGATACTTTATTTTATGGATGATATGATATTTATATTTTAGCTTTGATGTGTTTACCTTAACACTGTCCATTAAATTTACTTGGATATAGCTATTCTTATACATGGCTTGTATACATATCAGCTATTAGCATTGGGTTATTTCCTCTGGCATGATGGATGCAAATACTGATTTATGTTTGGTAGATAGCGCCACCACACATACAATCCTAAGAGATAGGAAGTATTTTCATAACTTGATAGAACGTAAGGGGAGTGTAACTACGATAGCTATTGATAATATTATGATAGTAGGCTCCAGAAGAGCTTCCATTGTCCTCCCCATGGGTACCAAACTCATAATTGATAATGCTTTATTATTTTTACAATCTAAGCGTACCCTACTCAGTTTTAAAGATATTAGATCTAATGGCTATCACATTGAAACTGAAACTGAGAACAATAACGAATACATTTTGATGACTATTACTCGAGGTAGCCGTAAATAAGTTATAGAAAAGCTTCCTTCCTTCCGGATTGTACTATTCCTACATCTGGCCGTCCAATCTCCATCAAGCTATGAGTATGAAATTTCATGATCCGAACTCTTTTAAATTATGGCATCAGCGGTTAGGTCATCCAGGACAAACTATGATACGTAGGATTCTATCTAATTTCATTGGTCATAATATTTCGAATAATAGAATCCCTCCTGTTGATAAATTTATATGTGATGAATGTTTTAAGGGTAAATTAATTGTTCGCCCGTTGCGTACCAAGGTGGGACTAGAGTCTCCGGTTTTCCTTGAACGGATTCAGGGAGACATTTGTGGACCGATTCACCCAGCATCAGGATCATTTCGGTATTTCATGGTCCTAATTGATGCCTCCACTAGGTGGACATATGCCTGTTTGCTGTCCACCCGCAATCAAGCTTTTGCAAAGCTCATTGTGAAAACTATCGAGCTTAGAGCTCAGTTCCCAGATTATCCAATTAAATTGATTCGCATGGATAATGCTGCTGAGTTTAGCTCAAAGGCCTTTACAGATTACTGTATGGCTCTGAGAATTAAAGTGGAGCATTCGGTCCCCAACGTCCACATCCAAAATGGTCTTGTTGAAGCGCTAATAATATGTATCAAACTTATCGCTAGACCATTGCTTATGAACTCTAAACTACCCACTTCATGCTGGGGGCATGCAGTCTAACATGCATCACACTTGATACAAATCCGTCCAACTGCATATAATGATCATTCCCCTCTACAGCTAGTGCGTGGGAAAGAACCAAGCATTTCCCATCTGCATATTTTTTTATGTGCGGTATATGTTCCGATAATATTACCAAAGCGAACCTCTATGGGCCCACAAAGGAAGCTAGGTATTTATGTTGGATTTAGCTCTCCATCCATTGTGAAATACCTAGAACCTTTATCCGGGGATCAATTCGCGGCCTGGTTTGCTGACTGCACGTTCGATGAAGATCACTTCCCGGCATTAGGGGGAGATCTGAATTCAAAATCGAATGAATGTAAGTAATCATTAGTATCTAAATCTGCACACTAGTCAATCTGAACTGGAAGTTCAGAAGATCATTGATTAGGCGTGAAATTGTTATGTTTTGGTGCCCGAATTGCCCATGTTTTGAGTGTTTTTTATGAGTGTTTAGGGTCCTTTGAGTATCATTTTTATAAACTCATTAATTTTTCTCTTTGGTATTCACAGATGTATAGAGGGTGAAAATAGGAGTTCGTAGGACTTTGAATCGGCCAAAACGGACTCTCGGTTGAGGAGATATGAAGATTTTACGAACATGTGTACTGCTGCCGAAAAGTACTCGAGCAGAGTCACTCGAGTACTAAGTACTCGACCACTCGAGTATAGTACTCGAGCTGAAGCAGGTCGAGCACTAGTACTCGAGTAGTCGTATTTTTTGCCCAAAAATGCCCAAATTCGATCTCAAGCCTATTTATACCCTTTTCCAAGCATATCAACACATACCAACACATATTTTTACATACTTTGAGCAGGTAGAAAGCTTGGGAGAGAGATTGGAATAGTTTTATACTTTGTAATCGAGGTTTTAATTTACGAATTCTTAGTTTTAGTATTTTTTTTAACGTATTAGATTAATTCTTTCTTTCTTTACTCCTTGAGACGATAAACTCTAGCTTTTTCAGATTATAGGAGATTATTTTTTGAGATTTTAAATTATTCTTTGTTTATGTTCTTAGATTAAATTGTCAATTCAATTATGTTTATGTTTCTTATCATCGTTATTGCTTTCGTTCTTTCAATTACCATGTTAGGCTAGAACCCTTGCATGCTTGGGGTAGGATGAACTCGTAGAAGTAGGATGTTGGTACATAATTAGGATAATTCGTGATGTTTAGTATTGATTCTATTAATTAATTGAATGCTTAAAATAAATCCTAAAATTATCTTGGAATTGAGTACGAAAATTATTAGAGAGAGGACGGTCTTATCACTCTTTAATAACAAGTAGGCTTAACGATAGGGTTATAGAAGGGGTTTATAATCTATCGGTTTATCTAGGGAGGACGACCGTATCACATTGGGTAAATAAGGGTCTCATTAATTAAGCATAATCCATATAACTTATTTAGTGGGTTGTGAAGTAGGTTGATATGACGAAGTATTAGGGTTAATTCTTGAGATTTTAGTCTTTCAATCTGGTGCTAGATTAGGGAAGTTGATTGCCTAGTTTTAGTGCACTTAGGATTAATACTTGCACATCACGGTTATTTTAATTATCGTACTAGCTCCGTTAGTATACGTAGTGATTCCTATCCTGAGCATCACCATCCTATATTTGATTTAACCCTTAGTTATTTGTTTGATTTTATTATTTTCATTGATAGAAGTAGACTTTAGAGTAGTTTAATTACATTCATAAACCAGAACACACACTCATATTAACTACGATGCGTAGATCTCCAGGGCTCTATTCACATACACACTTTCCCTTGGGTTCGATACTACTTGGTCCCTATACTTGCCCATACTACAGGGATCCCATACTCTTGTGGGGTAACTACTAGTATAGCTAGTATTTTGTGTTCAAGTCAATCATTAACTTGCAAAATTTAGCAAACAATTTGTCAAACGCGTTCACTGACCATAGAGGTGTAACTAAATTGCATATACCTGCAGTAAATGCTCCCCAAAGGATTGAGGTCCCAAATAAATTAAGTATACATGCCTCCACACGCCAGAAGCGTAAAGGACCTACAAAAGATATAAGTACACCTAAAAGAAAGGCTAGCAAAACTGGTCAGCCGAAAGTAAAATCTCTAGAAGAGATTCGTCTAGATAACTTAAAGTCTCTGGAAGAGACTCGTCTAGAAGACGAGCGTCCTAGTGATGAAGCACGTGCACAAAATATTCAACGCACTAGAACCACAGAACGATCAGACCTAGATACACTGGGAAATAAGGAAGGTCTGGTTAACATAAACGTTGAAGTCTCTATGAATTTCATAGATATGGGAGAAACATATAATATAAATATTACTGTCGTCGACGACACATTTGCAGCGACAATTGCTCTTTCCGTTATAAATAACGATCTAGATCCAGAACCTAAAACTATCGATGAGTGCCGGAAGCGCTCCGATTGGGTAAAATGGAAAGAGGCAATTGAAGCAGAGCTCGCATCGCTAAACAAAAGAAAAGTATTTGGCTCGTTATCCCTGTAGGATATAAATGGGTTTTTGTACGAAAATGAAATGAGAATAATACTGTGGAGAGGTACAAAGCGAGGCTAGTAGCTCTAGGGTTTTCGCAGAGACCCGGTATTGATTTCGATCAAACCTATTCTCCCGTAATGGATGCAATAACGTTCCGCTACTTAATATCTTTGGCAGTTAAATTGAATCTCCAGATGAGATCGATGAACGTAGTAACCGCATATTTATACGGATTACTAGATGCCGACATTTATATGAAAATCTCCGATGGATTTGACATTCCCCAGATGAGGGATGGTGAAAATCGCAGTATGTATAACATAAAACTGCAGAAGTCAGTGTACGGCCTAAAGCAATCAGGTCTCATGTGGTACAACCGACTTAGTGAATTCCTCCAGAAGAAGGGATACACGATTGATATAGCTTTCCCATGCGTATTCACGATGAAATCGCAAAGTGGTTTTTGCATTATATCCGTTTATGTTAATGACCTAAACATAATCGGAACATGCAAAGAGATTGAAGAAGCCAGTTCAATCTTGAAAGCTGAATTTGAAATGAAAGTCTTCGATAAAACCAAGTACTGCCTCGGCCTGCAGATCGAGCATCTCCCAGAAGGAATTCTTATACATCAGTCAACCTACGTGAAGAAGGTATTGGAGAGATTTCATATGGATAAATCTCATCCACTTAGCACACCTATGGTTGTCCGATCCCTCGAAGTGGATAAGGACCCATTTAGACCAAGAGAAGATTCCGAAGAAATTTTGGGGCCAGAAGTTTCTTATCTTAGCGTTGTTGGAGCATTACTCTATCTCGCAAATTGCACTAGACCGGACATTGCATTTGCAGTTAATTTGCTTGCGAGATATAGCGTTTCTCCTACGAGGAGACATTGGAATGGTGTTAAGCATGTTCTACGGTACCTCCAAGGGTCTCAAGACCTTGGACTATTTTACCGAAGGAACCAAGAGAAAACCTTGGTAGGTTATGCGGATGCTGGCTATTTGTCTGATCCCCACAATGCCATATCCCAGACTGGTTACGTTTTTCTCTGTGGTGGTACCGCGATCTCATGGAGATCGGTTAAACAAACCATGGTTACCACGTCTTCAAACCACTCAGAGATAATAGTTTTGTTTGAAGTCGCACGAGAATGTGTTTGGTTAAGGTCCTTGGTAAAACACATTGGTGACTCGTGTGGTATCGCTAAAGGGTACGGGTTCACTGTAGTATGGGCAAGTATAGGGACCAAGTATTATCGAACCCAAGGGAAGGTGTGTATGCGAATAGATCCCTGAAGATCTACGCGTCGTAGTTAATATGAGTGTATGTTTTTGGGTTTTTGAAAATTAATTAAAAGAAACTAAATTTATCCTACGAATGCAAAAATAAAATTAAACTAAGTATCTAAGGTGTGTTTTTCAAATAAGTGATGGTGATGCTTAAGATAGGAATCCCTGCGTATACTAACGGAGCAAGTACATAATCAAGATAACCGTGACGTGCAAGAAATAACCTAAGTAAAAGATTGTAAGATGAAAGCTCAAGAATTCAAACCCTAATACTTTATCCTAACGATCGACTTCACTATCCACTAACAAGTTAATAGATCGTGCTTAATTAAAGAGACCCTAATTTAACTAAGGTAATGCGGCCGTCCTCCTTAGGTAAACCGGTAGATTAATGAACCTCTTCTAAACCCTCTCAATAAGACTACTAGTTGTTAAAGAGTTATACGATCGTCCTCTCTCTAACACTTTTCGTACGAAGTTCAAAGGTAAAGTTAAGATTGATTTTAAGAATTCATTAATTAAGAGAATTAAAATTGAACGTCACGAATTACCCTAATTACGTACCCACATCCTACTTCTACGAGTTCATCCTACCCTAAGCATACAAGGGTTTTAGCCGGATATGGTTATAACGATAATAAAAGCAATTGACGAAGTAACGAACATAAACATGATGAATTGAAGTGAAAAACTAAAAAGCATGAACTAGGGTTTTGAAATAAAATAAGTCTAAGAACTGAAATTAGATTAATAAAACGAAGTCTAAAGTATTCAATATCAAAGAGCTAACGAAAAGAAACTAAAATCGAAAACAAACTAAGAATTCGTAAAGTAAAACCTCGATTACGTAAAAGTAAAACTTGCTCGTCTCTCCTACTCTTCTCTCTTCAAAAACTAACTCTAAAAGTGATGTGTTATGTGATAATCCTCAAAAACGAGTTTGGAATGAGTATATATAAGCGTCGGGCCGAATCGGGAACTCATGGGCCGAAAAAATGCATCCGGAGGCAAAAATAGGATAGTGCTCGAGCAGCTCGAGCAGGGGCGCTCAAGCATGTAGCTCGAATGGTGCAATCGGTCGAGCGCTGGCGCTCGAGTGCTCTTTCTCGAGCACTTTTCAGCAGCAGTACACTTGTTCGTAAAATCTTCATATCTCCTCAACCGGGAGTCCGTTTTGGCCGATTCAAAGTCCTACGTACTCCTTTTTTCGCCCTCTATCCATATATGAAATCCAAAGAGACAAATTAATGATTTTATAAAAATGATACTCATTTGACTCCAAACGCTCATCGAAAATACTCAAAACATGGGCAAATTGGGCACCAAAACATAACAATTTCACGCCTAATCAACCCCCCCCCCCAAACTTACCATATTGCTTGTCATCAAGCAATGAAATAATAAGTCAAGTGAAATTATTAGGAATGAGTCAAAGAATCAAATCATGCAAGTAAATGGACTCGAGTTTCAAAGATCGTTCACATGTATTCAAACTTTCACCCCCTTTATCATACTCATGCAACAATTGCAAAAAACACTAAAATCAAACATGGATGTGCATTCAACGATGTGTTTCACTCTCTCACAAGTGTATAATAGTGTTTAAGGGCACACTCAATCAATCAATCACTCAAATCAGCAGCCATAGGCTTGTAAGCACTCTCAACTTCGACCATACTCTAGAAATCAATGCCGAATCACAAAAGACTTTATCAAGGTTGTAATGTAGGCTCTTTGGACAGGTGGGATAACATATAGATAAGTGACTTAAGTGAATGGAGAATAGAAACTCAAACTTTAGTACTTCGAGATTAGGAACATAATACTTCAAACATTTTAATTCAATACACTTTCAATTCCACTACTCTCAACATTTCAAATTTTTTTTTCTCTAACTCTTTTCACTTTTTTCAATCACTTCACTTTTTTTTCTCATTTTTTTTTCTTTTGCACATACATATGAACTCTTTTTTTCTTTTGCTCATTCTCAAATTCTTTTGTTCTTTCCCACAACTCATATTCATCACACTCTTTTTTTATCACCACTCAACCATCAATAACTCTCATTTTCAACTCAAATCAATCCCTTCTCATTCACACTTTTCCTATTCTCCACTCAAATTGGGATAAGAGTTTAAGAATTTGGTTAAGTTTAAATGTGCTAGCAAATAAAATAGGCTAAGGCTCAAACGGGCTAACAAGGGATAAATGTCAATGGTAAGGAAAATTCTTTTGGCTAAGTGACTCAATCAAATCAAAGATGGCCTAAGATCACATTCGGCATATCAAACTAAACACAATCAGGAAGTGAGAGCAAACACAAGTTCTAGCATCTTCTAAGGTGACGATCCACTCACAAACGAAGAGATCAATTAATGCATCAAAATCTCAAAAGGCTCAAATCTCACGGCTTTCACATCCATCCTAGTCCTAGTGAATTCTCACTTTCATCACACAAGTACTCAAAAGGGGCTTTAGTAAGTATACTAGTTCTCTCTCAAATCACTTTCACTCACATACTCACACAATAAAATTCCTAACTCAACTTCACAACTCACCAACTCATACTCACACTCAAAGATAGCAATCAACAAGCATAAGATGATTGATAGACATGAAATATGGTAGCACATCAAAGCAATAACAGCTCACGGAGCATCTCAAGACTCAATATATAACCCAAACTCAACTCAAAGATAGGGTGTGCGCCGGTGCAATATCATAAAACACATAAAAACTCCACCCTCCCAAACTTCGACCTTGTGAAGAGGTCTAAGTTTGGGGTTGTAGGTTACCTCATCCAAACAATTCAGTTTCTCTCAACAACGTTGCACACTCCCTTGCTTGAGTTCCTTCCTTTTGAATAACTCCATGATACCTCCACTCCCTCGAGACAATCCTACAAGCAACTCACTCAAATACGAGGTTAAAACTTACGATTCAACAACACCCTAATAACATAAAACTCTCAAAAGCAAATAAAAATGGATTGCCTCCCATTCAGCGCTATTTTTAAGGTCCTCATGCCGGACCAAGCTCAAAGGAGCTCATGGGACATGATACTCAAATTTACCTCCCTTACTCTCATAAGAGTGGTGTTTGCATTTCTTTCCTTGTTGCCCCTCCATCATGAGTTCCTTTGCTTCCTTCTCCACCTCAAGTGGTGGAGGTCTCAACTTCTTCTCACCTTTAGCTGGAGGAGTCTTACTAAGCAATTTCTTGGATTTTGACTTCTTCTTCTTAACTGCTCCTTTACTCTCCAAGTGGACCACGTCCACTTTTTTCGCTTCTTCGTCCTTCAACTTCTTACCTTTATCCCTATCAAAACAATCAAGATCATAATGCTCATGGGTTAAATCATCAAGTGAAGGACTATCAAAATCATGACTATAAGAAAGGGTAGAGATAGGAGGTGTGTCATCAACACGAGGATCAATAGCATCCATGCAATAACAGCTCGGTTCCTCCTTCGGGTACTTCATGGCCTCATATAGGGAAATCTTTATCTCTTGATCGTCAACTTTCAATGTGATCTTCCCATTTGCCACATCTAGCACCATCCCGGCCGTCGCTAAGAACGGTCTTTCCAAAATCAGAGGCACTCGCTCATCTTCCTCCATGTCGAGCACTATAAAGTCGGCTGGAAAAATATGATCCCCAACTTTCACAAGGACGTCTTCAACCACACTTTGAGGTCGAGTAATAGACTGATCGGCTAGTTGAAGCGTCATCATTGTCGGCTGAAGTTCTCCACCTTCCAACTTCTTGAATAACGACAAGGGCATAAGATTGATGCTCGCTCCAAGATCGCACAACGCTCCCTTCTTGACTCCATTCCCGGTATCACATAAGATCGTGAAACTCCCGGGATCCTTAAACTTTGGGGGCAGCACCTTGTGCACTAATGCACTCACCTCATGGTTCAGCTGCACCAACTTGGGCTCATCTACTCGCCGTCTCTTCGCTATCAAATCCTTCAGGAACTTGGCATAATTCGGCATCTGTTCCAAAGCATCATAAAAAGGAATGTTAATATGCAATTTCTTAAAAACATCAAGGAATTTAGCAAATTTCTCATCAAGCTTTTTCTTCATGAAGCGTTGTGGATACGGGATGGGTATCACAGATTTGGGTACCCCCCATTCATCACGCTCGGTCTCTTTCACTTTCTCCCTTGCTTCCTTTGCCTTCTTCCACTTTGGAACTCTCTCAATCTTCTCAACGCCTTCCTCTTCAGGCTCTTTGCTCTCTATCTCAATTTCTTCCTCAACTGTCTCACCTCCATCTTTCTTATGTTCTCTCCCTTCTATCTCAACCTCTCCTTGGGGCATCTCAGAATCAGCAGGCATCTGGGGACCATCATAATTGGTTCCACTTCTAAGCTGGATCGCCTTGTATTGCTCTTTCGGGTTCCCCTCCGACATAGAAGGATATTTTCTCGACTCTCTTCCCAATGACTTTGTAATCTGGCTCATCTGAAACTCTAGGGAAGTGAACCGCCGGTTGTTCTCTTGCTGAATTCGATTCAGCTCTACGTCTCTCTTTTGGAGTTCTTGATCACGCTGATCACCTTTCTTATGCAGCACTTTAACATCATACTGCAAAGAAGACGATCTCTTGCTTCCTTCATCCACCTTCTGAAGGATAGCTCTCAACATCTCCTCAGTCGAGGAACCGCCTTCACCACCTGGTGGCTTTGAACCTGGATCAACACCTGGAGGAACTGTAATTCTGGCCTTCGGATTGGAATATGAAAAATTCTCGTTCTTCCTCCATGTGTTCTGAGGAGGCTGCTGGCCTCCTTGATACCCTTGGTTGTTTCTCCATTGATTAGGAGGAGATTGTGGACCAGGTGGTACAAATGGTTGGCCATAGGAGGGCCTTCCAAATTGATTGCCACCTTGTGGATACCCGCCTTGATTGTAGTAAGGTCCTCCCATATAGTTGGCTACCTCTTGCTGAACTGGAGGCTGGTCCACTTTTTCACTCACTGCTACATTCCCTCCAACTAAATTCTGCCCAACCTCAATGTTACTGATCTTCTCCATCATAGCCATCAACAGCTTCCTCGTCCCTTCACTCTCCTCAATCTGATATGCCCTCTGAAATTCTGGGTCCTCATTCCACTACCCGGCATTTATGATAATATTGTCAACGATCTCTCTGCATCTAGCTGTACAATAGTTCAGAAACGCTCCATTAGCACACGCGCTTGACCAGCCTTGCTGGCTCCACTATAGAAGAATGCCATGATATCTCCCTCATTGTACCCGTGCTGCGGGCACTCAATCAACATATTGGAGTATCTCTCCCACGCTTGACGTAAGTCTTCTCCTGGCTTCTGGCGGAAAGAAGAGATATCTATCCTTGCTCTAATGATTCTGGATGGAGGGTAGAATCGCTCGAGGAATAGACGCTCGAGCTCGGCCTATGTGGTTACACCTACCCGTGGGAGCGTGTTATCGTACCACTCCTTTGCTATTCCCGTTAAAGAGAATGGGAACAGCCTGAGCCTCTTGGCCTCTTCAGACATGCCGTTATAATTGAATGTGGACGCGATCATCAGAAAACTCCTCAGATGAGTATGAGGATTCTCCTTCCCAACCTCCCCCTTAAATTGATTCTCGGTAAGCAGCTTTAGAATTCCAGGGGAAATTGAGAAGTTGTTTGCCTCTATAGGAGGCAATGCCACTCCATTATAATACCGTTGCGGTTGTGCCGCAAACCTTCCTCGAATAGACATGTTCTGATCGGCGTTCTGAGGAACGTGCTGAGGAACAACAGGTGGTACAGATACTTGTTGGACTGGAGGTGGGTTATAAGCAGGTTGTTGGTTATAAATAGGAGGTGGGGGATACGGGTATGGTGGATATGGATAGGGTGGATATGGGTAAGGTAGGTAGAGTGGGTTTGGCTGTTGGTATACTGGGTTGTTGAAAGGGTTATGTTGGTTTTGGTGGACGACTTGATTCTGGTTTTGGGTTTGAGTTTGAGTTTGTGTAGAGTTGTTTTGGTTTTGTGGGTTTGGGAGTTGGTTCTGAGTTTCCCCTATGGGTATCTGCTGGTTACTGCTCTCAACTCCATCCACCCGTTCCCCTATAGTATTGTACTCTGCAGCAGCTTTGTCTAAATCCCCATATCCATCCAGATTCATGTTGTCCTTGTCTCCACCGGCAGTAGTCATTCTTCTCAAGAAAGCCCAGTTTCTTCTTGCTATTGTCTCAGGGTCCAACGGTATTCTCTCTTCGCTCGTATCTCCTTGCGAGCGTGTTTTCATAAACCTGAAACACTAACAGAAGAATCACAACGCAACTGCCGAACGAGTAAAAATAAAAATAAAATAGAAAGTAAAGCACTCACTACTAACTACTAAGCTATCTACAAGTCCTATTCAAAAGACATACAACGCCATCCCCGGCAACAGCGCCATTGACTTAAACCGAAAATACTAGCTTTAACTAGCAGCTTCCCCGCAAGAGTACGGGTTCACTGTAGTATGGGCAAGTATAGGGACCAAGTATTATCGAATCTGCTGATGACCTTGATCCAAATTGATAATTAGTGGTTGTTTTGCTCTTAGAAGATCATCAAACAAGGATATAATCAAAGATTAAAGCTAGACTTTTGTAAGTAGAGATTGAGAGAGAAATTTGCAAGAATTTGGTCTATTTTTGAATTAAGTGAACTTATGTTTTTCCCTCATGAAGAGGTATTTATAGAAGTACAAGCAAGTAGGAGGTGGCACCTTCCTAATCATCCTCATCTACATGGTGACAAGTGTTAAGACACTTGTTAATTCCTAAGCTATTACATCTTTACACAATGACAAGTGTTAAAACACTTGTTTGTTTCTAATGTAATGCCTAATTATTGGGATTTCTGATGATCTTCCGAGGTGCCCTCTTGCTCGCCTGCTCGCCTCTAGTGGGGTCTTTGTGTCCTCTTGGACTGGCTGTTCGCCACCTCCTCGTACCTTTCATGACCAGCTGCTCACCTCTTAGCCTCTATGACCAGCTGCTCGCCTACTTGATCCTGGTCTTCAAATCCAGCTGCTCGCCTCCTCAGGTGTGAAGCCCCTACTGGTTGTCCTCTTCATTTATTATTTTCATTCTCGATCCCTTAATCTCATTATTTTAATTTTTTTATTTCTAATCTTGTTGCTCGGCTGTTCGCCTATCAACAATGCCCCCTAGTTTGGCATATAAGGATGGATTTTATCCTTCTTTGTCAAACTATAGGATAGGCTATATTATTTAACAGGAGGCGAGCAACAGGGAATTCACCCCTTCCAATTTTGTAGGAGGCGAGCAACAGGGTTTTGAATTTCTTTAGGCGGGAACTTTGGGAGCGAGCAACAGGGAACGACCCTTGACTTGGTGATGTTTCGCTTCCCGAGGCGCGGGATACGAGGCGACATGGGCAGTTGATGACATCACCGCCGCCCACGCGTGCACCCCCTAATTTGCGCATAGGGGCTCTATTTCTTAAAATCTTTCACTTTTGCCCCCGAATCCGTCCTTATAAATAGTCTTCCCCTCTTCACTTTTTCCTTTTTCCCAATTCTTTGCATGCAAATCCGCCATTGACGATCCTTTCAAGTTTTCCTTCACCATATTCTTCGATTTCTCGACTGATTTCTTCTAAATTAAAGGTGAACTCTTTGATTTCTTTTGTTTCTTTTTCGTAACTACCTGTATTTTCTTTTTAATTTTGCGATTTTTCGTTCTACTCCTTACCATTGCACCACCGTTGTATCGCCACCGCGTCACCGCCATTTTCTTCTGTTTGAAATACGCCACCATTGGCGTCGCCTCTAAAGTGTTTCTTTTTTATTAATTCTACAAATTTTTCGAAATGGCATCCCCTTTATCAAGCAATACTCCACCCATCGAATTTGTTGGACGGAACCCAAGAAAGAGACCACTGGAATCTGAACCGTCGGGCCCTATTCCTCGCCGCTCTCTCCGGCGAGCAGTTGGGCAAAACCCTAGGACCCTGCTCGTCGATGAGGACACAGGTTCCGAGGCAAGCTCTGTTGTTCGCTTCGTCGACGACTTCTATGCTGTGGATAGCTCGGGCGAGCAGGACGTCCAAGGTCCTGTTGCTCGCTCCTCGCCTCATTAAGATACTTCTTCAGATTTGGGCGAAGATTCTACTGAAGTTGCTGCTGAGATAGAAGAGATGAGTCTCCCTGGAGATACGGGAGCGAGCAGTGGGCACGAGGCCAGGAGCGAGCAGGTGGGCCACTCAGGGAGCGAGCAGTTGGGAGTTACGTGGGAATTTCTTCGGGAGATAAACTTCCCTGTCACGAGGCCAACTCCCGGGTCTCTCATCCCCAAGGCCGTAGTTCGGAGGCAATAGTGGATTGATTATGCTAACAAGTACCACAACACTTTTCCAATCCCACCAAAACCTGCTATTGTAGCCTGGGAGTCTTCGTACACAGCAAGCAAAGTAGCAAGTGTAGTGACGGAGGATGACTTGGCCCGGATCCGCTCTACTTACCATATCCCGTATGACATCCATTTATACGCTCCACAGGAGAGAGAGACTGCTGACAATCCACCTCCTGGATGCACTGCCATCAACTTAGACATCCTCAACACGAGGTTCCCCCTTACTCTGCATCCAGTGATCGGGCGATTCTTGGAGGACATAAACTTGGCTATCACCCAGATTACTCCGAATGGTTGGAGTAGTCTGCTGGCCTTTATCACCCTCTTCGGGTTGGAGGGTTATAAGAATAAAATCAGCACGGTGGAGATACACTACGCGATGACTATCTCCTCAGCTGTTAATGAAGAAGGGCTCAGGTGGTATTATATCAAGGCCCGTAGCGGCGTGAAGCTGATTGAAGGTGTGCCCAACAAAGTCAAAAGTTGGCACAAGCAATTTCTCTTCATCGGCGGTGATTGGCGAGCGTCCTCTAATTTCTCAGGAGGACCGGGGCATATAAACTCTTCTACGTATTTTGGCGAAATTCGGCGTAGGTTTCGTTCTTTAGTTCATCGTATCTTAGGTGAACTAGTTTTATTTCTTTTCCTCTTTGTTTTACAGGTCCGCGCATCTTAAAGTGGGGACATCCTGAACTGAGTGAAGAATTCCTCTACGTCCTCGCTTTGATCTCTTTGCGGAACGTCAAGGATCGGAGTATCGATCATCTCTCTCAGGCGCACTGCCGGAGGCTTGCTCAACTTATCACCAGTGCTCATCACTTGGAAGCACAGGCGGAGGTCCCAGAAGGTAACTTTCCTTTATGTACTTTGGTTATTTCTGAGTCTTTTACCTACTGTTTGCTCCTTACCTGCTGGTCGCCGCCTTCCTGTTGGTCGCCACCTCTATACTTTTTATCTTACCTTGATTTTCATACTTTTATTTTCAGCTCAAAGAGTAACGGTTGCGGTCCCTCAAATACCGAGAAGTTATCATCTCCTTGCTCGTAGAGTAAAACAGATGGCGGCCAACCAACCTTCGAAGAAGAAGAAACTCGACCCTTGCACCTCCTTGATCAGATTGAGAGCAGGACCGCAAGATGAAGAGGAGGCTCCTCAAGTACCAGCTCCAGTTCCTCGCCCACCTCCTCACTCCTCGCCTCCCAGGGACACCCGGGGGAAGAAGAGATTAACCAAGGAAACGGCCCCCAGAAAGGAAGATGACTGTTCTAAACGGACCAAGGGGCAAGGTTCCTCCCAAGTGGGCAAACCAACTGCTCGCCCCTCGCCTGTTGAAGAGGTGACCGAGCAGCAGGTCACTGATGCCATGATCGCCGGCCGAAGGGGCTCATCACCTGACGGCTCCTACTTGGGCTATGACCTAGTGAAGATGAGGGAGTAAGTACTTTCCTTACTGCTCGGCTGCTCGCCTCCCTGAATATGCTGCCTTTTTCTAATGTCTTTCATCTTTTGCAGGTACCGGAGAGATAATTACCCCGGTCGCTCTAGGGTACTTCACCAACTTAGTTGTGTGAAGTCGGCCCCTGCCTACCCCGACCTCAAGGATTCTCATGTTCGGCGGGCTACGGAGCTTGTCCCCCGTTCCTGGATGAAAACCGGCGAAGAGATCCTGCAGAATCAGTCTCTCAGCGACAATGCTCGCCTTCTGGGTTACAATGCTAGTCATCAAGCTATCACTGCCCAGAGAGTTGTTGACCAAGCCATTGAGCTTGAGAGGACAAACCGGAGCCTGGGACGGAAGATTGAACAGCTTGAGGCAGACCGGGATGCCCAGCTGAGGAGGAAAGATGAAGAGCTGGCCAAACTGAAGGCTGACTTTGAGAGAGCCAAGCATACTTGGGAGCGGGAGGTGAAAGCTACCGAGGACCGGGAGATGGTAGCGTCTAATGCTTCGGAGAAGCTTAGGTTAGACTTGGGCGTTGCCACTGACCGTCTTCAAGTTCTGGAGACTGAGCGAGTTGGTCTGATGGAACGGGTAGAGTCTCTGAAGGTCCATGTTGACCAACTGGAGAAGGAGAAGAGACGAGCCATTTCTTACAATACGTATGTGCAAGATGTAACCGACAACACCAATCTTGGTTATATTTGTGCGTACGCAGATTGTGTCCGATCCGTGAAGTACGCCTTGGACAACGGTCTCGACGTTATGACCAGTACTGTCAAGGACTTCGCGGACTACGTTACTGAGAATCCGCCTGCTGCTGGCTTTGACATCCCAGTTGCCGACCTCGGGGAGATAGGACTTGATTTGGACATCTTCAAAGATGATGTCCGAGTTGTAGCTCCAAAGGAAAGGGTTGAGGTGAGCAAGGATGCCACCGTTTTATATGCTTTAAGCCCTATCATTCCAAACCTGCTTGGTGAGACAAGTATCTCTACCCCGGTGGGCGAGCAGCAGGCACCAACGGCGAGCAACCAGGATGCACCTCCTCCTCCTGAAGATTTCCCAGCACCACCAGCTCCTCTGGCACCCGAGACTTAGAGGACTTCTTTATTTTTCTGTTTTTTCTTAGCTGGCTGTGTTAGGAATGATGTACTTTTTTTTTTGTTAAATGTACCTCTTCTTTTCACGAAATGAATTTGCGTTTGATGTTTCATTTGTTCGTCTTTTATTTGCCCTTTGTTTATTTTTGCTTAAGTATTTCCTTCTTTTTGAAAGTTAAATACTTTTCTTTTGCGAATATATATATATATTGAGCATGTATGGGCCTTTCTAGTTCTTTAAGAACTTGGCCTCTATTATGCTTCTCCTTATGCCCTATTGCTCGCCACTTGCTATGTTTGTGCTTAAGTGCATTTAGCTTTGGGGCGAGCAACTTTGTATCATGGGAGCGATCAGTTGGGCTCCTGTAACTTGGGGATCCTGCTACTCGCCTCCTTCTGGACTTGTGCTATGGCACTTGATTGTCTCCGGCGAGCAGCTTTCCTCCTTATGCGAACAACTGGGCTTTTGATGCCTTTTTACTTCTTTAGTTACACAATACAATGAACACTCATCTTTACTTACAAATTTTGCGCTAAAAAAGTTTGAAAATTTTATCAATCTTACAATAATATAAACGACAATTTACATAGAGAACTTTACACTGGTTTCCTAACTACTGATAGTACTTTTTTAATAAAGTTGTGTTCCAGGTGTATTGGGCCGATTTGCCTTCCATGTCTTCAAGGTCATATGTGCCGTTATACCATTTGTGGGTTACCCTGAATGGGCCCTCCCAAGTCGGTCCAAATACTCCTGGAGGCATTGCTAGAATTTTTCGGAGTACCAGATCTCCAATTTCGAATTCCCTGATTTTTACTTGCGAATTGTAGTACCTTGCAATCCTTCTTTTGTATATCTCATTTTTTATTTCTGCCGAGATTATTTTTTCGTCGATCAGATCCATACCGAATGCCATAGCAAACGGTGTTTCTCCCGTGCTCGTTCTATGTGATATCCTATACGCCCAAAGTACTTCGGGTAGCTCTTCCAACCACTTGCCTTTCTTATCCACCAGACAGATTTTGAGGATGTGCTTGATTATCTTATTAACTGCCTCGACTTGACCGTTAGACTGAGGATGATACGGTGTCGAAAAATGTTTCTTGATTCCCCATTTTTTGCAAAAATCTCTTATTTTTTTCCTTCGAACTGTCTTCCATTGTCGGTTAATATTGCTTGTGGGACTCCAAACCGACATACTATGCTTTTCCAAATAAAACTAATCATTTTTTCTTGTGTTATTGTTACTAGTGCTTCAGCTTCGGCCCACTTTGTGTAATAGTCCACGGCCACTACTGCAAATCTGACATTCCCCTTTCCTGTTGGGAAAGGTCCTATGATGTCTATCCCCCATTTTGCAAATGGCCATGGACTATTTACCGAAATCAGTTCTGTAGGTGGCTTATGGATGTTGGGAGCGAATAGTTGGCACATGTGGCATGTTTTTGCAACCTTGATTGCATCTTGTAACAAAGTTGGCCAGTAGTATCCTTGCCTTACTATTTTGTATACCAGTGCTCGCCCTCCTGCGTGATTTCCACAAACTCCTTCGTGGATTTCTTTCAGTACTTCTTGGCCTTGCCCCCTTGCCAAACATTTTAGTAGGAGTAGTGAAAATCCTCTCTTGTAGAGTTGACCCTCCATGATTGTGAATCTTGCTGCTCGTTTAACTAGTTTGGCTGCTTCTTGTGGGTCTTCGGGTGTCTCGTTGTCCTTGAGATATTTGTATATTGGCGTTCTCCAATCTTCTTCTACTAACTCTTCTTCAACCTGGTTGATCTTGTAGTCACTGGTGGATGGATTAGAAATCCTTGTTATTGTGACCTTTGTAAGCTCTGTTGGTCCCGTACTAGTAGCCAATCGAGCAAGTGCATCTGCTTGTGCATTGTTGTCCCTTGGCACTTGTTCGATGTAAATCTATTCTAATAGTGAAGCCAAGTGAGCCACAATTTTTTTATATAATGCCATATTTTCATCTTTGGCTTCATACTCCCCACGGACTTGATTGACTATCAACTGGGAATCTCCGTAGATTTGAACCCTTCGGACTCCCACAGCCAATGCCAGACGCAGTCCTGTTATCAATGCCTCGTACTCAGCCTCGTTGTTTGTTGCCATGAACTCGAACCTGACTGCTGAGGTGAATACTTGTCTGTCTGGACTGATCAGTACTATCCTGGCTCCTGCTGCTGTGTTATTTGACGATCCGTCTACGTACATATGCCATGGATGATTATGACCTCTCGTCGGATCTTGAGGGAAGGTTAATTCGACTATGAAGTCGGCTAACGCTTGTCCCTTGATCGCTGTTCGAGGTGCATAAGATATTCCAAATTGGCTTATTTTGAGGGACCATTTGAGGAGGCGACCAGCAGTGTCAGGCCTTTGTAAGATTTGCCTTAATGGGAAAGTTGTTAAGACCTCCACTTGATGATCAAAGAAGTATGGTCGTAGCTTTCTTACACTCATCACCAGTGCGTAGGCCAACTTCTCGATGGGTGAATATTTAATCTCTGCTTCATGCAAGGCCTGACTCACGTAGTAGATTGGCAAGTGAAATTTCCCTTCTGCTCGAACTAGGACCGAGCTGATGGCCACCTCAGACGCAGCTAGATATAGGTACAACTTTTCTCTAGAGACAGGTTTTGATAGAATCTTGGTATCACTCAGATATTCTTTTAGCTGCTCAAATGCTTGCTGACAATTGTCCGTCCACTGGAACTGTCCTTTCTTAATGGCGTCAAAGAAAGGTCGACACTTGTCTCCGAACCTGGAAATGAATCTGTTCAGGGCTGCCAAACATCCGGTTAGTCGTTGAACCTCTCTGACGGACCTTGGCGGTTGCATATCCATGATTGCTTTGACTTTTGATGGATTTACTTCAATGCCTCGTTGACTGACCAGGTGCCCAAGGAACTTTCCCGAGTGTACCCCAAAACTGCTTTTCTTCGAGTTCAGCTTCATGTTATATGCCCAGAGTATCTCAAATGCTTGTGCGAGATGTTCCAAATAATCTTCCTTCCTCGGGCTTTTTACGACTATGTCGTCCACGTATACTTCCATTGTTTTGCCAATGTGCTCATCGAACATTTTGTTTACAAGTCTTTGGTACGTAGCTCCTGCGTTGATTAACTCGAACGACATTCTCTTCCAACACAATAAGTTTTTGTTGGTGTAGAACGATGTGTGCTCCTGGTCGTCTGGGTGCATTGGTATTTGATGATACCCGGCAAATGCGTCCATGAAGGTAAGCAGCTCGTGTCCCGCCGTGTTGTCCACCAATTGATCAATGTGAGGTAGTGGGAAGTTATCCTTAGGACAAGCGGCATTCAGATCGGTGAAGTCGATGCATAACCTCCATGTGCCATTTGGTTTTTTCACTAACACTGAATTTGCTACCCATCTGGGACATAAAGCTTCTTTGATGAGATCATTATCAAGTAGCTTCTTTACTTCTACATCCAGTGCTTCATATTTGTCAGGTCCGAATTTTCTTCTCTTTTGCTTCACCGGTTTTCTGGTTGGATCAATATTTAGCTTATGACAGGCATGCTCAGGGCTGATGCCTACCATATCAGTATGCGACCATGCGAATACATCGAGATTAGACTTGAGGAATTCTTTCATTCTGGACCTGTATGGCTCAGGGAGCTCAGACCCAATGAATAATTCCAAATCTTTCCAATTCGGGTCGACTCTTATTGCTTCTAACTCCTCAACCGGGGTTGCTCTTCTTTTTTTGTTCTTCCACCGAGGATCAATAATTGGACCTTCTAAGTTGATTTCATCCTCGATCATTGGCTCCGCCTCTAGTCTTGGCTCTAGATCCTCAACTTGATTCAGTATGGGTATGGCCTCTCTTCCTTGTTGCCGCCGGAGCCCTCCTACTCGTCCACTTCCATCATTTCAGTGTCGATGGACTCCATGATTTCATCCAACACGGAAGGTTCATCCTCAGCCCTGCTGCTCGCCTCAGCCGTGCTGCTCGGCTGCTCGTCCATGACAGACACTTTATCATCCTTCGGCTGGATTTGTAGGAGGCACTCTCGAGCTTTCTTTTGATCACCTTTTACCGTACCTGAACCTTTTGGAGTTGGAAACTTAAGACAGTAGTAGTACATTGAAACGGCCGCTTTGAATTTATTTATGAAAGGTCGACCGAGAAACCCGTTGTAGGGAGACTGCTGATCTACAACTAAGAACTCTACCATTCTAGTCAGTCTCCTTTCGGGATTCTCGGTCGATACAAGTTCGACCGACAACGTGACTAAGCCTAAGGGAACGGTTACAGCATCTCCGAACCCTACTATCTTATGATCACATTCCTTTACATACTCTTCACAATCACCTATCTGATCTAATGTGCTTTTGAACAAAATGTTTGTGTAGGAGCCGGTGTCCACAAGCAAACGGTGAACTCGGGCTCCCATGATATTAGCACAGATGATTAGTGAATCGTTGTGTGGAGTGAGTATCCCATCTAGATCTTTTTCAGAAAACACCAAGTCTCCCGTCTTCTTGGTTGCTTGGTTCACTCCCACTTCCCTAACTTGAGCCACTGCTCTCAGATCTGCCTTCCTTTTTCTCTTGGATACTGGTGGTCTTCCGTCGGAACAGCCCCCTACCGGTCCGGATGGCTCAAGCATTAGGATCTCTCGGACGGGTTCAGCTGGCGCTGTCATTGTATTTTTACCCTTCTTATCCATCCTGCTCGGCTGCTCGTCTTCTTCGTCATCCTCCGAGCTGGATGGGACTATCATTCGAGGCCTCTTGCCCGGCTGCCTTTTCACAAATTCTGACAATTTTCCCTCTTCATAGAATCTCCATAATTGCTTCAAGAGGTCCCGGCATTCACTCGTGAAGTGGCCTATATTCTGATGATACGCACAGTATTTGTTGGGATTCAACTTTCCTCGTTCCTGCCGTATTTTCCGAGGTTCTGACAGCATATCCTTATCCTTCACGTTGTTGTATATAGCCTCTATCGATGTGGATAGGACATGGTTTAACTTCTCCTTCAATTCGGACCCTTCACTGAAAGCTTTCATGTTCTTAGGGGCCTTGTATTCCCCTCCTGACTTTTTTCCCGATTTCTTGGTATCAGCCTTGTCTCCTAGCTCTCTCTGCAGGGTTTCTTGCATCGAAATGTATACTCCAGCCTTGTGCCTGAATTCGGAATAAGTTTTAGGGAAAGCTAGGTGCATCTCCTTCCACAGATCTGTTCCCTTCTTGAGCCCTTCCATAACTGCCACTATCTTAGTGTCTTCACTCACTGGTTCTCCTTCCAGTAGGACTTTATCGAACCTTTCAAGGAAAGCTCTATCAGATTCCTCGTCTCCTTGCTTCAGATCGGCCAGCCTGTGTCTCTGTGTTAGGTAAGACCCGACTGTGGAGAAATGTGAGAGGAATTCCTTGCTGAGTTGCATGAATGAACTAACAGAGCCTGGGGCAAGTGTGGAAAACCATCTGTGAGGACCATCGCCAAGAGTTAACGGGAAATTCCGACATTGAGTTGCATCAGATGCTTTTACCGATATCATGTAATCGGTATATTTCGATAAGTGCACCTTTGGATCTGAATTTCCCTCATATAAACTGATGATCGGGAATTGCACTTTCTTTTGTACCGGCGCATTTAGAATAACCGGGGACAAGGGTGATGATAGTAATATCGTCAATCCAACACCTTTTTGAGCCTTGATTAGGCGTGAAATTGTCATGATTCGTAGCTAGAAACGCCCTAGTTTTGGTCGAGTTTATAGAGTATTTAGAGTCAATTGAGCATTATTTCTATACATTGATAAATTTGTCTCTTTGATGCTCATAGGTGAATAGAGGACGAAAAACGGAGTTCGTAGGACTTTGAATCGACTCAAACGGATGCCCGGATGAGAAGATATTGAAGAAATACGATTGGTATTAGTGCGGACGAGGAAAAGTATCATTTGGAAGGATTAGAGGTCACTCGAGCGCATTGCTCGAGCGCCACCACTCGAGCGCCTTACTCGAGCGCGCAAACGTACAGAACAATTCTTGCGCTCGAGCAGCTCGAGCGCCACCGCTCGAGCGAATTGCTCGAGCGCCCAAAACATACAGAGAAGATTCAGCGCTCGAGCAGCTCGAGCGCGACCGCTCGAGCGAATGTGTCATTCGAGCTACACAGCTCGAGCGGGACCGCTCGAGCGTTTTGCTCGAGCGCCCATATACTTTTGCCTCCGGATGCGTATTTTCGGCCCATTAACTCCCGTTTCGACCCGGGCCTATATATACCTCGTCCAAACACGTTTTGAAGGATCCCCAACTTTTAGAAATCACTTTTAGACTTAATTTTTAGAGAGAGGAAGAGGAGAAGAACGAGCAAGCTTTACTTTTACGTTGTTGAGGTTTTTCATACGAATTCTTAGTTTTCTTTTCGTTTCCTAGTTTCTTTTCATTAGCTTGATTACTTTAAACGTTTTAAACTTCGTTTTTATTAATTAAATTTCAGTTCTTAGAATTATTTTATTTTAAAACCCTAGTTCATGTTTCTTATTTTCTTCGTTCAATTCATTATGTTTTTGTTCGTTGTTTCTTCTATTGCTTTTATTTTTGTTATAACCATGTCCGGCTAAAACCCTTGCATGCTTGGGTTAGGATGAACTCGTAGAAGTAGGATGTGGGTACGTAATTAGGGTAATTCGTGATGTTAGTTTTAATTCTCTTAATTAATGAATTCTTATAATTAATCTTAACTATACCTTTGAATTTCGTACGAAAGTGTTAGAGAGAGGACGACCGCATCACTCAATAACAATTAGTAGTCTTAACGAGAGGGTTTAGAAGAGGTTAATTCATCTACCGGTTTAGCGAAGGAGGACGACCGCATCACCTTAGTTAAATTAGGGTCTCATTAATTAAGCACAATTCATTAACTTGTTAGTGGATTAGTGAAGTCGATTGCTAGGATAAAGTATTAGGGTAAGAAATCTTGAGCTTTCATTCTACGATCTTTTACTTAGGTTAATTCTTGTTTGTCACGATTACTTTGATTATGTACCTGCTCCGTTAGTATACGTAGGGATTCCTATCCTGAGCATCACCATCTCATACTTGCATATACACCTTAGATACTTAGTTTAATTTTCCTTTTGCATTCGTAGGATAAATTAGTTAGCTTAATTAATCTTTCCAAAAATCCAAAAACAACACACTCATATTAACTACGACGCGTAGATCTTCAGGGATCTATTCGCATATACACTATCCCTTGGGTTCGATATACTTGGTCGTTATACTTACTGATACAACAGTGAACCCGTACTCTTGCGGGGAAGCTACTAGTAGAAGCTAGTACAATCGCAACAAGTCAAGCCTCCAATTGCTTTTGCATTTCTTCTACCGCCTTTTTCAGAGCTTGCCACTCATCCGGAGACATTTTTCCATTAGAAGGATGTTCGTCATGATTGGGTTCGATGACCCCTTCATGATGTAGTCCCTTCCTAACGGGACGTTTCTCCTGTGTGACGTGCTTAGCAATGTTGCTAGCTCCATTGGGGCCTAAACGTCCAAAAGCTGATCTTCTCAACCTCTCATGAACTGCTGGGCGAGCAGCAGGGTGTGCTTGCTCATGTGCTCGCTCCTCGCCTCTCCGATGAACCTCTTCCCTACGTGCCACGTGGTGACTTGCTCTCCTTGTATGGGAATGGCTCACACTATTTGTTTCCCTGCTGCTCGACTCCTCGCCTGTCCCCGGAGTGGACTCTCCTCGACTCCCTAGTCGCTCACTTACTAGGGTTTTGCCTTTAGCTCTCCTTGCTCGCTCACTGTCGACCTTATCCATTCTCTCATCCTCACGTTGCTTGGTCCTCCGCTCTGTTGCCCGGTTGCTCGCCTCCGGGGTCTTTGACAGTCTTTGCCCTGCTGCCCGGTTGCTAGTCTCCCGGGCTCTTGATGGTCCGACGGCTTTTTGCCGCTGTTGCAAGGATTGCAAAACGGCGATTATTTTGGCCAATTCTTCTGGGTTTTGAGCCAAGGCCTCCACCTCCGGGGGAATATTATCAATCGTAACTTGTACATTCCTTCGAGACGTCGCTCGCACCGTTCTTGCATGCTCACCCGTCGACGATACCCTTGTTCGTGACCTATTCGACGGATGTGTGCTTGATTCTTACGGTTCTTGTGATCTTACCATTTTCAAATATCACAATGTTCTTTGATGAAAAATCTTTGTGTTTATGAGTGTTGATTTTAAAAGCAACTAGCCTTGCCTGTACAAATTTGGTTTGTTACAACCTTTGTTCATACATGCATGCATTCAAGCCTTTGAATCTTCAAATAAGGCACTCCACAAACACCAGCCAACACCCACAAACCCAGTTTCCGGTGACCTGCTACCGGATTTTTGCAGTTTCCGGCAACTTCTCACAAGAATTCTTCAAATCTTCAACCAATCGGAGGTTCGAACCCTTCTTCTAGCGCCAATTGTTGATGACCTTGATCCAAATTGATAATTAGTGGTTGTTTTGCTCTTAGAAGATCATCAAACAAGGATATAATCAAAGATTAAAGCTAGACTTTTGTAAGTAGAGATTGAGAGAGAAATTTGCAAGAGTTTGGTCTATTTTTGAATTAAGTAAACTTATGTTTTTCCCTCATGAAGAGGTATTTATAGAAGTACAAGCAAGTAGGAGGTGGCACCTTCCTAATCATCCTCATCTACATGGTGACAAGTGTTAAGACACTTGTTAATTCCTAAGCTATTACATCTTTACACAATGACAAGTGTTAAAACACTTGTTTGTTTCTAATGTAATGCCTAATTATTGGGATTTCTGATGATCTTTCGAGGTGCCCTCTTGCTCGCCTGCTCGCCTCTAGTGGGGTCTTTGTGTCCTCTTGGTCTGGCTGTTCGCCACCTCCTCGTGCCTTTCATGACCAGCTGCTCGCCTCTTAGCCTCTATGACCAGCTGCTCGCCTACTTGATCCTGGTCTTCAAATCCAGTTTCTCGCCTCCTCAGGTGTGAAGCCCCTGCTGGTTGTCCTCTTCATTTATTATTTTCATTCTTGATCCCTTAATCTCATTATTTTAATATTTTTATTTCTAATCTTGTTGCTCGGCTGTTCGCCTATCAACATAACCCAAGGGAAGGTGTGTATGCGAATAGATCCCTGAAGATCTACGCGTCGTAGTTAATATGAGTATATGTTTTTGGGTTTTTGAAAATTAATTAAAAGAAACTAAATTTATCCTACGAATGCAAAAAGAAAATTAAACTAAGTATCTAAGGTGTGTTTTCAAATAAGTGATGGTGATGCTTAAGATAGGAATCCCTGCGTATACTAACGGAGCAAGTACATAATCATGATAACCATGACGTGCAAGAAATAACCTAAGTAAAAGATTGTAAGATGAAAGCTCAAGAATTCAAACCCTAATACTTTATCCTAACGATCGACTTCACTATCCACTAACAAGTTAATAGATCGTGCTTAATTAAAGAGACCCTAATTTAACTAAGGTGATGCGGCCGTCCTCCTTAGGTAAACCGGTAGATTAATGAACCTCTTCTAAACCCTCTCAATAAGACTACTATTTGTTAAAGAGTGATACGATCGTCCTCTCTCTACACTTTTCGTACGAAGTTCAAAGGTAAAGTTAAGATTGATTTTAAGAATTCATTAATTAAGAGAATTAAAACTAAACGTCACGAATTACCCTAATTACGTACCCACATCCTACTTCTACGAGTTCATCCTACCCAAAGCATACAAGGGTTTTAGCCGGACATGGTTATAACGATAACAAAAGCAATTGACGAAGTAACAAACATAAACATGATGAATTGAAGTGAAAAACTAAAAAGCATGAACTAGGGTTTTGAAAGAAAATAAGTCTAAGAACTGAAATTAGATTAATAAAACGAAGTCTAAAGTATTCAATATCAAAGAGCTAACGAAAAGAAACTAAAATCGAAAACAAATTAAGAATTCGTAAAGTAAAACCTCGATTACGTAAAAGTAAAGCTTGCTCGTCTCTCCTACTCTTCTCTCTTCAAAAACTAACTCTAAAAGTGATGTGTTATGTGATAATCCTAAAAAATGAGTTTGGAATGAGTATATATAAGCGTCGGGCCGAATCGGGAACTCATCCGGAGGCAAAAATAGGATAGTGCACGAGCAGCTCGAGCAGGGGAGCTCGAGCATGTAGCTCGAATGGTGCAATAGGTCGAGCGCTGGCGCTCGAGTGCTCTTGCTCGAGCACTTTTCAGCAACAGTACACTTGTTCGTAAAATCTTCATATCTCCTCAACCGAGAGTCCGTTTTGGCCGATTCAAAGTCCTACGAACTTCTCTTTTCGCCCTCTATCCATCTATAAAATCCAAAGAGACAAATTAATTATTTTATAAAAATGATACTCATTTGACTCCAAACACTCATAAAAAACACTCAAAACATGGGCAAATTGGGCACCAAAACATAACAATTTCACGCCTAATCATACATCTCCCACCGTTATATTTGAAGACAACGAAGCTTGCATCACACAAATGAGTAATGGGTACGTGAAGGGAAACTTGACGAAACATATTTCACCTAAGTTTTTCTACCCATACGAACTCCATAAGAGTGGCATGATTACCATTCAAAAGGTGCAATCTAGTGACAATCTAGCAGATCTGTTCACTAAGTCCTTACCTACATCTACTTTTGAAAAGTACGTTCGTGGTATTGGGATGCGAAAGCTCAAAGGGTTGTTGTCTTCAAGGGGAGCGATAACCCCGAAATAAATCCAGAAGATTTGATCCAGAAGATCAATAAAATTACATTCCTCCATAACTTTATATTTGGTCACTACCTAGCACATAGAGTTTTTATGACAAGACACATATGTTATGTCGTAATGTCCAAGGTGGAGTATTGTAAATCTAGAAGATTTATTATACCAAATCTAGAAGATTTGATGTTGACATTACCAATGAGCTTTTAACCTAAACAGACTTTAGGTTTAGACTAAGTCTTTATTCTTATAAATAGATAATTGTACTCAGAATTGTATACTCTGATACACACACATATTAGTGAAACTTCTGGCTTGGTACGCCCCCAGACGTAGTCGTTATCGACGAATTGGGTGAACAAATCTCGCACCTTTATTTTACGCTCTCGATTTACAACAGATGTGAAGAGTATTAATTATTTTAAAACGTATTAATTTTGAAGAGTATTAATTATTTTTATAAGAAATATTATTTGTTTTATTAAATAGTATTAATTGCAAACCAGTTTCACAATATAAATAGTTTTAAATAGTTATAGAGATATTTGGAAGGTGGAAATAAAGTGTGTGGAGCCATTGGTTTTTCATTTTGGGACATGCATAATTGCATATTAAGTACAGGCAAACAAAAAAGGAATAGGAATACACACATTCAAAGTTTAAAAAAGGAATAGGCACATTCTAAGTTTCTAATAAAAATGGTGCCGTGAAGCTTTTTATTAGCGTTTGTAAAATAAAAACACAAATCCTCCTATAAACATGTTTCTTGATAGTATAAAATTGAGATCATTATAGATTCATTGATACCATAGACTAGTAAATTGATATCACAATGTAAATTGTTATGATATCAGTGAATGAATTTAATAGTATCAGGAAATGGATATCAATTTTATACCATAAACAAATTTCACATGAGACCTTTTCGAATAAAAGTGATATTGTCAGGATAAAAAAATATGTGAAGCTTTTTATCAACATTAGTATGATAAAAATAATGTGCCAGGTGAAAGAATGTTGTCTCATTTAAAAGTTCGAATTTAGTATTTAACTTAGTGGGAGTGGAATTGCTTTCAACGGCTTTGATACACGAAAGAACCCCATCTTATTCAAAAGTTCGAAATTTGAAAAAAAAGAAAAGTGAAACTAATATATTTATATAATTATATAGCTCCCATTTTCTAATAAATGGGATAAAAACATATGGGTTTTTTATGGACATTAGTTAGACAAAATTGATGTCGTCAGGGAATTATTGTTTACTTCCATTAAAATTAATATACAAGAAGTGCCCTCTTATTGATATAATTAAGTATAGACAAAAACTTGTACGAGACCGTCCTAGGGCATGAGACAACACAAATTAACACCTATCCTATCAAAATGTTAATGACCATTGCCCTAGTTATACTCATTATAATTGTCTCATGTCATGAGACTGTCTCATTCAAGATTTACTCCTAAGTATAATATTGGTTCAACTATCATTAAGCAGACTTGTTTCTGGCCTTCTAATTGGCAGAACACCTATTAATATTGATGTCGTTAGATTATATTTCTATGTCCTGTTTATCACTTGTTTCTGGCCTTCTAATTGGCAGAACACCTATTATTATTATTATTCTTAATTCGGTTAAATTTTTATTGATAAACAAAGAAATATATTTTTGCGACTCATGTACTTGTTACATTTTTTTATCAATTCACTAATTGCAAAACTGGTAGAAAGTGGACGTGTTTACAAAACTTCCCAAACTTGCAAGAATTGCTGATTGCCCACTTCGACAATGCCCAATTTCAAACCTTTTAAATTACTACTCCCTCCGTCCACGAAATACGGTCCTGTTACTTTTTGCACGGTTATTAAGAAAGTTGATATAATATGTAAAAAGTAAGAATATTGTGTCAAATCAAGTACAAAATAAATTATTTTAAAAATGTTATGTGTGTATGTTAAAAAAGTAGATAAAGTTTATTCTTTCCATTTTAGGCAACAGGACTATTTTTCGTGGACGGTCCAATAAGGCAACCAGACCTATATTTTGTGGACGGAGGGAGTATATAATTATATGAACATGTGGGGTCTGATATATGGTCAATAGACTATTTTCTATTGAAAAAATGGCAAAAAAAAAAGGGGGTAAAAGTCTTAAATCAATTTGAGGTAAAAAGTGGGATAATGTGAATAGGAAAGATGCTGTTGGTAATAGATACTTCGCTTATTTTGTTAAATGCGTTAAAAAAAAAAAAGCTATACTTTGTTAATGATTTGGGTGGAATGCAATATTTATATGAAAAACAATCACAAGTTGGTACCAGGTTTTTACTTTATTATTTTTAAATGTTAATAATATGAATCTTTTTCAGTTACTTTTACTTTTTCTTTTGTATATTCTACGTGTTTCCAGCTTTTTTTCTTCTTCCCCCTCCTCTATAGAGTCCCGTCTGAACTTAAGCCAGCTCACTATTTGCTGTGGATTGACTTCAAGATCAGTTCTTTCAATTTTTTCTGAATCAGGTAATTCTTCTACTTCTATATGTTCTCTCCGTACTTCTAATTTTTATCGTTTATTTATTAGGTTATGGGTTGGTTTATAGGGTGGTGTTTGTTTGATGAAATGTTTTTTGTACTTTTGGTTCTTGGTTTCTTGTTGAAATGCCTGTAAGATTTTATATTATTAACGGCACCAGATCTATCAAATGCTCTGCTAAATCGAATCTGAGAGTATTTAAGCCTACGTCCCTTGTAATTGATGCTGGAGAAATGTTATGTTTATGATATTAAAGGGGCTGCAGGAAACCTTGATAACAGCTTTCTGTTTGTTGGAATAATACAGGGCAGAATGTCTGATGCTAAGGAAGTTGTGTTCTGTTTGAAAGTTTTCATAAACAAGGAGAAAACAAAGGTGTTGTTTGCAGAAGCCGACAATGATTTTGCAGATGTGTTGTTAAGCTTTCTGACGCTACCGTTGGGCAAAATTGTCAAAATTCTGGAGAAACACTATGGCGATAAGGCTCCTTCAATCGGAAGCTTGACATCATTGTACAATGGCCTAACAAACCCGGACATGGTTAATTTATGGTCACGTTATGGTAATGAGGTGCTGGACAATCCAAAAAGCTATGATTCGCAATACAGTGAGCTGAAAATCAGTGTTGACTATACTGATCCCAGTAGATATGCATTTGGTAAACCATACGGCGGGGTTTTTACCCCAAATTCAGCTTCTTTCATTATATCTGATGATCTGCGTATGGTGCCTAATGCCACGGGATCCATTATGCAAACTTTTAGTAAACTTGGCTTTGACATTACACATATGCACGGGGCTGAGACGAGGAATGTGACTTTCGGATTGAATAAGGTGTGATTCTTTGAAATTCTTTCTTGAAAAGATTCTATATTGACATAAATCTTAATTTCCTTTGTGTTTATATTAGATTATAGATTTGCTCAGGGGGTCGTTGATTTCTCCTACTCCTCTGTCCGACTTCATATTCAATCAGAGGCCACAGACAAAGTTTGCCTCAGTAAAATCTGAGGCAGGAAGTTCGTTGCATCAAATCGAGAAAGAGACAAATTCTAAGAAGATGAGTTTGAAAGTAATGTTCCAAAAATCCACCAGGAAGCTCTTGTTTGCGCAGGCAGAGAAAGACTTTGTGGAGTTTCTTTTTAGTATGCTCATAATTCCCTTGGGAACAGTAGAGAGGCTTTTGGGAAGCAACACTAGTCTTAAAAATATAGACAATTTGTATATGAGCATAGTTGAGCTTATCGACGATGAGTATCTCAAGCATACACACATTAAAAAGAAACTAACGAAGCCTGCGGTACGTCCATATTATTCTGCAATATGTTTTCTTCCTCTCGAAGAAGCAAGGCAAGTGAATTGTGGCTGCGTGGGACAACCATTTTTTGTTGATGGATCAAGAATGTATATGGTAACTGATGATTTAACTGTGACCCGCCTCTGTGTGTCGTCCAGTCTCTCTGCTTTCAATGAGATGAAAGTCTCGTTATCTGATGTTGAAGAAGTGGAGTTCCAGATTGGGTTGGAAGAGGTGCTTTTTTTGTTGGTATTTTTTGTGTTGTGCTTTCATGTGTTTATATATGAGACTCGATTTGTGTGATGCAGGCTTTAAACATTCTGAAGGCGTCTCTTACATCAACTAGTGCATTGACGGATGGCCTCATCAATCCCAAATTAAAGAAACAACCAAAGCCAGGAGTCGGAGTTTGAACGCTAGCTTCATTTTTATTGTTGTTTGCATAGTAGTAACGTTTGTGGCTTGAGCATTCGTCTTTTAACAGGACTAGTAGCATGGTCCTCTTGTCTGATATTTGTCACTTGTTTTGTATAAAAACATAGTATTTGTCATATTTAAATGAATTTGTTTTATCCACACAACTCTTATACTACACTGCAATGCTTTCGACTCTTATCATGAGAATCACACCCTCTTTTGCTTAAGTAGAGAACTTTTATTATGATCGTGGAATTAAGGAAGTAACAATTTTTAGTTGTTTGTCATTTTTTTTCAAGGAATTGAATTCAGATGATGAGGTTGAGTGAGAGATGATCCTAAATCATAATAATATTTTTTAGGCCGTACTAGATAAAAGGTTTATGTATAAAGTTATTGCTATTAACATTTTTATATTTAAATAAGTTTTGTGTGGCCTGTGAAGAGGGACCACGGGAAAATAGTGGGTAGCTATGTTGCACGAGTGCGGGGGCGATACGATACGGGTTCGGGGATACGAATTTTAAAAAAATTTAGGGTGCGATTCGTCAAGGATACGTCTATTTATTTATATTTTATTATATATAAAACCTAAAAAACTAAATATATTTTAAAATTTTGTAAATCGAATGTATATAATTCACATTTTCTCTGACCAAAAACTTAAACATATTCAATAATTTAATATAATTAAGTAACCAAAAATCAATTGAAATTCAATTAGCCTAATATATACGTCATAACAGTGATTACAATATAAAACAAGTGTTACATTGTCAATTTGAATTATATTATATAATAAAATTCAATTGAAATAACACATTTAATGCTTAATAAGTAGGATACACAAGGAGGATTCGAGTATCCGTTAGTGAATTCGCCACGTGGCAGCCGGATTCGCCACGTGGAGAATCCGATTCGCGGATTCAAGAATTTCACCCCTTTTAGGGGACGGGTGCGAATCCGATACTGCATTGTGGTATTTTTAGAAGAATCCGTGCATCACAGGTGGGTAGTAACAAATGGTAGAACGAAAAAGTCTATACAAAAAAGTTTGAAATGAATTAAAGTGAAAAGACAAAAAAGTAGACGAAAGTAATTATGAGACATAGGCTTTGGGCCTATAACCTCACTTTAAATTTTTAATGCTTGCTATAGGCCAATGATACTGGGCAAGAATTAGCAAGTGACTTGTGACGTGGAGAAAACTTTTTTGCACTATGGGACCTTTATTATCGCACAATTGTAGTATCCGCATATTATTTTTTTTTTTCCATAAATTCTAATATGCATTTAGATTTTAAATTTAATTTTGACTTAAATTTTAATTTTTATAGAAAACACACAATTTTAATTTTTATAAAACACACACAAACATACTGAATTTTTTTCAGTTGAGGTATTACTGATTATTTCTGGGAGTATTACTGTGCTTGAGATATTTTTTTTTTAAATTCAGCACACTAGAACTATTTTTATTTTAATATTTTATAATTAATTCTTGTAAATGGTAGTATTAATTTTTTTTTTTTAAAAAAATCTCAAAAATGGCCTAAATTATATAGAGCAAATCCTTTTTGTCCTCTTTCCCGAAACAACTCTTTTTTTCTTTTTTTTTTCTTTTGCTTTGCCCTACAAAATTTAGGCCATAAGTTTTTCTCCCATGGATTCTTTAATATGGGTAGCCGTTCCACAAGTTATTTTTGTTGTTTTTCACTAAAAATATTAACTGAATGGTATTAATTGTCATATTAAAGAGTATTAATTTTATTGTAAAATATTAATAAATTGTTATTCTCGATAATAGGTATCGTTCGCCTAATACCTTCTCAAATATTATTAACTAGTGATAAACCCGCGATTATCGCGGAACTGTACATAATATTTATTATAATATTATTAATCAATTTTTTTTAAGTTTTCTAAATGTTGTTATTGTTATTATTTTATTTATTTAGTATTTTTATTGCATTTTTATACATGTTAGTAAATAATAAATAATTATATTCCAAAAATAATAAACAATAAATAAAAGAAATATATTATTAACCAAATATTTAGAAAATAATGCTTACAAATTGCGGAAAATCTCTCTATAAACTACATTCATTGCATATTTTGAAGGTTTTCCTTTAGAATCAAGTGACAAAATCTTCAATCGTCTACTGGATTTAACTCTGGATACTGCAACATAAAATTGACCGTGAGTGAAAACAGGCTTGGGAAGATACAATACAACAGTAGAAAATGATTGTCCTTGATTTTTATTTATTGTCATGGCAAAGCACAGTAGAATTGGAAACTGTCGCCTTGTAAAATTCACCGGCATTGTAGGATCAGAATTTGTCAATGTCATTCTTGGGATGAATACTTTATTTCCAATATTCCTTCCAGATATTATTTCAGCCTCGAGAATGTGGTTCCCAAGTTTGGTGACGATCAATCTTGTTCCATTGCACAAACTGGATTTGTGATCAATATTTCTTAGTAATACTATAAACACTCCTTCTTTTAAGATCAGACGGCGATTGGGCATTCCTGAACACCTAACAGAATTAAAAAATTCAACAATAACCATTTGTCCACTACCTCCTTCTCGAAATTCAGATGCACAAACACTGTCTGAGCTCAAGTATTCTTTAGTATCACCAGGAATCATAGATAGAATCTTATCATTTATAGACTCCACATCTCGATGAGTAGGTACAAGTATTGCTCTATCCTCAAAGTATTTATGTGTCCTTAAATTATCAATCAAGGATGGATAAATATTTTCGATTATAAATGCAACTGGGTCAGCAACATTATAAATCAAATTATCTTTCGGAATCTCAATCTCAGCGACACCATCTTGCCTATTTCCAATTTTTCCATCACCAACATCCAAAATCCACCTCGAGAAGTTAACAACATCATCATCATTCGAGGACGTATTGGGATCAGAACTTTGTAATCTCATGTTCTTCGTCAATCTTAAAACCTTCAAATTGAAAACAAATGAGATGTATTTAGTTTTCCAATTATTATTTCTTTAAAAAAAATATTACTTTTTTTTAATGAAAGATGTACAAAATACCTTGCAATGATCCCACAAATATGAAGCATTGATAGTCGAGTGCACAATGTCCTCTCGACTTCCTTTTGGTATAACAGGAAGTATCTGTCTGAAATCTCCTTCAAGCACAACGATTTTACCACCAAAAGGCATATCGCTCATGGTTCCACCTGGAGATCTAACAATATCCCTCAAGCTTCTATCCAAAGCCTCAAAGCTTAATTTGTTAATCGTTGGTGCCTTATCCCATATAATAAGCTTTGTCTTCAATAATAATTCGGACAAATGTGTCTCAGGCCTTATGTTACAGGTGGAGGTGTCATCAATATTAAGCAGTATAGCAAATCTCGAATGAGCAGTACGTTCGCCGGGCAGAAGTAGAGATGTTATTCCACTTGATGCGACATTAAGAACAATATTGCCTTCAGAATGTATTGCTGCGGAGATCGTTCTCCAAATGAATGTCTTTCCAGTTCCACCATATCCGTATAAAAAGAAGACTCTTCCTTCTTGCAACCAAACAGCTTCAAGTATTTCACTAACCACAAGTTTTTGTTCTTCCGTGAGAGTTGAACTTAACTTGTCATATTCTTCTCCTTGTTCAGACCGATCGCAATTCAATTCTTGACGAATGAGTTTATTTATTAAATCATTCTCAAAATCGAAATCTGGTACTGGCATGGATGCAAATCTACTCAAAGTGGATCCATTCATCTGCAGTAGCTTCTCAATTTCAATTAAAGTCAAGTTTTTCAACTCTTCGTTATTAAGCTGTAAATTTAAAAAAAAAAATAGAAACAAATATAATTATAAAATATTTTAACAATTTAAATGAAATAATTTTTTAAATAATATTATACCTGGAATATTCAATGTTTGTCTTCTTTTATGGAGTATATCATCCGCCATACACTCTCACGTCTTTTCGAATACAGTTTCTGGAGAGTTCATTGAAGATGACATGAGAAGAATAGCGAATAAATTCCTTACGTAATGAGCGCTTGTCCAAAAACTTGCCTCTGTTATCCCATCAGTGTACTCGCGATCATCATCCAACAATCCCATTGAATAGCAATCATCTTTAAAGGTATCATACTCAATATTATCAATGGTTCGTATCTTCTCGTAAGACGTTGATCCCTTACTATAAGGCAGTAAGAGATACAAATAATACTCCACCAGCCCCCGGTGGAACACTACGTAGTCTTCCCAAAGAAAATCTATTGCACTTTCTTTTTTTTCCCACTGATATTTTTTTCTATCCCAAACATACATCTTTGGAAATTCCACATAAGTGAGCTTTTTTCCATCCTCATCAGCGGTTTTATTTTTATCCATCCACGCCAAGAACATTGATTTATCTGAAGATGGTTTTTCGAGTACATCATCAATGTAATCTTCATCTTGAAAAATAACTTTCTGCTGATTAGGAAGATGAAAATCCAATCGCATAACTGGTGGATACCTATAATGTATATCGAACTGAAGAGTTCTCCGAACTTTCTCACACGGAGATATGTATCGGCAGTTTATGAAATTTTCCACTTCGTCTTTTGGTTTTGATTCACCTTCAATGGCCCCTTCCTTCTCCACAGTAGCAGTAATTCTATCAGCTCTTCTATTAATATACTTGAACAAATACTTGATGGATTTATGCCTATTGCACCACTCAACATATATATGACCCTGATACCTTGGACTGTAAGGAACCAAAAAGCGATTATCCAAATGAACAATTCCTTTATCAACAGTCACTCCCGTATTTCTCCTTTTGTACAGTGGGAACCCTTTATCATCAACATATTTAAACTCATTATAACTCTTGGGGAAGGTCTTTGAGCAAACATTGTTGACCATGCAAGGAGAATTTCTTTTTGCCAATCCACTGGGTCCGTGAATCATGTAGTCACTCACCAAGTCATGCAAAAATGCATCATCATCTTTATCTGGTATTTCTGCAGATATGATACGGTCAACATCCTCCGGATTTGGAATTTTGTTCTCACAGTTCAGAAACAAAAGAATTTGAGCATGCGGCAATCCTCTTTTCTGAAATTCCACTACGTATAATACTGCATATTGAAAAATTTGAATCAAGTTATATACTAAAATTATTCAAAAGAATTGTAAAGTTATTCTATACACAAAAAAAAAAAAAAAAATTATGGAACTAAAAATTTTAGAAATATAAAAAGATAAACTTATATGCATCAATTTTTCCAAATATTTGAAGTTCCTTAAAATCCTTTACAATACGATCAAGTTTCATCTTAAACATTCTGCAGAGAATATCTGGTCTATCAATAGAATCAAGACCTTTCTCGTTAAGAATCTCGTAATCTCGGGCCATTTGGGATTGCAAGTAATTGTGATAAATAAATCCGGGTAAGAAAAATACTTGCAAATTGTCATGGCATCTTGAAAATTATGAATCATATACCTAGGACTCCCTGTGAAGGATGCATGCATTATTCTTTTACCAGTAGAAGATGGATCTACCTCACCTCTATCAACTGCAATTTTCATATCATCCGCTCTGTCAAACCTCAGTTTCACTTGATTGAATTTTATAAAAGACAACCTTTCTAACTCAATCCACCAAAAATTGTTGGAAAAGTCTCCTGGACAGGAATAGAGTATTGGGTTCATTATTATGCTCGTGTATTCTAAAGGAAAATAATTCTCTCATTGTGAGTCTGATTCTTTTCCTTGTTGTAAAACCAACATCATTATGAACCACATCAATCCTATAACCATCCTCGCCATAGGGGAACAATAAAGGATACTGAAATGGAACATAAGATCGATGCAATTCACTTATTCTCAACAATTTACCACTACGCATCTTAAGGATCACATCTCTCTTTTCCATAGCTGGATCGATGTCCCCTGGAATAAGTGCTGCCACTTCAGAAGCTATAGGAAGGTTATAAACTCGTCCATCTGAACTCCTTCTTTGTAGCAAATTCAATCTCAAATTTGGCTCAGCTCCAGACATAATATTTTCCCTTACACTGCGAAATTGCATTGCAAATGGATTAAAAGTATCCACAATCCTCTTAAGATCACGAACAATACTATCATTCAACATTTTATTTTTATCCTTCGATCGCCTCCTGCACAAATAAAATAATTGAATTGATTAAAACATATTATCTATAACTATTATATTGCATAATTTGTTAAAAAAATGCAAAATATAAAATATAAAGTAAGATATATATTAGATAATGGAAAATTGAATTAGTAAAATTAATTTAACTTAATAATTATAAGAGGATTAATTAACTAACCCGAGAGCATCAATTCGATTCTGATCTTCATTTTCAGTGTCATATATGTATAGTTGCGAAAATTTAGGCTTATTGTTCGGCATTGGCAAAAGACTTCCAATTTTATGGTAATTAGCACCATGAAATCTATAAACATAAGGAGCACTTCCATTATTGATTGAATCATCAACCTTTCCACCCATAGATGTAAAACTAAACATCATGTTGTAAGCCTCTTTATAAAATGCTTGCTCATTTCATCTTCTCCCGTTAGAAGATTGGTCAATATAGAAGGAGGAGGTTTCAACATTGGAAGTTGTACTTTTCCATTTGAACAACAAGATGGAAATTTTGGTGGATTCTCATTCAATCTTTTATTGCTTCTTTCGTCATACCACATATACGCATTGCAATAGACGCAGACAAACGTAGCATCCCCAAAATCAACATACCCTATAAATATAATAAAAATGAATAATTTTTTTAAATCTAATAAAACAAATATTTCAATAATAAAATATAAATTTTATACCATTTTCATCATCGGTATTCCTTCCTTTTAACCTTTCATCCACAACAATACCTCTCCTCTTTTTTCCTAGAAAGTCATGAATATTGGGTTAATTACATTTAAAAATGTTTAAATATATTTTTAAAAAATCTAATAAAAAAAATATTTGTATAATATAATGTAAATTTCATACCATATTCACCACCGGTATTACTTCATTTTGACATTTGCTCAGCAACAACACATCTCCTCTTTTTACCTGAAAAGTTATGAATATTTAGTTAATTATATTTATATTTGGACAAAAAGATTATTATAATTATAAATAAAAAAAAGTGCAACATATAAGATAAAAAGAATTAATACCATGGCTAGATGAGCTGTCTCCAATTTGTTTTTTTAGAGAAAGATTGAATATTTTTCTCATATTCAAAATGTAATTGTTGTGCTAAAGATGATATAACACTCATAGATATCCGGTTATGAGGTATTTGAGTATTATCCTGAACATCAGTAATTGGAGTCTTTCCTCTATCTGAAAATAAATATTTAAAAAAAAATTAAATGTAATATATATATATATATATGTATGTGTGTGTATATATATATGTGTGTGTGTGTGTGTGTGTATATATATATATATATATAATTAAATAATTAAATTTAAACTTACAAACCTTGAGATGCAAAACGTGTATTTGTTGTGTATGCAAGAGGAGATATGTTTGTAGTACCACCGGAACAATTTTGAATTGATATCACTGTAAAATAAAAATATTATTATAATTATTTTTTCTCTATTAATTCTATCTATTTTTCATGAAATACTTACAATTTGTCATATCAGCGAGTGGATTACGATCAATTGAATTAGATAATTCAGCTTCTGAAAAAAATAATACATAAACACATAAAAAAATATGTAATATATAAGCATATAAGAGTATTAAGCTTTCGTAATTAATGGATTAAACAAAATAAGTGGTGAAACCTGCAGTAGTGCTTTCCCGTGTTTGTTGAAGTAGTTCATTAACCGGACCCGATGTCATTGGATTTACAGTAACTTCCAATATTTGATATTGATCCATGTACAAAAAATTAATAAGAATTAAATATATACAAATTTAATAAAAAATATAATATGTAAATAATATAGGTAATTTAAAAATAGAAAACTAACCATTTGTTAATATTGACGACGACGGCGTGTCTTCCAATTCTTGTTGAGATATAAAATTATTTAATAATAAAAAACTGTTAAATTAAAATTAAAAAAAAAAATCAGAACACATTATATCATTACATATTAAACACAAATAATATTGAAACATAATACCCCACAAAAAATTTAACCTGACAAAATTCTTCGTCTTTTATCTGCAAGGATACTTTTTCTCAACAATCTTGCACTCTTACACTTTAACTCTTCCAAATTAGGATCTTAACAATAAAACATTGAAAATATATTAATACAAAAATATATTAAGTACATAATATAAATATATGTACATTTATTATTTGTATATATCTAACCAATTTCATTCAAAACACCACGCTTTTCACAAACCACAGATCTCCTCATCATTCTAGCATGCCTAGTACAAATTTCTGCAAAGAAAAAAAAATAAAGGTAGAAGGAATTTAACAGAATATAATTACTTAATCTAAATAAATATAATTACTTATTACTTAATCTAAATAAATATATTTAAACATACTCAAATAAATAATATTTTAAAAATGTAAAACTATAATTTAAGAACGAAATAAATAACGGACCTTTGTGAATACTTCTTGCATATTCAATATCTGTACATATTAATACAAAATTAAATTAAATCATTAATATAACAATAATTTAATATGAATAAAATACTTAATATTAGAAATATTTACCTGAATATGGCGTTTGATTGGGTGAAGGTGAAGTGTTTTCTTTATCCATTTCAACTTAGGTAAAACTATATTGATAAATAATCAATCTGCAAAAAAAAAAAAAAACAAACAAATAAATAAATAATTAAATCATACAACCTCAAAAAACTATTTATTAAAATTAATTGTATAGAATATGAATATTAACATAATTTGAATTTCATGTTGTAAATAAATTTAATAATTAAAATAATACGTATAATCAAATAAAACCTATTGTAACTGCAGAATTCATTTTATTAATATAATAAACACGAATATCGTTTACAACTTGAATTTTGTTCGGATCGAACCGAAAAATTTGCGGGTTCTTGACTCTAGACTTTGATCCTCTGATTCTTCTCTTCAAAGTTGACTTTGACCTTGATCAAACTTTGACTTCGATCTTCGGACTTGAATGTTTGTAACATTAATCCAAGGGTGAAAACACCTTGTTTTGGATTAAATGTTGTTTCTGGATGAACGCCTTCAAATTTGGTGAAGAACGCTCTTTGAATCTTTGAATGCAAACGCCGGATCGACGGGACTTCGAGCCTTGATCTTCGATCTAGAGCTGCTTTGGGCGAAGAACACTGAAGAACGCTCTTGGAGTTTTCTTCAAATCTTCAATGGTAAACGCCGGATTAAAGGGGTTCTGGACCTTGATCTTCGATCTCGAGCTGTTTCAGGTGGACTTGAGCGAAGAGCAGCGAAGAACGTTCTTGGAGAATCTTCGAATCTTCGAGTAGAAACACCGGATCAAAGGGGCTTCGGGCCTTAATCTTCGATCTTGAGCTGCTTCTGGTTGACTTTCACGAAGAACGGCGAAGAACGCTGAAGAACGATCTTGAAGAATCTTCAAATCTTCAATGAGAAAACGCCGGATCGGAGGGGCTTCAAGCCTTGATCTTCGATCTGGAGCTGCTTCCGGTTGAGTTCCACGAAGAACGGCGATGAACGCTTTGTGTCTTCAAGAACGGTTGCAGAAGATTCGCTAGTTGATCGTCTGGATGCTCGTTCGCTTCGGTTGCTTGTTCGTCTTCGTTCGTGCTCGTCTTGGTTTGTCTTGGTTGTCCTCCCAAATGAATGAGAAGAAGACCCTATTTATAAGGTGAAGGATGGAAGACTTTCCATTCTTGTCATGCCACGTGGCGCCACTTGATTGGCCCACAACATTTGATTGGCGTGATTTGCGAATTAGTTTAATTCGCTTCCATTTTTGACGAGATATCATTTAATTCTCGTTTTAATGGTAAATAAGGCGTATTTATTACCCAATATGAGTATCGAACACTCATTTAATTTGTCCGACTTGTATCGTGTACATTTAATATCAATTTAACTATTTAATTCAAGAATTAATTTAATTAAATTCTCAAAATAAAATAGTAAATTTTATTTGATATTAATATTTGATTTGTACACGTGTCACCATTTAATTGGGTGCAAATTTTATTTGCTTACAAATGCCCCCTTGTGCTTTGTTCACGGTCATTTCTGGACTTGATGTGAATGAAGCACGAAAGTATTTTACGCCCTCATATGAATTTGAAGTTTTGAATCGTGACTGAACTTAGAAGATGTCTAAGCTGCCTACGTACCCCTTAAAGAGGATCAAGTCATAACGTAGTTCAAGGGGAAGCCATAAACAGTTTATACTCATGTATACTAGGAGTGACATACAGTTTTAACTCGTGTGTCATGGAGACTTGATTTGGATTTGTTAGATAGTTTATACTCGTATCAAGGAGTATTTCAACTTCAAATTTGAACAGTTTGATCTCTTGTCGAGGAGACTTCATTTTCAAATTTGTAAATAGTTTAGGCTCGTATCGAGGAGCATCATTTGATCCAGGAGGCTTCAATTTGATCTCCATCTTGAAAGCCTCAAATGGTTTTGTCTCTTATCAAGGATAGTTTGATTTGGCTTTGAGATAGTTTTTGCTCGTATCAAGGAACTTTATTTGATTCGGAGAGGCTTCAATTTGATCTCCGGCTTGAAAGCTTCAAACAGTTTTATCTCTTATCAAGGAGAATGGATTTGATGGAGACTTCAATTTGATCTCCGGCTTGGGAGCATCGGACAGTTTTATCTCCTAACAAGGAGAGTTTCATTTAACTTTGGGAGACTTCAATTTGATCTTCGACTTGAGAGCTTCTGACAGATTTGTCTTTCGTCAATGAGATTTGATTTGGCTTTGAGATAGTTTCCGCTTGTATCAAGGAGCATTACAGACAGTTTATGCTCGTATCAATGAACATCACAGACAGTTTATGCTCGTATCAAGGAACATCACAGAAAGTTTATGCTCGTATCAAGGAGCATTTCAAACAGTTTATGCTCTTGTCGAGAAGCATTTTCATTTGAAGAACTTTAGGTAGCTTCTTCGAGCACGATATCTCCTTGCTTGACTAATTGCATGACCTTTTCCTTGAAGATGAAGCAGTCTTCAATTGGGTGGCCTACTAATCGATGGTATTTGCAGTACTTTGGATCGTCAGTGCATCCAGCTTCCTCCGGCCGCTTCATCTTAGGTAATTCTATGAGCTTTGCTTCAATCAAGTCATCAAATATCCCAGAGACGTCCGAGTCTAAGAAAGGATATTGTTTTTGACGCATCTCTTTTAGAGTGAACCTGTTTTGCCCCCTATCGCGAGGAAGATCTGTTATGTATTCCTTACTTGAAGGCTTGACATAAGTCTTGTCGCGAGACTTTTGTGTTGGTGGTCCTTTGACTCCACTTGCAATCATGCTTAGCTCCATGTCGTGAGCTCTTGTGGCCAACTCTTCAAAGGTTCGCGGTTGGATACCTTGGAGAATATATCGGAGACCCCACTTCATCCCTTGGACGCACATTTCAATCGCGGATGTCTCGGACAGTCTATCTTTACAATTCAGACTTAAATTTCTCCATCGATTAATGTAATCGATGACAGGCTCTTCCTTCCATTGGTGTGAATTTGTCAGCTCGATCATGCTAACCGTTCTTCTCGTGCTGTAGAAACGGTTGAGGAACTCTTGCTCCATTTGATCCCAGCTGTTGATGGAGTTAGCCTCCAGATCAATGTACCAGTCGAAGGCGTTTCCTTTGAGTGAGCGGACGAACTGCTTGACAAGATAGTCACCGTAAGTCCAGGCGTTATTGCACGTCTCAACAAAATGGGCCACGTGCTGCTTTGGATTGCCCTTTCCGTCAAACTGTTGGAACTTTGGAGGTTGGTAGCCTGCTGGCATCCGCAAGTTGTCAATCCTCCTTGTGTAGGGCTTGGTGTAGGTGAAGGTGGACTTGGAGCCATCTTCAAATTTCCCTTTCACCGTCTCCAGAATGAGCTCCTTGAGTTGATCAATCTGGATCGCTCCATCAGCTGAGACTTGCAGCTTCTTAGTAGTCTCCTCAGTTTCAGCTGCTTGTCGCCTAGTTGAGGTTTCCTCTACTCCTTGATCTTCAACTTGCTTCCCATGAGCGTGACTTGCATCACTATTCTCCACTTTATTCATCAAGATGGCGATCTGAATGTCTTGCCTCTTGATGTGATCTGTGACTTGAAGCGAATTACACTAACTTTTGCTAGTCGCTCACCCGCAAGCGGACGGGTTCACTGTAGTAAGAGTAAGTATAATGACCAAGTATTATCGAACCCACGGGATAGTGTGTATGCGAACAGATCCCTGAAGATCTACGCGTCGTAGTTAATATGAGTGTAATGTTTTTAGTTTTTGAAAGATTAATTGAAATACTGAATTAAACTAATTAAACTAAAGAACGAAAGAAACGAATAAACTAAAGTGTGTTTTCAAATAAGAGATGGCGATGCTTAAAATAGGAATTCCTACGTATACTAACGGAGCATGTACATAATCAGAATAACTGTGACACACAAGAAATAACCTAAGTCTAAGAATGCAAGGTGAAAGCTCAAGATTCTAAACCCTAATACTTTACCCTAACACTCGACTTCACTAATCTACTAACAAGTTAATAGATTGCGCTTAATTAATAAGACCCTAATTTAACTAAGGTGATGCGGTCGTCCTCCTTCGCTAAACTGGTAGATGAATTAACCCTTCCTAAACCCTCTCGTTAAGTCTACTCGTTGTTAAAGAGTGATACGGTCGTCCTCTCTCTAACACTTTTCGAACAAAATTCAAAGGCAAAGTTAAGATTGATTTTAAGAATTCATTAATCAAGAGAATTAAAATCTAACGTCACAAGTTACCCTAATTACGTACCCACATCCTACTTCTATGAGTTCATCCTACCCCAAGCATGCAAGGGTTCTAGCCTAACATGGTGGTTTGAATAATAAAAGCAATCACAAGAACAATAATCATATGCATAATTAAATTAACGAAAGAAATCAAGAACATAAACAAAAGAATAAATTAAAGTCTCTAAAGAAATCTATATAAATCTGAAAAACTAGGTTTAATCGTCTCCAAGAGTAAAGAAAGAAAGAATTAATCTAATACGTTCAAAAGAAATACTAAAACTAAGAATTCGTAAATTAAAGCCTCGATTACAACGTATAAAACTCTTCTAATCTCCCTCCCAAGCTTTCTCCTCGCTCAAAATATGTAAAAATATGTGTTGGTATGTTGTGATATGTGAAAATATGCTTGGAAGGGGTATATATAGGCTTTGGGACGAATTTGGGCGATTTTGGGCCAAAAACACGCAAAAACGCTCGAGTGCAGGTGCAGCTCGAGCGCCCCATTCGAGCTTGGTGGTCGAGCGGGTCAAGAGGTCGAGCGAGGCGCTCGACCGCTGGCTGTACACATGTTCGTAAAACCTTCATAACTTCTCAACCGGGAGTCCGTTTTGGCCGATTCAAAGTCCTATGAACTCCTCTTTTCACCCTCTATCCATATATGAAAACCAAAGAGACAAATTAATAAATTTATAAAAATGATACTCATTTGACTCCTAACACTCGTCGAAAACACTCAAAACATGGGCAAATCGGGCACCAAAACATAACAATTTCACGCCTAATCAACCCCCCCAAACTTACCATGTTGCTTGTCCTCAAGCAAAGAAATAATAAGTCAAGTGAAATTGTTAGGAATGAGTCAAAGAATCAATCATGCAAGCTAATGAACTCGAGCTTCAAAAATCAATCACCCGTATACTCACTCACTTTCCTTTATCATACTCATGCAACAATAACAAGAAACACCAAGATCAAGCATGGATGTGCACTCAACGATGTGTTTCGCTCCCTCACAAGTGTATATCAATGATTAAGGGACTCACTCAAACAATCAATCACCTTCATTTTTTTTTCTTTTTCGCACAACACATGAGCTCATTTTTTTCTTTTCTTTTGCTCATTCTCAATTTTTTCTTTCCCACAACTCAAATCTCATTCACACCCTTATTTTATCACCACTCAACCATCATAATTCCTTTTCTCAACTCAACTCAATCCCTTCACATTCACACTTTTCCTATTCTCCACTCAAATTGGGACAAAACGGCTTAGGAACTGGAATAGTGTTTAAATGTGCTAGCAAATAAAATAGGCTTTAGGCTCAAAGGGGCTAACAAGGGATTCAATGTCATTGGTAAGGAAAATTTTGGCTAAGTGACTCACTAAAATCAAAGATGGCCTAAGATCACATTCGGCATTTCAAACTAGACACAATCAAGAAGCAAGAGCACACACAAGTTCTAGCATCCTCTAAGGTGACGATCCTCTCACAAACGAAGAGATTACTTCATGCATCAAAATCTCATAAGGCTCAAATCTCACGGCTTTCACATCCATGCTAGTCTAGTGTATTCTCACAATCATCACACGAGCACTCAGAAGGAAAATTTGTAAGCATACGGGTTCTCTCTCAAATCAACTCTCATTCAAAAACTCACACAATAAAACTCCTAACTCAACCTCACAACTCAACTCTACTCATCAAATCATACTCAAAGATAGCAATCAACAAGCATAAGATAGTTGATAGGCATGAAATATGCAATAGCGAGTCAACTCAAAATCACCCCAAGGAGTATCTCAACAAACCAAAAATCAATCAAACTCAACTCAAAGATAAGGGCGTGCATGCATGTGCAATGTAATCATAAAACAAATAAAAAAAACTCCACCCCCCCAAACTTCGACCTTGCTAGAGGTCTAAGTTTGGGGTTGTGGGTTACCTCAACCAAACAATTCAGTTTCTCTCAATAGCTTTGCACACTCCCTTGTCTCAAGTTGGTTCCTTCAATCTGGTTAACTCCATGATACCTTTACTCCTTTAGAGACAAGCCTACAAAATAAAACTCTCAAGTACGAGGTTAAACATACGACTCAAAATAACTCCCTAATAACTAAAAAACTCAAAGCAAATAAAAATAATGGGTTGCCTCCCATTCAGCGCTATTTTTAAGGTCCTCATGCCGGACCAAGCTCAAAGGAGCTTATGGGACATCATACTCAAATTTACCTCCCTCACTCTCATAAGAGTGGTGCTTGCATGTCTTTCCTTGATGCCCTTCCATCATGAACTCCTTTGCTTTCTTCTGATTCCCAAGTGTTATGGGTCTCAACTCCTTCTCACTTTATCTGGAGGCGTCTTTCCAAACAAGTTTCTTGAATTTAGACTTTTTCTTCTTAACTCCTCCTTTTCTCTCCAACTGGGTTACGTCCACACTTTTCACCTCTTCATCCTTCAACTTCTTCACTTTAACCCTATCAAAACAATCAAGATCATAATGCTCATGCGTTAAATAATCAAGTGAAGGACTAACAAAATCATAAATATGAGAAGGATTAGGGATAGAAGGTGTGTCTTCAACACGAGGATCAATAGCATCCATGCAATACAAACTCTCATCCTCTTTCGGGTGCTTCATGGCTTCATATAGGGAAATCTTCACTTCTTGATCATCAACCTTCAATGTAATCTTCCCATTTGCCACGTCTAGCATCATCCCCGCTGTAGCTAAGAACGGTCTTCCCAAGATCAGGGGCACATGCTCATCTTCCTCCATCTCTAGGACCACGAAATCGGCTGGAAAAATGTGATCTCCAACTCTCACGAGAACGTCTTCAACCACACCTTGAGGTCGAGTGATAGACCGATCGGCTAGTTGAAGTTTCATCATTGTGGGTTGAAGTTCACCACCTTCCAACTTCTTGAAAAACAACAACGACATCAAATTAATGCTCGCTCCGAGGTCGCACAACGCTTCTTTCTTGATCCTGTTCCCAATATCACAAAGAATGGTGAAGCTCCCGGGATCCTTCAGCTTTAGAGGAAGCGCCTTGTGCACTAATGCACTCACCTCGTGGTTCAACTGCACCAACTTCGGCTCATCCACTCGCCGTCTTTTCGCGATCAAGTCCTTCAAAAACTTTGCATAGTGGGGCATCTGTTCCAAAGCATCATAAAAAGGAATATTAATATGTAATTGTTTAAAAACATCAAGGAACTTAGCAAATTTTTCATCAAGCTTCTTTTTCATAAAGCGCTGTGGATACGGGACGGGTATCACAGATTTGGGTACCCCCCACTCATCTCTTTCTGTTTCTTTCACTTTATCCCTTGCTTCCTTTGCCTTTTTCCACTTAGGAACTCTCTCAACCTCCTCAAGGTTTTTGTCCTTCTGGGACTCATCCACATCTTTAAGCTTCTCAATCCCTTCACTTTCAATCCCCTTCTCAACTCCTATCTCCTCAATTTCATCTCTATCCTTCTCAAGCTCTTTCTGGGGCGTCTCAGAATCAGCAGGCATCTGAGGACCTTCATAGTTGGTTCCACTTCTAAGCTGGATTGCCTTGCAATGCTCTTTCGGGTTTCCCTCCGGCATGGAAGGATATTTTCCCGGCTCTCTATTCACCATCTTTGCAATCTGGCTCATCTGGAACTCTATAGAAGTGAACCGTCTATTGTTCTCTTGTTGAGTTCTAGTCCACTCAACGTTCATCTTCTGGAGCTCTTGATCACGATGATCACCCTTCTTATGCAACTCCTTCACATCGTATTCCAAGGATGACAACCTCTTGCTACCTTCCTCCACTTTCTGAAGGATCGCTCTCAACATCTCCTCGGTTGATGCACCGCCCTCTCCACCAGGAGGTTTAGAACCCGGATCAACACCTGCAGGAACAGTAATACCAGCTTTTGGGTTAGCATATGAGAAATTTTCATTTTTCCTCCATGTGTTTTGAGGAGGCTGCTGGCCTCCTTGAACTCCTTGTGTATTCCTCCATTGATTTTGAGGCGGCTGTGGGCCTGGAGGTACAAATGGTTGACCATAAGAAGGTCTTCCATACTGGTTTCCACCTTGGTAGACATTCTGATTGTAATACGGACCTCCCATGTAATTGGCTACCTCTTGCTGTCCACTTGGTGGGTCTACTCTTTCCTTCTCTACTGCATTCTCCCCAACCAAATTCTTCCCCAACTCAAGGTTGTTGATCTTCTCCATCATGACCATCAACAGCCTTCTCGTTCCTTCACCCTCTTCAACCTGATGAACTCTCTGAAAATCTGGATCTCCATTCCAAGCACCGGCATTCGTGACAATGTTGTCCACGATCTCTCTACACCTCTCTATGCCTTGATTCAGGAATGCTCCTCCCGCACATGCGTCTAAATGATCTTGCCCCGCCTTGTTGGCACCACTATAGAAGAATGCCATAATATCCCCCTCATTGCACCCATGCTGCGGGCACTCTATCAGCATGTTTGAGTATCTCTCCCACGCTTGGCGTAAATCCTCTCCTGACTTCTGGCGGAAAGAAGATATCTCAATTCTTGCTTTTATCGTCCTCGATGGAGGGTAGAATCGCTCGAGGAACAGGCGCTCGAGCTCGGTCCAAGTGGTAATACCTCCCGTGGAAGCGTATTATCATACCACTCTTTAGCTATTCCCGTCAATGAGAATGGGAACAGCCTAAGCCTCTTGGCATCTTCAGACATGCCATTATAATTAAAGGTGGATGCTATCATGAGAAAATTCCTCAGATGTGTATGAGGATTCTCCTTCCCAATCACCCCCTTGAACTGATTCTCGGTAAGCAGCTTTAGGATTCCAGGGGAAATTGAAAAGTTGTTCGCCTCAACAGGCGGTAAAGCCACTCCATCGTAGTACCTTTGTGGCTGCACTGCAAACCTCCCTCGAATAGCCATATTGTGATCTACTTTCTGAGGAACGTGTTGAGGATTAGCAGCAGGTACTGGTACTTGTTGGGGTGGTGATGGGTAAACAGGTGGTTGATTATAGACTGGAGGTGGAGGATACGGGTATGGTGGATAAGGGTATGGTGGGTATGGGTAATGTTGGTATACTGGGTTGTTGAAAGGGTTATTTGGGTTTTGTGGGTAAGCAGGGTTGTTCAGAGGATTTTGGACAAGATTCTGAGTTGGATTGTTTACGTTTTGTACTCCCGGGTTTTGGCTCTGACTATCCACAAACTGGTCTTGATTCTGACTACCACTCCCTCCAGAGCCATCAACCCGGTCTACTGCCTAATTAAAATCGTTGGCAGCATCGTCCAACTCATTATTGATATCCATTGGTTCTTTCCCTAAGTCGGCAGCGTTCATTCTCCTCAAGAAGGCTCGGTTCCTTCTAGCTATTGTCTCAGGGTCCAGCGGTATTCTCTCTTCGCTCGTATTGTCTTGTGAGCGTGTTTTCATATACCTGACACACTAGCAGAAGGATCAAAACGCAACTGCCGAATGAATAAAAATAAAAATAAAGATAGAAAATAATCACTCACTACTAACTACTAAGCTATCGACAAGTCCTATTCAAAAAGCATACAACGCCATCCCCGGCAACGGCGCCATTGACTTGAAGCGAATTACACTAACTTCTACTAGTCGCTCACCCGCAAGCGGACGGGTTCACTGTAGTAAGAGTAAGTATAATGAACAAGTATTATCGAACCCACGGGATAGTGTGTATGCGAACAGATCCCTGAAGATCTACGCGTCGTAGTTAATATGAGTGTAATGTTTTTGGTTTTTGAAAGATTAATTGAAATACTTAATTAAACTAATTAAACTAAAGAACGAAAGAAACGAATAAACTAAAGTGTGTTTTCAAATAAGAGATGGTGATGCTTAAGATAGGAATTCCTACGTATACTAACGGAGCAGGTACATAATCAGAATAACTGTGACACACAAGAAATAACCTAAGTCTAAGAATGCAAGGTGAAAGCTCAAGATTATAAACCCTAATACTTTACCCTAACACTCGACTTCACTAATCTACTAACAAGTTAATAGATTGCACTTAATTAATGAGACCCTAATTTAACTAAGGTGATGCGGTCGTCCTCCTTCGCTAAACTGGTAGATGAATTAACCCTTCCTAAACCCTCTCGTTAAGTCTACTCGTTGTTAAAGAGTGATACGGTCGTCCTCTCTCTAACACTTTTCGAACGAAATTCAAAGGCAAAGTTAAGATTGATTTTAAGAATTCATTAATCAAGAGAATTAAAACCTAACGTCACAAGTTACCCTAATTACGTACCCACATCCTACTTCTACGAGTTCATCCTACCCCAAGCATGCAAGGGTTCTAGCCTAACATGGTGGTTTGAATAATAAAAGCAATCACAAGAACAATAATCATATGCATAATTAAATTAACGAAAGAAATCAAGAACATAAACGAAAGAACAAATTAAAGTCTCTAAAGAAATCTATATAAATCTGAAAAACTAGGTTTAATCGTCTCCAAGAGTAAAGAAAGAAAGAATTAATCTAATACGTTCAAAAGAAATACTAAAACTAAGAATTCGTAAATTAAAACCTCGATTACAACGTATAAAACTCTTCTAATCTCCCTCCCAAGCTTTCTCCTCGCTCAAAATATGTAAAAATATGTGTTGGTATGTTGTGATATGTGAAAATATGCTTGGAAGGGGTATATATAGGCTTTGGGACGAATTTGGGCGATTTTGGGCCAAAAACACGCAAAAACGCTCGAGTGCAGGTGCAGCTCGAGCGCCCCATTCGAGCTTGGTGGTCGAGCGGGTCAAGAGGTTGAGCGAGGCGCTCGACCGCTGGTTGTACACATGTTCGTAAAACCTTCATAACTTCTCAACCGGGAGTCCGTTTTGGCCGATTCACAGTCCTACGAACTCCTTTTTTCACCCTCTATCCATCTATGAAAACCAAAGAGGCAAATTAATAAGTTTATAAAAATGATACTCATTTGACTCCTAACACTCATCGAAAACACTCAAAACATGGGCAAATCGAGCACCAAAACATAACAATTTCACGCCTAATCAATCTGCAAGACCTTCAATAGCTTTGAGGATGCTGTTGAATCGATCGTTCCTCAATAGTCGAGGAGTCTGTCATCATAACTGGAGCAACGCTTAAGTCTGACAGTGAGTTTGAGGATGAATGTGAAGTGGAGTGCGGAGAGTTGACCTCCTCGTCTTCAGCAGTGTGGGCCGGCTTCCTAGTTGTTGCCTCCACCGATGGATTGGCCTTTGTGAAGGTCTCAGCCAGCGATCGCTTCGCCATACTTCTTGTCACGACCTGACCTTCAGAAGTTTTGAAGGAGTTGGCTTTTTGCACAATAACTTTGCGGGCAGCCATCCTTAGTAATCTTGAGCTTTACTTGAGGAGAGAAGAGATGAGAGGTAGAGTCTGTCCCACCGGGCGTGCCAAATTTGTAACTACAGAATTCGTTTTATTAATATAATAAACACGAATATCGTTTACAACTTGAATTTTGTTCGGATCGAACCGAAAAATTTGTGGGTTCTTGACTCTAGACTTTGATCCTCTGATTCTTCTCTTCAAAGTTGACTTTGACCTTGATCAAACTTTGACTTCGATCTTCGGACTTGAATGTTTGTAACATTAATCCAAGGGTGAAAACACCTTGTTTTGGATTAAATGTTGTTTCTGGATGAACGCCTTCGAATTTGGTGAAGAACGCTCTTTGAATCTTTGAATGCAAACGCCGGATCGACGGGACTTCGAGCCTTGATCTTCGATCTGGAGCTGCTTTGGGCGAAGAACACTGAAGAACGCTCTTGGAGTTTTCTTCAAATCTTCAATGGTAAACACCGGATTAAAGGGGTTCTGGACCTTGATCTTCGATCTCGAGCTATTTCAGGTGGACTTGAGCGAAGAGCAGCGAAGAACGTTCTTGGAGAATCTTCGAATCTTCGAGTAGAAACACCGGATCAAAGGGGCTTCGGGCCTTAATCTTCGATCTTGAGCTGCTTCTGGTTGACTTTCACGAAGAACGACGAAGAACGCTGAAGAACGATCTTGAAGAATCTTCAAATCTTCAATGATAAAACGCCGGATCGGAGGGGCTTCAAGCCTTGATCTTCGATCTGGAGCTGCTTCCGGTTGAGTTCCACGAAGAACGGCGATGAACGCTTTGAGTCTTCAAGAACGGTTGCAGAAGATTCGCTAGTTGATCGTCTGGATGCTCGTTCGCTTCGGTTGCTTGTTCGTCTTCGTTCGTGCTCGTCTTGGTTCGTCTTGGTTGTCCTCCCAAATGAATGAGAAGAAGACCCTATTTATAGGGTGAAGGATGGAAGACTTTCCATTCTTGTCATGCCACGTGGCGCCACTTGATTGGCCCACAACATTTGATTGGCGTGATTTGCGAATTAGTTTAATTCACTTCCATTTTTTACGAGATATCATTTAATTCTCGTTTTAATGATAAATAAGGCGTATTTATTACCCAATATGAGTATCGAACACTCATTTAATTTGTCCGACTTGTATCGTGTACATTTAATATCAATTTAACTATTTAATTCAAGAATTAATTTAATTAAATTCTCAAAATAAAATAGTAAATTTTATTTTATATTAATATTTGATTTGTACACGTGTCACCATTTAATTGGGTGCAAATTTTATTTGCTTACACCTATGTTAAATACTTAATTTATATATAAATTATATAATGTATTTTTATTACCTAATACTAAGCAGTATATACAAATATAATATGATAGATATTATTGTTTGACATTAAAATGATATTTAGTATATGTACACACGTTGTATGTAGATATCATGTAATCATGTATAAGATTCAATCATCCATTAATATTTATTCATGTTGAGAATAAATTTAGTAGTTAAAATAATTTGCATAATCAACTAAAAGCTATGTTTAAAACGTACAACATCAAAAATATGCATTGTAGATTTCTTGTGAAACTGAATCTCATGGAAATTAGATGTCGTCCAAATAAAATTAAATGATAATATAAAACCACCAAATACATTTATAGGAAATGATACAACTAATGCATTTTAACATAATATAATCATGTTAACATAATTCGAATTTCATTTTGTGAATAAAAAAAAAAAGCAAACATAAGGCAATATATTTTACAATATTATTATTAATAATAATTTGAAAAAATATATTTACATTTAATAGTGATAATTGAAATAGATAAAATTAATAATATTAATTGATTTAATAAAGATCGCTAATAATTTAGAAAAATGGCAATAAAACATGAACTAATATATAAATTTTAGTTTTTAAAATACACATGTTTATTATTAGTATATGTAAAAATGATATTTAAAAATTAAATTAAGATAATGTAATATGAATAAGATACATTCATTGATTAATATTTTTTCTTATTGAAAATAAACTTAATAATCAAAATAATATGCATAATAAAATAAAAGCTATGTAAAAAACGTACCAATAGAAATCTTGGACGGCAAAATTTCGCAAGGTAGGATTTTTTGTGAACAATAATCTATATGAAATTAGACGTCGTGGGAAAAATTGTAAATGACAATACAAAACAACCGAATACATTTATAAGAGATGATATGGTATTTATGGTCATGATATTATATATAATGATATGAATTAAATCAATGAAATCAATTTCAAATAAATATAGAATATATCATATCAATTATCTAATATGAATGTTAAACCTTCCATATTATTTATAAATCATAGAGACACAACAATAGTTTATTAGTCTATTGTACGAAATAATTGATGGAATGATTAAATTATATTTGATACTATTTTTTAAATTGGTATAAATTCTAATCTTGAATGTTTTATTTGACTTAATATTAAATTCCAATAATTAGTTATATCGAATAATTAGTATATATAAATGATATCCTAAGACTAAAGAATATATAAAAAAATAAAAATATAAAATAATATGATAGATATTTAAAAAACAGCCACGTTTAAAACACACACGTACACACGAATGTGTATAAGTATTTCTAAAAAAGATATTTAAAAAATATAAACTTCTAATATACTAAGCTTACACATATTATTGTAACTATAAAATTAAGTAGAGATCATGTAATCATGGATAAGATATATTCTTCCACATTTTAAGGAAATATATATCTATACATATACATGTTCTAAATTAGACTAAGCAAAAAGTAATATTTTCTTGTATTCTAATTAATAATATTGTGGTCAAATGAACTATTGTAATTTATTATGTTAGGAAACTATTGTAATTGATTACCTTTAAAAAAAAAAATTAAAAATTATATCAATATATAATATTTACACAAATTAAAATTTATTAAATTTTGAAATTATAAAAGATAAATTATGTATTCAAATTCAAATTATATATATATATATATATATATATATATATACACAAAAAAATGATGTACATTAGACAAGTGTATAAATATATAATATATAAATATCAGTTATCTAATACGAACGGAAATGATCTCATGCCCACGTGGGCACAATATAATATACCCACCGTGAATGTGATAATGACACATAAGCAGATAAAATCTATCAATTAAAATTATAGGGGCCCACTGCTTATGTGTCATTATCACATTCGCGGTGAGTATATTATATTGTGTTCACCTGTGGGCATATGATCATTTCCGCTAATATGAATGCTGAGCTACTTAGACCTTCTATATTATTTATAAATTAGACTGTCACAAAAATAATTGATTAGACAATCGTACGAAATCATTGGTTGAATGATTGATTATATTTGATACTATTTTCAAATTGGTATATATTATAAATTGGAATTTTGATTTGACTTAATATTAATTTCTAATAATTAATTTTATCAAATCCCTTATATTACTAATAGGGAGTTGTAATTGATGAAGTGTCATGTTGTGGTTAATTTGGAAGATGTGTCAATTTCTTATAAAGTTTGGATGAAGTGTCACATTTTCATAAAGTGCATATATGTGTGATAATGATGTGTCATTTTTCTATTGGTTTTGTCTTTAATATGTGGCTTCCACGTGTCATTTTAATGTTTAGTTTATAAAAGAATTACAATAATTAAGGTTTGAACTTTACACCTCCTGCATCATTCTTATTTACTTACCCAGTAAGCCATCTATAAAATTATAAATAATTTTAATATCTTTTGTATTGAACACTTCTTCGTATTAATCTTTATTTTATATCAAATATTTTGTCGTACTTCCATTTTCAAATATAATATTATATTGAACTTAAACATATAAATATGTGTAAAATATGGTGTGATTGTTTATTGCATGAACTTGTGTTTTATCTCACTATATTTGAGATATTTATATGCTTTAGAAAATCTTTAATTTGTGGTCATGAAAATTAAATATTTAATATATTGATGAATTTATTAATTAAAAAGTTTAACATTCTATTATGTGAAAATTAATATTTAATTGACTTATTCATATTGTTTTCAAATCACAATAATTATATTATTTATTTAACTCTATCTCATTAATAGACATTAAACTTTTTTACTATTTAACTTTGCATGTGAATATATGTCAATTTTAAAATTCTTATTTAATAATCAAATATTATATTTTTATAATAATAATTATAATCAGAACATTAAAAAGAATCACGTATAACACGCGAGCTCTACGCTGGCAACGTTATAATATTGAATAATGTAATAATTTGTCAATAAAAATTTAATTTTTAAACTAATTTTATGAACAACCCGCGTAAAACGCGGGACACTCATCTAGTAATTAGTATATATAAATGATATAATATGTTTTTTTTTCCTAACACTAAACAATATAGAAAAATATAGCATGATAGATATTTTATAATAGGAAATAAATTACAAACTATTATGTTTTCCCGTATTTTTGTTCGACAATAATAAATACTTTAAATTTATATGTAAATTTGAACATTCACCAGATACATTATTCTTGTTGTAAATGTAGAAGATTTATTATATCAAATCTAGAAGATTTGATGTGAACATTACTAATGGGCCTTTAACCTAAACAGGCTTTAGGTTTAAACTAGGTCTTTATTCTTATAAATAGATCATTGTACTCAGAATTGTATACACTCATACATATACATATTAGTGAAACTCCTGGCTTGATACGCCCCAGACGTAGTCGTTATCGACGAACTGGGTGAACAAATATCGCGCCTTTATTTACGCTCTCGATTTACAACACTTTATCATCACGAGTCTCTACCCGCAATTAATCGCAAAGGCGTGCCCCCCTCACGCACCGGATCTGTGGGAGTTATTGTGACCCGAGATTTCATTAGCCGAGTAATTAGTATTAAGCAAATAGGCTGGAGTATTTAACTTGCCGAGGCCAATTCCGTAAATTCAAAAAAAAAAAAAAAAACCCCCACGGAGAAGAGCATTCATACGAGGAACTGCACGGCTGTTTGATACTCTCGGTGCGCAAAGAAGACGTCGCCGCGTTTCTCTCGCACGTGGTCGACTCCAATTCCCTTCCGCCACCCTCCTCCGCCGCTACAAGGGCATCACGCCTCAATCCATGAGGCCGCCTGCATCGTCCGCAGCCACCGCACAACCACCGCCCCAAAACCGCCGACCGCACAGCTCTTCCCCGGCGTCACCGCCTTCGGCCTCCACACGGAAGCCGCGTCACGTTGCCTCTTCCAGCACCGCCGGCCGCTTCACCGACGCGGGCGCCGGCCACCGCTACGCCCTCCAGTGCCGCCGGCGTGTTCTGCTCGAGAGTTCGCTTTTCATGGTGGCGTGGTTCTGCACATCTCGATGGCGCTATGGAGAGTGTTGGAGGAATTGGCGCGCGACTGGTGGCGGCAGCTTATTGGTGACTTCGTGTTGGCGCTTGTTGTGTGGGATTTGGGCCTTTCTTAATTTGGACCCAGCATTTATTCTATGAATTATATAAAGTCTTATTTAAATAGGTCCAACATAATTTATGGTCTTAATTTCATCATTTTTCTTACGATCAGACACAAATCGATTTTGAGGGATCGGTTATTCAAAGCAGTGTTGGCGGGAGCTTTTGCCCATGGTTTTTACTTGTTGGTACATACTCACAGTTTGTATGTCCGCTCCTACATCTCCTATTGAGTCTGCATTCAACGCGAGCCAAATCTATCAATAGACATTTAGGAATCCTTATCGTAGGGTTCCGCTCTGGTAAAAGGCTTAATTCTTTCTTTTATATTTTCAGCAATTAGCATTGTTTGCGCTCTTTATTTTGCCACAACATATGTTGGTAAATTATTTGCTGTAGAAATTAGGATTTATATGAAAATCCTTGTGTACTTATCTTTGCTGCTAATTTAATTCACCCAAACAATGCCTAAAATTTTGGTATACAAGTTTGCCTGAAGCAAATATGAGCATTGACTAAAATTTGAACTTGAATAGTTGCTTCTACTTGTATACCTATTTATGTAAATTAAATTTATCCTTTAGTCCGCATATATTGTCTGGATAGGCGGCACCCAGTACCTGTTGGACCGTAAATCATATTTTGGGTAGACGGCGCCCAAATCCTTGCTTCTATGTTCTCTAGAATAATCAAATAAATCCTTATTTCTCTGTTGTCAATAAATTTGGTCATATCCCTTACCATGTCACTTTAAAAATTGTAGTGAACAATGTCTGATATTACCATGAAAGAATTCGATGAGCTTGCTCTCGATGGTAATAACTACCTGACATTGGCGCTAGATGTCGAGATTCATCTAGCCTCAAATGAGTTGAGCGAAACAATTATCGAAGGTTCGAAATCCACTAACGCCCACAAGACGAAAGCGTTGATTTTTCTCATGAATCACCTGAATGAGGATCTGAAAAATGAATTCTTCACTCATAAGGACCCCAGAACGTTGTGGAAGTCCCTGAACGACCGTTTCCAACAACAAAACGATATATTCCTCCCTCCGGTACAATACGATTGGTTGAAACTCTGTTTCCAAGACCTTAAGTCTATAACGGAGTATAACTCTGCTTTGCAGCGTATTGTAACCCAGTTGATGCAGAACGCTCTGTCAACATTCCACGCTAGCAACCTTATACTCCAGCAGCAGTGTAGGGAAAATATAAGATTGGTCGCAAACGTGGAAAGGGGAGAGAGAGTAAGATGATCTGGGCTAAAGGCCGAGGTCGTAGTACATCTGGTGGTCACGGAACCTCGAATTTCACTCTACAAAAACCTGGCTCTCAAGACGAGATTGAGCAGTCCTGCTACAAATGCAGATGCAAAAGTTATTGGTCTCGCACGTGTCGAACTCCCAAGCATTTGGTTGAGGCTTATCTAAAGCAGCAAAAGGACGACAAGGGAAGGCCCCTATAGTCGAACCTCACGAAAGACAACGACGATCTTTTGAGCTCATAGTTCAAAACCTTTGGAGACAATGAGTGATTTAAGTATTTTATTATTTTAGTACTTTGTTTTTTGATAAAACAATTTATATTTTTGGATCCTTTCTTTCGCATACTTTATTTTATGGATGATATTATATTTTAGCTTTAATGTGTTTACCTTAATCGTTGTCCATTAAATTTATTTGGATATTGTTGTTCTTATACATGGCTTGTAAACATATCAGCTATTAGATTTGAGTTATTTCCTCTGGCATGATGGATGCAAATAGTGATTTATGTTTGATAGATATCACCACCACACATACAATCTTAAGAGATAGGAAGTATTTCCATAACTTGGTAAATCGTAAGGGGAGTATAACTACGATAGTCAATGATATTATGTTGATACTGGGCTCCGAAAGAGCTTCCATTGTCCTCCCCATGGGTACCGAACTCATAATCGATAATGCTTTATTGTTTCCACAATCTAAGCGTACCCTGCTCAGTTTTAAAGATATAAGAACTAATGGCTATCACATTGAAACTAAAACTGAGAATAATAACGAATACCTTTTGATGACAATTACTCGAGGTAGCGTAAACAAGTTATAGAAAAACTTCCTTCCTTCTCCTCCGGATTGTACTATTGTAACGCCCCGAATCCGAAACACATTAAATATCTCAGATTCGAGGTGCCACTTGTAACTAAAATCCGAGTTATAAATTTTTTGATATAAAAAGGGATAACAAAAAGAGAGATGAGTTTTATGCAGCGGAAGAATGAGTAGAATAATATTTATAATATATCTCACACACATATATAAAGCTCAATATCAATGGTATCATTTTATTTAGGTGGGGAACTCCGTGTCATCTCTATTACTGTCCTTGCTCCACGAAATCATAATCTGCAAGGGTTGTAAAAAGGGGGCGTGAGATTTGAATTCTCACGTATGTGTGATTTGCAACGTCATGGGATTGGTAAATCCGAAATATATTAAATTATACTCATTAATAAAACATATAAATTTCGTTAATCAATTGAAAAGTAAACACAAATATCACATATCACATAAGTAACAAGTTCACGATAAGAATTATTTGGGCATAACAGGTCTCACATCATATAATCGATATATCACAAGTTGGTTCACGTTAAGGGGCAAAGCCCACAATCAATTTCACATATAGTAAATCTCTTCTCAAATCAATATAAACAGTTCCCCCGTGACCATGCACCTGATCTATTATCAAACATGGCCACACACGTCTACCGCAAACAAACCTCGTGACCATGCACCTGATTTATTATCAAACATGGTCACACACAACTACCACAAACGAATCCCCGTGACCATGCACCTGATTTATTATCAAACATGGCCACGTACAACTTTCTCTTCCTTACTAAACTGTCAATTCGAAATATGCACATAACTCATACTTAAATAGATTCATGCTCACAAAATGCCCTTATATCATGCAGTAGTGATAGATTTAAATAAAATCAATAGACATTACATATCATATATAATTATATCACACAGTTCAAACAGTTATAATATAGGTGTACAATTATGTTGGATTAGTTGTTTTAGTTTGATTTAGTCGAGTTCAGAGTATACCAGCACAACGTATTATAAGCAGATCAATCGACAGATCATCACCCACCTCTTAACTTTAAAGCTAAGTTACAACTGTCTTGAAATTCCTTTGGAAGGTTACTTGCGTTGTAGAGACGTCCCGAGATTGAATCAACAGACTGTCGGATCCCTCGTGTGTATTCTGATTATTACAGAACCCTAGTACGAAATTATTTGATTAAAAGTTGACCTTTGAAATATCGAAAAGGAGTAGAAGTCCGTGTTACGAAAATGAGGAAGTTGTTGTCTTATAGACTTAGTGAATGTACTTGATTAAAGGCCACACCCTATTTTGGTAAATACACTACTTTAAAAAGGTTGGTGTATTAGGGGTGTACTTACTAAATTCTTTGTTGTATGACCATTACAATTTCTATATACAAAATAATATTCTACTACCCTAAGATTTTATAAAAGCCCTTTATATTTTTAAAGGTATATCCATAATTATTTTCTTGAAGAGAATTTAAATAAGAAATTTATTTAATTAATAATAATAATATAAAAGTCCAATTTAATATTTTACTTTCTAAAATTATCATTTCTTAATTTAAAAGAATTTTGAATATAATTTATATTTTATAAATAAGAATCCCTTTATAAATCTTATTTGATTTTAGAAAGACTTGAATAATACATATTGAAATAGCATCTATAATTTTTCTTTCTATTATTAGTAATACTTTTAAAATAAAGAATAATACTATTTTGCCAAAAATACCCTTTTTCATTTGCTACTAAATTTTGGATATAAATGACTTGTCTTTTTTTTATAATTTTTCAAAACTCGATCTTATACGACAATTTTGAGAATAAAAGATATTACTCTTAAAATCCAACAGTATTAGTCTTTTTCCCCCCAAAGAAACATGAACACGATTTCAAAGAAAATATAAAGTTTTTCCTGTTAACAAAGAAGAAGAGTTTCCTTTGCCAACCCATTAGCTATCTTAACACAACCATCATATTAAAAGCCCAATTCCAACTAAGGACAGAAGAACGATAGTTAAAACTAAACGGTACAACCGTAGGAACTTAAATTCACCAAACAACCAATTCTTAGAAAATTAACCAAAATCAAAACTCCATTTACAAACTCATAGGCTCAAATAAAAAAACAATAATTTTTAAACTTACGAAGTAAAACTGATCAATTCCTATTCCGAGAATTAGAGAGGAGTTAGCAAGTCTTACGAGCCCCAAATTCGGCAGCCTAACGGCGTCATTCGATGATTCGTTCGGAAAATTTCGGCAGCATAACGGCGTGATTCTGGATTTTCCGAAATCAAAACAAGCAGCTATGGTTAAAGGGTGAAGAAAAACGATGGTGTCATCTCCATTGGAAGAGGAAAATAGAGGCGGCGCGGCTGTACGGCGGCGCTTGGCTTCGATCAGAAAGGAGAGCGGCGGCGCCAGGGAACAGAGGCGACGGGCGGCGCTTCGAGGCTGGTGGCGCAACGGCGACGGGCGACGGTCGCGGCGGCGTTCGCTTGCCGGAAAAGAAGAGGCGACGGCTGTACGGCGGAGCAAGAGGCGTGAGGCTGCGCTGCAAGAGAAGGGCGATGCGATTGAAGCAGCGCCGACGGCTGGAGGCGGACGTCGGCCGGAGCGATCGGAGGCGCGAGGCGGTTGGTCGAGCAGCGCTGGGAGCGAAGCGGCGGCCGATGAGGGTGGGCGGCGCTGGTTGCGCCTTCGCACGACAGAGAGAAAAGCGGCGGTGGTCGCCGGTTTTGACGAGAGAGAAAGAGATAAGTGAATTGGGGAAACTGACTTGGATTTTTGGGAATTGATATCTGATAAAGAGAAAGAGACATGCCCCTTTTATAGAAGAATTCCAAGTACTTAATTAATTAATTTAAATTTAAAAGAAAGGATAATTTATGTGGATAAGATAAATCTTTTAATTAATTTAAAATAAAAAGGAAAGTAAATTATGTGGCTAGGAATTAATCCTACAACTTCAGATATTTTCGTCCTCAATTGATACGGTTCAGGGATCGTTTGGTTCACGAGTTTAATCCCGAATTGAAAATTAATACAGTTTTAAAACTCAATTAATATTTCTTGTATTTTAATTATTCTCAATAAATTATACGGATCAAAATCCTAATTTTAAACTTTGAATATTTAATTTCTCGTAATCCCTTATCCGTTTGAAATATTCGATTTCTTTCTTCGAATTCGGGAATTTGAAATAGGGTATAAATTTAAATCACAGAGTAGCACACAAAAATAATAAAATTAAAAGAAACAAAGATAATAATAATAATAATAATAATTAAGGTTTCTAGAAAATAAAAGGTACAAAACGGGACGGGGTATTACAATTATTCCTACATCCGGCCGTCTAATCCCCATCTAACTATGAGTATGAAATTTCATGACCCGAAATCTTTTAAATTATGGCATCAGCGGTTAGGTCATCCAGGACAAACTATGATACGTAGGATTCTATCTAATTCCATTGGTCATAATATTTCGAATAATAGAATCCCTCCTGTTGATGAATTTATATGTGATGTATGTTCTAAGGGTAAGTTAATTGTGCATCCGTCGCTCACCAAGGTAGGACTAGAGTCTTCGGTTTTTCTTGAATGGATTCAGGGAGACATTTGTGGACCGATTCACCCAGTATCAGGACCATTTCGGTATTTCATGGTCCTAATTGATGCCTCCACTAGGTGAACATATGCCTGCTTGCTGTCCACCCACAATCAAGCTTTTGCGAAGCTCATTGCAAAAACTATCGAGCTTAGAGCTCAATTCTCAAATTATCCAATTAAATCGATTCGCATGGATAATGCTGTTGAGTTTAGCTCAAAAGCCTTTACAGATTACTGTATGACCCTGGGAATTAAAGTGGAGCATTCGGTCCATTACGTCCACACCCAAAATAGTCTTGCTGAAGCGCTAATAAAACGTATCAAACTTATCGCTAGACCATTGCTTATGAACTCTAAACTACTCACTTCATGCTGGAGGCATGCTGTCTTACATGCATCACACTTGATACAAATCCGTCCAACTGCATATAATGATCATTCCCCCCTACAGCTAGTGTGTGTGAAAGAACCAAGCATTTCCCATCTGTGTATTTTTAGATGTGCGGTATATGTTCCGATAAAATTACCAAAGCGGACCTCTATGGGCACACAAAGGAAGCTAGGTATTTACCTTGGATTTGACTCTCCATCCATTGTGAAATGCCTAGAACCTTTGTCCGGGGATCAATTAACGGCCCGATTCGCTGATTGCACGTTCGATGAAGATCACTTCCCGGCATTAAGGGGAGATCCGAATTCAAAATTGAATGAATGTCGGGAGCTTACGTGGAACGTAAGTAATCTTCAGTATCTAGATCCACGCACTAGTCAATCCGAACTGGAAGTTCAGAAGATCATTAACTTGCAAAATTTAGCAAACAATCTGCCAGACGCGTTCACTGACCATAGAGGTGTAACTAAATTGGATATACCTGCAGTAAATGCTCTCCAAAGGGTTGAGGTCCCAAGTAAATTAAGCATACATGCCCCCACACGCTAGAAGCAAAAAGGACCTACAAAAGATACAAGTACACCTAAAAGAAAAGCTAGCAAAACTGGTCAGCTGAACGTAAAATCTCTAGAAGAGATTCGTCTAGATAGCTAAAAGTCTCTAGAAGACGAGCGTCCTAGTGATGAAGCACGTGCACAAAATATTCAATGCACTAGGACCGCGGAACGACCAGACCCAGATACACTGGGAAATGAGGAAGGTCTGGTTGACATAAACGTTGAAGTCTCTATGAATTTCATAGATACGGGAGAAACATATAATAGAAATATTACTGTCGTCGACGACACAATTGCAGCGACAATTGCTCTTTCCGTTATAAATAACGATCTAGATCCAGAACCCAAAACTATCGCTGAGTGCCGGAAGCGCTTCGATTGGGTTAAATGGAAAGAGGCAATTGAAGCAGAGCTCGCATCGCTAGATAAAAGAAAAGTATTTGGCTCTATCGTTCGTACACCCGTGCACACTATCCCTGTAGGATATAAATGGGTTTTTGTACGAAAACGAAATGAGAATAATACTGTGGAGAGGTATAAAGCGAGGCTGGTAGCTCAAGGGTTTTCGCAGAGACCCGATATTGATTTTGATCAAACCTATTCTCCCGTAATGGACGCAATAACGTTCCGCTACTTAATATCTTTGGCAGTTAAATTGAATCTCCAGATGAGATTAATGGACGTTGTAACCGCATATTTATACGGATCACTAGATGCCGACATCTATATGAAAATCTCCGATGGATTTGACATTCCCCAGATGAGGGATGGTGAAAATCGCAGTATGTATAGCATAAAAATGCAGAAGTCGTTGTACGGCCTAAAACAATCAGGCCTCATGTGGTACAATCGACTTAATGAATTCCTCCAGAAGAAGGGATACACGATTGATATAGCTTTCCCATGCGTATTCACGAAGAAATCGCAAAGTGGTTTTTGCATTATATCCGTTTATATTGATGACCTAAACATAATCGGAACATGCAAAGAGATTGAAGAAGTCAGTTCAATCTTGAAAGTTGAATTCGAAATGAAAGACTTGGGTAAAACCAAGTACTGCCTCGGCCTACAGATCGAGCATCTCCCAGAAGGAATTCTTATACATCAGTCAACCTACGTGAAAAAGGTATTGGAGAGATTTCACATGGATAAATCTCATCCACTTAGCACCCCTATGGTTGTCCGATCCCTCGAAGTGGATAAGGGCCCATTTAGACTAAGAGAAGATTCAGAAGAAATTTTGGGGCCAGAAGTTTCTTATCTTAGCGCTGTTGGAGCATTACTCTATCTCGCAAATTGCAGTAGACCGAGCATTGCATTTGCAGTTAATTTGCTTGCTAGATATAGCGCTTCTCCTACGAGGAGACATTGGAATGGTGTTAAGCATGTTCTATAGTACCTCCAAGGGTCTCATGACCTTGGACTATTTTATCGAATGAACCAAGACAAAACCTTGGTAGGTTATGCGGATGCTAACTATTTGTCTGATCCCCACAACGCCATATCCCAGACTGGTTATGTTTTTCTCTGTGGTGGTACCAGGATCTCATGGAGATCGGTTAAACAAACCATGGTTACCACGTCTTCAAACCACTCAGAGATAATAGATTTGTTTGAAGCTGCACGAGAATGTGTTTGGTTAAGGTCCTTGGTAAAACACATTGGTGACTCGTGTGGTATCGCTAAAGGCGATACATCCCCCACCGTTATATTCGAAGACAACGCAGCTTGCATCGCACAAATGAGTAATGGGTACGTCAAGGGAAACCTGACGAAATATATTTCACCTAAGTTTTTTTACCCATACGAACTCCAAAAAAGTGGCGTGATTACCATTCAAAAGGTGCAATCTAGTGACAATCTAGCAGATCTGTTCACTAAGTCCTTACCTACGTCTACTTTTGAAAAGTAAGTTCGTGGTATTGGGATGTGAAAGCTCAAAGGGTTGTTGTCTTCGGGGGGAGCGGTAATCCCGAAATAAATCCAGAAGATTTGATCCGGAAGATCAATAAAATTACATTCCTCCCTAACTTTATATTTGGTCGCTACCTAGCACGTGGAGTTTTTATGACAAGACACATACGTTATGTCGTAATGTCCAAGGGGAAGTGTTGTAAATCTAGAAGATTTATTATATCAAATCTAGAAGATTTGATGTGGACATTACTAATGGGCCTTTAACCTAAACATGCTTTAGGTTTAGACTAGGTCTTTATTCTTATAAATAGATCATTGTACTCAGAATTGTATACACTAATACACATACATATAAGTGAAACTTCTGGCTTGGTACGCCCCAAACGTAGTCGTTATCGACGAACTGGGTGAACAAATCTCGCGCCTTTATTTACGCTCTCGATTTACAACAATTCTAATTATTCAAGAAATTAAAATACACTTGTACACATGTATATTAAGTTAATGTAAAACTGATATTTTAAATTTTTTTATCTTCTAATATACTAAGTTTACACATATTATTTTAACTATAAAATTAAATAGATATAATGTAATTATGGATAAAATATATTCATCAACATTTTAAGGAAATTGATATATACACGTATACATGCTCTAAATTAGACTAAGCCAAAAGAATATTTCTAAAAAAATTGTTGAGAATAAGTGTGTACATGTGTGTTTTATACGTGAATTCAAATTAAACTTTATTAATTTTTTAAATTATAAAGGATAAATCATGAATTCAAAACATATATATATATATATGTATGTATAAATGATGTACATTAGACTAAGTCAAATAAAATTATTAAATAATTTATTCATTAGCTATCAAACTTTAATTTAAATATATTAATTAAATATTAATTGAGATACACATAATTTTCTAAAAAAAAATCAATTTAAATTGATTACACATTCATAAGGTACAGTTAATAAATTTCAGGAAATCAAATTTTATACGTGCACGTCTTTTCTAGTATAAAAATTAATAAATTGTTATCCGTGAATTAGATAATATTTTAAAGTATTATATTATTTTACAATGAATAAATTTATAATGTTATTGTATATATAATGCATTATAATGTATAATTAATTTTTTTATGAAAAAACCCGCGTAGTACGCAAACATTGAATTCAATATTTATTATTTAAAGATATGTAATCAAAGACATGTCTTTAGATAATTTATCAAAACACCATCGCAAATTTCAAATAAAAACAATAAATTATTCAATCATTTCTGAAAACATATAAGAGTATTTCAAACTTAAAGTAATACTAATGAAAATAGAATTTAGTAAATTCAATACAGAAGTTCTAAAAAGCAAATCCATAAAAATTATTCCTTCTCGATCTTGATACTGATGGATTTTTTTGTAGTGGAGATTTGAGAATCATCAATTCCATCAAGATCTATTGCATAACTTTGTTTGAACTTCCTCTTGTTGTCTGGAGTAATCTCTTCATATCCCAAATTGATTATCTGAGTAAATTATCATTTAAAATTAGTCAACTTTTCCTAATATATTTAAATTGAAATTTAAAGTTAATTAAATAAGTAAAGTTAATAATTAGTATAAATTTATATAGGGTTAATTTCATATAAATTCACAACATTTATGCTTAGTATCAATTTAATCACGAACTTTTAGATTTTTGTAAAAAAACCCAACCTTTGACATTGTTGCAATTTAATACACATTTTTTTTCTTCCAGCCGGCAACCGATGATGTGGCTCGCCGGAACGTGTGTCATCTTGCCACGTAGGATTACACATGTTTACTTTATTTATTTTTTAAATCCACATCACAAGTAACACTTACAATATAAATAACACATTTCTACTTAAAATTAAAATAACAACCAAATAAATTGAACAACAACAAACATAAATTATATGTAATAAATCTCTTTACATTATTAGTTTTTGAGATTTATTTGGTTGCTATTTTAATTTTAAGTAGAAATATATTATTTAAATGGCAAGTGTTACTTATGATATGGATTTAAAATATAAATAAAATAAACATGTGTAATCCTACGTGGCAAGATGACACGCGCTCCGGCGAGCCCCGTCATCGATTGCCGGCCGGAAGAAAAAAAATGTGTATTAAATTGCAACAATGTCAAAGGTTGGGTTTTTTTAAAAAAATCTAAAAGTTCGTGATTAAATTGATACTAAGCATAAAGGTCGTGAATTTATATGAAATTAACCCATTTATATATTATTCCTAATATAATTTAGGATTTAGTAATGTGGGATAATATAAAATTACCAAATAGATTATCTGACAAAATTATCATTTAAAATTAGTCAACTTTTCCTAATATATTTAAATTGAAATTTAAAATTAATTAAGATACGCACATATAAGGACGTGCGTAAAACTAATTATTTTGATACACGCATACTTTATACCTTGTCAATCAAATTTTGAGTATTCAATCCAAAAAATAATAATTCAAATTTTAAGAAATCAACCATAAAAAATTTAAGGAATATATCAAACACATATATATATTTCGATAGAATTAAATAAATATTAATTATACGAATATATATTCCATCGTCCAAACTTGAACGATTCTTCATCAGTTTAGAAATAAATAAAAATTACAACTTCTCACAAAAATAATATTTATAATATTGTAAATAAGCCATTGAATTGTAATTAATACATTACAATGTTAAAAAAATATAACTTTTAACATATAATCTATGATTCTTCATCTTCACAATAAAAATTATATTCCACTTCATCTTCATATGAAAAAATTGGTCATTCACTTCATCTTCAATGTTGATGTTAAAACTTTGTTTTTATAGTATATTAAGATATGCAATTCAAGATCTCCTCTGCGCGCCATTCGTTGTCTTATAGAAAAGATATTACAACAAATGGCAAGTTTTTATGATAAATGTACTTGAAAAAATTAGATTACTAGACAAAACTTTAAAAATATTATTGTAAATTGATCTGTTGTAAAAATAATTAAATTAAAATGGTATTGAATATAAAGAGATTCGAAGGGTAACGTATATTTTGGGTAAAGTCACATTTTAATTTGTTTTGGCCCCGATTATAATTACTAGTGACTCAACCACCCGTGCGTTGCACGGAAGCTAGTTTTATAGGTATATTATAGAAATTTTAGCCATTTGTTTCAGTTACAAAAATCATATTATTGTACTGTATTAATTGAACTATATATATATATTTATCAAAAGTACCCTATTACGGGATTTTAAGTTATCATCAGCTACAACTATTGGCATTCCATCAAAATTATTCAAATTTTTACCAAAAGTACGCAACATATTTTCAATCTCCAAGAGGCAACAATTTTTAATCTCATCGTCCGTCGTCCTCAACTCTAAAAATTTGACAGTAAAAAAAAAAAACTCAATAATTAAACATGTACAATTTAACAAACCTATTTTTTAATAAATAATTAAACAATTGTACCCAATACACAACAGAATAACTTCATCACATATAACAAAAAAAAAAGTAATATCTATTCAACACAATGAATATAACATTCAAATTATAATGAAATTGAATAAATACCTAAATTTAATACACATTCAAAAAACAATTTACAAAAAAATCGTGTACCTTTATTTTATTATATATGTGGTCTATTTGCATTTTTTAAATAAAAAATACATGAAATTTTTAATGGGGGTTTAATTTTAAGATACAATGTAGAAGGAAAAATATCTAAAAACTCTCACCAAAATATTGTATTAGCATATAATACAAAATGACTATAAAATAGACTAAAATACCCATTTCTAAAATTACCAACCAAAAGAAGGTCAACTCATCCCCTCATAAAGAAGGCGTGAATACTGCAATCAAATTGAGAAATTGAATAAATGAAAATTTCAATTATGCATAATCAACTCCCTTATCACACGCATCAGAAAGAAGATCATCTCGCGAAATAATCAACCTACAATACAACAGAGAAATAAATCAATCAATATCACCGACCGGGAAAATTCTCATTATTGAAAAAGAAGAAAAAAATCAGTAGAGGACAAAAGGTGTTCGCAACAGAACTAGATACAATTTCACAACCCATTACACACAATGCTTTCAATCTAATGTGTGAGCGTAAATATGTCCAGATTTTGTGTTAAATGTTTTAAAGAACTCAATTTTTGATCAAGTATAGACATTCACAGAAAAATCTTAACAATTTTTTTTCAAAATATTTAGGACAACAATGCGATGGATTATTCACATGAGAAAAACATTATACAAGATTGAAATGAAAATTTCACATGTGCAACAATAATTCGATTCAAAGATGACAGTAAGACTACAAACTTTCAAGTAAGAACAATATACATAATTAATACATTTACAATATGAAAAAATGAATGTGCTTGGATGTTGGAGTTTTTGAACTTTTGAAATTAAAGTAACAACTCACGTGTATATATTTAATGTGTGTAATATTGCACATGTACAACATTGTATACATTGGAAAAAAATAATTTTTCAAGTGCAATTTTTGTTAGTGGAAAAGAGTACGTTTGGAGAAAATTTTCATTTGATGAAAAAAATACATCACTAAAAGAAAACACGTCTGACCAACTGTAAGAATTATGAATAATGCACATGTGAAACATGTCAACGTTTTTTTTTTAAATGTAAATTGTAATGTGCACTTTTATTGAAAAAGATAATGCACATGAACCTATTTTATTTAAAAAAAGAAAATGCACATGATCAAAGATTAAATATTTATAAAAACTCCACATAGTGTACAAAATGTACATTCATATAAAAACGATTGAATGATGTGCAACTACTAATACAAAACAATAATCTGAGACAAAATCATTAAATGATGTGCAACCACTAATAAAAACAACTTACTCTCATCATCAAAATTCACATTGAGAATAATTCGATCATCCATGAAAACTGCTTCACGTAAAAAAACCCACATAATATTTACATAATTATTTGACACATCATCGTTACCTGCATCCTTATAACATAACCAAAAACCAAACACAAAACCATCCACGATATTATATGGTAAACGAAAAGAAATTTTGAACGAAAGCCTCATCAATTGTACATGTGAATAATTTGATCTTGACTAATGAAACTAAATTTTCTACATTACCTCCAAATGAAATTATATTTCTACATCATGCCGTAGATAGATTCATCAATCCAGAAGTAAAACGATGACCATAAAGAAAATAGTATAACAATAAGAGATGGTAATGATTTAAACCCCCTCAAGTGACACTTTGTTTGTATTACTTTCATTTTATGAACTTATGCTTTCCAAACATGTCATGCTTCCCAAATTTACCGTGTTTACCAAACTTCCCATGTTTGAACTTCCCGTGCTTAAACTTTCCATGGTGGCCACCAAATTTCCTATACATTTCCCAGTGGCTTAAACTTTCCATGCTTGATCCTCTAAATAAAATTAATTAGTTTGAAAATTCACCCACTAAAAATGTCACTCAATAATTATCAATCAGTTACAAAACCGTTACAAAAATAAATCATACAAAAGGACAAATAAGTAAACCATCCACTCAAATTGAAGCAACCAGTAATAAAAACAACTGATAGTAGCTTAAACTAACAACAATTAAAAAATGGTACTAAAAGCTAATTACTCCATTTTTAATTACTATTACATGTATTTAAATATTAATCCAACTAATAAATAATGATATTTATAGAATAGAATATAAAAAAAGAAAAAATTTCATAACTAAATTTTTTAATATTATTTAATTTATATCTTTTATGTTTTACAAATGTGTCAATTTCTTTACACAATGAGTTACCACAAAAAATTTAATATGACTTTTTCTAATCATATGTAAGTGTAACATGAAAAAATATTTATAAAGAGTACCGATTTATTTTATAATTAATAATTCCTACCATCAACTCATTTTAATTAAATGATGTGTTTGATATAAATCGTAAATATAATATGAACTTGAACAATTTAAAATCATTTATATAGTATTCGATACTACCGAAGACATTAGAACATGTTACTTATATAATCAATAATTATAATATTAATAGAATAAATCGAAAGATAATTACCAATAACGTTACAGAAATGACATAACTATTTAACTAAATTGTTACAACTTGTTTTTGTAAAATGTAGCAACTATGATGCACATATTATTCTAAAAATATCATAATGTAGTATTGCATTCACACCTACCCCCTAAAAGGAATGCGATTCTTGAACCTGCGAATCTGAATCTCCATGTGGCAAATTCGAATGGCAAATCCAACTAATGAATTCTCGAATTCGCCTCACAAATCCTAATTTCAATGGAATTTTATTACGTAAATATAATTTAAATTGAAGATGTAACACTCATTTTAGATTGAATTTACTATTATAACCTATGTATTGGACTAATGAAACTTAAATTAATATTTTATTATTTAATTATATTAAATTATCAAATATTATTAAGTTTAGGGTAGAGAAAATGTAAATTTACATACATTTGGTTTACTAATTTTTAAAATTTATATATGTTTTTAGGTGTTATATATAATAAAATATAAATAAATAGACATAATCTTGAGGAATTGCATCCTAAATATTTTAAAAATTCATATCACCGAACCCGTATCGTATCGCCCCCGCACTTGTATCTCCGCATCTGTGCAACATAGCATAACAATATACAAAGTACCCAAGTAATTTTACAATCAATTTACACAATTAATAATACTTTTTATATAATACATACATTGTATCTCATATCACTAATTATAAATTTAATTATTGAACTCACACACACATAATATCTAAAAAATTCAACATATCTATATATACTAAAAGTTAATAATATTAAATAATTATATTAACATTTTCGTGAACCAATTTAACATCCATGACTAAATTAATAAACATGCACATTATTGTGTTATATTATAAACAAATTAAATAAATAAAAGGACTTTCAAAAGTTGAATTAAAACATTCATCCATTCAAATAACATGAACTACATAAAAAAATAAAAACAAAATCATGTTATTATAAAATTCTAAACATTTTTTTAATTTTCTTGAAATACATCATTTATAAGTATTACATTCAAGATAATCATTATAACACAATAATGTTTTCAAACCCACTTGACTGGTAATCCTCGAGACATACAATTGGTCATTACTATATCATGTTTTTTTTATAGAAATATGTCAACATGATAAACAAACTAACCTTGACTTTTATTGATTAACATGACATGTAATACAATCAGTGGGAACTGTTTACTCCTAAATTAGTTGGTAATCTAGGAGAATGAGTAGTGGCAATCTAGTTAACAATGTTAATTTATTAACGTTGCTACTGGTAAGAACTTTGTCCTCAAGTACCCTATCACCCAACCTATATATAACCACCTATAAATTAAAATATATATAATAATAATACAAAAATAAAAGTCAGTGACTAATAAATTTCAAATAAATATATAAAAAAAAAATAACCTAGTCCAATACACAATCCACTTGAATGATCAACTAACCGGTGTTCCAACATGGTTAGACACACCAGAGAACTTTAAAGTTTTGTGAAATTTACGTGCATACACACAAGCAAGAACATTAAAATTTGAATCAGACCTGCAAACACTATTGGAACTGAAATACTTAATAAGTGACTTCTTAGAAAAATCGGAATCATGTAATTGTTTTATAGATATATCCCCGAATCAAGTATGGGTGCAAGGATAACTTTGTATTGTAAGAATTTGTGATCATACATATGAGCTTTGAAATCGAGAATTCGGGATAAATACAATAAATAATATTAGCAATGTGATCATCAATAGTACCAATAGAGGTATGAGAGTGAATATGTTTAGTGGTTGTATTTAAATTAAATAAGACTGAAGGTGAGTATTTCTAGGGATGTGGTGGGTATTATATGTTAGAAAAATAATAATATTATACTCACTATGTCCCAACTTTTCTTTCACACTTGGAAGTGACACATTTTTAATGAAAAAAGAGTATATGAGTGTGAGATTGAATAAAATAATGATAACTTTATATTTTATTGACTTTGTGAGAGATAGTTACTTCTTTTTTTGGAGTGTGAAAGTAATTGTGAAGCTTCCAAAGGAAGTAAGTGTGAATGTACTTGCAGGACAGAGGGATTAGTAAGTATATATTGTAAAATTTATAAAATGAGTATTGAATTTAGAACTGAGTAAAATAGTGAGTGTAGATAATTTTATCTATTAATAAATTTATAAATAAACTATTTTGTATTTAATTAGATAAGAATTAGTAATTTCCATATTTGATTTAAAACAAATAACAAAAGCAAACTTTTTCTTAAAACAATTACAAAAAAAATAAAGTCAATGTTATTCTTTAAAAAAAAAAAGTTTTATATTAATAACATTAACAACCAAACCAACAAAGCTAAATGACAAATTATTTCAGAAATTTATAACAAAAATAAATACATCATATCATAATAAAATCACCAAATTTAAATCTCCACAACCAAATAGGGAATTATTTGTAATCCATAACATCCACATAAAATAATAAATTTTCAATATAATAACACTGTTTTTTAACGATGTTGAATTTAACAATATAAATAAAAGAATAAACAAATGAACTTAATTAAAAAGATCAATATTAAATATTCAAATTTGGTAAACAAATAATGAAAATCATTCCTGCTCCAATAAGAATACCATTCTATTTCGTAAAAAATAATTATATCAGTTTTACGCAATAAGAAATTTATACCAAACTCTAGTGAGCTGAATCATACGACAATCTATATCATTGTTAAATTGGGAATAATTATTCAGTTCTAACACAATTCAATATAATATAACCCAATTTCAAAAAAAAAGTTTACACATGACACTACTATATGCTTAAAAAAGATTACAAGCATATTAAATTATAATTTCAGCAAAAAAAAAAAAAATTGTATTCAAAGAAATATAAATCTCACCAAACAACATGTAAATTAAACATTATCACATTTCACAAAAATCTCAAAATATTCACCAGCATTCTCTGGTTTTGATATTCTTAATTAGTATCATCTTCAAAATTATTAGTTTGACTTTCAACCGAAACGTTTGAGGGAAAACAAAATATGTATATACATGGTTCAATTGCAATTTTCATTGTTGTTCAAATTAAAAGTAATAAAAAATATAATATAAACAAAAAAGGTTATCACATTAACAATAATTTTTTAATGGTTTCTTTCATAAGCAGTTCCAAACCCCTCTGTATAGTAGATATTCTTGTGTAAAGATATTAATTAAGTTTTTTCACATCTAAATTATGAAGAGGTGGAGGAGTAAATATGCTTGTTAATTATTTAAAATTGAATGAGATTTGTTGTGACCATTTTGGTCAGCAGATCGGCTCCGGTCGGAACCCGGCCGGAAAAGGCAACGCAATGCTCGAAGGCCGGGCACAGCCGGGCCGGCCTGAGTCCGACCTCGGCAGTCTCCGGCCCCATTTTTCGATCTCAAAAGCGAGACCGGAAGTCACCATGAAACGTTCATATGCATTGATCAGAATTTTAGACGAACGGGCCGAGACCGGACCTGTCCTGCCCCAACTAAAGAAGACCACTAGAGGTCGCCAGGGCACCATCAACACGCAGGGGCAACTTTCGACCGCGCGATCCGTCAAGAGGCCGGTCTCCGACCTCTTGAGACGCTCCAGCCGGCAAGGGGGATCTGGAGCACGTGGCGGAATCAAGCGAGATCTCCCCTCAAGAGGAAAAAGGCCGCCTCCGTACCCTGTGACACAGAATATTCCATCCAAATGAGGAAATTCGCCAGAGAATCGTCCTTTTTGGACACACGTCAACATCCTAGTGGCCGGCCACCTGCGAGCTCTGACATATCAGTGCCCGTGCGCCCTCAGAGGCAGGAGACATTTAATGCACCTGTCCCCCGAGAGGCCGGAAGTGACCAAAATACCCCTGTGGTGAGAAAACTATAAATACCCCAACATTTGTAATGTAACAGAGGTTCAATCTCTCTCAAGATAATCAATACACATACTCATTCAAGTCCAGGGACTAACAACCCCTGGCAATTCTTGGTATTCTTAGTGTTCTTATGCATTTGTTGCCTTTCTTCACTCAAGCATTCAATTTAGCACTTAAGAACCCAATCATCTGATGTTTTTACCAAAGCTCTTATAAATAGCCATTTAATCCCAGCAACATATATTTGGTAAACAACATTTGGCGCTAGAAGGAGGGGATCTAACCCATCAAACTCATATTTTCTTCACCTCTCTTTGAAGAACACTCACTGTTCTTCAAAGCTTCATATCCTCAAACCTTCAAATCTTCAAGCCGCAAACTCTCCCTTTCTAAAAGCAATGGATCCCCAGAAATCATCCCATGCCCACGGGAAGGCCAAACGCGTGGCCTCCCCGATCCGCTTTCCGGAAGAGCCCATTCAGTCCCAGGGCCGAGGTTTCTTCACTCCTGACCAGGCCGGGTCAGGACGACGCCGCCAGGCGGAAGAGACGAGGGGGTGCCGAAGCACCACCTCTGCCTAAAAAAAGAAGGCCCACGCCCGTACGCTCAAGGGAAAAGCGAAGGCCATGGAACACCAGGATGAGAGCCAAGGCCGAGCGAACCCGGGCTCCACTCGGTCGCGAGGTTCCGCACACCCGGTCTTCGACCGTTTGGGCACGACGGACCCCTCGTGGTATCCAAGCCATCTTCCCAGTTATGACACTGGGTACGGTGACACAGAGTCTGTCTCCCACTCGTAGAGCATGGCCCAAATGCCCCACAAGAGGGCGGCCGAGGTCAGCCTGACCCCGGCAAACTCCACCAGGCGCAAGCTAAGCTTCGCCCAAAGCGGCCTTTTGGGGCGCGGAGTCCCCCGTGTGGCCATCTTTGACCGAATCGGCCCTCTAGCCGACGTGGGCGACCAGCTGGCCGAGACCTCCAGTCCAGAACTCGTCAAGATGCAAAAGCAGTTTGACGAAATGAAGGCGCTCCTCGAAGCGTAAGGCCAAACTAAGGCCCGGCCAGTCGCCAGCGAGCCTCTGGCGGTCGATATTGAGCTCGCGCCGGTCCAGCTCAAAATCGTCCTCCCGCCAACCCCTCTCTACGAGGGGAAAACTGATCTGGAGACTCATCTGAGCAAGTTCTGGATCTACATGACCGGGCGTGGCGCAACCGACGCCACGAAATGCAGGCTCTTCCCACTCACCCTGGGCGATCTCGCCCACAGGTGGTACGTGTCTCTTCCGGCACGGTCAATCGACTCGTTCACCACCTTAAGCGCACAGTTCTCATCATATTTCGCGGCCAAGATTGCCCGGCCGGAAAGTTGGCACCGTTTAATGCGGATCCGCCAAGAGAAGGATGAGTCCGACGAGGACTACGTGGCCAGGGTGGATGAGGTCATGCTGACCGGCGAAGCAGTAAGCGATCAACTGGCCTTGCACGCAACTCTGGGGGGTTTCCACGGCCGGTCTCCTATGTTCAAACATCTCACCAAGGACTTCCCCAAGACCTACGCCGAATTCCGCGCCCGAGCAGGCGATTACCTGGCTCGGAGGAAGCTTCTGGCACTAAGGCTGGGGGAGTCTGAGCCAAAGGAGACGGAGGCTGTAGCCCAAGCCTCCCCCAAGAACGGCCCTAAAGCCAAAAAAGTGGCCAAACCGCCCGGTAACTTCAAGTCCTTCGAGGACGTTGAAGTTCACCTAACTCAGGCCATGAGGCAATCCCCCGCGCATATCTTCAACGCGATCCAGCACCGGGACGTGCTTCCCCGGCCATGGCTCTATTCTGGAGACCGGTCCCGGCTGGACCCTAAAAAGTTCTACGCCTATCACGACTCTATTGGCCACAATACGAGCTAGTGTCGTGATCTCCTAAAGCAGCTTTGGAAGCTGTTTGACGAAGGGCGTCTGAACGACCTCCTTCAGAGGCCAGCCAGCCGGCAGGACCAACAGCAGCAGCAGCAGCCCCAGCGCCACCCTCGAAGAAACGAGGAAGGCGGCCGGCCTCTCAGGCCGGTCGCTGCTTTGGAGGAAGATGATGATGAGGATGACCTCCTCCCACCCATGAATCCCGGCGGTTGGGTCAACATGATCCAGGCCGGTGGGGGGAACCTAGGCGGCCTCACCCCCATCTCGACGCAGTCCAACCGGAAACGGAAGGCAGAGGTCCGGGCGGTGACCAACGTCAACCTTGTCACGCCCCCAAAGCCAAAGATTCACAAGGACTTGGAGATAACTTTCTCCAACCAGGACCGGACCGGGGTGCTGTTCCCGAAGGGCGACGCGTTGGTGATTGCCGCCCGGATTCTGGGCAAAGAGGTTCAGCGAATACTGGTCGACAATGGGTGTTTTTGTAATATCATCTTCAAAACAGCCCTAGACCAGCTCGGGGACCTCGTCAACTTCATCAGGCCAATCGACCTTCAGCTGAAGGGATTTGGGGACGCGACGGTCGCTGCGTACGGGAGGATAAAGCCCTCCGTGGAACTCATCTGCTTCTGCAACGAGGAGGTCAGGATAACTAGGCCGTTAGATTTTATAATTGTAGATCAGCCAAGTTCATATAATGGCTTTCTGGGTAGGCCCTTTTTAGAAGTTTTTGAAGCTGTTGCTTCCTCCTACTATTACTGTATCAAATTCCCCACCCCCGAGGGGGTGGTCGGCACCATTAAGGGTGACCAGGCAATGGCTAGAAGGTGTTTGAACTATTCCAACTCTCATTTATTTTCAATTTTCAATGACCAAACACCGGACGGGCCACGCCCCAACTCTGAAACGGCCACCCCAGCCGCAGAACCCATCACGGAGGTCGGATCCACATCGGCTGACCCCTAGCCTATGCAGATCGATGATCCCGAGCCAAGGATCGATTTCGAACCATCTGAGCTCGATCTCGACCCCAGATTTGATTCTTCTGACCGGCGGAGCTACGAACAAGCTATGGCCTTAGAGGAATTGGAACGCATTCCAGTCGACCCCTCGAGGCCGGAATTGGAAGTTCTGATCGGCTCTCGCATACCGACCGAAATAGGGGAAGTGATCGAATTCCTCAAAGCCAACGTTGGAGTCTTTGCCTGGTCTCACCAAGACATGGTCGGGATAGACCCAAAGCACGCATGCCATCGTCTAAAAATCGACCCCAGCAGGAGGCCGGTCCATCAGAAAAGAAGGAAGTTCGGCCCGGAAAAGTACGAAGCTTTGGCTGAAGAGGTCAAGAAGTTACTAGACAACAAGCTGATCGAACAAGCCCGGGACGAGCCCCAATGGGTCGCAAACGCCGTCCTGGTCAAAAAGACAAACAATGCCTGGAGATTATGTATAGACTTCACCGACCTCAACGCGGCATGCCCAAAGGATCACTTTCCGATGACGCACATCGACCACCTGATGGATAGCACGGCCGGTCATGAGATGATGTCCTTCATGGATGCTTTTGCCGGCTATCATCAAATCCCCATGGCCGTCGAAGACATCAAGCACACCTCATTCCACACGGAGAAGAACATATTCTCTTGGCTCCGGATGCCCTTCGGTCTGATCAACGCCGGCGTGACCTACCAGCGCCTAGTCAACAAGATGTTTGCAGATCAGATCGGAAAGACCATGGAAGTCTACATCGACGACATTGTGGTGAAAAGCTTGAAAAAAGAAGACCATCTCAGGGATCTTGAAGAGACTTTCAAGATCCTCAAGGCCTACAATATGAAGCTAAACCCAAAGAAATGCAACTTTGGGGTGGAGGCCAGCAAATTCTTGGGGCACATCGTCAGCCAGCGCGGGATCGAGGCCAACCCGGCCAAGATCAAGGCCGTCCTTGACATGCAAGAGCTAAGGACAATCAAACAAGTGCAACGCCTGACCGGATGCCTCACCTCTCTCAACAGATTCATAGCCCAGCTCGGGGATAAAAGTAAGCCTTTCTTCTCGACTATTAAAAACGGCAAATTTTCTTAGAATAGGGAAAGTTAAGTAGCTTTTGCAAAACTAAAGGAGTATTTGGCAAACCTACAAATCTTAGTCAAGACGGTCCCAGGAGAGAAGCTTTACTTATATCTCGCGGCTTCCGAGGTCGCGCTCAGCACGGTGCTCGTCCGGGCGGACGGACAGAATCACCTTCCGATCTACTTCGTAAGCCAAGCCCTACACGATGCCGAGCTCAGATACACCCCGCTCGAAAAGCTAGCTTACGCTCTGGTCATGAGTGTAAGTAAGCTAAGGCCTTATTTCTTCGACCACCAAGTAGAGGTCCTCACCACTCTACCCTTGAGGCAAGTCCTACACCGGCCGGACACCAGCGGCAGGTTGCTGAAGTGGTCGTTAGAGATAGCTCAGTACGGGGTCTCATACGCCCCTAGGACGGCCATCAAGGGTCAGGCCCTGGCCGATTTCATAGTAGAATTAACCTTCCCACCCAAGTTCACAAGAATCAACCACCCCCCGTGGAAACTCTGTGTGGACGGATCGTCAACTAATACTTGTGCCAGGGCCGGTATCGTCCTGATCGGCCCGGAGGGCCAAAATTTCACCCATGCAGTCCGCTTCAGCTTCCCGGCCACCAACAACGAGGCCGAGTATGAGGCTCTGGTCGGGGGCCTTGAACTCGCGATCGCCATCGGAGTTTGCCGACTGCACATTTTTATGGACTCCCTTCTGGTGGTCAACCAAATCAAAGGTGAATACGAGGCCCGGGGAGAGCAAATGGTGAAGTACCTGGACCTGGTTACAAACTTGTGCGAGAAATTTCATCAAGTTTTCATTGAGCAAATCCCAAGGGAGCACAACACCCAGGCCGACCCTCTTTCCAAACTCGCAACCGCGGAGGGAGCTGCCGACCTCGCCAATATTCAACTTTCCACGCTCGGAACGCCCACGGTCATCCAAGCACAAGTGGCGACCGTTCTGAGCACGGAAAAAAATTGGATGACGCCGATCGTAAAGTATCTCAAGACCGGCGGGCTCCCCGAAGATAGAACTCGGGCACGGCAACTACAACTCCGGTCATCAAGGTACACCCTCATCGACGATCTTTTATATAAGAGAAGCTTTACCCTCCCACTCCTAAAATGCATAACCCCGGAGCAAGGCCGGACCATTCTGGCCGAGATCCATGAGGGGGTGTGCGGAAATCATGCCGGAGGCCGGGCCCTAGCTCACAAAGTAATCAGACAAGGATACTTCTGGCCGACCTTGAACAAGGACGCCGTCAACTTCGCGAGGTCGTGCCACAAATGTCAGGTATTGGGACCCAACATCAAACTGTCCCCCGAGCAGCTCTCCTCCATGTATAGCCCTTGGCCTTTTGCCCAGTGGGGCATCGACTTGATCGGACCGATGCCCACTGCGCCCGGGGGCCACAAATTCGCCGTCGTGGCCGTCGACTATTTCACAAAGTGGGCGGAGGCCGAGCCACTCAACAAGATCAGCCAGACTCAAATCATCAAGTTCATTTGGAAAAATATCATCTGTCGTTTCGGCCTACCTCAAGTGATCATCTCCGACAATGGGAAACAGTTTGACGGTCTCCAGATGATTCAGTTTTGTGAAAGATGGAATATCAAGAATGTGTTCTCCACCCCCTACCACCCGCAGACGAACGACCAGGTAGAGGCCGTAAACAAAATCCTCAAGCATACTATCAAAGCTAAGCTTGAGGACAAGAAGGGGAAGTGGGCAGCCGAGCTACCCGACGTACTTTGGTCATATCGTACGACCACAAGGAACTCTACGGGCGAAACACCTTTCGCTTTGGCTTTTGGGACCGAGGCCGTCATTCCTTCAGAGGTCTCCCTGCCAAGCCACCGGACAGCCCAGACGATCACCGAAGACAATAACACTGCCCGGATGATCGATTTGGACATGTTGGAGGAGAGGAGACTCAATTCCGACCTCTGAAATGCGGCCTACAAGAAGAAATCCGAAAAAAATTTCAACTCCAAAGTGAAGGCCAGACAATTCCAGGTCGGGGACCTCGTCCTCAAGAAGGTTCAAGTACCAAAAGGGGTATTCGGCCCGAACTGGGAGGGTCCGTTCAGGATATCCAAGTGGCTCTCCAAGGGAGCTTACGAGCTGGAACTCATGGATGGCACTCCGGACCAATGCCCCTGGAATGCAATTCACTTGAAAAAATACTACCAATGATTTTGTACTATGTATTCAAAATTCTTGTCAATACAAAAGCTCTTCACACAGCTGAATCTTATTCCAAACACCGGGCTCAGTTCAAAAGCATATGCCGACCGTATCGAGGTCGGCATATCACACTTGAGCTCGGAAAAGCCACTTAAGGCCATCCAAAAACTGAGCCCAGTTCAAAAGCATACGCCGACCGTATCGAGGTCGGCGTATCACACTTGAGCTCGGAAAGGCCACCCTAGCCACTTTAAAAGCCGAGCTCGGTTCAAAAGTGTATGCCGACCATATCGAGGTCGACATATCACACTTGAGCTCGGCAAGGCAACCAAGGCAATTCCTGAAACCGGGCTCAGTTCAAAAGCATATGCCGACCGTATCGAGGTCGGCATATCATACTCGAGCCCGGGTCAAAATCTCATTCATACTTATTAAAATTTATGACATTGTGACTAGTGTAAATAAACTAAAGAGCAAAGATGGAAAGAAAACAGACTTTTATTTCAGGAGACCGGTCTGAAAGCCGGGAAGAAGTACAATGAGTTAAAACAAGATAAATCCGGTCGGAAGTCGGTTACATTCAAAAGCAGTAAAAGAAAAGCTAAGGCAGAAGCAAAAATTCAAGGTTCGCCTTCCCCGACCGTAGGGTTCACCTGCTCCCCACTTCCGGCCGCAAAGGCAACCACCTCATTAATACAGGCCTCCGCCTCGGCAGCACCATCGCCCGACGCCTGAGGGCCTCCCGGAGGAGCCTCTTCCGATTCCTCCCCCTCTTCTTCTTCTTCATCGCCACCCGGAGGATTCTGACCCGGCTTGAGCAGCCGGTGCCGATGAGGGAACCATGAAAGGTCCACCCCATGGTCGGTTTCGAGATCGAGGAAGGGAAGCCAGTAGCCCTCATGGATCGGATTTCTGGCGGCATACTCACGGAAATAATCCTCCTGAGCTTTAGTGTCGGCATTGGCCTGACGCCCAACCCGGATGAAGTCAGCGGCGGCCATATAGTAACAAAACTCGGTAAAGAGCTCCGGGTTGGCGACCGGATCCTTAGGATCGTAAGCCCGCCGGCTCAGGGACGCTGCCAACTCCTCAGCCTTTCGCTGAACCTCCTTCTCCAGATCGAGCTGCCGGGCTCGAGCCTAATCGGCATCCCCCCTGGCCCGATGCGCCTCCAACCGCAGCTCGGCATTGGCGTCCTCCATCTCAGCAACCCGATGTCGGGCATCCTCCAGGGCTTTGTAGGCCATCTCCGCCCGATTCAAGGCCTCGTCTCTCTCTTTCAGTACAGCCTCCATCTGCCCGACTGCCTGGTCCCTCTCTTTCCTCAGCCTGGCGTTTTCACTTTCGAACCCGGCTCTCTCCTCCCGGGTACGAGTCAGTGCGCTTTCAGATCTCCGGAGCGATCGGGCGCCCTCATTGATCTCATTCTCCATCATGTTGACCACGATGGCCGCCTGGCTGATCAGCGCAACACCGGCCCAGCCCCATGCCGAGGGCGGCGCTCAACAATGTCGGCCAGATCCCGAGTCCAAGACTGGGGTAGAGAGTTCACAGCCCAGCGCATATAGTCAGGCATCTCGGCCGACGAGCTTGGGGCACGAGAGGAGAGGAAATCGAGCACCATCGGAGGAAGGTCGGAGTCGTTACGAGTCAGCCTAAAGAAAGAAATAACCAAGTCAGGTGCGATTAGATCTCGCCTAAGAAAATTTCAAAGAGCTAGAAACTTACGCTTGGAAGCGGGCCGGATCGTGACCAAAGTAGGTCCTGTCATCCTCCCGGCCGGGAGCTGGTGCCGCGCGGTCCACGGTATCCGTCCCGACCGGCCCTATCCCAGGCGGGGTGTTATCAGAAAGTTTGATCGGGGCCGGGCTTGACCCACGTGGGTCGGTCTCCTCAGCCTCGGCCTCCTCCCGACTTCTCTTCCGACCGGTAAGGTGGGGTGAGTTAGGGACCTCGGTGACAGCTTCCACAGCGGGCGGGACGGACTGGAGGAGGAGAGGCTCTTCAATCATGATCCCCTTTCAAGGCCCGGTCCCCTTTTTTTTCTTCGTCCCTTTGGCACCCGGCTTCACCACACACGCTCCCAACCTCGAAAACATTTTCGGGCAGCGATCAAAAAGCTCTGGAGGGCACTGTCTCACGACGGGGAAATCGGGCACTGCGATATCAAAATTCGAAGCGTAAAAAAAAGATAAACTACAAACTTGGGATCCGGTCTCAACCGAGCACTCACCCGTCAATTTTAGATGGCGCAGAAACTGGAAGAAACGGCTTGAGAGTTGAGCTTGTCGAGTCCGGAGAATGGCTTGATTCCTCTCCGTGGCCGGCAACGACAGTATCCGCTCCCTGACGACCGCGAAGTCGAAGTTCAACTCCCGTTCGGAAGGGCAATGGTAGCCTGCAAAGAGAGGCAAAAAATTAGATCAGTACTCTTAATTCAAATATAAACTAGAAATTCCTTACTGGGATTTTTAGGACGGATGTCGGTCGGGACGTCAATCTCCATTCCATCCGGGTACCCGGTCCTCCACGCCCACCAACAAAAAACCATTTCTTCCGGTCGTTGCGGGCTTTGCTCGGTAGGCCGGTCACCAATTTTGGCCCTTTCGTTTGAATATAGACCTCGCCGGTTCCACCCCTTTCGCTCTTGATCCGGTAGAGATAAGTCATCTCTCCCGGGGTCGGCATCCGGAAGAGTCGGTTCTGGCCGAACAACACCATGGCGCTCACGATGATCATCCATGTGTTAGGAAGCAGTTGAATGGGCGCCTGATTCCAGTGATTGAGCAAGTACGAAATGGCCGGATGTAAGGGGAAGCGAAGCCCGGCCTCCATCATATCTTGGGTCACGGCCACCATGCCACGAGGAGGCTGGTCTGCCCGTTCGTTTGATTCGAGGGCGTAGAGATGCACGTCATGGGGAATATCCCAGTCGGCCCGGGCTTCGTCGAGAAAATCTTGGGATATCCGACTCTGCACCCGACCAATGGTCCACCTTTGAGATTCCTCCAGATTCGCAATCCGGATCGTGGCCGGGTCGCGAACGGTCGGCCCCCGCAGGTAACGTCCTCGATATACTTCGAAATCAAATTCGAGGGAGTCAACTTCATCTTTCTCCCCCACATACTCCGACCACAGACGGAAGGCTCGCCGGACCTGGTCCTGTCGATCTAGGCTGATGCTCCGACCTCCTCCAGGGGAGCCCCCAATTTCCTCGGCCTCCGACCCCGAGGCCTCATTCGCCATCCCGAGCCTTTGCTTAATTTGCTCGGCTGCGAGATTTTGGAGCAACAGGTTGGTCCCCAGATCATCTCCTTCACCATGGCCTTCATCATACTCGTCTTCCTCAAGGAGATCGTCCAAGGGTTCCCTGCTCTCCATGGGTCGGGCCGCCGCCCCCGTTTGAGATCTCTCGCCCACGGTCGAAACCCCCACCCGGGCGCTTTCGCCCAACAGTGACCGGCTCGGAAACAAAGCATCCAAACCGTCGTCGTCGCGAGCCCAGATTGAGCCCGCTAGACGGGAAGGAGAGGCTCCACTCCCTCCATGAGAGCTTCCTCCTTCTTCGAACAAACGGCGATTGGCTCCGCCACCACTGCCGCCACTCGAGGAGGCGCCGCCCCTTTGCCCAGGCGGAGGACCAGCCCACCGTCGCACCATTGTATAAAATAGAGTTCGGATTTGCGAAAATTTAAAAATTACCTTAAAAAAACCACCAGTTGTCGCCGTTCAAAGCTTGTCGCCGCCGTGAGAAGCTCGCCGGAAATCGCCAAAGAACAGCTCCAAATCGCGTGAGAGTGAAAAGACTAAAATGAAGAACGCCCCCCCTATTTATAAGAAAGGGCAGGGACCTATTTTGAAACAAAAAATTCTAGGCCCAGGGGCCTATGTGCAAGAATTCGAGACAACGGTCCACGTGTCAAACGCCTGCACTCGACAGGCATTAAATGCTCGAGATTCGAGGGGTCACATCACGTCACACACATCAAATCAATGCGCACGGAATCCGAGGCGTCAATAGACGGTACGCGCACTTTTCTAGGCACACGTTACAACGTGGCCTCTCGAGGAACCAGTCAAGGGCCGAGTTCCAACCACTCCGGCCGGTATAAGGCCGGGACCAGCTACAAGCGGCAAACGACCACCTCGCCCCTCATCAAACTCTGAGAGCCGAGCTGGGGGGCAATTGTTGTGACCATTTTGGTCAGCAGATCGGCTCCGATCGGAACCCGGCCGGAAAAGGCAATGCAATGCTCGAAGGCCGGGCACAGCCAGGCCGGCCTGAGTCCGACCTCGGCGGTCTCCGACCCCATTTTCCGATCTCAAAAGTGAGACCGGAAGTCACCATGAAACGTTCATATGCATTGATCAGAATTTTAGACGAACGGGCCGAGACCGGACCGGTTCGGCCCCAACTAAAGAAGACCACTAGAGGTCGCCAGGGCACCATCAACACGCAGGGGCAACTTCCGACCGCGCGATCCATCAAGAGGCCGGTCTCCGACCTCTTGAGACGCTCCAACCGGCAAGGGGGATCTGGAGCACATGGCGGAATCAAGCGAGATCTTCCCTCAAGAGGAAAAAGGCCGCCTCCGTACCCTGTGACACAGAATATTCCATCCAAATGAGGAAATTCACCAGAGAATCGTCCCTTTTGGACACGCGTCAACATCCTAGTGGCCGGCCACCTGCGAGCTCTGATATATCAGTGCCCGCGCGCCCTCAGAGGTAGGAGACATTTAATGCACCTGTCCCCCGAGAGGCCGGAAGTGACCAAAATACCCCTGTGGTGAGAAAACTATAAATACCCCAACATTTGTAATGTAACAGAGGTTCAATCTCTCTCAAGATAATCAATACACATACTCATTCAAGTCCAGAGACTAACAACCCCTGTCAATTCTTGGTGTTCTTAGTGTTCTTATGCATTTGTTGCCTTTCTTCACTCAAGCATTCAATTTAGCACTTAAGAACCCAATCATCTGATGTTTTTACCAAAGCTCTTATAAATAGTCATTTAATCCCAGCAACATATATTTGGTAAACAACAAGATTACGGGCGGTTTTTTAGGAATTTAGACCTGAAGTCGAATAAATTGCTAAATATCAATGAAAATGCTTATACAACAATTTTGAGTAATTCAATAAAATGATTAATAAGCCTTTTTCATATTTGTGGAGAGAGACTGGATTTGGTTTGACTTCATAGTTGAAGCCAAAAGAAAATGAATCTGCATGTGGCAGATAGGATCTAATCTTCATTTTTTTCCCTCTCATTTAAATTCCTGGGTAATTATATGAATATACAATGTAAAATCCAAATGCCCCTTCTCACATAATGAATAATAAGGTAGGTATTTATCTCTACAATTAAGTTTGAGAATTTAGATAAATTCCTATTTTAGAATTGTTGTGAACAGAGGTTTCAAGCACCACTAATTAATAGGGTAATCTAAAGAGAAGATCATGTCCACTTCCACATTTTTTATACTCATTGTAGAATTGGTTATAATCTACTATTATTGTATACCAGAAAGGGGAAAAGTAAGCAAATAATAATTACCTTTCTCGGGCCACGTAAGAGTCTTCTCCTTCTTTAGATTAGCAAGTTCTTCAATGAGTTTCTTCTCTTCGCCACTTACTCACTTCAATATGTCAACTTGCAGTTTAACCAATAGGTCAACTCACCCCTCAATCTATCATGCTCCTTTTGTTTAGACTTGTACTATTGATGTAAGGAAAGAATTCAAGAATCACCAATGAGAATGAGGACATAAGTAATTCTTAGCAACAATAAAAATGAAGGTATATAAAGATACTCTCTGCATAATATTTCAATGGCAATTAGTTATGAAGAACTAAATATAAGGTTTCAATTACTCTTAGGCTTCACCTTTTGTTGACCAACAAAACATGCTAGGTTCATTTAATACAAGATTCAAAATATATAGCAATATAGCACCATGTCTATAGATAGTGAAGTCTCTACAAAATAGAAGAAACCAAAGAAAAATTTAATAATTAGCAAAATATTTAACAGGAGATAGAGGAATATGCGGATATTATTTGCTTACAGAATTTTATGAAGCTTTAATTTTGCCAAAGGTCGGAGATGCTCTAATCCCATTGCAACACTTCCCTCACTGTTCCCCTGCCCCTCCCTCCCAATTCCACCTTTCCTCGACTTTCTCCTTTCAACCGCTCGACCACAAAGATGGCATAAAATATCAGATGTGCCAGAAAACCATGTTTCAAGAAAGTAATAAAGTACTTACTTCACTGAGTAGCAATTTCCCTGCATTCAAGATTTTCGAATTCTCAGTAAGCAAAATAACAGGAGATCCACACAATTAAAACTATAATAACAACAATAATAGAAAAAAAAAGTCGAGAAACATGTCATTAGATTTTCTTGCATCAAAGTTTCCCTAATCCAGGCATCATGAAGATAAGGAATTCATTTTACTTAGAATAAAAAAAACTAATAGAAGTAGCAAGCCAAAAGAAAAACTAACTTCAATAAGGTTTGAGGAGGTTCAATATTTCATAAAATCGAGAAAAGGCATCCATTTTGGCTTCTATAATTGTCAAGTGTGGCTCCAATTCATCCATTAAACGATGGATATCAGCTAGGATATGGGCTGCTGAAGGGGGATGAGGAGGAACAAAGTTAGTGAATCTCATTAATTCATTGAACTAAAAGAACTCTGATATTTGAACTACTAAATCTCTTTAGTGCACCTAAAAACCCTGCTACAACTGTTTATTACTTGCAGTGGATATATATATGCGGTCAAACAAAATTGATATAGTTACATGGGATATAGATGGATTCCTAGAATTTAGCATCAGCCCAACATAGATCAGGAATTAAATTAAGGGATAATTTATCAATAAAAATAAGAACTCCACCATACACTTGAGATAGAATACATTGAAATTGTTGCCTAGACTTTAATACCTAAGATAGGTTAAGACCATAATTAGCTTCCAAACAATCAAATCAAAAATATATTTTGTACAATTTAAGAGAGTAACTGCACAAGCAACTCAACCAACCCTCCATTGTATAAAATTGATTCTAAGCAACCTCATCACCAATTTACAGACTAAATGAATCGAATTTGGTGTTTCAGCATATGTTTCACTGTCTTTAAACATCAAACTGAGATAGGGAACACATTTCAAACTGTGTACAACACTCAATAATCATGAATTTTAGACATAAACATTGCAAAAACCATATGAATAGTAAATTCTCCACTTCTATCGAATAACGTCAATTCAAGAAAATAGAATGATTAAAAGTGTAAGAATCAACTTTTATTTAATTTTCTTGGAAGATGGAAAGCACTCACTGGGCCGATTGACATCCGTTTTAGTGCCTGGGCAAATATGAACTGATATCCGCCAGCGTATGGGTTAATCGTCGCCTTGTTTGGCATCTGCTTTAGTTGAATCAGCAGCCGCCGGAAGATAGCCGGCCGCGGCCATCATCAGTGAGCGTCGATGTAGGACAGTCGTGGCCCTCGCCAAAAGTGCTACGAATACGACTGGGCGATGGATGCATGTTGCTCAACTCATGGATGCTTAGATGGTTCTGGGTACAGGGCAAATTTGCATTTAAGACGACTGGGCGATGGATGAAATTTGTCAAGATACTTATCTATTTCCGTAATCGCTAATTCAAACACATCTATGTAATATTGGCTCGAGGGTAATGTGTAAATCTGCAACATAAGCATGTAAGATATACTCCAATTTAAGTATTTAACAGGAGGTTATACAACTTTAGATTGAGAAAACCAATCACATGCCAATATCATATTAATACGGGAAGCTTTAAAATGCTTGAGAAGAGGAAAGAACACTGTGAACACGAAAATTGGATAAGGGAGGAGTTAAACTGAAACGGAATTAAGAAGAGAAAGTTTGATTGCTTGAGAAGAGAAAAAGTTTGATCGGAGAGGTGAAAGGAGAAAAGGAAAATGAAAAGGTAGGAAGGATTAAATTGCCAAAGATAGAAAATATGATGGGCATAATTGTCCAAAAATGATTAACAAGTGCTAGGCACTTTTAGATATATTATAGATGTGTGAGTAAGTATTATATTGCATAAAAGTATAATTTAAAGTTGGTATAGTTAGTAAAAATTATAAAACTAAGGTGGGGAATTTAGAAGTGAGTGAACTTTGTAAAAGCTCCAGTGAGACAAAGCAAGCGACGATTTGTGCCACAAATAATCATGGATTCATCATAAATAAAAAATAATTCTTCAATGCTAACATATTCAATACAATAAAAAACTATTTTTCTTTTAAAAAGTTTACAGCCAACATTAGTATATGCTAAAGAAAAGGATGAAATTCATATCAAACTTATAGTTTCAGTAAGAATTTTTTATTTTTAAAAAATTGATATGGATCCAAAGTATTATATAAATCTAACCAAACAACATTTATATTCAACAATGTTACATTTCACAAAAAGCTTAATTATTTCACCAACATGCATTAGTTCTTAGGTCCTTTACCATTATCTTCCAAATAGTTAATTTGACTTTCGGTGTACATGGTCCAATGACACTTTTCATCATTGTTCAAACATAAAGTAATAAAAATAAGACTATCACATTACATAAAAAAAAAAAAAGTCAACATGCGAGAATTATTTTGCTTTATCGATTTTTTTCACACCCACTCATTATCTTGACCAATTAAACACTACTTGAAAAAGACAATAATCATGTGTTTTAACCACTGGAATAAGGGTGGGGAATGTGTATGTTTGATGGTTATATTGAAATTGATGAAATTGGTGAGTAACTATTTTTAAGGATGTGAATGTAGTAAGTATTATATGTTGGATAAATTAAATTACATTTTAAAATGTAGTAAACAAAAAAATGAGGTGAGTAAATTTAAGAAGTGAGTAAAGTTATTAAAATAGTGGGGGTAGATTGACACACCCTGTAATAAATTTATCTTTTGAACAATAAAATTTAATTTGATTAAGAATTAAGAATTTTTATTTTTTAATAAAAAAACTTGTTAAATTGTTAAAACATTTACATAATACAAATTAAATTTTAGTTTTAAAATATTCATGTTTATATAAGTAATTGTAATAAACACACAAACACAATTAAATAAAAAAAATTACTTAAGACAAATAGAACAAATTAATATGAGCACCACAAGTCATAGTAAAAATCAACAAATTCAAATATTTGTAACCAAACTCTGCAATCTTTTAACAGCCACATAAAATTATAACTCTTGGATAGAATAACAAAATATTAAATCGTTGTTGAAATTGAACAATTAAAAAAAATCAACAAATGAACTTAATTATATTGATCAATATCAAGTACTCAACCTTGGTACACAAAATACATAAATTATTCTTGCTTTGATATCAATACCATTATACATCTTTAACACAATTTATCATTTACAAAATTCAACACTTCTAACAAATATATAGTAAATATGCAACGATCTATCTCACCAATAAAACTGGATTCATGAAAAACTGAGAATTATTCTTTAATTAATAATTTTATTATTTGGTTTTTAATTAAAAAAATAAAAAGAAACTTGTTTAAATTTTTTTTACATAATAATTAAGTCAATGTTATTTTTAAAATTTTATAATATTTAATTTATACGGTAATACATAATATATAAATGTAATTGCATTTAAATAACTCTATTATCAAAATATTTTTGAAAAAAAGAAAAAAAGTACATATAATGATTACTAAATGTGTTAAATATTTGTATTATTTAACACACAAGTATTTTATCACATAAAATAAGGGAGACATTCACTGCATAGTTATTACAGGAAACAATGAATTAACTTCAATATAGTGCGTAAATACAATAATAATGTATTTTTTAAATATAAAGTAAAATTGAACGTTACATTTTCTTTATTATTAGCTAAATATTTTAAGAAAGAAATTCAAATATGGTTAACCATATGGAATTTTTGGCATATTTACTACACGAAGGATATGAAATCTTAATTATGCGCTCTAAATTTTCATACTTTTTAACACTATATAATTTTTTTAATCTTAATTAAGGGCTGGAATTGAAGACCCATAATACTAAATGTAATCTAATATACGATCAATGAGCTTGAAGATAAAATAACATTCTGTGTTTACATTATAAAATATTCTATATTTACAAAATTAGATTTTCTGTTACATGCATTTCGCATGCGGTGAAGGAAGGAGCAAATGAAGTTAATTAAATTGCATATTTGAGGGGCGGTTTTGGTGGGGTAGGGTGGGCGGTGGGTTGCATACAATTAATTTCAAGGCATTCAAATTCAAACAGTTAATTCAAATGAAACCTACTGCATAATTTTTTTTTTTTTTTATTTCTTATCAAGCCTACTGTATATTATTTCTTTGTTATGCTATACAGGAGATATCAAGGCTATAAGCCACTATCAAGGATTCCCTTGCTGCATAATGAGAGCATCCGACTTCTTTTTCGGGTGAAAGGGGTGTAAGACTTCTAAATTTTACAGCATGTTTACTTGAAATGCGTGGGTGCTTGTATGGGCGAGGGTCATGGGATGCTGTTTCTGAATCTGTTCTTATTTGTATTTATGATTTTTATTTTTATTTCAAAAAATCTTCATTGACCAATAATATAATTTCATTTTGCTTTTTCTATTTGTCCCTTTCGATTTTCCTCTTTTTATCAGGAGGTCATGCCGTCGAGATATTCATATTGTCACGATATCACTGCACTTGATTACTGATTACTTTTGCTAGACATATTACTCTTAGTTTTCTATTATTGAGTCCTAGAAATTGATAAATAAATTAAAACAGAAGACAATAATCAATAATCTCAATCTATTATTTGATAAATAATAATGGATACATAATTTTTCACAAACATCGCCTTTCGTATAAGAATGAAAAATCAAATGTATATACATTCTATGGATTGAGGAACTGATACACTGAAAACACTATTATCAGAAGAAAAACAATGACAATTTCCACGCCAGTGGAACTTGACAAAACACGGACTTCATTTCTCCTTCATCACCTAAAAGCCATGACACGATCCATAAAATGCAATTGATAACTCTGCAAAAAGGAAATAAATTAGTGAACACAACGAAAGAAACAGTTCGACAAAATACTAAACCATGCCGGTGAACGAAAGTCCAAAATAACACTGTGTATACACACAAAGAAAAAAAAAGAAAAAAAAATGATGTTGAGAATATACCAAGAACAAAGAACATATTTCAAGCCGATGTGTGATGAGAAAGATGAAATCGTTGAATATATATAGGATAACAACACACATATTAGCTACGTTAATGGACCTAAATTGACTACAATAATGAGCAATAAAGGTCATAAAATTTACTCTTTAACTATATTCCAAAAACAAACACAAAAAAATCGAACGACCATCATGCAAGATCATAAAACGATCTACGGCTATAATGCACTCCCGCCAAAACTATTTTTGGAAGGGTTAGTGCTATTATATTATTTAGATAGATTTAGATTAGATTTAGATTTAAATTTAGATTTATATTAGATTTAGATTAGATTTAGATTTAGATTTAGATTAGATTTAGATATCCATTGCTCTCAAGACGAATACAATTTAAAACTGTAAATATGTGTTGTTGAAATTAAATTAATTCATGTATATATATTTTGTGTAATCATTCTTATAATCCATACTACTATATAGAGGAAACATTTTTAGCCTAGGTGGCACCTTTGTTTTGCTTCTCTTTTGTATTTTCTACATCCTCCTTTGTCCATAGTTTTAGTTTTGATCCTAACCTTTAATCTATTTTTCTTTTGATCTCATCCCTTGGTTTTGTAACGGTTTTTTTCAATAAATTCCTATAAATTCAATTATTAAAACCACTTGTCATGTTTGTTTATAGATTTTGGAGTTATAATTTATTTTTTGGTAGGTGCTTTTTTATTTCATTACAATAATGTTTCATTAAATTTAATTTGACATTACAATAATGTTTCATTAAATTTAATATGACATTCTATAAACACATTTGTATTATATGCATGTGCATGTTTATATGCATATTTGTGTATATAAATTACCTCAGATTTTTATTTTTCATCTTGACCGTACATTCTCTTCATCAATCTTAGCCGTCCACTTTATTTTTTTCCCCTATAAATTGCATTATCCTCCTATACATTTTTCATCATCTTTCTCAATTTCTCTACTACAGATTAACAAGATGTGTGAATCTCTCATGTTTCGGACCATGTAAGTCATCGTGCATTTTTTCAAATTTTTGTGAATATCTCAGATTTATTATTCCCTCTCCATTCATCTTAGTTGTCCATTTTGTTGTTTTGCCCTGTGTAAGTTTGCTAAATTTTTACCCCATCTTTCTCAAATTTTCTCTTTTATTCTAATATATTCTTTATGTTTTGATGCAGATTAACTAGATTTATGAAATTCGTAGGCTCCGGATCGTGCAACTCTACGTGCAGATCATCAAGTGTACTAAATTTCATAGACTTCATATTCTTCTTGTGCGTATATTTTTTCTGATGCGGATACTTTTAGGGTTTTTTTTTGTTCCATTGTCAAGATTTTTAAATCTCAGAGACTTCGTTCTTGATTGCCATGATTTTTTTACGAATATTGTACCTTAATCATGTCGACCTCAAGTTATCATCTTCTCCCTCATGTATGGTCCGTGACTTTGACTCTAGGTTGCAATAATATTAATGGTCGAAAAATAGTCAAATTCCGGATATGAAATTTTAATCTCATTGTTATAGTGTCTATCGTGTAATTTTATATTTAATGGTGTTAATCTTAATCGATTATTTATTATTCTTTAATATAAAATTTCAATTAATATGAAGATGTTTCAATGTATTCTATTACTAATTAATCTACCTTACACTATTCTTTTATGATCTTAAGCAATTACTAATTTAGTTTAAAGAAATGACATCTCATTACTATCTTTGAAATGATTTTTTTTTATGGAATTTTACATTGTCTTAGATGCAAAAAGTTATCCCTAAATTAGTTGCAAAATTTGTGTCATTAAAGAAAATATCATAAATGCAGTAAATGTATTATATGTTATGGTTGAAATATATTTTAATTTCCCACAATTTTTATCTAGACTATGATAAAAAAATATCAAGGGACCAATATCAAACGTTGAGGATATATTAGTTAGTTTTACTTTATTGAAGGGAGTTTAGTTCAAAGATTGCTAAACTATATATTGAAAAAATTAGTTCAGTGAGGGATAAATAAGTGATGTTTGGAAATTTTAAGAGAGTAAAACTATTTTTCCATAGTTTTGAATAATCTAAATTGTAATGGAAGGATTATCAAATAATATTTTAATTTTATCATGTATTATATATATTTTTCGTAATTTTTTTTTTAAATACAAAAATATATTTAAATCATCAGTTTTTATACATACAATTTTTTTCAGCTCGCGAAATTCGCGAGGTCTTATCTAGTTAAAATATATTTACAAACGTCAATTAATTCACATTGAAGGATTTTGAACTCTAAATTTAAATTTTATCCTAATCTTATGGGATGTAAGCCAATAGGCCACCACTGAGATATTGTATAGGTAAATTGAAAACCAAAAGTTGACATACCAAATATGAATGCCCACGCGGTTTCAATTTTTATTTGCTTCTAGCAATAATTTTCAAAATTCAATTAATTTGAAACATAATTTACGGGATTTTCGTTGGCAACAGACTTTGGATTGTTGACCATCTGCCTGGCTCTACAAATATGACGGATGATTGAATTGAAATCTTAAAATCTTGTTATCTTATTATTATTTCGAAAAATCCTTCACTCTTACTACGTACGACCGAAGAATGTCTGATTTCAAAACCGTTACCTTTCCATTAAAAGTTGTGATAAACAAACAAAAAACTAGGGTTCTATTTGCAGATGTTTTGTTCAGCTTCTTGATTCTACCATTGGGAAATATTGTGTATGCTATGGAGACAAAACACCCCATGTTATTGGAAGGTTGAACACTTTGTACAATGGCCTATCAAATATATATACATTCCAATTCCAGTTAGATGGTATTAAGCCATCGATTCTCAATCCAGAAAGTGGTTATAAATTTCCATTTTTTAACTGGAAGTGTATTACTAACTCCACTTCTTATGATCAGATCATAGCTTATAGTTTATATCAAGCATATTTTATGGTTTTTCGAGGCTTCATTCATTATCCGTGAGGGTGACTTGAGAATTGTGCCGAATGGGAATGGTTCTATCGTACAAACTCTTAAGAGTGTTGGCATTGATATGTCAGACATTGATGGGGCTGAGACAAGAAATGTGGTCTTTGGTCTCAATGAGGTTAATTTTCATGATCATCTCTATTTGCTAATTGCTATATATATTTCAAAAACATGCACTTATGTTTGCCTTTGTGTGCTTGATTTAGATTATATATGGACTTTCTGAAGGGATTGTTAGTTTCCCCGACCGACGTTATACTTGGTGGTACAGCAGTAAAATCTGAAACAGGAATTTCGTTGCATAACGCTTATGAAAAAAAGGCAACTTCTAACTTCCCCAAGATGTATAATTTGAAAATAATTCTTCAAAAATCAACGAAGAAGTTATTGTTTGCTCAGGCTGAGAAAGGTTTTGTATCTTTTCTCTCTACCATCCTCACAATTCCCCTGGGAATAGTTGGATTTCATTTGGGAGGGAACACTTGTCTTTACAAAATTAGCAACCTTTATCGGAGCATAGTTAATCTTGTTGGTCGCGGGTATTTCAACGGTACAAATATACAAGACCGTCTAATGAAGATTGAAACATTTTCCTACGAATGCCTCAAAGAAGTTGTCACTAATCTTGGCAATGCCAAGGGATCGAGAATGTATATGGTGACCAATGATTTAACTGTGACACGATTGTGTGTGTCCTCCACTCTTTCTGATCTTCTCAATCGGATGGAAATCTCATCATCTAATGTTGAAGAAGTGGAGCTCCACATTGGGTCGGAAGAGGAAAGATATTTTTTTTTTTTTTTCCAAGTGCGAGTTATGCTTACATTTATTGGACTAATAAAATTCAATTGATTGTTGCAGGCCCGTAACATCCTGAAAGCATCTCTTACATCCACTAGTGCCTTAAGTGATAGCCTCGTGTAGAGACGCAGCGAAAGATAAAGCAATAGCGTTGATTATGATCACTGAGGACGTTCAATAATGATGGCGATTAGATTGCCAAGATCAATCCTTAGCAAACATTGATCTTTACTTCCTTGTTTATGAAATATATCAACCTATCTTTTTTATTAGTTTACATCTTTTGATAGTATCTTTATAATTTACTAAGATTTGCTTAGTTCTAGCATTTATAGGCTTTAGAGATGATTGTTGAGCAGCTTGGGTTTTAATGAAAATTGGGTTTACCCAAAATTTGATGTGTCTTATTAATTTCTGAGTTAATTTATGTGTTCCTATTTCCACCGTTTATTCGTGTTGAATTAATTGGTGATTGTTATCGCTGTGCTACATCAAATATCCATGTTGTCGTGTGTTAACTTGCCATTTCAGTTTTTTATGTCCTAAGCTATACGCATAGATATTGTTGGTTTCTTACCTATCCTATACATATTGCTTTTATATGATCATTACCAATGATTTTATGTATCAATTGATGAGGAAGATTAATCGACTAATAAGGAGCATCTTATTATTACTACTTTATCCTATAAGCCCCTGTTGGTAACTTGTAGGACTATTTAAGCCCTGGATCATGCCTTGTACGATTGCTTGACAGAATGCAAAGAAAATTTACTAGACCCCACAAAAGGAATGACCCTATAGAAAATTATATTCAACTTTTACTTAGCCATTTTCATTTCTAGTCCTACTCCCAGACTTATTTGCCTCTGCAACCCTTTTTTCCCCATGTCCCCCAGATTGAAATAACTAACATAGCGTAGGCACAATCGATAATTTGGCCTGGTTGTAATGTTTGTTCTTTACTGTAATGTGGCATTTTTTATAAGGGTTTTATTTAACGTGACTAATTCTTATATTTTCAGCCACATGTCACTCTAAATTTAACATAAATAACATGTCTCAATTCTATAAAGCATATATATAACTAAGGATCAATCCAGATAATTCAGATAACAAAAGGAAGTATGGCAAAAGCGCCATATTTTACAGAGCAAATTCAAATTTTAAGCTCCAAGCTCCATTAGAAAGATCTAACTTGTTATCCTTGCTTCTGTTGATTTTTCAAGAAAGGGCTGAGCAGGCCATCAGTTAAAGCAGATTATGACGCCAGAGATGCTTTCAGTATATCTAAACCCTGCACCAATACGCTGAATCTTCAAAACACAAAACAGAGGATCGTACGCCTAACAAAATTGTTAAAATATTATTGGATTTTTTTTTTTTTTTTTTTTGAAACGGATTATTGGATTACTTTCACACTTCTTAACAAGTTTAGATTTTTTAAATGAAATGTAATTTTTTAAATATAATCGGACCACCAACACTTTTAATTACCTCTTTCAAGCCAATGTTCAGCTCCAGCACTTTATAATTGGATGCAACAGTATAACTACCAAAAGGTACCACGGTTAAATCATCACATACCAGAAATCTGCTTGGCCTAACATAGCACCCCTCGTCACCTTTCGGATCCTTAAAACACATCCAAGTGCCTTTCTCCACAACGCCATTGGAAGAATATTGTTTGCTTTCAAAGTAATATATAGAGGGAGTGGATTGTTGGGGCAAAGAGAAAATCCGGTTCTTGGAAAGATAATTAGGAGGAAGATCAGGCTTGATTAGCCTGTTTTTTGTATCTGGAGTGCTTAGATACTTATCATCGATGAGATTTGATATGCTTTTGTATATGTTGTTGAAGCAAGTTTTTCCACCCAAAAGGTACTCAACTCCACCTAAGGGAATTGTGAGGAAACTGAAAAGGAAATCGACGAAATCTTCCTCTGCCAAGACACATTGTAGCTTTTCCGAAGATTTATTGACCACCGCCTTCACAACCATCTTCTTAGAGCTTAATGATGGTGAACGAACCATCTCATGCAGTTTATTTCCTTCTGCACATTCTCTTTTGGTACTTTTGTGGAGAATGATGTCCGTAAGTGGAGTCTTGGAGAGTAAAGACCCCTTGAGCAGTTCCATCATCTGATCATGTAAAACAGTACACAGATTTTTGAAAAAAATTAATAATAAAGAGAACATACACAAGGATTAGAAACTCAAACTCATTGAGATATAATTTTTCAAATAATTAGTACATGAGCTTGTTCATTGTTAATACGGAATATTATAGTTTTAGGGAACTGTCTTATGGGGGTTAGCAAAACTAGTAGGACACTATCTTTATAGTCTTGAAACTGTGACACTATCAAGGACAAATTTCACCAATTAAATGTGGATCAAGCTGGAACTCAAGCCATGAGATTTGACCTGAAATTTGGCCTAGAATTGTTCAACTTAAAAGATAGTGTCCTAAAGTATACTAAATATAAAAAGCTCAAACCCATAAAAGAAGCTAAAACATTAAAAGAAAAAAGAAGGCTCGCCTCATTGTATCCAAGAATCACATTCATCAAGTGAGCCCCTTGTGTAACAGTAATCCCAAGATTGATGAGAGTTTTAATGATGCATCCTTGCTCAATCGGGGCAATTTGTAGATCATCAGTAACCAAGAAAGACAGTTGTTCATCTGCGAATATTCGATTATAGGGAGCTTGAGTCTTGATCTCCATATCACCCATAGGTTTGCTCAATGGTGCGCCACAATCGCATTTCCTAGTACCATAATATATGCTCACATTCGGCGTTCTCTTCCTCTTACAACTTTGCTCTGTACATCGAAAGCATCTTATTTTTTCAACAAAGAAGGAGCTTCTGGGATTTAGCAGCATCTGCTTCCCACCCTCTGTGAAGAAACAATCACCACTTAGTTGTGTTAGCCCTTTGTACAAAGTGGTTAAGCTTCCAACAGAAAGGCCCTTATTGTGCTTCTCCAATTTGTTGGCAATTTCTCCCAAAGGCATAGCAGGATAGCTTAACAGAGCTTCCGCGAAATCAGTCTCGGCTTCTGCAAAGAGTACCTTGGTTTTCTCTCTGTTTATCATAACTTTAAAACAAAACTTCACTTCCCCCTCCAACTTGGCCATTCTGCTTCTGATGAAGAAATCTTTCGCAATTCAATGGATATGAAGAGGCAAGAGTTGATATATGTTTTAATTAGACCTGTGAGTCCATCGGACGGACCAGTAATGGAGTTAAAATAAATGCATACGAACTGACGATTTGACATCAACCAATCCTAGAATCAAAATAAAATTTAATATTGTATATGATTTTCTATTTTTGTGATTCCAACAACAGTCGGGTCCGGTTCGAAACTCGTGTCTAAATTAAAATGTTTTGTCATTTATTTTTCTAACCAAATATTTAAGAGTACCGCTATTTAAACCTCAAAATCCTCTAAATCTACCCCATCTACTAAACACACCCCATTAAAATTTAAAAAATCAACATATATCACTAAACATACCCCATTTCATTCCTATAATACCCTTCCTCCATTAATATTCCCACAAATCCATTAAATCCACATAACTTACTAAAAATTCTCACCATTCCATATTTTCATTAAAATCTTTCTTTTATTTTTTTTATTTTTTCATATTATTTGGTTTTAATCAAAATTAAAAAAAAAATTATATTAAAAATTAAATATATTTTGAATTTTTTTTATAAATAATTAACTAAATCTTCTAAATATCAAAATAAATATAAAAAAAATATATCAAAAAATAAATTAAATATAAAGACAATTTTAATAATCAATTAAATTGTATAATATATTTAAATAAAAAATTAAAAGTAAATTTGACAATTATTTTAAATAATTCAGAAAATAAAATAATTTTAAAAAAAGTTTAGTTAAATTTTTTTTAAATCATTTAAGCCTAAATAAAATTTGACAAAAATTAAATAATAAAAAAATCTAAAAAAATAATTAAATAAAAAATCAATTAAAATGAAAATTTGAAAAATAAAATAACTACATAAATATAAGAAAAGTATCTAAATCTAAACAAATTAAATTTAAAAAAGAATAAAAAAATATTCAAAAGAGCAAAGACTAAAGATGAATAAAATCCAAAAAATATTTTATAAATGTTAATTAAATTATTGTAAAATATTTAAACTAAATAATTAATTAAAATTTTATATTTATTTAGCTTCATTTGAATTTTTAAGATTTTTTAAAATAGTTTTCTTAATTTAGTTATTTTTTAAGATTTAATCGATCTTTTTAACTATTTTTTAATAAAAATTGAATTTGTTTTAATTAAGTTATTTGAAGATTTAGTTGATTTATTTTCTTTTATTTTCCAAATTTTTAAGGATTTTTTAATTTCATTTAATTTGATTATTTAAATATTTAATACATTTTTAATAATTTTTTTAGGGTTTAAAAAAATTTAAGAAAAACAATTGATCAATTAAAAGTTAAAATACTAATTTTTAAATTAAATTACTTAAATGACTAAAGTCAAAATCAACATAAATTTAGAGTATAATTCATTCCATATATATAAGGATAACTTAGTCATTTTATTTATTTCTATTTTTGTCTCTAAAATTATGGAGTTTGTTTAGAGGATTTTGGGGTTTGAGTAGTGGGACTCAATATTTAATGGAGTGATATTTTATGTATGAGATATTTAGGGGCGCATCTGGTACAAATTCTTTTTTAATGTTAATGAAAATTTATTTTTGGGTGTTTTATAAATAGGTTCAAAAGTTAAGTCATTATTAGCCTTTAGTTCTAATTTATGTCAAAAATGCACTTTGGTTCAAAACCTATACTTTTATAGGCTGTTGCTTTAATATGTCCTATTTGGGCCCCCATTTTTTTACTTTTCATCCCTTGTGAAAATTAAAATATAATTTGCACATGTAGTTTTTATTTTAACAGTTTGTTCAATTTTTTTAACCTTTTTAATTCAATTTTAGATTAAAAACCTGTGTAAAAAAAAAAAATGCACATATGTCATTTTATTAGGTTTAAATACTTAAATAAAAATTAAAATGATTTGCACAGATCAAAATTAAAAAAAACAATTGGATTGTTAATATTTAAACCTTCTAAAATTACATATTTAAATATAAAATTCACAAATTTATAACTAAAATTACAAGTTTATGTCTATGTGCAAAAAAAATAAAAAAAAAATGCACTGCATCCGACATGATGCATCTTCAAATCTTCATCTTCCCTTGTCGGATGCATCTTCAAATCTTCATCTTCCCATCTTACCCAAATTCACAAATTTATAACTAAAATTACAAGTTTATCTATGTGCAATAAATTTAAAAAAATGCATCGCATTCTATATGGATGCATCTTCAGATCTTCATATTCCCATCTTCCACAAATTCAACCTGGATTCATCTTCCCCAAATTCAATCTATCCACCCCAAGATTTTCATCTTCTTGGCTTATCCTTCAACTATAAATCATCACCAAAAAACACCAAACATTCTCATATACTTCAATTAAAGAAATTACATAGCACAATACAGCCGTCAAATTTTAAGCTTGAGAAAATTGATAGTATCAAAAACTAACATATTACAGGGAGTAAAAAACTAGTAACTAATTAAACAATTACAATTACCTGAAAGGCAGGCGAATATGCCGTAGCCTGATTTCTTCACGCCGACCCTTCAATCCTCGGTAGTGTCGAGTCCCCTTAGCAGCGATCTGGACGAAGACGTCTATTAAAAAAACAGAGGGTGGCGCCCAGATTTGGGTTGTGGACGAGCCCAGATCCACCACCACAGACACCAATTCGCCACCGCCACCGTCGATTCGCCACCGTCACCGCCACCGCCGAGTCCCGTTAGCAGCGATCTGGACGAAGACGTCTATTAAAAAACAGAGGGCGGCGCCCAGATTCGGGCCGTGGACGAGCCCGGATCCACCACCACAGACACCGATTCACCACCGTCACCGTCGATTCGCCACCGCCACTGCCTAGATTTGTATGAGAGAGAGGCGGTTTGGTCGAAAGCGGCGGGGGCAGAAGATCAGCGGCGGCTCTATCGGTTATTTCTTCCATGGTTGCCGATCGAAATTCAGAGATGTGAAAGAGAGATGGTGGCGGCGGAGGAAGGATCACTGGTGCACGGGGTCGGTGTGGAGATGCGTGACCGGCATCGCTCAGTTGGATGGAAGCACGGTGGCATCGATAGGTGGAGATGGGTGGACGGCGCCACTCATCTCCAGCGGAAGCCGTCGGAGCTTGGGTGGGGGCGGAGAGAATTCTAGAGAGAGGGGAGAGAGAATTTTAGGGTGAGAGTGGAGAGAGAAAAAGTGGGGGATTGTGACCGATTTTGTGGGTGGGGGAGGGTTTCAAATCCAGATTTTTTTTGGTATTGTGGGGCCCCATTTTGAACCAAAATGAAATTTAGAAAAGGTACTACACCAAACCTTAATTTAAGACATAACGTTGAACCTATTTGTAATAATTCCTTTATTTTTCATCTATTCCCTCGTAATAAAATGATATGTTGGGAGATAATTGTCTCAATGGTGGTTCAATTGCTAGTGTTATGTTCCAATATATATATATATAAAAGTAGAAGTGATGAGAGAAAAAAAATTGTTATTATTGGAGCAAGTGAAGTCTACTTGCTTTATAGGGCAATGGTGAGTCTCACTCTCCATTATAGAGAGTGGATTAACTTTACCATTTTTTTTTCTTTTTTATTTTGGACCAATAATTTAAAAATTCTTTAATCTATTAATTTTAAATCTATTTTCAACACACTATATATCAAATAAATTATCTTTTGAACATTTTTAATTTAACATATATACTACACATATTAAAATAAAAACCATATTTAAATATTTCTTTTATTATTTTTAAAGTTTTTTATTGACTTTAACTATATATAATGGATTGAATTTAAATAATTTTTATTTAGACTATATAAGTTTTGTTAAATATTAAAATAATTTTATGAATTTTAGTATTTGTTGTGAATTTAATACTGTTAATCGTTTTGGATTCACAAGAAAACTTGTTTCCGGGAATTGGAATATGAAAGCAATAAGAACGAAATTGAAAATCAACAAGAACACCAGTTTACGTGGTTCGGAGATAAACTCCTACGTCCACGGGATCCGAGAGGATAGACTTTTCACTAAGAAAGAAATAGAAGTTACAATCACACAATCTCACAGAGGTTTGCGCTCAAGAATGATGAAGTTACTTCTCTCAGCCGAGAAGCCCTCTTTTATAGATACAGATTTTAGAAACGAACCCTAGATTCGATTCAGTTGTAACAAACTCAATGTAAGGTAGTTATCCAGCTGGCTAACGACTTCAAATAACTGCCATAGTTGATTCAGTTAGAACCGCCATCGAATTAGCTTCAATTTGGTGTACTTCGCGTATAACGGACTTCAGGATCAAATGACAAGACCTCCTCTGGCTCTGACCACTTACACCAGATGACCTCTGGTCTCAGACCTCCTCTGATAGACCTCCTCTGATGTATCTTTTCCCAGACTCGTCTGATCAGACCTCACCTGATGGGCCTCCTCTGATGGCTCTTTTGCCTGACTTCTCTGGTCAGGCTTCTCTGGTCAACCTCATCTGGTCCATCTCCTCTGGTACCCCAAACTTACTAATCCCTCACGGCTAACACTTTACCAATATAGCCTCCTATGAATTAAGCCTAGCAGATTACATACTTCACATATGACCCTTCACAATTCTCCACCTCAGATGAGAAGTATCAATCCTCTCCTCCTCTCCTCCATGCTCCAGCTTGGGCCTAAGGAACATCCCATACACTCATCTTTACCAATTCAACACAGAATTTGAATTTCGTACCTGGTAAAGACTTTGTACACATATCTGCAGCATTGTCCTCTGTAGATATCTTCTGGATGAGAACCACTCCTTTGTCAATGATTTCCCTCACAAAATGCAACCTTACATCAATATGCTTTGACCTCTCATGGAATACTTGATGTTTAACCAGATGAACTGCACTCTAATTATCACAATGAATGACCACAGCCCTTTGAATTATGTCAAAATCCTTGATTATGCCTTTCAACCACAAAGCCTCCTTAACAGCCTCAGACACTGCAACAAACTCTGCTTCTGTAGTAGACAATGTAACTCCACTCTGCAGAACAGATCTCCAGCTTACAGCAGTATTGTAAAGAGTAAAAATATACCCTGTTAAGGATCTTCTGGTGTCCAGATTAGCAGCACAATCAGAATCTACAAATCCTTCCAATGGACTCTTCTGGTCAGTCATCCTCTCAAACATCAAACCCAGATCAGATGACCCTTTAAGGTATCTGAATATCCATTTCAAAGCTTCCCAATGTAATCTTCCAGGATTAGCCATGTATCTGCTCACCATACTCAATGAATAAGCTAAGTCTGGTCTGCTGCAGACCAGGGCATACATCAGGCTTCCAACCCCACTTGCATAAGGTACTTTCATCATAGTTTTCTTCTCTTCTTCAGACTTTGGTTCCATTTTCTTAGATAATTTGAACTGTTGTCCCAGAGGAGTTGTCACAGCTCTACTCTCATGCATGTTAAACATCTTCAGGACCTTCTCAATGTAACTCTTCTGGGATAAGAATAGTCTTCCTGCTTTCCTGTCCCTAAGAATATCCATTCCAAGAATCCTTTTAGCATTTCCCAAGTCCTTCATATCAAATCTAGCACTTAGCTTCCTTTTGATACTCTGAATCTTCAGAAGACTCTTACTGGAAATAAGCATGTCATCCACATAAATCAGAAGATAGGCTATCACATCATTACCTTGCCTTTCCAGGTATACACAAGTATCATACTTGCTTCTTACAAACCCAATGGATAGCATAACTTCATTGAACTTCTTGTGCCATTGTCTTGGACTTTGCTTGAGGCCATACAATGATTTCTTGAGTAGACACACCTTTCCTTCACTCTCTGGTTCAACAAACCCTTCTGGCTGGTGCCTGTACAGATCTTCAATAAGATCACCATGCAGAAAAGCTGTCTTTACATCTAGTTGTTGTAGTTCCAGATCCTCTTGGACAACTCTACTGAGAAGTAGCCTGATTGAACAATGCTTAACCACAGGTGAGAATACCTCATTGTAATCAATTCCTTCTCTCTGAGTAAATCCTCTGGCAACTAACCTGGCTTTAAACCTCATCTGATCTTTCACACCAGATTCAAGCTTTCTTTTAAACAACCATTTACAACTGATTAGCTTCTGCCTAGGTGGCTTATCCACAAGAATCCAAGTATGATTCTTCTTAAGAGACTCCATCTCTTCTGTCATGGCTGTAATCCATGACTCCCTATCATCACACTCAAGGGCTTCCTTGTAGCTCTTAGGTTCTTGGTACTCTATGGCTTCTGCTGTAACAAGTGCATAGGAGACCAGATCCACACGGCCAAACCTTGCTGGAGGATGCACTATCATATTTATCATGATCAGGCTCCACCTCAACTTGAGTAATTGGCTCAGAAATAACACCATCCATCTCTTCAGCTGATGGCTCTCTATCACCTCCACCAGACTTGTAACCCATCTGTGATTCATTGAACACAACATCTCTGCTGGTAATACATTTCTAGTTCCCAGGCTCTAGACACCACAACTTATACCCTTTAACACCCTTTGGATACCCAATGAAAACACACTTTAAAGCTCTAGGTTCAAGTTTGTCTTGCTTTACATGAACATAAGCTAGGCATCCAAACACTTTCAACTTTGAGTAATCTGATATTTTTCCATACCAGACCTCATCTGGGGTTTTAAACTTAATAGCAGATGATGACACTTTATTAATGAGATAAACAACTGTGTTAACAGCTTCCCTCAAAAAACTCTTAGGTAAATGAGCATCAGATAACATACACCTAACCCTTTCCAGAATAGTTCTATTCATTCTCTCTGCTAGACCATTCTGTTGGGGGTTAGAAGGAACAGTTTTATGCCTAGTAATACCCTTCTCCCTACAAAATTGTTGAAACTCCTCTGATAGGAATTCAAGCCCATTATCAGTCTTTAAGTGTTTGATAGTCCTGCCTCTCTTATTCTCAAGTTCAATTAACCATTCTTTGAACTTAGAGAAGGCATCACTCTTCTGTTTAAGAATGTAAACCCAAACCTTTCTGGAATAATCATCAATAAGGGTAAGGAAATACCTGCCTCCACCATGAGTGGATACCCTAGCTGGTCCCCATACATCAGAATGTATGTAATCCATAACCTCCTTGGTGGTATGCTTCCCCTTCTGGTATGCTTGCTTCTTTGATTTCCCAAGAACACACCTCTCACAGAATTCCATCTTACATATCCTTTTCCCAGGGATTGCTCCCTTCTTGGATAACTCCACCAGACCCTTCTCACCAACATGTGCCAATCTCTTGTGCCACAAATTGGCCTCAGAAGACTCCATGGTAACATCAGCTGACCCTGTTACAGTTCTTCCAATCAAAGTATACAAACCATTCTTAATCATACCCTTCATGACAATCCTTCCAGACTTGGTTATTGACAGAACTCATTTTTCTGTCTTGAATTCAAAACCCTTAGAATTCAATGTACCAAGAGAAACAAGATTTCTCTTCAACTCAGGAACAAACCTGACATCAGATAAGATCCTATCAACTCCATCAAACATCTTGATCTTGATAGAACCAGATCCTTGCACTCTACAGCTCTCATCATTACCCAAAAGGACAAGACCTCCATCAATCTTCTCAAGATTCAGAAACCAGTCTTCATTTGGACACATATGAAAAGTACACCCTGAGTCCAGGACCCACTCTTGACTTAGTCTCTCATGACTAACCATCAAGACCTCTGCACTATCATATCCTTCAACCTCCACAACAGCTGCATCTCCATCTTGATCACCTTGATTGTCTTTCTTCCTTCTTTCAGGGCAATTCTTTCTCAGATGACCTTCCTTATGGCAAGTGAAACACTTTCTCTTCTCAACAAAATCAGATTTCTTCCCACCCTTATTCCCTTTTCCATCATCCTTCTTCTTGGACTGAAACCCCTTCTTCTTCTTGGATTGTACATTCTCAGCAGGCTTCTTCCCATCAGTCTGGATCTGTAGAAACTTGGTTTTCAGGGCAGCTTGAACATCATCAAACATCACCTGATCTTGTCTTCCGAATAACAAGGCATCTTTGAAATTTTCCAGAGACTTAGGTAGAGCATTCAACAGCATCAATGACTTATCTTCATCATCAATTGTAACATCCAAACTCTTCAGATCATCCACCAATCTGTTGAACTCGTCCAACTGATCACCAAGATTCTTATCTTCATTCATCTTGAAGACTTGAAGCTTCTGTTTCATGTATAACTTGTTCGTAACAGACTTGGTCTGGTATAACTGCTCCAGCTTATTCCAGATTCCAAGAGCGGTTGTCTCCTTCGATACTTCCCTCAATGGCTTGTCCCCAAGACACAAGATAAGTGCACTGTGCGCCTTCCTCTTGTTCTCCTCCACCTTCGCCGGATTAGTTCTAGAAGCCACCTGATCCGGTGGCAACAAGGCTTCGTACAACCCATTGTGTACCAGGAGAGCCTTCATCTTGATCTTCCATAAGCTGAAATCGTTCTTTCCCGTGAACTTCTCAATGTCGAACTTAGTTGCAGCCATGATTGCTTTCCACAGACAGCGTCACTTGTTAATCGTTTTGGATTCACAAGAAAACTTGTTTCCGGGAATCGGAATATGAAAGCAATAAGAACGAAATTGAAAATCAACAAGAACACCAGTTTACGTGGTTCGGAGATAAACTCCTACGTCCACGGGATCCGAGAGGATAGACTTTTCACTAAGAAAGAAATAGAAGTTACAAGTTACAATCACACAATCTCACAGAGGTTTGCGCTCAAGAATGATGAAGCTACTTCTCTTAGCCGAGAAGCCCTCTTTTATAGATACAGAGATTGGAAACGAACCCTAGATTCGATTCAGTTGTAACAAACTCAATGTAAGGTAGTTATCTAGCTGGCTAACGACTTCAAATAACTGCCATAGTTGATTCATTAAGAACCGCCATCGAATTAGCTTCAATTTAGTGTACTTCGCATATAACGGACTTCAGGATCAGATGACAAGACCTCCTGGCTCTGGCCACTTACACCAGATGACCTCTGGTCTCAAACCTCCTCTGATAGACCTCCTCTGATGTATCTTTTCCCAGACTCGTCTGATCAGACCTCACCTGATGGGCCTCCTCTGATGGCTCTTCTGCCTGACTTCTCTGTTCAGGCTTCTCTGGTCAACCTCATCTGGTACATCTCCTCTGGTACCCCAAACTTACTAATCTCTCACGGCTAACACTTTACCAACATAGCCTCCTATGAATTAAGCCTAGCAGATTACATACTTCACATATGACCCTTCACAAATACATAATTGAAAATTGTATGATTAATTAAACAATTGTATAAACTCACATAATATACAGTATAATATTTACATATTAATTGGTTTATGGATTAAATCAATTTAATTTTTTTTTATATAATTGAATAATTCATAATGCAATTCAATATATAAAATTATTCATATTCAATCCGTACATCGTACGGGAGAAACACTAGTTCTGAAATAAAAGTAGACTATCAGCAGTTGTTGTTTCGGGAATAAAGAAGTGGTTAAGGAAGATGATTAAAGAGAATAATTACAATAGTGATTATCTTATTTAGAAAGGAAGATAATAATTTTATTTTTATAAACTATTATAATTATACTATTTTTTTTTATTACTATTGAAGAGTTGACATCCAAAATCCAAACAATATTAGAAAACTATTGAGTAATATTTTTCTAAACAATATCCAAAGTTCAAACAATATTTTCTAAATGGAGTAATTTATTCATGAAATATTTAATACAACATATATTCAAAACCTAAAACTAATGTCTAAGTAACAGAATTTAATCAAGTCAGCATATGAGATTGTGAACGACATTAGTTACAACTTACAACTGAAGTTGAACCATCTTTTCAGAAATCACGACTCATGTTTAATTGCCGCATTGATCGATTAAACTCTAAACCATAATTATATTTTAGTAATTAATTAAGTGAATAGGAACAGACTTTTGACTAACCATTTGTTAGGCCCCATAAATACAAGGCTCATTCGTATTTTTCGAAAATACACTCTCTTCTACAACATAAAAATGTCTGTGGAAAAAGTTGTTAAGTTCAATTTGAAAGCCGTGATAAACAAAGAGAAAACTAGGGTTCTGTTTGCAGAAGTTGACAGTGATTTTATGGATGCATTGTTTAGCTTCTTGAAACCTCAATGGAAAAATGCTGTTCATGCTATGGAGAAGCATTATGGGGATAAAACACCCCATGGTATTGAAAGCTGGAGATCAAGTGTCTTATCCGGCTACATGCTCTTAAGTCATCGATTCTCAACCCAGAATGTGGTTATGCATTTCCATTTCTTGATCAGAAACGCACTTTCAACCGTAATGATGATCTAATCGAACTCTTTAGTTTAGATCACGATAAAGCATATTTTATGGTTCTTAGGTTTTTTACCCAAGAAAAGGCTTCATTTGTTATCCGCGATGACTTGATGATTGAGCCTAATGGGAATAAATCTTTTGTACAAACACTTGAAAGTGTTGGCGTTGATATGTTGGACATAAATGGCGCCGAGACAAGAGATGTGACCTTTGGTCTCAAGAGGTTTATTTTCTTGATCATCTTCTTTTGCTATATATATATTCTTCCATATTAATTCATGTTTGTTCTTTTGTGCTCGCCTTAGGTTATGGACTTTCTGAAGGGGTTGTTGATTTCCCTTCAACCGCTGACCCATATATGTTATTCTTGGTGGTACATCTTTGAAATCCAAAACGGAAATTTCAAACTCTCTGTATAAACATATTCCTAGCTCCACCAAGATATATGATGTGAAAGTAATGCTTCAAAAATCAATGAACAAGCTTTTGTTTGCTCAAGCAGACCGAGATTTTGTGTGTTTTCTCTCTACCTTGCTCACAAGTCCCTTGGGAGTAGTTGGCTGGCTTCTGGGAGGCAACCCTTGTCTTAACAAATTAACAGATAATTTGATTCTGAGCATATGCCATCTTATTGAGCAAAAAGATAACGAGGCAGATATGAAAGATTATCTAAAGAAGCTTAGAAAATGTTCTAATTGCTATCAACTTAAAAATTCTTTTACTGAACTTCTTTACGCTGAGGGATCAAGAATGTATATGTTAACTGATGATTTAATTGTAACGCGCTTGTGTGCGTCCTCCATTGTTTCTCTTCTCCATGAGATGAAGATTTCTTCATCTGATGTTGAAGAAGTGCAGTTCCACTTTGGATCAGAAGAAGTAAGATTGTGTGCATGTCTTGTGGGTTTTATGTTTCATTTATGGGAGTAATAATTATGAGATTAAATTTTTTTGTGCAGGCATGCCATATCTTGGTAGCTTCTCTTGCGTCTACTAATGCCTTAAGCGATGTCCTCATTAACTTTCCCAGGTCAAAGACACAACGAAAAATCAAGCAAGAATATTGAGTGTGATCTCTGATGTTAATTAAGTATCCATATTACAGAATTTGGACTTGCCTAGTTCTCATTTATGGTTTAAGCTGTATGCACAGCTTGTTGGTATTTTAGCTATATATATCCTATACAATTACAGTTCTAAAAAAATAATTTCCACCATGGGTATTTTATTTTATTTCTTTCTGATGTTTTTAACACCATGCATTGCTACTGTTCTGTTTTATCAGTTGTTTCAACCATCAAATTTGCCAAGCATCTATCTTGGTGTAGATTCATGCACAATCAAATACATAATGATAATCCATGATTAAAGCTAAAACTCCTCTGCCACAATGCTAATGAAATTTTGTAACATTGAAGCATATCTAATAAAGTAAAAACCGCTGCAAAAGTGTGACTTTTAACAGAGCAAAATCAAATTCTAAGTTTCATTTCAACAACCAAAATGTAGGATCAGACTTATTTCCTTTCTTCTGTTGATTCTTGAAGAAAGGATTAAGTAGGGCATCAGTTAAAGCGTACGTGTATGTCGATGCAAGATACTTTCAGTATGTCTAAACTCTGCACTAATTCGCTGAATATTCAAAACCCAAAACAGAGGATCTTATGCTTAAGAAAATATATCAGAATAAGAACATTATTACTTATTAGTTACTTCTTTATTGTCAATGTGCAGCTCCTGTTCTTCACAAAGATCATCAAACATCATAACTATTCCTCGTTGCTTAACACAGCTACCTTTATAACCTTTGGACCCTTAAATCACATCCATAAACCTTTTTGCAGCCCGCCAAATTTTTGGCCCGCCCCGCATCGCCCCGCCAAAAGGCGGGCTTTTGCGGGTTTTAGCTCGCCCCGCCCCACTGGCACGTTTTGACAGCTCTAATTGTTGGAGAAATTGGTTTAAATTATTTAATTTGTCTTTAATTGAGGTTGAGTAATGCTCAATTTTGATAAATAAAATAATTAGTAAAAGTTTAATTTTTGAAAAATTAAACATCGTAGGTGATTAGTGTCATTATTGCATCATTTTGTCGCTTGATTTGTAAGTTCTTATAAGTGTTTTGAAGGATAATTGATGTTTATTCGTGCTAAACCGTCCATTTAACTCCACTTCTCGAGTTTGGTGTGATTGTATAGGAAAATGAGTGAAACACGGCCAAGACTAAAGAAGAGTCGAGCAAGGATATTCAAAGGAAGAAGAATCAAGTCAAAATACAAGTTGGAATGCAAACAAGAAGCAAAACAAGCCAAAAAAAATGCCCATATCGGTTTGCACATTTCATATCGGCCGAGACAAATGCACCTAAACCGGTATTTTGGCTACGGCATCAAAATACCGGTTTGCACATTTCATACCGGCCGATACAGACCTTGCAAACCGGTATGGAGTTCTTTTAGCACCTTGTATCGGTTTGCTACCATCCATCTCGGCCGATATCAAGGTCCCAAACCGATACGGACCTCCTCTGCTCACGAAAAAATCTGAAATTTCAACTTTTGGACTTAAATGCAATTTCGGCCAAGGGTTTTTTAACCCACATATAAATACCATCTTTCAGGGAATTACAAGGTATTCCCCATCAGATTTAGACCCCCAATTAGGTTAGAGAGAGTTCTTCACCCATTTTCCATTCTTCTTTGATCTACTTCAAATTTTACCTAAGTTTTTCATTAGATTTCGATTATTGTTGCATTCAAGCTTAAGGATGGTTGTAATTGAAGGATGGATTGAAGATGTTGCTGAGTTTTCTTCTATTTAGGTGTTTTCTACTCTTTATTTTGTTTACCCAATTGTTCAATTTCATTTTAATGGTTATTTCTCTTATTTCAATGAATGTTTTGTTTATTTCTATGATGTCTAGCTAAATTCCTTGTGTTTGGGTGTTTGGAATTACATGGGTAATTAGGTACATGATTTGATTGGAGATTATTGCTCTAGTTGGAGGTCATCCTCATAGGATTATGGTTTTGATTGTTCGATTGCATGAATTGCTCTTGTAATTTGTATTAGATTGTGTGATTGTCTCAACGAGAGTTGGATGCTTGCATGAAATAGTATGGGTGTGTGTAGTTCATGTGATTTGAGTTAATATTGAGGCATCGCAACGAGAGTTGGGTGTTTTCATTAGAATTACATAATTCCTACATTAGTTGCTTGATTTAGTTATTGGGTAATTAGTGAGGAGAATACAATCCAAGGGTTTTAATTGACGTGTTTGTCTAGGCTTATCAAGTACGATTAATGCGTAATATTTAGTGATTGCTCCTCTTTTATGACCGAAAACTAGAGTAATGATTGCTTATTGAACATTTACTTGATTCTCATGTAAGGAAGAACACCCGAACACCTTTTCACGTTTGTCAAAACTTAAAAAAATCTCTTGTTATTTGTTTTTGTCCTTGTTTACTTTCTTATTTCATTATAAGTTTCGTTCATTACTTTTCAAAACAAACAACCTTCTTAAACTTGATTTGCATTACAATTATGTGGCGACGTATATTCCTAGGGCTATGTTCATCAATTTAATCCCGTGGTTCGATATTTAACTTGGTCAATTGCCTTACTATAACAACGATCTCGTACACTTGCGAGTGAGTTCGAATTTGTGCTTTAACAAATTTGGCAAACAAGTTTTTGGCGCCGTTGCCGAGGAACTTGCCTTTCTCACCACTTTCACTTGAAGATGCCATTTGCCCAATTTGATCTGCTCTCGGAGTAGATGATCATAGTATATTTGAAATCTCAAAACCGAATTTCGGTGAGTGAGAAATTAATATACGGAGTTGAAACGTCGTTAGCATTTTAATGGTATTAAAGTGCTAAAGGTTTAATATTATTTATTTGGGCTTCTGAAAATCTAGCCCAATTCATGTGTGGCCCAACTGTCCGAATAAGTCAATGTGTTTATCGGTATCAGATAAGCTATCTGACTTGACATATTTGGTGGCGCGATTTGTGGCATCGAAATAGAAGCATGTGGAATGCTTGAGAACGAATCTAGACATACGTTTCGACTCAAAACGGTGGGCCGTTACCAGAGTGAATTACGCCTCCATTTATTTGGTTATTAACTTCACTTTCCCAAATTGAAGTGACTTGAAAGCCTATAAATAGGGTGTCTCATATCCATTTTGTCAACAACCGAAAATCCAACCAAATATTCATGTCCCTTGCATGCATACATAGTTTTCTATAAACTTTGCATGTTTCTCAAAAGTGCATATAGAAATCAGTCCAGTTCTTGATGTTCCTACTTTTGTTCGCCGGTGCTTTTACACTTTGTGGTGCAACTAGGGTAAAAGAGAAAAGTCGTTTTACCTCTTGGAACATTACGTCAAATCGTGTGCACTAGCCGGGACGTATTTGTTTTGCGGGAAAAGAGATTTCCCTTGACTCGACTTTACCCTATTCGTGTTTAATTATTTGATCGTGGTTGTTGTCCTTTTGAGTTCGTGTTCGGTGAACTAGCGGTCAGGTTCGTGGTTGCTCGAGTTCCTGTTCGATGTGTGATTCGAAGAGGAAGGAAATAATATTTTATTTCCAATATATTAAATAATTGTAATTCTGTTGTGAAACTAATAGAAATATGAAAAATGTATAGAGAAAAGAATGTAGGAAGAACTATATTTATTCAACTTAGTTCATACATTCAAATGAGGTGGCATACCACCTATTTATACAAATGCATGGAGGCTTCTAGTATCCTTTGGAGTCCAAAGGAATGTGTGTATTTATATTGTGAAAATAAAAGGACACCATTTTAATCTTGTAATTATTTGAGAAAAACAAAAGGTCATCCATTAATTATTTCATAACACTCCCCTTGGATGTCCGTTGTTACACTACTAATATGCCTCGTTAAAACCTTACTAGGAAAAACAAACCCAATGGGACAAAAACCCAAGTAAGGGAAAAGAGTACATATTACTTAGTGTATTAATTCTCCCCCTGATTCGAACTTCATTTAAAATCTTTTAACCGACGCCTTCCAATATGCTTCACTAACTTTTCAAATGTTGCAGTCGGTATTGACTAATATCTTGTATAATTGGTAAAATACACTAGTGTCTAAATGCACGAGATATGGTACTTCAGGACCAAGTATCTCTTCATATTATACATGCGGTCTAAAAAGGGTTCTTAGTATAATCAAGCGATCAGACAACCATTAGAGTACTCAATGGATGTAAAATTACTTAAATACCTTTTGGGTATAAGCAGTTTGGTGGAGCAAAACACCACCTTCTAGATACTTGATTTGTAAACTAAGGAAAATTTTAGTTTGTCCAAAATCTTTAATCTCAAAATTTCTTCTTTAAATGTGCAACTGCCTCTTGGAGTTCTTCAGGACTCCCATTTAAATTGAGATAATCAACATATACAAAATTTTGGCTCCTTTTTCTTTATGAAAACACATGGACATATTGGAACATTGATATAACCTCTTTTAACTAGATTATTATGCCACATATGTCCAGATTATTTGAGCCATAAAAGAAATTCTGCAATTTAATATAATAATCTTCTTTTGGTTTAATTGACATGCTTCAGGCATGTTAAATCCGTTATGGATTTTCATATAAATTCATTTTCAAGATAACCATATAAATATGAAATGGTTACATCATTTGATGCATTTCCAAATTTTCATATTTGCTGCCAGAAATATTAAAGAGCGGAACATTATTCTATGCATAACAGGAGAATATGTTCCATTAATATCGGGTGTCTTCGAACACCCTTGTGCTATTAAACTCGCCTTGTATCTCACCACCTTGTTATTATCATTTTATTTTCGTACAAGTACACACTTCTGGGTGTACAATAGAATTAATACTTTGTTTTGTTTAGCGAGTCTAGTTCTGTCACAATTTGCTCCTTACTATTTCACCTAGTCAAAGTGCTTTTGGCACCCAACATAGGTACTGGATCCAAATTTTATTTATGATAGTAAAAGCAATAGTGGACACGAATATGTTGTTGACAACGATAATATTATATTGTAAGTTTCTCCTGTATATATAAAATTCATATAAACCAGATCATCATTGTTTCCCAATATATTTTGATCTGGTTGTTCCGCAATCCTAGTAATTTGATTTATTTTGTGCACGTGCTTCATTACTAGGATATTCGTCTTCAGGACTTATCTCTTCAGGAGATTTCGGGAGTAACTTAATATTTACCGCGGATTTATATCTTTCGTGTTAAGATGTTCTTTATGCTTCTAGCATGTAAGGACATAGACAAATATACCTGATTTTATTAGAACCTCTATACTATAGCGCATATACTACAGGTATATGCAACATAGTCACTCTTTTATGATTGATATACACATCTGGCAGATTACTTGCTAAATATTGCAAGTTAATTATCTTTCGAACTTCTGGTTCAGTTTGACTAGTGTGTGGTTTTAAATACTGAAGATCTTTTTCCTTCAGGGAAATTTCTTGGCATTCATATAATTTTGGATTTTTATCTTCCCCTAATGCCGAAAAATAATCTTTATAAAATGTGCAGTCAGCCTGCAGGGCTTTTGAGAATTCAGATACGTTGTGGTGGTGATATAAGAATATATACTGCACAATCAAATATTAGCAGATGGGAAATGGTGGTTATTTCCCACACACTAGTTATAACGGGGGGTAGTCATTTTTTTTTTTCAAAAACTAGCTCTTTAGGAGCAACATTTTTTCTAGAGCCAACCTCTTCAGGAGGCTGAACATTATTATTGCACATAATTTGAAGTTTTTTTTACCTTTTGACTCATTACTTTTATTTAATCCTCTTTTTTTTTCGAGAATTTTTATCTTTTGACAAAGAGGTCTCCCACGCTTCAGGCGTGTTTCAAGTTCACATTTGTTATTTGTCCTGCAGGGACATCAATCTTTATCGAAATATTTTCTGCATCTTTCGGAGTCACTAAATGCATTTGATAATTGATTTGCAATATGTTACAAATATAAAATCCTTTTGATCTTTTAGTTCACATTTCAAGGATTGAGAAAATTCAATGTTATTTTCCAAATAATTTCCTTTTCGGTTGATCTTTAAAACTCAACAGATTTCTTTTAAACTTGGGAGACAATAATGCATTCTTTATAACAAGTTTAGTTCCTTCAAGGAAAAGTATAGTAGCTCTTCTGGAGCCTTCAATTAAGTTAATTTGCACTACTACTAAATATTATTTGTCTCCCCATCTTCCAAATGAGAAACACATTTCCTATATTTAAGCATGATATGTAGAAACACAGTCAATTAGATAAATAAAAAAATGCAAAATTTATAATTCATAAATTTCATAAGGAAAATATGAAATATGTATAAAGGGTTTATTATATATTTATTTGAATCTTCAAAGATTAAGAATATATCAAGATGAAACATACCTTCATCATCACCACACAAATATTATATTATCAAATGTGATCCATTCTTCTTTTCAGGGATGCTTAATAATGTTTAACAAGATAATTCGGTATCCGACCTTCCGTGCCACATTAGTAACACTGTTATTCATACTTTTTCTTTTTTCCACAGCCTCTCTTCTGGGAGACAATATATTTATTGTGACGATCATGGTTATTAATTTTATGTGAGATATATCTATCATGACCATATCCATAATTATTATGGTCACACCCATGGCTTCATATACGCCCACAACCGTGTCCGAATTTTTGGAAATTAAGTCACATTCGCTTTAGGAAATGGACTAACACTAGTATGTCGGGCCTCATTATTTTTCATCAACAATGTATTATTTTGTTCGGCCAAGAGAAGACAACCAATTAATTCTGAATATTTCTTAAACCCTCCTTACCTCGATATTGCTGTTGCAGGAACATATTCGAGATATGAAAGTAGTCTTTCTCAAGCATATCTTCATCGGTATGTTTTCACCACACAAATTTAATTAAGAAGTAATTATGACTAAATTATATTTATTAAAATAATTGAAATTTTGAAGCCATAGGTGAGGCCAATCACACCGGGCTTTTGGAAGGACGACCATCTGATTGCCAAATTCGTTAAAGCACAAATTTGAACTCACTCGCAAGTGTACGAGATCGTTGTTATAGTAAGGCAATTGACCAAGTAATAAAAATATCGAACCCAAAGGAAGCAAGTGGTTAACTAAGTCGATTCACGATGGCATGCAAGGAAAATTAAAGGACAAGTTTGGATTAGCTATGCTACTAAACAAAAGAAACTAAAAACGAGTAAACTAACAAGCAATAAAAGAAATCTATCTAACTTCGAAACGAAGTGCAAGGGAATTGATATGCCCTAAATGGTTTCCGTTATGTGATCCTTAGGTTCAAACATCGAATTATGCCAAAGTCTCAATTGTTCATGGATTATAACAAGTAACACTTCACCTAAACATTCAACAGACTATCAAACGTTTAAGGCTTATTGACGGTATCCTACGTTCTAACTCTCTCTCGACGAGTTAGCACGAGATATACGCATCTAAACACTCTTTGCTCATACACAAAGGTTTCATCAAATCAATGTAACTCTCGTCTACACTAAGATGAATTCACACATCAATATGAACAATTCATGCATAGAGCAAAGCTAAATTCCAATCAATAAGGATATAATTCCACAAACAATCAAAATTAGGCATATATCAACAACCAAAACCTAATTCTCACATAACTTCCACTATTCAAGGCATAAGAAGGTTGAGATGCTTAGAATATCTTCAACCTAGTGAAATTCAAGTAGGATTGTCAAGCCAATTATATGCATCAATTTGGATTTACTCTAATGATGTCTAATGATGGGGTTCCTTGCGATTAACTCTCTCTCGACGAATCAAACGCAAAATAAACGCATTCAATCATAAATCCCACACGCATTCATCTAATCATGTTCATGTAACTCTCGTCTACGCTAAACATGCCTCAACAAACAAGCTATAAGAGATCAACAACCAAAGCTCAATACAAATCCATCATTAGAAGCATAATCCAAATATCAACATAGGAAAGGCAAAGAGCAATCCCAACTCAAGATTTCACATGGTATCTAACATCTCAAGCATCAAAACAATTAGCACATGGTTTCACAATGAAAAATCATAGCTAAACAAGAATAAAATATTAAGCACATAACTAAATAAAAATAAAATTGCAATAATAAGGAAAGAAATCACCTCTTGGGTTTACAAGCTTGAAATAGAACTTAATTCTTCAAATCCTAAACTAATTTACTCTAATGATTCAAAGAAAAATAAAAACCTAGAAATGAAGGTGAAATTAAATTAATCTAGTGTGTGGGGTGTGTGTCCCCTAAGGGGGTGTATGGTGGTGTTCTCTTGTTTCAAAATCTGAGAATGAGGGCTATATATAAGGCTTGAGAATAAGTGGGTCGAAAATGAGATTGAGAATGCTAAAAACGGGCAGGATTCGGACATAGCACGACCCGGATGGTCGTGCAGATCGTGTTCCTTCAGTAATTCTGCGAAGCTGATCAAAGTTTTTGGGTGCACGACTTGGCTTGTTGGTGGAGCAAGTTGCGCACGAGCAAAGACACAGTGGGCACGCTTTTCTTAAATTGACAAAGTCGTTGAAACTTTTTTAAATACTTTCCTTATGGGCCCACAAGTGACATCTGCTACTTTTTTCACTTTCATCCCAATGGACGGCTCAATCAGGTGGGCCCTTGTTTATCTCTCTCTTCCCCCGGCAATTTCCAGTACGGCAGTAATGCTTCCGATGTGGTGGTTTTTGATTCCGGCGTGGGCTTCGATCCCGGTGGTGCTTCGAACATGAATTCCGGTGAGGTTCTCCATTAATTCCGGCAAGGTATGCTTTCATTGATTCCGGCGCGAAATAAGCTTCTCTGACCAAGCATTTTAGAGGTGGTGGTGGCTGCTTCAATTCCGGCTTGACATGGCTCCGCTTCCAACAATTTCCGGTGCGATTCTCGGCGAAGCTACTCCGGCGCGACTGAATTTCAGGCGTGAGTTCCAGCTATTTGGGACACGATATTTCCGGCGTTGAGCTCTTTCTCTCTCTTCGTAAGTTGCTTGAGGATGAAATGGGTTTCTATAACCAAAAAGGCAGTCTTGACTTTTCCTAAGAATAACCGTGGGGCCCGCTTCTTTATTTGCTTCTTTCCTCTATTTCAATTTCACGTGGCCTACTGCACTCCTTATTAATTTGTAGCAAATGGGCCTTGCTTTCATTCAACTGGGCCGAAACTTGGGCTGTTGCTAATTTATTGATTTGGGCCATCAAATTCTGAAATTAATTTCTCAAGCCCAATTTTTCTCTCATTCTATTCTCGATTTTTCTCTTCACTCGACCTCCGATTATCTTCACAAAATTAAAGGCACGTGTTTTCTTCTAAAAATATTCAATTTCCTGTAAAAATAGCAAAACACACCTTTCTCGACTATTAAACACAAATGGTCACATTATTGTAAATAATCACACGAAATCTAATAAAATAGGCAAATAAAAAAAACATAGATTTCGAGCAATAATCACACTAATCACCATCTTTAGGTGATCGTATTTTTCTTTTTGATCTATCCACTATGGCGTCCAAATAAATACAATAACTCGAGTAAATAAAATTCAACATGATAGCCAAAATAAATTGGAGGTGACATTTAATAGAGTCTCGTTTGGTAATAATTTGTAATAATTTTCAGTTTATCACATTGGAAGGACAAACATATCAGTCTGTTGTGATTGAAAAGTTTAATACAAGGAATTGCACTTAGCCGAAAACTAGGAATTACTCAAGCTCATAAATATATTTTTCTAGTTACGTGCAAAAAAATAAATTCAACTAATTTATTTAATATAAATTAAAAGTACGACACTAATTAGTAATCACGTGGTGAACAAATTTATACAGCTACCCACAATTATGTGGCATTATATAAAGTCAATTAGTGACACTAAAAAATAAATTAATTAATAGCACAAACATAAGGCATATACTTATAACTTTTAATTCTCAATTCAATTTATTTCATTCCTATATATTGAAATAAAATCACCATGAAAAAGTTGAGTAAGTTTATCTTCTAAGAGAGTCAATTTCTTTCACATTAGTGATGGTTACATAATAATGAATAACAATCCAACTTCTTGTAACTATTCTTGAAAAGCACTAACTATCTTTTACTGAGGATGAATAGTTGAATTAGATATAACAAATGAAATACCAAAAGTATTAAATATATAATTAATAGTTGTTTGTCTTTATCGATCATAATAAAATTTAAATACTAATTATCATTTATCACATGAATCACACATAATGCCGACGACAATACACAAACAACATAGAAAATTTACACCTAGTTTAATACACATAAACTAGATGCAAATTCACACACATGGCAATATATACTTAGATAGGTATACACATATAATACATAGGTGGCCCAAGTAGAGGACTCCAAATTTTCGTAGAATTCATGAATAATCAATTCTTAGATCATAAAATAGCAATATGAACATTGTCACAATTAAACCATTACGAATAATAATCAATAAAAGTTACTACCTTGACAATCTTCTCCAAAACTTAATCTCAAGTTGCATAAGCATATATATATATATATATATATATATATATATATATATATATATATATATATATATATATAATATAAACAGTCAATAGAGGGGGACATAAATATTGTAGCAAAAGAAAGAATATACCGTTCCTTCGATAAAAAGTTGAACCTGATTCTGGAAAAAAGAGTGCTAGGGAGAATTGTAGAGCACTCGTGCTGATAACGTGTTGTGAAACTAATATAAATATGCAAAATGTATAGAGAAAATAATGTAGGAAGAACTATATTTATTCAACTTAGTTCATACATTCAAATGAGGTGGCATACCACCTATTTATACAAATGCATGGAGGTTTCTAGTATCCTTTGGAGTCCAAAGGAATGTTTTTTAATTTTGTGAAAATAAAAGGACACCATATTAATCTTGTAATTATTTGAGAAAAACAAAAGGTCATCCATTAATTATTTCATAACAAATTCTCTTATATTTCAATTATTTAATTTTATTTATTATATTTCCTGTCATCTGTAAGCCATCGTTGGTGCACATATAAACCAACAATCGCAAAACAAATATATACGGTTGAGTGATGGCATCCGACGGGAAAAATGATAACCCCCTTTCAATTGTTACTTCAGGGGATGGTCAAAACTCGACCACTCCCGCCCCTTCAGTTCAGACGGTCTCTACCCCTGCTCCTGTTGTAACTGCCCAACTGGGACATCCCTCTATCACTTCTGTGATGGCTCCGTTTTCTTTCACTGATGGACGGCCTTTTGTGTTCCATAGTGAAAGACCCGAGGGTAAGCACTTTAAGAGGTGGCAGCAGAAAATGCTGTTCTACCTCACTACTTTGAGCCTGACAAGGTTCCTTACTGAGGATCCGCCAGCAGTCGTTGAGAACGACCCGATAAATCAAGATGTCCGATCTAAATGGTGGAATCTTGATTTCTTTGCCCTGAGTTATATTCCGGGAGGATTAGTAGACTCCCTGTATGATGTCTACCGGAAGGTCACTACTGCCAAGGAGTTGTGGAATTTCTTGGAAGCGAAGTATGTGGCTGAAGATGCTGGTACTAAAAAGTACCTTGGGAAGGTTTTTGAACTTTAAGATGGTGGATTCGAAATCCGTCACGGAACAGGTTCAAGACTTCCAACTTATTCTACGCGATATAGCTGCAGAAGGGATGGAACTGCCAGTAATTGAGAAATTACCTCCCAGTTGGAGGGATTTTCAAAATCACCTTAAACTAAAGAAGAAGAATATGACTTTGCAAGAGGTCATAGGACTTCTTCAAATACGTGAAGGTGGTTTGGAAAGAAATCAAGAACCATCAGAGACGAGAGCAAAGCATTTAATGGAAACTTTATTAAAGATAAATCATCATTCATTATCTCTGATGACTTGCGGATTGCACCTGTGGGACTATCTGTCGAAAAAACGATCCAAAATGTTGGCATTGCAATGGCAGATTTGGATGGAGCGGAGAGGAGAAATGTCACTTTTGGTGTCAATAAGGTGATCTTGATCATTAATATCTTTATTTAAATTTGGGATTAGTATCTTTATTTATATTTGGGATTATTACAACATGTTAATGTTCTAAAAAAAATACATTACAATACAAAATTACAGTAAAGTAAGTGTATAACAATCACAAATATATTGCATTTCACAAATTTATTGCACTTTTGCAGGTGTTTATTGGATTTCGTTTTTGTCTTCCAGAATGTATTTCTATATGATTGGCCCTTAATTAAAAAAAATTCAATTATTCTCAGTTTAATTAATTCATTTATTTTGCTTCGGTTTATGGAGTTACTGAAGGCACTACAAAAAACTATTGAAATAAAGAAGGTTTTGCATAGGGTATTGAAGAGGGAATTTGGTTTAGAGAGGGTATTGAAGAGGGAAATTTTCCCTCTTCAAAACACTGGTCGCCATTTGGTACACGAGGAAAAAAGGATTCCCTCGAAAATACCAAGGGTTTTGGAGAGGGAATCAGTGAAGGACCAGGCGAGGGAATAGATCCCTCGAGAAATTTACCCTCGGCTAATCCCTCGCGCATTACGAGGGAAACAAGCCCTCGAAAAAGCTGGACGAGGGATTTTCCCTCGGGAATCCCTGACACCCTGCCGCAAAGTTATGGAGGGAATTTTACCTCGGCTGACGTGGTGAGGTTAATTCCCTCGCATACTTCCCTCGTGTAGCCCACCCGAAAAAAAAGGTTTATTTCGTGGGTTTTGAACCCACGACCTCAAGCACAACCTCTCCCCCGCGGATCCGCTAGGCTAGTACCCACCCACCTCACTCTAAGCTGGAATTGGGCAAAATTCGCCCCCCTAAGTTTCGAACACGTGACCTCCATGTATGCGGAGGTCTTGCGTGTTTCGCCGTGCCGCTTGGACAAGGCTATTTACTTGTTATGTTTTAGGGTGTAATATATATGTTTCATATATTTTTCTGTTATATATTTTAAATATAATACTAATTAATATTAATTGTTTGTTATACTTTATATGTAAATTATTATTACATATAAAATTAAACTATCACTTGTACATATTATTTTTATTATTTATAATATTAAAATATTTTTTATAAAATTGTAAAATAAATTCTTTTTCACTACTTACTAATATGTGTACATTTATATTGAGCTTTTTAAATTCTTTTTTCACTAATTACTAATATGTGTACACATATACACATATATTGATCATTTTTTTAAATCAATAAAATTTTAAAATACATACTTTTGAAATTCTTTTTCACTAATTACTAATATGTGTACATATATACACATATATTGATCGTTTTTTTTTAAATCAATAAAATTTTAAAATACATACTTTTTAAATTCTTTTTCACTAATTACTAATATGTGTACATATATACACATATATTGATCGTTTTTTTTAAATCAATAAAATTTTAAAATACATACTTTTTAAATTCTTTTTCACTAATTACTAATATGTGTACACATATACACTTATATTGATCGTTTTATTTCTTAAAAATCAATAAAATTTTAATATTCAACAATATTCATAACTAATAATCAATAATAATGATAATAACAAACTCACATGCTTAAATATCCAGACATATAAATCCAAATAAACAGTAAAATTTCAAACCAACAAATATAGTTCCAAAACATGTTCAAATATTTATGACATCCTAACTCTCATCATCATCATCATCATCATCATCACCTCTTTCATTTCCAGAATAATTACCCCTCGGGGGGTAACTAGAATATGCACCTCTTTTAAGTAGGTCTATAAACCCAGTTGGAGAGATGGAATTACGACGAGACGAGGAAGGACCGGAAGCGGGAGGACGAGCAGCAGAGGCCTGAGGATAAGGGGCGGCGGAAAAACCAGTAGGAGGAACACCAGTAGAAGGACCGACCGAGGGATAAGGGGCGGGGGGAGGATAAGGGGCGTAACCAAATGCGGAAGGGGCGAGAGGATAAGAAGGATAAGCTGGGTAAGAAGGATATGCACCAGCTGGTTGGGAAAAACCACTAGGTAGGTTCCCCTGTTGGCCTTGAAACCACGTAATATCGTACATTACCACTCCATATTCCCATAAAATTATCAAATCACGGATCAATGGTTGTAAAAATACATCCAGTTTATCCTTTGGATTTTTTGGACCAGGCACCAGAACCGTAAGAAACATGAATTGATCCTTCATGCACATCCATGGCGGTAGATTGTACGGTGTCAGTATCACCGGCCATGAGGAGTATTGTTTCCCCGACTGCCCAAACGGTTGAAAACCATCGGTGCTCAACCCCAACCTCACGTTCCAAATTTCTGATGCAAATTCAGGATACGACTGGTCCAAGTGTTTCCAAGCCTGCGAGTCTGCAGGGTGACGCATAACACCGGACTGATCATTATTAGAGCAACTTGCATGCCATGTCATATCCTTCGCAGTTGCATTGGACTGATACAATCTTTGCAGTCTAGGGATGATGGGAAAGTAGAACATCTCCTTGAAAGGGCTCTTCTTTTTCAGTCGACCATTCACATCGCGTCTAGCGGGTTTGAACCGTGGCCGACCGCAAAACTTACAATATTCAAGATCGCTGTCCGCACCCCAATATAACATACAATTCCCGGCACAACAGACGATCCTCTCCACAGGAAGCCCCATCTCACCCATCAACTATTTGCTATCGGAAAACTTTCTGGGCACCAAATTATCCGGAGGACAGATCTCACGATCAACAAAGAAAATCACGATTTGGGTACATTAACCAATCTGGGAGGTATATAAAGTGACGAACAACTCCCCCGACGAACAACAAATGGGCGAACAGGTTTTAAGACCCGAGACCAAAGATGAGCCAATCGTGAAGTCACCAATGACGAGCAACTTGGTCAAAATATGATACAACAATCAGCCAAAGAGGTGCACATGAACAAAGGACTAAGATTCCAAAGCCAAGCTGAACGAAGCCATAAGGCGAACAACTTCCAAAGTATAACCTCAAGAGGCGAACAACTTTCAGTTGAAGGGTCACCAAGATCAGTCAAGCCGACCTAGGCGAACAACTATGAGTCCGAAATAAGGCCCAAAAGAAGACTTTGTAACTAAGATTCAGCTTAGATAAGGTCAAACTAAGGTCAAAGGACACATGTCAGGCATGCAAGCTAGGGAGACCAAAAGTCAGTAACACCTCATGCTTGCTAGCCTCTATAAATAGTTGTTCTCCAGCTTATTTATATAATTTTCGAATTTCAGACTAAAAACACACACACAAACATACCCAAACTTACACATACACGAAATAATTTCGATTTCAATCTTCATATTACCCAAATTCGATAACCCAAACCTCGTTTTACCATTTACGGTGGTAATCAATCACACGTTATTGATTGGTGACGCAAAAACGAATTAAAACAGTCACTAATCCTCACGATTAGATTCGTTCACCAACATGGAGTAGCAACGGTCTTGCAACCTTCCATCTTGAACTTTTTGAGTAAGCTCTTGGTATATTTCTTTTATGAGATAAATATACCATCTTCTCTTTGGTTTATTTCAACACCGAGAAAATAATGCATCAGGCCCAAATCTGTCATCTCGAACGTCTTCATCATGTCTTCTTTGAACTCCTTGATCATTGTCTCATTGTTTCCTGTGACTGTAAGATCATCAACATATAAAGAGACAATGAGTTTATCGTTCGTACCTTGGGTCTTGATGTATAGTGTATGCTCGCTCAGGCGCCTCCTGAATCCAAGTTTTGTGAAGTAGTTATCAATTCTGTTGTACCAGGCTCGTGGGGCTTGCTTTAAGCCATAGAGTGCTTTCTTTAGTCTGAGAACTTTATTTTCTTGTCCTTGTATCACGAACCCTTGTGGTTGTTCCACGTAGATCTCTTCTTCAAGATATCCATTTAGGAATGCTGACTTCACATCGAGCTGGTAGATCTACCATCTTCTTTGTGCAGCTAGCGCGACAAGTGCTCGAATGGTGTCGAGTCGGGCTACTGGAGCGAAAGTCTCGTCATAGTCGATTCCCTGTACTTGTGAGTACCCCTTAGCCACTAGTCTCGCCTTGTATTTTTGGATTGAGCCATCCGGGTTAAGCTTCGTCTTATACACCCACTTAACTCCAATGACTTCTTTGTTGCTCGGTAGATCGGCCAACTCCCATATTTCATTTTTCTCGATCATCTTGATCTCTTCTTCCATAGCTTTTATCCACTCTTTTTCTTTAGCAGCAACTTCAAAGCTTCCGGGCTCCAGCGTCACAAAGTTGCATGCCTCGTAAGTTTCTCTTAGTTGTCTGATTTTTCTTGGTGCAGAATCTGGAGAAGATTCTTCATCATTTGAGATGGATGGTGGTGTTGGAGTCCTTGGACTAGAAGACTCTGGAACTCCTCTAGAAGATTTTGGAACTCCTCTAGAAGATTCTGGAGCTTCTCTAGAAAATTCTGGGGCTCCATCTGATCCTTCAACTTCTTCTTCTCGTGGTTCGGAGGAACGTCGTAGTTGTGGCAGCATGATATTGTGTTTTTTAATTTTTTCTTTCTCCCAGTTCCACGTAGCATTCTCATCAAATTCGATGTCTCGACTGATGATTAGTTTCTTACTCTTAAGACTATAAATTATATAGCCTTTAGATTGAGAGCTAAAGAATACCTTTTTCTGTCTTCTCCTCCAGTTTGTGTCTCTTCTCCTTTGGAATGTGCACATAGCAGATACTCCCAAAAATCTTGAGATGTTGTGCTGACGGTTTTCGTCCACTCCAAGCTTCAATTGGTGTTTTATTTTGCACCGCCTTTGTTGGACACCTGTTTAGTAGGTAGATTGTAGTGTATACCGCTTCTGCCCAGAACTCCTTAGGCATGTTCTTCTCTGCAAGCATCGTTCTGGCCATCTCCATCACGGTCCTGTTCTTTCTTTCCGACATGCCATTTTGCTCTGGAGCGTAGCCAACTATTAGTTGACGATTGACTCCTTCCTCCTCGCAGAACTTGTTGAATGCGTTAGAGGTGTATTCTGTTCCTCTATCGCTCCGCAAGACTTTGATTCTGCGACCACTTTGATTCTCGACCAAATTCTTGAATTTCTTGAAGATATTGAAGACCTCTGATCTTTTTTTCATAAAGTATACCCACGTCATTCTCGTATAGTCGTCAATGAAAAGAATAAAGTACTTGTTTTTCTCGAATGTTGGTGTCCTCATTGGCCCGCACACATCCGTATGAACCAGCTCCAAGATTTGCTTAGCTCTCCATGATTGTCCTGAGGGGAATGACTTCCGGTGTTGTTTCCCTTCCATACACGTCCCACAGACATCATCGTTCATTTGGATAGCTGGGAGATCCTTCATCATATTTTTCTGATGGAGAATCTTGAGTCCGTGGAAGTTGAAGTGCCCGAACCTCCGATGCCATAGCCAGGATTGATCTTCTTGGACTTTCAATGCTGCCTCGACGTACTGCCAGTGGATAGGAAAATTCCTTTGTTGCTGCATTTTTACTACAACAATTTCAGAATTTTTATTCCTGTCGTCGTATATGGTGCACGAGTCTCCTTTGAACAGTAGAGAATATCCTCTCTCCATCATTTGACCCACGCTGAGAAGATTTGTGTCGAGCTTTGGAACCAACAGTACATCGTGGATGAATCGCGTACCTTTCTTGGTGTTGACTGCGATCGTGCCTTTTCCTTCAACGCCCACTAGTTCTCCATTCCCGAGCTTCACTTTTGATTTGATTGATTTGTCGATGTTTTGGAAGATCTTCTCGTCTCCTGTCATGTGGTTGCTGCAGCCGCTATCCAGGAACCAAGTGTCGTTCTTCAATTCTGATGCGGCATGGCACGCATAGAACAAGTTGTTTCTACTTTCCTCCTCCTCGATGTAGTTTGCTTGGTGCTTGTGTTTGGTACGACAATCTTTCTCCAAGTGACCAAATTTACCACAACTTTTGCATTGTGGTTTATCTCGATTCCAACAATCTTTTTCAAGATGGTTGGTCTTCTTACAAATGTCACATGGTGGGTATTTATCTTTTCTTTTAAAATTATTACCACCTTGATATTTAATGTGTAATACCCCGTCCCGTTTTATACCTTTTATATTCTTAGAACCCTTATTTTATTTTATTATCTTTGTTTCTTTTTATTTTATTATTTTGTGTGCTTTTGTGTAATTTAAATATATACCCTTTTTATAAATTCCTAAATTCGTCGAAAGAATCGAATCTTTCAAAGCGAATAAAGGACTACGAGAAATTAAATACTCAAATTAAATTAAGGATTTCGATCCGTATAATTTATTGAGAATAATTAAAATACAATAAAATATTATTCGAATTTTAAAACTATATTAATTTTCAATTCGGGATTAATCTCGTGAACCAAACGATCCCTAAACCGTATCAAGTGGGATCGGAAATATCATGTATTAGAGTGGATTAATTTCATCCACATAATATACCTTTCCTTTTAGAATTTAATTAATTAGATAATTAACCTCAACCACATAATATTTCCTTCTTTAAAATTTATTAATTAAGAAATTAATTTCCCAAATATCCCTTTCTCTTTCTCAGTTATCCATTCCCAAATTTCACTCGTTTCTTTTTCTCTCTCTCTCAGCCGAAAAAGCCATCGCCATCTGCCTCTTCCTCCGTTGCACAGCCACGGCACCCCCCTTTCTCCCTCTTCCTTCCGGCGAGCAGCGCCGCCTCACGCCAGCAGCACAGCCTCGCACAGCCGTCGCCGTCGTGCCGTTTCCAGCACCGCCCTCCGTCACTCCTAGCCTGCGACGCCTCCACCTCCAGCCCCCTTCGCCGCCGCGCTCTTCCCACCGCGAACTCCGCCGCCATCCGTCCAGCTCCACCAGGTCGCGACGCCACCAGCGAAGCGCCGCCACCCTCTTCTGTTTCCAATCAGAAGCCGAACGCCGCTTCTATCAGCCGCCGCTCACCGCCGAGCAACCACCATTCGTCTTCTCATCTTAAGTGAGCCTCGTTCCTTTTTCGGTCCGATTCTTTTAATTTCATACTTTATTTCAATTTAATTCGCTTCGGTTCCAATTTCATTTGTTTTGTGTTAATCGAAAGATGTGGTCGTCTCTCTCCCTCTCGATTGAAGCCCGTCGCCGCCTCTTCGAACGGCGCCACCGCCTTGGCCGCCGCCGCTCCCAGCCGATCGACCACCCTCCTCCTTTGGGTGAGTCTTATCTTTGGTTGTTTTTCCCCAATTTCGTTCACTTCCATTATTTTTTCTCCCAATTAATCGTTGTTCATTTCTTCTTACCGGAATGCTGTTGTAATGACCGAAGGACACCACTGCTACTTGTTTCATTTCCGGTAAATTCGAATCACCAAATGACGCCGTTAGGCTGCTCAAATTTATTCGACGAGTCACCGAACTACGCCGTTAGGCCGTTCGTTTACCACCACGAACCGGACTCGTAAGAATTGCTACCTTTTCTATTTCTCGTAATAGTTGGAATAGAAATTGATCAGTTTTACTTTGTAAGTTTAAGAATTTTAGTTTTTGGATTTGAAGCCTGTGAGCTTATAGATGGATTTTGATGTTGTTGGTATTAATATTATTGAAATTGTTATTTAGTGTTAGTTGTTAGGCTTGGTAGTATTGGGTTTGTTGATTAATATTGTTGAATTAGTTGTTTAGTATTGTTGGTTTAGTTGTTTAGTATTGTTGTTTTAGTTGGAGGGTATTAGTGAATGGATGAATTAGTTTGGTTTGGTTAGCTGATGATATGGTGATGAAATTAGTTGTTAGTAATATTAGTTGAGTTTTTGGAGACAAAGGGAAACTCGTCTTCCTCTTGTGCGACTGTTAGAAAATTAGAAACGAAAAGATAAGTCGTTTAATATCCAACTAAGTAAACAAATGAAAAGTAGTATTTTGGAAAATAGTATAATTCCTTTGTTTTAAAAGTGTCACTAATATTAGAAAAGAAAAGTACTTTTTATAAACTTCTTAGAAAGTCTAAGTTTATTAATAAGTTTAATAAAGGGTTTTTATTTATAAAAAAATGATTAATTATATTCAAGATTTTCTTTTAAAATGAGAAATAGAATTCTTAAGAAAGAAAAAACCTTTTCTTTAATTTTATTAATATTTTTCTAAGTAATTTCTTATTTTTTTTCTAAGTAATTCCAAGTTTAATAATTATATTTTTTCCTTAAAGGGCCTTCATTAAGGACACCACAGAATTCAGTAAATACACCCCCCTGTTACACCACAGAATTCAGTAAATACATCCCCCCTGTTACACCACTAAATTTAGTAAATACACCCCCTGATGCACCTCCTCTTAAAAAGGGGTGTACTTATCAATTGGAAATCAACCTTTGAAAACTTTAGTTTTCAATAGTTTTCTAAAGACAACAATCTGCTCAATCCTCGAGTTTCACACTCTTAAGCTTTTCAAATTCAAAAGTCAATCTTTTAATCGGAATACTCCTTATTAGGATTCTGTACTTTTCGGGACATGCACGAAGGACTCGACTGTCTGCCTACACAATATTCCCGAAACTCAGAACAAACAGGTGGGTGATGATCTGTTGATTGATCTGCTAATAATAACGTCGTGCCGGTATTTCCTGAACTCGATTAAATCAAATCTAAAACAATTAATCCAACATAAACATAAACCCTATTATATAACTGTTTGGATTATGTGATATAACTATATATGTTATATATTAGCATGTTGTTTTGTGAATCGATCACCATTGTATGATTAAGTACCTTATGTGAGCATGAATCAATTCTGTTGTCAAACAAGTATTTTTCTCTGTGAAGTTTGATGTGTCAATTTTATGGAAAGTCAGTAAGTACGGAGTTGTGATGTGGGTATTTATTTCTGACCTCCGGGGACGCTGTCGTTGGACGCCCTCGGAATCAAGGTCGTTGATTATTTTCCGGTCTCCGGGGATGCTGTCGTTGGACGCCCTCGGAGTCAAGGCTGTTGATGGTTGGAGTTGAAAAGGATAACTTTGTGGAAGTGGTGCGTGGCCATGTTTGATAATAGATCAGGTGCATGGTCACGAGGAATTATTTATATTGTTTTGAGAAGAGATTTATTATATGTGAAATTGATTGTGGGCTTTGCTCCTTAACGTGAACCAACTTGTGATATTTCAATTATATGAGGTGAAACCTATTGTGCCCAACTGATTATTATGTGAACTCGTTATTTGTATGATATATGATGCTTGTATTATTATGTCAACTGCTTAAATAAATTATATATTTTTATTAATGAGTATAACTTAATATATTTTGGATTTACCAATCCCATGACGTTGCAAATCACCCATACGTGAGAATTCAAATCTCACGCCCCATTTTCCTAACCCCTTGCAGATTATGATTTCGTGGAGCAAGGACAGTAATAGAGACGACACGGAGTTCCCCACTTAAATAAAACATTACTGTTGATACTATGTTTTATGCACACATATATGTGTGTAAGATACTTATTAAAATTATTTCTACCCATTTCTTCCGCTGCATAAAAACTCATCATCTCTCATTTCCGTTATATTTTCTTCAAAAATTTTATAGTTCGGACTTTTGATCACAATAACACTTCGAATCCGATATAATTAATATATTCTGGGTTCGGGGCGTTACAGGTGGTATCAGAGCTTATGTTCAAAACTTTCGGACCAAAACCCAAATCATTGTTTTCATCAAACCAAAATTCTCTTTCTTTATAAAATTTTCTTATCATATAAGTATAGATCACTAATTAAATCACTTGAGGGGAAATGTGTCTCCTATTACCGTCAGAAGCTCCTCGAAGGTATGTTTTTATTTTATTGCCTAAAAGTTTATGATATTACGACAACTTGACTTTCATAACAAAACTCCAATCAAAAGATCGCGAACTCGAAACAACACCTACGAGGTGTAGAAAGAACCACGAAATGTCGTTTATATTACTATTGAAATGCAGATAATTAGTGAATGATAGAAATTAATATATTTGTGTAAATTTATAAACTTCATAAATGATGTTATATGATTATTTGAACTATGTGCCTTAATTGTTTAAATAATGTTTCTGCATAACTAAAATTTTGACTAGGATTTTCCTTTCCATATAAGAATCTACCTAAGATAGTTATATCCCGATAATTAGGAGACACTTAGCTAACCTTAGAATCTATAAGTGTGTTTATAACCCAGTTCACGAGACCGCATGCAAAGGCAAGAGCCACTCCAATATCCCACGACGAGACTTATTTAACAGTCGTGATTCGTTTTGGCTGAAGGGTTACTGAGTTGTTCTCCGTCCTATCGCTGTAAGACTACTCGAACGGACGAGAATAGAAGACCCAGTTCAAGGACCCCACATTCACTTGGAGACATACCTAGAAAAGTTGACGATGGGTATTTCCGTATGATAGCAGTGATCAGTCAGAGTGATCAAACCCTTTTAAACGGTTATCCTTTTGGTGTAGTCACAAATACGTACAACATAGATGTGCCACCCTTTCCTGACATATAGTAGTAGTCAGACGTATGACCGTTTTACTTAGACCATAGCAGCGTAGCTCTAACCTGCTCTTTTGTCGCTCGTGGTCCGTACTGATGTGAGGACACGATGCTATAACATTACTTAGAAACCTTTTGTGTTCTATAATGTAATGTAAGGAGACTGACCTCCGTAGGACCAAAACTTTTAGATATATATATACTTATTATGTGCTCACTACTTGTCAATGTGTTTTACTTGCTTTATATATTAAATGTCATATTTTATCTGATTATCACTTAATGACACATTATTAGTTCCTAGAATACTGTGCGAATGTGAGCACTGTACCATTGGGGCCCCAATGCGCAGCTGGTGAATTACGTACCACACGTGTTTTCAGTGAACGTTTTGTGTTAATTTTGGTTAGTCCGATTATATTTTTATAACTTTCTCGCACCTATACATACCGTAAAAATATTATTCTTTTCACGATCAGAACTACCTTTAGAATGGCACCCGGACATAGACGTGGACGACCCCACGTTAACCCCATTCCTGTACCAATGAATCCTATAAGACAGGACTCACCTTCTCAGGCTGAACCTAAGCCACCTCAGCAGGCCGCGCTAAGAAATGTCTAGAACTACTATGGAAATTAAGGACCGAATTTGAGGTTTACCCCTAATGCTAAGCGATCACTTGATAGAGTCCGATCTTCACACCCTTGAGATGAAAATCTTTGGCATAATCTTAGGCTTTGACTAGTTAACAAAGGACGAAGCGATAATAGAATGCGCAGAATGAGAGATCGACCTCAAAACCCGAAATGGTCAACACTTCACATTTCGTAAAATCAAGACCAAGAAGGAAACCCGAGTAATATCAGCAATCTAAGCTGCAGTAATATTACGAAAGGAGAAATGCCAAGCTTACCTCGTCCACATCTCAGCAGGAGAGAAAGACGACAAGTTGCGCATCAAGGTGCCAATTGTGAATTGATATCTTGACATGTTTCCCGAGGAATTAACCGGGTTATCTCCTGATCGTCAGATAGAGTTCTCCATCGATTTGATACCTGGGGCAGCACCAGTATCTAAAGCACCCTATTGAATGGCGCCAAAGGCATTGGAAGAACTGAAGGAACAACTGCAATGCTTGCTTGAAAAGAAGTTCATCAGGCCTAGTGCATCACCATGGGGAGCACCCGTGTTGTTCGTAAAGAAGAAAGATGGAACTTTCCGTATGTGCATAGACTACCAAGGTCTCAATCAACTGATCATTAAGAACAAATATCCTCTTTCAAGGATAGAAGACTTGTTCGACCAGTTGAAGAATGCTACGGTATTCTCAGAGACCGATCTAATGTCTGGTTACCACCGGCTAAAGGTCAAGAGCGAGAATATCCCGAAGACAGCATTCCAGACTCGGTATGGACATTTTGAGTTCACCGTGATGCCTTCAGAGTAACAAACGCTCCGACAATTTTCATGGATATGATGAATAGAGTGTTTCATCCGTACCTGGACCAATTCGTCATCGTCTTCATCGACGACATACTTGTGTACTCTAAAAGCAAAGAGCAACACGAAGAACATCTCAAGGCAGTCTTAAAGACAATGAGACGAGAGAAGTTGTATTCCAAATTTAGCAAGTGTGAATTTTGGATCAACTGCTTATGTATCGATTAGTACTAGAGCATCTCACTCCTTTGTGTATAAGAATTTAAGAAAACTTGAGGATATAGAGTATAGAAGAATAGACCTTAAGTGAAAGTGAACTTTTGAGGAATACAATAAGAACCTAAAGCCGAGTGAATTGATTGGAGATAGACTTGGATGAACATCAAATAGAAACTGAACTGCACGTTCTTAAGTTGAGTAGTTAGGCGTTATTGAAAACGAACTAGTTTTATGCATAAGAAGAAATATGAAACATGGACATAGTTACTTTCTTTTGGGATAACATAAGATTTTAAGCTTAAATAGAGCCTTTTTGTGGAATGAGTAAGCTAGACGTGATCTTAAGTCTTACGTGTTAAGATTAACATTTATATGTTATGGGAATACTTTAGTTGAAAAAGAAAGGACAATTGATTTTTATCTATGGGATACATAGTGGACTTCGAAGTAGAGGAAAATTTGCAACTATGTAGGAAGAAAAATTTGCATGTTTGAGGACTAGAAGACCTTCTAAGTCTTAGATCAGGTAGAGTGACAACAAACTTAGTCGACCAAGAAAACCGAGAAGTTATTTTGGTTTTAACTAATGGAGGACCTTTCAAAAATCAAACCTCTCCACTAAGGTTTACCACCTCTTTTGAACCAGAAGTTTTAGAGTAAGTAGTAAGACAAAACAATTTTTGAGTGGAGTAAGATATAGTACCAGTTCATCCTAAACCTAGAATTTTCCACGCAGAATTGTGCAGATACCATGGTTTACGCGTTCACCCTACAACCGACCTTACGAGAAAGAATCCTAGGAGCGCAAAAGGACGATAAATTCTTGAAAGGAATACGTAAGCGCGCTGAGGAAGGAACCATTCAGAGGTTCGTGTTGAATACTGATGGAGCTTTAATGTTCGATAACAAAATTTGTGTACCTAAGGATGAAGGAATGAGGAATGAAATTCTAAAAGAGGCACATAACACTCCATACACCATTCACCCCAGAGAGACGATGATGTATCGGGGACTGGAAGAAAACTTTTGGTGAAGGGTATGAAGAGATCGATAGCTCAATTTGTCAGGAGCTGTTTAACCTGTCAACGAGTTAAAGCAAATCACCAACGACCTCCAGGGTTGTTGCATCCTCTGGAGATGCCAGAGTGGAAATGGGAGAACATCACTATGGATTTTGTCACCGGATTTCCGAAAACGGTGAAAAATCACGATGCCATTTAGGTTATCGTAGATAGACTTACGAAAACTGCCCACTATATCCCTGTTATAGTGACGTATAAGTTGGACAAGCTCGCCTAACTATACATAGCAGAGGTAGTTAGACTGCACGGTGTACCAGTCTCGATAGTGTCCGATAGAGATCCCGTTTTACCTCTAAGTTCTGGGGAAGTCTGCAACGAGCCTTGGGTACTGAATTGAAGTTCAGCACCGCATACCCCCCCGCAGATTGGCGGAAAATCGGAAAGAACTATCCAGACACTCGAAAGTATGCTGAGAGCTTGCGCTCTAGATCTTGCAGGAAGTTGGAAGAGCCACCTGCCATTTGTAGAGTTCGCATATAACAACAGTTATCAGGCGACAATACAAACGGCACCATACGAAACACTTCACGGGAAAAGGTGTAGATCACCAGTTTGTTGGGATGAAGTTGGAATTCGAAAGATTCTCGAACCCGAACTAGTTGAAAGATCGGTTGAGATAGTCGCAAAGATTAAAGGAAGAATCAAAGCGGCTCAAGACCGTCAGAAGTCATATGTGGACGCTAGGAGAAGAGATTTACAATTCGACATTAGCGATAAAGTATTTCTCCGAGTGGCACCAATGAAAGGTCTAATCCGTTTTGGTAAAAGGAGGTAAGCTAAAGCCGCGATACATTGGACCATTCGACATCCTGAATAGAATCGGGGATGTAGCTTATCGCATAGCTTTACCACCGGAATCGTCACGAGTGCATGATGTGTTCCACATATCTACACTCAGGAAGTACATAAGCGATCCAAACCCTGTTATTAGTCGTATAGATTTAGGTTTAAGTTGTGACCTGACTTATGAAGAAGTTCCAGTTACTATCCTAGGAAGGAAGTTACACTTATTAAGGAATCAAGAAATACCATTAGTTCTAGTCCAGTGGAGCCGACACGAGAAAGAAGAAACAACTTGGGAAATAGAGGATGAAGTCCTAACCAAATACCCTCAATACCTAAGCAATACCTAGAAGCTGAATTTCGGGGGCGAAATTCTGTTAAGGGGGTAAGGATGTAATACCCCGTCCCGTTTTATACCTTTTATATTCTTAGAACCCTTGTTTTATTTTATTATCTTTGTTTCTTTTTATTTTATTATTTTGTGTGCTTTTGTGTAATTTAAATATATACCCTTTTTATAAATTCCTAAATTCGTCGAAAGAATCGAATCTTTCAAAGCAAATAAAGGACTACGAGAAATTAAATACTCAAATTAAATTAAGGATTTCGATCCGTATAATTTATTGAGAATAATTAAAATACAATAAAATATTATTCGAATTTTAAAACTGTATTAATTTTCAATTCGGGATTAATCGCGTGAACCAAACGATCCCTAAACCGTATCAAGTGGGATCGGAAATATCATGTATTAGAGTGGATTAATTTCATCCACATAATATACCTTTCCTTTTAGAATTTAATTAATTAGAGAATTAACCTCAACCACATAATATTTCCTTCTTTAAAATTTATTAATTAAGAAATTAATTTCCCAAATATCCCTTTCTCTTTCTCAGTTATCCATTCCCAAATTTCACTCGTTTCTTTCTCTCTCTCTCTCTCAGCCGAAAAAGCCATCGCCATCCGCCTCTTCCTCCGTTGCACAGCCACGGCACCCCCCTTTCTCCCTCTTCCTTCCGGCAAGCAGCGCCGCCTCATGCCAGCAGCACAGCCTCGCACAGCCGTCGCCGTCGTGCCGTTTCCAGCACCGCCCTCCGTCACTCCTAGCCTGCGACGCCTCCACCTCCAGCCCCCTTCACCGCCGCGCTCTTCCCACCGCGAACTCCGCCGCCATCCGTCCAGCTCCACCAGGTCGCGACGCCACCAGCGAAGCGCCGCCGCCCTCCTCTGTTTCCAATCGGAAGCCGAACGCCGCTTCTATCAGCCGCCGCTCACCGCCGAGCAACCACCGTTCGTCTTCTCCTCTTAAGTGAGCCTCGTTCCTTTTTCGGTCCGATTCTTTTAATTTCATACTTTATTTCGATTTAATTCGCTTCGGTTCCAATTTCATTTGTTTTGTGTTAATCGAAGATGTGGTCGTCTCTCTCCCTCTCGATTGAAGCCCGCCGCCGCCTCTTCGAACGGCGCCACCGCCTTGGCCGCCGCCGCTCCCAGCCGATCGACCACCCTCCTCCTTTGGGTGAGTCTTATCTTTGGTTGTTTTTCCCCAATTTCGTTCACTTCCATTATTTTTTCTCCCAATTAATACCTTCAATTAATCGTTGTTCATTTCTTCTTACCGGAATGCTGTTGTAATGACCGAAGGACACCACTGCTACTTGTTTCATTTCCGGTAAATTCGAATCACCAAATGACGCCGTTAGGCTGCTCAAATTTATTCGACGAGTCACCGAACTACGCCGTTAGGCCGTTCGTTTACCACCACGAACCGGACTCGTAAGAATTGCTACCTTTTCTATTTCTCGTAATAGTTGGAATAGAAATTGATCAGTTTTACTTTGTAAGTTTAAGAATTTTAGTTTTTGGATTTGAAGCCTGTGAGCTTATAGATGGATTTTGATGTTGTTGGTATTAATATTATTAAAATTGTTAGTTAGTGTTAGTTGTTAGGTTTGGTAGTATTGGGTTTGTTGATTAATATTGTTGAATTAGTTGTTTAGTATTGTTGGTTTAGCTGTTTAGTATTGTTGTTTTAGTTGGAGGGTATTAGTGAATGGATGAATTAGTTTGGTTTGGTTAGCTGATGATATGGTGATGAAATTAGTTGTTAGTAATATTAGTTGAGTTTTTGGAGACAAAGGGAAACTCGTCTTCCTCTTGTGCGACTGTTAGAAAATTAGAAACGAAAAGATAAGTCGTTTAATATCCAACTAAGTAAACAAATGAAAAGTAGTATTTTGGAAAATAGTATAATTCCTTTGTTTTAAAAGGGTCACTAATATTAGAAAAGAAAAGTACTTTTTATAAACTTCTTAGAAAGTCTAAGTTTATTAATAAGTTTACTAAAGGGTTTTTATTTATAAAAAAATGATTAATTATATTCAAGATTTTCTTTTAAAATGAGAAATAGAATTCTTAAGAAAGAAAAAACCTTTTCTTTAATTTTATTAATATTTTTCTAAGTAATTTCTTATTTTTTTTCTAAGTAATTCCAAGTTTAATAATTATATTTTTTCCTTAAAGGGCCTTCATTAAGGACACCACAGAATTCAGTAAATACACCCCCCTGTTACACCACTAAATTTAGTAAATACACCCCCTGATGCACCTCCTCTTAAAAAGGGGTGTACTTATCAATTGGAAATCAACCTTTGAAAACTTTAGTTTTCAATAGTTTTCTAAAGACAACAATCTGCTCAATCCTCGAGTTTCACACTCTTAAGCTTTTCAAATTCAAAAGTCAATCTTTTAATCGGAATACTCCTTATTAGGATTCTGTACTTTTCGGGACATGCACGAAGGACTCGACTGTCTGCCTACACAATATTCCCGGAACTCAGAACAAACAGGTGGGTGATGATCTGTTGATTAATCTGCTAATAATAACGTCGTGCCGGTATTTCCTGAACTCGATTAAATCAAATCTAAAACAATTAATCCAACATAAACGTAAACCCTGTTATATAACTATTTGGATTATGTGATATAACTATATATGTTATATATTAGCCTGTTGTTTTGTGAATCGATCACCATTGTATGATTTAGTACCTTATGTGAGCATGAATCAATTCTGTTGTCAAACAAGTATTTTTCTCTGTGAAGTTTGATGTGTCAGTTTTATGGAAAGTCAGTAAGTACGGAGTTGTGATGTGGGTATTTATTTCCAACCTCCGGGGACGCTGTCGTTGGACGCCCTCGGAATCAAGGTCGTTGATTATTTTCCGGTCTCCGGGGATGCTGTCGTTGGACGCCCTCGGAATCAAGGCTGTTGATGGTTGGAGTTGAAAATGATAACTTTGTGGAAGTGGTGCGTGGCCATGTTTGATAATAGATCAGGTGCATGGTCACGGGGAATTATTTATATTGTTTTGAGAAGAGATTTATTATATGTGAAATTGATTGTGGGCTTTGCTCCTTAACGTGAACCAACTTGTGATATTTCAATTATATGAGGTGAAACCTGTTGTGCCCAACTGATTATTATGTGAACTCGTTATTTGTATGATATATGATGCTTGTATTATTATGTCAACTGCTTAAATAAATTATATATTTTTATTAATGAGTATAACTTAATATATTTCGGATTTACCAATCCCATGACGTTGCAAATCACCCATACGTGAGAATTCAAATCTCACACCCCATTTTCCTAACCCCTTGCAGATTATGATTTCGTGGAGCAAGGACAGTAATAGAGACGACACGGAGTTCCCCACTTAAATAAAACATTACTGTTGATACTATGTTTTATGCACACATATATGTGTGTAAGATACTTATTAAAATTATTTCTACCCATTTCTTCCGCTGCATAAAAACTCATCATCTCTCATTTCCGTTATATTTCCTTCAAAAATTTTATAGTTCGGACTTTTGATCACAATAACACTTCGAATCCGATATAATTAATATATTCTGGGTTCGGGGCGTTACATAATGTTATTATTTTCTCCATTTTTCTTCCCACCATTTCTAGAATTCTGAGACCGTATATTGAATTTAGATTGAAATGCGTTTTCTATAGATTCACTTTCACGCATACTCAATCTTTTCTCATAAGCTTCAAGTGAGCCTATTAATTCTGTCACCGATAATTTCTCTATGTCTTTAGTTTCTTCAGTTGTAGTGACAATAGGATCATATTTAGCTGGGAGAGTAATTAATATATTTTCTACCACTCTCTTCTCAGTAATATTTTCCCCATACTCTTTTAGTTTGTTTACTACTTCTCTTAATCGAGTGTAGTAATCTTTTACGGTCTCAGATTCTTTCATCTTCAAATTTTCCAAATCTCTTCTAAGAGTTTGGAGTTTAAGATTCCGCACCTTATCACTCCCTTGGTACACCTCCTTTAGTGTATCCCAAGCTTCCTTTGAAGTTTTAGCTCCACTAATCCTTGGAAAGAGTGACTCTACCATAGTCATTTGTAGTATGTAGAGAGCCAAACTATCCTTCTCCACGTTCTTGTCTAATTTTTCTTTGTCAGTGGCAGACAAAGTAGACGTGTCTTCGGGGATAGTGTATCCCTTATCAACGATCTCTCATAGCCCTTGGGACATAAAATACGTTTTCATTTTAATGCTCCAATAGTTATAATTTTCTCCCGAGAAAATTGGGATTGGAATTTGATGGTTATTTGGTAGGGCCATTTTTGTGGGTATGGAAATGGTAATAGAAAAATATTATGAAAATGAATATTGGTGATAATGCGGAATTTAGTTTACGCCCAGTTAAAAATATAACGGGGCTCTGATACCACTGATGGTATTTATCGGATTGTAGTGTATTTGTGTTCGAGAAAGTTAAAGATAGTAGGTAGGTATGTGTATTTTAGTAGAGATGGTCTTAGAAAGAGGTAGAACACTTTATAGAATTTGAGGTTATATTCCTCTGTTTTCTTGTAGTTACATTCCATGGCAAAGTACATCCCATATTTATAGGAATATGATGTCGGTTGCTAGTCCATAGAATAGGCTAGATTCTTCCTTCCTTCTCTATTTGGTTCATTTTTCTTCTAACTTCTAGAATTATGTACTCTAGATATTTCCTAAATATTTTAGCATAATCTTCTAATTGCTAGACAATTCCAGAATATCTTCTTCTTACATTTGCTCTTTCTTTTCTAGAATATTCTAGAAATTTGCTTCACTTTTTAATAATATATATATTTGGATTTTTAAAAAATTAAGTGATTGCCATTTTTTCGTTATGCACAAAATTAAACACTATACGTGTGTTGTCGTAGTTAGGCAAGTAATCAAGTTAAATTATCGAATCACGGGACTAGTAATTAAGATTTTTTTAAAATTAAAACTCAAATTAAAACAAATCAAATTAAAGCAATTAACTAAATGAAAGTACTAAGCAATTTTAGGGATTTAGCAACAATTAAAAGAGACGCGTTCGAGTGTTGGAGATGGAAGGAAATCGAACTAGCATTGAGTTCAGGCTAGAGTGGAAAACATCGTTGGATTTTGGCGAGAGTGAAGATCCGCGAGGGGCGAGATATATATGCAAAATATGCGACTGTTGTGTGTAGAAATTGGGGGTGACGTAGTGGCGGGTGGTGGTGATGGCGGGTTGTGGGTTCTGGTGAGATGCAATTGGGTAGGAATCGGCGGTCTTGGAGGTGAAAAGATGCAAGCCAGCAATACACTATTTTTTTTACTTTTATTTAAATAACCATTTTTTTATTAATCATTGTTCAATTAATTTTTTTTATTTAAAATTGTTTTATAATAACATTATTATGAATTATTTTCACATAATATTGTCACGATTCGTAATTTCAAGAATTGGTTTGTTTTATGTTGTTCATAAAATATGGGACAATTGTTGTATCTGTTTTGAAATGGTAAAAGTTGATTTAAAACTCAATTTGATACAAGTTTATTGGAAAAAATTAGGTTGCATTTTGATGTAATATTTTAAAATATAAGAGATTTGAAAATAAATGAATTTGAGAATTAATGGATTTCAAATGACATGATTTTGCTAAATATTTTAAATTCTTTCAATTTGAACTAAGGTAAAGCTAAGAATTTAAAATTTATCAATTTATATATTTTACTCAAATAATGGGATGGATTTAAATTATAAATTTAAAATTTATAGCTTAAATCTCTGTATTCATACACAGTAAAGATATATGTTAAAATTGTTTAGAACTCTGTGAATGGGATCTTTCGGAAGACTATCTTACTTGATGCATATGTTCTTTAAGTTGGGGGTAGGACTAAGGTCAAGTCCACTCCTCTGTTTCTGCCATGTCTCACTCCCTTGCTTCTGTAACGTGTCAATGGAGATGAATATATGGAATTATTACATTTCGATATCCAAATCAGAGAGCCCCAACTACTTTTAAACTATATTTATCAGTCATTCAATACAACTCAATTTCTTAATAAATAGTTCACATATTCAACCTTCAACTCAATTCAATTCCAATTTTTTTCATGTTTTATTGGTGACTCAACCCAATCTAATTCTTTTAATTATTTAATAATTAAATATTATCTATAAAAACATTTATTGTATTTTAATAAGTGTATAAATATTATCCCTCCGTCTCACTTTTTCTTTCACACTTAAGAGTGAGACATTTTTTTATTAAAAAAAGGGTATGTGAGTGTGGGGTTTAATAAAATGAGGGTAAATTGCAAGGATGGTCCCATGAGAATTTGTACTTGACAGATTTGGTCCCATGTTCTTTTTTGGTCCCATTATTAGCAGAAAAGGTCTCATCTGTTAAATATTTTACAGTTTTCTATGGAATACTGGATGGAAAAACCTTTTCAACTTGATTTTTGGAGGGAAATGGGTCAGTTTTTGCTATTAACAATCATTTCAATGTAAAATACAAGTATGGAGGCGATTCTGCAACTTTAGTTCGTAAAGTTTTAAGAAGTTGGAAATTAATTATTTTTAAGTTGGGAATTATACGCGCGAGTTTTTGGCAGAAAACTAACGGGTGTGTGGGCCTCGTGCTCGTTAATCCGTTATTTTTCGACGTAAAAATCATATGGGACTATTTGCGCTAAAAAAAGGACCAAATTCATGAGGATCAATTCTTGTGGGACCATTTCTGCAATTTCCCCAATAAAATGATAATTTTATATTTTATTGACTTTTGTGAGAGATAATTATTTTTCCTTTTGGAATGTAAAAGTAATTGTGGAACGTTCAACGAAAACAAGTGTAAAAGTAATTACGGAACGGATGAAGTATTAAATTACCTGTTATTCAAAATTTATAATTATAATTAAAAAATATCACACTTTAAAATAAAATATAGTCTCAATAACAAAAATAAACTTATAAGAATTGAAATATAAATGTATGTGTGAAAATGAAAGGTATACCAGAAATGTTAGAAGATAATTAAAAATGAGTAGTTCTAGTGTGCACTTGAGTGCATAGTATGCACTTGAATTTTGGAAAAAAAATATTTTAATAAAAAATTAGCAATAATCAGCTGTGATACCCCAAGAAATAATCAGTAATACCCCAATTACAAAAAAACACACAGTTAGGTGTGTTTGTATGTGTTTCGAAAAAATCAAAGTTGATGTTAAAATTGAGTTTAAAATCCAAGTGCATGCTATACACTTGAGTGCATGCTAGATTTGTCATTAAAAATAGGGAAAAAAATAAGACTGTAATTCAAAATATATCAATATTTGTCTCTGTTTATAAGAATAAAAATTAAATTATAAATTTTGATATAAATATTATTTTTATTATTTTATTTATTAATATCCAAAAATTAAAAATATAAAACATACTTAATAAAATTTAAGGTAGCCAATGAAAAAATGTCATGTTTAAAATGGTTAGAAAAAGTATTGGGACAATACAGAATTGGTTCGTCAATCCGATTGTCCTTTCCATTTTTTCTTTTTTCATTATTTTTTCACTTTTTTTTTATCTTTTCCTTACTAACATTTGTCAGGACGTTGATAGACATCTTATTTTATTATAATATATTTTCAAACCTCTCCAAGGTGATGTGTTAACACCACCTTTTTTCTATGGATGAGGTGACATTTCTCAAATCTCTTCATTTCAAAATAATGCGCTCTCATTAAAAGTTGGTTTAAGTTTTGATCTCAATCATTCATTTTATATCATTACATCTAAACCATTGATTTGTAACTAGGGTTAATATAATTATTCATCATTTTCATTCTCCCATAAGTCGTCTCTCTCACATTCGATCTCCCTCACACCACCACACTCCTCTTCGATGTTTTTCAGAGCGCAGCTTCCGCCTCCTCTCCAATGAGCGCGGACCAGCAACTTATACCAGATTATAATTTTCTCACCGATGTCTACCATGTCCACGCCACCTCATTCTCAAAATCTTCCAAAGGTTAGGGTTTAATTTTAATTCACAAATTTTTGCTATATTATCTTCAGTATAAAGTTTTCTCTGTGTATTAAGTTGTTCCTCCACCTAACCCAGCGCCGTCTAAGGTATGTAGGCGTGGTCTCGCTGCTCTATTACAGTCGGCCCGCCTAGCCCAGCACCGTCGTTCCTCCGCCTAACCCAGCGTCTTCTTTCCTCCGGCCAAGGTAAACTCTCGATCCCTTTGCACATATGCGTTTCTGTATTCATGGAATCAATTGGGTACAAGCAGTACACATACATAGTAAATGTTTGATAATATCATAAAATTCTCAGTGTTTCACTCCACTAATCCGGAAAGTTTTCAATTCAACTTGGAATTCATCCGGCATGGTGGTCGGAAAGTATATGTTAAATGTATGGGAGGGAATACGAATTCAAAAAAAGGACATTAAGTTTCTTACTTAGATATTTTTGGAATTTATTTTTGCAAAATATTTTATATGTGCTAATTTTGTTGGAGGATATTGAAATATTTTGCAAAAAATATTATCACGTAAAAAATGGCAAGATTCTCAAAGAATCTTGTCATTTAATATCATATCTTACATAGATAATAGATTGTAACATTTTTTTTGGACAATATTTTACTAGCCAAAATATATTGTCACTGAAATAGCATATTATTCAAAAAATCTTGCCATGAAATACAATATCTTACAATGTATAATATAATAATAGATATTTTTTGGAATTTATTTTTGCAGAATATTTATATATGCTAATTTTGTAGGAGGATGTTGAAATATGTTGCAAAAGATATTGTCACGTAAAAGATGAGAATCTTGCCATCCAATACCATATCTTACCATGAATAATAGACTGTAACATTTTTTTTTGGACAAGATTTTACTATCCAAAAGATATTGTTACTGATATAACATATTATTCCCAACAAATTTTGCCATGAAATACAACATCTTACTATGTATAATACAATAATAGATATTTTTTGAATTTATTTTTGCAGAATATTTATATATGTTAATTTTGTAGGAAGATATTGAAATATTTTGCAAAATATATTGTCACGTAAAATATGGTAAGATTCCCAAGAATCTTGCCATCCAATACCATATTTTACCATGGATAATAGATTGTAACATTAATTATTTTTGGACAATATTTTGCTAGCCAAAATATATTGTCACTGAAATAACATATTATTCCCAAAAAATTTACCGTGAAATACAGTATCTTACCATCACTACAACATAAGTGATATTATGTAACACCTAAAAAATGTTACATAATGTGTATAAAGTGTTACCTATGTACAATAAGTAACACTTTTAAGGGCGTTGCAGTTGCTGACGTAGCCTAAAGTCTAATGCAACACTTTTTATAATATATGCAACACTTTAAAAAAATATTACATATATATGTAACACCTATATAAAAATTTTAGGTAACACTTATGTAAATAAAAAAATAATGAACAAAGGGGAAAAAATGTAGTCTCTAGGTATTGAACCCTAGACCTCTTGTGCAAGAAACAAGGTACTTACCATCTAGGCTACTTATAACACTTTATATATTTTGGATTTCAATATTATTTAACTTATTAACATTTTTTTTCTTTATTTTTTTAATAGTAGAATAATGGTAATATTAATTCACATTAATAATTAAAATTACTAATTCTTAATGGACCAAACAATTTTCTACCTACTTTATAAAATAATATATGCGTGTATATATATATATATATATATATATATATTTGTGTGTGTGTTTGTATACATATAATATAAATTCATAAATAGTATATTATATTATTTAATAATTTTAAATGAAAAATATAAATTATTTTGTACGTATGTAATTAATATATTTTTTAATTAATAAATTGATTTGAATGATAAATAAATTTTATGCATATGAATAATTTTTTTTTAAATCATATGCATATATATATATATATATATATATATCGATCTAATAATATTATTCTTATTGATAATGTATGATTATATATATGCTGAATTTAAATATTTATTATAAAGTGTTACCAAAATATGTTACCTATATAAAAGTGTTACCTGAAAGGTGTTACTTATATTAAAGTGTTACTAAAAAATGTCACCTTTGTAAAAGCGTTACTAAAAAAACGTTACATATATAAAAGTGTTACCTAAAAAGCGTTACCTACTATAAAGTGTTACCTAAAAGCGATACTTATTTAAAAGTGTTGCATATAAGTGTTGCCTATTAACAAAGTGTTACATGAAGTGTTACATAATATATAAACTAAAATAAGTGTTACCATAATGTGTTACATAAACTAAATGTGTTACAATAAAATGTTACTTAAAGCCAATTATGCATGTATAACAAAATAATATATATTTTTGGAATTTTATTTTTGCAGAATATTTATATATGCTACTTTAGTAGGAGGGTATTGAAATATTTTACAAAAGATATTGTCACGTAAAAGAGAATCTTGTCATCCAATACCATATCTTACCATGGATAATAGATTGTAACATTAATTTTTTTTTGACAATATTTTACTAACCAAAATATATTGTCACTGAAAAGTAGGATTTAGATTATTTCAACAATTTCAATTTTTTTAACTATTTTTTTTTTTTTTTTGCAAAATATATGTAAATGTGAAATGTCCAGGAGGAAAATTGAATTAAAAAAAAAATAAGATTGACGTCTAAATGTCAATTCTCGCCTAAAGGTCTATTTTTATTGTTGAATTGTGTATTATAAATACCAACACATTAATCAATTGGTCCTACACAAACATCTACACAATATTTTATTTTAATTATGATATTTTTTTTGTCAAATGTTACCTTTAGATTTGTGGGATTCTATCTTTAGAGTTAAACTTTTGCTTTCAATTGTTATTGTATTATCATATCATGGAGGGAAATTGGGCATGCAAGTAACAATAACTGTAATTTTAAGTAATATTGTGTTATACTAATTTGAGATTGAATGTGTGAATTATTTAATATTTTTCAATTTTTTCTATTTATTCATGTTTAGTATTTATTATTCTTTGTTGAATTATAATTACAATTTTAAAATTATATCAAAATTACAAATGTTTAAAAAAATTAATATTTATAATTTGAAATAATAATATCAAATATTTTTTCCAGTCCGCGAAATTCGCGGGGGTACGTACTAGTTATACTATATTTACAAACTTATTCAAGATTATGTGTCAATACCACCTTATTTTTAGGCTGATGTGGCACCTCTCAAATCATTTCGTTTCAAAATTTTGTATTCTCCTTAAAAGTTATTTTAGGCATGTTTTAAATTATATTAAGACTTAATATACACCATATATTTTACACTTTTAATCTCAACCGTACATTCTATTTTGTATTTTTCATATATGTCAAATCTCTCTTTAGTTTTTATTCTGATTCTCAACCCTAATCCTCATCTCTTCTCTTCATTTTCTCATTTGTTGTCTATTATATGAAAAATATAACATTTTCTTTCATTTGTTCGGATTATTTCTATAATTTTTTGTATAGATCATATCCCTATTTTTGTTTGTAGGTAAACTAATTTATTATGCACATGGAGATGATTAGGCCCACATTAAGAGAAAATTATATGTGCATCAATCTGAGTACAAGATCATTCGAGCGTATCCAGAAATTAATCGTACGTTTCTAAAGTATATTCATATTCATATTATTTTTAGAATCCATCATTAATAATATTTTTCTCTTTCAATATGAAGATTCTCCCATCGCACGTCTACGATTTTGATCCAACTATTATTATTTTTCCGAATAAGGTGTGCGTTATTGGTGAAATCTGATTAAATTTTATGTTTCTTCGTTTTGCATTGCAAGTAACCTAAAGGTGATATAAAATGGTTGAACGATTTCTCTTTTTAGATATTTTTAGAAGTTATTTTTGCAAAACATTGACATATGTGAATCTTTTGTAGGAGGGAGTTGACATTTTTCGGAAAATAGCGTATGATCCTAACAATGTTCGGCCATCAAATACAATATTTTGCCTTAAATAATAAATTGTAATACAAAAATTTATTTTTGGATAAAATTATGCGGTCAAAATAGACTATTAAACTGCAAAATACAAATATTATTTTCTAGACTAGCTAGGATTTCAATTTATCTTTTATATTTTAACATATAAATATTAAAAGAGTATTGTAATTTATAAATAAATAAAAAATGTTATATCTTATACTACCTCCGTCCCGGAACACATTGCGGAGTTCACTTTATCTTCGTGTTATATTTTTTAAGGTAGTGTATGATAGATTTACCACTTCTATATTATAAAGTAATTTTAAAATTAATTTAATATTTTAAATACTAATAAAAAACTCACTCACAAAAACACGAGAAGAATAGTTACCCCGCAATGTGTTGTGTGACGGAGGGAGTATAATTAATGTATATATTTTTTCTTAAAATATGTGGAATAATTTTTTTATGGATAGAAAATTGTAGTGTCGGAAAAAAAGGACATTAAATTTCTATACTAACAATTTAAGTATTACAACTTTAAAATCTATCTTACTCTAAAATATAATAAATCTGAATAGATTTTAATTTATGAGGAAACAAAATATTTACGCAAAATATTGAATATTTTTTTTAAATATTATATTAATGCAAGTAGATCTTTTCTCACAGTTGAACTATTTCTTTTTTAAGTTATTTTTGGAAGTTATTTTTACATAATATTGATATATGTTAAATTTATAGGAGGGAATTGAAATATTTAAGAAAAGATATTGTCGCCGATATAGTATATGATACCAAAAATATCTTGCCACCAAATATAATATCTTGCCTTCAATAATAGATTATAATACAAAATTTTATTTTTGGATAAAATTATGCTGCCAAAATAGACAATTAAATTGTACATATATTCTTTTATAGATTACGATTTCGATTTTCTTTTATATTATTTTAACATACAAATATTAAAATAGATTGTACATATATTCTTTTGTAGATTAAGATTTCGATTTTTCTTTTATATTATTTTAACATACAAATATTAAAATAGAATTGTAAAAGATAAACAAGTAAAAGGTTGTTATATATTTAATATAAATATCTTTTAATATGTGGAATAAATCTTTTATGGATAAAAAATTATAGTGTTGGCCAAAAAAAGAAAAAGGAAAAAAAAGGACATTAATTAAGTTTCTTTATTGACAACTTAAATATTATAACTTTAAAAAGTATCTTACTCTAAAATACAATAAATTTGAATATATTTTAATTAATTGAAACATAATATTTACGTATAATATGGAATATTATCTTAAACATTAAATTAATGCAAGAGTTTAAATATTAAGTTAATGCAAAAAAAAAATTTCACGGTTGAACGATTTCTTTTCTTTGATGTTTTTGGAAAATATTTTTGCTAAATATTGATAGATGTGAAATTTGTAGCAAGGAATTGAAATAATTTTTAAAAGAAACACCAGAATAACATATAATTCCAAAAAAAATATTACCACCAAATATTATATCTTACCATTAATAAAAGATTGTAACACAATTTTTTCTTTTTTGGATAAAATTCTACCTAAAAAATAGAATTTGAAACTGTAAAATATAGATATTGTTTTGTAGAGTAAGATTTCGATTTTTTTAACTTTTTTTTTTGTAAAATATCTGTATATGTGAAATGTCTAGGAGGAAAATTAAAGTAAAAAAAATAAGATTGGAGCTTAAAGGACAATTGTTTCCACACAAACATATACACAATATTTTATTTTAATTATGATATCTTTTTTGTCAAATGTTGCCTTTAGATCTGAAATGTATGGTTCTATTTTTAGAGTTAAACTTTTATGTTCGATTGTTATTGTATCTTCATACCATGAGGGAAAACTGGGTATGCAAGTATACAACAACCGATATTTTAAGTAATATTGTGTTATACTATTTTCATATTTAATGTGTGAATTTGTTAATATTTTTTAAATTTTCTATTTATTCATTTTTAGTATTTCTTATTATTTGTTGAATAATTATAATTTTAATATTATTTCGAAATTACAAAATATTTTAAAAAAATTAATATTTATAATTTAAAATAATAATAACAATTTTTTTTTCATTTCGCGAAATTTGCGGTTACAAACTAGGAGTGGAAAACCAAGTTTATGGTGAGAGAAATACGCCTTGAGGTTTAAAGATTAGATTTTAGTAGACGGTAGTTTTAGATGTAAATTAAGAGAACAATTTTAATTTATGCTTGGTTTGTTAGAAGAAATAGGAATAGGAATGTTAATGATAGTTGTGAGGAATGGAATGAAATATACTCATATGATTGTATTGTTTGGTTGATAATAGGAATGACTATCATTACTATAAATTGTGTTTGGTTTACCAACTTATTTAGGAATGAAATCAATTTAACCTTCTTCTTTTTAAATTTTTTTTTTAGAAAACAACATTACTTAATGATTTATATATTTGAACAATAAAAAATATTTTATTTTTATTTTTATTTCAATTTAATAAATTAAAAAATAATTAATACAATTTTTGGTGTGGAATGATAGTCATTCCTCCCAAAATACTAAGGAATGGTGATTCCTTACTCTTATGATATAAATCCACAAAGTAAGGAATCAAAGTCTTTAACCAAACACATATTTTTCATTCCATACCCATTCCTTATCCCCAAAGCCCCCAACCAAGCATTAGTTTCACTGTAATTTTGGTGAATGAATTCCACTTCAATATATAGAAATTACAATGACCTTTACAAAAAATGGGGATTAGAATCAATCTACAATATACCCATAATATTTACATTAATTTAAATGGATTTGAATTGATATAAAATCTGAAAAATTCCTATTTTAAAGGATATTTTCTAATACTTTCACCGTCTACGAAAAATATATTAATTTGTTTGCACATAATTTAATGCAATAGAAAATAAACAATCATTTTATTCATAAATGAGTCTCACAATACCCCATAGTACCCTCCGACATATTGCATTAAACGTGTAAGCAAGTGAACATATTTTTCATGGATGGAGGGAGTATTTGAAATTTGAGCGGCGAAATATAAATGGTCACTCCTCAGACAAATTTTTATACGAAAATGGTTCATGTTAAGTTAAATGAAATTGTTTAAAGTATTAAATATTTAAATAAGAGTATAATTTTTTCTTATTAGAATTATAAAAAACGTGGATCGGTGGTATTACATTGTAATTGTTGTTTTATTTATTTTTTTACCCCAACTTTGATACTCTTATTTAATATTTAATACCACAAAATATTTTTACGATAAATTTATCATAAACCAAATTAATATAAGACCTGCTTGGATCGCCAAAATGGTAAATGTGATTTAAAGACTGCAGTAAGTGAGAAATTTGAGGAGATGATTATGAAATTTGAATTTTAAAAACATTTGAAATACTACTGTATTTCTTGTTGATATGATGAATTAAAGTTTCAATATTAAAAACATTTGAAATACTACTGTATTTCTTGTTAAAAACATTTGAAATACTACTGTATTTCTTGTATATATTAAAGAAATTGTTATTTTGAGGGGGAGGGGAGGGGGGTTTTCAATAATTTAATCAAGACCCTATATATTAAAAAAATAATTAATCAAGTCAATTTACACAAGCTTGAACGACACTAGGTATGCTGAAATTGGATCAATTATTCACGCTTCTAGGAGTTGACAACCGAAAAAAATCCTCTCTCTAAAAAAATCCTCTCTCTTGGTTTCTGCGCCAAAATCAAATCTCTTCACCGGAAGGCTCGTCTTTCGCGTGACCTTGCCGGCAGTGCTCTACCACTCAGGTATGAGACTCTTCCGCTTCTCGTAAATCCTCTCGGTTCTCGGTAGGATTTCCCTGTAAGATGTGCTGGTTAATCATTACCCCTAATTGTGCCCTAAGGGTGCTATTTATACCCTCTCTTGGGTGGATTTGTGTCCAACTAAATCACGCACAAATCTTCTCCTTGCTTCCTTTTGCAACTCTTCAAGTTCTAAGTATCACGATGGCCGAGTTGCTCAGAGAAATGTGGGGGAAACTCTCCTTCTCTGAGGCTGAAGGTGCGAAAATCCAGATCTCAGATGGGGACCTTGCGGCCACAACAAACCTCCTTGCCGGAAAACTGGTGATGAAGAGAAATATTGGTCCACTCGATCTGGGAGCGACGATGAAGAAATTATGGGGCATCTCTCAAGCTCTTAAGGCGACGCCGATTGGAGATGGTCTGTTTGTCTTCGAATTCGAAGACGCGTGTGAGATCGCCAAGGTTCTCCACCGACAGCCGTGGAACCTGAATGGGTCCCTCATCCTGCTGGGGAGACTTAATGGAATGGAAAGAGCGGAGGACATCTCTCTTACGGAGGTACCCTTTTGGGTGCAGATCCACAGCCTCCAACTGTGCTCGATGACCAAAATCGTGGGGACAGAAAATAGGGGCTTTGCTGGGTAAGGTTTTGGATGTGGATTGCCCTAGTGGAGGGGTCTCTATGGGAAAATGCCTGAGAGTGAAGGTGCAGCTCGATGTGTCCAAGCCTTTGTCCAGAGGAACTACGATTGTGGTGAGAGGTGAAGAGAAGTCCATCTTCTTCCGCTATGAGAGACTTGCAGATTTCTGCTACATGTGCGGACATCTCGATCACGTCGAGAAGGATTGTCCGAAAGTTTACTTACTCTCGGCAGAAGGAGAAGAAGCTGTGAGAGAGTTCCCGGCGTGGCTACGGGCCGACGGACAGAAGGGCCTGAGTAATAAGGACCTGGCGGAACTGAGGCTTTGCTCCTTGAGCACCCATAGTGAGGGAAAGGAGGTGTACCAGCCGAAAGAACTTGTCATAGGAAAAAAAGTGGAGAGTAAGACTCAGGAATCCAAAGCGGAGATGATTGAGGCTATGGGAATCAAAATGGCACCGAACTTCAACGTGGCCAAAGTGTCAAGCTTTCAAGAACTAATGAGCCCCGGCTACATGATGGGAGAAGCGATTAAAAAGGGGATTTTCATAAGTGAACCGAAGGGGGGACACCCAGAAGGCTCTAATGCTCATGCCGGAGATTTCTGGGAAAGGAAAGGAGATACATAAAGTGAAGCTTGAGACGGGAAGGAGACTGGTGACACAAGCCCGAAAGAGAGGCAGAATTGGTGGAGGTGGAGGGCAGATGCAAGATGGAGGGCCCATACCGCTTTATTTGCCGCACAAAGAAGTGGGGGATGGAAGCTCTAGCACGTCCATGGCAGGCTCTGAGATTGAGCGAAAGAAAGTTAAGAATAGCGGGGGAGTTGAGGTAATCGAAACGGCGGAGGCTGAGGTCCCTCAGCCCGGCCGAGAACTATGAGAATTGTAACTTGGAACGCCCGCGGGTTGGGCAGCCGTGGAGCGTTCCGCTCTCTGCAGCGCTTAGTCGCTGAGCTTAAGCCCCTTTTGTTGTTTGTCATGGAGACTAAAGTCAGTGCTAGAGTAGGTTGTGATTGGAAAAAGTCTTTAAATTTCACTAATGCTGTTGGAGTAGATGCTTGCGGTTTGTCTGGGGGTTTAGTTATGTTTTGGAATGAAATGATAAATGTTGATTTGCTTTCGTATTCACGTGGCCATATACATTCGCGTATTTCTTTTGATAATAAAACGTTTTTGTTCACTGGTTTTTATGGAAATCCGGCTACTTGTCAAAGAAAATTTTCATGGGAATTGATGCGCAGAATTGCCCCAAACAATAGTGACCCCCAAATTCCCTGGATTATAGGAGGAGACTTTAACGAAATCAGAAGCAATGGGAAAAAAAAGGAGGGAAACAGAAGGCCCTACCCTCAAATTAGGGAGTTTAATGAGCTCATAAATGATTTGGGTCTCCTGGAGCTTGTAGCTAAAGGGCCGTACTATACTTGGATGAATAAAAGAGAGAAAAGGGGCTTCATAAAAGAAAAACTTGACAGATTTCTCATGAATGAAGGCTGGATGAAATTGTTTGATGGGGCTGTGGTCCAGAATACGAGCTTTTACGGGTCTGATCATAGAGCAATTCAAATTACGATCCCAAGAGCTAGAGTGGCTGGAAGACAAGAAAGAAGCTGGGCTTTCAAGTTCGAAAATAAGTGGTTGATTGAGGACGATTTTGGAGAAGCGTTACAAATTGCTTGGGAGAAGAGCAAAGATTTCCACGACCTCCCGGAAGTGTTGAAGGGCTGCTAGGACTCGCTGGTAGACTGGGCAAGAGAGAAAGTGGGAAATACAAAGGACCGGATGAAGAAGATAAGGATGGAGCTCGATAAAATATGGGATGGAGCGGAAGATGATAGAAACTGGGAAAGGGCAAAACAGCTTGAACAGGAGCTGCAAAAACTGGAATTTCAAGAAGAATTGCATTGGCATCAAAGAGCGAAAAACCAGTGGCTAATACTACATATTTCCACAGGAAAGCGTCCCAACGGAGGAAAATCAATGAAATCAAGGGATTGTACGATAAGGAAGGGGCCTGGCAGACGGATCAGGCGGGAATTGAGGGCACCATCATTGATTTTTACAAAGAGCTCTTTACATCGAATCGGCCTACGGAGGAAGAAATCTGGGGGATTGTTGAAGGAATCAAGCCTGTGGTTACAGAAACTATGAATGATTACATGTCGATTCCATTCTCGGTGGAGGAGATTAGACAAGCAACGTTCGATCTTAACCCTTCGAAGGCCCCGGGGCTAGACGGGTTTACTGCTGGTTTCTTTCAAAAGTCATGGGACATTGGAGGAGGTAAAATTGTAGATTCAATCCTTCAGGTGCTCAATGGAGATGGAGATTTGAAAGGCTGGAATAAAACAATTATAGCTCTCATACAAAAAATCAGTGAGCCCAAGAGTGTGAAGGAGTATAGACCCATTAGCCTGTGTAACGTTGGATACATAATTCTTGCTCGTGCTATCACCAACAGGCTGAGGAAGATAATGGCGGCGATTATTGATCCGAGCCAGAGTGCTTTCATATCGGGAAGACTGATTACGGATAATGTACTTATTGGATTCGAGTGTATGCATTGGCTTCGAAACAACAAGAGCAAAACGGGATATGCGGCGCTTAAGCTTGACATGTCGAAGGCATACGACAGGGTGGAATGGGAGTACTTAAATAGGGTAATGGTGCAAATGGGCTTCAATGCCAAATGGGTGAACCTGATTATGAGATGTATTACCTCAGTCTCCTATTCATTTAAAGTGGGAGATAGGCTGGTGGGGAATCTGATTCCTACGAGGAGCCTGAGGCAGGGCGACCCGCTGTCTCCGTTTTTATTCACAATTTGTGCACAAGGCTTCTCAACCCTGATTGTGAACATGGTGGAGAAACGAAAGTTGCAGGGGGTTACGGTGGCAAGGGGCAGCCCAACAATCTCGCATCTCTTTTTTGCCGACGACAGCTTGATCCTCTTTAAAGCAGTGCGAGCCGATTGTATTGCCCTGAAAGATAGCCTAAGCAAATATGAGAAGGCTTCGGGACAGCTTATAAACTATGAAAAGTCTGCCATTACCTTCAGCAGTGGCACTAGCAGCGAGAACAAGGTGGCAATTAGAGACATTTTTGGAGTAAGAATGCAACAGGGGCACGAAGTTTACTTAGGCCTTCCAACGTTCTCCCTGAGAGGTAAAAGTGTTGGTCCCACTAGTTAGATTAATTGCGGAAGCTTAAGTTAAATGTCTTTCAAAGTCTTTTACAAGAGAGTAATAATCGAAAGAACAATAAGTAAAATAAAGCAATAAAGAACACAAGATATATAGTGGTTCGGATTGAATATCCTACGTCCACTCTCCCTTATAACCAAGGGGACTCACTATCAACCAACTCACAAACTTACTTACTGGAATTGAGAAGTACCAATTCCTTCTTACAGCCTCTTTAGATTTAACTTCAATCTAAAGATTAACCAGCCAACAACCTTGTCTAATAGATGAACAGGTTGTGGTTTCAATAACTCCTTTAGAGTAGATAAATATTATGAACAGTAAGAGTGCTTGGTATGGATATCAAAAGCTTGGATCACTTATGCGCGTGTAGAGTCTCTAGAGCTTTTTCTTGAACAACACTCTTGTATATATAGAGGGGATTAGGGCTAGCTGTTGGAGGGCTAATCCAATCAGATCCTCTATATAAGGAAGCCTCAATCAATCAATTCCCTAATTGATTGATTGGGTTGGTGGGATCCTTGGATTGATTATCTTCAAACTTTCCAATCCTGATCATGTTGACTTGATTTGAATCACCAACGGTCAATAGCTTCATTTGCCTAACTCTGATTCTCTCCAGAGAAGGCAAGACCAGACACCAGGTAACCTCGGTGTCTTCTGGTCCTAATCTGGTGAACAACCAGAATACTCAGTAGAATCAGGGAATCAAACTGAGCATCTTTTGTTCCACCAGACTCGTCTGGTCTGGGGAAGGTCCTCTGCCTCTGGTCTGTCTCATCTGGTGAAGTCTTCTGGTGGGGTCTTCTGGTGACTCTTCTGGTAAAGTCTTCAGGTCCAGCAGTTCCCCTAGACTAAGTCCTAATCTAGATCATCATCTGGCTAACAGGTCCAGATGGTCCTATTACATCTTCTGGTTTGTTTTAACTCATCAAAACTAACAATTTTTATCCTAACAATTTCCCCCTTTTTGATGGAGTTAAAACACTACCAGAACTGATCAAAAATAAACTTAAGTAAGAAAACATTAAAGGATAAGACCTTAGAATAGATCTTATCAGGCAAACAAATAAGACAACAAGAGGTTGTCTTTTGAACAAAGAAGATATGAATTTCATTGATAATAAGGATAATATGATTACAAATTACATTGAAGATCAGGTCCTATTCTATGCATATCTTCTGTTGTCTTTAGGCACCAGAAACCAATCCAGAAACCTATCCTGGACGGCCTTCAACTCTGCAGAAGATGTTGGAGTGAAGTTCACCAACACCTTGGTCTTGTACAGTTTCTTCAGCTCAGCCCAATCAACCTGGTCTCCTGCCATTGGAGTGTTGAGAAAATGGAACTCAGGAGCAGTGACTTCCAGGTTGAATTCAATAGTTGAATCCATCAACTGCTTGTACAAATCTGCATCATATGCCTGCATCCAAGAATGGAAAGTCCTATTGATGAGAGCATCATCCTCTGGTGGAGGTCTCTGGATGTAATGTTGAATGAACCAGAGAGTCTTGGCTTCTCTCCATTTTTCTATCAAAGGCACAGGAACAGTTGAGTCAAAGGACCCTTCTGTCCTGAGAGGGAGGATGTTCATGACTTCAACAGGCCCTTTCCTCTTCTGGCTTGAACCACTGGCACCAGAAGGAACACCAGCTTCTCTGTTCTTCTTATTTTGCCTCCTAACATATCTGAGCCTCTGCTCTTCATCTATGTTCTTTCTTATCCTTGCTTGCCTCTCTTCAGGCGACTCTTCCTTGAATCTCTTCTCTGCTTCTTCAACCACAGATTCAAGGAAGCTCTTCTTCACTTTTCTTATCTTCCTCTTAGCAGGTCCAGAGATGGAGATAGGATCCTGCTCTGCTTCGGACTCCTCTTCTGCAGCAAGCTGCTTAGCCATGGAAAGAGATTTGAGCTCTTCCTTCTTCTTCTTCTGCAACTCAGCCTGGGCCAGAGTGTTCTCCAACAGGTCCAGACGAGCTCCATGGCTGAAGAGAGTTTCATTGGTGGTCTTCGCCAGATCAGTTCTGGCCTTCTCTTCCCCCTTTTTAACTTCATCAAGGAGGGGCTCCACTACCTGCCTTATAAGATCAGGCAAGGCAGTGTTGGAGGAAGAGTGAAGATCACGGAGCTGCTTGGCTTCCTCCAGATAGGCTTTAGACTCTGCAACAAGTCTCTCCTGCTTCGCCAACATCTCCTGGAGGGAGTCTTTCAGCTTGGCAGTCTGAATCATCTGGCTGGCCATCTCAACTTTGAGGACAGAGACTGGCCTCATCTGCTCCAGCACGTGCTCTTGGAGCTGCTTCTGGCTGTGCATGACATCTAGCTTGACAAATAAGCCATTAGCCTTGAAGGAAGCTTTTACCTCTGCCAGAGTGGACTTGATCTGCTTCAGGAAGATTCTCCTCTCATGCCTGATCTGATGCTCAATCATAGCAGGGGCCATGTGTTGAATTGCTTTTGAAAAGCGCCCTATCTGCATGATCTGCTCGTTGAAGAAAGCCTTCATCTTCTGGAGCACAGCAGGAGACATCTCAAAGTCTTCCTCATCTGAATATAGCTCTGGAGGAAAGACAAAATGAGGACCAAACTTGTAAGTGGGGCCCTCTGGAGTGAGCATTACTCCTCTCTGGATGAGCAGGGTGCGAATCAAGACTTTAGCAGCACCAGGAGTCTCCAGCTCTGCTGGATTCTGAATATTCATCCTCTGCTTTAGCTCAATCTCCCAAGCAGTGAAGTTGGAGGGACCCATTTCCTCAAGCAAAAGCATTAGGTCTTCCACATCTTCAAGTCTGGCCTTGCTCCAGACCTTGGCATCAGTAAGCTCTGCCAGGAGTGGTAAGTGCTCCAGAAGAACTGGGAAATGCTCTCTTAGCCAGAGCTGAGCACTTACACTCATGCTCTGCCTAATGGGACCCATTTCCTCAGATGAGAAAGTGAAGGGTTTGGGCCCAGAGGCAGAGGAGGAAGGGGCTAAGTTAGCAGGCTCAAGTGAAGCTTCCTCATCTTCACTATCATCGCTGGTTAAACAGGTAGGAGACGGGGGAGGGCCAACGAATCCCAGAGCCATAGAAATGGTTGGGTCCTGGTCTGTATGGGTTTGGGAAGAGTTAGGATTTTGCGAAGTAGAGGTGAAAGGCATGGGTTGGTCTGCACCAGAAGATGATGGAATATCTGGTACAGAAGGTGTAGGAGGTATCTGGGAGGTGGAAGTGTTTGGAGAGGGGATTTCTGCACCAGAAGAGGTTGAGGGTACCTCTGGTACAGAAGGTGGGGGAGAGGGGTTTGTGGGAAGATGTGTTTGGGAATTTGGGGGAGAAGGTGTTTGGGTAGGAATGGTAGAGGGAGAAAATACTGGGGTATCTGGGATAATCTGCTCTGGTGGAACAATGGGGTTACCAGAGGCAGATGGGGTTTGGGGAATATTATCTGGGGGAGAGGAAGAAGGGGAAACAAGATTAATGGGGGAAGAAGATGGAAGGGAAGGATTTACCTCTGCTGGGTCAACACCAGCAGGAACAGCTGGGACAGCATGCTCTGGAGCAGAGACATCTTCCATCATCTGGGAAGCCTCATCAATGGCCTTCTCCAAGGCCTCTCCAAGATTAGATCCAGAGTCAGGATCTTGAAGAATAGCTCTCTTGGCCTTGGATTTCTTCACAAGAGGCACATCCTCGTCTTCATCTTCCTCCTCTGATGGCTCATCCACCAGAAGGGTTTTCTTGGCCTTCCTGCTAGTCTTAGACTTCTTAGCAGAGCCTCTCTTGGCCTCCTCTGGCCGCTTCCTCTTGGCTGCTCCAGCCTTCTTAACAGCTTTATCATCATCACCCTTCTTCTTAAGCACATCAAGAAGGGGAATCTGGTCCTCCTCTGAGGAACCAGAAAAGGCAACGGTTGAAGAACCAGTTGCTTCAGAAGCTTTCTTATGAGTCTTCTGCTTCTGCTGCTTTCTCTGCCCCTTTGGAGGAGAAGGAATAGATTGAATAGGAGGGGCAGGAATGGCCTGTTCTCCATCAGAGTCGGCATGGCCATGAAGAGGGCCATCCTTGGAGAAGAGGATCTTGGATTTGTGATAACTGTGGCACCAAGATGATTTCCACTTCTTCTCTGGAAGGAGAGAATCCAGAATAAGAGTTAACTTAGTCCCCAAAGAGACATTTGCAGTAAAGAAAAACTGCAACTCCCCTGGCTGGGAAGGGCAAGGCTCCTTCTTCACCTTCAGCCTATTCTTCCTCAACACATCCCAGAAGAACTCCGCCCAATTGCATTGAACGCCGTCATACAATGCCCTCATCACACACATCCGGCCATTGAAAATGGCATCTGTGCTGTGATTTTCACACATAAGCACCTTTACCACAATATCGAACAACACCTTGTACTTCTGCCTTAAATGCTTGTCCAAAAAGCCCTTTGTGATATTCTGGCAAGAAGAACGAGCAAAAATCTTGAAGGATCCAACGATATCATCCTCCTTGTACGTCAACGGATCCACTCCCACCGCAGAAATATTCTCGAACAAAGCGCAGAAGTCGTGCTTAGAAAACACCAAATCATCTTCATCAATCTTTGAAGAAATATGATCCTCGTGAATCTTCATGCGAACCAGAAACTGGGCCGCATATCCGTCAAGAGTGCGAAAATCCTTGGGAACAGTGGAGATCAACTTCTCCACCCCTGCTCTCTGGAGCATCTCCAGAATCGACAGCACAACTGGGTTCTTGGTGGTATAAAAGTCCACCACCATCTCCGTCTTTAGCTTCTTCATCATTAGGACATGATCAAAATTGCACGGAGGGGCCATTACTGTGAAATAGAGAGAGAGAGAGAGAGAAAATGCTTTGCAGAGAGAAGTTAGGGTTTGAAAGTATGGAAACGTGAAAGGACAGTTTGAAAGGAAAATTAATTTAAATAGGGTAATACGCATGGCTTGAATATTAAATGAAGTGTGAACGCGTGTAATTTCAAATTTAATTTAGGAAACAAAACAATTTTAGCATTGATTGACATTTTGCACAGTGATTAAATCCGATGGCCATGATGAAAGGCGAGATACAGATTTAATCTGGTGCGTCGGCATAGTCATTGGGACTGGGCATAAAGGGGTTTTGTGGCAGTCAAGAGAAAAAGCGAAATGATTGCCTAGGCCCTATACCCTAGTCTTAAATACACTCTGAAGTTGAAACGTTTTGAGTGTATTTACTAATTTGAAAGGTGTATCCCAATGATCAGAGGCCAGAGAAGTAAAGACATACCTGTTACCTGATATCGTAACCAGATGATACCACAACTAGTCTGGTGATACACCTCCCCTGATGGTACTCATCTGGTCCTGGTCAGAAGAAACTTTGGACAAATCTCTGACTCAGCACCTCATCTGGGATAAGTGTCACCTGGTGGATACCTCACCTGGAAATATACCTTCTCTGATATATCTAATCTGCAGGAATGTTAGCATAAGAAAAAAAAAATATGAAGAAAAGTAATGAAACAAGGATACTTCTCTGATGTTCCCCCTAAAACAAATCTGTCTCTGAATCCAATAAACCCAACTCAAAGGCTAACTCTCTGAATCTGGTCTCAGCCAAAGGCTTGGTTAAAATATCTGCTCTCTGTTTCTCTGTTGCAATCTTTTCCATCCTTATATCTCCCTTCTCAACATGATCTCTGATAAAATGATGCCTTATATCAACATGTTTGCACCTGGTATGAAGAACTGGATTCTGGATGATGGCAATTGCACTATTACTATCACAGAAAATAGGAATATCCTTAGCTCTAATCTGGTAATCCCTAAGCTGTTGACTTATCCAGAGAAGTTGAGAACAACAACTCCCTGCTGCCATGTATTCTGCTTCTGCTGTTGATGTAGCAACTGAAGTCTGCTTCTTGGAAAACCAGGATACCAATTTATTCCCTAAAAATTGGCATGTTCCACTAGTAGATTTCCTATCTATTCTGCAGCCACCATAGTCTGAATCTGAATAACCACTCAGTTCTAAGTTATCATCTGCAGGATACCATAATCCTAAATTCACAGTTCCCTTAAGATATTTCAATATCTTCCTAGCTGCTTCCAAATGACTCTTCTTGGGATTAGCTTGAAATCTGGCACAAACACCTACGGTAAAAGTAATATCTGGTCTGCTTGCAGTTAGGTACAAAAGAGAACCAATAAGTGCTCTGTACTGAGTCTGGTCCACACTCTCTCCAGACTCATCTGGATCCATGTTGAAATTTGTCATCATAGGGATCTTGGCTGCTTTGCTAGATCCTATTCCAAATTTCTCTAACATGTTTATGGTGTATTTTGCTTGATTAATAAAAATTCCCTTCTCTGATTGCTTAACCTGCAAACCCTAAAAGTAATTCATTTCTCCCATCATGGACATCTCAAACTGACCCTGCATGAGCTCACCAAACTTCTCACACAGCTTCTTGTTAGGGGATCCAAATATAATGTCATCAACATATATTTGGACCAGAAGGATGTCCTTTCCTTCTTCTTTCCTAAACAAGGTCCTATCAATCTTACCCTTAGTAAAACCATTGTCCAGAAGAAATTGAGATAGAGTGTCATACCATGCTCTGGGTGCCTGCTTCAGCCCATAAAGAGCTTTCTTAAGCTTAAACACCTTGTCACCTTGTTCAAAACCAGGAGGTTGTTCCACATACACTTCCTCAATGAGAATCCCATTAAGAAAGACAGATTTCACATCCATCTGATATACTTTGAACTTCATGTGAGCAGCATATGCTAAGAACAATCTAATGGCTTCTAGTCTGGCAACAGGAGCAAATGTCTCATCATAGTCTATTCCTTCAGACTGAGAATAGCCCTGGGCAACTAGCCTTGCCTTGTTCCTAGTAATGACATCATTCTCGTCTTTCTTATTCTTGAAAACCCACTTAGTGCCTATCACCTTTTGATGTCTTGGTCTGTCTACCAGCTCCCAAACATCCTGTCTGGTGAATTGATTCAATTCCTCCTACATAGCAACAATCCAATTTGAATATTTCAGTGTTTCCTTGATGTTCTTGGGCTCAATCAAGGACACGTAGCAACTGAATAAGGCAGCTAAGTTAAGAGTTCTCCTAGTCTGGACACCCTTAGTTGGATCTCCTAAGATCAGGTCATTGGGGTGATCAACCAGGGTCCTCCTTCCCGTGGTCTTGCCTGGTTGATCATCTTCTGCAGTACCTTGGTGATTATCACCATCTGCAGAAGAGTTTCCCCCTACAGGAGTTCCAACCTCTTCTGGTTCTGCTCCTTGTGAAGGCTTCTGCTTCAGAGAACCAGGAGATGGGTCATCATCTGAATCTGAATCTGAATCAAGAATAGGTGGATTGACCTTGATAACTCTGGGGGTAGTCTGATTCTGGGTCTCATCTGAAGACTTAGAATCCACCTTGCACTAAAAAACAGATTCATAAAAAACAACATGAGGTATTTCCTCCACACAAAGTGAATTCTTATTAAAAACTCTAAAAGCTTTACTGGTGCTGGAATATCCTAAAAATATTCCATCAGCCACTTTAGCATCAAAGGTTCTTAATTTAGATTTCCCATTGTCATGGATGAAACACTTACATCCAAAAACATGAAAATATGAAACAGATGGGGTTTTACCTTTCCATACCTCATATGGAGTCTTATTATGTCTCTGGGCAATCAGGCACCTGTTCTGAGTGTAGCAAGCTGTATTAATGGCCTCTGCCCAAAATCTCTGTGGAGTGGTGTACTCTGCCAGATGTGTTCTTGCAGCTTCTTTGAGGGTCCTATTCCTCCTTTCTGCTACTCCATTTTGTTGAGGAGTTCTGGCAGCAGATGTCTCATGAAAAATCCCATGGTCCTTGCAGTAATCTGCAATGTGTGAATTCAAAAACTCTGTTCCTTTGTCACTTCTGATCCTGACAATGCTCTGGTTCTGCTCATTCTGAATCTGCTTGAAGAACTCTGGCAGCTTAGTCATAGTTTCATTTTTCTTAAACAAGAACACTACCCAAGTATATCTTGAAAAGTCATCTACTATTACTAAGGTGTACTTCCTTCCACTGAAACTAAGAGGAGAAACAGGTCCATGTGAAGTAGTTGAAGTACTCTGGTTGTGGTTGTGCTCTGGACATCCTTAAAGGAGGTCTTGGGTTGTTTACCCTTCTGGCATGAACCACAAACCTGATCATTCTTAAACACTTCATTAGGAAGACCTCGAATGAGACATTTTCTTGCAATCTTATTCAGTGTCTTGAAGTTAAGATGACACAATCTCTTGTGCCAAATTCAGCTGTTCTCTGTAGATCCTTTTGCAACCAGGCAAGCATTTCTTGGGCAACTGTTAAAATCTGCAAGATAAATGTTACCCTTCCTCAAGCCTATTAGCAAGATATCATTATAATCAGAAGAGAAAACAGTGCATGAATCACTAGAAAACTTCACTGAGTATCCCTTGTCACAGAATTGGGATACAGAAAGCAGATTATGCTTGAGTCCTTCTACGTAGTAGACTTCATCTACTGATACTCCATTGAAGGTCAACTTTCCAACTCCTCTGGTGACTCCATAGTTGTTGTCACCAAACATCACTCTTGGTCCATTCAATGGCTTGAAATCTTGGAGATTATCCTTCTGGAAGGTCATGTGCTTGGAACATCCACTATCAATGTACCAGACATGGTTGCTTGAAAATCCTTTCTCCAATGGACTCTTATCTACCTGCAGAGAAGTCAATTAGGTCCCCTACTAGTGCTGGGTCCTGATTGGTTAGTTGCAGGTTTTGTAGGAATCCATAGATAAAGATCATCCCTTGATGGATGAGGAGATCTTATCTTCCTTCCAAATCTATCTACCAGCACATGTCCTCTTACAATGACATATTGAGCTACTGGTCTGATAAGGACATCTTTCCTATAAACAGGCCTGGTGTACCTTTTCTCAAATCTGGCCTTTGGAATGGCCTGCCTCAAAGACATGGTCTTAAAGGTCTGGTTGTAAGGGTACATCCTAGAAGAACCATCTCTGGTGTCATAACTTCCCAGATCAGTTGGTTTTCTATAGATGGGTCTGGAAGACCTCCCCTGGTTCTGATAATTAGACTTAGTTCCTTTGAGTATACCTATTCTGGAATTGATTCCTCTGAGAAAATTGTCTCTGGGGTACCTGGTTCTGTTGAACATTGTTCCTTCTCTGGTAGTTGTTACTCTGATTGGTATTCCCCTTTCTTGAGTGATTCTTTTGAGGTCCCCTAATCTGTTTAGGTTCCCTTTGAGGATTTCTCTGGGGTCCTCCAATTTGAGTAATTTCTACTCCTTGGGACTCATTGTTCACAGAACCATCAATCTTTAATGGTTCCCCTTGTTGACACTTATTCTCTAGCATCTTCTCTTCCAGAACAGTCAACTCTTCTGGACCATTTGTTATGTGATTAACAGAGTGATTCCTTTTCCAAACAGGATTGTGAACCACCTTGTAACCATTACCAGTTAAGTCTTTATCATTCCAGATTTCTACCAATTTACCAGCTCTTACAGACTTGTCTTTATTATAAAGGTATTTATGAGTTTTAGTGGTAATTCCAGAATATCCTAAACCACTCTTATCACAAATGCGCTGAGAAGACTCTGATATGATAGATACAACAGATGGTATCTTAGGAGCTTCTCTGGGCATAGGTATCTCCTCTATGTTGTGAGCAACTTGTTTTCCCTTGATAAGAGTCTGGTATTTAGCTCTGAGTTCATTGATCTCATCTTCTTGAGAATCATTTTCTTTCATAAGTTGATCTACCAGAGTATCTCTTTCTGTGATCTTATCCTGAAGTTCAGAGACTTCTTTGGAATGATCTTTCATGAGTTCTCTGGTGGATTTATGCTCATGAGAGAGAGATTGAACTTCAGCTCTGAGCCTACCATTCTCTTTCTCAAGTTTTTGACAGAGTTGGACACAATTTTGGAGATCTGATAGCATTTGTTGCATATCAGACTCTCTGGAGTTACCAGATGAATTAGAGGATTCAGTACATTTGGAATTTGATAAAACTAGAGTAGTTTCATTTACCTCAGTGATGTCTGCTATAAGACATACATCATCATCTGATCCAAAGTCAGAAGAAGAAGAACTGGAACTAGTATCCTCCTCCTCTGCTTCTGCCAGCAGTGCTCTCTTGTCAGCATATCTCCTATCTCTCTTGATCCTTTTCTCTTCTCTTTCCCTAGGAGTGAGTTGAGGATAATCATAACTGTAGTGACCAGTCTTGTTGCATGTGTAGCAGGCATTGTCCTCTCTGGGACTAGGACTTGGCTCTCTCCTCCTCTGGTTGTAGTCTGATCTGGCAGGACTACTCTCTCTCCTCTGATAGTCAGGTCTGCCAGAGCTACCATCCCTCCTCTGATAATCTGATCTCCCAGAGTTGCCAGGGTTGTCATCTCTCCTCCTTTCTGGAGTTCTGAATCTGGTCTCCCTTGAGTCTCCAGATGTCTTTTCCTTCTCTGCAGGCTTGAAGGAACTCTTTCTGTCTCTGGAAGATTCCTTCCAATGCCTTTTGTACCTGCCATATTTTGAACTCATTTTGTCTAATTTACGAGTTAGAAGTGCTACCTGCTCCTTGAGGCTCAAGTCATCTACAATAGACTCCTTTGGCTTGACATCAGACTTGATGGTTGAAGAGAATGCAACACCTTTCTGACCAAAAGAGGAAACCTCTTCTGTTTGATCCTCCTCTTGAAGATCATACTCATAGGCTTTGAGATCAGACAGTAGGAGATGATGATCCAGAGTATTGAGATCCTTGTTGTCCTTGATCACAGTGACTTTAATTCTCCACCTGCTTGTTAGTGAACGCAAGATTTTACTATTAATTTCTTTTTCAGAGTAGGTCTTACCTAAGGCACTAGCCTTGTTCAAGAGGTTTGTGAGACGCATGTCCAGCTGGTCAATGGTCTCGTCTGGTTTCATCTTGAAGGTATCAAACGAGTGTTGAACAGCTTGGAGTTTGTTATCTTTGATCTTCTCTGTTCCCTCACAGTGTAATGCCAGTTTGTCCCACATCTCCTTGGCAGTGGCACACGTTCTGACCTTTTCAATCACCTCTTTGGTAAGTGTGTTGATGATCTCTGTTCTTGCCACCTGGTCCAAGTTGTAGAGCTTTCTTTCATCATTATCAAGCTCATCTCTCTTTTTGAGAATTCTCTGCCTGGGGACTCTATCCTCTGCAGTTTTCTGGGCAGCTTCACTAGTTTCTTCTCTGGACTCTGACCTGCCACTATCAATAGGAGTCCAGTAAAATTTGATGGGGCCACTTTCAACCACATCTAACATGCGGTGGTGAATAGCTCCAAGATGATTGCTCATCATGAAGCTCCAGTGGCTGTAATCCTCAAAAGAGAATTCTGGGAGCTTACGGCTCTTGTAAGAAGATTTTGCAGACATTTTGATATAATTAAGGGAAATAACAAGAACTTGAACAAAAGCACTAAAGAGCAATGGATCTGCCCGGTGACCACCAAAAGCTTTTCAAAGCAGTGGTCGTTGGACACACTGCTCTGATACCACTTGTTGGTCCCACTAATTAGATTAATTGCGGAAGCTTAAGTTAAATGTCTTTCAAAGTCTTTTACAAGAGAGTAATAATCGAAAGAACAATAAGTAAAATAAAGCAATAAAGAACACAAGATATATAGTGGTTCGGATTGAATATCCTACGTCCACTCTCCCTTATAACCAAGGGGACTCACTATCAACCAACTCACAAACTTACTTACTGGAATTGAGAAGTACCAGTTCCTTCTTACAGCCTCTTTAGATTTAACTTCAATCTAAAGATTAACCAGCCAACAACCTTGTCTAATAGATGAACAGGTTGTGGTTTCAATAACTCATTTAGAGTAGATAAATATTATGAACAGTAAGAGTGCTTGGTATGGATATCAAAAGCTTGGATCACTTATGCGCGTGTAGAGTCTCTAGAGCTTTTTCTTGAACAACACTCTTGTATATATAGAGGGGATTAGGGCTAGCCGTTGGAGGGCTAATCCAATCAGATCCTCTATATAAGGAAGCCTCAATCAATCAATTCCCTAATTGATTGATTGGGTTGGTGGGATCCTTGGATTGATTATCTTCAAACTTTCCAATCCTGATCATGTTGACTTGATTTGAATCACCAACGGTCAATAGCTTCATTTGCCTAACTCTGATTCTCTCCAGAGAAGGCAAGACCAGACACCAGGTAACCTCGGTGTCTTCTGGTCCTAATCTGGTGAACAACCAGAATACTCAGTAGAATCAGGGAATCAAACTGAGCATCTTTTGTTCCACCAGACTCGTCTGGTCCGGACTCGTCTGGTCTGGGGAAGGTCCTCTGCCTCTGGTCTGTCTCATCTGGTGAAGTCTTCTGGTGGGGTCTTCTGGTGACTCTTCTGGTGAAGTCTTCAGGTCTGGCAGTTCCCCCTAGACTAAGTCCTAATCTAGATCATCATCTGGCTAACAGGTCCAGATGGTCCTATTACATCTTCTGGTTTGTTTTAACTCATCAAAACTAACAATTTTTATCCTAACAAAAAGATTACAATTTTCCTATCTGAGGGATAGATTGTTGAAAAAAGTAGAAGCTTGGAAATATAGGGACTTCTCTGAAGGCGGAAGGGATACGCTAATTAAAGTTGTGCTCAGTGCAATACCCACGTACGCTATGTCGTGCTTTAGGATTCCTGCCTCGGTTTGCTATGAGATGGAGGGATTGATGGGGGATTTCTGGTGGGGCTTTATAAAGGACGGTAAGAAGATGCACTGGAAAACGTGGGAGTTCCTCTCGATGCCGAAGGGACAAGGAGGCTTGGGATTCCGCAATCTGGTGGAGTTCAATAGAGCATTACTGGCGAAACAGATATGACGCTTTATTACTTTGCCGGACTCATTAGCAGCCCGGGTTTTCAAGGCCAGATATTTCAAAGATTCTGATGTTATGGAAGCTGATTTGGGCTCAAACCCGTCGTTTGTTTGGAGATCGTTATGCTAGAGCAGAGAAGTGCTCCATAAAGGGTTGAGGTGGAACATCAAAGACGGGAATAAAATCCATGTATACAAAGATGCGTGGGTGGCTGGCCTAATGGATGGAAGAATAAAATCGAGAAGGGCAAGTGGATCCCAAGTTGCACGTTTTATACTTCCTGATGGGAGGTGGGACCAAGGTTTGATCGAGGATGCCTTCCTGCACCATGAGAAAGAGGCAGTTTTAAACACTCCAATTAACCACAACAGCAGGGAGGACAAAAGATTCTGGAAGCCTGAAGCAAAAGGAATTTACACGGTCAGATCGGGGTATTTCCTACAAATGAGGGAGAGCACAAAGGGCAAAGGGGTTGAAAGCTCGACGGGGGTGGAGGGAGAGGAAAAGTGGTGGAAACGGATATGGAAGAGTACACTTCCTCCGAAGGTGAAGATATTCTTTTGGAAGGTTACGCACGATGCTATCTCGACAGAAGGCAACCTTGCCGATCACCACGTGCCGAATGAACCCAAATGCCGTCTCTGCAACAAATGGGGAGACACTACCATTCACTCCATTTTCCTATGTCACAAGGTAAAACAAATTTGGAAGGAAGAAGGCAAATGGAGCTTAATCAAAAAAGGAGATTTCATGAATACGAGAGATTTCCTGTATATGCTTTTGGAGAAAATGAACAGGGAGGAAAGAGAGGATTGTATAATGGTGATGTGGGCTATTTGGATTGAGAGATGTAAGATCATTCATGAGGAAGATAAGAGTATGAGGGCGAGGGGGAAGGAAATTAGAGTTGATTGGGCGCGAGCGTTCTTGAAAGCCTATAGAGCTGCCAATGCCCAACTAAATACCTTTGGGAGCTCGGAAAGAGGCGCTGCGAAACTCCGTCCGCTTGGTAGCAAGTGGGAAGGCTATACAGTGCTTGTCGATGCAAGTTTCAACAAGGTTCAAGACCGGTACTCCGTTGGATTTATTGTGATGAAAGGTGAAGCGGAGCTAATTTTAGCTGGGTGTAAGCAAATCAGTAACCCGGGCTCAGTGTTCGGGGCTGAGGTTCGAGCAGTGCGAGAAGGGATACGGAGAAGCAAGATGATGGGATTGACAGGGGTCAGAGTGTGGTCGGACTCGGCTGAAGCTGTGAAGGCCATTCTTCTAAGGGAGGACTGCTTTAGCCTGGAAAATGCAACTCTTTTGGAGGTGTGGGAGGAAATGGAAAAAGGAACGGTGCGGACGATCAATCATATTCCGAGGAAGTTTAATGCCATGGCGCACGAGATGGCGAAGCTTGCGTTTAACTCTTCGAATCCTCAAGATTGGAGCGGAGCAGATATCCCAATTGTGATCAGAAATATAAGCCATGTATTTTAGTGTCTCTTGTTGTTGTCTGGGCTGTATTACTGATCGTAACTCTAAAAAAAAAAGGTATGCTGAAATTGAACCGTCCTTTCCAGAAATGTGGGTTTAAATGCAGCGGCCCTATTCAATTGCCTCATCGATCGATGGAAACCTAAAATCTATATCTATATCTATATCTATATCTATATCTATATCTATATCTATATCTATATCTATATCTATATCTATATCTATATCTATATCTATATCTATATCTATATCTATATCTATATCTATACTATATTAAAAAATAACAAGCTCTTGAGAAACATTTTTCGACCAAATTGCCCCTTAGACATTCACCCACGGACAAATCACCCCCAATCTAAACTACGAACCAATTTCACGCCCAGCCCTTTCTCTTTCTTCCTACTCGACGCTTCGGCCCCACACTCCAGCCCCTCCCCCCTCTTTCCACATCCGACGCTCATCGCGCCTTGCTATCGCCGTACTCAAAGCTCTCTTGTAAGTTGTAACCACCCTCTCTCTCTTGTTTGTGATTTTTCAGTTGCGTTTTCTGTACACTATTAATTATTAGAATTTTTGGGGTTGTTTGTTAAGTGAGATAATTTCGTTATGGTTTGATTTCACTTTTTGCCCTCCCCTCGAATTGATTTTGAAAATTTTCCAGATTTTTATATGAATTATAATTTGGTAAACCTAAAGGGGAGTAGTAATTGTTTCTGAACTGCTTTTGATGATCAACTTTCTTTACATTTAATTATTATCGCTGTTGTAGTGTTGTGAGGGTGGGGGGTTAAAAGTGGGGAGAGGAGTATTATTTGCATCACATTTGAATTGAGATTGAGTGACCAAGTTAGAAGTTAGTGGGAGTTGCTAGATGTAATTTAGGAAATCAGTATTGCCCATTAGTTCCCCAGGCTTCACATCCCTGCCTGTCAGCTGCCACTGTGGCCTTATTCGTCCATCCGTGAGGCAAAGTCAGACCGTTTTAGTGTTTCTATTAGTTATTCTATATTTTTTATTGAAGAAAGTTTGCTCTTTATATTTGATTGCTTATATATTACCACCAATTTGCTCTTATAATTCTGCTCACAATTGCTACAGGGAGTGTGGTCCATTAGAAACTGATGCTTATTATAAGAATGATATGCCGATAAAACTTTTGATCATTTAATTGTTCATGTGTTAGATAAAATTACATTTATTATCATTTTAAAGGAAACATGACATGATTCTGTCCAGGAAGGGGATCCTATTTCTATCAAACCTTTAAAGCTCAATCTTATCGGCAGTTGGTTGCAATGCCGAGAGGTCGTTGGAGAAGGAGTTCACGTGAAGATATGTGGAAAATGGCGCAGGTAAATTTTTCATTTTTATAATGATCATAAATTTTGAATTTGGATGTTGTCATGATGTTGATCACAAAAGAATTTTATTTAAAGAGGAAACTTTAAATCAAACATGCCCTTATAGATGCTAGAGTGCATCGAAAATTATTTTAGATTGAATATTTTGGCTGCTCATATTTCCCAGGTTTATGAGAGCTTGAAGGAAGCATGTGATTGCAATCTTTCTTATATTTCATGCATGAGAGTGCAAGAAGGGAACCTACTCTGCTTTTATCAGGTAAATTTTTTGGTACAGTATTTCACAACACTTTTAATATTTCTGTTATATTCAAATTAAGAAAAAAAACTGGCTGCATTTTCTTTGTTGTTTTTGCAATCTTGGAATGATACCTTATAGCCTTTTTGATAACTTACAAGAATGTTTTGGAATTTGGTTTCAGTAGTTCTAGAACCCATAACCGTTTGACTTTTAAATTTTTAGGCTGCATATATTTTAGGACTTGAATGGATTGCAATAAATTGGATTTTGGTTGATTTGAGATTTCACTAACTGGAAATATCGCAATATTTTGTGGATTTTCTGTTTATGGATTTTATTTACAACTCCATTGTTCTTTTACACGTGTTCCATGGACAGAGGAAGGGCACAAACTATTCCTTATCGGATTGTAAAAGGGTGGAAATGGGGACTGGAGTGGAATTTCCAGAAAGTATGTGAAAACTCGGACACCGACACAAGTTGGCAACCATGCTCAGAAATTCTTTCTCCGCGGGATTAACCTTAATAGCCTTCACCGTCGTTCTAGCCTCTTTGACATCACAACCAACCTGGTAAAACTTCTCTCGGATCATAGTTCTGTTGCCTATAATCTATATGAATTAGATCTTATTTTTCATGAATCTGAAGTTGCCAAAATTTGACTATGAAGTAAACTACAACATATATTTATTCTATCAATTTGATAACTTACAAGAATAATTTGGTAATTGGTTTCAATAGTTCTAAGAATCCTAATACCCTTTATGTAAAAAAGAACACATATTGAGATGGGGACAAAGTTATATATTTCCAATTTAGAATATAGGGTCTCGGTCGAGGATATTAAGGTATTTTTATCGAATGTCGATCTAATCAAATCTCAAATTCTTTAATTGTTTTGGGTTATATTATCTCACTTGATTTCTTGAAATATTTTTGTGGCTGGGTTGTGACATCTTTTAGTAAATCACTGCTAGAGGTGGTAGTGCATGATGTTGTTGCATAATATTTTATTTTCCATTTTGTGCTTCCATGTACACATACGTCAAGCCATCTAGGTGATAACATACATGTACTGCATTTGTATAGTCGCTTGGCGATATAAGTTGTGAGTCCTAGCTCGACTTTTTAGGTGAAAACGGGAACTGACTTTTGCATATTAACATGAATAGGGCATTGAAAAATCCAAGTCTTGCCAATAACAGTGGTGTCACTCTACCTAGATTGCTTCTTACCTACCTAGGTCTCTCTACCTAGATTGCATGCTCTTGTCGAGATCAATTTGTACTAATTAAACTCTAAAGCATGTTTTAGGGGTTGCATTTTAATACAAGAATTTGAATGTTCATTTTCCTAGAGAATAAGACTTGCAATAATTATTTTTTATTATAGTTTAAGTGTTTAAGATTTTTTTTTTCAATTCTGAAGATACTAATTCAATAGAAGGGAACAAGCCTCCGCTGCATTCAAAAGGTCGCGAGAGAATATCCACCCTGAAGGTGTCACTCAATTTAGATCCCCTGAAAAGTCAAGAGGCCAGAATGACAGAATCAATATTTCCTGATGTCTTTGCATGCTTTTTTTTTTGTAACTCTATATTCACTCTGAAGGTCATTTTCCTTCAAATAAAAGAGAAAAAAGCTCTTGACCTATTCAATGTGGATCTCACTTAAATTATGACAACTCTGTCGTATAATTGCTTGCTCATAGACTGTATAATGAGATAACAGAATAACATTTATTTCTCTTATCCCAAATTCCATTTCCTAGCTATTAATAATTGGTCTGTTGCCAGGCAACTTTGGCACTATATGAAGGCTCCATTTTGGCAATAAATAAAGTTTCTTTTAGGTTTGATTTAAATGTATTATCTGTAAAAAAAACTTACTATGATTACGAGTTGAGCTAGACAACTTTTGTCAGATGCATTAAAGAGTATTGGAATTATTATATCTATTGTCATCCCTTTACATCTTCGGGACAAATTGTTGAGTTTTTTATCGCCAGGATCCCAACTTCTGATAATTTTTGTTTTTTGTTCCCAGGATCATAACTTCTAGCCATACCGCCCATTATCTAAACTAATGGTTTGTGCAGCAGCATATGATGTTCTCCTTAACCTATTTATCTATCATAAAATAGTAGAGAAGTTTAACGATAGATCCTTACAGAAGACAACAATTGCAGAAGGACTAGCTCTAAGTATTGCTGATGGAAATGTTCCCGTCTTTCTTATAGTGAGTATTCTCTTTATAAAGAAATATAAATTCCTATGATGTATCTTGAATGTTCAATTCCCTATATAAATTCTTTAACAATCATGTGCCAAAATATGCCCCTATCCTTGTTGTTTAGCAATTGTAATTAAACTCTAAAGCATTGAGTTAACATGTATTATGTACAATGTTATGCTGTCAACGGTGGTTATTTAATTGACTTCATATTCTGTTGTTGAAAAATTCTATTCTACCATCTCTGAATAAAAACTAAATTTTTTTATTCTTCCATCTCTTTGTAATAGTTTTGTTTTTTCTTTCTACAGAAACACCTAACAACAGTCAAGTGGAATACACGAGGTCGTGGTTTCATTATGCTTATTAATATAGGTACATGATGTTAATCTCTCCTTGATTATCTTTTTGTACCGCATTTCAAATTTTCCATTTAGGTTGTCCTTTGGTGTTGTTTAATTCTTGCATTTAGGTTGTCCTTTGGTGGTGTTTAATTCTTGCATTTAGGTTGTCCTTAATCAACCACAGACAGTTTAATGGAAATAATTCAGATGAAATACCTTGTGAATTGTTTTAGAGGTTTATATTACCTGAAAATGCAGAACATATAGTCAGAAGGAAACTTTGTTTAATTCACCCCATCTATTTTATCAAGTTGTAACGTTATGCATTTATTATTATACTTCTACAAATATCAAATGTAAATGTTTATGTTATGACAATTGTTATCAAACTATATGTTAGGGGTAGGGGTGGGGGTGGGGGTGGAGGTGGAGGTGGGAGGTGGGGGAGGGGGGAGGGGGGGTGGGTTATTGGATGGAGCCCTATTGAAGACATTTAGAACCTTAGTTTTAAATTAACTCATCTAATCATTCAAGGACAATTTCCCATTCATGTTTGTTTTGCATTGACAATGGCTCAAGGACAAAACAATTCAGAAGGTAGGAGTTTACCTCCCGGAATATGTCTTCTCGCATGGGCAGTTTTATGTCGCGCTCTCAGGAGGAATTTTCAAACATGATACGAGAGTGTTGATCAAATCAAGCAAGAAACACGTAACAAAAAATATTCTATACAAGGAAATTCTGGTGTAAAAAAAAATTTGAAACCTTGTATACAAGGAGATTCTGGTTTTAAAAAAATGTTTTGAAACCATGAAAGAGAACATACTTTATACATTTCATAGAAAAAAATATTATAATACACAAACAAAACTAATAAACGTACAAACTCAAAAATAACAGCCACACTGTAATTTTTAATATATTGTAATATACAAGTAAGATTCTTTAGTTAAACATCAAACAAGATTCTAAAAAAACCAGCTCTGGAAAAACACCCTTAAATATTAAATGATTTCTCAATCACAAAATCAAAATTTTTTTGCCTCAACAATTTACCAATTCATGCTCTCACACAAACTTGCAAAACACCCACGTCCACTACACAAGCCGAGAAAACAACAACGTGCAATGCACGTTACAACAAACTAGTAAAAAAAAAGTGGGTGATAGATACAAGTGTGACGGAGCCATTTGTTTGGCCTTATATATATATATACGAGGATCCTTCATATATTTCGAAAATCAACACTCCTTGTAGCAAAGGCGAAGCCCTCGCCCCCAGGGCCCCCACCCCCTGGCCCGACACGATGAAAATCAACACTCCTACACTACACTAAAAATGTCAGAGGAAGAAGTTGTTACGTTAAACTTGAAAGCTGTGATAAACAAACAGAAAACCAAGGTTCTGTTTGCAGAAGTGGACAACGAGTTTGTAGACGTATTACTTAGCTTCTTAACACTACCATTGGGACGAATTGTGCAGATTCTGGGAAAGCATTATGGAGACGACACGCCTATTATTGGAAGCTTGAACACTCTCTACAACGGCGTATTTAATCTCGATCATTCCCATTTCAAGTTACGCATCCCCATTCCGTAATATGAATCTCAATCCTGAAAGTGCTTACGCATCCCCATTCCGTAATATGAATCTCAGTTTCTACGGTTCTGAGCCCACATATTACGAGTTGGGGAGAGCATATACTGGCAACTTTATTGAATACACAGTTTCTTTCATTATCTCTGACGACTTGTGGATTGTGCCTAATGTGAAACGGTCCGTCGTACAATCTCTCGATACTGTTGGCATTACCATGGCTGATTTGGATGGAGCTGAGACAAGAAATGTCACTTTTGGCGTCGATGAGGTATTCTCTGCATTATCATTCTTTTTTTATCAATATTTCTTAAATAACATTTAAAGTCTGAACGTGTAGACCTAGACTTGTTGGCTTTGAAACCATAACAATGTGTTTGGATGGAGAGATTTGGACTATGGATGAATTTCAAATACCTAACTTAGTTCAAATTTGAGGAATTTCAAATAATTAATAAAATCATGTCATTTGAAACTATTGATTTTTTATTTCATTCATTTTCAAAAATTACCTAAAAGAATTTCATTTCATCTAAAAGCTGGAGCTTGTAAAAAAGTGTGAATTTAATTTATTTAGGTTGCATTTAGATGGAGGGGTTTAATTTGACAATGAATTTCAAATCCATGGATTTTAAATCCGTTGTTTGGATTCAAAATGGATTTATGTGAGGATTTGACATATGACACTAATTGGGGATGAATTTGTAAATCCACCGAATTACATGTAAAATCTAGATTTGAAAAGGTGGATTTAAATCCAGAGCTTTTAATTTTTATCCAAATGACATAACGGATTTATCAGTGGATTTACACCTCCACAGCTCCAAATCTCTCCATCCAAATACAACCTTGTATTGTTTCCCTCACAGTTTGACTGATTTATTTATTTTGCATCAGTTTATGGATTTTCTGAAGGGGTCGTTGGTTTCCCGCCATCCACTGACAGATGTCATTCTTGGTACAAGTTGGATGAACTCTCGAGTAGTAGATTTTAAACCTTTAATTTCTTTAGATCATATTGAGGAAGCAATAATTAATAGATTCCGGACAACAAATTTGATAGCAATGTTTGAAAAATCCATCAAGAAGTTTTTGTTTGCACAGGCAGAACAAGATTTTGTAGATTTCCTCTTTAGTCTGCTCTTAATTCCCTTGGGAAGAGTTGAGATGCTTTTAGGTGCAAACACTGGTTTTAACAATATTGACAATTTGTATGTGAGCATCGGATACCTTTTCGACGAGAAGCTTCTTAATGGTGCTGATACAAGAGTGGCTCCTGGGTTTTATTACTCTCACTGAAGCAAGGTCGTGGCTTACTTCTTACCGTGTACATACTCCAATTTTTGTTGATCAAAGACCAAGAATGTATATGGTAACTGATGATTTAACTGTCACGCCCCTGTCTGTGTCCTCCACTCTCTCTTTTCTCAATCGGATGAATATCTCATCTGATGTCGAAGAAGAGGTAATCGAGATTGGTATTGAAGAGGTAAAATAACTTAATTTCTTGAGACGAATAAGAGCTCATTTGGCTAAACTTATTTGAAACATCTTATAAGCTCTAATATCTTATAAGTTGTTTTATGAGCTTATAAAATGTAAATTTTAAGTAGCTTATAAGTTATTAAAGTGTTTGACAATGCAACTTATAAGTTGTTAAAGTGTTTAATAATAAATATTTTTTTATATTTTAACTTTAATATAATTTCTTTTATATTGAGGTGGTTGGAGGTGGGGGTGGTTAGGAAAAAGTTGGAAAATCTCTACTTATTTTTTACCGCTTATAAGCTGTTAGAAACTTATTTTATGATTTTATAAGTTGTTAAAAATTTATTTTGTCATACAAATTTATGTTCTTTTATTTCTAGATGTTGTCCTAATGAGACTGAATTTGTGGATGCAGGCGTTAGGCCTTCTGCAAGCATCTCTTACATCGACTTGTGCAATGACTGATGTCCTTATCAATCCGATATTAGAGAAACAACGAAAGCCGGAGCAACCATGCAAAAGTTGTAGATGCAGGCAGTAAATTTCTAAAACTAACTGTTTATAATTAGTTGTATTAATGTACAACTTTTGAAATGAGATTGCGTTAAAGGATTATTGATTGGGCAATGATATTTCGTGCTCTTCTTGGACAATATCATATTGAGCCTCTGAATTTTGGATTTGGACTGTAGCTCAATTGACCAATGTGTACATTTATTTAGTGAATATGAAAGGCACTCATTCGACTATACTCAGTTTAAAGTATGATAGCATAAATAAAAGTAGACACATTTGTCGAAGTACACTCTCTGATTGGAATATGATTGTATAATCGGGGTAAGGATCATTATAATGACGCCATTTTTTTATTCAATGTGTACTTAAGACACTTCACTTATTTTGTTAGGAAATATACACTTTTTTATACTTTAATTTTGTTTGTCCTGCTAAAATTTTGAAAATCAACAATGATTTTGCAAATACTCCCCCCGTCCCTTAATAATATTCACATTTACTGTTTTCTCATGTTTTAGCGAGCGAGTTTTTTATTAGTATTTAAAATGATAAAATAATTTTTAAAGTGTTTTATAATAGAGTAGAGATGGATCTATCGTACCCCTTTCTTGAAATCACTTTATCATTTCAAATATTAATAAACAATTCGCTCGCTAAAACACGAGAATAAAGGTAGTGTGAATATTATTAGGGGACGGAGGGAGTATGTTATTTAGCTTCTTGATACTTCCATTGGGGAATTTTGCGCTAGTTTTGGAGAAGCATTACGGATGTAGGACACCACATGCTATATATAGGAAATTTGAACACTTTGTTTGTAACATGGCCTTACTGGTCTAGATACTTTCAATTTCCAGACAAAGTATACTAAGTCTTCGATTCTCAATCCAGAAAGTGCTTAAGCATTTCCGTTTTCAAATTGGACCCTTGTATAGGGATGCTCTCATTAAGCCCGTATCAAAGAAACTACGAAAGCCGGTTCATTCATGTTGCTGCTTACACTATAAGACTTGGATTTGTCTTCCAGTTCTTTCATAGCTAATTTTCTTCCTTTCTTCTCTTTTACTTTTAGTGATGAAATGCCTAAATGTTTGTACTAGTTTTGGTTCCTGCTGAAAAGATGCAAGCCAGCTATACTCTTTTTTTCTCAACTTATTTTTGAAAAATCAAGCAAGAAGTTTTTGTTCGCTTGCGTGTCATGATCTTGTAGCTCTTCTATTTAGTATGCTTATAATTCATTCCCTTACGAGCAGTTGAGTATATACTTGGATCGATTCTGATTTTACAATTGCATGATATAGCATAACTAACATGGGCTGCAATATTTTCTATGGTTGTACATATGACTGGCTATACGGTTATATTAATCCCTAAGACGAACCAAAAGCCATTTTTTCTTGATTTGAGACCAGGATTGTACATTGTATCTGATGATTTAACTGTCGCACCTTTCTCATTTCGTTCCACTTGAGATGAAAATCTCTCCATCTGATGTTGAAGAAGTGGAACTCTACCTTGGCTTAGAAGTGCCGAAGAGGTAAGGTTTTTCAATGCATCAGGCACACCAAAGCTTAACTCAGATATTTCAATTATATACAAGTGGGGGAGATATTCAACCGTATAGAAGTGATTTTTCAGTTATTGTGTATTTGGATAGCAGTTTAGTGCATCGGTGGTGTGACCAATGAGAGAAAAAGTTGTTAAATAACACTGACAAAAGGGAGCACCTATTGGTTTATATTTAAGAAGGTTCCAGATAGAGAAATTTTTTTTTTTTTTTTTTGGATTGCTCTCATTCAGGCCCTTATATTACTATGCTTTCGCACTGCAAAGATTACCCCCTTTCTCTGGCTCTTTAAATAGCGATTTTCTTACTAATCATGGTTCAATTAATCTTTGTTTCCTTATGTATTTGCCCCGATTCCTATTGAGAATTGGTTTCTTTTACGTTCAATAAAAGGGACAAATTGTTGTATCTGTTTCGAAATGACAAAGTTGATTCAAAACTCAGGAGTTTATTTAATTTTAATGTTAAAGAAAAAAAAAAGGTTAGGAGTCTATTTGATCATGTATAAGATTAGAGGCCTATTTGATCCTTTCCCAATTTCAAATAATAGTATAAACAGCAGATCGGATATAGCACGACTGAAATCTACACTCTGTTAAGAGAGAATTCAAGTATATATCATCTATATCTAAATTTAGAGTCAACGTTATGGATAATTCCAAATTGCTCCAGAAAGTTAAAGATAGTCCCCTTCGTTGTCTTAATTTACATACAAAAATTAATGTTGAGTACATAGACAGATGGTCCCATCACTTTAATGGAGTAGTATTATAACGTTCAAGACGGACAGTTTTATAACATTCCAGACGTGCGTGCTGGTATTATAAGTTAAATGAAATAGTATTATAATTTTTTTTTCTTTACGGACGGAATCGTCTCATGGAGGGTAAAAGATGTGTCGAGCGTATGGCTGAAAAAATCATGACTAAATTTAAAAGCATATACAAAATTAAAACAATTAAAGAAGTGGTAAATTTACACAAAAATGTTAAAGATTGTGATTAAATTGATATTTTGGTTCAAAGGTCGTGAGATAATATAGTAACCCATTAATAAATTTCTAATTTATTGGTAAATTTAATATCTCTTAAATAATCAATTTTTACAATACCAATAATATTAATTTACAGAGGTTTTTTTGTGTATTGATAGTTATAATGCTTCAAATAGAAAAAAAAAAAAAACTAAAAAATTGGAAAAAAATAAGGAAACAAAATTTCATACCCCCTCCTTCATTTAATAAATGTTCCATTTTATTCAAAATAATGTTTCTTTTTAATTGTCACTTTACCAAGGTATATTTTAGCTATTTTTTTTCAACCATGCCTCTCTAGTAAATAATGGAAGTAATCAACATCTTGTAAAAAAATAAGGGTGTACGTAGTCTTTTGATATCTTGATAAGTGAAAAAGTTGGATTTCGGAAAACGGTAAAGTTAATGTAATTAGGTCAACATATGCAAGCGTGAACAATAATGCTGAAGTTGAACCATCGTTTCCACGGGTTCCAATGCTGCAGCCATATTTAATTGCCTAACAATAAATGAATAGAAATGTGGGAAAGTCTTTCGAGTATCCATTGTTTGGCCTTATAAATACGAGGATCATCCATGTTTTTCTAAAATCATCACCTACAATAAAAAAAACAAAAAACAAAAAATGTCTGAATCAGAAATTGTAACCTTCAATTTGAAAGCTGTGATAAACAAGGATAAAACTAGGGTTCTGTTTGCAGAAGTTGACAACAATTTTCTAGATGTGCTCTTTACCTTCTTGACACTACCCCTGGGATATATTATGCAAGCTATGGAGAAGCACTATGGGGATAAGACACCCCATGTTGTCGGAAGCTTGAATACTTTGTACCATGGCCTATCAAAACTAGTTTTGTTCCTGTTCCAGTTATATTGTACTACTCAATTGGCTTACGACGTGGAAAGTGCTTATGCATTTCCATTTCTTAATCAGAAGTTCACTCATTACAGTTCTGACGTGTTCGCATATTTAAGTTTACATAAAGCATATTTTATGGTTCATAGGATTTTTACCAAAAATGAGGTTTCATACCTTGTTTGTGATGACTTGAAGATTGTGCCTAATGGGAATACGTATATAGAACAGACACTTGAAAGTGTTGGCGTTGATGTATCGGACTTAGATGGCGCGGAGACAAGAAATGTGACCTTTGGTCTCGATGAGGTTAGTTTTCTTCATCTTTTTTTTGTTAAATAAGCATAATATATATTTCACTAATTATTTTTTAGTAATCTAAACTAATTATCTTTTCGTGCTTGCATCAGATTATGAATTTTTTGAAGGGGCTGTTGATTTCCCCTAAGCCGCTGACGGACGCTATACTTGGGTTTGCAACAGTAAAACACGAAACACGAATTCAATTGCATCACGTTAAGGAAAAAGCAACTTCTAAATCCAGCAAGATATATGCACACGAAACACGAATTCAATTGCGTCACGTTAAGGAAAAAGAAACTTCTAAATCCTGCAAGATATATGCGTTGAATGTAACGTTTCACAAATCCACAAAAAAGTTATTGTATGCTCAGGCAGGGAAAGATTTTGTATCATTTCTTTCTACCATGCTCACAATTCCCTTGGGGTTAGTTGATTTGCGTTTGGGAGGCAACACTATGTTGGCGTAGCAAAGGCAGCACTGGATGGAGCCGAGACAAGAATCGTGACTTTAGGCGTCAATGAGGTTTAATTTCTTGATCATTTTCTTTTGATAAAAATTAGTTTAGTCTAAAGCTGGTTTTCAGATTGACTTATTGTTATTTTATTTCTTGATTAGATTATGGATCTTATGAAGGGGTTGTTAATTTCTCATCATCCCTTGACCGATATCGTACTCGGTAAACGGATCAACTCTAAACCTGAAAAAGCTGAATCTGGAAATACATTACATGATCTAATAGAGAATGTAGCAACTTTTGGCTCTGAGAATATGATTCGCTTGAATCTAATGTTTGAAAAATCAACCAACAAGTTTTTGTTCGCACTGGCCGGTCAGGACTTTGTAGATCTTCTATTTAGTATGCTCATAATTCCCTTAGTAGCAATTGAGAGATTATTCCTATGCAATGATGGAGGTGTTAAGAATATACACAATTTGTTTCGTAGCATGTTTAAAATGGATCACGAGCTTTTTAACAATTCAGATGCACAAACCCGGATATTGGGCCACGATAATCCCTACAGTGCACAGTCGTTGCTTACTTCCCAGGAGGTCCTGAAATCAATTTTTGTTGATTCGAGATCAACAGAGTTTATAGTTACTGATGATTTAACTGCCACACCTCACTCACTCTGGCTCTTCTCAATCAGATGAAGATCTCTGCATTGGAGCTCCCCATTGGGTTAAAAGAGGTATTTTTTGTTAATACTAAGCTTCAATTTACGCTGACATAATAAGACTCAATATGCAGGTAGGCTTAAGTATTCTGTCAGCATCTCTTACATCGACCCGTGCACTCACTGGTGGCCTCATCAATTATATACAATTAAAGGAACAACAGCGAAAGCTGAAGCGAAAACGTTGACTGATGCAGGAACACCTAAGCTTGCTACAAACAATTCAAAGTTAAGGAGTAAATTATCAATAGGAGTCATTATTTGCACTGTAGTTTTATATTAATACAATTTTCAGGTAGAACAGATTTGTCAAAGAAATTTCATGCTACTCATATGGATATCCAATTGAACCTCGGAGTTTTGATGTTACCTTTTGCAGCCATACAATACAATATAATGAGTACCATTTCAAGAATAAAAAGTTTTGTTTGAAAATTTATTAATTTATCTGCGTACTTTTTTTTTTTTTTATATGACAAATCAAACAAAATTCAGATAAAAATAATTTTAGCAACGCAAGATTGTAAGCTTGAATCCGAAATAACATCCTCAATTTCAAACATTTTTTACATCAAGAGTTATATTATCATATACACACATTGAGAGCATCAAAAATAAATTTAAAAAAATAGAAAAGAAAAAAAAAACTAATACATCAAATATGGCCCGGGTTATTTACATAAAAAAAATGTTCGGAAAAAAATCTAAAAGAAATAATCATTTAAAAAAAAAATCCATAACAAATATATTTAGTGTGTTTCTTATGCATTTTTGAAAAAAAAAATCGAAAATTGTCCAAAATTTTGTATATGCTAAACATTTTTTTGGGTGGAATGTTTTAACAAAAGATATGGGTGTATTTAACTTGAGCCATAAATTAAAATATTACTTTGGCCCATCAACTACTATCCAATCTCTTTGGCTATGGTCTTTTTGGGTTTTAAGTGGTTTTTAAAAATCGATTTTTGAAAATCAATGATTTTTGTAATCCATGGGGTTTTCAAAATCCTTGTTCTTTTTGGATTTTAAGTAGGGTAGGTTTTAACTTTATTAAATTTTAACTTTATTATGTAAAAAGTAAAAGAGTGATGTATAGGTTATTTATAGGGTTGTAGGATTAGAATTTCAAAAACCTAATTTTAAAACTCAAACTAGAATGGGTTTTAGATTTCAAAATCCAAATCCAAGTTTTAAAAGAACATAGCCTTTAGGTGATGATTATTTATAGGGTTGTAGGATTAGGATTTCAAAAATCTAATTTTAAAACCCAAACTAGAATGGATTTTAGATTTCAAAATTCAAATTCAAGTTTTAAAAGAACATGGCCTTTAGGTGATGATTTGAGAGCCCATGGCCCAGCATCCAAATAATAAGCGAACGACATCGTTCTGTCTAAATTTGAGTCTGTTTGAAAGTTTCCGAGAAAACAGTATAATATACTTCTAAAACTTCCTGATTTCACCCACACTAATTCTAACCTCTGTATTTGAATTTTCTCTTCACATAATCATGGAAAAGATGGTGCGAATGGCATCTCATTCTGCTTTTATTCTGCTGATTCGTAGGGGATTTGCCGCCAAATCTCATAATTACGCTCGTGAAAAGAGGCGCTTTTCCCTCGTTCCCACTATTGATTTCAGCTCGATTCATGAAGCAAAGGATGTTATTCGCTTGTTTCGCGAGACTTTGGCAATGTCGCCCCAACCTTCTTTTCTCGTATACAACAAACTGTTGAGTATTCTTTCCAAGATGAAAGAATACAACTTTGCCCTCTCCCTGTTCGACGAAATGCGTCAATGGGGTGTTCCTGTAAACGAGTACACGATGAATATCATTGTTAATTGCTGTGGCCGTCTGAAACGGTTAGACTCTGGGTTTGCTGTGTTGGGAATCTTCTTGAAGCAGGATTTCTATCCAAATGCTACGACCTTCAACACTCTCCTAAACGGTCTCAGTCTGGTTGGTAAAGTCACTAAGGCAGAAGCTTTGTTCAAAAAGGTTTCAATTTTTAATCTATGTGAGATTGATGATGTTATGATCCTAACTCTGGTTAATGGGCTTTGCAAAGCTGGGAAGTCTCTTGCTGCCCTTGATTTTCTTGAAAAAGTTAGTTACAAACCTAATGTTTATTCTTATAATGCTGTGATTGATGGATTATGTAATGAAGGATTGGTTGATAATGCTCTGCACCTCCTATCTGAAATGCCCGACAAAGGGGTTCTGCCTGATGTTGTCACATATAACTCCATTATTCATGGCTTGTGCAATTGTAGTAGATGGAATGAGGTGAAGTACTTATTACTAGTTGAGATGGTACATCACAAGGTACCTTTAAATGTGATTACGTTTACTACCGTGATGGATGTGCATTGCAAAGAAGGAAAGATGAGGGAGGCTGAATCTGTTTTGGCACTTATGGTTAAGATGAATGTTCGTCCAAATAGTATCACGTACAATGCTATGGTAGAGGGATATTGCAAGAGTGGAAATGTGGATGAAGCTTGGCGCCTCTTTCAAGAGATTCGTCGTATGTGTTTAAAGCATGCCACAATTTCCTACAACACCATGATACATGGTTTTTTCAGTGCAAGCAGATTTGCTGATGGTTGGAAGCTTTATAAGGATTTGGAAGCTCAAGATATACATCCTGATTTACATACTTACAATATCCTGTTAGATGGTTTATGCCTAAATCAGCAATTTGATGAAGCATTCTCATTTATGAGGATGATGGAAGATAAAGGTGTTAATCCAAATATAGTAACATATGGTACCCTCATTAGTGGGATGTGCAAAGTCGGAAAGCTTGACATTGCAAGAAATCTTTTCGACCAACTTCCTTCCAAACACTTACGACCCAATGTTCAAATATACACCACTTTTATTGGCGCACTTTTGCAAGAAGGGCTTGACGAGGAAGCTAAGTGCTTATTCTTTGAAATGGAAAAAAATGACTGTGCGCCTAATGCTGTGACATACAATATTATTGTTGGGAGTTTGGTGAAGAGAAACAAGGTGTATGATGCAATTCCATTCATGGAGGAAATGTACAAGAAGGGATTCTTAGCTCATTCAGCTAACGTATCTATGCTACTAAATGTAGTCCAAGGAGAAGGTAAAGATGGTAACTTGCTGGATGTGATTAAAAGAGTGTTATTATAACTGTAAATTGATCTATTTTAGGTTATGCTATATGCTAGAATTACTTGCTGTAGTAAGGTTTCATTTGATTCTCATCAGATAAAAAGGAAAGCAGTATACACCTATGAGTTTTTCCTTCTTTGTCTGCTAGTTCACGGTTGATGGTATTAAACACAAGACAGTTTAAACACACACTTAGCTAAAACGTGGGGACGAATTGTGCATATTCTAAGGTATCAGAATGGAAACCAGACACCTGTTATTGGAAGCTTGAACACCCTCTACAATGGCGTAGCAAATCTTGATTGTTCATATTTTAAGTCTCATGATAGAAGGCAGAAGCTTCTCAATCCCTATAGTGCTTACTCTTCTCCATTTCGGAATATGAATCTCAGCTCTTACAGTTTTGTGCCAAAAGATTATCATCTTGGGAAAGCATTTTCTGGGAACTTCGTTAAATATTCATCTTCTCTGATGGCTTGCGGATGATGCATAATGTTGAACAATCCTTCGTAGAATCCCTCGACTATGTTGGCATGCTCATGGCCTATTTAGGATGGAGCCGAGACAAGAATTGTGACTTTTGGTGTCAATGAGGTTTAATTTCTACATCATTCTGGTTTTTACAAGTATTAATTTTCTTCAAAAGCTAGCAGTCAGTTTGATTTATAATTATCATTATATTTCTTCTGGTGTTTCATTAGATTGTGGATCTTCTGAAGGGGTCGTTTATTTCCAGTCATGCATTGGCCGATATCATAAATGGTACGAAATCGATGAACTCTAAAACAGAAAAATCTGTATCTGGAAATCGACCAAGAAGTTTTTGTTTGCACTGATGGGTTAGGATTTCATAGATATTCTTGAATGTCTATTTCAATTCACTACTGGTATTAAGAATATAGACAATTTATAGCATAACTAGTATGGACTGCAAGCTTTTTAACGGTTTAGATACACAAGACTGGGTATTGGGTTATATTAATCCCCTCAGAAGCACAGTCGTTGCTTACTTCTTAGGATGTCCAGAAACCAGCTTTTGTTGATGATTTAACTGTCTCACCTTTCTCTGTGTGCTTCACTCTTTCTCTTCTCAATCAGATGAAAACTTTGCTTCTGATGTGGGAGATTTGGAGCTCCACATTGGGGTACAAGGGGTAAGGTTTTTCAAGTTTTTAATGTTTTTTGTTAATACTAAGGTTCCACATATGTTGGCATTACATGACTCAATTAGTGGAAGCAGCTGGGTTTAAGTATTCTGAAAGCAACTCTTACGTCGTCCCATGCAATAAACGACGACCTCATTAATTCCGTACAATCAAAGAGACAACGACGAAAGCTGAAGCGAATACATTGGCCTGCAGCTGCAAGCGCACCTAAGCTTACCTCAAACATTTCAAAGGTTCAATCTTTGTAGGATTAATTAGTTGTACTGCTAAATGTGTGGAAATAAGTTTTAGTTTCCTATTATCTATTACAAGTTTCATGTATTGCTAATTTTTCAAAGAAATTTTCATTTTGAATTTTTTAATTGAACCTCTGAGATTAATGTGTGAACGTGAATAAGGAGTGATGCACCTAAAATGCAGTAAAAATATAGGATTAATTGTTTTGGTAAGAAGAATTAAATGGGAACTTAGTGCATGATGAAAATGATGATTGAAGAAATTAGGTGTGGCGTGTAAACAAAAGATGACTATACAAGATATAGATTTAACACAAAAGTCGAGTTACGAGTTTGACTCGCTCTCTATAAGAAGATATTGTTTTGTACTCAGATGCAATACGGTTCCATGACAATGACCCCAAGATATAACGACTTTAAAGCCTTCCGTCCGCTGCACTACGAAACGAAAGTTATCGGCGAACGGACTCAGGTATCCAGAACTTTCTTGACACGACTCTATTGCATAACTACAACTCTCATATGCTTGTATGCACTTGATAGATTTTTATGAAATCAAATTCCGAATAAATTAAATACCATTTCGAAGTGAATCCAAATGACAATTGTAGGGTGCCTATTTATAGATTTTCAAGATTTGTGGTAATTAGTTGTAACTCTTCACCATTAACCTTACTTTTCTAAAAGTCACAACCTTTAAAAATAGTTAACTATTCGCCAAAGGTTATCTCTTAAATCATTATAAGAGATACAACCTTTAGAATAAAATTTTCAACAAAAAGACATGATGTTTTACGTCTATTAGTCATTTCACTATTACCACAATAAATGCATTCACCAATGTATTTATCCGCATATTGAATAATATTAATTTCTCATTCACCCAAATTTTGTTTTGAGAAATCGAATCAAGTAAATTCATTTACGTAATATGAATAATTAAATTGTCACTTAATATTTAATTAAATGTGCTCAAAACTAACATTTTCCAACAAAAGAATCTATGGTTATCCTATGGACCAACCAACAAGTTGGACCACTTTCAATCGTTCAATTTCTTTGTATCACTTGTTGTATTTCATCATATGTTTTATTTTTTGGATCTTTAACACATGTCTGGTGTTGTATATATATAGACTATGGAACAATGTGAGTGAAAAGAGTGATATCATTTTATTTTATTTTTCATTTAAGAGAATGATGACGTGGTCAATTTTTTCCAAGGGATATAATCTTCAACCCGTAATTGATCAAACTCGATCCTGTAAATTAGGATAAAGCTTGATTAAATAACTTGGAAATGATGGTACATGGGACGGTATAATAATAGTGGGGGCATGTACCGTTCATCCAAAGATTGAGATTTATGAGTAGACTCCAGTTATATAAAATTCTATGTTTTGTAAATACACTTTTTTTTTTTTTTAACAAAGATATGAAGATACAATGTTTTTTTTATAAATTTAACCACATGTAATTCATTAAAGTTCTTTTAAGCATGTCGCCGATGTTTCACCGAGTCATCGTTAAATTGCCATATAATAATTACAAAAAATAAGGAATTACGATAATAATTCGAGACCCAGTAAAGGCTCGGAGGTGACTGGGTGACAATTTGATGACATATTTAAAAGGATTTTAATGAATTATATTTGATTGAATTTGAAAAAGATAATATTGTATTTTTTCAAAAAAAAAAAAAGGAAAATAAAAAGAAAGATAGGGAGTTTATTTAACCTGGGCCTTATGTATAAAATGAAAGCCCAAAATCATATTGGGTAATGCTAAAAACCTCTGTAATTTAAAAGCCCATCATTATTCATTTAAAAACCTTTTAATGAACTCCATAAGTTTTGTTACTCTCTGTAAGTTAAAAAGAGTTTTGACTGCGGAAATAAAATTCAAAAAATAAAAGTACAACTCGAATAACTGGTTACAAGTAGAGGAAAAAGAAAATAAAAGAAAAAACTGCAGCAGTGACGAGTCGAGGAAGCCCTCTTCCCGCAGGACAAAATTTCCCCGGTAGTGCTCTTCGGTCTCGGAAATTCGTCCCCAAAGGTAAAACGTCACAACGTCTCCAAGAGTGTAGCACCACAGGTCTTGGAGCTCCGGCGAACAAAACGAGCGCTTCGAACTGGACTGGCTCTTAAGACTCTATATGCAGAGAGACAGAGAGAGAGGAGAAGATTTCTGAATGCTTGGCCAGACAAATGAATGAGGACGCTATTTATAGGCGAACCTCCACTCAATGCAGAAGGAAAAACCGCGTGGGCATTAAATGCGGACGCGTTTTCGTTGGTGGCAAGAGTTGACCCAGAACGCGTTTCCGTAAATCACGCTGGTAACGTCCCACTAATTTAGCACACGTGATTTATGTGCTCTTATGAAGTATGTCGATCCGGTTGACCTCTCTAACCGGGTGGGTTTCTGATCCGAATCGACCCAAACTCTATGGACCCGATATCCTAATTTTTGTTCTCCAAAAAATTAGATACCCACTGGGCCCAAGGCCCAAAGTCCAATTGCCAAGAACCAAGTCCAAGTCCAAGTCCAAGTCCACGGGCTCGGGCGCGGGCGCGGGCGCGGGCGCGGCTCGGCTCGGCTCGGCGCGCGCGCGCGCGTGTGGCAACTTTGATTGACTAGCAATCAACTACAATTTATTATACTTCATTATTCCCATACTAATATCATGTATATTAGTATTCCAAAAATCCAATGTGAGATGAATTAAATGACTCATTTAATTCCCAAATTAGGTGTTGAACCTTTCGACTTTCCGATTCAATTTCTCACTCACCGAAAATCGGTTTTGCGAGTATGAATACACAATTCTCATCTACTCCAAGAGTAGAACGCACTTGTAACAATTAATTTCCGAGAAATTAATTTTAACACCAAGAATTAATTGGTCAACTATTAAAGTCTCAAATAAACTTTAATACCAATTAATGATAAAATAATACCACCAACCAATTTTCTCTAACAATCCCCCACATGAGTGGAAATTGAACCTATAGACATGCAGACTCACAGTCCAGTTCAAACACAAAACATTATTGCATCTGGATAGGTAGTTTGTGGCTTTGAACCTTCCATAGTCAAGCACTACCGAGTACACCGGCAGCCTGGTGGACACATTGCCTTGAACCATTCCGCCTTGGTGTGTACTTAGACAGTGGTACTGACACAATAATATTTCTACGCTCATTTCTTGTTCTCACGTTTTTGTCCGTTTCGGCCATGGACACCCTTTGGATTCATAAGTGTTTTAATATCCACTGATATTTGAGGCGGCCTCTCACCTCACACTTACATAGGTGAACTCCTCTTGAGTATCCCGCAATACTCCGCCCCCCACATGGACTTAGGATTCATTAAAAGTCGTATAGACTTAGCCTGTACCACATACGGGTTCTCACTTGGTGCACTGTCCTCTAAGGAATGGTCGGGTTACCAAGTGCATCCTCTAACTTCCACAGCTTAGTTTTCCCATTGAACCAAGATCATGGGATCTCCAGTCAACTTGGTTGGGTTACCACTGCTTCAGTTTACTTTGTGGATTTTAGACCCATTCCTTCTGACAGTTTAGACAATTGATCTCGATTTATACTCTTAGTTAACGGATCCGCAAGGTTGTCCTTAGACCTCACATAGTCTATTGACATCACACCACTTGAGATCAACTGTCTCACGGAATTATGTCTACGACGAATGTGTCTAGACTTTCCGTTATACATGTCACTTAAAGCCCTACCAATTGCGGCTTGACAGTCGCAATGTACCATTATCGTAGGTACGGGTTTATCCCAACATGGAATATCCTCGAGGAAATTTTGAAGCCACTCTGCTTCTTCACCAGCTATATCTAAAACTATGAATTCTGATTCCATGGTGGATCGGGCTATGCATGTTTGCTTAGTCGATCTCCAGGACACAGCCGCTCCTCCTATAGTGAATACAAATCCACTAGTGGAGAATGACTCTTTAGTGTCAGAGATCCAATTAGCATCACAGTATCCTTCAAGTACAGCAGGATACCTAGTGTATTGTAGCCCAAAGTCGAGAGTATACTTTAAGTACCTCAAGACTCTCCTGAGTGCATTCCAATGCTCATTGCTTGGATTGCTTGTGAATCTACTGAGTTTATTCACCGCACATGCTATATCGGGACGCGTACAATTCGAAATGTACATTATGCTACCGATAACTCTAGCATATTCTTGTTGAGCTACAGGACTACCTCTGTTTTTGCCCAAATGCACACTCATGTCCAAAGGGGACTTTGCAGGTGGATCATCAAAGGCATTGAACTTCTTTAGCACTTTCTCTACATAGTAAGATTGTGTTAAAGATATACCATTTGATGTCCTACTGATCTTGATTCCTAGAATCACGTCAGCAACACCCAAGTCTTTCATGTCGAAGTTTCGACTCAACATGCGTTTCGTACTAATGAGTAAGTCATGTTCATTACTCATAATGAGCATGTCATCAACGTATAGACACAATATGACAAATCATTTTGGTGTACTTTTCACGTACACACATTTGTCACACTCATTAATCCGAAAGCCATTTGATAACATAGTGTTATCAAATTTCAAATGTCATTGTTTTGGAGCTTGCTTAAGCCCATACAACGACCTCACTAGTTTGCACACCTTTTTCTCATTTCCAGGTGCTACAAACCCCTCTGGTTGATCCATATAGATATATGTATCCATTTCACCATTGAGAAATGCAGTTTTAACATCCATTTGGTGAATTTCGAGATGGTGCAAGGCAGCAATCGCGATTAGCACCCTAATGGAAGTAATCCTCGTTACAGGTGAATAGGTATCAAAGAAATCGTACCCTTCGATTTGTTTGAACCCTTTGGCCACTAAGCGGGCTTTGTATTTTTCAACTGACCCATCTGCTTTATACTTTCTTTTAAGGATCCATTTGCATTCTAAGGGTTTGCAACCTTGTGGGAGATCAACCAACTCCCACGTGTGGTTTTGCATGATAGAGTCGATTTCACTGTTAATCGCCTCTTGCCAGAGCGGAGCGTCTGGCCTAGATAGAGCATCTTTGATAGTCCTTGGTTCCTCTTCCAACACGTAAGTGATGAAATCGGGACCAAAGGTTTTAACTATCTTAGCTCTCTTGCTGCGTCGTAACTCGCCACTATCTTGAGTGGATGGACCAGCTTCATTATCAACCTCCTCATTACGAGGTCTTTTGGTTGATATCTCATCTTCCTTGGACTTGCAAGGAAAGATATTTTCGAAAAACACAGCGTTTCTCGACTCTATATAAGTGCCTTCTGTCATATCGGGAACTTCTGATTTGTGAATTATAAATCGATAGGCACTACTGTTTAATGCATACCCAACAAATATGCAATCAACCGTTTTAGGGCCGATTTTAATTTGTTTAGGTAGAGGCACTTCAACCTTTGCTAAACACCCCCACACTTTGAGGTATTTATATGACGGTTTCCGCCCCTTCCACAATTCATAAGGAGTAGCATCTTTACTCTTATGTGGAATTTTGTTCAAAATGTGGTTAGCCGACAGAATGGCTTCTCCCCACAAGTTTTGAGGTAAACCGGAGCTAATAAGCATAGCATTCATCATCTCTTTGAGTGTTCGGTTCTTTCGTTCCGCAACACCATTAGATTGAGGCGAGTAAGGAGCAGTAGTTTGATGTATGATTCCGGATTCGGAGCATATCTTCTCAAACGGTGCTACATACTCTCCTCCTCTATCACTACGAACCATTTTGATTCGTCTATTCAACTGGTTTTCCACTTCACTTTTGTACAGTTTAAAAGCGTCTAACGCTTCATCCTTACTGTGCAAAAGGTAGACATGGCAAAACCTTGTACTATCATCTATAAAAGTGATGAAGTACTTTTTCCCACCTCTAGTTTGTACGAATTTTAAGTCACACACATCAGTGTGAATTAATTCTAGAGGTTCTGAGTTCCTTTCAACCGAAGGGAAATGCAACTTTGTCATTTTTGCTTCTACACAAACTTCGCATTTGTTATTTAAATCGATATTTTTTATGTCTAGTAAATTCAAGCTTACTAGTCGTTTTATCGATTTAATGTTTACATGTCCCAATCTGCAGTGCCATAAATCTGAAAACTCAGCGATGTAAGAAGAAGTAGAAGCTTCTTTATTCATAACAGATTTCCCCTTGGGGTGTACAACAATGTCACTCATCTTAAACAGACCATCGTGGACATACCCACGACCTAAGTACACTGAGTACTTGCTAAGAACAACCCTATTAGACTCAAATACAAGTTTGAAATTATTCTTCACTAGTACAGAGCCGGAGATGAGGTTCTTGCGAATGTCCGGGACATGCAGGACATCTCTCAGTGTGATGTTCTTCTCACTGGTCAGCTTCAGAACAACGTTGCCAACCCCAGCCACCTCAGACGTGGCCTGATTTCCCATGTGCAGCTTTCTCCCATTGGCTGACTCATAGGTTGAGAAAGCATTCCTGTCAGAACAGACATGACAGGTAGCCCCCGTATCAATGAACCATTCCTTTGGGTTGCCCACGAGGTTCACTTCAGTGGTCACCGCAGCAAGGTCCTCTTCAGTGAACTCCCCTTCAACCACGTTCGCATTGGACTGTTTGCCCTTGCCTTTGTCATCTTTCTTCGGGGCCTTGCAGAATCTTGCAATGTGGTTCGGCTTTCCACAGTTGTAGCAATCACCCGTAAATTTGGGTCGAGTTACAACTGGTTGTTTGCCTTTGTCAGAATTTGGCCTCTTACGCTTCTTTGACTCCATCAAATTAGCTTTGGCCTCTTCCTGACCCTTGTTCCTTTCCAACCCACCTTCGCGAATCTGAAGTTTGCCTATGACCTCTTCCAAGGTCATACTCTTCTTCTTCAACTTCAAGTGGCTTTGAAACTCCTTCCAGCTTGGAGGCAGTTTCTCAATGACTGCAGCGGCTTGGAAAGCGTCTGGCAGTATCATTCCTTCTGCAGCAATGTCATGCAGAATCAACTGGAATTCTTGAACTTGTTCAACGACAGACTTCGAGTCCACCATCTTGAAGTTCATGAACTTCCCAACCAAGTACTTCTTAGTACCGGCATCCTCGGCCACATATTTGGCCTCCAAGGAATTCCACATTTCCTTGGCCGTTTTGCACTTCTGGTAGACACTGTACAAAGCATCTGCCAGACCACTCAGAATGTAGTTCTGAGCATAGAAGTCGTGTTCCCACCAGCGGGCACGAACTTCCTCATTCTGCGCATCGTTCTCAACGATCGCAGGCGGGTCCTCAGTAAGGAACCTCGCCAACCTCAAGGTGGTCAGAAAGAACAGCATACGCTGTTGCCACCTCTTGAAGTTCTTACCCGAAAACTTTTTGGGTCTCTCACTTTGGACCACAAATGGTCTCGAATTGTCAAAGGGGAAAGGGCTCACCACTGAGGGATTAGAAGTTTGCCCAAAATGGACAATTACAGGGGGAACGGGGGTAGTGGTGCCCTGGGGAGTGGGGTTACCAGGAGGAACAACAGTGTTTCCCTGGTTAGCAGACTCTGAATTGTTATTTCCGTCAGTCATTCTGAAAACAGAAAAGGAATTTTGTCTTGCGATTGTAAGTTAAAAAGAGTTTTGACTGCGGAAATAAAATTCAAAAAATAAAAGTACAACTCGAATAACTGGTTACAAGTAGAGGAAAAAGAAAATAAAAAAAAAACTGCAGCAGTGACGAGTCGAGGAAGCCCTCTTCCCGCAAGACAAAATTTCCCCGGTAGTGCTCTTCGGTCTCGGAAATTCGTCCCCAAAGGTAAAACGTCACAACGTCTCCAAGAGTGTAGCACCATAGGTCTTGGAGCTCCGGCGAACAAAACGAGCGCTTCGAACTTGACTGGCTCTTAAGACTCTATATGCAGAGAGACAGAGAGACAGAGAGAGAGGAGAAGATTTCTGAATGCTTGGCCAGGCAAATGAATGAGGACGCTATTTATAGGCGAACCTCCACTCAATGCAGAAGGAAAAACCGCGTGGGCATTAAATGCGGACGCGTTTTCGTTGGTGGCAAGAGTTGACCCAGGACGCGTTTCCGTAAATCACGCTGGTAACGTCCCACTAATTTAGCACACGATATCCTAATTTTTGTTCTCCAAAAAATTAGATACCCACTGGGCCCAAGGCACAAAGTCCAATTGCCAAGAACCAAGTCCAAGACGGGCGCGGCGCGGCGCGGCTCGGCGCGCGCGCGCGCGTGTGGCAACTTTGATTGACTAGCAATCAACTACAATATATTATACTTCATTATTCCCATACTAATATCATGTATATTAGTATTCCAAAAATCCAATGTGGGATGAATTAAATGACTCATTTAATTCCCAAATTAGGTGTTGAACCTTTCGACTTTCCGATTCAATTTCTCACTCACCGAAAATCGGTTTTGCGAGTATGAATACACAATTCTCATCTACTCCAAGAGTAGAACGCACTTGTAACAATTAATTTCCGAGAAATTAATTTTAACACCAAGAATTAATTGGTCAACTATTAAAGTCTCAAATAAACTTTAATACCAATTAATGATAAAATAATACCACCAACCAATTTTCTCTAACACTCTCTTCGTACTACGAACATAGTTCTACTAATTTTTTTTTGGTTTGACTCAAATTATAATAATTTTTATATTAACAGTGTGTAAATCATTTAAAATTCATATATTAATGAATAAACACAATTAATAATGTTCTGTTAGAAGCGGGTAAATTTCGCTTTAATAAATAAGGGTATATTAGAATTTTATATATGGAATTTAGAATAATTTATTTATATGGAGTTTATTTAAAATATTAATTATTGCAGTTTTAAGTGATTGATTTTCCTTTGAACATTAATAACAATCCTATTGTTTTTTTCATTTTGGGTGGGGGCATTGGGTCGACGAAAATATATAAAGGTGAAATGTGTAAGAAAAGATCACTTGCACGTGAATTTGACAATGACAAAAAGTTTATTAATCATCAGCTCTCTTGAAAGCCACGCTATTACCCAATCATCACCTAAAATATCATAAAAGAATTTATTTTAATTTGGGCATCGATCCTCATGATTACTTCTTATAACAATATTTTGTTGAATTTTTATTCAAATGTGCACTTTCCAATTGTGCCACGCTGGATATTTCAGAAGTTTTTAGCTGCCAAATGCTGCATTGCATATAAAATAGTAGTCCAGATCTAATAGCATATTTATAAAAATGCAGCCACGTACATATACATAGTTCTAATAATATAAATGTAATTTAAATGCTATGTAAGTACAATATTGAATTAAATTGTTGTACCTGCAATGCATTTATATTGATCAAGGCAACGAACATGCTAATATTGTTATGCATATTATTACAACAGAAGTTATGTCGGTTTTAAATTTTATTTTATAACTAATAATTTAAAATATACTATGTTTGTAATAAAAGAAAATAATAAAGTTGAATAATCGACCCAGAGTCGTATACCTAGAGATAGAGAATATCCTACCTTTCAAAAAAAAAAAAAAAGATAGAGAATATCCTCAAGATATATAAAGATAGAGAATATAAATATTGTCATGTTGAAAAACCTAAATTAAAGATCGTGCATAGAGGGCCTCATTTACTTAAGATGTCAGTTACATTCGCATTAATTTAACTGCCCATTATTAAAACGTTAGTAGATATGGTAGAAGATTGAATCTTTAACATGTCTTCAACTACCCGGATAGTAGTTCTATAATTGCAACTAAATTCCACTAATTGTTGTTTAGTGTTTTGAATAATAATGGACAGTAGATTAAATTGGTAAAAATTAGTTGCAACTTCTTTTCAGCCATTTCTGCTTGTTTTCATGAACACTTTTTGACTTCTATTTCAAAGTTCAAATATACCCTTCAGTATTTTGTCTTTTCATGCAAGCAATCTCAATTTATTAATTTATACTACTATATATTCTAAACCAAATTAACCATATAGTTTTCTTATTCTAAATTTGATATTAGTGAGTAATATGTTTCTAGGTGGTATATTTGTGTTATATATATCTAAGTAAGGCACATTCTCCTCAATTGTTTCATACTTTCATTTCTCGTATTTAAAACAATTAATGTACATCTGAAAGAGAAAAAGAAAATTGTATACATCATTTTCACCGTGCACTCTTTCTGAATAGTATTATTCGTTTCACTGAATAATATTACTTGGGTAAATTGCAAGGATGGTCCCATGAGAATTTGTACTTGACAGATTTGGTCCCATGTTCTTTTTTTGTCCCATTTTTAGCAGAAAAGGTCCCATCCGTAAAATATTTTACAGTTTTCTATGGAATACTGGATGAAAAAACCTTCTCAACTTGATTTTTGGAGGGAAATGGGTCAGCTTTTGCTATTAACAATCATTTCAATGTAAAATGCAAGAATGGAGGCGATTCTGCAACTTTAGTTCGTAGAGTTTTAAGAAGCTGAAATTAATTATTTTTAAGTTGGGACTTATACGCGCGAGTTTTTGGCAGAAAACTAACGGGCGTGTGCGCCTCATGCTCGTTAATCTGTTATTTTTTTGATGAAAAAATCGTATGGGACTATTTGCGCTAAAAAAAAGGACCAATTTCATGAGGACCGATTCTTATGGGACCATTTCTGCAATTTCCCCAATATTACTTGTTTCATTGAATGGTATTACCCGGAAACCAATTGCACTGTGCACATTAGTTGAATGTTATTTCTGTTTCACTTAATAGTATACTTGTTTCACGATAATACTCGATCGGAAACCAATTTATTCGGTGCATGATTCATACAAATATTGCTACCGTAATTTTTTTTATTCTGACGCATATATATATGACTAGTAATATGATCGAGTTCTAATTTTTTTTTTCAAATAATTCCAATACAATAAGATAGATTCTAGATGATATTGGCATGTTAACCTAACGGCGTTTTGATTTTCTGCTTTATCCTAACTAATTTGTTAATACCATTCGTAAGAAGTTTTACATAAAATGATGCATGTTAACCTCACTTTAACGCATATAACTAATTGATCACTAACAAGTCACATATCCCTTTCAATCCTCGGTGACATTGGCTGGATGAGTGGTGGCTTAATTAATTAAGGTGTTAATTACATGTCATTTCACATTAATGACAAGTAGCTCATAACTTTTTAATAACTTTGATTACAAGTACTAGCCCACAATTGTCACCAATCATAAGTAATGATGTAAATTAATTTGAACTTTAATTGGTATCATTACACCTTTTATTTTTTTTCTTATACCTAATTAAAAATTCATATATTATTTTTTGTTTTCCAAGTTAGGAAAACGCACTACAAACAGACAATGTAGTGTTTGGATGGTTTATGTCTTAAGATTCAAAAATATGATTATTTCTTGCTTGCATAATTTCCTCTAGAAGGTTATCATGAAAAGAGCAAAATCGCAATCCCCGATTAATCATAACAAGAAATCTTAGGTCTAAATTTAAAGTTGTTTTAATTTGTAGAAGGATTTTAGCCGGTGTGATAGGTAGGGCATTTTAGAGGGTTTCATGCATGATGACATCACATTTGGAAGTAGGTCTTGATTTCATTCAACCACGTACGTACTTTTGGTTTCATTTGTTAATTGTTTAAAAATCTTATATTTTATAATATTTTATGAGACTATTTAAAATATATAATAGCATGCATGAGATGAAGACATAAATTTTACATGAAATGTCTCGATGAGAAAATATAACTAATCACGAGTAGTGGAATTCCAAAACTAATTACGTGTTTGTGTAAACTAATTTCACCAATACGTACATTTATTTTGCAACATATAGTAAAATAAATAAATACTTTTTAATGATACAATTAATATTACTAAAAAATATACATATATAAAATGCAAACTATTTGTATGGTAAAAATGATTTCCAAAAGATTTAGCTTCTCCAAAATAACTTTTGACTAAAATTATTGTTGACAAATTCTTTGAAATGGTTGAAGAAGGTAAAAGGAAAATAAGGGTTAAAACCTTAAAAGTTTATTAGTTTTGACTTGCTTCTTAATATATAACTTTTACTTGACTTTTTATATGTAAACAGGACATTGTTCTTGAGAACTCATCCTCAAATTCAAAATGCCAACCAAATAAAGGTATATAGTGTACACTAAAAAATTAAATAAATTAATAAAAATTGATGGTTGGTTCAACCCCTTTCATGAATCACCCACCACCCACAACTCCCAAATTCAATCTTCAAAGTCATTGCCCACTCCCATACAAAACCAGGCACAATAGTTTAATAGTATTTTTGATTATCCAACCCCATCTATATATCCACCTACCCTTAAGTATGCTCTTCCTTTCTATCACTCATGAGTAATTATTGTGTGCTGTATACGCCGTGACGTGGTCCAATACTACTTCACATATTTGTAACTTGTATTAAATACATTTGGCACAAACCCTTTACGTGGGTGAATTTGGTAATATTTTTAAAATATAGAAATTAAAATCTCTGTTATTTTAAGTTCTATTGAAAAGTTGTTCATTTTTGGAGTGTTCTAATTAATTCGTCTAAAATGGACTTTGGGTAACGAAAGTCAGCCAATTATAGAGTTATATATACACGTACTGTCAGTACTCAATTATGAATCAACTTTAATTAGAATAAAACATACTCTGCATATATATAATTTGTATTTGTCCTTGTGGACTACAATTATTTTGATTGTGTTACTTCGAATCAAGGGTGTGGATGAATTTTAATTCATATTCCATGTATCCTATATCTTAAAGATAAATACCACATGTATATGTATATTAAATGATAATAAGTATATATTAATATATGTAAGTTTTAATTTAATAAAAATGCAAAATAAATTATCAAGTTACAATAAAATGCGAAAGTATTATGCACGTACGACGTCGTACACACTAAGCAATAATATTAGTTATTTACAATTAATAATATTAGTTTTTACTACAATACTATTAATTCTTACAACAATAGTAGTAATAGTATACACAATGCACATAATACGCTATCAAACAAAATTCAATCGAACAATTTTTATTAAGAGTTAGTCTCAAGTGAAACTTGTTCACCATATGAAACTGATAAAATTACATTATATTAGAAATACCATAATATTTATTCTGTGATATCATTACACTTATAAACTAATATCATAATACTTATTGATCACACAGTTCGGAATATTTGTATGTGTAATTAAAATGTTATAGTATTAGTATATAATAATAGTGATATTATTGAATGAATTTCATACGGTTTACTATTTTCGCATGATTTTTTTTTTTTTTTTTTTTTACTAGATGTCAAGTGTAATTTTGCCAAATTCATTGCACATGGATAAGTATTCCTTGGAAACTCATATTAGAAGGTTCATGCATCTCATAGATAAAAGTTACCACTAATAGAAAGGACATCTATAACAAGCAATAGTATTCAGAAGTACAAAGCTTTTATATGGTTTTAGATTGACTTCGTTCAAAGAGTCTCATTTTCATTTGTTGACAAAAGAAATTACGTATTAGATAAATTTTGATAGAAATTATATGAGTGCAAGTAATGTACAACACATTAATTAAATAATTAATCTCAATTTAATTATTGCCCTCCTTCATCTAATCTACCAACCCAACACATTCTATCCGCATAACCAAACACTTCTAATTAAATCCAACTACGGTACGTGTATGTCCAATATTCACGGAATAATACTTATGGACACGTTTGGCAACTAAGAAACCCATGCCGTTAAAATAATTCAATCAAAACGTGATTTATTTTCTTTTCGACTGTCAATGTTTCTGAGTGTGATTGGACATATAAAATAACATCGTGGAGTATTGTGTGTGTAATCATTTTCTCGACGCTTCGTCCTTGTTCATAAAGTTGCCACGTGGTCGCAAACAATTCGCCCAGCTAAGGGCCTGTTTGGCCTACCTCAATTGGTGCTCTATTCACAAATAGCCATAAAGATGTTGCCACGTTTTTAGTTCCCGTTAAAGCAACTCTCAACTCACCCGTCCCCAACTAATTTGAACAACATGAAAACATTTCTAAAATGTCCATCTTATTCTCATTATTAGTCTCACACGCACAATATATATACACACACATTCAACACGAAGTACAATAGAAACGCACAACCAAACAGAGAATATTTAACATAATATTTCCATTCTTGATATCCTTACAACAAAAATGAGCTGGACCAGAGGCCACACCATAGGCCATGGATCGTCCGCCACCGTGTCCACCGCCACTTCACGCCTCTCCGGCGATGTATTCGCCGTTAAATCCGCCGAGCTAGCTCAGTCGGAGTCTCTTCAAAGGGAGCACAAAATTCTCTCCACTTTGAATTGTGATCACATAATTGGTCACAGGGGGTGTGACATTAGCATAGAGAATGGGAAGACAATTTTCAACCTTCTGATCGATTACGCACCTGATGGAACGCTCGTCGACGCAATTCATCGAACAGGTGGTGGGCTCCACGAGCCGTCCATCAGGTACTACACAAGAGGGATTATGAAGGGGTTAGAATATTTGCATTCAAGAGGAATTGTGCATTGTGACATTAAGGGGAGCAACATATTGTTGAGCAAAGGCGAGGCTAAAATCGCCGATTTTGGCTGCGCGAAGGCGGCGGAGGAGACAGCGGCCATAGGCGGCACGCCGATGTTCATGGCGCCGGAAGTGGCGCGTGGGGAGGAACAGGGGTTTCCGGCTGATATATGGGCATTGGGCTGTACAGTCATCGAAATTTTCACCGGAAACTCGCCGTGGCCTATTGGAGAAACCACCTTTCACCGGATTGCGTTCTCCGGCGAGGCGCCTGCTTTTCCGGCGAGGTTATCTGAAACAGGTAAGGATTTTTTGAGCAAGTGTTTGAGAGTTGATCCGAATGAGAGATGGACGGCTAAAGAGCTTCTCCAACACCCTTTTCTCGACGAATTTTGTCGAGAAAAGGCAATCGGAGATAGCACGGATTCTCCGACGAGTATTCTTGATCAGGGAATTTGGAGCTCGATCGAGGAAGAATTATCAGAAAGCCTAAGTGAGGGGAATGATGCAGAGTTTTTGAATTCTCCTGCGCAGAGGATGAAAGAACTGTCGGTGATTTCAGGAATGGAGGATTGGGATTGGAGAGAAAGTTGGGTAACTATTAGAGATAGTAAAAATGTTGATGTTTACAGTGATGGTAATTTTAGATTACTGAACAGATTTTTCATTTGGTAGTAGCTCTGTTTCAGAGATATACAGAGGAATTGTCAATATTATAGATCAATTCATTTTTTACATTAGCACTTTTTTGGGGTAAATTCTAGTAAACTTGGTGATGGATGAAAGTAAAAAAAAAAAAAAAAAAGGAACTTCGCTCGATTTTTCTCTCCATGTCTCTCTCTTCCCAAATTAAGCCGTATTGTTTAGATTGTATCCAATCAATCAATTAGGCAAAAGTACGGAGCTACACCATTTTAGTTGGGGGCCTAGAAAAAAAAAATTAGACATATAAATCAAAATTTATATTCCGTCCAGTTTTTTATTTCTTTTTTAAAGGTTAATTGCAAATAAAATCATAATATTTTCGCAAATTGCAATTTAATCTAAATTTTTTAATCTTTGCAAACAAAACTCCAATTTAACATTTGGTTGCAATTTGAACCAACAACCAAACTTTTTACGGTCCAAAAATAATGTTTCACCCACCTGACAATGAATAAATAACCGTATTAATATATTTAGATTGATTCGGATGACAACACATAATTAATCATTACTTTTGAGCATATTTGTTGACAGCAATTTCGTGAGGATCTCGCCGTCGGGTTTCTAGCGGGTAGGATTTGTATAATAATTATGACTGAGAAGAATAAATGCAAGAGTAAATGAACTCTCAAGAGTAGATTTGTAATAAATGAGTTGTGTGTTCCATTTGGGCATTTAAAACCCTATTTATAGTGTACATGGTAGGTTTCCCCACCTTGGGTTGGTGGGCCCGTGTGCCCCTATTATATCTAGCTGGGTGGTAATGAGTGGCTACAGCCTCCCCTATGGGCCAATGAGAAGATGTCACTTGGCGTTGTCGCCTCTGAACAGATGGGACTTGGCCCCAACTACCTACTCTGACCCTGTCACATCCTCTGAACTGACGGTACTGGCAATACTTCACAGCTGGCTGAGCTGGGATCTGGCAGACGGGTAACCGGGTAGCCGGGTACCGAGTGGGTGGCGAGTGGCCCGGGAAACCTCTCACGGGAAGCGGGTAGAGGTCCTCTGGGGCCTCGTCGCTGGCCGACCGACCTTTGGTCTTCCTAACAAGTATGCTCCCCGATAAGTCTCCGGGGTCTTTATCGGGTAGACGTCGAGCCTCTACCCGCCTACTCGGTCCAGACCGGCGATCCGGATTTCCTCGCCTATGCTCTACTTCGTCCCGACAGGTTGAGCCAGTTACCCGAAAAGTCGGGTAATAATTATTCGGGTATAACAATTGCCCCACCAGTCCGTCATCGGGAGGCCATCGACGTCGGGTGGCGGACTGGTCTACCCGCGGATTTGAATTTGAATTTGAATTTTGAATATTGGGGGTGACGTTCCGTCTTCCGAGGTGACGTTTTGTGTTCCGCGCCTGCTGACATCACGGGATGGCGTGACTGACGCGCAAGATCCCAGGCGTCACGTCCGCCGATTTTATCCCCAACCGTTGCGCGCGTGTCCCCCACGCGCCCCCCAGACTTTTGTTTAATTCTACTTTTGACCCCATTTTTTTGCAGTTTAGTCCCCCCCCCCCCCCCCCCCCCCCGTTTCTCCTATAAATAGGGGCCCCCTCCTCTCATTCTTATTTTCGCCCTTCTCTCTCTTGCCCCCCTTTAGCAAGTTTTTCCATTTTCCGACGAATTTTTCGGCGGCTCTTTCCAGAATCCGGCGACTTTTTCCCTTATCAAGGTAATTTTTTGCTCCCCTTCCCACAATTCTTCCTTCATCTTCTTTATCATGAGCGACTCCGTCGAGAGTGTTGTGGCCGCCGACGCCTTCCACTTCTGCCGCCGTGCCGCCGCCGATGCCGAGAGACCTCTCCGACAGGCCGGAGAGGGGATGTCTCGCTCCGCCGCCGTCAGAGTAGGCGAGGGAAACTCCACGGATGTGGACGTCTTCGCCAATGACTTGGAGAGGATGACAGCAAGGGCCAGTTACGCATAATAGCAAGGGCAAGAGCAATGCGAACTGTCGAGGCTTTAACAACAGGATTGAAAGTATGCTCATAGTCAAAGCCAGAAATTTGAGTGAACCCCATGTGCCACCAACCTCGCCTTATAACGATCAACAAATCCATTAGCTAGATATTTTATACGAAATACCCATTTAGAACCAACAATATTTGTTCCAACAGGACACAAAACTAAATCCCAAGTATTATTTAAGTGTAAGGCATGCAACTCATCATTCATAGCCGTAACCCAATGGGGCGACTTAGCAGCAGACTTAAAACCTCGCGGTTGAGAATGAGCATGTAAAGCAGAAAGTAAAGCACTATGAGCAACATGCGCCATGTTTGGTGGATGTTTGAGTTTGAAGATACCGTCTTGAGCACAAGTTCTCATCGAATGAGTGCAATGAGCAGGAGCTTGTGGCGGCTGAGAAGAATCAATAGTTGGTGGTGGTATATGTGGAGCATCATGATCCAATTGGGACGGTGAACAAATAGAGTAGGAGGCTCAACATGCTCAATAGGAGATTCGTCAACATGACGTAGATCGGTGGATTTGGGGGCTGCTTCTTCGAATGAGCAAATTTTGCATGGGGAAGATGATGACAATGAGTCATGTATGGGAGACTTCGAAGAGTGATGCACTGGAGCGAACACATTAGGCCGAATAGATAATGGAACAGGATCAAAGAAGGCCGAATAATCTAGTTTAGTGATGCTTCGAGTTGTGTTCGTCCCAAAAAAGGAAAACAATCCTCGTCAAATTGTGCATGACGAGTGATGTAGACCCGTGAAGATTTTGGCTCCATGAAATGAAAACCTTTGTGATGAGAACTCTAACCAAGAAAAATACAAGGGGCACTTCTGGGAGAAAATTTGTTAGCTGCATAGTCTCGTAAGCATGGGTAAACCCGACATCCAAAAATATGAAAGTTTTTATAAGCTGGAGACACAGAGAATAAAAGCTGAAAAGACGATTTGTTACCCAATATTTTGGATGGGAGTCTGTTGACAATATAAACCGCAGAACTAAATGCTTCAACCCAGTAGGTTACCGGAACGGAGGCATGAAATAGCATCGAAAGAGCAGTTTCAGTAATATGTCTATGTTTTCGTTCCGTGCGTCCATTTTGAGCTGGTGTATATGGACATTACATAGAATGATGTACACCACACTTTAAAAAATGAGCTTTCAATCTATTATTGGTGAATTCAGCCCCCCCATCTGATTGAAAAACTTTAATTTTGCCCGAAAATTGATTCTCAACCAAATTCTGAAATTGCTCAAACACAGCATAAAAATCCGATTTCAACCGCATAGGATAAAACCAACTGAATCGAGAAAAATCATCAATAAAAACTGCATAATAAGCATAACCAGAAGTAGAACGAACTGGTGCAGGACCCCATAAATCGCAATGTATTAAATCCAAAACATTAGTAACACGTTTATGATTAATGCTAAAAAATGAGTGTTTATTCTTTGCCATCTGACAAGATGAACAAATAATTAGTTTAGGTAATAATGCAGTAACTGAAACAATTCCCAATTTATTTAGTAAAGAAACAGTATCAAAAGCAGCATGCCCAAGTCGTCGATGCCAAAGTTCAAAGGAACCTCGAACCTTCACACCTTTCAACGCTGCAACAAAAGCAGTCTGTCCCTGCTCCAAGATATAAAGGCCATCTTCACGCCGGCCGTTTGCCATAGGGATACCGGTTGTTCAGTTCTGAATTTCAAATGAATCAGCAGTGAAAAGTACATAAACAGGATAATCGTTAGTGAGTTTGCTGATGAACAACAAATTTTTGGCGATGTGTGGCACAACTAAGATATCCAGTAATGATAAATTATGAGACAAAGCACGAGAGCCAGTATGAGAGATATTAAGTTTAGCACCATTACCAACTATGACTTTGTCTGACCCGGAATATGAGGATGTCGCATCAAGATGTGTAGAAGAATTAGTCATGTGGGCAGACGCCCCTGTATCCATGTACCAATCGGATGTAACAGGAGCAAGAGTACAACTATTGTTGAAAGCATCAGCAAGATTGGCCTGTTGTGAAGGAGCATTTAAGTAACGTTGAGGACAATAGGTGGCATAGTGTCCAGGCTCACGATAGATTTGGCAAGATGGGTTGTGACTCTGACGCCCATGACCACGACCACGACCATTACCGGAATTGCATCCACCATGCCAATTTCTAGAGGTATTTGAATTTCGTCCACCATAGTCACCACGTCCAGATCGAGTTTGGCCACCTCCACACTGATTAGATCCTGGACGATGGTTGTGTGTAGTGAAAGTAGCAGAAGTTGTGTGATTACCTGAATCAACAGACTTGGTGAACAGATCATGGGCTTCAGCCAAGGCTTACAGCGTCAAGAAATTCGGCAGAGGGTCCAGATTAATTTGAGTAATGGATATTTTGGACCTAAACCCCGTAGAAACCAGTGGGATTTATCAGTTTTATCTACCGGACGTCCCATGGTCGCCAATTGATCGCACAAAGTCTTAAATTGTGTACTGTACTCGGTAACCGTCCGATCACCTTTCTTCATGAATTGAAGTTCATCCTTGAGACGAAGTTCCCTTGCCTTAGATGGACGATTGAAAGCAGAAGCAAGTGTGTACCATATTTGACGGGAACTTATGCAGCCGATGATAACGGCAAGGGCTTCCTCACTGAGGGTAGAGGAGAGAAAGACACGGACAATCTGATCGTTAGAATACCACTTAGTGTAAGCAGCGTTATGGATGGATGATCCATCAGAAGAAGCGGTGGTTGTCGATGGCGGCGGTGTGGAGCCATCGACAAACGACAAGAATTTTTTAGAAAAAAGAAGAGGGTATTGATTAGGGTAATAATTGCATCACGTGAAAGTGGATTTAAGAAGCATTTCATGTCATTTTGTGTGCTTTAATGATCATAATTGCCCTAAGTTAACCATTTTCTCCTTGTATGTATAATTGTGATGATTCTGTAGAAAACTTGTGAGAAATGGGAAGATTGGAGGAGCAAATCAAGCCATATTTTGGAAGGATAGCAATCATAGGAGTGATCCATCGTGTGGAAAAGAAAGCCAAGCAAGGGACGAGTCGGGAATTGTTAAAGGGCAAAAACGTGATGTCGGAAGTCGAAAAGTGCTTGAAAAGACAAAAATCAGAGGTGGCACGACTTAGCAAGGGGTGGCACGACCATGCCAAGAAGGTTTGGCACGACCGTGCCGGATGGCTACGGCTCGTGCCAAAAAATGGGCGCACGATTTGCTGAGAGGGTGGCACGACCGTGCCATTTGGGCACGGGTCGTGCCAAGTCCATTTTCTGCATTTTAAGTTCGTATTTTGCGAAATTGAGGGGCCTTTTTGCAATTTTCACTTGGTTAACTTAATTCCACATATAAAAGGACTTAACCCCTGAAGTTTTAGACATTCCCCATCAGATTTTAGATCCCCAATTAGGTTAGAGAGAGTTTATCACCATTTCATACAATTTCTTAGATCTACTTTCAATTCTAGCTAAGTTCTTTCATATTTGCAGTTTATTATTGAATTCAAGTTCAAGGATGGATTGAAGATTTTGTTGAGTATTCCTCTATTTAGGTGTTTTCTACTCTTAATTTTGTTAATCAAATTGTTCTATTTCTATTTTAATGGCTATTTCTCTTATTTTTATGGATGCTTTGCTTAGTTTAATGATGTGTAGCTAAATTCCTTGTGTTTGGGTGTTCGGAATTACATGGGTGATTACGTACATGATTTGATTGGTGATTATTGCTCTAGTTGGAGGTCATCATCTTAGGATTATGGTTTTGATTGTTCGATTTCATGATTTGCTCTTGTAATTCATATTAAATTGTGTGTTTATCGCAACGAGAGTCGGATGAGTGCATGGAATGGTATGGGTGTGAGTAATTCATGTGATTTGAGTTAATATTGAGGCATCACAACGAGAGTTGGGTGTTTTCATTAGAATTACATAATTCCTACATTAGTTGCTTGATTTAGTTGTCGGGTAATTAGTGAGGAGAAGACAATCCAAGGGTTTTAATTGACATGTTTGTTTAGGTTTATCAAGTACGACTAATGCGTAGTATTTCGTGATTGCTCCTTTTGATGACCAAAAACTAGAGTAATAGTTGCTAGTTGAACATGTATTTGATCCTCTTGCAAGGAAGAACACTCGAACACCTCTTTCCACTGTTTTTCAAAAATTTAAAAAATTTCTTGTTACTTTGTTTTAGTTCTTGTTTACTTTCCTTAGTTCCTTTTCATTTTAGTTAAATTTCCAAACAAACAACCTTCCAAAACTCAATTTGCATTACAATTATGTGGCGACGTATACTCCTAGGGCTATATTTATCAATTTAATTCCGTGGTTCGATATTAAACTTGATCAATTGCCTACCACAACAACGATCTCGTACACTTATGAGTAGTTGAATTTGTGCTTTAATGTTTCTGTATGCATATTACTATTTATAATGTTCGTGGCTTTGCGCGGATCAACAGGATTCATTTACATTTAATATAAATTGTTACACACAAATTTTATTACCGTATAGATCACACACGTAATACCCTCTCAATCAATTAATGTTGTTATTGTACATATAGGGTTTGAAATTAGAGATGTTATAAAAATGAATAAATGAATAAGACAGAGCCAAGTCGAAATTTTGGTTTGAGTAGGTATTGTATGAAATTAGTTCATACTATGAACTACTATCCATTTTTTTTCATTTGACCCATTTAATTTTTGATCCAGCCCATGAATATATAGCCCAACCCATTAAATATACAAATCAAGTAAATCTACACAAGCGTGACCCAATTCGTTCAGCCCATCTTCATTCCTTATACGAAGAGAGATAAAAAAGGTAATGGAGCAATTAAGCTTCAGGCTTGACGCCGAAAATCTTCTCCTCACCGCCGGTATTAATGGAGATACGCCGGAAACTGAAGATCAACTTTGTCGCTCGAAGCTGAAGCCGACACCAGAAATCACGACGCCGGGAAATGGAAAGAAGCAGAGCTGCACCGCCATGCCGGAAATGAGAGCTCAGCACCGGTTTGGGAGTTTTTGTACCGGCCGAGATCAAAACGTCCAAACCGATACACTAGCGCCGTAGCAAAAGTACCGGTTTGAGGATATACAGCTGAAAGGGTATCATGTTATTAATATTGGGTCAAGGGTATCGTGTTATTAATCTATTAGACCTTCTACAGTATAAATGATACTTTTGGCCAAAGTGATGATACTCCTGCACATATTATCGATACACCTGGAAGAATGATTGATACTCCTAACTAAATGGAGATATGTGTTATAACTAGAAATCATTCAGTGTATTTTTTACACTTCGAGGTCAATATTCACATTCTTTTTTCCTTTTAAACAAATACAATATAAATGATACTCCTGACCCAATAAATAATACTTTTGGCCATATTATCGATACACCTGGAAGAATAATTGATACTCATAACTAAATTGAGATATGTGGTATACATAGTTACCATTTAGTGTTTTTTTTTACACTCCCCAGGTCAACATTCACATTCTTTTTATTTTACTTTTTTAAAGACGAGCACCATATAAATGATACCCCTGGCCTTACAAATGATACTTCTGCACATATTATCGATACTCCTGTCACCATATATATGTTAACATAGTCCTGACAGTGTAGAAAATGAAAATGACGAAGCATAATGATAAAAAACACAGGACATAGGATAAATTCCAATTTACGGCTCTGGCAACTAAAAATGCAAAAGTTAACAAATATCAATTTCTAACCATAATTTAATCGAACAGGTTATGAACACAAATTATATATTTATATTTCATTTTAGTTCTAACAAGCATTTCATCAAACAGGTTATGAGCACAAATTTTATTTCTCTTCTCCCTCTCTGCGTATCTCAATTAACTACGAACACAAACTTGGACAATTAGCCACGATCACAATCTTAGATTTGGAGTCTTATATTTCATTAACTACGATTTCAACTACAATTTCACAAAATCAAATTATATTGTACAAATATGATTTACTTCATAAAATATAATTTTTTTATTAAACCATTAATGACGACCTTTAAATATTAAATGTAGATGCTGGCAGTGCAATGATCTTGGGGCACTGAATTCATGGTAATCCAGTTGATGGACATAGTCTCTACTCTTAAATGGTTAATCTTTGCCAATAGTATCAGTAATATGGTCAGGAGTATTAATAATATGGGCAGCAGTATCGATCATCTGTACTGTATTTATGCAACCTGTTAATCTAACTCATTAACCCACTAATTTAACCCAATTATAAATGGATACTGGTTCAGCATAAGCCTTACCATAAAAATAGTCTATACAATACTTTGCCTTTTGGTTTACCTGAAATTCATTTGTTTTATGATCGCTAAGTCAAACTTGAACCTAATTTATCAATATATCTATAATTCAGAAGTGTTTTTTTTTTTTTTTTAAATTTAATCTAGTCCAAACGAACTTATTAATTAATTATCAATCTTAAACGTACTTAACATATATTTGTGTTCGTCCCTGTTAAAAAACATATATTTGTGTTCGTCAATTCATTACAAATATATAATACATATCTTTTTAAAAGTAAAAAATATATAATGCATATATAATACAAATATTTGTACAAATCATATATATCAGCCAAACTCTATAATTTCATCTAACCAAATAAAGTATGATTACATATATTTTCTTATGAGCTATTCATGAGTGCAACTCAAGTGCATAACATGCATTTGGATTTTGAATCTAATTTTAAATTAATTTTAATTTTTTAAACCTTAAGTAAATTTGATTTTTAAAAGTCAAAATTAATTTGAAATTAAACTTAAAATTTAAGTACATGTTATACACTCGGTGCATACAAAAATTTATTTTTTCTTATTTACCATAGATATTAAATATGAAACTTGTAAATAAATTCAAACTATTAATTATCACTATACGAGCTTACTAAATAGTCTAAAGGAACTAAATGATGAACTTGAGTTATGCTTTATTTAAGTTAATGAACCTAGTAAACAAACTTTTATTAAATAAGAGCTCTAAATAGCTCGTGAACAGTTTGACTCGTTTGCATTCCCTACGTGCAATAATGAAAATATATGAGACACTAGATACAAATTTTCATATCTAAGAAATGTGGGCTAGGCTGTTTAAGGCTACAAGAGGGTTATGTATTTGCTGAATTTATTTGGGCTGGGCTAGGCCCAAAAAATGGGGATTCCTTACTGGATCTAAAGGCCAAGGTTATGTACATTCCCATCTTTAGTAAATACACACATTACAAGAAAACAAAGAGTTGCCTACAAAACTTTTCCAAAAAAAAAGTTTGTAGTAAGAATTGACTACGAAATTTTCAATTATGAAAGTATCAACATTTCTCAACATCGAAACAACTTTGTCTACGGAATTAATTTACCTACGAAATAAAATCTTTAGGTATAATTATCTACAAGTCATTTGCCTACAAAAATTTACCTGCATCACAATTTGCCTACGGAATTTTTTTTTTGTAGGTGGGAAAGGAAAATGCCAATTCAATTATATATTTTTGTAGGCAATTTGTAGGTAATCTCCACTACGAATTCTTTTGTTGGAAATTTTGTAGCCATATTGGCAATTTCTGTAGACAATTTTATGTTTTTTTGTAGTGACTCCACCCAAAAGATGTTCGAAAAATAAATCCGAAAAACGTAACAATTTCGGAATTTTTTCCAAAAATGCAACAAAAAAAAAAAACCCCTAAATTTATGCATTTTCAGAATATTTTTTCGAAAATTGTTACACTTTGCGGAATTTGTTTCCCATTTTTTTTGACCTGGTTGTATTTACAGAATATAGGGCTGAATATAACCTGGGCCGACTCTAAATTGGTCTGCTTAGAAAGGGTTTGTTGGCATCAATTCTGTCCAGATGATTTGGATATAATATTTTCTAGTCTAGTGTAATTATTAACATTTAATATTATAAAATAATTAAAGTTTTGGTAATTACAACCTATACTTTGCAATTGCCGAAATAGTAATGACGTTCAACTTTAAACAACGAAAATAACATATTTCGGCAACGGTTGATATTTTTAAACCATATATTATGCACTTTGGTCGATTGAGAATATATTGGCAAAAACGATCCATATAATCAACTTCACATTCATAATGGAAGACAAATTCTAGGGTGCATCCAAGTGCATAGTATGCACTTGGATTTTGCACCCAATTTGAAATTGATTTTAAAATCAATTTTGACTAAATTTGCGGGTCGGTTGCGGGTCGGTTTGTGGGATCCAACAAAAAATTCGCGGGTCAGGCACAGCCTGACCAAAATTCGCGGGTCTGGCAACAATCGGAGTTGAAAATGGGTCGCGCGCGCTTCGTACCAATACCCGAAGTTATATCACCAATACCCGAAGTTATAATCACCAATACCCGAAGTTATAATCACCAATACCCGAAGTTATATCACCAATACCCCAAATTATAATTACCAATACCCTAAGTTATAATAATCAATATCCCAAGTTATAATCACTAATACCTCAAGTTATATCCCTAAAAAATTATTTACCAATATCTCGAGACTTAATCACCAATACCCTAAGTTATAATCACCAATACTATAAGTTATATTCTCCAATACCCTAAGTTATAATCACCAATACCCTAAGAATCACTCAATAATAATGTATCAAATAATTATTCAGGATTACCCCAAGAGTTAATTACCAATACCCCAAGTTATAATCAACAATACCCCAAGATTTGATCCACCAATACCCGAAGTTATAATAACCAATACCCCAAGTTGTAATAACCAATACCCCAAGTTATATTAACCAATACCCCAAGATATAATCACCAATACCCCAAGATTTGATCACCAATACCCGAAGTTATAATCACCAATACCCCAAGATATAATCACCAATACCCCAAGATTTGATCACCAATACCCGAAGTTATAATAACCAATACCCCAAGTTGTAATAACCAATACCCCAAGTTATAATAAACAATACCCCAAGATATAATCACCAATACCCCAAGATTTGATCACCAATACCCGAAGTTATAATCACCAATACCCCAAGATATAATCACCAATACCCCAAGATTTGATCACCAATACCCGAAGTTATAATCACCAATACCCCAAGTTGTAATAATCAATTCCCCAAGATATAATAACCAATACCCCAAGATATAATCACCAATACCCCAAGATATAATCAACAATACCCCAAATTGTAATCACCAATATCCCAAGATTTGATCACCAATACCCGAAGTTATAATCACCAATATACCCCAAGTTGTAATAAGTCTCAAACAGAAAAAGTAGGTCCAACACTGTCAAACGTTGGAATTTGGGCCCAGACTTGCGTACATCACCGCGCGTTGCGCTGTGAGTTCAACTCGAATCGTCGATCTGCTTTAAAAAAGGTATCACAATAAAAATTCTGAGTCTGACTCCAAAAGTTATGTCTGTTTTGATTTCTACCGACGAGCACCAGGAACGGAGGTCAATTTGGTTCATCACAAAAACTGTCAAGTAAACTGGCGAGAGGCTTCTGAGATTTGGAAACGTGGGCGATGAAGGTTTCCTGGCCGTCGGATTCAGAGGAGAAAGCGGAAGGGAGGAGGAGAGAGATGCGGGTTAGTCTGACCCGCGAGTTTTGGTCGGGTTGGGCTGACCCGCGAATTTTTACTTGGTCAAAATTGATTTTAAATTGAGTGAAAAATCCAAGTGCATAGTATGCACTTGGATGCACCTTAGAACTACTCGTAATGGAAATATATTGGGATAAATGCAGAAGTTGCCCAAGAAAAAAAATATGCAATTGATCCCACAAGAAACAGTATCTACACCCTTATATATATATATAAAAAAAAAAAAAGCCTGTTTTTATTATTAATAAGACCACTATTTTTATGTGACGATTTTTTATTTAACCCGAAATATATATGTATAGAGTGAAATTGGTTTATAGATGAATCATTTTGCAATACTTTTTAGCATAACTAGTGCCTTGTAGTGTAACTAACCATTACCCTTTAGTTAATTTTTTTTTGTACCCTTTAACTTATAATATTTTTCAGTGAAAACAATTAATACTCTTTTAATGGTTCGTGTATGAACAATTTTCACTCTATATTTTGCCTAAAATTTAAAATGCAATTAAGATCTCATATTTCACTTGATATGATATTTTTTGTTTCATTATAATTAAGGCAAAGTATCGACTGAAAATGATTCATGTTGACGATCAGTTCTAATCTTGAAGATTAATGGCTGTTTTAGATGGTTAATTGATCATCAAACAATTACGTGTGATTGATCACTAACGTAATTAGTGAATACGGAATTTCGGGTTTAGGTGGATTAGAATCGTATGAAAGCTTACGTGTTTAAGTTCGATTGTAAGTTAATCGAGCTGCTTTAGATTCATAATCGAAGTTTGGACGTGTATAATAATTTGTGCTTGTTTTATTTGCTGAAAAAATCTAAGTATTTATAGACAATTGCCTAGCAGGAGGTGTCGTGACTTTTGGCCTACCAGGCCTGCATGCTCGACACCTGGCCTTTGACTAATTTGACCTTATCTTAACTAAATTCTATCCTTATCTTGATGGACTTGCTCGCAGTCAAGAGCTGCTCGTCATATTGGAGTTGTCCTGGAGGAGTCTTTAGTTTGATTTTGTTGGTCTCTTGTCTCACTTGGTTGCTATCTTGGCATTGTAGTCGGATCTGGTCGGCGAGACGCTAATTGAGCTCATCATGTAGCTTTTAACCTGATTTTGTTCGCCTATCCGTCTTGGTGTAGTGTGCAGATTCTGCTCGCCAGATATCTTAGGTGAACCTTAAAGCTAAAGTTGCTCGCCCAGTTAGTCTTGCTTAGCGTGCAGGTTCTGCTCGTCAGATACCTTATTTTATCCTGGTTTAACTTTGTCTTAACCGTGGGTGTTTTGAGCTAATCCTAACCGCCCAGATGACGATTCTGCTCGCCTATCAACAATTCATACATGAACTATTTGAAGGATATAATTTTTTTTGCTAAAGAGAATTAATTGTACGTTTTTGTTAACAACTATACATTAATCATTCACAAAAATATTTAACAACTATTATAACTTTAAAATAATTGAAATATCTTACCACAAAATAGAGAGATTTATCATATTATATATTTAAAAAATATATTCAAAATATTTTTATATTATATCTCAATATTTATTATAAAATTTTCAAAAATATATCTAATATATTTTATAATCAATTATTTGTCAATATTTATAATAAATTATATTTTAAAGATATATATATATATATATATATATATATATATATATATATATATATAATTAAAACGAATATTACTCAATTTAGCAATAATTTTGGCGGGAAAATTCACTGGTTTTCAAATGTAGGCTGTAGGAAGTATGGTTCCGAAAGTGACTTCGGTTCGCTAGTTCAGGCTCAACTCCTCGCTTTACGTTAGCGGACCTACAGGTCGGGCCAGGGCTCTGCGCTCTTTCTTTCTTTGGCAGGGGACCAGAGGCGGGAACAGACCATGGACCAACAGGATAACTTTGAAATGGGTTTTATGGCTCGACTTATTGGCAAAAGCCTGGTTCCTGCGGGCTCGGCTTTCTGGCTATACCTATGGAGAGGCCATTTATAATTGTATAAAATCACTCTTCTTTCCTTTATTTCATTCGAATTTTCATTATTGAATTTGAAAATAAATAAATAAACGGCGTCTTCTTTCCAGCACAACAAGCAAGTTTTTATTATATATGGGAGTACATCCGAACAACTAAACACAACATTACAAAATGAACTAACAACATATTAAGTTAACATAAAGACATAGAACAACATTAAACAGGGGCTTTGAAGCCACCTTTTCGGACATTGTAATGTCCTCTATCATGAGGAGCTCGCCCTCCCCAGTCCGCAGCCCGAGTGTTGGAATTCTCGTGTTGGTTTTTGGGGTCGGGTAGCAGCTCAGAAAGGAAGGTCAAGATAATGACCATAGAGTTGTCACAGAGATGGGCAAGAACGAGTCATGCAGGCATTCCCCACTAAGCCTCCATAATTCGTCACTAGAAAGCTAAAGCTAAGCCTATAACTAAACGAAACCGACGCACAGAAGGAAGAAAGGAAGGCCAAAGGGGAGGGGTGTCCGATTCCTGCTTCTGATGGTATTCTACTTCTGTTGAAGGCCCATTGGGCGGTCCTGGAAGGTCATACCACTGTATGGGGTATCGAAAAGGTCTTTCTAAGACTTCTTTCCGAAGGTCGGTTAGTGTTATTATATATATAGATAGATAGATAGATAAATATTATAAAATAATTAAAGTTTTCGGTAATTACAATTTATATTTTGCAATTGCCGCAAATAGTAATGACTTCTCAACTATAAACAACGAAAAGAAAATATTTAGGCAACGGTTGATATTTTTCACTACAAAAAAATACGTAGATTAACGACGGAATTTGCGACGGAAAATCCGTCTCAAAACACTGTTTGCAACGGATTTTGCAGCGGACACGTGACCTTCGCTAAAACAGCTGTAACTAATATTTGCGATGAATTTTAGCGTCCGTCGCTAATTAATGACGGATAAATCCGTCGCAAATTAGTCGAGTCAAGACCCGATCGGGTCACCAAAATTTGCGACGGACACATTTCCGTCGTTAATTATTTATTTAATTTATTAAATTAATTATACCCAAATTTATTTGGGACGAATTTGCGACTGACACGTGTCCGTCGCAAATCCTGAGCCTACATTAAAAAAAAGTGGCTCGCACCCGGGGCGGGCACGAACCACTGAGCCACCAGGCCTTGAAGCTATCATAGGCGGTCCACCATGTATATTAGCAAGATAGGGCCCTGAATAATTAAATCAAAGTTTGTGCCCTAGAGGAATCGAACACGCGACCTCTTGCGCATGGAAAGGAGGCGCGCGCCGCTAGGCCATGAGCTTCTTTCGTTCATTTTTACGCAATTAATTGTATATGTATTCAAATTAAGTCATTTTTTTTAATAATTCATCAAATTAATTCCTTTTCGTTTCTAACCTATTTATATAAATGTTGTGCCCAACTCTTTTTTGTAAAATTATTTATTTCAACAAAGCGTAAATTTATAATTCTTTCATTTGTACGCAATTAATTGTATATGTATCCAAATTGATTTTTTTTTTCATAATTCACCAAATTAATTCATTTTCGTTTCTAATTTGTTTATATAAATGGTGGGCCCAACTTTTTTTTTTGTAAAATTATTTATTTCAACAACGTGTAGATTTATAATTCGTTCATTTGTACACAATTAATTGTATATGTATTCAAATTGAGTCTTTTTTTTTTCTATAATTCACCAAATTAATTCCTTTTTGTTATAACTTGTTTATATAAATGGTGTACCCAAACTTTTATTTTGTAAAATTATTTATTTTGACAACACTTAAATTTATAATTCGTCCATTTGCACACAATTAATTGTATATATACCCAAATTGAGTTCTTTTTTTTTCATAATTCACCAAATTAATTTATTTTCGTTTCTAACTTGTTTATATAAATGATGTGTCCAACCTTTTTTTTTATAAAATTATTTATTTCAACAACGTGTAGGTTTATAATTCGTTCATTTGTACACAATTAATTGTATATGTATCCAAATTGAGTTTTTTTTTTCATAATTCACCAAATTAATTTCTTTTCATTACAACTTGTTTATATAAATGGTGTGCCCAAACTTTTATTTTGTAAAATTATTTATTTCGATAATACATAAATTTATAATTCGTCCATTTGTGCGCAATTAATTGTATATGTATCCAAATTGACTCATTCTTTTTCATAATTCAACAAATTTGTTCCTTTTATTTATGTTGACAATGCGTAAATTTATAATTTGTTCATTTATACACAATTAATTGTATTTGCGACGCACGTGTCCTTCGCAAATTATTTAATTAATTTTTTAAATATCAACTTTGAAATTTGTGACGGACATTCCGTCGCAATGTCCGTCGCTAATTTCAAATATAAAATTTGCTACGGACTTTCCGTCGCAAATAAGTCGGGTCAAGATCCGGTTGGATCTCCAAAATTTGCGACGGACACGTGTCCGTCGCAAATTATTTAATTAATTTTTAAAATTTCAACTTTGAAATTAGCGACGAACATTCCATCGCAAATGTCCGTCGCTAATTTCAAATTAGAAATTTGCTACGGACTTCCCGTCGCAAAACCTAAGAATTAGCGACAGATGGATAAGTTCGTCGCAAATTTTTAGAATTTACGACTAATGGTCAAAACCCGTCGCTAATCCGTCGCAAAATTTTAAAATTAGCGACCACTACAAAAAAATACTGTTTTGCGACGGAATTTGCAATGGAAAATCCGTCGCAAATAGTGTTTTGCGACGGATTCTGCGACGGACACGTATCCGTTCCTAAAACAGCCGTAGCTAATTTTTGCAATGGATTTTGGCCGTCCGTCGTAAATTAACGACGGATAAAACCGTCGCAAAATTGGCGGGTCAGACCCGGCCGGGTCGCACAAAATTTGCGACGACCTACAGTCCGTCGCAAGTAATTCGGGTCAGACCCGATCGGGTCTACAACATTTGCGACGGATCATGGCCGTCGCAAATGTTTATTTTATTTTTTTAAATATTTTTTATTACAATTTGCAACGGGCATATTCCGTCGCAAAATGAGTCGCAAAAGTTTCATTTTGCGACGGAATTAAGCCGTCGCAAATTCCGAACCTGTACAAAACAAAATATGGGTCGCATGGTTCGAGCCCGGGCACCCGGGGCGGGCGGGGAGGGCTCGGACCACTGGGCCACCGGCCCATATCTTATTGTATGCGGCCCACCTTCTATATGTATCAATATTAGGCCTTGAACAATTAATTCAAGTCTGCGCTCAAAGAGGAGTTGAACACGCGACCTCTTGTGCATGAGAAGGAGGGGCGGCCGCTAGGCCATGTGCTTCTTTCGTTCATTTTTACGCAATTATTTGTATATGTATTCAAATTAAGTCTTTTTTTTTATAATTCACCAAATTAATTTCTTTTCGTATCTAAGTTGTTTATTAAAATATTTTGCCCAACTATTTTTTTTATTTTGTAAAATTATTTATTTCGATAATGCATAATTTTATAATTCGTTCATTTGTACGCAATTAATTGTATATGTATCCAAATTGACTCGTTTTTTCCATAAATCACCAAATTAATTCATTTTCGTTTCTCACTTGTTTTTATAAATGTTGGGGCCATTTAATTTTTTTATTTTGGTAAAATTATTTATTTCGACTCCCGCTTAAATTTATAATTCGTTCATTTGTACGCAATTAATTGTATATGTATCCAAATTGACTCATTTTTTTCCATAATTCACCAAATTAATTCATTTTCGTTTCTCACTTGTTTTTATAAATGTTGGGGCTATTTAATTTTTATTATTTTGGTAAAATTATTTATTTCGACTCCCGCTTAAATTTATAATTCGTTTATTTGTACGCAATTAATTGTATATGTATCCAAATTGACTCGTTTTTTTTCCATAATTCATCAAATTAATTTCTTTTTGTATCTAAGTTGATTATTAAAATATTTTGTCCAACTATTTTTTTTATTTTGTAAAATTATTTATTTCGACAATGCATAATTTTATAATTCGTTCATTTGTACGCAATTAATTGTATATGTATCCAAATTGATTCATTTTTTTTCCATAATTCACCAAATTAATTCATTTTCGTTTCTCACTTTTTTTTATAAATGTTGTGTCCATTTTATTTTTATTTTTTTGCTAAAATTATTTATTTTGACATTAAATAAAAGTAAATTCAAACTAAAATAAATTCACAAAATTTTAAATTAAAGTAACAATTCAAAAATTAAATTAAAGTAACAATTCAAACTAAAAAAAAAATTGCACTTCATATTTATTAAAAATCAAATTGCAGAAAAGCTGTCTTTACATCTAGTTGTTGTAGCTCCAGATCCTCTTGGACAACTCTACTGAGAAGTAGCCTGATTGAACAATGCTTAACCACAGGTGAGAATACCTCATTGTAATCAATTCCTTCTCTCTGAGTAAATCCTCTGGCAACTAACCTGGCTTTAAACCTCACGTGATCCTTCACACCAGATTCAAGCTTCCTTTTAAACAACCATTTACAACTGATTAGCTTCTGCCTAGGTGGCTTATCAACAAGAATCCAAGTATGATTCTTCTTAAGAGACTCCATCTCTTCTGTCATGGCTGTAATCCATGACTCCCTATCATCACACTCAAGGGCTTCCTTGTAGCTTTTAGGTTCTTGGTACTCTATGACTTCTGCTGTAACAAATGCATAGGAGACCAGATCCACACGACCAAACCTTGCTGGAGGATGTATTTGTCTTCTGGATCTGTCTCTTGTCAGACTATAATTTCTCAAGTCTGCTTCTGGCACTTCTTCCTCCTCCTCCACTGGTGCACTATCCTCATCTGATAACTCATTCTCTCCTGTATCCTGCTCTGGTTCAGAACCAGATGCACTATCATGTTTATCATTATCAGGCTCCACCTCAACTTGAGTGATTGGCTCAGAAATAACACCATCCATCTCTTCAGCTGATGGCTCTCTATCACCTCCACCAGACTTGTAACCCATCTGTGATTCATTAAACACAACATCTCTGCTGGTAATACACTTCTGGTTTCCAGGCTCTAAGCACCACAGCTTGTACCCTTTAACACCCTTTGGATACCCAATGAAAACATATTTTAAAGCTCTAGGTTCAAGTTTGTCTTGCCTCACATGAACATAAGCTAGGCACCAAAAAACTTTCAACTTTGAGTAATCTGATATCTTTCCATACCAGACCTCATCTGGGGTTTTAAACTCAATAGCAGATGATGACACTTTATTAATGAGATAAACAGCTGTGTTAACAGCTTCCCCCCAAAAACTCTTAGGTAAATGAGCATCAGATAACATACACCTAACCCTTTCCAGAATAGTTCTATTCATCCTCTCTGCTAGACCATTCTGCTGGGGGTTTGAAGGAACAGTTTTATGCCTAGTAATACCCTTCTCCCTACAAAATTGTTGAAACTCCTCTGATAGGAATTCAAGCCCATTATCAGTCCTTAAGTGCTTGATAGTCCTGCCTCTCTTATTCTCAAGTTCAATTAACCATTCTTTGAACTTAGAGAAGGCATCACTCTTCTGTTTAAGAATGTAAACCCAAACCTTTCTGGAATAATCATCAATAAGGGTAAGGAAATACCTGCCTCCACCATGAGTGGATACCCTTGCTGGCCCCCATACATCAGAATGTATGTAATCCATAACCTCCTTGGTGGTATGCTTCCCTTTCTGGTATGCTTGCTTCTTTGATTTCCCAAAAACACACCTCTCACAGAATTCCAGCTTACATATCCTCTTCCCAGGGATTGCTCCCTTCTTGGATAACTCCATCAGACCCTTCTCACCAACATGTGCCAATCTCTTGTGCCACAAGTTAACATCAGAAGACTCCATGGTAACATCAGCTGATCCTGTTACAGTTCTTCCAATCAAAGTATACAAACCATTCTTAATCATACCCCTCATAACAATTCTTCCAGATTTGGTTATTGACAGAACTCCTTTTTCTGTCTTGAATTCAAAACCTTTTGAATTCAATGTACCAAGAGAAACAAGATTTTTCTTCAACTCAGGGACAAACCTGACATCAGATAAGATCCTATCAACTCCATCAAACATCTTGATCTTGATAGAACCATATCCTTGCACTCTACAGCTCTCATCATTACCCAAAAGAACAAGACCTCCATCAATCTTCTCAAGATTCAGGAACCAGTCTTCATGTGGGCACATATGAAAAGTACACCCTGAGTCCAGGACCCACTCTTGACTTAGTCTCTCATGACTAACCATCAAGACCTCTGCACTATCATATCCTTCAACCTCCACCACAGCTGCATTTCCATCTTGATCATTTTGATTGTCTTTCTTCCTCCTTTCAGGGCAATTCTTTCTCAGATGACCTTCCTTATGGCAAGTGAAACACTTTCTCTTCTCAACAAAATCAGATTTCTTCCCACCCTTATTCCATTTTCCACCATCCTTCTTCTTGGACTGAAACCCCTTCTTCTTCTTGGATTGAACATTCAATCCTTCAACAGGCTTCTTCCCTTCAGTCTGGATCTGTAGAAATTTGGTTTTTAGGGCAGTTTGAATATCATCAAACATCACCTGATCTTGTCTTCCAAATAACAAGACATCTTTGAAATTTTCCAGAGACTTAGGTAGAGAATTTAACAGCATTAATGACTTGTCCTCATCATCAATTGTAACATCCAAACTCTCCAGATCATCCACCAATGTTGAACTCGTCCAACTGATCACCAAGATTCTTATCTTCACTCATTTTGAAGACTTGAAGCTTCTGTTTCATGTATAACTTGTTCGTAACAGACTTGGTCTGGTATAACTGCTCCAGCTTATTCCAGATCCCAAGAGCGGTTTCCTCCTTCGATACTTCCCTCAATGGCTTGTCCCCAAGACACAAGATAAGCGCACTGTGTGCCTTCCTCTTGTTCTCCTCCACCTTCGCCGGATTTGTTTCAGAAGCCACCTGAGCCGGTGGCAACAAGGCTTCGTACAAACCATTGTGTACCAGGAGAGCCTTCATCTTGATCTTCCATAAGCTGAAATCGTTCTTCCCCGTGAACTTCTCAATGTCGAACTTAGTTGCAGCCATGATTGCTTCACTTCCCACAGACGGCGCCACTTGTTAATCGTTTTGGATTCACAAGAAAACTTGTATCCGGGAATCGGAATATGGAAACAATAAGAACGAAATTGAAAATCAACAAGAACACCAATTTACGTGGTTCGGAGATGAATACTCCTACGTCCACGGGATCCGAGAGGATATCTTTTCACTAAGATGGGAATAATGGAAGTTACAATCGCTCAATCTCACAATCACTCTGTGTATACGCTCAAATGTTCTCACTTGTGATTCTGTTTCTCTCAGCTAAGAAACTCCTTTTATAGTTACAGAGATTGAGATGAATCTAAACTTGATTCAGTTGTAACAAACTCATAAGTAAAGTAGTTATCCAGCTAGCTAACAAACTCCAATAACTGCTTCAGTTAATTCAGTTATAACCGCCAACGCATTAGCTCAAATTGGTATAGTTCGCGCCTGACTTTGTATCAGATGACTTGACACATCAACAGATGACCTCCAGTCTAAACCTCCTCTGAGAGAACTCCACTATCAGACCTCATCTGATGAACCTCACCTGATGCAACTCCACTGTTATCCAAATATGACCAACACCTACGACTAACACTTCATCAACATAGCTCCTTATTGAATTAAGCTCAGTAGACTTCATACTTCACATATGACACTCCACACGGAGCGTATCAGATGTGGGCGTGGAGGCGGATCCAGATATTTAAATTTGGGGGTACAAAATATAATTAATACATTTTTAAATCTATTTTTCTGAATAATGGGGGTACAAAAATATTTTTTTATATAGAAAATTAAAAGGAATATTTTTTTTTTTGGGATACAAGTGTAACCCCTTGTACCCCCTAGACCCGCCACTGGCGTGGACAAGTACTTCATTAGTCTTGATACCAAAAAGAGGTTGATAAATCCAAACATACCTCACGCTTCTAAGTCCAAAAACACGTTTCTTCCTCTCAATTACGGAAGTCCTCCAAAACTCTATTACAGTTACAACTCTTACTACTGTCCGCCAAGGTTAAAACTTTCTAACAACATAAATGATTTCAAATTTAATTTCAAGTCTCCTAAAGGTGAGAGTAATTATGTAAAGGAACCGACAACATATTTGGTGACGGATGATTTAACCGTGATGCCGTTTTATATTTCCTCAACCTTTTCTATACTCAATAGTAAAAATGTTTCTTTATCTGATGTTGTTGAACTGGAGGTGCACATTGGATTGCAAGAGGTATATAATGCCACTATATATCCAACAATGTTGTTATTTATTTTTGATGTATATAATAGAACACACGTACATATACATTCTGTAAATCGGAAACTTCCAACCGTACCCTACACACGACCAATTGTTCTTTTAAATAAATGTGCGGATTCAAAAACAACTTCTTTAAAAAGTTTATTCAATACACACAATTCATCGATGTAACTTAAATCTTCTAAATAGGTTGGATTTTATAATGAATTTGAGTACATGTACCAAAAATTATTGTCACCCCCAATTTAGAGTTCCCGCTCGAAATTCATGCAAGTTTCACTATGACCAATTGTATTCGCAAGGGAGACGAAGATGTGCTTGAAATTAAGTCAATTTAAAAGCAGAGGACCAACATTAAACAGCTTGTAATTTAGTTTTCCTAGAAACAACAGTATAAATTTTGAGACCAGTTCTAATTAAATCATATAAAATAACGGTTGGGTGAATGATCGATATAATTATACAGTAAAACCTCCATATATTAATACTCTATAAATTAATAATCTCTCTAACATAATAATTTTATCCAGTCCTGACTTGGGCCACTTCAAAATTTTATCAATTTCAATAAGATAATAAAATAATAATTTTTCAAAAATCTCTATAAATTAGTGGTCCCATCAATATCACAAATTAATAATTTCTTCAAATTAAAAATAATTAGAACAATTTAATAAATAAGAATCTATTGCTGAGTTTATTAGTAAGAATATGTATAGAGTGAAATTTATTCATACATGAAACATTGAAGGGTATTAGTTGTTTTCACTGAAGAGTATTACGTATAAAGTTAAATTTGTTCATACATGAACCATTGAAGGGTATTCGTTGTTTTCACTGAAGGATATTAGTTGTTTTCACTGAAGAGTCTTAGTTTTTTTTACTGAACAATTAAGACTCTTTAGTGCAAATAAGTAATACTCTTCAGTGAAAACAACTAATAATTTTTTAGCATAAGCAACTAATACCCTTCAATGATTCATATATGAACCAGTTTCACTCTATACTTTGTCTATTAGTAATTGTAGTTTGACTACCTTTCAAATAATACGTTAATTTTCATCAAGTTTTGATAACAAATATTTTGTAGGATGTGTGAAATGATCTCTTTTATACTCATACAATGTTTTAAGAATTTGATCTGTCATTGTTAATTTTGGAACACCTTTTACACGAGAAGCCATTGTTATGATTTTTAAGAATTTTTATTCTGATTATATAGATTTTTGGCTGATGAATATGATGTATAGTGTATATATTAATTAAATGCAATGACTTTCAAATTCATACATACATTGATAGATATGATGCATGATGAATATATTTATTTTATTAGTAGTTCAGTAAATAATATGCATATACTAGTTCAATGACTCACTTCTATAAAAAAGATTTTTTTTTTTATCGTATTGAAATAAACCCTTTAAATTAAATTATTAATTTATAGGTAAATTAATACCTCTGAAATAATAAATTTTTCCTGTTACGATATTACTCCCTCCGTCCCTTTTTAACTGTCCCATTTTATCCAAAATAGTGTCCCTTTTTAATTGTCGCTCCACTAATATCAATGCATCTTTTACCTACTTTTTCCAACAATGTCCCTAATAAATTGTAAAAGTAATCACCATTTTATAATAAATAGGAATTATTAAATAGGGGTGTAATTGTCTTTTGATACCCTAATAAATGAAAAAATTGGTATGTGTGAATGGATAAAATGAGACAGATAATAAGGGACGGAGGGAGTATTAATTTATTGATGTTTTACTGTATCTAATTATTGGCAATTTGGCATGTAACTTAGTAACTGAAATGAGAAGATCAAAAGGCGTAATGACTAATGAATCTCTAAAAAAAAGACTCTACCACTCAATAGCCAAATTCCTAGAATCAACGCCCATCAGTAATTTAATTTTCCTTGAAAGAGCAATCGTTTAAGAATCATTTTTCTGTATAATAATTACTGGCACTAAATGCATGCATGACCTCTCTAAATTCTTATAAGGCCTTGCGGAGTTCTTATATATTCCTCAATTGATTTCATTAGTCCGAAATATCTTCATCGCCCTAACTTACATTAGCAGAATGTCTGAAAGTGCTTCCAATGATGGTACGCTCTCTTTAAAAGTAATGATAAGTAAGGAGAAAACGAAGGTACTATTCGCAGAAGCAGACAGTGATTTCGTACATGTTTTGTTAAGCTTCTTAACATTGCCATTGGGAAGAATCGTGAAGCTTCTGGAGAAGCACTATCCAGATAATCCCCCTGTTTTCGGAAGCATAACCTCTCTGTACAAAGGGCTGGAAAATCTTGATGATGCATATTTTACCGTTACTGCTGCTAAGCCAATGCTGCTCCATCCACCAAGTTCATCCGATTCTTTTTTTCGTAAACTCAAACTGGACTTTGGTAATGATCCATTTTCTACAAAATATTTGATTTGTTGGGGCAGGGACTCTTGTAAACCAAAAAGTATTTGCTTGAAATATGGTAATGGTTATCATGCCAAATGTGATTGTGGAAAGCGTATGATTATGGACGTCGTTGTGGCTGACGATTCTGAAGATGCTGGAGTGTTCACAACGAATACGGCTACTTTTATAGTCTCGGATGATTTGAAAATGGTGCCCAATTCAGCTGGTTTCATCCAAAATCTGAGCAATCTTGGTGTTGAAGTCGGAGAAGGAGCCGAGCTAAGGAATTTGAATTTGGGAACCAATGAGGTACGAAAATCTTTGATGTCAATTCTTATTTTGGGATAATAGTGTTTTTTTGTTTTATAAGTTATCCCAATTTCAGTTCAGTTTCAGTTACTAAAAAAAAAAAAAAAACCAGATTGTCAAATCCAAACATTGCCACATCAGCGCCTTACGGCAGTCAATCATCATATACTAAAATGTCAACAAGTTACTATTTTCAGTTTGTTAGAGTGGATTGAAGTCTAAATATGAGTAACTTAATTACTTTACAAAATATAGTATATATGTTAATTTTTCCTTAATATTCCTGTTAGAAAAAATATGAGTTTATTTCAAGAACAGTTTTGTAACTTAAGTTGTGTCCAATTATAATCACGCAAATTTTTGCCATATAACACTAAAATTGTTTGTGGCCTTGTTACATGGCGATTCTTGATATTAATTTGATATAGGACAATAATTTTCAAAGCTTTTTCATTCACTTTTGTATATTATCAGATAATGGATTTGCTCAAATGCTGTTTACTCTCTGAGGCTCCACTGACGGACTTCATACTAAATAAGGGAGAGATCGTCTCAACGCCCTCAGAACCTGGACCTAAACCTGGATATTTCTTCAATCAGATTGCAAAAGAAGAAACCACCAATTCTAAGAAGATAGTTTTGAAAGTCGTGGTACAAAAATCCACTAAAAAATTGTTGTTTGCTCAAGCCGGGGATGATTTCATTGAGTTACTCTTCACTTTCCTGATCATCCCCATAGGAGGAGTTGAATCCCTTTTGGACTCCAACACTCTTCTCAAGAATCTCGACAATCTACACAGGAGCATCTCTGATGTCGAATTTGACAAGTACTTCATAACCCTTGATGCCAAAAAGAGGTTAACGAATCCTAACATTCCCCACTTTTTTAAACCCATAAACACGATTCTTCCTATCACTGAAGAAATTGTTCCCAAACTCTATTACTGTTACGAAGAAGTGATACCCGTATTTCCTCAGTTGTTTGTTTCCCACAACAAATCCGCTATGCATTATTCCTCATTTTCTTTCAAGTCTCCGAAAGGTGATGTAAATTATGTTAAGGAACCCACGACATATATGGTCACGGATGATCTAACCGTGACGCCATTGTGCGTCTCCGATATCTTTTCTTTTCTCAATCAGCTGAATATTCCTTTATCTGATGTCGATGAACTTGAGGTGCCGATTGGATTGCAAGAGGTATATATAGTGTCATGTAACTATTCATGTGCAAGATTATTAATATTTTTTGTGTTCATATAACAATGTTTAGTTTGTGCAGGGTTTAAGCATACTGAAAGCTTCTCTTACGTCGAATTCAGCCCTCACCAATGGACTTGCCAATCGCATATATAAATATAATGAAGAAAAGACCAAGCAAGAAGGCTGAGTATCCTCCCCTGTTCTTGTTAATTATGTTTCTTTTGTAGTATGTACGTATTTCAATCTGCAAATTGGATCTGCTATGTATAATTTCTTTTTTTGGGAGTGTTATGATATATCGATTTGCAAATTGGATTAAGAGTTATATATAATTTTAAAATAAGGTGGATAGTGTTAGTTTAGTTTATTCTTTGTTTAATTTCATTTTGATACTTTAAATATAGTTTTGATTTATTTTTATTCGCTTTATTTTTCACGTGTACTAAAAATTGAACTAAAAGTTAAAAACTGAATTAAAGACCCACTCCACTCCATGTCAGCAAAATGAACGAAAACACCCAAATTTGGTTGGCACGTGAGCCACGCATGAAGAGAAAAATTATTTTTAAGCCCATAATTTAGAAATGGTTGTATTTTAAGGATAACATGTTTTTGAACTTGTGAAAATAGGACAACATGTTTTTAAACTTGTAAGAGTAGGAAAATATTTTTTACGTATTTATAAAACAAGGACACTATATTTCAAAAATCTATAAATGTAGGACAATCGAGCCCAAATTACAAGCCCCAAATATATTATTCTACTTTGACTATTGTCCTTAAAATACAACTACCTCTAGGGTCCGTTTGGTAGAGTATAAAAGAATTAGTAAATAGTTACTAATTTAGCTCAAAATAGTGAAAATTGTATTATTTAATAGTGTTTGATATGATATATTAAAATATATATTATTTTAATATGTGTGTTTGGTAGAATGTAGTTAAACTGATATAATTTTTATCTGAGTGTTTGGTAGGAGATATCAAGGATGAAAATATCGCTATTGCAAGTAATATCGCAACCTTAAATTTACGGATATATCGATGGATATATTGTATATCGATATCGCGATTTTTTTGAAAAAAGGGTGGAAACTTTATTAAACTTTTGAAAATTTAACATGAAATTTTAGGGAGTATTATAATATAATATTATGCATATGTTCATTTAAAATCACTATAAAATTACATGTTTAAAGCAAGCATATAGATATTATACTATATAAACAGTGTAACGTAAAACCGTTGACAATATAATACAATACAATGCAATATAAGATACAATACATAATACAATACAATATAAGATATAATGTACAATACAATATAAGATGATGAATATTACATGATAAAATAAAATTAGTACCAAAATGATGACCTATGAGGTTCAAATACAAAGGATGTAATGTCATCTTTGTCCAAACAATATTGATACCAACTCATCACATGTAATTCTAGATAAAGGGTATTAGTTGATGACCTAATAGTTGTTTTTACTAAATGATATTAGTTTTGGAGGATATTAGTTGTTTCCACTGAAGGGTACGAAGAACATTAATTATTTATTTAACTAAAAAGTATCATTTGATTACACTAAAATGTATTGTAAAATGATTCATGTATGAATCAATTTCACTATATACTCACTCACTAATGCTAGGTCAACATAGAAAAACAATAAACATATAAACACATAAAAAATAAACATACAAAAATTGCGATATTTTAATATATCTGCGATATTTTGCAATATATCTGCGATATTTTCCGATTCTCATTCATTTTTGTACTATAAGTAAACCGATATCGATAATTTGCGATATATCGCAATATATCCGCGATACGCTGTAAAAAATACATTGCACCCCAATATCCATATCCAAATCTCAAAATTTACGATATATCCGCGATATATCGCGTTATTTTCATCATTGGGAGATATATACCAGGAGAAAAGATACAAATGACAATTAAACCCTTTATAATTTAAATATTTTTTATTTTTCACATTTTCAATTTTCAAAACAAAAACCATCTGGATTTGGTCTATCTTCCCGGGCATGTATTCATTTCCCCTGTATCTCATCTCTCCCTCCCCAAACAAATTCCACCGTCTAGTCATTATCTTCCAGCATAATTTTCATACCATACCATTACCCATTACTCACCTCATCTCTCTCTCTAAATGGATTTAGCCAAATCCCATTACCCAGTTTCTCCCCCCTTTCTCTAGATCTGGACGGATTTTCAACCAAATTCGAGCCTTCCCAGTCCGCCGTCAATGAGTTAAAAATATCCGACCACAGATTTAATTTTAACATGAAGGTAGTGGCAGTGGCGCTGAAGCCCAATTCGACAACGCACCATAGTCCATCCTCGCCCCGCCTCGCCCGACCACCCACTCGTCGCGCCGCCGTGAGAAGAGAAAGAACGACATCAGAAAGTTGATTGGCCGCCCTCTCGTCGCCTCGCGCTGCCGTGAGAAGGAGGAGCGATACCATAATCTTAATTGTGATGGTAGAATCAAGTATTTGATAGGGGAAATTTTTTTGATGACTCAAAACTTTCTAAATCGAAGTGGGTATGATGATTTTTTTTTCAATTTTTTTTTTCAGATTGTTCAATTTTAGTTCAATGTGTTTTGAATCAAAGTGGGTATGGTGGAAAAATTATTGTGTTTTTTTTTTTTTTGGTTCAATTCTGGCTTATGGTTATTCAAAGTGATGGGAATAGAAGATGTGAAGTATGAAGTCTACTGAGCTTGATTTTCAATAAGAAGCTATGTTGATGAAGTGTTAGCTGTGGGAGTTAGACTATTTGGGGTATCAGCGGAGTTGTATCAGATGAGGTTCATCAGATGAGGTCTTACAGTGGAGTCCTATCAGAGGAAGTCTAGACCTGAAGTCATCTGATGTTAAGTGACCAAGTCAGAGGAGGTTAAGTCACCTGATATAAAGTACAAAGACGCGAAAACACCAAGTTGAAGCTAACGAAAAGGCAGTTCTAACTGAATCAACTGAAGCGGTTATTGGAGTTTGTTAGCCAGCTGGATAACTACCTTACTTATGAGTTTGTTACAACTGAATCGAGTCTAGATTCTTCTCAATCTCTGTAAATATAAATAAGGGTTTCTCAGCTGAGAGAAGTGACTGGAACACATCATTTTTTAGCGCAAACACTGCGAGATTGAGTGAATTGTAACTTGTAACTTCCATTTCTTTCTTAGTGAAAAGTCTATCCTCTCGGATCCCGTGGACGTAGTCTCCGAACCACGTAATTCTGGTGTTATTGTGTGATTTCAATTTCATTCTTATTGTTGTCGTAATTCCGATTCCCTGATTACAAGTTTTTCTTGTGAATCTAAATACGATTAACAAGTGGCGCCGTCTGTGGGAAGCAATCATGGCTACAACTAAGTTCAATATTGAAAAGTTCACGGGAAAGAACGATTTCAGCTTATGTAAGATTACGATGAAGGCTCTCCTGGTACACAATGGTTTGTACGAAGCCTTGTTGCCACCGGATCAGGTGGCTTCTGGAACTAATCCGGCGAAGGTGGAGGAGAACAAGAGGAAAGCACATAGTGCACTTATCTTGTGTCTTGGGGATAAACCATTGAGGGAAGTATCGTAGGAGAAGACCGCTCTTGAAGTCTGGAATAAGCTGGAGCAGTTATACCAGACCAAGTCTGTTACGAACAAGTTATACATGAAACAGAAGCTTCAAGTCTTCAAGATGAATGAAGATAAGAATCTTGGTGATCAGTTGGACGAGTTCAACAGATTGGTGGATGAATTGGAGAGTTTGGATGTTATAATTGATGATGAGGACAAGTCATTAATGCTATTGAATTCTCTACCTAAGTCTCTGGAAAATTTCAAAGATGTCTTGTTATTTGGAAGACAAGATCAGGTGATGTTTGATGATATTCAAACTGCCCTAAAAACCAAATTTCTACAGATCCAGACTGAAGGGAAGAAGCCTGCTGAAGGATTGAATGTTCAATCCAAGAAGAAGAAGGGGTTTCAGTCCAAGAAGAAGGATGGTGGAAAATGGAATAAGGGTGGGAAGAAATCTGATTTTGTTGAGAAGAGAAAGTGTTTCACTTGCCATAAGGAAGGTCATCTGAGAAAGAATTGCCCTGAAAGGAGGAAGAAAGACAATCAAAATGATCAAGATGGAAATGCAGCTGTGGTGGAGGTTGAAGGATATGATAGTGCAGAGGTCTTGATGGTTAGTCATGAGAGACTAAGTCAAGAGTGGGTCCTGGACTCAGGGTGTACTTTTCATATGTGCCCACATGAAGACTGGTTCCTGAATCTTGAGAAGATTGATGGAGGTCTTGTTCTTTTGGGTAATGATGAGAGCTGTAGAGTGCAAGGATCTGGTTCTATCAAGATCAAGATGTTTGATGGGGTTGATAGGATCTTATCTGATGTCAGGTTTGTTCCTGAGTTGAAGAGAAATCTTGTTTCTCTTGGTACATTGAATTCTAAGGGTTTTGAATTCAAGACAAAAAAGGGAATTCTGTCAATAACCAAGTCTGGAAGGATTGTCATGAAGGGTATGATCAAGAATGGTTTGTATACTTTGATTGGAAGGACAGTAACAGGATCAGCTGATGTTACCATGGAGTCTTCTGAGGTCAATTTGTGGCACAAGAGATTGGCACATGTTGGTGAGAAGGGTCTGGTGGAGTTATCCAAGAAAGGAGTAATCCCAGGGAAGAAGATATGTAAACTGGAGTTCTGTGAGAGGTGTGTTCTGGAAAAATCAAAGAAGCAAGCATACCAGAAGGGGAAGCATACCACCAAGGAGGTTATGGATTACATACATTCTGATGTATGGGGACCAGCAAGGGTATCCACTCATGGTGGAGGCAGGTATTTCCTCACCCTTATTGATGATTATTCCAGAAAGGTTTGGGTTTACATTCTTAAACAGAAGAGTGATGCCTTCTCTAAGTTCAAAGAATGGTTGATTGAACTGGAGAATAAGAGAGGCAGAACTATCTAACACTTAAGGACTCATAATGGGCTTGAATTCCTATCAGAGGAGTTTCAACAATTTTGTAGGGAGAAGGGTAATACTAGGCATAAAACTGTTCCTTCAAACCCCCAACAGAATGGTCTAGCTGAGAGAATGAATATAACTATTCTGGAAAGAGTTAGGTGTATGTTAACTGATGCTCATTTACCTAAGAGTTTTTGGGGTGAAGCTATTAACACAGCTGTGTATCTCATTAATAAAGTGTCATCATCTGCTATTGAGTTTAAAACCCCAGATGCGATCTGGTATGGAAAGATATCAGATTACTCAAAGTTGAAAGTGTTTGGATGCCTAGCTTATGTTCATGTGAAGCAAGACAAACTTGAACCCAAAGCTTTAAAATGTGTTTTCATTGGGTATCCAAAGGGTGTTAAAGGGTATAAGTTGTGGTGTCTAGAACCTGGGAACCAGAAGTGTATTACCAGTAGAGATGTTGTGTTTAATTAATCACAGATGGGATACAAGTCAGGTGGAGGTGATAGAGAGCCATCAGCTGAAGAGATGGATGGTGTTATTTCTGAGCCAATTACTCTAGTTGAGGTGGAGCCTGATCATGACAAGCATGATAGGTCATCTGGTTCTGAACCAGAGCAGGAAACAGGAGGGAATGAGTCATCAGATGAGGATAGTGCACCAGCAGAGGAGAAGGAAGAAGTGCCAGAAGCAGACTTGAGAAAAGTCTGACAAGAGACAGAACTAGAAGACAAATACATCCTCCAACAAGGTTTGGTTGAGTTGATCTGGTCTCCTATGCACTTGTTACAGCAGAAGCCATAGAGTACCAAGAACCTAAAACCTACAAGGAAGCCCTTGAGTGTTATGATAGAGAGTCATGGGTTACAGCCATGACAGAAGAGATGGAGTCTCTTAAGAAGAATCATACTTGGATTCTTGTTGATAAGCCACCTAGGCAGAAGCTAATCAGTTGTAAATGGTTGTTTAAAAGGAAGCTTGAATCTGGTGTGAAAGATCAAGTGAGAAGCCAGGCTAGTTGCCAGAGGATTTACTCAAAGGGAAGGAATTGATTACAATGAGGTATTTTCACCTGTGGTTAAGCATTGTTCAATCATACTACTTCTCAGTAGAGTTGTCCAAGAAGATCTGGAGCTGCAACAACTTGATGTTAAGATAACTTTTCTGCATGGGGATCTTATTGAGAGTTTGTACATGCACCAGCCAGAAGGGTTTGTTGAACCAGGGGGAGAAGAAAAGGTGTGTGTACTCCAGAAATCATTGTATGACCTCAAACAAAGTCCAAGACAATGGCACAAGAAGTTCAATGAAGTTATGCTATCCATTGGATTTGTAAGGAGCAAGTATGATACTTGTGTATATCTTGAAAGGCAAGGAAGTGATGTGATAGCCTATCTTCTGATTTATGTGGATGACATGCTTATTGCCAGTAAGAGTCTTTTGAAGATTCAGAGTATCAAAAGGAAGCTAAGTGCCAGATTTGACATGAAGGACTTGGGAAATGCTAAGAGGATTCTTGGAATGAATATTCTTAGGGATAGAGCAGCTGGAAGACTATTCTTATCCCAGAAGAGTTACATTGAGAAGGTCCTGAAGAGGTTTAACATGCATGAGAGTAGAGCTGTATCAACTCCTCTGGGACAACAGTTTAAACTATCTAAGGAAATGGAACCAAAAATCTGAAGAAGAGAAGAAGACTATGATGAAAGTACCTTATGCAAATGGGGTTGGAAGCCTGATGTATGCTCTGGTCTGCAGTAGACCAGACTTAGCTTATTCATTGAGTATGGTGAGCAGATACATGGCTAATTCTGGAAGATTACATTGGGAAGCTTTGAAATGGATATTTAGATACCTTAAAGGGTCATCTGATCTGGGTTTGATGTTTGAGAGGATGACTGACCAGAAGAGTCCACTGGAAGGATTTGTTGATTCTGATTTTGCTGCTAATCTGGATACCAGAAGATCCTTAACAGGGTATATCTTTACTCTTTACAATACTGCTGTGAGTTGGAGATCTGTTCTGCAGAGTGGGGTGGCATTATCTACTACAGAAGCAGAGTTTGTTGCAGTATCAGAGGTTGTTAAGGAGGCTTTATGGTTGAAAGGCATTATCAAGGATTTTGGTATAAATCAAAGGGTTGTGGTCATTCATTGTGATAATCAGAGTGCAGTTCATCTGGTTAAATATCAAGTGTTCCATGAAAGATCAAAGCACATTGATGTAACTTTGCACTTTGTTAGGGAAATCATTGACAAAGGAGTGATTCTGATCCAGAAGATATCTACAGAGGACAATGCTGTAGATATGTGTACAAAGTCTTTACCAGGTACTAAATTCAAGTTCTGTGTTGAATTGGTAAAGATGAGTGTATGGGATGTTCCTTAGGCCCAAGCTGGAGTGTGGAGGAGAGGAAGAGAGGATTGATACTTCTCATCTGAGGTGGAGAATTGTGAAGTGTCATATGTGAAGTATGAAGTCTACTGAGCTTGATTTTCAATAAGGAGCTATGTTGATGAAGTGTTAGCTGTGGGAGTTAGACTATTTGGGGTATCAGCGGAGTTGTATCAAATGAGGTCTTACAGTGGAGTCCTATCAGAGGAAGTCTAGACCTGAAGTCATCTGATGTTAAGTGACCAAGTCAGAGGAGGTTAAGTCACCTGATATAAAGTACAAAGACGCGAAACACCAAGTTGAAGCTAACGAAAAGGCAGTTCTAACTTAATCAACTGAAGCGGTTATTGGAGTTTGTTAGCCAGCTGGATAACTACCTTACTTATGAGTTTGTTACAACTGAATCGAGTCTAGATTCTTCTCAATCTCTGTAAATATAAATAAGGGCTGCTCATCTGAGAGAAGTGACTGGAACACATCATTTTTTAGCGCAAACACTGCGTGATTGAGTGAATTGTAACTTGTAACTTCCATTTCTTTCTTAGTGAAAAGTCTATCCTCTCGGATCCCGTGGACGTAGGAGTATTCATTTCCGAACCACGTAATTCTGGTGTTCTTGTGTGATTTCAATTTCATTCTTATTTGTTGCCGTAATTCCGATTCCCTGATTACAAGTTTTTCTTGTGAATCTAAATACGATTAACAGAAGAAAATGAGACATGAGGAAGAAGATGAGTGTAGGAAGAAGAATGAGTTGCACGGCATGGTCATTTAATTAAAATGGAGAGATGATTGATTCTACAATTTAATGGAGAGATATAGATTACCAACACCCAGGGTGTGCTACAGAATGCATGCCCAAATAGTGTGCCAATGAGTTATGAAGCTACTCCAAGTAGCGGGGCGGATGGTTTACCGGGTTTGGGAGACGGAATCCCACCTCTACCAAACAGTGAATTAGGGGTGAGTTGGTTTATTTCACACACAACTCACCCCTACCCAACAGAGAATTAGGGGTAAGTTACTAGCCTAAATGTTTTCCCCATGATAAACACTGTTGTTTTCGAATTTTCAGCAAAAATAAGATCAAAATTTAACTAACCAAATAAATTATGAGACGTAAATTTAATTGTTAAATTTTTGGATAGAGGTATCTTTCCTTATATATAGTATTTAAATATCAATTTGTATATTTTCATTATGAGTACCACTATTCAAACTCCAAAATCCTCTAAATCTACCCCACCTACTAAACATACCCCATTAAAATTTAAAAATCAACATATATTACTAAACATACCTCATTTCATTCCTATAATATCCTTCCTCCATTAACACTCACACAATTGTTGGGAAAATAGGGGTGCCCGGAATCTATTCGGGATGAAATTTAAATACAAATTTAAATTCAATTATTACTAGCATGAATTAATCCTAATTAATTCAAATAATAATTCCAACAACTAATTTATCATCATGCATGTTGAATTAATTCACATAAAATCTAGGCGGAATAAACAAGAATTTATGTGACTTACGTACCTCTTGTAGACTTGGCCTTTGAATAAACGGGACAATCACGATCTCGCTTTATCAACCCAAAAGCCTTCTCAAGTATTTACCTTTCGCCTTACTTGATCACCGGTGGGAGATGCTTTCAAGTAATTTAAATAACTAAGGAAAAAGAAAAATATCTATGCTCTTGATTTTTCCAACACATGGAATTATGTACTTGGGGATGAAATAATCATCCCCTATTTATAAGTAGTGATGGCCGAATTTTTTAGGGATATTGGGCCTTGGAGAAAATCTTTTCTTAGGCTCTAAGAAATCTTGAATATATCTCATATATTCTTTTCTCCATAATAAAATATTCCACAAAAATCTCACTCTCCTAAATATGCTTGATATTTTCGAAAATTTCAATAGAAGATCCTAAGATTTGAATCTTCTTGAATATATGAGATATACTTGTATTCCAAGAATACATATCTTCCATAATATCTTTCCAAGAAAATCAACAAAATCTTCTCTTTTCTTGATTTCTTATTTTCGAAAATTTAGAGGAAAAATCAGCATTTATATTTCTTTTTATTTTAATCACCTTATCATTATTGGACTACTTAATGGGCTACTTGAGGGGCCTTTAAGGAGAATTAAGATTGGACCTCCTAATGGACTTCTGAATTTCAATATTGAGCTCCAATATAATTCAATCCATTAATATTAATTATTACCACTAATAAATTAATATTTCACTATCCATCTTAATCCATATTACGATAATATGGGCTCCCGGTTATTATTTCCCGCGTTTAAGATTATCAAGTCCATTAATTAATTAAGCTTCTGAATAGCTCTAAATTAATTAATATATTTAACCTTGGAGTAAAGACAGCTCAACATTATTATTCGTACCGAAGAAACTAATTCTTCACTTGCAAGATTTGGTACAATAAAACTTCTGAGCCCACCAAGGGGACTAATCACACGAGCCGTACTCGCACGCGTTTCTCCGTATTAAATCTTAGCAACCGTCGTATGATTAATATTACTGCCCAAGACACAAAGTTCGAAGTCGCAATGATTCTCACCCAACATGAATCAAAGCAGTAACTATTAAACACACACGGTCCTATTTAAGTGACGGAGATTAAGAAATCAACAACCACTGAGGTCTAATTCTTCACCTTTCAGAACAGAAGAATTTATCCTCGCTGTAGGACCTCTTCAACACATACCACTACAAGAAATCATCCTTTACATGACGAATTTTTTCGCAACGACACAAAAATCGTCACAATTTGTTATTAAAAGTGACGAATTTTATTTTCGTCACTTAAAAACTAGAAATTGTGACAAACTAAGTTTTTGTCACCAATACTTTATTTTTTCGTCACTATTTTGTAAATTCCATGACGATAATTAACAAATCGTCGCAATAAGCTTCGGTGACGATGTTCATAACAATTAATGACGATATGTAATGTCATAAAAAATAATATTTTTGTGATGATGGTATAATTTATCACCATTTATTCAAAATAATTAGTGACATACTTATTTCGTCACAATATTATTTGGTGACGATATTAATTGTAGTTAGTGACAATCATATTCGTCGTTGAATATGATATTTTTATGACGATTTTATATTTAGTCATTAATTGTTTAGAATAATTAGTGACATCTTATTTCGTCACCAATATTTATATACAGTGACGATTAATAATTATATGTTACTTGATGATGTAAATTCTATAGCAGAATTTTTTGCGACACTAAAATTTCGTCATCATTTGTCATTCAAATAAACTGTGGATGGTAAGCATTCAAATAAAATGATTGTGTCGTCAGTATTGTGCACATTTGACGATGGAATTAAATAAAATATTAGAATAACTCAAAAATAAAATGCAATGTTAAGGTTCGAGCCTAGACGTCTACAATAAAATTTATAAGCACCCACCGATTTAGCTATAAAAAATTATTTGAAATTTATTATATGTTCATTTTATTTTTTAAGCATTAATTTTTTCTTATGAAAATAAATATTTTATTTGAAAATTATTGGTACTTTATTTAGCATTAATTTTACCTTATACAAAATAAAATACTCTTTCCATCTCAATATAAGGTTTTTTTTTTACTTGTTTAAGTCTATTGTTTACTAATATATGGTGGGTCATACGTAGAGTTTTGTACAAAGTAATAGGGAGTTGTGAAAAAGTAAATAGCAGTTGTTTAAAAATATATTTATTTATTAACATATAGAGTATTATTTAATGTTTTTTTATGGAATAGGAAACTTATAGTGGAATATTTAAAAAAGAAAGTAGAAACTTTACAGTGGAAACGAGGGAGTACAATGTTAAGGTATAAACCCAAAGACATCTATATAAAATTTGGAAAACACGAACAACGTAAGGTAGACAAATTTTATTACATATGTTTGAAATTTATTACTCCATCCTTCCCATATAAATTTGCATTCTAAGGGTAAGGGGTTGCATATTTTTTAAAAAATATGTGATTTTTAAATAAAATAGTGATATTTGGGTAAATATGTGTATATGTTTGTGAATGTATGTATGCAAATCAAAGTTTCCTACTAGTATGCAAATTTTCGTGAGACATCTAAATTAAGCAAGTGTGGAAATTCTTATGGGCTAAAGATTATATATAGTGGAATGTTGTTTTTAACATTTATGAACTGAGAAACTTATTAGGGATGACCCTAACACAAAGTGGGAAACTTATTCCGAGATGGAGGAAGTATCTTTTAAACATTAATTTTTTTATATAAAAAAATACAATGATGTATTGAACCCAAAATAATTTTATTACTCGAAATAATCGATGTGTTATTAGATTCAATTTTGTGAGTGGTGTGCCCAAATAATGGTATAAAGATCATCCATTGAAGTTCCGGAACAGATAAACTCATCGTTTCAAGCAATAATAACATCCTTATTAAAAGAAACTGAGTATCTATTCAAACAGTTTAGAAACTGAAGGTTGAGTTCTTTCTAAACTAGGAACATGAGGAACGTCTCTCAAGACCATAACTCTATCTTCACAAGATAGGCGCACTTCTCCCACTGCTTCAGCTGCCACTCTCGTAGCATTGCCCGATGTGATGGGGATCTCACTTTCGTTAAGTCGTCGGGTTAGCTTAAACCCATGAAACAAATGTGATCAGTAGCTCTCGTATCCACTATCCACGGATAGACAGCATACGCCACTTCACAAGTTTCGACGACTAAGGTGTGTGAATTACCTAACTTTCCTAGCCTCTTAGGCTTGGAACAGGCAGACCTCCATTGTCCTCTCTCACCGCAACTAAAACACTTCCCCTTCGATGCTAGCCTTTGCATTTGCCTTTCGCAACAATTAGATTTGCTTGGATCCGACCTTTGGTTCTCTTCCTCTTTTTCCCTCCCTTGGGACCAAAAGAGGTAGACGGACCATTAGCCACCATAGCACTAGACTGGTGCTCCATTTTCACCTCCACCGAAACTAAAGCTTGCAAGAGCTCGGGCAAACGATTTGTCCGTTCATTCATCTGACAGTTCAGACAAAACTGCTCAAAGCTTCTCGGTAGAGAATGGTATATGAAATCAATCAAAATCCGCACCAAGTACTTCCAACTTGTTAAGGTATGCCATTATCTTGAGAACGTGCTCCCTCACGGGCATTCCCTCCACCATTTCCAACTTGACCGAGTCATGTTTGGTGAACTGATTAGTCATGGGTTTGATGTGAAGACATCTCTTCAAGGTGTTCCATGATTTCAACAGCGGATACAATGTCTCCATGGACAAGCCTCAAATCCTCAGACAGAGATGTCAAGATGATGCACTTCATGTGTTCATTGTCACGCTTCCAATCATAAACTGCCTTTTCCCATTGCTTGACTTATCATTAGGCTTGCCGGGTATATTAACGTAAATAACCCAATTGTGTTTTCGTGCAGTAAGGACAAATTTTTAAAAAAAAATTCCAATCGATATAATTCTCTCCAAAAAGTTTATTAACTTTAAGTATATTAAATGGTGGATTGAAAGGTTGCGACATGATGAAATGAGAATAAAACATACATTCATATTAATATCTAGAAAAATACAAAATTATCACATAATTCGATCACATTAATTATATTGAAACCTTAAAACAATATAATCATGCATCAGCCAACATCTCGAAACAATTTAAATGCGCCACGAGGGGTGGTCTATACATTCAAACACATTCAAGCGGATTACAAACTTAAAAGTTACAAATCCTTAATTCAAAATTAATAGTTGGCTCCCACTTTGACCACATAGAAACTGACAGGGACTCCGAGGGGAGTAAGTTAATATCAATTTCCTATGCCTAAGTAATAACCATAATTAAATACAGGATTATTATTTCGCTTTGAGCAAGCCACTCGGGGTGAGGGTCAATACTGCCACTAGTAATAATCTACAATCATCCTTTCGGAATTTATTCATGTGAAATCCGTTCTTTTGGCCGATCCGAGGGGGAAATGTATTCCAAAAGAACTTCACAAATAAATAAATTATGGAGGTCAAAATAATCCAATTTTAACATCCGGAATAAAATTGCGATTATAAAAACATACTTAGTAATTTTCGAAAGTAAGGTTTTTCTTGGACAATTAAATTCATGCAAACACATATTAACAAATAATAATAAGTGCACGAAATAAAACATCCATCAAAACAAAATTAAACACATTGGAGCACTCAAATCCAATTGTCACGGTTTAATTTCTTCACGTCTTGATGCGAAAAATCGTCCTTGTTGCTTTCCGACGTTCGTCTCGACGTGCTCCCACTCGAACATCAACACTTCTTCAAAACAGCATCGTTTGGGGTTCGGGACGATGTTTGAAATCACACGGAAAAAAAAAACACGAACCAAAAAAATTCCACGGCCTGAGATACAGCGCGCGTCGGCCCACGAAGTGGACCCGCGCGCTTCCCGGCCCGAGAAGCGCCGAAACGCTGCCCGAGGCGCGCCGAAGCGCAGCCCCGAGGCGCAGCCGAGGCGCACCCGAGGCGCTGCACGGAGGCGCGCCGAGGCGCCGCCCGGAGCGCCCCGAGGCGCTGCAGCCTCGCGCCCGAGGCGCGCGCGCGGTGCGCGCGGCGCCGTGCACCCGTTGCGCACGGCGTGCGCCGTGCACCCCCGTGCGCCGTTTTTTTCTCCGTTCGTCCTCATTTTCTTCACCCCTTGCATGATTTTACCTCCATACACGCGCCACACTTGTATGCGTCATTCGGGTACGCCGTTTTTAATTCTTCGTTCTTCGTCACGATCCGGTTACAATTTATTTTTACAAAAAAAATAAATACTAGATCTAGACTAGTCTATTACAATGATCGAATCAAAATAAAAACAACTAATCTACTCGTGGATTTTCTCACGAGAAAAACGAATTCGAACGAATCGAATTAAAAACAATTAATTTACACGCATGAAATTAACAACATTAAAACCATGACAATTGGATACCTACAAAAAAGATCTAAGAATTCTACTATCCAATTTCAATTTAATGTTTAACAATTTAAATTCCAATTTAAAATTCAGAGCCCGAAACCGTGGCTCTGATACCAGTTGTTGGGAAAATAGGGGTGCCCGGAATCTATTCGGGATGAAATTTTAAATACGAATTTAAATACAATTATTACTAGCATGAATTAATCCTAATTAATTCAAATAATAATTCCAACAACTAATTATCATCATGCATGTTAAATTAATTTCACATATTTAACTAGGCGGAATTAAACAAGTAAATATGCGATTAACGTACCTCTCGTAGTATTGGCCTTTGGATATACGGGACACTTGTAATCTCGCTCTATCAACCCAAAGCCTTCTCAAGTATTTCCCTTTTCACCTCACTTGATCGCCGGTGGGAGACGCTTTCAAGCAATTTAATAAACTAAGGAAAAAGAAAAATATCTATGCTTCTTGATTTTTCCAACACATGGAATTATGTACTTGGGGATAAAATAATCATCCCCTATTTATAAAGGGTGTTGGCCGAAAATTAGAGGATTAATGGGCTTGGAGAAAATCTTTTCTTAGACTCTAAGAAATCTTGAATATATCTCATATATTCTTTTCTCCAAAATAAAATATTCCACAAAAATCTCACACCCCTAAATAAATATGAAGTTTTCGAAAATTTCATAGAAGAAATCCAAGATTTGGATCTTCTTGAATATATGAGATATTCTTGTATTCATAGAATACATATCTTGCATAATATCTTTCCAAGAAAATCAACAAAATCTTTTTCCTCCTTATCATGTAATTTTCGAAAATTATACTTGAAAAATCAGCATAATTATTTTCTTTTTATTTTAATCACCTTATCATTATTGGGCTACTTAATGGGCTACTTGAGGGGCCTTAAGGAGAATTAAGATTGGACCTCCTAATGGACTTCTGAATTTCAATATTGAGCCCCAATATAATTCAGCCCATTAATATTAATTATTACCACTAATAAATTAATATTGCACTATCCATCTTAATCCATATTACGATAATATGGGCTCCCGGTTATTATTTCCCGCGTTTAAGATTATCAAGTCCATTAATTAATTAAGCTTCTGAATAGCTCTAAATTAATTAATATATTTCACCTTGGAGTAAAGACAGCTCAACATTATTATTCGTACCGAAGAAACTAATTCTTCACTTGCAAGATTTGGTACAATAAAACTTCTGAGCCCACCAAGGGGACTAATCACACGAGCCGTACTCGCACGCGTTTCTCCGTATTAAATCTTAGCAACCGTCGTATGATTAATATTACTGCCCAAGACACAAAGTTCGAAGTCGCAATGATTCTCACCCAACATGAATCAAAGCAGTAACTATTAAACACACACGGTCCTATTTAAGTGACGGAGATTAAGAAATCAACAACCACTGAGGTCTAATTCTTCACCTTTCAGAACAGAATAATTTATCCTCGCTGTAGGACCTCTTCAACACATACGTGTGCTAGTGCAATCTCTTAGTCAAGACAGACCAATCTGAGCCTTACACATCGACCTTTCACGGCGGATTGTTCAATTCCACCTAGGTCGTGAAAATGTACGTTTAGTTACAAGTAAACTGTTAATGTTGTCTTCCGTGATCGGGTATCACCACATTAACTACTATGTAACACGTACTATATTTTGAACGGTTTGCAATAGAAATTCAACATTCAATCATAACTAAAGCAAATGCGATAACAGAATTATTCTCATAAAACGAGTGTTTGATACACGAGTTATACAAAGTAAAAGCATACTTTCACGTATAACTCCAACAATCTCCCACTTATACTTAAAGTCTGCTTTTAGTATACATCACGCATGTCTTAGTGTAGTAGCTCTACGTGACATCTCATGTCAACCTACACTAACCTAATAATTCCTCCCACTTATACTTAAAGCAGATTGGCAATAGTCTTGACTCCCATTCCATCCACATGTCTCTCGAATGTACTCTGAGACAGACCCTTTGTGAATGGATATACTAGGTTGTCCTCCGACATTTACCTTTGCCACCTCTTTATCTTCTCTCTTAACGATTTCTCGTATAAGATGGTGTTTTCTTTCAATGTGTTTGCTGGCCTTGTGGGCTCTCGGTTCCCTTGAATTTGCAACTGCTCCGACATTGTCACAAAAGACAGTTATCTTGTCGGGCAAATTCGGAACAACGTCCAAGTCCACTAAGAAGTACTTGAGCCAAACCGCTTCTTTCGCTGCTTCACAAACAGTTACTTATTCGGCTTTTATGGTCGAATCGGCGATGCATTTCTGCAAATCGCTTCTCCATGTCATGGCTCCTTCTCCCATGCAAAACACACTACCCGAGGTAGGTATTTTGGAGTCTATGTCTGATTGGAAATTTGAGTCGTGTATCCCATGGGAATTAGATTGTCTGATTGTTAAATCAGCATTCCATACCAAGTTCTTTTCAGAAACTAAAGAACACATTTAATTGCAATCTAATGTGCTTTCCCGGGGTTACTTCGATATCTTGCCATCATGCCCACGGCAAAGCAGATATCTGGTCTCGTACACAACATTGCATACATAAGACTTCCTACGTCCGAAACGTACGGAACGTCTTTCATGTCATCTATCTCCACTTGGTCTTAGGGCAAATTTCTTTAGATAGATGGATTCCGTGCCTAAAAGGTACAAAACCTTTCTTGGAATCTTGCATGCTGAAATGCTTCAAAACAGTGACTTTGTATGAAACTTGCGATAAACCCAACATCCTCCTCTTGTGATCTCGAGTGAACTTGATCCCAAGGATGTGACCGGCTTTCCCTAAGTCCTTCATATCAAACTGATTTGACAGCCATACCCTTACATCTGACAATACCTTTACATTGTTTCCAATGAGCAGAATATCGTCTACGTATAATACTAAGAATACCACCGCAGTTTCGTCACACCTTTTACACCCACAACTTTTGAACTTGTTTTGATCACAAACCCGTAAGACTTAATAACTTGATCAAAACACTGGTTCCAAGTACGCGACGCTTGCTTAAGTCCATAAATGGATCTCTTAAGCTTGTATACGAGGTGCTCTTGGCCTTTTCCAACGAAACCTTTGGGTTGTTGCATATAGATCCCATCAAGACTTCCGTTAAGGAAAGCTGTCTTGACATCCATTTGCCAGATCTCATAATCTAAGTGCGCATCGATCGACAAGTGAATACGGATGGACTTAAGCATAGCTACAGGCCACAGGCCACAAGCTTTGCTTTGAAGGTCTCTACCCTTCCGTCCGGTCCTCTTTTCCTCTTGTACATCCACTTGCATCCAATGGGCTCTACCCCACTAGGTGGATCAACCAACTTCCACACTTGACTATAATCCATCGAACCCACCTCGGTTTCCATTGCGGTTTGCCACGCCTCCGCGTCTTTGTCTTGGATTGCCTCGTCGTACGTTCATGGGTCTGATTCATCGCCGGGAATCAAATCCGAAGATTCTTCAATTCCCATGAATCTCTCGGGTTGCCTTGCAATCCTCCCACTACGACGGGGTTCCGGTTGTGAAGGTATGACGTGTGGTATATCATCTTGTATACTTGGTATTGGAGTTCGCCCTCTTAACTCGTCTAAGGTAATCTCACTTCTGGGCTTTCTTTTGTTCATATAGTCTTCCTCCAAGAATTTAAAGTGCGAACTAATCACGGTCTTTTAATCCTTGAGACTATAGAACATACACCCTTTCGTTCCCATGGGATATCCTATAAACAACCTTAATTCCGAACGTGGATCCAATTTACCGGCTTCCTCGTCTAGCACGTATGCCGGACAACCCCAAATCCGCAAGTGTCTTAGACTGGGCTTGCGCCCGGTCCACAATTCCATTTGGGTTTTAGGAACCAATTTGGATGGCAACAAGTTTAGAATGTAAGTCGTTGTTTCCAAGGCGTTACCCCAAAATGACTTGGGTAAATCCGAATAACTCATCATGGATCTGACTATTTCTAAAAGAGTCTGGCTCCTTCGTTCCTCCACACCGTTCTATTGAGGGGTTCCCGGTGCGGTCAACAGGGATACAATCCTTTCGTCTGATAGCTAGTTCAAGAATTCGTCGCTAAGGTATTCGCCTCTACGATCAAATCGTAGAAACTTGATACTTATTTCCCTATGCATCATAAGGTAGATGTATCCATATCTCGAGTAATCATTGAAAAAAACAATTTACTCATACCCCTTCTTGCTATGATCGTCATTGAACCACACATATCGGTATGAACGAGTTCTAACACTTCCGTGGTTCTATTCCCCTTGGCTCCAAATGCCCTCTTGGTCATTTTACCCTCTAAACAGGATTCACAAGTTGGAAAACGGTTCGACTTGGAATGATTCCAAGGATCCGTCTTTCACCAATCTCTCTATCCGCTTTAGATTAACATGACCTAGTTCAAGATGCCATAGAAGTGTTTCGTTCATCTCCGAAGAACGCTTTCTTTTATTACTCGAAATAATCGATGTGTTATTAGATTCAATTTTGTGAGTGGTGTGCCCAAATAATGGTATAAAGATCATCCATTGAAGTTCCGGAACAGATAAACTCATCGTTTCAAGCAATAATAACATCCTTATTAAAAGAAACTGAGTATCTATTCAAACAGTTTAGAAACTGAAGGTTGAGTTCTTTCTAAACTAGGAACATGAGGAACGTCTCTCAAGACCATAACTCTATCTTCACAAGATAGGCGCACTTCTCCCACTGCTTCAGCTGCCACTCTCGTAGCATTGCCCGATGTGATGGGGATCTCACTTTCGTTAAGTCATCGGGTTAGCTTAAACCCATGAAACAAATGTGATCAGTAGCTCTCGTATCCACTATCCACGGATAGACAGCATACGCCACTTCACAAGTTTCAACGACTAAGGTGTGTGAATTACCTAACTTTCCTAGCCTCTTAGGCTTGGAACAGGCAGACCTCCATTGTCCTCTCTCACCGCAACTAAAACACTTCCCCTTCGATGCTAGCCTTTGCATTTGCCTTTCGCAACAATTAGATTTGCTTGGATCCGACCTTTGGTTCTCTTCCTCTTTTTCCCTCCCTTGGGACCAAAAGAGGTAGACGGACCATTAGCCACCATAGCACTAGACTGGTGCTCCATTTTCACCTCCACCGAAACTAAAGCTTGCAAGAGCTCGGGCAAACGATTTGTCCGTTCATTCATCTGACAGTTCAGACAAAACTGCTCAAAGCTTCTCGGTAGAGAATGGTATATGAAATCAATCAAAATCCGCACCAAGTACTTCCAACTTGTTAAGGTATGCCATTATCTTGAGAACGTGCTCCCTCACGGGCGTTCCCTCCACCATTTCCAACTTGACCGAATCATGTTTGGTGAACTGATTAGTCATGGGTTTGATGTGAAGACATCTCTTCAAGGTGTTCCATGATTTCAACACCGGATACAATGTCTCCATGGACAAGCCTCAAATCCTCAGACAGAGATGTCAAGATGATGCACTTCATGTGTTCATTGTCACGCTTCCAATCATAAACTGCCTTTTCCCATTGCTTGACTTATCATTAGGCTTGCCGGGTATATTAACGTAAATAACCCAATTGTGTTTTCGTGCAGTAAGGACAAATTTTTTAAAAAAAATTCCAATCGATATAATTCTCTCCAAAAAGTTTATTAACTTTAAGTATATTAAATGGTGGATTGAAAGGTTGCGACATGATGAAATGAGAATAAAACATACATTCATATTAATATCTAGAAAAATACGAAATTATCACATAATTCGATCACATTAATTATATTGAAACCTTAAAACAATATAATCATGCATCAGCCAACATCTCGAAACAATTTAAATTCGCCACGAGGGGTGGTCTATACATTCAAACACATTCAAGCAGATTACAAACTTAAAAGTTACAAATCCTTAATTCAAAATTAATAGTTGGCTCCCACTTTGACCACATAGAAACTGACAGGGACTCCGAGGGGAGTAAGTTAATATCAATTTCCTATGCCTAAGTAATAACCATAATTAAATACAGGATTATTATTTCGCTTTGAGCAAGCCACTCGGGGTGAGGGTCAATACCGCCACTAGTAATAATCCACAATCATCCTTTCGGAATTTATTCATGTGAAATCCGTTCTTTTGGCCGATCCGAGGGGGAAATGTATTCCAAAAGAACTTCACAAATAAATAAATTATGGAGGTCAAAATAATCCAATTTTAACATCCGGAATAAAATTGCGATTATAAAAACATACTTAGTAATTTTCGAAAGTAAGGTTTTTCTTGGACAATTAAATTCATGCAAACACATATTAACCAATAATAATAAGTGCACGAAATAAAACATCCATCAAAACAAAATTAAACACATTGGAGCACTCAAATCCAATTGTCACGGTTTAATTTCTTCACGTCTTGATGCGAAAAATCGTCCTTGTTGCTTTCCGACGTTCGTCTCGACGTGCTCCCACTCGAACAACAACACTTCTTCAAAACAACATCGTTTGGGGTTCGGGACGACGTTTAATATCACACGGAAAAAAAAACACGAACCGAAAAAATTCCACGGCCTGAGATACAGCGCGCGTCGGCCCACGAAGTGGACCCGCGCGCTTCCCGGCCCGAGAAGCGCGGAAACGCTGCCCGAGGCGCGCCAAAGCGCAGCCCCGAGGCGCAGCCGAGGCGCACCCGAGGCGCTGCACGGAGGCGCGCCGAGGCGCCGCCCGGAGCGCCCCGAGGCGCTGCAGCCTCGCGCCTGAGGCGCGCGCGCGGTGCGCGCGGCGCCGTGCACCCGTTGCGCACGGCGTGCGCCGTGCACCCCCGTGCGCTGTTTTTTTTGCCGTTCGTCCTCGTTTTCTTCACCCCTTGCATGATTTTACCTCCATACACACGCCACGCTTGTATGCGTCGTCCGGGTACGCCGTTTTTAATTCTTCGTTCTTCGTCACGATCCGGTTACAATTTATTTTTACAAAAAAAATAAATACTAGATCTAGACTAGTCTATTACAATGATCGAATCAAAATAAAAACAACTAATCTACTCGTGGATTTTCTCACGAGAAAAACGAATTCGAACGAATCGAATTAAAAACAATTAATTTACACGCATGAAATTAACAACATTAAAACCATGACAATTGGATACCTGCAAAAAAGATCTAAGAATTCTACTATCCAATTTCAATTTAATGTTTAACAATTTAAATTCCAATTTAAAATTCAGAGCCCGAAACCGTGGCTCTGATACCAGTTGTTGGGAAAATAGGGGTGCCCGGAATCTATTCGGGATGAAATTTTAAATACGAATTTAAATACAATTATTACTAGCATGAATTAATCCTAATTAATTCAAATAATAATTCCAACAACTAATTATCATCATGCATGTTAAATTAATTTCACATATTTAACTAGGCGGAATTAAACAAGTAAATATGCGATTAACGTACCTCTCGTAGTATTGGCCTTTGGATATACGGGACACTTGTAATCTCGCTCTATCAACCCAAAGCCTTCTCAAGTATTTCCCTTTTCACCTCACTTGATCGCCGGTGGGAGACGCTTTCAAGCAATTTAATAAACTAAGGAAAAAGAAAAATATCTATGCTTCTTGATTTTTCCAACACATGGAATTATGTACTTGGGGATGAAATAATCATCCCCTATTTATAAAGGGTGTTGGCCGAAAATTAGAGGATTAATGGGCTTGGAGAAAATCTTTTCTTAGACTCTAAGAAATCTTGAATATATCTCATATATTCTTTTCTCCAAAATAAAATATTCCACAAAAATCTCACACCCCTAAATAAATATGAAGTTTTCGAAAATTTCATAGAAGAAATCCAAGATTTGGATCTTCTTGAATATATGAGATATTCTTGTATTCCTAGAATACATATCTTGCATAATATCTTTCCAAGAAAATCAACAAAATCTTTTTCCTCCTTATCATGTAATTTTCGAAAATTATACTTGAAAAATCAGCATAATTATTTTCTTTTTATTTTAATCACCTTATCATTATTGGGCTACTTAATGGGCTACTTGAGGGGCCTTAAGGAGAATTAAGATTAGACCTCCTGATGGACTTCTGAATTTCAATATTGAGCCCCAATATAATTCAGCCCATTAATATTAATTATTACCACTAATAAATTAATATTGCACTATCCATCTTAATCCATATTACGATAATATGGGCTCCCGGTTATTATTTCCCGCGTTTAAGATTATCAAGTCCATTAATTAATTAAGCTTCTGAATAGCTCTAAATTAATTAATATATTTCACCTTGGAGTAAAGACAGCTCAACATTATTATTCGTACCGAAGAAACTAATTCTTCACTTGCAAGATTTGGTACAATAAAACTTCTGAGCCCACCAAGGGGACTAATCACACGAGCCGTACTCGCACGCGTTTCTCCGTATTAAATCTTAGCAACCGTCGTATGATTAATATTACTGCCCAAGACACAAAGTTCGAAGTCGCAATGATTCTCACCCAACATGAATCAAAGCAGTAATTATTAAACACACACGGTCCTATTTAAGTGACGGAGATTAAGAAATCAACAACCACTGAGGTCTAATTCTTCACCTTTCAGAACAGAAGAATTTATCCTCGCTGTAGGACCTCTTCAACACATACTAAATGTGCTAGTGCAATCTCTTAGTCAAGACAGACCAATATGAGCCTTACACATCGACCTTTCACGGCGGATTGTTCAATTCCACCTAGGTCGTGAAAATGTACGTTTAGTTACAAGTAAACTGTTAATGTTGTCTTCCGTGATCGGGTATCACCACATTAACTACTATGTAACACGTACTATATTTTGAACGGTTTGCAATAGAAATTCAACATTCAATCATAACTAAAGCAAATGTGATAACAGAATTATTCTCATAAAACGAGTGTTTGATACACGAGTTATACAAAGTAAAAGTATACTTTCACGTATAACTCCAACATTGACATCCATTTGCCAGATCTCGTAATCTAGGTGCGCAGCTATCAACAAGAGAATACGGATTGACTTAAGCATAGCTACAGGCAAAAAGGTTTCCTCATAATCGATCCCTTCTTTTTTAGTATACCCTTTGGCCACAAGCCTCGCTTTGAAGGTCTCTACCCTTCCGTCCGGTCCTCTTTTCCTCTTGTACACCCACTTACATCCAATGGGTTCTACCCCACTGGGTGGTTCGACCAACTCCCACACTTGATTATGATCCATCGAACCCATCTCGATTTCCATTGCGGTTTGCCACGCCTCCGCGTCTTTGTCTTGGATTGCCTCGTCGTACGTCCATGGGTCTGATTCATCGCCGGGAATTAAATCCGAAGATTCTCCAATTCCCATGAATCTCTCGGGTTGCCTTGCAATCCTGCCACTACGACGGGGTTCCGGTTGTGAAGATGTAACGTGTGGTACATCATCTTGTATACTTGGTATCGAGGTTTGACCTCTCAATTCTTCTAAAGTAATTTCACTTTTAGGTTTCCGATTGTTCATATAGCTAGTCTTCCTCCAAGAATTTAAAGTGTGTACTAATCACGGTCTTTTGATCCTTGGGACTATAGAACATACACCCTTTCGTTCCCACAGGGTATCCTATAAACAGCCTTAATTCCGAACGTGGATCCAACTTACCGGTTTCTGATTGTTCATATAGCTAGTCTTCCTCCAAGAATTTAAAGTGTGTACTAATCACGGTCTTTTGATCCTTGGGACTATAGAACATACACCCTTTCGTTCCCACAGGGTATCCTATAAACAGCCTTAATTCCGAACGTGGATCCAACTTACCGGCTTCCTTGTCTAGCACGTATGCCGGACAACCCCAAATCCGCAAATGTCTTAGACTAGGTTTGCGCCCGGTCCACAATTCCATTGGGGTTTTAGGAACCGATTTGGATGGCACCAAGTTTAGAATGTAAGCCACCGTTTCCAAGGCATTACCCCAAAACGACTTGGGTAAATCCGAATAACTCATCATGGATCTAACCATCTCTAAAAGAGTCCGGTTTATTCGTTCTGCCACACCGTTCTGTTGAGGGGTTCCCGGTGCGGTTAACTGGGATACGATCCCTTCGTCCGATAAGTAGTTCAAGAATTCATCGCTGAGGTATTCGCCTCCACGATCTGATCGTAGAAACTTGATACTCTTTTCCCTATGTTTCTCGGCTTCGGCCTTAAACTCCTTGAACTTATCAAAAGTTTCAGACTTATGCCTCATAAGGTAAATGTACCCATATCTTGAGTAATCGTCAATGAAGGTGACGAAATACTCATACCCCATTCTCTCTTTGATCGTCATTGGACCACACACATCGGTATGAACGAGTTCTAACACTTCCGTGGCTCTATTCCCCTTGGCTCCAAATGCCCTCTTGGTCATCTTACCCTCTAAACAGGATTCACAAGTTGGAAACGGCTCGACTTGGAATGACTCCAAGGATCCGTCTTTCACCAATCTCTCTATCCGCTTTAGATTAATATGACCTAGTCTTAGATGCCATAGAAGTGTTTCGTTCATTTCTGAAGAACGCTTTCTTTTATTGCTCGAAATGATCGACGTGTTATTGGATTCATTATTTGAGTGGTGTGCACACTTAATCATATAGAGATTGTTTACCAACATTCCATGACAGATAGTAACATTCTTAAAAGAAACAATAACAACTTTATTAAAAGTAACTGAATATCCATCAAAAAACAACTTAGAAACTGAAATTAAATTCTTCCTAAAGTTCGGAAGGTATAAAATATCTCTTCAAATTAAAACTCTATCTTCAAAAGATAGGTGCACGATTCCCACTACTTCGGCTGCCACTCTCGTAGCATCGCCCAAAGTGATGGTGATCTCATTCTTGCTAAGTCGCCGGGTTAGCTGAAACCCCTGAAGAGTGAAACAAATATGATCAGTTGCCCCGGTATCCACTACCCAAACGTGGGCAGCATACGCAGCAACATATGTTTCAACGACTAAAGCATGAGACTTACCTTTCTTTACCGCCTTCTTAGGCTTAGAACAGGTCGCCCTCCAATGTCTCTTTTCACCACAATTGAAGTACTTACCCTTAGCAGCTTTCTTTCCACCTCCTTCTCCCTTTGCCTTGGGTTTCACAACGGTTGGATTTGCTTGGGTCTGGCCTTTCGTCCTCTTTCTCTTCTTCCCTCCCTTGGGACCCGAAGAGGTAGACGGACCGTTTGCCACCATAGCAACAGTTTGATGATCCATTAACGTCTCCGCCGACACCAAAGCTTGCAAGAGCTCGGGTAAACTATTTACCCGGTCATTCATTTGATAGTTCAACTGAAACTGCTCAAAGCTCTTCGACAGAGAATGGAGAACGAAATCGACCTTAGTAGGGAGATCAAATTCCGCACCAAGTACTTCCAACTTGTTGAGATAACCCATCATCTCGATAACGTGATCCCTTACGGGCGTACCTTCCACCATCTTCAACGAAAGCATCTTTCGCATGGTGATTTGCCTAGCTGTACGATTCTGATGTTTAAACATAGCTTCAAGATTGAGCATTATCTCAAAGGCGGTCTCCATGTGTTGGTGTTGGTGTTGCAACACATCTGACATTGAAGCCATGGTACACCTAGCCATCTCATCGGAGTCAAACCAACTCTTATGCTCTTTCTTGACCGCCTTGCTCGCATCCTCGGCAGGCTCTTGGGGCTTAGGAGTAGTAAGTACCCATTTGTGGTGTTGAGCGGTTAGGACAATATCAAGGTTACGTTTCCAATCAACATAGTTCTCACCAACAAGTTTATTATCTTTAAGTATACTAAACAGTGGATTAAAAGGTTGCGACATGATGAACTGAGAATAAAACATACATTCATATCAATATCTAGAAAAATAAGAAATTATCACATAATTCGATCACATCAATTATATTGAAACCTTTAAAACAATATAATTATGCATCAGCCAACATCTCGAAACAATTTAAATGCGCCACGAGGGGTGGTCTATACATTTAAATACATTCAAGCGGATCACAAACCTTAAAAGTTACAAATCCTTAATTCAAAATTAATAGTTGGCTCCCACTTTGACCACATAGAAATTGATAGGGACTCCGAGGGGAGTAAGTTAATATCAATTTCCTATGCCTAAGTAATAACCATAATTAAATACAGGATTATTATTTCGCTTTGAGCAAGCCACTCGTGGTGATGGTCAATACCGCCACTAGTAATAATCCACAATCATCCTTTCGAAATTTATTCATGTGAAATCCGTTCTTTTGGCCGATCCGAGGGGGAAATGTATTCCAAAAGAACTTCACAAATAAATAAATTATGGAGGCCAAATTAATCCAATTTTAATATCCGGAATAAAATTGCGATTAAATAAACATACTTAGTAATTTTCGAAAGTAAGGTTTTTCTTGGACAATTAAATTCATGCAAACACATATTAACAAATAATAATAAGCGCACGAAATAAAACATCCATCAAAACAAAAATTTTCACATTGGAGCACTCTAATCCAATTGTCACGGTTTAATTTCTTCACGTCTTGATGCGAAAAATCGTCCTTGTTGCTTTCCGTCGTTCGTCTCGACACGCTCCCACTCGAACAACAACACTTCATCAAAAACAGCATCGTTTGGGGTTCGGGACGACGTTTAAAATCACACCAAAAAAAACGCAGAACTGGAAAAATTTTAAAAAAAAATTCCAAGGCCCGAGATACGGCGCGCGTCGGCCCACGGAGTGGGCCGCACGCCTCTCGGCCCACGGCAGCCGAGCGCCGGGCGCCGGGCAGCAGCCCATACGCGCGCGCGCTACCTGTCGTGCGCCTCGCGCACCCCTTGCACCGGGTTTCGCCGTTCGTTCTCGTTTTTTTCACCCCATGCATGATTTTACGCCCATGCATGCGTCACACATGTATGCGTCGTCCGGGTACGCCGTCTTTAATTCTTCGTTCTTCGTCTCGATCCGGTTACAATTTATTTTACAAAAATAAATACTAGATCTAGACTAGTCTATTACAATGATCGAATCAAAATAAAAACAACTAATCTACTCGTGGATTTTCTCACGAGAAAAATAAATTCGAACGAATCGAATTAAAAACAATTAATTAACACGCATGTAAAAAATAACAACATTAAAACCATGACAATTGGATACCTGCAAAAAAGATCTAGGAATTCTACTATCCAATTTCAATGTAATATTTAACAATTTAAATTCCAATTTAAAGATCAGAGCCCGAAACCGTGGCTCTGATACCAGTTGTTGGGAAAATAGGGGTGCCCGGAATCTATTCGGGATGAAATTTAAATACGAATTTAAATTCAATTATTACTAGCATGAATTAATCCTAATTAATTCAAATAATAATTCCAACAACTAATTTATCATCATGCATGTTGAATTAATTCACCTAAAATCTAGGCGGAATAAACAAGAATTTATGTGACTTACGTACTTCTTGTAGACTTGGCCTTTGAATAAACGGGACAATCACGATCTCGCTTTATCAACCCAAAAGCCTTATCAAGTATTTCCCTTTCGCCTTACTTGATCACCGGTGGGAGATGCTTTCAAGTAATTTAAATAACTAAGGAAAAAGAAAAATATCTATGCTCTTGATTTTTCCAACACATGGAATTATGTACTTGGGGATGAAATAATCATCCCCTATTTATAAGTAGTGATGGCCGAATTTTTTAGGGATATTGGGCCTTGGAGAAAATCTTTTCTTAGGCTCTAAGAAATCTTGAATATATCTCATATATTCTTTTCTCCATAATAAAATATTCCACAAAAATCTCACTCTCCTAAATATGCTTGATATTTTCGAAAATTTCAATAGAAGATCCTAAGATTTGGATCTTCTTGAATATATGAGATATACTTGTATTCCAAGAATACATATCTTCCATAATATCTTTCCAAGAAAATCAACAAAATCTTCTCTTTTCTTGATTTCTTATTTTCGAAAATTTAGAGGAAAAATCAGCATTTATATTTCTTTTTATTTTAATCACCTTATCATTATTGGGCTACTTAATGGGCTACTTGAGGGGCCTTTAAGGAGAATTAAGATTGGACCTCCTAATGGACTTCTGAATTTCAATATTGAGCCCCAATATAATTCAATCAATTAATATTAATTATTACCACTAAAAATTAATATTTCACTATCCATCTTAATCCATATTACGATAATATGGGCTCCCGGTTATTATTTCCCGCATTTAAGATTATCAAGTCCATTAATTAATTAAGCTTCTAAATAGCTCTAAATTAATTAATATATTTAACCTTGGAGTAAAGACATCTCAACATTATTATTCGTACCGAAGAAACTAATTCTTCACTTGCAAGATTTGGTACAATAAAACTTCTGAGCCCACCAAGGGGACTAATCACACGAGCCGTACTCGCACGCGTTTCTCCGTATTAAATCTTAGCAACCGTCGTATGATTAATATTACTGCCCAAGACACAAAGTTCGAAGTCACAATGATTCTCACCCAACATGAATCAAAGCAGTAACCATTAAGCACACACGGTCCTATTTAAGTGACGGAGATTAAGAAATCAACAACCACTGAGGTCTAATTCTTCACATTTCAGAACAGAAGAATTTATCCTCGCTGTAGGTCCTCTTCAACACATACTAAATGTGCTAGTGCAATCTCTTAGTCAAGACAGACCAATCTGAGCCTTACACATCGACCTTTCACGGCGGATTGTTCAATTCCACCTAGGTCGTGAACATGTACGTTTAGTTACAAGTAAACTGTTAATGTTGTCTTCCGTAATCGGGTATCACCACATTAACTACAATGTAACATGTACCATATATTGAACGGTTTGCAATAGATATTCAACATTCATTCATAACTAAAGCAAATGTGATAAAAGAATTATTCTCATAAACAAGTGTTTGATACACGAGTTATACAAAGTAAAAGCATACTTTCACGTATAACTCCAACAATTCCATTAAATCCACATCACTTACTAAGAATTCTCACCATTCCATATTCTCAATAAAATCTTTCTTTTAATTTTTTTATTCTTTCATATTCTTTGGTTTTAATCAAAATTAAAAAAAAATTATTTTAAAAATTTAATATAATTTGAATTTTTATTTATAAATAATTAACTAAATCTTCTAAATAAGTATTTACCAAAATAAAATAAATATAAAGAAAATTTTAATAATCAATTAAATTGTATAATATATTTAAATAAAAAATTAAAAGTAAATTTGACAATTATTTTAAATAATTCAGAAAAAAGTCTAGTTAATTTTTTAAAATCATTTAAACCTAAATAAAATTTGACAATAATAATTAAATAAAAAATCAATTAAAATGAAAATTTTAAAAATAAAATGACTACATAAATATAAGAAAAATATCTAAATCTAAAAAAATTAAATTTAAAAAAGAAAAAAAAATATTCAAAAAGGAAAAGGCTAAAGATAAATAAAATAAGAAAAATATTTTATAAATGTTAATTAAATTGTCGTAAATAATTAACTAAAATTTTATCTCTAATTAGCTTCGATTGAATTTTTAAAAAAAATCTAAATAATTTTCTTAATATAGTTATTTTTTAAGATTTAATTGATCTTTTTAACTATTCTTTAGTTTATTTAGAAAAAAATGAATTTGTTTTAATTAAATTATTTTGAAGATTTAGTTGATTTATTTTCTTTTGTTTTCCAAATTTTTAAGGATTTTTTAATTTCATTTAATTTGATTATTTACATATTTAATACATTTTTAAACATATTTTTTAGATTCTTTTTAGGGTTTAAAAAAATTTAAGAAAAAAAAAAGATCAATTAAAAGTTAAAATACTAATTTTGAAATTAAATGACTTAAAGGACTAAAGTCAAAGTCAACAAATTTAGAGTATAATTCATTCCATATATATAAGGATAACTTAGTCATTTTATTTATGTCTATTTTCACTACAAAAAAAATACTGTTTTGCGACGAAATTAGCGACGGAAAATCCGTCGCAAACAGTGTTTTGCGACGGTATCTGCGACGGACACGTATCCGTCCCTAAAACAGCCGTAGCTAATTTTTGCGACGGATTTCGCCTTCCGTCGCAAATTAACGACGGACAAATCCGTCGCAAAATCGGCGGGTCAGACCCGGCCGGGTCACACAGAATTTGCGACGGATAGTATTCCGTCGCAAATATTTCGGGTCAGACCCGTTCGGGTCAACAACATTTGCGACGGCCACATTCCGTCGCAAATGTTTATATATATATTTTTTATTTTTTTCTGTTATAATTTGCGACGGGTTGTTTTCCGTCGCAAAATTCAATATTTGCGACGGAATTTGGCCGTCGCAAATTACCAAGCCTATACAAAAAAAAAAGTGGCTCGCGTGGTTCGAGCCCGGGCACCCGAGGCGGCCGGGGCGGGCGCGGACCACTGGGCCAACCGGCCCATCTCTTTTTATATGCGGCCCACCTTCTATATTAGTCTTATTAGGCCTTGAACAATTAATCCATTTTTTGCGTCCAAGGGGAATCGAACAAGGGACCTCTTGTGCAAGAGGAGGGGGCGCGCGCCACTAGGGCACAAGCTACTTTCGTTTATTTTTATGCAATTAATTGTATATGTATTCAAATTAAGTCATTTTTTTTTATAATTCACCAAATTAATTTCTTTTCGTATCTAAGTTGTGTATTAAAATATTTTGCCCAACTATTTTTTTTATTTTGTAAAATTATTTATTTCGACTCCCGCTTAAATTTATAATTCGTTCATTTGTACGCAATTAATTGTATATGTATCCAAATTGACTCAATTTTTTTTCTACAATTCACCAAATTAATTCATTTTCGTTTCTAACTTGTTTTTATAAATATTGGGGCCATTTAATTTTTATTATTTCTGTAAAATTATTTATTTCGACTCCCGCTTAAATTTATAATTCGTTCATTTGTACGCAATTAATTGTATATGTATCCAAATTGACTCGTTTTTTTTTTCTACAATTCACCAAATTAATTCATTTTCGTTTCTAACTTATTTTTATAAATATTGGGGCCATTTAATTTTTATTATTTCTGTAAAATTATTTATTTCGACTCCCGCTTATATTTATAATTCGTTCATTTGTACGCAATTAATTGTATATGTATCCAAATTGACTCATTTTTTTTCTACAATTCACCAAATTAATTCATTTTCGTTTCTAACTTGTTTTTATAAATATTGGGGCCATTTAATTTTTATTATTTCTGTAAAATTATTTATTTCGACTCCCGCTTAAATTTATCATTCGTTCATTTGTACGCAATTAATTGTATATGTATCCAAATTGACTCGTTTTTTTTCTACAATTCACCAAATTAATTCATATTCGTTTCTAACTTATTTTTATAAATATTGGGGCCATTTAATTTTTATTATTTCTGTAAAATTATTTATTTCGACTCCCGCTTAAATTTATAATTCGTTCATTTGTACGCAATTAATTGTATATGTATCCAAATTGACTCATTTTTTTTTTCAAAATTCACCAAATTAATTCATCTAAGATCATGTATATGTTTGCTACAAGTAATTATGCTAATTAACACTGAATTAGTAATATCTTTGTTGAAATACTATTTGTAGCATCATTCCCGGTCACAAGGTTTCCGCCATTATTACAGAGATATTGAGGGATAATCTAGAGGAGAACGCAATGAAGTTCAAACTCGTCTCGTCGCAGCGGAAGCAGTACTACTTGGATGAGTTTCGGGTATATATATGCAAATTTTTTTTTAACCAACTAATTGTTTATAAATATTTGCATATATATACCCAAAACCCATCCAAGTATTACTGCTTTCGCTGCGACGAGACGAGTTTGAACTTCATTGCGTTCTACTCTAAATTATCCCTCATTATCTCTGTAATAATGGCGGAAACCTTGTAACCGGGAATGTCTTTACCAAAAATTGTTCAAAAAACATAAATAAATTGTTCAAAAAACATAAATAAATAGTTCAAAAAACATAAATAAATTGTTCTTCATCAGAATGATGGTTCACTGTTCCAGTGATCCACCAAACCATCCCATATCGATCGTCCGTCTGGTGCTCGACCCAACTCCACCCGATCCCCACGCTCCCACCGCTTCTTCAGGCCGTAGATAATATCTTTGTACCGTTCTTGCGCTTTCGCACAGAACAATTGGTACATAATACTATCGTTGGCAGGGTCCCAAACGCACCGCCTCTGCAAATAAATTAAAAATAGAATATTAACAAATAAATTAAAAAATTAAAAGTTAAATTAAAATCATAATAAATAAATTTTTTATACCTTGAAGTCATCAAAGTACTCCATCCTCTTTTGCTCGGACACTTGACTCCACGAGTGGGCACCATACTCAAATTGTCCCATCCTAATGATTTGTGAGATGATTAAGCTAGTCTCATGGGCTGGAAGCAGTCTGTGACAACAAAATCAAAAAATCAAGTTAATTATACTAATATATATATAATTAAAAGTATACATAATTCATTAAAAAATACTTACTTGTTGTCGACTATGATGACAGTGAGAAAATTATCTTGACCTGGGTTCATCTGTAATAATTTAACAATTCAACTAATTCAATTATAAACTTAACAAAAATTAAACATGCTTTAAAATTAAATTAAAATTCGATCTACTAATTAAATTAGATCAACTAATTCAACTAAAATCAATTCATTTCTAATATAATTCAAACAATTCAACTAATTCAATTCTAAACTTAACAAAAATTAAACATGCTTTAAAATTAAATTAAAATTCGATCTACTAATTAAATTAGATCAACTAATTCAACTAAAATCAATTCATTTCTAATATAATTCAAACAATTCAACTAATTCAATTCTAAACTTAACAAAAATTAAACATGCTTTAAAATTAAATTAAAATTCGATCTACTAATTAAATTAGATCAATTAATTCAACTAAAATCAATTCATTTCTAATATAATTCAAACAATTCAACTAATTCAATTCTAAACTTAACAAAAATTAAACATGCTTTAAATTAAAATTCGATCAACTAATTAAATTATAATTCAACTAATTCAACTAAAATCAATTCATTTCTAATATAATTCAAACAATTCAACTAATTCAATTCTAAACTTAACAAAAATTAAACATGCTTTAAATTAAAATTCGATCAACTAATTAAATTATAATTCAACTAATTCAACTAAAATCAATTTATTTTTAATATAATTCAAACAATTCAACTAATTCAATTTAATACCACTTAAAAAAAAATTAAACATGCTTTAAATTAAAATTCGATCAACTAAATCAACTAAAATCAATTCATTACTAATATAATTCAAATAATTCAACTAAAATCAATTCTCTAAACATGCTTTAAAATTAAATTTTAAACGGTAAAAATGAAGAAAACTTACGGTTTATTTGTAGAAGATGACGAAACGAGAACTCGGTGGGGACGGATTGGCTCTACAGCGACGGCACCCGACTTCTCCTTCCTTTTCCTCTCTTTTTCCTCTTCTTTTCTCTCTTTCTCCGCCTGTAAAGCGGCGGTTCTGTATAAATAAGTGGAAAAAAATTTGCGACGGACCACTGTCCGTCGCAAATTTTGCCCGTCAAACGCAAAACGACGCCGTTTTTCACTGATTTGTGACGGCTTTTCCGTCGCAAATCAGTCAACGCAACGTTTCCCAATAAGACGCGTAAAACGGTTCGGATTTGCGACGGAAATTCCGTCGCAAATCAGTCAATGGGCCGTTTCCCGAAAGGTCGCGAATACAAATGTAAGCTTTGCGACGGCTTTTGTCCGTCGCAAATACAAAGTTTAAAATTGCGACGGCCAGTTCCGTCGCAAATCAGTCAAACGGGTCGCTTCCCGAACGGTCACCTTTAAACGGGTATGTTTTGCGACGGAATTGCCCGTCTCAAACTCAAAATTGAAATTTGAGACGACCTTTCCGTCGCAAATGTAGCCGGTTCAAGACGAAGGCGGTGGGCCCTAGTGTTTGCAACGGCTTTTCCGTCGCAAATTACTATCATTTGCGACGGACTTCCTAAGTCGTCGCAAATTGTCGTTTTTTGCGACGGCTTACAAAAATCCATCGCAAATTCACTGAATTTGCGACGGAAATTCTGGCCGTCGCAAAAATCTCGTCGCTAATCTCCTTCTTTTTTGTAGTGTTTTGTCTTTAAAATTATGGGGTTTGTTTAGAGGATTTTGGGGTTTGAGTAGTAGGACTCTTTCATTATATTAAATTTGAAAAGGGTATTATAGAAACATAAAAATTGAATATACTCGAAATATATATTCGTTATTTGAAACTTTATATATATTATTTGCAACAATAAGTGACAATCATAACAATTTGATAAACGTCATCACGTCACCCAAGCCACTAAAAGCTTAACTTCATACAACTTTATAATATTAGACTTATATATTTCATCGCTATGATCTTGAATCCCAAGTGAGTGTCGTGTGTAGCTCCTTCGTACTTGCAATTATACTTCTTATTAATATATAATATATTATAAGCCGCACGAAGTTTAATTAATTAGATAATTATTTGTTTATTGAACATCCAACTGAATTTTAGTGACCGAAAGCCCTCCTTCTTTGATCTTTCATCCGCTCGCTCATGAAGTTTCCTAATCCGAGATCCTAGGTTGCATACAAATTCCTGTTCACGCCTCCCATCGCCTTCCAAACCCTCAAGCTTCTTAAGTCTCCATCTTCCGACCAAGAAGTCCAAAATGTCCGCATAGTCATTAGGTGTATAAACCCCAGTCGAATGAGCCACGAATGCAAAATGTTCGAATAGGTCAGGATCTTGACCATCGTACATTAAATGAGCTGGCATTGTGATTTCTTTCTCAACATCTTCCCTATATGGCTACCATAGCTTCGTTTGGGTCGACCTCAAGAAGTTTTTCAGTGAATTTGACGTATGCCGTCTCATGGCGCTTTTCATCGGCAGCAATAGCTCCACATATTTTTGCTAGGATTGGATCTCCACGTCGAGCCGTATTACAATGTGATACAAATGTAGCACGTTCTTGAAATGACGTATACACATATGCTAGATAGGGGTTGTTTTCCAATCCAGGGTCCTGCGAAAATTAAGTGATTCCCAAAAAAAATAAAGAATTATGAAAAAATCAACATAAATACCACAAGATATAAAATTCAATGGAGAAAAAATAAAATACCCGAGCAACATCTTTTTAGCCACACCATTTAGAACATATTTTCATATCCAATATGTCATTTACTACTTCCTTCGACGTTCAATTTTAATAGGTCTATTTTTTGACATGTTATTTTTTGTCATATATATATTGAAAGGTATTATGGGAGATTGTGAGACTCATGTATTAATAAAATAATTGTTTATGAAAAAAAAATGTTACTTATATTTTACATAACAATCACTTTATTCATAAATAAACATCACAATACACCATAATATCCTTCAACATATGACAAAAAATAACTGTTCCACAAATAGGCTAGTAAAATTGGAGAGAGAGAATATATTTCATGAGGACTTAAATAAACTTACTATCACCATTCCTACCAGACGGGAATTTTTTTAAGGCCTGTTAATTACGAGGGGTGACAATTTAAGGACTTCGTATTTTTTAAAATTTAGGCCAATTTCTTTTTTTAGGCAATTAATGTACTTTTTGGGCGAATGAACCAGCCTAAATTTGTGAAATCAAATTTTTACAGGCCTAATTTGAAAAAGTATAAATTGATATCCTACATTTTGCTGACAAAAAAATAAAAATAATGGCCCTAAATTTGCCAAAATTCAAACATAGAATCCTTAAATTGGGTCCCTACAATTAGGACCTTAAAAGAAAATCCCCCTATTATCATGACTCATGAGAGGTTTATAGTGACTAGGGATGACAATGGGGTGAGTTTAAACCCGGACCCCCCACGATCCCGATATATACGGGGCAGGTAAAAATTCGGTCAAATGGATCCCGGGACGGATTTGGACCCGGTTAAATGTGGACCCCGCCGGATTTGGGATGTGCCCTGGTATTAGGTGGACCAGCCATATATATATATATATATAAATGAAATATATATTAATTATATCAAATCCTTTTTTTACTTATTATTTTAATATTGTATAATATAATTCCTATTTCTAAGCTTTTAAAGCTGTTGAATGATTTTAGAGAAAAGTGTTGAAGATTGTGTTGTTTTACTGTTCGTCATGTCATACTTTCTCTGTTGACCTGTGGGGAAACTTCAATGTTTCACTACTAAGCAGGGGTTGAGAAATATAAAAACACTTCCTTTGTTACGTGTATGTCGTGATTTATCTTTTGACAATATTATGTTGACTCTCGGACATTGTTTCTTTTTTCAGTTCTGCAATTATTTTCTTCAGCAGTAACCTCCGTGTTGAAAAGTGCGAAATTTAATTTTCCATAAAAAAGAAAAAGAAAAAAAAGAACTGAGGTGGGGTGGGTCCATACTGAAAATGTGGTGGGGCGGGGCGGGTCCTGAGTCTGCAAAAATCCTGGAGGGGCGGGTCCTGGGACAGGCCAAATCCGTCCCAGACCCGTTCCGTTACCATCCTTAGTGATAGTGTCCACGGGCTCGGGCTCGATCCAGTCTCATCCCGAACCACATCTGTAATATTCATCTGACTCTGATATGTAGGCAGAGCTTCCTCAGTAATCATATCGCCAACCAATACCACAAAATACTCATCAGGAAGCTCCTTTGTACGATCACGTAAGGCCCGAACTTCATCAGAGAACTCGCTAGCGGGCTTGGCTGGATCAGGGAGGTAGTCAGTGGGCTGCCAGCATCTCTACGGGCTTGAGAAGTGGGTGCATATGTTCAAAGACCGATGATTCGAGTGATTTGAATATTAATTTCAGCTTTTTCTGGTGGCATTGAGTGGGTTATTTGTTCATGGCGAGATTTGCCCTCCAGTCTCGATGAGACGGGTTGTGAACACGGACGAGTGGTGGCTCCGCCACGTGGCATACGGCCACTGGAGTGCAGCACGGCTGCCTGTATGTGATGAATGTTTTATTGTTGCGTGCATAATATGAGTATAAGGTGTCGGTATATTTATAGTAATAGAAGCCCTATACAAATAATATTATTTGACCAATTTGTTAGGTAAGAAAACGTATCCCGTATAATATATTTTTCAAGAAAAAAGTGATACTTTTAGTTTTAAAATTATACTTTTCTTTCGTAGAAGTTGACTTTTGTATTGATTTGAAAAGTATCATATAATTTTTATTTTTGAATATATTACTCCCTCTATTATAAAATTAATTAACTATCGTTTTTTACTATTTCACAAAGTTAAGAAAGTCATTTAAAACTCATTATTATTTATACAAAATGACTAATGCATATTACTCTCTACATCTAACAATAATAAATTAAATCGTCGTTTTAAGATGTCTCATTATATAGGCTTGTTTTGCATTTTAATGAGCATTAATATATTTTTTCTTCCTTCTAAAATGCCCTTATTTAATTCAAAAAAAGCCTCTATATTTTGTACTAGAGTGAGGAACCCAGGTGAGATTACATTACATTAAAATATTTGCTTTCACTAGTACAAAATAGAACTTAGAAAGCGGTTGATTTTCCCCTTAGAAAGCGGTTAAAACCGCTTTCTAAGAAACAGCTATGTTAGTCTAAGATAGCGGTTAAGAAACCGCTGTGCAAGGTAGGAACTAAGAGAGCGGTTTTGAACCGCTCTCCAAGAGGATGAACTAAAAGAGCGGTTAAAAACCGCTCTCCAAGTGCCACACTAAGAGAGCGGTTAATAACCGCTATCCAAGCCTCACTCTTAGATAGCGGTTAATAACCGCTCTCCAAGAGCCTTTTTTATTTATTTTTATTTGTTTAGACAGCGGTTATTAACCGCTCTCCAAGCTCTTTTTTAATTTTTTTTATTTATATATATATAAATAAACCTGCTTTTTTAACCGAATTATATATATATATTTTTTTCAATTATATATATATATATATATATATATATATATATATATATATATATATTTTTTTTTTAATAAACCTGCTAATATATACAAAATTACCAAAACACATATACTAATATTTAATCGTAACATCAAATAAATATAATATAAGATCCAATAACATGAAATATTAATTCATCACAAATTAATATATAAGTTACATCATGCTACCAAAAGTTATAATAATGTTACAAGAATCGATTGTAAAGATACCCAATCCAATCCATCTTCCATTTTTCAATTCGAGTGTTGTTGTAAAAAGGGATCCGAGGCCTATGCACAAACTGCAAATTACATAGAAAATTTAATTAAATAATAAATTTTTTTTATTCAATCAATAATATTTAAAATAAATCGATAATCGACTTACTCCTTCAGGAATGGTCGTCCGAGAAGTCAAGATTATATCTTCAATGTAGCAACACACAAAATGTCCACAGTGATTGCCATCTTGCTGCCTCGGAACCTATTGATTAACAATTACAATCATGTACTATAACTATGATTATTTTCTATTGATTTTATAATTTTCTAAAGTAACTTACCTTAATGTTTTTCCACAGCACTTTACTAATATTGGTGGTATCTGATTTTTTACCTGGAAGGCTAGTCTGATACATTGCCATCACACTATATAATTATTTTAAAAAATAAATATAGATTAGATATTCATAATCTTAAAAGTAAAACAAATCATAATATGAGAATATTAAAAATTAACTTACGTACCCTTCCATAAATGCTATAAGATCGGGACGACGTGTATACACCCCATCCGTAGCTGGATCCAAATAATACACAGTAAGATCCTCCATTCTTATGGCCAACATCACCCAATGATCACTACATTATATTAACAATATTAAAATTAATCGCTTGTTCGTATAAATAAATTTTTTTATGAAATATTTATTATATACTTACCCCACATTTGTTGGCCAAAAAATGAGATGGTCTCTTGCTCTATATTTCAACATATGTTGAACAACGTCGTTCATATTCTGTGTCCTATCACCAAAAATGCTACACACTTGGGGGCAGATGAAGGAATATTTTGCACTTGCAACGACATCTACAGTGAAATATACCTCACCCAAATACCTTTAACCAACATACGCTGATATTAATATTTAATAAGTAAGTTAAACTATAAATGAAGTAAATGTTGAGAATTAAGTAAACACACCTGAGGTAAAAAGTCATGGTAGTTGCACTCAACCACTTGTCATCGAAGACTTCTTCGACATAATCTCGTGTGATGAACTCCTCATATCCAACATAGTTAAAGTACGCATTAATGGGCACTGTGACTGTTTCGAAGCTGGAGGACGTTACCATGTAGTGCACCGTACTCATTACAGTGACATCGTGGGGTACGTCTCCGGACATGGGGTACCCTAATCGCCGTCTGCGCACACCAACAGTTGGTTCCCCTGGTCTCTCCCTCTGTGTAGTCTTTTGTGGAGTCGGGAGTATCTACAATCAATATTTGTAATATTATTTAAAATAAATCGACTTATTAATTACTTTAATAACATGTATTTTACCTTTTTGGTGAGAGAAACCAAGTGTTGCGGCCATTCGAGGAAGTGCCCGACCGCGTCTCCGACTGTGATGGCCACATCTACTGGTTTTGGCAACAGTGAAGTCTCTTGTCCAATTTCAGGTACAGTGAGGGTGACTTTCACAAAACCAGGAGTGATTGGGCAACTATGGATCACTCCACTGGAGCTATCGAACAACATTCCAGTGGCCACCAACCGAAGAGGATAATCCAAATAAAGGTAACAAGGAGTCGTCTGTTCGAAGAAGATATTCAGTTAGAAAATTTATACTAGTATTTAATTAAAACAAATACAAGATACATCTGATACCTTAGAGACGTTTTGAAGTGCTTCGTGGAAGTCGTCTGAAGCATTGTTTCTAACAACACTCTCTCTAGCCTCAGCGGAAAACACAGGAGCACTGTTTTCACAGCTAGCACCACTAGATGACATCCCGTATCTCACTTGATGGTTTGATATCATCGAAACTTGTTTAGCTAACTCGGCAAGCTGGGCTGAAAGTTGATCCACCTTAGACATAGCCGCCATACCAGGTGCCATACTCAATGATTTCTTCGTGACGCCAAATCCAAGTCCCCGTATGCGTCCGGGATGCTCCTGACAATTTATTGCCCGTGCAAACAGATCATCAGTCCCCACAGTGCGGGTCTCGTCGGGCGTCATACTCTGAGATATGCGCTCCTAAATAACAAACAAATATTATTAAATCATTTCAAATTAAATAATAGTTTATAATGTTAAAGATAAAATAATGGATGAATTACCGCTTCATCAATGATACGCTGTGTTTTGGGATCGGGAACATTCCCATCTCGAGTCTTTCTTGTAGTCTGAAATAACTCATAACGGGTAACAACAGGTGCACTCTCTCCACCTTTCCTTTTTTCTTCAATCTACGATAATAATAAACATGTAAAAAATCATTAAAAGTGAATATATATTAAAGAAGCGAATGATCATAAAAAAAATTAAAAGTTAGCAAATCTCACCAAATCTTCCCTAATGCGTGCATAACCTCTGGAAGATCCACGATATCGCGCCTCCATATTCTTAGCTTGTATGCTATTTCTGTTACTTTTTTCCTACAGTGTAATATAAATACGATAAATATTGGAAAAAGCTTCATAGATGAAATAACATTGATCAATTTTACCTTGAAATCATCAAGCAAAGATCTACGCACAAACTCCTCCCAATATGGAGCCACCATAGGGGATTGCTCATAGTCTTTAGGCGGCCTAGGCGAGTACAAACCAGTCTTCGGGTCTCGTGCCTTATTCCTCAGAAAAGTCCGAAAATTCTTTACCTTATTCCCAGCTTGTTTAAGTATTTCATGCTTGTTTGTGTGATCAAGGCCGATGAATGTAGCCTGCATATACATATAGAATATAACAATTTATATTTAGTAATTTCACAAGCCCATACATAAAAATAAATTATACAACAATTTTAATTAACATACCACGAGCTCATCCCATATTGCTTCCTTGAAAGGAGTCATCTCAGGCTTACGCCAGTCATTGCATGGCAGCACGATAGGGACAACTCTCCTGACTGCAGACCCAATGAAGTACGACAACTTCGCACTCTCTGGTCCTATCGGCTGGCCATACTCATTGAATGATAACTGCAATTCAATGATATCATTAGGTCAACACACAATTAATTAATATAATAACAATTAAACGGTGGAATTGTATTAAAATTACCTTCAGTAATTTTCCCTTGCTACGGTTTTTTTTCAGTGAAGTCATCGTGACTATACCCCTCTTGCGCTTCTCTCCAGAGCTACTAGAGGTGGGAGCATCAGTGTTATCCTGTCTTGTGTCATCATCTCCATCATCTGGATCATCTCCATCATCTGGCTCATCTCCAGCATATGGAAAATAAGCTGGATCATCTCCATCATCTCTATCATAGGGCAAATAATCCATGATCCTGCGAAATAAATTAAAAAATATGTAAGAGTTATAAAGAAACAACATTTAATAAAGCACAAAAAATAACATTCAATAAAGTCATACATTTCTTTTTAGCACTGATTTTTCTTTTTCGTTTTTTGGTTGACTTTTCTTGTTCATGACCATGAATGTTGACGAGATCCGGATTGATATACTCATCATCACTTCTAAGTTTTCTCTGGTACGGATGGGGATTTGCAGGATCATCGAACGAGGGTACAGAATGAGTGAAGTTCTGGAAAGGATCATCAATCATGTCAACATCTTCATCGACGTGATCGCTGATCTGGTAACTATGGTTAAATTTGTTTGACAGAAGTACAATTGACCATTTCTTGTTAACTGGGTCGGGGACATAGAAAATTTGTTGAGCATGACTAGCCATTATGTAAGAGTCATCTCTGTATCCCACATTCTTCAAATTAACGCGTACGAACCCAGAACGTTCAACTTGGACCCCATTTGGGATCCTCACCCAACTACAATCGAAAATTGGCTCACGGTGACCAACATAGTCGAGTTCCCAAATGTTGACAATCTGTCCAAAGTAAGTGGTATTCGACTGATTCCATGCAGTTGCAGTAATAGACACCCCACTATTCTGCATTGTACTTGTGGCATCATGATCTCGGGTATAAAACGTGTATCCATTAATAAGATAACACTTGTATGAATACACATGTCTATCAGGCAATCTGGATAACCACTTAACTCTTTCTTTCACTGATTCTTTATCCTGTGACAACATATTTGCAATATAACCATTGAACCAGTCAACAAACGTGCGATTGTGCTCAGTTTCAATCCATGATCTAGCTCTGGTGGGAAAGGACTCAGAAAGTGCCTGCATGTGCAAGTCAATAAAAGGAAGCACGTCGACCGTGTTGTGAAGTACACACAAGTGCATCCGTGTTAGCTCCTTCATACTAACACTTACAGGTTGGCCACCGGTAATGCCTTCACCATCCATTCTATTGGTGTATCGGGTACTTGGAAGTCCAATTGCATCTACATTCGGAATAAATTCAGACCAGTACTCGACTGCTTCTTCTACTAAATAGCGTTCTGCAATGCATCCCTCCGGCCTGTACATATTCATCACATACCCTTTCAACACTTTCATATATCTCTCTACACCATACATCCATCGCATACGAGCAGGACCACACATCCTTGTCTCGTGAACCAAATGAACGGTTAAGTGAATCATTATATCAAAAAATGAAGGAGGAAAATACATTTCAAGCTCACAAAGCGTCCCCACAATCTGTCTCTGAAAACCAAGCAATTTTCTAGGATCAATAACTTTGCTACTCATTGCCTTGAAGAACCAACAAAGTTTTGTTATGGTTATGCGCACATTTTCAGGCAAGATAGAACGTATTGCAATGGGCAAGAAATTCTCCATGATGACATGATAGTCATGCGATTTCAGATTCATCAACTTCACGCCATCATCTGAAACAAGTCTCTGTATGTTGGACGAATAACCCTCTGGTACTTTCACATCCTTTAGTGTTTGAAGAAGAATTTTTCTCTCACTCTTGGACAAGGTGTGTGCAGCAGGAGGTAATTTCGGTGGTTTACCTTCTTCATACACAGGTGCCAGTTCAGCTCTTATACCCATATCAACCATATCCATTCTTGCATTGTAACCATCCTTAGACTTGTTATCAGCTAGCAGAGTATTGAGCAAACTAGCACAAACATTCTTCTCAACGTGCATTAGATCAATGAAGTGTCTAACATACAACTCTTTCCAATAGGGCAATTGAAAGAAAATTGATTCCTTCTTCCAGCCTCTAGTTGGGAGACTCTTTGCAAAGTGTTTTCCGTATTGTGTGTTGACATTCTTCATCTCGTTCAATACATCTGTACCTGACAATAAACGTGGTGCTCCACGTGTCTCGATTGTGCCATCGAATGCATCGGCCATTCTTCTGTACTCATGTGTTGGCTCCAACCACCTTCTATGCCCCATATAAACAGTCTTCCTACAATGACATAAACGAATGTGATCTGTGTTCGTGGTACACCAAGGACATGCATCGGCCCCCTTCACACTATATCCAGATACATTCCCATAAGCGGGGAAGTCATTGATAGTCCCAAATAACATGGCCTTCAACTTGAAATTCTCCTTTCTATAAGCATCATACACATCGACGCCCTCATCCCACAGGAGCTTCAAGTCCTCTATCAGAGGAGCCAGATATACATCTATGTCGTTACCAGGTTGTTTGGGTCCTGATATCAATATAGACAACATCATATAAGTGCGCTTCATGCACAACTCCGGTGAAAGATTATAAACCATCAGAATCACTGGCCATGTACTGTGGTTGGTACTTTGGATACCGAACGGATTCATTCCGTCAGTTGAGAGTGCAAGACGCAAGTGTCGTGGCTCGTCACCAAATTCTGGATGTCTGACATCGAATGTCTTCCACTGGGGTGAATCAGCAGGGTGTCTTAGCATTCCATCATCGATCCTATCATCATGATGCCAAGTTAAATTTCTAGCATCCACACCGCTACTATACATTCTCCTGAATCTTGGTATTATTGGGAAGTACCACATCACCTTCGCTGGAGATTTATTCTTCAGATATCTCTTCTTCCCACACTTGGGACATTCATCGAGGTCTTCATACTCCTTCCGAAATAAGATACAATCACCCGGACAAGCATGAATTTTCTGATGTGTTAACCCGATGGACTTAAGCATTTGCTTAGCCTCATATGCTTTCGTAGGCAGTACATTTCCATCGGGCAATAGACCACTAATTGCTTCCAGCATACTTGAGAAGCACACATCGGATAACTCGTGTGCTGCTTTTAGGTTGAACAATATCAACACAGCTGACACTTTTGTTGCCTTCTTACACCCGGGCCAAAGGGGCAATCCAGCGTCATCCCTTAATTTTTCAGACATATAAGGGTGATCTCGCAGATTTGTGTCATCTCCACTCGATGTATCAACATTTGGTACATCTCTGAAACTATCCCCATCCACTGTATCTTCAAACCTAAAGTCAGTTCTTATGTTGCTAGAGCTACATCCATCTCTTCTCTCACCATGAAATGTCCAAACGGTATATGTTTTATCAATACCGTGACACATCAAGTGGTCAAACAAACTTTCTCGACCACTAACAGTTTTTCCATTCATACATTTCCAACACGGACATAGAATGTATCGATGGTCGGTGCAGTGTCTAATTGCATGATTACAAAACTCTTCCACCCCATTCCTATACTCCTCTGATAATCTATCTGCCCGAACCCACTTTCGATCCATATAGAACTAGAGATGCCTATATAGATTAACCGAAAAGCACACGTGTTGAGTCTAACATATTAATCCTAACATGCACCCTAAAATAATTTCATCTAAAATTTTAACATATGAATCCTAATATGCATTCTAACAATTCCATCTAAAGATATTCCTAAAGCCTTCAATATTTCCTATCTATAAACCTTTTGAAATAAATTCTAACATTTTAATACTAATTAACATGCACCCTAAAACAATTTCATCTAAAATTTCAACATATGAATCATAACATGCGCGCATTCTAACAATTTCATCTAAAAATATTCCTAAAGCCTTCAATATTTCCCATCTATAAACCTCTTGAAACAAATTCTAACATTTTAACACTAATTAACATGCACACTAAAACAATTTTATCTAAAATTCTAACATATATCCTAACATGCATTCTAACAATTCCATTTAAATTATTCCTAAAGCCTTCAATATTATTTCTCATCTATAAACATCTTAAAAAAAATTCTAACATTTTAATACTACTAATTAAGATATATACATCTAAAATTCTAAAAAATTATAATATGTCAATCTAAAATTCTAACAAATTTCATCTAAAATAATTTTAACAACCTAATTTACAAAAATTTCATCTAAAATTAATCAAAAAACATTTAATGTTTCACCAATAACATACATATATATATACATATTCATACATTATATATATATATATACATATATATACATGCATATTCATATTCACTACATTTTCATATATATACATATTCATATATATATATATATATATATACACATATATATACATACATATACATTTTAATACATTTAAAATACATATTATATACATACCAGTAGAAGACGGCGGAGAAGGCGGCGGTGGAGGGGCGGCGGTGGAGGGGCGGCGGCAGTGCAATGCCGCGTCGGGGGAGGCCGAACGGCGGACTAGCAGCGGCGGTGGCTGGACGGCGGTGGCTGGGCGGCGTCACAGCAGTGCTGGGCGGTGGCTGGGATGCGTCAAGGCGGTGGAGTGGGGGGGGGGGGGGAGAAAGCTTCTCGCGGCGGTGGGGGTGGAGGGACCAGTGTGGGGGAGGAAAAATACGCGTAATTAGGTTAATTGGTGGTCAAAAGGGGTAAAATTGGGGTCAAACTCTTAGATAGCGGTTATAAACCGCTTTCCAAGTAATAAACTAAGATAGCGGTTAAAAACCGCTTTCCAAGTACCACTTGGAGAGCGGTTTAAAACCGCTCTGTAAGCCCCTTCTCAGATAGCGGTTTTTAACCGCTTTCTTGCACCTGACATCTTACACAGCGGTTTTTAACCGCTCTCTTAGCCTAACACTAGGAGAGCGGTTAATAACCGCTGTCTTAGCCATTTTTTTTTTTTTTAATATAATTATGTTAAACCGCTCTCCAAGCTTTGTTTTGGAGAGCGGTTTTTTTAATAGCTCTCCAAGTATAGCTCTCCAAGTCCAAATGTGTAGTAGTGTTTGTTGTAAGATAGCATGACTGTCTTCGCCTATGATCATATTTATCGAAATTTTGATTGAATAAATGAACTAATTCGTTTTCTTTCTACTAGTACGATGTAACCCGTGCGATGCACAATCGGTACATGTATAATATGTATTATTAATTTTTATTTAAACAAATGATATATATTTGATAGTCTTGACTCTTGACGTTTGACAATTTCATATATGAGAAGTGTTTTCATTTTTGAATTTACGTTATACTCACATTTAAAACATGACAAATGAGATTCATTTCATGCACATCATCTCATATAAGTTTTTGTCTACATATTTTTACACCTAAATTTTTTAAAATTTATGTAATAATTTTTTTTTGTAATATTTTTATTAACAATGACATTATTCGTGCAAATTTAAAGAACATATATGTAATAAAGAATGTGTAAGTTTACGATAATTACAGTTTGTGCCAATTGACACATCACTACTACACATTTAAACTTGCACAGCTCTACTTGGACAGTCTTTTAAAAATCGATCTCCAAAATTTAGCTTGGAGAGCTGTTTTATAAAATTACATTAAAAAAAAAAGGTTAGACAACGGTTATGAACCGCTGTCCAAGATTTTGGAGTGCAACAATAAATAGCGGTCAAAACCGTTGTGCAATGCCTACTTTGGAAAGCGCCTAATAACCGTTGTCCAAGTGTAACCTTGGACAGCGGTTCTAAACAGCTGTCTAAGCCCTTTAACCCCTTTAATACAGATTTTTACTTTATTTTTTCTCCCAATTGCGCAAATCCGGTCCCTTCTCTCCCTATTCTTGCTCGCATCCGCCGACGCGCGCCACCACGGCCGCCTCCGCCTCCCGACGCTGCCGCCGCCTCCGTCTCCCCATGCCGCCTTGCCACATCACAGGCGGTCAAGCATAACACCTGCACCTATCTATTCTGCAACGTGCACGGTAGGTTTTTCTTGTTCTTGTTTTTTTTTTCTTAAAATTGATTTTGGATGATGTTTGGTAATTTTAGTGTTTTTTCAGATCTGGAACATATTAAAAGGAATAGAAACTGAAGCCTCTTCGCTCTCTACTCTCTCTCTATTCTCTCGCTCTCTCACTCTCACTCTGATTGTTTACACGAGAAAGCAAGTAGGAAAGAGATAGAGATTTCGAAACTTCATTCCAGAAATTGTTGTGGGATATTTCTGAAGCCACACATCATCGGAATCAGTCGGGAACTGTTTATGAGGAGTTGTTGAGAAATATTTTCGAGGAGGGACGCCTACATGAGGCTTCGCGGTGGGTAGCTCCCAGTTGTCCGAAGTTGAAGGGGGATTCTAAAGTGGAATCCGAAGTTGATGCAGCACTCCTGCCGGAGAAAGTCTTCGGGAGAAAGTCTGCCGGAAAAAAAACGATAAACCTCTTGGACAGTGGTTATAAACCGCTGTCCAAGTGCACACTTTGGAGAGAGGTTAGAAACCGCTGTTCAAGTAGACCTCTTGGACAATGGTTTTTTAACAGCTCTTTGAACTTAGACAATTGTCACTTGGATAACCTTTATAACCGCTGTCTAAGGTAAAAATTAAGGGTTGTGCAAACCCTTTTCTGTATTTGTGCATAGGATTTTTTTTTTGTACATCGAAGATGACTTTATATATATGGTCTTACACAACAAAATTAAAAGTCTCAATAATATTTTATAAATATATAATAGTAATAATATTTTTTTTGAATAGTTTAAAAATTATCCCTATATTATATTTGAAGTACACTTATAAATATTACTTTAGTAAGTGTTCTATAAATATATGTGTTGCCATATATATTATGACCTTATTTTCTCTTTATAAGTTGCTAGATAAGGCATATTATTTAAATGAATTTTTATATGCTCAAGTCAACAATAAATTGTCTTGACTTCCTACCCTTACAAATTTACTATGGATTGAAAAGAAAAAAAAATCTTCCTAATACAACCTACACTACAAAAAAGACGGAGATTACCGACGGAAAGTTTGCGACGGCCAAATATCCGTCACAAATTCAGTGAATTTGCGACGGATTTTTCCAAGCCGTCGAAAAAAATGATGATTTGCGACGACTAAGGATGTCCGTCGCAAATTACTAAAATTTGCGACGGAAAGGCCGTCGCAAATACTAGGGCCCACCGCCTTCGTCTTGAAACGACTACATTTGCGACGGAAAGGTCGTCGCAAATTTCAACTTTGAGTTTGCGACGGTCCATTCCGTCGCAAAATATACCCGTTTAAAGGTGACCGTTCATGAAGCGACCCGTTTGACTGATTTGCGACGGAATTTGCCGTCGCAATTTTTAACTTTGTATTTGCGACGGACCAAAGCCGTCGCAAATCTTACATTTATATTCGCGACCTTTCGGGAAATGGTCCTTTGACTGATTTGCGATGGAATTTCCGTCGCAAATACGAACCGTTTTTACGCGTCTTCTCGAGAAACGGTGCGTTGACTGATTTGCGACGGAAAAGCCGTCGCAAATCAGTAAAAACGACATCGTTTTGTCTTTGACAGGTGAAATTTGCGACGGATAGGCGTCCGTCGCAAATTTTTTTACAATTATAAATACTTTCCTCGTGAAGCAGACGGATCCTGCGAGAAAAAAGAAGAAAAGGAGGAAAACGAAAGGAAAAGGAAGGAGAAGTCGGGAAAAGGAAGGCGTCCGTCCCCACCGAGTTTTCGTTTCGACATTTTCTACAAATAAACCGTAAGTTTTCTTCATTTTTACCGTTTAAAATTTAATTTTAAAGCATGTTTAGAGAATTGATTTTAGTTGAGAATTAATTTTAGTTGAATTGTTTGAATTATATTAGTAATAAATTGATTTTAGTTGAATTAGTTTATCGAATTTTAATTTAAATCATTTTTAAATTTTTGTTAATTAAGTTTAGAATTGAATTAGTTGAATTGTTTGAATTATATTAGAAATGAATTGATTTTAGTTGAATTAGTTGATCTAATTTAATTAGTAGATCAAATTTTAATTTAATTTTAAAGCATGTTTAATTTTTGTTAAGTTTATAATTGAATTAGTTGAATTGTTTGAATTATATTAGAAATGAATTGATTTTAGTTGAATTAGTTGATCTAATTTAATTAGTAGATCGAATTTTAATTTAATTTTAAAGCATGTTTAATTTTTGTTAAGTTTATAATTGAATTAGTTGAATTGTTTGAATTATATTAGAAATGAATTGATTTTAGTTGAATTAGTTGATCTAATTTAATTAGTAGATCGAATTTTAATTTAATTTTAAAGCATGTTTAATTTTTGTTAAGTTTATAATTGAATTAGTTGAATTGTTTGAATTATATTAGAAATTAATTGATTTTAGTTGAATTAATTGATCTAATTTAATTAGTAGATCGAATTTTAATTTAATTTTAAAGCATGTTTAATTTTTGTTAAGTTTATAATTGAATTAGTTGAATTGTTTGAATTATATTAGAAATGAATTGATTTTAGTTGAATTGTTTGGGACCCTGCCACTGATAGTATTATGTATCAATTATTCTGTGCGAAAGCGCAAGAACGGTACAAAGATATTATCTACGGCCTGAAGAAGCGGTGGGAGCGTGGGGATCGGGTGGAGTTGGATCGAGCACCAGACGGACGATCGTTATGGGATGGTTTGGTGGATCACTGGAACAGTGAACCATCATTCTGAAGAAGATCATGAAGAGAGAGAGATAGATAGAGAGAGAGAGAGAGAGGGGAGAGGGAGAGAAGAGAGAGAGAAGAGAGAGTCAGTTTGAACAATTTATTTATGTTTTTTGAACAATTTATTTATATTTTTCGACGAACAATTTATTTATGTTTTTTGAACAATTTTTGGTAAATACATTCCCGGTTACAAGGTTTCCGCCATTATTACAGAGATAATGAGGGATAATTTAGAGTAGAACTCAATGAAGTTCAAACTCGTCTCGTCGCAGTGGAAGCAGTACTACTTGGATGAGTTTTGGGTATATATATATGCAAATATTTATAAACAATTAGTTGGTTAAAAATATTTGCATATATATACCCGAAACTCATCCAAGTAGTACTGCTTCCGCTGCGATGAGACGAGTTTGAACTTCATTGCGTTCTCCTCTAGATTATCCCTCAATATCTCTGTAATAATGGTGGAAACCTTGTGACCGGGAATGATGCTACAAATAGTATTTCAACAAAGATATTACTAATTCAGTGTTAATTAACTAATTACTTGTAGCAAACATATACATGATCTTAGATGAATTAATTTGGTGAATTTTGAAAAAGAAAATGAGTCAATTTGGATACATATACAATTAATTGCGTACAAATGAACGAATTATAAAATTATGTATTGTCGAAATAAAAAATTTTACAAAATAAAAAAAATAGTTGGGCAAAATATTTTTATAAACAACTTAGATACGAAAAGAAATTAATTTGGTGAAATATAAAAAAAATGACTTAATTTGAATACATATACAATTATTTGCATAAAAATGAACGAAAGTAGCTTGTGCCCTAGTGACGCGCGTCCCCTCCTCTTGCTCAAGAGGTCCCGTGTTCGATTCCCCTTAGATGCAAAAATGGATTAATTGTTCAAGGCCTAATAAGACTAATAAAGAAGGTGGGCCGCATATATTAAGCAATAGGCCGAATAAAAATTTAAGCGGTAGTCGAAATAAATAGTTTTACAGAAATAATAAAAATTAAATGGCCCCAATATTTATAAAAACAAGTTAGAAACGAAAATGAATTAATTTGGTGAATTGTAGAAAAAAAATGAGTCAATTTGGATACATATACAATTAATTGCGTACAAATGAACGAATTATAAATTTAAGCGGGAGTCGAAATAAATAGTTTTACAGAAATAATAAAAATTAAATGGCCCCAATATTTATAAAAACAAGTTAGAAACGAAAATGAATTAATTTGGTGAATTGTAGAAAAAAAAATGAGTCAATTTGGATACATATACAATTAATTGCGTACAAATGAACGAATTATAAATTTAAGCGGGAGTCGAAATAAATAATTTTACAGAAATAATAAAAATTAAATGGCCCCAATATTTATAAAAACAAGTTAGAGACGAAAATGAATTAATTTGGTGAATTGTAGAAAAAAAAAGAGTCAATTTGGATACATATACAATTAATTGCGTACAAATGAACGAATTATAAATTTAAGCGGGAGTCGAAATAAATAGTTTTACAGAAATAATAAAAATTAAATGGCCCCAATATTTATAAAAACAAGTTAGAAACGAAAATGAATTAATTTGGTGAATTGTAGAAAAAAAATGAGTCAATTTGGATACATATACAATTAATTGCGTACAAATGAACGAATTATAAATTTAAGCGGGAGTCGAAATAAATAGTTTTACAGAAATAATAAAAATTAAATGGCCCCAATATTTATAAAAACAAGTTAGAAACGAAAATGAATTAATTTGGTGAATTGTAGAAAAAAAAATGAGTCAATTTGGATACATATACAATTAATTGCGTACAAATGAATGAATTATAAATTTAAGCGGGAGTCGAAATAAATAGTTTTACAGAAATAATAAAAATTAAATGGCCCCAATATTTATAAAAACAAGTTAGAAACGAAAATGAATTAATTTGGTGAATTGTAGAAAAAAAATGAGTCAAATTGGATGCATATACAATTAATTGCGTACAAATGAACGAATTATAAATTTAAGCGGGAGTCGAAATAAATAATTTTACAAAATAAAAAAAATAGTTGGGCAAAATATTTTAATAAACAACTTAGATACGAAAAGAAATTAATTTGGTGAATTATAAAAAAAATGACTTAATTTGAATACATATACAATTAATTGCAAAAAAATAAACGAAAGTAGCTTGTGCCCTAGTGGCGCGCGCCCTCTCCTCTTGCACAAAAGGTCCCGTGTTCGATTCCCCTTGGACGCAAAAAATGGATTAATTGTTCCAGGCCTAATAAGACTAATATAGAAGGTGGGCTGCATATAACAAGGAATGGGCCGGTTGGCCCAGTGGTCCGCGCCCGCCCCGGCCGCCTCGGGTGCCCGGGCTCGAACCACGCGAGCCACTTTTTTTTTGTATAGGCTCGGTAATTTGCGACGGCCATATTCCGTCGCAAATATTTAATATTGCGACGGAAAACAGCCCGTCGCAAATTATAACACAAAAAAGTATAAAAAATATATAAAAACATTTGCGACGGAATTTAGCCGTCGCAAATGTTGTTGACCCGATCGGGTCTGACCCGAAAAGTTTGCGACGGACTACTGTCCGTCGTAAATTCTGTGTGACCCGGCCGGATCTGACCCGCCGATTTTGCGACAGATTTGTCCGTCGTTAATTTGCGACGGATGGCTGAATCCGTCGCAAACATTTGCTACGGCTGTTTTAGGTACGGATACGTGTCCGTCGCAGATCCCGTCGCAAAACACTGTTTGCGACGGATTTTCCGTCGCTAATTCCGTCGCAAAACAGTGTTTTTTTTGTAGTGCTATCAAGCAGTGTAATATACCTAATCACTACTAAATTTGTATTCTCTACTATTATCCCACCTCAAATAAGAAGACTTACCAAGTGGAGCCTTCATGTTTCAATGTTTGCATGAATTTTTTTTTACACTTTTCGTGTCTCAAATTAATATTTTATTATGATAATTATGATATATTCTCATACATGAAACAAATTTCATTTACTATATGCTTATGAGTTTATGGGGATTCAATAGTTGATTTAAAGGAGAGTATGGCATAAATATTTTAAGTGGAACATCAACTCATGTGTATGAGACAAACCGTTTCACATAAGATTCTCACATAAAATAAAAGTTCAATTATAAATTGCTATTAAAATAAATGCTTCAAGACTTTTATTATGATAGATAGATGGTCTTATACATGAAACAAACATCATTTACTATACTATATCAACCATAGGTTTATGTTTCTCATTTCTCAAGCCAACTATTCTTTAACTAAAGAAGATAATGACCCCATTTTTTCTTTTTTTTTTTTAGTGAAACACTATTTTTATACAAGCTTATCTCACACAAAGATCCCTCATAAACAAAATGTTTTGCTAGGAATTTTCTATTGATAAAATCAATATTTACACTAATTAGAAAAGGAAAAAAAAAGATATAAAAGAAAATAACCAAACAAAATCTAATAGTATATTTTTCTATACTTAATCTATTATGATGGATTAAATTATTAGTTAGAGTCTTTTAAAAAAAAATACAATAAAAAAGTAGTTTTTTTAATTAATTGCACATTTAATTTTAATCATGTCATTATATTAAATATAATAATTATCAAAATTAGAAAAAAAATTGGTATAATTTTATAATTAGTTTCTATTTTTAGACTATTTTATTACTCTCTCCCTTTTTTATTAAATGTCACTTTAGCTTTTACACTATATTTTTAATAAATGTCTTTTTGATGATTTTTCATCAAATATTCTTGTTTTACCCTTATTAATTTTCTACTTACTTTCTATTTTTCACAAATCTTTCCATTTATTTTTTCCATGATTTAAAGATTTTAAGGGTAATATTGACAAAATTTTATAACCTTAATTTGTTGTTTTATTCCAAAAGACATTTATTAAAAAAGGGAGGGAGTATTATATTAATATAGATTAGCTAACAATTTCGTCCTGGTCTACTTCAAATGGGAGAATGTCATCCAACTAGCTAGGATGCCTACATGATATATAGGGGTTCAATTTATATGAAATGAATTCCTTATATACAAAGCACCTCTAAAAAATAATAACAAATTCTCAAATCTTATTCTTTAGAGGTAATGGTATAAGTGGAAGGAGCCGTTTTACGATCAACTCATTCTCGACTCTAAATAAAAATTAAAACTAACTTATATTTAATCGAGATCGAGAAATTTTTGAGTTTGAGTTCAAGCTCAGTACGTAATACTAGATTCATTAGGCTCATGAGATGAAAAGAATTCATAGAATTATACTATTTTACTCATAGTAATATGCCAAATATTTACAAATATAATTAAATATGCAAGTTTTCGAGCCGATTCGTGCTCAAGCCTCTAATTGTCCGAGTGTTCATCGAATTGAGCTCGAGTTTCAAAAAATTGAGCTAGGTCGAGTTCGAGCTACATTTTGAGCTTTGAGGTTTTTTAAATTTAATAAAATTTAAACTTCACACTACTTGATTCAACTCGATTGGGGTCAATTTGTTTCTTAAACAGTACCCCCAAGATAGGGGTGGTAGGAGGCTATGGGATAAAGAATGAATACAACCAAACTCTGGTGATTAAAAGGTAAGACGCTAGGGAATCGGACAGGATCTCCTGTTACACAATGATGTTACATCTACTATTACATCCGTTAGATGATTGCCACGTACGGTACGTGTCTTATTAACTAATTTAAGATTACTATAATTTAAGAAAAATTCCTTTATTCTCTCTTTTAATTTTTTACCAATTTGACTATGCATTTAAAATTATAAAATCAACTATTAAAATATAAATATATTCAATCAAAAGCATAATCTCTAACTTTCACAATATATTTGAAAATAATTTTAAAATGATTTTAAGTTTTTAAGAAAAAAATATTTATTTTAGATTCAAATTTTAATAATTGATATTTAAATTTTAAACCATTATATGTACATATTAACTGGATTTTGTAATTGTCATGAATTAATTGGTTCCATGATAATTATGTAGTTTTCAATATTTTTCACGGAATATTTTTTTAAAAAAATTATTAACCCCTTTGTTTAAGACCGAAAAGAAATAAATAGGTTAAATTTAAAAAAAAATTATTTCCATTATACCATTTTTAATTTATTTGTTCATGGTTGTACATAAAAGTACCGTAACACCTTTTAATTTAATTTTAAATATAATTGAAAAAAATTAATTTGAAATAAACTTAATATATTTTTTATTATTTGTTTGTCCCTTTTATTTAATATTTAGTAAAGAATTTATAGTTTAGATTAAAAAAAATGCTTTGCATAGGTTTAAATTAGTTGTTAATTTGGCATTCATACGGTGTACCGTTTTGTTTTCAACATATTGTAGATTTTTATTTATTTATAAATAAATATATCTGGATATGTATTATATTAAAAATAATAAGGACCATTTAATAATAAAAAGACATAATTTAATTTAATTTAATTTTAAATTTTGAGATACAAATTTTCTATACAATTTTTTTAACTGATATTATACAACTCTAATAATGGATTGAAAATCATTATCAAATATATTAAAAAATTGGAGTTTGTGTTATTAAAAATAATCTGTTTAGAATATATATATATATATTCTAATAATTGATCTTTATAATTTTAAATGCATAGTCAGATTTGGTAAAAATTTAAAAGAGAGAATAAAGGAATTTTCCTTAAATTATAGTCATCTTAAATTAGTTAATAAGACACGTGGCAATCATCTAACGGATGTAACACCATTGTGTAATATAAGATCCTGTCCGCTATGGAATAAGGGATGAATTCGGCCAAATTATGTTAGTTAATTAAACGAATCTGCCGAATTATTTATGGTAATTAACACTACAAAAAACGCGTTGATTAACGACGGCATTAGCGATGGATAATCCATCGCTATTCGTGTTTAACGACGGAATTAACGACGAACGTTGACCCGTAGGCAAATCGACCGTAGCTAATATTTACGATGGCTTTGGATGGCCGTCGTAAATTTACGACGGACAAAAGCCATCGTAAAACTGACCCGTCAACGACCCGGCCGGGCTTAAAGTTTACGACGGACGTAGTCCGTCGTTAATATTTGCCGATTTTTAATTTTTTAATCAGCCAGGAAAATATTTTCGACGGGCACAAAGCCGTCGTTAATTTATGACCGAACATGGAACAAAAAAAAAGTGGGTCGGGTGGTTCGAACCCGGACCCCCGGGCACCCGGGGCGGGTGCGAACCACTCGGCCATTGGCCCCCAAGGTATACACTCCGGCCCCACTTCTACATTAGCCCTATTGGGTATGGAACAATTAATTCCAATTTCGCATCCAAAGGGAATCGAACCCATGACCTCTCTTGCATATAGAGAGGGCATGGACCATTAGGACACTTGCTTCTTTTGTTCGATTTCTTGCAACTAATTGTATATGTATCTAAATTGATTCATTCTTTCTTTATTATTCATCAAATTAATTCTTTTTCGTTTCTAACTTGTTTTAATAAATATTGTTACCAATTATATTTTTTTTTTTGTTTTGTAAATTTATTTAATTCGGAAAACGCGTAATTAATATTATAATCCGTTCACTTGTACGTAATTAATTGTATACGTATCCAAATTGAGTCATTCTTTTTTATTATTCATCATATTAATTTCTTTTCGTTTCTAACTTGTTTTAATAAATGTTGTTACCAATTATATTTTTTTTGTTTTGTAAATTTATTTAATTCGGAAAACGCGTAGTTAATATTATAATCCATTCACTTGTACGTAATTAATTGTATACGTATCCAAATTGAGTCATTCTTTTTTATTATTCATCAAATTAATTCCTTTTTGTTTCTAACTTGTTTTAATAAATGTTGTTACCAATTATATATTTTTTGTTTTGTAAATTTATTTAATTCGAAAAACGTGTTATTAATATTATAATCCATTCACTTGTACGTAATTAATTGTATACGTATCCAAATTGAGTTATTCTTTTTTTATTATTCATCAAATTAATTCCTTTTCGTTTCTAACTTGTTTTAGTAAATGTTGTTACCAATTTTTATTTTTTTTTGTTTTGTAAATTTATTTAATTCGAAAAACGCTTAATTAATATTATAATCCGTTCACTTGTACGTCACTAATTGTATACGTATCCAAATTGAGTCATTCTTTTTTATTTATTCATCAAATTAATTCCTTTTCTTTTCTGACTTGTTTTAATAAATGTTGTTACCAATTATATATTTTTTGTTTTGTAAATTTATTTAATTCGAAAAACGCGTAATTAATATTATAATTCGTTCACTTGTACGTAATTAATTGTATACGTGTCCAAATTGACTCATTCTTTTTTTAATATTCATCAAATTAATTTCTTTTCGTTTCTAACTTGTTTTAATAAATGTTGTTACCAATTTTTTTATTTATTTTGTAAATTTATTTAATTCGAAAAATGTGTAATTAATATTAAAATCCGTTCATTCGTTGTAACTTGTTATATATACAATAGTTCAATAATTCTAATCGTCATCATCTTCCTCTTCCTCTTCTCCATCATCTCCATCTCCATCTTCATCTTCATCATCTTAATCATCTTCATCTTCATCTTCATTGTTGTGACCAGTTTAGTCAGCAGATCGGCTCCGGCCGGAACCCGGCCGGAAAAGGCAACACGATGCTCGAAGGCCGGGCACAACCGGGCCGGCCTGATCCCGACCTCGGCGGTCTCCGACCCCGTTTTCCGGTCTCAAAAGCGAGACCGGAAGTCACCATGTAACGTTCATATGCATTGATCAGAGTTTTAGACGAACGGGCCGAGACCGGACCGGTCCGGTCCCAACTAAAGAAGACCACTAGAAGTCGCCAGGGCACCATCAACACGCAGGGACAACCTCCGACCGCACGGTCCGTCAAGAGGCCGGTCTCCGACCTCTTGAGACGCTCCAGCCGGCAAGGGGGATCTGGAGCACGTGGCAGAATCAAGCGAGATCTTCCCTCAAGAGGAAAAAGGCCGCCTCCGTACCCTGTGACACAGAATATTCCATCCAAATGAGGAAATTCGCCAGAGAATCGTCCTTTTTGGACACGCGTCAACATCCTAGTGGCCGGCCCCCTGCGAGCTCTGACACATCAGTGCCCGCGCGCCCTCAGAGGCAGGAGACATTTAATGCACCTGTCCCCCGAGGGGCCGGAAGTGACCAAAATACCCCTGTAGTGGGAAAACTATAAATACCCCAACATTTGTAATGTAAAAAAGGTTCAATCTCTCTCAGTATAATCAATACACATAATCATTCAAGTCCAGTGACTAACAACCCCTAGCAATTCTTGGTGTTCTTAGTGTTCTTATGCATTTATTACCTTTCTTCATTCAAGCATTCAATTTAGCATTTAAGAACCCAATCATTTGATGTTTTTACCAGAGCTCTTATAAATAGCCATTCAATCCCAGCAACATATATTTGGTAAACAACATTCATCTTCATCCTTCTCTTCACGCTCTTTTCCGACATCCTCATCGCTTTCTATCATTATCATTTTTGAATTTGCAGCTAGTAAATCCACCAAAATATTTACATTTTCTTGATCGAGCACTGTTTGAGCCTCTTGTACCTCCGTTTGAAATGGTTCTGTTGGTTCAGTGGTGTCTTTTTTAGACGGGTGAGAAACTTCAACCAAGGATCTTGCCTTCACTTTGCAAACAGTCCTTATGTTGGGCTTCCCCAATCCCGGGTATTTGCAGTAATATACTTGTGATGTTTGTGTTGCAAAAACATACGGATCGTATGCCGCCAGAAACTTGTGTCGAGTGTTGATATCAATAATCTTGTAGTTCTTGTCGACTCTCGTTCACTGTCTCCCTGGATCATACCATTCACAGAAGAACAAAACCACTTTCCTTGAGGGCAAACCTGGATATTCTATTTCAACTACCTCAAGCCTCCGTAGTAATCGACTGGTTCTTCGTTGCAAATTCCAGCATTCACGCAAACACCACTGTTTGTTGATGATTTTATTTCAACATACGCTTGTGTATGAAATTTATATCCATTTTCGTGATATCTTTGGAATGAAACAATTTTACGTAATGGTCTACGACCCAGAGCATGTAGATGTGGATTGTCAAGTAGACCACACTCTCCCTGTAAATATTAAATTATCAGCTAAGATAAAATTACATGCGTTCTGAAAAATAGAGATATAATAAAGTGATACTCACATAACGTTGGAACCAATACATAAATTCACCATGGATGGACTGAAAAACTTGTGCATCAGTGATGCCTGGTTCTTGTGCACGCTTATACTCACAGAACATCCTTATATATTAGAAAAATAAATTAATGATTTTTCAGTTATAAAGATAAAAACATGGAATACTATAAAAAGATTACTTACTCTATGTACGGTTGGACTTCAGGGCAATTCATCAAAACGTATGAATGCATTGTTTCCTCTTTATTATTGTTCTTAAAAGGTCGTGTGATGCCCTTGCCCATTGTTCGATCCGAATGCAAAAATACAGATAACATGCCTTCAACATCACGAAGGGGATGATCTACTCCACGACCATCGTAGTTGCGAGGCACATTTCTGATTCTGGTTTGAACTTGATCGCCGAAGTAGTAAGAACAAAATGCTCCAACCTCTTCAGTAAGATATGCGTTAACAATAGATGCTTCGATATGGGCCGGATTTCCAATATTGAGCTTCAAGTTATGCAAATACCTAAAAGAATTTTTGTTCATGAATATTCATCAATAATAATGTAAAAGGCTAAATATAATATATAATTACCTCTCAAAAGGGTACATCCATTGATATTGTACTGGACCAACAATTAAGGCTTCATAAGCTAAGTGTACGGGTAAGTGCTCCATCGAGTCGAAAAAACTAGGTGGAAAAATCCGCTCAAGCTTGCATAGAATAACAGGGATCTCCTCATTCAAATGCCTCATGTCCTCTACTGTAATTGTTGAGGCCATTAAGTGTTTGAAAAATAGACTTAATTCTGTGATGGCACTCCACACATTCTTCACAAGTGAGTACCGAAATGCAATCGGTAACAAGCGCTGCATGAACACGTGACAATCATGACTCTTCATCCCAGACACCTTCCCGGTTTCTATGTCAACCCTGTTTCCCAAATTCGAAACATAATTGTCAGGGAACCTCAACTCTTTCACCCACTTACACAACTCATTCCTCTCTGCTTTACTAATTATGTAGGAGGCTTTTGGATACATCTTTGTCCGCTCATCCTTGTGCAGTTGTTTACGAGAACAGAAGAGGTGCAACTCATCTCTGGACTTTGAAGTATCTTTGGTCTTCCCTTCAGTACTCAAGACTGTATGAAACAAGTTATCGAAAACATTCTTTTCTATATGCACACATCCAAATTATGTTGAATCAATAACTTGCTCCATTTGGGCAAATCCCAAAAGATACTTCTCTTCTTCCAACAACCTTTTATTTTTTTATTGTTCTCCATTGCACCAAACTCAGTTGTCTTCATCAACCCCGTGACCGTAATCTCATACAACAATCTTTCACCTAAAATAAATTGTTTAGGATTTAGTTAGAACAAAACATAACAATGATTCAATAATTTGAAAAACATGGAATGCTAACTATGCATACCGTTACGAATGTCCGGTCTTTGTGCACGTATTACATCTTTACCCTTAAGAAAGTATGTTTTGTTCCTCCGAAAGGGATGATCAGAAGGAAGAAACTTCTGATGGTTGTCGAACCATGACACCTTCTTACTCAATGGGAGATAGAATGCATCAGATCTTTCCATGCAGTACGGACATGCTTGTTTTTCTGTTGTCGACATCCCAGACAACATAGAAAACGTTGGAAAATCACTAATGGTCCACAAAAGAGCAGCCCGCATCGTAAAGTTCTGCTTCCTATGAACGTCGTAGGTCTTCACTCCCGTATGCCACAAAGATATCAATTCTTTAATCAGTGGTTAAAGATATACATCAAGTTTATGCTTGGGGTTGTGAGGACCAGACACCAAGATAGTAAGAAATATATGTTGAAGCTTCATGCATAACCAAGGAGGTAGATTGTATAGAGTCAATAGGACAGGCCACAATGAATACTTTTTCCGTGCATTCCGAATGGAGCAAATCCATCTGTGCACAAACCCAACCTCACATTTCTCGTCTCCTATGCAAATTCTGGAAACTCCCTATCAAGATGTTGCCATGCCTCTGAGTCTGCAGGATGCCGCATCTCTCCAGAATTCTCATCAGAACACTCCTCAGCATGCCATGTCATGTCTTTAGCAGTGGCACTAGACTGATACAACCTCTCCAAACGAGGAGTGATGGGAAGATAATACATTGACTTCCAAGCCTTCAACTGAACTTTCTTCATACTTTTGGTACAACCAGATAGTTTATAACCAAATGGTTTATAACCAGATGGTTCATACTTTTGGTACAACCAGATGGTTTATAACGGGGGTGACCACACATTTTGCAATGATCCTCATCCTCATCCTCACCCCAAAACAACATACAACCGTTTGTGCAACAATCAATCTTCTCAAACGGTAGACTCATATCCTTCAAAAGCCTCTTGCTCTAATAGAAATTATCAGGCGCCGTGTTTTCTTTAGGTAGAGTACTTTTGAACAATTTAGCAAATTGATTGAACACTTTTTGACTCACCTTGCCTTCAGTTTTGATGTTCAACATCTGAGCATTGAATGACAACTGCGTTTCAGTATCACAACCAGGAAATAACTTTTGATCAACTGTTTTAAGCATATCAAAAAACTTCTTTGACCAATAATTTGGTTCCTCCTCCATAGACATTTCATTGAATTGACCTTGACCACCCAAAACTGATTCTGCAATCATCATCCGGTATCTATCAAGTTCATCCTCCGTATGTGGTTCGAATTGATCATAAGGAACTTGACTTGAACCACCAACATCATAACTTTCACCACCGCTCCAACCAGTATTATAATAAGATTCTATTATATTGATGTCAATATTCCACCATTCTTCACCATGACACGTCCAATTGTAATAAAGGGGAACATAATCGGACATCACAAGACGAGTTTTAACCTTATCAACACTCAAGAATCTCCTATTTCTGCATCTTTTTTCTATACACGGACACCTAATATTACCCATATAATCCTTACAGTACGGATGTTGTTCTGTAAACTCAATAAACTCATCAACTTTATTGCAAAAGACAAGATTATTGCCTCCTCTTATCTTTCTAGGTATTGAGTACATCCAACCACGATCTGAAAATTGCATCTATTACAATTTAAAAGTAATATCACATGAGTTCTAAAAAATTGGGCAGAGTTTCACCTAAAAATAGAGATATACAGATTTTTCCTTCACATAAATCAATTCATATATATCAAATAAACATGTATATCACACACCCATCATCTAATAAACATATATATATTTCAATCATTATCTAACATTGTACCCAAAATTAGAACTATAAAACAAGACATTTAAACGGTTAAAAGTGTGAAAACGTACGGTGAAGTTGAAGGCAATGAGTAACAGAGTTGTTCTGTAGCTACGAACACTTCAATGCAATGTTCAATATAAATTATAGGCCAAGAATGGATGAAAAATGTATATAGTGTAGTATTTTTCGTGAGAGTGAAAGAAGAGAGAAGAGAAAAAAGTTTCTGCATAAAATAGCAAAATTAACGACGGACACGTAATTCCGTTGCTAATTTTAATGTTTTGGGACGGAAAGTCCGTCGTTAGAACTAAATTTTGCAGGCGGGTCAATTATTGCTCAACAACCCACCTCCTAGGAAAAAAGCGCGCGATTAACGACGACTTAGATGTCCGTCGTTAATTTAAATTTGCTATTAGCGACGGCAGTCCGTCGTAAAATGACACAAAACGGTGGCGTTTGCTACGCCCGTCGTTAATTTGCTAAGGCCAAACTATGTTAATTAAAAGGATCTGCCAAATTATTTATGGTATAATTTGCATGTCCAAGTCTTTGATGCCATAGGGCATTATCATCACAATTTGACAAATGACATACTTTGTTTATTCCAATTAGATAACAATTATCAGCTAACCTATTTCCAGTCATTAGACACTTATTATCCTTGTTTAGAACATAGCATGAATCTTTATCAAATTCAACATGCAAATTATCATCACATAGTTGACTTATACTAAGCAGATTAGCAAGTAAACCATCAACATGCAAAATATTCTTAAGCTTAGGAAAACCTTCAACATTTAAGGTTCCCTTTCCAATGATTTTACCTTTTGATCCACCACCATACGTAACAGTTCCACCATTACAAGGTTCATAATCAGATAAGTAATTGACATGACCAGTCATATGTCTAGAACAACCACTATCAAAGTACCATAGATCAGGGACACATGCTTTCAGAGAAGTTTGAACAACATTACAAGTAACATGTTCTTTCTTTTTCTTAGCAGATTTTGACCAGTGTTTCTTAGAATGTGAAGACATTTCAGACAACACTTTTTGAATTTCCAGATCCCTTTTCATCTTTTGACAGTAAGGACGAATATGACCAATTTCAGAACAATAGTGACACACATACTTCTTCACAGGTTTTTCAACCACATGTACTTTTGTCTCAGCAAAAAGTTCAGTTTTTCCCTTAACAAATTTTACAGGATTATTCACATATTTAGAAGTAGTCTCACCACAATAGCCTAAACCATGTTTACTAGACTGTCCAGTAGTTAAAGAATCACTTACAATGGAAGAACTTTTAGAATATTTCTTAAAACTTAAGGTAGAATTTTTCAATTCTTCCTTTAGTTTAGAAATTTCTAAATCCTTCCTTGTTAGTATAACTTCTAACTTTGTCACAGTCTCTCTGAGATCATCATTCTCTTTGGCTATACTGGAATCATCATTCCTTAAGTCATTAGAACCTGTCTCATCAACACACCCATTAAAACAGTTCAAATCTGAATGATTTTTGACAAATGTTGTTTCTAATGTTATAACATTGGAAACATCATCAGTGTCTAGATCATCCAGATCATCATCTAAAGAATCATCATAATCAATTCTTGCAGAAAAAACTAATTCCTCATCTTTAGAACCTTCAGGTTCATCATCATCTGAGTCATCACTAAAAGTAACATTAAAATTCAGTTTCTGTCTTAATCTGGTATTTGCACACTCATTTACATAGTGTCCAAATCCAGTACATGCATCACATCTAACTGATTTTCTAAATTCAGGATCATACCTTGATTTGTTACCTCTGAATTGCCTTGATTGATTCTGATCCTTCATTTTCTCTGGGTCTGATGGTGTGTTGTTGAAAGGAGTCCTTTGTTGGACATTTCCTCTAGATCTATTCAGTTTCTTCTTCAGGTAGGAATTGAACTTCTTTGTGAGGAAGGCAATGTGCTCAGGAGTGTTGTAACATTGGTCTAAAACATCTTCATCAAACTCAACCTCAGTCACAAATGGCTGATTTTCAGTGTTAGAAGATGTTTCACCTTTGAAAACAACAACCTTCTTTCCTTCACTTGTATCATCAGATTGAGTTGTGTTCATCTCATATGTTTTGAGAATATTTACAAGCTCATTCTGACTTAGAGTGTCAGTGTCCTTGGCTTCTTCAAATGCACAAATTTTTGCAACGAATCGTTTAGGAACAGATCGCAAAATTTTGTGTACAACTCGTACATTGGAAATTGGATCACCAAGTGCGTGTGATTCGTTGACAATTTCACTCAGCCTCTCATTGTAAGCCTTGATCGTCTCATCATCCTTCATCCTTAGATTCTCAAACTTGGTCCCAAGCATTCGAAGTTTGGTCCTTCGAACACTTCCACTTCCTTCGCAATGTTCTTGAAGCCTCTCCCTTGCATCTTTAGCCGTGGTACATGTTGATATAATCTTGAACATAGATACATCACATAGGTAAAGATAGCATTGAGAGCTTTGGAATTGTAGCTTGCCATCGTGGTCTCCTCATTTGTCCATTCAATCTCCCGTTTGACTCTTGTCTCACCATCATCATCTGCTTGATTTCTGGGCCATTCCCAGCCGGTCAGAACACTTCTCCAAGCACGTTCATCAATAGACTTGATGTACATGCGCATCTTAGGTTTCCAATAAGCATAGTTGTTTCCATCTAATATAGGAGGCCTAAGTGGGGTGTTTACAAGATATTCCATAGCAAAAGACACACTTTAAAAATTCAGAATCTAAACTTAGTATATCAAGTTTATGGCTCTGATACCAATTGAAGGTGTGCGTGTGTTAGACAATATAGATGTTGTAACTGATGTTAAAGCAATCACTACAACAATCTGGAAAATCAGAATATAAAACGTGTACAGCGGAAGACTTAAACACACTATTGCAAGATGGAATACTTTTTAACACAAACTATATAAAATAGCTTGTGCTAGCCTTACGGCGAAACGTTCACTATAATAAGATTAGTGATACAAAAGTTGTGTGAAGAGTTAAATCGTTCACAACGGAAACAAGACTCGATATCACCTATCAAATCTAAATTGGCTAAGTGTATAACACTATACACCGTCAAAGTTGATCTCACTCTATATCTATGATCTCACTATCTATGGATATAGGTTCGACCGCAAGTTATACGAGAAGAACTCTACTTCTTAGTATAACATAAATGTTGGAATAACTGCCCTATCACCTTTAAACTCAGGATCAACACTAGAGTAGGTGTACTCATTTACTCCACACTTGGTACTGAAAACTTCGGCTTCTATTTATAGATGGAAGTCTTCAATCCGAAAATAACTTCTTCATGTAACCGCTCCATGATCTTCATGTAATCCCACATCCTTATCTTTATTCCTGATATTTCTTGATGCAACCGCCTGATCTATATTGTTCTAAAACGTCCTGGATAAGTCTGGATCGTGTAGGCCCTTGTAGATCCTTCAGGAACCCGTAACCGCTCATGTTGCAACCAATGCTTGCAACATTCACTGCAACATTGAGTATTCCAGAAACTTGTAGATCCTTCTAGATCTTCATCCTGCATGTTAAAACATCTAAGACAACATTTGATCATAAAGTGTTGGTTAATGAGAAGAAAGGGCAAATTCATGTTGTTTCAAAGTAAATAGTGAATACTTCACTACCAACAACATTAACAATATTTATACGAATACAACACAATTAGGTTCAATAAAAACTCTCAACACCATAGTCCAAAATTTGAAGTTTAATCAAAATAAAAAAACATTAATTTAAATATTTAGCAAGCCAACAAAATCACTTCATTCATGAAAAATTAGGGTTAGATTGATTTAATTTTATTTATTAATTATAAATATATTATTATTTTTTAAAATATAAGTTCATCTTTTTGGTCTGTTCGGTTTTTTCGGTCCATTCGATTTATTTTTCTTAGAATCGAACCGAATCGAATTGACTGAAATTATAATAAATAAACCGAACCCAAATTTTTAAAAATGAACTGAATGGACCGAATTTCATCAGTTCGATTTGTTTTTTCAATTTTTTCGATTTTCTGACCATCCCTAGCTAAATTGCAGCCTTCAGAGAAGGTTTTGTATGGACTATCACCGTCAAATTCCTTCTCAAATTTGGTGAAGTATCAGGATGCGAAAATAATGGCAGAGGTTTCAGTTGAGAATCAAGATGCCCACACATGTTGGTGGGGTAGAAATAGGCCGAGCCGAGCTAGGCTTTTCGTTGGACGGTTTGGGTCTGCTATTTAATCTTTGGGCCTAAGCCTGACCTGTTAACTGCCATAGGATTTTTTCAGAGTCTTGGCCTGACTTTTTTTAATAACTAGGCCTGGCATGAAAGTCTTTTAGGGGCCTTTTTAATCATGTTCAGAAAATTATATTCAATAATTATATTACTATTAAATCATAACAATTAACTCTTTAAATCTTAAAATGAAGAATAAAAGCATTTTACCAAAGGATTATAAAATATTAGCATAATAACTAATTCAAATAATATATTAATTTATATTTAGCAATATTCTTACACACACACACACACACACACACACACACACACACACACATATATATATATATATATATAGTTAAATAGGCCGGCTGTTGGGCTTAAAAGACTTATAAAAAAGTTCAAGTCTGACCTATTTAAATAAATAGGCTTTTAAAAATGTCTGAGTCTGACTCGTTTATTAAACTAGTCAAGCCGAGTCGAGTTGGGTTTTAGGTAGGTCGAGTCGTAGGTCCCTATCGAGTAGTCTGTCTTATTCCCACCCCTACATATTGGTAGAGTTAGTTGAGCATGATGGCATCAACAATACCCATAAAGGGAAATTTCCTTTAGTGGGAAAAGTCAGTAAAGTACGAAAAGGAAAAAAGGTAACTATCACTAATACCTACAACTTGAGGAAGAATTATGATCGTAATTCGAAAGATGCAGTCATCACTATCACATCGAGGAGTTTGGGTGAAAATAGGCTAGTCCACCCGATAGGGGACTAAGATCTTGCCTACCCAAAGCCTAGCCTAGCCTGATCTATTTATTAAACGAGTTGGGTCAAGACTTATTAAAAAGTCTATTTATTTACGTAGGCTATGCTTAGACTTTGTAAAAAAATCTTAAAAGTCTAATAGGGCGGTCTATAAATATTTATTTTATATTTATATATTTTATTGTCTAATATGGTCAAGTCATATTAATATGAACTGTGAAAGGATAGATTACAAGTTTATTTATTGCGCAGCATGGTATAACCTAACCCACTAACAGCTTATTCTCTCGCGATACAGAAACTCTACAAATGACATTAATATAGAAACATTTGATGCATATATAAAAAGCCACTTTAGTTATACAACTTAAACATTTATTTCCCTGTTAAAGATCCAACTGAATTTCAACCCTTTGTAATTCTTCGCTCTTTCATCCGCTTTCGCCTTCAGCTTTCTAATCTTAGGCCCTAGGCTGCATACAAAATCTTGTTCACGCCTCGCATCACCATTCAGTCCCTCCAGTTTGTCTAGTCTCCACCTTCCGATCAAGAATTCCAAAATCTCCACATAATCCTCGGTATTATAAACACCGATTTTGTCGGCCACAAACGCAAAATGCTCGAATAGATGAGGGTCATGGCCATCTGTCACTAAGTGAGCTGGCATTATGATCTTCTTTCTCATCATATTCCCTATACCTATCATAGCTTCATTCGTATCGATCTCGAGAAGCTTTTCAACAATTTTAATGTATGCATTCTCATGGCGCTTTTCATCGGCAGCAATAGTCCCGCATATGTTTGCAAGAACCGGATCCCCACCTTGTTTTGCTAATCGGGCCGTATTAGCATGTGATACAAATGTAGCACGCTCTTGGAACGATGTATACACAAACCCTAAGTAAGGGTTGTTGTCTAATCCAGGGTCCTATCAATAAGATCATACACTAAACATAAATTATATGTGCAGTGTTAATTTTTTTATATATATATTCTCAATAGAAACATTATCAATATTGTATATGTGCAGTGCATTTTCTTTTTTTTATTAAGTTCAAACTTAATAAAGAAATCCTAAATGCATTTAAAAGAAGAAGATAAAATAATGGTACAAACACTTACCATTCCATGTCCAATCAAGTATTGCACTGTCCTTTCGACCATCAACATATCAACCCGGCCCGAAAGATAAATATAAGTTTTAAGCAAATCACCGTGCCTGTTCTCCTCAGCAGTCCAAGCCCGAATCCAAGTAGCCCATGGGGTCGGGCTCGACCCTGTCTCGTCCCGTACCCCGTCGAGAGTATTCAGCATAGTCTGGTAAGTGGGTAGAGCCTCCTCAGTGATCATATCCCCAACCAATACCACGAAATACTCATCAGGAAGGTCTTTTGTACGATCACGCAAGGCCCGAACATCATCCATGAAGTCGGTGATGGGCTTGGTTGGATCCGGAAGAAACTCAATGGGTTGCCAGCTCTTCTCCACGGGCTTCAGAAGTGGGAGTAGACCTTTAGAGGCCCATGATTCGAGTGACTTAAATACCTCAACCTTTTCCGGTGACATTGGGTGAAAGTTTCTTTGGCGGCACAGTGAAAGTGACGGTGGTGATTGCCGGTGAGTGGTGGCTCCACCACTGGACATGGAGGCAACTGAGGGGATGGTGGTGGTGGCGGCGACATTGACTACTCCAATGGTTTGCATGACTTTTTCCTTTTATTATTGTAACAAAACAGCTGATGAGTTATTAAGTTTAAAGACTTGATCCTTTTATAAAAACTATAAAGTGTAATTGACCATTTTATTAGCTAAAATCACAGTTTTGCCATTATAGCTTCTACGCGACTCCAACAGTAAATGCCAGAAAATGAGATCATGTTGCATGAGAGGAAGGGGACGTGGGTAGGTGATTGTTCCCAAACAAACTATCTTGTGAAACTTATTCTCCGTATAAATCTGAATTCATATTAATATCATTACATACTGCTGTCACCACTACTATAAATAAATTAATACCACACAATTTACACATAAAAAAACATAAAATTATGTGTGGTATTAATTAATTTATAAGTGTAATAGTATTATTATTGAATGAATGTTATGATATTCTAAATAAAAATTTCGTAATGTGAACAAGTGTCGTTGGAGATCTACTCGTGTTCACATATTTATAGATATATTAATATTATTTTGCCTACAACGATAGATATAAAACAAAAGAGTAAATTTATATATAACTACAAATTTAAATGTTATGTTTAAGTACGAAATTAAATGTAATATTTAAGTACAAATTTAAATGTAATATATATTAAGTGAGAATTAAAGTACAAATTTAAATGAATTTAAATGGAATAGAACTAATTAAAAGTACGAATTTAAATAAAATATTACTAACTAAATTACTTCATTCTAGTGAGTGTTCCGGGTTCGATTTCCACTTTGAACTAATTATGGGAGTTATAAGGTAGCTTGGAGATTTCTTGGAGTATTTGGGGGCTTGGTGAACTAATCTAACTACTAACAACTAACATTACTGTTAAAAAAAAAATTACTAACTAAATTACGTGATAGAAACCCCGCCTCAAGTTGCAAATTGCAACACTTGGGGGCTTCTAGAGGTTTCCTCATTCTAATGAGTGACCCGGTTTCAATTCCCTTTGGGAACGAATTATGAGAGTTATAAGGTGGTTTGGAGATTTCTTGGAGTATTTGGGGGATTGGTGAACTAATCTAACTACTAACAACTAAGGCCCCGTTTGGTTCACGGGACTGGATTGAACTGGATTGGATTGGACTAGTTGGGATTGGACTAGTTGGGATTGGATTGGGTGGGATTATGTTTTTTGGCATGTGTTTGGATTGCAGGATTGTAACAATTTTATATTTTTAATTATAAAATAAAATATATACCTATTTCCTAATCTACCCTCCAAATTAAGGCTGATAACCCCCGAGCGACCGCCGTCCTCCTCCAAGTGCCGACCGAGCGACCGCCGTCCTCCTCCAAGAGCTGAAACAGCGCCGCCGTCCTCCTCCAAGACCCGACCGAGCGGCGCCGTCCTCCTCCAAGAGCCGACCGAGCGGCGCCGTCCTCCTCCAAGAGTCGAGTGAGACACAGCAGCAACGCCAGTGCAGCCACACTCCTTCGATCTCCTCTTCGCCAGCAGCAACGCCAGTGCAGCCAGCAGCAATTGCCCAGCACGGTACAAGTGAAAAAACGGTGAAGAGTTGGACAAATCGCAGAGTTGAAAAAAAATTAAATGAGTTCCCGACGGCCACACAACGCCGTCGATTTCGGCTCCCGTGAATGTCGGCCACACAACGCCGTCGACTTCAGCTCTCGTCGTCGGAGTCGACCAAGACCGCCTCCGAAAGCGACGGGAGAATCCAGGCGAATCGACACCACTGCACCACAGCGGAAATGGAGATTGACGACGAGACTGGGACCGGACGAGGGAGAGGCAGCCGTCGACGGCGATTTTGTGGGGCCGCCGGCTCAAAGCTTACCTTCGATGAAGATGAAAAGTCGACGAGGGAGAGAGGCCAGAGAAGTCCACGCTGGGGAATGAAATGTTGACTAGGGCTTGAATTAATTGGTATGATTTGTGTAATTTGTGGTGTTAATGAGGGCAATATAGTCATTTTAAGTGCAAATTGAAGGGTAGTATTGTATTTTAACAACCTGGGACTATCTAGTCCCACCAACCCCATGGGACTCAATAGTCCCAAAGCAATGGGACTAGGGGGGGTTTGAGACCCGGGCTCAATTTCGGTCCTGGGCCGGAGTCCCGCAAACCAAACACAATATTAGTCGGGACTATTGAGTCAGTCCAGACTAATCCTGCAAACCAAACGGGGCCTAATATTACCGATAAAAAAAATTACTAACTAAATTACGTGAAAGAAACCCCGCACCAAGTTGCAAATTGCAACACTTGGGGACTTCTAGAGGTTTCCACTCGATTCAAGTGATTACATTCAAGTGATACAAAATGTATTGAATCAGAGAGTTATTAGGAAAAAATAATTTTATAGGACACTTTTCTATGGGTGTTTGTAAAATTACGACACTATTTTTACGAGCTTGTAAAATTATGTCAATAAATGAGACATGTCAAAAAAATTAAAAAAATGCAAAGTTGAAAAATAAAATTAATTTATAATGAAAAAATATTTTTTAACATATTAATTATTTTTCTCTAAAATGACAGTTAAAATTTGAACGAAAAGAGTAATTTTTATACCATAAACATATTATTCTTTCTCCATTGTACAAAACCCATTCCATGAAATGATACAATACTTATTTTTTATAATTTACAAATTCTATTTTAAAGGAAATTATAAAGTCAAACAATTTGCGTATGCACATTTCCCCAAACAATATCTCTAGCAGGCAGCAACTGCCAAGTATAAAACTAAACATACATGTATACTATATACATCTATACTATATAAAAAGTGGCTAGAAATTGTAAATTATTTTTGTACAATTTTACCTCTCCTCTGTTTTCTTTTGTACATTTTCATCCTTCCTTTATCAAGTCTTTTTACATACGTGCTGTGTTTCGTTCTTTTTTTTTTTTATTCACTTTCTCGACAACTCTTGCTCTGCTCCATGGTGTCCACTGTTCCTCCATTCTCTCCATTGCCGCCCACCCACAGTAGCCCAATTGATACCTGGAGAATAGGGCGCGACGACAAGGTTGGTAAATCGAGATTACCGGCGGAGTCGAGCTTCTAACACCGATGCACGATTGGGTCCTGAATTGCGGCAGCCCTAGGCAGGACAGGAACGTCGCACATGATTAGTGTGAAAATTGCTAGAAATTCGTGAACTTAATTTTGTCTAATTTTATAAGATTTCTTGTATTTGTTTATACTAGTTTGATTAATTGTATTTAACTGTCGAGAAAAATATTTGTGTTCATTTTGTAGAAAATGTGGTATTTTAGAAGCAAACACAAGCTTTTAATTTATTGAAGAAGTGAACCAAAACGAGAAAAACTTACGCAAGCATTTGAGCCCATAATTAAACATACGAGAGTGTGATATTTTTGGCAGCCCATTAGAAAATTCACGGCCCAAATAAGAGGCCCATGTTCTAGTAATGTCAATTATAAGCTGGCTGCTACAATTAATCAATTAAAGGCCCACGTGAATGCATTTCTAAGGGAGACTTCATGTTATCGGCTAGGCCCACCACTTTACCATCTTTTTTGTAGCTAGCTAACAAGAGAGGAGAGAGAAAATTGTCTTTCCTCAAATCAAGCTCCCCACGCGGCCACGCCATTGCTTGTTCGAAGTGAGAGAGAAAGGGGTAGCTGCTGGGTTTAATTGAATTAAGATGGAAATGAAAGCTCCCTGACCCAAAATTCGGAGTGGATCAAGCAGTGTTACGATCAACACCTGCTCGACTCCAAATAAAAATTAAAACTAACTTAAATTTCTCAAACTCGAGAAGTTCTTGAGTTTGAATCCAAGCTCAGTAATATTAGGTTCGTCAAGCTCATGAGTTAAAACGAATTCACACAACTATATATACTATTTTACTCATAATAAAGAGCCAAATATTTACAAATACAATCTAACTATAAATAAAATAAAGTAATACATAAGGCAAGTTATCGAGCGAGTTACGTTTTCAGCTTTGAGTTTTTTAATTGAATAAAATTTTAACTTCAATTCAATTCGATTCGCTCAATTTATTTCTTAAACAGCAATCCCAAAATAGGGCCGGGTAGTAGGAGGCTATGGGATAAATAATGAATAAGGCCAATAAATTATGGTAATTAAACTAATCTGCCACATAAGAGGTTATGGTCCTTATGGAATAAGGGATGAATATATATATATATATATATATATATATATATTGTCAAATTGGTTAACACATGAATTATCGAAGAGTATTGATTGTTATTATTAAAGAGTACTAGGTGTTTTCAGTGAAGGGTATTAGTTGTTTTCACTGAAGAGTCTTAATTAGTTTGTATTCATTGAACAACCAAGATTCTTTAATGTAAACTAATAATATTTTTCAATAGAAACAACTAATACTGTTTAGAAAAATTAACTAAAAACTTTCGATAATTCATGTATGAACCATTTTCACTCTATACTTTATTTTATATATACATACGGCCAAATTATGTTAATCAAACGAATCAGCCAAAATATTTATGGTAATTAAAGGTTCATAGAAGACGGATAAAAAAAAGTATATAATGGGAGAGAGTAGTGGAAAATGAGGCCAGTTGTGGGACAATTAAACGAGTTGGCTATTTGTTTCTTTAACCGTATCCCCAGGATAGGGGTAACAGGAGGCAGTTGGATAAAGGATGAATACGGCCAAATTACGGTGATTAAACGAATCTGCCAAGAGGCTATGTGATAAGGGATGAATACGCCAAATTGTGTTAATTAAATGAATCTGCCAAATTATCTATATATCTATACTTAATATAATAATAAAATATTCTAAATATAGTATTAAGTATATCAAAAGTCTTTCTAATTTTGGTTAACATACTATTTGATATTTACACCTAATAAAGTTAGGTATGCAATTAAAAAGAAATCCTTTCATATTCTAACAAGACACACTATCATATGCGCCAAGTGTATAGTGTACTTACTCAACAGTTGAGACTGATTATACTGGAAAATATAGGTTGATTACACTAAAAAGTATAGTTAGATTACACTGAAAAATATGGTAAATTTTCAGTGTAATGTAACCACACTTTTCGATATAAGCAAATCACACTTTTCAATGTAAACAATCTCAACTATTGACTGAGTGCACCACACACCAAGTGCACAAGAGAGTTACTCTTCTAATAAATAATATTTATTAAAGATTTTAATCCATTAAAATAGAAGGTTAAGTCTTTTTTATTTATTAAATCTTTTTTTTCTTTAACTTATCATATTCTAATATTGATTAATTTAAAATCATAAACTATCAATTTTGATAACAATGAATTCTTTAACAAAAAATATTAGACATTAAGTCACACCAAAAATTCTTTCTAATTTTAATAAACATAATATTTAATATTTTGACATCCAATCAAAATTAAATATGTAATTAAAAAATGTCCTTTCAATATAAATATTTTTCAATAAACTTTGAATTATAATAGAGTATGTGTAGAGTGAAATTTGTTCATAAATATATCATTGAAGAGTATTAATGGTTTTCACAGAAGAGTATTAGCTATTTTCACAGAAGGGTATGAATTGCTTATATGGAAGAGTTTTAGTTTGTTTTCACTAAACAACTAATACTCTTAGTGAAAACAACCAATATACTTTAGTGAAAACAACTAATACTATTTAGTGTCAATAACTAATATCCTTCAATGGTTCATGTATGAACCATTTTTACTCTATACATTGTCATAATAATACGTATCAAAGTTTAATCCCATAAAATATTAAATAACATAAAAATGCACTATTGTATTTTGTTTAGTTGATTATGTTTTTTTTATTTATCTAGTTTCTTTTTCTTTCTTTAATTAATACAACTTAATATTAATTAAATAAAATATTAAATTATTTGTTATGATAGCAATTGAAAATTATTCCTCATATTAAAATAAATTAACATTCATACCGTGCATTGCACGGGAGAAATACTAATATATATAAAAATAGAATAGTCTTGCCAAAAATAACTATTCAATTTTCCACCTATTTTCTTTATCTATTTTTAGAAAATAATATTTTATTTAATACATGATTATTTTCTAATCGGTTTTAGACATTTTTTTAATTGATATTTGTGCCTGATTAGAAGAAAATAATATAAGGTATATTTCTAATTTTTATTTTTACCATAGTGCATTAATTTAGTTTGAAAATTTAATTTATTGTTTACAAAAACTGATAACTAGCATTTTGAAATTAAATTAAAACTAATATTTTATCATATAAAATGGAAAAAAATTATACGGAGAAATGATAGTTTTAATTTTAAAAAGCTAATTATCATATTTTTTAAAACACTAAACTAGTACACAATTATAAAAATTATAAATATATATTATAATAATAAAAAAAAAGTTAGTATATTTTTTGTAAATAAATGATTTTTTTTTATAACGAATTTCTCTAGACTTCGTATTTTTTTTTTTATATACTTTTGTGCCTGATTTGATTTTTTTTAGCCCAACTCATTTGAGTTCTTAGAGTTACCTAAAAAAACAGTTAGCTGCTTTGGTTCCTTATATGAAATAAGCATGACAATAATATAGGGTTCGATTATATACCCCTCCAAATTTATTTGATACACTCTTAATTTTTTATTTTATTTATGAATATCCTATTTTGCCCCTTATATTTTGTAGATAAATACGAAAACCTATTTCGAGTTTGAATGGCTATCAGCAGCCAACCACCACTCATCGGCCGCCACAGCCCGATGCTGCCCCCACAACCGTGGTCGCGCCGCCCTTTTCTCGTTCTATATTACCATTCGACCATTATTACATTTTGACAAAAAGTGACCGAAAACAACAATATTTTTTGACAAAATATGATCGAAAACAAGTATATTTTTTGATAAAATATGATGGAACACTACTTTTTGGAAAAAAAAAACATATTGAAAATCACCCAATTTTCCAACAAAATTCGGCCGAAAAAAAAAGGGGATCAATAAAGTTCAACAGAAATTCACGAAAATTCAAGTCAATTGGAGGCGTCTGAAGATGGAAGACAATTGTTTTGAGAGTATGTTGTGAACAATTTCTGAAATCATAGAAAGTCACATTTTCTATTGAAATGGGAGAATACACTCTACCTGCAACACCACCATGGAAATCAAAGATGGTGATTCCGGCGTTAGATGGATGTTGGGCGGTGATGGGTGGAATGTTGAGTACATGATGGTGGGAGGTGCAGAAAAAAGAGAAGATATGTGCAGTGAGAATGGAGATGCAGAAGTTAGTGAAAAACGACAATGAAAAATTAGAATATTAGGACTTAAGGGGTATAATTGGTATGTAAATGTTAATACCGGTGTATCAAATAATATTGGAGGTTGTATATAGTCGGCCCCTAATATAATTAGCTCCGCAGCCCATTTATCAAAACCCAAAATCCAAACAATATGAATTGAATTTAAAAAAATATATATAATTAAAACACCATTATTATTACAAAATTCTAAATACATACTAACTTGAAAATAAATGTTCGTTAAATTATCTTGAGTGTAAGCAATATGTAGCTACACTTACTTTATAGTGAGGAATTGAACTTTAATTTATAAGAAAAGAAAGTAATTCACTACAAAAGTTGCTCTGTTTTGCGACGGCATTTACAACGGACATATGGCCATAGTCAAAATCAGCGTAGCAAATATTTACGACAGTTTTAGGCCACCCGTCGTAAATTTACGATGGCTTCTCCCGTCATAAAACCGATCCGTTCACGACCCGATTCGGCGCTAAAATTTACGACGGACACGTATCTATCGTAAAAATTCCCGAATTTTCGATTTTTAATTTCTCTAGAAATTATATACGATGGGCAAAATACGAACCTCCACACGAACCCGAACCATCCGCGCACCCGGGGCACTGGGCCACATACCCCCAAGCTATATATTCCGGCCCAACTTTGATATTAGCCATATTGAGCCTAGAACAATTAATTCCAAATTCGCATCCATATCGAACCCGCGACCTCTCTTGCATATAGAGGGGGCGCGCGCCATTATGACACTTGCTTCTATTGTTCGTTTTCTAGCAATTAATTGTATATGTATCCAAATTGAGTCATTCTTTTTTTATAATTCATCAAATTAAATTCCTTTTCGTTTCTAACTGATTTTAATAAATGTTGTTACTATTTATATATTTTTTGTTTTGTAAATTTTTTTAATTAAAAAAATGCGTAATTAATATTATAATATGTTCATTTAATACGTAATTAATTGTATACGTATCCAAATTGACTCATTTTTTTATAATTCATCAAATTAATTCTTTTTCGTAACTAACTTGTTTTAATAATTTTTTTGAACTCAATATAATTTTTTTTGTAAATTTATTTAATTCGAATAATGCTTAATTAATATTAAAATTTATTCATTTGTATGTAATTAATTGTATACGTAATTAAATTGAATTTTTTTTATAATTAATCGAATTAATTCATTTTTATTTCTAACTTGTTTCAATAAATGTTTTGAACTCAATACAATTTTTTTTGTAAATATATTTAATTTAAAAATGCGTAATTAATATTATAATCCATTAATTGGTACGTAATTAATTGTATTCGTATCCAAATTGACTCATTTTTTTTATAATTCATCAACTTAATTCCTTTTAGTTTCTAACTTGTTTTAATAAATGTTGTAACCAATTATATTTTTCTTATTTTGTAAATTTATTTAATTCGACAATGTAAATTTATAATTGGTTTGTTTGTAAACTAAAACATGTAAATTATTCATGTAATTAAAATATAAAATTAGCAAAAAAATATAATAAAAGTAATGTCGAATAAAAAAAATTGAATACATGATTTAAAAAAAAATCCTAATTATTGGATAGGAAACCGGGATCACCCCCCTCTCCATCCTCCTCATCCAGCCTTTGGAGCTCCGGCGGCGGCGGGATCTTAGGTTGCACCGGGTCCGGCGGTGGTGGTACCACTCCACCTAATGTGGAGGAAAGTAGTCTCCACCACCTGGCCATCTCCGCCCTATCCTTCAGCTGCGCCTCCTCCTCCTCTGCTCGTCGTCTCCTCTCGTACTCTAGTTGTGCCTCTCGTTGCTGGAGGAGCTTCATCTCCTTGATGGCAGTCGAAAGCTGTCTCTCGATCTCGCCGGAATGAGAGTCGATGGAAGACTGGGAGGAGGATGAGCCGGATCCACGAGATCGGAGTAATTTTTTTCCAAAACCACCCAATCCAGTGAACCGCCCCTTTTTAGCCTTGACATTCTTAAAGTAGAGCTCATTTTGAACATCCACAAAAGGTTCTGGGGGGGGGGGAGGGACATACAGGTCGACCCCTCCGTCCCTTTCGGAGGCTGAGAATGGGAGACATGGTCATCACGCATCTTACTCTGCAGATTAACAATACTTTTAATTAATAAATAACCCTAAAATTTATAAAATAACACTATAATTAAAAATAAAAATAATACTTACGTGGATCTCTGCAGTGCGGCCGTAGGTGGACCTTTCAGTCTCCTCATCCAGCGGGTGGGCAATCCGCAGTGTCTCAAAATGAGAGGGCTCACGTCCCTGCTCCCGCTCCAACAAATAAATATTTAGTAATTAATATTACCAAAAATTCATAAAAAATATTAAAAATATAAAATTGGTCACCTACAAATTGCAACCCGTGCTCATAAATGGATCGAAAACCAGCCCGATGTCGTGCGACCCCTTCTCCATCATGGTCGCTAAGGCGATTCGCCTTGTTCTTCTGCGAATTCTCCTTGAATTCGTCGTTGTTCCAGTAGTCAAGAAATTTGTCGGGGTCCCATTCTTGTTGTATTCTAGCCGAAAGTGATACATCATATTTCTGTATCTTTCGGCCCCCTTCCTATAGAAGTTCTTCCACATCTGGGACTCGTGCTCTGTTGCCCAGATGCAGAATTTCTGCAATTATATTAAAATATAAATATCAATTTATTTATATAATTTATATTAATAAATGATGAATAAATTCAATAAATTAAATAAATTATACTTTAAACTCCTCAAAATACTCCCCTTTCTTCTTTTCAGACACCGCTGACCAGTGGTAACCGGTGGGCACGAAACCACCCTTCAAGATGGACTGGATTACTTGAGTAGTAACTTCTTGTCCCGAAATCCAACTGCAACATTAAAATTTCAAAGTTAGTAAAATTATTAAATATAGAATATTAAAAGTTACGATGTCCCACCGGGGCTCAACAAGAATTTGCATCTGCCCAGTGGGATGCTGACGGGAGGAAGATGAGGCCTCAACCGCCTAGGGTGGGAACGAGGATCCCTCAGGCGGTACAATTAGAGCTACCACACGGGTCTGAGAGATTCCACTAGTCTCCTCCCTTTTCCTCGACCCCTCTCCTAGCTTCCACTCCTCTAGCCCCTTCAGCGGATCCACTGCCTTGTCCACTCATCTAAAATATTCAATATATAACAACAATCAATATTTATATATAAAAATCTAAACAACTACATATATCCTAAAATATTAAAAATTAAAAAAACATTCAATATATAACAACAATCAATATTTATTTATAAAAATATAAACATTTAACATGCCACATACATACTCATATCTAAACAAAATTCTAAACAATTAACATGACACATACATACTCATATCTAAACAAAAATCTAAACAATTAACATGTCTGTTAGGATATTTTTGTCCTAAAAATCTCTTTATTTTGATTTTGATGATGTCAAATATTTTCTATCTTTGTATTGTTTGGATACTAACATTGCAGGTATAAAGATAAGAAGAACTTAGAAATTTTTCTAAGGTCTACAGCTGAAGAGTTTCAAGACTTTACAACTGAAGAGATTAAGTTATAAAGAATCGAAGTTTACAACTGAAGAGTTCTCACCAAACTGCAGAGACAGAAGTTTACAGCTGAAGACATGTGTTAATTAAGGCTAATTAAGTGTAGTACTTTCTTGTACATTCACTCACATAGCTTAAAAGACATCAGGAGGTTAATACATAGGCAGTAGACACAGGATGCACAATGTTTAGTTGACTAACTAAGCAGCTAACACTACAAGACAACCTGTAATACAAAAGAACTATGCTAAATGACAAAAAGCCTTAAATGAGCTGAAGTCAAAGTTGGAGGCGATTCCCAGTCAAATTTAAATCCCTCCAACGGCTAAGAAGACCCCCAAGACTCTTATAAATAGGAGAGACAACTCTAGATAACAACAACAACACCACCCAAGCTATTCAAGCTATTCAAGCATATTACTCAACATATCTACATATACCTCAAGTCTACAACCTTCATTTACTAGAAGTTTTTAGGACTAGGTGCTAGGATATTTTGTTTTTGTTCCCTCACAAACACTTTATTTTGTAACTCTACCTTGTGTGGAGATCTTTTTTTGTGAGTGTTATGTTTTTCTGTGTGAAAAGGAGAGAGTCTGAGTGAATCATTGTATCCTACCTAAGTTTAGATAGATTTGAGTGGTCTAGTTCTTGGGGGGAACAACTTTAGGTCTTAGTGAATTTGGCACCTAAGAGTCTAACAGTGGACGCAGGAGTATTACATCACCTCTAAACCACTATATATTATGTCTTCATTTACTTTCTGTCATTTATTTTCAAGTTCTTTATATTTAGTTGACTTGCTTATTATTGTGCTTACTCATTCTTGCTACATTCATCATTTCATTTGATTTCCAAAAGATAAAAGTGCATATAAGACTAAGAAAGCTACAACTGTAGATTCTGTGAATATTTCAGCTGAAAACTTCAAGTCTTTATTGGTTTTTCATTATCACCACACACACTTTGTTTTTCCACTGCACATAAGTGTCTCAAAACACTTTCTAAAGTGTGAGATATCTTCTCTGAAAGTTTTGTTTTGTGATATTTTTTTGAAAAATATACAGACTTATTTTTTCTCAAGTCGACGAAAAGAGGACTTTGATCGAGATGAAATTTGCTCTTAAGTGCTCGCTGGACGTCGCCATCCTTCTATCTTTCTTCTTTGTTTTTTCTTGATTTTTGCTCGGGCGTGGAATGAGCTCGTCGGCACTGCCTTAAATAGGCAAAATAAAAATAAAAAATTGTGATGGACAGGAGTCCGTCGTAAATTTTGCTGCCTTGATGCCTAAAATGGCGTCGTATTTATCGATTTATGACGGGCAAGCCCGTTGTAAATATTAAAATTAAAATTTACGACGGCCATGTCCGTCGTAAACCAGTCATCAACAATAAATATGCGCCGGTTCGTGAAAGATCGCGGTCAAAATGTTAAGTTTTACGAAAGCGAGACTGTCCTAAAACATAAAGTTAAATTTTACGATGGACTCCCTGTCGTAAATTTGTCGGCCACAATAAATTTGCACCAATTCCGAAAGGTCTCGGTCAAATGGTTGGGTTTTACAACAGGCAAGTCCGTCGTAAAATCCAATTCAAAATTTACGACGGATATTCCGTCGTAAATTTTATGTCCGTCATAAATTTTGGCGGCATATAGGAGGGACAGGGGCCGCTTGTTTTACGACGGCCTTCTTCGTCGTAAATTAACAAAAAATTATGTTGGATATTTACTGTCTGTCGTAAATATTAAGGTCTGACGAACTTTGGTTAATGTCCGTCACAGATCCGTCGTAAAACACGCATATTTGCGACAGATCTGTTGCCCGTCGCAAATTTTTGTCGAAAAACCGCGCGTTTTTTTTGTGATTTAATATCGTGATTAATCAATTTTTTTTTTAAATTTTATCATGATTAATCAATCGACATACACATTACATAGATAAAAATATAAATTCAGAATTAAAATAATGAATTTTAATGTTTTTAAAATATTTTTAATTGATTTGATTATATATGTTGAATTTTCAAAACAATTTTTCTTATTCTATAAGTTTTAAGGGGTAATATAATAAACTTTTATGTGTAAAGTAAAAAAATATGGATTGTGTGTATGTATGGACTCATAGTAATATCATTTTAATTGTGTAAATTGGTGTATATTGTGGAAGTGTAATTTATATAAAATATTTCATTTTTGGATTGTGAAAGTAATTTTGGGATGCCCTTTAAAGGATGTGTGAAAGTTATTAGTGGGCGGAGAGAGCATAAAATTTTAATATCCTTTTATAAATATTAGTATTTGGGATGAGTTTAGTGTACAATAAAATATTATATAATTCATTAATAATTATGAGATACTCAAATATTAAAAATTTGGTAAAAAAGTTAATAAGGATTCAAAAGTTATGTAGATGAACTAAATAAATTTAATTCAGATTTCTATCACAATTTTTTTCACATAAAAAATTATTAATATACATATCATTTGCACGGAAAAAATACTAATTTATAGTAATTTAAGGTTCATAGAGTACGGATAAGAAATGTAAATATTGAAAGGGAGAGGGCAGTGGAAAATGAGGCCAGATGTGAGACAACTTAGACAAGGTGAGAATTATTAAAGTTTTGGCAAATTTTAATCACACTATTTGCATCGTGCACTCGTATTGAATATTATCCGTTTCTGTGAATAATACTACTCATTTTAGTAAATAATTGTACTTGTTTCATTGAATGATATTATTTGCAAAATAATTGCAATGTGCACACAAGTTGAATAATATTACTCGCTTCACTAAACATTATTACAGAAAAATCAATTATACGATGCAACTAGTTCACACAATTATTACTCAATTGCATGAATGTAGACAAATAGATGGTAATATAAATGAAAAAGAAAATAAGGGGAAGCTACAACCTGACTCAATGTATAAAACATTCAACCCACTACAAGAAAATAAATAATTGTCAACAAAATTTTTCAACAAAAATTTTTCATAGTGGATATTCCCTACAATTTGCCTACAATAAATATTTTTTTTTTTAATCATGTAAACATTTTCATTTTTCAACCTAGAAATAATTTGCATACAAAATAAAATTTTTAGTTAATTAATTACCAACAAGCCATTTGCCTATAAAATTTACTCACAAACTATTTTCCTACAAAATTCTTGTAGGCTAACTATGTTGTAGGTGAAGAATGAAGATGTCTATATAATTAGAAAATTTTGTAGGCGGGTAAATTGCACTTTCGGTCCCATGAGAATAGGTGGTCTACAAAAATGGTCATTTTTTCGATATTTTTGGTCCAAGAGTTTTTTTTTGACATCTTTGATTCCAATAGAATTGTAGTTTTAGTCCCAAAAGAATGTATAAATTGCAGTATTGGTCCCAAAAGTCAACGAAAAGGAGCAAATTTGCAAAAAAAAAAAAAAAAAAAAAAGGACCAAAAAATAATGTGGAATCAAAATTTTGTTGGAAAATTCTCATAAGATCAAATTTGCAAATTTTCCTTTTGTAGACAATTCGTAGACATTTTTCAATACAAATTTTTTCGTGGGAATTTTCGAAGCAATATTTACAGATTTCATAATCAAACTATAGCAGTAAAATATTAATTTTTTAAGAAAAATTATAGCAGTAAAATATTAATTATTTTACATATTTAAAATGCTACAAATAAAATACTTGCGGGGGTTTCTTAGTGGCGCAGTCCTTTGTCTTCTCGTGACTCCTCGATCGGTGTGATAGTGATGACTGCACCTTTCGAATTACGATCATAATTCTTCCTGAAGTTGTAGGTATATAGTGATAGTTACCTCTTTTCCTTTTCGTGCTTTACTGGCTTTTCCCATGTACTATAGGAAATTCCCCCTAGTATCATTGATTTGATGCCATCATGCTCAACCTTTGAAGGAACCTCATCAATGCTCATTGACCGCACCTCAACTAACTCGAGAATAAAAAAATTTTGGTCCCATAATTTATTGAGTGTCTGATTTTGATCCCAAAAATTTTTGCTCTTTGATTTTGGTCCCATAACTTCTAGGGTTTGTCCAATTTTGGTTTCATTCTCGCCGATAAATTTATTTTTTGGTCTATAACTTATCGAGTGTCTGATTTTAGTCCCGAAATTTTAACTCTTCAATTTTGGTCCCGTAACTCCTATGGTTTGTCAGATTTTTGTCCCTTTTTTTTTCCAAAAATACAAAAGTGACGTCGTTTCTTATCACGCGTGGTTGTGCCGGCGAAATTGGGAGGATTCCGTTGTCCTCATTGATATGGCTGCCAAGTGGTATTTTTTTATTCCACTCCATTAAATAAAATAATAAAAATTAACTAAAACTAAATTAAACTAAACAAAAAGAAATAAAAAACAAAACCAAAATAAACATATTATTCTTCCCCAACCCCTGCAACTTGTGTGGTTTAGTTTCCCCAGACAACCCAGCCTTAATCCCCCTCGCCTGTCCCCTCCCCCAATTTGTATGTTCTTCTCCCCTATGTTTTCAACCACGTATTAGTGATATGAAAAAAAAATAACTAAAAAAATGCCGCTTTGTGGCCACATCTTCACGAGTACCGTAAAGCAACAAATGGCCAGAATGTGAGTTGTGCATGACAAAAAATGGTATCATTTTTGTATTTTTGGAGAAAATGGGACCAAAATTGGACAATCACTAGGAGTTAGAGGACCAAAATTGAAGAGTCAAATAATTTTTTTTCTCCAACTAACTCTACCAACATGTGGGCATCTTATTCTCAACTGAAACCTCTGCCAGTATGTGCACATCCTGATCCTTAATTTACCAAATTTCGGAAGGCACTCGACGGTGATAGTCCATCAAAAACCTTCTCTGAAGGCAGTAATTCAACAGCTTTCCCCTGTTCAGAAGTAGAAATAACCCCTAAATTGACCCAAAACAAAAGTTCAATCCCGAACTCTTCTGGACCCATTTTCTACGAGAAAAAATAGTTTTTTTGGTCCCGTATCTTATCTAGTGTCTAATTTTGGTCCAAAAACTTTTTAATTTTTGTCTCATAATTTATTGGATCATCCAATTTTGGTCCAATTTTTTCAAAAAGTAAAAAAAAATGATGCCATTTTGGGCACGTGTCACTCACGTGCTTGCGAATATTGAGGGTTTACATTTGGGCTGCTTACGTGGGCGTTGAGTGTGTAATTAATTTCGGTTATAAAGTATAAATAGCTTGAATTGTCAACACATGAAACCAGAGATAAATAGTATTTTGGTCACATAACTTGTCTAGTGCGCAATTTTTGTCCAAAAAAAATTGACTTTTTAATTTTGGTCCCATAACTTATTGAATGGTCCAATTTTGGTCACATAACTTATTCAATGGTCCAATTTTGGTCACATTTTTGTTGGAAAGCAAAAAATAATGTCGTTTAGTATGTGCCCAAAACGACATCATTTTTTATTTTCCGGCAAAAATGGGACCGAAATCAGACGATTCAATAAGTTGTGTGACCAAAATTTAAAGATAAAATTTTTTGGGTTCGAAATTGGACATTAGACAAGTTACGAGACTAAAACACTATTTTTTCTCCATTTTCTAGAAATACCTACCTTAGGTCATTGGCAAATCTAAAAAAAATTAAATTGAGCACTAACAATTATGAGAGACCTAATTTTTTATTAAATCATACAATTGAAAATGTAAAGAAAGTCCAGTAAAAAAAGAAAGTGACATAAACAAAATATAGACAATGTAGGACTTGTAAACATAAAATTTTAATTACAACAAGTTATTTATCTAAAATGAATGACAACCCCAGAGAATAAAAGTTTTTTGGTCCCATAACTTATCGAGTGTCCGATTTTGGTCCCAAAAATTTTGACCCTTCAATTTTGGTCCCATAACTTCTACGGTTTGCCTAATTTTGGTCCCATTCTTCCTGAGAAATTTCTTTTTGGTCCCATAACTTATCGAGTGTCCGATTTTAGTCCCAAAAAATTTGACTCTTCAATTTTGGTCCCGTAACTCCTATGGTTTGTCCATTTTTCAACCACATATTAGTGATATGGAAAAAATAATTAAAAAATACCAAACGAAAAAGAAATATCGTTTTGCAGACACATCTTTGAGGGTATCGTAAAGGCCCAAATTCAGGCAGAATGTGAGTTGAGCATGACAAAAAATGGCACCATTTTTGTATTTTTAAAGAAAACGGGACTAAAAATGGACAATCCCTAGGAGTTACGGGACCAAAATTGAAGAGTCAAAATTTTTGGGACCAAAATCGGAAACTTGATAAGTTATGGGACCAAATAACTTTTATTCTCGACAACACCATAAAATTATTTTGAGAGTATTAATTATTTCATTAAAGTGCATTGGTTGTTTTTATTTAAGATGTTAATTTTTAATGATATTAATTGTATTAATTATAGGTTATTAATTTTTCTCTAAATGGTACTCCCTCCGTCCCAAACTCAACTTCTCATTTACTGTTTGCACGGTTATTAAGAAAAGAGTTGTTTATAGTATTTAAAGTGATAAAGTGATGATAAAGTGATAAAATGATAAAGTAGATGCTTTTGGTTATTAGTGTATGGAGAATATAATATTAAAAAATATTGTTATTCTTTTGCCAAAAATAGATGTAGCAAATGAATATGGGACGAACCTTTTTGGCAATGTAGCAAACGTGTTTGGGACGGAGGGAGTATTAGTTATTTTGTATAATATATTAGTTGTTCACCAATGTCACAATGAAATTGATTTCACACTATATGAACTCAAAGTGAATTATATATTTTAGCCTTATTCTCTTTATTTTGTTCCTGAGCAGCCTGTTATCAACTTTTTATTTTCTTATATTCTGAATTGCTTTTAATCCTCTTTCGGCCTCTTTTTGGTTGTATGCATGGTAGGATTAATATATTTTGTTTTGCCTCTATATAATTCAATTCCCAACGGATGGTCTAGTTTATTTTTTTAACACTATATCACTCCCTCAGTTTTATTAAGAAAACAAATTTATGAAAAGGAATACTGTAGTATTTTCTTATGTGTAACATATATAGAACACCACAAATTCTAGGGTGCATCCAAGTGCACACTATGCACTTGGATTTTACACCCTAATTTCAAATTGATTTAAAATCAATTTTGACTTAAATTCGCTGGTCGCCGGGTCGGTTCGGGTCGGATTTTTTATTTTTTCGCAGATCTCATCTGGGTAATGGGGCGGGTAAGACCTAAATCCTATTCACTTTTTCGCTTCTCTCTCTTTTTTCGCGCTAGTTCTTCTCTCAGTGATACCCTTGAGCAATACCCTTCAATCGTTCGAATTTTCTTCATTTTTTAGATTTCGAAACTTCTTTAAACGGTTTCTACTTCGAAATCGTTAGTTTCTTTTAAGTTTTTATTCAGTTTTTTCGTATTTGAATTTGGTAACCATTATATATCTCTCGATTCAAAGTGTTTTTGATATTATCTTCATTTTCGAAGTATTTTGTTCGCTGAAGTCCGATCGAAGGTTGTTGTTGTACGATTTTGAAGCTTTTGCTGTTGAAGTAGTGTATTTCATCGAACGCGTAAGTTTTTTTTCAAAATCCTCTTCTATTTCTTCAATTTTTCATTTCTGCATGTCAATTTTTCTTATGATTTTTAGTTGTTTTCTTTCAGTTTTCTTCAAAAATGGTGAGAACTAAATACCGAGTTCCCAAAGGTAGTGGTCCTACTAGGAGAAAAGAACTTATTTCTAGTCGAACAAGATCTAATGTTAATCGCAGATTAGAAAATGCTTTGAAAATGTCTCAGGATAATGTTCATTTGAATGTTCCTTCTAATGTTCCTGGCAATGATTTTGATGATTTTGAGGATTCTGTTCCTATTGGTTTATATTGTAATTTGAAGAGGAAGGATGGGAGTAATGTTTCTGGAAGTGTAAGGTCTGTGAAAAAAAAATGTGTTATTAAGGAAAAAACTGGAGTTAGTGTTGAAGATGTTGTGAAGGATGATGTTGTGAAGTCCGATCTTAAAGGTTCTAAGAAGAAATCAAGTGGTGTTAAAAAGAGGAAAGTGCACCAAATGGATGATTCAAGTAAGGAAGGGGAAGAAGTTGATGTTGATGCAGTAAAGGATGATGGTGATGTTAAATCTGGTGGAGAAAGACCTTTGAAGAAAGAATTTGTTGGGAAATCTTCTGGTTTTAAGAAGAAAAATGTTTTTCTAAAGAAGGAAACTGTTAAAAGGTATTCTTTCTTCTTTTTCTCAATTTTATGGTGTATTGGTTATTATAGCTTCGGGTATTTGTTATTATACCTTCGGGTATTGGTCATCATACCTTCGGGTATTGTTGACTATACCTTCGGGTATTGGTCAAAATACCTTCGGGTATTGGTCATCATACCTTCGGGTATTGGTGACTATACCTTCGGGTATTGGTCAAAATACCTTCGGGTATTGGTTATCATACCTTTGGGTATTGGTGACTATACCTTCGGGTATTGGTCAAAATATCTTGGGGTATTGGTGACTATACCTTTGGGTATTGTTTATTATAGCTTCGGGTGTTGGTTATTATATCTTTTGGTTATTATTTTTTAATTGTTTATGTTTAGTTTTTGTTTGTTATTCTTGATCTTATTTTTGTTTTTTCTATATGCAGCACATTTTTTACGCAGTGTTGTCCTCTTGGTTTGTTTGAGTTGGTTAATTCTTTGAATGGTAAGCAAAAAGAAGATGTTATTAGCATTGGTTTTGGTGGTCTTCTGAAGTTGAATGTGAATAAGTGCTATGGTCAGGAAATGTTTAAGTGGTTGGTGGAACACTTTAATGGAAGTAGTCATATGTTATCTTTAGATAAATTTAGGCAATTCCCTGTTAATGCTGATGATGTTTTTGATGTTTTTACGATACCTAGGAATGAGGGCAGAAATGTAGTTTGTTATTCTCGTTCTGATGATACGTCTGTGTTCAATTCGTTTAGTAAGAAATATGGTATTGCTGCTAAAACTCCGATTCGAAAGTTGGCTGATTTGATTGTTGATAGGTTAGTTGAAGGGGGTGATGATTTTAAACGGGCTTTTGTTTTGTTTTGTCTCTGTTCTTTTCTTTGTCCTTCATCAAATCGTTCTATTAGTACCATTTATTTTAAGTCTCTGGAGGTTGTAGAAGATATACCTAAGTTGGATTGGTGTAGTTTTGTTTTGAAAAGGTTGTCAGATTCTGTGTTAGCGTCACAGAATGATGGGGTTAAGAATGTTAGTGGCTGTGTTCTTGTGTTACAAATAGTGTACTTGCATAGGCTGAAGTGGAGGGGTGTTTGTGAGCCGTGTTCTATTCCTCTGATTCAACATTGGAATAATGAGAAGATGAAAAAGAGGTGTTATCAAGAGCTTAGTGCTGGTGTTTTTGGTTCTGGTGATTTGGTTCGTGGTGTTTATCCTGTATCTGTTAATGGTGTTTTGAAATCTAGCATTTCTGGTAAAGAAAGTGTGGATACCGAGTATCAGGTATACAATGTTTTATTAATTTTTCCATATTACTGCTTCTTGTTTGTTAAATTATGCTGTTTTTGTTGCAGGAGATCAAAAACATTTTGGTGTCTATCCAGTCAGAGGCTAGGGATTTTTCTGGATCTTTTATGCGTAAGATTCAGAGGCTTGTGGATGGTATTCAATCCTCTTCTTCCTCACAATCCACTCCTGAATCCGATCTTTCGAATACGCAAAAGTTCTTTATGAACCCGAAGCTTCACAGATATGTTGATAAATTGGTAAAATATGTTACCATGATGAAGGATTTGGCTGGTGAAGCTCCTAAGTTTGATTTGCTGACTCCTGAGCCACCTATTTTTGAAACCAATTTATCTGGGGATGAAGCAGACTGGTTTAAGGATGGTTTTACTGTTGATCTTGGGGCTGATGAGCCATCTTTAAATAAACCTGGTCAAGAGAATCCTGTTTTTGATGAAAGTTTTAAGAAAAAAACTGCTGAAGAGGATGTTGGTGCAAAGAATGGTGCTGATAGTGTTAGAATGGATAATTTGAATGAACCTGTTCAAGAGAATCCTGTGGTTGATGAAAGTTTGAAGAAAAAAGCTGCTGAAGAAGATGGTGGTGTGAAGAATGTGGCTGATGGAGGCAGGATGGATAAGTGTATTGGTCAGAATGCTGGGGTGGATAGAGGTATCAAGGATCGTGAAGATACTTTTACAGGTGATGAACTTGATGATGCAGTGAAATCTGTTTCTTCAAAGGTGAAAAGAGCTGGTAAGGATAGTTCAAGTCTTTTTTGGTTGATTAATGATGAAGTTGGGTATGTTTCCAAGTTGGTGAAGTTAAACAAGAAGTGTTATCGTACTATTCCACAACCTCATATGGAAGTTGTTGACTTTTGTTTTTATGATGGTGATGGTTCTGTTGAAGTGTAAGTATTTAATTACTTTTTTTTTTAGTTTGGTAGTTATATGTGTGTATACTTATATATACATTTTTATTTTTTGATCAGAGAATCTTATTATAGTCATGGCGATGATATTAGTCTGTACAAGGCTGAAATTAACACATTGCTTCCTAACCAAGAGATTGAAATTGTTGTTGTTTCTGCCTGGTGCTTGGATGTTAATGGTGATGTGTTTACGGATGGTAGACGGAGCAGATTTGCCTTCAATCTTAATCACAGTGTAAGTTTTGTTTTATAGGTATTTTTTGTGTTTTGTTGTTAATGCTATGGGTGTTGGGTATTATCTCTTTGGGTATTGCTTTGTAATTCTTAGGGTATTGCTGTTTTAGTCTTGGGGTATTACTGTTTTAGTCTTGGGGTATTACTGTTTTACTCTTGGGGTATTGCTGTGTATACCTTGGGGTATTGCTGTGCATACCTTTTGGGGTATTGCTTTGCATACCTTTGGGGTATTGCTTTGCATACCTTTGGGGTATTGCTTTGCATACCTTTTGGGGTATTGCTTTGTATGCCTTGTGGTAAACTTGGGGTATTGTTGTGTATATCTTGGGGTATTACTGATTTATTCTTGGGGTATTGCTGTGTATAACTTGGGGTATTGCTGTATATATCTTGGGGTATTGCTGTGTATACCTTGGGGTATTGCTGTGTATATTTTAGGGTATTACTGATTTATTCTTGGGGTATTGCTGTGTATATTCTGGTGTATTGCTTTTTAAATTTTATGCTATTATTTATTATTGATTTTTTTTTGTAGTTTTTCTTGAGTGAGGTCGTAATGAAGGGAGTTGATGTTGAAAAAATGGCTGATAACTTTTTCTGTGTGTGGGACACATGGATTTCTGTGTATGAAGGTTGTTTCATGTCTGCACAAATGGTTAGTTGAATTGTTATTGTTTTGTGTATTTTTAATTATTTTGGTTTTACTAAAGTTTAATAATTCTTTCTTTTGTTTTTCCAGATTTTCATTCCTTTTTGTATCCATGATCATTATGCTGTTGTTGTAATTAACTTTGCTGATAAAAAGTTGCAATTGCTGGATAACTTGAAGCATGTTGAGGAAGTTAATGATTACACAAAGTCTGCTGATATATTGGTAATTATTCTATACATATTTGTTTGTAATCATTTTATATTTTTAATTTACAACTTTGTATTTATATGTTTTTTTTTTACTTTTTTTTAGGTCAAACTGATGTGTAGGTTTCTTAAGTTGAAGAAACATTCTAAAGCTGGTGATATTTTGGAATATCAATTTGAAAATATGTCTTTAAAATGGCAAACTGGAAAACCTGATAAGGATTGTGGTGTGTATATGATGCATCACATCAAACAATTCAATGGAACTTCTTATTCTTATCCAGACTTGACTCGGGTAATTGTTATATTTCATTTTTTATGTTTTTTTTGTTATTTGCTTATTTACTTATTTTATTTTTTATTGACTTTTTTTATAGGAGGATATCCGTATAGCTATCAGGGCAGAAATCTGTGCAATCCTAGTTCTCTCGAACTTTAACTCGTCTAGGTCTGATGTTATTGAGAAGGTTTACAATTTTTATAAGCAAAAGACCGATTTAATCAAGAATATTGCTTTGAAGAAGAAGGAAAAAGATGAAAAAGCTGCTGAAGAGAAAAAAAAAACGGGCTGCTAATGCTTTGAAAACTATGGGTGATGATCTGGGGAGGGGAAAGAGGAGAAATGTTAAGTGATATTTTTTAGTTGAACATTTAAATATTTTGTATGTATTTTTGTTTTGAAATTTGTAATGGTTTAACTGATGTGGGTTAACATGTGTTTAAATGATGCTGGTTAATATGTATTTAGTGTTTTTTTTATTTATGTTTTATATATTTTTTTAATTTTTGTGTTGTATTAATAATTATTTCATGTGGTATTGTTAAATATATCTAATATATCTTCGGGTATTACAATCTTTAACTTCGGGTATTGCAAACTATAACTTCGGGTATTACAATCTTTAACTTCGGGTATTACAATCTTTAACTTCGGGTATTGCAAACTATAACTTCGGGTATTACAATCTTTAACTTCGGGTATTGCTAAAACTTAAACAATGTATAAAACATAAAGTACTTGCAATAATACTCCAATATTTGATCATCAATATCTCAAGTAAATGATGAATAATCTGAAAAAAGAATTGCAAGTAAATGATGCTGGTTAATATGTATTTAGTGTTTTTTTTATTTTATGTTTTATATGTTTTTTTTTTAATTTTTGTGTTGTATTAATGATTATTTCATGTGGTATTGTTAAATATATCTTCGGGTATTGGCTAATATATCTTCGGGTATTACAATCTTTAACTTCGGGTATTGCAAACTATAACTTCGGGTATTACAATCTTTAACTTCGGGTATTGCTAAAACTTAAACAATGTATAAAACATAAAGTACTTGCAATAATACTCCAATATTTGATCATCAATATCTCAAGTAAATGATGAATAATCTGAAAAAAGAATTACAATTGTCATTCAAATAATATGTGGATTTGGTGTAGTGGAAGCATATTCCCTCATTTGTGATGATTATGATGTTGATTTCTTCTTTTTCTTGTTTTGATGGAGACCACTCTTTATTCTTTGACTTCTTCCCTTCGTTACTGATCGTTTTGGATCTAGAATTTTGTTAGATGTCTCAGAATGAGCTTCACTTCCTTCTTTTTGTGCAGAGTATCTTTGGTTAAGTATTTTCTCATATCTTTCACATCCTTCTTCAATAAGTTCTCTCATTTCTTCACTTTCTTCACTCATCAAGATTATGTTATAGTACTTCCTTATGATAGCATGTCTCCATGGGATATTGGTTGCAACTTTGTCATTGTTCCTGTTTTTAAAAAAATTGAATAGTAACATTAGTTAGTTCTTATCAGTTTTAATGAGAATAGTAAAATAACAGTAATTAAAAAACACAAACTGTACCTTTCTTTGTTATTGATATCATTTTGGTTCTTGTCCCACACATGTGCTTTTGCAAGTTTGCACCATCTTTTCAATATATAGTTATCGGGTATCCTTTGTACTGAATGTACGTTCAATATTCTCAAGGAATGATAACACAATATGCCTAATTCTTCGAACTTCTTACAATCACAGGTTATTAGGTTCATGGCAGTGTCATATACCACTCTGTTGTTGTGCTCAACATTATCATTTTTGACCTCATAGATCAAAGTGGTATCATAGACTTGTACAACACTCGAACATGCAAATATGGACTTTATGAACTCCTCTTCAAAACGTCTGAATATGGTGAGTGTGTGTATCTCAGCAGCATGTTTGAGCATTCCTTTCATTCCCAGGTGCGATTCAGGTATCATTCTTGAGCAATTGAATTCATCTTTTTTTTTTTCAGTGCTTCTCCATTTATTTACCGTGTTCTTGAATATCTCATAAAATTCTGTCAAATTTGTCTGCTTGTTTGCTCTGAAACCTATTGCATGATTTGTGCTTTCACTTCTTTGGGATGATCTTATTCCAGCAGAAAATATGTCCTTGCTTAACGCTATACACCATTTTTCTTTTAAACTGTATAGTCTAATAAACCAAGCATTTTTTTCGAGTCCATATGTTGATATCATGTTCTTCCAATTTCTTTCGAAGTCATTCTCATCCATGCATCCAGATAGACATTTGTTGAAAACATCTTTAAAAGGACCGTCTCTCTTTAATTCTCCAAATCTTGCAATTGCGTTTTGGTGTAGGTGCCATAGACACAACCTGTGTCTTGCTTCAGGGAATTCCTGTAAAAGAACATTTAATAAGCAATATCCAAAAAAAAAATCAGCAATACCCGAAGAAGTAAATTCAAATACCCGAAGCAGAAAATACCAATACCCGAAGCATTATATAACAATACCCAATTCTATAAATATCAATAACAGAACTTAACCAAATATAAAACACAACTCTTTCTCAAGTATTAAATAATGTATACAATATTAAAAGAAATTTACCTTCCCTATCGCATTTGCTATTGCTAAGTCTAGGTCTGTGAACACTGTCTTTAGTACTTTCTCCCCCATTGAGTTTTTGAACATCTGGAAAAGCCATTCGAACGTTTCTGTTTTCTCATCAGATATGAATGCACAACCGAACATTACGTTCTTCCAGTGGTTGTTTATCCCAACAAAAGGTGCACATATCAAGTTGTACTTGTTTGTTCTGTATGTTGTATCAAAAACCATTACATCTCCATAGATTTCATAATCTTCCATCATCAAAGAATCCCTCCAAAAGATACTTGATAATCTCCCATCTTCATTGAGCCTAATCTTGTAAAAGAAATTTTTATCTCTTGTTTTTTCTGCTTCCATCATGTTGATCAGGTTGTTTGCATCACCCCCTTTAACTGCTTCCATTTTAAACTTGTTTACCAAGTTGTAATGGTCCTTTATTGTGTGTCCTAAGTTTTCCTCCCCTCCAACTTCATTTGTCATATAGCGATATGAGTCTATTGTTCTCATCCCTGAAGACACCATATCCTCTATCACTCTACTCTTGTCCATAGTGATTTGTCTTTCCGAACGGTGCATATGGTTCCATTCTGTTCTAGTTAGCTCATGATTGTGCTCTGTCTCATGTTGCACAACTGAATAATTGCCCTCTTTAGTCTTCTTGACCAACATTCTTGCCTTGCAGTCTGTTCTTGTTATACCAATTCTCCTTTTTTGACAGATGTTACAGGAGTTGAATTACTGTCCTTTTTCGTTCTTATTCCAGTACAGGAGCACACAAACAACTTGCTCAAAAGTATAGATTTATCAGTTGCAGAAAATCTGTTTGTTGATTTACGAACACTGAATCCCAAACAACGTGCATGCTTACAATATAAGGAATACATCTTTTCTACTGTGTCTTTTTCTACACCGATCAAAGAACCTCTTATATCGACATGTTTTGTATTGTCATCTGTTTTAAACAAACATATATTTTTAATATTATTAGTACTATATAATAGAACATTTAAATAGCAATATTCCAAGGTAGTAATCAGCAATACGCCAAGAACAAAGTAGTAATACCCCAAGACTAAATTAATAATACCCCAATAATAATACAGCAATACCCGAAGGTATTAATTAGCAATACCCTAAGAACAAATCTGCAATACCCGAAGGTATTAATCAACAGTACCCCAAGAACAAAGTAGCAATTTCACAAGATTTAATTAACAATACCCGAAGGTATTAATTAGCAATACCCCAAGAACAAAACATCAATACCCCAAGAATAAATTAACAATACCCGAAGGTATTAATAAGCAATACCCCAAGGACAAAACAGTAATACCTTAAGCTATTAATGAGTAATACCCTAAGATCAAAATAGTAATACCCGAAGAATGTTTTTCTACCTTTGTTTACTATCACGGAAAGTTCTTCAGCTGTTACTGGTTTTAATATCTCATCATTCTTTTGAAGACTTTGTCCACCAATTATTGTGCAATCATATATTTCTTCTTCTCCTTCAGTCGGTAGTATTTGAATCGAGTGTAGATTTTCACCTATTTCATTCCCTTCGTATAGTTATAAAATGCTTCTCATAAATCTGTTAAATTACAGTAAAAAATTAGCAAATTAGGTCAAATACCTGATTCATCGTATTCTTCAGCATATTCCATGTTTTATCTGATATTTGTGCGCGTCTAATTCGCAATGAGTTTTGCAATGTGTTTTTGCTTTCGATTTCGACCTTCTCTTTCTTCACAGTAGTACGATTTTACTGCTATTTTCTGAATTCGATTTGGTTTCGTTTTGCTATGTTTAATTTCGAATCTCTTATGTACGTGTTTTGTTGTGGGTTATTGGTTTGAGTTTTTTCCTCCGGGTTCTGGACCTGAGACCCGCGAGCTTAGTATTCGGGTCGGCTGACCCGCGAGTTTTAGTCGGGTCGGCCGACCCGCGAAATTCTATAATTGGTCAAAATCAATTTGAAATTAGGGTGCAAAATCCAAGTGCATAGTATGCAATTGGATGCACCCTAGAACTACTCATAGAACACACGTGCTAATTCTGTCATGAAACTGTCACCAGACATGCGGATAATTTATGTAAGGCAAAAATAAATAGAGAACAGTTGAATCGAACTTGAAACTACCACACCCTATATATACATTATCAATTGATCGTTTTGTTAGGCTTTCTATAACGCTACTCCTTTAAAAGTTTATTCAATATACCACCTTCTTTAAAATTAAGTAATTAAATAAATTTACGGATTAGACTACTCCTTTAAAATTCACATGCCACTACAAAATAATGCCTCTAAGAACATATAGTAACAAAAAAAATTGGACTTCCAAGCAACTACAAAAGTACATTGCACTACAAAATTTTTACTTTATGTCATTTTGATGTGACATAAAGTTACTTTTGACGATTTATATTATATTGTATTATAATTACGTGTACTATAATGTATTTACATGTACTATACTATATTTATATTTACTAAAGTGTAATTATTTTTACCATAATTGATTGTAATATACTATAGTTATCTTCAGTGTACAATAATGTACTATAGTTATATTCAATATAATATAAATATTTTTTAAATGTTCTTTTTCCCCCCTTCTTATAATTGAATTTTTTTTTAAATTCCCCCCCCCCCCCCCCCTATATTTGAATCTTTTTTAAAACAAAATTCAATCACCTTTTTAAAAGAATTACAAGTATTCATACAATTTTGAAAAAATAAAATTATTCAGACTATTTGAACAAATTTCATCTATCAAAACCACTGTACTTTATTGTACTATAATTTTATTCGGTGTACTATAGTTATATATAGTATACTATATTCCGTGTATGGTAAGAAATTGCCAAAAAAAATCGTACAATATACTATATTCCTATACTATTGTTCTATTAATTAATTATTGCATCATAACCTCGTTTATTCAACCAAAAAAAAATCCTCATTTTGTCCTTTTTTTCAAAAAAAAAAAAAAGGGGGCCAAAACTTAAGAACCACAAAATAAATCCTCAAAAAATACTTTCAACATAGTGTTCATCCATCAATATGATTCGAAAGGCTCCCAAGAACATATTTGAAAAATAACACTATTATATTTAATATTCAAAATTCTCCAATTTACAAAGTATTCCACCACTCCTCTTGATCTTCAATATATACAGAGTATTCCACATCTTAGCTAATTCTCCACAAGAAGATGCAAACCAACTAAAAATAAATAAAAATAACATTGATAAGACGCAACAATTCAGTCAAAATCTCACTAATTAGAAAATCCAAAATTAATTAGAGTAATTTCATAACCATAAAAAAAAAAATTTGGCAGAAATTTTAGAATCCATCAACAAACCCCAAAGCCCAGAAACACTAGGTGTTGATTAACGAAGAAAATTAACGACGGACACATATTCCGTCACTAATTTTGGTGATTTACGACGGGCTTGTGACGGACAATAACCAAAGCTTGTCCGAATTAAAAATTAACGGCAGGTTTTTTAAAGCCGTCGTTAATTAATGACTTTTACGACGGAAATGACCGTCGTAAAACAAGTCGGGCCCATTGGTGGAGAAATCCATCAAAATTAACGACGGGAAGACCGTCGTAATATTTAAAATAGAAATTACTGACGGATTGAGCCGTCGTAAATTTCCTACCGTTGACCGTGTCCTTTCATAATCGATGCACCGCTTCAGTGGCCGACAATTTTACGTCCATCGTAAAATTTAAATTTATGTTTTACAACGGCCTTTCCCGTTGTAAATTTACGCCCGTTTGACCGCGACTCTTCGAGAACCGGTGCGAATTTAATACCGGCGACTAATTAGCAACGGGACTGTTTGTCGTAAATCAACAAAAACGATGCCATTTTAACCCTAAAGGCGGCAAGTTTAACGACGGACGCTGTCCGTCGCAAATTTTTCTATGCCTATAAAAGGCAGGGCCGACAAGCTCATTTCTCACCCGAGCAAAACCGAGCTGTAACACCCCGTCCCGTTCTGTACCCTTTTTAGAAACCTTTTTTGTTTCCTTCTCTTTTTTTTTATATATATATATATTATTTTAAATTTTATTTAATTTTGCGTGCTTCGTGTAATTTAAATTTATACCTACTTACAAAATTTCAAAATTCGTAGGAAGAAATCGAATCTTTCGAACGAATGAAGAACTTCGAGAATTAATTAAAAATCGAGGTTTTCGACCCGTATAATTTATTAAGAATAATTACAATGACTTGAAAGAATTAATTGATTAATCAAATTTTAAAATTTATACTAACTTCTCGTTTTTGGTTTATTTCACAAACCAAACATGCCTTAGTAAATACAAGAGATCCTATGAAAATCTTGTATCTTTAAATTCTTAGCCACAAGTAATTAAGAGTAATAAAATTAATTCTTAATTAATGGACTTATCCTTTATATAACTACGTGTCCCTTTCCATACCAAAGCATATCAGTTACAAGATTAAAGGAAAGGGAACCCAAGAGTTTTTCTCTCTCTCCCCCAAAAACAAAATTCAGCGTGCCTTCTTCCTCCTTCCCAAACGCCGATCGCTCCTCCTCCGATCAGACCACCGCGATGCCTTCCTCTCCTTTCTCCGACCGACAACGGACGCCGCTCAGCCGAAGCCGCCGCCGATCGCTCCTCCTCCTATCAAACCACCGCGACGCCAGCACCTCCCCTCCGATCAGAAATCGCCGCCGCGACGCCACGCTGGAGCAGAAACCGTCGCCTCCCCTGACCACCGAACGAAACCACAACCGTCATCTCCATCTTCTTTCAGTAAGATAATTTTTCCCCTTTTCAATTTTAACTCCGTTTAAATTTCGACTTCAAAACCGTAACCCAACTCTTTCGTTTTTCCGATCAAATGACGCCGAGACGAAACCCCGTTGCCAAGATTTCTGGAAATACTAAGACACGCCGTTAGGCTGCCCAATTTCCACCTCGAACCCGAAGAAACGTAAAGGCTTTACCTTCGTTTTCTTCCTTTTGTAAATTCTGTTTTTTTTTCTTTTTGGGGGACTATTCGGAACCGTAGAAACAAGAAGTCGAAGATATTTTTTTGAACCTTGGATATCTTCTTTCATTCTTCTGTTAAAATTGTTCAACGTTCTTGAGTTGGGTTGTACCCTCTTGAGTTTTGAGTTAATGTTTATCAGTAGATGAATTTTTCTTGTGTTGGGATGCTTCGAATTTTGAGGCCTTCAAACACAAATGGACTGGTATATCTTTTGTAAAGGTTTAGTATCACTGTTTTAGTGATATAGTGTTATTAGTTTTGACCATTAGTATTTTACTTGTATGAGTATTATTCTTATAGATGTATGGTATCACTGTTTAGTTGGACAGTGTTTTGGAAATTAGTGTTGTTAATTTCTTTTGGATGATGTTTTCAATTGTTAAAACACTTTTGTTTTAAATCCAAAGACAAAGGGAAACTCGTCTTCTCCCTTGTCTCGGGTTAAACGGTTGTATTAAATGAAAAACAGTTTAGTAGAAAATAATAGTACTCTTTTGTTTTGAAAATGATACAAGTTAACTCAATTAATAATACTATTAATATAGGAAAATATTATTTATTCTTTTAAGTTTTATTAAAATCTCTTTAAAATCAAGTACTTCTAAAAATGAAGAAAAATATATATATGACAATATTTTAGTATTTATTCTTTAAATGAAATAATTTTCAAAGGATTTTATTTATAAAAGTATAACTATATTCAATGGCCTTCTAAGAATAAGAAAGTAAAATCTTAGAAAAGAAAGACTTTAAATTTAGTACATATGTTATTAGTGTAAATTTATATAAATTTCTTATCTTTTATCCTTTTCAAGAAAAATATTTAAAGTTATACTTTTTAAAATAGTAAAAGTTTTTACAAAAGAATAAAGGAAATTAAAGGTTTGTTTTGTAGAAATATAAATAATCATACAATCAAGAAAATCAGTAAGTACACTCCAAAAATACACCCATCCTTTTTAGAGGTGGTGTATTCACCAAAATGGGGTGTGAACCTTAAACCAGTCCTTTTAAAGTATATAAGACACCAACCTCTCGTCTCTAGTAATGCAAACTCTCGAATTCTTCCTAAATTCATCAAAAATCAACTTTTAATCAAATAACTTTATATTAGGAATCAGTGCTAGTGGGATTCCGCGCCAAGAGACTTGACTACTCGTCTGTACACCACTTCCAGGACTCCCAACAATCAGGTGGGTGATGATCTATTGATCGATCTGCTTATAATACGTTGTGCTGGTATACTCTGAACTCGACTAAATAAATCTAAAACAACTAATCCAACATAAATGTATCCCTATTATATAACTGTTTGAATTATGTGATATAATTATATGTGATATCAAATGTCTATTGTTTGATCCAAATCAATCACTGTTGCATGACTAAGGGCATATGTGAGCATGAATCAATTTGATTGCAAATCGAGGATTTTCCCTCCACTTTTTAAAATGTCAGTTTTATAAAAGAACAGAAAGTTAATAAGTACGGAGTTGTGGTACGGGTATTAAATCCAACCTCCGGGGAGCTGTCGAGGACGCCCCCAGAATCAAGGTTGTTGATTCAAACAGATCTGGTCCCCGGGTCAGACGCCTACGTTGCGCACTGGGAATAAGGCCATTGATGGTTTGCGTTATTCTATTTTGTCAGCGGTTGGAAGGAGTAAGGTTTTTTGGAAGTGGAACAAGTCGAGTATGGTCGTACGAAAATGGTTTGGAAGAGATTTACAATATGTGGAAAGTGATTTTGGCAGATTGGGCCAATACGTGAAAATGGTTTTGGGCTTTGCCCCTTAATGTGAATCAACTTGTGATATATCAATTATGTGAATGTGAAACCTGTTATGCCCAATTAATTATTATGTGAACTTGTTTGTTCTGTGATATACGTTATCCATGTTTACATATCAACTACTTAAATACATTAAACGCTTTCTCAATGAGTATAACTTAATATACTTCGGATTTATCAATCCCATGACGTTGCAAATCACCCATACGTGAGAATTCAAATCTCACGCCCCACTTTTCTAACCCCTTGCAGATTTCGAGTATGGGGAGCAAGGACAGTGATGAAGAAGACACGACGTTTCCCTGTTCATTTAAAATCCTAATTAGAATACTACGATGCCTATTTTACTTTCCATTTTCTAAATAATTGTTATAGTCAGTGCACTGTAAAACGATATAAATTTCCGTGTGATTCAGTATCTAAGACTCAGTGTGTAATATTTCGAAATACAAAAACTCTCTATACTTTTATACATATAAATATATAAGAGTGTGATACGTTTTTATAATATTCCTCCCTACCTTCCTACTGTATGAAACTCATTATCTATTCATGTTATCTTTTCTTCAAAAAAATTTATAATTCGGTATTTTGATCTCAATTAACATCTCGAATTCTATATAATTAATATATATGGATTCGGGGCGTTACACGAGCAAACTCGAAGAAGAAGTGGGCGATTTCCGGCGAACACTCAGGAGTCAATTTCATCCCGATTAAAGTTCGTTCTTCGTCGATCCCTACTCTTTAATCGTAAGTTTTTCAAATTTTTACCGTTTAAATTTTATTTTATAACATTTGATTAGTGTAGTTTTTTTAGAAATCATATAGGTTAATTGTATAGAATTTTATAACATTTTGTTAGAAATCATATATGTTAATTGTTTAAAATCATACATGAGTATGCATAAACATGTTATAATTAGTTAGATTTTGAGATTGATTATATATGTTAATTATTTAGATTTTTTTTTATATGAGTATGCATAAAAATGTTATAATTTGTTAGATTTTTATTAATCGATTATGTTAATTTAATTGATTATGTTAATTTAATTGATTATGTTAATTTAATTAATTATGTTAATTTAAATAATTATGTTAATTTTGTTGATTATATATGTTAATTTAATTGATTATGTTAAATTTAATTGATTATATATGTTAATTTAATTATATATGTTAATTTAATTGATTATGTTAATTTTGTTAATTGATTATGTTAATTTAATTGATTATATTAATTTTGGTAGTTGATTATGTTAATTTTGTTAATCGATATGGTAATTTTGTTAATTGATTATACATTGAATGTTTTAGATGAGTGGACAATACAGTGGATCGGTTGGTGGGAGTGGCGGAAGCCAGGAGAGGGGTCGAGGGAGAGGGATACGAGCGGGGTCTCTTAGACCCATTGTGACTCCGATTGTCGACCCCGAGGGGTCCTCGTCCGCAATCCAAATGGGTGAGGGATCATATTCCTCCCGCCAGCATCCCACTGGGCAGCGGCGAATTGATGTTGAGCCTCGTGGGACTGCGTAAGTTTTAATCTATTATATTCAACATTTATTAATTAAACCCTAATTATATTATTAACTTTGTAATTTTAATGCTGGAGTTGGATCGCGGGACATGAGGCTACTACTCACTTAACCAACTCCTTCATAACCGTTGGATTCGAGCCCACTGCTTACAGTTGGCGTTTGGTGTCTGAAACGAGGAAACAACAATATTTTGAGGAGTTTAAGGTATAATTTATGTAATTTATTTAATTTATTTATTAATTATTAATATAAATTATGTAAATAATATATTTTATTTTATTTTAATATAATTGCAGAAATACGTCCAGTGGAGACCGGAGCACGAGACCCATATGTGGAGGAACTTCTGTTTGAAATGTGCCGACTGATACAGGGACTTGATGTATAACATTCGGGAGGCCTGGTTTAAGGAAGGAGAGCCGACAAATATGGGGACGGACAACAGGGGCCGGGATGTGTGGCCCCAATTTCTCGCCTACTGGAACAACGACGAGTTCAAGGAGAAGTCGCAGAAGAACAAGGCGAATCGCCTTAGCGACCCTGATGGAGAAGGGGTCGCGCGATATCGGGCCGGTTCTCGGTCCATTTATGAGCACGGATTGCATTTTGTAAGTGACCAGTTTTATATGTTTTTTTTATTTATTTTTATGAAGTTTTGGTAAATTTTTATTACTAAATATTTAATTGTAGGAGCGGGAGCATGGACGTGAGCCCTCTCATTTTGAGAGACTACAACTTGCCCACCCACTAGATGAGGAGACCGGAAGGTCCACCTACGGCCGCACCACCGAGATCCACGTACGTATTATTTTTTATTTTAATTTTATTATTATTCTCTAAAATTTAATTTATTAATTTAAAGATTGTTAATTTGTAGAGGAAGATGCACGAGGACCTTGCCTCCCAGTCCCAGTCCCAGCCTCATGCAGAAGGGTCGGACTCTATGCTCCCCCCCCCCCCTCAGAGCCTTCTGTAGATGTTCAAAATGAGCTCTACTTTAAGAACGTCAAGGCTAAGAAGGGGCAGTTCACTGGATTGGGTGGTTTTGGAAAGAGTCTACTCCGATCTCGTGGACCCAGTTCATCCTCATCCCAGTCCTCCATCGACTTTCATCCCAGCGACATCGAGAGACAGCTCTCGACTGTCGTCAAGCAGATGCAGCTCCTCCAGCAGCGAGAGGCGTAGTTGGAGTACTATAGGAGGCGACGAGTAGCGGAGGAGGAGGCACAACGAAAGAATGTAGAGGAGATGAACAACTGGTGGAGGACAGTTACATCCACATTAGGTGGATCGATACCACCACCGCCGGTCCCAGTGCAGCCCGTCATCCCACCGCCCCTGCCGGAGCTCCGAATGCCTAATCAGGAGGATGAAGAGGAGGAGAATTTCAATTCGGATGAGTAGAATTTTTTTTATCTTGTACTAAACTTTTTTTTTATTCGAACATTACTTTTATTATATTTTTGTGCAAATTTTATATTTTTATTATAATTTACATGTTTTAGTTTACAAGCAAACAAAAAAAAACTTACTAATACCTGTTTGATAACAATATTTATTAAAACTAGAAATGAAAATGAATTAATTTGATGAATAATAAAAAAAATGGTTCAATTTGGATACATATACAATTAATTACGTACAAGTGAACGAATTATAATATTAATTATGTGTTTTCCGAATTAAATAAATTTACAAAACAAAAAAATATAATTGGTAACAATATTTATTAAAATAAGTTAGAAACGAAAAGGAATTAATTTGATGAACAATAAAAAAATGGCTCAATTTGGATACGTATACAATTAATTACGTACAAGTGAATGGATTATAATATTAATTACGCGTTTTCCTAATTAAATAAATTTACAAAACAAAATATATAATTGATAACAACATTTATTAAAACAAGTTAGAAACGAAAAAGAATTAATTTGATGAACAAAAAAAAAGGCTCAATTTGGATACATATACAATTAATTACGTACAAGTGAACGGATTATAATATTAATTACGCATTTTCCGAATTAAATAAATTTACAAAACAAAAAAAATATAATTGGTAACAATATTTATTAAAACAAGTTAGAAACGCAAAGGAATTAATTTGATGAACAATAAAAAAAGAATGACTCAATTTAGATACGTATACAATTAATTACGTACAAGTGAACGGATTATAATATTAACTACGCGTTTTCCGAATTAAATAAATTTACAAAAAAATATATATATATTTTGTAACAACATTTATTAAAACAAGTTAGAAACGAAAAGGAATTAATTTGATGAATAATAAAAAAGGAAAGACTCATTTTGGATACATATACAATTAGTTGCAAGAAATCGAACAAAAGAAGCAAGTGTCCTTACGGTTCATGCCCTCTCTATATGCAAGAGAGGTAATGGGTTCGATTCCCCTTGGATGCGAAATTGGAATTAATTGTTCCAGGCCCAATAGGACTAATATAGAAGTTGGGCCGGAGTTTATAGCTTGGGGGCCAATGACCCAATGGTTCGCACCCGCCCCGGGTGCCCAGGGGGTCCGGGTTCGAAACACACGAACCACTTTTTTTTTTGTTCTAGGTTTGGTATTTACGACGGACACGTGTCCATCGTAAATCATAAATTAACAACGGCTTTGTGCCCATCGTAAATATTTTCCTGATTGATAATAATAATGAAAATCGGATAATTTTAACGACGGCTGACGACCGTCGAAAAAGTTTGATGGCCGGCCGGGTCGTTGACGGGTCAGATTTACGACGGCTTTGTCCATCGTAAATTTACAACGGCATTCCAAAAGCCGTCGTAAATTTTAGCTATGGTCGATTTGACTACGTGTCCTTATCCGTTAGGGGTGTAAGTGAGTTGAGCCAACTCGCGAGCTATTCGTGCTCGACTCGTAAAAAGATTGAAATTGACTCGAACCTAATCGAGTCGAGCTCGAGCTACTCGAGTAGCTCACGAGTTTGAGTTCGAGCTTATAAATACCCAGCTCGCGAGACTCGCGAGCCTAATCGAGCTTGCACAGTATTTACTATTTTGTCATTAATTTTATTTATTAATTATATTATATATAGTAATATTTTTAATATAAAATAAAATATATACAAATGGTACACTTACGTTCTTATAACTTCCAAAATTTGAATGAAAATCACATCTCACGACCAACGAAATAATATATTTTTTTTAGAAAATTTGTCCATTTGACAATATTTTTCAATTTATAGAATTTTAATGAAACTGTATTTGTGAACTTTGAGTTGTTTAAATTTTTAAGTGTAGTTGATATGCAAGATTTAGACAAAAAATTGGACTAATATATGTTTTACACTTTATTTTTTAAAATAGTAAAGTTATCGAGTCGAGTCGGGTCGAGCTCGAGTTTATCGAGTTTTTGGACGAGTCGAGCTCGAGCTAAAAAAATTAGGCTCGACCGAGTTCGAGTCGAGTTTCGAGCTTCGAGTATTGCATTCGAGTCGAGTTCGAGCTCAGCAGTACTCGGCTCGACTCGACTCATTTACACCCCTATTATCCGTCGTAAAACCCGTCGCTAATCACGATTAGTGAAAGATAATCCTTCTTTAAACGCCGCATTTTTTATAGTGAGATTTTAGAACCCATCAACATGAAATTCTAAGATTAAAGTAGATCCTTCTGCATGTAACTTCTAAGAAATCAGACATGGAATACTATGAAAGAAGATCCTATCCTTTAAAATTCATTTTTCCATGCCCCTAGACCTTCCCCCCTTCCTATACATACCACAAAATACTCCATTCCCAGATCCTTCACGGTGGTGTGCCGAGGCCCACAACAGCGCCACCACCATGAATGAGCTTCCAAAATCCACCATAGATCTGATGGGCGACGCTGTAGATTTGTCGCCGCCACCACCAGATCCTTCGTGGTGCAACGGAGCCTTCACAGTGGTGGCGGTTTGCCTCGACTGCACCGCCTACGAATATGGGGCGTCCATTTGAAGGTATATCGTCGATTGCACAGGCTAAAGTTTGCCTCGATTGCACTGGCTATTTGAATTTGGGGCAGTTTGCCTCGATTGCACCGGCTATTCTTCTCTCCCGCTTTGGTCGATTTTATTGAATTGAGAGTAATTTTTAAGAATTAGAGTAGCTACTACTCACTCTTAACTTTTTACTTGTATTTCTTGAGTTGATGAATTACAAATGAGAGCATCACTATTTATAGTGATTAATAGAGAATTCTAGAAACTAGAATACAAATAGATTTTCAAAGCTAAATTAATTTCTTTATACTTCCAAGACAAAGACTCTTTGTTTCAAAGTTTGAATTCATCCTCCATGGTAAATGCCTTCATTCATGTACCATAAATTACTTGCAAATTAACTTTTAACACCCCTCCTTAATTTGCAATTTTGACTTACTTCTTGAATCGCTCAAACTTGTCGAAGGAAACAGCTTTTGTCAATACATCAGCTGGTTGGTCATTAGTGTTGATGAACTCCATGCAAATTTTCCCTTTATTCACAAGCTCTCGGATGTAATGATGTCGCAATTCAATATGCTTGGACCTTGCATGAAAAACTGGGTTTTTGGTCATAGCAATTGCGGACATGTTGTCACAATGAATTGTAGTTGACTCATTTTGCTTGTTCTTTAAGTCCTCCAAGATTCTCCTAAGCCAAATTGCTTCACATGCTGCTTCTGTAGCTGCAATGTATTCCGCCTCAGCTGAAGATAAGACAACAGATTTTTGTTTCCTTGAACTCCATGATATAATATTTGTTCCAAGGCAAAACACATAGCCGGATGTGATTTTTCGGTCATCAAGAGATCCGGCCCAATCCCTATCGGTGTAGCCAACAAGCTTGAAATTTTCTTCCTTCTTGTACTCAATTCCTTGATATTTTGTACCTTTTAAGTACCTCAAAATTCTTTTTGCTGCAGAAAAGTGATTTTTGCTTGGTTCATTCATGAACCGAGAAAGCAAACTTACCGAATAAGTGATATCTGGCCTTGTGTTGAGGTAGATCAAGGATCCAATCAACTTCCGGTAAAGAGTGGCGTCGGCTTTTTCAGCTTCATTATCAACTTGCAATTTTTCATTCAACGCCATGGGAGTAGAGATGGGCTTGCATTCACTCATGTTGAATTTCTTCAAGAGATCCTCAATGTACTTTTCTTGACAAAGGAAAATTCTTCCCGAGCTTTGCTTGACTTGAATTCCGAGAAAATACCTCATGAGACCTAAGTCGGTCATCTCAAATTTCTCCATCATTTTCTTCTTGAAGTCTTCCACCAATCTTGCGTTTGTACCAAAGTAGATGAGATCATCAACATAAAGACAAACCACAAGAAAATCTTTTCCAATATTTTTCACATAGAGGGAAGATTCGCTCAAGCTTCGGTTGAAGCCATTTTCAATGAAATAGCCATTGATTTTGCTATTCCAAGCTCGAGGAGCTTGCTTTAAACCGTATAAAGCTTTCTTCAACCGACACACTTTGTCTTCTTTGCCTTTAACTTCATCTTTGATTTCTCCATTGAGAAATGCCGATTTTACATCAAGTTGGTAGACACTCAACTCCAATTTCGCTGCTAAAGCAAGAACAGTCCGAATTGTTTCAATTCTTGCAACAGGAGCAAAAGTCTTCGTGAAGTCTACTCCAGGCTGTTGAGCATACCCTTTTGCAACAAGTCGGGCTTTGTACTTCTGAATTTCGCCTTTCTCATCGAACTTGATTTGGAAAACCCATTTCACCCCAATTGTTTTCTTTCCTTTTGGCAAATCAACGAGCTCCCATGTTTTGTTTTTCTCGATGGTGGACATTTCTTCATTCATCGCCTTTTTCCAATTGTCATCTTTTGTTGCATCTTCAAAGCTTTCAGGTTCACAAGAGAACAATCCAAATTCAAAAGATTCATAAGTCTCTCTTAACAAACGTGTTTTTCTTGGAGGAGTTTCACCATTAGATTCAATTGTAGGAGTAGGAGCTGGATTTGCATCTTCTTGAGGTTGAGATGCAATTGGATCTTCATAGACAGGTTCATCTACAACTTGTTTTCCTTTCCAATCCCAAGAGGCTGCTTCATCAAAGACAATATCTCGAGAAACAATAACTTTATGTGTTACAGGATCAACAAGTCGAAATCCTTTTGATTCATCACTATAGCCAACAAAAAGAAGCTTTTTACCTTTTTCATCAAACTTCTCACGGGAGTGAGATGGTACGAGTGCATATGCAATGCTACCAAAGACTTTGAAGTGACCTACCCTTGTTTTCTTCTTAGACCATGCTTCAAAAGGGGTTTTGTTTCTCACAGCTTTTGTAGGAGACCGATTCAAAATATACACAGATGTGTGTACGGCTTTAGCCCAATAGAGATTTGGAAGCTCTTTACCTTTCAACATGCTTCTTGCCATCTCCATAATTGTGCGGTTTTTTCTTTTGGCCACTCCGTTCTGTTGTGGTGTTCTGCTCACAGTCAACTGTCTTTTGATTCCATTTTCTTTGCAATATTCAATAAATGGATTATAGAGATATTCACCTCCACGATCGGTTCTCAAAGTCTTTATCAAAAAACCGCTTTCTCTCTCAACAAGTGCTTTGAAATTCAGAAATGTAGAGAATGCTTCCGATTTTTTAGTTAAGAAATAAATCCACATCATTCTTGTATAGTCATCAACAAACAGAATGAAGTACCTCTTGTTTCCAGGAGTTGGAGTCTGCATTGGACCACAAATATCTGAGTGGATAAGCTCCAAAGCTGATCTTGCTCGCCAAGATGTTTTTGGGAATGGGAGCTTGTGCATCTTTCCGAAAATGCAACCTTCACACACATGATCATTCTTTTGGATTGGTGGAAGCCCAGTCACCATATTTTTCTCCTTCAGAAACATAAGACCTTTGCAATGTAGATGGCCATATCGCAAGTGCCAAAGATGCGATAAATCGGTGCATTCCGTATTGAGTGCATGATTTCCATGAAATGGCAAAATGAGCGGGAATGTCTTGTTTCTCATTTCAATATTTGCAATGACACTATTTCTTCCCTTGTCCAGAATTTTGCATCTCCCATCACAAAAAAGAACGGAATAATTCTTTTGAATGAGCTGACCAACACTAAGAAGATTATGTGAAAGTTTTGGCACATAAAGAACATCAGTGATGAGTTTTCGAGTACCTTCCTTTATTTGGACAACAATTGTTCCTTTTCCTTCTGCGCTTCTCTTTGATCCATCGCTAAGAATAATTTGAGATGTGATGTTGGGATCAATCTCAACAAAGAGATCACGATCACCTGACATGTGATTGCTGCAACCACTATCCAAATACCACACATTTTTCAACTCTTGAGAGGAACTTGAATAAAACAAAAATTCCTCTTTCAAAAATTTTGCCTCATCTTTTTCTTCACTTTTTTCTTTGTTTTGGAACCAACAATCCCTCTGAGAATGGTTAGGGATTTTACATCTTTTGCATTTGAAGTAACAATCCTTAGATTCATGGTTCGGCTTTTTGCAAATAAAACAACCAGAGTTGTTACCAGATTTTTGTTGCTGCTTGGCTTTCCAATTGCCCTTCTTCTCAGTTTGCTTCCATTGACTGGACTTATTACGATTTTCCCTTCCTTGGTTGCTAGAGTTTGGCTTTGAAACATGCTTTGACTGAAATGCTTGTTCGGATGACGGATTTTCCGATCGTCTGATCCTTTGTTCATGTGCTAGAAGAGATCCCGTCAACTCGTACATGGTCATCTTGGATAAATCTTTTGATTCTTCAATTGCGGCAGCTGCATAGTCAAACTTTGTAGGGAGACAACGAAGGACTTTTTACACTATTCTCTTTTCTTCAATTGTATCGCCACAACCTTTGATTTGATTTACGATCTTTGCGACTCGAGTTGAGAAATCGCGAACTGTTTCTCGATCTTCCATTTTGAGATTATCAAAATCTCTCCATAAGGATTGAAGTTTCAATTCAATGGTTTTCTCGGTTCCTTGAAATTCTTGCTTTAAAATTTCCCAAGCATCTATGGCCTTTTTGACACCAAAGATGCGTGGAAAAATTATTTTTCCGACACCTTGTTGAATGTAACGTAATGCCATTGCATCTTTCTTTTTAAACTCCTTTTGCAATTTTGCATAATCTTCATCATCTTCCTTTGGTTCTTCAAAGTCTCCATCGATCATTTCCCATAAATCCATGGACTCAAAAAATGTTTGCATTTGACTACTCCAATATGGGTTGTGCTCTCCTTCAAAGATTGGAACTTGACTAGGTGAGTAGGCGAATAATGAAGATGAAGAATTTGATGCCATAGTATAGAAGTATGCTGAAATTATTGGCTCTAGATACCAAATTTGTTGGGTGCGGAAGCTATGTTGGGTAGAAAGTGTTATTGAATTGAGAGTAATTTTTAAGAATTAGAGTAGCTACTGCTCATTCTTAACTTTTTACTTGTATTTCTTGAGTTGATGAATTACAAATGAGAGCATCACTATTTATAGTGATTAATAGAAAATTCTAGAAACTAGAATACAAATAGATATTCAAAGCTAAATTAATTTCTTTATACTTCCAAGACAAAGACTCTTTGTTTCAAAGTTTGAATTCATCCTCCATGGTAAATGCCTTCATTCATGTACCATAAATTAATTGCAAATTAACTTTTAACAGATTTGGCCGGCGAATTTGAGAGAGAGAGAGAGTGTTTTAGAGAACATGGAGAAAATGGGAGAGAGATGTGAGAGATGGGATAAATATGACCAGTTATGAGGGGAGAGATATTTTTTAACTGATTAATCTATATTAAATTGATTTATTTGAATTTTGTATCTCTATGTGCTTTCTGTATCTCTATGTGTCTTAAATGTGCTTCCTTAAAATAGGATTTAAGTTTTGTAATGGATCTCTTTAGGCTTAGAATTATGCATTAGGGTGTGGTTTTCTCAAATTTTATTCGATAAGGCCAAAAGTACGTTGTAAGGATTAATGTTTAATAAATGTGCGGATTCAAAAAGGACTACTCTAAAAAAAAAAAAAAAATTCAATACACGGGATTCATTAATCTGAATGGGGTGGATTCTATAGTGAATTTGTAGATGAACCAAAATTTATTATAATCCCATTCTTACATTTAAAATTGGATTATTAACACTATTTAAGGTTCTCGCTTGAAATTTATCCTCGAAAACTATAACAACAAGAATATAAAGAAACCTAGTGGAGATTACTTAAAATTTTCTAATCATTGAAATATCTTCATCCCTTAACCTTAAAATAATTTGCTAATAAAATAAAATTAGTAGGTAATATTTCCAACAAACAATTTGCCTACAAAATAAATTTACCTACAAATGTGCCTAGAAATTTTTTTGCTGGCAAGTTAATTATAGATAAGGAATGACTTATATAATTAGAAATTTACGTTGGTAAGTTGCAGACAATTTTAACTGTAAAATATTTTGTTGAAAATTTTATAAATATATTAAAAGATTTTATAGGCAATTCTTTATTTTCTTTTACACTTGTACTGAACAATGATATCTTTACAAATTAATTTAAGACAATATGTTTAAAAGTACGTAAGTCAATCTGATACTTCCTCTATTCCTTTTTAGATTACCCAAAATCACGAAAAAAATTGTTTACATATCCTTTAAAACTAATCACTTACAAATATTCTTTACTTACACTTTATGTCAATCAATTTTGTAATATACCATGAAATAATAAGCTACTCCCCCAGATAAAGTAGAAATGACCAATATACCTTCAATTTTATCCTTTTTAACACTAATATATAATTTTTTTCATTAAAATTTGAATTATTCCATGTATGAGCAATTTAAAAAGGTATGGAGGGAATATATAACATAGACCCACATTAAACGGCATGTAATTTAATTCTTGAAAAAGGCTGTATTTTAAGAGTCAATATTTAATTTGTAGAATAATTACTGTGACTAACTACTAAGGTGTGTTTTGAAACTTTATTGCAAAATCAAAAGTGATATTAATTATTTTTTGTTGTAAAATTAAAAGTGGTGAATGTTTTGAAATAAAATGATTTTAGAAGTGGAAGTGTTTGTAAAAAAATCAATAGTGGTATTTAGTTTCAAAGTACAAAAGTAGTGGGTCCCATGAGAATCAATTCTCCAAAATCTAAAAGCAGGTTTTTTTTAACTTCTTCAAAATAGATTTTATATAATTAATGTAGTAGTTGCAAACACTTTAAAATAGATTATTTTCGAAAAATAAGTGATTCTACCTACAAAGTAGAATTTACAAACATTCACTAAATGACCATTTCATAACCGGATGTACACGTGTGACTTATGCTTTACAAATTTTTTTTGTTTATATACTTTTCAAAATTTAATTTTTTTTTTCTTAATGTTAAAGTTGTCAATGCAATTTATGGAATTTAAAAGATTTTGGCTAAACATATCTCGGATATTTTATAAGTTTTAATATCTTATAAATTGTTCTTATAAGCTTTTTAAAAAAAAAAATTATAAGATATATATTATTTTTAAAGGAACATAAGATGTTATTTTCTTGTAAACTTGTACTGAACAATGATATCTTTACAAATTAATTTAAGACAATATGTTTAAAAGTACATAGGTCAATCTGATACTTCCTCTATTCCTTTTTAGATTACCCAAAATTACGAAAAAAATTGTTTACGTATCCTTTAAAACTAATCACTTACAAATATTCACTACAAGAAAATACATTTTTTGTAACGAAAAAATTGGTTACAAAAAGTCCTCTTTTGGTTACCAAAATTATTTGTAACGAAGTACTTCGTTACAGAAGTTGGTCATGTTAAGTCCGTCGCAAAATGTTTTTGTAACGAATAAAAATCAATTTCGTTACCAATACAATTGTAACGAAACAAATTTTGGTTACAAAAACTTTAACAGCAATAACCAAAGTTTCGTTACAAAAAAATAATTTCGTTACTAATAAGTTGTTACATAAAATTGTGTATTTGGTGCTAAAATATTTGATTTGATATTAATATTTTGTTACAATTACTAATTCATTCCAAGAATTAAAAAATATTACAAATAACTAATTTAATCATTTACAAATTATAATATATTGTGAAAAGTGAAACCTTAAAAACAAAGGGTCATAATGCAACAATTCTGTTTTAATAAAATTGCAATTTTCCAAATATCATAAATGTCAATTGAAGTAGATACATTAACAAAATATGTACAATACAATTCTGAACTAGTACTGGATATTTACTTAAAACACTTCAATGTACGTAATATCTTGAACAACTATATAAATCATTAGTGTTAACTAAAATTTAGTCTTGATTAGCCTTCTTGTCCACGATCATGTTGAAACTTCATTGTCCTACAAAAGATACACAACAGTAAAAAAAATAGAGTTAAGTATTTATAATGCACAAATAAAAATTTGTTACATAAATAAAGACATTATATTTAGCTCAAGCAATTGATCTACGGAAAGAGCATATATAATAAATAAGTAGAGAGGGCAAGATGTGAACATACATATAATCTTTTAAAAGAACCACTTTTCAAAATTACACATGTAAAGAACTTCAAAAGTCAGCTATATTCAACATTTAGTCCTCATCAAAATAAGTACACCTCTATTTTCTCCAACAATACATGTATCAGTAAATAATTTTGGCACAAAGAACAAAGAATTATCTAGACATATGAAACCAAAAAGAAAAAGGTAAATGAAGCAAGTATATATTCCACAAAAAAAATTATCTTATATTCTCACACTCCGAAGAAAATCAAAATCTATTTTGGTTTGGTTAAGAGAGATGTCTCATAGGTGACAAGCCACAAACAACTAAAATCTAAAACTTACATTTGTTTAGGTGCATATAGTCACAGTTACACATTGAATACTATAGAGAGAGTTGAGTCATTCAAACCTTATGTCAAATAGTCACTCAAAATAAAGATGCAATATCTCCGATACAATTTTTCAAAGCAACATGTGTAATGTATAGGTCTCAGACCATGGTAGTCAATTAAAACACTAAATTAAGGCAAAAATTTGTTTGAGACAACACAAATTAACACTCACACTTATCAAAATGTTAATGAGTCATTGCCCTAGTTATACTGATTCTCTTTGTCTTATGCCATGAAACGGTTTCATATAAGATCTACTCCTAAATTAATTAGCTAGAAATTAAAACTAGAAATAAAAATAATAAAATCTGAAAACTAAACAATGTCTTACCGGGCAAAATGAATTCACTCCTGCTTTAAGGAAGTAAAGGCTCGACCATCCTGTAGTTTTCTTCAATCACTACATATGTCAAAGTACTTGGACTTATGACATCTATCCCACCCTACAGGTCAAGGATAAATCAAAATGAGTAAATTAATAACTTTATTCCAAGAGTTGTGATGCCATTAAGTTCTAGAATCAAATTTGGCTAAAAAATAATAGAATGCCGATAGAGCTTAAATAAATCATAATTCATTAAATTAATGAATCATTTAATTATGCAATAAATTCCCTATAACAGTATATTAACATCCACAAGTTGAAAAACTACCCAATTAAATTACTAATTGAATTGGAGATCCTTTAACAAGTGCAGGTATGATTTGAATTCTTAACATACAATACTGAGAGAGTTACTATTGTGCGAAGAGGAGAGACAGAGCTCTTGAACCATGAGCGTGCTAAGAGGTCGTGAGGGCCGAGTGGGGCTAAATCGCCAACGTCAAATTAATTTATAGATCACCAAAGCTCAGAATTCTAAGATGGAAATACACATCTTTAAATGTAAGAATCACCAAATATCAATTTAATTTCTAATCCATCAATTAGCAAAAATATAAGGCAATAACTGTAACCAAAAAATTTCAGAATTAGATACCTGAAACTTAAGGAAGGAGAGACGTGAACAGGGGTTGCGACTAGAACTCGACGTGGGCGACGAACGCGCTTCCTCATGTAAAAACTCCGGCGTGAGGACCGCAGCGGAAAGTACGGGGGCGCGACCACATGGGAAAGGCATTGGGTGGGAGCAGTGATGGATGGGGGTGGCGCCGATGGAGGGTGGGGGTCGGTCGTGCAAGGATTTTAGCAATTAGGGCTTTGTCTTATGTCAGAGTTAGAATTTGAGTATCTATGAAATTATAAATGGTTAATTGTAAATAAAATCACAATTTTTTCGTAAATTGCAATCTAATCTAAACTTTTGAATTTTTGCAAACAAAACTCCAATTTAACATTTGGTTGCAATTTTAACCAAAACGTAGTTTTCAATCAGCCCGAAAATGATAATATATTATGTGTTGTCATCCGAACTAATATAAACATATTAATACAATTAATTATTCATTATCAAGTAAGTGAAACATCGTTTTCAAACAACAAAAAATTTATTTGTTGGTTCAAATTGCAAGCAAATATTAAGTTGAGGTTTTCTCTGCCAAGATTTAAAAATTTAGATTAAATTGTAATTTGCGATAAGATTGTGATTTAATTTGCAATTAACCCAATTATAAATATTACTATGTTTGTTACAATATCTCATGGTTACCATTTGTAACCAATATTAGTAACAATAGTTGTTCAATGCTATTTAAAATAAAAAATTTGTAACGAAAATAAAATTTTGTTACAATAAATGGTCTTTTTGTAACCAATGGTTACAAATAAATTCATTACAGAAAATGCATTTTCTTATAGTGAACTAATACTCTTTAGTAAAAATAACTAATATTCTTCAATAAAACCAATTAGTACTGTTAAGTGAAAACAAATAATTCCCTTTACTGATTCATGTATGAACTATTTTCACTCTATAATTTGTCTTTTATTTAATCTCAAACTCACATACTTCTTTATTTTTCTAAAATGTGTCACTTCCAAGTGTAAAAGAAAAGGTGGGATAGAGAGAGTAATAAATAGGATGAAAGTTTACACCGCTAATATTATCAAATAGTTAATTGTAATTATAATTAAAAAAATGAAATATAAATTTGAAAACAAAAAATAAAAAGTCATTGGCAAAAACTTGTATGAGATCGTCTCATGGCATGAGACAACATAAAGTAACACCCACCCCTACTATAGTGTTAATGAGTCAATGTCCTAGTTATACTCATTCTCGTTGTCTCATGCCGTAAGACGGTTTCATACAAGACCTACTCAAAGTCATTTAATTAGTGCGATAAGATATAGGTAAACATAATTAATTTACATATGTTTTAAAAAAGAATAACGAAATTTTTTAAGTCATTTAGCGGTAGGATTTTTAGTTTACCTATGTTTATTTTAAATTAATTAAACTTTAGAAATAAAGTCATTTACTATTTGTAACCAAATTATTCTATTTGTAACGACAATTACTTATTGTTATTTAAGATATGATTTTTTTTTGTAACGAAAATACAATTTTGTTACTAAAAGTCACTTTTTGTAACCATTATATTATTGGTTACAAATAAATTCGTTACAAAAAATATATTTTCTTGTAGTGATTATTTACTTACACTTTATGTCAATCAATTTTGTAATATACCGTGAAATAATAAGCTACTCCCCCAGATAAAGTAGAAATGACCAATATATCCTCAATTTTATCCTTTTTAATACTAATTTATAATTTTTTCATTAAAATTTGAATTATTCCATGTATGAGCAATTTAAAAAGGTATGGAGGGAATATATAACATAGACCCACATTAAACGGCATGTAATTTAATATTTCTTGAAAAAGGCTGTATTTTAAGAGTCAATATTTTGTAGAGTAATTACTGTGACTAACCACTAAGGGTGTGTTTAAAACTCTATTGCAAAATCAAAAGTGATATTAATTATTTTTTGTAGTAAAATTAAAAGTGGGGAATGTTTTGAAATAAAATGATTTTAGAAGTGGAAGTGTTTGTAAAAAAATCAATAGTGGTATTTAGTTTTAAAGTACAAAAGTAGTGGGTCCCATGAGAATCAATTCTCCAAAATCTAAAAGCAGGTTTTTTTTAACTTCTTCAAAATAGATTTTATATAATTAATGTAGTAGTTGCAAACACTTCAAAATAGATTATTTTCGAAAAATAAGTGATTCTATCTACAAAGTAGAATTTGCAAATATTTTTTTTTTTTTTCTTAATGTTAAAGTTGTCAATGCAATTTATGGAATTTGAAAGATTTGAAAGATTTTTCTTAGATATTTTATAAGTTTTAATATCTTATAAATTGTTCTTATAAGCTTTTTTTTAAAAAAAAATATAAGATATATATTATTTTTAAAGGAACATAAGATGTTATTTTTAAATAAGTTATAAATTGTTAAAATGTTTGACTAATAAAATTTAAAAGATCTGGGATAATTTTCAATATAATATTTTTTTAATTTTAATATAAATTTTTATCTTTTTATATTAAGGTAGAGATGGATGAAGGTGGCGGGGTCCGGGATTGGAAGAGTGGTGAGGGCAGAGGTAGTGATAAAAATAAATTGAGATATTCCAACTTATTTTTTTTACATATTATAAGATGTATGAAGCTTATTTTAACAATTTATAACCTGTTAAACATCTTATTTTTCCTAATATACAAAGTACACGATTATTTATTGTGCAGCAAGGTTATAACCTAATCCACTAAGACCTTACTATTAAGCTATCCCACATCGAATAGAGAGATGGTCTTGGGTGGACTTATAAGCCTGGGCAATCCTCTCACTTACAACCTGGGTTTTAAGTGTAGAGTTAGGCCTTCTTACATGGTATCAGAGCCAACTCTCTACTTCGATGTGTGGATCCACCTGTGGAACCACGTGTCGACCTGGTCCCCGTCTCACGTGAGGGAGGGTATTAAGCTATCCCACATCGAATAGAGAGATGGTCTTGGGTGGGCTTATAAGCCTGGACAATCCTCTCACTTACAACCTGGGTTTTAAATGTAGAGTTAGGCCTTCTTACACTTACTCACTCCCGATACAGAAACTCTTATTACAAATGACATTAAGATAGAAATATTTGATGCATACATAAAATGACACTTTTCTTATTCAACTTAAACATTTACTTCTCTATTAAAGATCCAACTGAATTTCAGCCCTTTGTAATTCTTCGCTCTTTCATCTGCTCTTACCTTCAGTTTTCTAATTCTAGACCCTAGGCTGCATACAAAATCTTGTTCACGCCTCGCATCACCATTCAGTCCTTCGAGCTTTTCTAATTTCCACCTTCCGATCAAGAATTCCAAAATCTCCACATAATCCTCGGTGTTATAAACACCGATTTTGTCGGCCACAAACGCGAAATGTTCGAATAGATGTGGGTCATGGCCATCAGTCGTTAAATGAGCTGGCATTATGATCTTTTTGGACAAAATCTTTTTTACCCTTAATTTAACATGCAAACTCTTTTTTACCAAACAATTTATAAAAACTCTTTTTTAGCCATTTTACTAGATGAAATGTCTCATATACTCTTTAATTCATATTCCTACTCTTTTATTCATTTCTCCCTTCCCACTCGTATTCCTTTCCCTATTCCTACTCCTATTCCTTTCCATATATCTTATTCTTATAAATAATATTATATTAATTCCAAAAATAAAAAAATTTAGAAATGTAATATTATATTAATTCCAAAAAAAAAAAAATTTAGAAATATAATATTATATAATTTTACCATTGATAATGAAAATAATTTTTTTTCAATATATGTTTCGCAATAAATATTAGTTATTAATATTTTTATGAAATATAATATTATTTTTATTATAATAAAATAAAATAATTTTCATGTTATTATAAACACCGATAAAAAATACTTTATATTATTAATATTAATTAATAAATTGACATTGTCCATTTTTTATTTTTTATTGAATTTCAACAAGTATTCTTGAAATATCGGAGACCTGCTGGAGATTTACTAAAACGACATTCTCAAACATAATTTTGTGACGGAGTCGGGTCGAAAATACTTTTTAAGTCGTTTTACACTAGAAAAGACCGAAAAAAAATATTAATTTAAGTGTATTCAAATATTTAATTTCTAATAAGTTTCAATAAATACTATTGAAAGGTCGGAACAAAGTAGGAGACAGGACATAGATTTGCTAAATTGGAATTTTCATTCAAATTTTTGCGACGGAGCTGTGTCAGAATCGATTTTTAGGTCGTTTTTACCCTAGGAACGACTAAAATGATACGTGAATTTGAGTTAAATCTATTTTTTAAATTTTAATCGAGTTTTAACAAGTACTCTAGAAGAGTCGGAGCATGGTAGGAGATAACACAGAGATTTGCTAAAATGATATTTTCAATCATAATTTTGTGACGGAGATGTGTCAGATTCATTTTTTTATCGTTTTATCTTATGTACGACGAAAAAGATACATGGATTGAGTGACCTGAACTATTTAAATTTTATATAGTTTTGAAAAGTGCTAATGAAATGTCGGAGCATGGTTGGAGACAGGATGAAGATTTGCTAAATGAAATTTTCATTCAAAATTTTGCAGTGGAGTTGTGCCATAATCGATTTTTAGGACGTTTTACCCTAGAAATGACTAAACAAATTCATGAATTTGAGTGACATCTATTTTTTAAAATTTAATCAAGGTTTAACAAGTAATCTACAAGAGTCAGAGCATGGTTAGAGACATGATGGAGATTTACTAAAATAATATATTTAATCATATTTTTGTGACGGAGCTATTGCAGAATCGCTTTTTAGGTCGTTTTACCTAAAGAACGACGAAAATTATACATGAATTGAGTGACGTCCATTTTTTAAACTCTTATTGAGCTTTAACCAATACTATTGAAATGTCGGATCACGGTCGGAAACAGGACGAAGATTTGCTAAAATGAAAATTTCATTCAAAATTTTGCGACGGAGCTGTGTCAGAATCATTTTTAGGTTGTTTTATCCTAGGAACGACTAAACAAATACATGAATTTGAGTGACATCTATTTTTAAAATTTTAATCGAGTTTTAACTAGTAATCTAGAAGTGTCGGAGTATGGTTGGAGATAATACGGAGATTTGCTAAGCTGATATTTTAATCATAATTTTGTGACGGAGCAGTAGCGGAATCACTTTTTAGGTTGTTTTACCTTAAGTACGACGAAAATTATAAATGAATTGAGTGACGTTCATTTTTCAAACTTTTGATTTTTGACAAATATTACTGAAATATCGGAGCACGGTCGGAGACAGGATGGAGATATGCTAAAATGGAATTTTCATTCAAATTTTTGCGACAGAGCTGTCTTAGAATCGATTTTTAGGTCATTTTACCTTAGGAACGACTAAACAAATACATGAATTTGAGCGACATCAATTATTTAAATTTTAATCGGGTTTTAACAAGTAACCTAGAAGAGTCGGAGCATGGTCGGAGACATGATGGAGATTTTCTAAAATAATATTTTTAATCATAATTTTGTGATGGAGTTGTTGCGGAATCGATTTTTAGGTCGTTTTACCTTAAGAACGATGAAATTGAGTGACGTCTATTTTTTAAACTTTTATTGAGCTTTAACAAGTACTATTGAAATGTCGGAGCACGGTCGGAGATAGGACTGACATTTGCTAAAATAGAATTTTCATTCAAATTTTTGCGACGGAGCTATGTCAGAGTCGATCTTTAGGTCCTTTTACCATAGGAACGACTAAACAAATACATGAATTTGAGTGAAATCTATTTTTTAACTTTTAAGTGACATCAATTTTTTAACTTTTAATCGAGTTTTAACAAGTAATCTAGAATAGTCGGAGCATGGTTGGAGACAGGATGAAGACTTGCTAAAATGATATTTTTAATCATAATTTTGTGATGGAGCTGTAGCGGAATCGCTTTTTAGTCCGTTTTACCTTGAGAATGAAGAAAATTATACTCCCTCCGTCCCACTCTAAGTGTCCCACTTTCCTTTTTTGGTTGTCCCACACTAAGTGTCTCATTCCATAAATGGAAAAAACAACACTCTACTACATATAAACTTTAACCTTCAAATTCACACAATATTACAAAAAATTCCACTCATTCAATCCACTTTTCAACACTATTCATTACTTTATTAAACACTATTCATTACTTTTCAACACTATTCATTACTTTTCCACCATATATTAATAAACAAATACACTTTCTTAAACCATTCAACCAAAAGAAATGGAACGCTTAGACCGGGACGGAGGGAGTACATGAATTGATTGACGTCCATTTTCAGACTTTTATTGAGCTTTGACAAGTACTATTAAAAGGTTGGAGCACGGTCGGACACAGGATGGAGATTTGTTAAAATGAGATTTTCATTCAAATATTTGCGACGGAGCTGTGTCTGATTGATTTTTAGGTCTTTTTACCCTAGGAACGACTAAAAAATAAATGAATTTGAGTGGTATTTTTTAGTCTTAATCGAGTTTTAACAAGTAATATAGAAGAGGCGGAGCATGGTTGGAGACAGGTGGGAGAGTTGCTGAAATGGCATTTTCATCATAATTTTGTGTCGGAGCTGTAGCAGAATCGCTTTTTAGGTCGTTTACCTTAAGAACGATGATCTAACAAGGGTGTAACATCTCCTGTTACACGATAATCTAACTTTTCAAAGCTCAATAAAATTTAAAAAACTGGACGTCACTCAATTCACGTATAATTTTCGTTGTTCTTAAGGTAAACGACTTAAAAAGTGATTTCGCTACAACTCCATCACAAAATTAGGATGAAAATATCGTTTTAGAAAATATCCATCGTGTCTTTAACCATGCTCTGACTCTTCAAGATTACGTGTTAAAACGCGATTAAAATTTAAAAAAAAAATGATATCACTCAAACTCTTGTATTTGTTTAGTCGTTCCTAGACTAAAACAGCCTAAAATCGATTCTGACACAACTCCGTCGCAAAAATTTGAATAAAAATTCTATTATGGCAAACCTCCGTCCTGTCTCCTACTGTGCTCTGACATTTTAATAGCACTTGTCAAAGCTCAATAGAAGTTTGAAAAATGGACGTCACTCAATTCACGTATAATTTTTATCGTTCTTAAAGTAAAATGACCTAAAAAGCAATTTCGCAATAGTTCCGTCACAAAAGTATGATTAAAAATATCGCTTTAGCAAATCTCCATCCAATCTCCAACCATGCTCCGACTCTTCTAGCTTACTTATTAAAACTCGATTAAAATTTAAAAAATAGATGTCATTCAAATTCATGTATTTTTTTTGTCGCTCCTAGACTAAAACGACCTAAAAATCAATTTGGACACAACTCAGTCGAATTTTTTTTAATGAAAATTCTATTTTAGCAAACCTCCGTCCTATCTCCAACCGTGCTCCGACATTTCAGTAGTACTTGTCAAAGCTCAACAAAAGTTTGAAAAATGGACGTCACCTAATTCATGTATAATTCTTATCGTTCTTAAGGTAAAACGACCTAAAAATGATTCCCCAACAGCTCCGTCACAAAACTATGATAAAAAATGTCGTTTTAGCAAATCTACATCTGGTCTCCAACTATGCTTCGACTCTTCTAGATTGCTTTTTAAAACTCGATTAAAATTAAAAAAAATAGATACCCCTCAAATTCATGTATTTGTTTAGTCGTTCCTAGGGTAAAACGACCTAGCAGTCGATTTTGACACAGCTCCGTCACAAAAATTTGAATGAAAATTCCATTTTAACAAATCTTCGTCCATTTTAACAAATCTTCGTCCTGTCTCCGAACGTGCTCTGACATTTCAATAGTACTTGTCAAAAAGCAATAAAAATTTGAAAAATAGACGTCATTCAATTCATTTATAATTTTCGTCGTTCTTAAGGTAAAACGATCTAAAAAGTACTTCCGATTCAGCTCCGTTACAAATTTATGATTAAAAATGTCGGCTTAGCAAATCTCTGTATTATCTCCAACCATATTCTGACTCTTCTAGATTACTTGTTAAAACTCAATTAAAATTTAAAAAATAGATGTCACTCAAATTCTTGTATTTGTTTAGTCGTTCCTGAGACAAAAACAACCTAAAAACCGATTCTGACACATCTCCGTCGCAAAAATTTGAATGAAAATTCTATTTTAGCAAATCTCCGTCCTGTCTCCGACCGTACTCCGACATTTCAATAGTACTGGTTAAAGCTAAATAAGAGTTTGAAAAATGGATGTCACTCAATTCATGTACAATTATCGTCGTTCTTAAGGTAAAACGACATAAAAAGCAATTCAGCAACAACTCCATCACAAAATTATGATTGAAAATATTATTTTAGTAAATCTCCATCATGTCTCCAACCATGCTCCGACTCTCGTAGATTACTTGTTAAAACTCGATTAAAATTTGAAAAATAGATGTCACTCAAATTCATGTATTTGTTTAGTCATTTCTAGGGTAAAACATCCTAAAAATCGATTCTAGCACAGCTCCGCCGCAAAAATTTGAATGAAAATTCCATTTTAGCAAATCTCCGTCCTATCTCCAACCATGCTCCGACCTTTCAATAGTACTTTTCAAAGCTATATAAAACTTAAAGAGTTAATGCTACTCAATCCATGTATCTTTTTCGTCGTTCCTAAGGTTAAACAACCTAAAAAGCGAATCTGACACAAAATTATGATTGAAAATGTCATTTTAGCAAATCTCCGTATTATCTCCTACCATGCTCTGATTCTTCTAGTACTTGTTAAAACTCGATTAAAATTTAAAAAATAGATTTAACTCAAATCCATGTAACATTTTAGTCGTTTCTAGGGTAAAACGGTCTAAAAATTGATTCTGACATAGCTCCGTCGGAAAAATTTGAATGAAAATTCCAATTTAGCAAATCTGTGTCCTGTCTCCAACTTTGCTCCGACTTTTCAATAGTATTTATTTAAACTTATTAGAAATTAAATATTTGAATATCACTTAAATTAATATTTTTTTCGTCTTTTCTAGTGTAAAACGACTTAAAAAGTGATTTCGACCCGTCTCCGTCACGAAGTTATGTTTGAGAATGTTGTTTTAGTAAATCTCATGCAGGTCTCCGATATTTCAAGAATACTTGTTGAAATTCAATAAAAATTAAAAATGGGCAATGTCAATTTATTAATTAATATTAATAGTATAAAGTGTTTTTTATCGGTGTTTATAATAACATGAAAAATATTTTATTTTACTATAATGAAAATAATATTATATTTCTTAAAAATATTAATAACTAATATTTATTGCGAAACATATATATTGAAAAAATTTATTTTCATTATCAATGGTAAAATTATATAACATTATATTTCTAAATTTATTTCTTTTTGGAATTAATATAATATTTCTAAATTTTTTTATTTTTGGAATTAATATAATATTATTTATATGAATAAGATATATGGAAAGGAATAGGAGTAGAAATAGGGAAAGGAATAGGAGTGGGAAGAGAGAAAGGAATAAAAGAGTAGGAATAAAAATTAAAGGGTATATGAGACATTTCATCTAGTAAAATGGGTAAAAAAGAGTTTTTATAAATTGTTTGGTAAAAAAGAGTTTGTATGTTAAATTTTGGGTATTTTTTATAATTTGGTGTTTTAATGTACGCGTTCTCATGGCCTTTTTTATCAGCAGCAATAGTCCCGCATATGTTTTCAAGAACCGGACTCCACCATCTTTTGCTAATCGGGCCGTATTAGCATGTCATACAAATGTAGCACGCTCTTGGAACGATGTATACACAAACCCTAAGTAAGGGTTGTTGTCTAATCCAGGGTCCTATCAATAAGATCATACACTAAATTATATGTGCAGTGCTAAATATTTTTTTATATATATATTCACAATTGAAACATTATCAATATTGTATATTTGCAGTGTTTTTTTTTTTTTATATATATAAAAACATTATCAATATTGTATATGTGCATGCAGTGCTTTTTTTTTTTTTTTATTAAGTTCAAACTTAATAATGAAATCCTAAATGCATTTAAATGTAGAAGATTTATAAAATAATTGTACACACGCTTACCATTCCATCTCCAATCAAGTATTGCACTGTCCTTTCGACCATCAACATATCAACCCGGCCCGAAAGATAAAGATAAGTTTTAAGCAAATCACCGTGCCTGTTCTCCTCTGCAGTCCAAGCCCGAACCCAAGTAGCCCATGGGGTCGGGCTCGACCCTGTCTCATCCCGTACCCCGTCGAGAGTATTCAGCATAGTCTGGTAAGTGGGTAGAGCCTCCTCAGTGATCATATCCCCAACCAATACCACGAAATACTCATCAGGAAGGTCTTTGGTGCGATCACGTAAGACCCGAACTTCATCCATGAAGTCGTTGATGGGCTTGGTTGGGTCCGGAAGAAATTCAATGGGTTGCCAGCTCTTCTCCACTGGCATGAGAAGTGGGAGTAGATGTTTAGAGGCCCATGATTCGAGTGACTTGAACACTTCATTCTTTTCCGGTTGCATTGGGTGAAAATGTCTTTGGCGGCGCAGTGAGGGGAAAAATTATTTTTAAGGCCAGTAGGTTTGGGGGTAGCAAAAAGAGGTCAGTACATTTGCGGGCTGACATTATAAGGACCGCAGCTTTTCAACGTGGCAAATTAAGGCCAAATTGGCCCGTATTACCTTCAATTGGGCTGAATTTGACCTTAATTTGCCACGTTAAAGAGTTGCGGTCCTGCCCGCTACTGGCCTCTTTTTGCTACCCCCAAACCTACTGGCCTTAAATTGCTACCCTTTATATATATAGTCAGTAGAAAACCCTCTATAGATAACTGATGCAGAGCTACTAGTCAATTATATACAAGTAGAGTATGGTTACCCATGTCAAAATTAATTGGTAATAAATCTGTATAAATTGCTACCCTAACACACAGAGTTTACTATCCCTAATTTGATGAGTATGTTTCAATTTTCCCAAGTGAAATATAGTTGTAGGACTGCAATTGCAATATGTATAGGCTCTTGTACTCATTTATAATGATACTAATGTACAATGAATATTTTTTGCTTCAATTACTCCTACAAATATTGGTGCTCGAACCCTAACTTTTGTTGTAGGGGTTTGTTTCGCGTGGCCTTTTAGGTGTTATGTTATCTGTATTGACACTGTTGTTTTATTTGGAATACTTCATGGTACTCACTCCGTCCCAGAACTACTTTCGTAGTAGAGGATAATACATTTTGTAAGAAAAAATTAAGTATTTGAGTCAATGATTGTGAGATTAAATAAAATAATAATACATTTTTACCTTATTGACTTTAATGAAAGAGTTACTTTCTTTTTAAGAGTTATTTAAATAAGACAGGTGTGAAAGTAATTGTAGAATAGAGGGAGGGAGTATTAGTTTTATACCTTTAATTAATACATAAATTTGTTTTTCCTTGAATAAGCAAAACATTCATTAATCCAATAATATCCATATATTTGTAATTCAAAATCATTTTTTTCTAGTTCAAATATTTCACTACAAAAAAAACACTGTTTTGCGACGAAATTTGCGATGGAAATTCCGTCGCAAACAGTGCTTTGCGACGGAATTTGCGACGGACACGTGTCCATTTTTAAAACAGCCGTAGCTAATTTTTGCGACGGATTTTGGAGGTCCGTCGCAAAGTAACGACGGATAAATCCGTCGCAAAAATGGCGGGTCAGACCCGGCCGGGTCGCAGAGATTTTGCGACGGACAATATTCCGTCGCAAATCTTTCGGGTTAGACCCGATCGGGTCAAAAACATTTGCGACGGTCATCTTCCGTCGCAAATGTTTTTATATATATTTTTTTATTTTTTCTGTTATAATTTGCGACGGGCTGCTTTCCATCGCAAAATTCAATATTTGCGACGGATTTTGGCCGTCGCAATTTAACGAGCATATACAAAAAAAAAAAAAAATCGCGTGGTTCGAGCCCGGGCACCCGGGGCGGGCGCGGACCACTGGGCCACTCGGCCCATTGCTTAATATATGCGGCCCACCTTCTATATTAGTCTTATTAGGCCTTGAACAATTAATCCATTTTTGCGTCCAAGGGGAATCGAACACGGGACCTCTTGAGCAAGAGGAGGGGACGCGCGCCACTAGGGCACAAGCTATTTTCGTTCATTTTTATGCAATTAATTGTATATGTATTCAAATTAAGTCATTTTTTTATATTTCACCAAATTAATTTCTTTTCGTATCTAAGTTGTTTATAAAAATATTTTGCCCAACTATTTTTTTTATTTTGTAAAATTTTTTATTTCGACAATACATAATTTTATAATTCGTTCATTTGTACGCAATTAATTGTATATGTATCCAAATTGACTCATTTTGTTTCTATAATTCACCAAATTAATTAATTTTCATTTCTCACTTGTTTTTGTGCCATTTAATTTGTATTATTTCTGTAAAATTATTTATTTCGACTCCCGCTTAAATTTATAATTCGTTCATTTGTATGCAATTAATTGTATATGTATTCAAATTGATTCATTTTTTTTATAATTCACCCGTGTCTAAGTTGTTTATAAAAATATGTTGCCCAACTATTTTTTTTATTTTGTAAAATTATTTATTTCGACAATACATAATTTTATAATTCGTTCATTTGTACGCAATTAATTGTATATGTATCCAAATTGACTCATTTTTTTTTCTATAATTCACCAAATTAATTTATTTTCGTTTCTCACTTATTTTTATAAATGTTGGGGCCATTTAATTTTTATTATTTTGGTAAAATTATTTATTTCGACTCCCGCTTAAATTTATAATTCGTTCATTTGTACGCAATTAATTGTATATGTATCCAAATTGACTCATTTTTTTTTTCAAAATTCACCAAATTAATTCATCTAAGATCATGTATATGTTTGCTACAAGTAATTAATTAATTAACACTGAATTAGTAATATCTTTGTTGAAATACTATTTGTAGCATCATTCCCGGTCACAAGGTTTCCGCCATTATTACAGAGATATTGAGGGATAATCTAGAGGAGAACGCAATGAAGTTCAAACTCGTCTCGTCGCAGCGGAAGCAGTACTACTTGGATGAGTTTCGGGTATATATATGCAAATATTTTTAACCAACTAATTGTTTATAAATATTTGCATATATATACCCAAAACCCATCCAAGTAGTACTGCTTCCGCTGCGACGAGACGAGTTTGAACTTCATTGCGTTCTACTCTAAATTATCCCTCATTATCTCTGTAATAATGGCGGAAACCTTATAACCGGGAATGTCTTTACCAAAAATTGTTCAAAAAACATAAATAAATTGTTCAAAAAACATAAATAAATTGTTCAAAAAACATAAATAAATTGTTCAAACTAACTCTCTCTTCTCTCTCTCTTCTCTCCCTCTCCCCTCTCTCTCTCTCTTCATGATCTTCTTCAGAATGATGGTTCACTGTTCCAGTGATCCACCAAACCATCCCATAACGATCGTCTGTCTGGTGCTCGACCCAACTCCACCTGATCCCCACGCTCTCACCGCTTCTTTAGGCCGTAGATAATATCTTTGTACCGTTCTTGCGCTTTCGCACAGAACAATTGGTACATAATACTATCGTTGGCAGGGTCCCAAACGCACCGCCTCTGCAAATAATTTAAAAATAGAATATTAACGATTAAATTAAAAAATTAAAAGTTAAATTAAAATCATAATAAATAAATTTTTTATACCTTGAATTCATCAAAGTACTCCATCCTCTTTTGCTCGGACACTTGACTCCACGAGTGGGCACCATACTCAAATTGTCCCATCCTAATGATTTGTGAGACGATTAAGCTAGTCTCATGGGCTGGAAGCAGTCTGTGACAACAAAATTAAAAAATCAAGTTAATTGTATTAATATATATATAATTAAAAGTATACATAATTCATTAAAAAATACTTACTTGTTGTCGACTATGATGACACTGAGAAAATTATCTTGACCTGGGTTCATCTGTAATAATTATAAATTCAACTAATTCAATTATAAACTTAACAAAAATTAAACATGCTTTAAAATTAAATTAAAATTCGATCTACTAATTAAACTAGATCAACTAATTCAACTAAAATCAATTCATTTCTAATATAATTCAAACAATTCAACTAATTCAATTATAAACTTAACAAAAATTAAACATGCTTTAAAATTAAATTAAAATTCGATCTACTAATTAAATTAGATCAACTAATTCAACTAAAATCAATTCATTTCTAATATAATTCAAACAATTCAACTAATTCAATTATAAACTTAACAAAAATTAAACATGCTTTAAAATTAAATTAAAATTCGATCTACTAATTAAATTAGATCAACTAATTCAACTAAAATCAATTCATTTCTAATATAATTCAAACAATTCAACTAATTCAATTCTAAACTTAACAAAAATTAATTATACTTTAAAATTAAATTAAAATTCAATCAACTAATTAAATTCGATCAACTAATTCAACTAAAATCAATTCATTTATAATATAATTCAAACAATTCAACTAATTCAATTCTAAACTTAACAAAAATTAATTATGCTTTAAAATTAAATTAAAATTCAATCAACTAATTAAATTCGATCAACTAATTCAACTAAAATCAATTCATTTCTAATATAATTCAAACAATTCAACTAATTCAATTCTAAACTTAATTAACAAAAATTAAAAAATGATTTAAATTAAAATTCGATCAACTAATTCAACTAAAATCAATTCATTACTAATATAATTCAAACAATTCAACTAAAATCAATTCTCAACTAAAATCAATTCTCTAAACATGCTTTAAAATTAAATTTTAAACGGTAAAAATGAAGAAAACTTACGGTTTATTTGTAGAAAATGTCGAAACGAGAACTCGGTGGGGACGGACGCCTTCCTTTTCCCGACTTCTCCTTCCTTTTCCTTTCGTTTTCCTCCTCTTCTTCTTTTTTCTCGCAGGATCCGTCTGCTTCGCGAGGAGAGTATTTATAATTGTAAAAAAATTTGCGACGGACGCCTATCCGTCGCAAATTTCGCCTGTCAAAGACAAAACGACATCGTTTTTACTGATTTGCGACAGCTTTTCTGTCGCAAATCAATCAACGCACCGTTCCCCAAGAAGACGCGTAAAAACGGTTCGTATTTGCAACAGAAACTCCGTCGCAAATCAGTCAATGGACCGTTTCCCGAAAGGTCGCGAATATAAATGTAAGATTTGCGACGGCTTTGGTCCGTCGCAAACTCAAAGTTAAAATTTGCGACGGCAAATTCCGTCGCAAATCAGTCAAACGGGTCGCTTGATAAACGACCACCTTTAAACGGGTATATTTTGCGACGGAATGGACCGTCGCAAAATCAAAGTTGAAATTTGCGACGATTTTGTCGTTGCAAATGTAGTCGTTTCAAGACGAAGGCGGTGGGCCCTAGTGTTTGCGACGGCTTTTCCGTCGCAAATTACTAAAGTTTGCGACGGATATCCTTAGTCGTCGCAAATTGTCATTTTTTTCGACGGCTTAGAAAAATTCGTCGCAAATTCACTGAATTTGCGACGGATATTTGGCCGTCGCAAAATTTCCGTCGCTAATCTCTGTCTTTTTTGTAGTGTTTCAAGGAACATTTTTCTCGCAAATATATATGAAGCTGGATAACTTAAATATTGATAGACGGTGAGTCACAACATCTAGTAAGAGGGTAGGTGGGTCACAATTCTCTCACCAATCATCTTCCTATATAAATCACCTTGCCCTGCTTCATTTTTCTTCCATGGAGATGCTTTCAATTTTATTGCACATTTATTTCTTCTTCCTGTATTTATATAAAGGGTAGCAATTTAAGGCCAATAGGTTTGGGGGGTAGCAAAAAGAGGCCAGTACATTTGCGGGCTGGCATTATAAGGACCACAACTCTTCAACGTGGCAAATTAAGGCCAAATTCAGCCCAATTGAAGGTAATACGGGCCAATTTGGCCTTAATTTGCCACGTTGAAGAGTTGCGGTCCTTATAATGCCAGCCCACAAATATATTGGCCTCTTTTTGCTACCCCTCCAAACCTACTGGCCTTAAAAATATTTTTTCCCTAAAAATAGTATCCTAACTATGCAAGCCTGAAAAAATAATGTCCTATTTCTGAAACACCCATAAGATAATGTACTAAAAAGGTAATTTTCCCTGAGTTATTATAACAAAAAAAATAAAAATGATTGTAGTCCTAAAAGGCCATTGAACTCGAATATTGCTTAATAGAGGAAGAATGTGGGAAAACTTACAATTTCAATAACAATTAGAGCAAGTCTTGTGGGACGTGATGTACTTTTGAATGTTTTTATATTACTCAATTTTTTTAAAATATTACAAAGTTTGCAAAATGTATTACATATTATGTATGAAAAAATATTATATAATTTTTTTGTGTAAAATTGATTGTCTTCATAATCTTTGTGAAAATTAGTTCAAGTATAAAGTAGTGGTACGAAAGAAGTATACAGGTAATTTTCAATTAATCCGATGACATAGGCTGATGATCCCATAGCCAAATCGTCTTAATTGGAGTAATATGATTTGATTTCACAAACATTGATTTTTACAAGCTAGCAATCTTATTCTTAGACAAATAAAAAAGGATTAATGATATTCTAGCCCATGATTTTTAAGGCATAACACAAACAAGTGTAAAAAATAAAATACGGCACAAACAGGTCCACCAAAGTATATACAACAAAATGTTCTATATTATAACTAAATTTGTTCTATAATATAATGTATTTTAAACCTATGTGTCATTTTTATTAATTTATTTGTGCCATGTAGTGGCAGAATAGATTGCCCCAATAAAAAAAATGCTGGTTGTAAACTTGGGATATATACTTACATGATGACCATGACCTATCCGGTCCATCACATATATACCCGACTAAGTACAACAAATACCTGACAAACAACGACTAACGCGTGGAAATATTTAATTATGATGTGGACTTTGGGTAATGGACACTAATTCAAAGTGTGGAAATATTAATGAGGGTATATAAATGTGTGGACTTTAAGTAATTAATGCAAAATACCGTGTAGAAATATATAAATGTGTGGTCGGTGCGTACACTATAAGAAAAAATAATATTATCTATGAAAATTGTCAATATAACTACGGAATTTCCAAAAAAACTTTATATAGCGAGGATTGTCTATAAAAATTACTAATTATATAAGCATTTTCATTCATTACCTACAAAGAATTTGTCTACGGAAATTGTTTGTGGGTAAATTTTTGTAGGAAAATTACTTGTAGGTAATAAGTACCTAGAAATTATATTTTGTTATAGGCAAATTGAGTGTAGGTTGAGAAATGAAGGTTACCTTCATGATTAGAAAAATTTGTAGGCAAGTCATAAGCAATCCCACAACAAAAATTTATGTTAAAAAATTTTATAGACAATTTTTTATTTTCTTACCGTTGTATTTAACTGAGATTACATGTGTGGAAATACTAATGAGAGTATATAAATGTTTGGACTTTGGTTATTGAAATATTTTTCACTAGACAAAATTTGTATGAATCAAGTTGTCGTGAATTTAAGGTAAATATCATAAATAGTCTTGTAAATAGTGTTCATGTGGTACTCCAAGATAAGAAATAAACTGATTTGATTAAAGTCCACGTTACACTCCATTTGATTAAATAAACTGGAAATTAGATTTCGCCCCATAAATGTGGACCTTATTTAATCCACAAAGAGTGTGATTTGAACCTTATTTATTGACTTGGAGTGACACGCGAACACTACTACCAAAGCACGTGTAAATTTTGGTCGTTTTTTTTTATCTTTGGAATATGACTTTTTTTTTTTATGATAAAAGGACCAATATGGAGAAATTAAAAAGATAAATGACGGCAAAACACTTCTACAAAATTGGACTTACACAACTGCACTTATACAACCCTTTTCAATAACCGCTGTCTAAGTGAAGCTTTGCATAGCGGTTATAACATAAATTAAAAAAAATTCTTATACAGCGGTTTTTAACCGCTATATAAGATAAATCTTATATAGCGGTTAATAACCGCTGAGATGGGCCTTATATAGCGGTTTCGAACCGCATTATAAGATTAATCTTATATAGCGGTTCTTAACCGCTGTATATTTTATTTTATTTTAAATTACGTATATACGAATATACGCGTGATCAATTTCCACCAATTCAATATCTCCCAAAATTAAATTGACCTAGCGCCGATCGATGTCCTCCATTGCTGCCGTCCTCGCCGTCCGTCCCCACCGTACAGCCCCCTAGCGCCGCTGACCTCGCAGCCTTCTAGCGCCGCCGCGCCGCGTGCCCTTCTCTTCGAACGACAGCGACCCCCAAATTGAGCTTATTTCGGCAGCCGCCGTTTCTCCGTTGTTGCCCCTGCTCTCAGGTACTTCTTTCTCCTTCTTTTTTTGTTGCTAGCGGCGCTCAACCATTCGATTGACAGCCGCCGTCGTTTGAACCGCCGCTGCTTGCGTATTTTATTTTATTTTAAAAATTGTAGAAGGGATTATTTTCTATATCAGTGAATAATGTGCAAATTAATTTGCAATTTTGTTCGTCTTAGATTTGCAATTCTAGAAGGAAACTGATTAAGATATTTGACTTCCTAGTGGATATTATTGGAATATTTCTAGTGTATATTAATTGTGATAATTATTGGAATATTAATCTAGTATATATATTATTAATTGCGATAATTATTGGAATTATTGGAATATTATTCCTAATTATTGGAATAGCCATAAAGTTTAATATCATTGGGATATTTATGGTGGATATTAATTGCGATAATTAAATATTTGACTTCCCATCAAAAACAAATAATTGGCTTTGCTTTTTTTTACAAATAGATTTTTGCATCAATGGATGCACATAGTAATATGAGGGATTAATTAGGTTCCTCTTTGATTTGCTGGAGTTTTTTTTCCTCTTCAATTTGTAGTTAAGTTATAGTGAACAATGAATTGTATACCTTTTATGGATCAATTGCACAAATTGATTTTTTTAGCATATTGTATTGATATGAAGAGATTTTTTTAGCATAGTGTAATAGAATTTATTACTATTGAGATAAATGGATTTTTTTTAGCATATTCTATTGAGATGAATAGACTTTTTTGCATAGTGTAATAGAATTTATTCTAATGAGATGAAGGGATTTTTTTAGCATATTATATTGAGATGAAATGATTTTTTTAGCATATATTTGTATGTTGGAAACTTTGAATCAATTAAAGAAAGAGAATATTTGAGGAGGGGTAAATGATATATTTTCATGTGTAGAATATTTTGATCGTGTACAATGCTTTGGGCTAAGTGATATAAGATGTAGTGAGATTTGGATGGTGATAACGTGGATGTAGTGGGATTTGGATGGTGATAACGTGGATGTAGTGGGATTTGGATGATGATAACATGGTACTATATATGCTTTGGCTTCTTCTTTCTAGTATGCCCTAGTTAGAGGTTTTAATGTTTTAGAATGTAGTAGTAGTTGTAAATTGAGTTGAATTGCTAGTTATATGTAGACTCAACTCGTGTGGTTTTCGGTTCAATCTATATAGGCATCTCTAGTTCTATATGGATCGAAAGTGGGTTCGAGCAGATCGATTATCAGAGGATTATAGGAATGGGGTGGAAGAATTTTGTAATCATGCAATTAGATACTTCACCGACCATCGATACATTCCATGTCCGTGTTGGAAATGTATGAATGGAAAACTGTTAGTGGTCGAGAAAATTTGTTGGACCACTTGATGTGTCACGGTATTGATAAAATATATACCGTTTGGACATCTCATGGTGAGAGAAGAGATGGATATAGCTCAAGCAACCTAGGAGCTAACTTTAGGTTTGAAGATACAGTGGATGAGGATAGTTTCAGAGATGTACCGATGTATATGGGGATGACACAAATCTGCGAGATCACCCTTATATGTCAGAAAAATTAAGGGATGACGCTGGATTACCCCTTTGGCCCGAGTGTAAGAAGGCAACAAAAGTGTCAGCTGTGTTTATATTGTTCAACCTAAAAACAGCACACGAGTTGTCTGATGTGTGCTTCTCAAGTATGCTGGAAGAAATTGGTGGTCTATTGCTCGATGGAAATGTACTGCCTACAAAAGCATATGAGGCTAAGAAAATGCTTAAGTCCATTGGGTTAACACATCAGAAAATTCATGATTGTCCAGGTGATTGTATTTTATTTCGGAAGGAGTATGAAGACCTCGATGAATGTCCCAAGTGTGGGAAGAAGAGATATCTGAAAAATAAATCTCCAGCGAAGGTGATGTGATACTTCCCAATAATACCAAGATTCAAGAGAATGTATAGTAGCGATGTGGATGCTAGAATATGACTTGGCATCATGATGATAGGATCAAAGATGGAATGCTAAGACACCCTGCTGATTCACCCCAGTGGAAGACATTCGATGCCAGACATCCAGAATTTGGCAACGAGCCACGACACTTGCGTCTTGCACTCTCAACTGATAGAATGAATCCATTCGGCATCCAATAGTAATTCTCAGTATTTACCTCAGGTACGAGTATAATAATTCTCAGTATTTACTTCCTATATAGTTTAATTTTCTTGTCAAATATTAATTAGCGTATGTTGGTTAATTAGATATTTGGGTGAGGTATATCTTTCCAGAGATGTCAAGGCGAGTACAATGTATTCTTTCATCTCCCCCCATGTGTGTTGCTTGGCAAATGATACGAATGATATAGGGGAGATTGTAGCACATATGCTTAAACTTACTGATAGTGATCATCTCATTTTTTGGCCAACAAATGTGGGGTGCATGAGTACAATAAACATTTCATTAAAATTTATGTTCATTTAAACAGACAGTTAAATTTAATTTTCTTAATATAATGTAGGAGATATTGAGTGTTGGTTGCCATAAACATGAGTACACGAGATGTATATTTTATGGATCCAGCTAGGAATGGGGTGATATCAAATCGTCCTGATCTCAAGAATTATGAACGCATAAGTTAATTTTTAATATAATGATTTGTTTTGGAATTTTAGAATTATGTATATATATGTAATCTATTCTTATTTTTTATGCATAATAATAGTGTGATGAAGATGTATCGGAGTCGGCTTCCGGGTACTCAAGACCCAGAGACCCTTGAAAAAGTGGACTGGAAAAACATTAAGGTAAATTTATATACTAATTTTTTTATCAAATTAATAGAAAATAATCGTAATTGTAGTATGTGACTGTATATAATTGTTAATCAATAGGTTCCGAGATAGCGTCCACTGTGGACATTTTGTGTGCTGCTACATTGAAGATATAATCATCACTTCCTATATGACCATTCCCAACAATGTAAGTCACACTACTAAAAAGACCCCTCTTTAGTGACGGTTTTTAGTGACCCTTTTAAGTAAGGGTCACAATACTATCTAATATTGACGCTCTCCTTATTCTCGAAGAAATAGTGGCGCCTAAAATTATAATGCCCACCAATATTATTTGAATATTTAAAATAAAATTAATGAGATAAATTTTGACGCCTTCAAACCTTGTGAATAATTCCAGTCCCGCGCCTAATTTTTTCGTCCTAAATTTCCCTCTCTCTAATCAATCGCGCTATAGTAAATTAACCCTAATCATTCACGAATGAGAAATATCCAGCGTCTTCAATTGTCTTGCAAGAGTGATGGTAATTGCCGAATAAATGCTATAAGTGGAGCTCAAATTGATCCACGAAAGGGCAAGGTTTGGCGAAAACCTAAAGCTATTTGATCTTTATTTTTGTTTGCAATTAATTGCCTTTGTTGGGCTCTTCCCTCTTTGTTCTTTGAAAATAATAGAAAGAATTGAACGTCTATCGTATGCCCTAACTTCTTCCCAAATCATCTGATGCCGACAACGAAACCGGATTCACGCTGTTGTTCAAAAATTGGATGAAAAATTTAAGGTTTTCTACTTGTAGACCTGACTTTATTATGCTACTACGATAATTTAAGGCTAACATTATTCTGGCCTGAGTAATTTGCTTGCAACATTAGGCATGTGATAGTTGGGTTCCATTTTTCATTAGCAGTTAAAGCATATTATCTGTTGCATCTTAAATTCTATTTAAGATGAATGATTAAGTTCTTCCGTTTAATTTATCTTAATCAGTAACAATATGATCTCTTGCTGAATGTTGATGACATGAACGCTATGTGGGTTTGCCTGAGCAAAAATTACGTAATTGATGATGCCACTGGTACTGAGAAGTTTAGATATTGTTCACAACGAAATATTCTGCAATTTCTTGGTGATTTCTATTTCAATCCAGAGTGTTATTAGGATGGAAAACAAAAATTAGAATGTAGTCTATAAAAGTGTCTATTCTGGTATGCATTAGTTTTAATGTCTTTAATGATCAGTTTTTAACCTCCCAGCAACAAATAATTTGAGGCTTGTATGATTATTTAAGTTGTATGATCTACTCACTCTAGGATTTGTAAGTTTTTTTATAAAAGAAAATTTTTGGTGTTCCTTTTTCACGGATCTGATTGTATTGGTGTTATTTGTGAACTGAAGTTGTGGTTATTAAAGACAACACTTGTTCTTTCCCTTATAAATTTGATTTACACTAGCCGGTTGTTAATTTTCAAATCCGATTCATCTAGTTAATTCTTACAATGAACTATACCGTGGGATACTTATTAAATTATATGCTTGTTTCATCCCATTTATCATAATACACAACTTGTGTAAGATGTTTGAATATAAAAATGTATAGCCAAATGAGAAGCACAATCAAGATTTATTTCATCCATTATAGCCTTGGTTTCACTATTTGTGTCACTGAACTCTTAACCCAAATTCCAGATAATGAACTAGAAAAGCGCACATGTGAATGAAATTACAATTTAGCATGTGCACAATTCTTATTTCAAATCCCCGATTCTCATTTCCCCAATGATAAGCATATGCAAAATTCAATTGTTGGTAGTGTTAATTCTTGATACAATTATTTTGTATGCAGTTTGATTTGGGGGGGGGGGGGGGGCTTCCAAATTAAATACCTGTCAATTAAATCCCACAGCAATTGGATCTAAAGGTGCTAGAATAATATTCAGATAGGCTCTTCTTACAAGCTTTATCTTTGAGGAAGATGGAGGACAGAGCAGCATTGAAGGAAAAATTGGGTAGAACACTTTTGAATCAGAAAACGAGCAGAATAAGTGTTAGTAGGCTAAAGTTATTCTTGGAAGAATTGTGGCAGAAAAGGTACTAAAGTTTACATTTTACTGAATTTTTTACCCTTTTATGATCTACTTATTGCTCTTTTGCTTATTTATTATGTACAAATCTCATTTATCTTACCCGTACTGGTCTTCTGCTTTTAACTTAATTGATGAAGTGAAAAAGTGGTGTACATGCATATGCTCCTAAAGATGGATGATTCATGTGATTGCAATATACATTCCAATAGAGAACTTCACCCAGTGTCATTCTAATAATAATATTAACTAGTCGTTAATTACGCACCCTGACTTGAGTAAACTAGGGATAGCTAAGAAATGGTAGTATAATATCTATAAGCATTATTATTAAATTATAAAGGTGTAAAATATCATATCAGGTTAAATGTGAAATATATATTCTTCATTAGTTACTTCTATTGCTAGAACCTCAAATTCCCCACTTTACTTTCTAAATTTCCTTATTAGATACTTTTTTTTTACTGCTAAGATGGTAGTATAGGTGGAGTTGTAGTTTTCTATAGTTTAGTATTGTAATCTGGATATATTTCTTTCATAGAAATTGTTGATACCACTACAAAAAAAACACTATTTTGCGACGGAATTAGCGACGGAAAATCCGTCGCAAACAGTGTTTTGCGACGGGATCTGCGACGGACACGTATCCGTACCTAAAACAGCCGTAGCAAATTTTTGCGACGGATTCAGCCATCCGTCGCAAATTAACGACGGACAAATCCGTCGCAAAATCGGCGGGTCAGATCCGGCCGGGTCAAGAATTTGCGACGGACAGTAGTCCGTCGCAAACTTTTCGGGTCAGACCCGATCGGGTCAACAACATTTGCGACGGCTAAATTCCGTCGCAAATGTTTTTATATATTTTTTATACTTTTTTGTGTTATAATTTGCGACGGGCTGTTTTCCGTCGCAAAATTAAATATTTGCGACGGAATATGGCCGTCGCAAATTACCGAGCCTATACAAAAAAAAAAGTGGCTCGCGTGGTTCGAGCCCGGGCACCCGAGGCGGCCGGGGCGGGCGCGGACCACTGGGCCACTCGGCCCATTGCTTAATATATGCGGCCCACCTTCTATATTAGTCTTATTAGGCCTTGAACAATTAATCCATTTTTGCGTCCAAGGGGAATCGAACACGGGACCTCTTGTGCAAGAGGAGGGGGCGCGCGCCACTAGGGCACAAGCTACTTTCGTTTATTTTTATGCAATTAATTGTATATGTATTCAAATTAAGTCATTTTTTTTATAATTCACCAAATTAATTTCTTTTCGTATCTAAGTTGTTTATTAAAATATTTTGCCCAACTCTTTTTTTTATTTTGTAAAATTATTTATTTCGACTCCCACTTAAATTTATAATTCGTTCATTTGTACGCAATTAATTGTATATGTATCCAAATTGACTCTTTTTTTTTTCTACAATTCACCAAATTAATTCATTTTCGTTTCTAACTTGTTTTTATAAATATTGGGGCCATTTAATTTTTATTATTTCTGTAAAACTATTTATTTCGACTCCCGCTTAAATTTATAATTCGTTCATTTGTATGCAATTAATTGTATATGTATCCAAATTGACTCTTTTTTTTTCTACAATTCACCAAATTAATTCATTTTCGTTTCTAACTTGTTTTTATAAATATTGGGGCCATTTAATTTTTATTATTTCTGTAAAACTATTTATTTCGACTCCCGCTTAAATTTATAATTCGTTCATTTGTACGCAATTAATTGTGTATGTATCCAAATTGACTCATTTTTTTTCTACAATTCACCAAATTAATTCATTTTTGTTTCTAACTTGTTTTTATAAATATTGGGGCCATTTAATTTTTATTATTTTTGTAAATTTATTTATTTCGACTCCCGCTTAAATTTATAATTCGTTCATTTGTACACAATTAATTGTGTATGTATCTAAATTGACTCATTTTTTTTTCTACAATTCACCAAATTAATTTATTTTCGTTTCTAACTTGTTTTTATAAATATTGGGGCCATTTAATTTTTATTATTTCTGTAAATTTATTTATTTCGACTCCCGCTTAAATTTATAATTCGTTCATTTGTACGCAATTAATTGTGTATGTATCTAAATTGACTCATTTTTTTTCTACAATTCACCAAATTAATTCATTTTCGTTTTTCACTTGTTATATATACAATAATTTAGTAATTCTAATCGTCGTCTTCTTCCTCGTCATCCTCATCATCATCTTCATCCTCTTCCTCATCTTCATCCTCTTTCTCTTCCTCTTCCTCTTCCTCTTCCTCTTCCTCTTCCTCTTCCTCTTCCTCTTCCTCTTCTTCTTCCTCCCCACCGCGCTCTTGTCCATCACCCTCATGATCACTTTCAATCATTATTATTTCTGGATTTGCAGCAAGTAAGTCGACAAAAATATTCACACCTGCTTGATCAACCTCTGTTTGAGCCTCTTGTATCTCTGTTTGAAATGGATCTGTTGGTTCTACACCGTCTTTGTTTGACGGATTAGAAACTTCAACCAGTGATCTTGCCTTTACTTTGCAAACTGTCCTCAAGTTGGGCCTACTTGATCCGGGGTATTTGCAATAATATACCTGAGATGCTTGCGTTGCAAAAATATAAGGATCGTATGCCGCCGGAAACTTCTTTCCGGTGTTGATATCAACAATCTTGTAGTTTTTGTCGACTCTTATTCCTTGGTTCCCTGGATCATACCATTCACACAAGAACAACACTATCGTCCTGCTCGGCCAACCCGGATATTCTATTTCAACTACTTCTTGCAGCACTCCATAGTAATCGATGGGTTCTTCGTTGTAGTTTGCACCGATAACGCAAACACCACTGTTTGTAGTCGATTTTGTTGAAGCATACGCTTCAGTATGAAATTTGTATCCATTTGCGTAATATCCGTGGTATGATACCACACTACGTAGTGGTCTTTTGCTCAGAGCTTCAAGATGTGGGTTGTTATTAAGTAGGCCATTTTGTCCCTGTAAATATTAAATTATCATGTATAAAAATAATAACATATTTGTTATAAGATAAAAATCATATAATTATGTGGTACTCACGTAACGTTGGAACCAAAACATAAAATCATTGCGGATGGATTGAAAAACTGTTGCATCTGTGATGTCTGGTTCTACTTGACGCTTATACTCACAGAACATGCTTATATATCAGAAAAAAGAAATTAATTACTTTTCAGATATCAACAGTATACATATTGTAAAAAACTCAACTATAAAATTAAATTACTTACTCTATATACGGTTGGACTTCAGGACAATTCATCAAAATATATGAATGTATTGTTTCCTCTTCAATACTGCCCCTGAACGGTCGTTTGGTGCCCTTACCCATTGGTCGACCCGGATGCAAAAATACAGATAACATACCTTCAACATCACGAAGGGGATGGTCTACTCCACGACCATCGTAGTTGCGAGGCACATTTCTGATTCTGGTTTGAACTTGATCGCCGAAGTAGTAAGAACAAAATGCTCCAACCTCTTCAGTAAGGTATGCATTAACAATTGATGTTTCGATGTGGGCCGCATTTCCAATATTGAGCTTTAAATTGTGCAAATACCTAAAACATTCTTGTGTTAGAAAATTTATTTAGTATTGATCTTAAAAGTCGATTTAAAAAATGGTATAGAATTACCTCTCAAAAGGGTACATCCATCGATACTGTACGGGACCAGCAATTGAGGCTTCATACGCTAAGTGTACGGGTAAGTGCTCCATCGAGTCGAAGAAGCTGGGTGGAAAAATCCGCTCAAGTTTGCATAGAATAACAGGGATCTCCTCATCCAAACGCCTCATGTCCTCAACTGTAATCGTTGATGCCGTTAAGTGTCTGAAAAAGAGACTTAATTCCGTGATGACACTCCATACATTCTTGGGAAGTGAGTACCGAAATGCAATAGGTAAGAGTCGTTGCATGAACACGTGACAATCATGACTCTTCATTCCAGACACCTTTCCGGTTTCCGTGTCAACTCTGTCTCCCAAATTCGACACATAATTGTCAGGGAAGCTCAACTCTTTCACCCACTTACACAAATTCTTCCTTTCTGCTTTACTAATTGTGTAAGAGGCCTGGGGATATGTTCTTGTCTGCTCATCCTTGTGTAGGGAAGCACGAGAACAGAAGAGTCTCAACTCATCTCTGGATTTTGAAGTGTCTTTGGTCTTCCCTTCAGTACCCACGACCGTATGAAACAAGTTGTCGAAAACATTCTTCTCTATATGCATCACATCCAAATTGTGTCGAATCAACAACTTGCTCCAATAAGGTAAGTCCCAAAAGATACTTCTCTTCTTCCAACCACCCTGGATACGTTTATTGTGCTCCATTGCACCCGCCTCAGTTGTCTTCATAAAATCAGTGACTGTAACCTCATACAACAACGAATCACCTGAAATAATTAATTTATATATGGTTAACTTATATATATGAGACACATAGACATCAGTAGTGATTCAGTACCCAGACACATACCTGATCGAATTCGTGGTCTTGGGCGGCCTACTGCATTTTTACCCTTTAGAAAGTCTGTTTTGTTCCTCCGAAAGGGATGATCAGGAGGAAGAAACTTGCGATGGTTGTCGAACCATGACACTTTTCTACTCAACGGAAGATAGAATGCATCAGAACTGTCCATGCAATACGGGCATGCTAGTTTTCCTGCTGTTGACCACCCAGACAACATAGAAAATGCTGGAAAGTCACTAATGGTCCACAAAAGTGCAGCTCGTATCGTGAAGTTCTGCTTCCTATGAACGTCGTAGGCCTCCACCCCCGTAGACCACAAAGATTTCAACTCTTTAATCAATGGCTGGAGATATACATCCAATTTATGCTTGGGGTTGTGTGGTCCAGGCACCAAGATACTAAGAAATATATGTTGAGGCTTCATGCACAACCAAGGAGGTAGATTGTACGGGGTCAACAGCACAGGCCATAATGAATACTTTTTTCCGTGCATTCCAAATGGGGCAAAACCATCCGTGCACAAGCCTAACCTTACATTTCTCGTCTCCCTTGCAAAATCTGGGAACTCCCTATCAAGATGTTTCCATGCCTCCGAGTCTGCAGGATGCCGCATCTCTCCAGAATTCTCACCAGAACACTCCTCAGCATGCCATGTCATGTCTTTAGCCGTGGCACTGGACTGATATAACCTCTCTAGACGAGGAGTGATGGGAAGGTAATACATTGCCTTATAAGCCTTCAACTGCACTTTCTTCTTACTTTTTGTACGACCAGATGGTTTGTACCGTGGGTGACCACACATCTTGCAATGATCCTCATCCTCATCCTCATCCCAAAACAACATGCAACCGTTTGTACAACAATCAATCTTCTCAAAGGGTAGACCCATATCCTTCAAGAGCCTCTTGCTCTGATAGAAATTATCAGGCGCCGTGTTGTCTTCAGGTAGAGCTCGTTTGAACAATTTAGCAAATTGATTGAACACTTTTTGACTGACCTTGCCTTCAGTTTTGATGTTCAACAGTTGAGCATTGAATGACAATTGCGTCTCAGTCTCACAACCAGGAAACAACTTTTGATCAACGGTTTTAAGCATATCAAAAAACTTCTTTGACCGATGATTTGGTTCCTCCTCCATAAGTGTTTCATTGAATTGTGGTTGACCACCCAAAACAGATTCTGCAATCATCATCCGATATCTATCAGGTTCATCCTCTATTTGTGGTTCAAATTGAGTATACGGAACATAACTTGAACCACCAACATCAAAATTTCCACCACCACTCCACCCAGTATACCAGTATTCTACGGTTTCGATGTCAATATTCCACCGTTGTTCACCGTGACTGGTCCAGTTGTAATAACGGGGAACAAAACCGGAAATCACAAGATGAGTTCTAACCTCATCAACACTCAAGAATCTCATATTTCTGCATCTTCTGTCTTTACACGGACACCTAATATTACCCATACAATCCATACTGCATGGATGTTGTAGTGCAAACTCAATAAACTCATCAATTTTATTGCAAAAGGCAGAGTTAATGCCTCCTCCTATCATTCTAGGTATTGAGTACATCCAACCACGATCTGGAAATTGCATCTGTTACAGATTAAAAGTAAATATCACGTGAGTTATAAAAAATTGGGCAGAGTTTGCCTAAAAATAAGGATATACAAAATTTTCCTTCACAAAAATCAATCCAACACAACCATATATATCAATCATAGTAAACCAATCAAATAAACAAATATCACACAATTTATCTAATAGTGTACATAAAAATTGAGCAGAGTTTCGACTAAAAATAGGTATAAATATCACACAAACTAAAATTAACGTACCCATCAAATAAACATATATCATCAATAATACCTAAACCCATCAAATAAACATATATCATGCTCATTACCTAATAGTGTACTAAAAAATTGAAACAATAAAAATATGACATTTAAACGGTTAAAAATGTGAAAACGTACGGTGAAGTAGAAGGCAATGACAAATACGTACGGTGAGGTTGAAGGCAATGACAAATACACCAATTATACGTGAAGAACATATGAAAACCGCATCATTTCTTATTTTTTTCGTGAGTGAAAGTGAAAGGGAAAGAAGAGTGAAAGTGAAAGGGAAGGAAAAGGAAGGGGGTTGTTATAAATCTGCAGATCAGTTTATTGATTTATTTAAATTATTATTGATTGAATAAAATTTCATACAATATATAAGTTTTTAATGTTTGTAGTTTGTATATGAACGCCCGCTCGCTTGTTATCCCACTAGTAGAATGGAGAAATGGAAATTAGATTGGACGGGGTATTTGTTCAACCGATTCTTGAATAATATGTCATTATAGTATAACTTTTGGTAGCTAGCATCTAATGTAACTTAAATATTACTCTTTGATGATATATATATTTCATATTTTTAGTATATTTAATTGGTTTATATTTTTATTTAATTGTCGTTGAATATATATATATATATAAATATATATATATAGTATAAATTATATAACAGGTTTATAAAAAATATTTGTATATACAAAAAATTAAATATAAAAAAAATAGTTTAAATAGCGGTTAATAACCGATATACATTAATATAAATGCATGAAAAAAGGAAATATTAAAATAATTTAAAAATAAAATATATAGCGGTTAATAACCGTTGTATAAGTGTATACTTTATATAGCGGTTGTTAACCGCTGTATAAGTGAGTACTTTATATTGTGGTTAAAAATCGTTGTATAAGCTCAATATATAGCGGTTTCCAACCGCTGTCTGACCTTATACAACTGCCACTTACAAAGCGTTTTTAACCGCTTTTTAAGTGGGAAAATAACCGTTATATAAAACCTTATTTATAGTAGTGAAAACTAAACTCAGACAAAGTTACAGGATCGTTTATGATATTTTCTCAGCTTATTTAGCATCTTTTATCATACGAAATTATAAATAACTTATTAAATTAAATATATTTAATACGTGATGCTTTATATATTAAAATGTTTGCTTAGTAATATTATATATTTTGAAATCAAGAGTTCGTATAACCTTAATTCATCGTTTTAGTTAATTCACATTCTTGATTGGCTATCTTTAATAGATGTGAAACATATATATATATATATATATTAAAAAAATTGGTTTTATAACTTGTCGATTGTCCAAATTTGGACCAACAAATTTGAACTATTTCTATTTACTCCCAACATCTAAAAATTTATCCAATTTTGACCCAAAGTAGCTAGAATATTGAAAATGGGTGTTGTTTTATGTCATGTTCAATTTTGGTCCCATAATTTCTGTATAGCCAGTTTACACCCAAATTAAATTCTGTCAGGACATATATAAAACGACACAATTTTTTATTTTCTAGACGATTTTGAAGCAAAATTGGAAAAGAAACTATGTGACAACTTGTTTAATATATCTCTATTAAGATTGGGGTTGAGAAGATGAACTATGATCTAAAAAAGGATTTGAGATTTGGGGTGTGAGAAAAAACTTGAACTATACTTGGAGGTCCCTCGGCGACATCCCAACGATGGTGCTGGTACAGAATCAGGGGTGATCCTGAGACGGGGCGGAAAGGGCGATCGCCCTAGGGCCCCTAGGTTTAGGTGGCCTACTAATATATATGTGTATATATATATATACACACCTAAAAAAATATATTTGAACAATAACAAATCTATGATAATATTTTTGAATTTCTTTTTATTCAAATAAATTGATATCTTTGGATGATAATAGTTTAAAAGAATGTTATAAGAATCTCAAGAATACTTTAAAGCATGAAAATCTCTTTAAATATTAATTCAAATAATTTATTTTCTGAACTAAAAGTGCTACAAGTGACGTTATTAACAGGAAAAATAAAATAAAGATGGCACTTGAATTTCTTGAGTTTGTATATATTTTGGATTGTTATTCTAATGTGTTGGTTGTCTATAGAATAATATTGACTATTTTTGTGACATGACATCTACAGAAAGAATCTTCTCTAAGTTAAAATTGTTAAAAATGTACCTACGATCAACTGTGTCACAAAAAAAGTTAAATGGATTGACAACTTTATATATCGCGAAAGATACGTTGGAACAAATTAACTATAACGATGATAGTAATAAGAGTTTGCTTTCCAAAATATTAGAAGATGACATTTGAATTTTTTTATATTTATACTTTATTTCATTTTTTGTACGCAGATAACTAATTTTGTTTGGTGTTTTTCAAAAGGGCCCCATTTTTTTTTTGTTCACCCCGGGCCTAAAAAATGTCAGGGCCGGTCCTGTACAGAATAGAGGTTGGGCACTATGGCTACTGGTTTAATCTCCACATTGAACAATGTTCTAATAATGTTCAGATCTTTTCGTTAAATTTTCAGATTTTAAAAGTTAATTAATAGGACTATAAAGTCTAAAATGTGAAAGTTAAAGGACACAAATCAAAATTTAAAAGTCAATATGATTGAATCCAAAAAGAGGTAAAGTTATAAGGCGAATTTTCTTTTTCCCTTTTATTTATCTAGTTTCAGATTTATACCCTCCCCCACCCCCAATTTAGGCAGTAACTAAGGAGAATATTTTTTTATTTTATAATTTACCCTATTACGATTCACTCATGTTTAAATAGTCCTACAACTTTTAATTTTGACAATTTGGTCCTTTAACCGGCTTCAAGAGGTGAAACATTCGATTAACCCATCACATAGAAAAATTAGACTATCAAGAAGCGTCAATTGGATGTGTCACTTCCTATAACCAATTACCAGATCAAGATGTCAAAATTTGAAGTTACAAGACTATTTTTAGTTCGTGAAAGCCTACAATACTAATATCGAAATAAAAAATAACTTGCAGGACTGAATAAAACTAATTTCCCTAATTTTTTATACCACTAACCAAAATCTATTCACTGTAATAGGAATAAGGAATCTCATTTTGTACTGTGATGAAATACTAATTAACAAGACACATTCAATCCCCGTACAGATTTCAACCCCTATATATATGCTGCAAAATTAATTAATCAATTAATTAATAACCAAGTCTCGTAAAAAATTTATATTATAGGGTCATAAAAATGGAGATTAAGAATGTAACATTTTTTATTTTACTACTAATTTCATGTGCTGTTTTTGCAGCAGGTAGAGGAACAAAGATTCAGAAAATCTTGAAATCTAGTGATTCTGCAGCAAATCAATGGTGGAACCACAAGGCCATAGCTGTGAAGAGCATAAAGTAGGTCGTGATTAATCTACTTTAAAAAAATAAAAATTGCTACATAAAATTTTGATGAAACTAAGGTATATATACATGATCAGGTGACAACAAAAGATGGATACATTCTAAGAATGCAGAGGATTCCAACGGGGAGATCGGGCAACAAGACGGGAGCTAGGCCACCTGTTCTTCTTCAACATGGAATCTTTAGTGTTGCCACTTACAGCCCTTTTCACATTGAGTAAGTCTTGTATGAGACCGTCTCATAGCATGAGACAATGGAAATGAGTGTAACTAGGGCATTGACTCATTAACACTTTGGTAGGGGTAGGTGTTAATTTGGTGGTCTCATGCCATGAGACAGTCTCATACAAGTTTTTGCCTTTCACATTTCCTCTATTTTACTCTGAATTCTGTTGGAAATTATTGGTGTTTACCAATATTAATATGTAAGTGAAAATTAAAAGGGAATTTAATTGAGATTGGGCTGAAGATATTGGACCTTGGACCTTGGTTATTGGTCCTTGACAATTGATCTTTGGGTTGTATTTGGGCTTTAGAAGAGTTTTCTAAGTTTATTGAACCCAAATTTTGGACTTAGCCCAAAAATCTGGAGAGTCCAGATTCGTTGAAGATGACATGAAAGTGCATGATAAACATGCAAAACATGTGATGAAATTCAATTGTTGACAAATTCCCTGATTTTCGTTTAATTAGGAGTGACTTACGTCTCCCTTATTTTGGCTTAGACGAACTGGAATGCAGAAAGGTTCAGGTTCGTAGTTTGACTAACAATCCTTCCATGCATGTGTGGGTCTTGGAGACCTATAAATAGGTGTCCTCATGCATAGTTTCTGGCGCCACACATAAAATCTCTTTCACTCTCTCCCTAAGTATTCTAGCATATAGAGTCTTTAAGAAAGTAGTCCAGTTCATACGTTCTTCCTGTTCGCCGGAGCTTCAAGGCCTGCGGTGCTGCACTTGAAGATGAAAGTGTCGTTTTACCTTTGGGGACGTATTTCCAGAACCGAAGAGCACTACCGGGGAAATTTCGTCTTGCGGGAAGAGGCCTTCCTCGACTCAACACACTGTTTTCTTCTCTTTTCTATTTCTGTTTAAATTTTTGTTTCGAGTTGTAAACTTTTTTTTTTTGTAATAAAATTATTATTTCCTCAGTCACTAATTCCTACAATCTCAAGATGAAATATGACTGACGGAAATAATAATTTTGAGTCTTCGAACCAGGGAAACACTGTTGTTCCATCTTGTACTCCCATTCCCAGGGCACCACCACCCCCGTTCCCCCTGTAACTGTCCAAGTTGGGCAAACTTCTAATCCCAGTGTGGTTAGCCCATTCCCTTTTGATAACTCGAGACCTTTTATGGTCCAAAGCGAGAGACCCGAAAAGTTTCCAGTTAAGAACTTCAAGAGGTGGCAACAGCGTATGCTGTTTTTCTTGACCACCTTGAGGTTGGCGAGGTTCCTTACAGAGGACCCGCCTGCGGTTGTTGAGAACGATCCACAAAATAAGGATGTTCGTGCCCGCTGGTGGGAACACGACTTCTATGCTCAGAATTACATTCTGAGTGGTCTGGCAGATGCTTTGTATAGTGTCTACCAGAAGTGCAAAACGGCCAAGGAAATGTGGAATTCCTTGGAGGTCAAATATGTGGCTAAGGATGCCAGTACTAAGAAGTAATTGGTTGGGAAGTTCTTGTATTTCAAGATGGTGGACTCGAAGTCTGTCATCGAACAAGTTCAAGAATTTCAGTTGATTCTGCATGATATTGCTGCAGAAGGGATGATACTGCCGGATGCTTTCCAAGCCGCTGCAGTAATTGAGAAACTGCCTCCAAGTTGGAAGGATTTTCAAAGCCATCTGAAGCTTAAAAAGAAAAATATGACTTTGCAAGAAGTCATTAGAAAGCTTCAAATTCATGAAGGTGGTTTAGAGAGGAATAATGATTCATTAGAGGCGAAAGCTAATCTAATGGAACGTGGTGAGCCCTCCAGGAAGAGGAAGAAGCCAAATAATGAAAGCAAGAAGTCCGTGGCTGGGAGATACACCTTTAGCGGTAATTGCTACAATTGTGGCAGGTCTGACCACAAGTCACGAGATTTTTCTGAGCCCAAGAAAGAGAAAAATGATACTAATGGAAATAACAATGCACAATCAAGTATCAATGTGACTCAATATGAACTTACCGACTTGGATATGTCGGCATAATAAGTTCTAATTTGGGATAGACAGATTTGGATTGTTCCTAAGTTGTGGCTAGGAATTATACAAATGGAATGTAATAATCAGCCATACATTGAATAAATTTTACGTTGTTCAATATTCAAGTTTATGGTGATTAAAATATGTAAATCCAAAATCCATAAAGTGATTATGGGAATTTGAATTTTTACGAAATAGAGAAAGTGACATGAATGGTCATGTCTCTCTCTGTCGCTTGAAATGTTAGATGGCAAATAAGTTGAGCCATGCGTTTTAATTTATTTTGGGTTGAAGATCATACTTACATGATTGACCCAAAATTAAATTAATGAGGATATTGGCTAGTTTAGCCGAGTGCATAGGCCTGTTGTTGGTTTCAATTGGCCGAATTGATGAATTAAGGCTGAAATTCAAATTTCAGTTGAATTGTTGAGAGAAACATGGGACAAAATTAATTGAATTTTGGACCGGGTAATATTATGAAAATAGTAATAATACTTGATGTATTACATACTTTTCCATGGATTTGGATTCCTTGATATCAAATTTTTTGGATTTAGTTCAAATAATTTGAGACGTCGTGGCATTAAGGCCTCATTTGAAACTGTGCTTTGAAAGCATGAACGCTGTGAATTTAATTCACAAGATTTGACTCGTATCAATAATGATTTATTTGAGAGTCAAAGGTGGCAACGGCCATAATGGAAATTGAATTTAATTTGGTATTTGACCAATATTAAATTTCGGACTTGAAGTGTAACTTCAAATGTCGATTTTCCAATTTATTTCGAAATTGTGTCCAAATTAATATTTGGTAAAATATAAATGAAATGGACAAACAATCTCGAAAATGGGGGATGTGTTAACACCATGGATAAATTTGAATGTGGGGGAGAAGAGGTCTCTCCATTGATATATTTAAATTTGATGTGTGGCGTGGCTTTGAATTTAAATGGAAAATCTAAAGCAGTTGGTGTCTTCCAGAATTATTTCCACAAGTTAAATGGAAGTACTTTTTCGAGGAAGCCGGAACTAAAAAGTTCATAGTGGCAAAATTTAGTGTTCCAATTTTATAACTTTGAGGTTTAGGTGTATAAATCTAAAGTTATAAAGTGGTTAATAAAATTTGTTTATTAACATTCCTAATATCGATAACCTTAAAAGGCTATGATATATGTGGAAGTGAAAATGACAACAGTTGTCATTAGTTTGGAATACTTTACCTCTAATACTTAGATCACACAGACGTGTGTGATTTGAAGTTGGTGTAACTTAGAGGTGTATACCCTAAAATGTGGGGGTGTGTGATGAAAATTTGATCTCTAGTAATAGTGGACCCACTCATGAAAAGTGTTAGCTGAGATCAAATAAAGTGCTAGAAAGAATGGGTCTTAAATCCACAAAATAAAAAATGAAGCAGTGGTAACCCAACCATGATGACTAGAGATCCCAAGAACTTGGTTCAATGGGAAAACTAAGCTGTGGATGTTTGTTGTTAAGAACACTTTGTAATTTGACCATTCTTTAGAAGAGCACAACACCAAGTGTTGGAATCCATGAGTTGTGGTATAGGTTAAGTTTTTGACTTTTAATGATTCCTAGAGTATAACGGGATACTCAAGATAGGAGATCACCTATATAAGTGTGAGGTGAGAGGCCGCCTCAAATATCACTGGATATTAAACACTTAAGAATCCAAAGGGTGTCCATGGCCGAAACGGACAATAACGTGAGAACAAGTGAAGAGCGTAAAGATTTTATTGTGTCAACATTACTGTCTCAGTGCATACCAAGGTGGAATGGATCAAGGCATTGTGTCCACTAGGCCGCCGGTGTACTCGGTAATGTTTGACTGTGGAAGGTTCAAAGCTTCAACTACCTATCCAAATGCAATAATATCTCGTTTGAACTGGACTGTGAGTCTGCATATTATAGGCTCTAATTTCCACTCATATGGGGGATTGTTGGAAATTATTAGTGTTTACTAATATTAATATGTGAGTGAAAATTAAAAGGAAATTTAATTGAGATTGGCCTGAAGATATTGGATCTTGGACCTTGGTTATTGGTCCTTGACAATTGATCTTTGGGTTGTATTTGGGCCTTAGAAGAGTTTTCTAAGTTTGTTGAACCCAAATTTTGGACTTAGCCCAAAAATCTGGAGAGTCCATATTCTTTGAAGAGGACATGAAAGTGCATGATAAACATGCAAAACATGTGATGAAATTCAATTGTTGGCAAATTCCCTGATTTTCGTTTAATTGGGAGTGACTTACGTCTCCCTTATTTTGGCTGAGACGAATCGGAATGCAGAAAGGTCCAGGTTCGTAGTTTGACTAACAATCCTTCCATACATGTGTGGGTCTTGGAGACCTATAAATAGGTGTCATCATGCATAGTTTCTGGCGCCACACAGAAAATCTCTCTCACTCTCTCCCTAAATATTCTAGCATATAAAGTCTTTAAGAAAGTAGTCCAGTTCATACGTACTTTCTGTTCGCCGGAGCTTCAAGACCTGCGGTGCTGCACTCTTGAAGACGAAAGTGTTGTTTTACCATTGGAAACATATTTCCAGAACCGAAGAGCACTACTCCTAGTGATCCGGTACTAAATTGCAATGAAAATTGAAGATTTGTACTTAGGAAATTGCTGATATTTGTAGTCGAATTCTCTTGTTTTCATGTTTGGAAACAGGATTACTTGGAATGGACGTGGGACAAATTACTGCGTACGATCTTCCAGCCAAACAGGGCAGAAGTTGTACTAATATTTCCAACACATTTGCATTAATATTTTTTGGAAAAACATCTTTTTTTTTTTGGACAATTGTACAATAATGTTCTTTTTTGTTCAACATGACTCTTCTATCCTAGCTCACTTAACCAACTTTTTTCCAACTACATTGGGGCATGTGAGTCAATTTAGAACTGAGAAAAGCAATTTAATTTGTATAATTGAGCAAAAAGACATTAGGCATTTGAAATTACACTTTTAAACATTTTCACATATTTTGTTGTCATAAGGAGAAATGAATATGTGAAGATTAAACTTGAATCAAACAGGTGACTCTGATGGCTTTGGCTGCATTTTCAAGAAATATGGTCTTAAACATGACTAAAGCAGCAGCTCTTCTTTGCCCTAGTGCTTACCTGGGTCACCTGCCTTCTCCTCCATTTAGAGCTCTTGCTTATACATTCTTATCTGAAGTAATCATCTCGTCTTCGCCTCGTTTTCTCGTCTGGAAATATGAAAACTACGCGGTTTACTAACTGTTGCTTTTGATCACCATCTTGTCGCAGAAATTATACAATCTTAATTTTTATAAGAGTAGATCTCTTATCAACTTGTGTTTACGTGAACTTTTTTTTTTTAAGTATCATTGTTACGTACACACTATCAGTGTTATACATATTAATTATCATTGTTTAAAAAAATATTTAATTTTTTTAAAAAAGTTTTTTTTTTTTTTTAATAAGGGTTAGTGTGTATGTCTAATCGCGATAGGGTATATTTTTTTATACAAGTGTTTGTATTTTTTTATGCCTCTGAAACATTTTCTTGAATTTGACAGAGATCTTGCTTTCAAACTTGTGCAAGATATCTGCACCAAAATTGATTGTGCTAGATCGCTGGATCTCTTTATGGGTAATTATATGAATATATCTAAACCCTTGGTACTATTACCTCAGGTATAAAACAAACCTTTGGAATGTTTTTTTTGGTGTGTTTAAACCCTCAATTATTTTTCCATATTCAAATAAACTCCAGGGGACATATTTGCTTTGATAAATTAATTAGGAGAGATGTCCATTTATTTTGCATTAGGTTCACATAACATCGATCAATAAAAAAATTCTACTTGTTCCATTAACGAGGGATAATTGGTCACATGAAGTGAGGCTGGACTAATAATTTTCCCTTGAAAGGGGAATACTTGAGAAAAATAGTTTTTTGTCCTGCAACTTGTCTAGTGTCCAATTTTGGTCTCAAAAAAATCAACTTTTCAATTTTGGTCCCGTAACTTATTGAATCGTCCAAATTTGTCCCAAATGGGGCCAAAATTGGACAATTTAATAAGTTACGGGACCAAAATTGAATATTTAAAATTTTTGGGACCAAAATTGGACACCAAACAAGTTAGGGACAAAAAATTATTTTTCCGTATTCATTCTTTTTTTTTCTTTTCTCACCATATATATATATATATATACATATATCGAACACTATTTTAATTAATTATATATGTAGATTTTGGAAAATAAAATGACATTCTCTAAAATATTGATGACGAGCATGAGAGTTGTTCCAATCTTATAATTCCATATTATACTCTAAAATAATCATTTATATACTATTGGTGGAGACGAGATCATGATAGCGATTTGAAATTATTTTACGAAGATATGGAGAATACAAATTTATATGAAAATTATTAATTTATTATTTTATTTACTCTATCGCGATTTAAATTCTTAGTTAGTAATTAGAATTTCATTATTAGTATTTTGTGGGAGCTTTGTAATTCATATTAAATAATAATTATTGGAATTGAAAAATATTGGGGTTTTATTTTTCATGTGTTGTGACCGTTTCGGACCGCGCATTGGATCCGGCCGGAAGAAAGCCTGAAAAGGCAAGAAGATACCCCGAGGTCGGGACCGACCTGGCCGGCCTGAATCCGACCTCAGCGGGCTCCGAACACGAGATTTCGGCCGCGAAAGCGAGGCCGGAAACCTGCTTGGGACGTCCGTCCACGTCGATCACAGCTACATCAAAGCCCTGCCGTGGCCGGTCCGGCCCGGCCATGATCAGTGAGGTCCAGCAGAAGACGCCCGGACGCGACCGACTGGCTGGAGCGTTTTCCGACCTCGGTGTCCGCCAGGAGACCGGCATCCGATCACTTAAGGCCCCCGGCCGGCAAGAGGGATCTCGAGCACGTGACAGAATCAGGCAAGATCCTCTCCCAAGGAAGAAAAAGGCCGCCTCCGTACCCTGCAACGGAGAATATTCCATCCAAATGAGGAAATCCTTCAGAGAATCGTCCTTTTTGGACACGCGTCAACACACTAGTGGCCGGCCACCTGCAGGCCCTGACACTTCAGAGCCTGCGCGTCCTCAGAGGCAGGAGGCATTTAATGCACCTGTCCCCCGAGAGGCCGGAAATGACCAACATACCCCTATAGTGAGAAAACTATAAATACCCCAACACTTGTAATGTAAAGAAAAGGTTGAATCACTCTCAGTATAATCAATACACATACTCATTCAAGTTCAGGGATTAACAACCCCTGGCAATTCTTGGTGTTCTTGAGTGTTCATATTCATTTAAAGCCTCTCTTCATCTAAGCATTCATTTTAGCATTTAAGAACCCAATCATTTGGTGTTTTTACCAAAGCTTTAACAAATAGCCATTCAATCCCAGCAAAATATATTTGGTAAACAACATTTGGCGCTAGAAGAAGGGAATCTAACCCATCAAACACATTTTTCTTCATCTCTTTGAAGGACACTCACTGTTCTTCAAAGCTTTACATCCTCAAACCTTCAAATCTTCAAACCTCAACCCCCTCATCTCCTAAAGCAATGGGTCCCCAGAAATCATCCCAGGCCCACGGAAAAGCCACACGCGTGGCCTCCCCAATTCGCTTCCCGGAGGAACCTCTCCCATCCGGGGGCCGGGGATTCTTTACTCCTGACCAGGCCGGGTCAAGAAGACGCCGCCAAGCGGAAGAGGCGAGGGGCTGCCGGAGCACCACCTCTGCCTCCAAGAAGAAGGCCCAGGCTCGTGCTCTCAAAGGCAAGAAGAAGGCCAGAGAACACCAAGGCGAAAGCTAAGGTCGGGCGAACCCCGTCTCTGACCGTTCGCGAGGCTCCGCCCATCCTGTTTTTGACCGGTTGGGCACAACAGACCCGTCGTGGTACCCGAGCCGTGTGCCCAGTTACGACACTGGGTACGGAGACACCGAGTCCATCTCCAACTCGGGGAGCACGGCCCAAATGCCCAACAAGAGGGCAGCCGAGGTCAGCCTGACCCCGGCAAACTCCGCCAGGCGCAAGCTAAGCTTCGTCCAAAGCGGCCTGTTGGCACGCGGAGTCCCCCGTGCGGCCGTTTTCGACCGAATCGGCCCCCTAGCCGACGTGGACGACCAGCTGGCCGAAACCCCCAGTCCAGAAATCGTCAAGTTGCAAAAGCAACTGGACGAAATGAAGGCGCTCCTTGAAGCGCAAGGCCAAACCAAGGCCCGGCCAGTCGCCAACGAGCCTTTGGCGGTCGATATTGAGCTCGCGCCGGTCCAGCTCAAGATCGTCCCCCCACCAACTCCTCTCTACGAGGGGAAAACAGATCCTGAGACCCATCTCAGCAAGTTCCGGATCTATATGACCGGGCGTGGCGCGACAGACGCCACGAAGTGCAGGCTTTTCCCTCTCACCCTGGGCGACCTCGCCCACAGATGGTACGTGTCCCTTCCGGCACGGTCCATTGACTCGTTCGCCACTTTGAGCGCCCAATTCTCATCATACTTTGCGGCCAAAATCGCCCGGCCGGAAAGCTGGCATCGCCTGATGCGGATCCGCCAGGAGAAAGAGGAGTCCGACGAGGACTACGTGGCCAGGGTGGACGAGGTCATGCTGACCGGCGAGGCAGTCAGCGACCAGCTTGCTTTGCATGCAACCCTGGGAGGCTTTCACGGCCGATCTCCTATGTTCAAGCACCTCACCAAGGACTTCCCTAAAACCTATGCCGAATTCCGCGCCCGAGCCGGTGACTACCTGGCTCGGAGGAAGCTTCTGGCACTAAGGCTGGGGGAGTCCGAGCCGGCCCCAAAGGAGACAGAGGCCGTAGCCCAAACCTCCCCCAAGAATGGCCCAAAGGCCAGAAGGGTGGCCAAGCCGCCCGGCAACTTCAAGTCCTTCGAGGACGTTGAGGTTCACCTAACCCAGGCCACGAGGCAGTCCCCCGCGCATATCTTCAATGCGATTCAGCACCGGGACGTGCTTCCCAGGCCAAGGCCCTATTCCGGAGACCGGTCCCGGCTGGACCCTAAAAAGTTCTGCGCTTATCACGACTCTATTGGCCACAATACGAGCCAGTGTCGTGATCTCCTAAAGCAGCTTTGGAAGCTGTTTGAGGACGGGCGTCTGAACAACCTCCTTCAAAGGCCAGCCGGCCGGCACGACCAACAGCAGCAGCAGCAGCCCCAACACCACCCTCGGAGGAACGAGGAAGGCGGCCGGCCTCTTAGGCCGGTCGCAGCTTTGGAGGAAGATGATGATGAGGATGACCTCCTCCCGCCCATGAATCCCGACGGTCGGGTCAACATGATCCAGGCCGGCGGAGGGAACCTAGGCGGCCTCACCCCCATCTCGACGCAGTCCAATCGGAAGCGGAAAGCAGAGGTCCGGGCAGCGACCAACGTCAACTTGGTCACACCCCCAGAACCGAAGATTCACAAGGACTTGGAGATAACTTTCTCCAACCAGGACCGGACCGGGGTGTTGTTCCCGAAGGGCGACGCGCTGGTGATTGCCGCCCAGGTCCTGGGCAAAGAGGTTCAACGCGTTCTGGTCGACAATGGGTGTTTTTGCAATATCATCTTCAAAACAGCCCTAGACCAGCTCGGAGACCTCGTCAACTTCATCAGGCCAATCGACCTTCAGCTGAAGGGATTTGGGGACGCGACGGTCGCCGCGTACGGAAGGATAAAGCTCTCCGTGGAACTAATCTGCTGCTACAACAAGGAGGTCAGGATAACTAGGCCACTAGATTTTATAATTGTAGATCAGCCAAGCTTGTATAATGGCTTTCTGGGTAGGCCCTTTTTAGAAGTTTTTGAAGCCGTTGCTTCCTCCTATTACTACTGTATCAAATTTCCCACCGCCGAGGGGGTGGTCGGCACCATTAAGGGTGACCAGGCAATGGCTAGAAGGTGTTTGAATTATTCCTACTCTTACTTATTTTCAATTAGCAATAACCAAACACCGGACGGGCCACACCCCGACTCTGAAACGGCCATTTCGGCCGCAGAACCCACCGCGGAGGTCAGATCCACATCGGCCGACCCCCAGCCTATGCAGATCGACGATCCCGAGCCAAGGATTGGTTTCGAACCATCCGAGCTCGACCTCGATCCCAGATTCGATTCTTCCGACCGGCGGAGCTATGAACAAGCTACGGCTTTGGAAGATCTGGAACACATTCCGGTCGACCCCTCGAGGCCGGAACTGGAAGTACTGATCGGCTCTCGCATACCGACCGAAATGCGGGGGGAGGTGATCGAATTCCTCAAGGCCAACGTTGGAGTCTTTGCCTGGTCTCACCAAGACATGGTCGGGATAGACCCAAAGCACGCATGCCATCGTCTAAAGATCGACCCCAACAGGAGGCCGGTCCACCAAAAAAGAAGGAAGTTCGGCCCGGAAAAGTACGAAGCTTTGGCTGAGGAAGTCAAGAAGTTGCTAGACAACAAGCTGATCGAGCAAGCCCGGGACGAGCCCCAATGGGTCGCGAACGCCGTCCTGGTCAAAAAGACAAACAACGCCTGGAGACTATGTATAGACTTCACCGACCTCAACGCGGCGTGCCCAAAGGATCACTTTCCGATGCCACACATCGACCACCTGGTGGACAGCACGGCCGGACACGAGATGATGTCCTTCATGGACGCCTTTGCCGGCTACCATCAAATCCCCATGGCCGTTGAAGACATCAAGCACACCTCATTCCACACGGAGAAGAACATATTCTCTTGGCTCCGAATGCCTTTCGGCCTGATCAACGCCGGCGCGACCTACCAACGCCTAGTCAACAAGATGTTTGCGGATCAGATCGGAAAGACCATGGAGGTCTACATCGACGACATTGTCGTGAAAAGCTTGAAGAAAGAAGACCATCTCAGGGATCTCGAAGAGACTTTCGAGATCCTCAAAGCCTACAATATGAAGCTGAACCCGAAGAAATGCAACTTTGGGGTGGAGGCCGACAAGTTCCTGGGACACATCGTCAGCCAGCGCGGGATCGAGGCCAACCCGGCCAAGATCAAGGCCGTCCTTGACATGCAAGAGTCAAGGACGATCAAACAAGTGCAACGCCTGACCGGATGCCTCGCCTCTCTCAACAGATTCATAGCCCGGCTCGGAGATAAAAGTAAGCCTTTCTTCTCGACTATTAAAAATGGCAAGTTTTCTTGGAATAGGGAAAGCCAAGTAGCCTTTGCAGAACTAAAAGAATACTTGGCAAACCCACAAATCTTGGTCAAGCCGGTCCCAGGAGAGAAGCTTTACTTATATCTCGCGGCCTCCGAGGTCGCACTCAGCGCGGTACTCGTACGGGCAGACGGTCAGAACCATCTCCCGATCTACTTCGTAAGCCAAGCTCTCCACGATGCCGAGCTCAGATACACCCCGCTCGAAAAGTTAGCTTACGCTCTGGTCATGAGCGTAAGGAAACTGAGGCCTTATTTCTTCGACCACCAAGTAGAGGTCCTTACCACTCTACCCCTGAGGCAAGTCCTACACCGACCGGATACCAGCGGCCGGTTATTGAAATGGTCTTTAGAGATAGCTCAGTACGGGGTCTCATACGCCCCAAGGACGGCCATCAAGGGTCAGGCCCTGGCTGACTTTATAGTGGAATTAACTTTCCCACCCAAGTTCACAAGAATCAACCACCCACCTTGGAAACTCTATGTAGACGGATCATCAACCAACAACTGTGCCGGGGCCGGCATTGTCCTGATCGGCCCGGAAGGCCAGAGTTTCACCCATGCAGTCCGCTTCAGTTTTTCGGCCACAAACAACGAGGCCGAATATGAGGCTCTGGTCGGAGGCCTTGAGCTCGCAATCGCGATCGGAGTTTGCCGTTTGCATGTTTTCATGGACTCCCTACTCGTGGTCAACCAGATCAAAGGAGAGTACGAGGCCCGGGGGGAGCAAATGATGAAGTATCTCGACCTGGTCACAACCTTATGCGAGAAATTTCATCAGGTTTTCATTGAGCAAATCCCGAGGGAACACAACACCCAAGCCGACGCGCTTTCCAAGCTTGCAACAGCGGAGGGAGCAGCCGACCTTGCCAACATTCAACTCTCCACGCTCGGAACGCCCACGGTCATCCGAGCACAGGTGGCGACCGTTTTAAGCACGGATGAGAATTGGATGACGCCGATCATGAAATATCTCAAGACCGGCACACTCCCTGAGGACAGGACTCGGGCCCGGCAACTACAACTCCGGTCGTCAAGGTACACCCTCATTGAGGATCTTTTATATAAGAGAAGCTTTACCCTCCCACTCCTAAAATGTATAACCCCGGAGCAAGGCCAGACCATTCTGGCCGAGATCCATGAGGGGGTTTGCGGAAATCATGCCGGAGGCCGGGCCCTAGCCCACAAAGTGATCAGACAAGGATATTTCTGGCCGACCTTGAATAAGGACGCCGTCAGCTTCGCAAGGTCATGCCACAAATGCCAAGTCTTGGGACCCAACATCAAACTGTCCCCCGAGCAGCTCTCCTCTATGTATAGCCCTTGGCCTTTTGCCCAGTGGGGCATCGACCTGATCGGACCAATGCCCACTGCGCCCGGGGGCCACAAATTCACCGTCGTGGCCGTCGACTATTTCACAAAGTGGGCCGAGGCCGAGCCACTCAACAAAATCAGCCAGACCCAAATTATCAAGTTCATTTGGAAAAACATCATCTGCCGCTTCGGCCTACCTCAAGTGATCATCTCCGACAATGGGAAACAGTTTGACGGTCTCCAGATGATCCAGTTTTGTGAAAAATGGAATATCAAGAAGGTTTTCTCCACCCCCTACCACCCGCAAACGAACGGCCAGGTAGAGGCCGTAAATAAGATCCTCAAGCACACTATCAAAGCCAAGCTCGAGGACAAAAAGGGGAAGTGGGCAGCCGAGCTACCCGATGTCCTCTGGTCATACCGAACGACCACAAGGAACTCAACGGGCGAAACACCTTTCGCTCTAGCTTTTGGGACCGAGGCCGTCATTCCTTCAGAGGTCTCCCTACCAAGCCACCGGACAGCCCAGACGATCACCGAAGACAATGACACCGCCCGGATGATCGACTTGGACATGTTGGAGGAGAGAAGACTCAATTCCGATCTCCGAAATGCGGCCTACAAGAAGAAATCTGAAAAAATTTTCAATTCCAAAGTGAAGGCTAGACAATTCCAGGTCGGGGACCTCGTCCTCAAGAAAGTTCAAGTACCAAAAGGGGTATTCGGCCCGAACTGGGAGGGTCCGTTCAGGATATCCAGATGGCTCTCTAAGGGAGCTTACGAGCTGGAACTCATGGATGGAACTCCGGACCAATACCCCTGGAATGCAATTCACTTGAAGAAATACTACCAATGATTTTGTACTATGTTTATCAATTAATACAAAAGCTCTTCGCACAGCTGTATCTCATTTCAAACACCGGGCTCAGTTCAAAAGCGTATGCCGGCCGTATCGAGGCCGGCATATCACACTTAAGCCCGGAAAAGCCGCTTAAGGCCATCCAAAAAAAAACCGAGCCCAATTCAAAAACGTACGCCGACCGTATCGAGGTCGGCGTATCACACTTGAGCTCGAAAAGGCCACCCCAGCCACTTTAAAAGCCGAGCTCGGTTCAAAAGCATATGCTGACTGTATCGAGGTCGGCATATCACACTTGAGCTCGGCAAGGCAACCAAGGCATTCCTACAAACCGGGCTCAGTTCAAAACATATGCCGACCGTATCGAGGCCGGCATATCACACTCGAGCCCGGGTCAAATCTCATTTCATACTTGGGAAAATTTACTTCAACAGGTATAAGAAAGCGAGAAAACAATAATAGAGAATAAAATTCAAGGGAAATCTGAATTATATTAAGTCAAAACCGGTCTAGAAGCCGGGAAGTACAACGTTTTGAAACAAAACAAATCCGGTCGGAAGCCGGTTACATTCAGGAAAGCAAAAATAAATCTAAGGAAATTAAAGCTCAAGAGCCGCCTTCCCCGGCCGCCAGGCTTGCCTGAACTCCGGTCCCGGCCACATAATCGGCCACTTCATTGACCAAGGCCTCCACCACGGCCCCGTCTCCGACCGGTGCCTGGGGCCCCTCCGCAGGGGCTTCCTCCTCCTCGTCTTCTTCTTCCTCATCACCGGCCGGCGGGTTCTCGCCATGTTTGAACAATCTGTGCCGATGGGGGAACCAAGAGAGGTCCACCCCGTAGTCAGTCTCGAGATCGAGGAAGGGGAACCAGAAACCGTCGCTGACCGGGTTCTGGGCGGCATACTCCCGGAAGTAGTCTTCCTGGGGTTTGGTATCGAGGCTGGCCTGGCGCCCGGCCCGGATCACATTGGCGGCGGCCACGTAGAAGCAGAACTCAGAAAAGAGTGCCGGGTTCTGGGTCGGATCCGCAGGGTCGAAAGCCGGCCGGCTCAGTGCAGCGGCCAGCTCATCATTCTTCCTTTGGAGCTCCTTCTCCGCCTCGACCTGCCGGGCAGCAGCCTGGTCTGCATCCCCCCGAGCACGGTGCGCCTCCAACCGCAGATCGGCGAGGGAGTCCTCCATCTCAGACACGCGGTGCCGAGCATCCTCCAGGGCTTTGTAGGCCATCTCCGCCCGGCCCAGAGCATCATCCTTCTCCTTCAGGACGGCCTCCATCTGCCCGACCGCACCATCCCTTTCTTGTTTAAGCTTGGCGACTTCGCTCTCGAGCCCGGACTTCTCTTCCCGGGCACGGGTCAGGGCGGTCTCAGTCCTCCGGAGCGACCGAGAGATCTCGGAGAGCTCGTTCTCCATCGTGTTAACCACGATGGCCGCCTGACTGATCAGCGCGACCCCAGTCCGGCCCGCGTGCCGGGGACGGCGCTCGACAATGTCGGCCAGATCTTTTGTCCACGCCTGGGGGAGGGAATTCGCAGCCCGGCGCATGTAATCCGGCATCTCGGCCGTTGAACTCGGGGCACGAGAGGAGAGGAAATCGAGCACCATTGGAGGGAGATCGGAGTCATTTCGAGTCAACCTGGACAAGTGAAAAGTCAGATCAGGTATAGAAATGAAATGGTATGAGTGAGAATGTCGAAGTAAAAAGACTTACGCTTGGAAGCGGACCGGGTCCCGACCAAAGTAGGTCCGGTCATCCCCTTGTCCAGGAACGGTCTCCAGACGAGCCGCAGTCTCTGTTCCGACCAGCCCGGCCCCTGGGGGGGTGTCGTCGGAAACATCTATCGTGGCCGGGCTCGACCCATGCTGGCCGGATCCCTCGATCCCGGCCTCCTCCCAACTCCGTTTCTTCCCCGTAATCGGAGAAGAGGTCGGGATCTCAACAGCTGCTGCCCCGGCGGCCGGAACAGACTGGAGGAGGAGAGGCTCTTCTATCACGATCCCGGTCCTGGCGCCGGCTCCTTTCTTCTTCTTCGCCCCCTTGGCCGTCTTCTTCGCCGCACAAGCTCCCATCAAGGCAAACATCTCCGGGCAACGATCGGAAAACTCAGGGGGGCACTGCCTGACGATCGGAAAATCTGGCACTGAACGACCAAGATCCAAGTTAAAAAAAAAATATATATATATATATATATACATAAATACAGATCGGAACCCGGTCACTTACCCGTCAATTTTATATGACGAGGAAACTGGAAGAACCGACCGGAAATTCTGGCTTCCTGTGTTCGGAGGACGGCCTAGTTTCTTTCCGAGGCAGGCAGGGACAGGATCCGCTCTCTGACGACCGCGAAATCAAAGTTCAATTCTCGATCGGAAGGGCAAGGATAACCTGCAAAAGAAGGCAAAGATTAGATCAGTACTCTTAATCCAAATTTAAGCTAAAAATTCCTTACTGGGATTCTTGAGACGAATGTCGGTCGGAACGTCAATCTCCGTCCCATCCGGATACCCGGTCTTCCACGCCCCACCAACAAAGAACCATTTCTTTCGATCGTTCCGACCTTTACTGGGCAGGCCGGTCACCAATTTCTGCCCTTTCGTCTGGATGTAGACCTCTCCGGTCCCACTCCTTTCGCTCTGAATCCGATAGAGATAAGTCATCTCTCCGGGGGTCGGCATCCGGTAGAGTCGATTCCTGCCGAATAAGGTCATGACGCTCACTATAATCATCCAGGCGTTCGCCAGCAGCTGGATGGGCGCCTGATTCCAGTAGTTCAACAGGTACGATACGGCCGGATGGAGGGGGAACCGGAGCCCGACCTCCATCATATCTTGGGTTACGGCCACCATCCCTCGTGGAGGCTGGTCCGCCCGTTCATTAGGCTCGGGTGCGTAGAGATTAACGTCAAGAGGTACCTCCCATCCGGCCCGGGCTTCGTCGAGTTGGCGCTGGGACATCTTACTCTGTACTTGGCCAATGGTCCACCTCCGGGACTCTTCCAAGTCGGCTATCCGAATAGTGGCCGGATCGCGAACGGTCGGCTCGCGCGGGAAATGATCCAGATACTCCTCGTAATCGAAGGAGAGAGACTCGACCTCATCCTTCCTCTCAACGAATTCCGACCACAGACGAAAGGCCTGTCGGACCTGGTCTCGCCGATTTTGGCTAACACTCCGACCAACTGCGGCCGGCCTCTCAACCTCCTCGGAATCGGATCCCGAGGCCTCCCCCGCGCTCCCAAGCCTTTCTTTAATCATCTCGGCCGCGAGATTTTTGAGGAGCTGGTTAGTGGCCCGGTCATCGCCCTCGCCGCGACCGTTTTCTTCTTCATCTTCCTCCAAGAGATCGTCCAATGGATCTCTCTCCTCCACCGGTCGGGCCACCTCCTCGTCCCGGGATCTCTCCGTAGCCAAAGGAACTCCCTCCCGGGCACCTTCACCCAATAATGATCGTCCCGGGCGCGGGAATAGGGCATCCAAACCGTCGTCGTCGTGGGCCCAGATCGAGCCCGCTAGACGAGAAGGAGAGGCTCCACTCCCCCCGCGGGAACTTCCCCCCTCTTCGAACAAACGGCGATTAGCTCCGCCACCGCCACTGGAGGAAGCGCCGCCCCTTTGCCCAGGCGGAGGACCAGCCCACCGTCGCACCATTGTATAAACAAAACGAGTTTTGAGATACGGAAAGTTGGAAATTACCTTCGAAACGCCGATCGCCGCCGTGCAAAGTTCGTCGCCGCCGTGAGAAGCTCGCCGGAAATCGCCTAAGGAACTGCAGCAAAATCGCAAAGAGTGAAAACCTTTGGAAATGAGGTAACACCCCTATTTATAGGAAATGGGCGGGGACCTACGGCGAAATAAGTTTCTAGGCATAGGGGCCTAGAAGCAAGAATTTGAAACGACGGTTTCAGCGCCAGACGCCTCGTACTAGGCGCGCATTAAATGAACGGGATTCGAGGAGTCGCATCACGTCACGTCAGGCTAGTGCGCGAAACCCGAAGCGTCGCCTGACAACATACGTCACCTCAACCATCTCCTAACCGTTGGCCGATCTCCGATCACCCCGGGCGGATCCAGGCCGGCACCAATAAGAAACGATAAACGACCACCTCGCCCCTCAAATTGAGAAACGAGCTGGGGGGCAATTGTTGTGACCGTTTCGGACCGCGCATTGGATCCGGCCGGAAGAAAGCCTGAAAAGGCAAGAAGATACCCCGAGGTCGGGACCGACCTGGCCGGCCTGAATCCGACCTCAGCGGGCTCCGAACACGAGATTCCGGCCGCGAAAGCGAGGCCGGAAACCTGCTTGGGACGTCCGTCCACGTCGATCACAGCTACATCAAAGCCCTGCCGTGGCCGGTCCGGCCCGGCCATGATCAGTGAGGTCCAGTAGAAGACGCCCGGACGCGACCGACTGGCTGGAGCGTTTTCCGACCTCGGTGTCCGCCAGGAGACCGGCATCCGATCACTTAAGGCCCCCGGCCGGCAAGAGGGATCTCGAGCACGTGACAGAATCAGGCAAGATCCTCTCCCAAGGAAGAAAAAGGCCGCCTCCGTACCCTGCAACGGAGAATATTCCATCCAAATGAGGAAATCCTTCAGAGAATCGTCCTTTTTGGACACGCGTCAACACACTAGTGGCCGGCCACCTGCAGGCCCTGACACTTCAGAGCCCGCGCGTCCTCAGAGGCAGGAGGCATTTAATGCACCTGTCCCCCGAGAGGCCGGAAATGACCAACATACCCCTATAGTGAGAAAACTATAAATACCCCAACACTTGTAATGTAAAGAAAAGGTTGAATCACTCTCAGTATAATCAATACACATACTCATTCAAGTCCAGGGATTAACAACCCCTGGCAATTCTTGGTGTTCTTGAGTGTTCATATGCATTTAAAGCCTCTCTTCATCTAAGCATTCATTTTAGCATTTAAGAACCCAATCATTTGGTGTTTTTACCAAAGCTTTAACAAATAGCCATTCAATCCCAGCAAAATATATTTGGTAAACAACATCATGTTTTATAGATATTTTTCAAATATTTGTATTTATATCAATGGAATTAACACATTAATCATCTTTTATATTCTGGATAATCTCAAAATTAATGGACTTTACATTATTGTATCGACTATAATCCTAGAGTACAATTAATTAAGAAGGTGCATAAGAGTGGTATTTTGGTCCCGTAATTTATCTAGTGTTTGGGACCAAAATTGGACGATTCAGTAAGTTATGGGACCAAAATTGAAAAGTTAATTTTCTTGGGACCAAAATTGGACACTAGACAAGTTGCGGGACCAAAAAAATATTTTTCTCGGGGAATACTTACTCATCAATCCTACCCATTAAAGCACACACATAAAAAATCCGTATAAATAATAAATATAAGTTTTACATTTTTTATCGAATATATAACATAATTCAAGAAACACTTAATTAATATGAAACACTAAATTTAAACAAAAAACTAATTTAAAATTGGGATCTTTTATTTAATTTTAATTAAGTGGCGTTTTGAAATTCATTTAGAACTGTTAGAATATCTTTAAAAAAAAAAAAAAAATTGGTGTGACCCTATAAAATATCAATAATACTACTCCTAGTTCCTTTGAAAATAAATGAATTTCTAAATTTTCAAATATACACACCCAAATTCTAATAGCAAAATTTTAGCCTTATGGGTCCCCGAGTGTTGGAGAATGTGCTCCCTCGCCTTGATTTACATTATAAAAGGAAATAATTAAATTAATTAATTTCATACTTTTATACAAGTTTAGATTTTAAGATGAGGGGGAATTTTTTCATGGTATTAGAGCCAAAAAAGTCAATGAGCGAGGGAGAGTATAAGGAAAATAATTAAATTAATTAGTTTCACACATCTCTACAAGTTCGAACTTTTTAATAAGACGGAATTCGTTCACATTACCTTTTCCGAACATTTTATTTTGACTGTTTAATTAATGATTTTGGCTATGTAAACAGGCCCTAATTGTTGCTTAAATTCTTCAAATACGTATATATATCGCCAACAACCAACCGCAGTGAAAAACGTGGTCCATTTATCCCAGGGTAATTCTAAATTGTATCAGTTTACAAAATTTAACTTTTTGTTCTTCAAAAACAATTGTGTACAAATATACTTATGTTGAAGTATCATCGTTGTTGAATTAGGTATCAGACGAGGAACATCAGCAATGTACGACTACGGCAACGCAGACGATAACAACAAACATTAATTATGGACAACCAACTCCACCAATGTACAACATGACAAGCATTACGAACAATCTTTTATTGTGAAAAAGATTTTCTTTCCGATGTTAAGGACGTGCAAATTTTGATCGATGATCTATCAGACCATGATCCCGATAAGCTTGCCTTTACAAGGATGAGTATGCTCACTTTGACTTTGTTTATGGGGTGAATGCAAACCAAGTTGTGTATAATCCTCTCATGACCTTTTTCAAGATGAATTAGCATTGTAAAAGGTATTTCGTACGAATTAATATTGATCGTACTATGAATAAAATTGTAAGAGGTATTTTATAATGAATCAATTAATCATGCTATATTTTTATAAACCTACAGATATCCAAAATTCCGAAAGACTAGTTGTGGACAGTGAGGCAAATGCAAATTAATCTGATGCGGCTATAACTATAAGCATAGCACATAAAGTGCATTCCTCTTATAGGCATTTTTTAATTATTTAATAGTTTTGGATTTAATATATATTTTAGTAATTATTTAATGTGTTGACGTGCCACATACACGTGAGGTGACAATTTTGTAGTGTTGACCGTTCAAGTGTTCAATTTGGCTGAAAGCTCCAATTTATTTTGAGCATGTGAACTGCACATGAGAATTTCCTGCGGTTTTTAAATTTTCTAGCGAAAAAGGAAAGTTGGTCTAAGAACCAAATTAAATTGTTCAGGAAATAATTAAATGAATTAATTCTACAGTTCTCTATAAGTTCGGACTTTTAGATGAGGTGAAATTCTTTCATGATATTAGAGTCAAAAGGCTCACCCTCAAACAAAGATCCTTGGTTAGATGAGACGGAATTCTGATAAGTCGGATTTAGTGTATTATTTATATGATTATTGTAATTATTTTACGCATGTTATCTTGCTATTTTCTTCGTAATTGCTGACTTATTTTATTTTAGCCTTGTTTGCTTTGATTTGGTAATTTCTTTTATTTGTGGGCTGTTTTGGACTTTTCTTGATTAAGGATGAACCGAACCTAATGAAAGCAACTCGACATGGCAAATTTTGTGTGATTACAGCAGTAATTTATTAGCCCTTTTAATTCGTGTCATTATGATAATTTATTGTGGTTATTTGATGAAGAAAGATGGGGGATGATTGGAAGAAAAAGGGGGATTACGATTAATTTTGGTTCCTATATATTGAGGTGACGAATGTGGATGTAGAGGTAGTCTTGGAGAGTAGAATTCTTGAGAGAAGGGGACTATCGGAAGGACGTACCGGAGGAAGGAGATATGTGCATGTGAATTGAGAAGATGGATGCATGAGACTTTCGTTCACTCAAGTCCGATTGCATGGATAACTTATATCGGTATCTTAGGATAATTTTCGTTTCAAGTATTTTATTTCGTTGTTTTATAGCTATGTTTAGTGGCTTGACTTTTTTTCTAGTTCTTGGAAACGGTTGAATTTTGAATAACTTGTTATTCCTTTTATTAGTTATGAGTTTTTCCTAATTATTATTCGATTTCTACGTTGTTTGTTTATATACGATGCATCGTCTTATAATTAATTTATTCCGCTTGGCCATCCGAGTTTATTAATTATTCCCTCCGTCCCAACATTTTCTTCACACTTGCCTTAAAATTGACGTTCCAATATTTTCTGCACACCCCAAAAGAGGAAATAACTCTCTCTCACAAAAGCCAATAAAACATAATAAAATTATCATTATTTTATTCAACTCCACACTCACATACTCCCCTTTTTTCTTAAAAAATATTTCCATCCCAAGTGTGAAAATAAAACTTCTTGGGACGGAGGTAGTATAAGTTTCTAGCTAAATTGCACGTTATAATATGTAATTGTAATAATAGTGTAATTGAAGTAGCAACTAGGGCAGGACACCCTAGGGACAACGTATTCTAGATTGTATGAAACGATCGTACCATATTCCACTACAAAAAAAACACTGTTTTGCGACGGAATTAGCGACGGAAAATCCGTCGCAAACAGTGTTTTGCGACGGCATCTGCGACGGACACGTATCCGTCCCTAAAACAGCCGTAGCTAATTTTTGCGACGGATTTCGCCCTCCATCGCAAATTAATGACGGACAAATCCGTCGCAAAATTGGCGGGTTAGACCCGGCCGGGTCACACAGAATTTGCGACGGACAGTAGTCCGTCGCAAACCTTTCGGGTCAGACCCGATCGGGTCAACAACATTTGCGACGGCCACATTCCGTCGCAAATGTTTATATATTTTTTTTTATTTTTTCCTGTTATAATTTGCGACGGGCTGTTTTTCGTCGCAAAATTCAATATTTGCGACGGAATATGGTCGTCGCAAATTACCGAGCCTATACAAAAAAAAAGTGGCTTGCGTGGTTCGAGCCCGGGCGGGCGCGGACCACTGGGCCAACCGGCTCATTCCTTCCCTCTTGTGCAAGAGGAGGGGGCGCGCGCCACTAGGGCACAAGCTACTTTCGTTCATTTTTATGCAATTAATTGTATATGTATTCAAATTAAGTCATTTTTTTTTATAATTCACCAAATTAATTTCTTTTCGTATCTAAGTTGTTTATTAAAATATTTTGCCCAACTATTTTTTTTATTTTGTAAAATTATTTATTTCGACAATGCATAATTTTATAATTCGTTCATTTGTACGCAATTAATTGTATATGTATCCAAATTGACTCATTTTTTTCTATAATTCACCAAATTAATTCATTTTCGTTTCTAACTTATTTTTATAAATATTGGGGCCATTTAATTTTTATTATTTCTGTAAAATTATTTATTTCGACTCCCGCTTAAAATTATAATTCGTTCATTTGTATGCAATTAATTGTATATGTATCCAAATTGACTCGTTTTTTTTTTCCATAATTCACCAAATTAATTCATTTTCGTTTCTCACTTGTTTTTATAAATGTTTTGTCCATTAAATAAAAGTAAATTCAAACTAAAATAAATTCACAAAATTATAAATTAAAGTAACGATTCAAACTAAAAAAATTGTACTTCATAGTTATTAAAAATCAAATTTTTTTAACCATCGGAATTAAATCCGTCTTCCTCTTTGTAACGCCCCGAACCCAATATATATTAATTATATCGAATTCGAAGTGTTATTGTGATCAAAAGTCCGAACTATAAAATTTTTTGAAGGAAATATAACGGAAATGAGAGATGATGAGTTTTATGCAGCGGAAGAAATGAATAGAATAATCTTAATAAGTATCTCACACACATATATGTGTACATAAAACATAGTATTATCAGTAACGTTTTGTTTAAGTGGGGAACTCCGTGTCGTCTCTATTACTGTCCTTGCTCCACGAAATCGTAACCTGTAAGGGGTTAGGAAAATGGGGCGTGAGAATTGAATTCTCACATATGGGTGATTTGCAACATAATTTAAACAATTAAAGCACATAGTTCAAATAATCATATAACATCAATTATGAAGTTTATAGATTTACACAAATATATTTATTTTTATCTTTTACTAATTATCTGTATTTCAATAGTATTATAAACGACATTTCGGGGTTCTTTCTACACCTCGTAGGTGTTGTTTCGAGTTCGCGATCTTTTGATTAGAGTTTTGTTATGAAAGTCAAGTTGTCGTAATATCACAAACTTTAAGGCAATAAAATAAGAACATACCTTCGAGGAGCTTCTGGCGGTAATAGGAGACACATTTCCCCTCAATTGATTTAATTAGTGATCTATACTTACATGATAAGAAAATATTAATTAAAGAAAAAGAATTTTGGCTTGATGAAAATAATGATTTGGGTTTTGGTCCGAAAGTTTTGAACATAAGCTCTGATACCACCTGTAACGCCCCGAACCCAATATATATTAATTATATCGAATTCGAAGTGTTATTGTGATCAAAAGTTCGAACTATAAAATTTTTTGAAGGAAATATAACGGAAATGAGAGATGATGAGTTTTATGCAGCGGAAGAAATGAATAGAATAATCTTAATAAGTATCTCACACACATATATGTGTACATAAAACATAGTATTATCAGTAACATTTTGTTTAAGTGGGGAACTTCGTGTCGTCTCTATTACTGTCCTTGCTCCACGAAATCGTAACCTGTAAGGGGTTAGGAAAATGGGGCGTGAGAATTGAATTCTCACATATGGGTGATTTGCAACATCATGGGATTGGTAAATCCGAAATATATTAAGTTATGCTCATTGATAAAGTGTTTATTTTATTTAATCAGTTTCATATAAAATTTAAACGGCATTTAAACATATTTCGCATAATAAAATGAAAATAGCACAAGTTGGTTCACATTGGGGCAAAGCCCAAAGTCATATCACATATTATCACAACTATCAAACCATAAACGTACAACCATTCCACTTCCAACAAAGTTACTCTTCTCAACTCCAACCATCAACAGCCTTGATTCCGAGGGCGTCCAACGACAGCTGTCCCCGGAGACCGGAAAAATAATCAACGACCTTGATTCTGAGGGCGTCAAACGACAGCTGTCCCCGGAGGTCGGAAATCAATACCCAAATCACAACTCCGTACTTACTGATTTTCCATAAAACTGATACAACAACTTCATTGAGAAAAATATTTGACCGATAACTGAACTAATTCATGCTCACGTAAGGTGTTTACTCATGCAGTGGTGATCGATTCACAAAACAACAGGCTAATATATAACATATGTAGTTATATCACATAATCCAAACAGTTATATAGATAGGTGTTATATTTATGTTGGATTAGATACTTTTGATTTGATTTAGTCGAGTTCAGAAAATACCGGCACGACGTTATTATTAGCAGATCAATCAACGGATCATCACCCACCTGTTAACTCCGGGTCCCGTGAATGATGTACAAACAGATGGTCGGAAACCTCGTGCGCGTTCCAACTAGTACTGAATCCTAGTAGAAAGATATTTAATTAAAAGTTGACCTTTGAAAACGTTTAGGAAGACTTGAGAGTTTGTGTTACGAGAATCGAGAAAGTTGTGGTCTTATAAACTCAAAAAGGACTTGCTTAAGGGTCACACTCTATTTTGGTAAATACACCACTTCTAAAAAGGTGAGTGTATTGAGGGAGTGTATTTACTAGTATACTTGTGGTGTGACTATTTCGATTACTACAAAAACAATCTTTTGATAAGTACACCCCTTTTAAGAGGAGGTGTATTAGGGGGTGTATTTACTAAAAGCAGTAGTGTAACAGGGGTGTGTATTTACTGAAAGCAGTGGTGTAACAGGGGGGTGTATTTACTAAATTCAGGGATGTCCTTAACAAAGGCCCTTTAAGGAAGAAAATAAGTATTAACCTTGGAAAAATACTTAAAAGAATAGGAATTTACTTAGAAAAATATTAATAAAATTAAAGAAAAGGTTTTTCTTTCTTAAGAATTCTATTCCTCATTTTAAAAGAAATCTTGAATATAATTAATCATATTTTATAAGTAAAAACCCTTTATTAAAACTTATTAATAAACTTAGACTTTCTAAGAAGTTTATAAAAAAAAATACTTTTCTTTTCTAATATTAATAACACTTCTAAAGTTGATTAGTAATACTTCTAAAACAAATGAATTATATTAATTTTTTTCCAAAATACTCCTTTTTTATTTGTTTACTAAATTTTGAATATAAAACGACTTATATTTTCGTTCCTAATTTTCTAACAGTCGCACAAGGGGAAGACGAGTTTCCCTTTGTCTCCAAAAACTTAACTAATACTAAAACAAACCAATTTCAATAATATTAGACAACTAAATACAATAATATTAAACTACAAACCAATCATACTAAACCCACCAAACTAACAATACTAAATACCAAATTCAATAATACTAACCAACTAAACTAATAATACAAAACACCTAAACCAAGGATACTAAACAGATATTCCAAAGACACTAAACAACAAATTTAACAATACAAAATAGGGAAAGTAAAGTCCATAGTACACAATGACTCCTACAGCTTCGAGCAACAATGTCAAACTCAACATTACAAGGTTTTCGAATAAGAAGGCTTCGAAGGCTACGGCAAAATCTGGGAGAAAGAGGCTAGAATTCTTACGAGCTCCGGTTCGGTTCGTGGCGGTAAACGGGCGGCCTAACGGCGTCGTATAATTATTCACCGGATAAATTGGACAGCCTTACGGCGTTGTTCGGAATTTCCAAAAGTACGGGCAGCAGTGGACTTTAACGACGGCACTTCCATTCAAACGAAAAGCACAAAATGAATTTACGAGTTTCAACAGCAGGATTAATTGAACAAACGGAATAAATTGAAGGAATTGAAATCGAATTAACGAATTTCAATCGGAGGAATTGAAATGAAATTGAAACTCACTGAGAATCAAGAGGCGGCGGCGCTCGACGGAGAAAGGGGCGGCATCGGTTGCAGCTCCGATCGAGAGAGAGAGAGAGAGCGACGGATTCAAAGGGGGAGGCGGCGGTTGGTGTCGCTGCGGCCTGGGTACAGCGGCGCGACGGTGGAGCTTCGCAACTCGGAGCAGGGGAGGCGACAGTGGTGAGCGTCGCGACGGCTGGAGACGGCGGCGCTCCTGGGGCGAGGCTGCGGCTGAAGGAAGAGGCGGCCGGCGGCGTTTGGCTCCGTGCGGCGGCGCTGTGCGACGGCCATGGCGCCGGAAAAGAGGCGCGGCGCTTGCGTTGCTGAGGCGGCGGTCGCCGATGTGTGAAGGAGGAGGTGGAAGCTTCGCGGTGGCGTCGCTCGCGACGGAGGGAGGGAGATCGGCGGTCGTCTGTCGCCGGAAGGAGGAAGGGGAAAGAGATGAACGCGTTTCTTCTTCCCGAAGAGAGAGAGAAATAGATAAGAGTGAAAATTTTGGGGAAAGAAAAATGAAGAGGAAGATAAGAGTATGCGGTTTTGTTAATTTGAGAGAGAGAAAGGATATTTGATTAGAAAATTAATTTCTTAATTGTTTAATTTTAAAGGAGGAATAAATATGTGGGTGAGATAAAATGTGTAATTAATTTAATTAAAAAAAGAAAGTAATTTATGTGGCCAGAAATTAATCCCCTTTAATTCTGATATTTTCGTTCCCGCTTGATACGGTTTAGGGATCGTTTGGTTCACGAGATTAATCCCGATTTGAAAATTAATACAGTTTTGAGATTCGATTAATATTTTATTGTATTTTGATTCTTCTCAATAAATTATACGGATTGAAATCCTAATTTCAAACTTGAATATTTAATTTCTCGTAGTCCTTTATTTGTTTGAAAGATTCGGTTCTTTCGACGAATTTAGGAATTTATAAAAAAGGGTTTATATATTTAAATACACAGATAACACACAAAATAATTAAAATTAAAAGAAACAAAGAAAAGAAAATAAAATAAGGTTGCTAGGAAAATAAAAGGTATAAAACGGGACGGGGTATTACACTCTTCCTCCTCATCCTCGCCCAGGTTAACAATCGGCGGCATCGATGGCTGGGTCGGCGGCATCGGTGGCGCAGGCATTTGCGCTCGTGGCATTGAATCAAAGGCGAATATCTGCCACCATGCCTGCATGGCGGCTGTATACTCTTGCACCTTGACCCGATACCGCTCCATCTTGGCTGTATACCGGTCGTGCGCTTCTCGCTGCTGCCTCTCATACTCTTCCTTCTCTTGCTGCTGCCTCTCATACTCTTCCTTCTCTTGCTGCTGCCTCTGCATGTTCTTCATCTGCTCCACCACCGTGGCAAGCTGCCTCTCGACCTCACTGGGATGAGAGTCGATGGAAGACTGAGAGGAGGATGAGCCTGAGCCACGAGGTCGAAAAAAGTTCTTTCCGAAGCTGCCCAATCCAGCGAACCGCCCCTTTTTAGCCTTGACGTTCTTGAAGTACAATTCATTTTGAACGTCAGCAGAAGGCTGTGTGGGAGGCATCGACCCCGACCCCGACCCCTCTGCCGTTTCCTCAGGCTGAGGCTGAGAGGCAAGGTCCTCGAGCATCTTTCTCTGCAAATTAATTATAAAAAAAATTAAATAGATTGAACACAAAATATAAAAAATACTTTTAATATTAAAAATTTAAATAATAATATTAATATTGAAATAATACTTACGTGGATCTCGGTGGTACAGCCGTAGGTAGACTTCCCAGTCTCCTCGACGAATGGGTAGGCGAGCTGCAATCTCTCAAAATGAGAGGGCTCGCGTCCTTGCTCCGCCGCCTAATTAGAAAAAAAGATAGTAAAAATTAATACCACTCATAAAAATTAGGAAAAAAAAATAATAAAAATTCAAAAACTACAAAATTAAAGACGAAACTTACAAATCTCAACCCGTTCTCATAAATGGACCGAGAACCGGTCCGATGTCTCGCCATCCCTTCTCCATCAGGGTCACTATGCCGATTCGCCTTGTTTTTCACCGACTTCTCTTTGAATGCAGGAAAATCCCAGTACCGGAGGAATTGGTCCCAAATCGGCCGTCTTTCACTGTCAGTCCCCATGTCGGTGGCCACTCCATCCTTGTACCACTTGTCCCTCATTCTGTAAAGGAGGTCCCTGTATCTTTCTGTCGCATATTTTTCAAAATTCCTCAACATTTGGTCATCGTGCACCGGTGCCCAGACACATTCTTTCTGCAATTACAATTTAAATGTAAATATTTGTTTATATATTTGATATTAATAAACGGTGAATTAATAAATTAAATTAATATCTTAAACTCCTCGAAGTATGTCTTTTTTCTTGCATCGGACACTAACCCCCAACTGTAAGCGGTGGGCTCGAATCCACCGCGAAAGATGGACTTGGAAACCTGATTAGTAGCCTCATGACCCGGAATCCAACTGTAAAATTAAAACTTCAAAGTTAGTAAAATAATTAGGTTTTAATTAATAAAAAAATTGAGTATAAAATATTAAAACTTACGTATGACCACATGGCTGAACAGGCATCCGTGCTTGAACAACCGGATGCTGGCGGGAGGAGGATGAGCCCTCAGCAGTCTGCTGTGAGGAGGAGGAGGAGGAGCCCGCACCAGGCTGTGAAGAGGTCTCTGATAGAGACCTCGACCTGAAAATAGGTGGAACCACGGGTCTTAGTGAGGCCCGTCGTCTCCTCCCTCCTCGTCCTCCTCGACTCGCCTCCTCATCCCTCGGAGGCTGCTGACTGTCGTTGCCACTGCCTTGTCCGCTCATCTATAACAAATATCACGAATTATTCAATCAACTAAACTAAAATCAATAAACTAATAATATTATTTTGTAAAATTATTAAACTTAAATCAAGCAACTAATATTATTCAAACTACCTACTCAACTAAATTCATTCAACTAAACTAAAATCAATCAACTAATAATATTATTTTGTAAAATTATTAAACTTAAATCAAGCAACTAATATTATTCAAACTACATACTCAACTAAATTCATTCAACTAAACTAAAATCAATCAACTAATAATATTATTTTGTAAAATTATTAAACTTAAATCAAGAAACTAAGATTATTCAAACTACCTACTCAATTAAATTCATTCAACTAAATTAAAATCAATCAACTAATAGTATTATTTTGTAAAATTATTAAACTTAAATCAAGCAACTAATATTATTCAAACTACCTACTCAACTAAATTCAATCAACTAAACTAAAATCAATCAACTAATAATATTATTTTGTAAAATTATTAAACTTAAATCAAGCAACTAATATTATTCAAACTACCTACTCAACTAAATTCATTCAACTAAATTAAAATCAATCAACTAATAATATTATTTTGTAAAATTATTAAACTTAAATCAAGCAACTAATATTATTCAAACTACCTACTCAACTAAATTCATTCAACTAAATTAAAATCAATCAACTAATAATATTATTTTGTAAAATTATTAAACTTAAATCAAGCAACTAATATTATTCAAACTACCTACTCAACTAAATTCATTCAACTAAATTAAAATCAATCAGCTAATAATATTATTTTGTAAAATTATTAAACTTAAATCAAGCAACTAATATTATTCGAACTACCTACTCAACTAAATTCATTCAACTAAATTAAAATCAATCAACTAATAATATTATTTTGTAAAATTATTAAACTTAAATCAAGCAACTAATATTATTCAAACTACCTACTCAACTAAATTCATTCAACCAAATTAAAATCAAGCAACTAATATTATTCAAACTACCTAAATTAAAATCAAGCAACTAATATTATTCAAACTTAAATCAAGCAACTAATATTATTCAAACTACCTACTCAACTAAATTCATTCATTCAACTACCTACCAAACACTTGAACGATGTCATTTTTTAGTATTTGCGACGGCTTGTGAAATTTAAAATTTTGCGACGGACAATCCGTCGCAAATCAGTCAACGCGACGTTTCCCGAAAAGTCGCGCAAAACCGGGTCAATATTTGCGACGGAATAGGCCGTCGTAAATTCGAAGTTAAAAATTGCGACGGCAATATCCGTCGCAAAATAGTCAAGTGGACCGTTTCCCCAACGGGTATTTTTTAACGGGTCGGTTTGCGACGGGCACGTCCGTCGCAAAATTGAAATTGAAATTTGCGACAGCTAATCCGTCGCAAAATTTGTCGGTATGCAACGAAGTTAATGGACCCCACACTTTGCGACGGACTAGCCGTCGCAAAACAGTGCAGTTTGCGACGGTTTTTTATTTCTGTCGCAAATTATCTTTTTTTCCGACGGGTCTCCAATATCCGTCGCAAATTCATGAAATTTGCGATGGATAATTGTCCGTCACAAGTTTCCTGTCGCAAAACAATGTTTTTTTTGTAGTGTTCATAGTTTAGTTTGTCCTATTATTTTGCCTCGTTAATGTGTTCTAATAAATTGAACCTTAAATACATGTTTTGGGGTTGTTTATATGAATAGATTAATGGGGGTCGTACATGCTAATTACTAAACTTAAGGAATAATTCGAACTAGTTTGATCGTACCACTGGTTTAGGGACAAGATTCTAATAGAATTAGAAGTCTCATTTACTTTTAATCGAATTAACTAAATTATTTAGGGGGATACAAATCCAAGAACTAGGCATTTTCCAAATTGATTGTTTTATTTTATTTTCCTTGCTTGCGTAATTTATTTCATAATAGTAATTAGAACAAACCAACAAATTCTCCCCCCCCCCCCCCCTATAGTTTTGCTACACGAAATTTACTCAATAAAATTATAACTGTTCCTCGTGGGTTCGACCCTTGTTTACCCTACTACATTAGTAGACTAGTGAAGGTTAATTATTTTTGGGTGCCTACGATAGTACACCAAATTCTTTCACAACCTTGTGATGAAACTGTTGTTTACCAAATATATTTTGCTGGGACTGAATGACTATTTGTTAAAGCTTTGGTAAAAACACCAAATGATTGGGTTCTTAAATGCTAAAATGAATGTTTAGATGAAGAGAGGCTTTAAATGCATATGAACACTCAAGAACACCAAGAATTGCCAGGGGTTGTTAATCCCTGGACTTGAATGAGTATGTGTATTGATTATACTGAGAGTGATTCCACCTTTTTTACATTACAAAAGTGGGGGTATTTATAGTTTTCTCACTACAGGGGTACGTTGGTCATTTCCGGCCTCTCGGGGGACAGGTGCATTAAATGCCTCCTGCCTCTGTGGACGCGCGGGCTCTGAAGTGTCAGGGCTCGCAGGCGGCCGGCCACTTGGGTGTCGACGCGTGTCCAAAAAGGACGATTCTCTGACGAATTTCCTCATTTGGATGGAATATTCTCTGTTGCAGGGTACGGAGGCGGCCTTTTTCTTCCTTGGGAGAGGATTTTGCCTGATTCTGTCACGTGCTCGAGATCCATCTTGCCGGCCGGGGGCCTTAAGTGATCGGATGCCGGTCTCCTGGCGGACACCGAGGTCGGAAAACGCTCCAGCCAGTCGGTCGCGTCCGGGCGTCTTCTGCTGGACCTCACTGATCATGGCCGGGCCGGACCGGCCACGGCAGGGCTTTGATGTAGCTGTGATCGACGTGGACGGACGTCCCAGGCAGGTTTCCGGCCTCGCTTTCGCGGCCGGAATCTCGCGTTCGGAGCCCGCTGAGGTCGGATTCAGGCCGGCCAGGTCGGTCCCGACCTCGGGGTATCTTCTTGCCTTTTCAGACTTTCTTCCGGCCGGATCCAATGCGCGGTCCGAAACGGTCACAACAATTGCCCCCCAGCTCGTTTCTCAATTTGAGGGGCGAGGTGGTCGTTTATCGTTTCTTATTGGTGCCGGCCTGGATCCGCCCGGGGTGATCGGAGATCGGCCAACGGTTAGGAGATGGTTGAGGTGACGTATGTTGTCAGGCGACGCTTCGGGTTTCGCGCACTAGCCTGACGTGACGTGATGCGACTCCTCGAATCCCGTTTATTTAATGCGCGCCTAGTACGAGGCGTTTGGCGCTGAAACCGTCGTTTCAAATTCTTGCTTCTAGGCCCCTATGCCTAGAAACTTATTTCGCCGTAGGTCCCTGCCCATTTCCTATAAATAGGGGTGTTACCTCATTTCCAAAGGTTTTCACTCTTTGCGATTTTGCTACAGTTCCTTAGGCGATTTCCGGCAAGCTTCTCACGGCGGCGACGAACTTTGCACGGCGGCGATTGGTGTTGCGAAGGTAATTTCTTAAACTTTTTGCAACTCCGAATTTTAATTTTACATCATGGTGCGACGGTGGGCTGGTCCTCCGCCTGGGCAAGGGGGCGGAGCTTCCTCAAGTGGCGGCGGTGGTGGCGGAGCCCATCGCCGTTTGTTTGAGGAAGGAGGGAGCACGCGCGGAGGAAGTGGAGCTTCTCCTTCCTGTCTTGCGGGCTCGATCTGGGCCCACGACGACGACGGTCTGGATGGCCTGTTTCCGAGCCGGTCGTTGTTGGGCGAAGGTGCCCGGCAAGGGGCTTCGGCTGCGGTCGTGAGATCGCAAACAGAGGCGATGGCCCGGTCCATGGATAACAGGGAGCCCTTGGACGATCTCCTCGAGGAGGACGAGTGTGAAGACGCTCACGGTGAAGGAGATGATCTGGGGACCAACTTGTTGCTCCAGAATCTTGCGGCCGAGCAGATTAAACAAAGACTAGGGATGACGAATGAGGTCTCAGGGTCGGAGACTGAGGAGATCGAGAGGCCGGTTGCGGCTGGCCGGAGTGTTAGCCAGGATCGGCGAGATCAGGTCAGACGGGCCTTTCGTCTGTGGTCGGAATACGTGGAGAGGAAAGATGAGGTCGAGTCCCTCTCTTTCGACTTCGAGGAGTACTCCGATCACTACCCGAGTGAGCCGACCGTACGCGACCCGGCCACTATTCGAATAGCCGACCTGGAGGAGTCTCGCAGGTGGACTATTGGCCAAATTCAGAGCAGAATGACCCAGCGCTTTCTTGATGATGCCCGGGCCGACTGGGAAATCCCCTACGACGTTCAACTTTATGCTCCAGAGCCGAATGAACGGGCGGACCAGCCTCCTCGCGGGATGGTGGCTGTGACTCAAGACATGATGGAGGTTGGGCTGCATTTTCCGCTCCATCCGGCCGTCTCATACCTATTAAACTACTGGAACCAAGCGCCCATCCAGCTGCTTCCTAACACATGGATGATCCTTGTGAGCGTCATGACTTTGTTTGGCAAGAATCGGCTCTACCGGATGCCGACCCCTGGTGAAATGACATACCTCTATCGAATCCAGAGCGAAAAGAGTGGGACCGGTGAGGTCTACATTCAAACTAAGGGGCAGAAGTTGGTGACCGGCTTACCGAGCAAGGGTCGGAATGATCGGAGGAAGTGGTTTTTCGTCGGTGGGGCGTGGAAGACCGGGTATCCGGATGGGACAGAGATTGACGTTCCGACCGACATCCGTCTTAAGAATCCCAGTAAGGAATTTTTGCTTATATTTGGATAAAAAGTACTGATCTAATTTCTTACTTTCCTTTGTAGGTTATCCTTGTCCTTCCGACCGGGAGCTGAATTTCGACTTTGCGGTTGTCAGAGAGCGGATTCTGTCCTTGCCGGCCGCGGAAAGGAATCAAGCCGTCCTCCGGACCCGACAGTCTCGGATTTCCGGCCGTTTCTTCCAGTTCCCGCGTCACTTGAGATTGACGGGTAAGCATCCGGGCAGGTCCCGGCCTTTAGTTTGCTGCTTTTTTTTTTTTTTTTTTTTGACACTCCGTATCTCGTCATTGCAGTGCCCGATTTCCCGATAGTGAGGCAGTGCCCGCCAGAACTAGTTGAGGACTGCCCGGAGATGTTTTCTATGATCGGAGCCTGCGCAGTGAAGAAGAAAGGAGCCGGCGCCCGGACCGGGGTCGTGATCGAAGAGCCCCTCCCCCTCCAGTCGGTACCGGCCGTCGCGACCGCTGCCACTGAGGCCCCTGCATCCCCCCAACTCACCGGCCGGAAGAGGGGTCGGGAGGACATTGAGGACGAGGAGACCGGGCATCATGGGTCGAGTCCGGCCCCTATCGTCCTTTCCGACGACACCCCGCCTGGGGCGGTCGGGGCGGAAAATGCGGCTCATGCGGCATCCATTCCCGGCCGGGAAGACGACGGGCCCTACTTCGGTCGCGATCCCGCCCGTTTCCAAGCGTAAGTCTGTTGTTTCTGGATTTTTCCTAAGGCATTTTATTCAATACTGACCTAATTTCTCTTTTTGTCCAGATTGACCCGCAACAACTCCGGCCTTCCTCCAATGGTGTTGGATTTCCTCTCTTCCCGGGCCCCGGGATCTATCGTGGAGATGCCGGAGTACATGAGCCGGACGGTGAACTCTTTGCCCCAAGCTTGGACGCGGGAGTTAGCCGATGTCGCCGAGCGCCGACCCCGATATGCCGGTCGGGCCTGCATCGCACTCGTTAGCCAGGCGGCCATAATGGCCAATCTCGTGGAGAGCGAGTTCAACAGCGCCCTCAGCGCCGTGCGGAGGCTAGAGGCCGACCTGACCCGAGCTCGGGAGGAGAAAGCTGGGCTAGAGAGCGAGAACGCCGCGCTCAGAAAGGAGAGGGACTGTGCGGTCGGCCGGATGGAGGCCGTCTTGAAAGAGAAAGACGATGCTCTTGGTCGGGCAGAGACGACATACAAGGCGCTGGCCGATGCCCGGAACCGGGTGGCAGAGATGGAGGACACCAGTGCCGATCTGCGGCTGGAGGCTCATCGAGCCCGAGGGGATGCTGATCATGCCCTTGCCCGGCAGGCTGAGTTGGAGAGGGAGCTCCAAAAGAAAGCGGAGGAATTGGCTGCCTCCCTTAGCCGGCCAGCATACGATCCGGAGGATCCGACCGCCAACCCGGCACTCTTCTCCGAGTTTTGCTTCTACATGGCCGCTGCCAGCATGATCCGGGTTGCACGCCAGGCCGGCCTTGAGACCACAGCCATGGAGGAGTACTTCCGGGAGTACGCTGCCAAGAATCCGGTCGCTGAGGGCTACTGGTTCCCCATCCTCGACCTCGAGACCGTCCATGGGGTGGACCTCTCCTGGTTCCCCCATCGGCATAGGCTGCTCCTGCCGGGTCAGAATCCCCCGGCCGGTGATGAAGAGGAGGAGGCAGAGGAAGGGGAGGAGGTTCCTCCGGCCGACTCTCAAGTGCTGGGTGGAGGTGATGCCGAAATTGCCATGGCGGCCGGAAATGAGGGGCAGGCGGACCTTGCGGCCGGCAAGATCGAACCTTGAAATTTTAGTTTAAATGCCTTAGCTCTTTTTTACTGCTTTCAAATGTAAACGGCTTTTGACCGGATTTATCTTGCTTTAAACCGTTGTATCTCCCGGCCTTCAGACCGGCTTTGCCTTAATATAATTCTGTCTTTCCTTGAACTTTATTGTTTTGTCATCGCTTTCTTGCTTTCATATTCTTAACAAAGTAAATTTTCACAAGTATGAAATGAGATTTGACCCGGGCTCGAGTGTGATATGCCAACCTCGATACGGTCGGCATATGTTTTGAACTGAGCCCGGTTTGTAGGAATGCCTTGGCTGCCTTGCCGAGCTCAAGTGTGATATGCCGACCTCGATACGGTCGGCATATGCTTTGGAACCGAGCTCGGCTTTTAAAGTGGCTAGGGTGGCCTTTCCGAGCTCGAGTGTGATACGCCGACCTCGATACGATCGGCGTACGTTTTTGAACTGGGCTCGGTTTTTGGATGGCCTTAAGCGGCTTTTCCGGGCTTAAGTGTGATATGCCGGCCTCGATACGGCCGGCATACGCTTTTGAACTGAGCCCGGTGTTTGAAATGGGATACAGCTGTGCGAAGAGCTTTTGTATTAATTGATAAACATAGTACAAAATCATTGGTAGTATTTCTTCAAGTGGATTGCATTCCAGGGGTATTGGTCCGGAGTTCCATCCATGAGTTCCAGCTCGTAAGCTCCCTTGGAGAGCCATTTGGATATCCTGAACGGACCCTCCCAGTTCGGGCCGAATACCCCTTTTGGTACTTGAACTTTCTTGAGGACGAGGTCCCCGACCTGGAATTGCCTGGCCTTCACTTTGGAGTTGAAAAAATTTTCGGATTTCTTCTTGTAGGCCGCGTTTCTGAGGTCGGAATTGAGCCTTCTCTCCTCCAACATGTCCAAGTCGATCATCCGGGCGGTGTCATTGTCTTCGGTGATCGTCTGGGCTGTCCGGTGGCTTGGTAGGGAGACCTCTGAAGGAATGACGGCCTCGGTCCCAAAAGCTAGAGCGAAAGGTGTTTCGCCCGTTGAGTTCCTTGTGGTCGTTCGGTATGACCAGAGGACATCGGGTAGCTCGGCTGCCCACTTCCCCTTTTTGTCCTCGAGCTTGGCTTTGATAGTGTGCTTGAGGATCTTATTTACGGCCTCTACCTGGCCGTTCGTTTGCGGGTGGTAGGGGGTGGAGAAAACCTTCTTGATATTCCATTTTTCACAAAACTGGATCATCTGGAGACCGTCAAACTGTTTCCCATTGTCGGAGATGATCACTTGAGGTAGGCCGAAGCGGCAGATGATGTTTTTCCAAATGAACTTGATAATTTGGGTCTGGCTGATTTTGTTGAGTGGCTCGGCCTCGGCCCACTTTGTGAAATAGTCGACGGCCACGACGGCGAATTTGTGGCCCCCGGGCGCAGTGGGCATTGGTCCGATCAGGACGATGCCCCACTGGGCAAAAGGCCAAGGGATATACATAGAGGAGAGCTGCTCGGGGGACAGTTTAATGTTGGGTCCCAAGACTTGGCATTTGTGGCATGACCTTGCGAAGCTGACGGCGTCCTTATTCAAGGTCGGCCAGAAATATCCTTGTCTGATCACTTTGTGGGCTAGGGCCCGGCCTCCGGCATGATTTCCGCAAACCCCCTCATGGATCTCGGCCAGAATGGTCTGGCCTTGCTCCGGGGTTATACATTTTAGGAGTGGGAGGGTAAAGCTTCTCTTATATAGAAGATCCTCAATGAGGGTGTACCTTGACGACCGGAGTTGTAGTTGCCGGGCCCGAGTCCTGTCCTCAGGGAGTGTGCCGGTCTTGAGATATTTCACGATCGGCGTCATCCAATTCTCATCCGTGCTTAAAACGGATGACCGTGGGCGTTCCGAGCGTGGAGAGTTGAATGTTGGCAAGGTCGGCTGCTCCCTCCGCTGTTGCAAGCTTGGAAAGCGCGTCGGCTTGGGTGTTGTGTTCCCTCGGGATTTGCTCAATGAAAACCTGATGAAATTTCTCGCATAAGGTTGTGACCAGGTCGAGATACTTCATCATTTGCTCCCCCCGGGCCTCGTACTCTCCTTTGATCTGGTTGACCACGAGCAGGGAGTCCATGAAAACATGCAAACGGCAAACTCCGATCGCGATTGCGAGCTCAAGGCCTCCGACCAGAGCCTCATATTCGGCCTCGTTGTTTGTGGCCGGAAAGCTGAAGCGGACTGCATGGGTGAAACTCTGGCCTTCCGGGTCGATCAGGACAATGCCGGCCCCGGCACAGTTGTTGGTTGATGATCCGTCTACATAGAGTTTCCAAGGTGGGTGGTTGATTCTTGTGAACTTGGGTGGGAAAGTTAATTCCACTATAAAGTCAGCCAGGGCCTGACCCTTGATGGCCGTCCTTGGGGCGTATGAGACCCCGTACTGAGCTATCTCTAACGACCATTTCAATAACCGGCCGCTGGTGTCCGGCCGGTGTAGGACTTGCCTAAGGGGTAGAGTGGTGAGGACCTCTACATGGTGGTCGAAGAAATAAGGCCTTAGTTTTCTTACGCTCGTGACCAGAGCGTAAGCTAACTTTTCGAGCGGGGTGTATCTGAGCTCGGCATCATGGAGGGCTTGGCTTACGAAATAGATCGGGAGGTGGTTCTGACCGTCTGCCCGTACGAGTACCGCGCTGAGTGCGACCTCGGAGGCCGCGAGATATAAGTAAAGCTTCTCTCCTGGGACCGGCTTGACCAAGATTTGTGGGTTTGCCAAGTATTCTTTTAGTTTTGCAAAGGCTACTTGACTTTCCCTATTCCAAGAAAACTTGTCATTTTTAATAGTCGAGAAGAAAGGCTTACTTTTATCTCCGAGCCGGGCTATGAATCTGTTGAGAGAGGCGAGGCATCCGGTCAGGCGTTGCACTTGTTTGATCGTCCTTGGTTCTTGCATGTCAAGGACGGCCTTGATCTTGGCCGGGTTGGCCTCGATCCCGCGCTGGCTGACGATGTGTCCCAGGAATTTGCCGGCCTCCACCCCAAAGTTGCATTTCTTCGGGTTCAGCTTCATATTGTAGGCTTTGAGGATCTTGAAAGTCTCTTCGAGATCCCTGAGATGGTCTTCTTTCTTCAAGCTTTTCACCACAATGTCGTCGATGTAGACCTCCATGGTCTTTCCGATCTGATCCGCAAACATCTTGTTGACTAGGCGTTGGTAGGTCGCGCCGGCGTTGATCAGACCGAAAGGCATTCGGAGCCAAGAGAATATGTTCTTCTCCGTGTGGAATGAGGTGTGCTTGATGTCTTCAATGGCCATGGGGATTTGATGGTAGCCGGCAAAGGCGTCCATGAAGGACATCATCTCGTGTCCGGCCGTGCTGTCCACCAGGTGGTCGATGTGTGGCATCGGAAAGTGATCCTTTGGGCACGCCGCGTTGAGGTCGGTGAAGTTTATACATAGTCTCCATGCGTTGTTTGTCTTCTTGACCAGGACGGCGTTCGCGACCCATTGGGGCTCGTCCCGGGCTTGCTCGATCAGCTTGTTGTCTAGCAACTTCTTGACTTCCTCAGCCAAAGCTTCGTACTTTTCCGGGCCGAACTTCCTTCTTTTTTGGTGGACCGGCCTCCTGTTGGGGTCGATCTTTAGACGATGGCATGCGTGCTTTGGGTCTATCCCGACCATGTCTTGGTGAGACCAGGCAAAGACTCCAACGTTGGCTTTGAGGAATTCGATCACCTCCCCCCGCATTTCGGTCGGTATGCGAGAGCCGATCAGTACTTCCAGTTCCGGCCTCGAGGGGTCGACCGGAATGTGTTCCAGATCTTCCAAAGCCGTAGCTTGTTCATAGCTCCGCCGGTCGGAAGAATCGAATCTGGGATCGAGGTCGAGCTCGGATGGTTCGAAACCAATCCTTGGCTCGGGATCGTCGATCTGCATAGGCTGGGGGTCGGCCGATGTGGATCCGACCTCCGCGACGGGTTCTGCGGCCGAAATGGCCGTTTCAGAGTCGGGGTGTGGCCCGTCCGGTGTTTGGTTGTTGCTAATTGAAAATAAGTAAGAGTAGGAATAGTTCAAACACCTTCTAGCCATTGCCTGGTCACCCTTAATGGTGCCGACCACCCCCTCGGGGGTGGGAAATTTGATACAGTAGTAATAGGAGGAAGCAACGACTTCAAAAACTTCTAAAAAGGGCCTACCCAGAAAGCCATTATACGAGCTTGGCTGATCTACAATTATAAAATCTAGCGGCCTAGTTATCCTGACCTCCTTGTTGTAGCAGCAGATGAGTTCCACGGAGAGCTTTATCCTTCCGTACGCGGCGACCGTCGCGTCCCCAAATCCCTTCAGCTGAAGGTCGATTGGCCTGATGAAGTTGACGAGGTCTCCGAGCTGGTCTAGGGCTGTTTTGAAGATGATATTACAAAAACACCCATTGTAGATCCGGAACTTGCTGAGATGGGTCTCAGGATCTGTTTTCCCCTCGTAGAGAGGAGTTGGTGGGGGGACGATCTTGAGCTGGACCGGCGCGAGCTCAATATCGTCCGCCAAAGGCTCGTTGGCGACTGGCCGGGCCTTGGTTTGGCCTTGCGCTTCAAGGAGCGCCTTCATTTCGTCCAGTTGCTTTTGCAACTTGACGATTTCTGGACTGGGGGTTTCGGCCAGCTGGTCGCCCACGTCGGCTAGGGGGCCGATTCGGTCGAAAACGGCCGCACGGGGGACTCCGCGTCCCAACAGGCCGCTTTGGGCGAAGCTTAGCTTGCGCCTGGCGGAGTTTGCCGGGGTCAGGCTGATCTCGGCTGCCCTCTTGTGGGGCATTTGGGCCGTGCTCCCCGAGTTAGAGATGGAATCGGTGTCTCCGTACCCAGTGTCGTAACTGGGTACACGGCTCGGGTACCACGACGGGTCTGTTGTGCCCAACCGGTCAAAAACCGGATGGGCGGAGCCTCGCGAACGGTCAGAGACGGGGTTCGCCCGCCCTTGGCTTTCGCCTTGGTGTTCTCTGGCCTTCTCCTTGCCTTTGAGAGCACGAGCCTGGGCCTTCTTCTTGGAGGCAGAGGTGGTGCTCCGGCAGCCCCTCGCCTCTTCCGCTTGGCGGCGTCTTCCTGACCCGGCCTGGTCAGGAGTAAAGAATCCCCGGCCCCCGGATGGGAGAGGTTCCTCCGGGAAGCGAATTGGGGAGGCCACGCGTGTGGTTTTTCCGTGGGCCTGGGATGATTTCTGGGGATCCATTGCTTTAGGAGATGAGGGGGTTGAGGTTTGAAGATTTGAAGGTTTGAGGATGTGAAGCTTTGAAGAACAGTGAGTGTTTTTCAAAGAGATGAAGAAAATGTGTTTGATGGGTTAGATACCCTTCTTCTAGCGCCAAATGTTGTTTACCAAATATATTTTGCTGGGACTGAATGGCTATTTGTTAAAGCTTTGGTAAAAACACCAAATGATTGGGTTCTTAAATGCTAAAATGAATGTTTAGATGAAGAGAGGCTTTAAATGCATATGAACACTCAAGAACACCAAGAATTGCCAGGGGTTGTTAATCCCTGGACTTGAATGAGTATGTGTATTGATTATACTGAGAGTGATTCCACCTTTTTTACATTACAAAAGTGGGGGTATTTATAGTTTTCTCACTACAGGGGTACGTTGGTCATTTCCGGCCTCTCGGGGGACAGGTGCATTAAATGCCTCCTGCATCTGAGGACGCGCGGGCTCTGAAGTGTCAGGGCTCGCAGGCGGCCGGCCACTTGGGTGTCGACGCGTGTCCAAAAAGGACGATTCTCTGACGAATTTCCTCATTTGGATGGAATATTCTCTGTTGCAAGGTACGGAGGCGGCCTTTTTCTTCCTTGGGAGAGGATCTTGCCTGATTCTGTCACGTGCTCGAGATCCATCTTGCCGGCCGGGGGCCTTAAGTGATCGGATGCCGGTCTCCTGGCGGACACCGAGGTCGGAAAACGCTCCAGCCAGTCGGTCGCGTCCGGGCGTCTTATGCTGGACCTCACTGATCATGGCCGGGCCGGACCGGCCACGGCAGGGCTTTGATGTAGCTGTGATCGACGTGGACGGACGTCCCAGGCAGGTTTCCGGCCTCGCTTTCGCGGCCGGAATCTCGCGTTCGGAGTCCGCTGAGGTCGGATTCAGGCCGGCCAGGTCGGTCCCGACCTCGGGGTATCTTCTTGCCTTTTCAGACTTTCTTCCGGCCGGATCCAATGCGCGGTCCGAAACGGTCACAACAGAAACAAAACTTAAAGTCTGTGCCCACAATGAACATGTAAATATTTTCGTATACACATTAACTCATTAAGTAGAAAGTGTCAAATTTAATGTGTGCAACGATTCATGTGTCAATCAAGAGGGTCACATAATTAGAGGGTAATTAATATTGTATCTGAAATATCCTGATGAGATCATGACATAACATTCACATATCAAAAGTTAAGGTGCAAAAAGTAAAAAATCGCTAGTCAAGAAGATTCTGACAGCCTAGCGCCTAAGCCACCTCCTCAATTTTTTTTTTATCATTATTAGGAAAATAGACCATAAATGCCTAAAATTAATTCTCTTGAAGCACGGTCAATGCCCACCTACCAATGTTATTGTACCAACACTACTGAAACGTGTATGATTTACAATCACCCAAAACAAAAACAAAAAAATTCTAATATTTATACTTGCTTTCGGTGTGCGTAGTAAAACCCGTTCTTCTCTATACATTAGCAATATTTCTATACCTTCAATAAGTCATATGAATCATTTTATGCAAGCCAAACCCATATAAATCCATTAAATTGGTCAGGGAGAAAATTGTGAAGGAGAAGAAAAATTTTGTTGGCAGATTGCTTGTAGGTAATTAGTTTTTAGAAATTTTATTACGTAGGTAAATTAATTTTGCAGGCAAATTGCTTGTAGGTTAGAAGTGAAGGTGTATTTGGGTGAAATATATATTGCATGATTTTCTTAAGAATTTAATGCCGTATTTTATTTAATTTCATGCATTCATTTCTAAATTTTGGTTAATTGCATTTGATTTGAAGAAAGACCGTTTTTTTTTTTTCTTTTTTGTTAGGAAAATCAAGATGTTTGGAAGCAAATCACGTACCTAATTTTTAGTTAAAGAAGAAAAAAATCGAGAACGATGGTAAAGGGGTCAATTTAATTCCACAAATTTCAGCCCATTTGGAGGCCTAATTTACAGCCCACTTCATTTATTTAATGCAGGCCCAGTGGTAGCCATTAAATAAAGTCCATTTAAATCCAAATTGTGGTCCATTTCAGCGGCCCGTCAACAAAAGATGCAGCAACCCAATTCCTTACCTAGTTGGCAGCTGAAATTAAAAGGAAAAGCAAACTGCTTTAAAATAAACATTGAGCCCCATGCATTTCATGGCAAAGTTCTTAATTCCTTTTATATTCAATAAGCGAATTTTGGACTTATCGGCTGCATATATTATGAAGCTAACAGCTAAGCAAGAAGGCTGAGTATCATCCCTTGCTCTGGATTAATATGTTATTTTTTGTAGTGTGACCTTTTCTGCAGCCTTTGACACATTTCCATGCTATTAAACATCTTTTTTTATCAAACAAGTTTTATGACAAAGTCTCCTGCCAACGAGTTTCATAGTACTGACATAATATCATTAAATGTATTCACTAATATAATTAAATGGATTCACTGATACCATTAAACTTGTAAACTTAAACCACAGTGTAAAAAACTATGGTATTAATTACTGAATCTAACCCCCAGGGGTTGGCCTAGTGATGAGGGTTTGAGATTTAGGAGTGTGGTGCTCTAAAGGTTTTAGGTTCGAAATTCACTAGGTGTGATCAATTCCTTTGATGAGTCAGTCCATACAGAGCTAAGCTCTGACTTAAAATGGCAAATTCCCTGCTAGCGATGATGAGTTATGGCTCCTCCAGATTAGTCGTTCAATGAGCCGGATACCGAACACCAAAAAAAAAAAATCGATGAATGAACCTAACCCACTAAGAGCTTAGTTAACACGATAGAGAAACTCTTATTACAAATGACATTAATATAGAAACATTTGATGCATATATAAAAAGACACTGTTCTTATTCAACTTAAACATTTATTTCTCTGTTAAAGATCCAACTGAATGTCAACCCTTTGTAATTCTTTGCTCGATTCATCTGCTTTCACCTTCAATTTTCTAATTCTAGGCCCAAGGTTGCATACAAAATCTTGTTCACGCCTCGCATCACCATTCAGTCCCTCGAGCTCTTCTAATCTCCACCTTCAGATCAAGAATTCGAAAATATCCACATAATCATCGGGTTTATAAATACCGGTTTTGTGGGACAAAAATGCAAAATGCTCGAATAGATGTGGGTCCTTGACATCCGTCATTAAGTGAGCTGGCATTGCGATCTTCTTTCTCAGCATCTTCCCTATAGCTATCATAGCTTCATTCGTATCGATCTCGAGAAGCTTTTCAATAATTTTAATGTATGCGTTCTCATGGCGTTTTTCATCAGCAGCAATAGTCCCGCATATGTTTGCAAGAACAGGATCCCCGCCTTGTTTTGCTAATCGGGCCGTATTAGCATGTGAGACAAATGTAGCACGCTAGCTCTTGGAACGATATATATACAAACCCTAAGTAAGTAGGATTGTTGTCTAATCCAGGGTCCTGTCAATTAGATGATCACACGGGACATAGATGATCGAATTTGTTTATAACCAATAGAAACATTATCAAGATGAAGATAAGTTCTAAGCAAATCACCGTGTCTGTTCTCCTCAGCAGTCCAACCGCGAATCCAAGTAGCCCATGAAGTCGGGCTCGCCCCGGTCTGATCCTGAACCCCATCATAGGTATTCAGAATAGTCTGGTAAGTAGGTAGTGCTTCCTCAGTGATCATATTCCCAACCAATACGACGAAATACTCATCAGGAAGCTCTTTTGTGCGATCACGTAAGGCCCGAACTTCATCCATGAAGAAACTCAATGGGTTGCCAGCTCTTCTCCACTGGCTTTAGCATTGGGAGTAAATGTTTTAGAGGCCCATGATTCGAGTGACTTAAATACCTCAACCTCTTCCGGTGACATTGGGAGAAAATATCTTTGCCGGTTAAAGGAGACTCCACCACTTGACATTGATGCAAGTGGGGTGACGGTAGCTGTTACTCCTAGTCCTATTGTTTGCATGGCTTCTGCACTTGATGAATTTTTTTTTTTTTTTTGAATGAGTGATAAGTGCGAGGTACTTATAAGAACAATAAAATGTATTTGACCAATTTGTTAGCTAAAATAACAGTTTACCGATCTCACTTCCACACCCAAGTCTGTATAGTTACGTTGGATATTTACGACACGGCGATAATGTATAGACTTTATGAGTTTGGCAATCGGATGAAACTAAAAAGATAGGTATATATAAAATAGGGAATACAATATCGTCATGTGTAAAATTATGCTTTATTTGTGCTTTATACTACATCCGTATTTTAATATAAGTGTTGTTTTAGAGGTTAAATTTTATTTTAAAATAAATATTGTTTAGCTATTTTTTCACATTTTTTTTTCTTCTAATTGACCCCGAATGCGAATTCAAGATATAAAAGATTTTTTAGGTATTATATTAAAATAAATTTGGTCTCAAAATAATTTTTTATTAGATTTAATCCCAATTTCTTTAACATGGTCCAATTTTGGTCTAAAATCGATGGTAAAAAGCGAAACGACGTCACTTTGAAGTCCGAATTTGATGATTTTCGGCAAGGGTGCTGATGTGGCGTTTATGTCGGCTACTTATATATATGTTTTCTTTTCCTTTACAGTTTTATTACACATCATGCATATATATTTAAACACTACAAAAAAATTAAAATTTAGTGACGGATTTTTCTGTCATTATATTTTGGTAATCTGTCACTAATTAATTTTATTGACAAAAATCCGTCTCTAATTTTCCGTCTCTATTTTCATCGTCGCTAATTTTTAGTAACAGATTAAATCCGTCAGTAATTTTACTGACGGAAAATCCGTCCTTAATATTTTTTTTTCGTCCTTAATTTTTGTTTTGAAAGTCAATGACATAATTTTTTAAAACATTTATATTTTTTTATTACTGACGGAAGTTCCGTCATTAATTTATTTTCAAATAATTTTAATTTATTTCTTAATAATTATATTAATTATAAATTGACGGAAATTTCCGTCATTAAAGTATTTCAGGATTTTTTTTTATTTTTAAACGAAATACTGACGGATATATCCGTCACTAAATTATTTCTAAATTTTTTATTTTTCTATTTTTGTATTAAATGATATGATAAATATTTTCTTTGCTAATAAATTTTCATTTGCTTCCCTAATAAAACACATTTCATATTAAATGAAAAAAACATTAAATCACAAAATTTTGTCATTGTTCGGACAATGATATACGTATTGAACCATATTCAAACAAAGTGACACAAACCCGTGCAATCATATTCTTAGCAAACTAAATTAATTTTCATTCTATAATCCTAAACTAATTTGAGGAGCCTGAACGAAACATCTGGCTATCACATCTGTGATATAATCTGTTACATTTTTTAAACTCTGTGTCTTCGCTACGACCTTCATCACAAATACATTGTTATTAAAAAAAATACAATATAAAATGGAAGAAAGTGATAATATATACCTCTTCACCAGTGATGAGTTTATTAGGACGAGTCTCCAAACTGGACTCTAGTGTTATGTGAAAAGCAGCTCGGTCCATAAGCCTTACAACTATTCGCGAGTTAATGTAAGCTTATGATCACAGTACAAGATGGTGTTTTGAATGAAGACTAACTCACTAAAAGAATATAATTGACATCACCAATTCCACACTTACAATGATAATATTTTCAAGTAGAGCGAGCATCCACCATAACATTTCCGATCATTTCTGCATATATCTGCATCAGAAAGATATACACCAAGTCCTTAGCATGTTAGTAAAATGGAAAACAGAACTGTAGGAATAAGGTCACCTTGCATGTTGTATCAAATCCAAAACTTGTAGGGACTTCTAGCATTTCAGGTCACCAACAATTTCTTGGGGTATCCAATTACCCGGGCTTTCAGATTCTTTCCCTTGAAATGTTTATTCAATAAAAAGGTTTAGGCAGTGATGGAGTTGGCAACAAACATAATAAGAAGAATTTTACCTATATAATCAGCAAGAAGACACTCATTAATGTTTGAATCATCCCCACCAATGACAACGAGTCCATCTAAATCAAGCTTCTTTGTCGTCTCTTCAGCCTGCTTAAATTGAAAGACAACACAATATGAATCTCTTTGACAAAATGTAATACATATTTTGGCACAATATCATAAAGCACCATATGTGTAAACTTGATCAAATGTGACAATTATGACGTACTTGTTCAGGGGCTTCAATCTTGTCTTTCCCACTACATATCATGTCAAAGCCATCCTATTACAAGAAAAAAAGTGATTTAAAAAATATTTATACTTTTAACATTATTATAGCAAGTTATCAACTAAAATGCAAAGTAACTGAAGAGTTCTTATTTGGTTTCGGTAAGGGCAAATGAATTCAGTCGTCAAGACAATATATATATATATATATAGTTCATGACCCCGGCTTGATTGAACAGGATAGAACATATCTGAGCTAAATTTCAAGTAAATTATTGACTAATATGCAATACAACACTTCTCAAGTAAATTTCTCAGGATTGAACATGTGCAAACATTCACAAGCCTTTTTTATGGCCATCTAACTTAAACAAAAAAACACATAGAAATAAAAGAAACTAGAAACGTGAGAAACCAGTTAATAAGTAAAATGAGTACATACCTGAGCTAAGGCCTGGTAGCCTGCAAAAAAAGATCTCTTTATGATCTTTTCACCAGATATCTTGTCCTTTGTGAATCCATGAACATCAAGAAATCTCTTGTACAATTTTCTCCGTAATGGAGACAACTTCATACAGATAACAAATACAGTTTTGGGTGGTAAATCTTTTTAACCACATTCATGCCCATCCTCTGAACAAATCCTTTCAACTGTTCATACAAAATATGAGATCTTTGATTCATTATCTTCACATCTACTGTAGTAGAATTGGCATGTTGACCCATTTCAATTGGATTTCGGAAACTGCAAATGAAAAAGGGTTGTAGCATCAGGATCGAAGCTGGAAATGCATCATAATGATTAACTATTAATGTACAATTTTCTTACCGGTTACTAAACTCATGGCTACTGCCAAGAAATCCTTCTCTAACAAAATCAACCATCTGGTCCAGATAAAATCAAGATGATCATATATATTGGATTAAAAAACTAAGTCAAGTAAAAAAAAAAAACTTCTGAACTGAAACACATACACAATAATACTCCATAAGGTTATTTTGAAGTGGTGATCCTGTTAACGCGGTCCTTCTCTGGCACTTCATTTGTTTTAAAGCCTAGGTTGTATCAGCCTTGGTGTTCTTGATAATATGGGCCTCATCGCAGACTAGAATATCAGGTCCATCCTACGTAACATATGCACCATTTTTATAAGCATAAATACTAGCCAAAAAATAATAAAAGCAAAAGAAAATTCTATCAAAATGCAGAAAACAAGTAAAAAAACTTTAACGTATTATAATTTTTTCATGGAAAACTCACATTATGTGAGGAGTTACCAGCCTCCTCTATGATTTGACAAACTTCTTACCACAAAAACCTGGTATTATGCAAAAGAATGAAGTCGATGTACAAGGAATAAAGGTCCACTAGTTTCTTTCTTTCCCCCAAATGTTTGAAAATGCGAAGTATGGATACGGGAAAAAATCAGACCCTAATCTCCTACTAATAGAGGACACATACCAACTTCGCTATCAGAGGTGGGGGTTTCACTGAAAATATAAAAAGATATTGTAACTGAAAAGTAGAGAAAAATACATTCATTTCCTTATACTTTGCGCGTGCATATTAAATTTTAATAAGGAAAAACACCTGAAGTGCATGACTAAGCTCCCTGTCCATGTCACGGTCCTTAGCGTACTTTCCAAGAGACGGATTCCGGAAGGCAGAATAACTAATTAAGAAGACACCGACTTAATTCTCCATTTCGTGAACAACTCAACCCTTTTTTCCCTGAACAACAAAGCTAGAAGTATTATATCAGGGAAAACTTGTGAAAGACATTTATATTAGTTCTTATACTATAGAGGAATGAAGAAATTCATATGTAACTGCACACAGAATCTAGCCACACTAAGTATCAAAGGATGCAAAACAAATAATATAAGAAAAAGTTCAGGAAGTAGAATCAAGCTGGAATGTAAGAACTTTACCTTACACTTTAATTACATCATATCTAAATTTCTAATAACCAACCAATCCAATGAGGTTATTTAACTGTGATTCAAGATAATGCCAGTATAAGCTACAGAACTAGCAAAACATATGTATGCATTGATCATTTTCTGTGGTTTTTTCAAAGAAGGGAAGAGATGAAGGATAGTTCTAAAATGGCGAGCATCTCCATTACTATCCAGCAAATTATCAGATGCAGTAAACTGAACATCCAGATTTATATTCCGAACATACATGAACAACATATAAAATTGTAGGAAATCTCATCTTCTAATTCTCCATGAAGAAACGCACTCTTCATGTTGAACTGCTGCAATTTGCAATCGGAACTAACAGCCAAAGATAGTGAAATTCCCGCTATATTAATCTTTGCTACCAGAGAAAAGTCTCCAGTTATTTCCTTAAATTTAGGAACAGATTATTAACCTAAAATGAAGAAATAATATGCGATTAGAGCATTTACAAATAATATGAATAGTCTGAATCTCATCAATATATTATACATCTCTATCTCTATAATTAATCAAATACTCTGTGTGAAGGATCATATGTGAAGTATGTAATCTGCTGGGCTTAATTCATAGGAGGCTATGTTGGTAAAGTGTTAGCCGTGAGAGATTAGTAAATTTGGGGTACCAGAGGAGATGGACCAGATGAGGTTGACCAGAGAAGCCTGACCAGAGAAGTCAGGCAGAAGAGCTTTCAGAGGAGGTCCATCAGGTGAGGTCTGGTCAGACGAGTCTGGGAGATGAGACATCAGAGGAGTCTATCAGAGGAGGTCTGAGACCAGAGGTCATCTGGTGTAAGTGACCAGAGCCAGAGGAGGTCTTGTCATCTGATCCTGAAGTCTGTTATTCACGAAGTACACCAAATTGAAGCTAATTCGATGGCGGTTCTAACTCAATCAACTATGGCGGTTATTGAAGTTGTTAGCCAGCTGGATAACTACCTTGCATTGAGTTTGTTACAACTGAATCGAATCTAGGGTTCGTTTCAAATCTCTGTATCTATAAAAGGGGCTTCTCAGCTGAGAGAAGTAACATAATCAATTTGAGCGCAAACTTTTGTGATATTGTGTGGTTGTAACTGGTAACTTCCAATTCTTTTCTTAGTGAAAAAGTCTATCCTCTCGGATCCCGTGGACGTAGGAGTATTATCTCCAAACCACGTAAACTGGTGTTCTTGTTGATTTTCAATTTCGTTCTTATTGCCTTCATATTCCGATTCCCGGATACAAGTTTTCTTGTGAATCCAAAACGATTAACAAGTGGCGCCGTCTGTGGGAAGCAATCGTGGCTGCAAATAAGTTCGACCTTGAGAAGTTCACGGGAAAGAACGATTTCAGCTTATGGAAGATCAAGATGAAGGCTCTCCTGGTACACAATAGTTTGTACGAAGCCTTGTTGCCACCGAATCAGGTGGCTTCTGGAACTAATCCGGCGAAGGTGGAGGAGAACAAGAGGAAAGTGCACAGTGCGCTTATCTTGTGTCTTGGGGATAAGCCATTGAGGGAAGTATCGAAGGAGAAAACCGCTCTTGGAATCTGGAATAAGCTGGAGCAGTTATACCAGACCAAGTCTGTTACGAACAAGTTATACATGAAACAGAAGCTTCAAGTCTTCAAGATAAGTGAAGATAAGAATCTTGGTGATCAGTTGGACGAGTTCAACAGATTGGTGGATGATCTGGAGAGTTTGGATGTTACAATTGATGATGAGGACAAGTCATTAATGCTGTTAAATTCTCTACCTAAGTCTCTGGAGAATTTCAAGGATGCCTTGCTATTTGGAAGACAGGATCAGGTGATGTTTGATGATATTCAAACTGCCCTGAAAACCAAGTTTCTACAGATCCAAACTGATGGGAAGAAGCCTGCTGAAGGATTGAATGTTCAATCCAAGAAGAAGAAGGGGTTTCAGTCCAAGAAGAAGGATGGTGGAAAAGGGAATAATGGTGGGAAGTAATCTGATTTTGTTGAGAAGAGAAAGTGTTTCACTTGACATAAGGAAGGTCATCTGAGAAAGAATTGCCCTGAAAGAAGGAAGAAAGACAATCAAGGTGATCAAGATGGAGATGCAGCTGTTGTGGAGGTTGAAGGATATGATAGTGCAGAAGTCTTGATGGTTAGTCATGAGAGACTAAGTCAAGAATGGGTCCTGGACTCTGGGTGTACTTTTCATATGTGTCCACATGAAGACTGGTTCCTGAATCTTGAGAAAATTGATGGAGGTCTTGTTCTTTTGGGTAATGATGAGAGCTGTAGAGTGCAAGGATCTGGTTCTATCAAGATCAAGATGTTTGATGGAGTTGATAGGATCTTATCTGATGTCAGATTTGTTCCTGAGTTGAAGAGAAATCTTGTTTCTCTTGGTACATTGAATTCTAAGGGCTTTGAATTCAAGACAGAAAAAAGAGTCCTGTCAATAACCAAGTCTGGAAGAATTGTTATGAGGGGTATGATCAAGAATGGTTTGTATACTTTGATTGGAAGAACTGTAACAGGATCAGCTGATGTTACCATGGAGTCTTCTGATGTTAACTTGTGGCATAAGAGATTGGCACATGTTGGTGAGAAGGGCCTGGTGGAGTTATCCAAGAAGGGGGCAATCCCTGGGAAGAGGATATGTAAGCTGGAATTCTGTGAGAGGTGTGTTCTGGGGAAATCAAAGAAGCAAGCATACCAGAAAGAGAAGCATACCACCAAGGAGGTTATGGATTACATACATTCTGATGTATGGGGACCAGCAAGGGTATCCACTCATGGTGGAGGCAGGTATTTCCTTACCCTTATTGATGATTATTCCAGAAAGGTTTGGGTTTACATTCTTAAACAGAAGAGTGATGCCTTTTCTAAGTTCAAAGAATGGTTGATTGAACTTGAGAATAAGAAAGGCAGAATTATCAAGCACTTAAGGACTGATAATGGGCTTGAATTCCTATCAGAGGAGTTTCAACAATTTTGTAGGGAGAAGGGTATTACTAGGCATAAAATTGTTCCTTCAAACCCCCAGCAGAATGGTCTAGCAGAGAGAATGAATAGAACTATTCTGGAAAGGGTTAGGTGTATGTTATCTGATGCTCATTTACCTAAGAGTTTTTGGGGTGAAGCTGTTAACACAGCTGTGTATCTCATTAATAAAGTGTCATCATCTGCTATTGAGTTTAAAACCCCAGATGAGATCTGGTATGGAAAGATATCAGATTACTAAAAGTTGAAAGTTTTTGGATGCCTAGTTTATGTTCATGTGAAACAAGACAAACTTGAAACTAGAGCTTTAAAATGTGTTTTCATTGGGTATCCAAAGGGTGTTAAAGGGTATAAGTTGTGGTGTCTAGAGCCTGGGAACCAGAAGTGTATTACCAGCAGAGATGTTGTGTTTAATGAATCACAGATGGGATACAAGTCAGGTGGAGGTGATAGAGAGCCATCAACTGAAGAGATAGATAGTGTTATTTCTGAGCCAATTACTCAAGTTGAGGTTGAGCCTGATCATGACAAGCATGATAATGCATCTGGTTCTAAACCAGAGCAGGAAACAGGAGGGAATGGGTCATCAGATGAGGATAGTGCACCTGCAGAGGAGGAGGAAGAAGTGCCAGAAGCAGACTTGAGAAATTATAGTCTGACAAGAGACAGATCCAGAATACAAATACATCCTCCAGCAAGGTTTGGCCGTGTGGATCTGGTCTCCTATGCACTTGTTACAGCAGAAGCCATAGAGTACCAAGAACCTAAAAGCTACAAGGAAGCCCTTGAGTGTGGTGATAGGGGGTCATGGATTACAGCCATGACAGAAGAGATGGAGTCTCTTAAGAAGAATCAAACTTGGATTCTTGTTAATAAGCCACCTAGGCAGAAGCTAATCAGTTGTAAATGGTTGTTTAAAAGGAAGCTTGAGTCTGGTGTAAAGGATCAAGTGAGGTTTAAAGCCAGGTTAGTTGCCAGAGGATTTACTCAGAGAGAATGAATTGATTACAATGAGGTATTCTCACCTGTGGTTAAGCATTGTTCAATCAAATTACTTCTCAGTAGAGTTGTTCAAGAAGATCTGGAGCTACAGCAACTTGATGTCAAGACAACTTTTCTGCATGGGGATCTTATTGAGAGTTTATACATGCACCAGCCAGAAGGGTTTGTTGAACCAGGTGGAGAAGGGAAGTTGTGCCTGCTCAAGAAATCATTGTATGGCCTCAAGCAAAGTCCAAGACAGTGGCACAAAAAGTTTAATGAAGTTATGCTATCCATTGGGTTTGTAAGAAGCAAGTATGATACTGGTGTATACCTGGAAAGGCAAGGTAGTGATGTGATAGCCTATCTTCTGATTTATGTGGATGACATGCTTATTGCCAGTAAGAGTCTTCTGAAGATTCAGAGTATCAAAAGGAAGCTAAGTGCTAGATTTTATATGAAGGACTTAGGAAATGCTAAAAGGATTCTTGGAATGGATATTCTTAGGGACAGAAAAGCTGGAAGACTATTCTTATCCCAGAAGAGTTATATTGAGAAGGTCCTGAAGAGGTTTAACATGCATGAGAGTAGAGTTGTGGCAACTCCTCTGGGACAACAGTTCAAATTATCTAAGGAAATGGAACCAAAGTCTGATGAAGAGAAGAAGACTATGATGAAAGTACCTTATGCAAGTGGGGTTGGAAGCCTGATGTATGCTCTGGTCTGCAGCAGACCAGACTTAGCTTATTCATTGAGTATGGTGAGCAGATACATGGCTAATCCTGGAAGATTACATTGGGAAGCTTTGAAATGGATATTCAGATACCTCAAAGGGTCATCTGATCTGGGTTTGATGTTTGAGAGGATGACTGACCAGAAGATTCCATTGGAAGGATTTGTAGATTCTGATTTTGCTGCTAATCTGGACACCAGAAGATCCTTAACAGGGTATATTTTTACTCTTTACAATACTGCTGTAAGCTGGAGATCTGTTCTGCAGAGTGGAGTTACATTGTCTACTACAGAAGCAGAGTTTGTTGCAGTGTCTGAGGCTGTTAAGGAGGCTTTGTGGTTGAAAGGCATAATCAAGGATTTTGGCATAAGTCAAAGGGCTGTGGTCATTCATTGTGATAATCAGAGTGCAGTTCATCTGGTTAAACATCAAGTATTCCATGAGAGGTCAAAGCATATTGATGTAAGGTTACATTTTGTAAGAGAAATCATTGACAAAGGAGTGGTTCTCATCCAGAAGATATCTACAGAGGACAATGCTGCAGATATGTGTACAAAGTCTTTACAAGGGACGAAATTCAAATTCTGTGTTGAATTGGTAAAGATGAGTGTATGAGATGTTCCTTAGGCCCAAGCTGGAGCATGGAAGAGAGGAGGGGAGGATTGATACTTCTCATCAGAGGTGGAGAATTGTGAAGGGTCATATGTGAAGTATGTAATCTGCTGGGCTTAATTCATAGGAGGCTATGTTGGTAAAGTGTTAGCCGTGAGAGATTAGTAAATTTTGGGTACCAGAGTAGATGGACCAGATGAGGTTGACCAGAGAAGCCTGACCAGAGAAGTCAGGCAGAAGAGCTTTCAGAGGAGGTCCATCAGGTGAGGTCTGGTCAGACGAGTCTGGGAGATGAGACATCAGAGGAGTCTATCAGAGGAGGTCTGAGACCAGAGGTCATCTGGTGTAAGTGACCAGAGCCAGAGGAGGTCTTGTCATCTGATCCTGAAGTCCGTTATTCACGAAGTACACCAAATTGAAGCTAATTCGATGGCGGTTCTAACTGAATCAACTATGGCGGTTATTTAAGTCGTTAGCCAGCTGGATAACTACCTTGCATTGAGTTTGTTACAACTGAATCGAATCTAGGGTTCGTTTCAAATCTCTGTATCTATAAAAGGGGCTTCTCAGCTGAGAGAAGTAACATAATCAATTTGAGCGCAAACTTTTGTGAGATTGTGTGATTGTAACTGGTAACTTCCAATTCTTTTATTAGTGAAAAAGTCTATCCTCTCGGATCCCGTGGACGTAGGAGTATTATCTCCGAACCACGTAAACTGGTGTTCTTATTGATTTTCAATTTCGTTCTTATTGCCTTCATATTTTGATTCCCGGATACAAGTTTTCTTGTGAATCCAAAACGATTAACACTTTGTGTATTGTGATAGGCAAATAAGAAAATCCTGTTCAATGGAACAAATCAAAGAAATGCGTTCTTTGATTGGTCTACCTAGAGAAATTAAAAACACTAATAACAGTTCCACAATGCAATAAAAGCACAGAAATTCATCGAACAAACCGCGGCGGCGGGAAGGGGGCAAAGTGAGGTGCCGTTGAAGAGAGAAGCCGTGAAGATGGAGGACTGATAGATTTAAGCGTTCTCTAATCAATTAAATACTCTCTGTGTATTGTGATAAGCAAATAACAAAGTCCAGTACAGTGAAACAAATCAAAGGAATTGTACTTCTACCTAGAGAAATTAAAAACACTAATCACAAATTTATTATCCACTAAAAGCACATAAATTCATAGAACAAACCACGGTAGCGAGGAGGGCGGGAAAGTGAGGCGCCGCCGGTGAGACGAGGCCGCGAAGATGAAGAACTGAAATAGTGAGGCGCGAAGATGAAGACGAAGTGAGGCGCCGCCATGTGTTCTTAAAAGGAAAAATATTAAAAAGGGTTTTCAACAATTCATCCAATTTCAAATTCTTCCCAATTTTTAAGGGAATGTTATTGACAGAATATTCCGTCTTTAACTAAAAACAGTTATTTCTAAATTAATTTTTCAACCAATATATTTTATAAATTTTCGAATTTTATGTATATATTAAAAGCGATACACATTTTTTAATCATAAAGAATTATTCTTGACGGAAATTTCTGTCAGTAATATTTTTTGAAAATTTTACCAACAACATTTCTATCAGTATTAGTTGAATTTTTGAATTCATTACATGTTTTAAATAATCAAAAATATTTTCGACGGATATTTCTGTCAGTATTTTATTTTATAAATAAATATTTTTACTTTTAAAATTATATAAATATTATTGACGGATTTTTCCGCCAGTATTTATTTTTAATAAATTATTTTACTAAATTAAAAATAAAATATATTTATGACGGAAATATGTCATAAACTTTTTGATATCTGTCACATTTTAACGACAAAAATTTCCGTCACAAAAATCCGTCACTAATAACCAAATTTTTTGTAGTGAAAAATCATAAAAGAAAAGGACAAATCAAATATAATTAGCATGCTATGAATATATATTGACTTTTCCGGCCGAATTGAGACCTAAGTTGGACTTTGTTAGATAATTTGAGACTAAATTCAATAAAAAAATTAATTTGGGGACTAAATCTATTTTCACTACAAAAAAAACACTGTTTTGCGACGGAATTTGCGACGGAAAATCCGTCTCAAACAGTGTTTTGCGACGGAATCTGCGACGGACACGTATCCATTCCTAAAACAGACGTAGCTAATTTTTGCGATGGATTTTGCCGTCCGTCGCAAATTAACGACGGATAAATCGGTCGCAAAATTGGCGGGTCAGACCCGGCCGGGTCACACAGAATTTGCGACGGACTGTAGTCCGTCGCAAATCTTTCGGGTTAGACCCGATTGAGTCAATAACATTTGCGACGGCCACATTCCGTCGTAAATGTTTATATATATATTTTTATTTTTTTCTGTTATAATTTGCGACGGACCATTTTCCGTCGCAAAATTCAAAATTTGCGACGGAATTTGGCCGTTGCAAATTACCGAGCCTATACAAAAAAAAAAGTGGCTCGCGTGGTTCGAGCCCGGGCACCCGGGGAGGGCGCGGCGGGCACGAACCACTGGGCCACCCGGCCCATTGCTTATTATATGCGGCCCACCTTCTATATTAGTCTTATTAGGTCTTGAACAATTAATCCAATTTTGCGCCCAAGGGGAATCGAACACGGGACCTCTTGTGCAAGAGGAGGGGGCGCGCGCCACTAGGGCACAAGCTACTTTCGTTTATTTTTATGCAATTAATTGTATATGTATTCAAATTAAGTCTTTTTTTTATAATTCACTAAATTAATTTCTTTTCGTATCTAAGTTGTTTATTAAAATATTTTGCCCAACTATTTTTTTTATTTTATAAAATTATTTATTTCGACAATACATAATTTTATAATTCGTTCAATTGTACGCAATTAATTGTATATGTATCCAAATTGACTCATTTTTTTTCTATAATTCACCAAATTAATTCATTTTCACTTCTCACTTGTTTTTATAAATGTTGTAGCCATTTAATTTTTATTAGTTTGGTAAAATTATTTATTTCGACTCCCACTTAAATTTATAATTCGTTCATTTGTATGCAATTAATTGTATATGTATTCAAATTAAGTCTATTTTTTATAATTCACCAAATTAATTTCTTTTCGTATCTAACTTGTTTATAAAAATATTTTGCCCAACTATTTTTTTTTCGTAAAATTATTTATTTCGACAATGCGTAATTTTATAATTCGTTCATTTGTACACAATTAATTGTATATGTGTCCAAATTGACTCTTTTTTTTCAAAATTCACCAAATTAATTCATTTTCGTTTCTCACTTGTTTTTATAAATTTTGTGGCTATTTAATATTTTTTTGGTAAATTTATTTATTTATTCTCCCGTTTAAATTTATAATTCGTTCATTTGTACATAATTAATTGTATATGTATCCAAATTGACTCATTTAATTGTATATGTATCCAAATTGACTCATTTTTTTTTTCAAAATTCACCAAATTAATTCATTTTCGTTTCTCACTTGTTTTTATAAATTTTGTGGCTATTTAATATTTTTTTGGTAAAATTATTTATTTCGACTCCCGTTTAAATTTATAATTCGTTCATTTGTACATAATTAATTGTATATGTATCCAAATTGGCTCATTTAATTGTATATGTATCCAAATTGACTCTTTTTTTTTTTAATTCACCAAATTAATTCATTTTCGTTTCTCACTTGTTTTTATAAATTTTGTGGCTATTTAATATTTTTTTGGTAAAATTATTTATTTCGACTCCCGTTTAAATTTATAATTCGTTCATTTGTACACAATTAATTGTATATGTATACAAATTGACTCATTTTTTTTTCAAAATTCACCAAATTAATTCATTTTCGTTTCTCACTTATTTTTATAAATGTTGTGACCATTTAAATGAAACTCACGAGGTATATAAATGAAACCCACGAGGTATATAAATGAAACTCACGAGGTATATAAATGAAACCCACGAGGTAATAATAGAACAGCATGATCTAAGATCATGTATATGTTTGCTACAAGTAATTAATTAATTAACACTGAATTAGTAATATCTTTGTTGAAATACTATTCTGTAGCATCATTCGCGGTCACAAGGTTTCCGCCATTATTACAGAGATAATGAGGGATAATCTAGAGTAGAACGCAATGAAGTTCAAACTCGTCTCGTCGCAGCGGAAGCAGTACTACTTGGATGAGTTTCGGGTATATATATGCAAATATTTTTAAACCAAATTTGGTTTAAAAATATTTGCATATATATACCCGAAACTCATCCAATTGGTTTAAAAATATTTGCATATATATACCCGAAACTCATCCAAGTAGTACTGCTTCCGCTGCGACGAGACGAGTTTGAACTTCATTGCGTTCTACTCTAGATTATCCCTCATTATCTCTGTAATAATGGCGGAAACCTTGTGACCGGGAATGATGCTACAAAAATTGTTAAAAAAACATAGATAAATTGTTCAAACTGACTCTCTCTTCTCTCTCTCTTCTCTCCCTCTCCTCTCTCTCTATCTCTCTCTCTATCTCTCTCTCTCTCTCTTCATGATCTTCTTCTGAATGATGGTTCACTGTTCCAGTGATCCACCAAACCATCCCATATCGATCGTTCGTGTGGTGCTCGACCCAACTCCACCCGATCCCCACGCTCCCACCGCTTCTTCAGGTCGTAGATAATATTTTTGTACCGTTCTTACACTTTCGCATAGAACAATTGGTACATAATACTATCGTTGGCAGGTTCCCAAACGCGCCTCTGCAAATAAATTAAAAATAGAATATTAACGAATAAATTAAAAAATTAAAAGTTAAATTAAAATCATAATAAATAAATTTTTTATACCTTGAAGTCATCAAAATACTCCATCCTCTTTTGCTCGGACACTTGACTCCACGAGTGGGCACCATACTCAAACTGTCTCATTCTAATGATTTGTGAGACGATTGAGCTAGTCTCATGGGCTGGAAGCAGTCTGTGACAACAAAATTAAAAAATCAAGTTAATTATATTAATATATATAATTAAAAGTATACATAATTCATTAAAAAATACTTACTTGTTGTCGACTATGATGACACTGAGAAAATTATCTTGACCTGGGTTCATCTGTAATAATTATAAATTCAACTAATAAAAGATGATGCTATATAATAATTTACTTATTCACATACATATAATTTCACATACGCGCATAAAATCTACACACTATAAAAGATGATGCTATATATAATCTACTTATTCACACGCATATAATAATTTACTTATTCACATACGCATATAACAATGATTTACTTATTCACAAAATATAATACACACAGTTAAAATAATAAATATTATTCATAGCGAAGAAAGTATTTTTTTGAAAGAGGTGCCTATTTTGCAATTTACTGTACTATTATAAAAATAAAATTCGATAGCTCAAAATGTCCACTTCAAGGAAAAATAATAATTCAAAACTCACTAATTTGAGCAACTAAAATCCAGTGTAAAGGTAAAACAGCATGCAAGTATTTATGCATTAAATTGTCATACTCAAGTGAAATCAAGACTAATTAAATTTTCTAAACATGCTTTAAAATTAAATTAAAATTCGATCTACTAATTAAATTAGATCAACTAATTCAACTAAAATTAATTTATTTCTAATATAATTCAAACAATTTAACTAATTCAATTCTAAACTTAACAAAAATTAAACATGCTTTAAAATTAAATTAAAATTCGATCAACTAATTCAACTAAAATCAATTCATTTCTAATATAATTCAAACAATTCAACTAATTCAATTCTAAATTTAACAAAAATTAAACATGCTTTAAATTAAAATTCGATCAACTAATTCAACTAAAATCAATTCATTACTAATATAATTCAAACAATTCAACTAAAATCAATTCTCAACTAAAATCAATTCTCTAAACATGCTTTAAAATTAAATTTTAAACGGTAAAAATGAAGAAAACTTACGGTTTATTTGTAGAAAATGTCGAAACGAGAACTCGGTGGGGACGGATTGGCTCTACAATCAACTAAACCCGACTTTTTCTTCCGTTTCCTTTCGTTTTCCTCCTCTTCTTCTTTTTTCTCGCACTCTCCATGTGCTTCGCGAGGAGAGTATTTATAATTGTAAAAAAATTTGCGACGGATGCCTATCCGTCACAAATTTTGCCTGTCAAAGCCAAAACGACGTCATTTTGACAGATTTGTGACGGCTTTTCCATCGCAAATCAGTCAACGCACCGTTTCCCGAGAAGATGCGTAAAAACGGTTCGGATTTGCGACGGACATTCCGTCGCAAATCAGTCAATGGACCGTTCCCGAAAGGTCGTGAATATAAATGTAAGATTTGCGACGGCTTTGGTCCGTCGCAAATGCAAAGTTTAAAATTGCGACGGTCTGTTCCGTTGCAAATCAGTCAAACGGGTCGTTTCCCGAACGGTCACCTTTAAACGGGTATATTTTGCGACAGAAGTGACCGTCGAAAAATCAAAGTTGAAATTTGCGACAACCTCTCTGTCGCAAATGTAGCTGGTTTAAGACGAAGGCGGTGGGCCCTAGTTTTTGCGACGGCTTTTCCGTCGCAAATTACTAACCTTTGCGACGGACTTCCTAAGTCGTCGCAAAGTGTCATCTTTTTCGACGGCTTACCAAAATCCGTCGCAAATTCACGAAATTTGCGACGGATATTGTACCATCGCAAAAGATCCATCGCTAATCTCCATCTTTTTGTAGTGTTTGTCAGAAAGTTATGGGATGATTTGTATTTTAAACTCGACCTTTTACAGATTTATATATGTCAAATTTTATAATTCTTATATTGATATTAAAATTCTAAAATAACGTTTATTTTGATTGACGTCTATTTTTTAAATTAATATTTATTGAGTTCTAACAAGTACTCCAGAAAAGGTCGGAGCATGGCCGAAGACCGATCAGAGATTTGCTAAAATGATATTTTCAAACAAAATTTAGTTATAGAGTCGGGTCGGAACATTTTTTTTAGATAATTTTACCCTAAAAAAGATTAAAAAGATACATGAATTCTAGTGGGCTACATTTTTTTTTAAACTGAGTTTTAACAAGTCAACTTAACAGGTCAAAATACGGCCGAAAAATGCACGAGCATTTTCTAAATTAATGTTTTCAATCATAATTTTGTGACGGAGTCAGGTGGAAATCGCTTACTTGGTTATTTTACTTTAGGAAATACGAAAAAGATACATGAATATGAAGAGTATTAATTGTTTTATTAAATGATACTCCCTCCGTCCCAACAATTTCTTCATACTTGCCTTAAATGGACGTTCCAACATTTTCTTCACACCCCAAAAGAGGAAATAACTCTCTCTCACAAGCATAAAGTTATTATTATTTTATTCAACTCCACACTCACATACTCCCTTTTTCCTTAAAAAATGTGCCAATCTCAAGTGTGAAAAACTTCTTGGGACGAAGGTAGTATTAGTTGTTTTTATTAAAGATATCAATTCTGAAGTATATTAGTTGTTTTCACTAAAAAAATATTAATTGAATGGATATTAATTGTCACACTATAAAATATTAATTGTTTCACTATAAAATATAATAATTTGTTGGTTATCGTGAATATCATTCATATAATATCTTCTCAAATATATTTAAAAATAAATTAAAAACTGAACGTACACCATATGAACATATTGTTATAAATTATTAATAGTTTAATAATTAAGTGTATTAATCGGTGTTTTATAATGACACGAAAAATATTTTATTTTATTATAATAGAAATAATAATTATATATTTCATAAAAATATTAATAATTAATATTTATTGCGAAACATATATATTGAAAAAAAATTATTTCCATTGTCAATGGTAAAATTATATAATATTATATTCCTAAATTTTCCTTTTTGAAATTAATATATTATTTTGTATATGAATGAGATATAAGGAAAGGAATAAGATTGAGAAGAGAAAAAAGAATAAAAGAGTAGAAATAGGAATTAAAGGGTACATGAGATGATATTTCATTTGTAAAATGGGTAAAAGAATTTTTATAAATTTTTGGGCAAAAAAGAGTTTGTATGTAAAATAATGGGTATTTTTCACTACAAAAAACTCGCATTTTTGCAACCGATTTTAGCGACCGCCTAGACATCGGTCGTTAAATAGTGTGATTAGTGACCGATTTACGACCAACAGACCGAAATGGTCAAAACCTTTGCGATTAGCGATCGCCAGGGATATCGGTCTCTAATTTGAGACCGATTTTAGCGACCGCCTTAACCGTTGTGGTTCGACGATGTCGCATTATGGAGATTAGCGACCGATATCGGTCGCTAATATGGAACTAATGTTAGCGACCGCCGCTGGTAGTCGCAAATCACGAATCCCGAAATGGGCAGTCGGGCAATAATGACCAGGTTTCGGTCTGTTGTTCAGCGACCGCCTGTGTCGGTCGCTAATAACTTTGAGGCGGTCGCTAAACGTCTATTACAGAACATATTCTGCTTGTGTTCATTCATAATTTTCTATGGAAAAAAAACTCTTTTAAACTCGTTTTTCATCCGTTTAATCTATGACGAAGATCTTTTTGAAGTGGTGGTAGCAATCGACTGTTTCTATATCACATTGTGCTCGTTGCTTCAACTTCACCGTACATTTTCACACTTTTACCATTTAATTCTTTTGTTGTATATATTTTAGTTTTTGGTAATTAAGTTTTTAGTATGCATGCATGCTTAAATGTATAGTAGTGATTTAGTATATATGATTGTTATGTTGGATTTATGTGAAAAATAAATATGGATATGTCTATTTATAGTAAAAACTCTGCCCAATTTTTTTTGAATTAATTAATATGTTGTATTTGGTTAGTTTATTATGTTTGATTGATATATATGTTTGTTTACAATTGAAATTCCGCCGTTTTTTTTTATAATTAACTTGTTATTTACTATTAATTTGAAACAAATGGAATTTTCAGATCGTGGTTGGATGTACTCAATGCCTCGTATGATAGGAGTGGGCATGAACAATCAATTTTACCGTAAAATTGAAGAATTTATTGAGTTTGCATATTGTCATCCACACTGTCTTGATCATTTCAATCAGCTTAGATGCTCATGTAATGGAAGAAAATATAGGAATAATATGAGATACTTGAGCATTGATGAGGTTAAAGCTCATATTTTTAGGGTTGATTTTGTTCCCCGCTACTACAATTGGACCAGTCATGGTGAACAGCGTTGGAATATTGATATTGACACACTTAAAAAATTTTATACTCAGTGGAGCATTGGTGAACGATTTGAGATTGGTGGTTCAAGTCTGTTCCGTATACTCAGGAGGAACCACCCATGGACGAGGCCCATGTTACATTCACTTAGTTCGGACCACCTTTGGAGGAGGTGGATGAAGCCTATAGGTACCACATGATGGTTAATGAATCTGTGTTGGATGGTCACATGTACATCTATGGAGGAGGAGGAGGAGGAGGAACCAAATCATCGGTCAAAGAAGTTTTTTAAGATGCTAACAACCGTTGACCAAAAGTTGTTTCCTAACTGTGATACCGAGACGCAGTTGTCATTCAATGCACAAATGTTGTCCATCAAAGCCGAATGCAAAGTCAGTCAAAAAGTCTTCAATGGATTTGCAAAATTGTTCAAAAAGACCCTACCTAAAGAGAACACAATGCCTGAAAATTTCTATCAAAGCAAAAGATTGTTGAAGGAGATGGGTCCACCGTTTGAGAAGATTGATTGTTGTACAAACGGTTACATGTTGTTTTGGGACCAGGATGAAAGTATTGATCAGTGCAGGATATGCGGCCACCTCCGGTACAAACCATCTAGTCGTAAGAAGGACAAGAAGAAACAAAAGGTGAAGGCATTTATGTCGATGTATTACCTTCCTATCACTTCTCGTTTGGAGAGATTGTATCAGTCTAGTGTTACTGCTAAAGACATGACATGGCATGTTGATGAGTGTTCTGATCTAAAATCTGGAGAGATGCGACATCCAGCAGACTTGGAGGCATGGAAAAATTTTAATAGAGAGTTTCCAGATTTTGCAAGAGAGGGGAGAAATGTGAGGTTGGGTTTGTGCACAGACGGTTTTGCTCCATTCAGAATACACGGAAAGAAGTATTCATTGTGGCCTGTGCTGTTGACTCCGTACAATCTATCGCCTTGGTTGTGCATGAAGCCACACCATATCTTTTTTACTATCTTGGTGCCTGGTCCATAGAACCCTAAGCATAAGTTGGATGTCTATCTTCAGCCACTGATTAAAGAGCTCTTATCTTTATGGCATACGGGAGTGGAGACGTATGATGTGCCTAGGAAGCAGAACTTCACAATGCGTGCTGCTGTTTTATGGACCATTAGCAACTTTCCAGCATTTTCTATGTTGTCTGGTTGGTCAACTGCTGGAAAATAAGCATGCTCGGACTGTATGGATGGATCTAATGCGTTCTATCTTCCGTTAAGTAAATATGTGTCATGGTTCGACAACCATCGGAAGTTTCTACCTGCTGATCATCCCTTCCGAAAGGACAAAGTAAACTTCCTTAAGGATAAACATGCAGTAGGTCGATCAAGACCACGCATTCGACTTTAACCTCATATACACCGTTGGGAGTATATTAATATTCTTGCCACATATTCGAGATTAAAAGGAGAAAGAAAGACCGAGAAGGCCGGAAAAAAAAAGGTTATAACGAGACAAAAGAGAGGTGCATAAATTAAGAAAATAAACGATATAAATTTACGTGGTTCATTATCGTTGTGTTAGCTATATCCACGAGAAGACTCGTATTATTATGTTATCTCAGCCATATAGAGTTCAGAATGACCTAATTTAAATAATAAAGGCATTTCCTACCGCCTGATCCTCGAAAACAAGTTCAAAACTCAAAATGAACCCAAACTGAGATTTACCGGTTCTGCGCAGGGGATTCAAGGCATCTCAACCAAAGAAAAATTTAAAGGAACGAAATAGGTGGAAGCCGAATAGCATACAGATTTACTCTTCAACTTTAGTACAATAACTCATAATAAATTTTGAGTATATAATAGTGGGTTATTATTCTTCAAGAATGACGATGAAATAGAGGAATTATTGTAAGTAAGAATTTATGAACCTGTTATCTCATGTATATGTGGTTTTTTTTTTTTTTAATCTACTTTAAATAAAAGAAAGGGGTTACATACATATATATATATGGTCTACCAAGATGACCAATTTTTTTAAATGGTAAACTTTGATTACGTGTTTTTTAATTTTGTTTCCATTTTCCCCACAAAAATTGGATACAAGCACTACAAAAAGATGCAGTTTAACGGCGAATTTTGCAATAGGAAAACGGTCCCAAATCCTTATTTGCGACGACTTTGCAACGAAAATAAGTTAGAGAATCTTCTCACAAATATTGGCAATTAATATTTTTAAAACCGTCGAAACTTACTATGGATTGACACCGTCGTCAATTTACGATAGAATAATTTGTCAAAAATTGATCCAGACCCGAGACCGAACCGGGTAAACTTTCGTCGCAAGTTCTGTCATAATATGCGATGATTTATGCCGTCACAAAATTAATTTATTAATAAAAAAGGGCTCTAGTGGTTTAAATCTGACCTAGTTGCGGCCCTTAGCGGGTGCCAAACCACCCGAGCCACATATTATGAGTAAACCACTTTGCACTGCATATTGTATATAAGGTTTTGTAAATTGACCAATTTTATATAAGAATGATGGGAAAATTGTATTGTGGTTCCCGGAGAATGGGTGCAAAAGACTTCTGATATTTATGTGCGAAAGTGATCTTATCTTTTTTTTTTTTTTTTCAATTTTTGCTTATCTGTTAATTTTTAGGATCAAAACTTCAAATTTAGGAGGTGGCCTCTAAATTTTTAGAGGCCCATGATTCGAGTACTTAAATATGTCATCCTTTTCTAGTGGCATTGAGTGAAAATTTCTTTGGTGACAAGTGGTTGGGTTGCTACGGTGGAGACAGTGACATTGATTAATCCCAGTGGCGGATCCAAAAACTGGGGGGACGTAATTAAAATTTAAAGTCTATGATATATTAACTTGACAAAGTCTTGTATGCATCAGCTGTAATGTACAATTCAATTATATTTTTTAACATTACCGGTTACTTTCGCTGAATATGCAGTTGTTTCATCACCACACTTTTTAGGGAAAACAATCAAATATTAATGTTCAAAATGCACTTGTGTAGTACGGTGCATCTGGTGCACATGAGACCTATTCATATAAAATATAGTAGTACTATATTATATAGTACCTTCGTCCCGGAGGAACTTGCACATTTACAATTTTCTCGTGTTTTAGCAAACGAGTTTTTTATTAGTATTTTTAAACTGATAAAGTAATTTTTTATACAGACATATAATAGAGGAGGGATAAATCTAGCATACCCCTTCTTAAAAGTCACTTTATCATTTCAAATAGTAATAAACAACTTGCTCGCTAAAATACGAGAAAAATTGTGGTGTGCAAGTTCCTCCGAAACGGAGGGAGTACCATATTAATTATCCTAAGTAATAGACAATATAAGTAATATATAGCACTTCCTTTCTACTTGTCAAAAATTTCCCCTCAGGTTCCACTACAAAAAATGACCGAATTTTGAGATGGAAATTTGCAACAGCCAGGAAATCCATCGCAAAATTCCCCATACTTGCAACGGAATTGGAAGAATTTGCGATCGTGAGTTGGTAATTTTCGACAAAACTAGTGACGGAATGTAGAATCCATTGACGACAAAAAAAGAAAAAAAAGTATTCACTATTTGTGTATGATTCTGTGCCATCAAAACCATTAAACCCTTCAATCCAATCCTCTTCCGGTATGATTCTGTGCTCTTTTTTCTGTCAATTCAACTCCTGCCGCGAGATAAATCAATTTGCATGTCTACTTCTGTTAATGAGGATTTTTTTCCCGTCAATTTTCATGTTTTGCGAACTGAATTGAAATCATGTACTGTGCTTTTGTGTTGCATTTGTGCCATTGACTCGCTACAGCTTCAATGCATGCATAATTGGAGAAAAATATTTTTTTTGGTCCCATAACTTATTCGGTGTCCAATTTGTCCCAAAAAATTTAACTATTCAATTTTGGTCCCACAACTTATTTGGTTGTCCAATTTTGGTCTCATTTTCACCAGAAAAGTCAAAACGACGTTGTTTCATGTCACGCGTGGCTCACGTGCCGGCCAAAATTGGGGTTTCCGTTGTCTATGCTGACGTGACGCTGACTGAAATTTTTCTTTTTTTTAATTAATTATTTTATTCAGTTTTTCTTTTCCACCTCATTAAATGACTAATAAACTTAATTTTAAATAATAGATCAACTTAAAACCAATTCAAACTTACAGGTACCGAAACCAATTCAAATTAACATTTTAGAAATCCAAACAAAATAAAAATTAAGAGATGAATAATGGTAAGTTTGCTTCAACCTCAACGATGACTTCGTGCGACTTATGGTCAACATCATCATCACCGGAATTTCAGACTTTGAAGCGAGCTTGCTTAACCATGGGTATGGAGGCATTTCTTCTCTCTAACATTTCATCGAGCATGTGGCGTGCGTGAGAATTTGGTCAATGGAGGCAATGCTTTTCTGTGGCGGTTCGCGCGAGATCGTGAACAGCGGAAGCTTCTTCAGACAATTGCAATTGAAGGCTACTAACAAAGTAGAGCTTTGGCCGATGGATCCGGACGACGACAGCTTCGTGAGCATCGGATTTAGGCAAGATAGATGCGCCACTGGGAAGCTTTGTGTTAGACTCTACTCGATCGGTACAGATAAAATCGGGACGGCAGATCGATGCTTCGACATGGTAGGGGGGTTTTCCAATGCTGGTTTTGTGAGTGCGGAACGGTGCACCAGGCTCTGGTTGGTCGGTCGACGACGGGAGGCCATTGAGGTGCCGTGTTTCATTCATTAGTTATTTAATGAGGTGGAAAAAAATGAATAAAATAATTAATAAAAAAGAAAAGAAAAAATCTAGTCAGCCCCACGTCAGCATAGGTAATAGAAACCCCCAATTTTGGCCGGCACGTGAGCCACGCGTGATATAAAACGACGTTGTTTTGGCTTTTCCGGTGAAATTGGGACCAAAATTGGACAACCAAATAAGTTGTGGGACCAAAATTGAATAGTTAATTTTTTTGGGACGTAAATTGGACACCGAATAAGTTACGGGACCAAAAAAATATTTTTCTCTGCAAAATTGTTGTATTTGCTTTTTGTGCCTTGATTTTTTGTTCTGTTGTGTGGAGTTATTCATTAGTCAAAATTGTCTTTTCCTTTCCGTTTTCTATTCCATTGGGCTATGAACTCTCATTAGATCATTTGTCAAAATTAGTTTTAGTCCAATCGAACTTAATTCGAACTCAATTGTCCTACATTCATCACTTTTTAAAATTATTGTCCTCTTTTTCAAATCTTTTCAACCACCCTAAAGACCCGGGCCTAAAAAAATCACTTTTCCACTTTACTTTCTGAGACTCCACTGACGGACTTCATACTCAACAAGGGAGAGATCGGCTCTAGGCCCTCAGAACCTGAACCTAAACCTTAGATATTTCTTCAATCAGATTGCAAAAGATGAAACCACCAATTCTAAGAAGATAGTTTTGAAAGTCGTGGTACAAAAATCCACCAAAAAGTAGTTGTTTGCTCAAAGCCGGGATGATTTCATTGTTACTCTTTAGTTTTCAAAAAAATTATTTTTTTAGTCTCATAAGAATATTCTCAAAACACTTTATATTCCATATTTCAAAAATAAACTTTTTGTTCGCGAAATTGGTCCCAATCGTCAAATACATAACACATTTGGTCCCAAAATTTGTTCTAAAATTGCAAAATTGGTCTCAAAGTTGGGGTAATTTTTTTTTAAGGACCGTAACTCTGGGGGGTGGCAAAACAAGGACTGTAACTTTTCGGGCTGGCAAAATAAGGACAATAACTTTTAAAATTGGCAATTTAAGGACCGTAACTTTTTAAAATAGCAATTTGAGGACAAATTAGCCCGGATTACTCTCTTTCGGGCTAATTTTGCATGATTTCGGGCTCAAATCGCCAGCGTGGATATTATTTTGAATGAAATTACTTTTTTAAATATTCCACCTCATTTTTTCCCTTTTATATTTTGAATTAATTTCCAATTCATTCATTTTACTCAAAATACACTCATAATGAAATGTGTTGTAATCATGTAGGTTTGATGTCGGGCAGCATCTCGGAAGAATAATTTCTAAATCCACAATTTGGAGCAGAAAGCATTAGATGCTGAAAGAAGATTAAAAGAAGTTAATACCTTAGTTGAAGAGGTGGTCTCTTTGGCACAATCTTACTGTGCCCATCCTAATTGTAAATGTGAAACCTTCTTGCTTAATCTTTATCTATTTTTGCTTAATTATTGAGGTTCGGGTGCCTTGAGAATTATTTGATAGTTGATTTTTCAATCCTAACTTGTGTAGCTGAGTTATTTTAAATATTCCCCCTCATTTTATTTTTTAAAATAATTTTCAATTCATTCATTATACTCAGTTTTTATGAGCGTATTTTGAGTATAATGAATGAATTGAAAATTATTTCAAAAAATAAAAGGGAAAAAAATGAGGTTGAATATTTGAAAAGAGTAATTTCTTTCAAAATATATCCACGTTGGCGATTTGAGCCCGAAACTGTGCAAAATTAGACCGAAAGATAGTAATTCGGGCTAATTTGTCCTCAAATTGCTATTTTTAAAAGTTACGGTCCTTAAATTGCCACTTTTAAAAATTATTGTCCTTATTTTGCCAGCCCGAAAAGTTACGGTCCTTGTTTTGCCACCCCCCAAAGTTACAGTCCTTAAAAAAAAATTACCCCCCAAAGTTGATATTTTACTTAACGACGTAGAATCCCTTATGGAGGCCAGCACTTGTCTCAAGAATCTCGACAATCGACACAGGAGCAACTCACATGTCGGAATTGACAAGTATTTCATAAGCTTAGACGCCAAAAAGAGGTTAACGAATCCTAACATACCCCACTTTTTTAAACCCAAAAACACGTACGATTCTTCCTCTCACTGAAGAAACGGTTACGAAACTCTTTTACTGTTACGAAGAAGTGATACCCTACTTCCATATTTGTTTCCCACAACCAATCCGCCATGCATTATTCCTCATTTTCTTTCAAGTCTCCAAAAGGTGATGTAAATTATGTTAAGGAACCCACGACATATTCATATCCGATATCTTTTCTTTCTCAATCGGCTGAATATTCCTTTATCTGATGTCCATGAACCTCATGAGATGAATACATCTAATGATATTATTAGTTTTATACTATGAATAAGTTTGACATGAGACCTAAAACTCGACTAAAATTGGACTTGCTAAAATTGATATTTAACCCCATACATATGTCCTGCAAGCTTTTATATTATATATAAAGACATTCTTTTATTTTTCAAAAATCATTGCGATAATCTTCATTAAGGTTGACACATGCATGGCACCATAAGCATCTTATTATTGAGCTTCAAAGGGAAAATATTGTCCGATAGAATAAACTTTTATTAGTAACAAACATATTATACAAGGTACAAGAGCAAGATATAACCTAACCCACTAAGAGCTTACTCTCTACAGATACAGAACCTCTTATTACAAATGACATTAATATAGAAACATTTGATGCATATATAAAAAGCCACTTTAGTTATACAACTTAAACATTTACTTCTCTATTAAAGATCCAACTGAATTTCAACCCTTTGTAATTCTTTGCTCTTTCATCTGCTCTCACCTTCAGTTTTCTAATCCTAGGCCCAAGGCTGCATACAAAATCTTGTTCACGCCTCGCATCACCATTCAGTCCCTCCAGTTTGTCTAGTCTCCACCTTCCGATCAAGAATTCCAAAATCTCCACATAATCCTCGGTATTATAAACACCAATTTTGTCGGCCACAAACGCGAAATGCTCGAATAGATGTGGGTCATGGCCGTCTGTCATTAAGTGAGCTGGCATTATGATCTTCTTTCTCATCATATTCCCTATACCTATCATAGCTTCATTCGTATCGATCTCGAGAAGCTTTTCAACAATTTTAATGTATGCATTCTCATGGCGCTTTTCATCGGCTGCAATAGTCCCGCATATGTTTGCAAGAACCGGATCCCCACCTTGTTTTGCTAATCGAGCCGTATTACCATGTGATACAAATGTAGCACGCTCTTGGAACGATGTATACACAAACCCTAAATAAGGGTTGTTGTCTATTCCAGTGTCCTATCAATAAGATCATACACTGAACCATAAATCATTGATTTTGAATATTCAATAATAACATTATCAATCTATATTATATATCAGGGTTGTTCACGGAGTTCGAAGATTACCGATTTCGTACTGAAATCTGTACCCAAAAAAAATCGAACCTAAAAATCCGTTGACTTTTTTATGTTAACCGTATCGAAACTGAACCGAAAGTTTATTTGGTATGGACTGGGATGTTACCAAATTAACTGTACCGAAAAAACGAATGTGACCGTACCGAACCGAATAACCGAATTAAATAATAATTATTTATTTTGTATTCATCAAAATATATTATAATGTTATTAAATTCAAGTACAACCATATAATGAAATATTTATCTTAATTTTCAGAATAAAAATATTATTTTATTTATTATATTAAGTTCTTAAAATACTAACTCATGTGTAGGTGTGTATATATATCAAAATGATATACATTTAATTTGTTTTATCTTTTAGTTTTATTCTAAATGTATATTCATTTCTTAACAAAAACTTGAATATGATGTAGCTCGTGTTAGAAATCACGATCAAAATGATTTCAAAAGGATTGTTTAAATATATATATTCATAAGGTATTTCAAAAGGATTGTTTAAATATATATATTTCATATACCATATTTTAGACATGAGTAGGTATGGAGTGAAATTACTTCACGGGGAAATTACAGAAATGGTCCCATAAGAATTGGTCCTCATGAATTTGGTCCTTTTTTTAGCACAAATAGTCCCATACGATTTTTCCGTCAAAAAATAATTGATTAACGAGCATGAGGCCCACATTCCCGTTACTTTTCTTCCAAAAAACCGCGCGCATAGTTCCCAACTTAAACATAATTAATTTTCAACTTCTTAAAACTCCACGAACTAAAGTTGCAGAATTGCCTTCATACTTGCATTTTACATTGAAATGATTATTAATAGAAAAGGGTACTAGTTGTTTTCGCTATAAAGTATTGGTTGTTTTCAATGAAGAGTATTTGATTTCACTAAAGAGTATTAGTTGTTTAGTGAAAACAAATTAATACCCTTCAATGAAAATAATCAATATTTTATTGTGAAAATAACCAATATCCTTTAATAATTCACTTATGAATTCGAACTATTTTCACTAGATACTTTGTCTTTATATATTTTATTCATGGCGTTTTTGTGTTATTTTTTTAAACATACATTATCATATAATATATATGTTATATTTGAATTTGAAGGGTATATGTTTAATTGTGGTTGAAGATGTACTGTGGTATTTGTGTGGGTGTGCATCAATATTTTTTTTAAAGAGAAAATAAAGAAAAAAATATGTTTCTCTGGTCTGTTCCGTACCGATGCGATCCGTTTATAACCGAAAATTCGTTTTGATCCGTACCAAGAAATAAAATATCCGTACCGTACCGTACCGTACCAAAATTTTGGTATGGACACGAACCCTCATTATTTAAAATAATCAAATTTTGGTACGGATACATATATTTTTTATTATTTATTTTGGTCCGTTATGTGAATAGCCCCATTATATATGTGCAATGCTTTTTTTTTTTTTATTAAGAACAGATTTAATTAAAAAAATCCTAAATATAGTTAAAAGTAGAAGATAAAACAATGGTACAGACAGTACTTACCATTCCAGCTCCAATCAAATATTGAAGCGTCTTTTCAATCATCAACATATCAACCCGGCCTGAAAGATAAAGATAAGTTTTAAGCAAATCACCGTGCCTGTTTTCCTCAGCAGTCCAACCGCGAATCCAAGTAGCCCATGGAGTCGGGCTCGACCCGGTCTGATCCCGAACCGCATCAAAGGTATTCAGCATAGTCTGGTAAGTAGGTAGTGCTTCCTCAGTGAGCATATCACCAACCAATGCCACGAAATACTCATCAGGAAGGTCTTTGGTGCGATCACGCAAGGCCCGAACATCATCCATGAAGTCGGTGATGGGCTTGGTTGGATCCGGAAGAAACTCAATGGGTTGCCAGCTCTTCTCCACGGGCTTCAGAAGTGGGAGTAGATCTTTAGAGGCCCATGATTCGAGTGACTTGAATACTTCAACCTTTTCCGGGGGCATTGGGTGAAAATGTCTTTGCCGTTGAAATGGGAATGGCGGCGTAGCGACGGAGACTCCACCACTTGACACTGATGCAAGTGGGGTGACGGTGGTGGCGGAGACTCCACCACTTAGTCCTATTGTTTGCATGGTTTCTGCACTTGATGAGATTTTTTTTTTTTTTTGTTTCTTTTTAATTATAATGAGTGATATATTTGTCTAAAAATGCAAGCTTACTTATAAGAACTCTAAAATGTATTTGTCCAGTTTGTTAGCTAAAATAACAGTTTTGCCATTAGAACTCTAATTCATTAATGAAGCCGACGTAACCGATCCAACTCCCAAACCCAATTCTGTATATAGTGTATAGACTTTAGAGTTTGGCGATCGAATGAAACTAAAAAATAGGTATATATATATATATATATAATAGGGTCTACAATATGAAAGAATTATATTTTATCTAAAAGTCTGAATTTATAAAGAGATGTAAAATTAATTTATTTAATTATTTTCCTTACACTCCCCTTCAATTATAGGCTGGACTTTCAAATTTGTCTTTTTGGGGAGGCCAATGAGTGGATAGTTTAATATAACTAAAAGTTCGAACTAGAGATATGTAAAATTAATTAATTTAATTATTTTCCTTACAATCGTTATGTGTAAAATTATAATTTATTTGTGCTTTATATTTTATTTCATTTGAGATATGAACACTTGTTAATAGAATTAATAGACATAAACTTGTAATTATAACTGTTTATTCTCAGCTAGTATAAATTAGAATTGTGTAACTATTAAATGTTTTAGTAACATGTAAAACTATATATTTTAATAATTTTAGTTAAAATAAATCAAAATAAATGTAATATTGAAAAAAAGAAATTAGTGTACTTTGACTTCGTGGTTTTCTATGTATTTCCATGCTAACGCATATTATATTTATTAAGATATAGGTCTTTATTAATTTTAAACAATTTAGTTACTCAGAAGAAAAGTAGTTATAACTTATAAGTATAATAAAGGTCGGATATTAAACGCATTTAAACGCCATGCATGATGCATGAAGACACGCAGACACGCACCTACATACTATACCCATACTAGATGAATGCTACGCGTTTTACGTAGATTGTTGGCAAAATAAATTTAAAAAATCATATTTTATTGATGCATCATCACATTACTAAATATTATAATATTATATTATACCATCTATTTTAATACTCACACAAAAGGTCCGCAGGATTTTTTTTTAAAATTAATCAGATATGCATTATATATATTTAAATAAATTTGATCACCATAAAGTAATATAATTATATTATATAATAAATATATTTAAATAATATGTATGCATAAAAATATTGGTTAATTTCTTATTAATCTACGACCTTTAGGCTCAATCTCAATTTAAATAGAAATCATGTAGTTTTTTTTTTTTTTCAATTTGGTATACGCTTTTAAATTATGACATGTTTTTTCTCAAAAATGCATCAAATACCTCTCCTTGCCTTCCTAAGCCGATTTTCTCGATATAGGGAGATTTATGATCCAAGCAGTAACACACACTAATGCATTGTTTTTTTTTTTGGGCTGTTGTGACCATTTTGGACCACAGGTCGGCACCGGCCTGAGACGAGCCGGAAAAGGCAAAACGACACTCAGAAGGCGAGTCCGACCTGACCGGTTTATATCCGACCTCAGCGGGCTCCGACCCCATTTTCCGACCTAAAAAACGAGGCCGGAAACCACCTTGAAACATTCGTATACGTTGATCCGGATGCTGGACGAACGGGCCGAGACCGGACCGGTCCGGCCTCAACCAAAGAAGACCAATAGAAGTCACCAGGGTACGACCGACGTGCGGGAGTAGTCTCCGACCTCGTGACTCGCCAGGAGACCGGCCTCCGACCTCGATATATCCCCGGCCGGCAAGGAAGATTTGGAGCACGTGATGGAATCAGGCGAGATCTTCCCCCAAGAGGAAAAAGGCCACCTCCGTACACAGTGGCAGAGAGAATATTCCATCCAAATAAGGAAATACGCCAGAGAATCGTCCTTTTTGGACACGCGTCAGCACCCTAGTGGCCGGTCACCTGCAAACTCTGGCACACCAGTGCCCGCGCGTCCTCAGAGACAGGAGCATTGTCCCCTGAGAGGACGAAAATGACCGATGTACCCATGAAGTGAGAAAGCTATAAATAGCCTCACATTTGTAACATAAAAGGGGGTTCAATTTCTTTCAGTATAATGAATACAATCTTCATTTAAGTCCAGGGACTAACAACCCCTGGCAAATCTTGGTGTTCTTGCTCTTTCTTTATTATCTTTCATTCAATCCAATCACTTTAGCATTAAAGAACCCAATCATTTGATGTTTTTACCAAAGCTCTCATAAATAGCCATTTAATCCCAGCAACATTTATTTTGTAAACAACATTTGGCACTAGAAGGAGGGTCAAAACCCATCAAACTCATCTTTTCTTTACCTCTCTTTGAAGAACACTCACTGTTCTTCAAAGCTTCATATCTTCAAATCTTCAAGCCACAGACTTCTTCTCTCTCTAAAAGCGATGAATCACCATAAATCAACCCATGCCCACAGGGCCACCGGCGCTCCGGCCAAGCCGAGGGACGTCACGATGCGAGCATCTGGGGAACCGACTCCTACTCGCCATGGGAAGGCCACACGCGTGGCCTCCCCAATCCGTTTTCCGGAGGAGCCCATCCAATCCCAGGGCCGAGGCTTCCTCACTCCTGACCAGGCCGGGTCAGGACGACGCCACCAGGCGGAAGAGGCAAGGGGGTGCCGAAGCACCACCTCCGCCTCAAAAAAGAAGGCCCACGCCCACGCATTCAAGGGAAAAGCGAAAGCCGTGGAGCACCAAGGCGAAAGCCAATGCCGAGCGAACCCCGGCTCCACTCGGTCGCGAGGCTCCGCCCATCCAGTTTTCGACCGTTTGGGTACGACGGACCCATCGTGGTATCCGAGCCACCTCCCCAGTTACGACACTGGGTATGGTGACACGGAGTCCGTCTCCAACTCACAGAGCATGGCCCAAATGCCTCACAAGAGGGCAGCCGAGGTCAGCCTAACCCCGGCAAACTCCGCCAGGCGCAAGCTGAGCTTCGCCCAAAGCGGCCTTCTGGGACGCGGAGTCCCCCGTGCGGCCGTCTTCGACCGAATTGGCCCCCTGGCCGACGCTGGCGACCAAATGGTCGAAACTCCGAGTCCTGAACTCTTCAAGATGCAAAAACAGCTTGAAGAGATGAAAGCGCTCCTAGGAGCGCAAGGCCAACCTAAGGCTCGGCCGGTCGCCAACGAGCCCCTAGCTGTCAATATTGAGCTCGCCCCGGTACAGCTCAAAATCGTCCCTCCGCCGACCCCACTCTACGAGGGGAAAACAGATCCGGAGACTCATCTGAGCAAATTCCGAATCTACATGACCGGGCGTGGCACAACCGACGCCACGAATTGCAGGCTCTTCCCTCTCACCTTGGGCGATCTTGCCCACAGATGGTACGTGTCTCTCCCGGCACGGTCGATTGACTCGTTCACCACTCTGAGCACTCAATTCTCATCATACTTCGCGGCCAAAATTGTCCGGCAGGAAAGCTGGCACCGCTTGATGCGGATCCGCCAAGAGAAGGAAGAGTCCGACGAGGACTACGTGGCTAGGGTGGATGAGGTCATGCTGATCGGCGAGCCAGTAAGCGACCAGTTGGCCTTGCACGCCACTCTTGGGGGTTTCTATGGCCGGTCTCCGATGTTTAAACATCCCACTAAAGACTTCCCGAAGACCTACGCTGAATTCTGCGCCCGGGCCGACGATTACCTGGCCCGGAGGAAGCTACTGGCGCTCAGGCTGGGAGAGTCCGAGCCGATACCAAAGGAGACGGAGGCCGTAGCTCAGGCCTCCCCCAAGAGCGGTCCCAAAGCCAGAAAAGTGGCCAAACCGCCCGGTAACTTCAAGTCCTTCGAGGACGTTGAAGTTCACCTTACTCAGGCCATGAGGCAATCCCCCGCGCATATCTTCAATGCGATCCAACATAGGGATGTGCTTCCAAGGCCAAGGCCCTTTTCTGGAGACCGGTCCCGGCTGGACCCTAAAAAGTTATGCGCCTATCACGACTCAATAGGCCATAATACGAGCCAGTGTCGTGATCTCCTAAAGCAGCTCTAGAAGCTGTTTGACGAAGGGCGTCTGAACGACCTTCTACAGAGGCCGGCCGACCGTCAGGAGAACCACCCGCAGCAGCAGCAGCAGCATCACCCTCGAAGAAACGAGGAAGGTGGCCGGCCCCTCAGGCCGGTCGCAGCTTTGGAAGAGGATGGTGATGAAGACGACCTCCTCCCACCAATGAACCCCGGCGGTCAGGTCAACATGATCCAGGCCGATGGGGGGAATCTGGGCGGCCTTACCCCCATCTCAACGATGTCCAATCGGAAACAGAAAGCGGAGGTCCGGGAGGTGACCAATGTCAACTTGGTCACCCCCCCAGAGCCAAAAATTCATAAAGATCTGGAGATAACTTTCTCCAATCAGGACCGGGTCGGGGTTTTGTATCCCAAGGGCGACGCGTTGGTGATCGCCGCCCACATCTTGGGCAAGGAGGTTCAACGGGTCCTGATCGACAATGGGTGTTTCTGTAACATCATCTTTAAAGCAGCCCTAGATCAACTCGGAGACCTCGTCAACTTCATCAAACCCATCGATCTTTAGCTAAAGGGCTTCGGGGACGCGACGGTCGCTGCGTACGGGAGGATCAAGCTCTCGGTAGAGCTCATCTGTTGCTATAACAAGGACGTCAAGATAACAAGGCCACTAGATTTTATAATCGTAGATCAGCCAAGTTCATATAATGGCTTTCTAGGTAGGCCCTTTTTAGAGGTTTTTGAGGCAGATGCCTCCTCCTACTATTACTGTATTAAGTTTCCCACCCTTGAGGGGGTGGTCGGCACCGTTAGAGGTGACCAATCAATGGTTAGGAGGTGTTTGAACTATTTCGACTCTTATTTATTTTCAATCTGCAACGACCAAACGTCGGATGGGCCGCACATCGACTCTGAGCCGCCACTCCGACCGCGGAGGCCATAATGGAGGTCGGATCCACATCCACCGATCCCCAGCCAATGCAAATCAATGATCCCGAGCCAAGGATCAGTTTCGAACCATCCGAGCTCGATCTCGACCCTAGATTCGACTCGTCCGATCGGCGAAGCCATGAACAAGCTACTGCTTTAGAGGAATTGGAACACATTCCAGTTGATCCCTCGAGGCCGGAACTGGAAGTTCTGATCGGCTCTCGCATACCGACCGAAATGCGGGGGGAAGTGATCAAATTCCTCAAAGCCAACATTGGGGTCTTCGCCTGGTCTCACCAAGACATGGTCGGAATAGACCCAAAGCACTCCTGCCATCACATAAAGATCGACCCCAACAAGAGGCCGGTCCACCAGAAAAGGAGGAAATTTGGCCAGAAGAAATACGAAGCTCTGGCCCAAGAGGTCAAGAAGTTGCTAGACAACAAGTTGATCGAGCAAGCCCAGGGCGAGCCCCAATGGGTCGCAAATGCCGTCCTAGTCAAGAAGACGAACAATGCTTGGAGACTGTGTATAAACTTCACCGACCTCAACGCGGCATGCCCGAAGGATCATTTTCCGATGCCACACATCGATCACCTGGTGGATAGCACGGCCGGTCACGAAATGATGTCCTTCATGGACGCCTTCGCCGGCTACCATCAAATCCCAATGGCCGTCGAAGACATCAAGCACACCTCATTCCACACGTAGAAGAATATATTCTCTTGGCTCCGGATGCCTTTCGGCCTGATCAACGCCGGCGCGACCTACCAGCGCCTGGTCAACAAAATATTTGCAGATCAGATCGGAAAGACCATGGAGGTCTACATCGACGACATTGTGGTGAAAAGCTTGAAAAAAGAAGACCACCTCAGGGACCTCGAAGAGACCTTCAAGATCCTCAAGGCATACAATATGAAGCTAAACCCAAAGAAATGCAACTTTGGGGTAGAGGCCGGCAAATTCTTGGGGCACATCATCAGCCAGCGTGGGATTGAGGCCAATCCAGCCAAGATCAAGGCCTTCCTTGACATGCAAGAGCCAAGGACGATCAAACAAGTGCAGTGCCTGACCGGATGTCTTGCTTCTCTCAACAGATTCATAGCCCGGCTCGGACACAAAAGTAAGCCTTTCTTCTCGACCATAAAAAATGGCAAATTTTCTTGGAATAGGGAAAGTCAAGTAGCCTTTTCAAAACTAAAGGAGTACTTGGCGAACCCATAAATTTTGGTTAAGCCGGTCCCAGGGGAGAAGCTTTACTTATATCTCGCGGCCTCCGAGGTCGCCCTCAGCGCGGTACTAGTCCGAGCGGACGGTCAGAACCACCTTCCGATCTACTTCATAAGCCAAGCACTACACGATGCCGAGCTCAGATACACCCCACTCGAGAAGTTGGCTTACGCTCTGGTCATGAGTGTACGTAAGCTAAGGCCCTACTTCTTTGACCACCAAGTAGAGGTCCTAACTACTCTACCCTTGAGGCAAGTCCTACACCGGCTGGACACCAGCGGCAGGTTGTTGAAGTGGTCATTGGAGATAGCTCAGTACGGGGTCTCATACGCCCCAAGAACGGCCATCAAGGGCCAGGCCCTGGCCGATTTCATAGTGGAACTAACCTTCCCACCTAAGTTCGCAAGAATCAACCACCCTCCGTGGAAACTCTACGTGGACAGATCGTCAACCAACACTTGTGCCGGGGCCGTCATTGTCCTGATCGGCCCGGAGGGCCAGAGTTTCACCCATGCAGTCCGCTTAAACTTCCCGGCCACCAACAACGAGGTCGAGTATGAGGCTCTGGTCGGGGGCCTTGAGCTCGCGATCGCCATCGGAGTTTGCCGACTACACATTTTTATGGACTCCCTGCTCGTAGTTAACCAAATCAAGTGAGAGTACGAGGCCCGGGGGGAGCAAATGACGAAGTACCTCGACCTGGTCACAACCTTGTGCGAGAAATTTCACCAAGTTTTCATTGAGCAAATCCCAAGGGAGCACAACACCCAGGCCGACGCTCTTTCCAAGCTTGCGACCGCGGAGGGAGCCGCCGACCTCGCCAATATTCAACTTTCCACGCTCGGAACGCCCACGGTCATCCGAGCACAAGTGGCGACCGTTCTGAGCACGGATGAGAACTGGATGACGCCGATCGTAAAGTATCTCAAGACCGGCATGCTCCCTGTTTACCAAATTTGTTAAAGCACAAATTCAAACTCACTCGCAAGTGTACGAGATCATTGTTATAGTAAGGCAAGTGACCAAGTTAAATATCGAACCACGGGACTAGTGGCTAGTGTAGCCCTAATACTATACGTTGTCGCGTAATTGTAGTGCGGATCAAGGTTTAGGATCGGGTTTTTCTCGAAATTAAAACAACTATTAAAGCAACTAAACAAATCAAAGAAAATAACTAAACGAAAGCAATAATCAATTTAGGGATTTTTGAACAAGAAAACGAGACGTGTTCGGGTGTTCATCATCACATGAGAATCAAGTACACGATTCGATAAGTAATAACTATTCAAGTTTTCGATCAACTATAGAAGCAATCACTAAACATCACGTATTCACCGTACTGGATAAGCCTAGGCAAACACGTCAAATAAAAACATTGGATCGTTAATCTTCTCACTTATCACCAATTTCTCAATTAAGCAACAAGTGTAGGAAATATGGAGTTCTAATGAAAATACCCAACTCTCGTTGCGATACCTCAATATCCACTCAAATCTCATAAATCACTCACACCCATACTAGATCATGCACCGACCCAACTCTCGTTGCGATAAACACACAATCTAAATACGAATTACAAGAGCAATCATGAAATCGAACAATCAAAGTCCATATTCCTAATAGATTGACCTTCAACTAGAATAGATATCACAAATCAAATCAAATACTCAATTACCCATGTAAATCCAAACACCCAAACACAAGACAATTAACTACGCATAATATCAAACAAAATAATATGAAATAAAGAACAATAATCCATAATCATTAAATTAAACTAAAGGGAAATGAAATGAAGGAAAGAAGTCACCTCTTGAGTGTTGATTTAGCTACAAAACTTGATAATCCTTGCTTGAATTGAAAGAAACTACTAATTGAAAGCTTAATCTAATCTAATCTATGCTAGAAATTGAAAGAAATGCAAAAGAAAAATAAAAAGAAAAGAAGAAAAAATCTAAGGGAATTAGGGTTCTCCTATGAGTGTGTTGTTGTATTTTCTGAGAAAAATGGTATTTATAGTGGGAGAGGAGAGTATTAGGATGAAATTGCAATTAAATCCCTGAAAAAATGGTGAATTTTCGGATTTTTTAAGCCTTTACCGAATTTGTCGCGATATCTCGCGAGATATTCAATATCTCGCGAGAAATTGGAAACCTTGAATTTGGCTTTGAAATTGGTTCTCACGGTTTCATACCGGTTTGCATCAATTTGTACCGGCCGGTATGGAATATTGCTAACCGGTACACTGCTGCCGAAGCAAAGATACCGGTTTGGCTATGTTTGTATCGGCCGGTATGAATAATTATTAACCGGTATTCTGGGCTCTCATTTCCGGCACGGGCGTTTCGCGGAGCTTTTCCGGCAGCGTTGGCAGCTTCAATGCTGCTGTGAGCTTTCTCTGCGAATTCGGTTCTGTGGGCGAGCTTCCATGGATTCCGGCGCGAGATGAGCAGCTTTTGTTCTTGAAATTCCGGCAACGTACTCCTTAAATTCCGACGTGGCTTCGACTTCCCGACGTCCATGGCTTCCGGTCGAAGGTGAGATTCCAGTTTCCGGCACCGAGCATTGTGCTCCTTCTATTTTCCGGCATGGGTTTTGACGCGGCGGACATGGCTTCTCCCGGCGACGAGCTTGAGCAATTTCTTGCACGGCGGCATCTGCGACTTCCGTGCGTGGGCTAGGCTTGATGGTGGTGCTCTTAAATTCCGGTTCCAGCGACGAGCTTTACAGATTTTCCGGCGAGTTAACGGTGGCTCGAGGCTTCAATTTCCGGCGGCGAATTTCGGCAGCTTTCTCTCTCTTCGTGAATATGAGGACGTGGGTTATATGAAGGCAATCAATTTTTTATTTCCTTGGTCAAAGTCTCCTTTCAATTAAAAGTGGCGTGGGACCCGCATGCTCCTTTCTTTGTTTCTTTTCTAATTCAATTCACGTGAGCATATGTGAGTTCTTCAGCAATTTCCAATTCTCAAATCACATAGCAATTGGGCTTGCTTTCTTGGGCCTTGAATTAATTTCCTCTGGGCGGAAAACTTGGGCTGCTTCTATTTAATGACATAGGCTATTAAATGCTGAAATTAATTCCTCGAGCCCAATTCTCGAACGATCTCAAATAAATTAAAGGCTCGTATTTCTATCTAAAATTCTCAAATTTCCTGCAAAAATAACAAAAATACCTTTCTCGACAGTTAAGCGCAATTAATCAAATTAATGTAAATAAATGCAAGAAATCACATGAAATTAAGCCAATTAAGTACATGAATTTCGAGCAAAAATCACACTAATCACTCCCGGAGGATAGAATCTGGGCACGACAACTACAACTCCGGTCGTCAAGGTACACCGTCATTGACGATCTCTTATATAAAAGAAGCTTTACCCTCCCACTCCTAAAGTGTATAACCCCGGAGCAAGGCCAGAGCATTTTGGCCGAGATCCATGAGGGGGTATGCGGAAATCACGCCGGAGGCCGGGCCCTGGCCCACAAAGTGATCAGACAAGGATATTTTTGGCCGACCTTGAACAAAGACGCTATCAACTTTGCAAGGTCGTGCCACAAATGTCAAATCTTGGGGCCCAACATCAAGCTATCCCCCGAGCAGCTCTCCTCCATGTGTAGCCCTTGGCCTTTTGCTCAGTGGGGCATCGACCTGATCGGACCAATGCCCACTGCGCCCGGGGGCCACAAATTCGCCGTCGTGGCCGTCGACTATTTCACAAAATGGGCGGAGGCCGAGCCACTCAACAAGATCAACCAATCTCAAATCATCAAGTTCATCTGGAAAAACATCATCTGCCGTTTCGGCCTACCTCAAGTGATCATCTCCGACAACGGAAAACAGTTGGACGGTCTCCAGATGATTCAGTTTTGTGAGAAGTGGAATATCAAGAAAGTGTTCTCCACCCCCTACCACCCGCAGACTAATGGCCAAGTAGAGGCCGTAAACAAAATCCTCAAGCATACTATCAAAGCTAAGCTTGAGGACAAGAAGGGGAAGTGGGCAGCCGAGCTACCCGACGTGCTCTGGTCGTATCGTACGACTACAAGGAACTCAACGGGCGAAACACCTTTCGCTTTAGCTTTTGGGACTGAGGCCGTCATCCCGTCGGAGGTCTCCCTCTCAAGCCACCGGATGGCTCAGGTGATCACCGAGGATAATGACACCCCCCGAAGGATCGATTTGGACATGTTGGAGGAGAGGAGACTCAATTCCGACCTCCGAAATGCGGCCTACAAGAAGAAATCCGAAAAAAAATTCAACTCCAAAGTGAAGACCAGACAATTCCAGGTCGGGGACCTCGTCCTTAAGAAGGTTCAAGTGCCCAAAGGGGTATTCGGCCCGAACTGGGAGGGCCCGTTCAGGATATCCAAGTGGCTCTCCAAGGGCGCTTACGAGCTGGAACTCATGGATGGCACTCCGGACCAATACCCCTGGAATGCAATTCACTTGAAGAAATACTACCAATGATTTTGTACTATGTATTCAAAGTTCTTATCAATACAAAGCTCTTCGCACAGCTCAATCTTATCCCGAAATCCGAGCTTAGTTCAAAAGCATATGCCGACCGTATCGAGGTCGGCATATCACACTTGAGCTCGGAAAGGCCATCCAAGCCACTTCAAGAGCCGAGCTCAGTTCAAAAGCGTATGCCGACCGTTTCGAGGTCGGCATATCACACTTGAGCTCGGCAAGGCAACCAAGGCCATTCCAAGCACCGAGCTCAGTTCAAAAGCATATGCCGACCATATCGAGATCGACATATCACACTTGAGCCCGGGGCAAAATCTCATTCATATTCGTTAAAATTTAAGACATTTTGATGGGTATAAAAGCAAATAAGAGAATAATAACGAAGCAATAAAGTCCAAAGAAAAACTTAATTTCATAAAATTAAAACCGGTCTAAAGCCGGAGAGGAGTACAATAATCCGAAATAAAAGGAAAAACATCCGGTCGGGAGCCGGTTACATTCTGGAAAGCAATAAAGAAAAGGTTAAGGCAAAGAAAGAATCAAGAGTCGCCTGCCCCTGCCGCCGGACTCATCTGCCCTTCAGTTCCGGCCTCGAAGGCAGCCACTTCATCAACGCAGGCCCCCGCCTCGGCACCATTCCCGCCCGGCATCTGATAATCCGCCGGAAGAGCCTCTTCCTCTTCTGCCTCCTACTCACCACCAGCCGGAGGATCCTGACCCGGCATGATCAGCCTGTGCCGATGGGGAAACCAAGAAAGGTCCACCTCATAGTCGGTCTCAAGGTCGAGAAAAGGCAGCCAGTAGCCTTCACTGATCGGGTTCTTGGCGGTATAATCCTGGAAATAGTCCTCCTGGGCTTTAGTATTTTGATTGGCTTGGCGCCCGACCCGGATCAAATTGGCAGCGGCCATGTAAAAGCAGAACTCCGAGAAGAGTGCGGGTTTGGCAACCTGATCCTCCGGATCGTATGCCGGCTGGCTCAGGGCGGCAGCGAGCTCATCATTCTTTCTCTGGAGCTCTTTCTCCAACTCGACCTGCCGGGCCAGGGCCTGGTCGGCATCCCCCCGGCCTCAATGCGCTTCCAGCCGCAGCTCGGTATTGGCATCCTCCATCTCAGCTACCCGGTTCCGAGCATCCGCCAGGGCTTTGTACGCCGTTTCCGCCCGGCCAAGGGCATCTTCCTTCTCTTTCAGAACGGCCTCCATCTGGCCGACCGCATAATCCTTCTCCCTTTTTAGCGCGGCATTTTCACTCTCGAGGCCGGCCTTCTCTTCCCGAGCCCGAGTCAGATCTGCCTCCGCCCTCCAAAGCGAGCTGGCGGCGCGGTTGAGCTCACTCTCTACAAAGTTGGCCATGATAGTTGTCTGGTTGGCCAACGCGACACAGGCTCGTCTGGCGTGTCGGGGGCGGCACTCAGCAATATTGGCCAGCTCCCGAGTCCAGGCCTGGGGAAGAGAGTTCACTGCCCGGCTCACATACTCCGGCATCTCTACAATTGAGCCCGGGGCCCGGGAGGACAAGAAGTCCAACACCAAGGGAGGAAGATCGAAATTGCTTCGCGTCAGCCTAGAAAGGAAGATAATCAAGTCAGATACGCTTAAAATATGACTAAGGAAGTTAAAGAGTTGAGAGAACTTACGATTGGAAGCGGGCTGGATCACGGCCAAAATAGGTCCGGTCGTCCTCTCGGCCTGGAGTCGGCTCTGTATGGGCTGTCTCCGTCCCAACCGGCCTAGGACCGGGCGGAGTGTCGTCGGAGATATCAATCGGGCCCGGGCTCGACCCATGCAGGCCGGCCTCCTCTATGTCAGCCTCCTCCCGGCCCTTTTTCTTGCCGGTAATCGGGGAGGAGGTCGGGACCTCGGCAGCAACCGTCCCGGTGCCCGGAACGGACTGGAGGGGGATGGGTTCCTGGATCACGACCCCAGTCCCTTTCTTCTTCTTGGCCCCCTTGGCCGTCTTCTTCACCGCACAAGCACCGAGTAAGGAAAACATCTCCGGGCAGTGGTCGAGAAGCTCCTGAGAGCACTGCCTCACGATCGGGAAGTCAGGCACTGCAATGTCAAAATTCGAGCATGTTAAAAAAAAAATAATACAACTTGAAATCCGGGCTCACTCAAGCACTTACCCGTCAATTTTAGATGGCGTGGAAACTGAAAGAAACGGCTTGAAAGCTGAGCTTGTCGTGTCCGGAGGATGGCCTGATTCCTTTCCGTGGCCGACAACGACAGAATCCGCTCCCTGATGACTGCAAAATTGAAGTTCAGCTCCCTGTCGAAAGGGCAAGGGTAGCCTGCAAAGAGAAGTAAAAAATTAGATCAGTACTTTTGGTTCAAGTTTTAACTAAAAACATCTCCGTCCCGTCCGGGTACCCGGTCTTCCATGCCCCACCAACGAAGAACCATTTCTTCCGGTCATTGCGCGCTTTACTCGGCAGGCCGGTCACCAGCTTCTGCCCTTTTGTTTGGATATAGACCTCGCCGGTCCCGCTCCTCTCACTTTGTATCCGGTAGAGATAAGTTATCTCCTCCGGGTTCGGCATCCGATAGAGTCGGTTTTGCCCGAACAGAGCCATGACGCTCGTGATGATCATCCATGCGTTCGGAAGCAATTGGATGGGCGCCTGGTTCCAGTAGTTCAAAAGATAGGAGACGGCCGGATGGAGGGGGAAGCGGAGTCCGACCTCCATCATGTCTTGGGTCACGGCCACCATCCCTCGAGGAGGCTGATCGGCCCGCTCATTCGGCTCCGGGGCATAGAGTTGGACATCATACAGAATATCCCAGCCGGCCCGGGCCTCGTCTAGAAAGTCCTGGGTCACCTGGCTCTGCACTTGGCCGATGGTCCACCGTTGAGACTCATCTAAATCCGCAATCCGAATCGTGGCCGGGTCGCGAACGGCCGGCCCCCGCCGGTAACGCTCGTGATAAGCTTCGAAATCAAAGTTGACGGAGTCTATATCATCCTTCTCCTCCACATAGTCCGACCACAAACGAAAGGCTTGTCTGACCTGGCCACGCCGGTCCTGGCTAAGATTTCGACCGGCTACGACCAACCCTTCAACCTCCTCAGCTTCCAACCCTGAAGCCTCATTCACCATCCCGAGCCGTTCTTTTATCTGCTCGGCTGCGAGATTCTGGAGCAATAGGTTGTTGGCCGTATCATCACCTTCGCCGTGGCCAATTTCCTCATCACCTTCCTCAAGGAGGTCGTCCAACGGGTCCCTACTCTCCATAGACCGGGCCGTCGACTCACCCCGGGATCCCTCCGCCGCGGCCGGAATGCCCTCGCGGGCACCCTCTCCCAATAGTTACCGGCCCGGCCTCGGGAACCAGGCGTCCAAGTCGTCGTCATCATGAGCCTATATGGAGCCCGCCAGACGGGAAGAAGAAGTGCTGCGTCCACTTCCGGAGCTTCCTTCTCCTTCAAAAAGTCTCCTACTGGCTCCACCAGCTCCTCCACCACTCGAGGAGGCGCCTCCCCTTTGACCAGGCGGAGGACCCATCCACCGGCGTACCATGATATAAAAAGAAGTTTTGAGGTTTGAAAATTTAAAATTTACCTTCAGAAACCACCAATCGCCGCCGTATGAAGTTGTTCGCCGCCGCAAGGAGCTCGCCGGAAATCGCCAAGAGGTTGCTGCAATTCGCGAGAAGAGTAAAAAATCCAAAGTATGGAATGACCCCCATATTTATAAGAAAGGGACAGGGACCTAATTCGAAATAAAATTCTAGGCATAGGGGCCTAGATGCAAGAATGTGAAACGACGGTTTCAGCGTCAGACGCCTCGTACACGACACACATTTAATGCGTGAGATTTGAGGAATCGCGTCACGTCACGTCACGCACATCAGGCTTTAGTGCGTGGAATCTGAGGCATCGTCTGACAGCACGCACACCTTTTTAGGTACACAGTACAACGCGCGTCCAATCGATCATCACGTAGTCGTTGGCCGATCTCCGATCACCACGGACAGTGCAAGGCCGGCACCAACAACAGACGAAAAATGACCACCTCGTCCCTCATCAACTCTTAGAGACGAGCTGGGGGCAATTGTTGTGACTATTTTGGACCACAGGTCGGCACCGGCCTGAGACGAGCCGGAAAAGGCAAAACGACACTGAGAAGACAAGTCCGACCTGACCGGTCTATATCCGACCTCAACGGGCTCCGACCCCATTTTCCGACGTAAAAAACGAGGCCGGAAACCACCTTGAAACATTTGTATACGTTGACCCGGATGTTGGACGAACGGGCCGAGACCGGACCGGTCCGGCCTCAACCAAAGAAGACCAATAGAAGTCACCAGGGTACGACCGACGTGCGGGAGTAGTCTCCGACCTCGTGACTCATCAGGAGACCGGCCTCCGACCTCGATATATCCCCGGCCGGCAAGGAAGATTTGGAGCACGTGATGGAATCAGGCGAGATCTTCCCCCAAGAGGAAAAAGGCCACCTCCGTACACAGTGGCAGAGAGAATATTCCATCCAAATAAGGAAATACGCCAGAGAATCGTCCTTTTTGGACACGCGTCAGCACCCTAGTGACCGGTCACCTGCAAGCTCTGGCACACCAGTGCCCGCGCATCCTCAAAGACAGGAGCATTATCCCCTGAGAGGACGGAAATGACCGATGTACCCATGAAGTGAGAAAGCTATAAATAGCCTTACATTTGTAATATAAAAGGGGGTTCAATTTCTTTCAGTATAATGAATACAATCTTCATTTAAGTCCAGGGACTAACAACCCCTGGCAAATCTTGGTGTTCTTGCTCTTTCTTTATTATCTTTCATTCAATCCAATCACTTTAGCATTAAAGAACCCAATTATTTGATGTTTTTACCAAAGCTCTCATAAATAGCCATTTAATCCCAGCAACATTTATTTGGTAAACAACATTGGCTAAAAGTGCAAGTCGTATATCTGATTGCAAAACTAAAGATGTGATGAATTTCAATAATAATTTATTGAAAGTTATGATTAAATTGAGATTGAGCTTACTGATCGTGAATTAACCCTAAAATTATTAATTTTTTTAATACTTACATTTTAAAGATTTATTTTTTCAAAGATGTTAAATCTCTAAATTATTTAAATAAGACAAAAACTTGTATGAGACCGTCTAATGGCATGAGACCACACAAATTAGCACCTACCCCTACCGAAGTGTTAATGAGTCAATGTCCTAGTTACACCCATTCTCATTGTCTCATGCCATGAGACGGTCTCATACAAGACCTACTCTTTAAATATATAGTGTACATGTAAAGAATATATATATATATATATATATATATATATATATATATATGTATGTGTATATATATATATATATATATATATATATATATATATGTATGTATATATATATATATGCAAGGTTAATTCAAATCCATATTGATTGCATTTCTTTTTATTAGATTAACATTATCACACAAATATAATATCACATGTTAAACACAATTAAGTTAATAGAAAATTGACATATCAAATTTGATTTAAGATATGCAAAATCAAATAATTATAATTTTGATTTACTATGTTTTCTAGACAATAAAAAATTATCAATCAAATGTTAAAATTTTAAGTAGTTAGATTTTAAAAAAATTAATTAACCATTTAATCAATAGAATAAATCAAATTTATTTAATATTTATAATTCTATTTTTTTTTCACAAATTAAATCTAATTAGGAAATTCTCAAATACATTGAGTTTAAAAATAAATTAATTGAACATTAACATTTCACATAATTAGAAATTTTTAAATTTATTAATCAACTTTGTAATAGTATTGTAGAAATAAAGATACTTAAGTTACTTGTTTGAATTAGTAATAAATTAAGATTTTTATATATAGGATATTCTCAAATATAGTTAAATAAAATGTAAATTTGTACAATCTCAACAGAAATAAGTATACTTTTACGTACTCAAATTATATATAATAAATATTCAAATTTCATAAAGATTTATAGTATGGTTTAATTAAACATTATAATTATTACTCATGTGGTGTTGGGTTCAAATTTGATTGCATGATGCACATTTAATTTTTTTGTAATTACTAGATTCCTTATTCTATAAGGCCATATAACATAGATGACACGTAAGATTCATAAGCATTCGTTACATAGACGGCATAAATAATACATAATATTCATAAGCATTCGACAAATAGGCGAAACCTAAAGACGACACATAAACGAAACTAACCTAAAAACGATAGATAAATATTTCAAACTCTATAATAGGGGTGTTACACCCGATATTACTACCCGTCCAAGCGGGTAGTCGGGTTAACCGATCAAGACGAAGAGCGGAAGAGAGACTTCAGCAAGCCCGGTCAAGCCGTCGGGGAGACGCCCAGAATTGTTGCTTCGGCGACCACCCGGAGGGTAGCGGGTAGACTCTTGGCCAGGGGACGGTGACCAGACGGCCAGCGGGTAGGCCTCAGGCCTTCTCGAAGGATCTCTTGTCCGCTGCCCGCGGATATTCTCCCCAGGATGCCCGCCGCAGGTTCACTACCCGCTTACCTGTTTACCCGGGGTTACCCGTCCGCAGGGGACGCCAGCTACTTAGCATGTCCAGTCCCATCGGACGTGCGGATGTGACAAGGTCAGAGTAGGATCAGTAAGAGGGGTCTCATCTATATAGGTCAACAGCGCCAGGTGGTGCCCTCCGATTGGCCCATAGAGGGGGTTGTAGCCACTCATGATTGTACAACTAGGATTTAGTGGGGCCCGCGGGCAGATCTGATCAAGTGGGTAAACCCACCATGTACACTATAAATAGGGCCTTTAATGCCCCATTGTAAGACACATCTCATTTATTGCAAAGATTTATTGTTCTCAACTACTCTTGCTTTTATTGTTCTTAGTATTTCTAATTCAAAAATCCTACCCGCTAGGAATCAGACGGCGAGTTCCTCACGAAATCGCTGTCAACAAGGGGACGCAGACGTTAATGAATAAATAGTGTCAAACTCTATAAGGTCGGAGATTAAACGCATATGGACGCTATGCATACACGCACCTACGTACTACACCCATATGTATATAGGACATTAATAATAAAAAGTGGCTATTTACCTAGCTAAGAGCATATGTATTCCACATAGCCTTTGATAAATTTTTCGGAGGCTTCTCCAATGTCCTTAGATAAACGGTTTTACAATGTTCAACTTTAACCTCATAGACACCGTTGGGAGTAAATTAAAATTCTTGCCGCACTAAGGAGAAAGAAAGACCGAGAAAGCTGAGGAAAAATAAGTTATAACGAGACAAAAGAAAGGTGCATAAAACAAGAAAATAAACGATACAAATTTATATGATTCACTAATGTTGTGTTAGTAATATCCATCAGAGGACTCGTATGATTATGTTATCTAGTTTAAATAACAAGGGTTTTTTCTAACAGCTTGATCCTCGAAGTTAGGTCCCAAACTGAGACTCCTTGATTTAGCGCAGGGGTTCGAGACATCCCAACATACTAAAAAAAGTTAAAGAGGAGCGAGCGAAATAGGTGGAAGCCGAATTGCAACTCTTCAACTTTAGTACAATAACGGGTAAATTGTAATATTGGTCCCATGAGAATTTGTACTTGACAGACTTAGTCCCACGTTCTTTTTTAGTCCCATATTTGGTAGAAATAGTCCCAACAGTTAAGTTTCTAACGGTTCCCGTTAGTTTTTGAAATTTATTGTAAAAAAAATTAATCTTATAATTACATGAATATTTTAAATACATACAAAAAAAATATTAATTTTTATTAATTATAACAATTTTATTTTCTTTGTCATTCAACCATCATTTAATTATTTCACATGTCATTGACTTTACACTCACAAACAACCGCTGAACTTATATATAGATCCCAAAATACTCCAAAATACACTTACTTTATCTATATTTTCTTAAAACCTATAAAAAAAAAAAACAAACGAACATACTTTTCGTGGATTGAGGAAGTATTTAATAATATCAAATAAAAACAAAAAATAATTTATTTAGCAATTTCATTAAAGATTAAAAAAAAACCATGCCCTACCAAAATAAAGAGAGTTAAATATATTTTAAAATCTAAATAATGTCTTAAAATATATTTAAAATAAAAATTAGCTATACTGCAACCTATAGTCTGTCCAACCTAATAAAAAGATTATATTTAATATTTATTAAGTTGCAAGTTGTTTAATAATAAATGCAATTTTTTAAAAATTATTATCAATGAAATGTGCGTGATATTCAAGTCCGTGATATTTGGGAATTATCGTTGAATTATAAAAAAATAATAAAATAAAATAAAAAAGAACAGCTAGCACAGTTAATGGGTTTATTTAGAATAAAAAAAAAAGAAAACTAACGGACGCGTGATATATATTCACGCTCTTTAATACATTAAATTTTGAACGGAAAATCGTATGAGACCATTTTTGTTAAAAAAAAAGGACCAATTTCATGAGACCATATTCTTATGGGACCATTTGTGCAATTTCCCCGTATAATAACTCATAATAAATTTTTAGTATATAATAGTGGGGGGAAAATTGAGTTTTTTGTCCTCTAAGTTTGGTCAACTTTGTTTTTCGTCCTCTAACTTTTGACTTTATTTTTTAGTCCGATAACTTTAAAAAAATTAGCATTTTCGTCCTAAAACATAAGTTATCGGACTAAAATGTTAATTTTAGGACTAAAAAATTATCGGTTTTAGGACGAAAATGTTAATTTTTTAAAAGTTATCGGACTAAAAAATAAAGTCAAAAGTTAGAGGACGAAAAACAAAGTTGACCAAACTTAAAGGACAAAAAAACCAATTTTCCCTAATAGTGGGTTAGTTATTCTTCAAGAACCTATTATTGGAAGTGAGAAGTGCGAACCTATTATCTCATGTACATGTGGGGTTTTTTAATATACTTTAATTAAACGAATGGAAAGGGATTTTTCATATATATATTATATATATATTATTTTTTTTGGTCTACCAAAAAAAACAAATTTTTAAATGTGATACATGCACTAAAAAAAAAAGTTTAGCGACGGATTTTGCAACAGGAAAACAGTCCCAAACTATGATATGTGGCGACTAATTTGTCAGAGAATCTGATCGCAAATATTAGTGATGAATATTTTTGAAACCGTTGTAACTTACGATGGCTTGAATCCGTTGTCAAATTATGATAGAATAATTTGTCAAAATTTGATCAAGATCACCGAAGACTGAACCGAGTAAAATTTCATCTCAAGTTCTAACATAATTTGTTACTTCCCCCGTCCATGAGTAAGTTTTTCATTTCTTTTTGTTGAATGGTTTAAGAAAGTGTGTTTGTTTATTAATATATGGTGGGTCACATGTTGACTTTTGAAATAAAGTAACGAATAGTGTTTAAAAGTGAATTGAATGAGTGACATTTTTAGTAATATTGTGAATTTGAAGGTTAAAGTTTATATGCAGTAAAATGTTATTTTTGTTATTTATGGAATGAAAAATTTACTTGGGGCAGCCTGAAAAGGAAAATGAGAAGTTTACTTAGGACGGAGGGAGTACTATTTATGCCGTTACAAAATTAACTTATTAAAAAAAATAAAAAGAGTTCTGCTGGTTTTGAACTCGACCTGGTCGCGGCCCTTAGCACGTGTCAAACCACCCGAGGCACTGATTATGTGTAAACCACTTTGTACTGCATATTGTATATAAGGCTTTGTACCTGTCAAAAAAATAAAAATAAATATAAAACTTTGTAAGTTGACCAATTTTATATTAGACTTAGCCACGGACTAAGTTGACCAATGTTTTAGAATGGTAAACTTTGATTTACGTGTTTTATAATTTTGTCAATTATATGGTACTCAAACCCCCACCCCCCACCTCCCCATACAAGCACTAAAAAAAATGGAATTTTTTTATTTTTTGTCCCAAGAAACACTACAAAAAACGCGTTGATTAACGACGGCATTAGCGACGGATAATCCGTCGCTAATCGTGTTTAACGACGGAATTAACGACGGACGTTGACCCGTAGACAAATCGACCGTAGTTAATATTTACGACGTTCACTTGTACGTAATTAATATTATAATCCGTTCACTTGTACATAATTAATTGTAGACAAAGTATAGAGTAAAACTGGTTTATACATAAATCACGGAAGGGTATTAGTTGTTTTCATTGAAAAGTATTAGTTGTATTTACTGAAGTGTATTACTGATTTACACTAAAAAATCTTAGTTGTTCAGTGAAAATGAACAAAGACTCTTCAGTGTAAACCAGTAATACTCTTCAGTAAAAACAACTAATACTCTTCAGTGAAAACAACTAATACCCTTTAATGATTCATATATAAACCAATTTCACTCTATACACACTCTTAATTGTATACGTATCCAAATTGAGTCATTCTTTTTTTATTATTCATCAAATTAATTCTTTTTCGTTTCTAACTTGTTTTAATAAATGTTGTTACCAATTATATTTTTTTTTTGTAAATTTATTTAATTCGAAAAACTCGTAATTAATATTATAATCTGTTCACTTGTACGTAATTAATTGTATACATATCTAAATTGAGTCATTCTTTTTTTATTATTCATCAAATTAATTCCTTTTCGTTTCTAACTTGTTTTAATAAATGTTGTTACCTATTATATTTTTTTTGTTTTGTAAATTTATTTAATTCGAAAAACGCGTAATTAAGTTATGCAAATACCTAAAAGAATTTTTGTTCGTGAATATTCATCAATAGTAATGTAAAAGGCTAAATATAATATATAATTACCTCTCAAAAGGGTACATCCATCAATATTGTACTGGACCAGCAATTAAGGCTTCATAAGCTAAGTGTACGGGTAAGTGCTTCATCGAGTCGAAAAAACTAGGTGGAAAAATCCACTCAAACTTGCATAAAATAACAGGGATCTCCTCATTCAAACGCCTCATGTCCTCTACTGTAATTTTTTAGGCCATTAATTGTTTGAAAAATAGACTTAATTATGTGATGGCACTCCACACATTCTTCACAAGTGAGTACCGAAATGCAATCGGTAACAAGCGATGCATGAACACGTGACAATCATGACTCTTCATCCCAAACACCTTCCCAGTTTCTATGTCAACCCTGTCTCCCAAATTCGAAACATAATTGTCAGGGAACCTCAACCCTTTCACCCACTTCACAAGTCCTTCCTCTCTGCTTTACTAATTGTGTAGGAGGCTTTTGGATACATCTTTGTCCGCTCATCCTTGTGCAGTTGTTTACGAGAACAGAAGAGGTGCAACTCATCTCTGGACTTTGAAGTGTCTTTGGTCTTCCCTTCAGTACCCAAGACTGTATGAAACAAGTTGTCGAAAATATTCTTTTCTATATGCATCACATCCAAATTATGTCGAATCAACAACTTGCTCCAATAGGACAAATCCAAAAAGATACTTCTCTTCTTCCAACAACCTTTTATTTTTTTATTGTTCTTCATTGCACCAAACTCAGTTGTCTTCATCAACCCCGTGACCGTAGTCTTATACAACAATCTTTCACTTAAAATAAATTGTTTAGGATTTAGTTAGAACAAACATAACAATGATTCAATAATTTGAAAAACATGGAATGCTAACTATGCATACCGTTACGAATATCCGGTCTTTGTGCACGTATTGCGTCTTTATCCTTAAGAAAGTCTGTTTTGTTCCTCTGAAAGGGATGATCAGAAGGAAGAAACTTCCGATGGTTGTCGAACCATGACACCTTCTTACTCAATGGAGATAGAATGCATCAGATCTTTCCATGCAGTACAGACATGTTTATTTTCCTGCTGTCGACATCCCAGACAACATAGAAAATGCTGGAAAATCACTAATGGTCCACAAAAGAGCAGCCCGCATCGTAAAGTTCTGCTTCCTATGAACGTCGTAGGTCTCCACTCCCGTATGCCACAAAGATATCAATTCTTTAATCAATGGTTGAAGATATACATCAAGTTTATGCTTGGGGTTGTGAGGACCAGACACCAAGATAGTAAGAAATATATATTGAGGCTTCATGCATAACCAAAGAGGTAGATTGTATGGAGTCAATAGGACAGGCCACAATGAATACTTTTTTCCATGCATTCCGAATGGAGCAAATCCATATGTGCACAAACCCAACCTCACATTTCTCGTCTCCTGTGCAAATTCTGGAAACTCCCTATCAAGATGTTTACACGCCTCTGAGTCTGCAAGATGCTGCATCTCCCTAGAATTCTAATACAACCTCTCCAAACGAGGAGTGATGTGAAGATAATACATTGACTTCCAAGTCTTCAACTGAACTTTCTTCATACTTTTGGTACGACCAGATGGTTTGTAACGGGGGTGACCACACATTTTGCAATGATCCTCATCCTCATCCTCACCCCAAAACAACATACAACCGTTTGTGTTGTTGTTTACCAAATATATGCTGCTGGGATTAAATGGCTATTTATGATTGTTTTGGTAAAAACATCAAATGTTTGGGTTCTTAGATGCTGAATTGAATGCTAGAATGGAGAACTGGGAATAAATGCGCATGAACACTAAGAACACCAGATTTGCCAGTGGTGTTAGTCCCTGGACATGAATGATAAGTGTATTGATTATACTGAAAAAAATTGAACTCTTTTGTGTTACAAATGTGGGGCTATTTATAGCTTTCTCACTACAGGGGTATATCGGTCATTTCTGGCCTCTCGGGGGACAGGTGCATTAAATGCCTCCTGCCTCTGAGGGCCGCGGGCACTGGTATGTCAGAGCCTGCAGGTGGCCGGCCACTAGGGTGTTGATGCGTGTCCAAAAAGGACGATTCTCTGGCGAATTTCCTCATTTGGATGGAATATTTTGTGTCACAGAGTACGGAGGCGGCCTTTTTCCTCTTGGGGGAAGATCTTGCTCGATTCTTTCACGTGCTCCAAATCTTCCATGCCGGCCGGGGATATCCAGAGGTCGGAGGTCGGCCTCTTGGAGGGTCGAGAGGTCGGAGATCCTTCCTGCCGGTTGGTCGCGTCCGGACGGCCCTGGTTGGTCTTCCCTAGTTGCGGCCGGGCCGATCCGGTCCCTGCCAGACTTTCCTGTAAACGGATTAAACAATGACGGATGCTTCAGGCTGGTTTCCGGCCTCGTTCTCGAGGTTGGAAACTTGGGGTCGGAGCCCGCTGAGGTCGGACATAGATCGGTCAGGTCGGCCCCGACTCCCGGGTAACTTTATGCCTTTTTCGACTTTGCTTCCGGCCGGCGCCGTCCTGTGGTCCAATATGGTCACAACAATTGCCCCCCAGCTCATCTCTCAGAGTTGATGAGGGGCGAGGTGGTCGTTTGCCGTCTTTTGTCGATGCCGGCCTTGATCTGCCTGGGGTGATCGGAGATCGGCCAGCAGCTAAATGACGGTTGGAAAGACGTGCGTTGTACTGTTCGCCTAAAAAGGTGCGCACGCTGTTAGACGATGCCTCTTATTTTGCGCATTAAAGTGTGACGTGCGTGATGCGATTTGGTTCCTCGAATCCCACGCATTAAATGCATGTCGTGTACGAGGCGTCTGACGCTGAAACCGTCGTTTCAAATTCTTGCATTTAGGCCCCTAGGCCTAGAGATGTATTTCAGAGTAGGTCCCTGCCCCTTTCTTATAAATAGGGGGGCCATTCCATTCTTAAGGACTTTTACTCTCCTCGCGAATTGCAGCTGTTCTTTGGCGATTTCCGGCGAGTTTCTCACGACGGCGACAAGTTTTGAACGGCGGCGACTGGTGGTTTTGAGAAGGTAATTTTCGAATTTTCATAACTCAAGCTTCTTTTTTATATAATGGTACGACGATGGACGGGTCCTCCGCCTGGGCAGAGAGGTGGCACCTCCTCTAGCGGCGGAGGAGGTGGAGGAGCCCATCGACGCCTATTTGATGAAGGAGGAAGCTCCCGTAGCGGGAGTGGTGCTTCTCCTTCCCATCTAGCGGGCTCGATCTGGGCGCGTGATGACGACGGTTTAGATGCCCTGTTCCCAAGCCCGGGACGGTCACTATTGGGTGAAGGTGCCCGGGAGAGGGTTCCTTTGGCTACGGAAAGATCCCAGGACGAGGAGTCGGCCCGTCCTGTGGAGGATAGGGATCCACTGGACGACCTCCTAGAGGAAGACGAGGAGGAAGGCGGCCGCGGCGAAGGCGATGATCAGGCCAATAGTTTGTTACTCCAAAATCTCGCGGCTGAGTAAATTAAAGAAAGACTTGGGATGGCGGGTGAGGCCTCGGGATCGGATGCTGAAGAGGCCGAGAGGCCGGCCGCAGCTGGTCGGAGCGTCAGCCAGGATCGGCGAGACCAAGTCAAAATAGCCTTTCGTCTGTGGTCGGAGTACGTGAAGAGGAAAGATGAGGTCGAGTCTCTTTCTTTCGACTTCGAGGAGTATTTGGAGCATTTCCCGCGGGGGCCGACCGTTCGTGATTGGGCCACCATCCGGATAGTCGACCTGGAGGAGTCTCGCAGGTGGACCATTGGACAGATTCAGAGCAAAATGACCCAGCGCTTTCTTGATGAGGCACGGGACGACTGGGAAATCCCCTCCGACGTTCAACTCTATGCCCCCGAACCGAACGAACGGGCGGACCAGCCTCCCCGCGGGATGGTGGTCGTGACCCAAGATATGATGGAGGTTGGGCTTCGTTTTCCGCTCCATCCGGCCGTCTTGTACTTGTTGAACTATTGGAACCAGGCGCCCATCCAGCTGCTCCCGAACACATGGATGATAATAGTGAGCGTCATGGTCTTGTTTGGCAAAAATTGGCTCTACCGGATGCCGACCCCTGGAGAAATGACCTATCTCTATCGAATCCAGAGCGAAAACAATGGGACCGGCGAGGTCTACATTCAGACGAAAGGACAGAAGTTGGTGACCGGCCTACCGAGTAAAGGTCGGAACGATCGGAGGAAGTGGTTTTTCGTTGGTGGGGCATGGAAGACCGGGTATCCGGATGGGACGGAGATCGATGTTCCGACCGACATCCGCCTTAAGAATCCCAGTAAGGAATCTTTAGTTTAAATTTGGATTAAAAGTACTGATCTAATTTCTTACTTCTCTTTGCAGGTTATCCTTGTCCTTCCGATCGGGAGCTGAATTTTGACTTCGCGGTTGTCCGAGAGCGGATTCTGTCGTTGCCGGCCACGGAAAGGAATCAAGCCGTCCTTCGGACTCGACAAGCCCGAATTTCTGGCCGCTTCTTCCAGTTTCCGCGTCATCTAAGATTGACGGGTAAGCACCAGGGCGGGACCGGGTCCCGACCTTAAGTTTGTGTTTGTTGTTTTTTTTTAACACTTCGTGTCTCGTCATTGTAGTGCCCGATTTCCCGATCGTGAGGCAGTGCCCGCCAGAACTCCTTGAAAGCTGCCCGGAGATGTTTTCCTTGATGGGGGCTTGTGCAGTGAAAAAGACGGCCCAAGGGGCTAAGAAGAAGAAAGGAACCGGTGCCCGGACCGAGATCGTGATTCAGGAGCCGATCTCTATCCAGTCCGTTCCGGCCACCGGGGCGGTTGCTGCTGAGGTCCCGACCTCCTCTCCGATTACGGGCAAGAAGAGAAGTTGGGAGGAGGCCGAGATCGAGGAGGCCGGCCAGCATGGGTCGAGTCCGGGCCCGATTGACATTTCTGACGACACACCGCCCGCACCCAGGCCTGTCGGGACAGAGACCGTGGCCCATGGGGTGCCAAATCCCCCGGTCGGGAGGGTGGCCGGACCTACTTCGGTCGTGATCCGGCCCACTTCCAAGCGTAAGTTTGTTGACTTTAAAATTTTCCTAAGGCATTTCTATTCGTATCTGACCTGATCTCTCTTTTGTTTAGACTGACGTGAAATGACTCTGATCTCCCCCCGCTGGTGCTTGACTTCCTCTCCTCCCGTGCCCCGGGTTCAACGACTGAGATGCCGGACTACATGCGCCGGGCTGTGAACTCTCTCCCCCTGGCGTGGACACGGGATCTGGCCGACATCGTCGAGCGCCGTCCTCGGCACGCGGGCCGGACTGGAGTCACGCTAATCAGTCAGGCGGCCATCGTGGTCAACACGATGGAGAATGAGCTTTCTGAGATTTCCCGGTTGCTCCGGAGGTCCGAGAGTGCCCTGACCCGCGCCCGGGAGGAGAAGGCCGGGCTCGAGAGTGAAGTTGCCAAACTCAAGAAGGAAAGAGACGGCGCGGTTGGTCAAATGGAGTCCATCCTGAAGGAGAAGGACGATGCCCTCGGCCGGGCAGAAATGGCGTACAAAGCGCTGGCAGATACCCGGAACCGGGTGGCCGAGATGGAGGACGTCAATGCCGATCTGCGGGTGGAGGCGCACAGAGCCCGGGGGGATGCCGATCAGGCCCATGCCCGGCAGGCCGAGTTGGAGAGAGAGCTCCAAAAGAAAGCTGAGGAACTGTCTGCCTCCCTTAGCCGGCCGGCATATGATCCGGAGGATCCGACCGCCAACCCGGAGCTCTTTTCTGAATTCTGCTTCTACATGGCCGCCTCCAGCATGATCCGGGTTGCGCGCCAGGCCGGTCTTGAGACCAAGTCTCTGGAAGATTACTTCCGGGAGTACGCTGCCAAGAACCCGGTCAACGAGGGCTACTGGTTTCCCTTCCTCGATCTGGAGACCGTCCTGGGGGTGGACCTTTCCTGGTTCCCGCACCGGCACAGGCTGATCCAACCGGGTCAGGGCCCCCCGGCCGCTGACGAAGAAGAAGAAGGAGAAGAGGAAGGAGGAGAGGAGGCCCCTCCAGATGTTTCCCAGGCAGCGGGCGGAAGTGTCGCGGAGGCTTGCGTTGAGGAGGTTGCTGCCTTTGTGGCCGGTACTGAAGGACAGGCGAGCCCGGCGGCCGGGGCGGGCGATCCTTGACTTTTCTTAGCTTTTCATAGTTTTTCTTAGTTGTTTTCCAAAATGTAACCGGCTCCTGACCGGAAGCGTCTTTTCTGTTTTGACTAGTTGTACCTTTTCCCGGATTTCAGTCCGGTTTATTGAAATAAAACTCGGTTTTCCTTTAGTCTTTCTTTGAGCTCTATTATTTTATTACTGCTTTCTTATTTTCTTATACTTATCAAAATGTTTTAAATTTTAATAAATATGAATGGGGTTTTGTCCCGGGCTCAAGTGTGATATGTCGACCTTGATACGGTCGGCATATGCTTTTGAACTAAGCCCGGTGCTTGGGATTGCCTTGGTTGCCTTGCCGAGCTCAAGTGTGATATGCCGATCCCGTTGCGGTCGGCATATGCTTTTGAACTGAGCTCGGCTCTTAAAGTGGCTAGGGTGGCCTTTCCGAGCTCAAGTGTGATGCGCCGACCTCGATATGGTCGACGTATGCTTTTGAACTGGGCTCGGCTTTTGGATGGCCTTGAGTGGCTTTTCCGAGCTCGAGTGTGATATGCCGACCTCGATACGGTCGGCGTATGCTTTTGAACCGAGCCCGGTGCTTGGAATAAGATTGAGTTGTGCGAAGAGTTTTGTATTGATAAGAACTTTGAATACATAGTATAAAATCATTGGTAGTATTTTTTCAAGTGAATTGCATTCCAGGGGTATTGGTCCGGAGTGCCATCCATGAGCTCCAGCTCGTAAGCTCCCTTGGAGAGCCACTTGGATATCCTAAACGGGCCCTCCCAGTTTGGGCCAAATACCCCTTTGGGCACTTGAACCTTCTTAAGGACGAGGTCCCCGACCTGGAATTGTCTGGCCTTCACCTTAGTGTTGAAATTTTTTTCGGATTTCTTCTTGTAGGCCACATTTCGAAGTTCGGAATTGAGTCTCCTCTCCTCCAACATGTCTAAGTCGATCATCCGGGCGGTGTCATTGTCCTCGGTGATCATCTGGGCCGTCCGGTGGCTCGGGAGGGAGACCTCTGATGGGATGACGGCCTCGGTCCCAAAAGCTAAAGCGAAAGGTGTTTCGCCCGTAGAGTTCCTTGTGGTCGTACGATATGACCAAAGCACGTCGGGTAGCTCGGCTGCCCACTTTCCCTTCTTGTCCTCAAGCTTAGCTTTGATAGTATGCTTGAGGATTTTGTTTACGGCCTCTACTTGGCCGTTCGTCTGCGGGTGGTAGGGGTGGAGAACACTTTCTTGATGTTCCATTTCTCACAAAACCGAATCATCTGGAGACCGTCAAACTGTTTCCCATTGTCGGAGATAATCACTTGAGGTAGGCCGAAACGGCAGATGATGTTTTTCCAAATGAACTTGTTGATTTGAGTCTGGCTGATCTTGTTGAGTGGCTCGGCCTCCGCCCACTTTGTGAAATAGTCGACGGCCACGACGGCGAATTTGTGGCCCCCGGGCGCAGTGGGCATCGGTCCGATCAGGTCGATGCCCCACTGGGCAAAAGGCCAAGGGCTATACATGGAGGAGAGCTGCTCGGGGGACAGTTTGATGTTGGGTCCCAAGACTTGACATTTGTGGCATGACCTCGTGAAGTTGACGGCGTCCTTGTTCAAGGTCGGCCAGAAGTATCCTTATCTGATCACTTTGTGGGCTAGGGCCCGGCCTCCGGCGTGGTTTCCGCATACCCCCTCATGGATCTCGGCCAGAATGGTCCGGCCTTGCTCCGGGGTTATGCATTTTAGGAGTGGGAGGTTAAAGTTTCTCTTATATAAAAGATCGTCGATGAGGATGTACCTTGACGACTGGAGTTGTAGTTGTCGTGCCCGAATTCTATCTTCAGGGAGCTCGCCGGTCTTGAGATACTTTACGATCGGCGTTATCCAATTTTCTTCCATGCTCAGAACGGTCGCCACTTGTGCTCGGATGACCGTGGGCGTTCCGAGCGTGGAAAGTTGAATATTTGCGAGGTCGGCAGCTCCCTCCGCGGTTGCAAGTTTGGAAAGAGCGTCGGCCTGGGTGTTGTGCTCCCTAGGGATTTGCTCAATGAAGACTTGATGAAATTTCTCGCACAAGGTTGTAACCAGGTCGAGGTACTTCATCATTTGCTCTCCCCGGGCCTCGTATTCACCTTTGATTTGGTTAACTACGAGCAAGGAGTCCATAAAAATGTGCAGTCTGCAAACTCCGATGGCGATCGCGAGCTCAAGGCCCCCGACCAGAGCCTCGTACTCGGCCTCGTTGTTGGTGGCCGGGAAGCTGAAGCGGACTGCATGGGTGAAATTTTGGCCCTCCGGGCCGATCAGGACAATACCGGCCCCGTCACAAGTATTGGTTGACGATCCGTCCACATAGAGTTTCCACGGGGGGTGGTTGATTCTTGTGAACCTAGGTGGAAAGGTGAGTACTACTATGAAATCGGCCAGGGCCTGGCCCTTGATGGCCGTCCTTGGGGCGTATGAGACCCCGTACTGAGCTATCTCTAACGACCACTTCAACAACCTGCCGCTGGTGTCCGGCTGGTGTAGGACTTGCCTCAAGGGTAGAGTGGTGAGGACCTCTACTTGGTGGTCGAAGAAATAAGGCCTTAGCTTGCGTACACTCATGACCAGGGCGTACGCTAATTTCTCGAGTGGGGTGTATCTGTGCTCGGCATCTTGTAAGGCTTGGCTTACGAAATAGATCAGAAGATGGTTCTGACCTTCCGCCCGGACCAGTACCGCGCTGAGGGCGACCTCGGAGGCCGCGAGATATAAATAGAGCTTCTCCCCCGGGACTGGTTTAAACAAAATTTGTGGGTTCGCCAAGTATTCCTTTAATTTTGCAAAGGCTACTTGACTTTCCCTATTCCAAGAAAACTTGCCATTTTTTATGGTCGAGAAGAAAGGCTTACTTTTGTCTCCGAGCCGGGCTATGAATCTGTTGAGAGAAGTGAGGCATCCGGTCAGGCGTTGCACTTGTTTGATCGTCCTTGGCTCTTGCATATCTAGGATGGCCTTGATCTTGGCCGGGTTGGCCTCGATCCCGCACTGGCTGACGATGTGCCCCAAGAATTTGCCGGTCTCCACCCCAAAGTTGCATTTCTTTGGGTTTAGCTTCATATTGTAGGCCTTGAGGATCTTGAAGGTCTCTTCGAGATCCCTGAGATGGTCTTCCTTTTTCAAGCTTTTTACCACAATGTCGTCGATGTAGACCTCCATGGTCCTTCCAATCTGTTCTGCAAACATCTTGTTGACCAGGCGCTGGTAGGTTGCGCCGGCGTTGATCAGACCGAAAGGCATCCGGAGCCAAGAGAATATGTTCTTCTCTGTGTGGAATGAGGTGTGCTTGATGTCTTCGACGGCCATGGGGATTTGGTGGTAGCCGGCAAAAGCGTCCATGAAGGACATCATCTCGTGACCGGCCGTGCCATCCACCAGGTGGTCGATGTGCGGCATCGAAAAATGATCCTTTGGGCATGCTGCGTTGAGGTCGGTGAAGTCTATACATATCCTCCAGGCATTGTTTGTATTTTTGACCAAGACGGCATTCGCGACCCATTGGGGCTCGTCCCGGGCTTGTTCGATCAGCTTGTTGTCTAGCAACTTCTTGACCTCTTCAGCCAAAGCTTCGTACTTTTCCGGGCCGAACTTCCTTCTTTTCTGATGGACCGGCCTCTTGTTGGGGTCGATCTTTAGACGATGGCATGCATGCTTTGGGTCTATCCCGACCATGTCTTGGTGAGACCAGGCAAAGACTCCAACGTTGGCCTTGAGGAATTCGATCACTTCCCCCCGCATTTCGGTCGGTATGCGAGAGCCGATCAGAACTTCCAGTTCCGGCCTCGAAGGGTCAACTGGAATGTGTTCCAATTCCTCTAAGGCCGTAGCTTGTTCATAGCTCCGCCGGTCGGAAGAATCGAATCTGGGGTCGAGATCGAGCTCGGATGGTTCGAAACCGATCCTAGGCTCGGGATCGCCGATTTGCATCGGCCGATGTCGGTCGGTCGATGTGGATCTGGCCTCCGTGGAGGGTTCTGCGGCTGGGGTGGCCGTTTCAAAGTCGGGGTGTGGCCCGTCCGGTGTTTGGTCGTTGCAAATTGAAAATAAATGAGAGTTGGAATAATTCAAACACCTTCTAGCCATTGCCTGGTCACCTTTAATGGTGCCCACCACCCCCTTGGGGGTGGGAAATTTGATACAGTAGTAGGAGGAGGAGGCAACTGCCTCAAACACCTCTAAAAATGGCCTACCTAAAAAGCCGTTATAGGAACTCGGCTGATCCACGATAATAAACTCTAAGGGCCTAGTTATCTTGACTTCTTCATTGTAGCAGCAGATGAGCTCGACAGAGAGCTTGATCCTTCCGTACGCAGCGACTGTCGCGTTCCCAAATCCCTTCAGCTGAAGGTCGATTGGCCTGATGAAGTTGACGAGGTCCCCGAGCTGGTCTAGGGCTGTTTTGAAGATGATATTGCAAAAACACCCATTGTCGACCAAAATCCGCTGAACCTCTTTGCCCAGAATCCGGGCGGCAATTACCAACGCATCACCCTTCGGGTATAGCACCCCGGTCCGGTCCTGGTTGGAGAAAGTTATCTCCAAGTCCTTGTGAATCTTTGGCTCTGGGGGCGTGACCAGGTTGACATTGGTCACCGCCCGGACCTCTGCCTTTCGTTTTCGGTTGGACTGCATTGCGATGGGGGTGAGGCCGCCTAGGTTCCCCCCGCCGGCCTGGATCATGTTGACCCGATCGCCGGGATTCATGGGCGGGAGGAGGTCATCCTCATCATCATCTTCCTCCAAAGCTGCGACCGGCCTGAGAGGCCGGCTGCCTTCCTCGTTTCTTCGAGGGTGGCGCTGCGGTTGCTGCTGTTGGTGGTCCTGACGGCCGGCTGGCCTCTGAAGGAGGTCGTTCAGACGCCCTTCGTCAAACAACTTCCAAAGCTGCTTTAGGAGATCACGACACTGGCTCGTATTGTGGCCAATAGAGTCGTGATAGGCGCAAAACTTTTTAGGGTCCAGCCAGGACCGATCTCCGGAAAAGGGCCTTGGCCTGGGAGAAGCATATCCCGGTGTTGGATCGCGTTGAAGATATGCGCGGGGGATTGCCTCATGGCCTGAGTTAGGTGAACTTCAACGTCCTCGAAGGACTTGAAGTTACCGGGCGGTTTGGCCACTTTTCTGGCTTCAGGGCCGCTCCTGGGGGAGGCTTGGGCTACAGCCTCCGTCTCCTTTGGGGTTGGCTCGAACTTGAAGACGAGGAGGAAGGCGGTAGCGGCGAAGGCGACGATCAGGCCAATAGTTTGTTACTCCAAAATCTCGCGGCTGAGCAAATTAAAGAAAGACTTGGGATGGTGGATGAGGCCTCGGGATCGGATGCTGAAGAGGCCGAGAGGCCGGCCGCAGCTGGTCGGAGCGTCAGCCAGGATCGGCGAGACCAGGTCAGACGAGCCTTTTGTCTGTGGTCGGAATACGTGGAGAGAAAAGATGAGATCGAGTCTCTTTCTTTCGACTTCGAGGAGTATTTGGAGCATTTCCCACGGGGGCCGACCGTTCGTGATCGGGCCACCATCCGGATAGCCGACCTGGAGGAGTCTCGCAGGTGGACCATTGGACAGATTCAGAGCAAAATGACCCAGCGCTTTCTTGATGAGGCCCGGGACGACTGGGAAATCCCCTCCGACGTTCAACTCTATGCCCCCGAACCAAACGAACGGGCGGACCAGCCTCCCCGCGGGATGGTGGCCGTGACCCAAGATATGATGGAGGTTGGGCTTCGTTTTCCGCTCCATCCGGCCGTCTCGTACTTGTTGAACTATTGGAACCAGGCGCCCATCCAGTTGCTCCCGAACACATGGATGATAATAGTGAGCGTCATGGTCTTGTTTGGCAAAAATAGGCTCTATCGGATGCCGACCCCTGGAGAAATGACCTATCTCTATCGAATCCAGAGCGAAAAGAGTGGGACCGGCGAGGTCTACATTCAGACGAAAGGACAGAAGTTGGTGACCGGCCTACCGAGTAAAGGTCGGAACGATAGGAGGAAGTGGTTTTTCGTTGGTGGGGCATGGAAGACCGGGTATCCGGATGGGATGGAGATCGTTGGTCACAACATGTGCAACAATAAATCTTCTCAAACGGTAGACCCATATCCTTCAAAAGCCTCTTGCTCTGATAGAAATTATCAGGCGCCGTGTTTTTTTAGGTAGAGTACTTTTGAATAATTTAGCAAATTGATTGAACACTTTTTGACTCACCTTGCCTTCAGTTTTGATGTTCAACATCTGAGCATTGAATGACAACTGTGTCTCAGTATCACAACCAGGAAATAGCTTTTGATCAACTGTTTTAAGCATATCAAAAAACTTCTTTGACCGATAATTTGGTTCCTCCTCCATAGACATTTCATTGAATTGACCTTGACCGCCCAAAACTGATTCTGCAATCATCATCCGGTATCTATCAGGTTCATCCTCCATATGTGGTTCGAATTGATCATAAGGAACTTGACTTGAACCACCAACATCATAACCTCCACCACCGCTCCAACCAGTATTATAATAGGATTCTATTATATTGATGTCAATATTCCACCATTCTTCACCATGACACGTCCAATTGAAATAAAGGGGAACAAAACCGGACATCACAAGATGAGTTTTAACCTCATCAACACTCAAGAATCTCATATTTTTGCATCTTTTTTCTTTACACGGACACCTAATATTACCCGTATAATCCTTACAGTACGGATGTTGTTCTGCAAATTCAATAAACTCATCAATTTTATTCCAAAAGACAGGATTAATGCATCCTCCTATCTTTCTAGGTATTGAGTACATCCAACCACGATCTGGAAATTGCATATGTTACAATTTAAAAGTAATATCACATGAGTTCTAAAAAATTGGGCAGTGTTTCGCCTAAAAATAGAGATATACAAATTTTTCCTTCACATAAATCAATTCATATATATCAAATAAACATGTATATGTATATCACACACCCATCATCTAATAAACATATATATTTAAATCATTATCTAATATTGTACCCAAAATTAGAACTATAAAACAAGACATTTAAACGATTAAAAGTGTGAAAACGTATGGTGAAGTTGAAGGCAATGAGTAACAGAGTTGTTCCATAGCTACGAACACTTCAATGCAATGTTCAATATAAATTATAGGCCAAGAATGGATGAAAAATGTATATAATGTAGTATTTTTCGTGAGAGTGAAAGAAGAGACGAGAAAAAAGTTTCTGCATAAAATAGCAAAATTAACGACGGACACATAATTCCGTCGCTAATTTTAATGTTTTGCGACGGAAAGTCCGTCGCTAGAACTAAATTTTACAGGCGGGTCAATTATTGCTCAACAACCCGCCTCCTAGGAAAAAAGCGCACGATTAACGACGACTTAGATGTCCGTCGTTAATTCAAATTTGCTATTAGCGACTGCAGTCCGTCGTAAAATAACACAAAACGCTGGCGTTTGCTACGCCCGTCGTAAATTTCCGTCGTTAATTTGCGACGGCCTGTTGTTCCCGTCGTTAAGTTTGACAAATGTCATCCTTTTGACTAATTCCGTCACAAATCCGTCATTAATTTTAAAATTAGCGACGGAATTCGCAGTCCGTTGTTAATTTTCGTAGTTAATCGCTGCGTTTTTTGTAGTGAAAATGGGTGTAAAAGACTTTTTGTATCTATTTGTGAAAGTGGTCCTTTTTTATTTTTTTCCAATTTTGGCCCTATCAATTATTTTTCAGAACCAAAACTACAAATTTGAGGAGTGAGAGTAGATGTTTAGAGGTCCATGATTCAAGTGACTTAAATATCTCAACCTTTTATCGTGGCATTGAGTGAAATTTTCTTTCTGCAAATTTGAGAAGTGGGAGTAGATGTTTAGAGGTCCATGATTCAAGTGACTTAAATATCTCAACCATATATCGTGGCGTCGAGTGAAAATTTATGTGGCTGTGGTTGGGTTGCTACAGTGAAGAGAGTGACATTGATTACTTAATTCCAGTGACGGATCCAAAAATTGATCTTTCGGTGGCCATAACAAATTTAAAGTCTATTATACTACTTTGACAAAGTCTTGTGTATCAAGTGTAGTGTACAATTCAACTATATTTTTTAGTAGTATCGGTTACTTTCACTAAAAATGCAGTTGTTTTCACCACATTTTTCAGTGAAAACAATCAATATTATTCAAAATCCACTTGTGTAGTACAGTGCATTTGGTGCACATGAGACTTATTCATATAATATATAGTAGTATTATATTATATACTATATTAACTATCCCAAGTAATAAATAATATTAGTAATATATAACACTTCCTTTATCTCATACTCATTTGCTACTTGTCCAAAAGTTTTCTTAGGTTCAATCGATATTTTTATAAACGGAAATAAAACAATATTATTTTTTTATAATTATTTCTTTTTTATACTTTCATATTTCCGCCTAATGTTATTAATTATTTTATACATATTAATTTACCTTATATATATATATATATATATATATATATATATATATATATTATTTAAAGGAATCACATCACATATACAAGCGATTAATTAAACACATATCGTCACATACCTTTTAACCTTTATCCTTTTATTTACTTTTTAATTTAGTCCCATAACTATTTAAATTTATCCAAATCAATCTTAAATGGTCGGATAACACATAAAACGATGTTGTTTTGGTCATGTTCTCCCATTTTCCAGCGAAACCGAATGGCGTATCACATTTTTTCCATATGGCATGCTGCCTGGTTAATTTTTGCCAATTAAAAAATCATGAAATAAAAATATTAATTCAATAGATTAATAAAAATAAAACCTAAACAAATTAAATTTTAACAACAAATAAAACTTCAAAAAAAACTAAAAATTAAGAGTATATATAGAGTGAAATTGGTTCATACACGAATCATTAAAGAGTATTAGTTGTTTTCATTATACAATTAATATTCTTCAGTATAAACAACTAATACCTTAAGTATAACCAATTAATAGTCTAATACCCTTCAATAATTCATATATGAACCACTTTCACTCTATACTTTGTAAAAAATTAGAATCTCAAACGAGTAAATCTCAAATATAAAAAATACAAAATATCACGGATCATCTTCCCCAAATCATCATATTTTCCCACCGCCACCATGCGCCCTTCTCCTCGAATTGGAAAAGAAAAGAATCTTCCAAAACATGGTTGCTCACGCTCCTCCATCACTAGTCCTCTATTCTTAAACTATCGGCGCGCTTCTCTCCTACCTAACCTACATCACCGCACCACCATACTTTGACGGCATCCCAGATGCGACGGAGCTGCCCCCACCTGTCCCATCCGGGAAGTTGTTGCTCGATTCCTGTTTAAGCTAGCTGAATTTTTATTTTTGATGCCCTTCAACTCTAAATCAATGTCGCAATTCGAGAAAATCCCCAAATTGCAACCATAATTTACAGTGGATGCCGATTAATTTAATCCAAAGAATACCTAAATTTGCAGAGAATATAGATACCGGATTTTACTTTATGATGGTTCATTTCAGAATTCCACTCCAATTTGAATTGGGAATTGTTGTTTTACAGATTGGGATTTGTATTAAATTTTAATTTGCAGAGGTAAAGATTGGTTTCTTTTAAAATTTTGTTTTGAGTTTAAGTTTTATGTTTAATTTAATTTATTAAGTGTGTGGCCTTATTTTTTTACTTTCATATTTTTTTTTTAGTTGCCGAAAAATATCTAGTCTGCAAGCCACGTGGCAAAAACGAGACATGTCATCAGGTGCCGCCGAAAAAAATGAGCATGTGACCAAAAACACGTTGTTACATGTGTTTTCCAACCATTTAGAACTTACTTGGATAGGTTTAAATAGTTGTGGAACTAAATCAAAAAAATAAATAATTATAGAACCAAAAGAATAAAGGTTAAAAGTTATGGGACGATATTGGTTTTAATCCCTATATACACATATGTCTAGGGTAATTGTTTGCTGCAAAAAGTTTGGGGGGGCTGTTGCCCCCTTGCCCCCCTCTATATCCGCGATGATTACTCCTATGGTTTGCATGACTTCGTACTTGCTTGTGCTAGTACGCGTGTTTCTTTTTCCTATTATTATTGTAAGAAAACACTTGATGGATTTAATTTAAAGACTCGATCTATATATAACAACTATAAAATGTAAATAGAAATATTTTAGTTAACTAAAAACACGTTTTACCATCATAACTTCAATGCAACTTCAACGGTGAATGCATGAAAATAGTCTCCTAATAGCTAGACTAATTAACAAAAATTAAATAGTTAGATGCGAAAATATTTTAGTTAACTAAAAACACGCTTTGCCGTCATAACTTCAATGCTACTCCAACGGTAAATACCTGAAAATAGTCTTCGAATAGCTAGACTAACAAAAATTGAATACCTAGATACGAAAATATTTTAATATTTATTACTGATAGCTAGACTGATCGTCAAGTCATTAATGAATAAAGTCTAGAATCAAAATCTCTTTGGTGCACCTAAGAAATCAGTTTTGCCAGAGCGGTTCCTGTACGACTCTGAGGCATGATTAATTTGCTGCACTGCACCAAGCTCACCTAATAATTATCTTGAATGGGGAAAATTGTGAATTTGGTCCCATGAAATTTTTTTAATAACAATTTTGGTCTCATGTTATTATTTAATCCTAATTTTTACAAATTTGGTCCTTTTAGTTGGCTGAGTTGGGTTGTAGCCCGCAGCTTTGACGATTATTTATATATATATATATATATATATATATATATATATATAAAACAAAAAACTAATTTAGCCTAACCAGAATTCAAACATATGACCTCTTAGAGAGAAACCCAAGTTTTAACCACTAAGACATAACAATTTACTAGTTTCTATTTATAAAATAAAATATATAATGATTTAAACAGCCAATCCTATGTTTTTTTCCTGGCTCTGCTCTTGACTGTGTCTCATCTATATATTATATATATAATAAAGCTAACCAACCTACATTTGGAAACATTTGAATTTTCCCGCCAAATTTATTACTAAATTGAGTATTAAATTTTTGGCATATATCTTTAAAATATATTTTATTGTAAATATTGATAAATAATTATTTACAAAATATAGTGGATATATTTTTGAAATATAATTTATAATAAATATTGAGAAATAATATAAAAATATGTTGAATATATCTTTGAAATATATATTATGATAAATCCTTGTATTTTGTAGTATAAAAGATATAATAACACTAATCGGCCTACTTTTGGAAACTATTGAATTTTTATGCCAAAATTATTGCTAAATTGAGTAATATTTGTTTTAAATCTTTTTAAATTTTTGGTATATATCTTTGAAATATATTTTATTATAAATATTTACTAAATTGAATATTAAATCTTTGGTATATATCTTTGAAATTTATTATATTACAAACATAGATAAATAATTATTTACAAAATATATTGGATATATTTTTTAAATATATAATTTATTATAAATATTGAGAAATTATAAAAATATGTTGAATATATCTTTCAAATATATATTATGATAAATCCTTGTATTTTGTAGTATAAAAGATATTAAAAAAAAAAATATATATATATATATATATATGTGTGTGTGTGTGTGTGTGTGTGTGTGATAACACTAACAGGCCTACTTTTGGAAACCATTGAATTTTTTCGCCAAAATTATTGCTAAATTGAGAAATATTTGGTATATATATATATATATATATATATATATATATATATATATTTTAAATATATTTTATTATAAATATTGATAAATAATTGTTTAAAAATTATATTGGATATATTTTAGAAGGGAGAAAAGCAAAATTGCCCTTTTCCGTAAGGTCAAAATATTTTTTGTCCAACTTTTTAAAAAAGATGTTTTTTGCCCCGAAGAGGTTGGCAAGAGGTTGGCAAATAGTTGGCACACAGGTTGGCATGGGTGCCAACCCTTTGCCAACATTTTGCCAACCATTTGCCAACTTTTTCGGGGCAAAAAATAACTTTTTTACAAAATGGGGCAAAAATCAAGTGCCCCCTTAAATTTTGGACACTTTTGTATATTTTCACATTTTAGAAATACAATTTATAATAAATATTGTGAAATAATGTAAAATATGTCGAATATACTTTTAAAATATATATTATGATAAATCCCTCTATTTTGTGGTATAAAAGATATTTCAATTATTTTAAATAATAGTTATTAAATATTTTTCTGAATGATCAATGTATAATAATAAGACAAAGTATAGAGTGAAAATGGTTTATACATGAATCATTGAATGATATTAGTTCTTTTCACTGAAGAGTATTAGTTGTTTTCATTAAAGAGTATTAGTTGTTTTCACTGAAAAGTCATAGTTCATTCTCAATAAACAACTAATACTCTTCAGTGAAAACTACTAATTACCCTTCCGTGAAAACAAGTAATACTCTTTAGTGAAAATAATTAATACACTTTAATGCTTCATGTATGAACCAATTTCACTCTATACATACTCTAAAAGTAATTTAATAAATAGTTTGTAGAAGTTTATTTTTTGTAGAAGTTATTAAAACAAATATTTATTAATCTGAAAAAAAAAGAATTAGACAACTCTTTAATTTTTGGCAAAGTATAGAGTGAAAATAGTTCATACATGAACCATTTGAAGCGTATTAATTATTTTTATTAAAATGTATTAATTTTTATCACTAAAGGCATTAGTTGTTTCTGACTAAAAAGTACTACTCCTTTCATCCCATACTTGTTTGCTACATTGCCAAAAATGTATGTCTCATACTTGTTTGCTACATCCATTTTTGGCAAAAAAATAACAATACTTTTTAATATTATATTAGATTAATTGCAAATAAAATCACAACTTTTTCACTAATTGCAATATAATCTTAATTTTTTAATCTTTTCAAACAAAACTCCAACTTAACATTTGGTTGCAATTCGACCAACAAATAAATTTTTTATTTTCCGAAAATGATGTTTCACTTACTCGAAAATGAATAATGAATTGTATTAATATGTTTAGATTGTTTCTGATGACAAAACAAAATTAATCATAATTTTTGGGCAGATTGAAATCTGTCATTTGGTTAAAATTGCTAACAAATTTAAAGTTGAAGTTTTATTTGCAACGATTCAAAAGTTTTGATTAAATTGCAATTAGCAAAAATGTCGTGATTTTATTTGCTATTAACCCTATTATATTCTCCATACACTCCTAACAAAAAATATTTAATTTATCATCTTATCATTTTATGACTTTATCACTTAAAATACTACTCCCTCCGTCCCACTTCAATTTGCACGTAAATTATTTTCGCGTGTTTTAAAGAGCGATTTTTTTATTAGTATTTAAAATCATAAAGTAATTTTTAAGTCACTTTATAGTAGATGAGATATAGATCTATCAAACCCTACCTTAAAAGTCACTTTATCATTTCAAATATTAATAAACAACTTACTCGCAAAAACACGAAAATAAAGTATGTGTGCAAATTTAAGTGGGACGGACGGAGTAATAAATAACTCTTTTCTTAAAATTTGTGCTAACAGTAAAGTAGCAAACAAGTATCAGACGGAGGGAGTATTAGTTTTGGAGGGTATTAGTTGTTTTCACTTGTGGGTATTAGTTGAAGGGTACAAAGAGTATTAATTATTTAACTAAAAGGGTATTAGGGTTATACTAAAAAGTATTGCAAAGTGATTTATGAATGAATCAATTTCACTCTATACATACTCATAATTTTGTGTAGAAAAGAGATTATCTGGATGACAAAATATAGAGTGAAAATGGTTTATACATGAACAATTTGAAGTTTATTAGTTGTTTTCACTAACGGGTATTAGTTGTTTTCACTGAAGGATATTATTTTTGGAGGGTATTAGTTGTTTTCATTGAAGAATGTTAGTTCTGGAGGATATTATTTATTTTCACTGAAGGGTATTAGTCGAAGGGGTACGAAGAATATTAATTGTTTAACTAAAGAATATTAGTGGTTATAATAAAACTATTGCAAAGTGGTATATGTACAAACTAATTTCACTCTATACATACTCTTAAATTTTTGTAGAAGAGAGATCATCTAGATTAGTTACTTTGAAGAAAGAATATAGTAGACATATAATAATTAATATATTAATATATTCGATTAGGCAAACCACCAAACTCATATGATCATTAAACAATTAAAGGGTATTAATGATTATACTAAAAAATATTATAAAGTAGTTTATGTATAAACCAATTTCACTCTATACATATTCTTTATTTTTTTATGAAGTGATAGATAATCTAGATTAATTACTTCGGAGAAAGATTATAGTAGAAATATAACAATTAAGAGTAGGTCTTGTGCGAGACTGTCTCATGACATAAGATGATGTTAATTTGTGATGTCTCATGCCATGATAAGGTCTCACGCAAGTTTTTGCAACAATTAATATATAAAATTGTAAATATATTCTATTGAATAAACCTTCAAATACATATGAGCATATTTATAATATTGGAATAAGTTTAAGAGATACCATTGGATTAATAAATTAACATACAAAAAATGTATAAATTGATGCACTTTGTCGTTTACAAAGCAAGAAAAAAGTAAGATTTCCAACAAACTCTGTATTCCTCAATATTTTTACCTCTTAATTCAGAATAACTTCACGAGATAATAATATGAACAGTGCATTCCAGTTATTGACAGAGCAAAGCTCTATATGGACAGACTCATCACAAAATGAATAGAAATTGAGGGTTTCGAACCTCAAACCTGGATTAAATCTGGAGGATACAGAATAGTGTTATTTATATTTATAAAAATATATGTGGAATGTATACATTCTTAAATTGCATAATTATTTTAATGCATGCATTTATTTCAATATTATAAAAATAAATCTTAAAAAATTAATATATACGAGTAACGTATGAAACAGAAGACTTAATAAATGAACTTTTTTAATTGAAAAAGAAGTGAAAAGACTTCATTTATAATTTTACAAATGTATCGTTCAAAACTACATTTAAAGAATATTGTGAACGGTCTGAATTATTTGAATGACACAGTCATACTTGCACCTACACTAGAATAACTTGAAGTGTTATGGTGTGTCGAATCATGATTTGAATTTGCTAGTTGAGACTTCAATTATGTAACTTAAAAATATAGGTCATTCAAGAGGATTATATGACTCTAATAAAACTAGGTGACAGTGTTCTAGCAGGTACAATTGTAATTAGAAGCAATTCAGTTGAGATGGTGTTGATCCCTACATTTTCACTGACTCTATTTGACCCGACACTTCCGTTTAAGTTTCAGAAAAAAAAAAGTTCACATTAGTTGTCTCATATGAAATATCAATAAGAGTCAATGACAATCGCTTAGCATTAATACATGGATGACTTGAAAGTCACCATTCACAATAAATTGAAAAAAAATGTGATTTTTAGAGAGATGCTTAGAAACCTATAGTCCTCTCGATCTTTTTTTTTTTTTATTGTATTTTGTTTATTATGTATTAGTAAGTATTACTAAAATTTCTTACTGTGTAAATCATAAAAAAAATTATATGATTAAATACAAATAATATTAAGATTGTCTCTTACAAATAAAATATAATATTCATTGTAACGCCCTGAATCCATATATATTAATTATATAGAATTCGAGATGTTAATTGAGATCAAAATACCGAATTATAAAATTTTTTGAAGAAAAGATAGCATGAATAGATAATGAGTTTCATACTGTAGGAAGGTAGGGAGGAATATTATAAAAACGTATCACACTCTTATATATTTATATGTATAAAAGTATAGATAGTTTTAGTATTTCGAAATATTACACACTGAGTCTTAGATACTGAATCACACGGAAATTTATATCGTTTTACAGTGCACTGATGATAACAATTATTTAGAAAATGGAAAGTAAAATAGGCATCGTAGTATTCTAATTAGGATTTTAAATGAACAGGGAAACGTCGTGTCTTCTTCATCACTGTCCTTGCTCCCCGTACTCGAAATCTGCAAGGGGTTAGAAAAGTGGGGCGTGAGATTTGAATTCTCACGTATGGGTGATTTGCAACGTCATGGGATTGGTAAATCTGAAGTATATTAAGTTATACTCATTGAAAAGGCGTTTAATGTATTTAAGTAGTTGATATGTAAACATGGATAGCGTATATCACAGAACAAACAAGCTCACGTAATAATTAATTGGGCATAACAGGTTTCACATTCACATAATTGATATATCACAAGTTGATTCACATTAAGGGGGCAGAGCCCAAAATCATTTTCACGTATCGGCTCAAACTGCCAAAATCACTTTCCACATATTGTAAATCTCTTCCAAACCATTTTCGTACGATCATACTCGACTTGTTCCACTTCCAAAAACCTTACTCCTTCCAACTACTGACAAAATAGAATAACGCAAACCATCAATGGCCTTATTCCCAGTGCGCAACGTAGGCGTCTGACCCGGGGACCAGATCTGTTTGAATCAACAATCTTGATTCTGGGGGCGTTCTCGACAGCTCCCCGGAGGTTGGATTTAATACCCGTACCACGACTCCATACTTACTGACATCAGATCCTTTTATAAAGCTGACATTTTAAAACGTCGAGGAAAAATTCCTCGATTTGCAATCAAATTGATTCATGCTCACATAATGCCCTTAGTCATGCAATAGTGATTGATTTGGATTTAACAACAGGTATTTCGTATCACGTATGATTATATCACGTAATTCAAACAATTATATAATAGGGATACATTTATGTTGAATTAATCGTTTTAGGTTTGATTGGTCGAGTTCAGAAAATACCAGCACAACGTATTATAAGCAGATCGATCAACCGATCATCACCCACCTGATTGTTGGGAGTCCTGGAAGTGGTGTACAGACGAGTAGTCGAGTCTCTGGCGCGGAATCCCACTAGCACTGATTCCTAATATAAAGTTATTTGATTAAAAGTTGATTTTTGATGAATTTAGGAAGAATTCGAGAGTTTGCATTACTAGAGATGAGAGGTTGGTGTCTTATATACTTTACAAGGACTGGTTTAAAGTTCACACCCCATTTTGGTGAATACACCACCTCTAAAAAGGATGGGTGTATTTTTGGAGTGTACTTACTGATTTTCTTGATTGTATGATTATTTATATTTCTACAAAATAAACCTTTAATTTCCTTTATTCTTTTGTAAAAACTTTTACTATCTTAAAAAGTATAACTTTAAATACTTTTCTTGAAAAGGATAAAAAGATAAGAAATTTATAGAAATTTACACTAATAACATATGTTCTAAATTTAATGTCTTTCTTTCCTAAAATTTCACTTTCTTATTCTTAGAAGATCATTGAATATAGTTATACTTTTATAAATAAAATCCTTTGAAAATTATTTCATTTAAAGAATAAATACTAAAATATTGTCATATATATATTTTTCTTCATTTTTAGTAGTACTTGATTTTAAAGAGATTTTAATAAAACTTAAAAGAATAATAACATTTTTCTATATTAATAGTATTATTAATTGAGTTAACTCGTATCATTTTCAAAACAAAAGAGTACTATTATTTTCTACTAAACTGTTTTTCATTTGATACAACCGTTTAACCCGAGACAAGGGAGAAGACGAGTTTCCCTTTGTCTACGGATTTAAAACAAAAGTGTTTTAACAATTGAAAACATCATCCAAAAGAAATTAACAACACTAATTTCCAAAACACTGTCCAACTAAACAGTGATACCATACATCTATAAGAATAATACTCATACAAGTAAAATACTAATGGTCAAAACTAATAACACTATATCACTAAAACAGTGATACTAAACCTTTACAAAAGATATACCAGTCCATTTGTGTTCGAAGGCCTCAAAATTCGAAGCATCCCAACACAAGAAAAATTCATCTACTGATAAACATTAACTCAAAACTCAAGAGGGTACAACCCAACTCAAGAATGTTGAACAATTTTAACAGAAGAATGAAAGAAGATATCCAAGGTTCAAAAAAATGTCTTCGACTTCTTGTTTCTACGGTTCCGAATAGTCCCCCAAAAAGAAAAAAAAAACAGAATTTACAAAAGGAAGAAAACGAAGGTAAAGCCCTTACGTTTCTTCGGGTTCGAGGTGGAAATTGGGCAGCCTAACGGCGTGTCTTAGTATTTCCAGAAATCTTGGCAACGGGGTTTCGTCTCAGCGTCATTTGATCGGAAAAACGAAAGAGTTGGGTTACGGTTTTGAAGTCGAAATTTAAACGGAGTTAAAATTTAAAAGGGGAAAATTTATCTTACTGAAAGAAGAGAGAGATGACGGTTGTGGCTTCGTTCGGTGGTCATGGGAGGCGACGGTTTCTGCTCCAGCGTGGCATCGCGGCGGCGATTTCTGATCGGAGGGGGAGGTGCTGGCGTCGCGGTGGTTTGATCGGAGGAGGAGCGATCGGCGGCAGCTTCGGCTGAGCGGCGTCCGTTGTCGGTCGGAGAAAGGAGAGGAAGGCATCGCGGTGGTCTGATCGGAGGAGGAGCGATCGGCGTTTGGGAAGGAGGAAGAAGGCACGCTGAATTTTATTTTTGGGGGAGAGAGAGAAAAACTCTTGGGTTCCCTTTCCTTTAATCTTGTAACTGATATGCTTGGGTATGGAAAGGGACACGTAGTTATATAAAGGATAAGTCCATTAATTAAGAATTAATTTTATTACTCTTAATTACTTGTGGCTAAGAATTTAAAGATACAAGATTTTCATAGGATCTCTTGTATTTACTAAGGCGTGTTTGGTTTGTGAAATAAACCAAAAACGAGAAGTTAGTATAAATTTTAAAATTTGATTAATCAATTAATTCTTTCAAGTCATTGTAATTATTCTTAATAAATTATACGGGTCGAAAACCTCGATTTTTAATTAATTCTCGAAGTTCTTCATTCGTTCGAAAGATTCGATTTCTTCCTACGAATTTTGAAATTTTGTAAGTAGGTATAAATTTAAATTACACGAAGCACGCAAAATTAAATAAAATTTAAAATAATATATATATATATATATAAAAATAAGAAGGAAACAAAAAAGGTTTCTAAAAAGGGTACAGAACGGGACGGGGTGTTACATCCTTACCCCCTTAACAGAATTTCGCCCCCGAAATTCATCTCTTACGCACTTCTTAAACACTGAGGGTATTTAGCTAGGACTTCATCTTCTCTTTCCCAAGTCGCTTCTTCCTTTCCGTGACGGCTCCATTGGACTAGAACCAATGGTATTTCTCGATTCCTTAATAAGTGCAACTTCCTCCCCAAGATGGTTACTGGGACTTCCTCATAAGTCAGGTCACTGCTTAGACCCAATTCTATATGACTAATAACATGGTTTGGATCGCTCATGTATTTTCTGAGTGTAGATACATGGAATACATCATGTACTCGCGACAACTCTGGTGGCAGAGCTAAGCGATAAGCCACATCCCCAATTCTGTTCAGGATGTCAAATGGTCCGATGTATCGTGGCTTTAGCCTACCTCTTTTCCCAAAGCGAATTAAGCCCTTCATTGGCGCAACTCTGAGAAATACTTTCTCGCCAATGTTGAACTGTAAATCTCTCATTCGGGTGTCTGCATATGACTTCTGACGGTCCTGAGCCGTTTTGATTCTTTCTTTAATCTTCGCGACTATCTCAGCTGATCTCTCGACTAATTCGGGTCCGAGAATCTTCCGAATCCCGACTTCGTCCCAACAAACTGGTGATCTACACCTCTTCCCGTAGAGCGCTTCGTACGGAGCCATTTGTATCGTTGCTTGATAACTGTTGTTATAAGCGAACTCTACTAAGGGAAGGTGGCTTTCCCAACTTCCTTCAAGATCTAGAGCGCAAGCTCTCAGCATATCTTCGAGTGTCTGAATAGTTCTTTCCGATTGTCCGTCGGTTTGTGGGTGGTATGCAGTGCTGAATTTCAATTCAGTTCCCAGGGCTCGTTGTAAACTTCCCCAGAACTTGGAGGTAAAACGAGGGTCTCTATCGGACACTATCGAGACTGGCACACCGTGCAGTCTGACTATCTCTGCTACGTATAGTTGGGCAAGCTTGTCCAACGTATACGTCATTCTAACAGGGATAAAGTGGGCAGTTTTCGTAAGTCTATCTATGATAACCCAGATGGCATCGTGATTCTTCACCGTTTTCGGAAATCCAGTGACAAAATCCATAGTGATGTTCTCCCACTTCCATTCTGGTATCTCTAGAGGATGTAATAACCCTGAGGGTCGTTGATGATCAGCTTTAACCCGTTGACAGGTTAAACAACTCTTGACGAATTGAGCTATCGTCCTCTTCATACCCCTCCACCAAAAGTTCTCTTTCAGTCCCCGGTACATCTTCGTCTCTCCGGGGTGAACGGTGTAAGGAGTGTTATGTGCCTCTCGTAGGATTTCGTTCCTTAATTCTTCGTCCTTAGGCACACAGATTCTATTATCGAACATTAAAGCTCCATCAGTACTCAATACGAACCTCTGAATGGTCCCTTCCTCAGCGCGCTTACGTATTCCTTTCAAGAATTTATCGTTTTGTTGCGCTCCTAGGATCCGTTCTCGTAAGGTCGGTTGTAGGGTGAACGCGTAAACCATGGAATCTACACAACACGGTGTGGAAAATTCCAAGTTTAGCCGAGAGAGCTCTCCCACTAGTGGTAACTGTGTGGTCGGAACGACGCCTAGTTTCGTATCTTCCTTTCTACTCAAAGCGTCTGCCACTACGTTTGCCTTTCCAGGGTGATAGTGGATAGTGCAATCGTAATCTTTTACCAATTCAAGCCATCTTCTCTGACGCATGTTCAATTCCTTCTGCGTGAAGAAGTATTTCAGGCTCTTATGGTCAGTGTAGATCTCACACTTTCCACCATACAAGTAGTGTCTCCAAATCTTCAACGCATGAACCACTGCGGCCAGTTCTAAGTCTTGTGTCGGGTAATTCTGCTCGTGGTCCTTTAGTTGTCGGGATGCGTAGGCTACAACTTTCCTATTTTGCATCAGAACACAACCCAGACCTGACAACGAAGTGTCTGTGTAAATGACGAATCCTTCTGATCCGTCCGGGATGGTTAACACAGGCGACGTGGTTAGTCTCCTCTTTAGTTCTTGGAAACTTTCCTCACAAGTCGAGTCCCAAACAAATTTCTCGGTCTTCTTGGTCAGCTTTGTCAGTGCTTTCGCAATGCTGGAAAAATTTTGTATGAATCTCCGATAGTATCCCGCTAATCCAAGAAAACTTCGAATTTCATTGACGTTAGTAGGAGTCTTCCAGTTCATGATGGCTTCCACCTTTGCCGGGTCCACTTCAATTCCTTTTGCGGAGATTATATGTCCTAAGAACATAACACGGTTGATCCAAAATTCACACTTGCTGAATTTGGCATACAACTTCTCTCGTCTCATTGTTTCTAAGACTGTCTTGAGGTGTTCTTCGTGTTTCTCTTTGTTCTTAGAGTATACAAGTATGTCGTCAATAAAGACGATGACGAAAATGTCCAGGTACGGATGAAACACTCTATTCATCAGATCCATGAAGATCGTCGGAGCGTTCGTCACTCCGAAAGGCATTACGGTGAATTCGTAATGTCCATACCGAGTCCGGAATGCTGTCTTTGGGATATCCTCGCTCTTGACCTTTAGCTGGTGGTAACCAGACCTCAGATCGATCTTTGAGAATACAGTAGCATTCTTCAACTGGTCGAACAAGTCTTCTATCCTCGGAAGAGGATATTTGTTCTTGATGGTTAGTTGATTTAGACCTCGGTAGTCTATGCACATACGGAAAGTCCCATCTTTCTTCTTCACAAACAACACGGGTGCTCCCCATGGTGATGCACTTGGCCTGATGAATTTCTTTTCAAGTAAGCCTTGCAGTTGTTCCTTCAGTTCTTCTAATTCCTTTGGCGCCATTCGATAGGGTGCTTTAGATACTGGTGCTGACCCAGGTATTAAGTCGATGGAGAACTCTATTTGACGGTCCGGAGGCAACCCAATCAATTCTTCGGGAAATACGTTAAGGTATTCATCCACGATCGGCACCTTAACACGCAACTTGTCATCTTCCTCTCCTGTTGAGATGTGGACAAGGTAAGCTTGGCATTCTTCCTTCCGTAATATTTCCGCAGCTTGGATTGCTGATATTACTCGGGTCTCTTTCTTAGTCTTGATTTTACGAAATGTGAAGCGTTGACCACTACTGGGTTCAAGGTCGATCTCGCGTTCTGCACATTTTATCATCGCTTTGTTCTTCTTCAACCAATCGATGCCCAAGATTATGTCAAAGATTTTCATCTTGAGAATATGAAGATCAGACTCTATTAATTTGTCATTTAGCATTAAGGGTAATCCTCTAACTTGACCCTCAATTTCCATAGCGGTTCCAGATGGAATACTCACATTCAACACTCTTCCTTTTTCCCCAATTAATCCTAACTTCCTTCTAAAGTTATCAGATATAAAGGAATGAGATGCCCCAGTATCAAATAATACATAAGCAGGTTTTTCAAGTACAAAGACAGTACCTGCTAGCGTCTCATGCTGTTCAGGTTGAGTTGGGCCCTTCAGGCGAAGTTGTTCTCCGCTACCTTCTCCTTCTTCCATAATGGCATTCACATGTCCAGACCTTTTCTGACCTTGGTTAGGCGGACCTCTGTTGGGTGGTCCCACCTGACGGTTGTTAGGTGCAGGTAGTTGGCGAGCCTGGTAGTTGATTGCCTGCTGCGGGCGGTACTGGTTATTATTGACCGGTTGGCGGTTGCTGCTCGGTGGCTGGGTGCATTTATTAGACTTGTGCCCAGGTTGATTGCAACGGTAACAGATTACTCCTCCTTGACTACATGGTCCCCAATGTCTCCTTCCACACCTCTGACAGTTTTGGTTGGCTCGAGAACCAACAAAGTTATTCCCCCTGGATGGCGGGGCTGGGTTCCTCTTAAAGTTTGGCTGCCAATTACGATTGACAGGAACAGTAGTCGGAGCCTGCTTGTACTCCAGATTCTGGTTGATCGAGACTAGCAATGCTCGATGAAAGACTTCCCCATAGTTTGGCATCTGAAGACCAATTACAATTCCTGCTATCTCAGGCCTCAAGCCCTGTTCGAACCTGCGGGCTTTCCTCTCATCATTACCCACCAGATGTGGGGCATAACGAGACAGCTAATTGAATTTCCTCTCGTACTCTATCACCGAGAGAATTCCCTGTCGAAGGTTGACGAATTCCTGTTCCTTCCGATCTCTTAGTACTCATGGAAAGTACCTATCCAGCACTGCTTTCTTGAAATCTTCCCAAGTAAAGACCTGTCTAGCTTCTTCACTCATAGTCCGCTCATAAGACTCCCACCATTGGGCTGCATCCTCCATCAGTTGGAACTGGGCACAGGAGACTTTTTGTGCATCAGCCAGTGCCATATGTCGGAAAATACGTTCCATCCCGAATATCCACTCCTCGATTTCAAAGGGGTTCTCTCTTCCATTCAGCCTAGGTGGCTGTAGTCGTCGAAAGCGTTCGACAAAGTCGTTCATCCTGGGCGCTATTTGAGGAATAGGCCCATAAAGGGGTGGAGGAGGTGGTGGAGCTTGCTGCTGGATGTAGTTTTGCAGGGAGATTAGAATTTCTCTCGCAATATCATTCCCTGGCGCGGCCTGCTGAGGCGGCTCAGGTTCAGCTTGAGGAGGTGGGTCCTGTTCCATAGGATCCACTGGTACAGGAATAGGATTAATGCGGGGTCGTCCACGTCTTCGGCCTGGTACCATTCTAAAGGTGCTTCTGAAGAGAAAAGAATAATATTGTTACAATATGTATAGGTGCGAGAAAACTATAAAAAACATAACCGGATTAACCAAAATAACACAGCACTAGCACTGAAACACATGTGGTACGTAAATCACCGCAACGCATTGGGGCCCTCAATGGTACAGTGCTCACATTCGCACAGTACAATAGGAACCAGTGATATGTTATTGAGTAATAATCAGATAAAATATATGACAATTAATATGTAAAGCAAGTAAAGCACATTGACAAGTAGTGAGCACAAAATAAGTATTATATATATCTAAAAAGTTTTGGGGTTCTACGAAGTCAGTCTCCTCACATTACGACTTAGAATACAAAAGACTTCTAGGTAATGCTAACGCATCGTATCCTCACATCACTGCGGATCACGAGCGACAAAAGGAGTGGGTTAAAGCTACGCTGCTATGGCCTATAAGGAAAACGACCACGCAATGACTACTACAATATGTCAAGCGGCTACCACCTATGCTATATATATGCATCTACTACTACATGTCAAGTCAAATCTCAAACTAATCATCCACCCCTGACTCTGCAGAGGAATCTCCGTCCACAGGTGGCCCACCCTCGACCAGTTCGTCGACTGCTGGCTCCACTCCTGGGGGTACAGCCTCATTGGGGCCGAGGGGTCCATCACCAGCTAATCCTCCTGCCACCCAGAGAGCAACAGCGTTATCCCGCTGTGCGATGGCCGCCCTCTGGTATAGGTCAGCTCTCTGAGTAGAGAAGAGGGAGTACTCTTCCTGAGTGACTGCGGTCGCCCTGGCTGCGTCAGCTGATAACTGTGCTAAGACAGCTTCCTCTCGAAGGATGTCTGATATGTCCATGTCGCCCCGGGCGAGTGCAGCGGCCTGGTAAGCCAACCCGCGGGTAGTGTCCGCATTCCGTATAACCCTTTGAACCTCCACCCAAAAAGCCTCTAAGTGAAGGTAGGGGCCGTCCTCAGCATCGTCCATTCTCATGCGGTCTAGGAGCCCCGTAGCAATAGGGCGGAATACTTCAGCAACTCCGCCGGTATACCTCGTCGCAGCAGCGAAATCCGACTCAATGTGGGGTTCGGGGGCAACCCTTGCTCTCTCACGTAGTCCTAGGAAGCGAGCCGTATACTCATCGATAGTCTCTAACTCTAGTTGCGCAACTCCTATGTACTCATCCACATCCATCTTATGTTCTCCTATAGGGAAAGGAAAGTTCTAGTCAAAATTTTAGTTCAAGAAAGGAAAGCTGTAAAGTAAACACTTTAAAGCACGTAACTCAAGTAATCACGTAATATCATTTATGAAGTTCATAAAATTATTCAAGCATTCTTTATCAATTAACCGAGGTTCAAAAACAATTTAGACTAGATCCTGAAGCCTTCCCTTATAGCACGAATATCGTTTTGAGTTGTCGTAACCTTTTTGATTGTGTAATATTATGAAGTCAAACTGTTGTGAGTTCGTAGGACTTTAGACGACTTTTATGAAAATTTTACTGACGTACCTTTGAGGAGCTTGTGGACAGTAATCAGAGACACGTTTCCCCCGAGATATTTAATGTTGTTTACTATTTAAGTGATGAGAAATAATTTTAGTTTTGATGAAAAATCAAGGATTTGGTTTTGGGTCCGAAAGTTTTGAACCTAGGCTCTGATACCACCTGTAACGCCCCGAATCCATATATATTAATTATATAGAATTCGAGATGTTAATTGAGATCAAAATACCGAATTATAAAATTTTTTGAAGAAAAGATAACATGAATAGATAATGAGTTTCATACTGTAGGAAGGTAGGGAGGAATATTATAAAAACGTATCACACTCTTATATATTTATATGTATAAAAGTATAGAGAGTTTTAGTATTTCGAAATATTACACACTGAGTCTTAGATACTGAATCACACGGAAATTTATATCGTTTTACAGTGCACTGACGATAACAATTATTTAGAAAATGGAAAGTAAAATAGGCATCGTAGTATTCTAATTAGGATTTTAAATGAACAGGGAAACGTCGTGTCTTCTTCATCACTGTCCTTGCTCCCCGTACTCGAAATCTACAAGGGGTTAGAAAAGTGGGGCGTGAGATTTGAATTCTCACGTATGGGTGATTTGCAACGTCATGGGATTGGTAAATCTGAAGTATATTAAGTTATACTCATTGAAAAGGCGTTTAATGTATTTAAGTAGTTGATATGTAAACATGGATAACGTATATCACAGAACAAACAAGCTCACGTAATAATTAATTGGGCATAACAGGTTTCATATTCACATAATTGATATATCACAAGTTGATTCACATTAAGGGGGCAGAGCCCAAAATCATTTTCACGTATCGGCTCAAACTGCCAAAATCACTTTCCACATATTGTAAATCTCTTCCAAACCATTTTCGTACGATCATACTCGAATTGTTCCACTTCCAAAAACCTTACTCCTTCCAACTACTGACAAAATAGAATAACGCAAACCATCAATGGCCTTATTCCCAGTGTGCAACGTAGGCGTTTGACCCGGGGACCAGATCTGTTTGAATCAACAACCTTGATTCTGGGGGCGTTCTCGACAGCTCCCCGGAGGTTGGATTTAATACCCGTACCACGACTCCGTACTTACTGACATCAGATCCTTTTATAAAGCTGACATTTTAAAACGTGGATGAAAAATTCCTCGATTTGCAATCAAATTGATTCATGCTCACATAATGCCCTTAGTCATGCAATAGTGATTGATTTGGATTTAACAACAGGTATTTCGTATCACGTATGATTATATCACGTAATTCAAACAGTTATATAATAGGGATACATTTATGTTGAATTAATCGTTTTAGGTTTGATTGGTCGAGTTCAGAAAATACCAGCACAACGTATTATAAGCAGATCGATCAACCGATCATCACCCACCTGATTGTTGGGAGTCCTGGAAGTGGTGTACAGACGAGTAGTCGAGTCTCTGGCGCGGAATCCCACTAGCATTGATTCCTAATATAAAGTTATTTGATTAAAAGTTGATTTTTGATGAATTTAGGAAGAATTCGAGAGTTTGCATTACTAGAGACGAGAGGCTGGTGTCTTATATACTTTAAAAGGACTGGTTTAAAGGTCACACCCCATTTTGGTGAATACACCACCTCTAAAAAGGATGGGTGTATTTTTGGAGTGTACTTACTGATTTTCTTGATTGTATGATTATTTATATTTCTACAAAACAAACCTTTAATTTCCTTTATTCTTTTGTAAAAACTTTTACTATCTTAAAAAGTATAACTTTAAATACTTTTCTGGGAAAATGCATTTTTTTGTCCTTTAACTTTGGTTGATTTTGGTTTTCGTCCTGTTAACTTTGGAATTTTGAAATTCATCCTATAACTTACAAAAATTGTGTTTTTCGTCCTATTAACTTTGAAATTTTGGATTTCGTCCTATAACTTACAAAATATTTGTGTTATTTTATCCTATAACTTATAAAAACTTATGTTTTTTGTCCGGTAAATCTGACGTGGCACTAATTTTTGTAAGTTATAGGACGAAATTTAAAACTCCAAAGTTAACAGGACGAAAAACACTATTTTTGCAAGTTATAGGACGAAATTCAATATTCTAAAGTTAACAGGACGAAAATCAAAATTAAACAAAGTTAAAGGACAAAAAAGTACATTTTCCCCACTTTTCTTGAAAAGGATAAAAAGATAAGAAATTTATAGAAATTTACACTAATAACATATGTTCTAAATTTAATGTCTTTCTTTCCTAAAATTTCACTTTCTTATTGTTAGAAGATCATTGAATATAGTTATACTTTTATAAATAAAATCCTTTGAAAATTATTTCATTTAAAGAATAAATACTAAAATATTGTCATATATATATTTTTCTTCATTTTTAGTAGTACTTGATTTTAAAGAGATTTTAATAAAACTTAAAAGAATAATAACATTTTTCTATATTAATAGTATTATTAATTGAGTTAACTCGTATCATTTTCAAAACAAAAGAGTACTATTATTTTCTACTAAACTGTTTTTCATTTGATACAACCGTTTAACCCGAGACAAGGGAGAAGACGAGTTTCCCTTTGTCTACGGATTTAAAACAAAAGTGTTTTAACAATTGAAAACATCATCCAAAAGAAATTAACAACACTAATTTCCAAAACACTGTCCAACTAAACAGTGATACCATACATCTATAAGAATAATACTCATACAAGTAAAATACTAATGGTCAAAACTAATAACACTATATCACTAAAACAGTGATACTAAACCCTTACAAAAGATATACCAGTCCATTTGTGTTCGAAGGCCTCAAAATTCGAAGCATCCCAACACAAGAAAAATTCATCTACTGATAAACATTAACTCAAAACTCAAGAGGGTACAACCCAACTCAAGAACGTTGAACAATTTTAACAGAAGAATGAAAGAAGATATCCAAGGTTCAAAAAAATGTCTTCGACTTCTTGTTTCTACGGTTCCGAATAGTCCCCCAAAAAGAAAAAAAAACAGAATTTACAAAAGGAAGAAAACAAAGGTAAAGCCCTTACGTTTCTTCGGGTTCGAGGTGGAAATTGGGCAGCCTAACGGCGTGTCTTAGTATTTCCAGAAATCTTGGCAACGGGGTTTCGTCTCAGCGTCATTTGATCGGAAAAACGAAAGAGTTGGGTTACGGTTTTGAAGTCGAAATTTAAACGGAGTTAAAATTTAAAAGGGGAAAATTTATCTTACTGAAAGAAGAGAGAGATGACGGTTGTGGCTTCGTTCGGTGGTCATGGGAGGCGACGGTTTCTGCTCCAGCGTGGCGTCGCGGCGGCGATTTCTGATCGGAGGGGGAGGTGCTGGCGTCGCGGTGGTTTGATCGGAGGAGGAGCGATCGGCGGCAGCTTCGGCTGAGCGGCGTCCGTTGTCGGTCGGAGAAAGGAGAGGAAGGCATCGCGGTGGTCTGATCGGAGGAGGAGCGATCGGCGTTTGGGAAGGAGGAAGAAGGCACGCTGAATTTTATTTTTGGGGGAGAGAGAGAAAAACTCTTGGGTTCCCTTTCCTTTAATCTTGTAATTGATATGCTTGGGTATGGAAAGGGACACGTAGTTATATAAAGGATAAGTCCATTAATTAAGAATTAATTTTATTACTCTTAATTACTTGTGGCTAAGAATTTAAAGATACAAGATTTTCATAGGATCTCTTGTATTTACTAAGGCGTGTTTGGTTTGTGAAATAAACCAAAAATGAGAAGTTAGTATAAATTTTAAAATTTGATTAATCAATTAATTCTTTCAAGTCATTGTAATTATTCTTAATAAATTATACGGGTCGAAAACCTCGATTTTTAATTAATTCTCGAAGTTCTTCATTCGTTCGAAAGATTCGATTTCTTCCTACGAATTTTGAAATTTTGTAAGTAGGTATAAATTTAAATTACACGAAGCACGCAAAATTAAATAAAATTTAAAATAATATATATATATATATATATAAAAAAAGAGAAGGAAACAAAAAAGGTTTCTAAAAAGGGTACAGAACGGGACGAGGTGTTACATTCATTACACTTTACTTTTACAAAAGTTCTTGACATATGCATTATTTCAAATAAAAGAATAATAATATTATCAATTTGAAATAAAAAAAAATATTTTAATAGAATAATTCTAAACAAACAGACTATAATATAAATTGAGGATCTATAAATTAATTGTACAAACAAATGTCCAATCAAATACTCATGTGGACCTATTTTGTACCCCAATGTACCAGATTTTGTTTTTCAAAATGTTAACTTATAACCTAAAGGGAAAATGCACTTTTTTGTCCTTTAAGTTTGGTCAATTTTGTTTTTTGTCCTCTAACTTTTGACTTTATTTTTTAGTCCGATAACTTTTAAAAAATTAACATTTTCGTCCTAAAACCGATAATTTTTTAGTCCTAAAATTAACATTTTAGTCCGATAACTTATGTTTTAGGACGAAAACGTTAATTTTTTAAAAGTTATCGGACTAAAAAATAAAGTCAAAAGTTAGAGGACGAAAAACAAAGTTGACCAAACTTAGAGGACAAAAAACTCTATTTTCCCTAACCTAAAATATGGTTTGTTTGTTTTTTTTTATATATATTGTCACTTTATTAATAAACTATTAAAGATCTTTAAACCCAATTACTCTTCCGCGAATAGTATAAAAGGCGCCCCTTCTTTCTCCTTGCATATATTTGATTTGGTCGTGGGTTAGGGGTATCGGAAAAAATATATATATATTTTATACTCTCTGTGTCCACTAAAAGTATGCACCGTCTATCTTTTAGAACGATATTTTTTCCTCATCATAAAACCGTCACTTAATTATTTTACATGTCGTTAAATTTACATTCACTAACAATTCATAAATGGACCGCACAGCACCCAAAATACTATTACTTTATCTGCATTTTCTTAAAATTTGTTAAAAATAAATGTGCATACTTTTAGTGGATAGATGAAGTATACATTTGTATGTCTTTTGAGTGATTATCTCTGTTTTTATGTTGAGATAGCTGAGTTTTAATCTGCTTTCACCTTTAGTGTCCTAATCCTATGCCCTAGGTTGCATACAAAATCTTGTTCACGCCTCACATATATAGTCCCTAGATTTTTTCCCATTTCCGCCGTCCAATCAAGAACTCCATAATCATCAAGTTTATAAACACTGGTTTTGTGGGACATGAATACAAAATGGTCGAATAGATGTGGGTCCTGGCCATTCGCCACTAACTGAGCTGGCATAGTGATTTTCTTTCTGAACATCTAATACCTCATACTCCCTCCATTTAAAAATAAATATCATTTTAACATTTTGCATCTGATACTTAATAAATATTATTTTAGTCTTTAAAACACTTTTCAATGCATATAAAATATAGTCTATAGGTTATTTTGGACCAATGAAATCAATCTTTTTCCCAAAAAAAAAAATTATATAGGAATAATTATGAAAAAAATTAAGTGTCTTAATGTACGTGAAGAAACCTAAAATAACATTTATTTTAAGATGGAGAAAATAGTTATCATATATAGCTTCATTTCAATCGATCTGTGGAATTTATATGAGCATTTCACTACAAAAAACGCGGTGTTTAACGACGGAAAATTAGCGACGGACACGTAACCCGTCGCTAATATACACATTTGTGACGGACTTGCGATGGATACTAGCCAAAGCTTGTCCGGATTTAATATTAATGACGGGTTTTAAAACTCCGTCGTTAATTATTGAATTTAACGACGACAGAGGCCATCGTTGATATTAAAATGGAATTAACGACGGTCAATCCGTCGTTAATTCCCACCCGTTTGGCCGCGACCTTTTGGATTCGGTGCAAAGCGGTGGTGGCCGACAAGTTTACGACAGAAAGTCTGTCGTAAAATTTAACTTAATATTTTACGACGGGCTTTCTGTCATAAATTCCCGCCCGTTGTGCCGCGACTCTTCGAGAACCGGCGCGTATTTATTACCGGAGACTATTTAACGACGGATATAGCCGTCATTAAATTTAAATTTAGTATTTACGATGGAAAGTCCGTCATAAATAACCAAAAACGACGTCGTTTTACTCCTAAAGGCGGCAATATTAGCGACGGATTGATGTCCGTCGTTAATTTTTTATGCCTATAAAAAGGTAGCGCCGGCGAGCTCATTTCTCACCCGAGCAAAACCAAGCAAACTCGAAGAAGAAGTGGGCGATTTCCGGCGAGCACTCAGGAGTCAATTTCATCCCCCGCTTCTAATTCGTTTTTCGTCGATCCCTACTCTTTAATCGTAAGTTTTTCAATTTTTTACCGTTTAAATTTTATTTTATAACATTTTATTAGTGTAGTTTTTTACAATTTTTTAGAAATCATATACGTTAATTGTATGTTAATATATATTTTAGTTGTAGAAATTGAATATATATGGTAATTTTATTAATATATGTTTTAGTTGTATATGCTATAATATATGTTTTAGTTGTAAAAATTGATTATATATGTTAATTTTGTTAATATATATTTTAGTTGTATATGTTAATATATGTTTTAGTTGTAGAAATTGATTATATATGTTAATTTTGTTAATATATTTTTAGTTGTATATGTTAATATATGTTTTAGTTGTAGAAATTGATTATATATGTTAATTTTGTTAATATATGTTATATGTTAATATATATTTTAGTTGTATATGTTAATAGAATATGTTAATTTTGCTAATTGATTATATATGTTAATTTTGTTAATATATTTTAGTTATATATGTTAATATATGTTTTAGTTGTAGAAATTGATTATATATGTTAATTTTGCTAATATATGTTTTAGTTGTATATGTTAATATATATATTTTAGTTGTAGAAATTGATTATATATGTTACTTTTGTTAATATATGTTATATGTTAATATATGTTTTAGTTGTATATGTTAATAGAATATGTTAATTTTGTTAATTGATTATATATGTTAACTTTGTTAATATGTTCACTACAAAAAAAACATTGTTTTGCGACGGAATTTGCGACGGAAAATCCGTCGCAAACAGTGTTTTGCGACGGATTCTGCGACGGACACGTATCCGTTTCTAAAACAGCCGTAGCTAATTTTTGCGACGGATTTTGCCGTCCGTCGCAAATTAACGATGGATAAATTCGTCGCAAAATTGGCGGGTCAGACCCGGTCGGATCGCACAGAATTTGCGACGGACAGTAGTCCATCGCAAATCTTTCGGGTTAGACCCGATCGGGTCAACAATATTTGCGACGGCCACATTCCGTCGCAAATGTTTATATATATATATTTTTTTCTGTTATAATTTGCGACGGGCTGTTTTCTGTCGCAAAATTCAAAATTTGCGATGGAATTTGGCCGTCGCAAATTACCGAGCCTATACAAAAAAAAAGTGGCTCGCGTGGTTCGAGCCCGGGCACCCGGAGCGGGCGGGGCGGGCTCGGACCACTGGGCCACCCGGCCCATTGCTTATTATATGCGGCCCACCTTCTATATTAGTCTTATTAGGCCTTGAACAATTAATCCAATTTTGCGCCCAAGGGGAATCGAACACGGGACCTCTTGTGCAAGAGGAGGGGCCGCGCGCCACTAGGGCACAAGCTACTTTCGTTCATTTTTATGCAATTAATTGTATATGTATTCAAATTAAGTCTTTTTTTTTTTTATAATTCACCAAATTAATTTCTTTTCGTATCTATGTTGTTTATTAAAATATTTTGCCCAACTATTTTTTTTTATTTTGTAAAATTATTTATTTCGACAATGCATAATTTTATAATTCGTTCATTTGTACGCAATTAATTATATATGTATCCAAATTGACTCATTTTTTTCTATAATTCACCAAATTAATTCATTTTCGTTTCTCACTTGTTTTTATAAATGTTGTTGCCATTTAATTTTTATTAGTTTGGTAAAATTATTTATTTCGACTCCCGCTTAAATTTATAATTCGTTCATTTGTATGGAATTAATTGTATATATATCCAAATTGAATCTTTTTTTTCCATAATTCACCAAATTAATTTCTTTTCGTATCTAAGTTGTTTATTAAAATAATTTGCCCATTTTTTATTTTGTAAAATTATTTATGTCGACAATGCATAATTTTATAATTCATTCATTTGTACGCAATTAATTGTATATGTATCAAAATTGACTCTTTTTTTTTCTATAATTCACCAAATTAATTCATTTTCGTTTCTCACTTGTTTTTATAAATGTTGTGGCCATTTAATTTTTATTAGTTTGGTAAAATTATTTATTTCGACTCCCGCTTAAATTTATAATTCGTTCATTTGTATGCAATTAATTGTATATGTATCCAAATTGATTCATTTTTTTCCATAATTCACCAAATTAATTTTTTTTCGTATCTAAGTTGTTTATTAAAATATTTTGCCCAACTATTTTTTTTATTTTGTAAAATTATTTATTTCGACAATGCATAATTTTATAATTCGTTCATTTGTACGCAATTAATTGTACATGTATCCAAATTGATTCATTTTTTTCCATAATTCACCAAATTAATTCATTTTCGTTTCTCACCTGTTTTTATAAATGTTGTGTTCATTTTATTATTATTTTTTTGCTAAAATTATTTATTTTGACATTAAATAAAAGTAAATTCAAACTAAAATAAATTCACAAAATTATAAATTAAAGTAACAATTCAAAAATTAAATTAAAGTAACAATTCAAACTAAAAAAAAAAAAATTGTACTTCACATTTATTAAAAATCAAATTTTTTTAACCGTCGGAATTAATTCTGTCTTCCTCTTCCTCCTCATCCTCGCCCAGGTTAACAATCGGCGGCATCGATGGCTGGGTCGGCGACATCGATGGCTGGGTCAGCGGGATCGGCGGCATCGGTGGTGCAAGCATTGGCGCTCGTGGCACTGAATCAGAGGCGAATATCTGCCACCACGCCTGCATGGCGGCTGTATACTCCTGCACCTCGACCTGATACCGCTGCATCTCGGCTGTATACCGGTCGTGCGCCTCTCGCTGCTGTCTCTCATACTCTTCCTTCTCTCGCTGCTGCCTCTGCATGTTCTTCATCTGCTCCACCACCGTGGCAAGCTGCCTCTCGACCTCACTGGGATGAGAGTCGATGAAAGACTGAGAGGAGGATGAGCCCGAGCCACGAGGTCGGAAAAAGTTCTTTCCGAAGCTGCCCAATCCAGCGAACCGCCCCTTTTTAGCCTTGACGTTCTTGAAGTACAATTCATTTTGAACGTCAACAGAAGGCTGTGTGGGGGGCATCGACCCCGACCCTATGTCGTTTCCTCAGGCTGAGGCTGAGAGGCAAGGTCCTTGAGCATCTTTCTCTGCAAATTAATTATACAAAAAATTAAATAAATTGAACACAAAATATAAAATAATACTTTTAATATTAAAAATTGAAATAATACTATTAATATTGAAATAATACTTACGTGGATCTCGGTGGTACGACCGTAGGTAGACTTCCCAGTCTCCTCGATGAGTGGGTGGGCGAGCTACAATCTCTCAAAATGAGAGGGCTCGCGTCCTTGCTCCGCCGCCTAATTAGAAAAAAAGATAGTAAAAATTAATACCACTCATAAAAATTAGGGAAAAAATAATATAAATTCAAAAACTACAAAATTAAAGACGAAACTTACAAATCTCAACCTGTGCTCATAAATGGACCGAGAACCGGCCCGATGTCTCGCCATCCCTTCTCCATCAGGGTCACTACGCCGATTCGCCTTGTTTTTCGCCGACTTTTCTTTGAATTCAGGAGAATCCCAGTACCGGAGGAATTGGTCCCAAATCGGCCGCCTTTCACTGTCAGTCCCCATGTTGGTGGCCTCTCCCTTCTTGTACCACTTCTCCCTCATTCTAAAAAGGAGGTCTTTGTACCTTTCCGCCGCATATTTTTCGAAATTCTTCCACATCTGGTCATCGTGCTCCGGTGCCCAAACACATTCTTTCTGCAATTACAATCTAAATGTAAATATCTGTTTATATATTTGATATTAATAAACGATGAATTAATAAATTAAATTAATACCTTAAACTCCTCGAAGTATATCTTTTTCATTGCATCGGACACTAGCCCCCAACTGTAAGCGGTGGGCTCGAATCCACATCCAAGGATGGACTGGGAAACCTGATTACTAGCCTCATGACCAGGAATCCAACTGTAAAATTAAAACTTCAAAGTTAGTAAAATAATTAGGTTTTAATTAATAAAAAATTGAGTATAAAATATTAAAACTTACTTTAAACCATGTGGCTGAACAGTCATCCGTGCTTTAACAATCGGATGCTGTCGGGAGGAGGATGAGCCCTCAGCAGTCTGCTGTGAGGAGGAGCCAGGCTGTGAAGAGGTCTCTGATTGAGACCTCGATCTGAAAATAGGTGGAACCACGGGTCTCAGTGAGGCCCGTCGTCTCCTCCCTCCTCGACTCGCCTCCTCATCCCTCGGAGGCTGCTGATTGCCACTGCCACTGGCACTGCCTTGTCCGCTCATCTATAACAAAATTCGAAATATTAAATTAAAAGCAATGAAATTAAACATGCTTTAAAAATCTATAACATAATTCGAAAAAAATTCTAAACATGCTTTAAAATTAAATTAAAATTCGATCAACTAATCTAATTCAACTAAAATCAATTAATTAACTACAATTCAACTAAAATCAATTCTAAACTTAACAAATTCTAAACATGCTTTAAAATTAAATTATAATTCAAACAATTCAACTAAAATCAATTCTAAAGTTAACAAATTCAACTATTTTTAAACATGCTTTAAAATTAAATTAAAATTCGATCAACTAAGCTAATTAAACTAAAATCAATTCATTTCTAATATAATTCAAACAATTCAACTAATTCAATTGTAAGCTTAAGAAATTCTAAACATGCTTTAAAATTAAATTAAAATTCGATCAACTAATTAAATTATAATTCAACTAATTCAACTAAAATCAATTCATTTCTAATATATATAATTCAAACAATTCAACTAATTCAATTCTAAACTTAACAAAAATTAAACATGCTTTAAATTAAAATTCGATGAACTAACTCAACTAAAATCAATTCATTACTAATATAATTCAAGTAAAATCAATTCTCAACTAAAATATATTCTCTAAACATGCTTTAAAATTAAATTTTAAACGTTGAAAATGAAGAAAACTTACGGTTTATTTGTAGAAAATGTCGAAACGAGAACTCGGTGGGGACGGACGGCTCTACAATCAACTAAACCCAACTTCTCCTTCCTTTTCCTTTCGTTTTCCTCCTCTTCTTCTTTTTTCTCGCACTCTTCGTCTGTTTCGCGAGGAGAGTTTTATAAGTGTAAAAAAATTTACGACGAACGCTTATCCGTCGCAAATTTTGTCTGTCAAAGCAAAAACAACGTCATTTTTACTGATTTGCGACAGTTTTTCCGTCGTAAATCAGTCAACGCACCGTTCCCGAGAAGACGCGTAAAAACGGTTCAGATTTGCGACGGACATTCCATCGCAAATCAGTCAATGGACCGTTTCCCGAAAGGTCGCGAATATAAATGTAAGATTTGCGACGGTTTTGGTCCGTCGCAAATACAAAGTTTAAAATTGCGACGGCCTGTTCCGTCGCAAATCAGTCAAACGGGTCGTTTCCCGAACGGTCACCTTTAAACGGGTATGTTTTGCGACGGAAGAGACCGTCGCAAACTCAAAGTTGAAATTTGCGACGACCTATCCGTCGCAAATGTAGCCGGTTTAAGACGAAGACGGTGGGCCCTAGTTGTTGCGACGGACTTTTCCGTCGCAAATTACTAACTTTTGCGACAGTCTTCCTAAGTCGTCGCAAAGTGTCATCTTTTTCGACGGCTTACCAAAATCCGTCGCAAATTCACGAAATTTGCGACGGATATTTGGCCGTCGCAAATTTTCCATCGCTAAACTTCTTCTTTTTTGTAGTGGTTTTAGTTATATATGTTAATATATGTTTTAGTTGTAGAAATTGATTATATATGTTAATTTTGTTAATATATATTTTAGTTGTATATGTTAATATATGTTTTAGTTGTATATGTTAATAGAATATGTTAATTTTGTTAATTGATTATATATGTTAATTTTGTTAATATGTTTTAGTTATATATGTTAATATATGTTTTAGTTGTAGAAATTGATTATATATGTTAATTTTGTTAATATATGTTTTAGTTGTAGAAATTGATTATATATGTTAATTTTGTTAGTTGATTATACTGTAGAAGATGATTATATATGTTAATTGTTTAGAATTTTATTTATATTGAGTTTATATGGTTGTTTAATTAATATTGATTGTTATTATATATTGAATGTTTTAGATGAGTGGACAAGAAAGTGGATCGGTCGGTGGTGGGAGAGGGGAAAGCCAGGAGAGGGGTCGAGAGAGAGGGAGAGGGAGACGAGCGGGGTCTCTTAGACCCATTGTAGCTCCGATTGTCACTCCTGAGGGTTCCTCGTCCGCACCCCAGACGGGCAAGGGATCATCTTCCTCCCGCCAGCATCCCACTGGGGTGACGCGGATGGAAGTTGAGCCTCGTGGGAATTCATAAGTTTTAATCTTTTCAGCTTTCAACATTTATTATTTAAACCCTGATTATATTATTAACTTTGTAATTTTAATGTTGCAGTTGGATCCCAAGACATGAGGTGACTACTCACTTAACTGACTCCTTCATGGCCGTTGGATTCGAGCCCACCGCTTACAGTTGGGGTTTGGTGTCTGAAACGAGGAGACAACAATAGTTTGAGGAGTTTAAGGTATAATTTATGTAATTTATTTAATTTATTCATTATTTATTAATATAATTATGTAAATAATATATTTTATTTTATTTTATTTTAATATAATTGCAGAAACACGTTGTGTAGAGACGGGAGCACGAGGCCCTGATGTGGAGGAACTTCAGTTTGAAATGTGTCGAATGATACAGGGACCTGATGTTTAACATTCGGAAGACCTGGTTTAAGAGAAGAGAGACGACGAACATGGGGACGGACAACAGGGGTCGGGATGTGTGGCCCCAATTTCTCGCCTACTGGAACAACGACGAGTTCAAGTAGAAGTCGAAGAAGAACAAGGCGAATCGTAACAGTGACCCTGATGGAGAAGGGGTCGCTCGACATCGGACCGGTTCTTGGTCCATTTATGAGCACGGGCTGCATTTTGTAAGTGGTCAGTTTGTATATATATTTTTGTTTATTTTTATGAAGTTGTGGAAAATTTTAATTACTAAATATTTAATTGTAGGAGCGGGAGCATGGACGTGAGCCCTCTCATTTTGAGAGACTACAACTTGCCCACCCACTGGATGAGGAGACCGGAAGGTCCACCTTCGGCCGCACCACCGAGATCCACATACGTATTATTTTTAATTTTAATTTTAGTATTATTTTCTAAAATTTCATTTATTAATTTAAAGTATTGTTAATTTGCAAAGGAGGATGCATGAGGACCTTGCCTCCCAGTCTCAGCCTCAGGAAGAAGGGTCGGACTCTATGCCCCCCCTGTAGACGTTCAAAATGAGCTCTACATTAAGCACGTCAAGGCTAAGAAGGGGCAGTTCACTGGATTGGGTAGTTTTGGAAAGAGCCTACTCCGATCTCGTGGACCTGGTTCATCCTCCTCCCAGTCCTCAATCAACTCTCATCCCAGCGACATCGAGAGACAACTCTCGACTGTCGTTAAGCATATGGATCTCCTCCTGCAGCGAGAGGCGCAGCTGGAGTACGATGTGAGGCGACGAGCAGCGGAGGAGGAGGCGAAGAGGAATAATATATGTGGAGGAGATGAACAACTGGTGGAGGAGATGAAAAACTGGTGGAGGGCAGTTACATCCACATTAGGTGGACAGATACCGCCACCCCCCGCCGGAGCTCCAAAGGCCTAATCCGTTGGATGAAGAGGGGGAGGATCGCGGTTTCGATTCCGATGATACAGGGTCTTGATTTTTATTATTTTGTTATTGATATTTTTCTTGTTGAACAACTTAATTCTCTTTTTTTGATAATTTTATATTTTTATTATCTTGTTAAAATTTTTATAAAACAAAACGATCCATATAATTGGTAACAATATTAGAATTATAACAAGTTAGAAAGGAAAATAAATTAATTTGATGAATAATAAAAAAAGAATGAATCAATTTGGATACGTATACAATTAATTACGTACAAGTGAACGAATTATAATAGTAATTACGCGTTTTCCGAATTAAATAAATTTACAAAACAAAAAAATATATAATTGGTAACAACATTTATTAAAACAAGTTAGAAACGAAAATGAATTAATTTGATTAATAATAAAAAAAAAGAATGACTCAATTTGGATACGTATACAATTAATTATGTACAAGTGAACGAATTATAATATTAATTACGCGTTTTCCGAATCAAATAAATTTACAAAATAAAAAAATATATAATTGGTAACAACATTTATTAAAACAAGTTAGAAATGAAAAAGAATTAATTTGATGAATAAAAAAAGAATGACTCAATTTGGATACGTATACAATTAATTACGTACAAGTGAACGGATTATAATATTAATTACGCGTTTTCCGAATATAATTGGTAACAACATTTATTAAAACAAGTTAGAAACGAAAACGAATTAATTTGATGAATAATAAAAAAAGAATGAATCAATTTAGATACATATAGAATTAGTTGCAAGAAATCAAACAAAAGAAGCAAGTGTCCTAATGGTTCATGTCCTCTCTATATGCAAGAGAGGTCATGGGTTCGATTCCCCTTGGATGCGAAATTTGTATTAATTGTTCCAGGCCCAATAGGGCTAATATAGAAGTGTGGCCGGAGTGTATACCTTGGGGGTCAATGTCCCAGTGGTTCGGTATTTACGACGGACACGTGTCCGTCGTAAATTATATATTAACGACGGCTTCGTGCCCGTCGTCAATATTTAGCAGGCTGATTAAATAAACGAAAATCGGCTAATATTAACGACGGTCGTTGTCCGTCGTAAAATTTGTTGCCCGGCCGGGTCGTTGACGGGTTAGATTTACGACGGCTTTTGTCCGTCGTAAATTTACGACGGCATCCAAAGCCGTCGTAAATATTAGCTACGGTCGATTTGCCTATGGGTCAATGCCCGTCGTTAAACACGATTAGCGACGGATAATTCGTCACTAATCCTGTCGTTAAACGCCGCATTTTTTGTAGTGTTTCTCCTCGTATATATGCATGCCATCCGTTTCACCATACTACATCTAATGTGGTAATCGCAAGGGAATATTTTCTGTTGTAAAAGCATACTTTTGGTTCTTGGTGGTCAATTCCAATAAGTAGAGTGTTGTGGTCCTACCTTCAATCAGTGACAATGAGTTTTTCATTAGTATTTTCCTTTCTGGTGTTATCTCTTTTCTTGGCTAAATGACAAAATTGAAGACGTTCTTGTTATCTTTTCAATATCGAATTTTAATAGCGATTTTCGTCGGAAGCAATAGGCGCCCACATATGTTTTGAGAGTAGTATTATATGAAAACGCTTTATAATAAGCTTAACATGAAATAGTTTTAGAGTGTCATTAATCTCATCAGGAGTATCATTAGTCTGAGTTCAAAAAAATTTAAAACAATTTTCTTGAACTCAGACTAATGATACCCCTGATTAGATTAATGATACTTTAAAATTGTTTCATGATAAGTTTATTATGAACTATTTTCATATAATACTTTGCCATGTTTTGAAAGGATTCCATCTCACTTAATAGTTCGAATGATGGGGAATTAATTATAAATTCACATAAAAGTTTGAATTTATAAAAAAATGTGAAATTAATTCATTTACTTAATTTTTAACATGTTTGCAAGAACTGAATCCCAACCATTGTTGGCGAGACAAGCCTTATTACAATGTGATACAAATGCAGCACACTCGTGAAACGTATATACAAATCCTAAACAAGGGTTCGTTTAGGGTCCTACATATACGAATAGTCGACATTACACGTACAAAATATGTGACTTGATAATAGATGATTGACACTCTGCAACCTAAAAGTAATTTCATGCAAACACGTTGTATTCGATAGGAAATTTAATAAATAAATTGATTTCACATCTCTTTAAAAATTGACAAAAATTTATGTGAATCTGTCCGAGTTCACGTGAACTCGGTTTATTCAAATATCATTGTTTTATATTCACTATCACTATTATATATTTGCAATATCATTGTGTAAAAATCAAACATTTTTTAAACAGTGATACTTAAAAAAATATTTCACGTACACTTTGGTTCGTAGGAGACCTACTCCTATATAAGTTTAAACTTTTAGATGAAATGAAATTTTTACATAGTATCAGAGCCAAGAGCTTATACCCACATTAGGTCCTGAATTCGATTCTCATAAAAATCAAATTGATCCGGTCGAAATTTTCAATTTTTTTTTTTTTTTTTGTGCATTTAAAGCTTAAATTTCATACAAGTTCATGTTTTTATTGTTTAATTTTGGCTAATTACATCTGATATGGAGTAAAGTTGTGTTTTGTTTATTTCGTAACACGTCCTTAGTTTTTAGTGGAGTTAAAAGAAGGAAGAAATTAATATCGAATGTGAAACGAGCCAATTTAAATTTAAAAAAATTGGGGCCCAAAGCAGCAAGTAGCCAGGCCATTATCAATTATTTTCGGCCCAACATTTGTTAGAAGGAAGGGAACTATATATCATTTTGGGAATTTTTTTTTTAGAACTGTAACTTAAAGGGGTATTATTTTCAGGACCGTATCTTTACAGGTTGGCAATTTAAGGACAAATTGACCCAAAATAGTGTAATATGGGCTTTACTTGATAAAACCCATACATGTTACCAATAAACTAAGCCCAAATACATACCTTAGATTTAATAGCCCAAACAAAATAAATCAATTATCATTGTACAGACCCTAAAAATTAAAAGCCCTTACACAATAAACACATACAAAATCTGAAAATTTTCTCTACCGGCAACACATCCAACCGCTGCACCACCAACTCACCTCCTCCTTGTCTCTTTTAGACCTTACTATTTTTTTTCTTTTTACAGATTTGACAAACATTCGATTTTTATTCTCAAAATCATCATTGTAAACACCATTGAAATAAATATCTAATTATTTGCTACTTTCTAATTTTGTTAATCGGTCTCCCTCCGTTTTGTTTTTTCGATTCATTTTCGTTGATCTGAGAATTGATGCTTTAATAAATTCAATTTTGGGCTATTCACAAAGATTACTCACGCAAAAGTTCAATTATTGTGTTTGGAGGGAGGAATTTGAACTTATGAATTTGTAAATCCATTGATAAATGTTGGAGTTTAGGGTTTGTGTAGACGAAGATGAACAGGTGGACACAAACTTTAAAAAGGTAAGTCGAGACAAGAGTTTGACTCTTTCTCCGTAAGACGATATTGCCCCGTACTTTGGTGCAATACGGTGTGAAAAGGCAATCGTCCCCAAGATACAACAACTTTTGGAACTCTCGATCGCTGCACTACGAAACGAAAGTTATCGGCAAACGGACTCGGGTAACCGGAACTTTCTTTGACTCGACTCTAATGCAAAACTTAGAATGCTAGGATGTTTTGAAGGCAGAAGGCTTGTTTGTTTGTTTTTTTGATGGATTGGAAATGCATTCTGGGGGTGTATTTATAGTTATTGAAGAGGTGTGGTGTCCTTATCACTAAGGGGTGTGACCTTTGGGCCTTTCCATCCAAGCCCTTGGATTCGAATTTGAATCCAACGGACACGTCCGTACGGGCCCGGGCGGCCATACTGGCGCCGACCCGCACGCGTGGCCCGACCCGATTCGCTTTCACCCGCGAGCGCCCCTCCGCGAAACGGCAGGCCCGCCCACGGAACCCGCCGACCCGTTCCGTCTGATTGCGGGTTCGAAACCCGCGGATCGCACCTTCTCGCACCGAGCCTTGGTTCGAACCGTATGCCATCCCATAAGCCACGTCTGGTCCGAATTGCCTCGAAAAATTCAAGGCTCCTCAGCTCCTCGCGACGATGCGTACGTGCAAAGTGCGCCTTAGGGTGCGGGTGTGTTTCCAAGTCTTCGGGTTCGGGCTAACCTTAGTCACCACCACTTTTAGACTTAGTTAAGATCATAAATCTATCACTCAAGTCTACTTATATGGAAGGTCCATGTCTTCCAATTTTCCAATGTGGGATAAGGAATTCATTTTTCCTTCTTCCCATTTTCCTCTTCAATTTAGGAATTTCAATGATAAATTATCATCTTCATGTATTAATATCTCATTCACCCGAAATTGGTTTTGAGCAAATTAATACACCAAATTCATCTACTCCAAACGTAGATTATGAATTTGTCATTTATTTCCATTGTTCGTAAATGGAACATCAAATTAAAATTGGTCAAACTTAGGTCAAAATACCCAAATTAAAACCAATTTCCAACATTAAATCCATTACATTGTTTGGGTAAAAATTGAAATCAACAGATTTATAAATCCTTTTTTTTTTTAAATCAAATTTTCAAATCCATATAGATTTTTTAAATTCCACATTTTATATATAACCGGAAGGATTTCCAAATTCATCTTCAATTGGTGTCATTTGTTAAATACCTCAATTTCACACACAAAAACTATCCCTCTCTCCTTACTCCCACACTTTCTCACTCCTCTCTCTCCCTCTCTCCCCTCACACTCTCTCTCATCCAATGGGGTGTGGCGGCGGTGTAACGCGACGTGGTGCAAGGGTTTTGGAGGTTAGCTCAATTTAAATGTCTATGTAGTCGTCATCTTGACAAAGATTTGTGCCCAATTAATTTCATCAAATTCAGAAAATAGGAGACAAAAACACTCTGTTATTCACACCAAAAACATTCTGATATTCACACCAAAAACATTATGTTATTCAATGTGTGAAAATGTTAAAGTAGTAATGTATGGTATTCACAGTGTGCATGTACATGTGGGAAAGAGAGCGCGAGAGAATATATAGCACACTGCAAAAAAAACATAAAATTGTCTAAGGAAATTGTCAATATTGTTATGAAATTTTCAACAAAAAATTCGTAGTGGAGATTACCTACGAATTGCTTATAAAAATTTCTAATTATATTGGCATTTTCCTTCCACACCTAAAAAAAAAATTGCCTACGGAAATTCCATAGGCAAATTTTAATATAGGTAAATTTTTGTAGGCAAATGGCTTGTAGGTAATTATACCTAGAGATTTTATTTCGTAGACAAATTAATTCCGTAGACAAAATTGTTTTTAGGTTGAGAAATGTAGAGGCTTTTATAATTAGAAAATTTTGTAGGCAATTCTTTCTACGAACTTTTTTGTTGGAAAAGTTTTGTAGGCAATTCCAATTTTGTAGACAATTTTTTATTTTCTTGTAGTGGCAGAGTAAAACCTCTGGTATTACACAGTGTGCATGAAAATAGTTGACTAATATATCTGTTACTCAATGTAAACTTTTCAGTGTTATCGATTTTCAGTGTAATAAACCCACACTTTTTAATGTAAACAACTTCAATTGTTGGGTGAGTGTATCGTGCATCAGGTATACTAGACACTTACTCAGAAAAAAAATCCTCTATTATTTGACGATGAGCGATGTGGTTTATTTTTTGTATATTGAGAGTGAAATTTGAAAAATATGGTAAATTAATATTTTTAATAATAATGTACTAATTTGAACTATTTAAATTATGTAATTTAGTTATTTACTAATAACAATTAAAAAATAAAAAATTTATTGATTTTTGGTCAAACAATTTATTTCAAATCTGTAAATTTGACAAATGTTTTCATAAATCCACCTTGAATCCAAATAAGGAATTCTATACCCATGGATTTGAAATCTAATGATTATGAAGTTCATTCATTTTTATTCATTGTCAAATTAAATTCCTCCATTGAAACGTAACCATCTCTCCTTATTGTACCCTGGACATTACAAAAAAATGCCATGTTTTGCAACAATTGCAACGGACAAGTGTTCATAGACAAAATAGTCATAGATAATTTTTGCAACGGATATTAAGCGTCCGTCGCAAATTTGGGACGACTTTTCCCGCCACAGATTGACCGAGTCATGACCCGGTCAGGTGGTCAAAATTCGTAATAGGCTTATGGGCTTATGGCTGTCGCAAAAATGTTTGAATAATATTTTTTTATTGTCTCCGAAAAACTTTGCGACGGGTACGTGACCGTTGCAAATTAAATATTTACGAAAGCCACGTGTCTGTCATAAATCACGAGCCTGGAAGAAAAAAATGGTCCGTGTGGTTCGAACCTGAGCCCTCCGCGCACCCGGGGTGGACGCGAAACACTAGGCTATTGACCCTCAAGCTATATTATTTGGCTCATCTTTCATATTCTCTCTTGCATGTAGATGGGGCGCGCGCCTTTGGGACACTTGCTTCTATTTTTTATTTTCTTGCAATTAATTGTATATGTATCCAAATTGATTTTTTTTCTACATTATTCATCAAATTAATTCTTTTTCTTTTATAACTTCTTTAAATAAATGTTGTGACCAACTATATTTTTTATTTTGTAAAATTATTTATTTCGACAATGCATAAAGTTGTAATTCGCTCATTTGTACGCAATTAATAATTGTATATGTATCCAAATTGTTTTTTTTTTAATTCACCAAATTAATTCATTTTCATTTCTAACTTGTTTAAATAGATGTTACCAATTTTTTTTCTTTTTATAAATTTATTTAATTCGAGAACGTGTAATTTTATAATTCGTTCATTTGTACGCAGTTAATTGTATATGTATCAAAATTGACTTTTTTTTATAATACATCAAACTAATTCATTTTCGTTTCTAACTTGTTTTAATAATTATTGTTACCAATTATATATTTTTATTTTATAAATTTATTTAATTCGAGAACGCGTAATTTTATAATTCATTCATTTATACACAATTAATTGTATATATTGATTAGTGTGATATTTGCTCGAAATTCGTGCATTTATTTTACCTATGTTATGAGATTCTTTGCATTTATTTACATTAAATTAACAATTTGTGCTTAATTGTCGAGAAAGGTGTTTGCGATTTATTTTGCAGGAAATTGAGGAATTTTTAGAGTAAACACGTTGTTATTGAGGTCGGTCGAGAAACGAGTCGAGAGGAAAACAAGTAAATTCGGAGTGGAAATTAATTGGACTCAACAATTAAAAAATTCAGCCCATTTTAATTAACTCACGGCCCAAGATGTTCAACAATGCAGTGGCAGCCCATCTCCAGCTAAAAGAAGCCTCTCCATGAATTAAAGAAAAGAAAGAATGGGCAGAGGGTGGAGTCACGTGAATGTCTTGTGAAGATGTAAGTATTCTTTGATTTCATTTATTGCGGGGCCCACAATTACTACAGGAAGAAACAAAAAGCTGGGCATTTTCATCTTCACTTCAAGCTAAAACCCACGCCAGTTCCAAAGACGAAGAGACAGACACCATTTTCGAAGAAGAAAGCCACAATTTGCCGGAAATTAAATGGAATCGAAGCTCGTCGCCGGAATTCACGGAGTATTCGCCGGAAATTTGAATCAATTGCCGGAATTAATGGAGGAAACGAAGCAAAGGATCACCGGAATTGATGAAAGCAAAGCTCGACGCTGGGGAATCTGAGAAAGCAGAGCCGCCACGCTGCCATCTCCTTAATGCCATAGCCGGAAACCAGTGCCGAGAGCTGCAATCACCATAGCTGGGAAGCTTCGAATGTCGCCGGAAATTGCAGGAAAAACATGTAGAAGACGACGTCGTTTTTGGGCCAACTCTTGCACGACATGAAGAGTCGAGCACGGCTCGTGCCCGAATATTGATGCACGGGCAAGAATTGCGCAGCACGATCGTGCGAGGGATAACCAAATCGTGCAGAGAAGTTCAAGGCCTTTCTCAAGAATTTCAATTTATCGCGAGATATTGAAGATCTCGCGAGATATCGCGAGTTATTCGGCAAACTATTAAAAAAATCGAAAATTCACCATTTTTCAGGGATTTAATTGCAATTTTGTCCTAATACCCTCATTCCATACTTTAAATACCTACATTCATCAAATTTAACAACAACCACAAAAGAGCTTTAGAACTCTAATCCCCTAAAATAGTTTTCTTCCATTTTTTTATTTTCTTTTCATTTTTTATTTTGCATTTCCTTTAATTTCTAGTCAAGCTTAGTTTAGATTAAACTTTCAATTGAATGTTATTTTTATTTCAAGTAAGGATTCTCAAGGATTGTAGCTATATGACTCCATAGAGGTGACTTATTTCTTTAATTTCATTTCATTTTGGCTTAATTTTCATATTTATGGATTATTGTTCTTTATTTTATATGAGTTTGTTTGATATGATGCTTAGTTAATTGCATTGTATTTGGGTGTTTGGATTTACATGGGTAATTGAGTATTTGATTTGATTTGTGATATCTATTATAGTTGAAGGTCAGACTATTAGAATTATGGATTTTGATTGTTCGATTTCATGATTTGCTTTTTTAATTCGTATTAGATTGTGTGTTTATCGCAACGAGAGTTGGGTCGGTGCATGATCTTGTATGGGTGTGGGTGATTTATGCGATTTGAGTGGATCTTGAGGTATCGCAACGAGAGTTGGGTATTTTTATTGGAACCACATAATTCCTACATTTGTTGCTTAATTGAGAAATTGGTGATAAGTGAGAAAATTAACGATCCGATGTTTAGTGATTGCTTCTATAGTTGATCGGAACTTGAGTAGTAATTATTTATCGAACGTGTACTTGATTCCCATGTGATGAAAAACACTCGAACACGTCTCTTTTCTTGTTAGAAAATTTCTAAAAATTATTTATTGCTTTCATTTAGCTAATTGCTTTAATTTGTTTAGTTGCTTTAATAGTTGTTTTAATTTCGAGAAAACTCATTTCCTAAAACATTGATCCGCATTACAATTGCGCATCGACGCATAGTGTTAGGGCTACACTAACCACCAGTCCCGTGGTTCGATAATTTAACTTGGTCACTTGCCTAACTACGACAACACACGTACACTTGCGTGGTGTTTAATTTTGTGCATAACGAAATTGACAATCATATGCATCCAAATTGACTCATTTTTTTTTCATAATTAATTAAATTAACTCCTTTTCTTTTCTAACTTGTTATATATATATATATATATATATATACACACACAGTAGTTCATTAATTTTTATTGTCATCATTTTCCTCTTCTCCATCCTCTTCATCTTCATCTCCATCATCTTCATCATCTCCATCTTCATCCCCATCTCCATGCTCTTGTCTGTCATACTCATCGCTTTTAATCATTATCATTTATGGATTTGCAGCTAGTAAGTCCACAAAAATATTCACGTTTTCTTGATCGAGCTCTGTTTGAGCCTCTTGTACCTCTGTTTGAAATGGTTATGTTGGTTCTGTATTGTCTTTTATTTTTACGGATTAGAAAGTTCAACCAAGGATCTTGCCTTCACTTTGCAAATTGTCGTTCACTTCACCACCGTTCCAATTAGTATAATAGTATTCTACGGTTTCAATGTCAATATTCCACCGTTCTTCACAGTATCTAGTCCAATTGACCGGATGAGTTTTAACCTCATCAACACTTAGGAATCTCATATTCCTGCATTTTCTTTCTTTTCATGGACACCTAATATTACCCGTATGATCCATAGTGTATGGATGTTGTTGTGCAAACTCAATAAGCTCATCAATTTTATTACAAAAGACAGGATTAATGCCTCCACTTATCATTCTAGGTATTGAGTACATCCAACCACGATCTGAAAATTGCATCTGTTACAAATTAAAAGTAAATATCACATGAGTTGTAAAAAATTTGGCAGAGTTTCGACTAAAAATTGGGATATACAAACTTTTCCTTCATAGAAATCAATCCAACACAACCAATCAGTTAAATCCATCATATAAACAAATATCACACAAATTATCTAATAGTGTACAAAAAAATTGGGCAGAGTTTCGACTAAAAATAGCCATAAATATACACAAACTAAAATTAACCCATCAAATATAATCATATATATATGCATATGTTGGGACATTGTCAGTTTTGATTAAGATCCCAAAGCCCCTGAAAAGATGTTTGCCTTAATCTGTCTTTGTCAGGCTAGTCTTGGTTAGGATTAGTACTTAATCTTTTTACACTTCACAGGTACTCAGTGAGAGGAGAACTCACTGGTGTCAATCAAGACTAAGAGCCTGAAGACAAAGAGCACCATCCTGAACTTATGGCAGTCTTCTAAGTTGGCTGAGTAAGTGTCAGTAATGAAGAGTATGACCCTGGGGTCATTACTAACTCAGTCCTGAAGGGAACAGGATGTCACTGAGTTAATGGTAAGACTTGGAGTAGAGCCAAGCAATGCAAAAGAAATTTCAGCGTCAGGACAAGACCGGTGGGCTCAAGACAAAAAGAACTTAATAAGACAAGCCTGAAGCTCAGGAATAAGTTCTGACATTCTCACCAACCTGATGATGTGGACCAATCCGAGAAGGACACGCACGTACGGAACCTGACATGAAGACTGAATTCAGACTGCATATTCAACGGGCAAGCATTTAATGTGCATTTAATGCAAATACCAAATCCATGCAAGAACGGCTGATGCATGAAGATATGTCCGTTTGAAGCCACTCTACATGGATGACTAGAAGGCTATCTCTCCAACGGATAGTTATTCAAATCAACTATAAATACAGAAGGCTTTGAACCCATTCAAGGTTACGGGAAATTTCCAAGCCAGAAATTACTCAAACTCTCAAGCACTCAAAGCATTCAGCCTTTAAGAGAAGCACTCGAAACCGTTCAAATTTCCCAAGTGTTTCTTAGCAACTGAGAGTTATTCTGTATTCCAAGAGCTAAATAGCATTATCTTAAGCTTAGAGAGATTATCCAATCCTTAGCATAGTTTTGTCTTGTAAGGATAATCTCAACCTAGTTGGAATCCAAACTGAAACCAAAACCCTAAGATAGGCTTGTTGGGAGTAAGTCAGTCAGTGTGTTAGTAAGTGGAGTTGTATAGATCAGTGAGGATAGCTGGTCTTGGTGCACCTTGGCACGTTAAAAACAAGAATCCCTTGAGTAGATTTCCTGTTAAGTCAGGCCGTGGACGTAGGAGCTTGAGACTCTGAACCACGTTAAACTCCTTGTGTTCTTACTGCTTTGATATTGTGCATGCTTGATATATTACTTGGTCATTCATTGCATTCGGTTTATCAGGTCTGAATCAATCAGCCTGATCCTCAAAAAGAGCACTGCCTTACTAAACACCTTTCAGAATTGAGTAAAACAAGTTTTCAGAAAGCAAACCAAACAAGACTTTAAACTATCAGGGCTCAAACTTTTCCGCACTGAACTTGAACTGATAGTGAGCCAACTGACCAGCACTAAGTGCAGTCAGTAGGTGTGTTATCAGCTCCTAGTTTTTTACCACTCTGAGTAAAGGGGACTCAGTCAGTTTTAAGGTTGAAAAATTGGAATACGTGTATTCCCCCCCCCCCATACACGTATTCCTCAGTCTTGTATCGGGACCAACAAGTGGTATCAGAGCAGTGGTTCAAAAGACCACTACCTTTGAATACTAATAGTTTCAGAGGAGAAACTGTTGGTGGTCACTGAACAGATCTGAGTTTGCTTTTCATAAAACTTGCATCATCATGACTTCTAGGAGACTTGAAGCTTCGTTACCTGAATTCTCTGTGTCTAACTTTGTCTATTGGATGTTCAGATTAGAAGCACACCTAGATGCCATCCATGACCAGATGCCGCGTGTACTCAGGGAAGGACCAATCAAGATCACTATTCCTAACGTCAGAGGACTGGGATATGAGGATCTTGCGATTGGCGTGCAGGTTCCTAAAGAAAGGAAAGACATGACCAACGATGAAATCAAGATGGTGGGGCTTGACAACGTCGCCAGAAACATCATCTTGCATACGGTGCCTTTCGAGGAGTCAGCCAGGCTGATGAACTTAAAGACGGCAAAGGAGGTTTGGGATGAGCTGACCAGGATGTACGAGGGGTCAGAAAAGATAAAGGAGAACAAGAGAAATATTGCCATTCAGAAATTCGAAGCGTTCGAGATGCTGCCTGACGAGAGCATAGATCAAATGGAGTCTAGACTCATCAAGTTGATGAATGAGTTGGTGATGTTGGACAAGGATGTCCTAAGGAGAGATGTTGCTTCAAAGATCCTGAATGCCCTTCCTGAGAGATGGGACAACAGTGTAATTATGCTTAATAACACTCAGGATATGCGTAACATAACTTCTGCTTTACTTTTTTCAGAGCTCAAAGCGCTTGAATTTGATCTTAACAAAAGAAAGAAGAAAGTTCAGTCAGAAGAGGAAGTGAAGGAGAAAACTCCTGAGAAAAGTGTGGCGTTCAAGGCCAGGTCTGAACCCGTTGAGCCCTCATCAAATTCTTTATCAAAGTCACTGATGGAGATGAGCAGGGAAGAACTCGCTGAAGAGTACAGCCTGATGGCCAGACGATTTGACAAGCTCAATTCCAGGTTTGGTCGTTATAAAAAGTTTTATCAGGACTCACGTGACAGGAAACCTGAAGGAACCCACCAAAGCTCAAGGAGATATGAGGAGCGAAGGAATACTGACCAGAGGAGAGAACGTGGTGATGAAAGAAGATATTCTGAACCAAAGCCTGAAAGAAGAGATGAACAGAGACGTACTCGTGATGATAGATATCCAACCAAGCCTGAAAGCTCACCTAGAACCAGGGAACCTGACTCAAGGAGGAACCCTGAACCACAGAAAGAAAGAGTAAATGAGCAGGTAGCATGTTACAACTGTAACAAGATTGGTCACTATCAATACGACTGCCCGGAGCTGAGTGCTAGGGAGAGGGAGGAAATGAGAGCCACGAGGGATCTAAGATCTGCTGATCGGAGAGCAATGGTTGCTGAAGATGCAACAGACTCTGACGGTCCCACTGAAAGGTCACCTGAACTCTTCTCAAATGACGAGTACGATGATGTCTGCCTGATGGCTAAGGATGAGCCTGAGGTAACATCAAACTCTGTTTGTGCTTCTTACACTGGTCAAAATCCTGAGCTCAGCTCAGAGTCAGTTAGAGAAATGAACCTTCAGATCTCAATTGATGGTTGATTTCTCCAGACTGCAGGATACCAATGTCTTCTTGGTAGAGGAGAACAAGAAAATGAGTACTGAGGTTCAAAATCTGAATGAACAACTCACTCAGTCTGATCTTAAAGAATCAGCTCAAATTGTGAGACTAACTCAGGAGATTGATTTAATCAATGCTGAGCGTCTCCCAAGAGAGAAGATTCTGAAGGATTTGGCTGAGGAAGAGTTGGTCAGGAAGGAAGAACTGAAGGTACTTAAGAGTAAGTTTGATGACCTCTTTACCAGACATGAAATCCTGAAAAAGAGTGAGGACTCTCTCAAGAAGAAGGTTGCAGCAATGAATAAATCCTCAGTGGCAATAGAGGAAATAAATAGCAGCCAGATACTTGGGAATGAGAAAAGGGGGCTTGGATATGCTCCTAAGAAATCCTCACAAGGTCAGTCTCATGTTGCTTCAGGGAGCAACACTGAGAAGGCATTTGTTCAGGCAGGCCAGAGTGGGTTGTGCTCCAGGCCCGTCAAACTGATAAGGGCAAGGAAACCGTTGACACAGTCAGGGTTGCTCCTAAGACAGCTAAGCCAAAACCCAAGGGAAAGGCAAAGCAATCTAAGGAAGCCCCTGAGAGCTCAGGCCAGGGAAAGCCTCAGCGAAAGCAGAGGAAGACTCAAGCCAAGAGTCCTCAGACTGGTCAACAAGGGTACCATCATGCTTGGCAATACCATCAGGGAAGGCCAAATATGATGACACCCCCGTGGTTTTGGCATCCTGAGGCCTTTAACTGCTTTCCATTCCCTCACTTGCCTAGGGGGAATAGAAATCAAGGCTCTTTTCAAGAACAAGGCCCAAGACCTGCTGCACCCAGACCTAGGAAGAACAGGAGGCCAGCCCAAAAGGCATCCACTCAGGCTCCTGTGAAGCCTAAGTCTAGCACTCATACACCATCTTCCTCTCAGGCAAAGAAGAAGAAAGTTGTGTATGTCGATGTTTCAGGGAGACAGATTTACCACTCTGAGGCAATCAGGGTTGTTAAGCAAGTCTGGATCCCGAAGGGTACAACTGACACCATAGGACCCAACACCCATTGGTTACCTAAAGCCTGAATTGCTTGCAGGCGGCTGTGGATCACAACAAGAGGAGAGGAGACTCAATCAAAGCTGTTTGGTACCTAGACAGTGGTTGCTCAAGGCACATGACTGGAATGAAGAGTCTTCTCCAAGAATATCAAGCTAAAGATGGTCCACAGGTAACGTTTGGTGATAACTCAAAAGGTATTACTAAAGGTTTTGGTGTTCTAACTATAGGTACAGTCAGAGTGGAAAATGTGTCCTTTGTGGAAGGACTGAAGCATAACCTGTTGTCAGTAAGTCAATTATGTGACAAAGGGTTCAGTGTTGAGTTCTCATCGAATAAATGTTCAGTCAAGGACAAATCAACACAAGTGCTTCTATCAGGTATAAGGAAAGGTAACGTTTATCTCGCTGACTGGAGCAGCACTATTCCTAATACTTGTCTTGTTGCTAAAAGCTCCTTAGAGCTCAGTTGGTTATGGCATAAAAGATTAAGCCACCTGAACTTCAAGATTCTTAACAAAATTTCTAGACAATCACTTGTTGATGGTCTACCTAATGAAATTTTTAGCAAAGATCACGTGTGCAAAGCTTGTCAGGAAGGGAAGCAGGCCAGAGCGTCATTCAAAGAGAAAGCTTTCAATTCCACTGACAGGATACTTCAGCTCTTGCACATGGATCTATTTGGTCCCATAACACCTGTGAGTATGAATGGTAGAAAATATACCCTTGTGGTTATTGATGATTATTCTAGATATACTTGGGTTATTTTCTTGTTGAATAAGAAGGAAACACAGGTGAAGCTTCCAGAGTTGCTCAGGAGACTCAGCAATGAGAAGAATCAGTCCATTACTAAGATCAGATCTGACAAGGGCACTGAATTTATAAATTCATATATTTCTGACTTTTGTAATGAACTTGGTATAGCTCATGAGACTTCTGCAGCTAGAACCCCACAACAGAATGGTGTCGCTGAAAGGAGGAACAGGACACTGAAGGAAGCTGCAAGGACCATGCTGGCTGAGTCAGGATTGCCCAAGAAATTCTGGGCTGAGGCAATCAACACTGCATGCTACACTCAGAACAGATCCATGCTGAACAAACAACATGCACAGACCCTATATGAGACATGGAATAAGAGAAAACCTCGTATTTCTTATTTTCATGTATTTGGTTGTAAGTGCTTCATCCTCAACAATGGGAAGACCCAATTTAAAGCCTTTGATAGCAAATCTGATGAAGGAATATTCTTAGGATATTCTAAAATTAGTAAAGCCTTCAGGGTTTACAATTGTAGGACTCTTGTTGTGGAAGAATCACCTCATGTTGTCTTTGATGAATCTGCTAATAAGTCCAGGGCAAAGGTGTTGAACCCTGACACTGAGGAGGTCACAAGGAGTGTGATAAGGCTGAGCTTGAAGAATCAACCTGATCCCAAGATCAAGACTGTACCAATTCCGAGATGGGATGATGATGACGATCAGGATGATGAATCAGGCGCCACTCCTAAGCCCAGCACTTCAGGGATTGTTGAGCCTCAGACTGAGGAACAGGCTCAACCTGAGGTAAGCACCGTCTATGAAGATGTTGTTGCAGCTGAGACAGTTCCTGAGTCACCTCATCAAAGGGGAATCAATGTCCCTGATATTGAGCTTGTTAATCCCTTTGGTATAGACTCAGGATCATCCCCTTCTGTTCAATTTCCTGAATTTTATGAGCCTGTAGACACTAACATTGCAGGTACTTCAGGAACAACTCCTGGCAAAAGAACATGGTTAGAGGATCATCCCATTGATCAAATCATTGGTGATCCAACTGAGGGAGTCAGGACCAGACGGTTCCATGGTGAGAGTGCATTGTTCTGTTGCTTTCTCTCTGAGCAAGAGTCTCAGAACATTGAAGAAGCTCTCACTGACTCGAACTGGATCATTGCCATGCAAGAGGAGTTGAATCAGTTCACAAGGAATCAGGTTTGGGAACTGGTAGATAGACCTAGGCATCAAGGTGTGATTGGTACCAAGTGGGTCTTTAAGAACAAGAAGGATGAAAATGGTGTTGTGGTAAGGAACAAGGCTAGACTGGTTGCAAAAGGGTATTGTCAATCTGAGGGAATAGACTATGATGAAACTTTTGCTCCAGTGGCTAGGTTGGAAGCTATCAGGCTGTTCCTTGCCTATGCAACATATAAGAAGTTCAAGGTGTATCAAATGGATGTCAAGAGTGCCTTCCTGAATGGTGTACTCAATGAAGAGGTATATGTTGAACAACCTCCCGGGTTTGAGGTTGGAGATAGAGTATACCATTTGAAGAAAGCACTTTATGGACTTAAGCAAGCACCAATAGCTTGGTATGATACCCTCTCTCAATTTCTGACTGATCATGGGTTCAAAAAGGGAACTGTGGATAGGACATTGTTCAGGATCACTGAAGGTGATGACATTCTCTTGGTTCAAATCTATGTGGATGACATAATATTTGGATCACCAAATCATCAGCTATGTGAGAAATTCTCTAAGCTGATGACTGGTAAATTTGAGATGTCAATGATGGGAGAGATGAACTTCTTCTTAGGATTGCAGGTCAAGCAGACTGATCAAGGTATCTTCATAAATCAGGCCAAGTATACAAGAGACTTGATTCAAAAGTTTGGTGTTCAGAACAGCAATCCAGCCAGGATCCCAATGAACACAAATTGGAAGATGGATCCTGACACTGAAGGGACTTCAGTAAATCAGACTGAGTATCGTGGGCTGATAGGTTCCTTATTATACCTGACTGCAAGTAGGCCTGACATTACGTTTGCAGTTGGTGTGTGTGCTAGGTATCAGTCTGATCCCAAGAGAAGTCATTTGGAGGCTGCTAAGAGGATACTTAAGTATTTGAAAAGGACAGTCAATATGGGACTATGGTATCCTTCAGATGACAACTTAGAACTGACAGGTTATTCAGATGCAGATTATGGAGGTTGTAGGCTTGATAGGAAATCAACCTCAGGGACATGTCAGTTTTTGGGAAGTAAGTTGATCTCGTGGTTTAGTAAGAAGCAGAATTCAGTGGCTACATCCACAACTGAGGCTGAGTATATGGCTGCAGGTAGTTGTTGTGCTCAGATCTTATGGCTGAGGCAGCAGTTGAGAGACTACCAAGTATTTGCTAATCAGGTTCCAATCTATTGTGACAACAATAGTGCAATAGCAATTACTCAGAACCCAGTGCTTCACACAAGGTGCAAGCATGTGGATATTAGGCATCACTTCATTCGAGATCATGTGGAGAAGAAAGATATTAGGATGGAGAAGATTCACACTGACAGACAAAGAGCTGACATCTTGACTAAGCCTCTGGCTGAAGCAAAGTTTATGGAACTGTCAGTGGAGTTAGGACTCTTAGATCCGGGAGAGCAGTCAGTGTAGGGTTCTAGGGGGAACTCAGGCCAGACTCGACTCAGCGAGGTATCAGGGTGCTACAATGTCTCCCTGACAGGTATGAGTTATAACCTGACCCTTGTGAATTTCAAACGTCTCCCTGAGTCCTTCATCCTGAAAATCTTTATTAAATGCATTCCATTTTCTTTAAAAGCGCGCCTTTTCATATTTAAAACCCACGCGCACGGAGCATTTAATGCTACAGTTACTTTCTCATATACGTGTCCGTTTTATACGGAATATGACTGACATGGGGTTTAATTGAAGCTGAGATTAATCCTGGCCCTTCAATTTAAAACCTTTCGAATTCAGGGATCAATCTCAACCCCACGTTTGAGTAACTGACTTAGTCTTATCAATCAAGAGTGCCATTTGAGGTTTTTACGCAAACACAACGCACAATCTGCACACTGAGTTTTCTTTTGCTCAATCACAGAAATTTTCGAAAAATCTCTTCTTTTCAAAACAATGGCATTCCTTGATTCCAACTGGACAACCGACAAGATCGTCGACGTTGTCGAGAACAAGCTGGTACACATGGAGCAAGTCATCTCCATGGAAGGTACCTGTCTTACAGTTGAGGAAATCAAACCCGTTTTCAAGTGGATTTCCGATGCTGGGTTGGAAACATACTTCACCACCCGCCCCATTTCCATGCTCCCAAGAACAGTTGTGGAAGCATACTTGAATATGTTCTTACGGAAAGAGGAAGTTTTCACGAAGGTGACCGCGTTAAAGCCGACAGGAGAGAAGGACGGCGACGGTGAACCTCTTTACAACACAGAGGTGGTCACTATCAACTTCAGGCAGGCAGTGAGGGAAGTCTTCAAACTGCCGTTCTCAGGCATCAACCCAAGAACCTACAAGGAGAACTCGGAGGGAGAGTTTCTTGGGAAATGGACCAAGTCAGGGTCATCGGAGTTCAGGGCTCGACAGAACAAGGGTACGCTAAAGCCTGAGTATAGAGCTCTGGTGGATTTGGTGTCCAAGATGATAATGGGTGCAACGGGCTCTCACGAGCAATTGAGTCTGCCCAAGCTGAGACTCATGGGAGCTATCGTTGATGGAGTGGAAGCGAACTGGGAGCAATTCTTCCTTGATCAACTCCATCAGGCCGGGTTGGACAAACTAAAGCGAGATGAGGAGAAGAAGCACATCTCCGTCAGTGCCATCTTGCCCTTCGCAACGAGGATGTCCATCCTGATAGCTCATGCCTGCCATGAGTATACCTTCGATTTTGAGGATAGTCTCTCCTCAAAGAAGGTAATGTTTTCCTCACTGAGTGATACTTATTCAGTGCTAGGGCTGACTGATCCCAATGCGAAAGCAAAGGGTCAGGCCAAAAAGCCAGCTGGTAAGGCCAAGAGAGTGGCAACCAGTCTCATTGAACGAGTAGATAACCTCCTTGAGAGGAGTAAGGACGGTGAGGAGGTTGCAGCTGAAGAGGTGGAGCAGCCTGAGGATGAGAAGGCTGAGAAGAGGAGGAAGGTAAGGGTCGTGCTGTCAGGGAAGAGCACGAAATCAGGGACTGAGTCTAATCCCAAGAAGGCCTGGTCAGAGGCTGAGGGAACTGACGATGACGTCAGGAAGGAGGGTACTCAGGGAGAGAGGCCCCTAAAAAGGCTTAGGAAGGGAACCAGGAAATCCCCTGCTAAGAAGCTGCCTGAGGTGAGTGAGAGGGAGAAGTCAAGCTCTCCTGGAGCCTCTGACTTGGAGGAAGTGAGAAAATCTGTCGAGACGACTGAGTTGTTGCAGCCTGAGACAGTACCCACTCAAACACCCCCACACCCTGAAACCCAAACACCTTCCATCTCTGAACCCACACCTCAAACCCCCCAACCACCCCAAACCTCAGAGCCAAATCATCCTACTGAGTCAGTGCTATCAACTTCAATATCGTTTGAGCCTGACCAGTCAGCCGAGCCAAACATTCCAAACCCCTCAGACTTTCCCTCATACCCCAATCCCAAGGACTGCCCCAAATCCATTTCAGCAGAAGAGGATGAATTCCTTGAAATGGAGGAGGAGGAATTAGATGAACACATGGCAGGAGGGATTCTGGAGAACACCCTCAGAGGGAACGCCACAGAATGGGCAGGAAAGTGCTGGCCTGGGCTGAACAAGTATACTGAGCTGCTGGCATATGTGATTGAGCTCAAAGTTTGGTTGGACTTCAAACAATCAAACATGCAGGAGCAACATCTGCTGGTAGACGCTCATGGCTGGGAGCACTGGAAGGCGGAGGAGGCCAAGATTTGCTCTTTCTTTGGATTAACTAGCTGGCTTCAACTTTTGAACTTTGACAACCTGAAGCAGTTAGTAGCTGATTTGATGTCCAAGAGCAAGGCTGACATCCTGTCTGGTGACGAGAAGGAGGATGAGGATGATGATGGAGCTCAGGGTGGAGACTTGGAGAAGGCAGTGGAGGAGACTGCACAAGAGGTTGATGAGATGATCTCTGAGCCTCAGGCTCAGGGGGAAGGTGGAAAAGACACTGGTGCCAAGGGTGGACCAGTGGCTGAGGATGTTGTGAACATCTCAGCTGCCAATGAGACATCTGTCAATGAAGGGATTCCCTGCCCTGAGACAAGAGAGGAAGATGTTGAGGCATCCAAAGAGACTCTCAGTTCCGAGGGACAAGTTCCTAAGGTTCGAGATGGCAGGGCTGAGCCTGAGCAGGTGGCCCTGACCACTCAACAACTGCCTTCAGTGTACCCTGGAGAGGGGACTGATGCCGCAGGGGCTGACAAGGGAAAACAGCCACTTACTGATGAGACCATTGATGATGATGAAGATGTGATGATCACCGGGGTTAGCCGTGCTGAGTTTACCAGCATTGTGGAGGTCAAGCAGGAGAAAACCACAGAAAATCTAGCTGAACTTCAGGAGGAAGTAATGAGGCTATGAGCTGAAAAAGAAGAAGACTCCAAGGCCTTGGCGAAACACATCAGGTGGACAAAGTCAGCTTACAACACCCTTGCTAACAGGGAGATGATTCTGTTAAAGAGAACGATGACTGACATGGCCAAGTCAGTGAGGAATGAGAGGAAGCGCACCAAGAAGATGCTTAGGGACACTCTCAAGAAACTTGAAGAGAGGGATGCGACCAGGGATGAAAAGTGGAATCAGGCAGTTGACAGGTTTGCAGTTCAGACTGGAGCCATTGTCACTTAGGCCATGAAGGACTCAGCGTCCAAACTGGAGCTGGAGTCAGGGAAGTTGGATCGCACCTCTCAGTCAGTGGCAGATACCTTGGCAAAGGCCACTGAGGAGTCGGCAAAGATACTAACTGAGGCCAGCAGAGTCAGCGGTGAGTCCTTGAAGATGGAGGAAAGGATCATCAAGGCTGAACAAAGTCTCCAACTCTCTATGGAGGTCTTTGAGAAGAAAGTCAATGCTGCTATCAGTTCGGTTTCTTTTGCAGGAACTGGAATTTTGATGGGAGTTGAATTATTGAAGGAGGGAATTAATGATGTCCATTCCCTAGCCTCCTTCGTAATCAACAGCGGATCTGACGCATTCCCATCCGAGGCCAATGATGATGCCAAAAAGGGGGAAAAGAAGAAGAAAAGATCCCACCCTGAGGCATCGGAGGCAGTCAACCAAGGTGAGACCGTTCTAGCTGACCCTGAAGCCAATTCTGAAGGGAACATATTAAGGGTAAGGAAGTCAGCTAGGTTAGCGGCGGTGGAGAAGGAAGGAGAGAAAATTGTTGCCAAGCTGAGGGCGGAAGCAACAAAGGCAAAGGCTAATGAACCTTCCAAGCAACAACCTGAGCCAGTTCAGAGATCGTCTCCCATGAGCTCAAGGAAGAATCCCATCACTTACTCAGGGGAGTTGGTGGCGGAGTTATGTGTTGAAGCATGGGGAGATCACTCTGAAAAATCTGAGGCTATGCGCAGAGCTGAAATTGCTCAGAAGGAGAAGATGCGCATCTTGGAGAAGAAGGTTGAGAAGCTGACTGATATCACTGAGCTTCAACAACGAGAACTAGATGATGCAGTGATCAGCTTGCTAAGGAGGAAGAAGGCGAAGCCTGAGCCCAGGAAGTACAGGAAGAAGCCAACAGTTAGGAAATCAACAATTCTTCAAATCAGTAGGCCAGAATCAGGAGCAAGGGAAGCCTTTGTCGATGAGTTCGTCTCAGAGACATTGAAGGAGTTTTGGACTGATGCAAGGGATGAATTTGTTAGACTGTGGTATTTTGTGAAGAAGTGGGGCGACACTGACGATATCAATGCCCACTTCACTGACTACATGATGGACAATCATCCTGAGCTATTCCAGAAGATCTTGGAGGAGGCTGATGCAGCTCAAGTTCAAGTGAAGGCTCCTGAGTTCACCATTCGAGCTCCTCCCTTAGTTCCTGGAACTCAAAAGCATGACACAAAGGCCATAATGATGGAAGTCTTGAAGATAGCCAAAGCTGAAGGATACGTGAATCAACCTAGAAGACTTGACGAGCTGAAGGCAAGAGTTTATGCAGGATATGGACTCAAGCCTGAAATGAGATTAGTCTAGATGTTCACAGGCTTCTTTGTAATAGATTAGATTCATTGTAATCATTTCCACATCTATCAATGAAATCTATTACCTTTTGCCCACAGACAAAAACTCATTGTCTTTTTGGCTGTTGTTTAAATTCTGTACTTTATCAAGAATTGCTCTAACACTGTCTTATCTTATAGATAGGTTTATCATATTTCCTCTAAGTGTTTTGAGGATCTTTTCAGTGTTTTGGCATCATCAAAAAGGGGGAAATTGTTGGGACATTGTCAGTTTTGATTAAGATCCCAAAGCCCCTGAAAAGATGTTTGCCTTAATCTGTCTTTGTCAGGCTAGTCTTGGTTAGGATTAGTACTTAATCTTTTTACACTTCACAGGTACTCAGTGAGAGGAGAACTCACTGGTGTCAATCAAGACTAAGAGCCTGAAGACGAAGAGCACCATCCTGAACTTATGGCAGTCTTCTAAGCTGGCTGAGTAAGTGTCAGTGATGAAGAGTATGACCCTGAGGTCATTACTAACTCAGTCCTGAAGGGAACAAGATGTCACTGAGTTAATGGGAAGACTTGGAGTAGAGCCAAACAATGCAAAATAAATTTCAGCGTCAGGACAAGACCGGTGGGCTCAAGACAAAAAGAACTTAATAAGACAAGCCTGAAGCTCAGGAATAAGTTCTGACATTCTCACCAACCTGATGACGTGGACCAATCCGAGAAGGACACGCACGTACGGAACCTGACATGAAGACTGAATTCAGACTGCATATTCAACGGGCAAGCATTTAATGTGCATTTAATGCAAATACCAAATCCATGCAAGAACGGCTGCTGCATGAAGATATGTCCGTTTGAAGCCACTCTACATAGATGACTAGAAGGCTATCTCTCCAACGGATAGTTATTCAAATCAACTATAAATACAGAAGGCCTTGAACCCATTCAAGGTTACGGGAAATTTACAAGCCAGAAATTACTCAAACTCTCAAGCACTCAAAGCATTCAGCCTTTAAGAGAAGCACTCGAAACCGTTCAAATTTCCCAAGTGTTTCTTAGCAACTGAGAGTTATTCTGTATTCCAAGAGCTAAATAGCATTATCTTAAGCTTAGAGAGATTATCCAATCCTTAGCATAGTTTTGTCTTGTAAGGATAATCTCAACCTAGTTGGAATCCAAACTGAAACCAAAACCCTAAGATAGGCTTGTTGGGAGTAAGTCAGTCAGTGTGTTAGTAAGTGGAGTTGTATAGATCAGTGAGGATAGCTGGTCTTGGTGCACCTTGGCACGTTAAAAACAAGAATCCCTTGAGTGAATTTCCTGTTAAGTCAGGCCGTGGACGTAGGAGCTTGAGACTCTGAACCACGTTAAACTCCTTGTGTTCTTACTGCTTTGATATTGTGCATGCTTGATATATTACTTGGTCATTCATTGCATTCGGTTTATCAGGTCTGAATCAATCAGCCTGATCCTCAAAAAGAGCACTGCCTTACTAAACACCTTTCAGAATTGAGTAAAACAAGTTTTCAGAAAGCAAACCAAACAAGACTTTAAACTATCAGGGCTCAAACTTTTCCGCACTGAACTTGAACTGATAGTGAGCCAACTGACCAGCACTAAGTGCAGTCAGTAGGTGTGTTATCAGGTCCTAGTTCTTTACCACTCTGAGTAAAGGGGACTCAGTCAGTTTTAAGGTTGAAAAATTGGAATACGTGTATTCCCCCCCCCCCATACACGTATTCCTCAGTCTTGTATCGGGACCAACAGCATATATCATACTAAACTAATCAAATAAATATATATATATATTACACCCATTATTTAATAGTGTACCTAAAAATTGAAACAATAAAACACATAAGCAAACTTAGTCAAATTCGACCACCTGACGAACGCCGTCGCAAACAGTCTATTTTTTGAGATGTATTTGGGTACCCATTGCAAAACAAGCCTTTTTTTTAGTGGGACTCCAACTCAGAACTTTTTGGTTGCGCCGTCATTCCAAAGTTGTACGTCAGTCCCAATTTTTTCTGCATTATACAATTTACATCCCAAATTTCGCCAAAATGATAAAATATCATCGTTTTTTGACATGAGCCCAGCACATGCATGTTCAATTTGAAAATTTTCGGTGAATATTCATTTTAAGAATGTAAATCAAACTTGAATAACCCTAGAAATCCTTCCCCAATTTTTTTTACCATAACGTTAAAATCCTTCCCAAATACAATCTTTCAAAACATAAAAACTATTTATTAATAACCTAATCAACATGTTTGTCTAAGTTGAACGCTCACGCGCACGGCACATGTCAAAAAACAATGATTTTTTGTCGCTTCCAGCGAATTTGAGATGTAGTACAATTTGCAAAAATTTGGGACTAAACTTGTACAATTATCTTTTTTTGGGAGCATTTCAAAAAAGATCAAAAGTTATGGGACTAAAAATATTTTTATCCTTATAAACAACATATTGTCTATGGAAATTCCGTAGACAATTTGATTTTTGGTTAATTTTTTGTAGGAAAATTGTTTGTAGGCAAATTGATTTCATAGGCAAATTATTTGTAGGTTGAGGGATGAAGATGTCTACATGATTATAAAATTTTGTGGGCAAGCCGTACACAAGATCCACCGTGATTTTGTAGATAATTTTAATTTCGTAGACAATTTTTTAGGGTATGTTTGTTTTGGGATTCACCTGGATAGACTTTAAACTTTGCGATCCACGCTCCATATACGAGTTTGAGATTTAAAATCAGGTTTTCAGATCTCAAACTCAATCCATATACATAAACCTATTAGTACCTTTCACATAATTAAATAGAGATTATTACTAAATGGTTCATTCCTTAGTATTATATAACACTTTAGTATAGTACTCCCTCCGTCCTAGTTTTGTTTTCCCATTTGACTGTGCGCGGAGTTTAATGTGAGCGTTGAATTTTAGTATTTAAATGAATAAAGTAGTATTGGGAATGATGAATGATGAATAAAGTAGTATTTAAATGAATAATGGTGAATAAAGTATTATTTAAATGAATAAAGTAGTTTCCATTTTAGGGATGGAAAAATAAAATTGGAACGGACCTTTTTGGCAAATGGGAAAACAAAACTGGGACGGAGGGAGTACTTTTTATAAATGTCATTTTGGTTCAAATGTGGTTCCCACTTTAAAAAAAATATCAGCACCCATACCCCAACCAACCCCACCCCTCTTTTTTCTCTCTCTCCCATCTATTTATCCCCCACCCCATTTTACATTTTCATTTCTCTCTCTCTCCCCTCACCCTAGAAACTCTTTCCCCCCTTTCCCTCTCTCTAAAATTAGGCAATCGTCCCACCCTCACCGATATGGTGTGCCCGAAGCGCAGCCGCCATGCCTCAACGCCACCAAGAAATGGCTCCGCCGCCTATCTACGATTCTCCTCCGATCTATAAAGTCCTCGCTGTCCAATCCACAACGACACGACTTGAAGCAGATCTGTTCGTCTAGCTCGTGTGGTTGCCGCCCAAATCGAGGTGAGAGGTTGTGGCGGAGGAGGGGTGGAAGCAGGTGACTCACGGTGGCGTTTGGGAGCGAAAAGAAAATGCACAGATCCGTCGGTGCCATCGCGTATCGTCTCAGATCCGCCACCACCGCGTATCGTCCTAGAGTCGCCGCCATCGCGACTCAAGCCAGAACCAGCGCCACCATGTGAAGGGGTCCAAACCCCACGACCGTCATCCAGATCGCGAGGCTATGAGAAGCGCCGCCGCCACTCAAATTTAATATATAAAATTCGAAATTGACTTCCGTTTTTTTTAAATTCATCAAATTAAATCTTTTTTTTATTTTTAATTCGTTTATATATATATATATATTTACTAACTTTTTTATTCAATAAAAAATATATGCAAATCTATAATATTCAATAAAAAATATAAAATATTCAACAAAATTAAAATATTCAACAAATAAAATAAAATATTCAACAAAAAATAAAAAAAATTCATCTCTCTCTCGTCAATCCTCTCCAGAGAGGAACTCGTTGATATCAATATCATCATCCCCACCATCGCCCTCGCTCTCACCACCTCCGTGCCCTCTCACCTCGGCATCAAAATATGGTGGGAGTGGGGGTTGGGCGTTAATGCCCATCTGCTGAGTGATGCTGGTGAACCATCCCCAAGACTCACATTGTAGCTCGTGAGGGCCTCCATCTGCTTCCGGACGGCTCTTAGCTCACGCTCTACTTGAGAGGGAGCGGAGTCGATCGAGGCGGACGATCCACTGTTCTGGCGGTAGGTCTGCAGGATGGCCTTACTGTGACAGCCCTACCCCACGACCTTCCCCTTCTTGTCTCCGACCACATCTAAATAGATGCGGTCCTCGTCAATCGGGGGAGGGGTGGGGTTCTCCCCGTTGTCGTCTCCGGGGGCCACCTGCTACGAGGCCTGAGCGAGACGATCCTTAAACTGGTTCTGAAATTATATAAATAAAATACAATTATAATAATTAAATTAAAATTAATCAAAATTAATTAAACACTTACGTGGATCTCGGTAGTGCGGGCGTAGGTAGACGTCCCAGTCTCCGAGTTCACTGGGTGGGAGATCTTCATCTGCTCATAGAGAGAGGACTTTCGTCTGTGCTCTCTCTCCTGTTTCGAACCAAATTCAATGATATGTTAAACATTTAAAAATTTATTAATATTCAAATGTAATTAAAATTCAATAGATGCTTACAAAGGCGAGGGAGTGCTCGTAGATGGACCGGGATTCAGCCCGATGTCTGGCGACGCCGTGCCCGGTGGGGTCCTTCAACAGGTTCTCCCTGTACTTCTCAGACTTGGCTTTGAATTGCTCACTATTCCAGTGAGCAACCAAAGCGTCCCAGAGGGAACGTCCGTCTGGCCCTGTTCCCAGCTCCAGCTGCGCCCCATTATTGAACTTCTTCCTCAACCCGTAGATAATATTTTTGTACCGCTCCTGCGCTTTCGCGCAGAACAAGCCGTACATAACACTATTATGGGCTTTATCCCAAACGCACAGCTTCTATTGTTAAATTAAAATAAAATATTAACAAATAAATTCAATATAAAATATTAAATGTAATTAAAATTATAATAAATATACCTTGAACTCCTTGAAGTACTCCCTCCTCACTACAAAAAAATGTGAATTAGACGAGGGCATATAAAGAGGGATATAAAACCCTCGATGTTGTCGAGGGTTTAGACGAGGGAATTTCGTGCATGAGGGAATTGACGAGGGTATTTTTGTCCTCGTCTATCACGAGGGAACTGGCGAGGAAAAGGTGGGGCCACCTGCACCAGACGAGGGAATTTCCCTCTTCCTGCCTCGGATACCCCTTCACGAGGGTTTATATTCCCCCGATAAAAAATTGCAGACGCCCCAGCTTTAATTTGAAATGCATGCAAAGTGGGCCCTTTGGAATCTAGTAGATGGTGAGGGAATTTTCCCTCTTCTTGACCCTCGGCTATAGTGCAATAAATCCACAAGAAGCTACCTCCAAGCTGCATTTTTAGAATTAAAGCAGTGAAGCATTCGAGAGAGAGAGAGGGGAGAGGAGAAGAAAGAAGAGGAGCTCCGACCGCCGTCTCGACGACATGAAATACTTGCTGAACTTTGCTACACACATTCACAAAAACGTTTATACGGTAAGTTTTTTCATTTTAATCGGTTAAATTTAACAATTATTGCATATTAATATGTATATTTTCATGATATATATGTATATATAGTATGTTTGTACCCAAATATGTATAATATAGATTATATAATATGCATGCAACATGTAGGGGTTTAGTTATATATATAATTAATTAATTAATTAATTGTGTTAATTTAGTATTAGATGCTAATTATATATGCATGCATAAAGTATATATTTAATTTGTTGATGAGTAGTAATTAATTATTTATGCAACTATTATAAATAAATAATTAGTAGAATTTAATTTGATATATATATATATATATATATATATATATATATATATATAGTTGCTAATTAATTTCTTAAGATATGTGCATATATATATATATATAATTAGCTAATTATATTATATATATATATACATGTTGAAGTTGAAGGAGGGGTACTTTATTGATATTGTTTGTTGTAGAATATGTGCATTCCGACTTGATTAATATTATAATTAAGTCAGAAATGGATGCATGTAAAATTTTGATTAACTGCGAATACAAAAAAACAAAATGAAACTCTGCCGAAATTTTTAGAAAATATTAATTAATTAATTAATTATAATGTAATAATAACTTAATAGGAGAATACAAATGATTAATTGTAGGGTTTAATTCATTAATATGAAATAGATTGATATGGACTACTCAAGTCGTTTACGTTGGATGTATGGTCCAAGATCGATTAATGGCATGTTAGCTCCTGAATTTATTAGTGGACTCGATTCATTCGTAGACTTCGCCACTAGTAATCCAAATTGGATGAATCTAGGAAAGATTAGGTGTCCTTGTAACAAATTTAGATGCAGGAACAAAATATTTCAGTACCCCGATGATGTGAAAGTTCATTTGTATAGAAATGGTTTTATGCCAAATTATTACAATTGGGGTTTTCACGGTGAGGAAAATTGGGGTCAAATTCCGCATCAATACAATGATCAGGCATCGTTTTCTTACGGACCGATTGATGAGACCACAGGATCTAGCTCGTACCACGATATGATCACAGACTTAACTTCCGGGCCCCACTTTGGAAATGTGGATAACGAGTCGATTGTTAAGGAACCCCCTAATCAGTATGCTGCACAGTTTTATGATATGCTTCGTGCAGCGGATCGGGATTTGTATCCTGGGTGCGAATCACACTCGCAACTGTCATTCAATGCCCGTATGCTGAACATTAAAACTGAAAACAGACTATCTGAAAGGGGTTATAATCGAATCGTTGACTTGATTCGTGAGATTTGTCCTCTGGATAATTTGGTGCCCAGAAAGTTTTCCGATAGTAAACAGTTGATGGGTGAGATGGGGCTTCCTGTGGAGAGGATCGACTGTTGTGCAGGGAATTGTATGTTATATTGTGGTGCGGACAACGATCTTGAATATTGTAAGTTTTGAGGTCGACCACGGTTCAAACCCGCTAGACGCGATGTGAATGGTCGACTGAAAAAGAAGAGCCCTTTCAAGGAGATGTTCTACTTTCCCATCATCCCTAGACTGCAAAGATTGTATCAGTCCAATGCAACTGCGAAGGATATGACATGGCATGCAAGTTGCTCTAATAATGATTAGTCCAGTGTTATGAGTCACCCTGCAGACTCGCAGGCTTGGAAACACTTGGACAAGTCGTATCCTGAATTTGCATCAGAAATTCGGAACGTGAGGTTGGGCTTGAGCACCGATGGTTTTCAGCCGTTTGGGCAGTCGGGAAAACAATACTCCTCATGGCCGGTGATACTAACGCCGTACAATCTACCGCCATGGATGTGCATGAAGGATCAATTCATGTTTCTTACGGTTCTGGTGCCTGGTCCAAAAAATCCAAAGGATAAATTGGATGTATTTTTACAACCATTGATCCGTGATTTGATAATTTTATGGGAATATGGAGTGGTAACGTACGATATTGCTACAAAGTAGAATTTTTTGATGCGGGCTGCACTAATCTGGACCATAAGTGACTTTCCAGCTTACTCGATGTTGTCTGGATGGAGCACATCTGGAAGGCTTGCTTGTCCATATTGTGCAGAATACACGGATGCTTTCACTTTGAGGCTCAGTCGAAAGCAGTCGTGGTTTGACAACCATCGTAAGTTCTTATCCAGATATCATCCTTCCCCGTCTCGTCGTAATTCCATATCTCCAACTGGATTTGTAGACCTACTTGAAAGAGGTGCATATTCTGGTTACCCTCCAAGGGGTAATTATTCTGGAAATGAAAGAGGTGGTGATGATGATGATGATGATGATGATGATGATGATGAGAGATAGATGTCATGAATATTTGATCGTGTTTTGGAACTATATATGTTGGTTTAAGATTTTACTGTTTATTTAGATTTAATTGTCTGGATATTTGAGCATGTGTGGATATTTTAATTAATATGTCTGGATATAATTGGAACTATATATGTTGGTTTGTTATTATTATTATTATTGATTTTAGTGAAAACAATTTCAAAAATATTTATTTGAAAATTTTATTGATTTAAAAAAAAAACAAACTTTATATGTGTATATGTGTACACATATTAGTAAATAGTGAAAATAAATATATGTGTAGTAGTGTATTAGTGTACACATAATAGTAAATAGTGAAAATAAATTTAAAAAGTACTTTTTTTATTTTATTGATTTTTAAATAAAATAACGATCAATATATGTGTATATGTATACACACATTAGTAAATAGAAAAAATAAATTAAAAAAGTATTTATTTTTAAAAACAAAAACAATCAATATATGTGTAATAGTGAAAAATAATTAAAAGATACTTATTTTAAAGTTATATTGATTTTTAATAATATATACAAGTGATAGTTTAATTTTATATGTAATAATAATTATCATATAAAATATAAAAAAACAATTAATATTAAGTAGTATTATATTTAAAATATATAACTGAAAATATATTAAACATATATATTACACCCTAAAACATAACAAGTAAATAGCCTTGTCCAAGCGGCACGGCGAAACATGCAAGGCCTCCGCATACATGGAGGTCGCGTGTTTGAAATTAGAGGGGGGCGAATTTCGCCCAATTTCAGCTTAGAGTGAGGTGGTAGGGTGCTAGCCTAGCGGATCCGCGGGAGAGGGGTTGTGCTTGAGGTCGTGGGTTCGAAACCCATGAATTACGGTTTTTTTCCGAAAATTACTGGCTGAGGGAGTGCACGAGGGAATTTCCCTCGTCTGGTCCCACACGAAATCCCTCTTTAAAACCCTCTCCATTTTTCGAGGGATTTTTTTTCCCTTGTGTACAGATTGGCGAGGAGCATTTTGGAGAGGGAATAAATCCCTCTTCAATACCCTCTCTATCTTCGATTTCCTCTTTAAAACCCTCTCCAAAACCCTATTTAAATCAACTTATTTTTTTGGTGCCTCTTTCGCTCGGACACCATGGACCATGAGTGGGCGCCAACCTCGAACGGGAGCTTCTTAATGGCCTCTGAGATGCGAGCGCTGGTCTCATGGCCTGATAGCATACTGTGACATAAAAAAATTCAATTTAATATTAATAATTAATATTAATGAATACAATTAAAATTATTTAATTCGTTATCAAAAAATACTTACATGTTGTCACTAGGGACAACAGTGAGACGACTATCATTCAGGGGATGCTGCCGTGAAGCCGAAGATCCGGCAACAGTAGTAGAGCCAACAGCACTGGACTGCTGTGAGGAGGATGGTGTCATCTCTAGGGCCCGTCGAACCTCCGGGATCACCGGTCTCAATGAACCCGACCTCCTCTCGACCTCCCTTTCCCCTTCTTCATCCCTGTCCCTGACCCTGTGCCCCACTCTGATCGGGGTTATCATGAGAGCTCATCTGTAATAAATTTAAATTCAAAAGATTAACATAACATATTATATTTATACACAACTACGAATATAAATCAACTAAATTCACAACTACGAAAATTTCTAAACTAAATTCACAACTACGAATATAAATCAACTAAATTCACAACTACGAATATAAATCAACTAAATTCACAACTACAAAAATTCCTAAACTAAATTCACAACTACGAATATAAATCAACTAAATTCACAACTACGAATATCCCTAAACTAAATCCACAACTATGAATATAAATCAACTAAATTCACAACTACGAATATAAATCAACTAAATTCACAACTACGAATATAAATCAACTAAATTCACAACAACGAATATCCTTAAACGAAATTCACAACTACGAATATAAATCAACAAAATTCACAACTACGAATATAAATCACTAAATTCATAACTATGAAATTCACAACTACGAATATAAATCAACTAAATTCACAACTACGAATATAAATCAACTAAATTAACAACTACGAAAATTTCTAAACTAAATTCACAACTACGAATATAAATCAACTAAATTCACAACTACGAATATCCCTAAATAAAATTCACAACTACGAATATAAATCAACAAAATTCACAACTACGAATATAAATCACTAAATTCACAACTACGAATATAAATCAACTAAATTCACAACTACGAATATAAATCAACTAAATTTACAACTATGAATATCCCAAAACTAAATTCACAACTACGAATATAAATCAATTAAATTCATATATATACATATATATATATATATATATATATATATATATATATATATATATATATCTAACTTCATGCATTATTCAAATATACAAAGATATATAATAAACGGCTAAAGTTTGAAAAACTTACATTTATTAGATAGACGGAGAAGCAAGGAGGGTATTGACCGGAACGGAAAGCTCGACGGACGGCGGCGGCGGCAGAGTTTTTTTTAGCGTAGGCCGAAAGTGAGTACGGCCTGTGACTAAAAAGGGAAAAAAAATTAGCGACCGCCTATGGCGTTCGCTAATCACGTATATGGACGGTCCTAAATGACCAAATATGTGATTAGCGATCGTCTGTCCCCCAGCATTAAGTGACCCTTGCCCATTTCCAAGAACGGGTCAACGAACCGATTTGCAACCGCAAACTGGCGGTCGCTAATAAAAAATTTGAATTTAGAGACCGCCCTGGCAGTCGCTAAACAGGCGGCAAATAGTTTGACTGACCTTTGAGTTTTCGTGACCGCCTAGGCGGTCGTAGGCGGTCGCTAATCCTTTGATTCAGCGACCGCTTACCTCATCGGTCACAAAATATTTTGATTTGAGACCAGTGGTCTACGACGGTCGCTAATCGGTCGCTAATACAATATTTAGCAATCGATTTTTAGGCGGTCGCTAATTTCGGTCACTAAAACGCGAATTTTTTGTAGTGATATATTATAATTATAATATATATAATATAATTTTAAATGAAAAATATAACAATATATATTTGTAAGTATATAATAAATATATATATTTTTATTAAATAATATTTAAATTGATTTAAATGATAAATAAATTGTATATATATGAAAAATCATATTTAATTTTAAAAATATATAAAAATTATTTTGTAAATTTATTATTAAGATACGAACTATAGATAATATAATTGATTATTCTACACAAGAGCAAGTATAAAAATATAGTGCATGTGTATATATAAAACTAATAATTTTATTATATGTATTATAAATAAAGCATGATTATATATATACTTATTTAAATAGTTATTTTAAAGGTGTTACCAAAATTTGTTAAATATGTGAAAGTGTTACTTAAAAGTGTTACTCATGATAAAATGTTACTGAAAAGTGTTATGTTAAAAAATGTTACATATATAAAAGTGTTACCTAAAAAGCGTTACATAATTAAAAGTGTTACATGTAAGTGTTGCATATTAAAAAAGTGTTACATAATATATAAATTAGAAAAGTGTTATCATAATGTGTTACATAAACTAAAAGTGTTACAAAAAGGTGTTACTTAAAGTCAATTATATTGTAGTGATTTGTACATTTATCTTTTTGGGACCATTTCGAAAAAGGTAAAAAGTTATGTGCCTAAAAATATTTTTATCCCCCGTTGTTTATAGGTAAAGAATGAAGATGTCTATATACTAAGAAAATTTTGAAGGCAACTCGTGGCCAATCTCCACTACAAATTTTTTTATTGGAATTTTGTAGCCAGTTTGACAAATTTCGTATGCAATTCATTATTTTTTTGTAGTACAATTAAAAAATAGTGGATCCCCTACTTATATGTCATCATCAAACTTACAGTGGAAATAAATGATTAAGATTGGACATTACTTGTGTAGTTACTCCCCCGTCCTAAAAAAATAGTTCTGGTTGCTTTATTAGGTCATCCCAAAAAAGTTGTATTATTGCCTAAAATGGAAATAATAAACTTTATCTACACTTTTTAACATACACACATAACATTTTTAAAATAATTTATTTTGTACTTGATGTGACACAATATTCTTACTTTTTACATATTATATCAATTTTTTTAATAACCGTGCAAAAAGTAACAAAACTAAATTTTAGGGACGGAAGAGCAATTCTAATTTAAATTTTTGTTTAGCTTTAATTTCTAGAAGAACACTATAATATCATGTCAGGGTAAATTGAATTTTTTGTCCCATTAAAATAGGGGGTCTGGAAAAATGGTCCTTTTTCTTTGTGATATTTTTTGTTCCGTAGTTTTATTCGACATTTTTTGTCCAAAAAAAGTGCAGTTTTGGTCTCAAAAGAATGTGTAAATTGCAATTTTAGTCCCAAAAAATGCAGCTTTGGTCCCAAAAATTAACGAAAATGACCAAATTTCTAAAAAATTGGACTAAAAAAGAACGTGGAACCAAAATTGTTGTTAAAATATTCTCAGGAGACCAAATTTACAATTTTCCCTATCATGTCAACACAAAATCTTGGGGCTTCATCACACTCCTAAATTCTTTTTGTTCAATAACTATTTGGTCAAAGACTATTTTCACTACTAGTACTTTTTTGCAGGGGATATAAAATATATTATGGAAACTCCAACCAAGTCAATACTCTTAATGATCTTAGATGATGAGATAATTATGACCATTAGATTTATGCGTTGATTAAATTTTTTAGTTGATTCTATTGATGAGTTTTATTGTGTTTTTGTTCATGGCTTTTGTTAATCCGTATTTTGAGGCATTGTACATGAGCATTATGGATGTGATCAGTTGTTAATGTCTAAATGTGTTAATTATGTATTTATTTTGTTGATGGAGAGAGATTTATTGTATCATTAGACCTTTGAACTTAATTAAAGTATACTTGCGAACAAATCAAAGCAAGGTCATATAATCCTAAGGGTAACGTTGCTATATATATATTTACTACCATGCTTATTTAAAGCATTGTATATTTAATCTCTATCACACGTGAGAAATAAGCTAAATTAATTTAATTCATTCATTTGTTTAACTTTTGCAATTTTATACTACCACCTTATAAGTTCGTGCTAGCTCCTCTCATTGACCCTACCTAATCGGGTGTCATGTTTATATATTGCTTTTGATTATTTACTAGTATTATTTTTTATTTTTCTTTCCTCGATTTTATTTTGCTTCACATCTACACTAGTATGTCGACACGTAACACTAGAACCATACTATACTCCTAAGAGCCCGTTTGACTAAGCTTATTTGAAATATTTTATAAGCTCTAACATCTTATAAATTGTTTTAAAAGTTTATAAAATATATTTTTTAAGTAGCTTATAAGTTGTTAAAGTGTTTGGTTAATACAACTTATAAGATTTTTGAGGATTTATAATAAATAATTTTTATATTTAAATTTTAACATAAATTTTTTAAAAAATTTTTTATGTTGAGGTAGAGGTGGGTGGGAGCAGGGGAGGGGTGGGGTGGTTTCAGGGTGGGGTGGGTGGTTGCAGGTTGAGGTGGTTGGAAAAATAAGTTGGGAAATTCCAACTTATATTTTAACAGGTTATAACCTGTTAGGAGCTTATTTTATGATCTTATAAGTGGTTAAACATATTATTTTGCCAAACAAATTGATGGTGTTTATAAGCTTTTAAGCAACTTATAAACTGTTTTAAAGAGCTTATAAGCTCAGCCAAACACCTTCTAAGTCCCGTAGTTCAATATTAGCTTGTTCCTATACTTCGCTTTCTATATATAGCGACTATCTCTAGCACTTGTGTGGAGTAACATGACAAATTGCTTAAAAAAAATCCGATCAAAACTGGGTCCTGTCCATCTGTTTTTAAGTGAGCTGGCATTGTAATTTACTTTCTAAACATCAAATTCCCCTATAGCTGTTGTAGCTTCGTTCCAATCGATCTCGATAAGCTTCTCAATAATTTTGTTGAAATTTAATGGTGTTTTTCATCAGCAGCAATAGGCCAAATACGTTTGCAAGAGCTAAATCCCCACCATCGGTGGCAGGGCCGGCCTTGAAATTTTTTAGGTCCTGGACGGAAAAAAAAAAAGGATCTTTTTAAAAAATACCAAACAAAATTAGCTTTCTAAGTACAAAAAAAACGAAATAAAGTATAAACACTACAAAAAAGATGGTGTTTAGCGACGGGAGATTTGCGACGGACGTATATCCGTCGCAAATTAGGACATTTGCGACGGACTTTTCACACATTTGCGACGGATTTCGTCAGTTGGTCAATTTTGACCGATTTTGCGACGGAAAGAGAAGCCCGTCGCAAATATGCGATGGAATTTAGCGACAGAGACATAAAACGCCGAGATTTTGCACCCATTTGCGACGGACGCCGTCGCAAATTCTAAGCAAATCATTTGCGACGGACCACATTTCCGTCGCAAATTCGGCCGGGTTACATTTTGCGACGGCATTCCGTCGCAACTTTTAAATTCAAATTTGCGACGGACCACTTTTCCGTCGCAAATTTAAGCGGTTGAATCTTGTCAGACGGGTTGGTGACCAATAATTGACCCGGGTCGTCGCAAACTCTCTCTGCGACGGACAAGCCATCGCAAATATGCAATTTGCGACGGAAATTAAGGCCGTCACAAATTTGCGCAGATTTACAACAGCCCACTTCCTTTTCTTTCCCTTTCACTTTCACTCACGAAAAAAATAAGAAATGATGTGGTTTTCATATGTTCTTCACGTATAATTGGTGTATTTTTCATTGCCTTCAACCTCACCGTACGTATTTGTCATTGCCTTCAACTTCACCGTACGTTTTCATATTTTTAACCGTTTAAATGTCATATTTTTATTGTTTCAATTTTTTAGTACACTATTAGGTAATGAACATGATATATGTTTATTTGATGGGTTTTAGTATGATTGATGATATATGTTTATTTGATGGGTACGTTAATTTTAGTTTGTGTGATATTTATACCTATTTTTAGTCGAAACTCTGCTAAATTTTTATGTACACTATTAGATAAATTGTGTGATATTTGTTTATTTGATTGGTTTACTATGATTAATATATATGGTTGTGTTGGATTGATTTTTGTGAAGGAAAATTTTGTATATCCTTAATTTTAAGCAAACTCTGCCCAATTTTTTACAACTCACGTGATATTTACTTTTAATCTGTAACAGATGCAATTTCCAGATCGTGGTTGGATGTACTCAATACCTAGAATGATAGGAGGAGGCATTAACTCTGCCTTTTGCAATAAAATTGATGAGTTTATTGAGTTTGCACTACAACATCCATGCAGTATGGATTGTATGGGTAATATTAGGTGTCCGTGTAAAGACAGAAGATGCAGAAATATGAGATTCTTGAGTGTTGATTAGGTTAGAACTCATCTTGTGATTTCCGATTTTGTTCCCCGTTATTACAACTGGACCAGTCACGGTGAACAACGGTGGAATGTTGACATCGAAACCGTAGAATACTGGTATACTGGGTGGAGCGGTGGTGGAAGTTCTGATGTTGGTGGTTCAAGTTATGTGCCGTATACTCAATTTGAACCACAAATAGAGGATGAACCTGATAGATATCGGATGATGATTGCAGAATCTGTTTTGGGTGGTCAACCACAATTCAATGAAACACCTATGGAGAAGGAACCAAATCATCGGTCAAAGAAGTTTTTTGATATGCTTAAAATCGTTGATCAAAAGTTGTTTCCTGGTTGTGAGACTGAGACGCAATTGTCATTCAATGCTCAAATGTTGAACATCAAAACTGAAGGCAAGGTCAGTCAAAAAGTGTTCAATCAATTTGCTAAATTGTTCAAACGAGCTCTACCTGAAGACAACACGGCGCCTGATAATTTCTATCAGAGCAAGAGGCTCTTGAAGGATATGGGTCTACCCTTTGAGAAGATTGATTGTTTTACAAACGGTTGCATGTTGTTTTGGGATGAGGATGAGGATGAGGATCATTGCAAGATGTGTGGTCACCCACGGTACAAACCATCTGGTCGTACAAAAAGTAAGAAGAAAGTGCAGTTGAAGGCTTATAAGGCAATGTATTACCTTTCCATCACTCCTCGTCTAGAGAAGTTGTATCAGTCTAGTGCCACGGCTAAAGACATGACATGGCATGCTGAGGAGTGTTCTGGTGAGAATTCTGGAGAGATGCGGCATCCTGCAGACTCGGAGTCATGGAAACATCTTGATAGGGAGTTTCCAGATTTTGCAAGGGAGACGAGAAATGTGAGGTTAGGCTTGTGCACGGATGGTTTTGCTCCATTTGGAATGCACGGAAAAAAGTATTCATTATGGCCTGTGTTGTTGACCCCGTACAATCTACCTTCTTGGTTGTGCATGAAGCCTCAACATATATTTCTTAGTATCTTGGTGTCTGGACCACACAACCCTGATTAGTGTGATTTTTGCTAGAAATTCGTGTACTATTTTTGCCAAATTTAATTGGATTTCTTGCATTTTTTTACATTAATTTGATTGTTTGCGCTTAATTGTCGAGAAATGTACTTTTGTTTATTTTTCCAGGAAATTGAGTGATTTTAGAAGCAAATACGAGCCTTCAATTTATTGAGATCGAGCGAGGATAAAAATCGAGAAGAACACAATACCATACACCCCTTAGGGGGGCACATATATTTTCTAGGGCATTCTATTGGGGAGAGCCCCTCTCCCCACACACACTCCTTCACACATTAGATAGTTTTAGTGTTTTCTTAGATTAGAATTAGTGGGTAATTTCAATTTCTTGTAAGGATTTATGCTTTGAAAATCATTAGAGGTGATATCTTTCTTTTATTTCAAGCTTTAATGAGTAATTTCATTTTTATTTGTTATTTTAGCTTATTAGCCATGGGTGTCTCTTATAGAACTATGAGCTAATTTTGTTTGCTTTGAGTGTTGAATCAATGTATGAAATTAGTGTGTTGATGGATTCATAGCTTTGATTATGCTTATTTCTTAATGTGAATGTTTCTATTGATGGGCTTTGTATGTCTCAATTAATTAGTTGATTTGATTAGCTTATGTATTTAATTTTGTGTATTGCAACGAGAGTTGGGTATGCATGATTGGTATTTAGGTGAAAGCTTTGACTAATTAATTTGAGTTAAATAGTAATCGGTTTGCCCGAGAGGGGGTCGGTTGCTAGATCCCCCATCATTAGACATTAGGTATCTTAATTTGATAATTCGGGTACTTAGTGAAGGGGGAATTCTAGAGATGCATCGCGTGTTTTTAGATATTCACGATCTTAGGAGCTTATGGGGCATAATTAGGAATTGCTAGTTAGTCCACGTTGTTCACCTAGGCCTCAAAAGGGATTGGTCTACACATTTTAGTGATCGCTCTTAGCAAACATTTAGAAAAAGGCAATGATAGGTTGTGAATTTGTCACACACACTAATGGATTACATTGTGAAGACACTCGAAGCATTTCTCTCTCTCGCACTTTCTTAATTGAAAGTTAGTTTAATTGTTTACTTGTTTTCTAGATTTAATTTTTGCTAAGTTTAATTTTCTTATGCCAACTTGCTCGTCATTATAGTACCATGCCAACGCACAACTTTAGGGATCCACAGCACTCCTAAATCCTTTGGGTTCGATAACTACTTGGTCCTAGTCTACTTCACTACTACGACGATCCCGTACTCTTGCGGGGGAGTAGAAAGATATTTTTCGAAAACTCCGACCAAGTCAATGGCGCCGTTGCTGGGGATTTAGTTGAGTGCCTTAAGTGGGACTTAGGGTTAGTTGAGTGGTACTAGTAGTGACATTTTATTGTTTGTTTTATTTTTATTTGAATTTGATACTTCTTATTTTTTAAGGTGTGCTTTGCATTCGTAAGATGGAGGATATATACCTTTGGAAGACAAGCCATAACCATTCTAACATGGTTTATCCTCCGGATCCACCTCCACACCCTCACCCATATCCATATCCCTACCCATACTCGTATCCACCACAACAACCCCCAACCTACCAACAATCTTTTCCATATCATCAATATCCACAATATCCATATTTCCCTCCTCCACAATACCCAAACTCATATCCCTATCATTATTCACCACAACAACAAGAAAGTGACTATGATAATGAGAAGAGCTTTGAGTACAATTCTCAAATGCAACAAGCTCCATCTCATTATCAAGAATGGGGAAGCAATGAAGATTCTTCGTATGCCTATCAAAGCAATGACTTTCAACCTCAACAAGTGTATGATCCACTCACCTCTTCTATACCCGAAGTAAATGAGGCCCGAACCAATGAGACTTGGTCCGAATTGCCAAGTGGAGAAGGAATGTTGACCTCGGATGAGATGTGTCAATTGTTGGTGAAAAGGGCGGAAAAGTGTGAAACATTGGAGGAGCTAGCAGAAATAGTAGCTCAAACAAGCGCTAGTGTAACTCAACAAAATGCTCAATTAAATGCTACTCTAGCTCAACAAAATGCTCAATTAAATGCTACTTTAGCTCAACAAAATGCTCAATTTGATGCTCAATTCAAAAGCCTTGAGTTTCAAATCGGGGAATTAGTTTCATGTGTGGAAAATCTACAACAAGAAGAGGAAGAAGAAGAGAAAGGGGAAGTTGAAGAAAAAGATGGCGAAGAGGAAAGAATAGATGAACAAGTGGATGGTGAATATCAAGAAGAAGAAGAGGAAGAGGAAGTTGGAGAAGAATTTGAGGTGGAGAATGAATTTGATCGAGGATATGAGGATGAAGAAGAAATCGAAGAGGAAATTGTGGAAGAGATCCTAGAAGTGACGATTGAAGAAAATGAGGAAAGAGAAGAGAATGACCCAAATAAGGAGAAGAATGAAGGCGACAATTCCATTGTCGAAAGTGATCAAGAGAAATGTCCATTGATGGACTCGAGCAACCTTGAGCAAGAAAATAAAGAAACGTCTAATGCTACATTGAAGAGTGAAATGAGCATTTCTAAACTTTTAAACTTTTCAATTTGCACTTCACTTGATATTGATGCTTCTATTGATTTTGTGTTGCCTCTTGAGACTTTTAATCATAGGAAAGAAGTTGAGAAAATTTTGGGCATCCTTGGGAAAAGAAGAAAAGAATGGAAGGAGAATATGAGAAACTTCATTGTGAAAAGATGCAAGAAGGATATGGGTGATTGGTCTACTTTTCATGAGCGTCTCCATGCTTATGAAGCTCAAAGATTGAGATATAATGGAAAGAATGACAAATATCCATGGCCATTTCGATGAGAGAAGTTAGAATTCCGTTAATAAGTCCGGCATAGGACATTAAACCTAGCGCTTAATGGGAGGCAACCCATTTTTACTTGCTTTCTTTTATTTTTGTCTTGTTCTTTTAATTTTATTTTGTGGTTTGTTTTGTCTAGGTGTTGGGGTCGTGTGTTGAGGCTCGGAGGGGATTTCGAGCTCTATGGAAAGACACGTGCTTGAAGGAAGCTTGAGGTACAAACACCTTTACCTAAACTTAGACATGCTTTGCAAAGTCTAAGTTTGGGGGGGTGTTAGTTTTTTCATGCATAATTTTTAATTGCACCAATACATCCCCATTTGATTAGAGCTTATTGGTAATCATTTTTGTTGGGAATTTTGGATTTAATTGCTTACATATACTTGTACATGAGTTTTGTCTTGGCATATGAAGACTTGAGGGTGTGATGTTCTTCAAGAGACTTGTTTGATAGGAAAGGTGAGCATACTCAAGGAGCTTAATGTGAGGTGATCGTGACTTGAAGAAGAAGATCGTGCTAGGTGCCAATTGGAGGTAGTACGCCCCAAACTTAGAATTGCTTAGCAATGTCTAAGTTTGGGGGGTTATTTGTTTTTATTTTCATATTTTACATTGCACCGGCGCACTTGAGGCTTCACTTGTACATTGCACCGACGCACGCCTCATTTTTGTAGAGTTTTGCTTATTCGAGTACTTGATATACGTGTTGAGATTTGAGGGTGAAAGGCTTTCTAAGGGGTTTTGAGATGCTTTGAATTGTCGAATTTTTGAGTGACTTGCTTAATATGGTGAATTTATTGGTGAGTAGTTGGTTGCAAATCTCATTGTGACACTATTTTCCCAAACTTTTAATTGCATAGCAATGAAAAAAGTTTGGGGGGGGTATGTTCGTTTTACAATTCCATTTGCACCAACTTACTTCACTCAATTTTTGAAAATTTGTGCTTAATTGTGGGCTTATTATATATCTTTGAGTACATTTCTTTGGATTTGAGATTGTGTGGCTTGGTGTTAGAGAATCAATAGATGGTGATTGTTTGGTTTTTGAGATTTAGTTGAGCTTGATGGAATTGATTGAGACTTGCTTGCTTACTTGTTCATGTGACGATTATGCTTGATTTTGTGCTCGATCCATGATTAGACAAGCCCGTGAGCTTTAGAGCCTTTAGACTTGCATATTTTGGGTCTAATTTCTTTCTTGTGAGTATCGTTCATGCTTGTGTGCTCTAGAACTTGCCAATGGTCTTGTTTGAGGCTACATTAAGTGTTAAATCTTTGAAAGTGATATGAGGCCATCTTTGATTTGAAAAGTCACTTAGCCAAATTTTCCATACCAAATGAAATTTTCCGTAGTTAGCCCTTTTGAGCCTATTGACCTATTTTCTTGGCAACCTACAAATTTAGCCTAATTATCCTTTTTGTGAGCCTAAATTTTCCTATGAGCTAGTGGAGCTTGAATGTGGATAGTGAGGTTGAGTTGTGCTTCAATGTGAATTGGGTGGATGAGTTTGTGTAATAGTGAAAGTTTGAAAAAGTGAGAAAAAGATGAGTGAAAAAAAAAATTGTACAAGAAAAGATTGAGTTGGTTTGTGAAAAGAAGAAAAATTGTGAAGAAACACTCTCTTGTGTAGAAGAATTTGGTAGAGTTACAAGTTCAAAAGAGGTGTTTGATGGTTGATGGTGAAGAATGTGCTTGAAAAATGAGAACTAGTAAATTGTTGGAGTTTGGAAATTTGAGTTGCAACTTGATCACTTGCAATTTTCTCTTGAGAGTTGAGAGATGTTCCTAGGCGTCTTTGACCTCTCGCTCCACTAGTTTACGAGTCACTTTATCCAAAAATTCCCACCTTATCCAAAGAGCCCAACATTACAACCAAATGCAAAGTCTTCATTGATTCTTTGATTGATCACTTAGAAAGTAGTGGAGAACTTAGATGATTGGCAAGCCTATGGTAGTGCACTTGTGTGAATTGATTCGTGAGAGCATACATTCCATGATACACTTTGAGTGATGAGTGAAACACTTACTCGAGAGGAAATTGTGGATTGAGCACTTGATTTTGCATTGATTTGAACATGACTTGTGAACTTGCTAGTTGATTTTTGTACTTAATGGTTTGACTAGATTGAAAGAACTTGACAATTGCTACTATTCTTTTTGACACTCATTTCTCGCAATCCTCCCACTTGTTTATCTCTTTCGTTGCTCGGGGACGAGCAACACTTTAAGTTTGGGGGGGTGATTAGTGTGATTTTTGCTAGAAATTCGTGTACTATTTTTGCCAAATTTAATTGGATTTCTTGCATTTTTTTACATTAATTTGATTGTTTGCGCTTAATTGTCGAGAAATGTACTTTTGTTTATTTTTCCAGGAAATTGAGTGATTTTAGAAGTAAATACGAGCCTTCAATTTATTGAGATCGAGCGAGGATAAAAATCGAGAAGAACACAATACCATACACCCCTTAGGGGGGCACATATATTTTCTAGGGCATTCTATTGGGGAGAGCCCCTCTCCCCACACACACTCCTTCACACATTAGATAGTTTTAGTGTTTTCTTAGATTAGAATTAGTGGGTAATTTCAATTTCTTGTAAGGATTTATGCTTTGAAAATCATTAGAGGTGATATCTTTCTTTTATTTCAAGCTTTAATGAGTAATTTCATTTTTATTTGTTATTTTAGCTTATTAGCCATGGGTGTCTCTTATAGAACTATGAACTAATTTTGTTTGCTTTGAGTGTTGAATCAATGTATGAAATTAGTGTGTTGATGGATTCATAGCTTTGATTATGCTTATTTCTTAATGTGAATGTTTCTATTGATGGGCTTTGTATGTCTCAATTAATTAGTTGATTTGATTAGCTTATGTATTTAATTTTGTGTATTGCAACGAGAGTTGGGTATGCATGATTGGTATTTAGGTGAAAGCTTTGACTAATTAATTTGAGTTAAATAGTAATCGGTTTGCCCGAGAGGGGGTCGGTTGCTAGATCCCCCATCATTAGACATTAGGTATCTTAATTTGATAATTCGGGTACTTAGTGAAGGGGGAATTCTAGAGATGCATCGCGTGTTTTTAGATATTCACGATCTTAGGAGCTTATGGGGCATAATTAGGAATTGCTAGTTAGTCCACGTTGTTCACCTAGGCCTCAAAAGGGATTGGTCTACACATTTTAGTGATCGCTCTTAGCAAACCTTTAGAAAAAGGCAATGATAGGTTGTGAATTTGTCACACACACTAATGGATTACATTGTGAAGACACTCGAAGCATTTCTCTCTCTCGCACTTTCTTAATTGAAAGTTAGTTTAATTGTTTACTTGTTTTCTAGATTTAATTTTTGCTTAGTTTAATTTTCTTATGCCAACTTGCTCGTCATTATAGTACCATGCCAACACACAACTTTAGGGATCCACTGCACTCCTAAATCCTTTGGGTTCGATAACTACTTGGTCCTAGTCTACTTCACTACTACGACGATCCCGTACTCTTGCGGGGGAGTAGAAAGATATTTTTCGAAAACTCCGACGGCGCCATTGACTTGGTAGGAGTTTTTCGAAAAATATTTTCCTACTCCCCCGCAAGAGTACGGGATCGTCGTAGTAGTGAAAGTAGACTTGGACCAAGTAGTTATCGAACCCAAAGGATTTAGGAGTGCAGTGGAGCCCCAAAGTGTTGCGTCGGCATGGTACTATAGTGACGAGCAAGTTGACATATGAAAATTAAACTAAGCGAAAATTAAATCTAGAAAGCAATTAAACAATTAAACTAACTTCCAATTAAGAAAGTGCGAGAGAGAGAAATGTTTCGAGTGTCTTCACAATGTAATCCATTAGTGTGTATGGCAAATTTACAACCTATCATTGCCTTTTTCTAGATGTTTGCTAAGAGCGATCACGAAAGTGTGTAGACCAATCCCTTTTGAGGCCTAGGTGAACAACGTGGACTAACTAGCAACTCCTAATTATGCCCCATAAGCTCCTAAGATCGTGAATATCTAAAAACACGCGATGCATCTCTAGAATTCTCCCTTCACTAAGTACCCGAATATTTAAATTAAGATACCTAATGTCTAATGATGGGGGATCTAGCAACCGACCCCCTCTCGGGCAACCGATTACTATTTAACTCAAATTAATTACCCAAAACTTTCACCTAAATACCAATCATGCATACACAACTCTCGTTGCAATACACAAAATTAAATACATAAGCTAATCAAATCAACTAATCAATCGAGACATACAAAGCCCATCAATAGAAACATTCACATCAAGAAATAAGCATAATCAAAGCTATAAATCCATCAACACACTAATTTCATACATTGATTCAACACTCAAAGCAAAGAAAATTAGCCCATGGTTCTAGAAGAGACACCCATGGCTAATAAGCTAAAATAACACATAAAAATGAAATTACCCATCAAAGCTTGAAATTTAAAGAAAGATATCACCTCAAATGATCTTCAAAGCATAAATCCTTACAAGAAATTGAAATTAACCACTAATTCTAATCTAAGAAAACACTAAAACTATCTAATGTGTGAAGGAGTGTGTGTGGGGAGAGGGACTCTCCCCAATAGAATGTCCTAGAAAATATATGTGCCCCCCTAAGGGGTGTATGGTATTGTGTTCTTCTCCTCAAATCTGAGAAATGAGGGTATTTATAGTGTGAGATGAGGGCTTGAGACGAGTGGGTCGAAAATGAGGTGAAAAATATGAAAATGGGGCAAATTTCGGATCCTGCACGACCTGGTGTGGTCGTGCATTCTTGCACGACCGTGTTCCTTTGAAAAATGTGCGAAGCTGATTAAATTGTTCCCTGCACGAGTTGGTTCATGCTGGTCGTGTTGTGGTGCACGTTCGAGCAAGCTTAAGTGGAAATGCGCTTTCTTAGATTGAGAAAGTTGCTGAAATTCTTTTAACTTTTAACTTCCCGTGGGTCCCGCAACTTTCCTTTTCCTTTGCTCCAGTCGTGGCACATGCCCAAGAGGTGGGACCACGGTTTCCTCCTCTTCTTCATCAAACAAACAACAGCTACCAAGCACGAATTCCGGCACGGCGGCATCTAGGCGGTGGTGCGGCTTCAAGCTTCGAACGGTGGTGTGAATGGCGCTTCTCCGACGCGACTCCTGCTTTTTCCGGTGAATTACGGGCGCGATTCTGGCTCAGACGAGCTTCTCGGCGTTAATGGTGTGGTACGTAAGCTTGAGCTCTTCGTTTTCCATTAATGGCTGCCAGATGAAGATAAAGATGCAATTCCCATTTCTCTCTCTTCGTATATGATGCAGCCTTTCTTCTTTAAAAATGATGGAGGGGTCCACTTGCAATTTCCTCTTCTTGGACAAATACGCGTGGGACCCAGCAACTTAAAGGAGCTAGCTTTCCTTCCTCAGTAATCACGTGATGGCATATTATGGAACAAAAACCAACTTTGTTATCAAATTTTCTCATGGGCTGCCAAACTCTTGAATGTGGCCGAATTTGGTTCAAGAAATAATAAATGGGCCATTCTTGAATAAAGTTGGGCTGAAATAAATGCTTGCATATTAAAATGAATCCAAGTAATTCCCTTTCTCAACTCGTTTCTCAATCGACCTCAATAAGCACGTATTTGCTCCAAATATTCATCAATTTCCTGCAAAATAAATCACAAATATCTTTCTCGACAATTAAACACAAACAATTAAATTAATGTAAATAATCACACGAAATTCAATAAAATGGGCAAATAAAATACATGAATTTCAAGCAATTTTCACACTAATCACCCCCCCAAACTTAAAGTGTTGCTCGTCCCCGAGCAACGAAAGAGATAAACAAGTGGGAGGATTGCGAGAAATGAGTGTCAAAAAGAATAGTAGCAATTGTCAAGTTCTTTCAATCTAGTCAAACCATTAAGTACAAAAATCAACTAGCAAGTTCACAAGTCATGTTCAAATCAATGCAAAATCAAGTGCTCAATCCACAATTTCCTCTCGAGTAAGTGTTTCACTCATCACTCAAAGTGTATCATGGAATGTATGCTCTCACGAATCAATTCACACAAGTGCACTACCATAGGCTTGCCAATCATCTAAGTTCTCCACTACTTTCTAAGTGATCAATCAAAGAATCAATGAAGACTTTGCATTTGGTTGTAATGTTGGACTCTTTGGATAAGGTGGGAATTTTTGGATAAAGTGACTCGTAAACTAGTGGAGCGAGAGGTCAAAGACGCCTAGGAACATCTCTCAACTCTCAAGAGAAAATTGCAAGTGATCAAGTTGCAACTCAAATTTCCAAACTCCAACAATTTACTAGTTCTCATTTTTCAAGCACATTCTTCACCATCAACCATCAAACACCTCTTTTGAACTTGTAACTCTACCAAATTCTTCTACACAAGAGAGTGTTTCTTCACAATTTTTCTTCTTTTCACAAACCAACTCAATCTTTTCTTGTACAATTTTTTTTTTCACTCATCTTTTTCTCACTTTTTCAAACTTTCACTATTACACAAACTCATCCACCCAATTCACATTGAAGCACAACTCAACCTCACTATCCACATTCAAGCTCCACTAGCTCATAGGAAAATTTAGGCTCACAAAAAGGATAATTAGGCTAAATTTGTAGGTTGCCAAGAAAATAGGTCAATAGGCTCAAAAGGGCTAACTACGGAAAATTTCATTTGGTATGGAAAATTTGGCTAAGTGACTTTTCAAATCAAAGATGGCCTCATATCACTTTCAAAGATTTAACACTCAATGTAGCCTCAAACAAGACAATTGGCAAGTTCTAGAGCACACAAGCATGAACGATACTCACAAGAAAGAAATTAGACCAAAAATATGCAAGTCTAAAGGCTCTAAAGCTCACGGGCTTGTCTACTCATGGATCGAGCACAAAATCAAGCACAATCGTCACATGAACAAGTAAACAAGCAAGCCTCAATCAATACCATCAAGCTCAACTAAATCTCAAAAACCAAACAATCACCATCAATTGATTCTTCAACACCAAGCCACACAATCTTAAATCCAAAGAAATGTACTAAAAAATATTCAATAAGTCCACAATTAAGCACAAATTTTTCAAAATTTGAGTGAAGTAAGTTAGTGCAAATGGAATTGTAAAACGAACATACCCCCCCAAACTTTTTCATTGCTAAGCAATTAAAAGTTTGGAAAAGTAGTGCCACAATGAGATTTGCAACCAACTACTCACCAAGAAATTCAACATATTAAGCAAGCTACTCAAAAATAAATCGACAATTAAACTCACAAAACCCCTTGGAAAGCATATCACACTCAAATTCTCAACACGTATATCAAGTACTCGAATAAGCAAAACTCTACAAAAATGAGGCGTGCGCCTGTGCAATGTACAAGTGAAGCCTCAAGTGCGCCGGTGCAAAGTAAAATATGAAAATCAAAACAAATAACCCCCCAAACTTAGACATTGCTAAGCAATTCTAAGTTTGGGGCATACTACCTCCAATTTGCACCAAGCACAACTTTCTTCTTCAAGTCACGATCACCTCACGTTAAGCTCCTTGAGTATGCTCACCTTTCCTATCAAGCACGTCTCTTGAAAAATATCACACCCACAAGTCTTCATATGTCAAGACAAAACTCATGTACAAGTATATGTAAGCAATTAAATCCAAAATTTCCAACAAAAATAATTTCCAGTAAGCTCTAATCAAATGGGGATGTATTGGTGCAATTCAAAAAATTATGCATGAAAAGACGAACACCCCCCCAAACTTAGACTATGCATAGCATGTCTAAGTTTAGGTAAAGGTGTTTGTACCTCAAGCTTCCTTCAAGCACATGTCTTTCCAAAGAGCTCGAAATCCTCACCGAGCCTCAACACACGACCCCAACACCTAGACAAAACAAACCACAAAACAAAATTAAAAGAACAAGACAAAAATAAAAGAAAGCAAGTAAAAATGGGTTGCCTCCCATTAAGCGCTAGGTTTAATGTCCTATGCCGGACTTATTAACGGAATTCTAACTTCTCTCATCGAAATGGCCATGGATATTTGTCATTCTTTCCATTGTATCTCAATCTTTGAGCTTCAAGATCATGGAGACGCTCATGAAAAGTAGACCAATCACCCATATCCTTCTTGCAAGATTTTTTCACAATTAAATCCTTCCACTCTCTTCTTCTCTTCCCAAGGATGCCCAAAGTTTTCTCTACGGATGTATATCTCCAGCCATTGATTAAAGAGTTGAAATCTTTGTGGTCTACGGGGGTGGAGGCCTACGACGTTCATAGGAAGCAGAACTTCACGATGCGAGCTGCACTTTTGTGGACCATTAGTGACTTTCCAGCATTTTCTATGTTGTCTGGGTGGTCAACAACAGGAAAACTAGCATGCCCGTATTGCATGGACGGTTCTGATGCATTCTATCTTCCATTGAGTAGAAAAGTGTCATGGTTTGACAACCATCGCAAGTTTCTTCCTCCTGATCATCCCTTTTGGAGGAACAAAACAGACTTTCTAAAGGTTAAAAATGCAGTAGGCCGCCCAAGACCACAGATTCGATCATGTATGTGTCTGGGTACTAAATCACTACTTATGTCTATGTGTCTCATATAAATAAGTTAACCATATATAAATTAATTATTTCAGGTGATTCGTTGTTGTATGAGGTTACAGTCACTGATTTGATGAAGACAACTGAGGCGGGTGCAATGGAGCACAATAAACGCATCCAGGGTGGTTGGAAGAAGAGAAGTATCTTTTGGGACTTACCTTATTGGAGCAAGTTGTTGATTCGACACAATTTGGATGTGATGCATATAGAGAAGAATGTTTTCGACAACTTGTTTCATACGGTCCTGGGTACTGAAGGGAAGACCAAAGACACTTCAAAATCCAGAGATGAGTTGAGGCTCTTCTGTTCTCGTGCTTCCCTACACAAGGATGAGCAGACAAGAACATATCCCCAGGCCTCTTACACAATTAGTAAAGCAGAAAGGAAGAATTTGTGTAAGTGGGTGAAAGAGTTGAGCTTCCCTGACAATTATGTGTCAAATTTGGGAGACAGAGTTGACACGGAAACCGGAAAGGTGTCTGGAATGAAGAGTTATGATTGTCACGTGTTCATGCAACGACTCTTACCTATTGCATTTCGGTACTCACTTCCCAAGAATGTATGGAGTGTCATCACGGAATTAAGTCTCTTTTTCAGACACTTAACGGCATCAACGATTACAGTTGAAGACATGAGGTGTTTGGATGAGGAGATCCCTGTTATTCTATGCAAACTTAAGCGAATTTTTCCACCCAGCTTCTTCGACTCGATGGAGCACTTACCCGTACACTTAGCGTATGAAGCCTCAATTGCTGGTCCCGTACAGTATCGATGGATGTACCCTTTTGAGAGGTAATTCTATACCATTTTTTAGATCGACTTTTAAGATCAATACTGAATAAATTTTCTAACACTTCTTGTTTTAGGTATTTGCACAATTTAAAGCTCAATATTGGAAATGCGGCCCACATTGAAGCATCAATTGTTAATGCATACCTTACTGAAGAGGTTGGAGCATTTTGTTCTTACTACTTCGGCGATCAAGTCCAACCGTATATAGAGTAAGTAATTTAATTTTATAGTTGAGTTTTTTTTACAATATGTATACTGTTGATATCTGAAAAGTAATTAATTTCTTTTTTCTGATATATAAGGATGTTTTGTGAGTATAAGCGTCAAGTAGAACCAGACATCACAGATGCAACAGTTTTTCAATCCATCCGCAATGATTTTATGTTTTGGTTCCAACGTTACGTGAGTATCACATAATTATATGATTTTTACCCTATAACAAATATGTTATTATTTTTATACATGATAATTTAATATTTACAGGGACAAAGTGGCCTACTTAATAACAACCCACATCTTGAAGCTCTGAGCAAAAGACCACTACATAGTGTGGTATCATACCACGGATATTACGCAAATGGATACAAATTTCATACTGAAGCGTATGCTTCAACGAAATCGACTACAAACAGTGGTGTTTGCGTTACCGGTGCAAACTACAATGAAGAACCCATCGATTACTATGGAGTGCTGCAAGAAGTAGTTGAAATAGAATATTCGGGTTGGCCGAAGAGGATGATAGTGTTGTTCTTGTGTGAATGGTATGATCCAGGGAACCAAGGAACAAGAGTCGACAAAAACTACAAGATTGTTGATATCAACACCGGAAAGAAGTTTCCGGCGGCATACAATCCTTATATTTTTGCAACGCAAGCATCTCAGGTATATTATTGCAAATACCCCGGATCAAGTAGGCCCAACTTGAGGACAGTTTGCAAAGTAAAGGCAAGATCATTGGTTGAAGTTTCTAATCCGTCAAACAAAGACGGTGTAGAACCAACAGATCCATTTCAAATAAAGATACAAGAGGCTCAAACAGAGGTTGATCAAGCAGGTGTGAATATTTTTGTCGACTTACTTGCTGCAAATCCAAAAATGGTAATGATTGAAAGTGATCATGAGGGTGATGGACAAGAGCGCGGTGAAGAAGAAGAAGAAGAAGAAGAAGAAGAAGAAGAAGAAGAAGAAGAAGAAGAAGAAGAAGAAGAAGAAGAAGAAGAAGAAGAAGAAGAAGAAGAAGAAGAAGAAGAAGAAGAAGAAGAAGAAGAAGAAGAAGAAGAAGAAGAAGAAGAAGAAGAAGAAGAAGAAGAAGAAGAAGAAGAAGAAGAAGAAGAATGATCATGAGGGTGATGGACAAGAGCGCGGTGGGGAGGAAGAGGAAGAAGAAGAGGAAGAAGAAGAGGAAGAAGAAGAGGAGGAAGAGGAGGAAGAGGAAGAGGAGGAAGAAGAAGAGGAGGAAGAAGAAGATGAGGAGGAAGAGGAGGAGGACGAGGAGGAGGAGGAGGAGGAGGAGGAGGAGGAAGAGGAAGAGGAAGAGGAAGAGGAAGAGGATGAAGATGATGATGAGGATGACGAGGAAGAAGACGACGATTAGAATTACTAAATTATTGTATATATAACAAGTTAGAAACGAAAATGAATTAATTTGGTGAATTATGGAAAAAAAAAGAATCAATTTGGATACATAAACAATTAATTGCATACAAATGAACGAATTATAAATTTAAGCGGGAGTCGAAATAAATAATTTTACAGAAATAATAAAAATTAAATGACCCCAATATTTATAAAAACAAGTTAGAAACGAAAATGAATTAATTTGGTGAATTATAGAAAAAAAAATGAGTCAATTTAGATATATATACAATTAATTGCATACAAATGAACGAATTATAAATTTAAGCGGGAGTCGAGATAAATAATTTTACAAAAATAATAAAAATTAAATGGCCCCAATATTTATAAAAACAAGTTAGAAACGAAAATGAATTAATTTGGTGAATTATAGAAAAAAAATGAGTCAGTTTGGATACATATACAATTAATTGCATACAAATGAACGAATTATAAATTTAAGCGGGAGTTGAAATAAATAATTTTACAGAAATAATAAAAATTAAATGGCTCAAATATTTATAAAAACAAGTTAGAAACGAAAATGAATTAATTTGGTGAATTATAGAAAAAAAAAATGAGTCAATTTGGATACATATACAATTAATTGCATACAAATGAACGAATTATAAATTTAAGCGGGAGTCGAAATAAATAATTTTACAGAAATAATAAAAATTAAATGGCCCCAATATTTATAAAAACAAGTTAGAAACGAAAATGAATTAATTTGGTGAATTATAGAAAAAAAAATGAGTCAATTTGGATACATATACAATTAATTGCATACAAATGAACGAATTATAAAATTTAAGCGGGAGTCGAAATAAATAATTTTACAGAAATAATAAAAATTAAATGGCCCAATATTTATAAAAACAAGTTAGAAACGAAAATGAATTAATTTGGTGAATTATAGAAAAAAATGAGTCAATTTGGATACATATACAATTAATTGCGTACAAATGAACGAATTATAAAATTATGCATTGTCGAAATAAATAATTTTACAAAATAAAAAAAATAGTTGGGCAAAATATTTGAATAAACAACTTAGATACGAAAAGAAATTAATTTTGTGAATTATAAAAAATAATGACTTCATTTGAATACATATACAATTAATTGCATAAAAATGAACGAAAGTAGCTTGTGCCCTAGTGGCGCGCGACCCCTCCTCTTGCACAAGAGGTCCCGTGTTCGATTCCCCTTGGACGCAAAAAATAGATTAATTGTTCAAGGCCTAATAAGACTAATATAGAAGGTGGGCCGCATATAACAAGGAATGGGCCGGTTGGCCCAGTGGTCCGCGCCCGCCCCGGGTGCCCGGGCTCGAACCACGCGAGCCACTTTTTTTTTGTATAGGTTCGGTAATTTGCGACGGCCATATTCCGTCGCAAAATTCAATATTTGCGACGGAAAACAAACCGTCGCAAATTATAACAGGAAAAAAATAAAAAAAAATATATAAACATTTGCGACGGAATGTGGCCGTCGCAAATGTTGTTGACCCGAACGGGTCTAACCCGAAAGATTTGCGATGGACGACTGTCCGTCGCAAATTCTGTGTGACCCGGCCGAGTCTGACCCGCCTTTTTTGCGACGGATTTATCCGTCGGTAATTTGCGACGGACGGCGAAATCCGTCGCAAAAATTAGCTACGGCTGTTTTAGGAACGGGTACATGTCCGTCGCAGAATCCGTCGCAAAACACTGTTTGCGACGGATTTTCCGTCGCAAATTCCGTCGCAAAACAGTGTTTTTTTTTATAGTGAAACATAAATCACTTAAAAATGTTATCTTCTAATATTTTGGAAAACAAACTCTTGTTAATATCATCATTATTTTAAGAGTACCACTATTCAAACCCCAAAATTCTCTAAATCTACCCCACCTACTAAACATACCCCATTAAAATTTAAAAAATCAACATATATTACTAAACATACCCCACTTCATTCCTATAATATCCTTCCTCCATTAACATTCCCACAATTCCATTAAATCCACATCACTTACTAAAAATTCTCACCATTCCATATTCTCAATAAAATCATTCATTTTTCACTTTTTAATTTTTTTCATATTCTTTGGTTTTAATAAAATAAATTATATTAAAAATTAAATACGTATTGAAAAAAATATATAATAATTAACTAAATCTTCTAAATAAGTATTTATCAAAATAAATATCTTAAAGAATATCAAAAAATAAAATAAATATAAAGACAATTTTAATAATAAATTAAATTGTATAATATATTTAAATAAAAAAATTAAAAGTAAATTTGATAATTATTTTAAAATAATTCAGAAAATAAAACAATTTTAAAAATAAATTAGTTAATTTTTTAAAAATCATTTAAACCTAAATAAAATTTGACAAAAATTAAATAATAAAATGAAAATTAAATAATTAAAAAATCAATTAAAATGAAAATTTGAAAAATAAAATAACTACATAAAAATAAGAAAAATATCTAAATCTAAACAAATTAAATTTTAAAAAAGAATAACAAAATAAAAAATATTCAAAAAGGAAAAGACTACAGATAAATAAAATCAGAAAAATATTTTATAAATGTTAATTAAATTATCATGAATAATTAAACTATAAAATTAATTAAAATTTTATTTTTATTTAGCTTCAGTTGAATTTTTAAGATTTTTTAAAATAATTTTTTTAATTTAGTTATTTTTTAAGATTTAGTTGATCTTTTTAACTATTTTTTAGTTTATTTAAAAAAAAAATGGTTTTTTTTAATTAAATTATTTTGAAGATTTAGTTGATTTATTTTCTTTTGTTTTTCAAAATTTTAAGGATTTTTTAATTTATTTAATTTGATTATTTAAATATTTAATACATTTTTAAATATATTTTTAGATTTTTTTTTCGGGTTAAAAAAATTTAAGAATAAAAAAGATCAATTAAAAGTTAAAATACTAATTTTGAAATTACATGGCTTGAAGGACTAAAGTGAAAATCAACATAAATTTAGAGTATAATTCATTCCATATATATATAAGGATAACTTAGTCATTTTATTTATGTCTATTTTTGTCTTTAAAATTATGGGGTTTGTTTAGAGGATTTTGGGGTTTAAGTAGTGGGACTCTTATTTTAATTCATTTAACTTTTTTTTGTGACATAGTTGATTGTAGATACATTTTAAACAATTTTAACTTAGAGAAGATTCTTTCGGTAAATGTCCTCGCCACAAAAATAGTCAATATTATTCTATAGGCAACCAACACATTAAGGTAACAACCCAAAATATTTACGAATTCAAGAATTTCTAGTGCCATCTTTTTTTTTTCCTGCTAATAAAGTCACTTGTAGCACTTTTAGTTCAAAAAAATAAATTATTTGAATCAATATTTAAAGAGTATTTTTCATGCTTTAAAGTATTCTTGAGATTCTTATGACATTCTTTAAAACTATTATCATCCAAAAATTTCAATTTACTTGAATAAAAAAGAAACCAAAAAATATTATCATAGATTTACAATTATTCAAATATATTTTTAGATGTATATATATTAGTAGGTCCCTCAAATCTAGGGACCCTAGGACGGTTGCCCTTCCCGCTCCACCTCAGGGTCACCCCTTCCGAATCGGTGGCTAGACATGCCGTATTACTATATATGATACAAATGCAACACACTATTGAATCGATGTATACACAAGTTTTAAGTCCTAACACAAGGGTTCGTTTGTCGTCCCTTAATTGGGTCCTACATATATGAATAGACACGTACACAATATGTGCATTATTAATAGATAAGTAGATTTTACGTTTGACCGTGTTATGACGTAAATTGTGCATAATGCATTAACACTTTGAAAGAAACGGAAACACGCTGCATATTAAAATCAATTTTAATCCGTATTGCACCGTCCTTTAATTCGATCATCAACATATCAAACCGGGTCGAAAGATAAAATATTGATCATCAAAGACGAATTTTATTTGGAATTTATAATACTTTCAAACAACAACAAATATATTAATAATATCGTGCATAAAACAAAAATGATATTTGAAGGTACTTAATTATATCAATGGAGAATAGCTAAGAGACCGTAGACTAGCTGCTCGAAGAAAAAAAAAAGGCTAAATTACGAAAGAAGCAAAATTTTAGCGAAATATGAGACTCAGAAACAATCCATTAGTAAGACCAGAATTCGATGAGATATATAAAAGCTTTTAAAATACTTAAGCCCTGCACAAAATAAACATTAGTAATTAATGAGATAGTGACTAAACATGTAGGGCTATGAAATGCATTAATTCATATGCCGAGAATATAGTTCCTTTTTAGATAGATTACAAGTGAGCTTTTTTGCTCAATATATATAAAAAGTGGAATAATCTAGTACCTATTAGCTGTTGCTGTCCTATTGGTGCATTCTAGATGACAAATACTATAAGGACATAGCTGGCACTGCATTTCCTCTACATTATTAGCTGTTAGTACAACCACGTGAATGTATAGGAAAATAATTAAATGAATTAATTTTACACTTCTCGATACGTTCGAACTTTTAGACGAGGCAGAATTCTTTCTTGGTATTAGAGCCAAAAAGACATACGTCCGGACAAAGATCTTGGGTTCGATTCCCGCTGAGAGCAACTCCGCTCATAATATATTGTACACCCATTAGTGAGTGGGAGTGTAAAGGAAAATAATTTAATTAATTAATTTTACACCTTTTTACAAGTTCGAACTTCTGGATGAGGGGGAATTCTTTGACAATATGTGAAATATGGGCTCCTTATGTTTCTCATTAATAAGTATAGAACAATACATGTTTAAAAATGAAAGTTATACCAATTAATTATCTCCTCCAATCCAATGGGCACCTCCAATTCATGGAGGTCAGATAAAGGAATATTCAACCGACAGAGAAAGGAAAATCCGAACGACATACAAAATGGTGTTACTGTTAGATCTTCCGTTACGATATATGTTAGAGGGAAACCCATAACTAGCCAATTCTATTTAAAAAATTCCATTCTGTTAAAGTTTTATTATTATTTTTTTTAAACCAAAAGAATACTTGTTTTTTCAATTCTTGCCTTATCTCTCCTTTATTAAAAATAAAATAAAATTGTATCATACTTGTTTAAGTTTATATCACAATTAACACACACCCTACTTTATTTAAGTTCGTACTACCATTAATTAATCTTGTACCACACTCTATTTATATGTATACCACCAAATGTTAAGTCAGTACCACATACTTCACCTTAAGTTCGTACCACCATATAATTCAGTCAATACCACCACTTTCAACTCATACAACCTTTTAATTAATTTCGTACCACATCCAGTTTGTAGCACCATTAAATATTCTCATACCACACTTATTTAAACTCATACAATCGTTAATTCATTTCGTACCACACTTTATTTAAGCGCGTACCACCACATGTTAAGTCTGTACCGTACTTTATTTAAGTTCATACCACCATATAATTCAATTGATATCACAACTATTTCAGCCAGTACAACTTTTTATTTAATCTCGTATCACATCTATTCAGTATGTAACACCATTATTTATGCTGGTACCACATTTTATTTAAGTCTACCACCATTAATTCAACCACTACCACTATTAATTTATCTCGTACCACACTTTATTTAAGTGTGTACACCATTTATTCGCCCGGTACCACCATTAATTTATCATGCACCACACTTTATTTACGTCCGTACCAAATTTCACTCCATACCACACTTTATTTAAAATTTTACAACCATATGCTAAGTTTGTACCACCATTATTTGTGCATTCTTCCCCTTAAAATTGAATTTACCTAAAGAGAGAGGGCGTCTAGAATAACACATGTCGAAGGGGATACCGCCGGATAAGGAGGAACATCGGTAGTCGTGGTCAGGGTTGCCGGTCCTTCAGCAGAGTGTGGAAAAGAGATGTTGTACTTCTTTTAATGAAAGATGCCCGTTGTTTTTTTTTTTTTTCCAAAGAAAGTATGAGCTTATTTTTCTTATTTTAATTTTTCAATTTTTTTTATTTAATTAAGGGTTTAAAAATGCTACGGGACCAAAACTGCTTTAAAAAATGACCATTTTGCAATTGATCAATTCTCTTAGGTTCAAAAGTGCAATTTTTCTAATGAAAAAGTAGTTCATTAGTATTAAAAGGTATAGAGTTGAGGGTTTATTCTTTTTTTTTTTATTGAAGAAAGTTTAGTTCATTGGTAAAGAAAATATTATAAAGTATAGTTCAATGAGATATTAATAAGTAATGCTTGGAAGTGATTAGTTTTAGAGAGTAAAATTATTTTTTCATAGCTTGAGATAATCTAAATTGTAACAGCAGGAGTATCATCTTTTAGGAAAAAAAAATTTAAAAAATCGAAATATTAGTTTTTTCCTGAAATAATTTTTGAAATCTAACCATTTTTTCTATTTTTTTCTCGAACCTTTAGCATTTTTTTCAATTGAAGTGAGTTAAAATGAACCCTATTTCAAAGTTGTTTTTTTTTTTCGATTTTATTGTGGATTTTTTTACTCCGCCTGTTCAGTATTATTGAGATTTTTTGTTGGATATTAATTTAGGTAATATATTTGATAAATAGACAATTTTGCAATAAGTATTTATAGAGTAAAATTGGTTCATATATGAATTATTAAAGTCTATTAATTATTTTCACTAAAGAGTATTAGTTGTTTTCATTGAAGGATAGTTGGAGAATAATTTTTTTAAGGACCATAGGTTGGGGAGGGTTGCAAAAGAAATACCGGAGGTCTTAGGGCTGACAATTAATTGACGGAAGGTTTAAAAATTTGTAAATTGAGGTTAAAATAATTGATACAAATTAGCTCTAATTGAGCCTAAGTTGCACCTGCTCGGCACATGACCCTCGATTTCAAATTGTTTTGTACATATGGATCCCGTCCGATACCAATTTGAGACTTAACTATTTATTTCTTAAAGTAAATATATATTTAAAATAAAAAATATATAAATAATAAAAATAATAATCCCCTCTTCTACCCATCCCTCTCACGTCTCAATCATCTTCCCCAATTAATCTTACACACGGTCCCAATCATCTTCCCCAACTAGTTCGGTCATTTCGCACACCAAGTTCCGAACACCGCCCCCTCCCGAGCCCAGCCCAGCCCTCGCCTCAGCCGTCCCACCCCAAGTTTCTGGTCGTCGTCTCTTCCCACCAGAAGGTCCGACCGTCGCCCTCCCCACCCGCTCCTCTGTAAATCTTGCAGAATCTAGTGTGAATCCGAGAGAGAAACTGTGACGAGAGAAATATGGTGCAAAATCTTGCAAGCCACATTGAAAAAATGAAGAATATGGGTTGCTGTAAAACTTGAAAAGAAGAGTGAAAGCGGTGGCTGACAATTTTTTTACAAATTTCAATTTCAAAATTGATGCTGAGGAAGATAGTAAAACATGAAATTAAGTTGGTGGAATCGATACTCAGGGCAAGAGAAAGTTATTAGTGTTAGTCGAAAAAATTAATAGAGGATGATCGGAACTGAGATTATGAATAGTGTTAGTTACGAAAAGATAAAGTTTAATCTGGACCAATTTGGGACCAATTAGAGCTAATTCGAGCCAATTTTGGCCTCAATTTGCAAATTTTTAAACTTGTGGTCCTTAAATTGTCAGTCTAAAGACCTACGGTCCTTAAATTGCTAGTCTGAAGACCAATGACCCTTAAATTGTCAGCCTATAGATATACGGTCCTTCTTTTGCTATCCCCCTAATTAGTTGTTGTCCTTGAGAAACATTATTTCAGTATGAGTTGTTTATACTGAAGAGTATTAATTTTTTTCATTAAACAACTATTACTTTTTAGTGAAAGTAACAAATATAATTCAATATAAATAACTACTATCCTTCAATGGTTCATGTATAAATCATTTACACTTTATACTTTGTCTTTTGCAGTTCTTTAGAATTTCCAAGTCGGCGATCGTGATGGGTGAGGTGACGCGGGTGAGGGGCACGGGAAAAGAAAATGAAGAAGTGGGTTATATCATTAAGGCCATTGTAGACCAATACATATCATAATTATTTTGAAATAAAAAAGCATGAATAAAACATTTGATGAAACATATATGAAACGACACTTCTCTAATTAACTCAAACATTTACTTCTCTATTAAAGATCCAACTGAATTTCAACCCTTTGTAATTCTTTGCTCTTTCATCTGCTCTTACCTTCAGTTTTCTAATTCTAGACCCTAGGCTGCATACAAAATCTTGTTCACGCCTCGCATCACCATTCAGTCCTTCGAGCTTTTCTAATTTCCACCTCCCGATCAAGAATTCCAAAATCTCCACATAATCCTGGGTATCATAAACACCGATTTTGTCGGCCACAAACGCGAAATGCTCGAATAGATGTGGGTCACGGCCATCTGTCATTAAGTGAGCTGGCATTATGATTTTCTTTCTCATCATATTCCCTATAGCTATCATAGCTTCATTCGTATCGATCTCGAGAAGCTTTTCAACAATTTTAATATATGCATTCTCATGGCGCTTTTCATCGGCAGCAATAGTCCCGCATATGTTTGCAAGAACCGGATCCCCACCTTGTTTTGCTAATCGAGCCGTATTACCATGTGATATAAATGTAGCACGCTCTTGAAACGATGTATAAACAAACCCTAAATAAGGGTTGTTGTCCCATTTAGGATCCTATATATATATAAATAGTCAACAAAAAATATGTATGTGAATTCTAAAACAGATGTACTTTTAAATTGCTTTCATGCAAAGACTTACCATTCCAGCTCCAATCAAGTATTGCAGAGTCCTTTCAATCATCAACATATCAACCCGGCCCGAAAGATAAAGGTATGTTTTAAGCAAATCACCGTGTCGGTTCTCCTCTGCAGTCCAAGCCCGAATCCACGTAGCCCATGGAGTCGGGCTTGACCCGGTCTTATCCCGAACTCCGTCAAGAGTATTCATCATAGTCTGGTAAGTAGGCAGAGCATCCTCGGTGATCATATCCCCAACCAATACCACGAAATACTCATCAGGAAGGTCTTTTGTGCGATCACGCAAGGCCCGAACATCATCCATGAAGTCGGTGATGGGCTTGGTTGGATCCGGAAGAAACTCAATGGGTTGCCAGCTCTTCTTCACGGGCTTCAGAAGTGGGAGTAGATCTTTAGAGGCCCATGATTCGAGTGACTTGAATACTTCAACCTTTTCCGGCGGCATTGGCTGACGATATCTTTGGCCGCTTCGGGGTGCAAGGGCGGAGACCGGTTGTGTTCGCCAGTGTGTGGTGGATGCAAGTGGGATGATGGTGGTGGTGAGAGTCGTTACTCCTAGGGTTTGCATGGCTTATGCGTGGGTGTTTTTGTTGCTTTATTGGGAAAGGGAAGCACCTATAATGAGTGATGTAACATAACGAAGACACTCTTATATAAGAATTTTGAAATGCATTTGCCAAAGTGTGATGGCTTAAAATAGGGTAAATTACATCATTGGTCATGACAATAGGTAATCTGCAAAAATATCATTTTTTTCGACACTTTTGGTCCCAAGAAAAGTACAGTTTTGGTCCAAAAGAATGTTAAAATTGCAGTTTTAGTCCCAAGAAATTGCATCTTTGGTCCAAAAAATTAATTGTAAGGATCAATTTGCAAAAAATTGGATCGAAAAAGAATGTGGGACCAAAATTATTATTGAAAAATTCTCATGGGATCAAATTTGTAATTTTTCCGCTTAAAATACTGTTTAATTTGTTGTTGGATAATTTAATGAATTTCTTTTTACATGCATGGTACTACCTCCATCTCAAAATTACTTGCAAATATAGTTGTACATACAAATTAAAAAAATATGCGCTCTTTGTATAAAATAGTACTGGTATATGGGTAAATATGTATATATTTTTGTGAGTGTGCATGCAAATCAATGTTTCCTTTTTAGAGTGTGCAAAACATCCAAATAAAGCAAGTGTGCAAGTAATGTTGGGACGGTGAGAGTATAAATTTATGTGAATAAATAGTCGGGGAAATATTCCCCATAACTTTTTGACAAAATAAATTTAGTTCAAAATTAACTTTTTATTTGATTTTGTCTCAAATTTCTCTAACAAAATTCAGTTTTGATTTTAAATCGACTGGAAAAGTCAATACGACATTGTTTTGAAGTCCAAAATTGGTGATTTATGGTAAGAGTGTTGGTGTGGCGTCCATATCTACTAATTATATTTGATTTTTCATTTAGTTTTTAGAATTTTTAAATTTGCATGATGTGTAATAAAGTTGTAAAAGAAAAGAAAAAAACAAATATAAGTAGCAGAAAAATATAAACGCCACGTTAGCACCCTTGTCGAAAATCGCCAATTTTGGTCTTTAATGTGACATTGTTTCGCTTTTTATCGCCAATTTCGAACTAAAATTGGACCATGTTAGAAAAATTGGGACTAAATCTAATAAAAAATTAATTTTGGGATCAGATCTACTTTAGCAAAAAATTACAGGATGATTTTTAATTTAAATTCCACAAAGTTAGGTTGTCATGAAGAATCTGCCTAATCCTTTATATATCATTTAGGTTTCTATATAGTGTATATATAATACAGTATATAATAAAAGAATCGATAATGATTATATAGCTAGGTTCTAGTTCATTGAGAGATCTTAATTAGTACCGTTCCAACCGTGTATTTATTCTTGAGTTATATATAAAGTGAGACCATATTACGTAGGAAGGACTAACATCCCATAAATTTAAGGAATATTGCACTTTTGACACTAAAAGAATTAGTGCAAATCACTTTCGGTATCTATGTGTGGAAGTGTTCCTTTTTCTTTTGCAGTTTTAGTTTCATTTATTAATTTTTAGGACCAGAATTGCAAATATATCTTATTCTTTTGAAATCAAAACTGCAATTTACCGATTCTCTTGGAATAGAAAGTGTCGATAAAAGACTACGAGACTAAAAGTCATGAGAAAATGACCGTGTTGAAATGGGTGGTTTACCCTGTAAATTGTAATGCAGGGGTCCAATTAATAATTGATTAATTGCGACTATTAAAACAATAATTAAGTTTATTAAAAACTTTTCCTAATATATATTAATTTATGTGAATAAATAGTAGGAGAAATACTCTCATTTAGACAAAATAAAAACAATCTCTTTTTTTTTTGCTCTAATCTTAATTTACAAAGTGAACAAATAAGTTTGGAGGGTATTAGTTGTTTCACTAAAGAGTATTAGTTGGTTTTACTAAAAAATATTACTTGTTTTACTAAAGAGTAGTTGAAAAGTATTAATGAATGATATTAGTTGTTCTCATTGAAGGGTATTAGTTGAAAACCAATTTCACGATAAAAACACTATACATACTCTTGCTAAATTAATCTTTTTCTTTGTTAATTCGGGTTTATATTAATTAACTCACCCAATTAACGTTATTAAGTGAAATTCTCTAATCAATGTCGTTTCAAGGCAGAAAAAAATAAAATAAAATCACACAAATAAATTAAGTGAATTACATCAAATAAAATGAAATTCTCTAATCACACATTTTAACAAACTTATGGGCCTTCAAATTTAGAATATTACTCCCTTCGTCTCTATTTATTTTTTATTCTGTCATTTTCGTTCATCCCTTTATTTACTTTCCATTTTTTTTTAAATAAAATACAATATTATATTCATATTTTATTCATATATACATTTTTTCGACACTTTATTCATATATTATTTTCTCTCTTTATCATATCATTTATAATATATTAATATTTTATTACTTGTCTTAATATTTGTGACGAAGGAAGTATCTTTTATTATGTTATGTAAATTTAGGCAATTTTCACCAAATTTGAATCAAATTTCACGTGAGACGCAGTTAACGGCTCAAATCGAATTTGGGTTCCAGCGTTGCTGCTTGGTGGACGCCAGAGAATCTGAAACAAATATCCACTAAATAAAAAAAAAAAAATTACCTACGAAATTAGAATTGACTACGGAATTTTTCTACAAAAAAAAATTCCGTAATGGAATTATCTACAATTTGCCTACAAAATTATCAATCATGTAGGCACCTTCATTCCTCAACCTACAAACAATTTGCCTACAAAAATTTACTCACAGATAATTAGTCTACGAAAATTTCGTAGGCAAATTTCTTTGTAAGTAGAGAATGAAAATGTATATATAATTAGAAATGTTTGTAGGCAATCTCTAATACAAAAAAATTTGTTGGAAATTTTATAGTCATATCACAAACTATCTAAAAACGTAAAAATCAAACTTAAAAAATAAGGATCAAACTAAAATATGGAGCCCCAAAATCCGTGTCCATCAAGACAGAAGATTGTTTCCTTATTTACATATATTTGATTGGATTGTATCTTCATAATTTATATATATCAAAATTGTATCTAGAATTTTCTATTATAGTAGGTACGAACTAATGTAATTGTACAATTGAAATCAATAAATTGAAAAGTATATTCCTTATACCTTTTACAAGCCCTAGTCCCTAACCGCCCCCTCAAAACGATGCCCTTATTTGTACGCACTAATTATGGAAAAAAAAGCGCAACACGATCTGCCTAATCCTTCATATATCATTAAGTTGTCCACAATATAAAAAACACTAGATAATGATCACAGGTTTTAGTTAATTAAGGGGGTCCTGACGTCCACTGCCCCCCCTTACCCGCAATTAGTCCGCCGCTGGATATAAGTTAGATGTGTGTTTATGAATACAGATCAAAGCTAAATATACTAGTAAACCTAAATTAAAAGTGGACCAGAATTAAAATCCCTTTCAATCCGTTGACTTTTCAATACTGCTTCTTATTTTTTATTTTTTTCCACACCAAAAATCCTTGTGTGTTAAGTCTGCCTTTCCCCACCAAAAATCCTTAGATTTTTTCAATGCTGAAATTTCTTCAATGTCTTCTTCTCTTCTTTTTCGTTTTATCAAAGATCAAGTCAATCCGGTTCCTGGTATAGTGGTCCGACGTTCAACTAAGAAGGTTACAATAAGTTCTATAATTGTCCTGTCCCTATAAAAGCTCTCCTCTATAGGTTTCTTAGACACACAAATATTATAAAAGCTAAAGAAACTTCCAAATTGATTATACGTGCCTCGAAAATATTTTTGAACAAAAATACCTTTAAGTTAAAGATCTATATTACTCATATACAAATATAAATTAAATTTTTATTTCTCTCTTATTTATTTCTCTTATTATCTTCTTTCCCGCGGAAAATCCTAAGAACAATAGTTGGTTTTACATTATCTTCATTCCAATCTTTACCCTACAATTTAGAAAATTCATAAAATTACCAAACTAATTTAACACTTCCGTCAAGAAGTCAGATGGGCTTCAACTGAATTAGGGTTCTATTCGAAATCTATAGTTTCTTCTCAAAATTCCTGAAATAAATCTTATAATTAAGAGGGGCAACTGATTCAAGTTTTGGTTTGTGGATATCGATTTTGTAAATTTTCCGAGGGAAGAAGAAAATCTGAAGATTGAGAATGAGGGAGAGGGAGGGAGGAAATAAAATTAATGAAAACATTAATATAAAAATATTTGATTAATAATTGATATTATTCCAAATCGTGAGAGAGAAACTTACAATTGGAAAAGAGATGAAAAACACTCTCTTCCTCTTCTTTGCCACCTCTTCATCTGAGAACCCGCTTCCTCTTTTTTTTTTTTTTAATTATCTTTTGTTTCCATTCTTTGTCTCATAATCTTCCATGCTATAGTACTTGTTGGTGCCATTGCTTTCCATAGCTGCTTGTAAGATTTCTTTCCCGGGCCATTCTCCACAATTTCTAATAGCCCCATTGTCGAGAATAAAAGTTTTTTGGTCCCGTAATCAATAGAGTGTCCGATTTTGGTCCCAAAAATTTTGACTCTTTAATTTTGGTCCCATAACTTCTAGGGTTTGTTCAATTTTGGTCTCATTCTCACCGAGAAATTCTTTTTTTAGTCCCATAACTTATCGAATGTCCAATTTTAGTCCAAAAATTTTTTACTCTTCAATTTTGGTCCCATAACTCCTAGGGTTTGTCCAACTTTTGACCCATTTTTTTTCAAAAATACAAAAATGACGTCATTTCTTATCACGCGTGGCTCATGTGCCGGCGAAATTGGGAGGTTTCCATTTGTACACTGACATAGCTGCCAAGTGGCATTTTTTTTATTACACTCCACTAAATAAACTAATAAAAATTAAAATTAACTAAACCTAAATTAAATAAAACTAAAAGAAATTAAAAACTAAACTAAAATAAACCTATTATTCTTCCCCAACTCCTACAACCTGCGTGGATCATTTTCCCCGACAACCCAATCCTACTTCCCCTCGCCTCCCCCTCCCCCTCCCCCTCCCCCAATTTTTAGGTTCTTCTCCCCTTTATTTCCAACCACGTATATATTAATGATATGGAAAAAAAAGATTAAAAAAATAAAACACAAAAATAAAATGTTGTTTGCAGCCACATCTGGGAGGGTATCGGAAAGCCCAAAATTCGGCCAGAATGTGAGTTGTGCATGACATAAAAGGGCATCGTTTGGGATTTTTTGCAAAAATAGGACCAATATTGGACAATCCCTAGGAGTTATAGGACCAAATCGAAGAGTCAAAAATTTTGGGACCAAAATCGGACACTTGATAAGTTATGAGACCAAATAGCTTTTTTTCTCCCCGTTGTCGGATGAAACCTGTTAACAATCAAAGACAGGTTATTAAGAAGTTCAATCTCTCCTTCTCTCAAATTTTGCCTCCACTTTCATTCCCACACCCATCCTCCATTACTCCAACTCTTCATCTTGCTCACCCACGCCTCTTTTTGTAAATTACATTTGAATAGTCTAGGAAATTTATCCTTTAATCTTTCCTCCCCGGCCCGCCCAATTATCACGCCAAAACCATGCATGTCATATCCTTACTCCCTACTACTTTCACCATCTCATTCCTAATACCCCCTTGTTGTCTCGAAAACAGCTTGCGGATGTTGCTCCACCAGCCCGATCCTCTCACCTTACGCTCCCTACTCGAGCCATCAAGTCCCCCATACTTAGAAACAAAGAACTTTAACCCTCAATTTTCCCTCTTCATTTAAAAAATCTCCACACACATTTCCTGAGTACTGCCTCATTAAAAGTCCCTTAAACCTTAATTCCCATCCCCCATCCCCTTTTATCCTTACAAATATGTATCCATTTCCCTCTCTTCCTCCCCAGGGAAAACTCATTTGTATTTTGATGAGTTCACAAATTGTGTTTTGGGTAGTTTGTAGGACAAGCAGTAGATTAATTGGAATGGCGGAGACAACTGACTGAAAAAGCATTACCCTTCGTCCCATTGCAATATGACCATTACTCCATTTCATCAACCTTTGTTTTACCTTCTGGATAAGGCTCTCCCATGCCGATAACCTTTTGTGATTAATTCCTACTTTAAGACCCAATTAAGTAGGAAAGATCGAGGTACGTAATTTCGAGTCTTTGCACCCCAATACTTCAGCTCTTCTTCTCACCTCTTCTTCATTTAAATTGTTCCTAATTGTTAGACAGCATTTACCAAGTTAACTTTAAGACCCGAGAGCAATTTAAATTTCCTAAGAATTGCCTTCAGTGCCTGCACATTCTCTCTTTTCCCTAAGCAGACGAAAATTGTATCGTGATGCAAAATCTTGATCTTATCTTTCCCCATATCTGTCACCTCTAGGATACCGATTTCGACAACCCTCTGAGTTAAAATACTCAGCCCTTCCACAACAACAAGATAGAGAAAAGGAGAAAAAGGGTCTCCCTGTCTCATTCCTCATTGAAGAGAAAATTCGCCTGTGGGACTTCCATTTACAAGCACCGAGGTTGTTGCTAACAAAATACATGCCCGAATCTATCTCCTCCATTTCTGACTGAAGTTCATTCCCTCTAGCATGTTATCCAAGAAGTCCCAAACAACCGAATGGTAGGCTTTTGTAAAGTCTACTTTGAACATCCTCTGATTTAATTTCTTCCTGTTGGCCTCTTCGCTTACTTCGTTTAAGATCAGAACTCCATCCATGATATGCTTGGAGATGGAGAAAAATAGTTTTATGGTCCCGTAACTTGTCTAGTGTCCAATTTTGGTCCCTAAATATTATTTTTTTAATTTTGATCCCATAACTTATTGAATCATCCAAAATCGGACGATTCAATAAGTTATGGGATCAAAATTGAACACTAGATAAATTGCGAGACCAAAATACCATTTGTATGCACCTTCTTAATTTATATTGTACTCTAGGATTATAGTTGATATAGTTGAAGCTCGATACAATAATGTAAATTCCATTAATTTTGAGAATATCCGGAATATAAAACACGATTATTGTGTTAATTCCATTGATTCAAATACGAATACTTGAAAAACATCTATAAAACATGATTTTTTTTTAATATTTTTCTATTCCAATAATTATTATTTAAGATGAATTACGAAGCTCCCATAAATACTAATAATGAAATCTTAATTACTAACTAGGAATGTAAATCGCGATAGAGTAAATAAAATAATAAATATATAATTTTCTAAATTTTGATTCTCCAAATCTTTGTAAAATAATCCCAGGTCGCTATCGTGATCTCATCTCCACCAATAGTATATAAATGACTAACATTGATTTTCATGATATTACCTAGTAATGTCTTTTTATTACAATGATTATTTCAGAGCATAATATGAAATTATAAGATTGAAACAACAACTCTCATGCTCGTCATCGATATTTTAGAGAATGTCATTTTATCTTTGTGAATCTGCATATATGATTAATTATGTAGTGTTTGATATATGTATATGTGTGTGTATATATATATATATATATATAAAAGGTGAGAAAAGAATAACAATTAATGAATGCAAAAAAATAGTTTTTTTGTTCTTAACTTGTCTAGTGTTCAATTTTGTTCCAAAAAATTTCAACTTTTTAATTTTGGTTCCATAATTTATTGAATCGTCCAATTTTGGTCCCAAATGGGTGACCGAATAAATCAACAGTAAAATTGTGCGTGTTTGCTAAGGTTGCGTAGTATGTGTGCTTCTTAATTATAAAGACTATGCTTTAACCCCCACCCCCCTTGCACTACTGCTAACTTTAAAGCATTTTATTATTATGCTTCAAAGAAAAAATATTGCACGAAATAAAATTTTATTTATTAGTAACACAAACATATTAGGCACATGCTTTCGGGACATGTCCTATTATACATGACATGCACTATATAGAACAGTAATTAGATGAGATATATATTGTTGTGAGCATAATAATAGCGAGCACAAAAGACTATCTTTTGGAGAGCTCCAGAGGTCGGCGACCGCCCTCATGAAGACAAAAGAGGTCGGCTAAAACCCCCATGATACGGAATGGCCGATCTCGGCCACCATTGGAGGTCCATTGACCTCCGCCGACCTCACGAATAAATTCTCAGAGATCGGATCGGCGCCGGGACACCCGTGTCCAACCTCTTGTGGAGTCCTAGAGGTCGGCAAATCCTTCCAGGAGTAAAACTCCGGCCTCAAACCACCAAAGAGGCCAGATTCCGCCCTAAAAGATCAGAATCCGACCTCATTTCTTTCGTCTCGACCTCAAGGCCATTGGAGACCTTTCGAGCACGACAGAAAATCAGACAAGATCAACCTAAAAAAAGGCAAAGAGTCATCCCCGTACGCAAGGGCAGAGAGAATATTCCCCACAAATATGGAAAAGGCTCAGAAAATCTACACCCAGAGACACGTGGCGAAACAAGAACGGTTCAGAGCCTGGAGCAAAGGACGATCGAGCGCCCGCGCTATATCAGGGATATCCAGGCATTTAATGTCACGATCCCCTCTGAGGTCGGAAATAACCAAATTACCCCTCTATGTAAAATCTATAAATAGGTTTTCCCATGTACAAAAACCGAACTATTCACATATACACAAAAATCACACACTTAAGTCCAGGGCATAAAACCCCTAACAAATCTCTTCTAATTTATTGCTTCTTGCATTCATATCTTCATCATCATCTTATAATGAAGAACAATCAACTATTCATTCAAGCATTAAACACTTCAATCAATGCTTACTCAAATCCATCACAACATTTGGCGCTAGAAGAAGGGTATCAAACCCAACAAACCCAGAAATTCTTTGAAGAATACTCACTGTTCTTCAAAGCTTCAACACTCATCTTCAAATCATAAAACTCAAATTTTCCTCACTACCTCTCCTAGAAAGAATGACCAACCCGAGGTCATCCCACGCCCAGAAGGCCACGGCGGCGCCTGCCGCTCCTCAGGCCTCTGTCGTCCATGACTCCGCCGAGGTCACTTCGGCAGGGCCCAGAAAGGTCGTACGCGTGGCCTCCCCAATTCGCTACCCAGAAGAAACCCAGCCGTCGATGGCTCGGAATTTCGAGACTTCCAACCAAGCTGAGTCGGCCTGCCGCCGCCGGGCAAGAGAGATGAGGGCCAGCAAGAGCACTCCCTCAACTACCAAAAAACTGAGGGGAGGAAAAGCCAAGGTCCATGAATTTCAAGGGGAGCCAAGTCAACCTCAACCTCCAAAAATCTCGCAACTCCGCTCAGAGCCGACCTCATCCCGTTTTCAACCGGTTGGGTCGGACTCATCCTCATGGCTCCCTAGCCTGCTCCAGGGCAGCCGGTCCGAGAGCTATGATACGGAGGCCGTGTCATGCACACGGAGCTCCGCCCAGCAGTCGCCCAAGAGGCAGGCGGAGATCAGCTTGGCCCCGGCCAACTCCACTAGGAGAAAACTGGGCTTCGCTCAAAGTGGTCTCCTCGGCCACAACACTCCCCGGGGAACCGTGTTCGACTGGATCGGCCCGGTCACTCCACCGACGGAACATGTGGAGACCGCCCAAAGCCCAGGAATGGCCCATATGCAAAAACAACTGGATGAAATGTGCGTCATGCTAGAAGCGCAAGGCCAACCCAAGGCTAGGCCCGTTGGAACGGAGCCCCTCTCCTTCGGTATCAAGCTTGCCGATGTGACCAAGTGTCGTCTCTTCCCTCTCACTCTTGGCGATCTGGCCCACAGGTGGTATTTCTCTTTGCTACCTCGATCAATCGACTCTTTCACCACTTTGAGCTCTCAGTTCGCCACATACTTCGCGGCCAAGATCGCCCGACCAGAAAACTGGCACAGGCTCATGCGCATTCGCTAAGAGAAGAATGAGACGGACGAGGACTATATCTCCCGGGTTGATGAGGTCATTTTGACCGGTAAACCGGTGGGAGACCAGCTTCCCTTGCACGCCACCTTGGAGGGTTCCATGGAAAATTTCCAATGTTAAAACACCTCACGAAGGATTTCCCGAAAACCTACGCGGAGTTCTGATCCCGTGCTGGCGATTTTCTAGCTCGGAAGAAACTTCTGGCTCTGAGATTGGGTGAGACCGAGCCAGTCAGCAAGGAGCCAGAGAGCGCTCAAGCTTTCCCAAAGGCGGGCCCCAAAGCCAGGAGGATTCCGAAGCCCCCCGGGAACTTTAAATCTTTAGAGGACGTCGAGGTCCACCTTACTCGGGCTTTAAGGCAATCCCCGGTCAACATTCTCAATGCGATCCAAGACAAGGATATGCTCCCTAGGCCGAGGCCATTCATGGGGGATCGGTCAAAATTGGACCCTAAAAAGTTATGCGCCTATCACGACTGCATAGGCCACAATACGAGCCAATGTCGTGATCTCATCAAACAGCTCTGGAAGCTATTTGAGGAAGGGTTGCTGAACGACCTGGTCCAGAGACCGGCCCCCCGAGCTGAGCAACAGCCTCAATGTCGTAGAGAGGACGAAGCCCGACCACCTCGACCGATTGCGGCCATTGATAAAGACGACGACGACGACCTTCTCCTCCCAATGAACCCCACCGGGAGGGTGAACATGATCCAGGCTGGGGGAGGAAATCTTGGAGACATGACTCCTATCTCCACGCTCCCCAATCGGAAGCGAAAAGCTGAGATCCGGGCCATTGCAAACGTCAACACAATCAAACATCCCTAGCCCACTATTCACAAGAATCTGGAGATCTCTTTTTCAAACAGAGATAGGGAAGGGGTACTCGACCCTAAGGTGGACGCGCTCGTGATCACGGCCAACATCCTTGGCAAGGAGGTCCAGTGAGTGCTAATTGACAATGGTTGCTTCTGCAACATAATTTTCAAGTCGGCCTTGGACCAGCTCGGCGAGCTCGTCAACTTCATCAAGCCCTTCGATGTCCAGCTCAAAGGTTTCAGAGATGCTACTGTGGCAGCTTATGGTAGGATTAAGCTTTCTATTGAGTTAGTCTGTAGCTTAGATCCTAGTGTTAGGATTACTAGGCCTTTAGATTTTGTAGTCATTGATCAGTCGAACTCCTATAACGGCTTTTTTGGGTGTCCATTTTTGGACACATTTGAGGCGGTGGCCTCCACTTACTACTATTGTATCAAATTTCCCACTCCCGAGGGAGTGGTAGACACCATTAAGGGTGACCAATCAATGGCAAGAAAATGTTTGAACTATCTCTATCCTATTTAAAATTCTAAACTCAATAGACAACTTCTAGCAACACCTCTCCACACCGAGCTCGTTGTGGTCGGTCCGATCAATCCCTACCTTGCGAAGCCGAGGCCGGTTCATCCGACCCAAATGTTTCGACGATCGACCTCGAACACAATAGGGAGGTCAGCCCACGTCCCATAGAGATCGACGACCTCAAGCCTAGGATTGGCTTCGAGCCCACCGAGCTTGACCTCGATCCAAGGTTCAAGACCGGGGACCGCTGAAGCTACGAACAAATAATAGCCATGGAAGAATTGGAATGCATTCTGATCGATCCTGCAAGGCCGGAATTTGAGGTTCTCATTGGCTCGCGGATCCCGCCCAAAATACGGGGGGGAAGTAGTTGAGTTCCTTAAAGACAACATAGGCGTTTTACTATAACCAAACTTCAGTACGGATACAGATATTTTCAAATATCAGTTTTGATCCATACCGTGAAAAACCCTAGTTAGTAGTTGTGTTACCTGACCATAGCCTCACTGAGCACTCTACACTGAGTTTCTTTGGATCCTGTCTAGAAGCCTCAAAAAGACTAATTTTCAGGATGATCCTCAGGCTAATTGAAACTCAGTATCCTGTCTAGAAGCCTCAAAAAGACTAATTTTCAGGATGATCCTCAGGCTAATTGAATCAGTGTTTAGGAGATCTTTTTGAAAAAAATATTTGACATATGTGTATTTCCTCCTCCCACGCAATATTTTAGACTCGTTTGAGACCAACAATATTTGTTTGACACCATGCTAGTGTTGTTCACCGTGATATTAGCATTGTATACATCTCATTTTCAACTCTCTACATTTTCAAAAGATTCAAAAGTTTATATTAGATTGCAATTTGTGAAAATTTTATTTGCATTTAAACTATTAGAAAATTGTAATGACAAAGGATTACCTTTTTCTCGCATCATCTTTTAACTATAGTGCAATGTTAACTTCAATCTATACAATGACATTAAATATTATGTTGTAATTATCTCACTATTATTTATGAAATTTTTAAATTTAAAAAATTATAATTTATGGATAATATAATAATTAAATTAAGTAAATTAAAGAATTTTGATTTATTTAGACATTATATTACAGTACATCATGTGTACAATTTTAAAAATTATTGTTATTTTATCTCACATTAATATTGCTTCAAAATAATAATTAACTTTATTCTGTAAAAGTCTTTAGATATTTGAGAAAAACATATAAGAAAGAGTTTATTTGATGAATGCAAGGGCGGGCTTGGATACAAACAATGTGATTTATTTATTTTTTTGGGAGGGAAAGGAGTATTTATTTTTATTATGGGGTTAGAAATTATTTTTAGCTATGATTTTTTTGTGGCTAATCTATAATTTTAATTTAAATAAATGAAAGATTTAAATACAAAATATATATCTCTTCAATAATAAGAAAAAACTCATGCTATTTTATATTATTGGATTTAATTATTTCAAAATGCTCAATAGCAAGGGGTTCATCCACTTGCAATTATATTTGCCGGATTTAATTATTTCAATAAGCTCAATAGCAAGGGTCTTTCTCTTGCTATTGTATTTGGGAAAAATGGAGAAGTTTTAGCAATAGTTGATCCTTGCTATTTCACTGGGAGAAGTTTCAGCAACAATTGATCCTTCCTTTTAACTATAACATTTTATGTTAAGAACTTCAAAATTATATTGCTTTATGTCTATGACCAATGGGCACATGACACGTCATTTCTTTAGCAAGGGAGAATAGCCCTTGCCTTTGTACTCTAGCTAATATTCCTTTTTTTTTTTTTTGTAGTGGAAGCTCTTTGGTACAATCACGCAAGGCCCCAACTTCATCCATAAAGTCGTTGATGGGCTTGGTTGGATCCGGAAGAAACTCAACGGGTTGCCAGCCCTTCTCCACTGGCTTTAGCATTGGGAGTAGATGTTTAGAGGCCCATGATTCGAGTGTCTTGAATACTTCAACCTTTTCCGGTGGCATTGCGTGAAAATTTCTTTGGCGGCGCAGTGAGAGTGGTGGTGGTGATCGCCGGTGAGTGGTGACTCGACCGCTGGACATGGAGGCAAGTGAGATTACGGTGGTGGTGACACTTATTCCTATGCTCTGCATGGCTGCTGCATGTACTTGTTGAGCTAGTGTGTTTCTTTTTTCTTATATTATGTAAGAAAACACTTGATGCTTTATTAAGTTTGATGACTCGATGTTTTTATAACTATAAGTTGTACTTGACATTGTTAGCTAAAGACACGTTTAGCCATTGTAACTTCAATGCTACTCCAACAATTAATAAATACCAGCAAAAAGTCTCCTAATAGACTTGCAAATATTTAAAACCCTTACAAGAAATCATAAAATTACCTACAGAAATTGTCAATATGGCTATGAAATTTCCAACAAAAAATTTTATAGTGGGAATTACCTACGAATTGCCTACAAAAATTTCTAATTGTATATGCATCTTCCTTCCACACCTACAAAAAAATTCCATAGGCAAATTGTGTTGTAGGTAAAATTTTGTAGGCAATTAAATAACTTGTTGGTAATTATACCTAGGGATTTTATTTTGTAGGCAAATTAATTCCGTAGACAAGTTGTTTCTAGGTTGAGAAATTAAGAAGCTTTTCGAATTAGAAAATTTCATAGGCAAATCGTAGACAATTCTTACTACGAACTTTTTTGTTGAAAATTTTTTGTAGGCAATTTCTAATTTTGTAGGTAATTTTTTATTTTCTTGTAGTGTGAAAGATATTTTTTTTGTTAGGCCTTCACACTGTGATGGTTAAAATTAATCCAAAAAGAAAAATAGTAAATTAAATTCAGTAGTAAATGTGAAAATTAGTGAAAATACTTATAATTTAGTCTCATACAAATTTATCAAATTCATGGTAAATTTGAAAAAATCATAAAATCTATTAATAAAATATAATAATTTTATTTTTAATTTGTAATTAATTGATGAATAATTGAATTTATAAATGATGTCATTAAGTTTGTTTAGGCTCAGTTAAGCTCGATATGACTCGCTAACCAACAGTATATTTGACAAATAAACTCGAGTTAAACTTGAAAATAAACAAAACAATCTCAAATATTTTAAGGTTCGTCCGCGAGATCACACTACAAAAAAGACGGAGATTAGCGACGGCAATTTTACGACGGCCAGAATATCCGTCGCAAATACAGTGAATTTGCGACGGATTCTTGTAAGTCGTCGCAAAAAATGTCAATTTGCGACGACTAAGGAAGTCCGTCGCAAATGATAGTAATTTGCGACGGATACGTCGTCGCAAACACTAGGGCCCACCGACTTCGTCTTGAACCGGCTACATTTGCGACGGAAAAGTCGTCGCAAATTTCAACTTTGTATTTGCGACGGTCCATTCCGTCGCAAAATATACCCGTTTAAAGGTGACCGTTCATGAAGCGACCTGTTTGGCTGATTTGCGACGGAATTTGTCGTCGCAATTTTTAACTTTGTATTTGCGACGGACCTAAGCCATCGCAAATATTACATTTATATTCGCGACCTTTCGGGAAACGGCCCATTGACTGATTTGCGACGGAATGTCCGTCGTAAATCCGAACCGTTTTACGCGTCTTATCGGAAAACGGTGCGTTGACTGATTTGCGACGGAAAAGCCATCGCAAATCAGTAAAAAACGGCGTCATTTTGCTTTTGACGGACAAAATTTGCGACGGACAGGCATCCGTCGCAAATTTTTTTCCACTTATATATACAGACCCGCCGAATTGCAGACGGAGAAAGAGAGAAAAGAAGAAGAAGAAGAAGAGTAAAAAGAGAGGAAAAGGAAGGAGAAGTCGGGTGACGTCGCTGTAGAGCCAATCCGTCCCCACCGAGTTCTCGTTTCGTCATCTTCTACAAATAAACCATAAGTTTTCTTCATTTTTACCATTTAAAATTTAATTTTAAAGCATGTTTAGAGAATTGATTTTAGATGAATTATTTGAATTATATTAGTAATGAATTGCTTTTAGTTGATTTAGTTGATCGAATTTTAATTTAAAGGATGTTTAATTTTTGTTAAGTTTAGAATTGAATTAGTTGAATTGTTTGAATTATATTAGAAATGAATTGATTTTAGTTGAATTAGTTGAATTATAATTTAATTAGTTGATCGAATTTTAATTTAAAGCATGTTTAATTTTTGTTAAGTTTAAAATTGAATTAGTTGAATTGTTTGAATTATATTAGAAATGAATTGATTTTAGTTGAATTAGTTGAATTATAATTTAATTAGTTGATCGAATTTTAATTTAAAGCATGTTTAATTTTTGTTAAGTTTAGAATTGAATTAGTTGAATTGTTTGAATTATATTAGAAATGAATTGATTTTAGTTGAATTAGTTGAATTATAATTTAATTAGTTGATCGAATTTTAATTTAAAGCATGTTTAATTTTTGTTAAGTTTAGAATTGAATTAGTTGAATTGTTTGAATTATATTAGAAATGAATTGATTTTAGTTGAATTAGTTGAATTATAATTTAATTAGTTGATCGAATTTTAATTTAAAGCATGTTTAATTTTTGTTAAGTTTAGAATTGAATTAGTTGAATTGTTTGAATTATATTAGAAATGAATTGATTTTAGTTGAATTAGTTGAATTATAATTTAAGTTGATCGAATTTTAATTTAAAGCATGTTTAATTTTTGTTAAGTTTAGAATTGAATTAGTTGAATTGTTTGAATTATATTAGAAATGAATTGATTTTAGTTGAATTAGTTGAATTATAATTTAATTAGTTGATCGAATTTTAATTTAAAGCATGTTTAATTTTTGTTAAGTTTAGAATTGATTTAGTTGAATTGTTTGAATTATAATTTAATTTTAAAGCATGTTTAGAAATAGTTGAATTTGTTAAGTTTAGAATTGATTTTAGTTGAATTGTTTGAATTTTAATTTAATTTTAAAGCATGTTTAGAAATAGTTGAATTTGTTAAGTTTAGAATTGATTTTAGTTGAATTAGATTAGTTGATCGAATTTTAATTTAATTTTAAAGCATGTTTAGAAATAGTTGAATTGTAGAGCCGAATTGATTTTTTTTCGAATTATGTTATAGATTTTTAAAGCATGTTTATATTCATTGATTTTGATTTAATATTTCGAATTTTGTTATAGATGAGCGGACAAGGCTGTGGCAGTGGCAGTCAGGAGCCTCCGAGGGATGAGGAGGTTCGTCGAGGAGAGCGAGGAGGGAGGAGACGACGGGCCTCACTAAGACCCGTGGTTCCATCTATTTTCAGACCGAGGTCTCAACACTACTACACATTTGGACTTGGAGAGCTATACTTGGAGAGCTATTAAAAAAACCGCTCTCCAAAACAAAGCTTGGAGAGCGGTTTAACATAATTATATTAAAAAAAAAAAAAAAATGGCTAAGACAGCGGTTATTAACCGCTCTCCTAGTGTTAGGCTAAGAGAGCGGTTAAAAACCGCTGTGTAAGATGTCAGGTGCAAGAAAGCGGTTAAAAACCGCTATTTAAGAAGGGGCTTACAGAGCGGTTTTAAACCGCTCTCCAAGTGGTACTTGGAAAGCGGTTTTTAACCGCTATCTTAGTTTATTACTTGGAAAGCGGTTTATAACCGCTATCTAAGAGTTTGACCCCAATTTTACCCCTTTTGACCACCAATTAACCTAATTACGCGTATTTTTCCTCCCCCACACTGGTCCCTCCACCCCCACCGCCGCGAGAAGCTTCCTCCCCCCCCCCCACTCCACCGCCTTGACGCATCCCAGCCACCGCCCAGCACTGCTGTGACGCCGCCCAGCCACCGCCGTCCAGCCACCGCCGCTGCTAGTCCGCCGTTCGGCCTCCCCCGACGCGGCATTGCACTGCCGCCGCCCCTCCACCGCCGCCCCTCCACCGCCGCCTTCTCCGCCGTCTTCTACTGGTATGTATATAATATGTATTTTAAATGTATTAAAATGTATATGTATGTATATATATGTGTATATATATATATATATGAATATGTATATATATGAATATGAATATGAAAATGTAGTAAATGTATTAAAATGTATGCATATATATATATAATGTATGAATATGTATATATATATGTATGTTATTGGTGAAACATTAAATGCTTTTTGATTAATTTTAGATGAAATTTTTGTAAATTAGGTTGTTAAAATTATTTTAGATGAAATTTGTTAGAATTTTAGATTGACATATTATAATTTTTTAGAATTTTAGATGTATATATCATAATTAGTAGTATTAAAATGTTAGAATTTTTTTTAAGATGTTTATAGATGAGAAATAATATTGAAGGCTTTAGGAATAATTTAAATGGAATTGTTAGAATGCATGTTAGGATATATGTTAGAATTTTAGATAAAATTGTTTTAGTGTGCATGTTAATTAGTGTTAAAATGTTAGAATTTGTTTCAAGAGGTTTATAGATGGGAAATATTGAAGGCTTTAGGAATATTTTTAGATGAAATTGTTAGAATGCGCGCATGTTATGATTCATATGTTGAAATTTTAGATGAAATTGTTTTAGGGTGCATGTTAATTAGTATTAAAATGTTAGAATTTATTTCAAAAGGTTTATAGATGGGAAATATTGAAGGCTTTAGGAATATCTTTAGATGGAATTGTTAGAATGCATATTAGGATTCATATGTTAAAATTTTAGATGAAATTATTTTAGGGTGCATGTTAGGATTAATATGTTAGACTCAACACGTGTGCTTTTCGGTTAATCTATATAGGCATCTCTAGTTCTATATGGATCGAAAGTGGGTTCGGGCAGATAGATTATCAGAGGAGTATAGGAATGGGGTGGAAGAGTTTTGTAATCATGCAATTAGACACTGCACCGACCATCGATACATTCTATGTCCGTGTTGGAAATGTATGAATGGAAAAACTGTTAGTGGTCGAGAAAGTTTGTTTGACCACTTGATGTGTCACGGTATTGATAAAACATATACCGTTTGGACATTTCATGGTGAGAGAAGAGATGGATGTAGCTCTAGCAACATAAGAACTGACTTTAGGTTTGAAGATACAGTGGATGGGGATAGTTTCAGAGATGTACCAAATGTTGATACATCGAGTGGAGATGACACAAATCTGCGAGATCACCCTTATATGTCTGAAAAATTAAGGGATGACGCTGGATTGCCCCTTTGGCCCGGGTGTAAGAAGGCAACAAAAGTGTCAGCTGTGTTGATATTGTTCAACCTAAAAGCAGCACACGAGTTATCCGATGTGTGCTTCTCAAGTATGCTGGAAGCAATTAGTGGTCTATTGCCCGATGGAAATGTACTGCCTACGAAAGCATATGAGGCTAAGCAAATGCTTAAGTCCATCGGGTTAACACATCAGAAAATTCATGCTTGTCCGGGTGATTGTATCTTATTTCGGAAGGAGTATGAAGACCTCGATGAATGTCCCAAGTGTGGGAAGAAGAGATATCTGAAGAATAAATCTCCAGCGAAGGTGATGTGGTACTTCCCAATAATACCAAGATTCAGGAGAATGTATAGTAGCGGTGTGGATGCTAGAAATTTAACTTGGCATCATGATGATAGGATCGATGATGGAATGCTAAGACACCCTGCTGATTCACCCCAGTGGAAGACATTCGATGTCAGACATCCAGAATTTGGTGACGAGCCACGACACTTGCGTCTTGCACTCTCAACTGACGGAATGAATCCGTTCGGTATCCAAAGTACCAACCACAGTACATGGCCAGTGATTCTGATGGTTTATAATCTTTCACCGGAGTTGTGCATGAAGCGCACTTATATGATGTTGTCTATATTGATATCAGGACCCAAACAACCTGGTAACGACATAGATGTATATCTGGCTCCTCTGATAGAGGACTTGAAGCTCCTGTGGGATGAGGGCGTCGATGTGTATGATGCTTATAGAAAGGAGAATTTCAAGTTGAAGGCCATGTTATTTGGGACTATCAATGACTTCCCCGCTTATGGGAATGTATCTGGATATAGTGTGAAGGGGGCCGATGCATGTCCTTGGTGTACCACGAACACAGATCACATTCGTTTATGTCATTGTAGGAAAACTGTTTATATGGGGCATAGAAGGTGGTTGGAGCCAACACATGAGTACAGAAGAATGGCCGATGCATTCGATGGCACAATCGAGACACGTGGAGCACCACGTTTATTGTCAGGTACAGATGTATTGAACGAGATGACGAATGTCAACACACAATACGGAAAACACTTTGCAAAGAGTCTCCCAACTAGAGGCTGGAAGAAGGAATCAATTTTCTTTCAATTGCCCTATTGGAAAGAGTTGTATGTTAGACACTTCATTGATCTAATGCACGTTGAGAAGAATGTTTGTGCTAGTTTGCTCAATACTCTGCTAGCTGATAACAAGTCTAAGGATGGTTACAATGCAAGAATGGATATGGTTGATATGGGTATAAGAGCTGAACTGGCACCTTTGTATGAAGAAGGTAAACCACCGAAATTACCTCCTGCTGCACACACCTTGTCCAAGAGTGAGAGAAAAATTCTTCTTCAAACACTAAAGGATGTGAAAGTACCAGAGGGTTATTCGTCCAACATACAGAGACTTGTTTCAGATGATGGCGTGAAGTTGATGAATCTGAAATCGCATGACTATCATGTCATCATGGAGAATTTCTTGCCCATTGCAATACGTTCTATCTTGCCTGAAAATGTGCGCATAACCATAACAAAACTTTGTTGGTTCTTCAAGGCAATGAGTAGCAAAGTTATTGATCCTAGAAAATTGCTTGGTTTTCAGAGACAGATTGTGGGGACGCTTTGTGAGCTTGAAATGTATTTTCCTCCTTCATTTTTTGATATAATGATTCACTTAACCGTTCATTTGGTTCACGAGACAAGGATGTGTGGTCCTGCTCGTATGCGATGGATGTATGGTGTAGAGAGATATATGAAAGTGTTGAAAGGGTATGTGATGAATATGTACAGGCCGGAGGGATGCATTGCAGAACGCTATTTAGTAGAAGAAGCAGTCGAGTACTGGTCTGAATTTATTCCGAATGTAGATGCAATTGGACTTCCAAGTACCCGATACACCAATAGAATGGATGGTGAAGGCATTACCGGTGGCCAACCTGTAAGTGTTAGTATGAAGGAGCTAACACGGATGCACTTGTGTGTACTTCACAACACGGTCGACGTGCTTCCTTTTATTGACTTGCACATGCAGGCACTTTCTGAGTCCTTTCCCACCAGAGCTAGATCATGGATTGAAACTGAGCACAATCGCACGTTTGTTGACTGGTTCAATGGTTATGTTGCAAATATGTTGTCACAGGATAAAGAATCAGTGAAAGAAAGAGTTAAGTGGTTATCCAGATTGCCTGATAGACATGTGTATTCATACAAGTGTTATCTTATTAATGGATACACGTTTTATACCCGAGATCATGATGCCACAAGTACAATGCAGAATAGTGGGGTGTCTATTACTGCAACTGCGTGGAATCAGTCGAATACCACTTACTTTGGACAGATTGTCAACATTTGGGAACTCGACTATGTTGGTCACCGTGAGCCAATTTTCGATTGTAGTTGGGTGAGGATCCCAAATGGGGTCCAAGTTGAACGTTCTGGGTTCGTACGCGTTGATTTGAAGAATGTGGGATACAGAGATGACTCTTACATAATGGCTAGTCAAGCTCAACAAATTTTCTATGTCCCCGACCCAGTTAACAAGAAATGGTCAATTGTGCTTCTGTCAAACAAATTTAACCATAGTTACCAGATCAGCGATCACGTCGATGAAGATGTTGACATGATTGATGATCCTTTCCAGAACTTCACTCATTCTGTACCCTCGTTCGATGATCCTGCAAATCCCCATCCGTACCAGAGAAAACTTAGAAGTGATGATGAGTATATCAATCCGGATCTCGTCAACATTCATGGTCATGAACAAGAAAAGTCAACCAAAAAACGAAAAAGAAAAATCAGTGCTAAAAAGAAATGTATGACTTTATTGAATGTTATTTTTTGTGCTTTATTAAATGTTGTTTCTTTATAACTCTTACATATTTTTTAATTTATTTCGCAGGATCATGGATTATTTGCCCTATGATAGAGATGATGGAGATGATCCAGCTTATTTTCCATATGCTGGAGATGAGCCAGATGATGGAGATGATCCAGATGATGGAGATGATGACACAAGACAGGATAACACTGATGCTCCCACCTCTAGTAGCTCTGGAGAGAAGCGCAAGAGGGGTATAGTCACGATGACTTCACTGAAAAAAAACCGTAGCAAGGGAAAATTACTGAAGGTAATTTTAATACAATTCCACCGTTTAATTGTTATTATATTAATTAATTGTGTGTTGACCTAATGATATCATTGAATTGCAGTTATCATTCAATGAGTATGGCCAGCCGATAGGACCAGAGAGTGCGAAGTTGTCGTACTTCATTGGGTCTGCAGTCAGGAGAGTTGTCCCTATCGTGCTGCCATGCAATGACTGGCGTAAGCCTGAGATGACTCCTTTCAAGGAAGCAATATGGGATGAGCTCGTGGTATGTTAATTAAAATTGTTGTATAATTTATTTTTATGTATGGGCTTGTGAAATTACTAAATATAAATTGTTATATTCTATATGTATATGCAGGCTACATTCATCGGCCTTGATCACACAAACAAGCATGAAATACTTAAACAAGCTGGGAATAAGGTAAAGAATTTTCGGACTTTTCTGAGGAATAAGGCACGAGACCCGAAGACTGGTTTGTACTCGCCTAGGCCGCCTAAAGACTATGAGCAATCCCCTATGGTGGCTCCATATTGGGAGGAGTTTGTGCGTAGATCTTTGCTTGATGATTTCAAGGTAAAATTGATCAATGTTATTTCATCTATGAAGCTTTTTCCAATATTTATCGTATTTATATTACACTGTAGGAAAAAAGTAACAGAAATAGCATACAAGCTAAGAATATGGAGGCGCGATATCGTGGATCTTCCAGAGGTTATGCACGCATTAGGGAAGATTTGGTGAGATTTGCTAACTTTTAATTTTTTTTATGATCATTCGCTTCTTTAATATATATTCACTTTTAATGATTTTTTACATGTTTATTATTATCGTAGATTGAAGAAAAAAGGAAAGGTGGAGAGAGTGCACCTGTTGTTACCCGTTATGAGTTATTTCAGACTACAAGAAAGACTCGAGATGGGAATGTTCCCGATCCCAAAACACAGCGTATCATTGATGAAGCGGTAATTCATCCATTATTTTATCTTTAACATTATAAACTATTATTTAATTTGAAATGATTTAATAATATTTGTTTGTTATTTAGGAGCGCATATCTCAGAGTATGACGCCCGACGAGACCCGCACTGTGGGGACTGATGATCTGTTTGCACGGGCAATAAATTGTCAGGAGCATCCCGGACGCATACGGGGACTTGGATTTGGCGTCACGAAGAAATCATTGAGTATGGCACCTGGTATGGCGGCTATGTCTAAGGTGGATCAACTTTCAGCCCAGCTTGCCGAGTTAGCTAAACAAGTTTCGATGATATCAAACCATCAAGTGAGATACGGGATGTCATCTAGTGGTGCTAGCTGTGAAAACAGTGCTCCTGTGTTTTCCGCTGAGGCTAGAGAGAGTGTTGTTAGAAACAATGCTTCAGACGACTTCCACGAAGCACTTCAAAACGTCTCTAAGGTATCAGATGTATCTTGTATTTGTTTTAATTAAATACTAGTATAAATTTTCTAACTGAATATCTTCTTCGAACAGACGACTCCTTGTTACCTTTATTTGGATTATCCTCTTCGGTTGGTGGCCACTGGAATGTTGTTCGATAGCTCCAGTGGAGTGATCCATAGTTGCCCAATCACTCCTGGTTTTGTGAAAGTCACCCTCACTGTACCTGAAATTGGACAAGAGACTTCACTGTTGCCAAAACCAGTAGATGTGGCCATCACAGTCGGAGACGCGGTCGGGCACTTCCTCGAATGGCCGCAACACTTGGTTTCTCTCACCAAAAAGGTAAAATACATGTTATTAAAGTAATTAATAAGTCGATTTATTTTAAATAATATTACAAATATTGATTGTAGATACTCCCGACTCCACAAAAGACTACACAGAGGGAGAGACCAGGGGAACCAACTGTTGGTGTGCGCAGACGGCGATTAGGGTACCCCATGTCCGGAGACGTACCCCACGATGTCACTGTAATGAGTACGGTGCACTACATGGTAACGTCCTCCAGCTTCGAAACAGTCACAGTGCCCATTAATGCGTACTTTAACTATGTTGGATATGAGGAGTTCATCACACGAGATTATGTCGAAGAAGTCTTCGATGACAAGTGGTTGAGTGCAACTACCATGACTTTTTACCTCAGGTGTGTTTACTTAATTCTCAACATTTACTTCATTTATAGTTTAACTTACTTATTAAATATTAATATCAGCGTATGTTGGTTAAAGGTATTTGGGTGAGGTATATTTCACTGTAGATGTCGTTGCAAGTGCAAAATATTCTTTCATCTGCCCCCAAGTGTGTAGCATTTTTGGTGATAGGACACAGAATATGAACGACGTTGTTCAACATATGTTGAAATATAGAGCAAGAGATCATCTCATTTTTTGGCCAACAAATGTGGGGTAAGTATATAATAAATATTTCATAAAAAAATTTATTTATACGAACAAGCGATTAATTTTAATATTGTTAATATAATGTAGTGATCATTGGGTGATGTTGGCCATAAGAATGGAGGATCTTACTGTGTATTATTTGGATCCAGCTACGGATGGGGTGTATACACGTCGTCCCGATCTTATAGCATTTATGGAAGGGTACGTAAGTTAATTTTTAGGGAAAATGTACTTTTTTGTCCTTTAACTTTGTTTAATTTTGATTTTCGTCCTGTTAACTTTAGAATTTTGAATTTCGTCCTATAACTTGCAAAAAATAGTTTTTTCGTCCTATTAACTTTCGAATTTTGAATTTCGTCCTATAACTTACAAAAAATTGGTGCCACGTCAGATTTACCGGACAAAAAACATAAGTTTTTGTAAGTTATAGGACAAAAAAACACAAATATTTTGTAAGTTATAGGACGAAATCCAAAATTTCAAAGTTAATAGGACGAAAAACACAATTTTTGTAAGTTATAGGATGAATTTCAAAATTCCAAAGTTAACAGGACGAAAACCAAAATCAACCAAAGTTAAAGGACAAAAAAATGCATTTTCCCTAATTTTTAATATTCTCATATTATGATTTGTTTTACTTTTAAGATTATGAATATCTGATCTATATTTATTTTTTAAAATAATTATATAGTGTGATGGCAATGTATCAGACTAGCCTTCCAGGTAAAAAATCAGATACCACCAATATTAGTAAAGTGCTGTGGAAAAACATTAAGGTAAGTTACTTTAGAAAATTATAAAATCAATAGAAAATAATCATAGTTATAGTACATGATTGTAATTGTTAATCAATAGGTTCCGAGGCAGCAAGATGGCAATCACTGTGGACATTTTGTGTGTTGCTACATTGAAGATATAATCTTGACTTCTCGGACGACCATTCCTGAAGGAGTAAGTCGATTATCGATTTATTTTAAATATTATTGATTGAATAAAAAAAATTTATTATTTAATTAAATTTTCTATGTAATTTGCAGTTTGTGCATAGGCCTCGGATCCCTTTTTACAACAACACTCGAATTGAGAAATGGAAGATGGATTGGATTGGGTATCTTTACAATCGATTCTTGTAACATTATTATAACTTTTGGTAGCATGATGTAACTTATATATTAATTTGTGATGAATTAATATTTCATGTTATTGGATCTTATATTATATTTATTTGATGTTACGATTAAATATTAGTATATGTGTTTTGGTAATTTTGTATATATTAGCAGGTTTATTAAAAAAAAAAAATATATATATATATATATATATAATTGAAAAAAATATATATATATAATTCGGTTAAATAAGCAGGTTTATTTATATATATATAAATAAAAAAAATTAAAAAAGAGCTTGGAGAGCGGTTAATAACCGCTGTCTAAACAAATAAAAATAAATAAAAAAGGCTCTTGGAGAGCGGTTATTAACCGCTATCTAAGAGTGAGGCTTGGATAGCGGTTATTAACCGCTCTCTTAGTGTGGCACTTGGAGAGCGGTTTTTAACCGCTCTTTTAGTTCATCCTCTTGGAGAGCGGTTCAAAACCGCTCTCTTAGTTCCTACCTTGCACAGCGGTTTCTTAACCGCTATCTTAGACTAACATAGTTGTTTCTTAGAAAGCGGTTTTAACCGCTTTCTAAGGGGAAAATCAACCGCTTTCTAAGTTCTATTTTGTACTAGTGCAATCAGAGACCTCTTCACAGCCTGGTGCGGGCTCCTCCTCCTCCTCACAGCAGACTGCTGAGGGCTCATCCTCCTCCCGACAGCATCCGATTGTTCAAGCACGGATGACTGTCCAGCCACATGGTTCAACGTAAGTTTTAATATTTTATACTAAATTTTTTTATTAATTAAAACCTAATTATTTTACTAACTTTGAAGTTTTAATTTTACAGTTGGATTCCTGGTCATGAGGCTACTAATCAGGTTTCCCGGTCCATCCTTGGATGTGGATTCGAGCCCACCGCTTACAGTTGGAGGCTAGTGTCTGATGCAAAGAAAAAGACATACTTCGAGGAGTTTAAGGTATTAATTTAATTTATTAATTCACCATTTATTAATATCAAATATATAAACAGATATTTACATTTAAATTGTAATTGCAGAAAGAATGTGTCTGGGCACCGGAGCACGATGACCAGATGTGGAAGAATTTCGAAAAATATGCGGCGGATAGGTACAAAGACCTCCTTTTTAGAATGAGGGAGAAGTGGTACTAGAAGGGAGAGGCCACCGACCTGGGGACTGACAGTGAAAACCGGCCGATTTGGGATCAATTCCTCCGCTACTGGGATTCCGCTGAATTCAAAGAGAAGTCGGCGAAAAACAAGGTGAATCGGCGTAGTGACCCTGATGGAGAAGGGATGGCGAGACATCGGGCCGGTTCTCGGTCCATTTATGAGCACGGGTTGAGATTTGTAAGTTTCGTCTTTAATTTTGTAGTTTTTGAATTTATATTATTTTTTTCCTAATTTTTTATGAGTGGTATTAATTTTTACTATCTTTTTTTCTAATTAGGCGGCGGAGCAAGTACGCGAGCCCTCTCATTTTGAGAGATTGCAGCTCGCCCACCCACTCGTCGAGGAGACTGGGAAGTCTACCTACGGTCGTACCACCGAGATCCACGTAAGTATTATTTCAATATTAATAGTATTATTTTAATTTTTAAAATTAAAAGTATTATTTTATATTTTGTGTTCAATTTATTTAATTTTTTGTATAATTAATTTGCAGAGAAAGATGCTCGAGGACCTTGCCTCCCAGCCTCAGCCTGAGGAAACGGCAGAGGGGTCGGGGTCGATGCCCCCCACACAACCTTCTGTTGACGTTCAAAATGAATTGTACTTCAAGAACATCAAGGCTAAAAAGGGGCGGTTCGCTGGATTGGGTGGCTTCAGAAAGAACTTTTTCCGACCTCGTGGCTCGGGCTCATCCTCCTCTCAGTCTTCCATCGACTCTCATCCCAGTGAGGTCGAGAGGCAACTTACCACTGTGGTGGAGCAGATGAACAACATGCAGAGGCAACAACGAGAGAAGGAAGAGTTTGAGAGGTAGTACAATCTCCAAATGCAGCAGTATACAGCCGCCATGCAGGAGTGGTGGCGGTTGTTCACCTCTGATGTGCCACGAGAGCTCATGCCTGCGCCACCGATGCCGCCGATCCCGCCGACCCAGCCGTCGATGCCACCGATGCCACCGATGCCCCCGATGCAGCCGATTGTTAACCTGGGCGAGGATGAGGAGGAAGAGGAAGTCGGATTTAATTTCGACGAGTAGAAAATTTTTAATTTTAATAAATGTGAAATACAATTTTTTTGTAGTTTGAATTGATGTTATTTTTATTTAATTTTTTGTGAAGTACTACAATTTATTTACTTTTAGTTCAAAATAAATAATTTTACAAAAATAATAATTGCATACAAATGAACGAATATTTTTATAAACAAATTAGATACGAAAAGAAATTAATTTGGTGAATTATGGAAAAAAAATGAATCAATTTGAATACATATACAATTAATTGCATACAAATGAACGAATTATAAATTTAAGCGGGAGTCGAAATAAATAATTTTACCAAAATAATAAAAAATAAATGGCCCCAACATTTATAAAAACAAGTGAGAAATGAAAATGAATTAATTTGGTGAATTATGGAAAAACAACGAGTCAATTTGGATACATATACAATTAATTGCGTACAAATGAACGAATTATAAATTTAAGCGGGAGTCGAAATAAATAATTTTACCAAAATAATAAAAATTAAATGGCCCCAACATTTATAAAAACAAGTGAGAAACGAAAATGAATTAATTTGGTGAATTATGAAAAAAAAAACGAGTAAATTTGGATACATATACAATTAATTGCGTACAAATGAACGAATTATAGTTTAATTATGCATTGTCGAAATAAAAAATTTTACAAAATAAAAAAAATAGTTGGGCAAAATATTTTTATAAACAACTTAGATACGAAAAGAAATTAATTTGGTGAAATATAAAAAAAAAAGACTTAATTTGAATACATATACAATTAATTGCATAAAAATGAACGAAAGTAGCTTGTGCCCTAGTGGCGCGCGTCCCCTCCTCTTGCTCAAGAGGTCCCGTGTTCGATTCCCCTTGGACGCAAAAATGGATTAATTGTTCAAGGCCTAATAAGACTAATATAGAAGGTGGGCCGCATATATTAAGCAATGGGCCGAGTGGCCCAGTGGTCCGCGCCCGCCCCGCCCACCCCGGGTGCCCGGGCTCGAACCACGCGAGCCACTTTTTTTTTGTATAGGCTCGGTAATTTGCGACGGCCAAATTCCGTCGCAAATCTTTAATTTTGCGACGGAAAACAGCCCGTCGCAAATTATAACAGAAAAAAATAAAAAAATATATATAAAAACATTTGCGACGGAAGATGACCGTCGCAAATGTTTTTGACCCGATCGGGTCTAACCCGAAAGATTTGCGACAGAATATTGTCCGTCGCAAAATCTCTGCGACCCGGCCGTGTCTGACCCGCCATTTTTGCGACGGATTTATCCGTCGTTAATTTGCGACGGACCTCCAAAATCCGTCGCAAAAATTAGCTACGGCTGTTTTAAAAACGGACACGTGTCCGTCGCAAAGAACTGTTTGCGACGGAAATTCCGTCGCAAATTCCGTCGCAAAACAGTGTTTTTTTTGTAGTGTCAATTCAATTGTATCCGTAAGATTTGGGGTAAATTGTTTTTTAAGGACCGTAACTTTGGGGGGTGGCAAAACAAGGACCGTAACTTTTTGGGCTGGCAAAACAAGGACCGTAACTTTAAAAAGTGGCAATTTAAGGACCGCAACTTTTAAAAATAGCAATTTGAGGACAAATTAGCCCGGATTACTCTCTTTTGGGCTAATTAGATAGGATTTCGGGCTCAAATCGCCAACATGGATATTATTTTGTATAAAATTATTTAAAAAAATAATTCCACTTCATTTTTTTCTTTTATTTTTTGAAATGAATTAATTTACTTACTTGGACGAATAAATAAGGTTAAAATTTTGCTTTGGGACGGATAAAATTTTATTGGACTAATTAAACCTTAATTACATCGCCATTTTCCCCAACATCCACATATACTTCATATTGCAAAGCAAACTACACAACTACTACTACCCCTTCCACAGTAATTCCAAGGTGATATTTTCCTCTAAAACCGACCAAATTCCCTTTTTTTCCCAACTAAAAATAAAAATTAAATAAGGCCATACATATCCCTCCAATCCCAGCCAAAAGACAATAATCTGAGTATTTTTTGAAATGAAAAGAATATTTTTTGAAATAATGAAAGTATTTTATTTTTTTTGAGTATAATGAAAGTATTTTATTTTTTTAAAATAATTTCCAACTCCTTCATTAAACGTATAGTAAGTATTAACTTACCTAGATTAAACATTTAACACTAAGTATTATTTTATTGCAATGTGTGTGAAGTGTTTAACGTATAGTAAATGAAATAATATTTTTTTTAAAAAATCCACTTCATTTTTTTAAGTATAACGAAATGAGTTGGTAATTAAAAAAAATAGAAGGAAAAAATAGAGGTAGAATTTAAAAAAAATTATTCAAAAGAATATCCATGCTGGCGATTAGAGCCCGAAAGAGAATAATATGGGCTAATTTGTCCTCAAATTGCTATTTTTAAAAGTTGTGGTCCTTAAATTGCCACATTTTAAAGTTATTGTCCTTGTTTTGCCAGCCCGAAAAGTTACGGTCCTTGTTTTGCCAGCCCGAAAAGTTACAGTCCTTGTTTTGCCACCCCCCTAAAGGTACAGTCCTTAAAAAATATATTACTTGTAAGATTTGTTTCTAAAAAAAAAGAAATATACAAGAAATTTTAGAATTTTGATAATATATTAATAGATTATAATTAATTGGGCGGCTAGACACATCTGATATTGACAATTCGTGTTATACGCTAGCTATATAGCCCATAAACTAAACTGAATGCCTTTATTTTCTTATGGTTAATTGCAAAAACATACACGTAATTTTTGTGGTTTTATCAATTATATTGAGGACATTATTCTCTTTATAAAAAAAAATATAATTTTATTTGTTGGCATGTACGTGGATTATATGTGGCATATTCGACAACCATATCATTTAATTGTTGTCAAAAAATTAACATATGTTTCCAATTGTAAAATTTAAAAAGTTTGTGTAATAAATTGCAAAGTAAAAAAAGTATGTATGTTATTTTTTGTTGCTTAATGGAGTACTATTAAATTTAAAATTTTAATACTTTTTATTACTTTTTTTTTTAATTCAATTTTAATGTGTTGAATTTTTTTTTTATAATTTTTAATAGGCAAAAATAACCACTCAGCGGTTCACGTCATCATCTTCCACGGGAAAACACAACCATGTGACGTGCACATGACGAAAACAATGTTGTTTGCATTTTATGGCCAATTGGAATTAAATTGGCAAATTCTGAATTAAATCAATTAAGCAAATTACTTTTTAAAAAAAAACACATTAATTAAGCAAATAACTAGAGGACCATTTCAATAAAAGTTAAAAAAATACCAGATTAAATGTCTTAAATCCCTAAATTTAACCGTGCTCCTGGTACATTTTGCATAAGAAAAACAAAACTGAATAAAATGTAACAGTAGTATATATTTTACCGGATTAGTATGAAGGGTTCCCACCGAGGCCGTTGCCGACAAAGCACATGCCGAATCCATCCCCTCCATTTCTGACTGAAATTCATTCCCTCCAGCATGTCATCCAAGAAGTCCCAAACAACCGAATCATAGGGTTTTGCAAAGTTTACTTTTAACAACATCCTCTGAATTTTCTTCCTCTTGGCCTCTTCGATTATTTCGTTCAAGATCAAAACTTCATCCATGATATGCTCGGAGATGACTCTATCGAGAACTTCGCTTATCATGTGAGCAAGCACCTTGGAGAAAATCTTATAGTCTCCTCCAATTAATGATATTGGCCTGAACTCAACCATACTTTGCGCCCCTTCTTTTTTTAGGAATAAGTACTATACATGAGGGGTTGAGCCCATTTACGATCTTCAATGATTCCTGGAATTCTTAGAACAAACGGACGACGTTCTTCATCAAACTCCAACTCTCCTTGAAGAACCAAAGGAGAAACCATCTGGTATGGGGCTGCTGTTATTATCACATCCAAACACTACCCCTTCAATTTCCTCCACCGAGAACGGTGCTGTTAAGAACTCATTTTGGGTGGCTAGAATATAACTTATTTTAAAAGCAGGGTTATTATTCAATTGTGGAAAAGTATTTTAAAGTGGCACAAAATAGAAAGAAGTAGATCTTCTGTAAAATTTGTTCATGGTATAAAACAGATTTCATTACATGCAATCACTGATATCATTACATGCATTTACTGATCCATAGCATTTTATACCATGATATGCTACGTTACCAGTGAAATGATTAAATGTAATGATATTAGTGGAGACATATGATGATATCAATAATATATGCATGGTATAAATTTCATGATATGAAAAAAAAAATTACCTAAATTTTGTGAATTAAAAAAAAACATCATGAGCCGACACTACAAAAAAAACACTGTTTTTCGACGGAATTAACGACGGAAAATCCGTCGCAAACAGTGTTTTGCGACGGGATCTGCGACGGACACGTATCCGTTCCTAAAACAGCCGTAGCTAATTTTTGCGACGGATTAAGCCCTCCGTCGCAAATTAACGACGGACAAATCCGTCGCAAAATCGGCGGGTCAGACCCGGCCGGGTCACACAGAATTTGCGACGGACAGTAGTCCGTCGCAAACTTTTCGGGTCAGGCCCGATCGGGTCAACAACATTTGCGACGGATAAATTCCGTCGCAAATGGTTTTATATATTTTTTTACTTTTTTGTGTTATAATTTGCGATGGGCTGTTTTCCGTCGCAAAATTCAATATTTTCGACGGAATATTGCCGTCGCAAATTACCGAGCCTATACAAAAAAAAAAAGTGGCTCGCGTGGTTCGAGCCCGGGCACCCGAGGCGGCCGGGGCGGGCGCGGACCACTGGGCCAACCGGCCCATTCCTTGTTATATGCGGCCCACCTTCTATATTAGTCTTATTAGGCCTTGAACAATTAATCCATTTTTTGCGTCCAAGGGAAATCGAACACGGGACCTTTTGTGCAAGAGGAGGGGGCGCGCGCCACTAGGGCACAAGCTACTTTCGTTTATTTTTATGCAATTAATTGTATATGTATTCAAATTAAGTCATTTTTTTTATAATTCACCAAATTAATTTCTTTTCGTATCTAAGTTGTTTATTAAAATATTTTGCCCAACTATTATTTTTATTTTGTAAAATTATTTATTTCCACTCCCGCTTAAATTTATAATTCGTTCATTTGTACGCAATTAATTGTATATGTATCCAAATTGACTCATTTTTTTTCTACAATTCACCAAATTAATTCATTTTCGTTTCTAACTTGTTTTTATAAATATTGGGGCCATTTAATTTTTATTATTTCTGTAAAATTATTTATTTCGACTCCCGCTTAAATTTATAATTCGTTCATTTGTACGCAATTAATTGTATATGTATCTAAATTGACTCATTTTTTTTCTATAATTCACCAAATTAATTCATTTTCGTTTCTAACTTGTTTTTATAAATATTGGGGCCATTTAATTTTTATTATTTCTGTAAAATTATTTATTTCGACTCCCGCTTAAATTTATAATTCGTTCATTTGTACGCAATTAATTGTATATGTATCCAAATTGACTCATTTTTTTTCTATAATTCACCAAATTAATTCATTTTCGTTTCTAACTTGTTTTTATAAATATTGGGGCCATTTATTTTTTATTATTTCTGTAAAATTATTTATTTCGACTCCCGCTTAAATTTATAATTCGTTCATTTGTACGCAATTAATTGTGTATGTATCCAAATTGATTCGTTTTTTTTTTCATAATTCACCAAATTAATTCATTTTCGTTTTTCACTTGTTTTTATAAATGTTGTGTCCATTAAATAAAAGTAATTTCAAACTAATAAATTCACAAAATTATAAATTAAAGTAACAATTCAAAAATTAAATTAAAGTAACAATTCAAACTAAAAAAAAATTGTACTTCATAGTTATTAAAAATCAAATTTTTTTAACAATCGGAATTAAATCCGTCTTCCTCTTCATCCTCGCCCAGGTTAACAATCGGCGACATCGATGGCTGGGTCGGCGGGATCGGCGGCATCGATGGCTGGGTCGGCGGGATCGGCGGCATCGATGGCTGGGTCGGCGGGATCGGCGGCATCGGTGGCGCAGGCATTTGCGCTCGTGGCATTGAATCTGAGGCGAATATCTGCCACCACGCCTGCATGGCGGCTGTATACTCCTGCAGCTCGACCCGATACCGCTCCACCTCAGCTGTATACCGGTCGTGCGCCTCTCGCTGCTGTCTCTCATACTCTTCCTTCTCTCGCTGCTGCCTCTGCATGTTCTTCATCTGCTCCACCACCGTGGCAAGCTGCCTCTCGACCTCACTGGGATGAGAGTCGATGGAAGACTGAGAGGAGGATGAGCCTGAGTCACGAGGTCGGAAAAAGTTCTTTCCGAAGCTGCCCAATCCAGCGAACCGCCCCTTTTTAGCCTTGACGTTCTTGAAGTACAATTCGTTTTGAACGTCAACAGAAGGCTGTGTGGGGGGCATCGACCCCGACCCCTCTGCCGTTTCCTCAGGCTGAGGCTGGGAGGCAAGGTCCTCGAGCATCTTTCTCTGCAAATTAATTATACAAAAAATTAAATAAATTGAACACAAAATATAAAATAATACTTCTAATTTTAAAAATTAAAATAATACTATTAATATTGAAATAATACTTACGTGGATCTCGGTAGTACGGCCGTAGGTAGACTTCCCAGTCTCCTCGACGAGTGGGTGGGCGAGCTGCAATCTCTCAAAATGAGAGGGCTCGCGTCCTTGCTCCGCCGCCTAATTATAAAAAAAGATAGTAAAAATTAATACCACTCATAAAAAATTAGGAAAAAAATAATATAAATTCAAAAACTACAAAATTAAAGACGAAGCTTACAGATCTCAACCCGTGCTCATAAATGGACCGAGAACCGGCCCGATGTCTCGCCATCCCTTCTCCATCAGGGTCACTATGCCGATTCGCCTTGTTTTTCGCCGACTTCTCTTGGAATTCAGGGGAATCCCAGTAGCGGAGGAATTGGTCCCAAATTGGCCGGTTTTCACTGTCAGTCCCCAGGTCGGTCGCCTCTCCCTTCTTGTACCACTTCTCCCTCATTCTAAAAAGGAGGTCTTTGTACCTTTCCGCCGCATATTTTTCGAAATTCTTCCACATCTGGTCATCGTGCTCCGGTGCCCAGACACATTCTTTCTGCAATTACAATTTAAATGTAAATATATGTTTATATATTTGATATTAATAAACGGTGAATTAATAAATTAAATTAATACCTTAAATTCCTCGAAGTATGTCCTTTTCTTTGCATCAGACACTAGCCTCCAGGTGTAAGCGGTGGGCTCGAATCCACATCCAAGGATGGACCGGGAAACCTGATTAGTAGCCTCATGACCAGGAATCCAACTGTAAAATTAAAACTTCAAAGTTAGTAAAATAATTAGGTTTTAATTAATAAAAAAATAGTATAAAATATTAAAACTTACGTTGAACCATGTGGCAGAACAGTCATCCGTGGTTCAACAACCGGATGCTGTCTGGAGGAGGATGAGCCCTCAGCAGTCTGCTGTGAGGAGGAGGAGCCCGCACCAGGCTGTGTAGAGGTCTCTGATTGAGACCTCGGTCTGAAAATAGGTGGAACCACGGGTCTCAGTGAGGCCCGTCGTCTCCTCCCTCCTCGCTCTCCTCGACGAGCCTCCTCATCCCTCGGAGGCTCCTGACTGCCACTGCCACTGCCTTGTCCGCTCATCTATAACAAAATTCGAAAAAAAATCAATTCGGCTCTACAATTCAACTATTTCTAAACATGCTTTTAAATTAAATTAAAATTCGATCAACTAATCTAATTCAACTAAAATCAATTCTAAACTTAACAAATTCTACTATTTCTAAACATGCTTTAAAATTAACTATTATAATTCAAACAATTCAACTAAAATCAATTCTAAACTTAACAAATTCAACTATTTCTAAACATGCTTTAAAATTAACCGTTATAATTCAACTAATTAATTCAACTAAAATCAATTCATTTCTAATATAATTCAAACAATTCAACTAATTCAATTCTAAACTTAACAAAAATTAAACATGCTTAAATTAAAATTCGATCAACTTAAATTATAATTCAACTAATTCAACTAAAATCAATTCATTTCTAATATAATTCAAACAATTCAACTAATTCAATTCTAAACTTAACAAAAATTAAACATGCTTTAAATTAAAATTCGATCAACTAATTAAATTATAATTCAACTAATTCAACTAAAATCAATTCATTTCTAATATAATTCAAACAATTCAACTAATTCAATTCTAAACTTAACAAAAATTAAACATGCTTTAAATTAAAATTCGATCAACTAATTAAATTATAATTCAACTAATTCAACTAAAATCAATTTATTTTTAATATAATTCAAACAATTCAACTAATTCAATTTAATACCACTTAAAAAAAATTAAACATGCTTTAAATTAAAATTCGATCAACTAAATCAACTAAAATCAATTCATTACTAATATAATTCAAATAATTCAACTAAAATTAATTCTCTAAACATGCTTTAAAATTAAATTTTAAACGGTAAAAATGAAGAAAACTTACGGTTTATTTGTAGAAGATGACGAAACGAGAACTCGGTGGGGACGGATTGGCTCTACAGCGACGGCACCCGACTTCTCCTTCCTTTTCCTCTCTTTTTCCTCTTCTTTTCTCTCTTTCTCCGCCTGTAAAGCGGCGGTTCTGTATAAATAAGTGGAAAAAAAATTGCGACGGACGCCTGTCCGTCGCAAATTTTGCCCGTCAAACGCAAAACGACGCCGTTTTTCACTGATTTGAAACGGCTTTTCCGTCGCAAATCAGTCAATGCAACGTTTCCCAATAAGACGCGTAAAACGGTTCGGATTTGCGACGGAAATTCCGTCGCAAATCAGTCAATGGGTCGTTTCCCGAAAGGCCGCGAATACAAATGTAAGCTTTGCGACGGCTTTTGTCCGTCGCAAATACAAAGTTTAAAATTGCGACGGCCCGTTCCGTCGCAAATCAGTCAAACGGGTCGCTTCCCGAACGGTCACCTTTAAACGGGTATGTTTTGCGACGGAATTGCCCGTCGCAAACTCAAAATTGAAATTTGCGACGACCTTTCCGTCGCAAATGTAGCCGGTTCAAGACGAAGGCGGTGGGCCCTAGTGTTTGCAATGGCTTTTCCGTCGCAAATTACTATCATTTGCGACGGACTTCCTAAGTCGTCGCAAATTGTCGTTTTTTGCGACGGCTTACAAAAATCCGTCGCAAATTCACTGAATTTGCGACGGAAATTCTGGCCGTCGCAAAAATCCCGTCGCTAATCTCCTTCTTTTTTGTAGTGCGATAATTGAGTGTAGAACCATTTACACATTCAAAATTTTAGAGATAGAGAAAAATTAGTTTTGAGTTCTGAGAGTTCACACACTTCCACTTACTTAGATAAGGTATTTATTTGGGGTTAGTAAAGTGTGTTTATTTTTCAATTGCTATTCATGATTCTGGATTATAAAATTATGGTCTAGACTCTTAGTGATCTTTAGTGATGTGATATTTGCAAATATTGATTTTATAATAAATGAGATAGCATTTTTTCATGGTTTCAGAGCTTAGACTCACACCTCTTTACTAGTTCAGATTAGTCTCAAACTTAGGAATTAAAATCATTTTCGTCCCATGACTTTTCATCTTTTTCCTTTTGGTCTCATAATTATTTACTTTATTGATTTCGTCCCACAACAATTCAAATTTATCTAAATCAGTCCTGGAGGCCAAAAACGCATGAAACGACCACTACAAAAAACACGCAGATTAGCGACGAAATTTGCGATGGAAAATCCGTCTCAAAACACTGTTTGCGACGGATTTTGCGCCAAAATTTGCAATGAACACGTGTCCATCGCAAATTTGCGACGGCTTTGTGACGGACACGTGTCCGTCTTAAATTCTGAACCTACACAAAAAATGGCTCTTGTGGTTCGAACCCGGGCCTTGCGGGCGCTCTAGGGGAGAACGAACCAACAAGCCACAGACCTTGTAGTCATCATAGGTGGCCCACCTTTTATATTAGCTTTATTGGGCTTTGAATAATTAATTCAAATTCGCGCCCAAGAGGAATCTAACGGCGATCTCTCGTGCATGTGGAGGAGGTGCGCGCCGCTTGGGCACGAGCTTCTTTTGTTCATTTGTACGCAATTAATTATATATGTATCCAAATTAAGTCATTTTTTCTAATAATTCACCAAATTAATTCATTTTCGTTTCTAACTTATTTATATAAATGTTGTGTTCAACTTTTTTTTATTTTATAAAATTATTTATTTCAACAACACGTAAATTTATAATCGTTCATTTGTACGCAATTAATTGTATATGTATCCAAATTGTCTCATTCTTTTTACATAATTCACCAAATTAATTTCTTTTCGTTTCTAATTAGTTTAAAATAAAATGTTGTGCCGAACCTTTTATTTTGTAAAATTATTTATTTTGATAACGTGTAAATTTTTTATTTATACATTTGTACGCAATTAATTGTATATGTAACCAAATTGGCCATTTTTTTTTCATAATTCATCAAATTTATTCCTTTTTGTTTCTAACTTGTTTGAAATAAAATGTTGTGCCCAACCTTTTGTTGTAAAATTATTTATTTCGACAATGCGTAAATTTATAATTTATTCATTTGTACGCAATCAATTGTACATGTATCCAAATTGACTCATTTTTTTCCACAATTCACCAAATTTATTCCTTTTTGTTTCTAATTGTTTAAAATAAAATGTTGTGTCCAAACTTTTCTTTGTAAAATTATTTATTTCGGCAATGCATAAATTTATAATTTGTTCATTTATATGCAATTAATTGTATATGTATCCAAATTGACTCATTTGTGTCCAACCTTACATCCAAATTTAATTAATTTATTGAATTTCAACTTTGAAATTTGAGACGGACTTTCAGTCGCAAATAAGTAGGGTCGCCAAAATTTGCGACGGACATGTGTCCGTCGTAAATTATTTAATTAATTTATTGAATTTCAACTTTGAAATTTGAGACGAAAATTTTGTCGCAAATGTTCGTCGCTAATTCCAAATTTGAAATTTGCTACGGACTTTCCATCGCAAATAAATCGGGTCAAGATCCAGTCGGGTCGCCAAAATTTACCATGGACACGTGTACGTCGCAAATTATTTAATTAATTTATTGAATTTCAACTGTGAAATTTGAGACGGAAATTCCATCGCAAAATGTTTGTCGCAAATTCAAACTTTAAAATTTACGATGGACTTTCCGTCGCAAAACCCAACAATTAGCGAAGGATGTACAAGTGCGTCGCAAATTCTTAGAATTTACGACTAATGGTCAAAACCCGTCGCTAATCTGTCGCAAAAAACTAAAATTAGCGACGGAATTTTTTTTTTGTAGTGGACATCATTTTAGCCACGTGTCGGACACATGCTCAATATTTCCAGCGGAATAGGATGATGTGTCCCACTTTCCACACATGGCACACTAACTCATTAAATTTATTAAATAAAATAATCATAAATACAAAAATAAATTCCAACACATTAATAGATATAAAAATTAAAATAAAACTAAAACAAAATCAACTATTTCAATTTAAATAGTATATTAAGCAAAAAAAAATACTATCATATGAAATTAAAATATTAAACAAGACAAAATTAAATCCAACCCGCTGCATCATCTCAAAATTGTTGAACCAAATCCTCAAAATGCTCAACTAAATCAATTAAATCTCAATTAAAATCCACTACCAAATTGCCCAAAATGTGGTGGGTCGCTCAAAACCAAATAAAATCCTTTAAAGAGGAGAGTCGGCGAAGTGGTGGCACGACGGAGGACCCGGTTGACGAAGACTATTTCAGGCAAATCGAAGATTACCGATTTTGAAGATCTCGATTTTGTCTCAGACAATTTTGTTTTGTTGCAATGAAATCTTCGCCCAAATTTTCTGAATTTTTTTAAGAACATCAATTTTATTGTTCGTCAATGCAATGAAATCTTCCCCCAGTTTTTTGGTGTTCTTAATTTCTTCACAAAATTAAAGGTCTATTCATAATTATTTAGCTGAGTTCGTACAAAGGGTTTTTTAAGATCGAGCAATTACCTGACTAGATATTGTAGTCGCGCTTCTCCTAGTTTTATGAGCAATTCTCTGATTTAGATATTGATGTCGTGATTTTGTGGGCTACGAGCAATTAGCCTCTTGGTCTCTTGGATTATTTAGGTCTCAGATTTGCTGAGATTGTGCATCTCTAAAATTTGGTTTTATTTTAATTGATGTGTTTTGTTATAAATATGATAATTTAATTTGGTGAGGAAGAGTTTCAGATAAGTTGCGAGAGCAACCATGGTGCAAACCTCTGCAGATGTATATGGTTCAAGTTTAAAAAATTAGTTCAAGTTTTATACTTAAATGTGGTGGAATTTTTATTAAATGGCACGCTGACTTAATTTTAGGGTTTTTTGTTTAGTTTTATGATTATTTTAATTGTCAAAATACGTTGGCATTATTTTTATTAAGATTATTTTTACTATTCAAAATTTACCATTTAGTGTGCCACATGTGAAAAATGAGACACATCATCCTATTTTGCCGAAAACTATAAGCATGTGTCCGGTACGTAATTAAAACGACATCGTTTCATGTGTTTTACGGCAACTCAGGACTGATTTGGGTAAATTTTAATTATTGTGGGACAAAATCAATAAAGTAGGTAATTATGAGACCTAAAGGAAAAAAGGGAAAAGTCATGGGTCGAAAATGGTTTTAATCTCTCAAACTTATATATATATAAGGGGGAAATTGCAAATTTCGTCTCATGAGAATTTTTCAATAACAATATTGGACCCACATTCTTTTTTTGTCCCTTTTTTTTTTTTTTTTTTTTTTTTGCAAATTTGGTCCCATCAATTATTTTTTAGGACAAAAGTTGTATTTTTTTGGGACCAAAATTGCAATTTAAATATTTTTTTGGGATCAAAACTGCAATTATTTTGGGACAAAAAATGTCGATAAAAGCTACAGGACCAAAACTGTAAAAAAAAAAAGGACCATTGATGAAAACCACCTATTCTCATAGGACCAAATTTACAATTTACCCTATATATAAGCGAAATTTTGGAAAATGAATTTTTATTTTTTGTTTGTTTTAGTAAAGTTCTTAAGAAATTATGCACTATTACACATTCCACTACTATTAAAAAATAAGTACGATTCAAAATTACAAACTTTTGTGTGCATGTGCGAATTTTGTGCATGGATGCAGAATTTTTTTATGCACAAGTGAATTTTGTTTTTTCAAAATTTTGAGTAATGTTTTTTTGTTGTAGCTGTGAGTATTGTCAAGGGATACTTTGTAGCTTCCCGACACAAATCATTTCTGATAGAACACCATAAATACCCCTTTCCACGCTTTCTGCACTCGAGCTGATTACAAATAAAGTATTTTATAAGTGGAGTTTTTCTAATATATATCAAGTTTCAGTTTACGACACATAGAATCGAATGAACTTCTTGGATCGAGCAGGATCGTCAAGATCTGCTAAGCCCTTGTACAGAGAGGTTATATATATATATATATATATATGCTTCCAAAAGCAGGGGCCTTATCTCCGTAGTGCTTCTCCAGAAGCTTCACGATTCTTCCCAATGGCAATGTTAAGAAGCTTAACAAAACGTCTGCAAAATCACTGTCAACTTCTGCAAACAGCACCTTTGTTTTCTCCTTAATTATCATTACTCTCAAAGAAATCTTAACTTGTTTAGTGACGAAGTGGAATAGCTCAAGGGGTTAAAGTTTCACTACCCATTGCCGAGAGGTTATGAGTTCGAATCACAATTTTACCGATCAAAATCTTAACTTGTTTAGTTGACATTCTGTGCTAATGTTGGTGATGTGATATAGGAAAATTTGGACCGAGGAAATGATTAAGAGGCCGTTTGGCTAAGCTTATCTTTAACAGCTTATAAGCTCTAACATCTCATAAGTTATTTCAAGAGTTTATAAGATGTTAAATTTAAGTAGCTTATAAGTTGTTAAAGTATTTAGTTAATTGAGTTTATAAGTTCTTGTGCAATCTTATAATATGGTAATATGTTTAGCATTATAAGCCCCTTTTAAAAATGTAATTACGAAAATGGACATCCTTATAACTACCATTCATTTCATATTTATGCAAAGAATATCTGACCACCAATTTATCTACAAAGGAGGGGAGAGTGAGAATGGGGTTGGGGGGGGGGGGGGGGGGGTGTGGGTGGGATGGGGGGTTGGGGGAGGTTGGGGGTTGGGGGAGAGGTTGGGTGGCGCTGGGAGTAACGGGAGAGAGTTGTTTGTTTGGGGAGTGACGGGAGAGAGTTGTTGGTTGGGGGTGGGTGGGGGCTGTTGGGGTGGGGGTGGGGGTGGTGGGGCAGAAAACAAATATTATGATTTTAAATAAGAAATAAGGTTATTTTATAAAGGGGTTATTTTTTTTGTAATTTACTTACCTTTTATAAGTTTTGAAAAAAATAAGTTAGAGTTGTCCAACTTATATTTTGGGAGCTTATAAGCTCCAAAGAACTTATTATAATATCTTATAAGATGTAAAATGTCTTTTTTAACCAAACAAATTTTAGCAACTTATAAGCTCCATAAAACATCTTATATAAGATGTTTTATGGAGCTTATATATAAGATGTTTTATGGAGCTTATAAACTCTCCCAAACACCCTCTAAGTGAAGAAATGCTTTGTGCAAGGCCTAAGAAATGTTATTAAATACTCCATCCGTCCCTGAGTAAACTTCTCACTTTCCTTTTCGGGTTGTCCCCCACTAAACTTCTCATTCCATAAATGGCAAAAACAACACTCTACTACATATAAACTTTAACCTTTAAATTCATATAATATTACCAAAGTATCACTCATTCAATTCACTTTTCAACATTATTTATTACTTTATCCCAAAAGTTAGCATGTGACCCACCATATATTAATCAATAAATATACTTTCTTAAACCATTCAACAAAAAGAAGTGAGAAATTTACTTGGGGACGGAGGGAGTATGATTTAATTGCTATAAGTGGGGTTATATATGAAGGTCATTCATTAAATTTTATGATTTACTAACAATATATATGAGCGCACGTATAAAGCCGAATTATAAAGGTTATGCATTACTATATACATATATATATGTATATTATATATATAATATATATGAGTACACACTCAATTCATGTCGTCCTAGTAAACTAAGATTTTAGATAGTTTTAACAAATTTTAAAATTTTAAATTCCCTATTACAAGTATTCTTTTAAGATTTTATAAATTCCACACTACAATATAAGGTTTTCAATAGGGAAAATTATTTTTTTAGGACACTATCTTAGGGATATTTGTAAAAACAGGACACTATCTTTTTGGTCTTGTAAAATTAGGACACTATCCTTATGGGCTCGCAAAATTAAGGCACAATCTTTATAATCTTGAAAATAAGGACACTATCTTTTATATTGAGCTTATTTAGGCCAAATTTTCTAAAATGTGGATCAAATAAAGTCGGATTATGATGTGTCCAGTTGGCCCAAATTTTATAAAATTGGCCTAAATTTGCAAAATTAAAAGAAATTGTTCTAGTTTTTCATGTTTGTAAAGATAATGTCCTAATGTACAAACTCGAAAAAATATTGTACTAATTTTACAAGCCCGTAAATATAGTGTCCTAATTTTAAGATAGTATCCTAAAAAATCAATTTTCCCGTTTTCAATGTGTGCTTGCATGTGTTATATACATAGCCTACTGATAGGGAAGAAAAAATAATAGTAAATATAATTATTATATTTCACAGAATGGTAAGACATCCATCGATATCCGAAACGTTACCCGAATCTTAAAAAAACAAAAAACACTTGCATCGATATACATGTGCGGAGTAAAAAAAATGGGTAAATTGGAAGGACCATAGATGACCGAATAAATCAATAGTTGGCTCGTATGATTACTGGAATATTTCTGATTAGAGTAGGTTTTGTATGAGACCGTCTCATGACATGAGACAATAGAAATGTGTGTAATTAACTAGGGCATTGACTCATTAACACTTTTGTAGGGGTAGGTGTTAATTTTGTATTATTATTACAGGGATTAAAACCGTTTTCGTCCCATAATTTTTTATCTTTTTTTTTTATCCTATACTTATTTACTTTTTCGATTTAGTCCCACATTTACCCAAATTAGTCTCAAATGGCCGGAAAACTCGTGAAACAACGTCGTTTTGGTCACGTGCCGGTCACTTGCTAATATTTTCCGGTGGAATAGGAGGGATTAAAACCGTTTTCATCCCGTAACTTTTTATCTTTTCTTTTTTGGTCCCATACTTATTTACTTTTCAATTTAGTCCCACAACAATTCAAATTTACCCAAATTAGTCCCAAATGACTGGAAAACTTGTGAAACGGCGTCGTTTTGGTCACGTGTTAATATTTTCCGGCGGAATAGGATGACGGGTCCCGTTTTGCAGACGTGGCACGCTGACTAAGTAATTTCTCTTATAAAATAAATATAAAACTAAAAAAAAATCAAACTCATTTTTTCAATAAAAAAAACCTTAAAACTTAAAACTAAAAATAAAGCTACTTGCAATTAAAGTAATGGAAGGCCCCGATTCTGCACGACGTGCTATATAATCCAGCAGTATTTGGCGGCGACGGGGTGCTCGAAGCAGCAAAGCTGCGCCAAGAACATGTACGCGTCGGGGATATACGCATCGGGTATTAGGGTTTTCTCGAATTTTTGAGAAAATTGCTAGTCATTTTGATTTTTTTTGTTTTAATTGCAGGTAGCTTTATTTTTAGTTTTAAGTTTTAAGTTTTTTTTATTGAAAAAATGAGTTGGAAAATATTTTTTTTGTTTTATATTTATTTTATAAGAGAAATTACTTAGTCAATGTGCCACGTTCGCAAAATGGGACCCGTCATCCTATTCCGTCGGAAAATATTAGCATGTGGCCGGCACGTGGCCAACGACGTCGTTTCACGAGTTTTCCGGTCATTTGGGACTAATTTGGGTAAATTTGAATTGTTGTGGGACAAAAATAGAAAAAGTAAATAAGTATGGGACCAAAAAGAAAAACGTAAAAAGTTACGGGACAAAAAAGATTTTAATCCCTCCTATTCCACCGGAAAATATTAGCACGTGACCGGCACGTGACCAAAATGGCATCGTTTCACGAGTTTTCCGGCCATTTGGGACTAATTTGGGTAAATTTGAATTGTTGTGGGACTAAATCGAAAAAGTAAATAAGTTTGGGATCAAAAAGACAAAGATAAAAAATTACGAGACGAAAACGGTTTTAATCCCTATTATTACACGTAAAGACATCCACTTTTTGATCAAAATGATTATAAATTGTATGTGCACTACTTCGGCGGATTCAAAAATTCTAAACTAATAAGTATGCATAATTATGAGTATACTTAATTTTAAAAAAAAAAATACAATTCAAAATATAAAGCAAGTCCTAAAAATTGAGAAATATAAACAAAATATAGACAATTGAACTTGATAGCATATTCCCTACATCCCAAAATTACTTGCACACCTTTATTTTTTGTCCGTCACAAATAGAGTTGTATTTATATATTGTGTTTATTATTTGTTTATATAAAATATACTACTTGCGATGTTAATATTTAAAGTTGCTAGTTATATATTTTATATTAAAAAATATTTATCACAATATATAAATACAATTCTATTTTCGACGGGAGATAAATGGAAATGTGCAAGTAATTAATTTTGGGACGGAGAGAGTATAATATTATGAATCACAAAAAAAAATTATCTAAAGTGAAATATATATTTTATATTTTCACAGTCCCGTAATTACTTTCATACTTTCTTTTTTTGTTTCTTCCAAAATAACTTTCACAACCTTAAAATGGAATATCGTCCATACACTTCACCTTCATAATATCTATTCAATTTATATACAAAATGTCATTACTTTTGAAGTCATTCTTACACACAATCCAAATCATTTCTTTACATTATACATAAACATTACAAAATTATCCCTTACATCCCTACTCATTACTTCACTTTCTTATTTTGTGTATCCTTACATGTATAAAGGAAATTATGAAATGGAGGGTGTCAGGATTCGAGAGCTAGAATACACTCTTGAATAGGGTTGAATTAAACAAGATCAGCAGACTTTGGAATCAGTAGACTTTTGGAATCAGCGGACCTTAAGATCAGTAGACCTTAAGAGCTATCAGAAGAGTTCAAAACCGAAAGCAACTCAACTGATGAGAATTTCAGTAGAGTTCAAAGCACAAGACTCAGAAATTTATAGTGGTTCGATCCAATAGATCTACATCCACTTTGTGAGGCCTTTCACTATGTTGAAGAAGAGATTACAGAACTACAATGATATCCTCCAGAGTATAAGCTAAGAAAGTTGAATCTAGCACTCAAAATATCACTCTAGCTAACAAGTTGAAATCTTCTCTTCACCTAACAATGAGCTAGTTTATATATCAGCAACTGAGACACCCTTGAGCAGTTATGAGTTGAGAGTGATAGCCTGCCACGTGCTCTTCATCTTGCAACTCGAGTCAGTTATAACCTCCAAGCAGTTAGGAAGTTATGACCTCTTGAAGTTGGCACCAGATAACACTTGTAACTGTAACAGCTTTGCGTAACTACCATTCGTAACCGAATAACTGTCAACTCTCTTGGCTTTTCCAGTTGTTAGGGTTCAAGAACGGATCTTCAACTTCACACTTTCATATGACTTGAAAGATATTTACCAGATTTAGAGATAACACCTCTCAAATCTCCACCTTTAGCTCTAAATCAACAATAGCACCTTTAACAAAAGACCCTCACCACTGCTCCCTCAAGAGCAGCACCAACCAATGCTTTAATGCATTCCAATAAGCCTGAGACAAAGTTCAAACTTTGCCTTAGGCAATGCCTTTGTAAATCCATCTGCAGGATTGTCTTCAGTAGCTATTTTAGCTACATGCACCATCTCTTTCTCTACCATATCCCGTACAAAGTAGTACTTTACATCAATGTGTTTTGTTCTTTCATGGTAGCCTTGATGTTTTGCCAAATGTATGGCACTCTGATTGTCACAATACACTGTGACCTTTCTCTGATAAAGTCCCAATTCCTTCAGAATCCCTTTTAACCAAAGACTTTCTTTAACAGCCTCTGTAAGTGCTACAAACTCAGCTTCCGTAGTGGATAGAGCAACATTTGACTGGTGTGTTGATCTCCAAGACACTGCTGTTCCAAACAAAGTGAACACATATCCAGTTAAGGACTTCCTAGTATCAACATTAGCTGCATAATCTGAGTCAACATATCCAACTAATGCTTCTACATTTCCTGTGTACTTCTGAAACTTCAATCCCTTGTCAACAGAGCTAACAATGTACCTCATAATCCACTTCACAGCTTCCCAGTGTCCTATTCCAGGATCACTCATGTATCTACTAACTACACTCATAGAGTGAGTAAGATCAGGTCTGCAGCATACCATGGAATACATTAGGCTTCCCACTGAGTTTGCATAAGGAACCTTACTCATATGAGATCTTTCTTTGATATCCTTCGGACTTTGCTGAATTGACAGCTTTATATGCTGTCCAAGGGGAGTTGTTACTGGTTTAGCTTGATTCATTCTGAACCTGTCAAGCACCTTCTTTAAGTATGAGCTTTGACTGAGATGAATGGTATTCATGTCCCTCTTTATTTCCATTCCCAGAATCATCTTTGCTATCCCAAGGTCTTTCATTTCAAACTCTGATTTGAGCAGTTCCTTTACCTTGTTGATTCCTTCTTCATCTTCACTTGCTATAAGCATATCATCCACATAGAGCAGTAAGTAAGTCTTCAATCTGAGACCATCCTTGAAATAAACACAGCTGTCATACTTGCTCCTTGTGAACCCTACCGATGTGATAAACTCATCAAACCTGAGATACCACTGTCTTGGACTTTGCTTAAGTCCATATAGTGACTTCTTAATCAAACAAACCTTGTTAGCAGAGTCAGGTATGTTCACTCCCTCAGGAATTTTCATATGGATGGGTTTATCTATCTTTCCATGAAGAAAGGCTGTGGTGACATCCATCTGGTGTAACTCCAGATTGTATTGAGCTACTAAGGCCAAAAGAATCCTTATGCTGCAATGCTTCACTACTGGGGAGAATATCTCATTAAAATCCACCCCTTCTCTCTGAGTAAAGCCCTTTGCTACAAGCCTTGCTTTGTATCTTATGGATCCCCCTTTCATAGCTTCCACTTTCTTTCTGTATATCCATTTGCACCCAACTAGTTTCTTATTCACAGGTTTATCCACTATCTCCCAAGTTTGGTTCTTCTCAAGAGAAAGTAACTCCTGCTCCATAGCTACAATCCATTTATCTCTTTCACTGCAGCTAATAGCCTGTGTATAAGTCTTAGGTTCCTGTTGCTCCACATCTTGAGCAACATACAGTGCATATGAGATTACATCAGCATGTCCAAATCTCTGTGGTGGGTGAGTCTGTCTCCTGACCCTGTCCCTTGCTAATTGATAATCCTGGTATTCAGTCTCACTGCCTTGATCACTCTCATGATCACCTTGATTCTCATGAGCATAGTTTCTTATATCCTGTGGCTCCACCTCAAGATGTGTAGTACTATCTTGATTCTCTCCAGAGCCTACATTTTCAGTCACCTTGAGAGGTAAGCAGTTTTCATCAAAGGTTACATCTCTGCTTATGATACACCTTTCACTTCCCTTCTCAATGCACCACAATTTGTATCCCTTTACCCCTGTTGGATATCCAATCAGTACACACTTGAGAGCTCTTGGTTCCAGCTTGTCTTGCCTTATATGAGCAAAGGCCTTGCATCCATAGACTCTTAAGTTGGAGAAGTCAGGTTTGTGTCCTGACCAGGCTTCCTCTGGTGTTTTGAACTTCAGTGGAGTAGATGGACTTCTATTTATGAGATAAGCTGCTGTAGTTACCACTTCTCCCCAGAAAGACTTGGGTAATCCAGAGCTACTCAACATACACCTCACTCTTTCTAGCAAGGTTTGATTCATCCTTTCAGCAACTCCATTTTGTTGAGGAGTTCCAGGTACAGTTATGTGCCTTACAATGCCTCTCTCCTTGCAGAAAGTTGTGAATTCTTCAGATAGATACTCCAACCCGTTGTCAGTTCTTAGAACTTTTAACTTCTTTCCACTGATGTTCTCCACCTCAGCTAACCAATTCTTGAAACTACTGAATGCTTCAGATTTAGTTTTCAATACAGATATCCATACCTTCCTTGAGTAATCATCTATGAAGGTAATGAAGTATCTTCCTCCATTCCTTGTGGGATTCTTTGAGGGTCCCCACAAGTCTGAGTGTACATAGTCAAGGATTCCTTTTGTGGTATGAGAAGCAGTGCTGAATTTCATCCTCTTAGACTTCCCATATATGCAGTGTTCACATATATTTATCTTTGAGATTCTGTCTCCACCTAGGAGATCTTGTTTGGCTAACTCTTGCAAGCCCTTTTCACTCACATGAGCTAGCCTGTTGTGCCACAACAGTGTGTTGTCCTTTTCATTCACAGAATTAGTACCACCAGTAACAGTCTTTCCCAGTAAGAAATAGAGATCATTCCTTCTAGTTCCTTTCATAACAGTATGATTATCTCTGGTAACTACTAATTCCCCATTTTCAGAAGTAAACTTGTACCCCATGTTATCTAACATGCCAAGAGATATGAGATTCCTTCTAAGATCAGGTACATACCTCACATTTCTCAGAGTTCTGACAGCTCCATCAAACATCTTCAAGTTTACAGAGCCAGTTCCTCTTACTTTACAGGTGTGGTCATTTCCAAGCAAGACTGATCCACCATTCTGGTGTTTGAACTCAGTGAACCATTCCTTCACAGGGCACATGTGAAATGAACAACCTGAATCCAGAATCCACTCATTCTTCTCCTCTGATGTGGTGATGGAAAGTACTTCAGCTAGTTCAAAGCTTGTGGAGTCTTCAGTTTCTACTGCTTGATTTGCTTGTTTCTTGTCCTTCCCCGATTCAGCAACTCCTTTAAACTTTGATGACTTCTTCCACTTAGGGCAGTTTCTCTTGAAATGTCCTGTCTCATGGCAGTGATAACACTTCCTGCCTTCTCCATCATTAGAGGTTTCTGATGATTTCTTCTCAGGTTTCTTGCCTTTATCTTTAGGCCACTTCTTGAAGTTCTTCTTTGAATGGTTTTCCTTCACTGTCAGACTCTCATTCACCTTGGAACTACTACTAGCTTCAGATGTTTTCTGCAGTTCCTTAGACTTAAGGGCCAACTGCACATCTTCAAGGCTAATTGTATCTTGCCTTCCAAATAGTATAGTGTCCTTCAGGTTTTCATAAGACTTGGGTAAAGCACTTAACAGGATAAGGGCCTTATCCTCCTCTTCCAGCATGATTTCAATATTCTCTAAGTCATCCAGAATTTTATTGAAATCATCCAACTGCTCCAGGATGGGTTTGTCATCTGCCATCTTGAATGCATAGAGTTTCTGCTTCATGTACAACCTGTTAGCCAAGGTCTTCACCATGTACAAGCTTGAAAGCTTGTCCCAGACCTCCTTTGCAGTTTTCTCCTTAGCAACCTCCCTCAGAACTTTATCACCAAGGCACAGAATGATAGTACTGTGTGCCTTTTCTCTGATCTTGGCCCTTTCTGCCACATTCTTACTCGTTTCTTCTTCCTCGGGTTTTCCAGGTTCTTCAATGGCTTCAGCCAATCCTTGCTGAACCAGAAGGGCCTTCATCTTGATTCTCCAAAGCCCAAAGTCAGATTTCCCAGAGAACTTTTCAATGTCAAACTTTGTGGAGCTACTCATCCTTGCTTCTTGCCTTGTTTAGCTTCTTCCCACAGACGGCGCCAATTTGTCAGGATTCGAGAGCTAGAATACACTCTTGAATAGGGTTGAATTAAACAAGATCAGCAGACTTTGGAATCAGTAGACTTTTGGAATCAGCGGACCTTAAGATCAGTAGACCTTAAGAGCTATCAGAAGAGTTCAAAACCGAAAGCAACTCAACTGATGAGAATTTCAGTAGAGTTCAAAGCACAAGACTCAGAAATTTATAGTGGTTCGATCCAATAGATCTACATCCACTTTGTGAGGCCTTTCACTATGTTGAAGAAGAGATTACAGAACTACAATGATATCCTCCAGAGTATAAGCTAAGAAAGTTGAATCTAGCACTCAAAATATCACTCTAGCTAACAAGTTGAAATCTTCTCTTCACCTAACAATGAGCTAGTTTATATATCAGCAACTGAGACACCCTTGAGCAGTTATGAGTTGAGAGTGATAGCCTGCCACGTGCTCTTCATCTTGCAACTCGAGTCAGTTATAACCTCCAAGCAGTTAGGAAGTTATGACCTCTTGAAGTTGGCACCAGATAACACTTGTAACTGTAACAGCTTTGCGTAACTACCATTCGTAACCGAATAACTGTCAACTCTCTTGCCTTTTCCAGCTGTTAGGGTTCAAGAACGGATCTTCAACTTCACACTTTCATATGACTTGAAAGATATTTACCAGATTTAGAGATAACACCTCTCAGAGGGAGTAATTTTCTTTTATAGCCAACAAATTAAAATGTAAAAAACTAAATATTGCAAAAATGAGTTGCATCCGCCGGTGCTTGCACTCCTTCAAACTTTAAAGCTAATTACTTCTAAGCATTTCATTGTTATGCTTCAAAGAGAAAATATTACACCGAAATAAACTTTTATTTAATTTATTAGTAACACAAACATATTAGGTACAATGCTTTCGGGACATGTCCTATTGTATATATATATGACATGCATTATATAGAACATAAATTAGATGATATATATGTGAAGAGACACTTCTTTAATTAACTTAAAACATTTATTTCTCTGTTAAAGATCCAACTGAATTTCAGCCCTTTGTAATTCTCCGCTCTTTCATCCGCTTTCACCTTCAGCTTTCTAATCTTAGACCCTAGGCTGCATACAAATTCTTGCTCACGCCTCGCATCACCATTCAGTCCCTCGAGCTTTTCTAATCTCCACCTTCCGATCAAGAATTCCAAAATATCCACATAATCATCGGGTTTATAAATACCGGTTTTGTGGGACAAAAACGCAAAATGCTCGAATAGATGTGGGTCCTTGCCATCCGTCATTAAGTGAGCTGGCATTGCGATCTTCTTTCTCATCATCTTCCCAATAGCTATCATAGCTTCATTCGTATCGATCTCGAGAAGCTTTTCAATAATTTTAATGTATCCGTTCTCATGGCGTTTTTCATCAGCAGCAATAGTCCCGCACATGTTTGCAAGAACCGGATCCCCACCTTGTTTTGCTAATCGGGCCGTATTAGCATGTGATACAAATGTAGCACGCTCTTGGAACGATGTATATACAAACCCTAAATAAGGGTTGTTGTCTAATCCAGGGTCCTGTCAATAAGATGATCACACGGGACATAGATGATTGAATTTATATATAACCAATTATCAATCTAAATTGTACTTATGCATGTGTATTTTTTCTTATATACAAATTAATAATATTAAAAAGAACTAAGTCTATATTAATTCATGACCTTCAGACTCAATCTCAATTAATAACGATTTTTAATATTTTTATAAAAATTCACCACCTTTAAATTTGTTTCAATCCATTACACGGTTTGAATTTTCAGCAAAAAAATTCAAATGCATGAGGGTGCATTTAAGCTTGTATTGGAGATTTTCCAACATGATTGAGATCATTTTTCTAGAGGAGGAGAAATATCTAGCGTCGGTTGGAAAATATCATGTCATAATTTAAAAATATGTACAGGATTAAAACAATTAAAGAGGTGGTCAATTTTCAAAAAAGGTATTGAAAATCGTGATAAATTAATATTATTTCTAAAGTTCGTGAATTAATATAAAATTAACCCTATTTTTTAATAAAAGATAAAAGGCACAATACATCCTAAATTATAACACTTTTGATTCAACAGGTCTTAAATTATCATTATTTTTTAAATAACCTAAAAATTATTAAAATGTTACTTCGCGAGCTCCCTCAGAACATAAATTGACAACATTCAGATCACCTTATTGGCCTCCTTATGTAATGAAAATGTCAAAAGTATTGAGATTAAAATGACTTGTATAAAATACATGTTAATATCAATAAAATTAGCATATAAATTATTTATCAGATCAATTTTCAAGCTCGTAAAAAATATTTTTAATACTCAATTCAGGATCTGCCGGACACATTTTGCCTAGATAAGACAATGGTCGAAAAACACTTACCATTCCAGCTCCAATCAAATATTGAAGCGTCTTTTCAATCATCAGCATATCAACCCGACCCGTAAGATAGAGGTAAGTTTTAAGCACATCACCGTGCCTGTTTTCCTCAGCAGTCCAACCGCGAATCCAAGTAGCCCATGGAGTCGGGCTCGACCCGGTCTGATCCCGAACCCCATCGAAGGTATTCAGAATTGTCTGGTAAGTAGGTAGGGCGTCCTCAGTGATCATATCCCCAATCAATACGACGAAATACTCATCAGGAAGGTCTTTGGTGCGATCACGCAAGGCCCGAACTTCATCCATGAAGTCGGTGATGGGCTTGGTTGGATCCGGAAGAAACTCAATGGGTTGCCAGCTCTTCTCCACTGGCTTGAGAAGTGGGAGTAGATGTTTAGAGGCCCATGATTCGAGTGACTTGAATACTTCAACCTTTTCCGGTTGCATTGAGTGAAAATGTCTTTGGCGGCGCAGTGAGGGTGGCGGTGGTGATCGCTGGTGAGTGGAAATGGAGGCGAGTGAGGTTACGGGCCTTACGGCGGTGGTGACATTTATTCCTATGCTTTGCATGGCTTCTGTACTTGTTGAGCTAGCTAGTGTGTTTCTTTTTTGTTTTTATTATGTAAGAAAACACTTGATGTTTTATTAAGTTTAATGACTCGATCTTTTTATAACAACTATAAGTTGTACTGATCATTTTTGTTAGCTAAAAACACGTTTTGCTATTGTAAATTCAATGCTACTCCAACAATTAATAAATACCAGAAAATAGTCTCCTCATAGACTTGCAAAATTTAAAACGCTTGATGAAAGACATTTTTTTAGGCCTTCCCACGTGTGATGGTTAAAATTAATCAAAAAAGAAAAATAGTAAATTAAATTCAGTTGTAAATGTGTAAATTAGTGAAAATACTCATGATTTATTCTCGTACAAAATTTATCAAATTCATGATAAATTAGAAAATATCATAAAATCTATTAATGAAATATATACTATTATTTTTAATTTAACTGATGAATAATTGAATTTATAAATGATATTATTAAGTTTGTTTAGGCTCAATTAAGCTCGATATGGCTCGCTAACCTACAATATATTCGATAAATAAATTCGAGTTAAACTTAAAAATAAACAAAACAAGCTCAAATATTTTAAGGTTCGTGCGCGCGAGATCAATTCGATTGCATTCCTAAGATTGCCGTGCGTGAATGTTTGTTTCTCAAAAAAAAAAAAAAAAGGAAATATGCAAAAACATTTAAATTTACATAATATTTTTATAGATTATAATTTATTGACGTTAATTGGGCGGCCCGACACACCTGAAATTGACAATTCGTGTTATAGTCTAGCTATAGCCCATAAACTAAATTGAATGCTTTTATTTTTTTAGGGTTAGTGGTAGAAAAAAACACCAACTTTTGTGGTTTTTATCAGTTATATTAATGATGTTATTCTCATTATAAAAATATATTTTTTTTATTTGTTGGCATTTACGTGAATTATATGTGGTATATCCAGTAACCATGTTATTTAATTGTTGCCAAAAAATTATCAGATGTTTCAAATTATAAAACTTATAAAAAAGTTATTGAATTAAATTGCAAAGAAAAAAAATCATGTTATAATTAATAAAATTATAAAATTCGTGATTTATTTTGCAATTCACCCTATTTTCTAACATTATACTAATTAGCACATGAAAGGTTGAAGGAAGCTTTTATGTATCATGTACTAGATGAGTGTTCCACGTACTACGTGAGATTTTTGTTAAAATTGATTATACAATTATAATGCATTATATATGTTGTAAATCTAGAAAATTTATTATTCCAAATCTAGAAGATTTGATGTGGACATTACTAATGGACCAATAACCCAATGGGCTTTATATCTTAGACTAGAGTTTTATTCTTATAAATAGACTATTGTATTCATGATTGTAATTACTCATACACAAGATCATTGGTGAAAACTCCTGGCTTGGCTCGCCCCCAGACGTACGTAGTCGTTCTCGACGAACTGGTTGAACAAATCCCATCTTTTATTTTACGCACTTATTTACAACACGTTATCAGCACGAGTCTCTGCCCGAGATTATACGGTACGCCCTAAATTAAATTCCATATGAATTACATATTTTTATGTGTACCATTGCTATGAATTCGATTGAATATTCTTGCAATTAATTGTATTATGTTTGTATACGAATTAAATTATTTTTGTGAATTGAATCGACGAGTAATACATGAAATATTTAGCCTTATGAATATGCATGTCTATTATGTCGCAAATTTTCCTAGAAATTATTTTCATGTGATTATCGTTCTCAAATTATTTATGCATGTATATATGATTTAATTATCTTACGTGCATTATTTTTCGCGCATAGTCTATTTCTTTATAGTCCGCATATTATGTCCGGGTAGGCGGCGCCCGGTACTTGTCGGACCGTAATTTATGCTTTGGGTAGACGGCGCCCAATTCTTGCTTCTATGTGCTCTAAAATAATCAAATAAATCCTTATTTCTCCGTTTTCAATAAATTTGGTCACAACTCTTATCATGTCACTTTAAAATCATAGTGAAAAATGTTTGGTATTACCATGAAATAATTCGATGAGCTCGCTCTCGTTGGTAATAACTACCTGACATGGGCGCTAGATGTCGAAATCTCCATCTAGCCTTAGATGAGTTGAGCGAAACAATTCTCGAAGGTTCAAAATCCACTAATGGCCTGAAGGCGAAAGCGTTGATTTTTCTCATGAATCGCCTGAGTGAGGAATTCATTATTCATATCCTCATTCAGGGACCCCGGAATGTTGTGGAACTCCCTGTAGGACCGTTTCCAACAACAAAATGATATACTCCTCCCTCCGGTACAATACAATTGGTTGAGACTCCATTACAAAGACCTTAAGTCTATAACGGAGTACAACTCTGCTTTGCACTGTATTGTAACCCAGTTGATGCAGAACAATCTGTCAACATTCCACGCTAGCAACTTTATACTCCAGCAGCAGTATAGGGACAATTATATGATTGGTTGCTAACGTGGAAGGGGGAGAGAGAGTAAGATGATCTGGGCAAAAGGCTGAGGTCGTAGTACATCCGGTGGTCACAGAACCTCGAATTTCGCTCTTCAAAATCTGGCAATCAAGATAAGGTTGAGCATTCCTTCTACAGATGCTGATGCAGAGACCATTGGTCTCGCACGTGTCGCACTCCCAAGCACTTGGTTGAGGCTTATCAAGAGCAGCAGAAGGACGACAAGGGGTAGGCCCCTAGAGTCGAATCTCACCATGCCAGTCTTCCTGAAGCAGACTTTGACCAAGACAACGTCGATCCTCTGGGCATCGAGCTCAAGGACTTTGGAAATGATGAGTGATTTGTGTATTTGATTGTTTTAGTACTTTATTTTTGGATAAAACAATTTATGTTTTTTTATCCTTTCTTTCGGATACTTTATTTTATGGTAGATATTATGTTTTAGCTTCGATGTGTTTACCTTAATGTTGTCCATTAAATTTACTTGGATATTGTTGTACATGGCTTGTAAACATATCAACTATTAGGTTTGGGCTATTTCCTCTAGCATGATGGATTAAAGATTGTGATTTATGTTTGGTAGATAGCGCCACCACTCATACAATCTTAAGAGATAGGAAGTATTTTCATAACTTGGTAGAATGTTAGGGGAGTATAACTACAATAACAGATGCTAGTATGTTGATAATGGGCTCCGGAAGAGCTTCCATTGTCCTCCCCGTGGGTATCGAACTCATAATCGATAATGCTTTATTGTTTCCACAATCTAAGCGTACCCTGCTCAGTTTTAGAGACATTAGGATAAATGAATATCACATTGAAACTAAAACTGAGAACAATAACGAATACCTTTTGATGACTATTACTCGAGGTAGCCGTAAACAAGTTATAGAAAAACTTCATTCCTTCTCCCCCGGATTGTACTATTCCTACATCCGGTCGTCTAATTCCCATCTAGTCATGAGTATGAAATTTTATGTCCCGAACTTCTTTAAATTATGGCATCAGCGGTTAAGTCATCCAGGACAATCTATGATACGTAGGATTCTATCTAATTCAATTAGTCATAATATTTTGAATAATAGAATCCTTCTTGTTGATGAATTTATTTGTGATGCATGTCCTAAGGGTAAGTTAATAGTACGCCCATCGCGCACTAAGGTTGAACTAGAGTCTCTGATTTTCCTTGAAGCGAATTCAAGGAGACACTTGTGGACCGATTCACCCAGCATCAGGACCATTTTGGTATTTCATGGTCCTTATTGATGCCTCCACTAGGTGGACATATGCCCGTTAGCTGTCTACCCGCAATCAAGCTCCTGCAGAGCTCATTGTGAAAACGATCGAGCTGCGAGCTCGATCCTCAGATTATCCAATCTATTCGCATGGATAATACTGCCGAGTTTACCTCGAAAGCTTTTACAGATTACTGTATGGCCCTAGGAATTAAAGTGGAGCATTCGGTCCCCTACGTCCATAATGGTCTTGCTAAGGCGCTAATAAAATGTATCAAACTAATCGCGAGACCATTACTTATGAACTCTAAACTACCCACTTCATGCTGGGGGCATGCAGTCCTACATGCATCGCACTTAATACAAATCCGTCCAACTGCATATAATGATCATTCCCCCCTACAATTAGTGCGTGTGAAAGAATCTAACATTTCCTATCTGCGTATTTTTGGATGTGCGGTATATGTTCCGATAACATTACCTAAGCGGACCTCTATGGGCCTACAAAAGAAACTCGGTATTTACGTCGGATTTGACTCTTCATCCACCATGAAATACCTCGAGCCTTTGTCCGGGGATCAGTTAACGACCCGGTTCGCTGATTGCACATTCGATGAAGATTACTTCCCGGCATTAGGGGGAGATCCGAATTCAAAATTGAATGAATGTCGGGAGCTTACGTGGAATGTAAGTAATCTTCAGTATCTAGATTCGCGCACTAATCAATCTGAACTAGAAGTTCAGAAGATCATTAACTTGTAAAATTTAGCAAATAATCTGGCAGACGCGTTCACTGACCATAGAGGTGTAACTAAATCGCATATACATGCAGTAAATGCTCTCCAAAGGGTTGAGGTCCCAAGCAAAATGAGTACTCATGCCCCCACACACCAAAAGCGTAAGGGACCCTCAAGAGATAGTAATACACCTAAATGAAAGGCTAGCAAAACTGGTCAGTCGAATGTAAAATCTCTAAAAGAGATCCGTCTAGATAACTCAAAGTCTCTAGGAGACGAGCGTCCTAGTGGTGAAGTACGTGCACAAAACATTCCATGCACTAGGACCGTGGAATGACTAGACCCAGATACAATGGGAAATGAGGAAGGTCTGGTTGACGTAAACGTCGAAGTCTCTGTGAACTTCACAGATACGGGAGAAACATACAATAGAAATATTAATGTTGTCGACGATACATTTGCAGCGTCAATCGCTCTTTCCATTATAAATGATCTAGATTCAGAACCCAAAACAATCGCTGAGTGCCGGAAGCGCTCCGATTGGGTTAAATGGAAAGAGGCAATTGATGCAGAGCTCGCATCGCTTAACAAAAGACAAGTATTTGGCTCTATCATTCGTACACCCGTCCGCGCTATCCCCGTAGGATATAAATGGGTATTTGTGCGAAAACGAAATGAGAACAATACTGTAGAGAGGTATAAAGCGAGGCTTGTAGCTCAAGGGTTTTCGCAGAGACCCGGGATTGATTTTGATCAAACCTATTCTCCCGTCATGGACTCAATAACGTTTTGCTACTTGATATCTTTGGCAGTTAAAATGAATCTCCAAATGAGATTAATGGACGTAGTAACCGCGTACTTATACGGATCACTAGATGCCGACATTTATATGAAAATCCCCGGTGGATTTGACATTCCTCAGATGAGGGATGGTGAAAACCGCAGTATGTATAGCATAAAACTGCAGAAGTTGTTGTATGGCCTGAAGCAATCGGGTCTCATGTGGTACAACCGACTTAGTGAATTCCTTCAGAAGAAGGGATACACATTCGATAAAGCTTTCCCATGCGTATTCACGAAGAAATCGCAAGATGGTTTTTACATCATATCCGTCTATGTTGATGACCTGAACATAATCGGAACATGTAAAGAGATTGAAGAAGCCAGTTCAATCTTGAAAGCCGAATTCGAAATGAAAGTCTTGGGTAAAACCAAGTACTGCCTCGGCTTGCATATCGAGCATCTCCCAGAAAGAATCCTTATTCATCAGTCGACCTACGTAAAGAAGGTATTGGAGAGATTTCACATGGATAAATCTCATCCACTTAGCACCCCTATGGTTGTTCGATCCCTTGAAGTGGATAAGGATCCATTTAGACCAAGAGAAGATTCAGAGGAAATTCTGGGGCCAGAAGTTCCTTATCTTAGCGTTGTTGGAGCATTGCTCTATCTCGCAAATTGAACTCGGCCGGACATTGCATTTGCTGTCAATTTGCTTGCAAGACATAGCGCTTCTCCCACAAGGAGACATTGGAATGGTGTTAAGCATGTTCTACGGTACCTCCAAGGATCTCAAGATCTTGGACTGTTTTACCGTAAGAACCAAGACAAAACCTTAGTGGTTATGCGGATGCTGGCTATTTGTCTGATCCCCACAACGCCATATCCCAGACTGGTTACGTTTTTCTCTGTGGTGGTAGCGCGATCTCATGGAGATCGGTTAAACAAAACATGGTTACCACGTCTTCAAACCACTCAGAGATAATAGCTTTATTTGAAGCCGCACGAGAATGTGTTTGGTTAAGGTCCTTGGTAAAACACATTGGTGGCTCGTGTGGAATCGCTAAAGGCAATACACCTCCCACCATTATATTTGAAGACAACGCTGCTTGCATCTCACAAATGAATAATGGGTACGTCAAGGGAAACCTGACAAAACATATTTCACCTAAGTTTTTCTACTCATACGAACTCCAAAAGAATGGTGTGATTACCATTCAAAAGGTGCAATCTAGTAACAATCTAGCAGATTTGTTTACTAAATTCTTACCTACGTCTACTTTTGTAAAGTATGTTCGTGGTATTAGGATGCAAAGTCTTAAAGTGTTGTTGTCTTCAGGGGGAGCGGTAACCCCGAAATAAATCTAGAAGATCAATAACATTCCTCCCTAACTTATTATTTGGCCGATACCTAGCACGTGGAGTTTTTATGACAAGACATTTATGTTATGCCGTAATGTCCAAGGGGGAGTGTTGTAAATCTAGAAGATTTATTATTCCAAATCTAGAAGATTTGATGTGGACATTACTAATGGACCAATAACCCAATGGGCTTTATAACTTAGACTAGAGTTTTATTCTTATAAATAGGCTATTGTATTCATGATTGTAATTACTCATACACAAGATCATTAGTGAAAACTCCTGGCTTGGCTCGCCCCCAGACGTAGTCGTTCTCGACGAACTGGGTGAACAAATCCCATCTTTTATTTTACGCACTTATTTACAACAATATATACAGTAACATTAATTATAAATGTGTTCAGTGTAAAACAATATAATTATATTATATAATGAATATATTCAAACATAATATCACATGTCAAATACAGTTAAATCATATTAAATTCAATTTTAAGATTTAAAAATATTCAAATAATTAAAAATTTTGGTGCACTATATCACTAGTACAAAAAATGACTTAGATAGCGGTTACTTTTTAGCTTAGAAAGCGGTTCTAACCGCTTTCTAAGAATCAGCTATCTAAGCTAAGAAAGCGGTTCGGAAACCGCTGTGCAAAATAACCTCTTAGATAGCGGTTATAAACCGCTGTGTTCTAGGAAAGCGGTTTCGAACCGCTATCCAAGATCCTTACTTAGAAAGCGGTTTTGAACCGCTATCCAAGTGCCTAACTTAGAAAGCGGTTTTGAACCGCTATCCAAGTGCCTAACTTAGAAAGCGGTTCTTAACCGCTATCTAAGTGACAAAACGTTTTTTTTTTTTAAATTTAATTCACTAGGAAAGCGGTTCTTAACCGCTTTCTTTGATTTATATTTTTTTTTTATATTTTCTATTTTATTTTAATAAACCTGTTTATATACAAATAAATATATTTATCCATACCATTAAATATTAATCCATAACATCAAATAAATATAATTAATTATACCAAAAAATTCATAATAATATCATATCATCACAAATTAATTCCATAAGTTATATAGTAATAATGTCTTGTAAAAAGAAAATTACATTAAGAACCTATTGTATAAATACCCCATCCAATCCATTTTCCATTTGTCGATTCTAGCTTTGTTGTAAAAAGGGATCCGAGGATTATGCACAAACTGCAAATTACATTTAAAATTTAATTAATTAATACGAATATGTTATAACAATCAATAATAATTTAAATAAATCGATAAATCAACTTACTTCATCAGGTATATTCGTTTGAGAAGTCAAGATTATATCTTCAATGTAGCAACACACAAAATGTCCACAATGATCACCATCTTGCTGCCTCGGAACCTATATATTGATTAGCAATTATAATCACGTACTATATATATACCTATGATTATTTTTAATTGAATTGAAAAATTTATAAAGTAAGTTTACCGAAATATTTTTCCACAACACTTTACTAATGGTTTTTGAGCTTTGACCCGGAAGACTACTCCGAAACATTCTCATTACACTATAAAAAATATTTAGAAAATAAAGCTCAGATTAGATCATATGCATACTTTTTAAAAGTAAAATAAATAATAATATGAGAATATTAAAAACTAACTTACCTGTCCATAAATGTAATGAGATTAGGACGATTTGTATACACTCCACCTTGAGCTGGATCCATAAAATACACATTAAGTTGATTCATGTCTATGGCCACCAGCACCCAATGTTTACTACAATATTATATTAAGAATATTAAAAGATAATCATTTGTTTATATATAAAAAAAATATTTTATGAAATATTAATTGTACTCACCCCACATTTGTCGGCCAGAAAATGAGATGATTTTTCCCAGTATATTTCAACATATGGTTAACAATATCCCTCATTAATGGTGTCCTCTTACCAAACATGCAACACACTTGTGGAGAGACGAATGAATACTTTGCACTTGCCCCGATATCTAGGGTGAAATATACCTCACCCAAATACCTTAAACAAACATACGCTAATTAATATTTAATAAGAAAATTAAACTATATATGAAGTAAATATTGAGAATTAGTTAACACATACCTGAGGTAAAGACTAATGGTAGTTGCACTCAACCACTTGTCGTGCATTACTTCATCCACATATTCCGGTAGGATGGTCTCTTCATAACCAACCTGGTGAAAGTAAGAAGTAATGGGAACCACAACTGCATCGTAGGTGGGGGACGAAACCATCAAGTTCGCCGTTGACATTGTAGTGACATCGTGGGGTAAGTCACCGTGCACTGGATAACCTAATCGTCGTCTGCGAACACCAATAGTGGGTTCCCTCGGTCTCTCCCTCTCAATACCACTTGATCTTTGTGGAGCCTTTTGTGGAGTCGGCAGTATCTACAATCAATTTTTAATATAATTTAGAATAAATAAGATATTAAACTTTAATATCATGAATTTTACCTTCTTGGTGAGAGAGACCAAGTTCCTCGGCCATTCGAGAAAATGTCCGACCGCTGTTCCGACTGTGGTGGCATCATCTTCTGGTCTTGGCACTGGTGAATTCTCTTCTCCGATTTCAGGTACAATAAGTGTGACTCTTACACAACCAGAAGCCTGGGGACGACCGTGAATGATTCCACTAGAGCTGTCGTGCAACATTCCAGTTGCCACCAATCGAAGAGGATGCTCCACATAAAGGAAACATTCCACTGGCTGTTCGAAGAAGATATTATAAGTTTAGAAAATTATACTAGTCTTTAATTAAAATAAATACGAGATACATCTGATACCTGAGAGACATTTTGAAGTGGATCGTCGAATTCGTTTCTAGCATCAGCGGAAAACATAGTCGGGGCACTATATTCACAACTAGCAGCACTCGACGACATCCCTTGTCTCAATTGTCTTTGATTCATGATCTCCATCTGTTTAGTCAAGTCGGTAACCTGCACAGAAAGCTTTTCCACCATAGACATAGCCGCAATATAACCGGCTGTCATCTCTAATGTTTTCTTCGTGACGCCATATCCAAAAGCTCGTAAGCGTCCGGGATGCTCTTGACGATCTATTGCCCGTGCAAACAGATCATCAGTCCCCACAGTGCGGATGTCGTCGGGCGTCATGCTCTGAGATATGCGCTCCTAAATAACAAAAAATATTATTAAATCATTTCAAATGAAGTAATTGTTTTTAATGTAAAGGATAAAATAATGGATGAATTACCGCTTCTTCAGAGATACGCTGAGATCTGTTATCGGGAAAATTTCCATCTCGAGTCTTTCTTGTAGTTTGAAATAACTCGTAACGGGTAACAACAGGCGCACTCTCTCCAGCTTTCCTTTTTTCTTCTTTCTACGATAATGATAAACATATCCCCAAATTATTAAAAGTGAATATATATTAAGAGTGTAATATATTATAAGTTAGTATTTTTATCTCACCAAATCTTCCCTAATACGTGCATAACCTTTGGAAGATCCACGATATCGCGCTTCCATATTCTTAGCTTGTACGCTATTTCTATTGTTTTTTTCCTACAGTGTAATATAAATACAATAAACACTTAAAAAATTGTGCATTAATAGGAATAGATGAAATGACATTGATCAAGATTACCTTGAAATCATCAAGCATAGATCTACGCACGAATTCCTGCCAATATGGGGCCACCATAGGGGATTCCTCATAGTCCTTAGGCGGTTTAGGCGAGTACTGACCAGTCTTCGGGTCTCGTGAACTTCTCCTCAGAAAAGACCGAAAATTGTTTGCCGCATTCCCAGCTTGCATAAGTATTTGATGCTTCCTTGTGTGATCAAGGCCGGAGAATGTTTGCTGCATACACATTTAGTAATTTCACAAGCTTATACATAAAAATAAGTCATGCAACAATGAAAATATGCATATAATTAATTTACATACCACGAGCTCATCCCATAACGCTTCCTTGTAAGGACTCATTTCAGGCTTACGCCAGTCACTGCATGGTGGTACGATAGGGACCACTCTCCTGACTGCAGACCCAATGTAGTGCGCCAACTTCGCACTCTCAGGTCCAATCGGCTGCCCATACTCATTGAATGATAACTGCAATTCAATGATAACGTTAGCTCAACAAACAATTAATTAATATAATAAAAATTAAAATAAAATTAATTACCTTCAGTAATTTTCCTTTGCTACGGTCTTTTTTCAATGAAGTCATCGTGACTATACCCCTCTTGCGCTTCTCTCCAGAGCTACTAGAGGTGTGAGCATCAGTGTTATCATGACCCAAGTCATCATGATCTCCCTCATCTCTATCATCTCCATCATCCCCATCATCTCTATCATAGGGAAAATAACCCCCATAATCTCCATCACCCCCATAATCTCCATCATCTCCATCATAGGGGGGTTGATCCATGATCCTGTGAAACAGAATAAAAAAATATTAAAAAAATAAACAGAAACAACATTTAATAAAGTATGTGGAAACAACATTTAATAAAGTCGTACATTTCTTTTTAGCACTGATTTTTCTTTTTCGTTTTTTGGTTGACTTTTCTTGTTCATGACCATGAATGTTAACGAGATCCGGATTGTTATATTCATCCTCGTTTCTAAGATTTCTCTGGTATGTACGTGGATTTGCAAGATCATCAAAAGAGGGTACAGAATGTGTGAAGTTCTGAAAAGGATCATCAATCATGTCAACATCTTCATCGACTTGGTCGTTGATCTGGTAACTATGATTAAATTTGTTTGACAGAAGCACAATTGACCATTTCTTGTTCACTGGGTCGGGGACATAGAAAATTTGTTGAGCTTGACTGGCCATTATGTAAGAGTCATCTATGTATCCCACATTCTTCAAATCGACGCGTACAAACCCAGAACATTCAACTTGGACTCCATTTGGGATCCTCACCCAACTACAATCGAAAATTGGTTCTCGGTGACCAACATAGTCGAGTTCCCAAATATTGACAATCTGTCCAAAGTATGTGGTAATCGACTCATTCCATGCAGTTGCAGTAATAGACACCCCACTATTCTGCATTGTACTTGCGGCATCATGATCCCTGGTATAAAAAGTGTATTCCCTATTTTATAACCTCTAGCTAGGCATGCTAATTAAAATTCTAACATGCATTCTAACAATTCCATCTAAAATTAATCATAAAGCCTTCAATTAAGAATTATAACCCTAACAAGGACATGATAACAATCTTATTATGAGTTGAATGCTAATAATAAATTATCACAAGGCAATTTAAATCATATCGTGGTTAGTATCTCTTTTCTACCGTTTAGTCATGCATAACTAGAGTGAATCAAATTACGCAATCACACAATTTCAATAATTTTGGGCCCAAAAACCATTTTAATTAATTCACCACCTCAATTAATGGAAGGCAAATTATATCACTAATAATTATTATTCATTTAAATTTCCATTATCATCCTCATTCACAATCATACAACATGAGATGCATATATAAATTAATTACCGACATCAAGAGCTTAGAATCAAATATATTCATCAAATATAAATTAAATTAACAATTTCTATATATACCTAATTATATTATATATTCATCAAATAAATTAGTATATAAATAAACAAACACTAATTAACTAGTATATAAATAAATTAGTATATAAATTAGTATATAAATAAATTAACTAGTATATAATCATCAAATTAATTAGTATATAAATTAACAATTTCTATATATACCTAATTATATTATATATTTATCAAATAAATTAGAATTTAAATAAACAAACACTAATTACCTAATTAACTAGTATATAAATAAATTAGTATATATAAATAAATTAACTAGTATATATATTCATCAAATTAATTATATTAGTATATAAATTAACAATTTCTATATATACCTATTTATATATATTCATCAAATAAATTAGTATATAAATAAACTAACACTAATTAGTATATATATATATTCATAAAATTATAACAATAATTAACTAGTATATATATAAATAAACTAACACTAATTAGTATATATATATATATTCATGAAATTAACACTAATTAACTAACTATAGTATAAATTAATGAAATTAACAGAGAAATTGGAGTATTACCTGGAGGCGGCGGGCTACGGCGGCGGCGGAGAGGCGGCGGCGGAGGTGCGCGGACTGGGGCCTCGTCGGAAGAGGCGCGCGGCCTGGGACGGCGTGGCGAGGCGCGGCGAGGCGCGGCGGGCAGGGCGCCGACGGGGAGGGTGGCGCCGCAAGGCTACGATCGGCGCAAGGCTGGTTGAGTACGGTGGCGTGCCGTCGCGGGTGGGAGAGAGGGGGGAGGAATTAATCTGCTGCGCGGGCTGAATAAATTAGGGATTTAGGCATTTAAATTGGGTCAAACACTTAGAAAGCGGTTCTTAACCGCTATGCAAGTCTTTACTTAGAGAGCGGTTCTTAACCGCTATCCTAGTGGTCACTTGGATAGCGGTTTAGAACCGCTATACTAGTTAGATCTTACATAGCGGTTTTGAACCGCTATCTAGCAATTTAGTACTTATATAGCGGTTGTTAACCGCTTTCTAAGGTTAAACCTTAGAAAGCGGTTATAAACCGCTATCTTAGAATTTATTTTTTTTTTAATAAATTAATTTACATAACCGCTCTCCAAGTGGGTTCTTGGAGAGCGGTTTTTATAAAGGCTATCTAAGTAGAGCTATCTAAGTTCGAATTTGTAGTAGTGTATTTTCTAAACAATAAAAATTCGTTAAGTAAATGAAAATTTTTTAAATTATTAGATTTAAAAAAAATCAGTTAATTATTAATCGATAAAAAAACCAATGTTATTTACTATATTTAATTTCATTTTTATTTATTTTAAAAAATTAGACTTTTTTAAATTGAAAATTCTCAAATGTAGTGAGACAATAAAAATAAATTAATTAAATATTAAAGTTCGTAAATCTTTTTCAATTAACCTTATTTTCTAACATTATACTAATTAGCACATGAAAGGTTGAAGGAAGCTTCTATATATCATGTATGGAACTATGTGAAATTCGGAAAGGGAAAAAGAAAATGGTAGTCCTAGCGAAGTTTTTAAGAAAACAATAATGTAGACAGGTTACTATTTTTATATTACATGTGTAATGTAACGATTTTAAAATATAAATGCGTATTATTATTAATATATTTTCTCGTCAAGAGACGATCTAGTTTCCCTTATCGTTTTGTTAATTTCTATTAAAATTGACATAGGTGTGTCACAATAGTCAAACTTATATACATCAAAAGTATATTTAAAAAAAAAAATTCCTATTATTTTAAAAGTCGCCTTTACTTTTGTTTAAAAAGTCAAACTACATATCCGCCGTTCTCGACATTTTACTTTGTTATAAGGGAATTTTTACTATTGTAATATATGGTGACATAGTGTATCACAAATAAAGGGAGGGTGCAAAAGTAAAAAATTCTTCCCGTCAAAAAAAAAAAGTAAAAAATTCTTAATTGTGTAATTTTTTGGTCGCTTAATGCCTAAACGGTCTGGCTTTTTTTTAAAATATATTACAATTAAATAAAACCCCTAAAATATAATTGGTCCGCTGTTGGATAATAGTACTTAATTACATTAGTTCAGATGCAACGCCTACATAATAGTGCAGGCAAGCTACAATATAGTCATGTAGATAATACTTAGAGATAATTAATACTTACATAACAAACTTTCATGAATTTAGATTTCGTAATAGAATAGTTAGATACACAATAATAAATAGGGATGGCAATAGAGCATATTTGGACGGATATCTCAATATTCATGCATGTCCCGCACCTGTAACCTGCCGCCCCGCCCTGCTCCATGCCCCGCTGCGGGGCAGCATTTTGTGATCCATGTCTGCCCCGCGCGGGGCAGATCTGATCTGTCCTGCTCCATCTAATGCAAATTTATTGTTTTTCAAAACCAGTATATTAAAAATATCTATGTGTGTGTGTGTGTGTGTATGTGTGTGTGTGTGTGTATGTGTGTGTGTGTGTGTGTGTGTGTGTAACATGAAGGGTGAGGGTGTGGATGAGATTGTGGAAATGGGGAAGTTGGAAATAGATGATAAGTGAGTTTCATTTTTGAATATATTATGTAGAATTAAATATATAGGTATATATACTATATAATATTATAAATGTATTTATTATTATATGGAGCAGGGTGGAGCAGAGTAGGGCGGGGCAGAGCAGTAAATATATAGATTCATGTCTGATCTGTTTCGTGAGCGGTGGCGGGGCTGATCTGCTCCGATCCATTCTCAGAATGGGGCAGGGCAGGCTGATCCAATCAGAGCGGGGTGGAGCAGATCACTTGCGGAGCGGATTATTTTGACATCCCTAATAATAAAAGAAGAAAAAAGAAATAAATAAAACACGAATCTTCCTATGAACAAGTTTTATAATATGAAATTAATAACATTAGATGTATTAACTTATAACATGTATTCATTAATACCATTAGATTTGTAAATTGAAATCATAGTGTAATTATTATGGTATCTGTGAATGCATCTAATGATATCAGTGAATACATCTAATGGTATCAGTTTTATATTATGAACAACTGTCACAGAAGACTTACTCAAAATAGAATAAAAAATAACCTTGAGGTTGGGATTGGGCGGACAACTACAGGTCTGAGCGCCACTTGAGACCGGCAAGGAGAAACCTTCTCCTCTTTTTGTCTCAAGTCTTAAGTTGACGGCGCAAATTTGTTCTTTAAAAAATCTAAATGAGAGAAAAAAGTTATGATGAAGTCTTCTTCTGCCTGGGCAAACAGTAACTTTGTGAAGTCATATATGAAGTATTACTTAAGTTATGTATTAGTATCAGTATTTATTTTGATTGGTGAAAGTTGGTATGTTAGTTAGTATTAATATAACTTCAATCAGGTGTTAGAAATACTTCCTCCGTCCCCAAACTCTCTTCACGCTTTCCTTTTTCGTCTGTCCCCTAACACTTTGCACACCCAAAAATTGCAAATTTTATTTACACTTATTTGTCAAAATGTCATTACTTATTTACACTTAACAAATTCATTATTCTTAATTAAATTAGATTACCCATTAACCCAACCCAAATTGAATCAGCAACTCATCCTAATTAAAGGGTTAATATCAATTTGCAACCTGTACTATATCATATTTTTCAATTTGCAACCTGTACTATTTATTATATCATATTGCAACCCGTACTATATAAAATTGACCAATTAGTACCTCAACTCAATTTTTGTTCCTTTTTCCGGCCAGCTTATTCTTGTTCAAGGCTATATTTGTCCTTTTAGGGTTTTAACAATAGTAAGAATAATAAAACCCTAAATTTTAATGAATCGATCCCTAATTTTGGATAGAATGGGGACGATGCTGCCTTCATATTTTTTCTTCAATTTTGGGAAGAGAATCATGAAATGTCTTTCATGTAGTTTCAGAGAGAACAAGACGACACTCGGTTGTCCTTCCTTTAAAAAAGATTATGGAACACTTCCGTTTCTTTTTTCCTTTTCTTTTTTGCATTATGTAGAAGGTATAATTGATGTGCATAAATAATTTGTAGAAGAAATTACTGTACACATCATGAAATGAAATACGCTGCAACTTGTTTCAATAATAATAATAAAACCTATGCTGCTTGATTCGTTGAAAGAGGAAATTAAACATATGACTTTCTTTAATTGATTGTGCCCAAATGGAAATCACTAAGATAAATATAAGATCAATTTGTCATCTAACATTGAATATGTACTTAAGATTGTTCCTTATGCTCCATGTAAACTGAATCGAAGCGTTGGAAGGCAGTGTCGTTCTCACTCTCTAACATTAGGGACCGATTCTTTGAAGTTAGGGTTTTATTATTTCTACAATTGTTAGAAATTCATTAAACATTTACTTTTAAAAAAACAATTAATAAATCTAAATGGACAAATATAACCTTAGGCAAAAATAAATTGGTCGGAAAAAAAAAACATAAATTGAGTTGAGGTACTCATCAGTCAATTTTTCATAGTACGGGTTGCAATCTGATAAAAAAATTAGTATAGGTTGCAAATTGAAAAATGTGATATAGTATAGGTTGCAAATTGATATTAACCCTTAATTAAAACTAACCCACCAACCCACTTTAATTCACCCCAACCCATTAACACACAATCAAAACCCTATTTTCTCTCCATATCCCTCAATTCTTCCATCATCTACCCACCAACACATATTAACTCACCCCAACCCATTAACACACATTCAAAACCCTTCATCTTCTCCATCTTCTCTCGAATCTTCTTGTAAGAACTCGCCTCCATCTCTCTTTCTTCCATCTTCTACGAACTCGCCTCCATAATCTCCTCACCATGTCTTTCTCTCTCTTCCATCGTCTTCCCCATCTCTCACTAAACCCTAAACCCCACTCTCTGAAATCCCTCAACTCGCCTCTATCTCTATCTCTCTCTCCCCCAAATTGAAGAGATATTCGGCAATCTTCATCCAAACACGAATCTTCCATCTATTTCTCCCCCTAAAGGCTTGATCTGTAAAAAAACCCTATTTTGATTTTGTAAAAAACCTCTATTTCGATTTTGTAAAAAAACTCTATTTCGTTTTTTAGAGTATGGATCTGCCTATTATGGTGTGGAATTATGATGAGTTGGAATCCCCTGAATTCGATCTTGAGAATGCAATCGTCGTCGATTCGAGAGATTTGTTCATTGATGAGACTCCCCTAATGGACATAGGTAAAAAAAAATTATTCAGTTAATTTTTTCGAAAAAAAATTGGTGGCGATTTTTCATCCTAATTCTTATTTTTCTTAATTTTTTGAAGACGAAATTGTACCCTATTGTTATCTAATGGAAGGGATAGAGGAGATGGAGCTGATTGGGGTGGCTTGGAAGTGGAGCGAGGGCATGTGGCAGTCTTACATAAAGTTTTGGGAATTTATTTTCCATCCGTGCTTAGGTTACTCTGCAATCTCATTTTTTTGTGATGCATGTTAAGATTCTGAGTATTAAGATGCCTGTTTAGCTTCTTTGATGAATGTGTGCACTAATATATGGTGATTTTGTGCATATATGCATCTGTGATGCATGATATCCCTGTTATTTGGTGAATTTTGTGCAACCTGGTGCATATATGCATCTGTGATGCATGATAACCCAGTTATTTGGTGAATTTTGTGCAACCTTGTGCATATATGCATCTGTGATGCATGTTATCCCTTTTATTTGGTGAATTTTGTGCAACCTTGTGCATATATGCATCTGTGATGCATGCTATTCCTGCTATTTGGTGAATTTTGTGCATATATGCATCTGTGTTGCATGTTAGTTCTGTTTCCCAGTGTTGAAACTTTTCTGAGGGAATATATCAATCAAATTATGTTTGATTGATTAATATAATGACCATTACTTGAAAAATGATCATCTGATAAGGTGAAATTGAAGCTGTGAATCATGTTAGTCCTGTTATTTGGTGAATTTTGTGCAACCTTGTGCATATATGCATCTGTAATGCATGCTTGTAACCTTGTTATTTGGTGAATTTTGTGCAACCTTGTGCACTTCAGAATCTATGATGCATGTTATCCCTATTATTTGGTGAATTTTTTGCAACCTTATGCATACATACATCTGTGATGCATGTTAGTTATGTTTCCCAGTGATGAAAACTGTTCTGTGATGCTCGTTAGTTATGTTTTCCAGTGATGAAATTGAAGTTGTTAGGTTACATAATTTGATAGGTTACAAAATGCAAACTTGAAATCTGATAGGTAACATGATTTCAATATATGAGAGTCAATACTTACAAAAGATGACATAATCTCAATATATGAGAGTCAATACTTACAAAAGATGACATAATCTCAATATATGAGAGCCAATACCTACAAAATGGCACATAATCATATGTTTACATCTTAAACAAGTCCTATAAGACTTAAAGAACATTAGTTTATATTGTAAACATAACCATCTATCCACTAAGATGGTGCAAAAGTAGCCTATAATACTTAATAATCATACACTAGATTGGTCATCAGTTCATTCAAGTTATATGGTGTACCTTCTATATGTCCAGCTTCCATTAAATACTCTATGCATCTTCTCACTAACCCTTCATCCACTTCAAGATTATCTGGCAGTCTTCCTTGCCTAAGTAAAAATGTTTTCTTCATGTGTGGCACCTTAAAGTTGTTGTGCCCCTTGACCTTCAACATTTCAACCATACAATTCTGTAAACTCAAGAATACATTATTAGGGGTAATGTGTGTGAGCGTTTCAAAAGACAAAACAATAACTTTCATCAATTCCTTGACATTATACGAAGATGTATCCACTTGTAATGATTGTATAGATCTGAACCACCCTAAGACATTGATATTAGTATCAGGAGAGTTTGGTGGTTGGCAAATTAATTGGATGTCAAATCCATCTGATGAGCCTGCGTCCCTAAACTCAGGATCATTGTTGTGTAGATGTGGTCTTGCATTGTCTTGTTGTATTACCATGTCCTTGCTTGCACTTGCTGGCCACTTCTCTTTAATTGCTGGTAGTATCTGTTGAGAAATGTTGAAATTGCTTAGTGTGTAAAACTATGTGATGAAAATATTTTTATAGTTTTAAATGTAATGTCATCAATTGGGAAATGATAGAGTTTTCCTATTTTGGAGGCTTACTTAAGTATGTAAAACTATGTGATGAAAATATTCTGATAGTTTTCACTTGTAATGTCATCATTAGGGAAATGATAGAGTTTTCCTATTTTGGAGACTTATATGTGTAAAACTATGTGATCAATAAAGAAAGGGTTAATTGCAAATAAAATCATAACCTTTTCGCAAATTTCTATCTAATCTAAACTTTTGAACATTTGCCAACAAAACTCCGACTTAACATTTGGTTGCAATTCGAACCAACAAATAAAATAAATTTTTTATTGTTCGAAAATGATGTTTCACTTACTCAACAATGAATAATTAATTGTATTAATATGTTTAGATTGGTTCGGATGACAACACATAATTAATCATCATTTTTGGGTAGATTGAAATAGGTAGTTTCTGATGACTTCTTTAGTCACTGAGTTTATTGGCACTGTCATCATAGTTCCCCTCAATCTGTTTTTGTTGTTTCTTTTTGTTGGTTCTTGCTTTGTGAATGGAAAAATGCCTATTTTTTTCATCAAACACAAGTTCCCCATCACTTGAACATTGGGGTCTTGAGACTGCACACATGAACATAACTTTGGTTATGTACCTCTTGTTCTTGCATGTCTTGTATGGTCCAGGTTTTGATTCAGCTTATAGCACCTCTCCATTGCCCTTGTCATGAAAAACCACTTTTCATCAATGTGGATAACATTGGTCATTGATGTGAACTTGATTGTGTTGGTGAGGCTATCAGCTTGCAGTGAGCTCAAGCTATATTGTAACCTTTGTATTTTATTTGCATCTGAAATAGAGGGTTTGATGGCATTTATGTGTGGGTCGAGTGCCCCCTTTTTCACCCACCTACTAATTGTGCTTTTGCTGCAATTCATTTCCTTAGCCAATCTTCTCATGGTTGATCTCTTTGAATATGGTACGGCCTTCAACATGTCTTCATCTAGGTCAATTATTTTTTTGTACATTATGTTTGATGTCTTTCTTGAGTGACTTGAACATCACTGGGCCTCCATCTAACATTGCTTCAGTGCAGCCTTCCAAACATTCTGGATGGTCCTCCTGCTAACTCCAAATAATGTAGATGCTTCGCCAAGCTTTCCCCTGTGAACTACGCCCTTTTTGTTGTTTGCAAGGAGAAACTAAAAAATAAGATTCTTCTCTGATGGAGTTAATTTAGTGCCTCTACCTCTGACCATCTTGAATGCCTTTTGAAACTTTTAGAATTGAATGTGTATGATCTTTGTTTGTATTTATGATCCCTGCTTGTATTTAAGACGTCTTTTAAGCTTAGTTAAAATAGAGGGGAAAATTTAACTGAAATTTGTAATTTTAAGAGAGAATCGTGCTTTTTATAAAATTGTGGGAAAATTTGAAAATTTCAAATTTTACTGTTCAGGCCAGCTAAACTATCTAGCCAGGTTGATTTGATCGTTTGGGAGGGAGCTGGTTTGGGATTAATCTCCAAACTAATCCCTCCCTTAAAAAGAAGAAATATTATATTTTAATATATGCACAGTGCTTTTCTTAAAAATTGTGTCCCCAAAATAATGAAAGTCTTTAGGGACAGAGGGAGTATTTTTTTTTTTTAAGATTCAGACCAGAACTTCGGGTGGAAATAAGGAATAAGGGTCATATGGGTTATAAGGTAAGGTCCACTCTTTGATAAATTAAAGTTGCTTGCTTTGAGAATAGCCGTGGAACATGGAAGAATTAATTACCAACCTTGATTTTCCTCATTCTCTATTTTTATGGATGGCAACGGGTACGGGTATGGGGCGGGTTTGGCCTGTCCCAGGACCCGCTGATTAGACGTGAAATTGTGATATGTTGGTGCCCGATTAGTCCATATTTTGAGCATTTTTTATAAGTATTTAGAGTTATTTGAGTAACATTTTTATAAACTCATCAATTTATCTATTTGGTGTTCATATTAGGAAAGAGGATGAAAAATAGAGTTCGTAGGACTTTGAATCGACTTAAACGGACTCCCGGATGAGAAGATATGAAAAAAATATGAAAGGTATTAGTTCAAGCGAAGAAAAGTATCAATTAGTGCAAAAGGAGGAAGCACTCGAACACGGGGTGAGCTCGAGTGCCAAGTGCTCGAGTAGAGGAGCTCGAGCACCCCATGCGCGCTATGAAGACGGACGCTCGACCTGAGTGAGCTCGAGCACGAGGCGCTCGAGTGGTCGAGCTCGAGCGGCTCTTGTACTCTGTGACCAAAAAGCACTCGACCAAGCATAACTCGAGCGCGAGGTGCTCGAGCGAGGGCCCAACTCAAGCGCCCTGGGCGATTTTCGGCCTATATCGTATAAATACCCGTCTCAAGCCTATTTTTAGATATCTACATGCGATTTTCGAAGGAGAAGAGGTTTAGGACGTGATTTTGATAGTTTGGCAAGGATTTCAAGTTTGTAAACGAGATTTTTGTCATACGGATTCATTAGAACAATTAACACTTTGCACGGATTTTATTTCTCTTTTTTATTCTTGAATTCTTTGATCTTCTTAGACCTAAATTCAAGATTTTAATAGATTATTTTCAGATTTGATTTAATTAATTTCATAGTGAGTTTATGTTCTTGAATTTCTTGATTCGTATAATTATGTTTATGATTGTTGACCTCGTTATTGCTTTTATTCTCATAATCACCATGTTCGGCTAAAATCCTTGTATGCTTAGGATAGGATGAACTCATAGAATTAGGATGTTGGTACGTAATTAGGGTAATTCGTGATGTATAGTTTTAATTCTCTTAATTATTGAATAATTCTAATAAACCCTAGAATAATCATAGAATTAAGTACGAAAATTATTAGAGAGAAGACGACCGCATCACTCTTTATCAATGAATAGGCTTAAGGAGAGGGTTTTTGAAGGAGTTTATAATCAACCGGTTGATCTAGGGAGGACGGTCGAATCGCCTTAGTTAAATTAGGGCTTCAATAATTAAGCACAATTCATATAATTTAATTAGTGGGTTCGTGAAGTAAGTTGTTAGAACTAAGTATTGGGATTATTTCTGAGCTTTTATTCTTTCAATTCTTTGTGCTAGATTAGGGAAGTTGATTGCCTAGTTTATAGTACACTTAGGATTTTAACTTGAACATCACGATTATTTTAGTTACCATACCAATTCCGTTAGTATACGTAGGGATTCCTATCCCAAGCATCATCATCTTATTTGCACTTCAGGTAGAAGTTAGTATAGTTTTTATTCTTGTTACTTGAATATAATTAGTAGAAAATAATTAGTAGTATTAGTTTAAACCAAAATTGCATTCATATTAGCTACAACACACAAATTTCCAGGGATTTATTCGCGTACAAACTTTCTCATGGTTCAATACTACTTGGTCCATATAATTGCCCATACTACAGTGATCTCATACTCTTGTGGGGTAACTACTAGTAAAGCTAGTATTTTACGGTCAAGTCACCCGCCTCGCCAGGTTTTTTCCAAACCCGGGACCCGCCCCGCCCCGTGAACTCGGCGGGTTTTACCCGCCCCGGCTTTCAAAATAAAATTACATTGCAACGTATAACTCTTTTTTGTTTACAGGAAACAACATATAACTCATGAATCTTGATAAATTTCCTTTTTCAAAATAAAAAAATAAACTAAATTAGGAAGAAGAATGACGGTGATAGAGAGACGGTGAACGGTGACAGAGAGAAAAATAGTGTGACTTGTGCGAGATCGACGGAACTCACGTGAGATTTAGCTAGAGAGATAAATACCATGGCTTAGAGGTGAGAGGGATAGATATTGTAGCTTGGAGGCTTTGTAGTTGGTTGCGTGAGGCGGCAGAATTATATATATGTCGCCAGCGATGTGGGTGAATGGGTTAGGAGGAGGGGGCTTGCCAGGCTAATTTGAGAATTGCGGCGCACAAAGGTTTGTATGTGGAAGTAATGAATGAACCCTAAATGCAATTAAATATTTAACTAGATAATAAATAGAGAAAATTAAATTTTTAGGACACTATCTTATAGCAATTTGCAAAAAGAGGACACTTTCTTTACGGGTTGGCAATTTTAGGACACTTTCTTTTTAGTTGCAAATTTAAGTCAATTGATACTAATTTCGGGCGAAATGAACTTGATCTTCCAACGTGTCTGCTTTGTGGACGCCACATCACTGAAATCCTTCCATATCATTAAAATATTTGGAGAATTTAAAATTTAAAAAAAAAAATTGGACGAATAAAACACGCCGACACCGTCAAACAAAAATTTTGAGCCCGAATCCCAACTCTTCCCGCAAATAGAAAAAGAATCAATTTTGCAAAATTCCAATTTCACTAATTCTAGTAGAAATTTTTTCCATGGGATCAAAATTATTAAAATGCAATTAATTTTTTTAATTTCTCAAAATTATTTACATACCAGCCAAGAATGGTGAAAGCGGCGGGGAGAACAAGGGTTTGAATCCCAATCCCATAGCACAAAGTATGATAAGCAGCATAATAAGCATTGCCATTTTTTGACTCAGTAATAGGAAGGCGGGCAACTTCAGGGTCGAGTTTAGTGAGTTTAATGGCTTTCAACGAAAAAGAATTTAAGACACGTTACAAATTTGTCGAGAATGGTTTTAGGAGTTCTTTGGCCTGTAAATTAACCTTGCATATAGAAGTGATCGTTGTTCATCGTCCAGATTTTTTTTAGATTTTAAATTCACATAATATTTTAATGACGTGGAAGGATTTTAGTGATATGGCGTCCACGAAGCAGCCAAGCTGGAGGATCAAGCCCGTTTGGCCCAAAACTAGTACCAAATGGCCTAAATTTGCAAAACATAAAAGAAAGTGTCCAAAAATTGTCAGTCCATAAAGAAAGTGTCCTCATTTTGCAAATTTCATTAAGATATTGTCCTAAAAATTAAATTTTCCCTAATAAATAATATATATATATATATATATACGGGGTGGGTCCGCCTAATACTAGGACCCATCCCAGACCCGTTTGACCGGTACAAACCTGCCCCGGGACCCGTTTGATTGGGTTTTTACCGGCCCCGTACGGAACCCCGGACCCGCCCATTGTCATCCCTATTTATTTTTCACTTGGGCCCGACTATATACACTCCATTAATAATAGATACACCTATATTTATCATTAATTGCCTATTATACCCTTCTAAAAAAACCCTAAATCATCTCTTCCTCACATTTAATTTTCCGTCTCTTCCTCTCTTATCTCTAATTCTTCAAAAACTCCACCATTCGTGCCCAAGCCACCGCCTATTGCAGCCACCACCATGCCCAAGCAGCCACCACCGTGCAACAAATTGGCAGGTTGATTAAAGTAAAGGCCTAAACATTATCAAGTGCAAGATGAATTATATATGCCTAAGAGGTATGGCAGCAAGACCGGGATAAACTGCCTCTTCAACACATGTTTCCATGTGCTCTTGATATGCCCGCCTCGTGGCTTTCTTCGCCACTAGCAACGCGCCAACATGGGTCTGGACTAAACTGTTTTTTGGGGGGGAAATCACAGCATCTTAATAATAGGAATAAGTCAAAGATATTTATTTCACTGAGAACTATAAGGATATATACAAGTACAGAGTATAAATCATCTAGTGAATAACCAATGGGGGATACTAAACTATACAAAAGATATACACATATACAAAAACTCTCTTTACACCCCCTCAAGATGGTGGGTGGTTAACCACACCAATCTTGTCCATTAGTAGCGAAAGACGATTTCGGGATAAAGCTTTTGTGAGAGCATCAGCAAGTTGATCCGCAGAAGACACATGCGTGACACGAAGTTGAGACGATTTGACCAAGTCATGAACAAAGTGATAGTCAATGGATATGTGCTTCATACGAGAGTGAAACACAGGGTTCGAGCAAAGATATGTAGCACCAATATTATCACAGTAGAGTGCCGGAGGATCTGATGGAAGAGAAACCAATAGTTCAGAAAGGATTGAACGAGTCCATTGCAATTCAGCAGCAGTAGCAGCAATTACTCTATATTCAGCTTCAGTGGACGAGCGAGCCACAGTCCGTTGTTTTCTAGAACTCCAAGAGATTGGATTTGAACCAAGAAATATAACAAAAGCACTAGTGGAAGTGCTATCATCCGAGTTGTCGGCCCAATCAGCATCTGTAAAATAGTGTAGTGATAAGGGGGAATCACGACGAAGATGCAGGGTAAAGTGTCTAGTGCCATTCAGATACCGGAAAAGACGTTTGACAGCTCCCCAATGAATTTTAGTGGGAGCATGCATGAATTGTGATAATTTATTCACTGCAAATGCAATGTCTGGACGAGTGAGGAGCAAGTATTGGAGACTCCCAAGAATTTGGCGATATAGAGATGCATCTGAAGGAGCAGAGCCATCACAGAGAGTGAACTTAGCATTAGGTGCTAAAGGAGTCTGGACAGGCTTAGCTCCAAGCATATTATGTTTGGCAAGTAGATCAGTGATATACTTGCGTTGAGATAAGAAACAAGATGACGACGTGCGAAGAACTTCTACTCCTAAGAAGTAAGAAAGGTCTCCCAGATCTTTAACAGAGAAGTGTGACCCCAAGTCTGAGATAACACGAGAGATAAATCGATGATCATTACCTGTGAGAATGAGATCATCCACATAAACCAAAAAATAAGCAGTAACACCACGTTGGTTGTAGACAAAGAGTGATTCATCAGACTTGGTGCAAATGAAGCCCACAGAGCTTAAAAAGGAGCGGAGCGCATTATACCAGGTACGAGGTGCTTGTTTCAATCCATAAATTGACTTGCGTAATTTGCATACAAACGATGGATGATTCGGATCTGAGAAACCCGGCGGTTGAGACATGTAAACTTCATCAGGAAGAGTACCATGAAGAAAGGCATTATTGACATCAAACAGGCGAAGAGGCCAATTTCGGGAGACAGCAATGCTAAGAACAATCCTGACCGTAGCAGGTTTAACAACTGGACTAAAGGTTTCAGAGTAATCAACACCAGGACGTTGGTGGAAACCTTTAGCAACAAGCCGAGCTTTGTACTTATCAATGGAACCATCCGGTTTTCGTTTAATGCGAAAGACCTATTTGCACCCAATGGTATTCTGGGATGGAGCAGGAGGGATAAGATCCCAGGTACCATTCTTGAGCAAAGCTGTGAATTCTGATGACATTGCAGAACGCCACTTAGGAGTAGCAAGGGCCTGTGAAACAGTAGTAGGCTCATCCTCTGCAGAGAGAGTTGAGGTGAGACAATATTTTGGATTAGGCTTAACAATATTGTTCTTAGAACGTGTTACCATCCGATGAGTAGACGGAGGAGGTAATGGCGGAGCTGGTGGCGGCAGCAGTGGTGAAGAAGCCTGTCGGGGGGCAAAGATAATATTTGCGGCGCAGGAGATGATGGAAGAAAAACAGGCACTGGAGGTGTAGGAATAGGTTCAACATCTGCAACATGGCTTGGGATATGAGAGTATGTGGAAGGGAGGGGTTCAGTAAAGGGAAATGCAGTTTCAACAAACTTCACATGTCTAGATATGTAGAGTTTATTGGAAGAGCGATCAAGACATAGATATGCACTTTGGGTAAGAGAGTAGCCTACAAAGACACAAGGGTGAGAACGGTTTTCAAGCTTATGAGATGAATAAGGTCTCAGCCAAGGAAAGCATTTGCACCCAAAGACCCTAAGTTTGGTGAAGTTAGGCGGGATTTGAAATAATTTCTCATAAGAAGAGACCATATCAAGATCAACCTTGGGTAGACGATTTATGAGGTAGGTAGTTGTGGAAATAGCGTAAGGCCAGTAAGTGAGGGGCATAGAGGCTTGATGCAGAAGAGCTAAGCCAGTATCAACAATATGACGATGGCGGCGCTCAGAAGCACCATTGTGTTCAGGGGTGTGGGGTGGAGTAGTGAGATGTGTAATACCATGAGTAGACAAAAAAGGACGAAGAGCAATAAATTCCCCCCCATTATCAGTATAGAGTGTAGTGATTTTTGTTTTAAGAAAATTTTCCACCAAGGCTTTAAACGCAATAAATGTAGGCAAAACATCAGATTTACGTTTAAGTGGATAAAGCCAGACATACTTTGTAAAATGATCAACAAACACAACATAATATTTGTACCCATCATGAGACAGAACAGGAGATGTCCAAACATCAGAAAATAACAACTGCAATGGCATGCTAGAAGTTAAAGAAGACTCATGAAACGGTAGTTTATGACTCTTAATGCAATTACAAGAATCACAACTGAAATCACGATGTTTATTGAATGCTAAGTTATTACTAGATAAAGCAAAGTCAAGAATCTTGGGGGAAGGATGACCAAGTCTCGCATGCCAGATAGGTGTGGGTTGTCTAATCGAGATAAGAGTAGAAGGACTGGAGGATAACCGAACATCAGCAGGCCACATGTATAACCCATTAACGCGGGGTCCCTGAAGAAGAATGCCCCCCGTACGACAGTCCTTCACCTGAAACGCAGAAGCAGAAAACAAAACCTCTACATTATTATGCTTGCATAGCATAGCCACAGATATTAAATTCTTCGACATCTCTGGAACTAGCAGTGTATCAAAAAATACAAGAGAATTTAAATTATTGAAGAACAAACTTCCAGTATGAGTAATAGGTAAGCTTTTACCATCACCGACTACAATATCTTCAGTGCCACTGTAAGGGGCATGAAGGGACAAATTCGCTAAATCTGTCGTAATATGGTGCGAGGCGCCAGAGTCCAGAATCCACCCAACATTAGAGGGTGCAGAGGTCGCCGTGTGTGCGGAAGGAGATGAGTAAGCTGGAGCTGATGACCGATGAGCAGGTTGAAACGGTGGAAGCACAGACTGAATATCCGGACAACGACGGGTCGAGTGACCATGAATACCACAATACTGACACTTGCCTTGATAGCCTGTAGGTCGAAAGCCAACATGAGGAGATTGTTGGCCAGAAGCATGGCCGAACCGAGAGACAGGCACCGAACCAGGGGCATGCGGACGCGGAGAAGCCGGCGCATGCCGCTGCTGTTGTTGCTGGAAGGACGGCTTGCCACTGCTGGAAGGCTGCCGACGGTGAGTAGATGAGGTCGAGAAGGCCGTCGAGGGAGCAGCACTAGTGAGCGACGGGCGGGCTGCTAGTTGTGCCTCCAAACTGAGTATTTTTTCATGGAGTTCAGTGAAAGTGATCGGACTTTCGCGTGCTTGAATAGCAAGGCCAAGTTCCTTAAATGAATCATCTAGTCCATTAAGGACTTTGAGCACGAGATCCTCCGGGTCGGTTGCAACACCAATAAGAGACAACGTATCAACCACCCCCTTAATGTCAAGCATGTACTCGGTAATGGAACGAGTGCCCTTGACAGGATGAAGAATCTTATTTTTTAGGGCAAGGATGCGCCCTCGCGTAGAGTTGCCATAGATGGTGGTAAAGGTTGTCCAAGCCTGAAAGGAATTAGTTGCAGTAGAAATAAACGGGATCTGATTCGGAGTAAGAGATCCAATAATAGTACTCAAGATCAATTGATCTTGACGTACCCAATAAGTATAAAGTGGATTGGGATCAGTTTTAGTACCAACCGTAATGGTAGCGGTGGGACAAGGCTATGAACCATCAATAAAATGGAAAAGATTATACCCGGTGAGAAGAGTGCGGAGTTGAAAACTCCATGATAGGTAGTTATCAGAGTCGAGTTTGAGGGGCACCTGGGACGCCGTGTTGAAGGCGACCAGAGGCGGTACACCCTCCGGAGCTGCCGGTGGAACGATTGAGCCGGAGCTGTGAACCGGTGAGGACACAGGAGACGACATATTGAATGACGTGAGGCGGTAGTGTGCGTGAGGTGGTAGTATAGGAGAGGCCAGCGGCCGAAAATACAGTAACTGCGATGGTTAATTTCTGTGATCTGCAGAATTGATGTATGGCTGTGGTGAGGACCGTGAGATTGAATAAAAAGATGGGAATTAATGGCAGGTGATAATTAGGGAAGAGATGGGATGATTGATTGGCTGGTGCTAAGTATGGAATAGGTTGTATGATTTGGTGGGCGGTGATATATGGAAAATAGATCACAGCTATGAGAAAAAAAAGGAAAAAAAAATCACGGCCGAAATAAAGGGAAAAGGATCGTGTTGAGGCTTTTGCCAATTATGCTCTGGTTATTTTTATTTTTCTATTTAGGAGGTGTATCTCTAATTATTGGAGGGGTATTTAGCTGTTTTGTAAAATAAAGAGCGCAGAGCAGGAACACCGATTTGTTTACCCAATTCGTCAATAATAACTATGTCTGGGGGCGTACCAAGCCAGGAGTATTTCACTATATTTTGTTGTGCATATACAATACTGAATACAGGGATATATTTATAATAATAGAAAACCCTAAAAGTCTATTACGTTATTTGGCCCATAAGTAATGTCCACACCAAATCTTAAGGATTTGGCATATCAAATCTTCTAGATTTACAACACTCCCCCTTCGACAATACGATTCGACGTATATGTCTTGTCAGAAAACTTCACATGCTAGGTAGCAAAAAAATTGTTTAGCTGGGGAGGAGTGCAACTATTGATCTTCCGAATCCAATCTTTAGAATTGTTTCGAGGTTGCCACTCCCCCTGAAGACAACAACCTTTTAAGTCTTCGCATCCCGATACCATAAATATACTTTTCAAAAATAGAGGTAAGTAGAGACTTAGTGAACAGATTTGCTAGGTTGTCACTAGATCGCACTTGTTGTATGGTAATTACGCCACTCTTCAGGAGTTCGTATAGGTAGAAAAATTTCGGTGAAATATATTTCGTTAGGTTTCCCTTAACGTACTCACTACTCATTTGTGTGATGCAGGCTGCGTTGTCTTCAAATATAACAGTAGGGGATGTATCATTTTTAGCAATACTACATGATTCACCAATGTGTTTTACCAATGATCTCAACCAAACACATTCTCGTGAGGCTTCAAACAAAGCTATTATCTCTTTGTGGTTTAAAGATGTGGTAACCATAATTTGTTTAACCAATCTCCATGAGATTGCAGTACCACCACAGAGAAAAATGTAACCAGTCTGAGATACGGCATTATGGGGATCAGACAAATAGCTAACATCTGCATAACCTACCAAGGTTCTGTCTTGGCTTCTAGGGTAAAACAATCCAATATCTTGAGACCCTTGGAGATACCGTTGAATGTGCTTAAAATCATTCCAATGTCTCCTTGTAGGAGAAGCCTTGTATCTCACAAGCAGATTAACTGCAAATGCAACGTCCGGTCTAGTGCAGTTTGTAAGATAAAGTAATGCACCAACAGCGATAAGGAACTTCTGGTACCAGAATTTCTTCTGTATCTTCTTTTGGTCTAAATGGGTCATTATCCACTTTGAGGGATCGGACAACCATGGGTGTGTTGAGTGGATGAGATTTATCCATGTGAAATCTCTCCAATACCTTTTTCACATAGGTTGACTGGTGTATAAAATTTCCTTCAAGGAAATGCTCGATCTACAGCCCAAGGCAATACTTGGTTTTGCCCAAGATTTTTATTTCGAATTTAGCTTTCAAGATTGAACTGACTTCTTCAAACTCTTTGCATGTTATTATGTTTAGATCGTCAACATGTATGGATATGATGCAAAAACCACTTTGTGATTTCTTTATAAATACGCAGGGGAAAGCTATATCATTTGTGTATCCCTTCTTCTGGAGGAATTCACTAAGCTGGTTGTACCACATTAGACCTGATTGTTTTAGGCCGTACAACAACATCTGCAGTTTTATGTTGTACATACTGCGATTTTCGTCATTCCTCATCTGGGAAATTTTAAATCCATCAGGGATTTTCATATAGATGTCGGCATCTAGTGATATGTATAAACATGTGGTTATAACGTTCATTAGTCTCATCTATAGATTTAATTTAACTGTCAAAGATATCAAGTAGAGGAACGATATTCCGTCCATTATATGAGAATAGGTTTGATCGAAATCAATATCGGGTCTCTGCAAAAACCCTTAAGCTACTAGCCTCGCTTTGTATCTCTCCACAGTATTGTTCTCATTTCGTTTTCGAACAAAAATCCATCTATATCCTACAGGGATAGCGCGCGTGAGTGTACGAACGATGGAGCTAAATACTTTTCTTTTATTTAGCGAGGCGAGCTCTGCTTCAATTGCCTCTTTCCATTTCACCCAATTTGAGCGCTTCCGGCACTCAGCTATTGATTTGGATACTGGATCCAAATCGTTATTTATAATAGAAATAGCAATTGTCGCTACAAATGTGTGATCGACAACAGTAATATTTCTATTATAAGTTTCTCCTGTATCTATGAAATTCATAGAGACTTCAACGTTTATATCAATAAGACCTTCTTCATTTTCCAATGTATCTAGGTCTGGTCGTTCCGCAGTCCTAGTGCGTTGAATATTTTGGATATGTGCTTCATTACTAGGACACTCACCTTCCGGACGAATCTGTTCTGGAGATTTTAAGTTTGACTGACCAGTTTTGCTAGCTTTCATTCTAGGTGGGTTCGCATCTTTTATAGGTCCTTTACGCTTCTGGTGTGTGGGGGCATGTATACTTATTTTTATTGGGACATCTATCCTTTGGAGTGCACTTACTACAGGTATATGCGATTTAGTCACACCTCTATGGCCAGTAAACGCATCTGGCAGATTGTTTGCTAAATGTTGCAAGTTAATGATCTTCTGAACTTTCAGTTTAAATTTACTAGTGTGTGGATCTAGATACTGAAGATCACTTACGTTCCACGTAAGTTCCCGGCATTCATTCAATTTTAAATTCGAATCTCCCCCTGATACCGGAAAGTAATCTTCATCAAATGTGCAGTCAGTGAACCGGGCCATTAATTGATTCCTGGGCAAAGGTTCTAGGTATCTTAAGATGGATGGAAAGTTAAATTCAACGTATATACCTAGTTTCATTTATGGGCCCATAGAGGTACGCTTCGGTAATGTTATTGGAACATACACCGCACATCCAAATATACGCAGATGGGAAATGTTAGGTTCTTTCCCACGCACTAGCTATAGGGGGAATGATCATTATATGCAGTTGGACGGATTTGTATCAGATGTGATGCATGTAGGACTGCATGCCCCCAACATAAGGTGGGTAAGTTTGAGTTCATCAGTAATGGTCTAGCGATTAATTTAATACATTTTATTAGCGCCTCGGCTAGACCTTTTTTGGTGTGGACGTAAGGGACCGAATGTTCCACTTTAATTCCCAGTGTCATACAGTAATCAGTAAAGGATTTTGAGGTAAACTCAGCAGCATTACCCATATGAATTGATTTTATTGGATAATCTGGGAACTGGGCTCAAAGCTCAAAAGTTTTCGCAATAAGCTTGGCAAAGGCTTGATTGTAGGTGGAAAACAAACAAGCATAAGTCCACCGAGTGGAGGCATCAATTAAGACCATAAGATATCGAAATGGTCCTGATGCTAGGTGAATCGTTCCACAAATATCTCCATGAATCCGTTCAACGAAAACTGGAGATTCAAGTCCTGTCTTAGTGCACGATGGCCGCACTATTAACTTACCCTTTGAACATGCATCACAGATAAATTCATCAACAGGAGAGATTTTATTAATCGATATATTATGACCAGTGGAATTAGATAGAATTCTACATATCATTGTTTGTCCTGGATTACCTAACCGCTGATACTATAATTTAAATGAGTTTGGGTTATAAAATTTCATACTCATAGCTATATGGAGATTAGACGGTCGGATGTAGGTATAGTACAATCCGGAAGAGAGTGGGGAAAGTTTTTCAATAACTTGTTTACGGCTATCTCGAGAGACAGTCATCAAAAGGTATTCGTTATTATTCTCAGTTTCAGTATCAATGTGATAGCCATTAATTCTTATATCTTTAAAACTGAGAAGGGTATGCTTTGACTATGGAAACAACAAAGCATTGTCAATTATGAGTGTTGGGACATAGTCAGTTTTGATTAAGATCCCAAAGCCCCTGAAAAGATGTTTGCCTTAAATATGTCTTTGTCAGGCTAGTCTTGGTTAGGCTTAGTACTTAGTCATTTTACACTTCACAGGTACTCAGTGAGAGGAGAACTCACTGGTGACAATAAAGACTAAGAGCCTGAAGACGAAGAGCACCATCCTGAACTTATGGCAGTCCTCTAAGCTGGCTGAGTAAGTGTCAGTGATGAAGAGTATGACCCTGAAGTCATTACTAACTCAATCCTGAAGGAAACAGGATGTCACTGAGTTAATGGGAAGACTTGGAGTAGAGCCAAGCAATGCAAAAGGAATTTCAGCGTCAGGACAAGACCGGTGGGCTCAAGACAAAATGAACTTAATAAGACAAGCCTGAAGCTCAGGAATAAGTTCTGACATTCTCACCAACCTGATGACGTGGACCAATCCGAGAAGGACACGCACGTACGGAACCTGACATGAAGACTGAATTCAGACTGCATATTCAACGGGCAAGCATTTAATGTGCATTTAATGCAAATACCAAATCCATGCAAGGGCGGCTGCTGCATGAAGATATGTCCGTTTGAAGCCACTCTACATAGATGACTAGAAGGCTATCTCTCCAACGGATAGTTATTCAAATCACCTATAAATACAGAAGACCTTGAACCCATTCAAGGTTATGGGAAATTTCCAAGCCAGAAATTACTCAAACTCTCAAGCACTCAAAGCATTCAGCCTTAAGAGAAGCACTCAAAAACATTCAAATTTCCCAAGTGTTTCTTAGCAACTGAGAGTTATTCTGTATTCCAAGAGCTAAATAGCATTATCTTAAGCTTAGAGAGATTATCCAATCCTTAGCATAGCTTTGCCTTGTAAGGATAATCTCAACTTAGTTGGAATCTAAACTGAAACCAAAACCCTAAGTTAGGTTTGTTGGGAGTAAGTCAATTAGTGTGTTAGTAAGTGGAGTTGTATAGATCAGTGAGGATAGCTGGTCTTGGTGCACCTTGGCACGTTAAAAACAAGAATCCCTTGAGTGGATTTCCTGTTAAGTCAGGCCGTGGACGTAGGAGCTTGAGACTCTGAACCACGTTAAACTCCCTGTGTTCTTACTTCTTTGATATTGTGCATACTTGCCATATTACTTGTTCATTCATTGCATTCAGTTTGTCAGACCTGAATCAATCAGGCTGATCTTCAAAAGAACACTGCCCTACTAAACACTATTCAGAATTGAGTAAAACAAGTTTTTCCGAAAGCAAACTAAACAAGACTTTAAACCTTCAGGGCTCAAACATTTCCGCACTGAACTTGACCTGATAGTTAGCCAACTGACCCGCACCAAGTGTAGTCAGTAGGTGTGTTATCAGTTCCTAGTTCTTTACCACCCTGAGTAAAGGGAACTCAGTCAGTTTCAAGTTTAAAAATTAGTATACGTGTATTCCCCCCCCCCCCCATACACGTATTCTTCAGTCTTGTACCGGGACCAACAAGTGGTATCAGAGCAGTGGTTCAAAAGACCACTGACTTTGAATACTAATAGTTTCAGAGGAGAAACTGTTGGTGGTCACTGAACAGATCTGAGTTTGCTTTTCATAAAACTTGCATCATCATGACTTCTAGGAGACTTGAAGCTTCGCTACCTGAATTCTCTGTGTCTAACTTTGTCTATTGGAAGTTTAGATTAGAAGCACACCTAGATGCCATCCATGACCAGATGCCGCGTGTACTCAGGGAAGGACCGATCAAGATCACTATTCCTAACATCAGAGGACTGGGATATGAGGATCTTGCGATTGGCGTGCAGGTTCCTAAAGAAAGGAAAGACATGACCAACGATGAAATCAAGATGGTGGGGCTTGACAACGTCGCCAGAAACATCATCTTGCATAGGGTGCCTTTCGAGGAGTCAGTCAGGCTAATGAACTTAAAGACGGCAAAGGAGGTTTGGGATGAGCTGACCAGGATGTGCGAGGTGTCAGAAAAGATAAAGGAGAACAAGAGAAATATTGCCATTCAGAAATTCGAAGCGTTCGAGATGCTGCCTGACGAGAGCATAGATCAAATGGAGTCTAGATTCATCAAGTTGATGAATGAGTTGGTGATGTTGGACAAGGATGTCCCAAGGAGAGATGTTGCTTCAAAGATCCTGAATGCCCTTCCTGAGAGATGGGACAACAGTGTAATTATGCTTAAGAACACTCAGGATATGAGTAACATAACTTCTGCTTTGCTTTTTTCAGAGCTCAAAGCACTTGAATTCGATCTTAACAAAAGAAAGAAGAAACTTCAGTCAGAAGAGGAAGTGAAGGAGAAAACTCCTGAGAAAAGTGTGGCGTTCAAGGCCAGGTCTGAACCTGTTGAGCCCTCATTAAATTCTTCATCAAAGTCACTGATGGAGATGAGCAGGGAAGAACTCGCTGAGGAGTACAGCCTGATGGCCAGACGATTTGACAAGCTCAATTCCAGGTTTGGTCGTTATAAAAAGTTTTATCAGGACTCACGTGACAGGAAACTTGAAGGAACCCACCAAAGCTCAAGGAGATATGAGGAGCGAAGGAATACTGACCAGAGGAGAGAACGTGGTGATGAAAGGAGATATTCTGAACCAAAGCCTGAAAGAAGAGATGAACAGAGACGTACTCGCGATGATAGATATCCAACCAAGGCTGAAATCTCACCAAGAACCAGGGAACCTGACTCAAGAAGGAACCCTGAACCGAGAAAAGAAAGAGTAAGTGAGCAAGTAGCATGTTACAACTGTAACAAAATTGGTCACTATCAATACGACTGCCCGGAGCTGAGTGCTAGGGAGAGGGAGGATAGGAGAGCCACGAGGGATCTGAGATCTGCTGATCGGAGAGCAATGGTTGCTGAGGATGCAACAGGCTCTGACGGTCCCACTGAAAGGTCACCTGAACTCTTCTCAGATGACGAGTACGATGATGTCTGCCTGATGGCTAGGGATGAGCCTGAGGTAACATCAAATTCTGTTTGTGCTTCTTACACTGGTCAAAATCCTGAGCTCAGCTCAGAGTCAGTTAGAGAAATGAACCTTCAGATCTGCCTTGATCAATTGATGGTTGATTTCTCCAGACTGCAGGATACTAATTCTTCTTGGTAGAGGAGAACAAGAAATTGAGTACCGAGGTTCAGAATCTGAATGAACAACTCACTCAGTCTGATCTTAAAGAATCAGCTCAAATTGTGAGACTAACTCAGGAGATTGATTTAATCAATGCTGAGCGTCTCCCAAGAGAGAAGATTCTGAATGATTTGGCTGAGGAAGAGTTGGTCAGGAAGGAAGAACTGAAGGTACTTAAGAGTAAGTTTGATGAACTCTTTACCAGACATGAAATCCTGAAAAAGAGTGAGGACTCTCTCAAGAAGAAGGTTGCAGCAATGAATAAATCCTCAGTGGCTATAGAGGAAATAAATAGCAGCCAGATACTTGGGAATGAGAAAAGGGGGCTTGGATATGCTCCTAAGAAATCCTCACAAGGTCAGTCTCATGTTGCTTCAGGGAGCAACACTGAGAAGGTATTTGTTCAGACAGGCCAGAGTGCACCTAAGGTTGTGCTTCAGGCCCGTCAAACTGATAAGGGCAAGGAAACCGTTGACACAGTCAGGGTTGCTCCTAAGACAGCTAAGCCAAAACCCAAGGGAAAGGCAAAGCAATCTAAGGAAGCCCCTGAGAGCTCAGGCCAGGGAAAACCTCAGCGAAAGCAGAGGAAGACTCAATCCAAGAGCCCTCAGACTGGTCAACAAGGGTACCATCATGCTTGGCAATACCATCAGGGAAGGCCAAATATGATGACACCCCCGTGGTTTTGGCATCCTGAGGCCTTTAACTGCTTTCAATTCCCTCACTTGCCTAGGGGGAATAGAAATCAGGGCTCTTATCAAGAACAAGGCCCAAGACCTGCTGCACCCAGACCTAGGAAGAATAGGAAGCCAGCCCAAAAGGCACCCACTCAGGCTCCTGTGAAGCCTAAGTCTAACACTCATACACCATCTTCCTCTCAGGCAAAGAAGAAGAAAGTTGTGTATGTCGATGTTTCAGGGAGACAGATTTACCACTCTGAGGCAATCAAGGTTGTTAAGCAAGTCTGGATCCCGAAGGGTATAGCTGACACCATAGGACCCAACACCCATTGGGTACCTAAAGCCTGAATTGCTTGCAGGCGGCAGTGGATCACAACAAGAGGAGAGGAGACTCAATCAAAGCTGTTTGGTACCTAGACAGTGGTTGCTCAAGGCACATGACTGGAATGAAGAGTCTTCTCCAAGAATATCAAGCTAAAGATGGTCCACAGGTAACCTTTGGTGATAACTCGAAAGGTGTTACTAAAGGTTTTGGTGTTCTAATTATAGGTACAGTCAGAGTGGAAAATGTGTCCTTTGTGGAAGGACTGAAGCATAACCTGTTGTCAGTAAGTCAATTTTGTGACAAAGGGTTCAGTGTTGAGTTCTCATCGAATAAATGTTCAGTCAAGGACAAATCAACACAAGTGCTTCTATCAGGTATAAGGAAAGGTAATGTTTATCTCGCTGACTGGAGCAGCACTATTCCTAATACTTGTCTTGTTGCTAAAAGCTCTCTAGAGCTCAGTTGGTTATGGCATAAAAGATTAAGCCACCTGAACTTCAAGATTCTTAACAAAATTTCTAGACAATCACTTGTTGATGGTCTACCTAATGAAGTTTTTAGCAAAGATCACGTGTGCAAAGCTTGTCAGGAAGGGAAGCAGGTCAGAGCTTCATTCAAAGAGAAAGCTTCTTACTCCACTGACAGGATACTTCAGCTCTTGCACATGGATCTATTTGGTCCCATAACACCTGTGAGTATGAATGGTAGAAAATATACCCTTGTGGTTATTGATGATTATTCGAGATATACTTGGGTTATTTTCTTGTTGAATAAGAAGGAAACATAGGTGAAGCTTCCAGAGTTGCTCAGGAGACTCAGCAATGAGAAGAATCAGTCCATTACTAAGATCAGATCTGACAAGGGCACTGAATTTATAAATTCATATATTTCTGACTTTTGTAATGAACTTGGTATAGCTCATGAGACTTCTGCAGCTAGAACCCCACAACAGAATGGTGTCGCTGAAAAGAGGAACATGACACTGAAGGAAGCTGCAAGGACCATGCTGGCTGAGTCAGGATTGCCCAAGAAATTCTGGGCTGAGGCAATCAACACTGCATGCTACACTCAGAACAGATCCATGCTGAACAAACAACATGCTCAGACCCCATATGAAACATGGAACAAAAGGAAACCTCGTATTTCCTACTTTCATGTATTTTGTTGTAAGTGCTTCATCCTCAACAATGGGAAGACCCAATTGAAAGCCTTTGATAGCAAATCTGATGAAGGAATATTCTTAGGATATTCTGAAGTTAGTAAAGCCTTCAGAGTTTACAATTGTAGGACTCTTGTTGTGGAAGAATCACCTCATGTTGTCTTTGATGAATCTGCTAATGAGTCTAGGGCAAAGGTGTTGAATCCTGACACTGAGGAGGTCACAAGGAATGTGACAAGGCTGAGCTTGAAGAATCAACCTGATCCCAAGATCAAGACTGTGCCAATTCCGAGATGGGATGATGATGACGATCAGGATGATGAATCAGGTGTCACTCCTAAGCCCAGCACTTCAGGGATTGTTGAGCCTCAGACTGAGGAACGGGCTCAACCTGAGGTAAGCACCGTCTATGAAGATGCTGTTGCAGCTGAGACGGTTCCTGAGTCACCTAATCTAGTGGGAATCAATGTCCCTGACATTGAGCTTGTTAATCCCTTTGGTATAGACTCAGGATCATCCCCTTCTGTTCAATTTCCTGAATTTTATGAGCCTGTAGACACTAACATTGCAGGTACTTCAGGAACAACTCCTGGTAAAAGAACATGGTTAGAGGATCATCCCATTGATCAAATCATTGGAGATCCAACTGAGGGAGTTAGGACCAGACGGTTCCATGGTGAGAGTGCATTGTTCTGTTGCTTTCTCTCTGAGCAAGAGCCTCAGAACATTGAAGAAGCTCTCACTGACTCGAACTGGATCATTGCCATGCAAGAGGAGTTGAATCAGTTCACAAGGAATCAGGTTTGGGAACTGGTAGATAGACCTAGGCATCAAGGTGTGATTGGTACCAAGTGGGTCTTTAAGAACAAGAAGGATGAAAATGGTGTTGTGGTAAGGAACAAGGCTAGACTGGTTGCAAAAGGGTATTGTCAATCTGAGGGAATAGACTATGATGAGACTTTTGCTCCAGTGGCTAGGTTGGAAGCTATCAGGCTGTTCCTTGCCTATGCAACATATAAGAAGTTCAAGGTGTATCAAATGGATGTCAAGAGTGCCTTCCTGAATGGTGTACTCAATGAAGAGGTATATGTTGAACAACCTCCCGGGTTTGAGGTTGGAGATAGAGTATACCATTTGAAGAAAGCACTCTATGGACTTAAGCAAGCACCAAGAGCTTGGTATGATACCCTCTCTCAATTCCTGACTGATCATGGGTTCAAAAAGGGAACCGTGGATAGGACATTGTTCAGGATCACTGAAGGCGATGACATTCTCTTGGTTCAAATCTATGTGGATGACATAATATTTGGATCACCAAATCATCAGCTATGTGAGAAATTCTCTAAGCTGATGACTGGTAAATTTGAGATGTCAATGATGGGAGAGATGAACTTCTTCTTAGGATTGCAGGTCAAGCAGACTGATCAAGGTATCTTCATAAATCAGGCCAAGTATACAAGAGACCTGATTCAAAAGTTTGGTGTTCAGAACAACAATCCAGCCAGGATCCCAATGAACACAAATTGGAAGATGGATCCTGACACTGAAGGGACTTCAGTAAATCAGACTGAGTATCGAGGACTGATAGGTTCTTTGTTGTACCTGACTACAAGTAGGCCTGACATTACGTTTGCAGTTGGTGTGTGTGCTAGGTATCAGTCTGATCCCAAGAAAAGTCATTTGGAGGCTGCTAAGAGGATACTCAAGTATTTGAAAAGGACAGTCAATCTGGGACTATGGTATCCTTCAGATGACAACTTAGAACTGACAGGTTATTCAGATGCAGATTATGGAGGTTGTAGGATTGATAGGAAATCAACCTCAGGGACATGTCAGTTTTTGGGAAGTAAGTTGATCTCGTGGTTTAGTAAGAAGCAGAATTCAGTGGCTACATCCACAACTGAGGCTGAGTATATGGCTGCAGGTAGTTGTTGTGCTCAGATCTTATGGTTGAGGCAGCAGTTGAGAGACTACCAAGTATTTGCTAATCAGGTTCCAATCTATTGTGACAACAATAGTGCAATAGCAATTACTCAGAACCCAGTGCTTCACACAAGGTGCAAGCATGTGGATATTAGGCATCACTTCATTCGAGATCATGTGGAGAAGAAAGATATTAGGATGGAGAAGATTCACACTGACAGGCAAAGAGCTGACATCTTGACTAAGCCTCTGGCTGAAGCAAGGTTTATGGAACTGTCAGTGGAGTTAGGACTCTTAGATCCGGGAGAGCAGTTAGTGTAGGGTTGTAAGGGGAACTCAGGCCAGACTCGACTCAGCGAGGTATCAGGGTGCTACAATGTCTCCCTGACAGGTATGAGTTCTAACCTGACTATTGTGAATTTCAAGCGTCTCCCTGAGTCCCTCGTCCTGAAAATCTTTATTAAATGCATTCCGTTTTCATTAAAAGCGCGCCTTTTCATATTTAAAACCCACGCGCACGGAGCATTTAATGCTACAGTTACTTTTTCATATACGTGTCCGTTTTATACGGAATATGACTGACATGGGGTTTAATTGAAGCTGAGATTAATCCTGGCCCTTCATTTTAAAACCTTTTCGAATTCAGGGACCAATCTCAACCCCACGTTTGAGTAACTGACTTAGTCTTATCAATCAAGAGTGCCATTTGAGGTTTTTACGCAAACACAACGCACAATCTGCACACTGAGTTTTCTCTTGCTCAAACACAGATAATTTCGAAAAATCTCTTCTTTTTCAAAACGATGGCATTCCTTGATTCCAACTGGACAACCGACAAGATCGTCGACGTTGTCGAGAACAAGCTGATACACATGGAGCAAGTCATCTCCATGGAAGGTACCTGTCTTACAGTTGAGGAAATCAAACCCGTTTTTAAGTGGATTTCCGATGCTGGGTTGGAAACATACTTCACCACCCGCCCCATTTCCGTGCTCCCAAGAACAGTTGTGGAAGCATACTTGAATATGTTCTTACGGAAAGGGGAAGTTTTCACGAAGGTAACTGCGCTGAAGCCGACGGGAGAGAAGGACAGCGACGGCGAACCTCTTTACAACACAGAGGTGGTCACTATCAACTTCAGGCAGGCGGTGAGGGAAGTCTTCAAGCTGCCATTCTCTGGCATCAACCCAAGAACCTACAAGGAGAACTCGGGGGTGAGCTTCTTGGGAAATGGACCAAGTCAGGGTCATCAGAGTTCAGGGCTCGTCAGAACAAGAATACTCTGAAGCCTGAATACAGAGCGCTGGTGGACTTGGTGTCCAAGATAGTGATGGGTGCTACTGGCTCTCACGAGCAGTTGAGTCTGCCCAAGCTGAGGCTCGTGGGAGCAATTGCTGATGGAGTGGAAGTGAACTGGGAGCAGTTCTTCCTTGATCAACTCCATCAGGCCGGGTTGGACAAGCTCACGCGAGATGGGAAGAAGAAGCACATTTCCGTCAGTGCCATCTTGTTATTCGGTATGAGGATGTCCATCCTCATAGCTCATGCTTGCCATGAGTATACCTTCGACTTCGAGGATAGCCTTTCCTCAAAGAAGGTAATGTTTTCCTCACTGAGTGATACTAATTCAGTGCTAGGGCTGACTGATCCCAATGCGAAAGCAAAGGGTCAGGCCAAAAAGCCAGCTGGTAAGGCCAAGAGAGTGGCAACCAGCCTCATTGAACGAGTAGATGACCTCCTTGAGAGGAGTAAGGAGGGTGAGGAGGTTGCAGCTGAAGAGGTGGAGCAGCCTGAGGCTGAAAAGGCTGAGAAGAGGAAGAAGGTAAGGGTCGTGCTGTCAGGGAAGAGCACGAAGTCAGGGACTGAGTCTGATCCCAAGAAGGCCGGGTCAGAGGCTGAGGTAACTGACGATGACGTTAGGAAGGAGGGTGCTCAGGGTGAGAGGCCCCTAAAAAGGCTTAGGAAGGGAACCGGAAAATCCCCTGCTAAGAAGCTGCCTGAAGTGAGTGAGAGGGAGAAGTCAAGCTCTCCTGGAGCCTCTGACTTGGAGGAAGTGAGAAAAACTGTCGAGACGGCTGAGTCGTTGCAGCCTGAGACAGTACCCACTCAAACACCCCCACACCCTGAAACCCAAACACCTTCCATCCCTGACCCCACACCTCAAAACCCCCAACCACCCCAAACCTCAGAGCCAAATCATCCTACTGAGTCAGCGCCATCAACTTCATCTACAAATGAGCCTGACCAGTCAGCCGAGCCAAATATTTCAAACCCCTCAGACTTTCCCTCATACCCCAATCCCAAGGACTGCCCCAAATCCATTTCAACTGAAGAGGATGAATTCCTTGAATTGGAGGAGGAGGAACTAGATGAACACATGGCAGGAGGGATTCTGGAGAACACCCTCAGGGGGAACGCCACAGAATGGGCAGGGAAGTGCTGGCCTGGGCTGAACAAGTACACTGAGCTGCTGGCATATGTGATTGAGCTCAAGGTTTGGTTGGACTTCAAACAATCAAACATGCAGGAGCAACATATGCTAGTGGATGCTCGTGGCTGGGAGCACTGGGAGGCGGAGGAGGCCAAGATTTGCTCGTTCTTTGGACTTACTAGCTGGCTTCAACTTTTGAACTTCGACAACCTGAAGCAGTTAGTGGCTGAATTGATGTCCAAGAGCAAGGCTGACATCATGTCAGGTGACGAGAAGGAGGATGAGGATGATGAAGGAGCTCAGGGTGGAGACCTGGAGAAGGCAGTGGAGGAGACTGCACAGGAGGTTGATGAGATGATCTCTGAGCCTCAGGCTCAGGGGGAAGGTGGAAAAGACACTGGTGCCAAGGGTGGACCAGTGGCTGAGGATGTTGTGAACATCTCAGCTGCCAATGAGACATCTGTCAATGAAGGGATTCCCTGCCCTGAGACAAGAGAGGAAGATGTTGAGGCATCCAAGGACACTCTCAGTTCCGAGGGACAAGTTCCTAAGGTTCGAGATGGCAGGGCTGAGCCTGAGCAGGTGGCCCTGACCACTCAACAACTGCCTTCAGTGTACCCTGGAGAGGGGACTGATGCCGCAGGGGCTGACAAGGGAAAACAGCCACTTACTGATGAGGCCGCTGATGATGAAGATGTGATAATAACCGGGGTCGGCCGTGCTGAATTCACAAGCATAGTGGAGGTCAAGCAGGAGAAAACCACAGAAAATCTAGCTGAACTTCAGGAGGAAGTAATGAAGCTACGAGCTGAAAAGGAAGAAGACTCCAAGGCCCTGGCAAAACACATCAGGTGGACAAAGTCAGCTTACAACACCCTTGCTAACAGGGAGCTGATTCTGTTAAAGAGAACGATGACTGACACGGCCAAGTCAGTGAGGAATGAGAGGAAACACACCAAGAAAATGCTCAGGAACACTCTCAAGAAACTTGATGAGAGGGATGCGATCAGGGATGAGAAGCTGAATCAGGCAGTTGACAGGCTTGCAGTTCAGACTGGAGCTATCGTCACTCAGGCCATGAAAGACTCAGCGTCCAAACTGGAGCTGGAGTCAGGGAAGCTGGATCGCACTTCTCAGTCAGTGGTGGACGTTTTGGCGAAGGCCACTGAGGAGTCAGCAAAGATACTAACTTAGGTCAGCAAAGTCAGCGGTGAGTCCTTGAAGGTGGAGGAAAGGATCACCAAGGCTGAACAAAGACTCCAACTCTCTATGGAGGTCTTTGAACAGAAAGTCAATGCTGCTATCAGTTCGGTTTCTTTTGCAGGGACTGGAATTTCGGTGGGAGTTGAATTATTGAAGGAGGGAATTAATGATGTCCATTCCCTAGCCTCCTTCGTAATCAACAGCGGATCTGACGCATTCCCATCCGAGGCCAATGATGATGCTAAAAAGGGGGAAAAGAAGAAGAAAAGATCCCGCTCTGAGGCATCGGAGGCAGTCAACCAAGGTGAGACCGTTCTAGCTGACCCTGAAGCCAATCCTGAAGGGAATATTCTAAGGATGAGGAAGTCAGCTAGGTTAGCAGCGGTGGAGAAGGAATGAGAGGAAATTGTTGCCAAACTGAGGGAGGAGGCAACAAAGGCAAAGGCTAATGAACCTTCCAAGCAACAACCTGAGCCAGTTCAGAGATCGTCTCCCATGAGCTCAAGGAAGAATCCCATCACTTACTCAGGGGAGTTGGTGGCGGAGTTATGTGCTGAAGCATGGGGAGATCACTCTGAAAAATCTGAGGTTATGCGCAGAGCTGAAATCGCTCAGAAGGAGAAGATGCGCATCTTGGAGAAGAAGGTTGAGAAGTTGACTGATATCACTGAGCTTCAACAACGAGAACTAGATGATGCAGTGATCAGCTTACTAAGGAGGAAGAAGGCGAAGCCTGAGCCAAGGAAGTACAGGAAGAAGCCAACAGTTAGGAAATCAACAATTCTTCAAATCAGTAGGCCAGAATCAGGTGCAAGGGAAGCCTTTGTCGATGAGTTCGTCTCAGAGACATTAAAGGAGTTCTGGACTGATGCAAGGGATGAATTCGTTAGACTGTGGTATGTTGTGAAGAAGTGGGGCGACACTGACGATATCAATGCCCACTTCACTGACTACATGATGGACAATCATCCTGAGCTATTCCAAAAGATCTTGGAGGAGGCTGATGCAGCTCAAGTCCAAGTGAAGGCTCCTGAGTTCACCATTCGAACTCCTCCCTTGGTTCCTGGAACTCAAAAGCATGACACAAAGGCCATAATGATGGAAGTCTTGAAGATAGATGTTGGTCCCGGTACAAGACTGAGGAATACGTGTATGGGGGGGGGGAATACACGTATACTAATTTTCAAACCTTAAAACTGACTGAGTCCCCTTTGCTCAGAGTGGTAAAGAACTAGGAGCTGATAATACACCCACTGACTACACTTGGTGCGGGTCAGTTGGCTAACTATCAGTTCAAGTTCAGTGCGGAAATGTTTGAGCCCTGATAGTTTAAAGTCTTGTTTAGTTTGCTTTCTGAAAACTTGTTTTACTCAAATCTGAAAGGTGTTTAGTAGGGCAGTGTTCTTTTGAAGATCAGGCTGATTGATTCAGACCTGATTAACTTGAATGCAATGAATGAACGAGTAATAGCAAGTATGCACAATATCAAAGCAGTAAGAACACAAGGAGTTTAACGTGGTTCAGAGTCTCAAGCTCCTACGTCCACGGCCTGACTTAACAGGAAATCCACTCAAGGGATTCTTGTTTTTAACGTGCCAAGGTGCACCAAGACCAGCTAACCTCACTGATCTATACAAACTCCACTTACTAACACACTAACTGACTTACTCCCAACAAGCCTATCTTAGGGTTTTGGTTTCAGTTTGGATTCCAACTAAGTTGAGATTATCCTTACAAGTCAAAGCTATGCTAAGGATTGGATAATCTCTCTAAGCTTAAGATAATTCTAATTAGCTCTTGGAATACAGAATAACTCTCAGTTGCTAAGAAACACTTGGGAAATTTGAATGTTTTCGAGTGCGTCTCTTAAAGGCTGAATGCTTTGAGTGCTTAAGAGTTTGAGTAATTTCTGGCTTGGAAATTTCCCGTAACTTTGAATGGGTTCAAGGTCTTCTGTATTTATAGGTGATTTGAATAACTATCCGTTGGAGAGATAGCCTTCTAGTCATCTATGTAGAGAGGCTTCAAACGGACATATCTTCATGCAGCAGCCGCCCTTGCATGGATTTGGTATTTGCATTTAATGCACATTAAATGCCTGCCCGTTGAATATGCAGTCTGAATTCAGTCATCATGTCAGGTTCCGTACGTGCGTGTCCTCCTCGGATTGGTCCACGTCATCAGGTTGGTGAGAATGTCAGAACTTATTCCTGAGCTTCAGGCTTGTCTTATTAAGTTCATTTTGTCTTGAGCCCACCAGTCTTATCCTGACGCTGAAATTCCTTTTGCATTGCTTGGCTCTACTCCAAGTCTTCCCATTAACTCAGTGACATCCTGTTCCCTTCAGGACTGAGTTAGTAATGACCTCAGGGTCATACTCTTCATCACTGACACTTATTCAGCCAGCTTAGAGGACTGCCATAAGTTCAGGATGGTGCTCTACGTCTTCAGGCTCTGAGTCTTGATTGTCTCCAGTGAGTTCTCCTCTCACTGAGTACCTGTAAAGTGTAAAATGACAAAGTACTAATCTTAACCAATACTAGCCTGACAAAGACAGATTAAGGGAAACATCTTTTCAGGGGCTTTGGGATCTTAATCAAAACTGACAATGTCCCAACAATAGCCAAAGCTGAAGGATACGTGAACCAACCTAGAAGACTTGACGAGCTGAAGGCAAGAGTTTATGCAGGATATGGACTCAAGCCTGAAATGAGATTAGTCTAGGTGTTCATAGGCTTCTTTGTAATAGATTAGATTCATTGTAATCACTTCCACATCTATCAATGAAATCTATTACTTTTGCCCACAGACAAAAACTCATTGTCTTTTTGGCTGTTGTTTAAATTCTGTACTTATCAAGAATTGCTCTAACACTGTCTTATCTTATAGATAGGTTTATCATATTTCCTCTAAGTGTTTTGAGGATCTTTTCAGTGTTTTGGCATCATCAAAAAGGGGGAAATTGTTGGGACATAGTCAGTTTTGATTAAGATCCCAAAGCCCCTGAAAAGATGTTTGCCTTAAATATGTCTTTGTCAGGCTAGTCTTGGTTAGGCTTAGTACTTAGTCATTTTACACTTCACAGGTACTCAGTGAGAGGAGAACTCACTGGTGACAATAAAGACTAAGAGCCTGAAGACGAAGAGCACCATCCTGAACTTATGGCAGTCCTCTAAGCTGGCTGAGTAAGTGTCAGTGATGAAGAGTATGACCCTGAAGTCATTACTAACTCAATCCTGAAGGAAACAGGATGTCACTGAGTTAATGGGAAGACTTGGAGTAGAGCCAAGCAATGCAAAAGGAATTTCAGCGTCAGGACAAGACCGGTGGGCTCAAGACAAAATGAACTTAATAAGACAAGCCTGAAGCTCAGGAATAAGTTCTGACATTCTCACCAACCTGATGACGTGGACCAATCCGAGAAGGACACGCACGTACGGAACCTGACATGAAGACTGAATTCAGACTGCATATTCAATGGGCAAGCATTTAATGTGCATTTAATGCAAATACCAAATCCATGCAAGGGCGGCTGCTGCATGAAGATATGTCCGTTTGAAGCCACTCTACATAGATGACTAGAAGGCTATCTCTCCAACGGATAGTTATTCAAATCACCTATAAATACAGAAGACCTTGAACCCATTCAAGGTTACAGGAAATTTGCAAGCCAGAAATTACTCAAACTCTCAAGCACTCAAAGCATTCAGCCTTAAGAGAAGCACTCGAAAACATTCAAATTTCCCAAGTGTTTCTTAGCAACTGAGAGTTATTCTGTATTCCAAGAGCTAAATAGCATTATCTTAAGCTTAGAGAGATTATCCAATCCTTAGCATAGCTTTGCCTTATAAGGATAATCTCAACTTAGTTGGAATCTAAACTGAAACCAAAACCCTAAGTTAGGTTTGTTGGGAGTAAGTCAGTTAGTGTGTTAGTAAGTGGAGTTGTATAGATCAGTGAGGATAGCTGGTCTTGGTGCACCTTGGCACGTTAAAAACAAGAATCCCTTGAGTGGATTTCCTGTTAAGTCAGGCCGTGGACGTAGGAGCTTGAGACTCTGAACCACGTTAAACTCTCTGTGTTCTTACTGCTTTGATATTGTGCATACTTGCCATATTACTTGTTCATTCATTGCATTCAGTTTGTCAGACCTGAATCAATCAGGCTGATCTTCAAAAGAACACTGCCCTACTAAACACTATTCAGAATTGAGTAAAACAAGTTTTTCCGAAAGCAAACTAAACAAGACTTTAAACCTTCAGGGCTCAAACATTTCCGCACTGAACTTGACCTGCTAGTTAGCCAACTAACCCGCACCAAGTGTAGTCAGTAGGTGTGTTATCAGTTCCTAGTTCGTTACCACCCTAAGTAAAGGGGACTCAGTCAGTTTCAAGTTTTAAAATTGGTATACGTGTATTCCCCCCCCCCCCCCCCCCCCATACACGTATTCTTCAGTCTTGTACCGGGACCAACAATGAGTTCAGTACCCATAGGGAGGATGATAGAGGCTCTTCCGAAGCCCACTATCATAATATTATCATTGGTTGTCATAGTTACACTCCCTTTTCTTTCTATCAAGTTATAAAATTACTTCCTATCTCTTAAGATTTTGTGTGTGGTGGCGCTATCTACCAAATATAAATCACAATTTGCATCCATCATGTTAGAGGAAAATACCCCAAACCTAATAGATGATATGCTCACAAGCCATGTATAAGAATAGCAATATCCACAAATATACCGGATAGCATATATTAAAGTAAACACATCAAAGCTAAACCACAAATGTCATACCAAAGGTAAAATAATGTATCCAAAAATAGTATCCACAATAATAAAAGGTCTTAATCAAAATAAAGTACTGAAAATGATCAAATATTTGAATCACTCATTATCTCCATAGTCTTTGAGCTCCAGGCCCAAGAGATCGTCGTTATCACTATCAAATTCTGCTTCCGGCTGGCTGGCATGGAGAGATTCACCCTGAGGTGTCTTCCCCTTGTTGTCCTTTTGCTACTTATGATAAGCCTCAACCAAATGCTTAGGAGGGTGACACGTGTGAGTCAATGACCTCTACATCCGCATCTGTAGCAGGACTGCTCAATCTTGTCTTGAGAGCCAGATTTTTGTGGAGCGGAATTCGTGTTGGGTACACCCTTTCCACGATTCTGAGCTTGATCGTCGTTCGAGATTCTTGATCACCAGATTTACCACAACCTCGGTCTCTACCCCGGGTTCGTTTATTTCCTCTCCCTCTTTTACGCTTACGTCCACTCAGGTTTCCTTGAGCAATAGCATGTGCTTCAGGCACTGCTTGAGAGCCAACCGGTCTAGAATTATGATTCCTCATCAGGAGTTGATTGTGCTTTTCTGCTACTAAAAGTGCAGAAATCAGTTCTGAGTGGACAATATAGTTTTTGGCTCTATACTGTTGCTGGAGTACAAGATTACTAGCATGGAACATTGATAGCGTTTTTTGTATCAACTCGGCCTCAGTTATTGCTTGCTTGCATAGCTTTAACTGAGATACAATACAGTGCAATGCAGAATTGTACTCCGTCATAGACTTAAAGTCTTGAAAACAGAGGTTCGGCCAGTCGTATTGTGCCTGAGGGAGGATTATATCATTTTGTTGTTGGAAACGGTCCTTTAGGGACTTCCACAACATTCTGGGGTCTTTTTCAGTGAGGTATTCATTATTCAGGTCCTGATTCATGTGATGCTTGAGAAAAATCAACGATTTCGCCTTCTGGGCGTTAGAGGATTTAGAACCTTCGACAATAGTTCCGCTCAACTCAGGTGAGTCTAGATGAATCTCAACATCTAGAGCCCATGTCAGGTAATTACTACCATCGAGAGCATGCTCAGCAAATTCACTCTTGGTAATGTCAGACATTCTCACTACAATATTTAAAGTGACTTGGTCAGTCTTGTGCTTTTTTTTTTACAACGGAGAAATAAGAATTTATTTAATCATGTTCAAACACATAGGAGCAAGTATTGGACGTCATCTACCCAAACATGATTTACGGTCCGATAATTATTGGGCGCCGCCTACCTAGACAATGTATGCGGACTATAATATAAAAACTATGTGTAAAAAATAATAATAATGCACGCATGAGCAATTATCATATATAGCATGCACTATAGTAATTAAGCACATAAATTAAAATAATTTATTAGGAACTAATATAAAATTAATTCTAAAGAAAAAAAATTGGGCTTAATTATTATATGCAACAATTTATTTTATTTTATTGTAAGGCCCAGGTTAATTAAATTAAAAGGTCCAAAATACTTTTTTTTCTTTTCAGAAAACAGGCCCAGATTAAATTAAATATAAAGGCCCAAAATACTTTGGCCCAGGTTATATGCACCCACTCTTGTTTGTAGTACACACAACCAACAAATTAATCATTTTAAAATCCATATAAAATGACACATATACCCTTAACCCTTTCCCAACATTACGCACCCACCCTTTTATTTGTAGCAAACATGACATATTACCATTATTGAAATTGTCCCAGAGAGTAATAAAAAGAAAAATCTAAGTACAAGGGCCGCCTCCTATTTTTGTTTTAAAAAATTCCAGTATTTTTATGGTTTGTTCGCATCAAGACCGTCACCATCTACGGCGGCGTGAAAGCTACCGGCCAAAAAAAGCTATTCAGCCGAAATTTAAAAAAAAATGGCAATACATTTTTTCGGAAAACCAGTCCCGAAAAATAACTTATTCTTCGGCAATTTTTTCAAAAATATGAGAACTTTTCGGAAAAAAATTCTGAAAAAACGACATAATTCGCCAAAAGAAAAAATCGAATGGTAATTTCGGCAAATAGTTCCGAAATGAGATCAAATTTTCGGATAAACATTCCTAAAATTAAGCGACTTTTACAGCACCAAATTCATAAATTTGAAGATGGGAGAGAGAAGAGCTAAGCAATTCAAATTCGTTGGTGGGCAAAAGTGGTTCGGAGGGAGAAAAAAGATGGTGTGTGATGGGTGGTGGCGGCTGGGCCTGTTAACGCAGGGTTGGGAGGGGAAATTTTAGGAGGGATTTGGGGGGGGGGGGGGGGGGGGTTGGGTGCGAGGCCGGAAAACTGGAGGAGGGAAGAAATGGGGGGATGGAGGAGAGAGAGGATGAGTGGAGAGCAGAAGATGTAGTGGGTGCGCTGGGAGTAAATTAGGGGAACTTTAAGAGGGTTAGAATTGATATTTCCAAGGTGGGTGTACTAGTTTTATGGTGGTGTACTCATCTCCTGTGTGTACTATCAATAAAAGTTGGCGCATTTAACCTGCGCAAAATACTTTTCTTTTCATACCCAATTTCCGATCTATCCTACCCGTGCGCAATCGTTCCGAGATCGACGCCAGGCGTGAACTTTTTTTTATTATTAATAGATTATTTTATAAACTAATAAGACGAAACAGTGGAAAACTTTTACTCTGAATCAGATTTTACACTAATTCCGGATTACACAACTAATTCCAAAAAATTAGTATGAATTTTGAAAATTTTATTGTTCATATATATTCACGGCACATATATATTTAATTACATAACTAATAGGATAATTACCAGAATAAAGAGAAGAAATTAAGTTCTATACCAATTAATACAACTCAGCTGATTGGAAATTCGTGCTGATAACGTTTTGTAAAATAAAGAGCGCAAAAAGAGCGCAAGGTTACACCGATTTGTTTACCTAATTCGTCAATAATGACTACGTTTGGAGGCGTACCAAGTCACGAGTATTTCACTATATTTTATTGTGTATATACAATATTGAGTACAGAGATATATTTATAATAATAGAAAACCCTATAAAAGTCTATTAAATCTTATGAATTTGGCATATCAAATCTTCTAGATTTACAACAAGCCAACCCTTTTCACTTACTGACCAAAGTCTTTGATTGATGATTGAATAAGACCAAGACCACGGTTATTTGCACTAGCCTTTGTGTTAAATACACTACCTGGATAAATACACTACTTATTTTTTCGAAAATTTGCAACATTTTCGAAAAAAAATTCCGAAAATAAACAAAAAATTCAATTTTTTATTTTTTGAAATATTTTTTATTTTATTATATTCGAAAAAAATGTTTGGAAAAATGAAAAAAATTCGAAAAAAATTTCCGAAAAGAAGTAGTGTATACATCCGGTTAATGTCTTTAACATAGAGGCTAGTGCAAATAACCTGGGCCTAAGACCAAAGCAAGCACCTTCAGTTTAGAAAATCAAGTGGGCCGCCATCTTTAACTTGGGCCGTAAGATAATCTTCAATTCGGGCCTCCCTTTTTTCCTTGTATTTGATCCCCTTATCGATTTAATTATTTCTTCTCTTGATCTATTGCTCCAATAAATTCTCAATTTCCTACAAAATTAATAAAACACAACATTTCTCGACATTTAAATACAATTAAACAATTTTAATATAAAAATGCATGAAATCTTATCGAACTAGACCAATTAATCACATAAATTTTGAGCAATTTTCACACTAATTATATTGAACAAACATATAGGCAAAGCAATGTAAGACCTAATTTTAATTTCTAAATTCATGTTTTGATACCTCTTGAGGCATCTTAAATTCTTATTTTTAGTTTCTATTTAAAGGGGCATTCATATATAAGTTTTCACCACCATATACTTATATATAATTCTATTTTTAGTTCTTAAGTTGAGAGCCACAATCATATATTTTTTAACTTGTATAAGTTTTTTAAATCTTAAGAGTTCTCAAATTTTCAAAAAATTTCTAATGTCATAGTATAATGTGAATCAGTTTTACAGTAAAACTTTTAGCATTTTGTGGGTATTTTTTAGAGTATTAATTTTTTCACTAAAATGTTGATTTGATAATAATAATTTATAATGAAAACAACTAACATCATTTCGAGTTGCATTATGAAATTGTTACGTACTTACTCTTTTCTAAATAACTTAGCCACACAAAGGTTGCTTCATATAACATTCATCATTTCATTTAAAATTGTTGTTTCTATTTTCCTTTTTTGTATTATAAAATATATATTAGTCATATTATATAAAATTCTGAATTGTCAGTATGTTCATATAATTGAAACTCCTAATTTTTTTTCGACTCACATCTCTTAATTTCGAGAATCGGCCTTTTATATAAATATGAAGGGATTAAATTATTTTCCCCGCTAGACTGCACAAATCAATGAATCGCAGGACGACCTCGGCAGTCTGCATGGAACAAAGTAACAACAATCAACTCTATGTCAAATGTCATATTTAATTTGGATCTTGAGTTGTATCTATGCCATGCAATTACATGGTAAATTTAATTGGTTTACATTGTATTTGGTTTTATGAGGTCCAATTGAAAGTATAGATGACGGTCATTTACAGCCCATGATCAAAAACCAATTAATCTTCAAAAAACATAAATTCGTAGAGCCAATATCAATCTAAAAATTAGAATAGATAAATAAGGCCGCGTATCAGAGATGGCCGGACATTATACATAAGAGCCATATATTATTTGCAAAAACAACTGGCGAGAGATCTAGTCATGAGATTCAATGCTCTTGCTAAGGCCGTTTCTCCAACATGCGATTCATTAGTGCAGTGATTAGGGTAGATTCCAATGTAAGAGAAGCTTTCAATATGCTTAAAGCCTGCAACAAATTAACACAATTAATTATATATATACATACCATTGCATATGAAAGTTATAATTACCTCCTCCAATTCACCGACATCAGATAAAGGAAAATTCATACGATCGAGGAGAGAAAAGATTGTCGACATACAACATTGTAACACGGTTAGGTCATCCGAAGGTGCCATAACATAATATCCTTCGCCGTTGAGAGACTTGATGGGAGTAACCATGGCTTTAGATTTGGGGAATCGCTAGCTGGTCAGAAATAATTAATGCAGGTGGAAAACGGGATTCGTGGTAGCGGTAATAGAGTATCGGAAGAAATGTGTTTGTGGATGTATTCAAGTGAGGTATGTTTGGATTCATCAACCTCTTTTTGGTATTTGGACTGATGAAATACTTGTCAATGCTCACATCTGGTATGCTCCGGTAGATTGTCTAGGTTATTCAGACAAGTGTTTATGTCCAAAAGGGACTTAACTCCTGCTATGGGGATGATGAGGAAACTACTGAGTAATTCTATGAAATCATCCTCTGCTCGAGCAAACACCACTTTATTCTTAGGTTTGAGTACCACCACTCTCAAGATTATTTCCCTAGTTTCATCTTTCATTAATCTGATTGAAAGAATTTTGTCTCATCTAAAAGTTCAAACTTGTAGAGAGGTCTGGAATTAATTCATTTAATTGTTTCTTTTACACACTCTCTTACTCATGAATATGACTCAATTTTCAATCTTTAGGTAGATCCAATAAGTGAACAATTTAATATGGGTAAAGTAGCTTTAAAGGGAATTGAACCCATGATTTTTGTCCGGGCGTGAGACTTTTGCCTCTGATACCATGAAAGAACTTCGTCTCATCTAAAAATGTCTCAAAACCAATCAGCCCTAAGGCCCAAATCACTCAAATCGATCACGAAATTGGGATTTTTAGTTCTTGAGGCTTCTAGTATTGGAAACTTTACAAAATGTATTAATTTCACAATTACTTTAAGTTCAGACTTTTAAATGGCACATAATTTTTTCATGGTATCAGAGTCAATAGGCTCACGCTAATCCACACATCATGAGATCAAACCCAACAACAATTCTATCCTCATTAAGTTATATAATTGTTGTGCCTTTTGAGTCCTCCATACTATGGAGTGGACAAGTTCAAAGATGTGCTAGTTTTTGGAAAAATTAAGAGATGGGCATAGAGGACCCTTTAATTTGTTGCCTAAGTGGAGTCTATAAACAACGAAGATAACTTAATCAGCACTTTAGAGATGAAAAATGAAGTTAATGATATACATGATATTAATAATCGGCGACATAACAAGCAAACAGAAACAAAAATAAAGAGAAGTCGAATTAAAAACACTTTGAATTGCACCAATAAGATGGATTTGGTGTCCGGTTTCAAAAGCTACCACAGGCCACTCAAAAAAAATGTCACAACAAAAGAAGCTTAATTTTTGCAAGGACGAAAGTGATGATCACTGAGGTTGTTTCGTGATGATATGATTGATAAGTCCATTGGTGAGAGCAGAGGTTGATGTAAGAGAAGCTTTCAGTATACTTAGTACCTGCACTAATTTAAATAATTAATCGTACCAACATCGATATATAATTAAAGACCAACATTTAGCATACAGAATTACTTCTTGCAATCCAATGCACATCTCCAATTCATCGACATCGGATAAAGGAATATTGGTTCGATTGAGAATGGAAAAGCTTGCAGACATACAAAACGGCATCACAGTAAGATCATCTGCTACCAAAAATGTTATTGGTGTCATAACATAATTTTCCTCGCCTTTGGGAGACTTGATGGAAGTAAGTTTTGATCCTTTTCCATTATAAATAGGAAACATGATTGCTGATGAATATGGATTATTGTTATAATTATAAGGCTGATAGACTGTGGGGGCACTTTCTTCAACGAGAGGAAGAATCGTGTTTTTGGACTTATAAAAGAGTGCAATGGTTGGATGCGTTAACCTCTTTTTGGTATCCAAAGTGACAAAAAACTTGTCGAGAGCGACATCTGAGATGCTCCTGTATAGGTTATCAAGATTCTTCAGAGAAGTGTTGGTGTCCTCCTATAGGGATTACCAAGAAATTAAAGAGTAACTCAATATGAAATCAGCATCAGCTTGAGCAAACAACACTTTATTGGTAGACTTGTGTATCATCACTTTCAATATTATCTCCTTGTCGTTTGTAGATTCTTCATTCTCAATCTTGTGCAAGAGATGTCCAGCTTGATGTTCCGCAGGCAAAGAGACGATCTCTCCCTTATTCAGTACGAAATCGGTCAATGGAGTCTTGTGTCAGAGAAAATTGGTTGGTGGTATTATTTTATAATTAATTGGTATTAAAGTTTATTTGAGACCTTAATAGTTGACCAATTAATTTTGGGCGTTGAAATTAATTTCTCGAAAATTAATTGTTACGTGAGCGTTCTACTCTCGGAGTAGATGAGAATGGTGAATTCATACTCGCAAAACCGATTTTCGGTGAGTGAGAAATTGAATCGGAAGTCGAAAGGTATAACGCCTAATTTTGGGAATTGAATGAGTCATTTAATTCATTCCACATTGGAATTTTGGAATACTAATATACATGATATTAGTATAGGAATAATGAAGTATAATAAATTGTAGTTGATTGCTAGTCAATCAAAGTTGCCACACGCGCGAGCGCGCGCCGAGCCGCGCCGCGCCCGCGGCCGACTTTGGGTGGACTTTGGGCCTTGGGCCCAGTGGGTATCTAATTTTTTGGAGAACAAAAATTAGGATATCGGGTCTACAGTTTTTGGGTCGATTCGGTAGGATCCACCCGGTTAGAGAGGTCAACCGGATCGTCAGATACTTCATAAGAGCACATAAAACACGTGTGCTAAATTCGTGGGACGTTACCAGCGTGATTTACGGAAACGCGTTCTGGGTCAACTCTTGCCACCAACGAAAACGCGTCCGCATTTAATGCACACGCGGTTTTTCCTACTGCATTGAGTGGAGGTTCGCCTATAAATAGCGTCCTCATGCATTTGCCTGGCCACGCATTCAGAAAAATCTTCTCCTCTCTCTCAGTCTCTCTGCATATAGAGTCTCTAAGTGTCAGTCCAGTTCGAAGCGCTTGTTGTGTTCGCCGGAGCTCCAAGACCTGTGGTGCTACACTCTTGGAGACGATAGTGACGTTTTACCTTTGGGGGCAAATTTCCAAGACCGAAGAGCACTACCGGGGAAATTTTGTCTTGCGGGAAGAGGGCTTCCTCGACTCGTCACTACTGCCGTTTATTTGTTCTTTCTTCTCTCTTTGTAACAGTTATCAAGTTGTAATTTTCCTTTTATTTTGAATTATTATTTCCGCAGTCAAAAACTCTTTTCAATTACATTCGCAAGACAAAACTTTTTTTTCTGTTTTCAAAATGACTGACGGAAATAACAATTCGGAGTCTGCTAACCAGGGAAACACGGTTGTTCCTCCTGGTAACCCCACTCCCCAGGGCACCACTACCCCCTTCCCTCTGTAACTATCCATTTTGGGCAAACTTCTAATCCCTCAGTGGTGCGTCATTTCCCTTTTGACAATTCGAGACCTTTTGTGGTCCAAAGTGAGAGACCCGAAAAGTTTTCGAGTAAAAACTTCAAGAGGTGGCAACAACGTATGCTGTTCTTTCTGACCACCTTGAGGTTGGCGAGGTTCCTTACTGAGGACCCGCCTGCGGCCGTTGAGAACGATGCGCAGAATGAGGAAGTTCGTGCCCGCTGGTGGGAACACGACTTCTATGCTCAGAATTACATTCTGAGTGGTCTGGCAGATGCTTTGTACAGTGTCTACTAGAAGTGCAAAATGGCCAAGGAAATGTGGAATTCCTTGGAGGCCAAATATGTGGCCGAAGATGCCGGTACTAAGAAGTACTTGGTTGGGAAGTTCTTGAACTTCAAGATGGTGGACTCGAAGTCTGTCGTTGAACAAGTTCAAGAATTCCAGTTGATTCTGCATGACATTGCTGCAGAAGGAATGATACTGCCAGACGCTTTCCAAGCCGCTACAGTAATTGAGAAACTGCCTCCAAGCTGGAAGGAGTTTCAAAGCCACTTGAAGCTTAAGAAGAAGAGTATGACCTTGCAAGAGGTCATAGGCAAACTTCAGATTCGCGAGGGTGGGCTGGAGAGGAACAAAGGTCAGGAAGAGGCTAAAGCTAATTTGATGGAGTCAAAGAAGCGCAAGAGGCCAAATTCTGACAAAGGTAAACAACCAGTTGTAACTCGACCCAAATTTACGGGTGATTGTTACAACTGTGGAAAGCCAAACCACATTGCAAGATTCTGCAAGGCCCCGAAAAAAGATGACAAAGGCAAGGGCAAGCAGTCCAATGCGAACGTGGTTGAAGGGGAGTTCACTGAAGAGGACCTTGCTGCGGTGACCACTGAAGTGAACCTCGTGGGCAACTCAAAGGAATGGTTCATTGATACGGGGGCTACCTGTCATGTCTGTTCTGACAGGAACACTTTCTCGACCTATGAGCCAGCCAACGGGAGAAAGCTGCACATGGGGAATCAAGCCACGTCTGAGGTAGCTGGGGTTGGCAACGTTGTTCTGAAGCTTACCAGTGAGAAGAACATTACACTGAGAGATGTCCTGCATGTCCCGGACATTCGCAAGAACCTCATCTCCGGCTCTGTACTAGTGAAGAATAATTTCAAACTTGTATTCGAGTCTAATAGGGTTGTTCTTACAAAGTACTCAGTGTACCTAGGTCGTGGATATGTCCACGATGGTCTGTTTAAGATGAGTACCATTGTTGTACACCCCAAGGGGAAATCTGTTATGAATAAAGAAGTTACTACTTCTTCTTATATCGTTGAATTTTCAGATTTATGGCACTACAGATTGGGACATGTAAATGTTAAATTGATAAAACGACTAGTAAGTTTAAATTTACTAGATATAAAGAATATCGATTTTGAATAACAAATGTGAAATTTGTGTAGAAGCTAAGATGACAAAGTTGTCTTTCCCTTCGGTTGAAAGGAACTCAGAACCTCTAGAATTAATTCGCACCGATGTGTGTGACTTAAAATTCGTACAAACTAGAGGAGGGAAGAAGTACTTCATCACTTTCATAGATGATAGTACAAGGTTTTGCCATGTTTACCTTTTGCACAGTAAGGATGAAGCGTTAGACGCTTTTAAACTGTACAAAAGTGAAGTGGAAAACCAGTTGAATAGACGAATCAAAATGGTTCGTAGTGATAGAGGAGGAGAGTATGTAGCACCGTTTGAGAAGATATGCTCTGAATCTGGAATCATACATCAAACTACTGCTCCTTACTCACCTCAATCTAATGGTGTTGTGGAACGAAAGAACCGAACACTCAAAGAGATGATGAATGCTATGCTTATTAGCTCCGGTTTACCGCAAAACTTGTGGGGAGAAGCCATTCTGTCGGCTAACCACATTTTGAACAAAATTCCACATAAGAGTAAAGATGCAACTCCTTATGAATTGTGGAAGGGGTGGAAACCGTCGTATAAATACCTCAAAGTGTGGGGGTGTTTAGCAAAGGTTGAAGTGCCTCTACCTAAACAAGTTAAAATCGGCCCTAAAACGGTTGATTGCATATTTGTTGGGTATGCACTGAACAGTAGTGCCTATCGGTTTATAATTCACAAATCAGAAGTTCCCGATATGACAGAAGGCACTTATATAGAGTCGAGAAACGCTGTGTTTTTCAAAAACATTTTTCCTTGCAAATCCAAGGAAGATGAGATATCAACCAAAAGACCTCGTAATGAGGAGGTTGATGAGGATGATGGTCCGTCCACTCAAGATAGTGGCGAATTACGACGCAGCAAGAGAGCTAAGATAGTTAAAACCTTTGGTCCCGATTTCATCACTTACGTATTGGAAGAGAAACCTAGGACTATCAAAGATTCTCTATCAAGGCCAGACGCTCCGCTCTGGCAAGAGGCGATTAACAGTGATATCGACTCTATCATGCAAAACCACACGTGGGAGTTGGTTGATCTCCCACAAGGTTGCAAGCCCTTAGGATGCAAATGGATCCTTAAAAGAAAGTATAAAATGGATGGGTCAGTTGAAAAATACAAAGCCCGCTTAGTGGTGACTTGAAGCGAACTACACTAGCTTCTACTAGTAGCTACCCCGCAAGAGAACGGGTTCACTGTAGTATGGGCAAGTATAGGGACCAAGTATTATCGAACCCAAGGGATGGTGTATATGCGAATAGATCCCTGAAGATCTACGCGTTGTAGTTAATATGAGTGTAATGTTTTTGGGTTTTTTAGAAAGATTAATTAAAAGACGAAAATAAACTAAGTAAACTGAAAAACGAAAGAAACGAATTAACTAAGGTTGTTTTCTAATGGGAGATGGTGATGCTTAAGATAGGAATCCCTACGTATACTAACGGAGCAGGTACATAATCAAAATAACTGTGACAAACAAGAATTAACCTAAGTAAAAGAATGCAAGGTGAAAGCTCAAGATTCTAAACCCTAATACTTTACCCTAACACTCGACTTCACTAACCCACTAACAAGTTAATGGATTGTGCTCAATTAATGAGACCCTAATTTAACTAAGGTGATGCGGTCGTCCTCCTTCGCTAAACCGGTAGATGAATTAACCTTTCCTAAACCTTCTCGTTAAGACTACTAGTTGTTATTGAGTGATGCGGTCGTCCTCTCTCTAACACTTTCGTACTAAATTCAAAGGTAAAGTTAAGATTAATTATACGAATTCATTAATCAAGAGAATTAAAACTAACGTCACAAATTACTCTAATTACGTACCCACATCCTACTTCTACGAGTTCATCCTAACCTAAGCATGCAAGGGTTTTAGCTAGACATGACGTTAACAAACATTAAAGCAATAGAAGAAACGACGAACATAAACATGATGAATTGAAGAAAGAAAATACGAAACATGAACTAGGGTTTTAAAGAAAATAAATACGAAGAACTGAAATTGAATTAATTAAAACGAAATTAAAAGCGTTTAAAGTAACGAACTAATGAAAAGAAACTAAGAATTGAAAAGAAACTAGAATTCGTATGAAAAACCTCAACAAAACGTAAAATAAAGCTTGCACGTCTCCTTCCTCTCCAAAAACTAAGTATAAAATTATTTCTAACGTTCGGGGATATGATGTTCTCTTCAAAACGTGTTTGGAAGAGGTATATATAGGCACCGGGGTCGAAACGGGAGTTAATGGGCCGAAAATACGCATCCGGAGGCGAAAATTCATGGGCGCTCGAGCAAAACGCTCGAGCGGCCCCGCTCGAGCTGTGTAGCTCGAATGACACAATCGCTCGAGCGGTGGCGCTCGAGCTGCTCGAGCGTCGAATTCTCTCTGTATGTTTTGGGCGCTCGAGCAATTCGCTCGAGCGGTGGCGCTCGAGTTGCTCGAGCGCAAGAATGGTTCTGTACGTTTGCGCGCTCGAGCAATGCGCTCGAGCGGTGGCGCTCGAGTAATGCGCTCGAGTGACTTCTAACTCCTCCCAAATGATAATTTTCCTCGTCCGCACTAATACCAATCGTATTTCTTCAATATCTTCTCATCCGGGCATCCGTTTGAGTCGATTCAAAGTCCTACGAACTCCGTTTTTCGTCCTCTATTCACCTATGAGCATCAAAGAGACAAATTTATCAATGTATAGAAATAATGCTCAATTGACTCTAAATACTCTATAAACTCGACCAAAACTAGGGCGTTTCTAGCTACGAATCATGACAATTTCACGCCTAATCAACCCCCCCAAACTTACCATGTTGCTTGTCCCCAAGCAATGAAATAATAAGTCAAGTGAAATTGTTAGGAATGAGTCAACGAATCAAATCATGCAAGTAAATGAACTCAAGCTTCAAAAGTCAATCACCCGTATACTCACTCACTTTCTTTTATCGTACTCATGCAACAATAATAAGAAACACCAAGATCAAGCATGGATGTGCACTCAACGATGTGTTTCACTCCCTCACAAGCGTATATCAATGATTAAGGGACTCACTCAAACAATCAATCACTCATATCGGCAGCCATAGGCTTGTAAGCACTCTCAACTCCGACCATACTCTAGAAATCAATGCCGAATCAAAAAGGACTTTTCTCAAGGTTGTAATGTAGGCTCTTTGGACGGGTGGGATAACAATATGGTAAAGTGACTCAAGTGAATGGAGAATAGAAAATCAAACTTTGGCACTTTGAGATTAGGAACAGACTACTTCAAATATATTCAATCAACACTTTTTCAATTCCACTTCTCTCAACACTTCAATTTTTTTCTCTTTCTCACTCTTTTCACTTTTTTCAATCACTTCACTTTTTTTCTTTTTCGCACAAACACATGAGCTCATTTTTTCTTTTTGCTCATTCTCAATATTCTTTCTCTTTTTCCCACATCTCAAATTTCATTCACACCCTTATTTTATCACCACTCAACCATCAATAACTCTCCTTTTTCAACTCAAATCAATCCCTTCACATTCACACTTTCCTATTCTCCACTCAAATTTGGACAAAAAGGCTTAGGAATTGGAATAGTGTTCATATGTGTTAGCAAATAAAATAGGCTTTAGGCTCAAAGGGGCTAACAAGGGATCAATGTCATTGGTAAGGAAAGTTTTGGCTAAGTGACTTAATCAAATCAAAGATGGCCTAAGATCCTTTTCGGCATATCAAACTAGACACAATCTAGAAGCAAGAGCACATGCAAGTTCTAGCATCCTCTAAGGTGATGATTCACTCACAAACGAAGAGATTAATTCATGCATCAAAATCTCATAAGGCTCAACTCTCACGGCTTTCACATCCATGCTAGTCCTAGTGCATTCTCACTCTCATCACACAAGTACTCAAAAGAAAAACTCATAAGCATACGGGTTCTCTCCCTAATCAGCTCAAACTCAAACACTCACACAAAAGAATTCTTAACTCACTCTTACAACTCACTCTACTTATCAAATCATACTCAAAGATAGCAATCAACAAGCATAAGATGATTGATAGGCATACAATATTGAGTAACAAAACAAATTAATAATAGCCCAAGGAGTATCTCAACAAACAATAATCAATCAAACTCAACTCAAAGATAAGGGTGTGCATGCATGTGCAATGTAACAAGAAACATAAAAAACTCCACCCCCCCAAACTTCGACCTTGCTAGAGGTCTAAGTTTGGGGTTGTGGGTTACCTCAACCAAATAATTCAATTTCTCTCAATAGCTTTGCACACTCCCTTGTCTCAAGTTGGTTCCTTCAATCTGAATAACTCCATGATACCTTTACTCCTTTAGAGACAAGCCTACAAAATAAAACTCTCAAGTACGAGGTTAAACATACGACTCAAAATACTCCCTAATAATATAAAAAGACACTAAAAATAAATGAAAGCAAATAAAAATGGGTTGCCTCCCATTCAGCGCTATTTTTAAGGTCCTCATGTCGGACCAAGCTCAAAGGAGCTTATGGGACATCATACTCAAATCTACCTCCCTTACTCTCATAAGAGTGGTGTTTGAACTCCTTTCCTTGATGCCCCACCATCATGAGTTCCTTTGCTCTCTTCTCATCCCCAAGTGTTATGGGTCTCAACTCCTTCTTGCCTCTATATGGAGGAGTCTTACTAAATAATTTCTTGAATTTGGACTTTTTCTTCCTAACTCCTCCTTTTCCTTCTAGCTGGACCACATCCACACTTTTCACCTCTTCATCCTTCAACTTCTTCACTTCATCCCTATCAACATAATCAAGAACATAATGCTCATGGGTTAAGTAATTGAGTGAAGGATTAGCAAAATCATGAATATGAGAAGGATTAGGGAGAGAATGCGTGTCTTCAACACGAGGATCAATTGCATCCATGCAATACAAGCTCTCATCCTCCCTCGGGTGTTTCATGGCTTCATATAGGGAGATCTTCACTTCTTGATCATCAACCTTCAACGTGATCTTCCCATTCGCCACGTCTAGCACCATCCCCGCCGTAGCTAAGAACGGTCTTCCCAAGATCAGGGGTACGTGCTCATCTTCCTCCATCTCTAGCACTACAAAGTCTGCTGGAAAAATGTGATCTCCAACTCTCACTAGAACGTCTTCAACCACACCTTGAGGTCGAGTAATAGACCGATCGGCAAGTTGAAGCGTCATCATTGTGGGTTGAAGTTCAACACCTTCCAACTTCTTGAAAAGCGACAACGGCATCAAATTAATGCTCGCCCCAAGGTCGCACAACGCTCCCTTCTTGATCCCGTTCCCAATATCACATAGGATCGTGAAACTCCCGGGATCCTTCAGCTTCGGTGGCAGCGCCTTGTGCACTAATGCACTCACCTCGTGGTTCAACTGCACCAACTTCGGCTCATCCACTCGCCGTCTTTTCGCGATCAAGTCCTTCAAAAACTTCGCATAGTGCGGCATCTGTTCCAAAGCATCATAAAAAGGAATATTAATATGCAATTGTTTAAAAACATCAAGGAATTTAGCAAATTTTTCATCAAGCTTCTTTTTCATTAAGCGCTGTGGATATGGGACGGGTATCACAGATTTGGGTACCCCCATTCATCTCTTTCTGTTTCTTTCACTTTCTCCCTTGCTTCCTTTGCCTTTTTCCACTTAGGAACTCTCTCACCCTCCTTACTTTCCTTGCCCTTCTGGGACTCATCCATATCTTTATGCTTCTCAATCCCTTCACTTTCAATCCCCTTCTCAACTTCATTTTCTTTAGGCTCAATCTCTTCTTGGGGAGTCTCAGAATCAGCAGGCATCTGAGGACCTTCGTAGTTGGTTCCACTTCTTAGCTGGATCACCTTGCACTGCTCTTTCGGGTTCCCCTCCGGTATTCTATTCACTGATTTTGCAATCTGGCTCATCTGGAGCTCTAAAGAGGTGAACCTTCGATTGTTCTCTTGTTGAGTTCTAGTCCACTCAACATTCATCTTCTGGAGCTCTTGATCACGTTGATCACCCTTCTTATGCAACTCCTTCACATCGTACTCCAAGGATGACAACCGCTTGCTCCCTTCCTCCACCTTCTGAAGGATCGCTCTCAACATCTCCTCGGTTGATGCACCGCCTTCTCCACCAGGAGGTTTAGACCCCGGATCAACACCTGCAGGAACAGTAACACCAGCTTTTGGGTTAGCATAAGAAAAATTATCATTTTTCCTCCATGTGTTTTGAGGAGGCTGCTGGCCTCCTTGATACCCTTGTGTGCTCCTCCATTGATTTTGAAGTGGTTGAGGGCCTGGAGGCACAAATGGTTGGCCATAAGAAGGTCTTCCATACTGATTTCCACCTTGGTAGCCGTGCTGATTGTAATACGGACCTCTCATGTAATTGGCTACCTCTTGCTGTCCACTGGGTAGGTCTACTCTCTCATTCTCTACTGCATGCTCTCCACCCAAACTCTTCCCCAACTCGAGGTTGTTGATCTTCTCCATCATGGCCATCAATAGCCTTCTCGTTCCTTCTCCCTCTTCAACCTGATGCACTCTCTGAAAATCTGCATCTCCACTCCAAGCACCGGCATTCGTGACAATGTTGTCAACGATCTCTCTACACCTCTCTATGCCTTGATTGAGGAATGCTCCACCCGCACAGGCGTCTAAATGGTCTTGCCCCGCCTTGTTGGCACCACTGTAGAAGAACGCCATAATGTCTCCCTCATTGTACCCGTGTTGCGGGCACTCTATCAGCATGTTTGAGTATCTCTCCCACACTTGGCGTAAATCCTCTCCAGACTTCTGGCGAAAGGACGAGATCTCAATTCTAGCTTTGATCGTCCTAGATGGAGGGTAGAATCGCTCGAGGAACAGACGCTCGAGCTCGGCCCAAGTGGTAATACCTCCCCGTGGAAGCGTATTATCGTACCACTCCTTGGCTATTCCCGTCAATGAGAATGGGAACAGCCTAAGCCTCTTGGCATCTTCAGACATGCCATTATAATTAAATGTGGAGGCTATCATGAGAAAGCTCCTCAGATGTGTGTGAGGGTTCTCCTTCCCGATCACTCCTTTGAACTGATTCTCGGTCAGCAGCTTTAAAATTCCTGGGGAAATAGAGAAGTTGTTTGCCTCAACAGGAGGCAAAGCCACTCCATCATAGTACCGTTGTGGCTGCGCTGCAAACCTCCCTCTAATCGCCATATTATGATCTACGTTCTGAGGAACGTGTTGAGGATTAGCAGCTGGTACGGGTACTTGTTGGGGTGGTGGTTGATAAACAGGTGGTTGGTTGTAGACATGAGGTGGATGATATGGATATGGTGGGTAAGGATAAGGTGGGTATGGGTAATGTTGGTATGTTGGGTTGTTGAAAGGGTTATTTGGGTTTTGTGGGTAAGCAGGGTTGTTAGGAGGATTATGGACAAGGTTCTGAGCTGGATTCCCTACGTTTCGTGTATCCGGGTTTAGGCTCTGGCTATCCCCTAATGGAATTTGATTCTGGCTAACACTAACTCCAGTGCCTTCAACTCGGTCTACTGCCTGATTGAAATCGTTGGCAGCATCGTCCAACTCATTATTGATGTCCATTGGTTCCTTCCCTAAGTCGGCAGCGTTCATCCTTCTCAAGAAGGCTCGGTTTCTTCTAGCTATTGTCTCAGGATCTGCAGGTAATCTCTCTTCACTCGTATTCCCTTGTGAGCGTGTTCTCATAAACCTGACACACTAGCAGAAGGATCAAAATGCAACTGCCGAATAACTAAAAATAACAATAAGAAATATAAAAAAAAAACAGAAAATAAGCACCCACTACTAACTACTAAGCTATCGACAAGTCCTATTCAAAAGCATACAACGCCATTCCCCGGCAACGGCGCCATTGACTTGAAGCGAACTACACTAGCTTCTACTAGTAGCTACCCCGCAAGAGAACGGGTTCACTGTAGTATGGGCAAGTATAGGGACCAAGTATTATCGAACCCAAGGGATGGTGTATATGCGAATAGATCCCTGAAGATCTACGCGTTGTAGTTAATATGAGTGTAATGTTTTTGGGTTTTTTAGAAAGATTAATTAAAAGACGAAAATAAACTAAGTAAACTGAAAAACGAAAGAAACGAATTAACTAAGGTTGTTTTCTAATGGGAGATGGTGATGCTTAAGTAAGAATCCCTACGTATACTAACGGAGCAGGTACATAATCAAAATAACTGTGACAAACAAGAATTAACCTAAGTAAAAGAATGCAAGGTGAAAGCTCAAGATTCTAAACCCTAATACTTTACCCTAACACTCGACTTCACTAACCCACTAACAAGTTAATGGATTGTGCTCAATTAATGAGACCCTAATTTAACTAAGGTGATGCGGTCGTCCTCCTTCGCTAAACCGGTAGATGAATTAACCTTTCCTAAACCTTCTCGTTAAGACTACTAGTTGTTATTGAGTGATGCGGTCGTCCTCTCTCTAACACTTTCGTACTAAATTCAAAGGTAAAGTTAAGATTAATTATACGAATTCATTAATCAAGAGAATTAAAACTAACGTCACAAATTACTCTAATTACGTACCCACATCCTACTTCTACGAGTTCATCCTAACCTAAGCATGCAAGGGTTTTAGCTAGACATGACGTTAACAAACATTAAAGCAATAGAAGAAACGACGAACATAAACATGATGAATTGAAGAAAGAAAATACGAAACATGAACTAGGGTTTTAAAGAAAATAAATACGAAGAACTGAAATTGAATTAATTAAAACGAAATTAAAAGCGTTTAAAGTAACGAACTAATGAAAAGAAACTAAGAATTGAAAAGAAACTAGAATTCGTATGAAAAACCTCAACAAAACGTAAAATAAAGCTTGCACGTCTCCTTCCTCTCCAAAAACTAAGTATAAAATTATTTCTAACGTTCGGGGATATGATGTTCTCTTCAAAACGTGTTTGGAAGAGGTATATATAGGCACCGGGTCGAAACGGGAGTTAATGGGCCGAAAATACGCATCCGGAGGCGAAAATTCATGGGCGCTCGAGCAAAACGCTCGAGCGGCCCCGCTCGAGCTATGTAGCTCGAATGACACAATCGCTCGAGCGGTGGCGCTCGAGCTGCTCGAGCGTCGAATTCTCTCTGTATGTTTTGGGCGCTCGAGCAATTCGCTCGAGCGGTGGCGCTCGAGCTGCTCGAGCGCAAGAATGGTTCTGTACGTTTGCGCACTCGAGCAATGCGCTCGAGCGGTGGCGCTCGAGTAATGCGCTCGAGTGACTTCTAACTCCTCCCAAATGATACTTTTCCTCGTCCGCACTAATACCAATCGTATTTCTTCAATATCTTCTCATCCGGGCATCCCTTTGAGTCGATTCAAAGTCCTACGAACTCCGTTTTTCGTCCTCTATTCACCTATGAGCATCAAAGAGACAAATTTATCAATGTATAGAAATAATGCTCAATTGACTCTAAATACTCTATAAACTCGACCAAAACTAGGGCGTTTCTAGCTACGAATCATGATAATTTCACGCCTAATCAAGTGGCCAAAGGGTTCAAACAAATCGAAGGGTACGATTTCTTTGATACATATTCACCTGTAACGAGGATTACTTCCATTAGGGTGCTAATCGCGATTGCTGCTTTGCACAATCTCGAAATTCACCAAATGGATGTTAAAACTGCATTTCTCAATGGTGAAATGGATACAGATATCTATATGGATCAACCAGAGGGGTTTGTAGCACCTGGAAATGAGAAAAAGGTGTGCAAACTAGTAAGGTCGTTGTATGGGCTTAAGCAAGCTCCAAAACAATGGCATTTGAAATTTGATAGCACCATGTTATCAAATGGCTTTCGTATCAATGAGTGTGACAAATGTGTGTACATGAAAAGTACACCAAAAGGGTTTGTCATATTGTGTCTATACGTTGATGACATGCTCATTATGAGTAATGATCATGATCTACTCATTAGTACGAAACGCATGTTGAGTCGAAACTTTGACATGAAAAATTTGGGTGTTGCTGACGTGATTCTAGTAATCAAGATCAGCAGGACATCAAATGGCATGTCTTTAACACAATCTCACTATGTAGAGAAAGTGCTAAAGAAGTTCAATGCCTTTGATGATCCACCTGCAAAAACCCCATTGGACATGAGTGTGCATTTGAGCAAAAACAGAGGTAGTCCTGTAGCTCAACAAGAATATGCTAGAGTTATCGGTAGCATTATGTACATTTCGAATTGTACGCGTCCCGATATAGCATGTGCAGTGAATAAACTTAGTAGATTCACAAGCAACCCAAGCAATGAGCATTGGAATGCACTCAGGAGAGTCTTGAGGTACTTAAAGTATACTCTCGACTTTGGGCTACAGTACACTAGGTATCCTGCTGTACTTGAAGGGTACTGCGATGTTAATTGGATCTCAGACACTAAAGAGTCATTTTCCACTAGTGGATTTGTATTCACTATAGGAGGAGCGGTTGTGTCCTGGAGATCGACTAAGCAAACATGCATAGCCCGATCCACCATGGAATCAGAATTCATAGCGTTGGATATAGCTGGTGAAGAAGCAGGGTGGCTTCGAAATTTCCTCGAGGATATTCCATGTTGGGATAAACCCGTACCTACGATAATGGTACATTGCGACTGTCAAGCCGCAATTGGTAGGGCTTTAAGTGACATGTATAACGGAAAGTCTAGACACATTCGTCGTAGACATAATTTCGTGAGACAATTGATCTCAAGTGGTGTGATGTCAATAGACTATGTGAAGTCTAAGGATAACCTTGCGGATCCGTTAACTAAGAGTATAAATCGAGATCAATTGTCTAAATTGTCAGAAGGAATGGGTCTAAAATCCACAAAGTAAATTGAAGCAGTGGTAACCCAACCAAGTTGACTGGAGATCCCAAGATCTTGGTTCAACGTGAAAAATAAGTTGTGGAAGTTAGAGAATGCACTTGGTAACCCGACCATTCCTTAGAGGGCAGTGCACCAAGTGAGAACCCGTATGTGGTACAGGCTAAGTCTATACGACTTTTAATGAATCCTAGGTCCATGTGGGGGACGGAGTATTGCGGGATACTCAAGAGGAGTTCACCTATGTAAGTGTTAGGTGAGAGGCCGCCTCAAATATCAGTGGATATTAAACACTTATGAATCCAAAGGGTGTTCATGGCCGAAACGGACAAAAATGTGAGAACAAGAAATGAGCGTAGGAATGTTATTGTGTCAGTATTACTGTCTAAGTGCCAAGGCGGAATGGTTCAAGGCAATGTGTCCACTAGGCTGCCGGTGTACTCGGTAATGCTTGACTATGGAAGGTTCAAAGCCACAAACTACCTATCCAGATGCAATAATGTTTTGTGTTTGAACTGGACTGTGAGTCTGCATGTCTATAGGTTCAATTTTCACTCATGTGGGGGATTGTTAGAGAAAATTGGTTGGTGGTATTATTTTATAATTAATTGGTATTAAAGTTTATTTAAGACTTTAATAGTTGACCAATTAATTTTGGGCGTTGAAATTAATTTCTCGGAAATTAAATGTTACGTGAGCGTTCTACTCTCGGAGTAGATGAGAATGATGTATTCATACTCGCAAAACCGATTTTCGGTGAGTGTGAAATTGAATCGGAAGTCGAAATGTATAACGCCTAATTTTGGGAATCAAATGAGTCATTTAATTCATCCCACATTGGAATTTTGGAATATTAATATACATGATATTAGTATGGGAATAATGAAGTATAATAAATTGTAGTTGATTGCTAGTCAATCAAAGTTGCCACACGCGCGCCGCGCCGCGCCCGCGGCCTTGGACTTGGTCTTGGTCTTGGTCTTGGTTCTTGGCAATTGGACTTTGGGTGGACTTTGGGTCTTGGGCCCAGTGGGTATCTAATTTTTTGGAGAACAAAAATTAGGATATCGGGTCCACAGTTTTTTAGTCGATTCGGTTCAGGATCCACCCGGTTAGAGAGGTCAACCGGATCGTCAGATACTTCATAAGAGCACATAAAACACGTGTGCTAAATTCGTGGGACGTTACCAGCGTGATTTAGGGAAACGCGTTCTGGGTCAACTCTTGCCACCAACGAAAACGCGTCCGCATTTAATGCCCACGCGGTTTTTTCTTCTGCATTGAGTGGAGGTTCGCCTATAAATAGTGTCCTCATGCATTTGTCTGGCCACGCATTCAGAAAAATCTTCTCCTCTCTCTCAGTCTCTCTGCATATAGAGTCTCTAAGTGCCAGTCCAGTTCGAAGTGCTTGTTGTGTTCGCCGGAGCTCCAAGACCTGTGGTGCTACACTCTTGGAGACGATAGTGACGTTTTACCTTTTGGGGCAAATTTCCAAGACCGAAGAGCACTACCGGGGAAATTTTGTCTTGCGGGAAGAGGGCTTCCTTGACTCGTCACTGCTGCCGTTTATTTGTTCTTTCTTCTCTCTTTGTAACAGTTATCAGGTTGTAATTTTCCTTTTATTTTGAATTATTATTTCCGCAATAAAAACTCTTTTCAATTATATCTTGGACAACAATGAGCACTTGAGCAAATCCATAATCTAATACCCCAAAAGAAATTGAAAATACTTTTAAAAACAGTATAAATTATAAAATATTAAATTAAAGCAGAACCAAGATTAACCTCATCGGCTCCAAGAGTGACATTCCTAAGCTCGGCTCCCAGATTGCTCAGAGATTGAAAAAATCCAACAGAATAGGGTACAATTTTCAAATCATCAGAGATTATAAACGACGCCTTGCGTATTGTGAAACCTCCGGCTACTTCAGAATCAGCCACAGACATTTCAGTATTCAAAAGTCTCCCACATTTCCCCCATAATACATGCATACATTTTTGGAATAAGGTTGAATGCAATTATACCCAAGCTCACGCGTAAGTACTTTGTTACCGTTGAACCGCTGATATCAATTTTTAGATTCCGAAGAACTTCTTGGATCGAGCAGCATACGCTTAGCCACAGTTTTCAAGAAATGGATTTCATCAAGATTTGCTACGCTTTTGTAAAGAGAGGTTATGCTTCCAAAAACAGGGGACTTATCTGGATACTGCTCCTCCAGAAGCTTCGCGAATGGAAATGTCAGGAAGCTTAACAACACGTCTGCAACATCACTGTCGGCTTCTACAAAGAGAACCTTTGTTTTGTCTTTATTTATCATTACTGTCAGAGAAAGTTTGACATCCATGGAAATGTTAGACATTCTGCTACTTGGCAAAGTGCCCAAGAAATTCGGAGTAATGAAATCCTGTAAAGAAATGTTTCGTAGAGTACATAAACAGTGATACTTAAATAGGACTCTTCTTAGATTGGAATTAGAAAAGTCGTGTTTTATACACCAGTATTATTTTTTCTTTAAAAAAATAAAAATTGATTCTTAAAAGTGTACTGTTTCGAGAAAAATTAAATTCAGGTCGGTGTTAATTAGTTCTCGGCTCGGGAATTCCCGGTCGATGTGAATTCCGATCTCGCTCTTAATTGTTTGTAAATTAGTTGTTTTGTTTTAAATATTCTTCAGAAATTAAGTAAAATGTGTAACGGTAATTCACCCACCAAATAAATAAATATAAAAAAATTAAAAAAAAATATTTAAACATACACTTGTTATTATAGGCTATTTTTCCAACTCAACATAATTAATTCTTAATTCTTCCACCAAAATTGATTAACATTTCTTCCCCAAAATTCCCAAAATCATTTATACATATAATAATTTATAAATATTTTAGAATGCTTTATTTATATTTATTTAACATGAGCCACATTTTTATTAAATACATGAAATATATTCACACATTAGCTCCAATTTATATCTTAATTAAATTAAAATTTAACTTATAAATTATTAATTAATTATAACTTAGAGCAATTTATTATTATTTTAATTTAAAAGATTGTCTCGTTTCTTCTTCCAATAATATGTAGATAATTTCTATCTAATTCCAAAATTTAAATAAATATACAATATTAATGCTTATTATTGTACTAGATGAGTACCCCGCGTATTATGCGGGTTGTTCGTAAAATTAATTTAAAATTTTATATTGTATTAACACATCGCATTATTCAATATTATAACATTATATAATACAATCTATTTAAAAAATATGATTCAGTCGAAATGAAAAAAAAAACACCATAGATAACCTTAAAATTTTCCTTGAAAATCTCCACCCGTCAATTTACAATACATAGAAAATAAACATAATATTGTTAAGATAGAAGAAGAGAGAAATAAAGTAGAGTTTATATGAAAAAAAAAATATCTTTAAAAATAAAGTAATCGTCAAATATTAACAATTAGACATTTATGTGTGGACAAATAATCGAGGAACAATTAAAATATTGTGAAAAGAAAAAGACAAAGAAGAAATAAGAAAAAATATAAAGTTTAGAATAATAAAATTGCAAATAATTAAGAGTCTTTCTGAAGAGATATAAATATATATTTAACTCAAGTTGTATATAATAAATATTTAAATTTCACAACGATTCATAGTTAGCTTAATTGATAAATATAATATAAAATACTCATGAGGTCATTGGTTCATATTATAGGCAACAACACAATAGTGACATTCTTAACAAGAAGCATATTATACTTCACTGATTGTTCATATGAATAATTGAAAAATACTCTTTATTCGTACATAAATAAAAAAAAATTATATTTAAAATATATAGATTTGTTAAACATGTGATCTTTCATATTTATAAAATTAAAATTTTAAATCCATGAATGCACACATTAGTTATGGGTGTGGACCTTAACACATACTCCCTCCATCCCTTCTTAATATTCACATTAATGTGTTTCTCGTGTTTTAGGGAGCAAGTTTTTTATTAGTTCTTAAAATGATAAAGTAATTTTTAAAGTGTTTTATAATAGAGGAGAGATAGAGTTATCATACTCGCTCGTTAATGAAACAACTAATACTATCAACACAAGTTTCACGGTAAAATTTGCTCACACTCTGCCAAAATATTGTAAGAACCAATTTCACGTGCGTGAATCTAAATCTGCTACCGAAAGGCATTATTTGTAAATGCAAAAGGGTATCACTTATATCACTGAAAGATTTTAGCTATAATGCTAAAGGGTTTCACTTAAATTATTTAATTGTGTTGCTCGTTATGCTAAATGACTTCGCTTAAATTACTGAAAGGTATTAGTGACAATGCTAAAGGGTATCACTTATATTACCTAAATGTATTAGTGGTAATATTAAATGGTATCACTTAACTTATTAAAAGCATTGGTTGTAATGCTAAATAGTATCACTTAAACTATTGAGAGATATTATTCACATTAATCTAGTTTCATGGTGAAACTTGTTCACATAATACCAACTCCTTAAAAATGTAATAATTTAAATGGAACTCTTTGTTATATCTCAAGGTGATTCGAATTTATGACCACATTGATCTAAATAGTGGTGTTCTTATACTATTTGGTAGCATTAATTTAATTGATATTTTGATATACTATGTAATATTTCACCTAATAATTAACTTGTTACTATAACTAAGATGACTAAGTATATCCACCTATTTGTTGTTAACTTTTTTTTTAATATACTACACTTTTTTTAGAACCCTCAACATGTGAAATTGTTAAGTAAGTTAAGTTTGAAAAATATTATTTTTTCTTAATATTTTAAAACATTTTCCCATAAACCATGTCAGTTGTTATTTGCTTGTATCGATATCTCCACTAGTTGTAGCATATAAAAAATTAGAACATTTCGCTTGGTTACTCTGAACATCGCAACACATAGCAATCCACAATTAAAAAATGGCAATCTCAAGGCTACAAAATTTTGTAATATTTAAGCATGCACATTTAGAATTGTTCCTGAGAACTATATATTGACAGTGTATTGTATGAACCAGTTTCAGGTCGTGGTGAAACTGCTTCTGTGATCGAAAAGTTTTATTCGTAATGCTAAAGGGTAATAGTTAAATTACTGAAATGTATTAGTCGTAATATTAAAATTGACAATAAATTACTGAAATATATTAATCGCAATGTTAAAGGTGTCACTTTGATTATTGAAAGATATTAGTGGTAATGCTATAAGGTATCACTTAAATGAGTGAAGTGTATTGGTTGTAATACAAAAAGGTGACACTTAAATTATTAAAAGGTATTAATCACATGAATAGAGTTTCATTGTGATTTTTTTCACATAATACCAACTCCTATAATGAAAACACTAAATATTTATATATTGATTTTAATTATTTAATTAGTCATATAATAAATGACCTACGAAGACTATATTTTTTTTTAATCTTTTGGTCCATACATTTGGCAATAATAAAAATACTATTTAATGTAAAATACTCAACTATACATTTTACAAAATATTAAATTAAATCCTATATGAAATTTCAAATTATATCATTTAAGTATTATATATATAAAAATAGATATTGAACTAACTTACATTTACTTATCATATTGAAATATAACCATTTATATTTAATTTGCACTTCAAATTTTAATTTTTTTTATATATTTAATTTACATTTTCTCATTTTTCTTCCAATTCAAGGCTAATTATATAAGCCACCATAAAACCTTGTGTTTATGAGGAATTAATTACATAATTGTGGAATATTTGATAAAAAAAAGTGTTAATCTTCTAATTTAAAAATTAGGTTTAAATAGCTCGCATCAAAACTAAACAATAGAAATAAATAGTTAATTTGTAATATTAGTAACTTTTAAATTGAGTACGTAGTAACAAAATAAAAAAAAAGGTCACTAATTTAATTAGTCAAAAGCATACTGTTAGTTTATTTTTGGGCCATAAATTAAATTATAATAAAAAATGTTACACTATAATGTAAAGGTTGTGAAAAATGAATGTGGTCAAAATATTAACTTCATTTTAATTGGGAGTTGTGAAAAAAAGTTCATTCATGGTAATTGTTGTAAATAAGTGCGTAAAATAAAAGACGAGATTTGTTCACCCAGTTCATCGGGAACGACTACGTCTGGGGGCGAGCCAAGCCAGTAGTTTCACTAATGTTCTTGTGTATGAGTAATTACAATTATGAGTACAATAGTCTATTTATAAGAATAAAACCCTAGACTAAGATATGAAGTCCATTGGGTTATTGGTCCATTAGTAATATCCACATCAAATCTTCTAGATTTGGAATAATAAATCTTCTAGATTTACAACACTCCCCCTTGGACATTACGACATAACATGAATGTCTTGTCATAAAAACTCCACGTGCTAGGTATCGGCCAAATAATAAGTTAGGGAGAAATGTAATCGATCTTCTAGATCAAATCTTCTAGATTCATTTCGGGGTTACCGCTCCCCCTGAAGAAAAAAACACTTTGAGTCTTTGCATCTCAATACCACGAACGTACTTTTCAAAAGTAGACATAGGTAAGGACTTAGTAAACAGATATGCTAGATTGTTACTAGATTGCACCTTTTGAATGGTAATCACGTCACTCTTCTGGAGTTCGTATGGGTAGAAAAACTTAGGTGAAATATGTTTCGTCAGGTTTCCCTTGACGTACCCATTACTCATTTGTGTGATGCAAGCTGCGTTGTCTTCAAATATAACGGTGGGAGGTGTATCGCCTTTAGCGATACCATACGAGTCACCAATGTGTTTTACCAAGGACCTTAACCAAACACATTCTCGTGCGGCTTCAAATAAAGCTATCATCTCTGAGTGGTTTGAAGACGTGATAACCATAGTTTTTTTAACTGGTCTCCATAAGATCGCGGTACCACCACAGAGAAAAACGTAACCAGTCTGGGATATGGCGTTGTGGGGATCAGACAAATAGCCAGCATCCGCATAACCTACTAAGGCTTTGTCTTGGGTCTTATGGTAAAACAGTCCAAGATCTTGAGACCCTTGGAGGTACCGTAGAATATGCTTAACACTATTCCAATGTCTCCTTGTAGGATAAACGCTATGTCTCGCAAGCAAATTGACAACAAACACAATGTCCGGCCGAGTACAATTTGCGAGATAGAACAATGCTCCGACAGCACTAAGATAAGGAACTTCTGGCCCCAGAATTTCTTCTGAATCTTCTTTTGGTCTAAATGGGTCTTTATCCACTTCGAGGGATCGGACAACCATAGGGGTGCTAAGTGGATGAGATTTATTCATGTGAAATCTCTCCAATACCTTTTTCACGTAGGTCGACTGATGTATAAGAATTCTTTCTGGGAGATGCTCGATCTGCAGGCCGAGACAGTACTTGGTTTTACCCAAGGCTTTCATTTCGAATTCGGCTTTCAAGATTGAACTGGCTTCTTCAATCTCTTTGCACGTTCCGATTATGTTCAGGTCATCAACATAGACGGATATGATGCAAAACCATTTTGCGATTTCTTCATGAATACGCATGGAAAAACTTTATCGAATGTGTATCCCTTCTTCTGAAGGAATTCACTAAGTCGGTTGTACCACATAAGGCCCGATTGCTTCAAGCCATTCAACGACTTCTACAGTTTTATGATATACATACTGCGATTTTCTTCATCCCTCATCTGAGGAATGTCAAATCCATCGGGGATTTTCATATAAATGTCGGCATCGAGTGATCCGTATAAGTACGCGGTTACTACGTCCATTAATCTCATTTGGAGATTCATTTTAACTGCTAAAGATATCAAGTAGTAGAACGTTATTGAGTCCATGACGGGAGAATAGGTTTGATCGAAATCAATCCCAGGTCTCTGCGAAAATCCTTGAGCTACAAGCCTCGCTTTATATCACTCCACAGTATTGTTCTCGTTTCATTTCGTTTTTGTACAAATATCCATTTATATCCTACGGGGATAGCGCGCGTGGGTGTACGAACGATAGAGCCAAATACTTGTCTTTTGTTAAGCAATGCGAGCTCTGCTTCAATTGCCTCTTTCCATTTAACCCAATCGGAGCACTTCCGGCACTCAGCGATCATTAGAGGGCGGGTGCGAATCCGATACTATACTATGATATTTTTAGAAAATCCGTGCATCATAGCTTGATAGCTTTTGGCTAAAGGACACTTCACTTTAATGAATTGTGAATAGTCCAGTTAACTTTCAAAATTCTATTTTTTCGACTCCAGAATGGTTATCGTAGGATACTAACAGGTTTAATGCAGATGCAACATTTTTATTTGATTTTTTTTCTTCAAACGGCATCGACCCTGATTTAGTGGGACCAATCTGGTTCAAAGTTTTGGGTCTCAAATTATACCCTGTGTGGACATGGGTTATTGCTGAAGTTGTTTTGGGGATGTATGTGGTCGGGTCTAATACACGTCCGTTTAATTTTTACAAACCCAGGCCGGGTCGGGTATTATTTGAGACACGAGACTTTGGACGAAATGGGTTGAGCTACATCAAAGTGGTTGACATTTGGGAAAATAAAAAGCTCTAATTAAAATACCACATCAGCATTTAACACTGTCACGTTAACTTGTTTGGATTTTGATATTCATGTTTTGAAACAGACTATATGAACAAACAATTGAACTGAAAAAACAGGATTTGTGATTTAAATCAGGACAAGCATAAATATAGACCCAAATTTCTCAATAATCCTTCTTAATAATTGGAGACAGTACATGAAATCAGAAACATGAGTAGATAGAAATAACAAAAAGAAGTCGAATTAAAAAACTTTGAATGGTGTCCGATTTCAAAAGCTAATGCAGGCTACTCTGGAAAATGCCAGAAATTAAGCACCTTATTTCTTGTAAGGATGAAAGTGACGAGACTTAGTACAGTTCTGTTCTTGCTTAGGTTGTTTCCTGATGATATGATTGACAAGCCCATTGGTGAGAGCAGAAGTAGATGTAAGAGAAGCTTTCAGTATACTTAGAGCCTGCACAAATTTCAATAATTAACTATATGAATATCAAATAATAAAAAATAACAACATTTAGCGTACCAAATTACCTCTTGCAATCCAATGCGCACCTCCAATTCATCGACATCAGATAACGGTATATCCAACCGATTGAGAAGTGAAAAGAATGCAGACATACAAAATGGCGTCACTGTTAGATCATCAGTTACCATGAATGCTGCCGGTCCCACAACATAATTTCCATCGCCTTTCAGAGACTTGGCGATGATAGTGGACATGGCTTCATGATTTGCGGCAGCCACATTTTGATAATTCCTAATATTTGAATTAGAGCTGTAGACTGTGCTACAACTTTCTTCAACGAGTGGAAGAATAGTGTTCTTGGGTTTAAAATAGTGGGGTATGCAAGGATTCGTTAGCCTCTTTTTGGTATCTTGGGTGATAAAATACTTGTCGAGGCCGACATCTGTTACACTCCTGTGTAGATTGTCGAGATTCTTGAGACGGGTGTTGGTGTCCAAAAGGGATTCAACTCCTCCTATGGGGATCATCAGAAAAGTAAAGAGTAACTCCACGAAATCTTCCCCGGCTTGAGCAAACAACAATTTGTAGGTAGATTTTTGTACCATCACTTTCAAAATTATCTTCTCAGAGTTGCTTGTTTTTTCTTTTACAATCTGATTCAAGTAAAATCCTGGCGCAGCCCAAGAGACGATCTCCCCCTTATTAAGTATGAAGTCCGTCAATGGAGTGTCGGAGAGTAAACAGCACTTGAGCAAATCCATAATCTAATTATCCAAAACAAAATAAAAATTGAAAATTCTTGAAAAAATTAATATGATAAAATTATAGGGTTAAATGCACTTCATAACCGTAAGATAATTGCAGTTTTGATTTCAAGAAAATAGATAAATTGCAGTTTTAGTCCAAGAGAATGAGGCAAATTTACAGTTTTGATCCCTAAAAATTAACGAATGAGACCAAAACTGCAAAAGAAATGATCACTTTGTAGGTACCAAAAGAGTTTTGCATACATTATGTGACCCAAAGTGTAATTTTTCCTAACATTATACTCTCTCCGTCCCTAATAATTGGTTGTTTTTTTTATTAAAATGAACCTCAAAAAATCTCATTATACCTCCCGATTATATATGATAAAACCTCGTGCAAAATATGACCAGTTTTCAAGGATGGGGCAGTACAAAATAAAAAATTTACATCAAATTAATGTGGAATCAAGATTAACCTCATCGGTTCCAAGAGTGAGATTCCTTAGCTCGGCTACTTCTGCGCCTGTAACGCCCAGATTGGTCAGAGTTTTGAAGATTCCATTAGAATAAGGTACCAATCGCAAATCTTCGGAGATTATAAAAGATGCACTGTTTATTGTAAAAAGCTGAGCTGCATCTTTGGAACCGGTGGCAGGCATTTGAGTATTCAAAGGAGTTACATCATAAATCATGCCTACATTTTGTGAAAGACCCTGAACGCCGCTATTACCAGGAACATATCTGGTTGCCGTAAAATTGCTGATATCAAATTTTAGATTCCGGCATATAAAATCCGAACAGCCTTTTGGATTGAGCAGCATAAACTTAGCAGTATTTGTGGAGAAATGGATATCATCAAGATTTGCTAAGCCCTTGTACAGAGAGGTTATGCTTCCAAAAACAGGGGACTTATCTCCGTACCGCTTCTCCAGAAGCTTCACGATTCTTCCCAATGGCTGTGTCAGAAAGCTTAACAAAACGTTTGCAAAATCGCTGTCGGCTTCTGCAAAGAGCACCTTTGTTTTCTCCTTATTTATCATTACTTTCAGAGAGAGCTTGACATCCTTGCCAGTATCTGACATTCTGCTATAACCCGACTAATGAAATCCCTGTGAAGATATACGATGATTAATTAAACCGTACAAAAGAATTGAAACTTACGTAGGCCGGATTCTTAAATTGAACTTATAAAGGTCAATACTTTTCAAATCAAGATTTAGAATACCAAAAGTGAAAAAGGCTTACAGGGAACGGCTCGGTAGGCTCTTTGGCGTCAGGCAGAATTGTCTTGTGCAGGAACGCCCCAGTGAAAAAATGATTATTATGTGAATTTTAGGGCTCACGAATTTGGTGTAGTATTTATACAAGGGAGGATACGATTGATATCTATAGCTCTTAATAATAATTTAATTTATCATTTAATTTATAATGTCCGGTGAAGGAACAGTGATTTTGCATATGTTTTGGTAAGTTTCTGGAAAAGCATTGTAAATCCCCAGTTTTTGGGAGCATAATTGTTTAACGCATAATTTGATTACATTAAAAATCTAAAATATATAATAGCAACATCTTTTCCTTAAATAGTTTAGGCGCCATTTTGCGTGGTCCGTTGATCATTTTGGTTGCTTTCGTATTGGCCGTTGGATTGTTGTGGTCATTGTTTATGGTATTGTATTGTATTAATGGTGGTCTTTATGATATTTTTACCGTTACTTTTTCGTCTACCTATATATATGTTTGTTCATCATTCAACCATTCATCATTCATCTTTCCTTTATATTACTTTTTGTTTTGGTTTTCCGTTGTGTTGCTGGAAATTCGTCGATTTATGTTGTCGTTCGCAAGGATATCGCCGTTGTTTTGACTTTTTTTTTTTTGTTCTCTTGGATGTACTGTTCTTTTGGGTATGGGATAGAGGCGATATTCTTCGATTGCCTGTTATTTTTGTTCTATTTGATGTTATCATATATGTTGAGACTATGGTCGTGTATATAGCAGGTTTGTTTGAATAGATTATTTTATATCTTTTGTACTCGTGTATAAAATATACTAGTGATCGTCCAACCCGTGCTTCGCACGGACCAAATTTGTTACAATTTTCTAACTATGATAATACCTATTTTGAATTATAAAAGTTAACAATAACTTTTTAATGGAGAAATTTACCGGAAACTTTTTTTGATCCCAGATAAAATATACTCTCAATGAAATTTGTTATATTCCTGATTAAATATTCCATAATTTAAAACAATTTCTTGATTAACTTGTCACGAACTATTTTCTTTATATAAACCATAACTGACATAAAACATAATTGGACATAACACACTAACATTTTAATAGATGTGGTTGTTAATATGCATTATCCAATAACATGAGACAATTATACATAAATCAACATATAATTAAAATATTTTAAACATTAAACCACAATTTAATACTCCCCCTGTCCCGATATTAGCCTCCTATTGCTTTTGGGCACAACATTTAAGAAGGGTAATTAAATATAGCTATAATACATGTGATGTGATGGAGAGAGAAGAGAATAAAGTGTAATGTGTTTAAATGAGTGGACATGAAGTGTATGAATATAATATTATTAGTTGATATCTAAAAAATGTATGAGAAGTTAATAGTGAGACGGACGAAAATGGCAAAATGGGAAGTGAATAGTAGGACGGAGGGAGTAATTTCTTTAAAAAAAAATACTTCCTCCGTCCCTTGTAAATAAGGGTGTAAGTGTCTTTTGATATCCTAATAAATAAAAAAATTGGTTTGTATGAATGTAAAAAATGGGACAGATAATAAGGGACGGAGAGAGTAATCATTTTTTAATAAGAAAAAAAATAAGAGTAGGTCTTGTGTACGATCGTCTGATCATATGAGATAATGGGATGAGGTATAACTTGGCTATTGATAAATTAACATTTTGGTATGAGTGAATGTTAATTTATTTTGTGTCATACCATGAGACGGTGTCTTATAAATTTTTGCAAAAAGTAAACACAAGGATCAATTACATTAAAGTAATTTATGACATATTGAATAAAACTTTCACACTCTCTCATATACACTTGACAAAAAACATGTATGTCTAACAATACACATGGAAACTGATTAATGAACTATTGTCTCCTACATTCAAGAGTATGTTATGTCAGTCCAAATTCGTTAATTATTAAAGGTAAATCAATTCTATTTAAAATAATATCATATTTAATTTAATTAACAATTTATAATTTCCATATTTAATTTTCAATAACAAAACAAAAGAAATTTTATTTATTTTTAAAATATTTACATGCTAATAAAGTTAATATTATTTTTAAATTTTCGAAAAAAGCAATTTTATAAATAATTGTAAAAAAATATAAACAAAATTAAATAATAAATATTTAAGAAAAATATAACAAAAATAAGTATATCGGGTCACATGAAAAAATATTTTAGGTTGGCAAATTAATGACATTAACTTGTCAAATCAGCCAAAATCAAACTATATTTGATCTAAATTTGGGTTATTTTGGTTGGATTGACCTAAATTGTGGTCCTTAAATTGCAAATCCGAAAAATTATGGTCTTTTTTTTTTACCACCCACAAAGTTACGGTCTATAATTTTTTTTTATCCCAAGTAACCAGATAATGAATTAATTTTTTTTAAACCTTAACATCCACACAAATAATTATTTTTCAATACAATTACAAAATATTATATTGCGTTGAAATTGAACAATACAAATAAAAGAATCAACTAATGAACTTAATAAAAAAATATCAATATCAAATTTTTTTACACCCAATATGGTTATGTGCTAAAAAATAAAAAAATATATTAAATTTATAGTGTAAAAATATATAAATTTGAATCCAAAGAAATATACATCTTACAACAAACAACATTTAAATTTAATATATTTGCATTTTACTGAAAGTTCAATGATTTCACAAACATTTACTATTCTAGTTTTCTTCAACATCATTTTCAAAATAATCAAATTGACTTTCAGGTGAAACATTTGAAGTAAAACTTAAATTGTATATGCATAAACTTAAATTGAAACATTTGATGGTTCGTGTAGCAACAACTTTATCAATAATATAGCTAATTTCATAAACTCGCCCAAGAAATTTCAAGTAAAAAGATATGCTTAAATTTATTTAACTACAAATAATTATGAAAATGTTATATAAATTTATTCATATTAATACAATAATACACATTACAAGAACAACCACAAAAATATTAAAACTTACCATTAAGTAGATTTTCATCAATGTTATTATCAAATGTTAACTGAGAGAAATCCTTAAACAAATAAATGTTATTCGAAAAATCAACATCAACAACTTAAAAACCCCAAATATTTGAAATGAATTGCATTTTTAAATTATTAGTTGTTGCTTTGAATTAATGATACTTTTTGTGCGGTGTCAATAAAATTGGGTATATCATACAAATACCCTTCAATTACTATGTCTTTAAACTTATCCAAAGTGATAAGTATTTATAGTAGCATGAATCTTGTCACCCTGATTGATTGAAATAAATTAGTAGATCAAATATATATAAAAAAAAAAAAAATTGGAAACCAAATGCATATAACATGATTAGAACCATCATAAAATTATCTACCTCAGAATCATGAAAACTCACTCCATATTTCATAAAGGATTTTTAGCACTGTATGCAGGACCATCATAAATTAGAACACATCGCAATTTTATTAACCAAGTAATCCTAGTTGAATTAACATGCTTTATCAATGTGGCATTTGAAGACATACTTGAATACGTTTAAAATCTGTTGAATCAAGAAAAAATATATTAAATAAATTAAATATATAAAAAAAACTAAGATATACTAACCAAACACATAAATTTTTTGACCTAGAAATAAAGAATCAAGATATCAAAAGTTAAAACTTGATATGCATATTTATAAGTGGTTGATTATAAAAAAAAACATAGTAAGGGACTGAATTAACACAAATTTTGTTCACTCATAATATTATTTATGTATAAACATTAAAAGAAATTTATATCTCACTAATGTCTTTCACACAAATTACGACAAACCATCAACCTAAGAAAGAATTCTAACACATGAATTAGTATCTTTAATAAATACAATTGATATAAAATAAACAAAACTTAAAGACATAATAAAGACCGAAATAATCATGGCAAAACAGTTTCTTATGATTTAGTATTAATAATATAACACTCTATTATATTATATAATATTTTAAAATCTCCTACATCACGACGGTTAAAAGGAAATGATTATTAACTACAATTTATATTTAGTAAATAAAAAAGAAAAGAAAAACTACTCAAATTATCTTTCTTTGTCTAAATATGTAAATCCTCATGTATACTAAGTTCTTAAAGGACAGTTATGATATTTATTAAACACATACCTAGAAACCCTATATAAGATATAATGAATTAACGGTTGTCTCTGATATAAGCCCACACTCGAAAACAAAGCTAGCCTAATAAACTCGAACTGAAATTTACCCAACACGGCCCAGTTGATTTGCACTTGTTCGAATGACACTGAAAAGTAATTTTTTATTTTACATACAAAAACATGTACACGTAAATAAAAAAAATACATGTTTCATACGAAAATAATTTATTTTATAACACAGAAATATACAGATAGTTGAAATTAACAATAATAATCGAGTTGAAGACAACAACAATAAGAAATAATAAATGTCATCAAGGTTTACTAAATATTTCTAAACACCTCTCGAAACACTACATTTCTTGTAGTATTACTCTGAGAATCATCACCATGACACAACATTATCTTCAAGCCCTTACGATTGGTAATCCTCGACACAACAACATATATCTGACCATGACTAAAGACGGGTTTCTTAAGAAAAACACCGACATGTGAAAATGATTGATTCCTGGCTTTTATTAATTGATATAGCATAAGAAACAATTAATGTGAATTGTCTCCGAGTAAATTTGAAAGGCAACCGAGGGTCTGAAGGGGTCAAAGACAATCTAGGTATCAAGACAAGTTCTCCAGCACTACTACCAGTAAGAACCTTAGTCTCAATAACTCTATCTCCAAGCCTAGTAATTACCAACCTAAAAATTAGACAAAAAAATAAAAAGGTTAGATAGACAATAACAAAAATAAAAAGAAAAGGATTTTTAGTTAAATATACACACACACACACATACATACATACATACATATATATATATATATATATATATATATTTACGTATACATCAATATTTCTCAATAACATAACAGGTGTGCCAACTTTAAGATTAAGTTCATGATCAGATTCAAAGTGTTGAGAAACTAATCATACATAAAAAAATTGGTTAAACGCTCTACTACCCAACAAAAAATTTAGATTATAAAAATTGGAAAGAAAAAAAAAAGCACAATACTCCACTAATCATACTAAGTCAAACACAACATGTATACACCAAAAATACAAATATATTCTAAGACCAGCTTGGCTTAAATGAATTACATATATGTCTTTCATTAAAATTTGGTTAAGAGAAAAAAATCATCGTTTTTTTACCAATATACGTATAGAATACGTATAAACGTAATAATTATGAAATAATCATACATTAAATCTTGCACAAAAAATAACATAAGCTACAATTAACAATAACTTTCATTTAGAACTATACAGTATACAATAAGTTTCATTAATAACACAGTATAATCAAAATTATACTTCAACGATGGTAATATTGTAACCACCCAAGAGAGTCCTACAAATTGAGCAGCTTCTTAAAAAATTGTAGCAATTACAAAAAGTTTAAAAATGCGCACTTTCCATGTATTTTCAAAAGTCCAAATGTTTACTTTTGGTTCTTTGATATTCTAGATATTTATGCATCTACAAATTAATCAAAGAATAAGTAGCACCGATAACAATAACATAAAAGAAATGGTGCAAGATAATATTATAAAATACAAATTGAATGTCTTACATCAACACAGTGACATAATTTCTATATAACCTAGAATGAAAGTATAGACAAATAATATTATTATTCATAAAGTATCGTAACAAAAAATCACAATAAATTTAATGACGTCAAGTAAGCAATGGTTCACCAAGAACTGCAATTGACACGAACAAAAAAAATAATGATGTTCAACCTAAGGAAGCCATGTTATGCTGGCACGTAGACTGGAGAAGTGCCAAAAAATAAAAGAGTCGTCATAAATATACACGACCGGTAATACAACACTATTTATAAAAACCTAGATAGTGGTGCAAGTTTCATTAAAATAATTTCCATAAAAAAATTAATATATACGTACAAATCTGTATAGATTATATCATATGAAAAAAATTGCATGAATCAATTTCATATGATTCGAAATAAACGGGTACAATCATATCAATAAAATATAGAAATATTTAATAAATCAAGACATAATTTCCAAATTTTGCTTTATATGTAATCTCAGGATTTGGAAGAAGTCAAATTTTCCTCACTAATAATACTCCCTTAATTCGGCTCAATAAATTGGGGAAAAAAATGTGTCGACGCAATTTAGTATTTCTACACAACAGATGCACACTATCAATAACTTTCCAAATAATAAAAAAAGCAATCCCATAATTTGGTATTGTCCTATATTTTCTGCCATTAGATTTAAAAGTTTGCAAATCTATAAGATATTGACGGTTTAAAAGTATAAATATGCAATATTTAAGGAAAAATCCCTAATTAGTAGAGAATCAATAATTTGATCCACCACAACTACTAATTAATAAAAAAATAAACGGGATGATGAATCATGCACAACTAAGTCACTAAAAAAATATAACAAATCATGCAAAAATATAATCACACCATTTATATAAATAGCAAAACTCGGTAGGTTATAATTTTTGGAAGAAAAAAGACGTAGCAACAGAAAAGGATTATTCAGAATATTTGTAATTTATAGTATATTCAATTAACAATTAATATGTTTTAGTGTAACTAACTAATACTATTTCAATTAAACAATTAATACTTAACATACCCTTCAACTAATAATCTTTAGTAAAAAATAAATTAATACTCTAAAAAAAATACCCTTCAGACAAAATAACTATTACTCTTCAATGAAAATAACTGATATTTTTCAAATGGTTCCTTTACGAACCTTTTCCACTTTATATTTTGCCTGTAAAATAAAAAATCACACTCATAATGAAAAAATATTGTAATATAGTCAACATTCAAACTTAATAAGTGGTTATCTTTTTAGGTTTAATTTATAACATGTTAAGATATTTTAAGAAGTTGAGAAACACAGGAAATCAATATATTTTTAAGTAATAAATAGACTACAATATGATAGAATACTACTATTATTCCATGACAATGTCATTGTACCATAATTTGTATAATTGACTAATTGGTAAAATAAAATTGCCATTTTATAAATGTAAATTTGTCCAAATCACACCTCTTTTATTAATTCAAAAGTAATAGGGCAAAAAAAAATAAATTATAGCAATTTCGCCGTGATAATATCTTTAGACTTATTGTGTACGTACGTAATTTCGCCGTGATTATAATATGTACACAATTTAAGTTGGGTAATTATTGTAATTTATTTCAATATTTATAAATTGAAAGTTAAATAACTGTTGTATTTAAGTAAAAAAATAAATATTTTATATATAATATATGATTGATACCGTAGTATTAAAAAGATTTTATCATTAGGAAAAAATCGGTCAAAATTAATGTACACAGTTAAGATATCTAATTTTATGCAATATGTAAAAAAAGAATAAAATATAATTGTAATTAAGGCTGTTCTGAAATTTATGCAATTTGCCTGTGATGCAGATAGAAAATAGATGCATAATTTTATATTTAGTTGTGTAATTGATCTAATATCAAATTTAGAGTTAAATCAACTTTTAGGCAATCAAAGTTGCCCCAAATCAAAATGCAATAATAATTATGTTTCAAGCCATAAATTATTCTATCCAAAAAAAAAGAGCAATTTTTTGAAGTGAAAATTAGGGAAAAGACATAAGTGAAGTAATTCAAGGAAAACAAAAAAAAATGAATGTTTGACTACCCCAAATCAAAGCCATACATCAATAATTAAGTTTGAAACCATAAATTCTTAAATCCTCTATTATTATTATTATTATTATTATTATTATTATTATTATTATTATTATTATTATTATTATTATTATTTTGAAAGGAAGCCATACATTATTTCATCATAAAAGAAAAGGAATATATCTTAGCAGAAGGAATCAAAATTTGATGCCCGCCTAAGTTAGGGGTGAAGGCATAAGTTAAGTAATTCAGTTATGAATCAAAGATTTAAACTATTATAATGGTATTTAAACAATTAAATAAGACAAAGTATACAGTAAAACTGGTTTATACATAAATCACTAAAGGGTATTAGTCGTTTTCATTGAAGAGTATTAGTTGTATTTACTGAAGAGTATTACTGATTTACACTAAAGAGTCTTAGTTGTTCAGTGAAAATGAACTAAGACTCTTTAGTGTAAACCAGTAATACTCTTTAGTAAAAACAACTAATACTCTTCAGTGAAAACAACTAATACTCTTCCGTGATTCATGTATAAACCAATTTTACTCTATACATACTCATTAAATAAAAGACATTAATAATATAAAGGATGATTACCAAAAAATATTTATATTTATTTGGTGGGTAGTATCTAAATCAACGTAGATGATCGTATTTAATATTTGTTGAATATTAAATGCTAAAATAAATATCTTATATATAATTCCTTATTAGATGGCTAAATTATTTATTTAAGAAGATTTTAATTTTTAGTCAAAATAAAATTATGAATTAATTTTAGTTATATGTAATAAAAAAAAAATCATATCAATATGCTTCTATATTTGTTAGTTTTTAATAATTTACATACAAATTTCAAGTTATCACAAAAAATTAGATATTAATAAAATTATGTTATAATTGTTAAGATTTGTGACTTGGTCAATCTTAAATATTGGATTATTAGTTATTTTATACCACGTTAATAATTCTAATTATGTACTTGTAATTACATAAAAATAAATTAAGTATGCTAATTTATATAAATTGTTTAGTGATCCTATATTAAATATAATAAATTAAGTTTTTGTTTGACATGGATATCAAAGACTTTATTTTGATATATTAAACACCACAAAATGAATTCAACACATAAATTACTACTTTTCATAGTATTTCACAAAAATATTCAAATATATGATGGCAAAGTAACAAATAAAAAATAGAAAAACCAACTATTGAATATTAACCTTAAATACGCGCAATAAATTTTATACAATTATAATTCATTAATTTAAATCCACATAATGTTCCTTCTTCAAGGTTAAACTCTCTCACGAATTTAGTGAATCCACATTTAGTCAAAATCCGTTTTCGCTCGTGTTTTAATCCAATAGTCAACTTCATGTCATCCACCATTAACTCACACTCTTGACAAAACTCATAATTATTCTTGAAATGATATATCCATAATATTGAAGGTATAGGCTAACAAACGAAAAAATATTAGTAAAGAATAATATAAAATATCACCCATTTTTTAGACTTAATATATCGGTTGCTCATATCAAGACTCGTTATAGAACATTCAATGATGGAGAGATTACTATATTGTAAATAATAAAAAGAAAAAACAAAACAATAAAGGAAAACAAAACATTGTTGTTGGATATATGTAAAACCCTAAACGAAAATCCAATAAAAATCCACAACCTATCTCATTCGAAGATTACAAAGGAAATACAACATTCAAATTGTAAGAATACAATTCGATGAAACATAATGACCTATCTACGCATATACATAAAATAATTACAAAGTCAATGAACGACAAAACGTTCGTCGAAAAAAAAAAGAACAAACTAACAACTACGCATAAAACAGGATTTCCTGAAACGAATTGAAAATAAGAAAGAAGAATGAATGAAAACGAAGAGAAAGGAGAATTATATATAGGCATTATGCGGTTAAAAATGGAAGCTAAAATTAAGGAATTAATGACAAAAGAAATAAATAGAACATACCATAATAGTGAATGGACGGCACCGATCAAAATCAGAAAAAACGATCAATGGCTGAGGTGGTTTCCCACTCAAAACTATAAATGGAAAACATTGTTGTATTATATATTTATAGATTATAGATTATAGATAGGCTATCTTGATTCAATTATTTATCCTTTGTGATTACGTGTAAAATATATTTGATATATAAATTCGCCCATGTTAATTTTTTAATCAAATCAAATTTCGATATTTGTTCGTACGTTAATCATATTTGAATTGATCAAACTTTATTTGATGTTGAATTTTTTATAATATAGATCAACAAAAAAAAAAATTATTGGTTAATCAGTGGATTCGTGGTATGTTTAGTATTCAAAATGTAATATATGTTATATCATGGTTATGTTTGAATTCGTCAAATTCTATATTATGTTGCCACATTAATTTATTAATTAATCAATATAAATTTTAATATTTGTTAATAAAAACTAATCACATTTAAATTGGCCAAAATTTACGTGATGATTAAATTTTATGTGATGATCAATTTTTAATACAATAAATAGTAATAAAATTTTCTAGCATACTGTTGTTTATTCCAATTAATTATTTTAATCAGCAGACTAATAAAATAAGAAATATCCATAATTCATCTTTGTATTCATCTTCGTCCAAGTTATTGGTGAATTAATTTACATTTGGCGTTGAGCTGAAATTATATTTGACTTTGGCCCTAGACTATGTATTAACTTTCTTTGCTTTATATGGTCAATGATAATGATAATAATTATTTTATTAATATAATGTATTAGTAACTTATTGTTTTAGTAATTATGGTGGGTTTTGAATTTATCTGAAAAGCTGGTGGAAAGAAATTCTGCTAACTTATTAAAATCTATTATTAATTAAATTTTATTACAGTAATATATGTATTCATTAATTTAAGCATTTAATGTAACGCCCCGAACCCAGAATATATTAATTATATCGGATTCGAAGTGTTATTGTGATCAAAAGTCCGAACTATAAAAATTTTGAAGGAAATATAACGGAAATGAGAGATGATGAGTTTTTATGCAGCGGGAGAAATGAGTAAAATAATATTTATAATATATTTCACACACATATATAAAGTTTATTATCAATAGTATCATTTTATTTAAGTGGGGAACTCCGTGTCGTCTCTATTACTGTCCTTGCTCCACGAAATCATAATCTGCAAGGGTTGTAAAAAGGGGGGGCGTGAGATTTGAATTCTCACGTATGGGTGATTTGCAACGTCATGGGATTGGTAAATCCGAAATATGTTAAGTTGTACTCATTGATAAAGTATATAATTTATTTAAGCAATTGACATAATAATACGAACATCATATATTATATAAATAACAAGTTCACATAATAATCAGTTGGGTACAACAAGTTTCACATCATATAATTGAAATATCACAAGTTGGTTCACGTTAAGGGGCAAAGCCCACAATCAATTTCACATATAATAAATCTCTTCTCAAAACAATATAAATAATTCCCCGTGACCATGCACCTGATCTATTATCAAACATGGCCACGCACCACTTCCACAAACGAATCCCGTGACCATGCACCTGATCTATTATCAAACATGGCCACGCACCACTTCCACAAACGAATCCCGTGACCATGCACCTGATCTATTATCAAACATGGCCACGCACCACTTCCACAAACGAATCCCGTGACCATGCACCTGATCTATTATCAAACATGGTCACGCACCACTTCCACAAACGAATCCCGTGACCATGCACCTGATCTATTATCAAACATGGTCACGCACCACTTTCCTCTTCATTACTAAAACTGACAATTCGAACTGTACACATAATTCATACTTAAATAGATTCATGCTCACAAAATGTCCTTATATCATGCAGTAGTGATAGATTTAAATAAACAAAAGACATTTGTATCATATATAAATATATCACGTAATTCAAACAGTTATAATATAATAGGTGTACATTTATGTTGGATTAATTGTTTTAGATTGATTTAGTCGAGTTCAGAGTATACCAGCACAACGTATTATGAGCAGATCAATCAACCGATCATCACCCACCTGATTGTTCTGAGTTCCGGGAATATTGTGTAGGCAGACAGTCGAGTCCTTCGTGCGTGTTCCGAAAAGTACAGAATCGATTCCGGTTCGAGGTGTTAAACGTGCGGCCTAACGGCGTCGTTTTGAAACTCGGAATTCGCTCACGAAAATTGGGCAGCCTAACGGCGTCGTTTGGGAATTCGGAAAAACGGATCGACCAGCCTAACGACGTCGATCGAAATTTCCAGAAATTTAGCAACAGCAACCGGTTCAACGGCGTCAAAATTGAACGGAAAATTAAACGAAATAAGGTCTCGGTTAGAAATTGGAATAAATCGGTGTTCGAAATCGAATTTAAACGGAATGAAATTCGAACAATAGAGGAAGGAAATCATCTTACTGAAGGTTGAGGAGGAGGCGGTGACGGCGGAGCTAGCTTCGGCGGCGACGCGGCGGCGCTACGGCTGAGGCGGCGACGCTTCGAATAGAGGGGGAGCTGGGTTGCGGTCGCAGAGCTCGGCGAGGCAAGAGACGGCTGCGGCGGAGGAGACGGCACTGGGCCGTGGTCGCGGTGGCGCTGGGCTTCGAGCTGAGGCGGCTGTGACGCGGCGGAGCTCGGAGGAGCAGCGACGGCGGAGCTCGTTCGCCGGAGGAGAGAGGACAGCGGCGCTCGGCTGGACTCCAGTGGCGGGACGGCGAGGGCGACGGCCTGAGCACGGCGGTGGGTCGGCGGCGCTGGACGTTCGCCGGAGGAAGAAGGCGTGCGTGAGGAGAGGAAGGGAGAGAAATTTTTTAGAGGAAAACTGATTATGTACGTGAATGAAAATGAGGAGAGAGGATTTTGCTTTTTCCTTTTTATACTCACTCCTTTCAAGACTTATCTATTCCTCAAAATCTTATACAAATATTTGATATTTTCGTTCCTAACTGATACGGTTTAGGAGTCGTTTGGTTCACGAGTGTAACCCCGATTCAGAAATTAATACAGTTTTAAAACTCAATTAATATTTTATTGTATTTTGATTTTTCTCAGTAAATTAAACGGATCGAAATCCTTAATTTAATTTGAATAATTAATTTCTCGTAGTCCTTTATTCGTTTGAAAGAATTCGATTTCTTTCTTCGAATTTAGGAATTTATAAAAAGGGTATATATATATATTTAAAATACACAAATAACACACAAAATAATTAAAATTAAAAGAAACAAAGATAATAATATAAAATAAGGTTTCTAGTAAAATAAAAGGTATAAAACGGGACGGGGTATTACATCCTCACCCCCTTAACAGAATTTCGTCCCCGAAATTCAACTTCTAGGTATTATTTGGCTAAACCCCATACCTTTATTTTAAGTAGTATCTAATTTTTCCTCCTGCTAGTCATAACCCATTTCTGCTTAGTGTCTACACGGGATGTTCAGGTCCTTTCAATCGGAGTTATCCTCCACTGTTTTCTCCTCCTTCTGGGATAGCATTCACGTGGCCTGGCCACTCCCCATCTTGGTGAGGTGGAACTCTGACTGGTGGCCCCAACCGACGGTTGTTGTGTGCAGGTGGCTGGTAAGTCTGGTAGTTATCCACTTGCTGCGGGTAGTACTGGATGTTGTTAATTGGTTGGCGATTGATATTTGATGGTTGAGTGCATTCTCTAACTTTGTGCCCTGGTTGGTTGCAACGAAAACAAGTTACTTTACCCTGGATGCATCGTCCCCAGTGTCTCTTTCCACATGTTGAACAGTTTGGATCATTTTGAGAAGCATTATAGTTGTTTTCCCCAGGTGGTGGTACTGAATTTCTCTTAAAGTTTGGCTGCCAATTACGATTGACGGGGACAGTCGTTGAAGTCTGCTTGTACTCCAAGTTTTGACTGATCGAGACCAGCAATGCTCGATGGAAAACTTCTCCATAGCTTGGCACCTGAAGGCCAATTACAATTCCTGCTATCTCGGGCCTCAAACCCTGCTCGAACCTGCGAGCTTTCCTTTCATCGTCACCCACCAGATGTGGGGCATAACGAGACAGTCGGTTGAACCTTCTCTCGTACTCTATTACTGAGAGAGTTCCCTGTCGAAGGTTGACAAATTCCTGTTCTTTCCGATCCCTCAGGACTCGTGGAAAGTATCGATCCAGTATAGCTTTCTTAAAGTCCTCCCAAGTAAGGACCTGTCTAGCTTCTTCGTCCATAGTTCGCTCATAAGACTCCCACCATTGGGCTGCATCCTCTATCAGTTGGAACTGGGCACAGGAGACTTTCTGTGCATCAGCCAGTGCCATGTGTCTGAAGATACGTTCCAATCCCGATATCCACTCCTCAACTTCAAAGGGATCTTCCTTCCCATTCAGCCTAGGTGGCTGCAGTCGTCGAAAGCGTTCGACAAAGTCATTCGTCCTGGGCGCCATCTGAGGTATAGGCCCGTACAGTGGTGGAGGAGGTGGTGGAGCTTGTTGCTGAATGTAGTTCTGAAGAGAGATCAGTATTTCTCTCGCAATATCGTTTTCTGGCGCGGCCTGTTGAGGCGGCTCAGGTTCAGCCTGAGGGGGTGGGTCTTGTCCTATAGGATCTCTTGGTTCAGGAATGGGGTTAACGCGGGGTCGTCCACGTTTACGTCCGGGTGCCATTCTAAAGGTAGTTCTGATCGAAAAGAATAATATTGTTACGATATGTATAGGTGCGAGAAAGTTATAAAAATATAACCGGATTAACCAAATCAACACAACGCTAGCACTGAAATACATGTGGTACGTAATTCACCGCTTCGCATCGGGGCCCTCAATGGTACAGTGCTCACATTCGCACAGTATTCTAGGAACCAGTGATGTGTCATTAAGTGATAATCAGATAAAATATAACAGTTAATATATAAAGCAAGTAAAACACATTGACAAGCAGTGAGCACGTAATAAGTATATATATATCTAAAAAGTTTTGGTTCTACGGAGTCAGTCTCCTTATGTTACATCATAGAAAATAAAAGGCTTCTAAGTATAATTCTAACGCATCGTATCCTTGCATCAGTACGGACCACTAGCGACAAAAGGAGTGGGTTAAAGCTATGATGTTATGGTCTAAGTAAAACGGTCATACATCTGACTACTACTATATGTCAGGAAAGGGTGGCATATCTATGTTGTACGTATTTGTGACTACATCAAAAGGATAACTGCTTAAAAGGATTTGATCACTCTGACTGATCACTACTATCATACGGAAATCTCCATCGTCGACTTCTTCTAGGTATGTCTCCAAGTGAATTTGGGGCCGTCGAACTGGGTCTTCTATTCTCGTCCATTCGAGTAGTCTTACAGCGATAGGACGGAGAACAACTCAGTAACCCTTCTGGCAAAATGAATCACGGCTGTCAAACATGTCTCGTCTGGGGATATTGGAGTGACTCTTGCCTTTACACGCAGTCTCATGAACTGGGTTATAAACACACTGATAGGTTCTAAGGTTAGCTAAGTGTCTTCTAATTATCGGGATATAACTATATTAGGTGGATTCTTATATGGAAAGGAAATTCCTAGTCAAAATTTTAGTTATGCAGAAACATTATTTAAACAATTAAGGCACATAGTTCAAATAATCATATAACATCATTTATGAAGTTTATAAATTTACACAAATATGTTTATTTCAATCATTCACTAATTATCTGCATTTCCAATAGTAATATGAACGACATTTCGTGGTTCTTTCTATACCTCGTAGGTGTTGTTTCGAGTTCGCGATCTTTTAATTGGAGTTTTGTTATGAAAGTCAAGTTGTCGCAATATCATAAACTTTTAGGCAATAAAATAAGAGCATACCTTCGAGGAGCTTCTGACGGTAATAGGAGACACATTTCCCCTCAAGTGATTTAATTAGTGATTTATACTTACACGATAAGAAAATTTAATAAAGAAAAAGAATTTTGGTTTGATAAAAACAATGATTTGGGTTTTGGTCCGAAAGTTTTGAACCTAGGCTCCGATACCACCTGTAACGCCCCGAACCCAGAATATATTAATTATATCGGATTCGAAGTGTTATTGTGATCAAAAGTCCGAACTATAAATTTTTTTAAGGAAATATAACGGAAATGAGAGATGATGAGTTTTTATGCAGCGGGAGAAATGAGTAGAATAATATTTATAATATATTTCACACACATATATAAAGTTTATTATCAATAGTATCATTTTATTTAAGTGGGGAACTCCGTGTCGTCTCTATTACTGTCCTTGCTCCACGAACTCATAATCTGCAAGGGTTGTAGAAAGGGGGGGCGTGAGATTTGAATTCTCACGTATGGGTGATTTGCAACGTCATGGGATTGGTAAATCCGAAATATGTCAAGTTGTACTCATTGATAAAGTATATAATTTATTTAAGCAATTGACATAATAATACGAACATCATATATTATATAAATAACAAGTTCACATAATAATCAGTTGGGTACAACAAGTTTCACATCATATAATTGAAATATCTCAAGTTGGTTCACGTTAAGGGGCAAAGCCCACAATCAATTTCACATATAATAAATCTCTTCTCAAAACAATATAAATAATTCCCCGTGACCATGCACCTGATCTATTATCAAACATGGCCACGCACCACTTCCACAAATGAATCCCGTGACCATGCACTTGATCTATTATCAAACATGGCCACGCACCACTTCCACAAACGAATCCCGTGACCATGCACCTGATCTATTATCAAACATGTCCACGCACCACTTCCACAAACGAATCTCGTGACCATGTACCCGATCTATTATCAAACATGGCCACGCACCACTTCCACAAACGAATCCCGTGACCATGCACCTGATCTATTATCAAACATGGTCACGCACCACTTTCCTCTTCATTACTAAAACTGACAATTCGAAATGTACACATAATTCATACTTAAATAGATCCATGCTCACAAAATGTCCTTATATCATGCAGTAGTGATAGATTTAAATAAACAAAAGACATTTGTATCATATATAAATATATCACGTAATTCAAACAGTTATAATATAATAGGTGTACATTTATGTTGGATTAATTGTTTTAGATTGATTTAGTCGAGTTCAGAGTATACCAGCACAACGTATTATGAGCAGATCAATCAACCGATCATCACCCACCTGATTGTTCTGAGTTCCGGGAATATTGTGTAGGCAGACAGTCGAGTCCTTCGTGCGTGTTCCGAAAAGTACAGAATCAATTCTGGTTCGAGGTGTTAAACGTGCGGCCTAACGGCGTCGTTTTGAAACTCGGAATTCGCTCACGAAAATTGGGCAGCCTAACGGCATTGTTCGGGAATTCGGAAAAACGAATCGAACAGCCTAACGGCGTCGATCGAAATTTCCAGAAATTTGGCAACAGCAACCGGTTCAACGGCGTCAAAATTGAACGGAAAATTAAACGAAATAAGGTCTCGGTTAGAAATTAGAATAAACCGGTGTTCGAAATCGAATTTAAACGGAATGAAATTCGAACAATAGAGGAAGGAAATCATCTTACTGAAGGTTGAGGAGGAGGCGGTGACGGCGGAGCTAGCTTCGGCGGCGACGCGGCGGCACTACGGCTGAGGCGGCGACGCTTCGAACAGAGGGGAGCTGGGTCGCGGTCGCGGAGCTCGGCGAGGCGAGAGACGGCTGCGGCGGAGGAGACGGCGCTGGGCCGTGGTCGCGGTGGCGCTGGGCTTCGAGCTGAGACGGCTGTGACGCGGCGGAGCTCGTTCGCCGGAGGAGAGAGGACAGCGGCGCTCGGCTGGACTCCAGCGGCGGGACGGCGAGGGTGACGGCCTGAGCACGGCGGTGGGTCGGCGGCGCTGGACGTTCGCCGGAGGAAGAAGGCGTGCGTGATGAGAGGAAGGGAGAGAAATTTTTTAGAGGAAAACTGATTATGTGCGTGAATGAAAATGAGGAGAGAGGATTTGGCTTTTTCCTTTTTATACTCACTCCTTTCAAGACTTATCTATTCCTTAAAATCTTATCCAAATATTTGATATTTTCGTTCCCAACTGATACGGTTTAGGGGTCGTTTGGTTCACGAGTGTAACCCCGATTCAGAAATTAATACAGTTTTAAAACTCAATTAATATTTTATTGTATTTTGATTTTTCTCAGTAAATTAAACGGATCGAAATCCTTAATTTAATTTGAATAATTAATTTCTCGTAGTCCTTTATTCGTTTGAAAGAATTCGATTTCTTTCTTCGAATTTAGGAATTTATAAAAAGGGTATATATATATTTAAAATACACAAATAACACACAAAATAATTAAAATTAAAAGAAACAAAGATAATAATATAAAATATGGTTTCTAGTAAAATAAAAGGTATAAAACGGGACGGGGTATTACATTTAACAATTGCGCCTGAAGCACATAATATATTTATATCAGATCAAAAAATGGTATGTTGCGGTTATAATTAATGTCCATTGATTTTATATTTTTACCAACTTTTTTTTTAATATTTTAATTGTAACGCCCCGAATCCAAAACACATAAATATCTCAGATTCGAGGTGCCACTTGTAACTAAAATCCGAACTATAAAATTTTTTTGATATAAAAAGGGATAACAAAAATCAGAGATGAATTTTATGCAGCGGAAGAAATGAGTATAATATTTAAATAAGTACCTCAGACATATATATATATATATATATATGAATATAAAGTTTAGTATTTAACAGTAACATTTTATTTAAGTGGGGAACTCCGTGTCGTCTCTATTACTGTCCTTGCTCCGCAAAATCATAATCTGCAAGGGTTGTAAAAAGGGGGCGTGAGATTTGAATTCTCACGTATGGGTGATTTGCAACGTCATGGGATTGGTAAATCCGAAATATATTAAGATTGTACTCATTAATAAAGTAATTAATTTATTTAAACAGTTGACATATAAATACGAACATCATATATCACAGAAGTGACAAGCTCACATAATAATTATTTGGGCATATCAGATTTCACATCATATAATCACAAGTTGATTCACATTGAGGGGCAAGACCCAAAACCATTTTCACGTATCGGCCCAATCTGCCAAAATCATTTTCCACATAGTAAATCTTTCTCAAAAATCATTCCTCATAAACAAAATCTATTTAATTAATTAGTGACCTCTCATCCGGACTCTAATGAGTACTCACCCGGAGGCCGAAATTTATTATTAATGACCACCTCATCCGGAACTCTAATGAGTATCTCACCCGGAGGCCAAATTTATTATCAATGACCACCTCATCCGGAACTCTAATGAGTATCTCACCCGGAGGCCAAATTTATTATTAATCATTAGCTTTTCTCTTTCTCATAAAACTGGCTTTTCAAAAAGTAGGGAGAGTTCACATAATTCGTACTTGTATAAATTCATGCTCACAAAATGCCCTTTATCATGCAATGGTGCTCGATTCAAATAAAACAATAGACATATTGTATCATATATAAGTATACCACGTAATTTAAATATTTATATAATAGGGATACATTTATGTTGGATTAGTTGTTTTGGATTGGTTTAGTCGAGTTCAGAGTATACCAGCACAACGTATTATAAGCAGATCGATCAACAGATCATCACCCACCTGATTGTTCTGAGTCCCGGAAATGATGTGTAGGCAGATGGTCGAATCTTCCGTGCGTGTCCCGATTAATACAGAATCCTAATATGGAGTAATTTGATCAAAAGTTGACCCTTGAATAAATGAAAGGCCTAGGAGTACGTGTTACGAAACGAGAAAGTTGTTGTCTTGAAAACTTATTGAAAAGGGCCTACTTAAGAACACACACTAACTTGGTAAATACACCACTTTCAAAAGGGTAGTGCATTGGGGGTGTATTTACTAATTTTCTTGTTGTATGACTATTTCGACTCTTATAAAAACGATCTTTTGGTTTCCTTTGTTCTTTTATAAAAATCTTTTATAGTTTTAAAAGTATATCCATGTAATTCTTTTCTTAAAAGAATTAAAAGTCTAAGTAATATTTTTAAAAATAATACTAATATAATATAGGTCTCAAATTAATATTTTTCTTGAAAATAATTAAAAGAATAAGAAAGTTTTATAAATAATATTAATATAATTAAAACCTCAATTTAATATTTTCTTTCTAAAATTTATATTTTATTTTAAAAGAACTTTGAATATAAATTATACTTTATAAATAAAATTCCCTTTATTAAACTTATTTTGTTTAAAGAATTCTATATATAATAAATACCAAAAAATAATATAATATATACTTTTCTTTATAAATAGTATTACTTGATTTAAAGAAGTTTTCACAACAATTAATAGAATAAACATTTTCTATATTACTAGTATTATTAACTAAGTTGACTTGTGTTATTTTCAAAACAAAAGAGTAGTAATATTTTCTAAAAGTTATTTTCCATTTGTTTCAAACATTTGAACAGTAGAAGACGAGTTTCCATTTGTCTTTAAAAACTCAACTAATATTACTAACAATTAATTTCATCATCAATCAGCTAATTCAAATTAAACTAATTCATTCATCCAACAAATCCAATAACACCAAACAACTATTTTAATGATACTAAGCAGCTTAAATCAATAACACCATCCAACCAAAACAATAATACTTAACTCCCAAACCAACAATACTAAATAGTTATCTCAATAACACCAGTAGAAAATTAACATCAATAGTCCATTTTACAACTCTCCAATCCAACGGGAATCTAAAACTGTCCAATTCCTATTCCAACTAGGACGAGAAATAAAGAGAAGTTTAGAAATTCTTACGAGCCTAACGGCGTTCGATTGGTGGCTCGTCGGGTAAAACGGGCAGCGGTTCGTCCTCCGAACTTCGTCGAAAAGGGCAAAGTAGACTACAGTGTCTCGATCAACACGAAAAGGGGCAAAACATGAGTGTTTATTTTGGGAGAAATTAATCGAATTAAGCTGTTAAATTAAACGAATTCGGAAAAGGACGATAACGGGACTCACTCCAAGAGTAAAGGACGGACGACGACGGCGTCGTGCGAAGGGGAGCGGCGGCGTGAGCGGTCGCCGGTTCTGAACAGGGGCGGCGTCGCGCGGCTACGTCGCGGTGGCTACGGCGGCGGCGACTGGTCTGAGAGGCGACGGCTGCGGCTCCGTGGCGCGGCGACGTTCGATCGGATGGAGCGGCGGTGGTTGGACGCTGGAAAAGGAAGAAGGCGTGAGGCGATTCGCGGCGGCGGAGGCGCTGTGACGGCTTCGGCTGCGGACGTGAGGCGGCACGAGAGCGGCTCCGTCGAAGGACGGCTGGGGCGCGGTGGTGCGACAGCGTGCGTGAGGATGAGAGGAGGCGGCGCGACGGTCGGCTGGTCGGAGCAAGGAGGAGAAGACGCGTTGATTACAGAGAGAGAGAGAGAGAGCCGAGAGGAGAGAGAGAGAGAGATATGAGTGAATTTGGGAATTGAAAATATTTTGCTGAGGAAGAGACGGACGGGTTTTTTTTATAAAGAAATTATACTTTTAGTTAATAATTAATTTTAAAGAAGGAAATAATATGTGGTTAGGAAAAATCTCTAATTAATTTAATTAAAAAAAAATACTAATTCATGTGGGTAGGATTAACCCCTTTAATTCGGATATTTTCGTTCCCACTTGATATGGTTTAGGGATCGTTTGGTTCACGAGTTTAATCCCGAATTGAGAATTAATACAGTTTTAGAACTCAATTAATATTTTAAAGTATTTTAATTATTCTCAACACAATATACGAATTGAAAACATAATTTTAAACTTTGAATAATTAATTTCTCGTAGTCCCTTATCCGTTTGAAATATTCGATTTCTTTCTTCGAACTTGGGAATTTGAAAATAAAGTATATATTTAAATTACACAGTAGCACACAAAATAATAAAATTAAAAGAAACAAAGATAATAATAATATAAAATTATATAATTAAGGTTTCTAGCAAAATAAAAGGTATAAAACGGGACGGGGTATTACATTAATTTCCTCTTTTTTTCCATAAATAGGTATCTTCTATATGATACTTTTTATGGTGGATGTTTAGGTTGTCAACGTGTGCATGATTGGGCATGGACAACATTGTTTATCTATCTTTGGACATGGCAAAAAATTATAGGATTTTATTCATTATTATGTAAAATATTAGATAATTAAAGGGAATATTCATGTAAAAAAAAGGGAATATTCATGTAAAATATCCCAATAACTTATGTTGTCAAATGCATACATTATGCTATTATATTGGATAAATAGAAATCCACGTGAATATGTCTAAGTTTTGCCGAGATATTATATTTTAATTAAGTTGATTAACAAAAAATATGATTGATAAAATAAGATGATGATTAACTTAAATTATTATGGAAAAACAAATAATTAGACTTATGGAATAACTAATTATGCCAAATTTTAACCCTTGATATTCATTCTTAAATTTTATTCTTTGCAATTAAATTGTAGCTAAAAAATTCAAACTTGATACATTGCATAAACAAAGTTTTTGAAATATATTAAATAAAATAATTTATATACACACATTGATTAATATAAATAATTATTGTTGCATAATGATTAACAATCAAAGATTCTCAGTCATTTTATTATAAAATTTTATTTACATTTTTTAATTAATATACAAATACACCCAATTGAAAACGTGTGCATGATTTTGTATGGAATGTTGAACTATTGAATTAATGACTCTCCCAAATTTCGCACAAATTTTATTAATAGGTCGTCTGATTTTTTTTAAACTTATGGTATGTTAGACTTTCACACTCCTCACAACGAGTTCTAATTCTAACCATCAGAGTTTTATAATTAATGTAATTGCAAAATAAATGGAGAGTAGACTAACATTTCCAATAAAAAAATAGTATAGAATGAAAGTGGTTCATACATAAACCACATTTCATCGAAGGGTATTAATTAATTGTTTAATCAAAATAAACTAATACTCATCAGTGAAAATTACTATACCCTTTAATAGTTCATGTATGAACCAATTTCACTTCATACACGCTACAAAAAATATTTAGCAAATTTTTATTTGAATTAGTTATGTTAGCAAATAATTTATGTTAATATTGTCGGCTCATAAGTTACCTTGAACTAAATGGACATTTCTATTGAGGATACAAAAAAAATATCACTTAATTTTCAATTCATTTGGTAAGATTTTTAAATTCTGTATTAAAATGATGGCTAAATAAAAAATTAACAAAATATAATTAAATTTATTTAAAAGGACCAATGTTTTTTAAACTATCTCAAAAGAATCATGAATGAAGAGAAGGATGAATCTCATAAATTTAAAGGGAGAATTGCACTTTTGGTCCCCAAGAGAATTGGTGCAAAATATTTTTTTGTACCTATGTGCGAAAATTATCTTTTTTTTTTTATATATTTTTAGGTCCGTCTGTTAATTTTTAGGACCAAGATTGCAAATATAGATCATTCTCTTGGGACGAAAACTGTAATTTATTTATTATCTTTGAATCAAAACTAAAATTAATTTATCTTATTTTTTTGGGACCAAGAATGCCAAAAGAAATTATGGGACTAAAAGTGTCAAAAAATGATCGTTCTAAATGAACTTATTCTCTGGGACCACCAAAAATATATTTAATCCTAAATTTAAAGTTAAACTACAATTTGCTTCTTTAAAATTCCATATTAGAAATAATACTATAAATCTTATTTTAATATATTAATATCAACATTCCAAGTAAAACTATCAAAATGGGTTAGGTCCATATGGCCAGCGCGCTCCGCTACGCTCAAATGGAGAATTGGATTATGCTTTAAAAATCTGTATGGAGGTGGACCTAAATGGGGCAACCCGTGCGGACCACGGGCTTTGGTGGTTCAAGCAGGCGCGTAAGCTGGTCAGCCTGGAAGTTTTTTAGAATTTCTTTTATTTGCATTTAGGTGTACAAATACTTTCTTCAAATAATTATATTGTGTTTAATATTCAATATTCTTCTTAAATATTTTATGGTAATTTAAGTATATACCTATAAAAATAATATATACACATTTTATAAAATTTTAACTTTTACCTACAGATTCATTTTTTTAATTTTATATAAATATAATTTCTTTTTGTTAGATTAAGATATAAGACGCTTTAAAAAAATATAAGAATCAATATTTTTGTCAATACTCCAAAGTTCCAACTTTAAAAGAATTTAGTCAAATATTATTTATTTTTTAATAACGAATTAGCTTTTTCATTTTTATTGTTCATCAATCATTTGACAAGAATTAAAAAAATGGAGATAAATTAGTTTTTTTTTAATTATAAAGATAAGTTATTATCAATTTCCATAAAAGATTACATCATTGTTTATTTTATAATCATTTTCCACTACACATTTGTTACCCATCCCGCTCCACCTCCCATTTTTTCAGTTTAATTCCAAGCATACTCTTTCATATGTTGATGATAATATAAGATATTATTTAAAATACAGAGATACAATTTATGAATTTTTAGGTTATTCAGTTCCAGAAAAATTACTCATATTATTGTTAAGTAATTTTCATTCCATATCAAGTTACATAAGAAAAATAATATTTTTGTTGATGATACTAATGTTAACATCATGTTTTATGTTTAATATGGGCACGGCTATTAACACCCAAGATAATACTTTGTTCACCCACTACTAAATTAACCCACCATGTATATTGCTTATTTTCTTATTTTTTATTAATACACCCTCTTAAAATTTACAACTATAACCTTAATATAATATTTACATCATTTATTATATATACACACCCATCAATTTGAAATTAAAAAAATAGCACATCAACAATTATTTTTTTATTTTAGTTGAACCACCGCTTCCTGCCGTTTAAAAAAACCACAATTCATTTTATTTTCATAGTGTACCAATTTTTAGATAAACAAAAATATTTTAATCTCATTTAAATTGTGTCTTTATAATTTATACTTTAGGATTATACCATTTTTTCTTTCTTTTTTTAATGGTGCAACTGTGTGTGAAAGAATAAAAAATTTTACGTGAATACTGAGATTTTGGAGACGTTGTTGAAAGCATGAGTGTTTAATAAAATAATATTTATTTTTTATAAAGGGTATATTAGTATTTTTATTAAACATATACATTTTTTTTAAAAGAGGTGGGTGAACAAAGTATTTTCATGTAGGTGAATAGCAGCGCCCGTTTAATATTTACAATTCAGATATGAACATCAATACAGGCTAAAATAGTAACTGATTTTGAGGATATGTTGGTTCATTGTAATATACTTACAAATATATTTGATAAGCTATACAAAGATTATGTGAAGGACTTTCAAAGATAACTATGTTTGAGGTTGTTGTTTTTTATCTCGATTACATTGTTGGTGATCGTGATATTGCTATTGAAACTCATTGCGGTAAACTTCAATCTATTACCGAATTGAACCCATCGTACCTAGATTTGCAACATCTACTGATTTTCCCTTATAGTTTGGAGGATATTCCTTTTGCGACATGTACCATGGATAGAGCTAGATCACACAGTTCTGTGAGTTTAAGAATGTTCTTTGCATTTTGCCTTCAAAGGAATGATGAACTTACACTAAACATTGAAATAAATTAAATCACATTAGAAGGAACTTCGTAGTGTAATGAATAGTGGTGATGAGGATGCATTATTGAATAGAGAGTCAGATGCACGTGCACTGAGAAAGTGTGTTGTTTTGCCACATTCATTCGCTGGAGATCCATGTTACTTGGTGCAAAATTATCAAGATGCAATGACTATTTGTAGATGGGCCGAATATCCAAAATTATTTATAACATTGGCCTCCAATCAAAAGTGACCTTAATATAGTACATTTTTCAAATCAGAAGACCGTCCGGATATAGTCTCTCGAATATTAAATATGTCGGATTGTTAAAATAATATTTAGGGAAAAAAAGATATAAGGTAATGTCAAACAAGTATTTATACTTTTATAAATATATATATATATAGTATTAATTTTATAAATAATTTTTTCAACGTATAATGTATTTTATCTTTCCTATATATTTTTTTACACAATTTTATTTGTTGTTGCCTATATTATTGAGTTTCAGATGCGTGGACTGTCTCATACATCAATCTTGATTTTAAGTGTAACATGTTTTTTGCTTGGGTATAATGTAATAACGATTTTTCAGAGGTAGAAGACTTGACGTATACCCATAATACCAATTTACTTTGTCAAGAAGCCTAAAGCTAGGGAGCATATTAAAAGATAGAGAGATTTTTCAATTGGGTGTATTTGTTATGCTCCTATTGGTTCTGATGTTTAGGTTGTCAACGTGTGCATGATCTTGGGCATGGACAGCGTTGTTTATCTGTCCTTGGACATGGCCAGAAATTGGTATTTGCTTTCAGAATTAATGTTTGTTGATTTAATATTGGTTAGTATGATATTATCTACTATAAATGCTTGAGTAATTAATATTTATTGACTTAATATTTATAATTTTTTTTTAAATATATCAAACATATAATAATTGTTTTATTTTGTCAACCTTAAGTTAGACGTTATGTCAATTAATATGTTCTGAAATAATAAAATTCGTGTTGATTGATAGATTGGTTTTTTTTTTTTTTTTTGGATAACGTTGGATTATGTCGTATTTTCATATTTAATCTCGGAGGAACACCAAATCAGGACATCTTGAATTCCCGTTTATTTTTTTTGGGCCCAATAGGAAGGAGTGATTAGTGGGTACTGTATTGAAGCGTTGGATACATCTTGAGGGATATCATGCAATTATGCGATCCATCGAGGTCTAAAATTCCTTTTTGTGGGAAGACTATTATTTTTGGTGGAGACTTCAGACAAATCTTACCTGTCATTCCAAAAGGTAAGAGGCAGGATATAGTACATGCTACCATTAATTCATCAAAGTTGTGGAATGCATGTACTTTATTGAAATTGACAAGGAATATGAGGTTGATTCAATGTGATTCAACACAAGGAATGATTGAAATGAAATTATTTTCGGACTGGATTGAATCGTCTGGTGATGACATATAGGTACTAGAACTGATTATGGTTAGAATATTATAATTCCAGATGATGTTCTATTGAAATGTTGGGATGATCCTATTGCTTCTATTGTTAATTGTATTTATCCTGATTTTAACTCGAGGATGTACGATCATGATTTTTTTTACAGGATAGAGCTATACTTGCCCCTACCCTTGATTATATTCGATCTATTAATGATTATATGGTCAAGTTAAATCACAAGGAATCCCAGACATATCTTAGTTCTGATAGTCTCTGCAGGTCTGATTCCAATTATGATTCTCCAGTGATGTTCATACTCCTGAATCCCTGAATACTTTAAAATTTTCTGGTGTGCCTGATCATGAGCTGAATCTCAAAGTAGGGACTCATGTTATGCTATTGAGAAATATGGATCATTCACGTGGTTTGTGTAATGGAACCAGGTCAGTTTTTCTATTTTTATTTGATTTAAAATATTATTTAAATATTATTGTTTCTTATTTTATTTTTTCTATAATTATTTATATATTTGTATAGGTTGGTTATCACTAGATTGGGTGATAGCATAATTGAAGCGAAAGTTCTTACTGGAAGCAGTGCTGGAGAGTTAGCTTTGATACCTAGATTGTCTTTCACTCCATCCGATCCTCGATTGCCTTTTAAATTTACTCGGAGACAATTTTCATTGAGTGTTCCTTATGCCATGTCTATAAATAAGAGTCAAGGGCAATCTTTCTCAAATGTTGGAGTTTTTCTGAAGAAGTCGTTGTTTAGTCACGGTCAACTATATGTTGCAATTTATGTTTATGTTGAAGATTATGGTTTGTCCTAATGATTCTGTTGAAAATAATACAACTAGGAATGTTGTATTTCGTGAGGTTTTAAAAAATGTTTAGAATTTCATAAGTCTCCAAATATTTTTACATAATGCATTTGTATAATTATACTTGCATATTTTCCATTCAATGAAATGAGTAAAAAATTCGAAAAAATTACCTCTTTTTTTTTTTAGGCCACAGACTGGTGCTTCCAAATATTTAATTTTCTCCTGGATTCCTTCTTATTCTAGGTGTTTCGTGTTCTTTGCCTATAGGTTAATTTAGTGAAATTTAATTTCTATATAAACAAAAATTATAATTAAATCTGCAACATACAGTGAGCACGCTAAATATACTACTCCTAAAATTTAGTATTTTTTTATTTTAAAATAGACCATCTTTGTATGTTATAAATAAGAGAAATGTATAGAATATTAAATTTCTATGTCTAAAAAATTCTATTATCAGTTTTATTGTGTTTAAGAAATTGTATCAATCCATAAATAATTTGAAATAAAAATAAGTTTATTCATACATGGTGTACAATAGTATTGTGTGGAATATCAAAGCTCTATATCCTAAAAAAATGTATTACGAATCTCATAATGTTACTGTACTGATTGATCACTCCATTATATTCCACTTGTGTTTATTCATACCTGGTTTAAGACGTTTAATATTTAACATTTATAGTGCCCTGTTTTTTAACCTAAGAAATTTTTACACCTTTTATAAAAAAGAATTGAAAAGGAATGAGATTTTTTGTCTATATACTGCTGGAAAATAAATCATTAAAATTAATATATGTTACATACTTACATAAGATTATAACAATTTTTTTCTAATTATATTTAAGTTAATAAAGTATATTACTTAATCACAATATTAAATTCCCAGTTAATAAAATATTATCGTATATTATATTTATCTATTTTAAATTAAAAATTAGAAATTTAATTAATCAGATTAATGTGAAAATGCTTGTGTACCTTCGTTTTATGTTAGTATTTTAATTTATGTCTTCAATAGGGTATAACCATTGCTTGCGAGAATCGATCCCAACTTCAAATAAGGTATAACCAATGTTTGCGAGAATCGATCCCAACTTCAAATAGATCAACCCTGCCAATAGGACAAAAGTTTTAAGTTACAAAAACTTAAATTAAATTAGAAGTATTACTATATTTAACTCATCAAAAAATTTGTATATGGAATTACACCTATGCTTTTATAATCGTTTCACAATCCACCGACCTTGGACATCCTTTTTTTCGATCTAAGCTGAAAATGTCAAGAATTTGAAAAAATGAATAGAATCAAGCCACGAATCAGTATAGATTTCAGACATCTATCTTCAATTTCGTAAAAAAAAAAAAACTCTGTAATCTTAATTTCAATGGCTTCCGAATTGTGAATATATCTCATTTTTTGTAGATTAGAGTTGCAGACGGTATCTTCGTGTTGAGCTGTTAATAGTTTCCTCAATTTCTTTATTGCTATATTTAGGTATTTAGGTGAGAGCTCATGGTAGAATGAGGGATACAATTTGATTTCATCTACAGGGGAGCATTTGAAGTGTGTTTTTTTCTTTGGAGTTATCGAATGTAGGAGACAATGGTTAATTAGATATCATCCATGTGTATCGGTATACCTATATGTGTCGTCATCGCATGAATACATTTAGGGGTGCTGATTAATAATTTCATATGCTATAAATTACTATTTATTAAAATAAATTTCATATTGTTTTAAAAAACTATTTGATACAATCTCTCATATTATTACTTTAAACCAATTGACAACCACCCATACTAAATTTTTAATGAATTAATGATCAGGTTAATTATTGAGTATTAAATACTAATAACGAATATAACAAATTTAAATTGAATTATATGTAATTGAAATAAAAAAAATAAAGATTTATGGTAAATTTATTAATAAACAGTGTTATTTTAAAGTTTTGTAATTTAAAATAGATTATTATTATAAATATAAAATTATCACAAATTCCTGCCGTGCGAAGCACGGGTACGAGAATCACTAGTTGTTTTTTAATATAAACAACCAATTGAGTGAGTGTATCACAGCAAATGCATATGAGGGTGGCCCTTATAAACAACCGTAATTCTTTTGAAACCGTAATTTTGATATCAAATTCAAATCAGTGATAGACCTTTCCTCCATATTCCTTGTTCTTAGAATGCGGTTGATTACCCTAGGATTAACCATAATCATATTACCTCTAAATCTTACATTCCCATAATTCTTAGAATTCACTCTACCAAGACTCCTATGCAAGCTAGCATAAAATTCATACACACAATCAACATAGTATGGTGTAGCAAACTGTAGTACATGCATAAGATGTCTCTCACTAAGGAATGATATCAGATTCATGGCTTCAAACTCAGGTACTCTAATGACTTTTTCACTTACAATCACTCTAGTTCTAATAGTAGTGTACCTAGAACTAGTCATGTCATTATATATTTCATCATCAGTCTCAGAGTCAGAGTATACCTCTTCAGGTTCAACAACTTCTTCTTCAGATTCTGATGTTGTCTCAGGTGAGGCAACATTTTCGGCAACATGAGTAGGATCACTTCTTCTTTTGCTTCTAATTTCTCTCATGGCAATAGAAGGATCATGTTTGTGCTTTGCCCTTTCTTCAGTTCTGTTTGCAAAGAAATCTTTGAGTGGGATTTCCATGTCAACATCTTCTTCAGATGACATTTCCTCCATCACAGTATCAGCTTCAACTTCAGGTTCTTGAGCAGCTTCTCCTTCAGGTTCACTTTCCTCCTTCTCAGACTCATACACTTGAACAGGTTTTGAGCTTGTTTCATCATCCCTTGGCTTCTTCCTCCTGGACTCAGAATAGTCCACCTTCTTTCCCATAGTCCTAAATGACATCCTCATTTTGCCACCATACCTTTTAAAAGGTGTTGGATCATTCTTCTTCTTCTTTCCTTTAGCAGCAAGATTCTGTAATTTCTTGGCCAATCCACCATCAGAGTCAGATGACTCTTCACGAAGATCAGAATCAGTTTCACCTTCCTCAGGGCTTGAAGGTTCAACAGGTTCCTTTCCTTTTCCAGCTTTCTCATCTTCAGCTTTCCTTATATCAGCTCTCTCTTTCTCAGCTTCATCCCTGATATAAGCAAACTGATTCAATTTAACATCCCTACCACCAATAGTGATTCTTTGCCTTAAAGAGCATCGAACTATATTTTCATAGGTTTGAATGATGTCAAGCACAGTTGCATTTGCATCCAGTTCAACATGCAAAAGAAAGTCTTCATCTAGTAACAGTGTTGGGTCAACACTTCCAGCAACATTAGAGGTTTCAGCAGGTTTTGGTGAATTTTGAGTGGGGTTAGGTTCAACTACAGGTTCAACAATAGGTGTAGGTTCATATGTTGCCATTGGAGCTGGAATTTCAGTAGGTTTAGGGTTTTCAGAAGGAATTTCTGGAGCAGGGGTTTCAGAAATAGGATTTTCAGTAAGGGTTTGTGATTGAGATGAAGGGTTTGAAGGCTCACCACTTGATTCTGGCATATACTTAGATAAGTCAACTGGTACAGACCTAATCGTGATTGTGGGAGGCACAGGTATGCTACCAACAGTTTGAACGATTCGCTCAATCTCTACCGTGGTTGTGGATTCAGGGAGAACCATGGAGAGAGGAATGGGTTGTTATGTTGGCGTAGATAACACAACACTTTGGTCGACATTAAGAGTTTCATTTCCAGTAGCCATTGAAGCAAGTAGGTTGAGAGGATTTTCGGAGGTTGTAGATGTGTTTGTGAATTTGGTTTGCTTGAGCTTTGTGAATTCGAAAAGGTTTGAGTGTTAGACATTATACCTGCAGGAATATAATGCACCCAATTAAAATAACATTAAATTTCAATCACATAAGCAAGAATGAAACCGAAACAAACACATATGCAATAATATTAGAACAAAAAATACCTTCCTAATTAACTCTGTGCTTAATCACTCAATTAATGTCAGCTTATTGTATGTTAAACACACAATCTAATTCGATATTTATAGAGTGAAAAGCAGTTAATTGAAGCACATCAAGTAGAAGTGGAAATCATGGGCTATGGAGAAATATCCGACGGTTATGTTGAGTGGGAGAGGGACGTGGGTTTGTGTGTGGAGTATATGGGATAATTAACTGAATAATTAAATAATATCTACCTTAATTATAAAAAATATAATTAATCTAAAATTAAGAAATAACAGTGTAATTATCACATTAATATTCTAGAATCTACCATTTTTCAAATCTTAAGCAAATATGCATGAGAAAATTTCTAACATTCGAACCAACACAGTGATAACCAAAATGATGGCACACACACACCTCAACATACTTATAAATTTTAACTTTTCAAACACAAAATCACTTGATCATATTGATCCACCTTTTTGAAAGAGTACATCGTAGTTATCAGCTCTGTGCCCCATAGTTACTCAGTGGATTATGACCATCTTGAATTAATTACCTTTTGAAAAGAGATCATCGTAGTAGCGAGCTCCATGTCCCATAGTTACTCAGTAATTAACCCAATATCGATGCATATTTAATCACATTTTGAAAAGAGATCATCGTAGTAGCGAGCTCCGTGTCCCATAGTTACTCAATGATTAAGTATCTATTGTGATTTTTCAAAAACATTCAAGAGATGTGTGTCCAGAAAATAATTTTCAAGGTTCAAATGAAAAAACTTTCTACAAGAAATTCACTTAATTGACAAAATAGGTTTGACACTTAGAAATATAAACATGACTCATACTGATATTGTTTAAAATGTTGTCAGCATTTTGCACAACATCCTGTTAAAACAGATTCAGATATTACATAAACCAAGAGATTTCCTAAGGGAAGATAACCTATCATAATCAAGGGCTTTAGTAAATATATCAGCTAATTGTTTTTCAGTAGAAACATACTCCAATTTCACAACTTCTTTCTCTACACGGTCTCTTATGAAATAGTATCTTATACTAATATGCTTAGTTAATGAGTGTTGCACAGGGTTTTTAGAGATATTTATGGCACTTGTATTATCACAATAAACAGTCAGAACATCACTACCAATGCCATAATTGACTTGGAACAAAAATACTAACTTTATACTAGTAGTTTTCCCGTAAGCGTACGGGTTCACTGTAGTATAAGCAAGTATAGCGACCAAGTATATCGTACCCAAGGGAAAGAGTGTATGCGAATAGATCCCTGAAGATCTACGCGTCGTAATTAATATGAGTTTATGTTTTTGGTTTTTTTTGAAAATTAATTAAAAGAAACTAAATTATTCTACGAATGCAAAAAGGAAAATTAAACTAAGAACGTAAATGTGTGTTTTCAAGTATGAGATGGTGATGCTCAGGATAGGAATTCCTACGTATACTAATGGAGCAGGTACATAATCAAGATAATCGTGACGCGCGAGAAATAACCTAAGTAAAAGATTGCAAGATGAAAGCTCAAGAATTCAAACACTAATACTTTATCCTAACAATCGACTTCACTAATCCACTAACAAGTTAATAGATTGTGCTTAATTAACGAGACCCTAATTTAACTAAGGTGATGCGGTCGTCCTCCCTAGATAAACCGGTAGATTAATAAACCCTTTCTAAACCCTCTCATTAAGTCTACTAGTTGTTAAAGAGTGATAAGGTTGTCCTCTCTCTAACACTTTTCGAACGAAATTCAAAGGTAAAGTTAAGATTGATTTTAAGAATTCATTAATTAAGAGAATTAAAACTAAACGTCACGAATTACCCTAATTACATACCCACATCCTACTTCTACGAGTTCATCCTACCCCAAGCATGCAGGGGTTTTAGCTAGACATGGTTTTTACGGAAACAAAAACAATTGAAGAAGTAACGAACATGAACATAATGATTTTAACTAAGAAATTATTAAACATAAACTAGGGTTTCAAGAAATAAATGCTAAGAACTGAAATTAAATTAATAAAATGAAGTCTCAATGTATTCAAGAACAAAGATCCAAAGAAAAGAAACTAAAAATCAAAACCGAACTATGAATTCGTAAATAAAACCTCAAATACGTAAAACTAAAGTTTGCTCATCTCTTCTCCTCTTTCTCTCTCCAAAAACTAACTCTAAAAGTGATGTGGTATCAAGCGGTACTCAAAATCGTGTTCGGAAGGGGTATAAATAGGCAACGGGTCGAATCGGGAGTTAATGGGCCAAAAACCACGCATGCTCGAGCACTGCTCGTGCACTAAGTTCACGAGCACAATCCCATCGTGCGCGTCAAACTTCCAGAGAGCAAAAAGTGCTCGAGTCCTCGAGCTCGTGCACTAGGTGCACGACCTTACCTTGCTCGAGCACACTGCACGAGTACTCGTGCACTAGGTGCACGACCCAGTGTTGCTCGAGCACAATGCTCAACCACTCGTGCACTAGGTGCACGAGCTTTTCTCGCTTGTGTACTCCAATGATACTTTTGCTTCCTCGAACTAATACTTTTCGTATTTCTTCGATATCTTCTCATCCGGGCATCCGTTTGAGTCGATTCAAAGTCCTACGAACTCCTCTTTTCGCCCTCTATCCATTTATAAGCATCAAAGAGACAAATTCATTAGTTTATGAAAATGATACTCAAATGACTCTAAATACTCATATAAATCAATCAAAACACGGGCATTTCAAGCTATAAATTCCGACAATTTCACGCCTAATCAATCCCCCCAAACTTACCATGTTGCTTGTCCTCAAGCAACGAAATAATAAGTCAAGTGAAATTGTTAGGAATGAATCAAGAATCAAATCATGCAAGTAATCGAGCTCAAGTTTCAAAGATCGTTCACATGTATACGAACTCACTCCCCTCATCATACTCATGCAATAACAACAAGAATCACCAAAATCAAACATGGATGTGCACTCGACGATGTGTTTCACTCCCTCGCAAGTGTATATCAATAATAAGGGACTCACTCAAGCAATCAATCACACATATCAGCAGCCATAAGCTTGTAAGCACTCTCAACTCCGACCATACTCTAGAAATCAATGCCGAATCAAAAAGGACTTTTCTCAAGGTTGTAATGTAAGCTCTTTGGACAGGTGGGATAACAATAGGGTTAAGTGACTTAAGTGAATGGAGAATAGAAACTCAACTTTAGTACTTCGAAATTAGGAACAGAATACTTCAAACATTATCAATCAAGACACTTTCAATTCCAATACTCTCAACATTTCCATTTTTTTTCTACTCTTTTCACTTTTTTTTCAATCACTTCACTTTTCTTCTTTTTTTTTTTCTCTTTTTCACACAACTCCCATGAGCTCATATTTTCTTTTGCTCATTCTCAAATTTTTGGTCTTTCCCACAACTCAAAACTTCATCACACCCTTCTTTTATCACATCTCAACCATCATAATTTCTTTTCTCAACTCAACTAAATCCCTTCAACATTCACACTTTTCCTATTCTCCACTCAAATTGGGACAAAAAGATTTAGAAATTGGATAAGTGCTAAAATGTGCTAACAAACAAAAGGCTCAGGCTCAAAAGGGCTCACAAGGGATAAGTGTCATTGGTAGGGAAAATTTGGCTAAGTGACTCAATCAAATCAAAGATGGCCTAAGATCACATTCGGCATATCAAACTAAACACAATCAAGAAGCGAGAGCACACACAAGTTCTAGCATCCTCTAAGGTGACGATCCACTCACAAACGAAGAGATCAATTCATGCATCAAAATCTCAAAAGGCTCAAATCTCACGGCTTTCACATCCATACTAGTCCTAGTGAATTCTCACTCTCATCACACAAGTACTCAAAAGGGGCATTAGTAAGTATACTAGTTCCCTCTCAAATCGACTCTAACTCCTATACTCACACAAGAAAATTCCTAACTCAACTTCACAATTCACCCTACTCATCAAATCATACTCAAAGATAGCAATCAAAAAGCATAAGATGATTGATAGGCATGAAATATGTAGTAGCAAATCAAAACACTAACATCTCATGGAGCATCTCGAGACAAATAACCAAACTCAACTCAAAGAGACGTGTGCGCCTGTGCAATGTAACAATAAAACATATAAAGACTCCACCCCCCCAAACTTCGATCTTGTGAAGAGGTCTAAGTTTGAGGTTGTGGGTTACCTCATCCAAATAGTTCAAGTTTCTCAACAACGTGTTACACTCCTTGGTCTCGAGTTGGTTCCTTCAATCTGAATAACTTCATGGTACCTTTACTCCTTCGAAACAAGCCTACATAATACTCTCAAGTACGAGGTTAAAACTTACGATTCAACAACACCCTAATAACATAAAAACACTGAAAAACAAATAAAAATGGGTTACCTCCCATTCAGCGCTATTTTTAAGGTCCTCATGTCGGACCGAGCTCAAAGGAGCTTATGGGACATGATACGCAAAATTACACCCCTTACTCTCATAAGAGTGGTGGTTGAATTTCCTTCCTTGATGCCCCTCCATCATGAGTTCCTTTGCTTCCTTCTCATCCCCAAGTAGTGGGGGTCTCAACTTCATCTCACATTTATCTGGAGGAGTCTTACTAAGCAATTTCTTGAGTTTTGATTTTTTCTTCTTAACTCCTCCTTTCCTCTCCAACTGGACCACGTCCTCACTTTTCACTTCTTCATCCTTCAACTTCTTCCCTTTATCCCTATCAAAACCATCAAGATCATAATGCTCATGGGTTAAATCATCAAATGAAGGATTATCAAAATCATGAATATAAGAAAGGTTAGAGATAGGAGGTGTGTCTTCAACACAAGGATCAATGGCATCCATGGAATAACAGCTCTCATCCTCCTACGGGTGCTTCATGGCCTCATATAGGGAAATTTTTATCTCTTGATCGTCAACTTTCAATGTGATCTTCCCATTTGCCACATCTAGCATCATCCCCACCGTCGCTAAAAACGGTCTTCCCAAGATCAAAGGCACTCACTCATCTTCCTCCATGTCGAGCACTACAAAGTCGACTGGAAAAATATAATCCCCAACTCTCATGAGGACGTCTTCAACCACACCTTGAGGTTGAGTAATAGACTGATCGGCTAGTTGAAGCGTCATCATTGTCGGCTGAAGTTCTCCACCCTCCAACTTCTTGAAAAGCGACAATGACATCAAATTAATGCTCGCTCCAAGGTCGCACAATGCTCCCTTCTTGACTCCATTCCCAATATCACATAAGATAGTGAAACTCCCGGGATTCTTCAACTTCGGGGGAAGCGCTTTGTGCACTAATGCATTCACCTCATGGTTCAGCTGCACCAACTTGGGTTCATCTACTCACCTCCTCTTCGCTATCAAGTCCTTCAGGAACTTGGCATAATTTGGCATCTGTTCCAAAGCATCATAAAAAGGAATGTTAATATGCAATTTCTTAAAAACATCAAGGAATTTAGCAAATTTCTCATCAAGCTTTTTCTTCATGAAGCGCTGTGGATACGGGACGGGAATCACCGATTTGGGTACCCCCATTAATCATGCTCGGTCTCTTTCACTTTCTCCCTTGCTTCCTTTGCCTTCTTCCACTTAGAAACTCTCTCAATCTTCTCAATGCCTTCCTCTTCAGGCTCTTTGCTCTCTATCTGAATTTCTTCCTCAACTGTCTCACCTCCATCTTTCTTATGTTCTTGTCCCTCCATCTCAATCTCTCCTTGGGGCGTCTCAGAATCAGCAGGCATCTGAGGACTATCATAGTTAGTCCCACTTCTAAGCTAGATCGCCTTGCAATGCTCTTTCGGGTTCCCCTCCAGCATGGAAGGATATTTACCCGGCTCTCTTCCCAATAATTTTGCAATCTGGCTCATCTGGTACTATAATAAAGTGAACTGTCGGTTGTTCTCTTGCTGAATTCGATTTAGCTCTACATCTCTCTTCTGGAGTTCTTGATCAAGCTGATCACCTTTCTTATGCAACTCTTTAACATCATACTCCAAAGAGGACAATCTTTTGCTTCCTTCCTCCACCTTCTGAAGGATAGCTCTCAATATTTCCTCAGTTGAGGAACCGCCTTCTCCACCCGGGGGTTTCGAACCTGGATCAACACCCGGAGGAACTATAATTCCGGCCTTTGGATTGGCATATGAAAAATTCTCGTTCCTCCTCTATGTGTTCTGAGGAGGCTGCTGTCCTCCTTGATTCCCTTGTGTGTTCCTCCATTAATTTTGAGGAGGCTGTGGACCTGGGGGTACAAATGGTTGGCCATAAGTGGATCGCCCCTGCTGATTTCCGCCTGGGTACCCATTCTGATTGTAGTAAGGTCCTCCCATATAATTGGCTACCTCTTGCTGAACTGTGGACTGATCCACTTTCTCACTCACTGCTACATTCCCTCCAACCAAACTTTGCCCAATCTCTATGTTGTTTATCTTTTCCATCATGGCCATCAACAGCTTCCTCGTCCCTTCATTCTCCTCCAACTTACAAGCTCTCTGAAATTTTGGGTCCTCGTTCCATACCCCGGCATTCGTGACAATATTGTCAACAATTTCTCTACACCTTGCTGTTCCTTGGTTCAGGAATGCTCCACTAGCACACGCATCAAGATGGACTTGGCCAGCCTTGCTGGCTCTACTATAGAAGAATGCTATGATATCTCCCTCATTGTACCCATGTTGCGGGCACTCAATCAACATGTTGGAGTATCTCTCCCACGCTTGATGTAAGTCTTCTCCTTGCTTCTAGCGGAAGGAAGAGATCTATATCCTTGCTCTTATGGTTCTGGATGGAGGGTAGAATCGTTCAAGGAATAGACGCTTGAGCTCGGCCCATGTGGTTACACCTCCCCGTGGGAGCGTGTTATCATACCACTCCTTTGCTATTCCCGTCAAAGAGAATGGGAACAGCCTGAGCCTTTTGGCATCTTCAGATATGCCATTATAATTGAACGTGGATGCTATCATAAGAAAACTCCTCAGATGAGTATGAGGATTCTTCTTCCCAACCTCCCCCTTGAATTGATTCTCGGTAAGCAACTTTAGAATTTCAGGGGAAATTGAGAAGTTATTTGCCTCTACAAGGGGCAATGCCACTCCATCATAGTACCGTTGCGGTTACACCGCAAACCTGCCTCGAATAGCCATGTTCTGATTGGCGTTCTGAGAAACGGGCTGAGGAATAACAGGTGGTACGGGTACTTATTGGAAATGGATATGGTAGGTATGGGTAAGGGTAAGGTAAGTTGTTTTGTGGGAAGTTGTTCTGTGGATATGCAGGGTTGTTCTGAGGATGTTGGACAAGGTTATTAGCTGGATTGTTTACGTTCTGTGTTCCTGGGTTTTGGCTCTGGCTTTCCCCTAACGGAACTTGATTCTGACTGTCATTCCCTCCAGTGCCCTCAACCCGGTCCACTGTCTGAATAAACTCATTTGCAGCATCATCCAAATCATTAGTGATGTCCATGTTCTCTCCTCCGACAGCATTCATCCTTCTTAAAAAGGCTCGGTTTCTTCTTGCTATTGTCTCAGGATCTAGCTATAGTCTCTCTTCGTTCGTATCACCTTGCGAGCGTGTTTTCATAAACCTGAAACACTAACAAAAGAATAAAAACGCAACTGCCGAACACGTAAGAATAAAACAGAAAAGTCAAGCACTCACTACTAACTACTAAGCTATCTACAAGTCCTATTCAAAAGACATACAACGCCATCCCCGGCAACGGCACCATTGACTTGGAACGAAAATACTAACTTTCTACTAGTAGTTTCCCCGCAAGCGTACGGGCTCACTATAGTATATAAGCAAGTATAGCAACCAAGTATATCGTACCTAAGGGAAAGAGTGTATGCGAATAGATCCCTGAAGATCTAAGCGTCGTAATTAATATGAGTTTATGTTTTTTGTTTTTTTTTTAAATTAATTAAAAGAAACTAAATTATTCTACGAATGCAAAAAGGAAAATTAAACTAAGAACATAAATGTGTGTTTTCAAGTATGAGATGGTGATGCTCAGGATAGGAATTCCTACGTATACTAACGGAGTAGGTACATAATCAAGATAATCGTGACGCGCGAGAAATAACCTAAGTAAAAGATTGCAAGATGAAAGGTTAAGAATTCAAACCCTAATACTTTATCCTAACAATCGACTTCACTAATCCACTAACAAGTTAATAGATTGTGCTTAATTAACGAGACCCTAATTTAATTAAGGTGATGCGGTCGTCCTCCCTAGATAAACCGGTAGATTAATTAACCCTTTCTAAACCCTCTCATTAAGTCTACTAGTTGTTAAAGAGTGATAAGGTCGTCCTCTCTCTAACACTTTTTGAACGAAATTCAAAGGTAAAGTTAAGATTGATTTTAAGAATTCATTTAAAGAGAATTAAAACTAAACGTCACGAATTACCCTAATTACATACCCACATCCTACTTCTACGAGTTCATCATACCCCAAGCATGCAAGGGTTTTAGCTAGACATGGTTTTTACGGAAACAAAAACAATTGAAGAAGTAACGAACATGAACATAATGATTTTAACTAAGAAATTATTAAACATAAACTAGGATTTTAAGAAATAAATGCTAAGAACTGAAATTAAATTAATAAAACGAAGTCTTAATGTATTCAAGAACAAAGATCCAAAGAAAAGAAACTAAAAATCAAAATCGAACTACGAATTCGTAAATAAAACCTCAAATACGTAAAATTAAAGTTTGCTCGTCTCTTCTCCTCTTTCTCTCTCCAAAAACTAACTCTAAAAGTGATGTGGTATCAAGTGGTACTCAAAATCGTGTTCGGAAGGGGTATAAATAGGCAACGGGTCGAATCGAGAGTTAATGGGCCAAAAACCACGCATGCTCGAGCACTGCTCGTGCACTAAGTGCACGAGCACAATCCCATCGTGCGCGTCAAACTTCCAGAGAGCAAAAAGTGCTCGAGTCCTCGAGCTCGTGCACTAGGTGCACGAGTACTCGTGCACTAGGTGCATGACCCAGTGTTGCTCGAGCACAATGCTCGACCACTCGTGCACTAGGTGCACGAGCTCTTCTCGCTTGTGTACTCCAATGATACTTTTGCTTCCTCGAGCTAATACTTTTCGTATTTCTTCGATATCTTCTCATCCGGGCATCCGTTTGAGTCGATTCAAAGTCCTACGAACTCCTCTTTTCGCCCTTTATCCATCTATATGCATCAAAGAGATAAATTCATTAGTTTATGGAAATGATACTCAAATAACTCTAAATACTCATATAAATCAAGCAAAACACGGGCATTTCAAGCTATAAATTTCGACAATTTCACGCCTAATCAATAATCATAAAACATTTTTCTTAACCATAGAAGTTGTGTACAACAACTTCCTGTAGCAACATATTCTGATTCAGCAGTTGATTGTGAAACACAGTTCTGCTTCTTGCTATGTCATGAGATCAGATTGTTCCCCATGAAGAAACATCCACCACTGGTGCTCTTCCTATCATCTGCATCGCTTGCCCAATCAGCCTCATTATAGCCAATTAAAGCACAGTTAGTATCTTTTGAGTACATTATACCCATTTCACTAGTTCCAGCCCCATATTTTATAATTCTTTTTACAAAATTTAAATGAGACTCTTTAGGATTTGTCTGGTATCTTGCACATAAACAAACACTAAACATGATGTCAGGTCTACTAGAAGTAAGATATAACAAACTTCCTATCATTGATTTGTACAATGTTGGGTCAACATTCTGCCCATCATTGTCTTTACTCAGTTTTTGTGTAGAACCCATGGGTGTTTTCATGATTTTAGCATTCTCTAATCTAAATCTTTTAAGCAGACTCTTAGCATACTTACTTTGAGAGATAAATATACCATCTTTACTCTGTTTAATTTGCAATCCAAGAAAGTAATTCAGATCACCAACCATAGACATTTCAAATGTTGAAGTCATCTCATGCACAAATTTATTCAGCATATGTCCACTTGTTGAACCAAATACAATATCATCCACATAAATTTGAGCAATTAAGAGATAATCATTTGAATGTTTAATAAACAAACTCCTATCAGCTTCTCCTCTAACAAAACCAAATTGAATTAGGAAATCAGTTAGTCTCCCATACCAAGCTCTAGGTGCTTGTTTGAGACCATACAAAGTTTTATTCATTTTATAAACATGATCAGGATATTCAGGTATTTCAAAGCCTTTTGGTTGTTCTACATAAGCTTCATCCTTAAGAATTCCATTTAAGAAAGCAGCTTTAACATCCATTTGGTGTAGCTTAATATCAACAAAGCATGCAAATGCTAATAACAGTCTAATAGACTCAATTCTTGCTACAGGAGCAAAAGTTTCATCAAAGTCTATTCCTTCTATTTGAGTATAACCTTGAGCTACTAACCTAGCTTTGTTTCTAATTATATTACCAGCTTCATCGGTCTTATTTTTAAAAATCTATGTTGTTCCTATGACATTAGTATGACTAGGTCTAGGAACTAGACTCCAAACTTCATTTCTTTCAAACTGTTTAGCTCTTCATGCATAGCATTTATCCCAATTCACATCTTTAAGAGCTTCAACTACATTTTTAGGCTCAATTAATGAATGATAACATTCAATGTTTACCTGATTGCATATAGAGGACATGCAAATAGACCTTACCACATCCTTAGGGTCAGTTTCAAACCTCCTTCTGGTTTGCACTCCAGTGTACTGTTCTCCAATTATCTGATTCATTGGATGACTCTTTAGAATCCTGGAAGAAGGTGTTCTTCCTGTTTCTAATAAATTTTCTGACTTGACAATCTTTTCAGATTTTTCAGGCAGTGTTGTCCCAGATGACGTCTCATTTTGGGCAACATCCTTTTTCAGGTTAGAAACATTTGGAGTTTCTATGAGATCAGCAACATCATCCTCATAATTTGTACCTGCAATACTAGAAGTATCATCAAATACCACATTATTGGATTATTGAACAGTATCAGTCCTTAGATTGTATATTTTGTAAGCTTTGCTATTCCTAGAGTAACCTAAGAAAAATTATTTGTCACTCTTAGAGTCAAATTTGTGCAATTGATCTCTATCATTAAGTATGTAGCAAACACATCCAAAAAAATGAAAGTACTTTAAACTAGGTTTTCTGTTGTTTAGGATTTCATATGGTGTTTTAGAAGTTTCAGATCTAATGAACACTCTATTTGCAACATGACATGCAGTATTCAAGGCTTCTGCCCAAAATCTTTTTGAAAGATTTTTTGAAATTAACAAGACTCTAGCCATCTCTTGAAGAGTTCTATTATTTCTTTCAGCAATGTCATTTTGTTGTGGAGTTTTGGGAGAGGAAAACTCTTGAAAAATACCTTTGTTTTCACAAAATTCAGTGAATGAGCTATTCTCAAATTCTCTACCATGATCTGATCTTATCATGCTTACTTTCAAGTTATAAATAGTCTTAAACCTTTTTTGTAAAGAATTTTGAATGCAGAAAAGGCATCTGATTTTTCTTTCAAGAATTTAACCCATGTAAATCAAGAAAAACCATCTACAACAACTAAAGAGTATCTCTTACCACCTATACTTTCTGTTTCCATAGGATCCATTAAATCCATATGTAATAGTTCTAAACATCTTGTTGTGGTGCATGAAGATAACACTTTGTGTGACACTCTTGATTGCTTACCTTTTTGGCATGGTCCACAGACTTTCACATCATTAAACTGCAATTTAGGCAAACCAACTGCAACATCATGTTTAATCAGTTTCTGAATGTTTCTGTAATTAGCATGTCCTAATTTTTTATGCCATAAGATTTCATCAGTTAACATGATATTACAAACATTGTTTGAACCAATCAAGTAGCAATTATCAGCAGATCTATTTTCAGTCATCAAACATTCATTATTTTGGTTAAAAACATTACATGCATTCTTGTCAAATTTAACATGCAAGTTATCATCACATAACTGACTAATACTAATCAAGTTTGCAAGAAGACCATCAACATGTAACACATTTGATAACTTTGGAAAACCATCCACATTAAGAGTTCATCTTCCTATGATTTTTCTGTTGGTGATCAATTTTTATCGAATGGATTAGTGACTGTTTAAGTTCGGTTTAATGATCATCAATCAATTACGTGTGATTGGTTACCACCGTAAATGGTAAATCGAGGGTCGGGTTATGAACTTGTAAATGTGAAAGTCGAAATCGTAATAATTTCGTATGTGTGCACGTTTAAGTGTGATAGTGTGTGTTTTGGGAGTGTTTATGAATTTGAACTTGTATTTCTTAAGCTGGAGAACAACTATTTATAGAGACTAGCAAGCATGAGGTGTTCCTGACTCTTGGTCTCCCTAGCCTGCATGCTTGACATGTGTCCTTTGACTCTAGTTTGACCTTATCTAAGCCAAATCTTAGTTACAAAGTCTTCTTTGGTCTTATCTCGGACTTCATTGTTGTTCGTCCAGGTCGGCTTAGTTGATCCAGAATGGTTCTCTCATAAAAGTTGTTCGCCTTTTGGGTGTATGGCTCAGAAGTTGTTCGCCTTTGTGGTTTATACAGATTGGCTTTGGGATCATGGTCCTTTGTTCGTCAACATACACCTCTTAGGCTGACAACTGTAACACTTTTACCAGTGTTGTTCGTCATTATTGACTTAGTGGTGGGTCCATATTTGGTCTTGGGTCTTTAAACCTGTTCGTCAATATCTTGTTCGCCGGATAGTTGTTCGTCAGTTTATGTGCTCCCCAGATTGGTTTATGCACCCCGACTTGATTTTCTTTGTTGATCATCCTTGATTTGAGGTTGGGTCTTCATAATCCTTGATAAGGCTTTAATTCTTGTTCGCCATTTATTAATTTATGTTCGCCTATCAACAATTGCCCCCTATCCAGGCTATATGTTGCTCTAGACGAGCAACTTTGTGGCGAGCAACTATAGTTAGGATATCAAAATGATGAGGGTTGGGACGAACATCATTGGTCTGGGCGAGCAACATATGGTCTGTCGTTTCGTCTCCCCAAGGTCTGGGGGTTGTACGAAGATGACGTGGGCGGCATGGTTGTGCGCCGCCCACGCGCGAGCAATCCCGAGGCCACGCGCCCCTACGTTTGCATATAGACCCTCCAATTTTTGTACTTGCTCGGAAATTACCCCGTTTTCTTTCAATTTGGCCCGTATTTTGTTGAAAATTGCACATTGTACCCCATTTTTTGCTTGGGGTATAATTTGAAGGGGAAACAAATATTTTCCCACTTTTTCACTCTTTGCTACAGTGCTCCGGCGATTTCAATCTTCTCCGGCGATATCGAGCTCTTCCGGCGTCCGTTTCTCTGGCAATCGGTTTCTAATTTCAAGACAAGGTAGTTACTTTCTTTCTTCACCTCATTTCTTTTGTTTTTCTTCAAAAATCCCAATTGCCGTCGTGTGGGGCTTTGCTCCGCCGTCTTCTCCGACGAAATGCCACCGTCTGGTTCTTCTTCTCTTTCCATGTCTTCGCACTCGAGTAACAAATTCGAGGAAACTCTTGAACCCCTCTTCCCCATTGTGGCACACGAGAATCAACCTCCCTTCGAGATCTCCTCGGCGTCAAATCCCCACGTTGATTCAGTTGTTCGTACAGTTGAAGATACCGGTGCTCGTCCATCGGGGAGGGAAGTGGCGGTCGCTGCGAGCAGAGATTCCGACGAAGACTCTTCGTCCGGCGCTGAATCAGAGGATCCCCAATTCGACGAGTTGACTCGTGAATTTTTGGAAGGGATAGGGTTCCCATTTCCAAGGATGATGGAAAATGAGATCCCCACTGGAGTTGCTCGGCCTTTCGAATGGCGAGCATATACTGAGGAGTATGCGAACCACTTTGCTCGCCCAGAGAGACAAAAAATGGACCTAGTAAAAACTGATTTTCAGGCGAGCAGAATCAAAAGTATCGTCCTCGAAGAGGATCTTGATCTGATCCGAGAGACCTACAAAATCCCTTTCGACATTCATATGTGGGCCCCTAAAAGGAGAGAGAGAGCTGATTGTCCACCTCCCGGATGCACTGCGATCAATATTGACACACTGATCGCTGGTCTAAGGCTGCCACTACCTCCCGTTGTTGGTCGCTTCCTCGAGGCGACCAATCTTGCTATTACACAGATCACACCAATAGGGTGGATGAATTTGCTCGGTGCCATGGCTCTGTTCACCTTAGAGGGATATGTTAATCGCCTTACCGCAGAGGAGATCAACTATCTGATGACAATCACCAAATGTCCCATTGGTGAAGAAGGCTACTACTACCTCAAGGCCAGGACTGGACTTAAGATGGTAGAAGGGGTGCCGAACAAGATTAGGGACTGGAAAGAGCACTTTTTCTTCATTGGTGGTGACTGGCGAGCATCTTCCGGTCCACACGGTGGCATTGGGCGAATAAATTCTCCCGCAGCCTATGGAATAATTAAGCGTAAGTTTATCTTTGCTCGCCTTCGAATTGTGTTGTTCTAATTTAACTTTTATTGTTTGCTCGCAGGTCCTCGACTACTAAAGTGGAATTCGGAGGAAGAGGAGATTGGTGCGGAGTTCCTGTTCACATCTTGTTTGGTCGGCTTGCATAATAGAGTGGACAGGACCATCCAGTACCTAAACGACGAGAAGCGTCAAAGAGCTGCTCGTTTGCTTACTTATCCCCACCACTTGGAAGCACAGGCTGAGGTGCCCCCAGGTATGAAAATTTTCTAACTCCTCGAATCAACTTTGCTCGTCATTTGACTTTCACAACTTGCTCGTCTAATTCTTTTAACTTAACTTCTCTTCTTTTCTCTTTTTTTTTATAGCCGAGCAAGTCACCGTTGCTATCCCTCCCAGTTTTGCTCTCCTAGAACAGAGGGTATTTGAAATGGCGCCACCCAAAGGACGAAAGAAGAAAGGTGGTCCGCGGTGTTGGCGATGACCAACAAGGCCTCCGCCGCCGAGCACGCCCCCCGGACGTCCGTTCCACCGAGCACATCGCCTAAACCGGCCCCCGCCTCTTCTCATGGTCTAAAAAGACTGAAAAAGAGTGATGGCACATACGTCACCCAGGCGCCTACCACCACTGATAAAGGAAAATCCAAGGTGGGAGGATCTGGTCGCCTGCCTTCCTCTGAAGCTGCTCGCCCTCCCTCAACCGATGAAAGAGGAAAGGCGAGCAAAGATAGGCATACACCTCCTCGTGGGCCTGACGACATCACCTATCTAGGGTGGGACGGAGCCAAATTTGCCGAGTAAGGATTCCACCTTGAACTCTTTCAATAGTTGAGTAAGTTGAAAAATTTACAAAGTGTTAAAACTTCTTTGTTCGCAGGTATCGGCCTAATGACCATCCGGGGCAGATAGACATTCTTCACCAGTATGCCTGCTCAAAGACCCCGGCGAACATCCGTGACATCTCGGACGATCATGTTCGTCGGGCAACTGAAATTGTTGCTCGCGCCTGGTCAAAACCGCTGAATAAGGCCGTGCTCGCCCAAGGGCCTGTTGATAACTTTCACTTGCCAATGGTACAAGCTGCCAACTCCCTTGTGTCCGCTCAAAGGGGAATGGCTCAAGTGGTGGAGCTGGAAGAAGCTGCTTGCCAACATGCTGCCACTGTCCGCCGCCTGTCAGAGGAGAAGGACTCAATGGCGAACAGTTTGAACGGCCAGATTGCCCGGCTTAACAACCAGATCTCCCTCTACATTGACAATGAGCAAAAACACCTTGAAAAAATTCAAGTTTTATCCAGCGAATTGGGAGGCAAAGAAGCCATGCTCGGCGAGGAGAAGAGCAAACTGTCAGCGGCCGAGCAGAAAATCGCCGATCTTGAGGCGGAGGTTGCTCGTCTCCGGGAGTCAGAAGCCAACCTCTTCACACGCGAGCAACTTGAAGAGGAAGTTTAGGCTCGGACTGCTCCCATTTCCAACCTTGGGTATATCTGCGCCTACGCGGACAGCATCCGCACGGCCGATGCTTACGATTACAAAGACTTGGTTGAAGAAATGGGAAAGGACCTGTCTGAATTCATCGAACATTATCCGCCGCCGAACAACATTGAAATCCAGCTGGCGGACCTGGCTGAATTGGGGGTCAATATTGATAAGCTTGACTCTAGCATTACTGTTATCCACCCTCCTCACCATGCTATTGAAGACGAGCAAGAGGGAGAGCCGGCCGCTGCTGACGAGCAAACTGCTAAAGAGGCGGAGGATAAGGCAGCTGAAGACCTTGCCCGAGACATGATTGTCGACCCTTCTGCCGAACAAACTCAAAATCCTCCTCAAGCCGAGCAGCAGTAGTTCTTAGGACTTAGCTTTTTTCTTTCCTTCGTTGTAGTTGTTCGTTCTTCTTGTAATACTTTTGTAATAGCTTTCCAAAGCTGTACTATTTTTTAGGCTTAAAGCCTTTTAATTAATGGAATGTCTTTCTCATGTTCGCTCTTTTTCATTATATGTTAATTGCCTTTACATTTTTATCAATGCCTTTGCAATTATAACATATAGTGTTGGGCTTTTGTTCGAATTGAACTTTGCCTTTAGTGGAATCAGGGTTCAGCCTTAGGTTCTGTTCATTTTAAAAAACGAACAACCTTTAAGTGGCTTTGGTCCTTAGGTTCTGTTCATTTAAAAAACGAACAACCTTTAAATGGACTTGTACCTCGAGCTTTTGGACTTTTCCTTTCTGACGAACAACTACTATATTTACATTATGAAAAATTTACAAGTGTTGTAAGACTGCTCGTCACTAACATATACAAATCGACGAATAACTTTGAACACTAATTAAAATATGCTCGCTCATAATATTTTTGCCGAGCAACTTTATCTAAAAACAAGATATAAAACAGCACCAGGCTATACAATGTGCCGAACAACTTTACATTCTATACTTAGCAGAATTTTCAAAAAAATTAGGCAAGTTTTTGGTATGCCTTACTTGGTTTACTTGGTTCCTCTGCCCCCCAAGACAGTTGTTCCCCCAATTAAGAACTTGTTCGTCTCATTGATAGTACTTCTTCAGATGTACAGCATTCCAGGAGTATTGGGCCGGCTTGCCTTCCATATCTTCGATATCGTATACACTATTAACAAATTTTTCCTTTATACGATACGGGCCCTCCCAAGTTGGTCCCAATACACCTGGAGGTTGGGCGAGCAATTTTCTTAGAACCATATCTCCAACTCTGAATTCCCTGACTTTGACATGGGAATTATAATAGCGTTCTGCTCGCTGTTTGTAGGTAGTATTTTTTAGCTCGGCATTCAGTCTTTTTTCTTCGAGCAAATCCATTTCAGTAGCTAGAGCAGAGTTGTTCGCCTGCTCATCAAAGTTGGTCGTCCGGAATGTATTGGTCTTTAACTCGATGGGTATTACAGCTTCTGTTCCGAAAGCCATTGCAAAAGGTGTTTCTCCGGTGCTTGATCTGGGAGAAACTCTGTATGCCCATAAGACTTCCGGAAGCTCTGTTGACCAACTGCTTTTTCTTTCCGCTAGCCGTACTTTTAACGTATGCTTGATGATTTTGTTTACGGCTTCGACTTGTCCATTTGACTGGGGATGATAGGGCGTAGAGTAATGTTTCTTGATCCCCCACTTCGTACAGAAGTCTCTCAACTCTTTTCCATCAAACTGCGGACCATTGTCTGTCACGATGGTTTGCGGAATTCCAAAACGACAGACAATGCTCTTCCAAATGAAGTTGATCATTTTATGTTGCGTGATTTTCAACATGGCCTCTGCTTCTGCCCACTTTGTATAATAGTCGACTGCCACAACGGCAAATCGAACTCCTCCAACTCCCGCCGGGAAGGGACCAATAATGTCTATCCCCCATCTTGCAAATGGCCACGGGCTATAAACTGATACGAGCTGTTGGGCCGGGGTATGAATATTCGGTGCAAAAATCTGGCACTGGTGGCAAGTCTTTGCTCTCTTGATTGCATCCTGACGTAAAGTTGGCCAATAATAGCCTTGTCTGATAGTCTTGTATGCCAAGGCTTGCCCCCCAGTATGATTTCCGCATACTCCGGCATGTATTTCTTCGAGTATTGCTCGTCCTTGCCCCCTAGTCAAACATTTGAGAAGTGGGAGTGATATTCCTCTTTTGTAAAGTTGCTCGCCTACCAGAGTATATCTGGCGGCTTACTTTGTTAGCTTGGCAGCTTCAAAAGAGTTGTTTGGTTTTTCTCCACTTTTCAAATATTTGACTATATTTGTTCTCCAGTCTTCTTCTTTACTTGCTTGTTCATCAAGTTGGTTGACATTATAACTCTTTGTTGATGGATCATTCATCTTTGTAATTATAATGTCTGCCAACTCTGCTGGTCCCTCACTTGTTGCTAGTCGGGCCAGCGCATCTGCTTGCGTGTTGCTTGTCCTTGGAATTTGTTCAATGAAGACTTGTTCTAACAAAGACATCAGGTAAGCAACAATTCGCTGATATTCGATCATGTGCTCGTCTTTCGCTTCGTATTAACCTCGGACTTGGTTTACAATCAATTTTGAGTCGCCGAATATTTGTAAACGTCTAACACCTACCGCAAGGGATAGGTGGAGACCAGCAATGAGAGCTTCATATTCAGCTTCGTTGTTGGTAGCCATGAAACCAAATCTGATTGCCGAAGTGAATACTTGTCTGTCTGGACTGATTAGAACCACTCCCGCCCCCGAGGCTATGTTAGTCAAAGATCCGTCTACATAAAGATGCCAGGGGTGATCAAGTCCTCTTGTCGGATCTGGTGGGAAGGTCAGTTCGACTATAAAGTCGGCCAACGCTTGCCCTTTGATCGCTGTTCGAAGAGCATAGGTCACTCCGAACTGGCTAATCTCCAGTGACCATTTTAATAGACGACCAGCAGTGTCGGGGCGATGGAGAATTTGTCTGAGTGGGAAAGTTGTTAGCACTTCAACTTGATGATAAAAAAAGTATGGCCGTAACTTCCTCACACTCATGACTAGTGCGTACGCCAGCTTCTCGGTTGGGGAGTACTTGATCTCCGCCTCATGCAAAGCTTGGCTGACGTAGTAGATAGGTTGATGGAATTTGCCTTCTTCCCGTACCAGAACGGAGCTGATGGCCACTTCCGACGCTGCCAAGTATAAATATAACTTTTCTCCTGGGACGGGTTTTGATAGGATTTTTACATCTCCCAGGTAGTCTTTGAGTTGGTCGAACGCCTTTTGACAGTTGTTAGTCCATGTGAACTGTCCTTTCTTGATGGCTTCAAAGAATGGATGGCATTTGTCCCCCGACCTGGATATGAACCGATTCAATGCTGCTAGGCATCCCGTAAGCCTTTGCACTTCTTTTATTGAACGTGGAGGTTGTATATCCACGATTGCTTTAACTTTTGTTGGATTGGCTTCAATCCCTCGTTAACTAACAAGATGGCCCAGGAATTTTCCTGAATGAACTCCGAAGCTGCTTTTCTTTGGATTCAGCTTCATGTTGTAGTGTCGAAGTATTTCGAACACCTGGGTCAAATGTTGAAGATGGTCTTCCCTTCGGGGGCTTTTGACTACGATATCGTCCACATAGACTTCTACCGTATCTCCGATTTGTTCGTCGAACATCTTGTTCACCAATCTCTGATATGTTGCTCCGGCGTTGATGAGGCCGAAGGGCATTCTCTTCCAACACAACAAGTTTTTGTTTGTATAAAATGCTGTGCTCTCTTGATCGCCTGGATGCATTGGAATTTGATGGTACCCGGCAAAGGCATCCATGAATGTTAGCATTTCATGACCTGCAGTACTGTCCACCAACTGATCAATGTGAGGGAGTGGAAAGTTGTCCTTCGAGCATGCTGCATTCAGATCTGTAAAGTCTATGCATAGTCTCCAGGTCCCGTTTGGTTTCCTCACAAGGACTGGGTTTGCTACCCATTGTGGACAGAGTGCTTGTCGAATTAGGTCGTTGTCTAACAACTTCTTTACTTCTTCGTTCAAAGCTTGATACTTGTCGGGGCCATATTTTCTTCGTTTTTGATGGATGGGCCTCTTTGCATGATTGATATTGAGCTTGTGACAAGCATGTTTTGGATCTATCCCCACCATGTCTCCATGAGACCAAGCAAAAACATCTAGATTTTTTATGAGGAACTCTTTCATTCGGGATCTGTAAGGTTCAGGGAGCTCAGATCCTATGTATAATTCAAGATCCGGGTTTTCAGGATTAACTTTGAACACCTCCAGCTCTTCAACTGGAGTTGCTCGTCGGGTTTTCAGGATTGTTGGAGTTATACGTGAAAGTATGCTTTTACTTTGTATAACTCGTGTATCAAACACTCGTTTTATGAGAATAATTCTTTTATCGCATTTGCTTTAGTTATGATTGAATGTTGAATTTCTATTGCAAACCGTTCAATATATAGTACGTGTTACATAGTAGTTAATGTGGTGATACCCGATCACGGAAGACGACATTAACAGTTTACTTGTAACTAAACGTACATTTTCACGACCTAGGTGGAATTGAACAATCCGCCGTGAAAGGTCGATGTGTAAGGCTCAGATTGGTCTGTCTTGACTAAGAGATTGCACTAGCACATTTAGTATGTGTTGAAGAGGTCCTACAGCGAGGAGAAATTCTTCTGTTCTGAAAGGTGAAGAATTAGACCTCAGTGGTTGTTGATTTCTTAATCTCCGTCACTTAAATAGGACTGTGTGTGCTTAATAGTTACTGCTTTGATTCATGTTGGGTGAGAATCATTGTGACTTCGAACTTTGTGTTTTGGGCAGTAATATTAATCATACGACGGTTGCTAAGATTTAATACGGAGAAACGCGTGCGAGTACGGCTCGTGTGATTAGTCCCCTTGGTGGGCTCAGAAGTTTTATTGTACCAAATCTTGCAAGTGAAGAATTAGTTTCTTCGGTACGAATAATAATGTTGAGCTGTCTTTACTCCAAGGTGAAATATATTAATTAATTTAGAGCTATTCAGAAGCTTAATTAATTAATGGACTTGATAATCTTAAACGCGGGAAATAATAATCTGGAGCCCATATTATCGTAATATGGATTAAGATGGATAGTGCAATATTAATTTATTAGTGGTAATAATTAATATTAATGGGCTGAATTATACTGGGGCTCAATATTGAAATTCAGAAGTCCATTAGGAGGTCCAATCTTAATTCTCCTTAAGGCCCCTCAAGTAGCCCATTAAGTAGCCCAATAATGATAAGGTGATTAAAATAAAAAGATAATATCATGCTGATTTTATCCTTGTATTTTCGAAAATTTTGAATGTTGGAGAGAAAAGATTTTGTTGATTTTCTTGAAAAGATATTATGGAAGATATGTATTCTAGGAATACAAGAATATCTCATATATTCAAGAAGATCCAAATCTTGGATTCTTCTCTACATAAATTTTCGAAAATTACCCCTAATAAGGAGTGTGAGATTTTTGTGGAATATTTTATTTTGGAGAAAAAAATATATGAGATATATTCAAGATTTCTTAGAGTCTAAGAAAAGATTTTTTCCAAAGCCCATATACCTAAAAATTTCGAAAATCACCACTTATAAATAGGGGATGATTATTTCATCCCCAAGTACATAATTCCATGTGTTGGAAAAATCAAGAAGCATAGATATTTTTCTTTTTCCTTAGTTTATTAAATTGCTTGAAAGCGTCTCCCACCGGCGATCAAGTGAGGTGAAAAGGGAAATACTTGAGAAGGCTTTGGGTTGATAGTGCGAGATTACAAGTGTCCCGTATATCCAAAGGCCAATACTACGAGAGGTACGTTAATCACATATTTACTTGTTTAATTCCGCCTAGTTAAATATGTGAAATTAATTTAACATGCATGATGATAATTAGTTGTTGGAATTATTATTTGAATTAATTAGGATTAATTCATGCTAGTAATAATTGTATTTAAATTCGTATTTAAAGTTCATCCCGAATAGATTCCGGGCACCCCGATTTTCCCAACAACTGGTATCAGAGCCACGGTTTCGGGCTCTGAATTTTAAATTGGAATTTAAATTGTTGAACATTAAATTGAAATTGGATAGTAGAATTGTTAGATCTTTTTTGCAGGTATCCAATTGTCATGGTTTTTAATGTTGTTAATTTCATGCGTGTGAATTAATTTGGGTTTTAATTCGATTCGTTCGAATTCGTTTTTCTCGTGAGAAAATCCACGAGTAGATTAGTTGTTTTTATTTTGATTCAATCATTGTAATAGACTAGTCTAGATCTAGTATTTATTTTTTTTGTAAAAATAAATTGTAACCGGATCGTGACGAAGAACGAAGAATTAAAAACGGCGTACCCGGACGACGCATACAAGCGTGGCGCGTGTATGGAGGTAAAATCATGCAAGGGGTGAAGAAAACGAGGACGAACGACGAAAAAACGGCGCACGGGGGTGCACGGCGCACGCCGTGTGCACGGCGCGCGCGCGCCTCAGCAGGGAACTGCAGCGCCTCGGGGCGCCCCGGGCAGCGCCTCGGCGCGCTTCTGTGCAGCGCCTCGGGTGCACCTCGGGTGCGCCTCGGGGCTGCGCTTCGGCGCGCCTCGGGCGTTTTTCCAGCGCTTCTCGGGCCGGGAAGCGCGCGGGCCCACTTCGTGGGCCAACGCGCGCTGTATCTCAGACCGTGGAATTTTTTCGGTTCGTGTTTTTTTTTCCGTGTGATTTTAAACGTCGTCCCGAACCCCAAACGATGCTGTTTTTGAAGAAGTGTTGATGTTCGAGTGGGAGCACGTCGAGACGAATGTCGGAAAGCAACAAGGACGATTTTTCGCATCAAGACGTGAAGAAATTAAACCGTGACAATTGGATTTGAGTGCTCCAATGTGTTTAATTTTGTTTTGATGGATGTTTTATTTCGTGCACTTATTATTATTTGTTAATATGTGTTTGCATGAATTTAATTGTCCAAGAAAAACCTTACTTTCGAAAATTACTAAGTATGTTTTTATAATCGCAATTTTATTCCGGATATTAAAATTGGATTATTTTGACCTCCATAATTTATTTATTTGTGAAGTTCTTTTGGAATACATTTCCCCCTTGGATCGGCCAAAAGAACGGATTTCACATGAATAAATTCCGAAAGGATGATTGTGGATTATTACTAGTGGCGGTATTGACCCTCACCACGAGTGGCTTGCTCAAAGCGAAATAATAATCCTGTATTTAATTATGGTTATTACTTAGGCATAGGAAATTGATATTAACTTACTCCCCTCGGAGTCCCTGTCAGTTTCTATGTGGTCAAAGTGGGAGCCAACTATTAATTTTGAATTAAGGATTTGTAACTTTTAAGTTTGTAATCCGCTTGAATGTGTTTAAATGTATAGACCACCCCTCGTGGCGCATTTAAATTGTTTCGAGATGTTGACTGATGCATGATTATATTGTTTTAAGGTTTCAATATAATTGATGTGATCGAATTATGTGATAATTTCATATTTTTCTATATATTGATATGAATGTATGTTTTATTCTCATTTCATCATGTCGCAACCTTTTAATCCACTGTTTAATATACTTAAAGTTAATAAACTTTTTGGAGATAATTATATCGATTGGAAATGTTTTTTTTAAATTTGTCCTTACTGCACGAAAACACAATTGGGTTATTTATGTTAATATACCCGGCAAGCCTAATGATAAGTCAAGCAATGGGAAGAGGCAGTTTATGATCGGAAGCGTGACAATGAATGAAGTGCATCATCTTGACATTTCTGTCTGAGGATTTGAGGCGAGTTCATGAAGACATTGTATCCGCTGTTGAAATCATGGAACACCTTGAAGAGATGTTTTCACATCAGAATCCCATGACTAATCAGTTCACCAAACATGACTCGGTCAAGTTGGAAATGGTGGAAGGAACGCCCGTGAGGGAGCACGTTCTCGAGATAATGGCATACCTTAACAAGTTGGAAGTACTTGATATGGATTTTGATTGATTTCATATACCATTCCCTACCGAGAAGCTTTGAGTAGTTTCATCTGAACTGTCAGATGAATGAACGGACAAGTCGTTTGCCCGAGCTCTTGCAAGCTTTAGTTTCGGTGGAGGTAAAAATGGAGCACCAGTCTAGTGCTATGGTGGCTAATGGTCCGTCTGCCTCTTTTGGTCCCAAGGGAGGGAAAAAGAGGAAGAGAACCAAAGGCCGGATCCAAGCAAATCCAATTGTTGCGAAAGGCAAATGCAAAGGCTAGCATCGAAGGGGAAGTGTTTTAGTTGCGGCGAGAGAGGACAATGGAGGTCTGCCTGTTCCAAGCCTAAGAGGCTAGGAAAGTTAGGTAATTCACACACCTTAGTCGTCGAAACTTGTGAAGTGGCGTATGCTGTCTATTCGTGGATAGTGGATACAAGAGCTACTGATCACATTTATTTCATGGGTTTAAGCTAACCCGACGACTTAACGGAAGTGAGATCCCCATCACATCGGGCAATGCTACGAGAGTGGCAGCTGAAGCAGTGGGAGAAGTGCGCCTATCTTGTGAAGATAGAGTTATGGTCTTGAGAGACGTTCCTTATGTTCCTAGTTTAGAAAGAACTCAACCTTCAGTTTCTAAACTGTTTGAATAGATACTCAGTTTCTTTTAATAAGGATGTTATTATTGCTTGAAACGATGAGTTTATCCGTTCCGGAACTTTAATGGATGATCTTTATACCATTATTTGGGCACACCACTCACAAAATTGAATCTAATAACACATCGATTATTTCGAGTAATAAAAGAAAGCGTTCTTCGGAGATGAACGAAACACTTCTATGGCATCTTAGACTAGGTCATATTAATCTAAAGTGGATAGAGAGATTGGTGAAAGACGGATCCTTGGAATCATTCCAAGTCGAACCGTTTCCAACTTGTGAATCCTGTTTAGAGGGTAAAATGACCAAGAGGGCATTTGGAGCCAAGGGGAATAGAACTACGAAAGTGTTAGAACTCGTTCATACCGATATGTGTGGTTCAATGACGATCATAGCAAGAAAAGGTATGAGTAATTTGATGATTACTCAAGATACGGATACATCTACCTTATGATGCATAGGGAAAGAAGTATCAAGTCTCTACGATTTGTTCGTGGAGGCGAATACCTTAGCAATGAATTCTTGAACTACCTATCGGAAGAAGGGATTGTATCCCTGTTGACCACATCGGGAACCCCTCAATAGAACGGTGTGGCGGAACGAAGGAGCCAGACTCTTTTAGAAATAGTCAGATCCATGATGAGTTATTCGGATTTACCCAAGTCGTTTTGGGGTAACGCCTTGGAAACAACGACTTACATTCTAAACTTGGTGCCATCCAAATCGGTTCCTAAAACCCCAATGGAATTGTGGACCGGGCGCAAGCCTAGTCTAAGACACTTGCGGATTTGGGGTTGTCCGGCATACGTGCTAGACAAGGAAGCCGGTAAGTTGGATCCACGTTCGGAATTAAGGTTGTTTATAGGATATCCCATGGGAACGAAAGGGTGTATGTTCTATAGTCTCAAGGATTAAAAGACCGTGATTAGTTCACACTTTAAATTCTTGGAGGAAGACTATGTGAACAAAAGAAAGCCCAGCAGTGAGATTACCTTAGACGAGTTAAGATGGCAAACTCCTATACCAAGTATACAAGATGATATACCACACGTCACACCTTCACAACCGGAACCCCGTCGTAGTGGGAGGATTGCAAGGCAACCCGAGAGATTCATGGGAATTGGAGAATCTTCGGATTTGATTCCCGGCGATGAATCAGACCCATGAACGTACGACGAGGCAATCCAAGACAAAGACGCGGAGGCGTGGCAAACCGCAATGGAAATCGAGGTGGGTTCGAGGGATTATAGTCAAGTGTGGGAGTTGGTTGATCCACCTAGTGGGGTAGAGCCCATTGGATGCAAGTGGATGTACAAGAGGAAAAGACGACCGGACGGAAGGGTAGAGACCTTCAAAGCAAAGCTTGTGGCCTGTTGCCTGTAGCTGTGCTTAAGTCCATCCGTATTCTCTTGTCGATCGCTACGCACTTAGATTACGAGATCTGGCAAATGGATGTCAAGACAGCTTTTCCTTAACGGAAGTCTTGATGGGATCTATATGCAACAGCCCAAAGGTTTCGTTGAAAAAGGCCAAGAGCACCTCGTATGCAAGCTTAAGAGATCCATTTATGGACTTAAGCAAGCATCGCGTACTTGGAACCAATGTATTGATCAAGTTATTAAGTCTTACGGGTTTGTGATCAAAACAAGTTCGAAAGTTGTGTGATGTGACGGAACTGCAGTGGTATTCTTAGTATTATACGTAGACGATGTTCTGCTCATTGGAAACAATGTAAAGGTATTGTCAGACGTAAGGGTATGGCTGTCAAATCAGTTTGATATGAAGGACTTAGGGAAAGCCGGTCACATCCTTGGGATCAAGTTCACTCAAGATCGCAAGAGGAGGATGTTGGGCTTATCGCAAGTTTCATACAAAGCCACTGTTTTGAAGCATTTCAGCGTGCAAGATTCCAAGAAAGGTTTTGTACCTTTTAGGCACGGAATCCATCTATCTAAAGAAATATGCGCTAAGACCAAGTGGAGATAGATGACATGAAAGACGTTCCGTACGTTTCGGACGTAGGAAGTCTTATGTATGCAATGTTGTGTACGAGACCGGATATCTGCTTTGCCGTGGGCATGATGGCAAGATATCAAAGGAACCCCGGGAAAACACATTAGATTGCAATTAAATGCGTTCTTTAGTTTCTGAAAAGAACTTGGTATGGAATGCTGATTTAACAATCAGACAATCTAATTCCCATGGGATACACGGACTCAAATTTCCAATCAGATATAGACTCCAAAATACCTACCTCGGGTAGTGTGTTTTGCATGGGAGAAGGAGCCATGACATGGAGAAGCGATTTGCAGAAATGCATCGCAGATTCGACCATGGAAGCCGAATAAGTAGTTGCTTGTGAAGTAGCGAAAGAAGCGGTTTGGCTCAAGTACTTCTTAGTGGACTTGGACGTTGTTCCGAATTTGCCCGACAAGATAACTGTCTTTTGTGACAATGTCGGAGCAGTTGCAAATTCAAGGGAACCGAGAGCCCACAAGGCCAGCAAACACATTGAAAGAAAACACCATCTTATACGAGAAATCGTTAAGAGAGGAGATAAAGAGGTGGCAAAGATAAATGTCGGAGGACAACCTAGTATATCCATTCACAAAGGGTCTGCCTCTGAATACATTCGAGAGACATGTGGATGGAATGGGAGTCAAGACTATTGCCAATCTGCTTTAAGTATAAGTGGGAGGAATTATTAGGTTAGTGTAGGTTGACATGAGATGTCACGGAGAGCTACTACACTAAGACATGCGTGATGTATACTAAAAGCAGACTTTAAGTATAAGTGGGAGATTGTTGGAGTTATACGTGAAAGTATGCTTTTACTTTGTATAACTCGTGTATCAAACACTCGTTTTATGAGAATAATTCTTTTATCGCATTTGCTTTAGTTATGATTGAATGTTGAATTTCTATTGCAAACCGTTCAATATATAGTACGTGTTACATAGTAGTTAATGTGGTGATACTCGATCACGGAAGACGACATTAACAGTTTACTTGTAACTAAACGTACATTTTCACGACCTAGGTGGAATTGAACAATCCGCCGTGAAAGGTCGATGTGTAAGGCTCAGATTGGTCTGTCTTGACTAAGAGATTGCACTAGCACATTTAGTATGTGTTGAAGAGGTCCTACAGCGAGGAGAAATTCTTCTGTTCTGAAAGGTGAAGAATTAGACCTCAGTGGTTGTTGATTTCTTAATCTCCGTCACTTAAATAGGACTGTGTGTGCTTAATAGTTACTGCTTTGATTCATGTTGGGTGAGAATCATTGTGACTTCGAACTTTGTGTTTTGGGCAGTAATATTAATCATACGACGGTTGCTAAGATTTAATACGGAGAAACGCGTGCGAGTACGGCTCGTGTGATTAGTCCCCTTGGTGGGCTCAGAAGTTTTATTGTACCAAATCTTGCAAGTGAAGAATTAGTTTCTTCGGTACGAATAATAATGTTGAGATGTCTTTACTCCAAGGTGAAATATATTAATTAATTTAGAGCTATTCAGAAGCTTAATTAATTAATGGACTTGATAATCTTAAACGCGGGAAATAATAATCTGGAGCCCATATTATCGTAATATGGATTAAGATGGATAGTGCAATATTAATTTATTAGTGGTAATAATTAATATTAATGGGCTGAATTATATTGGGGCTCAATATTGAAATTCAGAAGTCCATTAGGAGGTCCAATCTTAATTCTCCTTAAGGCCCCTCAAGTAGCCCATTAAGTAGCCCAATAATGATAAGGTGATTAAAATAAAAAGATAATATCATGCTGATTTTATCCTTGTATTTTCGAAAATTTTGAATGTTGGAGAGAAAAGATTTTGTTGATTTTCTTGGAAAGATATTATGGAAGATATGTATTCTAGGAATACAAGAATATCTCATATATTCAAGAAGATCCAAATCTTGGATTCTTCTCTACATAAATTTTCGAAAATTACCCCTAATAAGGAGTGTGAGATTTTTGTGGAATATTTTATTTTGGAGAAAAGAATATATGAGATATATTCAAGATTTCTTAGAGTCTAAGAAAAGATTTTTTCCAAAGCCCATATACCTAAAAATTTTGAAAATCACTACTTATAAATAGGGGATGATTATTTCATCCCCAAGTACATAATTCCATGTGTTGGAAAAATCAAGAAGCATAAATATTTTTCTTTTTCCTTAGTTTATTAAATTGCTTGAAAGCGTCTCCCACCGGCGATCAAGTGAGGTGAAAAGGGAAATACTTGAGAAGGCTTTGGGTTGATAGTGCGAGATTACAAGTGTCCCGTATATCCAAAGGCCAATACTACGAGAGGTACGTTAATCGCATATTTAATTGTTTAATTCCGCCTAGTTAAATATGTGAAATTAATTTAACATGCATGATGATAATTAGTTGTTGGAATTATTATTTGAATTAATTAGGATTAATTCATGCTAGTAATAATTGTATTTAAATTCGTATTTAAAGTTCATCCCGAATAGATTCCGGGCACCCCGATTTTCCCAACACTTTCCACCGAGGATCAAGTATTGGTCCCTCAGAGTTGAAATCATTTTCGATGTTCATTGGCTCTGCCCCCATGCGGGGATCTAGATCGTCTGTTGGCCCCGATTCGTTGTTGTTAGTCAACACCCGGCCCTCCATGCCTTCAGATGAATGTTGCTCGTCACCACCCCTTTGTTGTTCGTCAGGGTGATGTTCCTCATGGGTGGTGGGGAGTTGTTCGTTCAACACCTGCTCGTCAGAATGTTGTTCGTCAGTATCCATTTGGTCTTCTTCTATGTCCATCATGTTCTCCAGTATTAATGGTTCATCAGCAGGATTACTAGTTGTAGCTTCCATCATGGATACTGATACGTGTTTGGCCTGCAACTGTAGGAGACATTCTCTGGCCTATCTCTGATCTCCTTTGATAGTACCTGCTCCACTTGCTGTTGGAAATTTCAAACAATAGTGATGTAACGCCCCGAATCCAGAATGCAGGTCCTTGTGGCTTTAACACTCTGAACTCAGGTCGTCACTTAGTGATTGTAAAGTCTGAGCATAAAAATTTTATTTTTGAAAATATAATATCCATCTTGAAAGGTACTTTGCAGCGGAAGAATCAAACGTTTATTAAGACCATGATCATACATAAGAAATTTATTAATTTAAACTTGGGCATATTGAAAACATAAGTCTCAATATTAAAATTTTAAGCATGAAACATCGATTAACCAATCTAGTTTGTTACTTGTAAAATATTTGATACCCAAAAGTAAGAACATTAAAGTTAAGGTTCATTAATAATGCCTAAGTCAGATTTGGGAGGATCCGTGTCTACTGCAACTCCCGGGCCTCGGCATCATAACCTGAAAATGTTAAACGTTGGGGTGAGATATAAATCTCAGTGGATAACCTGTACGCTCTTATACAGATTGGTATGATTCCGAAAAGTTGATTGTTTTACCCTTTCCCATATTTAAATCTTAAAGTACCTTAAATGTATTTTATCTTACTTGCATACATACATCCATACATCCATACCATACATTCATACATACATACCCGCACTATGACAACTTACGTTAGTCGTACTATTCTGAGTACGCTAAGGCAGTATTGCCCCCTTTGGCGGTTCTTGTGGGCAGTCTTAATTTCAACGTACCCTATGAGCAGTCTTAATTTCAACATACTCTGCAGATATGTCTTAATTTCAACATATCCTATGATGCAACTTTTCATTGCACCCGTATTCGCACTATGACAACTTACGTTAGTCGCACTATTCTGAGTACGCTAAGGCAGTATTGCCCCCTTTGGCGATTCACAACATAAACCTCATCATCAACACATAAACTTGTCATTCCATACATATTATTTTATATATTTACGTTTGTATTACTTTGCTTCGAAAATATACCAACAGTCCGTATAAAATTTACAACTGCAATACAAATAATGTTACCCACCTCTTAACTTTTAAGAAAAGTTATAAACTTCTTCTAAAGTCCGGGAACCCAAGGACTATAGGGACATCCGAGCTCTGACCAGTGCCGCACTTCACCTAGCATAGTTTCTTTCACATCTTAGTCATTATTTTATTCTTAAACATTCATGAAAACCAATGAAGTTATCTTAGACTTTCCATAGATAAAACGTATTGATCACATAATCGTTCTTTTGTTACTTTTCCCGATTGAAGTGTTTTTTGGATCTTCGGATCGTCTTTTTACACCCGAAGGTCTTTTGATATTTTCTTACTTCTTCGCACATCATATCAAACAAGATTTTTTTTAATATTATTTTAGTCATTAATGAGTTTAACGGGGACGTTAAACTCCTTTATTTACACTTCTTACTCAAAGACTGCACTACATTTAAATTCCTTAAAATATGATTTAACAAATCTTGACAAATCAATTAAAACACTAAACCACTTGAAACTTAACATAATAGCATTTCAATATATATATATATATATATATATATATATATATATATAACACGTTTGCATGCTTGGTTCTTACAAGACAACTTATTGAAATATTTATTTGTTTAAAAGGTCGATCCTTCATGCACATAATTCGTGAAACATCTTAACTTCACAAAATCATGAAACTTGACATGTAAAATAAATACTACATGAATATACTTATCACTAGGATAAATATCTTCCCTAAACATGATTTTCTAGACAAACAAGTTATTCACAAAAGGCATGGATGTACACATTCTTATAAAACTAAAAACTTAATTGTCATAAAAACACACTCATAGAAACCATTTTCATAGCATCATTGCTCAATATGCATATTTCCAATTCAAGGATTAAGGCTAGTCATACTCATTAAAACTAAGGTATTTAAAATCTTAGCTTACAAGTCCTTACTTGTCTAGCCCAAGATTTAAACCCTTATACATGTAATTGGCTACTAAATTTGTATCCACATGATACTAAAGTGTTCTAAGCTCTTATCCTATCATGCAAAACAAGTATGAAACACCTAAACAAGAAAAATATTTCAAATTATAAAGTTAAAAGTTGTGCAGTTTGTTCTCTTAAGTCTTCTACTTGCAACTTTGGGTATTTTTCAAAAATACTTAGACACATCCAAAAATCATGAAATTTATACAGTAGCTACATCTTGAAATGAAAAACGCATATAAAAATTTTTCTTAGACATTTGGTGTGTAAAAAATAGAGTTTTGAGTTTGTTTTCAAAAATGGTACAGAAACTATCTATGTTTCACAGAAGGTTGATAGTGATGCGTCATCAACAAAACAATTTTGGTAGAACTATTTAGACACGTCCTAAAATCATGGAAAAATTTATAGACAAAGCTAACAACACCTAGTATTTATATATGATTTTTACAAAAATTAAATCCTTGCCGATAATTGTCAGATCTTTCCTAAACATGAAAATAGTTGCAGATTGTCACACTTTCTTTAAAAATTAATAGATTATTGAATATAAGTCCAAATCATATGAGACCAGTGGCAAATGAAAGCTACTTTAACCTAATTTCCAAATATGTAAACAAATATCTCAAATAATCAATTATACAAAAATCGTATTGTTCCAGTAGCATCAGACTGCTACAAAACTTGGTTTTTCATCTTGCATACATGAATACTTATTTTCATTTCTATATCTATCATGCCATAATAATTTCCATACCATATATTCATTAAATAATACTTCATCTAACATGTATTTAAGCATCCAAAATAAATATTAAACCTAAACATCATGCCTTTCTCAATAAAACACTAAACATGCTCATATAAACACAATATTTAGAGTTTTAGAGTTGTGGGTTAAAAACCTTTGGAGACCTTTCTTCTTAAGCTAAGGGGGGCTTATTAGCTCTTGAAACCTTCAACCAAAAGTGTAAGAATGCTTGGAACTTGGGTGGGAGGCCTTCTTCTTGGAGAAAATGGGGAGAACAATTTTTCTCCCCAAGAAAAGAGTTATGGCCGAATTGGCTTAGGAGGGAGGAAAGAGTTGTGGCTTTTCTTTATTTTCTTGTACTTGTGGGAGAGAATTATGCAGCCTAAAATGAAGGGAAGGGGGGTATTTATGGAGGGGGTGTTACTCAAAAAGGGGGTGGGGCAAGGAATGAGAGAGTAAGAAAGGTGGTCTTGACCATTCCATACTTGGTCCCCAAGTTTAAAGATGAAAGTGATGGGTGTAAGACTTTGGTGTGGGGAGGAAACTCTTGGATGCACATGCAGGATTTTTAGGGTCTTGGGGCTGCCATTTTGGTGGCCCCAGTATTTTGGGACGCGGTTTGATCGAAACTGTATTTTTCGGTGTTGATTTTGAGGTCCGAAAATTATTATTTTTGTCCGATAATTATAAGCGATTTTTGGACATCAAAATGTCTATTTGGAATTCAAGTTTTGTTCATATTATAATTTCGACATAAGTTTTTTATTCGTATTTATAGTGCTAGGAGTGCTCCCGGTTCAGATTGCTCGTCTGTCGCCTGCAAAATAAAAAACTACAACATATGGTCCTTTCACTAGAATAATTCATGAAATCATATAAACATAAATTAATTAAAAAATACATTTGGGCCCGGGTATTACAAGTGATAAGTGGAACATGCAGCTTTGAATTCATTTAAAAAGGGCCGACCAAGAAACCCGTTATAAGTTGAATCCTGGTCTACAACCAAGAAGTCAACCATTCTCGTAATATTTTTCTCGGGTTCACTGGCCGTTACAAGTTGTACTGCTAAAGTAACTATTCCCACTGGGTCCGTTACAGCGTTCCCGAAGCCTATTATTCTGTGAGTCGTATCCCGGATATAGCCCGAATAATCTCCAAGATGATCGAGCATCTTTTTGAATAGGATGTTGGTGTAGGCTCCGGTGTCCACCAACAATCTGTGGACTCGTGTTCCCATAATCTTTGCGCAGATTACGAGCAAATCGTTGTGGGGAGTCAATATTCCTTCTAGGTCATTTTCGGTGAAGGTCAGTTCTGCCGTTTGCATGATAGATGGTTTGACCCCCATTTCCTGGACTTGATCGATCGCTCGTAATTCATCTTTTCTTTTTCGGTTAGAGATTGGTGGTCGTCCATCGGAACATCCTCCTGCGGGACCTGCAGGCTCCATCATATACAAATCTTCCAATGGACGAGTAGGAATGGCAGGAACTGGTCGCGCCGGTTTATTGTTCTTCTGAGGTTGATCATCTTCGTCCTCAGAGTTGTTCTCCCGGACTCTCTTCCCGGGTTGTCTTTTGACAAAATCGGAGAGCTTTCCGTCCTTATAGAAACGCCAGAGCTGCCTGAGTAAATCTCTACACTCACTCGTAAAGTGCCCCACACTTTGATGGTAGGCACAATACTTGTTAGGGTTGAGTTTGCCAGTATCCTGACGAATCTTCCGGGGAGGGGAGAGCAATTCCTTATCTTTCACATTTTCATAAACAGTATCGACTGACACTGTTAGCACCTGGTTAAACTTTTCTTTGAGTTCTGTCCCTCCAGTGAACGCCTTCATGTTTTTAGGGACTCGGTAGCTTGTCGCACCAGGTTTCTTATTGTTCTCCTTGGGATCGGTTTTGTTCTCCCCCAAGTTTGATTGCAAAGCCTCATGCATGGAAACGAATATGCCGGCTTGATTCCTGAATTCGGCATAACTTCTCGGGCACTTCAGACACACCTCTTTCCATAGCTTTGATCCTTTCTTCAACCCGGCAATAACGGCAACGATTTTCGTGTCCTCGCTGACGGGTTCACCCTCCAACAACACCTTGTCGAACCTTTCCATGAATGCCCGATCTGACTCGTCGTCATTCTGTTTTAGGTCAGACAATCGGTGTTTCTGGGACAAGTATGACCCCGCCGTTGAGAAATGAGAAAGGAATTCTCGACTCAGTTGAGTGAATGAGTGGATTGAGGCTGGCGGCATTGTCGAAAACCACTTGTGCACCCGATCTCCCAAGGTTAAGGGGAAATTTCGGTATTGAGTAGCGTCGCTGGCTCCCACCGAGACCATATAATCTGAATACTTCGTAAGATGTACTCTGGGATCAGCAACACCGTCATACTGTATGCTTGCCGGGAACTGGACCTTCTTCTGAATCGGGGCTTTCAGAATGACAGATGATAGTGGTGAGGATGGCAAGCTGGTCGTCCCCACCCCTCTTTGTTGGTCCAACTGTCCTTGCATGTTCTCCACTGCCCTCCTCAAACTTGATAGCTCATCCAAAGATGCCCCCTGACTTGGAGGCTGTTCGGCGAGCAAAGGTACCAACCTTTCTGCTCGTCGTAGTCCCTCACTTGGAGCGGGCAACTCCTGGAGCTATTTTCTAGGGTTGTTCACCGCATTTGGCCCTAGACGCCTGAAGGCAGATTGAGAAAGTCTCTCATGAACTGACGGGCGTGGTTGCTCAAATGTTGCTCGCCGGTGCTCAGCTTCCTGGCGAGCAACTTTCTCATGTTGCTGGGGTTGGCCAAGTCTGTCCTGTGCACTGGAACGAGTTGTTCCGTGACTTGACATTGCTGTTCATCCGCGAGCAGACTCTGCTTGACCTTCCCTTGGTTCGACCATCGGGGCTTTACCCTTGTCCCGCCTGACCTGGGCGCTGTTCACCTCACGTTGTTCGCCCCTAGACGATCTGGCCCTAACAACTTCCAGGGGTCTATCTTTCGGTCTTGCCTGTGAAGGCATATTATGTTCTTGCTGTCTCTGGAGAGCTTGGAGAGCAGCAATGGTTTTAGATAGTTCATTAGGGTTGTTCGTCAGGGCCTCCATTTCAGGTGGGAGATTATGGGTTATGGCTGTATGCTGCGACCTGTTCGCATGTCTGGGATTACGGTCCCAGTGGTCGGCTGACGAAGCTCGTGTTGGAGAGGCTCTCCTCGACAAGCGGGTTCCTTGTGTTTCCTTAGATTGAGGCATTTCAATATAAATTGTTTCTTTAATTTAAATATTGAAGAACACCAAGAACACCCTTGCTTGTATCTTCAAAAATTTCTTGAGGTTTCCTTCGAATCTTCAAGTTTTCAGTCTTGAAGTTCTTGATAATCACACTAACCGGAGGTTCGGACCCTCCTTCTAGCGCCAAAATTGTTGGTGATCAATTTTTATCGAATGGATTAGTGACTGTTTAAGTTCGGTTTAATGATCATCAATCAATTACGTGTGATTGGTTACCACCGTAAATGGTAAATCGAGGGTCGGGTTATGAACTTGTAAAGGTGAAAGTCGAAATCGTAATAATTTCGTATGTGTGCACGTTTAAGTGTGATAGTGTGTGTTTTGGGAGTGTTTATGAATTTGAACTTGTATTTCTTAAGCTGGAGAACAACTATTTATAGAGACTAGCAAGCATGAGGTGTTCCTGACTCTTGGTCTCCCTAGCCTGCATGCTTGACATGTGTCCTTTGACTCTAGTTTGACCTTATCTAAGCTAAATCTTAGTTACAAAGTCTTCTTTGGTCTTATCTCGGACTTCATTGTTGTTCGTCCAGGTCGGCTTAGTTGATCCAGGATGGTTCTCTCATAAAAGTTGTTCGCCTTTTGGGTGTATGGCTCAGAAGTTATTCGCCTTTGTGGTTTACACAGTTTGGCTTTGGGATCATGGTCCTTTGTTCGTCAACATACACCTCTTAGGCTGACAACTGTAACACTTTTACCAGTGTTGTTCGTCATTATTGACTTAGTGGTGGGTCCATATTTGGTCTTGGGTCTTTAAACCTATTCGCCAATATCTTGTTCGCCGGATAGTTGTTCGTCAGTTTATGTGCTCCCCAAATTGGTTTATGCACCTCGACTTGATTTTCTTTGTTGATCATCCTTGATTTGAGGTTGGCTCTTCATAATCCTTGATAAGGCTTTAATTCTTGTTCGCCATTTATTAATTTATGTTCGCCTATCAACAATTTCCTTTAGAACCACCACCATAAGTTACATTACCACCATCATATGACTCATAATCAGCTAAATGTTCAATTTGTCCAGTCATATGTCTTGAGCAACCTGAATCAAAATACCATAAACCTGGTACACATGCTTTCAGAGAAGTATACACAATATTACATAAGATTTTAGTTTTAGAAGTCCACGATTTATCAGTATGTCTCTCATAATGTTGTAACACTTTGGGTAACATGCCTTTATCAATTTTCAACTTTGCACAATATGGCTTAATATGACCTATTTCAGAACAGTAATGACCTATATAGACTTTATCATTCTTCCTAACATGTTTTTCAGAAATTTCAGAATTAACATTATCATGTTTTTGCTTTAACAAATTTCACATGCTTATCAAATGAGAAGGTTCAAAAGTGTCACCAACAAAAGCCAAGTCTAGCTTTGTTTGTCTGTCCAAAAGTCATAACATCATCCAACTTCATTTTCCCATGTGAGAATTTCTTGAAACTCAAAGTTGATTTTTTCAAATCCTCTTTAAGTTCACACAGTTCCATGGTCCTTTCTAGTCAAGATCACTTCCAGCTTTGTGAGAGAATTCCTTAAATCAGAATTTTTCAAAGTCAAAGACTCTAGAATCTAATTTTTGGATTCAAGTTCCTTACTCAACTTCTGTCTTCCAGATTCACAATCCTTGTGAATTTCATCTGTATTACTTGTCTCATCAAGTAAACCATTAAAATAATTCACATATGGACCATTTTTACCCAGTGTTGTCTGAAATGACATGTCATTTTCGTCAATATTGGAGTAATAATCATCCAGATGATCATCAAAAGTATCATCATACTCTATCCTAGCTGAAAAAGCACATTCTTCTTCTTTATCGGAATCATTTTCATCACCATAATTATCACTCAAAGTAGCAGTCAAATTATACTTCTTTTTCAATAAAGTATTATCACATTCATTAGCATAATGACCAAAATCAGAACATGCATCACATTCCACATTCTTTCTGTATTCAGGATCATATCTAAATTTGCTATTCCTATTATGAGGTTTAGTTTGATTGAAACTTGTTCTCCTTTCAGAAACTTGAGGTGAGTTATTGATCTGAACTTTAGGTTGAGCAATACCTTTAGCATTGTTCATTTTCTTCTTAAGAAACTTATTGAATTGCTTAGATAATAGAGCAATATTGTCTGGATTGTCAAGACACAAACTGACAACATTATCATCATCATCAGATTCAATTTCAGTAATATAAGAAGTCTTTTCAGAATTAGAAGAAGTACTACCCTTGAACATAACAACCTTTTTATCATCTTTTGAATTTTTCAGCTTGTGTTATATTCATTTCACAGGTTTTTAGGATACTTACAAGTTCATTTTGAGACATGGTATCAGTATCTTTAGCTTCCTCAATAGCACATATCTTAGAATCAAATCTTTTAGGAACAGTTCTAAGAATTTTGTCTACTAACCTGGTATTGGAGATAGGATCTCCAAGAGCATGAGCTTCATTTGCAATCTCACTGATCCTTTCATTGTAGGATGAGATTGTTTCATCTTTTTTTATCCTCATGTTCTTAAACTTCATCCCAGGCATTCGAAGTTTGGTCCTTCGAACACTATCTGATCCTTCACAATGTTCTTGTAATCTTTCCCAAACATCCTTTGTAGAAATGCAGGTTGAGATTAGTTTGAACATGGAAACACCAGTTGCTGTGAAAATAGCATTCAAGGCCTTCGAGTTGTAACTAGCCAATTGAATTTCTTCATTTGTCCAGTCTAGTTCTCTCTTGATCTGGGCCTCATTATCCTCATTAGCTGGTGCCCTCGGTTGAGTCCAACCAGACAAAACACTCCTCCATGCGCGTTCATCAATGGATTTGATATACATACACATTTTAGGCTTCCAATACACATAATTTGTTCCATCTAAAATAGGAGGCTTAAGTGTAGGAGTAAGGGGATATTCTATTGCAATAAAAAAACACAAGACAACAGGATCTAAACTTAAAAGACTAAATTTTTTGCTCTGGTGTCAATTGTAAAACCCAGTGTATTGATATCAGATTCCTCTGATACCAATTGTGAGTGTGCGTGGTGTTTTTCAGAGTCGTGTTAACTGAAATGTTGACAACATGCGCGACAACACAAGACGGTTACGAACTGTTATGAACAGATCTAAGTAGTTCTAAGCAGCGAAAGACTTATACACCTTGCAAACGGAATTCAAAATTTTTCATAGACTTAAATAAAGTCTATGATGCCTCATGGCAAAAAGCTTCATTATAACCATGTAGTGATACAAACAAAGATCTAACATAAGATCTTAAAGTGAGGGTAAGGTGTAAACACGCCGCCTAAACAGATCTACGATGACTAGAAAACTGATCACACTCAGATCCTAATCTAGTCTATTTTCGATCCCAATACTGATAGGAGCGTTGCAGCGCTCGACCAGCACAAAAGATAATAGTAACTGCCCTTCTACACTAGATGTACTTAAACACTCGATAGTGTAGCTCTCGTTTACTACTTTCTGGCTTGTTTCCCCTGGTTTTTCCTTCGTCTATCTTCTGGTATTTATAGATGTAGGATCTACCGGAAGTTACAATTACTAGATCAGTTTAGAATGACCTAGAAACAATTCCTCCACAAACTCCATGATTAAGAAATAACCGCCCATGATGTATTTGATCTCCTCACTTGATAACCGCAGCCGCATGACCTGGAACATTCTAGGTCTTCATCCTGCGAACACAACATCAAACACAGCATTGAACAAAAGTGTTAGTGTTAGGAGAAAGGACAAATTCAGTAATGTTGCCTAAACATTTTTTACAACACTGGCATAACATTAATAGTGTCTTTAAAATTGACATTTCTTTGTCCATTTGAATTCATGATTTCTGGTATTTCTTTAACTCAAAATTTGGAGCATTTCTTTTTTCATGTGAATCCTCAAAATTTGGGGGATTTCTCCATGTGAATTCAAAATACATAGGTTTTCTTAATGATTGGTATGTAGGAGTTCAATCCCAAAATGCACAGGTTTGCATAATGATGGGCGAGTTGGAGAAGAGTGGGGAGTGTTCTTCATTTGGGAAGGATGCTTTAAAGAGAAGAAGTTGGGGTATTTGAGTAATTTTATCATTATTTTACATTTCAATGTAAAAAAAAATCCTACAAAGTAAATATTAGATATCAGGACTTAATAACCATTTAGGCTTCGTTTGAATCGCGGGACTGGATTGGATTTGGTGTGATTGGATTTGGTTGGATTCATATTTTCTAACTTATGTTTGAATTCCAGGGTTGTAAAATTTTTATATTTTTATTTTAAAATAAAATTTATAGTAATTGCCCAAATCACCCTAAAAATAAACTTTGTTACCCACCCCCAAATTTCGATTTCACTCTGCTAGGGTTTACCTCAGCGACGCCATTACTGCTTCCACATTTCTCCTCCAATTCGCATCCAAATCCATTACTGCTTCCAAATTATTGCTGCTATCAATGGCGAACGCCAATCTCAAAACCCCACTGCCAATCGACGACAACACGCTTGTCGCCATGTACCTGGCACGCGCCGGTGTCAACAAAATGTTCGGCATCATCAGAATTCCGGTAACTTCCCTCGCCACACGTGTCGTCGCCCTCAGAGTCCAATTCATCACCTTCCACAACGAGCAATCGGCGGGATATGTCGCCTCCACCTACGACTACCTCACCGGCCGCCAGTGGCGGATCCACTATGGTGAAAGGGTATGCAAGTGCATACCCTCTTTTTTTTTTTTTAATATACGAACACTATATATATGCCATGTAAGTATTTGGTTTAATTTACTTTTGTCAAATAATCTGAATGAAACTGTCATGAGAATATATTATACATGGGCCTTGATCAATTGTATTCTAAGGACTTTAGATCAATCTTTTTTAATACTAAAGTCCATATTTATTATAAAAAAAAAGGAAAAAATATATTTTTGGTCCTAAAAAAATAGTTGCAAAATACTTTTGATACTTATATTTATTTGTTATTATAAATTTACCCATTCGTTTGGGATCAAAACTACAATTCTCTTGGGATCAAAAGTGTCAAAAAAAAACTACCGGACTGAAAGTGTCGAATAGAGGCCCGTTTTAAAATGGACTCATTCTTTTGGAACCAAAAGTGCAATTAAATACTAAGTCTAATATTTTATGAAATTTATAATCTAAATATAAATCAGTTGATAGGCGGGGAGAGGGCATATATGTCACTTTCTTCTCTTTACCATGTTTGGCAAAAGATTGTTGTGTCGTGAAGACGAACGTGATAATTTCGTATATAGCATGAAAAGAGATGATAGATTTCAGAGTTCGAAAGACATTAAAGAAAAAATGATAGATTTCAGAGCTTAAAAAGATGTTAAAAAACTCTCCATGAAATTTGTCAAGACAAATAAACATGAAATATATTTGTCTTATCTACTTGCTTATATAGATAGTGTTGATTTACTTATATAGAGAAGGATGCATTTTAAAAAATAAGCAATGACGATATTTTTAACTACTTTCAATTGTGATAACTCGTAATTTTTTTTTTTTTTGTGATTCTTAATATCATATGTTTTCACATCTTAGATTGTACGTTTATATTTTGTTTGTCTAATTTTTTTGTATTATTATATACAGTTGTGCATACCCTGTTTCAATTTCCTGGATCCGCCACTGCCGGCCGCCCCAGATTGCTCCTCACCGTCTCCGGCCCCTGTTGTGTTCACGGACTCGCCGAACTCTCCAACACCGGCGCAAACGCCTGAGCTATGGTCATGATCTCCGGCGCCTCCGATTAGAGCCTCATCGGCCTCGGAGATTTCCAGGAGCTCGATCAAATCACCGCAGTGAAACCCTTCTCCAAATTCTCGGCAAAAGCTACTAATATAACCAAAGTTCCTGATTCCGTCTTCAGTGTAATCGATTGGGCCGTCGCGAGTCGACCCAGCGGGACCTACCTGGACCTCCCGACCGATGTTCTCCATAGTCAAATTATGTTCAAATTGAAGGGTAATATGGTAATTTTACTAGTTAGGACTAACATGGAGTTGGGACCCGGCTGAATTTGAGTCCTGGGCTCTAGTCTTGTAAATCAAATACATTATTAGTTGAGACTAAGCTGTCAATCCTGCCAATTCTGCCAATTCTGCAAACCAAATGGGACCTTAGAGTTAACAATTACACACAAAGTAAACATAGCATTGGGGTATTAGAATGTGGATTTGCTCATTTTGGAAATTGGTTAAACATAAGGGTTTATACCTTGACTTTGACTAATTTTTTTAGGAACAAAAACGTTAATTTTTTGGAAAAAAAAAATTAACGAGGTTGTTCTACTCACGGAGTAGATGAACGTGGTATATTTAATATCTCAAAATCGATTTCCGGTGAGTGAGAAATTAATTTGGGAAGTTGGATAATTATTCATGTGTGTTAAATAGCTTCATGGGAATGGAAAGCTTGAGTTTCATCCCACATTGGAAACTTACAAGAAGTGTTCATTGGATATAAGAAGGAAAGTATTCATGTTCTTCAACTTGGTACATGGGGACCCTAACCATGGACCACACAAGCGCGCGCCCTGCCCGGGTCCGGGACCGGGTCCGTGGTTCTTGGCAATTGGGTGGCTTTGGGGTCTACCTATATTTTTAGAGTACCAAAAATATGTAAAGACCCAATACCTTTTTGGGCCGAACCGGTTTGGGTGGCCCATTGAATTTGGGTCGGACCACGAACATGATTAATACACTCGAGTAATGATTAATACACTCCAGATTTCGAATTTGATTTTAAAATTGAAATATTCGATGGAATATTCTGTTCTTGCTTCCCAAGAAAGAGATAACGTCTCTATCCACTGATTTCATGGTCAGTCCATGATTTTCTCAACCGATCGTCCTCATATACAGTGCAGATTTCCGCTATATATACCCCTTCATATCCAAACTTTTGTACTCACCTTTCAGCCTACGAATCTTAGAGTTTAGAAAGCCTTTCACATATACTTATTTCGTTCAGTTCGAAATTTCGATTTCGTTCGTCGAGAGTTTATACACGGTGGTGCTGCCGGTGTAAACTGTTAAACTGTTTTAAGTTTGGAGACTCATACGCACAATACCGTAAGCACTATACGGGGTGTATTCAGTCTTGCAGGAAAAGGATTTTCCTTGACTCGGTTTTTTATACAAATTCATTTCGTATTTACTTTGTTCGTGCAGTGTTTGAGACACACCCTCTCACAAACAACAATCGCAAGACTGAATATTTCTATTTCGAATCACTGCCATGTCGAACCACGATTCCGACAATGATTTGGATATGAATTCACCAACGCCAGCTACTCCTACCAAAGATGCAGGTAATATATCTAACTCTCCTGTTGTACCTACGGGTAAGTCTGATCCCCCTTCTACTTTTCAATTTGGAGACTTTGGAAGCACTCTTAATGAGTGGTTCAAAGTCAATCTCTTCGTGGGAAATTCCAATTCAAATCCCTTCGTGGGAAACGCTAATCCTTTCGTGGGAAACTCTAGCATTAATCCCTTTGTGGGAAACTTAAGTGCTAATCCTTTCGGGAGAAACTTCGGCGGCAATTCTTTCGTAGGAAATGTCGGGGCCAATCCTTTCTTGGAAACCAACCAGGCCTCCATCCCAGGGACTATTAGGCCGGTTGTGGTGAAAGGAGAGAAACCCGAAAAAATTTCGGGTAATGACTTCAAGAGGTGGCAAAAGAAGATGCACTTCTACTTGACCACCATCTTCTTGGTGAAATATGTCAAGGAGGATTGCCCGAGCGTACCCGCAGAAGATGCTGATCATGAAACTAGGATCGCCTACGATGCTTGGATCCATGATGATTATTTGTGTAGGAATTACATCCTGAATGGGCTGTCTGATGCCCTCAATGATGTATATGATGAATACCCGACTTCCAAGGCCTTGTGGGAGTCTTTGGAGAAGAAGTACAAAACCGAAGATGCGGGAACTAGCAAGTTCGTCGTCTCCACTTTGTACGACTTCAAAATGGAGGACAACAAATCTGTTGTCGAACAAGTTCAAAAGCTGCAAGTGATCTTTCACAACATTACAGTACAAGGGATGGAGCTGCCTGAAGCCTTTCAGGTTGCCACTGTGATTGACAAACTGCCTCTATCTTGGAAGGAGTTTAAGTCCTATCTCAAGCACAAGCGAAAGCAAGTGACCATGGAGGATCTTGTTACCCGACTCCGGATCGAGGAAGATAATAAGAAAAGGGAGAAGAAGGGCTCGACTGCTTCTATCGAGGCAAAGGCGAACTTGATGGAGAAAAGTGAACCATCGAAGAAGAGGAAGCGTCAGTACGACAAAGGCAAAGGCAAGGTTGTTGCTGCTGCTCATGCCCCGAAGAAATTCAGTGGAAAGTGCTACAACTGTGGCAAACCCAATCATCGGGCCGCTGATTGTCGTCAGCCCAAGAAGAAAAACAAGGGAAAGAAGAACTCCGTGAATGTTGCAGAACGAGAACTCACGGAGATGGATATGTCTGCTGTAGTAACCGAGGTCAACATGGTGGACGATAAGAAATAATGGTTCGTGGACACAGGTGCTACTTGCCACGTTTGCTCGGAGAAATATGCCTTCTCCACATATTCTCCTGCTGCGGGAAGAAAGCTCTACATGGGAAACCAAGCCTCGTCTGAAGCGGCTGGTGTAGGAACTGTGGTGATCAAGCTGACATCGGAAAAGGAGCTCAAGCAGAAGGATGTGCTGCATGTCCCGGACATCCGAAAGAATCTCATTTCTGGCTCCTTATTAGTTAGTAATCAGTTTAAGCTAGTGTTTGAGTCCAATGGAGTTGTACTTAGCAAATTTGGCATCTTTCTAGGGAAAGGTTACCTCGAGAAGTGCCTTTTTAAGATGTCAGTTATGACTGTAAGCCGTAATGGCACAAACACTACTATAAATGAAAATGCTTCAGTTTCCGTTTATATCGCTGAGTGTTCCGATTTATGGCATTTTAGATTAGGACATGTTAATCTAAATTCTATAAAACGATTGGTAAATTTAGATTTACTCAAAATTGATAATGTGGATACATCCAAAAAATGTGAAACATGTGTTGAAGCAAAAATGGTTAAGTTACCATTTAAATCTGTTGAAAGAAACACAACTCCTCTAGAATTAATTCACACGGATGTATGTGATTTAAAATTCGTGCAAATTAGAGGTGGAAAAAAGTATTTTATTACTTTTATTGATGATTGCACAAGATTCTGCTACATTTACTTACTGCGAAGTAAAGATAAAGCTATTGAAGCTTTTAAAAATTATAAAAGTGAAGTAGAGAATCAATTGAACACTAGAATTAAAGCAATTCGTAGTGATATAGGTGGAGAGCATGTGGCTCCTTTTGAACAATTATGTGTCGAATCAGGCATCATACATCAAACGACAGCTCCCTACTCACCTCAATCGAATGGTATTGCGGAGAGGAAAAACCGAACTATGAAAAAGATGATGAACGCAATGTTAATCAGCTCGGGTTTACCTCAGAACATGTGGGGGAAACTATTCTGTCAGCTAACCACATTCTGAACAAAATTCCACTTAAGACTCAAGATAAGACACCTTATGAGTTGTGGAAAAATCACAAACCATCCTACAAATACCTCAAAGTGTGGGGGTGTTTGGCTAAGGTTGAAATGTCACTTCCTAAACAAGTGAAAATCGGACACAAGACGGTCGATGGGATCTTTATAGGATACGCCTTCAATAGTAGTGCCTATCAGTTATTGATTTACAAATCAGAAATACCTGATATGACAGTAGGTACTACAATAGAATCAAGGAATGTTGTTTTCTTTGAAAATGTGTTTCCGTGTAGGGACAAAGAAGATTTGAGTTCAAATAAGCGAACTCATGAGGAATCAAGTGAAGTTGCAGGTCCTTCTACTCAGCAGAGTGAAGAACCTAGACGCAGTAAACGAGCTAGAATTGATAAGACCTATGGTCCATACTTCATCACGTATGTGTTAGAAGAAGAACCTATGACTATCAAAGAAGCTCTTTCTAGACTAGATGCACCTCTCTGGAAAGAAGTAATAAACAGTGAATATGATTCGATTCTGCAAAATCATACATGGGAGTTGGTTGACCTCTCTAAAGGTTGTAAGACCTTAGGATGCAAATGGATCCTTAAAAGAAAGTACAAAGCAGGTGGATCAATTGACAAGTATAATGCCCGTTTGGTCGCAAAGGGTTTTAAACAAAGAGAAGGATATAATTTCTTTGACACCTATTCTCCGTTCACAAGGATTACATCCATTTGTGTACTTATCGCGATTGCTGCTTTGCATAATCTCGAAATACACCAGATGGATGTAAAGACTATTTTCCTTAACGAAGAAATAGATGCAGAAATATACATGGATCAACCAGAGGGTTATGTTGTACCCGGGAACGAGAAAAAAGTTTGTAAACTCGTTCGGTCGTTGTATGGACTTAAACAAGCTCCTATACAATGACATTTAAAATTTGATAATATTATGTTGTCAAATGGATTTCGAATTAACGAATGTGACAAGTGTGTGTATGTAAAAGATACACCAAATGGATTTGTTATATTATGCTTATATGTTGATGACATGCTAATCATGGGTAACAATTCAAATGTGATCGTTAATACGAAAAACATGTTAAAGAAAAAATTTGACATGAAAGATATGGGTCTAGCAGACGTGATTCTAGGAATCAAAATAGAAAGAACTTCAAATGGAATTTCTTTAACACAATCTCATTATGTTGAGAAAGTCTTGAAGAAATTTAAAGCATTTGATGATCCACCTGCTAAAACTCCACTAGAACAGAATGTTTATCTGAAGAAGAACAGAGGTGAACCTATGAATCGGTTGGAATATGCAAGGATCATTGGAAGCGTGATGTACATTACAAATTGCACACGTCCTGATCTTGCATGCTCTGTGAACAAACTGAGCAGGTACATAAGCAATCCAAGTCACGAACATTGGAAAGCTCTTAAAAGGGTCTTGAGATACTTGAAGTATACTCTTGATTTTGGGCTACACTACACGCGACATCCAGCTGTACTTGAAGGGTATAGTGACGCTAATTGGATATTCGATAGTAAAGACTCGTTCTCAACTAGTGGATATGTATTCACTATTGGAGGAGCAGCTGTATCGTGGAAATCCACAAAGCAGACGTGTATTGCCCGTTCCACAATGGAATTTGAGTTCATCGCTTTGGATCAAGCTGGTGAAGAAGCTGAATGGCTTCATAATTTTTTAGAATACATTTCTTGTTGGAACAAATCGGTACCATCTGTAATGGTACATTGTGACTGTCAAGCTGCTATTGGTAGAGCTTTGAGCAGTATGTACAATGGAAAGTCGAGACATATCCGTCGTCGATATAACTCCATTAGACATTTGATCTCAACTGGTATTATAACAATTGATTATGTAAGATCAATTGATAACATAGCGTATCCGCTCACGAAAAGCTTGAACCGAGATCAAATGAATAAGCTGATAGAGGGAATGGATCTAAAATCCACAAATAAAATTAAAACAGTGGACCCAACCATGATGACTGGAGATCCCAAGAACTTAGTTCAAAAGGAAAAACTAAGCTGTGAATGTTAGTTGTACAACACTTGAAAATCATGATCATTCCTGACAGCACTGTGTCAAGTGTTAGTAGACCCGTGAGTTGTGGTAAAGGATAAGTCGTTGACTTTTAATGATTCCTATAAGTCCATGTGGGACTGAGTATGGCGGGATACTCGAAAGGAGATCACCTATATAAATGAGAAGAGATGGCCGCTTCGACTAAACATTTATGAATACAAAGGGCGTCTAGGACCAAAATGGATAAAAACGTGAGAACAAATCGGAATCGAGTCTGACTTGTGTCTGCACTATCTGTAAGGTATACACTAAGGAGGATTAGTTCAAGGCATCATGTCCACTAAGCCACCGGTATACCCGATGGTACCGGGCTACAGAAAGTTCAAAGTCATTGACTATTTATTTGGAAGCAATGAGGTCTCAAACGAGCTGAACGAACAAGCCTGACTCTGTATAGGTGCAATTCTCACTCATGTGGGGGATAATTGGAAATTGGTTAAACAAAAGGGTTTATACCCTGACTTTGACTAATTTTTTAGGAATGAAAATGTTAATTTTTTGGAAAATAAAATTAACGAGGTTGTTCTACTCACGGAGTAGATGAACGTGGTATATTTAATATCTCAAAACCGATTTCCGGTGAGTGAGAAATTAATTTGGGAAGTTGGATAATTATTCATGTGTGTTAAATAGCTTCATGGGAATGGAAAACTTGAGTTCCATCCCACATTGGAAACTTACAAGAAGTATTCATTGGATATAAGAAGGAAAGTGTTCATGTTCTTCAACTTGGTACATGGGGACCCAAACCATGGACCACACACGCGCGCGCCAAGCCCCGCTCGGGCCCGCGCCCGGGGACCGGGTTCGTGGGTCGTGGTTCTTGGTTCTAGGCAATTGGGCTTTGGGGTCTACCTATATTTTTAGAGTACAAAAAATATGAAAATGCCCAATACCTTTTTGGGCCGCCCATCAGATTTGGGTCTGACCACAAACATGATCAATACACTCAAGTAATGATTAATACACTCCAGATTTCGAATTTGATTTTAAAATTGAAATATTCGATGGAATATTCTGTTCTTGCTTCCTAAGAAAGAGATAACGTCTCTATCCACTGATTTCGTGGTCAGTCCACGATTTTCTCAACCGATCGTCCTCATCTGCAGTGCAGATTTCCGCCTATATATACCCCTTAATATCCAGACTTTCGTACTCACCTTTCAGCCTACGAATCTTAGAGTTTAGAAAGCCTTTCGCATATACTTATGTCGTTCAGTTCGAAATTTCGATTACGTTCGTCGAGAGTTTATACACGGTGGTGCTGCCGGTGTAATCCTTGAATCGGTTTTTCATACGAATTCGTTTCGTATTTACTTGTTCGTGCAGTGTTCGAGACACACCCTCTCACAAACAACAGCTCAAATGTTGTTTGCTCTCCAGGACTCCGTTGACGGATTTCATACTCAACAAGGGAAATATCGTCTCTTTGCCTGCGAAATCTGAACTTGGATATTCCTTGCATAAGACCGGGAATGAAGAAACTAGCAATTGCAGGAAGATAATTTTGAAAGTGGTGGTACACAAGTCTACAAATAAAGTGTTTGCTCTAGCAGATGAAGATTTTATAGATTTACCCTCTAGTTTCCTCATCATCCCCATTGCTAAAGTTGAATCCCTTCTGGACATCAACACTTGTCTCCAGAATCTTGACAGTCTATACAGGAGCATCCCAGATGTCATAATTCTTTGCAACTATATTGACACTCTATTTACCATAATTGGAGGTGCGCATTGGATTGCAAGACGTAATTTGGTATGCTAAATGTTGTTTTTTTTTTTAATTTGATGTTCATATGGTGAATTATTTAAATTTGTGTAGGGTCTAAGTATACTGAAAGCTTCTCTTACATCTACTTCTGCTCTAACCACTCACCAGTGGACTTATCAACAATATTGTCAAGAAACAGCCTTAAGCAAGAGTATTACCGAGTCTTGTCACTTTCATCCTTGCAAAAATTAAGGTTTCTTTAGTTGGCTTGGGGCATTTTTCTGATAGCCTGTTGTAGCTTTTTAAAATCGGACACCGTGGACCTACCATGATGGTGCAATTCAATGTTCTTTAATTAGAGTATTTGTTCTTTCTATCTACACATGTGTCTGATTGATTATACTGCCTCAAATTATTAAGATCTAAGCAAAAAGTTAAATGAGACCGTCTCGAGACAATACAAATTTACATTTACTCCTGCCAAAATGTTAATAAGTTAATGAGTTATTTCATTCTCATTGTTTCATGCCATTAGACGATCTCATACAAAACCTACTCTAAGATCTATTATAATATTAGTTTGACAGCTCTTTAAGCATCGATAAATGATCTTTGTTAGACTCCACTTAAGCTACAAAAATGACCTCTTTAGCCAGTTGTCCATTTTCCCCTCATGAAGTCACTATCCGTCTTGCAAGTATACACTCTACGTCCTGATATTATTCGCATACAAAAAATGACATACAAATAAAGAAAAAGTTATTTTTAGAGTAAAGTAGTGACATATAAGTAAATATGTGTATATTATTGTGAGTGTGCACGCAAGTCAATATTTACTTTTTTAGAGTGTGCAAATAATTTGGGATGGACGAAAAAGGAAAGTGTGCAAATAATCATGGGACGGAGGGAGTATTTATCAACAAACTCTCACAACTCAATCTCTTAATAAATACTTCATTCATTCTTGAAAAATAGTTTTTTTTACACGTAGTTTAATGCGATGTGTCGAAAAGTATTTCGAGGTTTTCTGAGGTTTATTTTTCAATAAAATGATCGTTAATGGAAAGTTCGTTTCGCATACTTTCCATAAACGATTATTTTATTAAAAAACAAATCTCAGAAAATCCCGTAATACCCTCCGACATATCCATTAAATCACATAAAAAAATACGACTATTTTTTTAGGGATGAAATTAGTAATTCATTTCTCTCTCCTCCACGTATACAACCTATAACTCAACCTAATCTCATCCCTTTTTCATACTTTATCAACAATCCAACCCAACTTAAAATAATTTTTCTTTTATATTATTTAATAATTATATTTATTTATAATCAATTTTTGTTATATTTATAAGGTGGTATATTAAATTATTTGATATTCAAATTCATAATTATAATAACAAAAAAATGTTATACACTTAAAATAAATAACAATCTTTATAATAAAATTTAAATTACAAGAATTATAATGTAAAACTGTAAAATAAATATAATTAAATTACAATATATGCGTTAAATACAACAATGCATAAAAGAAAATTACATATTTAATTATTGATACTGAATTTTTGTCATATATGCTCAATCAAGTCACTTTTAAGAGCAATATGTGCTTCTCTATTACGAAGTTGTTCTTTATTAATCATATAAGTGGATAGACTTGCAATGCATTTAGTAGAGTATTCAAAACCTTTATCATTATTTGTGGGATTATCCATAAAAAAAATTGCGTGGGATCATTGAAAGTAAGTGATGAAAAAAATGATAGGAATGGATGTCTATTTATAATCAATTGACAAAATATACTTCAGTTTTTTTTTTTTTTTTTAACTTCAAATTTTGTTCGTAAGTATATGATCGATCGATACAATCGCTAATAAATATGGTCTAAAGAGTGAACTGGGAGATGTGAAAATATTTTTAGGGGATTTTTTTACTTAGCTAGTAAATCTAAAAATTAGTTCCCTATTTTAGTCGTTAATTTTTCCATTAAAATAAAAGGAAAATTATCTTTTTATTTTCTCCAACTACAAATTATGAGATTGGACTAAGTTTTTTTTACTCTGAATTCACCATGAATTTTGTTTGTATTTTATTATATATTCTTAAACAATATTAGATGTCTTTAAAAAGTACTCACCGTTTAAAGTAAAATAGTATTATATGAGTAAATGCGTATATATTTTTGTGAGTGTTTTTTAAAATGTGCAAGGCACGTACTGAAAAGACAAGTGTGCAAATATTTATGGAAATAAGACATACTCATTATTTTAATATTTTTTTATAGGTTATATGTAAATGATTTTTTCTATATATTTTTAATACAAATATTATATACATATCTCAAATTGTTAGAACTCCATTGCCGATGATTGAGAGGTCATGGGTTTGAGTCACACTTTTACCGATTAAAAAAGATATGTACATATGCACATCAAATAAATATAAAATTATATTTTTATTAATATTAACTTCATATTTATTAGATAGAAATATTATAATTAAGTAAATATTAACTCTATACATTCATTAATGCCATTAACTTCATATGATTAATTACATATAATTAATAGAAGATACATTAATAAGTGAATTATTTATAAATTGGTATTTAATACTTCCTCGGTCATAAGTTTAAAAAAATATATGTTATTATATAGAATAAGGGTATTATGAAGTTCATTAATGAATAAAATAGTTGTGTTCAAATGTGAAGATAAAATAGTTGTTCACATAAAAGGAATGTTTTTTGAATAAACATAGATGAAAAGTAAGCTCAATTTTTGTGGATGGAGAAAGTATATAACAAAATATAAAATGATTCCAAAAAATATTTACCACATACTATCCCTTGTTAATAAAAATCTCCATCCTCTAATATATTTCATAGGAGGAAGTACACAATTTAAAAAAAAAAAAATTATTGATTTTTTAAATCAATGAGTAAAAAATATTTTAAAATAAAATGACTTGTAAAAATACATTATTTTCATTTTATGGGGTGAAATTTATTTTGGAACGAAAGTTTATAATGCCCCAAGGGAGTATATAATTATAGAATAGATTATAAGAATTATAATTTAGATAAAAATAAGAAAGGGTAAAACTGTCATTCAAGACATGAAGATTCCGAAGCACGCTTTTTGGTTCTCTCAACCGTTTATAAGCGGCATGAATAGAAAATGCCTTTCCCGCCGCGAAATTTCTCGCTCTCTACCCCTCCTCCCCAAGCCGACACCTACCCCCAACCCCGACCCGCCTTCGATTTCTCTGCTTTTTATAATATGCCTTTCTCTAATTCTCATCTCTCTTTACACTGAACCAGAATCCCAACCAGACGCGTCTTCTAGCGTTTCAACCAAACAGAGCATTAAATTCCTGAAACCCTAATTTCTCTCCTCGTCCAAATCGAAAGATGAAACTCCGTTCTCATCGCGATGGCGCTTCGTCTTCCAAAGGTACGCTTTATTCTTACTTTTTTTGTTTTTAATATTTTTATGGTACGCTTTTCTGTGTTTGTCGATTTCATGCCGCGGATCTTTTATTTGTGCGTTGATTTAACTGTTTAATTATTATGTACAATTCCGTGGTTTGTTTGGGTAGATATATGGTATTCGGTACTTTGTATGGACTCTGACAAAATGAGTTTGAACAGGGAAAGCGGCGGTCAAGTACACAGAGAGTTCTGATGAGGATAATTGTGTGGACTTGTCTTCGGATTCTGATTACAATGCCATGAGTGATAACGGTATGTGAGTGAATGTCAATGTAGTTTCGATTAAGCAGGGGCTTATAGTAGTATGCCTGGATGGTTTCAATTCAATGAATTCTCCAGTTTGATGTTCGGTAGTTTTTTATGGTAATGGTTCTTCCATGACTCAGTGTTGCGGCCGTACAATTGATCTAATGATGGATAATCATAGGAGTAGAGTATACGCTGAAGAAAAGATCGCACACTTCCTCTTTTTACGTTTTTCACACTAGTGTTTAGCCCCGAAAAAAGAAAATCCTAATTGTGTTCCACTGCAAACTGCTTCCTTGCTCTTGAGGTTCTTAGTTTATCAATAATTTTTCGTATTGGGAATAGAATATGGATGTTTTCAGTTAAAAACACTTTGAATTTGCAGTATTTGGTTGAGTTTTCTGACTTTTGGGTGCGTACAATGATATATATTAATTGGTCCTATCCTATTTGCTGTTTTTGAATTGTCAAATTTACTGCTAAAACATAGGAAGTTTTATTTATTTTTTTGTAATTTGTTTTTCATTCCTGCTCCTCTCCCAACAACCTTATCGGAGGTGTCACTGACTTTACATCTTGATTTTAGGTGAAGATATCGTTAATGGGCTTGCAGCTGGAGAAGTCGAAGATTCTGTGGACTTAAATTTTGACATGGATGCTGAATTAGAAATAATTGATGTTGTTCCAAAGAGGAGGAAAAGGAACTCGGAGAAAAAGGGAGCCCAGGGTAGCATTGCTCATAATAAGCCAGAAGAAGTGGGGCAGGGGGTCACGAATGGAGGCGTTGAGGCAGATATGTTCATTGATCCAGACAACGTTGGTTTGACTGCAGTCATACAGGAGAAATATGAGAAAAAGAAGAAGGGTAAGAAGAAGAAAGTAGATAGACCCGTATTGATGTGGGAAGTATTAGAACAGGATAATGGGATATGGATTGATGAAAATTTAAAGATGGATTTGGACTTGATAAATCAGAATGAAATGGCGACGGAAACTGTTGAGCCTTCAGACGACTTGATAATACCACTTCTTAGATACCAGAAAGAATGGTTAGCTTGGGCTTTGAAGCAAGAGGAATCTGCTGTCAGAGGAGGCATCCTTGCAGATGAGATGGGGATGGGGAAGACTCTCCAGGCAATAGCACTTGTTCTTCTTAAAAGAAAAATGTTAAAGGAAATTTCTGGATATATGTTACCCACATCTTCACCCAGTTCGTCAAAGGGGCTGCCTCCGGTAAAAGGTACACTTGTTATATGCCCATTGATAGCAGTGATACAATGGGTTAATGAGATTGAACGGTTCACTTCCAAAGGAAGCACCAAGGTGCTTATCTACCATGGTGCTAACCGAGCTAAAAGTCTTTATCAGTTTTCTGATTATGATTTTGTTATAACAACATATTCCATTGTTGAGGCGGAGTTCAGAAAATATGTGATGCCTCCTAAAGAAAAATGTCAATATTGTGGAAAACTGTTTTACGAAAACAAGCTGAGAATTCACTTGAAATACATGTGTGGACCTGGGGCTACTAGAACTGATAAGCAATCAAAGCAGCATAGAAAGGTAACAAAGTCCAAGAAAACACCCAACCTTCAGAAGATGAATACAGGCCATGATGGAGGAAAGAACCATGACAGTGGTTGCAAGGAAATGGATAATGACTGTTCAATCGGGAATTTAGGTGCGACTGGCCCATCCTCATCCGCAGAAAAATCTATTTTGCACTCTATGGCGTGGGAGCGTATTATTTTGGATGAGGTAAGTGTGCTATGTTTACTTTTGTTGTGCGTCTTACTTGTGTTTTATGAGACTCCATTTCCTTTGAAAACTAATAATATATACTCTAGAGGATTGGGTCTTCAAATAACTTCCTCATGTTCTGTTCCTCTACTTGTTAGTGGGTATCATTCCCTCTGATTTTGCTTGTTATTTTCAATTTTCAATTTTGCGAGTTTACGTACATATTTGATGACGTGACCGGTGGAATGTAGGATATTTGTAAGAAGATTTATTGCATCTTAGTATAATATTGTCATGCATTATACTAGATATACTAGGTTATTTGTAATGAACATTATAGCATGTTTTAGTATGTTGGCATGCATGATATTTTATCTTGTGTCTACTTACTACTCTTATTTATACATATTGATAGAAGACTATTTCTTTAATTAGTTAGTAACAATTAGAATTAATATATATATATATATATTGTTCTAGTTCTACTTTTTCATCTTTCTCAACTTCCTTTTTGTTAATTGTTTTCAGCAATTTTGGAATTATTTTCTTGTAACCATGATGACCATCAGTCTTTCTTCCAATTTCTGCTTTATATACATGTACTTCCTTGTAGCCTAACTATTTCCTTGCACAGGCTCATTACATAAAAGAGAGAAAAAGCAACACAACTAGAGCTGTTCTTGCTTTACAATCTTCATATAAATGGGCTTTAAGTGGTACTCCCCTTCAAAACCGTGTGGGAGAGCTATATTCTCTTGTAAGTTATTTCAGAATAGGATTATCCTGCTCCAATTTCCGGTTTATGCCTAACATATTTGTTATCTTTTCAGGTTCGCTTTCTGCAGATAGTTCCTTATTCTTATTATTTCTGTAAGGACTGTGATTGCCGTATGCTTGATTACAGGTATAGCTTAAGCTTCTTCATGATTCTTTCCTAGGTCAAGGTCCTTTCGGCTTCATTCATTTTGTTCCCCTTTTCATCCCTCCTCCCTGTCTTGGAGTGGAGGTGATGGGAGTGCAAAGTTTTTTATTTCTGTTGCAAAAGTTTTTTGTTCTTCCTTTTGGACCCAGTAATTGTTAATTGTGCAGGTTTCATTCAAAATCTTATATCCTTTTCTGGTACCCTCTAGTTCCAATTTCCTTCATTTTAATATCAAACCAGGACATATTTTTTATGTTTCCTTCCCTTTCCTTTCTATGGTACGACACTGGACTATTTTTATTTACATTAGCATTCGCAGTTGTTGAGTTGAGCAATTACTCATAGCATGTCCCCTGTACTATCATGAGAGAGATGTCAAACTTCAGCCATTTTCTTCCATTTTTTTTTTTTGTTACCACATCTGCTTCCTTTCTATATTGTAACTCCAATTTCCTGAGGCACTGTAAATATCTGAGCCTTGTCTATTTTACAGTACCACAGCTGAATGCCCAGGTTGTGCTCATAAGAATGTTCGGCACTTCTGCTGGTGGAATAAAGTAACTAGCTTTACCAATAATATTATGACTTCTCCTTTTAGTATATTCAACATAATGCGATGTTGAGACTGCAGCATTTTACTCTTTCAGAATATTGCCACACCAATACAAGATTCTGGGAAGACTGGGGGTGGTAGAGGAGCAATGCTTCTGTTAAAGCACAAAATTTTGAAAAGCATATTGTTGAGGCGTACCAAAAAGGGCAGAGCAGCTGATCTTGCGCTTCCACCTAGAATTGTATGCTTTTGATCATAAACTGTATTATACCATTTAGTTTTTCAGCAAATTCAGTATATAGTATATATGCTGTGGTTCAGGTCTCTCTGAGGCGGGATTTTCTGGATGTTGTTGAAGAGGATTATTATACAGCGCTGTACAATGAGAGTCAGGCACAATTTAATACGTATGTGTTATGTAATCTCTTTCTCCATTTATCCCATTTGACTGAAGTTATCTATTACTATACATATCCGTTCTCATATGTCTCTTTGGAACTAATCAAGTGGCTTATCGTTCCACTTGACCTATATTATGGACTTCTCTCTGGCCTGGGTCATCAAAATTCTCACTGTGTTTTGTGTATGTTGGACCTGTTGGGTGCTCTGGTTGTTGTGGCCATGAATTTTGTATTCTAGTTTAGAGAACCAGATTTTTTATTATAAGTCAGTTATACGGCAGTCATCATTGCAAACAGTCCTTGTTTTCCCTTCCGCAAGTAGGTTTTCTTGTAGAGTGTACTTAAGTGAAGGTTAATTTATGTTTTACCATAATTTTGTCTTAACTGCAGTTATATTGAGGCAGGGACTGTGATGAATAACTATGCCCACATATTTGATCTCCTCACACGCCTTCGACAGGTTTGGATTTTGCTTATACTAACACCTTGAAGCTTTTCACCATTAACAATGATATATCAAATTATGATGGACAAGTAACAATTAAGAAACCAAAGGAGACTGGAAGAGGAGAAATAAAAATTATGATGGGTGCTAGCAAAATGTTGGTATAATGATAATGATAGATGGTTAATATATTCTGTAGTATGAGTGGTGAGAGCTGTCAATTCCCTTCCAAGTTTCTTCTAAACCTTTTTTAAGGATAATATGTTAATATAATTTATGTTAATGTTTAGGAACTACACATAAATAACATAAACTATATTTTTATGCCAACTCAAAGTATAATTTTTCATTTAGTGCTGATGTTTGATAATCTTTTTGCGATACAGGCAGTTGATCATCCTTACCTTGTGGAATATTCTCGTACTAAAATGGAAAAGAAAGGTGAAACGGTTGATACTGGAAGCGATGAAAAATGTTCTATATGTAATGACCCTGAAGAAGACACTGTGGTGAGTTGTATAAAAATCTCAGCCTCACAACTTGCAGTTCTATAATGTTATTATCAGGATGTTACACATTTTGTTTGCCTAGTACAACTAGTTTAAGACTAGCTACTCGTATACTAGTCTGCAATGTGCCTGGGTAGTGTAATTTTAATTGATATTTCATTGCCTGGATTTTATTTTTTTAAATGAAAGTTTTAGTAGTTAATTCTCATGTTCAGAGCTCCATCCTTTTAAGCATCACATGGATTCCGGACATGATATTGCTAGTACAGAATGATGTTGGTGTTTAAAGTCGATGTATAAATTGAGTTCTGATAATGGAAGTATGCTTTACATGTTCAAGGTACAGATTATGCTTAGCATGTGTAATTAAAATCTGTTATCGAACTGTGATGATCAAAAGGCTCCTTTATCGACGATAACATTGATGCTATCTTGTACAAATTATGACTTGCATTTGTTATTATCATCTGTCATTTATATGTGTGATAATCAAAAGGTTTATTTATTATCCAAGATCACATTGTTGCCATTGCCCATTTCCCATGCTAGGCATTGTTATCTGTTATAGTGGCTAAATATTCTTGATTTATTGAGTGCTGAAAAGTGAGAGTTACAGCCAGTTGGATTTCTGATGTTTTTGCTTAGTATTGTTTGTCACAGAGATATCTTGTTTAAATCACAAATGTCTTAACATTATGCACGAGCCACTAATCTGATAATCTCCCTTTTCAATTATAAAACTGCTTCTGATTATTCATTTTGCCACCATTGTAGGTCACAGCATGTGGACATGTCTTCTGCAAACCTTGTTTGATCGATGTTACTGCTACCATGGGACAAAATTCATGCCCTTCTTGTTCGAAGCCTCTTACTGTTGATTTCACTGCCACCAAAGATGGTAAGGAACAGAGTACAAAAACAACCATTAAAGGATTCAGATCATCAAGTATTTTGAACAGAATTCAGCTCGATGATTTTCAGACCAGTACAAAGATTGATGCTTTGGTATGTGAAATATTAATAATATCAATGATATCTTCTTACCTGTAATGATGAGTAAAAGAAGGAAATAACTACAGGATGGATGATATGTGTCTTGCTTTAATTCCGAGTCTTCTTTATTACAGAGAGAAGAAATCAGGTTTATGGTTGAGAGGGATGGTTCTGCCAAGGGAATTGTCTTTAGCCAGTTCACATCTTTTCTGGATCTCATACATTATTCCCTTATAAAGGTACACCCCAGTATGAGAAATTGGTGCATATTGTAACCAAAAAATATATGTATTGCTAAATGGTTTGTGGTTTTTTTATTTAGTCTGGAGTGCACTGTGTTCAGTTAGATGGGTCTATGACTATGGGAGCAAGAGACATTGCTATTAAAAAATTTACTGGGGATCCTACTTGCAGAATATTTCTGATGAGCTTGAAAGCTGGGGGTGTTGCCCTCAATCTCACTGTAGCATCGCATGTAAGATGATGCTATTCCTCAGCACTTTTCATGTATCTGCATTATGGTGGTGATTTATATAAATTTGTGTTATTCTGGTGTATTTGGTGGAATTCTTTGCTGGTTTTTGTAGTTGCTAATGCATGCTATGCTACTGCAGATTATTGATTTTATCATTTGATGTTTCCAGGTTTTCTTGATGGATCCTTGGTGGAATCCTGCTGTGGAGCGGCAGGCACAAGATAGAATTCATAGAATAGGCCAATTTAAACCAATTCGGTAAGTTGGAAGAGTAATGAATTCTTGACCGTGTGGTAACTTTCATTTAATAGATCATGAATATGTGTAAACTCGGGAGTGTAATTTGTTTTCATGTTTGAATTTTAGGATTGTGAGGTTCGTTATTGAAAACACTATCGAGGAGAGGATTTTGAAGTTGCAGGAGAAGAAGGAACTAGTGTTCGAAGGGTAAGTTTAGTTTTTCCTTGGACAGTTATTTGTGCCATCTTAAAACAAAACAGATTTCATGCGCTTGACACAACACACACACACACATATATATGGATGATATTAATCTGGTTATACTGCTACAGGACTGTGGGTGGATCTTCAGAGGCTCTGGCAAAACTAACAGAAGCCGATCTGAAATTTCTGTTTGTGACTTAAGCTGGATCACCCTATCTGGGAATTCCTTTTGTCTCTCGTCTTTCTTTTTTTCTTTTTAAAGTATTTAGTGTCATTCGATATCCAATTGTATAAATGCAGAAGATTCTGACAGATCAAGGAGTCTCTATTTTACATCTCATCCAAATACTTGAATTGGATGTGCTTTTGAAGCTTACATAATATTTGTATGTATGAAGAAATTTAAGATCAAAAATATTTTTGAAAATGAAGTTAAGATGCTATTAGCGCGAGGAGAATTTGAAGGAATAAGTGACATTTTTATAGATTTATACTAGAAAATTGAGTAATGTATCATACCCAAATTGATCAGGGTATTCACGACTTTGAGTACCAAGACTTGAATGATTTATGCTATTCATGCAAATTTGGTGAAAATAGATCCTAGGCTTAAATTATGGTACTGAGGAAAATAGGCTTAACATGTTTATCAAAGTATGAAGACGTGCATTATTCATGCCATATCTCTGTGCCTTGAATTCTGCCTAATTTTTAAAAGTTCATAAAAGTACAGTTTTATTAATAAAGGGAACAAATTCTTGTATAAAAAATGTGTAATTTTAGATGAATTCAAATTAAATATATTTTACTTCAAGTGATATTCATATGAAGTTGATTATAAAATATTATGTTGCAAGCAGTTTAATTTACAACTGGTCTTATTTATATGTATGAAATGGCACCACTGATTAACACGTATATTTAAAAACAGCAGGTTACGTTTCTACAGTTTGATAATACAAAGAGAATACAAAATAATTAACTAAATGAATAATTTGATATATATATATTTATTTAAAAACATTATAGTCTAAATACCTAAACTAGTTTCAAACATTGTAAAACTATAGTAATATTATAGTCTAGGAAAATGAATGAACTGCTCAATCAAATCAAATGAATAAACTACACAAGAAGAGAAGCGTCACTATCAAGACTTGAACAATGAACTTTGATATCATTAGGAGCATGTAAAGTGTGAAATTTGTTCATATACAAATTATTTTGAATTATATTTTAATAAAACAATTCATACTTTTTAGTGAAACAATGTATACCCTTCATAATCTAAAACTTATACTCTTTAGACAAAATAACTTGTACCATTCAAAATTTATCTATATATATATATATAAAAGTAGAAGTGAGGAGAGAGGAGAGAAAAAAAGTTGTTATTATTGGAGCAAGTGAAGTCAGTGTGCTTTGTAGTGCAATAGTGAGTTTCAATCTTCGTTAAAGAAAGTGGATTAACTTTATCATTTTATTTTTTTTGCGCCAATAATTTCAAAAAAATTTAAGCTATTAATTTTAAATATATTTTTAACACACTATATACAACAAAATTATCTTTTAAACATTTTTAATTTAACATATATACTACACAAGTAAAAAGAAAAATTATTTTTAAAATATTTATTTTATTATTTAAAAAAAAATTATTGATTTTAACTATATATGATGGATTGAATTTATATAATTTTTATTTAGACTATATAAATTTTGTTAAATATTAAAATCATTTTATGAATTTTAGTATTTGTTATGAATTTAATACATAATTGAAAATTGTATGATTAATTAAATAGTTGTAATACTCACAGAATATAATTTTTACATATTAATTAGTTTATGGAATTAAATTTATTTAATTTAAATTTTTGATATAATTCATTATGAAATTTCGCATTTAAATTTTATAATATTCAATCCGTGAATTGCAAGGGAGAAACACTAGTACCCTTTAATAAAAATAATTAATACCCTCTAGTGAAACAACTTATATCCCGACCTTAAAATGGTTCAAGTATGAACCAATTCCACTTTATATTTGTCTTTCATTAGTAATGTTAATAAATTACTTTCTTTTGAATTATATGAAAACAAAATAAGGAGTATTTCCAGCACCCCTAATTTCCCCGAGTTCAATGAATATATATAGTGTGAAACTTATTTATAGTGAAATTAGTTTGCAATACTTCTTAGTAGAATAATTTATATTTTTAAGTGAACAACTCACACTCTTCAATCTTCATATCCTTCAACTCATACCCCCTCTGTCCCTCAATAAGTTTTCCCTTTTCTTTTAGGGCGTCCATCAATGAGTTTTATATCATTTTTTTTAAAGGGCGCTGCTATTCACCCACATGAAAATGCTCTGTTCACCCACCTCTTTTTAAAAAAATATATATGTTTAATAAAAATACTAATATACCCTTCATAAAAAATAAACATTATTTTATTAAACACTCATGTTTTCAATACCATCCCCAAAATCTCAGAATTCACGTAAATTTTTTTATTTTTTCACACACAGTTGCACCATTAAAAAAAGAAAAAGAAAAAAAAAAGTACAAATTATAAAGACACAATTTAAATGAGATTAAAATATTTTTGTTTATCTAAAAATTGGTACACCATGAAAATAAAAGGAATTGTGATTTTTTTTAAACGGCAGGAAGCGGTGGTTCAATTAAAATAAAAAATAATTGTTGGTGTGCTATTTTTTTAATTTCAAATTGATGGGTGTGTATATATAATAAATGATGTAAATATTATATTAAGATTATAATTGTAAATTTTAAGGGGGTGTATTAAGAAAAAATAAAAAAAATAAGCAATATACATGATGGGTTAATTTAGTAGTGGGTGAACAAAATATTATCGTGGGTGTTAATAGTTGTGCTCTTTTTTAAATTCACTTACTCCGCTCTTTTTTTTTTTAATTCTCAAACTTCACATTATCATATATTCAATCACATAAATTTTACTACACTTTAACTTATAAAGTACAACTATTCAAACCCCAAAATCCTCTAAATCTACCCCACCTGCTAAACATACCCTATTAAAATTTAAAAATCAACATATATTACTAAACATACCCCATTGCATTCTTATAATATCCTTCCTCCATTAATATTGTCACAATTTCATTAAATCCACATCACTTACTAAAAATTCTCACCATTCCATATTCTCATTTAAAAAAAAAATTATTTTTTTATTCTTTCATATTCTTTGGTTTTAATCAAAATTTAAAAAAAAAAATTATATTAAAAATTAAATATATTCTGAATTTTTTTATAAATAATTAACTAAATCTTCTAAATAAGTATTTATCAGAATAAATATCTTCAAAAATATAAAAAAATAAAATAAATATAAAGACAATTTTAATAATCAATTAAATTATATAATATATTTGAATAAAAAATTAAAAGTAAATTTGACAATTATTTTAAATAATTCAGAAAATAAAATAATTTAAAAAAAGTCTAGTTAAATTTTTTCAAATCATTTAAACCTAAATAAAATTTGACAAAAATTAAATAATAAAAAAAATTAAATAAAATTAAATAAAAAATCAATTAAAATGAAAATTTGAAAAATAAAATAACTACATAAATATAAGAAAAATATCTAAATCTAAACAAACTAAATTTAAAAAAGAATAAAAAAAAATATTCAAAAAGGAAAAGGCTAAACATAAATAAAATCAGAAAAATATTTTATAAATCTTAATTAAATTGTCGTACATAATTAAACTAAATAATCAATTAAAATTTTATTTTATTTAGCTTCAATTGAATTTTTACGATTTTTTAATTTAATTTCCTTAATTTAGTTATTTTTTAAGATTTAATTGATCTTTTTAACTATTTTTTAGTTTATTTTAAAAAAAAAATTGGATTTGTTTTAGTTAAATTATTTTGAAGATTTAGTTGATTTATTTTCTTTTGTTTTCCAAATTTTTATGGATTTTTTAATTTCATTTAATTTGATTATTTAAATATTTAATACATTTTTAAACATATTTTTTTAGGGTTTAAAAAAATGTAAGAAAAAAAAAATTGATCAATTAAAAGTTAAAATACTAATTTTGAAATTAAATGACTTAAAAGGCTAAAGTCAAAATCAACATAAATTTAGAGTAAAACTCATTCCATACATATATAAGGATAACTTAGTTATTTTATTTATGTCTATTTTTGTCTTTAAAATTATGGGGTTTGTTTAGAGAATTTTGGGGTTTGAGTAGTGGGACTCTAACTTATATTAATACTCCTTAATCTCTGTAAAAAAAAATCACTGAGAAACTTATAATGGAATGAAGAGAATACTATTTAGGAAAAATAACTTTTACTCTCTTGAACTAATAGCCTTTGATAATAACAACTCATACAATTTAATAAAAGGAACAACTCGTATCCATCAAACTAATTTAAGTATGTACAAAATACATTGGATTTGATCATGTGTCCACCGGTGAGCACAAACTTATATATTCGTCACCAATGTGATAATGACACATAAACAAATTTAAGTAATCACTTAAAATAATAGTGGTCCTTCTACTTATGTGTCATTATCACATTGGTGATTGACATTTAAATTTGCGTCCACCGGTGGACACGTGTATTTCCTCTTAATTTTCAGCACAAATTCTAGCATGCACCAAGTGCATAGCACTTGAATTTTAAGCTCAATTTTGACTTTTTCAAAACACACACAAACAATGTATTTTTTTTTTCAGTTGGGATATTGTTTATTACTTCTTGGTGTATCACCGACTACTTCTTGGGGTATTACTGAATTCTGTTGGGGTGTTTTTTTTCAAAATACAAGTGCATAGTAGAACTACTCAATTTTCAGAGGTGAGTGAACACACTTATTAAGAAAAACTGTTTTACTGGCTTTTTGGATCAATGAAATAAGAATATTTTGAAATAAAGTAGTTATTATGAGAGTATTTTATTTCTATATTTGGAGTGTGGAAATTATTGTGGAACGTCCAAAAAAAGTGTGAAAATTAAGAGGAGACGTAGGGAGTATATATTAATTTCTTTTATTAATTATTTATTATACTAATATTTTTTAGTAATACAATTAATACTATACATCAATTTCACCGTTCATGGTATACTTTGCCTAATTTTCATGGTTGTCGGCACCCCGTATTCTGGACAAGAAATACGAGGGATAAGGCTGGTTTTTTAATTTTTTTTCCAACTTGCTTCTCTCTTTCTTCTTTTTCAAGTCATGCAAAAGTTTCAATATATTCCAAAAAAATAAAATAAAAAATAAACTGTATTGATAAAGTGCATGCATATGGGAAAAATAATATTAAAGTTAAAAATTCACAATACAATAACAAAAATATTTCTAGGTTTGTTTATGATTTTATTTCCATCTGTTCATGATCTTCTAACTTTAGTAGATATTTGTCAATTTTCCTCGTTAAATATTTGATGTCCATAGACCTTAAGGTAGATATTGTAAATAAATAAATAAATTTTATATTTTTTTATAAATTTAAATTTTTAGATGAGATGAATGATGAAATTGTTGTTTCTTGCAATGAAGAAAAATAAGTATTTTCTTTTATCTTTAAAAAAAAAAAAAATCCAACATTCAACCTTAAACTTTTCCTTTCAAAAAATCAACCTTAAACCTTTTAATATATATATATTATTCACCATTATTCGAATTTTAATGAACCAACTATAATATTATTGTTGAATTTTTTTATACTTTGTATCCATTCTAAGTATCTATTTATTCGGGGGATTCATTTTAAAACAAACGAAAACTAGACAGACTAATGCATCCGATATATATATATATATATATATATATATATATATATATATATATATATATATATATATATATATATATATATTAATATAATACCCTCCCTCCAATTAAAAGTGGTGTTTTGTTTTTAAGAGGAAGTCTCTTGTATATATAACAGTTTCACTAGAACACTCGAATGTATTTTTAAATGACATTAATTAGTTATTTTTATTAAATTGTATTACTATCAAATTAATACTCATACTGCCCTATTTTGTCTGTCACATAAAAACGTTTTGAGTATGTATAGAGTAAAATTGGTTTATATATGAATCATTGAAGGGTATTAGTTGTTTTCACTGAAAAATATTAGTTGTTTTTATTAAAGAGTATTACACTGAAAAGTCTTAGTTCATTTTCACTGAACAACTAAGACTCTTTAGTGTAAATCAGTAATACTCTTCAGTAAATACAGCTAATACTCTTCAATGAAAACAACTAATACCCTTCAGTGATTCATGTATAAATCAGTTTCACTCTATACTTTGTCAAACGTTTTACAAGAATTAATCAAGAAAATCATTAAACAATAAGAAGTATATGCGAAATATGACATTTTTGCCGTTTTATTTAATTATATGATCATTTATACGTTCAATAGATGCAGGTTATCACAAAAAATAAGTTGAGGTTCAAAATTGGAATATAATATTTAATTATTATAGATTATATATTGCAAAATTACAATTACTTTGAGACAAAAAAAAAAAAAAAAACTATATAGACAAACAAAATGAAATGGGAGGAATAGTTTTTAGTGGAACAACTAATATTATAAACCAATTTCTTTCGATAAAAAAAAAAAACTATAAACCAATTTTGTTTGATGCAGCTTTAGTTTAGATGATTTTCACATTTAATTCCTCTTTACACCTGTTTCAATCCCAATGAATCATTATAAAAAAAATCCCAATAAAGCTCTCATAATATTAGTAATTTTATTAATTAATGTTCTTATATCTAGGAGGAAAGAGAAATGTGGGTTGAGAGAAAATATTGTAGGCTAAAATTAAATTAACAAATATGAGAACCGAGAAAAATAATTAATTAGAATATATTTGTTATTGAATATTTATTCTTAATTTCATCACCAAACTCTCAAATATTAATATTTATTCGAGATTAAAGGGCGTAATTTTTTTTTTTAATAAAGACCATAATATATCAATGATATATTCTGTAAGAATTAAATTTAATCAATGACTTTTCAATCGGCCAATAGACAAGTACCAATATTTTATCGTGACAATATTCATAAGAATTAATTATAGAAAAATTAAATAACTTTGGTATTCAGATAGATATATCCTCATTTTCATTTGGCAGATTTTATAATCTATTTATGGGCTTGACGTAATATGCTTGCCTTATTTCTGAAAGATTTCTAAATTGGAGAACTAAAATACAATGTATAGAACGTGAAAGTTGCTTTAATCATCCATTACATAAGCCATATCTTTTCTTTTCATATTCTTTTTTATTCATATATATAAATAATGATATAAAATAAAATAAAAAAGTTGGCCGTCGTATGGCCTGCGTGAACCCTCTTACAAGCTCATAATCAGGAAAGACTTGCTAGTTGTGAATATTCTCAATTTAATTAATTGAAAAAAAATACACTATTTAAAAAATTGGATCACTTTTTTAGCTACTTGCACGTAAGCCATGTTCAATAACTAATACTACAACAAAATAAAAAATTACCTACAAATTTAAAATTATCTACCAAAAAATTTCTATAGTGAAATTGTCTACAACTTATATACAAAATTTTCATAATCATGTAAACACCTCCATTCTCAACCTACAAGTAAATTGCCTACGGAATGAAATTTCTAGGCATTAATTACCTACTAGCAATTTGCCTACGAAAAGTCTGTAGGCAAATTTCTTTGTAGGTGGATAATGAAAATGTCTATATAATTAGAAAATTTTGTAGGCAATTTTGTAGGCAATCTCTACTACAAGTTTTTTTGTTGAAAATTTTGTAGTCATATTGACAATTTTCGTAGGCAAATTCATGTTTTGTTGTAGTGTAATATTTGATTTGTAAGAGAAATTAAATAAATGAGTTGATTCCACATCTTTTTACAAGTTTAAATTATTTGATAAGGTCAAATTTTTTTATGGTATTATAGTCAAAATGCTCACTCTCAGATCAAACGGTCCGAGTTTGATTCCAACTAAAAGCAACTCTACCCATATTAAATTGTCCATTTATTGAGTTTTCTTCATAGTGAAAGGGTTGAAAATTGAGTCGGGGGATGGTGATCCTACTGTTTAATGTTGCATCGATACAGCACTAGGTTTAACTTGCTTAATATTTGTTTTTTTTTTAATAATTAATTTATGACTGAAACATATTTATATATATGTGTGGGTGTGGGGAGGGGTTGGGGTGGTGGGGTAACTTGTGGAAGGAATCTAGGATTTTAAAATGAATGATTAAATAACTTTCTTTTATAAAAAAGATTAAAAAAATTTAGAAATGATAAATTTGTGAAAATGGTAATGAATACTTTAATAACAACCCTCAGATATATAATTGTAAACTATAACGAGTAAGTTTTATATAAAAATGGTTCATAATAAGTTTATTTTGAAACCGTTTTAAAGTATTTGATTAAGAGTTTTATCAATCTCATCAAAACACTACTACACATTTGGACTTGGAGAGCTATACTTGGAGAGCTATTAAAAAAACCGCTCTCCAAAACAAAGCTTGGAGAGCGGTTTTACATAATTATATTAAAAAAAAAAGGCTAAGACAGCCGCTCTCTTAGGGTTAGTCTTAGAGAGCGGTTTAAAACCGCTGTGTAAGATGGGAAGTACAAGAAAGCGGTTAAAAACCGCTATCTAAGTGAGTACTTAGAGAGCGGTTTAAAACCGCTGTCCAAGTGAAACTTAAAGAGCGGTTTTTAACCGCTATCTTAGAATTTTTCTTGCATAGCGGTTTTTAACCGCTGTCTTAGCGTTTGACCCTATTTACCCCCTTTGACCACTAAAAATCCCTAACCTCTACGCGTAATTTTCTTCCTCACGACGCGGTTCCCCCACCACCACCGCCGCCGTCGACCTTTCTCCACCACCGCACTAGTAGCCTCTTCCTCCCCTGCCGCCGTGACGCTGCCCAGCCACCGCCGCTCTCTCCGCCGCCGCCGCTCAGCCCTCCCCCGACGCGGATAGGCCCCCGACGCGACGAGCCACTGCCGCCGCCCCTCCGCCTCCTCCTCCAGGTATGTATATAATACGTATTTTAAATGTATTAAAATGTATATGTATGTATATGTGTATATATATGAATAATATGTATATATATGAAAATGTATAATGTATGAATATGTATATATATATATATATATATGAATATGTATGAATATGTATATATATATATGAATATGTATATATATATATATATATATGTATATGTATGAAGGCTTTTGGATTAATTTTAGATGAAATTGTTGCAAGTTATATAGGTTTAATATGTTAAAATTATTTTAGATGAAATTGTTAGAATTTGTTAGAATTTTAGATGAACATATTATAATTTTTTAGAATTTTAGATGTATATATGTTAATTAGTATTAAAATGTTAGACTTTATTTCAAGAGGTTTATAGATATGAAATATTGAAGGCTTTAAGAATAATTTTAGATGAAATTGTTAGAATGCATGTTAGGATTAATATGTTAGAATTTTAGATGAAATTATTTTAGTGTGCATGCTAATTATAGTATTAAAATGTTAGAATTTATTTCAAGAGGTTTATAGATGGGAAATATTGAAGGCTTTAAGAATATTTTTAGATGAAATTGTTAGAATGCATGTTAGGATTCATATGTTGAAATTTTAGATGAAATTGTTTTTGGGTGCATGTTAGGATTAATATGTTAGACTCAACACGTGTGCTTTTCGATTAATCTATATAGGCATCTCTAGTTCTATATGGATCGAAAGTGGGTTCGGGCAGATAGATTATCAGAGGAGTATAGGAATGGGGTGGAAGAGTTTTGTAATCATGCAATTAGACACTGCACCGGCCATCGATACATTCTATGTCCGTGTTGGAAATGTATGAATGGAAAAACTGTTAGTGGTTGAGAAAGTTTGTTTGACCACTTGATGTGTTGCTACATTGAAGATATAATCTTGACTTCTCGGACCACCATTCCTGAAGAAGTAAGTCGATTATCGATTTATTTTAAATATTATTGATTGAATAAAAAATGTTTATTATTTAATTAAATTTTCTATGTAATTTGCAGTTTGTGCATAGGCCTCAGATCCCTTTTTACAACAACGCTCGAATGGAGAAATGGAAGATGGATTGAATTGGGTATCTTTACAATCGATTCTTGTAAAACATTATTATAACTTTTCATAGCATGTAACTTATATATTAATTTGTGATGAATTAATATTTCATGTTATTGGATATTATATTATATTTATTTGATGTTACGAATAAATATTAGTATATGTGTTTTGGTAATTTTGAATATATAAGCAGGTTTATTAAAATATATATATATATATATATATATATATATATATATATATATAATTGAAAAAAAAAGCGGTTAAAACCAAATAATTAAAAAAAATTAAAAAAGAGCTTGGAGAGCGGTTAATAACCGCTGTCCAAATAATTAAAAAAAATTAAAAAGGCTCTTGGAGAGCGGTTAATAACCGCTGTCTAAGAGAGAGGCTTGGATAGCGGTTTATAACCGCTCTCTTAGTGTGGCACTTGGAGAGCGGTTAAAAACCGCTCTTTTAGTTCTTCTTCTTGGACAGCGGTTTAAAACCGCTGTCTTAGTTTCAACTTTGCACAGCGGTTACTAAACCGCTCACTACAAAAAAAAACCTCAAATAAAGAGGGTGGTTAAAGAGGGCAGAGGTTGCCCTCGTTCTTAAAGAGGGCCGAGACGAGGGCACCTCAAATTTGAGCGGGGCGAGGGCCTAGACGAGGGCGCGGGCCCCCTTTCTAGTTGACAAGGGCGGAGCCCTCGCGCAATTTCAAAAATTTACGGGCCGAGGGCTAAGCCCTCGTGAGTAGGCGAGGGCGGGACCCCTCGTGAGTTGGCGAGCGCGGGCCCCTCGCCCATTTCTGCGCCTGAACCGTACCGAGGGATGTTGCCCTCGTGAAGCTGCCGAGGGTTATCCCCCTCGCCCACGGTAAATTCCAGGTACTTACCGAGGGGGTTTACCCTCTTTAACCCCCTCGGTAAATTTTAATATAAATACCCCACCCACCATTTTCAGCAGCAACAAAACCCTCCCCCTCCACATTTTTCAGCCGCCACCGCCGCTCTCCCCTGCCGCGCCGCCATCACCGGAAACGCCACTCCACCGGTTGGGTTTTGGCCTACTCGTCCCCGTGAACATTTCTACGGTAACATTTTTTATTTTAATCCGTTAATTTATTAGTTAAATTGTTTGTAAAATGTAAATTCATGTATGTTTATATGTATGTATATATGTATATATATGTGTATGTATAGGTGTTAATTAGTTGCTAATTATATAATGTTTAGCTTGTTATTTAATTAGTATGAAATTAATTATAAATTTGATAATATATTTATGTTAATTAGAAATATTACTAATATTTGTTGTATTAAAATTAATTAATTTTGCATCATATATATTTAATTAATTATATATGTGATGAATATCGATGTTCGATTATTGACATTAATAATTAATTTGATGAATGTTGTATATAGTTATGTTTAAATTAAGTTTATATTTAATTATGTTGGAGTGGAGGGGGTTGATGAATATATTGTTGATTGTTTGCTAGCTGTAGAATGTGCGGTCCGACTTGATTAATTTTAATTAAGTCGAAAATGGATGCACTATAGGATCTTAGTTAACTGGAGAATGCGATAATAATAAACGAAACACTGCCGAAAATTTTAGAATAACTATATTAAATTAACAATAGGATAATTATAATGGATTTATATATTAATTTTTTATTAAATTTTGAATATTCTTTAATTTGAAACAGATTATAATATGAGTTATTCAAGTCGTAATTGGATGTATGGTCCAAGAACAATTAATGGAATGATAGCTCCCGACTTTCTTAGTGGTCTTGAATCGTTTATACAATTCACAACTAGCAATCCTGATTGGATGAGTGAAGGAGATATTAGGTGTCCCTGCTCGAAATCTAGATGTAGGAACCAAAGGTTTAGAGCACCAATTGACGTGAAAACACATTTGTGTTAGTGTTAGTGTCCTAGAGACAATCCATCGAAAGGACATAATACTAAGATAATATTCAGATTTGGTTTAATATTATTATTGGTTTAATATTAAATGTATGGCGTTACACTTATCTGAATATGATGTTTGATTGTTTGCATATATTCTTATTTGTGTTCCCATGAATCACTACTGTCATTGAGTGAGTGAGAACTCAGATGACCTAAGTATGATTCTCAAAAAGGCCCGATCAAGGATCATCAAGAATGGGATATTGATGATGCAATTGAGATTGGTGTGCGATCTGCATCATACTCTTAGAGAGTGTAGTAAGATCTCACTTACTACGAGATACCGGGTATCTCATGATGGATGCACAGATACCTTAGAGGGTATTGGTATACCCATCCGAGAAACCGTTTGATGTAATTCCACATAATGTGTCTACGGGTGTCTCGGTTAGTGGGAGCGATGTGATACTCCTCTGACTTGAGGTCAATACGCACGACATGTGTGGAGTGGTGAACTTTGACCATGACCGACGCTTGCACCCTTCCACGGGTAGATATGGCATGGATTGGGTTCATCACGAAATGCATGTGCGTGGTAGTTGAGCCAAGAATAGGATTCATTCCTCAATGTGGATTTAGAGAGAATACTCATCTTCTCATCATAATTGGATCTAAGTCGTCGGCCGACGCGCATCAACTTAGACTTTGTGGCTAAGTGTGATATACTTGATCAATTAGTGATTGGAGATAATATGATTAAGTTATTTGAATAGACACTTCATCATGTTCAAGACTTAATCGGGTATTCGTGAATGAAAGGAAGTTATCACAATAGCCCACAATATTACAGGTAGTTGCAGATTTCCTCGCAACGTACCTCGTATATTGAGAATGTCTGATTTATTGTCTAGGGTTCAATTAAGACCGTTAGTTTGACTAATCGCTCGATATACGAGGGCCTATGGGTCACACAACAAGTAATGGCAATTTACCAATTATAGTTGGTTGATTAAATATTGTATTAGATATAATATTTAATTTATGGAGAATATACTAATAATTATATTTGGAATTAATTATTATTATTATTTAATTAAATTGGATTTAATTAAATATGAAATCCCAATAATAATATTTGGAATATTATTATACAAGAATAATAGATATGGTAAAGATATTATTCGTAGGAACATATCTAGGGAGATATAATCTGTAGAGATTATATTACGGGCTAGGCCCGATATCTTGCTTAGGAATTAAGCCAAGTTAATCCCTATAAATATGTGTCCCATGGGAATTTCAAATACACACGATACAAGAAATATAATTTCTCCATAAAATCTCAGTTTGAATTTTCCTAGCAAATTCGTCTCGAGATTCAACGCTGGCATATCGGTGCGGGTTGGTAGAAAGCCGTTACGTGGATACCGTAGTTGAGGATTCCGCGTACAAATCGCTGTAAGGATTTATATATTGTTATTTATCCTTTAATTGTTATGTTATACAACCATGTTTAAGATTCGTTGTTGGTGAATCGTTATCTTCCGCTGCGCCGAACATGGTGTTCGTGCCTTTAAAACCCAACAATTTGTATATAAATGGGTTTATGCCCAATTATCACAATTGAATTTTACACGGTGAACAAAATTGGGGTCATCTACCACACCAAAACTATGATCAGTCGACTTCGTACGGAGTAGATGATACTGCAGGGTCTACCTCGTACCATGACATGATCACAGATCTAACTGGTCCTAACCTTCATTTTGGAAATGTGGAAGAACCCGTTAATGAGGAGCCCCCAAATGAGCATGCTGCTCAATTTTATGACATGCTTCGTGCAGCAAACCAGGATTTGTATCCTGGTTGCGAAACACACTCACAATTGTCATTCAACGCCCGACTGTTGAACATTAAAACTGAAAATAGACTGTCTAAGAGGGGTTATAATCAAGTTGTTGACTTGATTCGGGAAATTGTTCCTCCTGAAAATCTAGTGCCCAGGAAATTTTCTGATAGCAAACAACTAATGAGTGGGATGGGTCTTCCAGTAGAGAGGATTGATTGTTGTGCACATAATTGTATGATATATTGGGGTAATGATGGTGAACTTGAACATTGTAAGGTTTGTGGTCATCCACGGTTTAAACCCCGTAAGCGTGGTGTTGATGGTCAATGGAAAAAGAAAAAACCTTACAAGGAGATGTTCTACTTTCCTATCATTCCTCGACTGCAAAGATTGTATCAGTCTGTTGCTACTGCAAAAGATATGACATGGCATGCAAGTTGCTCTAACGATGATTCTGGTGTTATGCGTCACCCTGCAGACTCATTGGCTTGGAAACACCTGGATAATTCGTATCCTGAATTTGCTTCCGAGATTCGGAACATAAGGTTGGGCATAAGCACCGATGGTTTTCAACCATTCAGACAGTCTGGGAAACAATATTCTTCATGGCCAGTGATAATGACACCGTACAATCTACCTCCGTGGTTGTGTATGAAAGATCAATTCATGTTTCTTACGGTATTAGTGCCTGGTCCTAAAAATCCTAAGGATAAATTGGATATTTTTTTACAGCCGTTGATCCGTGATTTGATGCATTTGTGGGAAATTGGGGTGGAAACGTACGATGTTGCTACAAAGCAAAATTTTCTGATGCGAGCTGTACTAATTTGGACCATCAGTGACTTTCCAGCTTACTCAATGTTGTCTGGATGGAGCACTGCTGGACGGACAGCTTGTCCTTACTGTGGAGAATACACTGATGCTTTCACTCTAAGGCTCAGTCGTAAACAGTCGTGGTTCGATAACCATCGTAAATTCTTACCTAGACACCATCCGTATCGGAGAAACAAGACTGCATTCAGAAAGAATGTGATAGTGGATGACCCACCACCACCCATTCGATCAGGTGAATCACTCCTAAATGAAATCAATTGGGTAGGATATCGAAAAGTGACAGAAGATGGTGTCGAGGCCCACAACAAGAGATTGGAAACTGGTTGGAAGAAGAAAAGTATTTTATGGGATTTGCCGTATTGGAGTACCTTGTTGATCCGTCATAATCTGGACGTGATGCACATTGAAAAAAACTTCTTTGATAATTTGTTCTACACTGTAATGAATGTGGAAGGGAAAACAAAGGACACGAATAAGTCCAGAGATGAACTTAATGAATATTGTCGTCGTCCATCACTTGTGAAATGTCCACGTACAGGAAAGTACCCCAAAGCTTGTTATTCACTTGATAAGAGACAAAAGGATATTGTGTGCGGATGGGTAGATGAGCTAAAGTTTCCTGATAACTATGTGTCCAACCTGTCTCGAACTATTGACTGGACAAAATTGAAAATGTTTGGGTTGAAGAGTCATGATTGTCATGTGTTTATGCAGAGGCTACTCCCGATTGCTTTCCGTGAAATTCTTCCACAGAACGTGTGGAAAGCTATAACTGAAGTTTGTTTATTCTTCAAGGAGTTGACTTCTACGACGATTACAGTTGAGAACATGACTCAGTTGGAAGTAGATATTCCGCTGATCTTGTGCAAGTTGGAACGTATATTTCCACCCAGCTTCTTTAATTCGATGGAGCATCTACCTGTACACCTTGCATACGAAGCACGAGTGGTTGGTCTTGTACAATACAGATGGATGTATCCATTTGAGAGGTAATCTACAACTTTCAAATATTTAAACAATTAGCGGTTATTATACTCACTATTGATGCTTCTGGTTAGGTATCTTCATAATTTAAAACTCAGTGTGGGTAACAAAGCTCATGTTGAAGCTTCGATCGCAAATGCATATCTAACAAAAGAAGCATCAATTTTCTGTTCCCACTACTTTGAGGATCATGTTCTGACGAGGCGTCATAATGTACCTCGTAATTACGATGGTCGTGGCGCCGAAGAACCCCAACCTGGTACTCCGTCAATTTTTATACCTCCTGGACGACCACTTGGACGGAAGAATACAAGATATATTGTAGACGAAGAGAAAAATACAGCTCACACATATGTGTTACTGAATTGTAACGAGGTGCAACCGTATGTTGAGTAAGTTAATATTCAACATCGTCCATCTATAATTATTACAAAACATCATTATAATGATAATATTGTACATCTTCCCTCTTGTAGTATGTTCATGCATCAACTTCAAAGTGTTCAACCGAATCTCTCTAGGGCTGAACAAGACGATAAACTTCAACATCAGTTTGCGTTATGGTTTGAACAAGTTGTAAGTCAAGTTGATAAAATTATATAAATAATAAAATATATACATAGACTCAGGATTAAATATTTTGTCAACTATAGGTCAAGGTAAACAATATTCAGAACCGGTGGATACGTGATCTCTCCAGCGGTCCTGTAAGTTGTGTTACCACATATCCTGGGTATTACGTAAATGGATACAAATTTCACACACGCACTTATGGTGAATCAAAATTGACTGTGAACAATGGAGTTTGTATCAAGGGGACAAACTATGATTCAGATGAGAATGATTTCTATGGGATCCTTGAAGAAGTATTACAATTGGAATACCCTGGACGATTTGAGAAAAAAATGGTTCTGTTCAAGTGCGAGTGGTATGATCCTACCGTGCCAAATGGAACAAGAATACATCCTAACTACAAACTTGTGGATGTTAATCGGAGAAGAGTATATGGCCGTTATGATCCTTTTGTGTTAGCAAATCAAGCCACTCAAGTTTACTATTGCGAATACCCGGGGGTGCGAAATCATGAATGGCTTGCGGACAAATGAATAATGTGCAAATAGACAGTGATCCTATCGTGTTGGCAGATGTCAGTGGTGCACTAATTCAAATTGAGAATGATGATGTTGAAGAAGAAGAAGAAGAAGAAGAAGAAGAAGAAGAAGAAGAAGAAGAAGAAGAAGAAGAAGAAGAAGAAGAAGAAGAAGAAGAAGAAGAAGAAGAAGAAGAAGAAGAAGAAGAAGAAGAAGAGAAGAAGAAGAAGAAGAAGAAGAAGAAGAAGAAGAAGAAGAAGAGAAGAAGAGGAGGAGGAGGAGGAGGAGGAGGAGGAGGAGGAGGAGGAAGAAGACGATGATGATGATGATGATGATGATTAAGTAGTTTAGTAATTGCTATCTCGATGTTAGAAATTATTTAATGTGTACACCTAAACTTTGATTGATTGATCATTTATATCTCGGTGTTATAAATTATAATGTGTACACCTAAACTTTGACTATTTGCTCAATTATATCTTGGTGTTATAAATTATAATGTGTACACCTAAACTTTGACTATTTGCTCATTTATATCTCGGTGTTTAAAATTTTACAGATGAGCGGATCCGATCGTAGCTCTAGCGGGGGACGGCGACAGAGTACAGGTTGCGGGGGTCGAGGCCGATCTAGTGGGGCGCGGAACACAGTGCCTATACCACACATACCAGTGCCAGTTCCGTTGATCCCCACGACTAATGACGAGGAAGCTGAGCAGGTATACCGACTCGGATTTCTGAAGAACAGTCAGATTTACAAATGGTCGGACAGAGACTAGATGTGTATATTGCCTACGATACGTATGTTTAGACTTACTATTTTCAGGTATTTTGAGGAATATATATCCGTGAATATTAATTATGTATTACAAATTTGTTTTGCAGCTTGATGCCATCGAATCCGGTCTCCAAGCTGATCAGACGTATCATGGCTGGACATATGGAGTTGGGCGCCTTCACCTTCAGGATGATATCCGAAGAAAGGCTGCAGGAGTACTGGGAGACATTTCAGGTATATATTCATTTGATTTATAATGATATTATATGACATAATAACATCTTTGTTTATCAGAAAGAGGCTAGATGGGATCCTACTGTCACTTCAACACAGTATGTGCATCACTTGTTCCTGAAAAGGGCTGCTGAAAGATATGTAGATCTTTTGAACTCTATGAAAAGAAAATGGGAGTTGAAGGGTAAGAAGCCACAGTGGGATACGAAAGTGTGGAAGGCCTTGCTCGCGTACTGGGACAGAGATGACGTTAAAGCCAAATCCGCACAATGTAGACGGAACAGACTATCTGAGCCTGCTGGCCCGGGTACTGGCATCTCTACCCATAAAGGTGGATCTCGTGGTGCCGTCGAGGTTGCTCTGGATATTGTAAGTCATTTTTTGATACCAAATTCGGTAAAATTTTATAATATGTATACATATTTTAAGTTTTAATCATCATGTTCTAAATTATAGGAGAGGAAGAAGGGACGCCCCGCCACAGATTGGGAAATTGTGGAGCACTTCCACTACCGTGGTCCAGGACAGTATACATACGGCCTTATATCTGATACAATTGGTAAGTATTCTTGTTACATTTTAAAATAATATGAATATTTAAGAATATTTATATATCTAGAAAAATAATTCTCTAAAAAAATGTGCAGGCTGATGTACAAGCGAGAGTCTCCCAACTGCATGCTACCTCTGACTCTGACGAGCAACCTTCTGAGCCCAGTCTTCCAGAGTTATCTCAGATGTACGTCAAGACTGTGGGGAAAAAGCACGATAAAGTTCGTGGGCTCGGACAATTGGGAAAGTCCAGACGCATAGTCTCCGGCCCAGGCGGGACATCAGCTGGGACTCATATTGGAGCCTATAGCCAAATTGATGTGGACCGACTACTCGCTGAGGAGCGTGAGAGAACGCGCAGAGAGGCGACTGATGAGAATCGACGATTGCTGGAGCAAGTGGAAGAGAGACAACGGCAACTGCGTGATGAGATGACCCAGAACTTCCAAAACCAGTTTACCGAGTGGATGCGGGCATCACAACAGGGATCTGGAGGACCACCACCCCCGCCTCCATCCGATGAGTATACCCCACCCCGAGGACCGGGTTCGAGCCGTGGCAAGGGACCGAGATCCTGATGTTTGAGAGTATTGCTTGGAGTATGAATTAACTATTTTCATGAATGTTTGATGAATGTTTCTTAGAGTATGAATTATTGTGCATCGTCTTTATTATGCTTGTGATGTTTATTTTCATTAATGTTTATGAAATTCGGAGCTATATATCGTGTTTAGTAAGATTTTTAATTAATTATTTAGGTTAATTTGTGTATGTGCTTTAGTTATAAGTAATATTTGATTAATTTAACCATAATATATTCAAAATATTTTAATTAAAATAATATATATATTATATATATATATATATATGCACAAAGGGGTTAATTTTTTATATTTAAAAAGATATATACATAAGTGAAAATATAATTTTGCAAGTGTTAATTTCATTTTATATGTGAGAATATATAAATTTTATTTTTTAAGTTATTTACCATAATTGTAATGATATATAATAATTAATTAAAAGTGTAATCATAATAGAAATTATTAAATGTATGTAATTTAAAATGATATAATTAATTTAATTAATTTTTTAAGGTGTTATAGTAAATAAAATGATTTATAATAATATTAATTAATTAAAGGTATAAATAAAATAGGAGTGTTTAAGTAACAAAGAAAACAAAATAAGAAATAATATATATACTATTACAATAGAAAACATTTCGAATGATAAGCCTTGCCCAAACGGTAAGGAGAAGGGCAATAGATCTTCCATGCGTGGGAGGTCACGGGTTCGAAACTTGTCTCTCGCGGGTCGCGCGCGGGTCGGGTCGGGTTGCGCCCGCCCCGCTGATGCGGCCGCAAATTTTTTTTTTTAAATTGTGTTGGACGAGGGCCTCCCCATCGTGAACAAACGAGGGGCGAGACGAGGGCGCTGGTAGACGAGGGCAGGCCCCCTCGTGCATGGACGAGGGGCGAGACGAGGGCGCTTCCAGGCGAGGGCGGCCGTGCTCTCCAAACTCCGAGCCACCGCGAGGCGAGGGCTTCCCCCTCGTGAACAAACGAGGGCTTACACGAGGGCCCGGTTTTTTGAAACCAGACGAGGGCAGCCCCCTCGTTAGTAGCCGAGGGCTCTCTCCCCTCGTTAGTTAAAGAGGGGCGAGCCGAGGGGGACCCTAACGAGGCCTATTTTGTCGAGGGTCTCCCCCCCTCTTTAAACCCCTCTTTAACCCTCTCCCCCTCTTTAAATCCCTCCCTATATCCCTCTTTATTTCAACAGTATTTTGTAGTGGCTCTCTTAGACTTACATAGCTGATTCTTAAAAAGCGGTTTTAACCGCTTTCTGAGCTTAAATATAACCGCTCTCTTAGCCCTTTTTTGTACTAGTGAAAGTATAAAAAATAAAAGGGTTAGTCGGATCATATTTTAATTTTTGTTGATATTTTTTATTCCAATTTTTAGTACTCTCAATAGAATTCTTAATACTCTTAATCAAATATTTAATATTTTAAAATAATTTTTCTACAAAATTTTGCCACCTATATATGCATAAAAAAAGTCCACCGAAAATGATTAGGAAGACAATGCTTCCCACAAAGGACTTACTAAATTTAGCAAAGGCAAGGTGCAGTGACTCTGCGAGATTGCGGATAAAAAGTATACTAAGGTGTGCTACTAATTATCTATATATGATCATATTTTCCTCTAATAATAATAATAATAATAATAATAATAATAATAATAATAAATTTATTATTATTATTATTATTATTATTATTATTATTATTATTCAACGACGGTTTCATTATTTTTCTTGTTAACCGCGGCACTCAAATGATCTCTTGCACTTCTAATCTAGCTTGAAACTTTCATAATGTGTGCCTTAGCTGATTGATTAATGAATTTTTGATCATTTGATTTATAAAATAACCATTGAATACATGCGTTAATCTCAACTATGAACCATGAATATTGTTATTGAAATTAAATAAATGGATTGATTTTATGTCTCTCTATAAATTTGAACTTTTAAATTAGATGAAATTTTTTCATAGTATTATAGCCTAAAGGTTCATGTACACACGTCTTATATTTGATTATCACTTAAAGCAATTCACCCATATTAAATTGATTTCACACCTCTCTACGAAATACCCTTAGTCCAATTTTAGCAAACCTAAAACTTTTGGCCAAGTTCTGAAAAAGTAGTGTAAAAGTAAAAGAGATTGCAAATTATATAAATTATAAAATATTTTAATTTTAGAAAAATGACCTATATATATTGGAAGGACGGAAAAAAAAGACTTATTTATTTTGAACGGAGAGAGAGTGTGTGTATATTTTATGAATTTAACTTTCATAGAAAAAAATCATTAAATTGATTGAGAGAGTATATATATTAAGTATAACTTGAATATAAGGTTATACATGAATTCTGTAGACAATACTACGAAATTAGCTATCAATTTTATTCGAATAAAGATAATTTACTAGATTTTTTCTTATCTCAAAACAATTTGAAAAAATAATAAAAAATCACGCAAGTGAACATATTTTATCACAAAATCTGATCAACAATGTCAAATAGCTAGCCCCAAGCACTTCACATACCAAAATGAGAAAACATACCAGTACTACCTTTTAGCTAGTTAAGTTATTCATGGACGTCTAACACGACATTTAAAATAGTCGAGTCTACAAACCAATATAAAAAGACATAATTAGAAGGTAATTAAGTCTACAAATCCAACTAAATAGACATAATTAGAAGATAAGTCTCAATCGTTGTCTTAATAAATCTAAATTCTCGAAGATGCATTATTTAGTACCATCATTTTCAGTAAATGCTTGGCATGTTGTTCCAAAGGCAAGGTGAGGCGCCAAAGCTCCAATCTTGATTTGCTGCGCCAGTAAAGCTTGCAACCGGGTTGTACCTTGAGGCATTCTGTTGACTTACAATCGCCCCGTTTGTACCTTTGGTCAAAATAGGTTTTTCATTGCCATTTCTTCCATTCCACTCTGGAATTGGTACAGCCAATGGGAAATTGTCAAGAAGGTTCATCAAGTCATCATCAGCCATGACAACATTATTGCTATCTCCAGAAGCTTCAGCTTTCGGGCCTGTGCCAAACACCATGATATGAATATGAGTAACAATGTACATGAATAAGTCAATAAAATATGAATTAGGTTTAATGTGAGACATCTCATGAGCTCTCTAAACTTATTGGGAAACCCTTTAAAGTAAATAGTTTCACTTTTAATTCAATTTCATACAAAATGGTTTGGTGATAATGTTAGTATACGCGCTATATTGCACGCGTCTACAATATAACAGGAAGTTATTTCACAATACAATATTAAAATTTCGATACTTTACAGTGTGGCAGGCTTTACTTTAAAATTAACAATTCAATCTCATAATATAATACTATCACCATCACTGAATTCTTTTACTCGAGCGATATAATTCAACTTTTAAATTAAATAAAGGGTTCATGTTTTCTAAGAATGGGCCCTACTCCGTCAGTACACAAGGTCATAATTATACAGCTCTGCCAATACCGCAGACGATGCAGGTATTGCACAATAATGACTTTTTTTTTCAATATATGATTACTTTACCTAAAAGACGTTATTTAACTTTTCCTTTTTAAAAATACCGGGTTATCTGGTGTTCGAGTAGACCCCACTGTGTCAGAGCGCAATATTATAGATATTCACATCATCTGCTCTACAGCTAATGATGATATTGCACATTAATGACTTTTTTCTAAATAATCCACAAGCATTTTATATCTGCTTCACTTAATGAAATACATCAGGCGTCAAGACCGTTCAATATTAAAAAAAATAAAAAATCCGGCCGCCGGCCGAAAAGTGACCTAATATACACAATACCCTAGACTACAAAAATAGCAATTTTATCAATTTCAAACCTAAAATCAAATGAATCAATTTCCTTAATAATAAACCAAATAAAAGAAGAATTAATTAGTAATCACATACCTTCATAGCTATCATCAGAGTTGGTAATGCCATGTTCATAACCATTTTCATGCACATTTAGAGGTGCTACAACATAGGGCTCCTCCAATTTTCCAGAACACACCAAACCCGGAGATTCCCCAAACAAATCTTCCAAAAGACCACTTCCTTTATACCCCCGTTCAACCTCATAATCATCGCCGCCATCACTCGACGCCACGAACGACCCCGCTGGAGTTAAACCCCCCTGCGCAGGCACGCCGTAAGAATTGCCCTGATGCAACTGATTCACCATACCCTGACTGAAAAAACCTTGCCCGAGTGACGAAACGAACGAATTCGAGGAATCCAGCGCCAGCGCCAAGCCGCCGCTGTTGTCGCGGTAAAGGTTGAGATATGGAGGAGTAGCACTCTCTTGCGGCACGCCCATCATGAATGTAAACGGGTTCGGGTTCTGCGTCCGGGTCGGGTCATGCTGTTGCTGTTTCTTCAGCTGCTCCTCGATCACTGACTCGTGAGGGTATAATGGTAATCCTTGACGTTGGCGCCGCTTCAACCTCGTGTTCCAATAGTTCTTAATTTCATTGTCCGTTCTCCCCGGAAGCTGCCCATACATATATGCACACACATTTAATTTCCGAATTTCTTCCTAAGTACTTCTGGTACTCCATTAATTAAACATTTATTTTAATTTTCCAAATTAAATATTTACAGAAAAAAATAGAGTTTATTTCTTGGCAAAATCATTTCCAAGTTTCTTCTTGAGCAAAATATTACTTTTCCGACCAAAAAATTCCAAATTAAAAATTACCTAAAAAACATGGAGTTTTGAATATGTTGCATACAAATAGAGTATATTATTTTACTTATTGATGTTGTTAACTGACCTGAGCAGCCATGCGGGCCCATTTGTTGCCGAGCTTGGAATGAAGGTCGACGATTATTTTTTCTTCGTCAGTTGTAAAAGCGCCCTTTTTTAAATCAGGCCTCAAATGGTTAGCCCAACGGAGACGGCAACTCTTGCCACATCTCAAAAGCCCGGAATGCTTCTGGACTGCATTCCAGTTCCCCTCGCCGTGCATTTTAACGTACTCGATTAATAGGGCGTCCTCCACCGTCGTCCATGGCCCTTTCTTCAGGAAACTCTTGCTCTTGGAAGACGATGAACAATTTCTTAAACCTCCACAGATATCAGGGGCCATCAGCCTTGGTTTTTTTTAAATGAAAGGTGTGAGATATGAAGGTAAATTTGGAGAAGGAAGGGAAGTGAGAGAGAGAAAGAGGGGTGGTGGGACCAAAGTTGAGTAGGGGAAATGGGGGCTGTGCGAGTGTGAAAGAGCACCCCTTATGGGGTTGTGTAATTTATAGGGGAAACCTTACACTTCGGCCCCTGCTTGAATGCTCCTCCATCTACAATTTGTCTTATTTCAATTACAAAATCAACCCTTAAAACAATGGTAGGTGGGGCTGGGGAGGCTTGGGGTTTTAATTATATTAATTATAACCAAAGTTTACTACTTTTTTGCATACTTTTGCTTTTTTTTTTAATAGTTAAAAACTCAATTTAATATTGTAGCTTTGTATATTATTCATGTCTAATTTTGGTAAAATATTGTCGTTTTTGGCACATGTCTTAGGACGATAAAAATTATGGGACCAAAAAAGAGTAATGTATAAAGTTACGAGATTAAATTGAATTTTTAACTATTTTAAAACGATATGTTATTTTTAACTCCAAAATTTTGGTCAAAACTTTTTATAAGATGCAGCACCATCATCTTCATCCTTACCTAATATGTGAATGTGTATAAATAGATTAAATATATTATGATCAATTTAAATTGAAGTTACATATATATTAAGAACTAAACTAATGAGATGGTCTCACAAGACGCCTCTCACTTCCCCTCCATTTTATAATCAATTTCATCCTAATACACATATCATTTTGTTTGCATGTTTTTCATTGTACATGATTTCCCTCCTCGAATTATGACTATCCTTGACACGGTATTCAACGTATTTCTTACGGTGAAATTCTAATAATCCTAAATCTCACATGAATCGTGTACTCATATCTTCCAATTTCGCTTATATTAATATACCTTAATAATGTCGCCTAATTAATGTTTTTACACTATTATTACTGGGAATGCAAAATGACAAAGTATGTCATTCAATTTCACCTTAAAATAGAATTACAATTAAAAAAAGAATTAATTTAATAGTGATACTATTTAATAAAAATATATAATATCAAAATTTAAAAATGTATCTGATTTTCACAGTAGAATTGATGTACAAGTACAAGAGACTTATGCATATTGACAAACTTTTACATGAAGGCAAAGTATACTCCGAACTAGTTTCATCGTGAAATTTGTTTGCATTTTATTTATATTTTTAAACAATATTAATTATTTTATTAAAAGATATTCCCTCCATCCCGCTATTATTTTCACACTTGTCTTATCTGCATGTTCCACAATTGTTTTCACACACAAAATAAAATAAAAATCACACTCACAAAAGTCAATAAAATATTAAAATATTATTATTATATTTTATTTAACCCCACAATCACACCCCCCCCCCCCCCCCCACCCCCCCCCCCCCCCCCCCCCCCCCCCCCCCCCCCCCCCCCCCCCCCCCCCCCCCCCCCCCACCCCCCCCCCCCCCCCCCCCCCCCCCCCCCTAAAAGTGTTATTTGCTAATGTGTGAAAGAAATCTTGAGATGGAGGGAGTATTAGTTTGATTAATATAATATTGTATAATGAAAACAACTAATATTATGTTGTGGTAAACTTGAGTTACAAGAGACACTTATATTTGGGGTTAATTGCATTTTTTGTCCAATGGGAATATGTGTTTTGCAAAAATAGTTATTTTTTCGATATTTTTGGTCCCGTAATTTTATTCGACATTTATGGTCCCAAGGAAAGTATAGTTCTAGTCACAAAAGAATGTATAAATTGCAGTTTTAGTCCCCAAAACTTTCAGCTTTGGTCCCAAAAATTAACCGGAAAAGACCAAATTTGTAAAAAAAAATGGGACCAAAAAACAACGTGGAACCAAAATTGTTATTGAAATTTTTTCAAGGGACCAAATTTACAATTTTCCCCTTATATTTGTAATGTAAAAGAATATGGACAGTACGTACGTAGACATATCTAAATATATATTCAAATTAGATTAAAAGTAAATTTCAAATCAAGAAAAAAGAAAACCATATTAGATCAAGGACACCACTATATATGTATAAACATCACCTGGAAAATCATTAAAAAGCTATAACTTGATATGGAAAAATTACGCTGTAAAGAGCACATTATAAATAAATTCATCACAGTACAACGAATTGTCCTATAGTATAACAAATTTTTAGACCTGTTTGTAGGGTACTTTTATTTTTATATTTATTTGTAAGATGGAGAAAAAAAGTGGATCACTGTGTAAGTGCCCCATTATATTTGATATATTATGTGAACATAATGAATTTGAAATGAAAAATATATTATATATAAAAAAAATACAAAAAAAATGAAAATGAAGAAGCCTATTATTACCAACACTAGATTAGTGTCCCGCGTTTTACGCGATTTGTTTGCAAAATTAATTTAAAAATTTATATTTTATTGACGCATCATCACATTATTAATACAATCTATTTTAATACACACACATACTGTTCACTGATTTTTTTTTTTAAATTAATTACATATGCATTATATATACTTAAATAAATTTGATCATCGTAAAATAATTTAATTATATTAAATAATAAATATATTTAAATAATATGTAAGCATAAAAATATTGGTTAATTTCTTAGTAACCCACGGCCTTTAGGCTCAACCTCAATTTAAATATGATTTTCAATATTTTTATGAAAATTCACGTTTTTTTTTTGTTTCAATTTGGTATAAACTTTTAAGTTATGATATGTTTTTCTCAACTATGCACCACATACCTCTCCTTGCCTCCCTAAGATGATTTCCTCGATATAGGGAGATTTCTAACCCAAATAATAACACACATCCGTGCATCATTTTTTTCTTTTTTGTTGTTAAAATTGCAAGTCATATATCTGATTGAAAAACTAAACATTGGTGAATTTCTAAAATATTATTGAAAGTTGTGATTAAATTGAGATTGAACTTAATAATTGTGAATTAATATTGAATTAACCCTAATTTTTTAATACTTATATTTTAAAGATTTATTTTTTCAAATATGTTATATCTCTAAATTATATAAATAATATATTGTACATGTAAAAATATTATATATATCTCATTTAAATTATATGATATTAAATAAACTAATAAGCATTTCAGAATTAAAAAAACCTTAGTAATATAAATTTATTAGTGGGTTATAATATGACTTTTCTATTTAAAAATATTTATATATGTGTGTAAGATTCAAATTCATGTAATTGCATTTCTTTTAATTAGAAACAACATTATTACATAAACATAATGTCACATGTTAAACACAATCAAACCAATCGAAATTGACATATCGAATTTGATTTAAGATATACAAAACCAAATAATTATAATTTTGGTTTATTATATTTTCTAGACAATAAAAATTTATCAATTAAAAGATAAAATTTCAAATAATTAGATTTAAAAAATAATAATTAATCATTTAATCGATAGAATAAATTAAAATTATTTAATATTCTTAATTCCATTAATTAATTTTTTACAAATTAAAAATTTCTAAATAGGATATTCTCAAATACATCGAGAATATAAAAATAAGTTAGTTGAACATTGACATTTCACATAATTAGAATTTTTTAAATTTATTAATCAATTTAATAATAATGTTGTAGAAATAAATATACTTAAGTCACTTGTTTGAATTATTAACACATTAAGATTTTTATATATAAGATATACTCAAATGTAGTTAAATAAAATGTAAATTAGTAAAATCACAATAATAATAATGGTAACTTTTTATACACTCAAGTTATATACAATAAATATTCAAATTTCTTAAAAATTCGTAGTATGGCTAAATGAGTACATCATAATGATTACTCAAGAGGTTTAGGGTTCAAATCTATTTGCATGCACATTTTTTTAATTATTATTATATTTCTTATTATATAAGGTCACATAGATAATACATAAGTGACACATAGACGAAATAGATGATACGTAAGTGTTGACGATCAGTTCTAATCTTGAAGATTAATGGCTGTTTTAGATGGTTAATTGATCATCAAACAACTACGTGTGATTGATCACTAACGTAATTAGTGAATACGGATTTTCGGGTTTAGGTGGATTAGAATCGTATGAAAGCTTACGTGTTTAAGTTCGATTGTAAGTTAATCGAGCTGCTTTAGATTCATAATCGAAGTTTGGACGTGTATAATAATTTGTGCTTGTTCTATTTGCTGAAAAAATCTAAGTATTTATAGACAATTGCCTAGCAGGAGGTGTCGTGACTTTTGGCCTACCAGGCCTGCATGCTCGACACCTGGCCTTTGACTAATTTGACCTTATCTAGACTAAATTTTATCCTTATCTTGATGGACTTGCTCGCAGTCAAGAGCTGCTCGCCATGTTGGACCTGTCCTGGAGGAGTTTTTAGTCTGATTTTGCTGGTCTCTTGTCTTACTTAGTTGTTGATTCGGTTGTGCGTCCGAATTTGGTCGGCGGAATGCTAACTGAGTTCATTATGTGGCTATTGATCTGACTTTGTTCGCTCATCTTTCTTAGTGTTGTACTGACTTGAACCGAAAATACTAGCTTTTACTAGTAGCTTCCCTGCAAGAGTACGGGTTCACTGTAGTATGGGCGAGTATAGGGACCAAGTATTATCGAACCCAAGGGAAGGTATGTATGCAAATAGATCCCTGAAGATCTACGCGTCGTAGTTAATATGAGTGTATGTTTGGGATTTTTTTGGAAAGATTAATTAAAACTTAAATAAACTAAGTAAACTAAAGTACTAAAGAAATCAAATTAACTAAGGTGTGTTTTCAAATAAGAGATGGTGATGCTCAGGATAGGAATCCCTACGTATACTAACGGAGCAGGTACATAATCAGAATAACTGTGACACACAAGAAATAACCTAAGTAAAAGAATGCAAGGTGAAAGCTCAAGATTCTAAACCCTAATACTTTACCCTAACACTCGACTTCACTAATCTACTAACAAGTTAATAGATTGTGCTTAATTAATGAGACCCGAATTTAACTAATGGTGATGCGGCCGTCCTCCATAGCTAAACCGATAGATGAATTAACCCTTTCTAAACCTTCTCGTTAAGACTACTAATTGTTATTGAGTGATGCGGTCGTCCTCTCTCTAACACTTTCATACGAAATTCAAAGGTAAAGTTAAGATTAATTATAAGAATTCATTAATCAAGAGAATTAAAACTAACGTCACGAATTACCCTAATTACGTACCCACATCCTACTTCTACGAGTTCATCCTAACCTAAGCATGCAAGTGTTTTAGCCGGACATGGCTTTAACAGACATAAAAGCAATAGAAGAAACAACGCACATAAACATGGTGATTTGAACGAAGAAAATACGAAACATAAACTAGGGTTTTAAAAGAAAATAATTCTAAGAACTGAAATTTAATTAACTAAAACGAAGTTCAAAGCGTTTAAAGTAATCAAGCTAATGAAAAGAAACTAAGAAACGAAAAGAAACTAAGAATTCGTACGAAAAACCTCAACAAAACGTAAGTAAAGCTTGCTCGTTCTTCTCCTCTTCCTCTCTCTAAAAACTAAGTCTAAAAGTGATTTCTAAAGTTTGGGGATCCTTCAAAACGTGTTTGGAAGAGGTATATATAGGCACCGGGTCGAAACGGGATCTCATGGGCCGAAAAACAAAATTTGGAAAATAAGCCTCGGAAGCGCTCGAGCCATCCCGGTCGAGCGGAGGCGCTCGACCCCTTTTTGGTCGAATGAATTAATGGTCGAGCGGGGCGCTCGAGCCTGTTTGGTCGAATGGTTCAAGAGCTCGAGCTGCATTGCTCAAATGGTTCAAGAGGTCGAGCGGGGCGCTCGAGCTGTGCCCCTCGAGCGGCAAAAACGTTCTGTAAGTCCGGAGCGCTCGACCTACGTTGCTTGAGCGATGGTGCTCGAGTGATGGTGCTCGAATGGCCTTCCTTCCTTGCAACTAACAATTTTCTTCTCACGTACTAATACCAATAGTATTTCTTCGATATCTTCTCATCCGGGCATCCGTTTGAGTCGATTCAAAGTCCTACGAACTCCGTTTTTCGTCCTCGATTCACCTATGAGTATCAAAGAGACAAATTCATCAATGTATAGAAATAGTACTCATTTGGCTCTAAAAACTCAATAAAATCGACCAAAACTAGGGCGTTTCTAGCTACGAATCATGACAATTTCACGCCTAATCATGTACGCAGGTTCTGCTCGCCAGATGTCTTGGTTAATCTTGATTTAACTTCGTCTTAACCGCAGGTATTTGTAGCTAATCCTGATCGCTCACGTGACGATTCTGCTCGCCCATCAACAATTGCCCCCTTGCCGATCAATAAATTGTGAAGATGATGAGTGAGCACTTTTTGGGTTGGCAAATTTTACGTGTCACTGGTGCGAGCAAAAATGTCGTGAGGGCGAGCAACTTTTCACGGGCGGACAACAATGGTCGAGTAGACTTGGGCCGGTGACGGTTGGGATCCCAAAGTCTGGGTACAACTCGAGGTGTGACGTGGGCGGAATGATTGCTGCCGCCCACGCGCACACGATCCCGAGGGGACGCGTCTTCCCGCTTTGTCGGGCAGGTGCTGCACGCGCCCAGAAATTGCACTTTAGTCCTTCGATTTCTCAACTTGCTCGCCCGGTACCCCATTTTTCCAGGGAGTATTTAAGGAAAAAATTCGCGATTTTTATCATTTTTACTGTGTATCAAGCGCGAATCTCTCCTTCTTTCCTCTTTCAAATTTCCGGCGATCGTTCCCAGTTTCCGGCGACCTTCAAACGACGTCAAGGTAGTTTCCTCTCTGCTTTCTTCTTCTCTTTCTTCTTTTCTTGCGTTGTGTGCGTTCTAGACTCACCAAAATCCCTACTTCGCCGTGGATAGTTCTGAACCGCCGTGATTTCCCTTGCCGGAATCTGTTAACATTCAAAACTATTTTCCCTTAATTTATTGGATGGCGTCGCACTCTGAGCCCGGTTATTTCCCTCCCCGGAACCCCGAAAAACGGCCCGTCGAAGAGAATCCTCCCATTGTCAACCTGGAATCCGATCCCGAGGCGGCTTCGGTTGCACGCTCGGTTAATTCTGGAGCTTGTCCTTCCGGGGAAAGAGAGGAGCGAGCAAATCCTGCTCGCCAGCTCTTGGAGGAAACGAGCTCGGACCTCCACGAGAACGAGGACGAAGAGGTCGAGGTACTTCAGCCGGTGAACCCCGACGAACTAACCTGGGCCTATCTAAGAGACATCAACTTTCCTGCGCCCAGACTGATCGAGCATCGGGTTCCAATCGCGGTTGCTTGCCGTGTAGACTGGGACGAGTACGAAAAGGAGCACTCAAACCGATTCGTCACTCCTGCTCGCGGGGTACGGAGGCTCAAAGCGACCGAGTTCGCAGCGAGCTGTATCGTGTCTGCCATTTCCGAGGAGGACTTGGCCGGGATTCGGAGGGATTACAAGATTCCCTTTGACATCCCGATGTATGCTCCTTTGGTGGACGACAGAGCTGATCGCCCACCACGTGGATTGACGGCGATCAACCTCGCCACCTTGAATGCTGGAGTTTCTCTACCGTTGCATCCTTTGGTCGGCCAATTCCTTCAAGACGTGAACTTGGCTATCACCCAACTTACTCCCGTTGGGTGGATAAATTTGATGGCTCTGATGGTGATGTTCGCCCTGGAGGGATATCCCAATAGGCTGTCCGCCGAAGAGGTTGGCTACCTGATGACGATGACCGGCTGCACTGGGGAAGAGGCGGACTGGTACTATCTGAAGGCGCGACCAGGCCAGAAACTGGTTGAGGACATCCCTGGGAAGGTGCGAGACTGGAAGCATGACTGGTTCTGGGTCGGAGGCGACTGGCGTGCTTCTGCTTGCTCTTCAGGGGGTCCTGAACGAATTGAGACCCTGGCGGAGTTTAGGGAATTAAAGCGTGAGTCTTACCTCTTCTATAACTTTGAAGTGGTTAGACTAATTTTAATTCTCTTTTTCCTTTGTTTCAGGTCCCAAAAACTTGGGGTGGCGAACTGTAAAGAACAGCATCAGCGATCAATTCCTGTTCGTTGCGTGTTTGATCGCCCTTCGTCGCCGAGAAGATCGAAGTATTGGCCATCTTTTCTCCGAGGATACACTGCGAGTTGCCCATCTCACTACTTATCCTCATCATCTTGAGGCTTTAGCTCGTATCCCGGAGGGTAAGTATCTTCTCTCGTTGGGTGAACAGATCTGATCGGTGTTATACTTAGTGCTAACTTATTTTTTTTATGTCCTTTACAGATCAGCTCGCCACAGTTGCGCTTCACCCCTCCTTCCTCGATCTTGATAACCGGGTCTGGGAGATGCCGACGAAACGAGGACGCAAGAAGTCTGACCCCCTCTCAGAGATTATTGCCTTAGCGGCCAAAGGTAGAAAATGCGACCCGAGGCAAGCCGGAGAGTCGAGCTCGGCACAGCCACTTGCCCCAGTGGCGAGTCCACCCAAGACTCTGGTCCCGAGGACGAAGAGGCTTCTTCGTGGAGATGGCACTCCCATCTCCGATACTGAAAAGGCGGCCAAGCGAGCAAAGACTGCTCAAGACAAAGTGACCGTGGCTGTCCGACCATCCGAGGGCGACAGCGAGCAAACTCTTTCTGTGGAGCGTCCCGGCGAGCAAGCTCTGGTCGTCACTACCCGCGAAGGGTCCGGTCCTTCATCCGACCCCACCTACCTTGGTTGGGACAAGGGTCGTCTTGACAGGTACAACTCTTCCCGCCCAGGACACTTAGCATTTTCTCTTTTTTTTACTAACTGAAGTTTTTCTCTCCAGCTACTCGCCCGAGCAATACCCTGGGCGGTCTAACTTGGTGCATCGCTTTGCCTGCTCGAAGGTGCCGACCAACCTTCGCGAGATCCCGGACTCTTTTGTCCGCCGCGCTTCCGAGGTCGTTGCTCGTAGCTGGACTAAGGAGCTAAACGAGACCGTCAAGACACAGGCGCCTCGTGATAATGGCCGTCTGTGTCTTGTTTAGGCAGGCAACACCTTGGCGGCCGTGCAGCGTTTGGTCGACCAGGTTGAGGACCTTGAGAAGGACTCACGTCAGCATGCGGCTACTGTCAGCCGTATTGCTAAGGAGCGCGATGATGCTAAGGCAGAGGCGAAGAAGATTATCGCCGACCTCGAGAACAAAGCAAAAGTTCATCAAGTCAGCGAGCAGCGTGCTCTGGACCTGCACGTCAAAGTCTCCGAAGAACTGAAGGTCAAAATGGCCGAAGTCGAGCAGATGCGAGCAGATCTTGCTTGCGCTCAGCAGTAGAAGGAGGTCGCCGAGAAATTCGCGACCGAGGCGACGGCCAAAATTGCGGACCTTGAATCTCCAAAATTGCGGACCTTGAATCTCAGCTCGCCAACTCCATTACCCAAGAGGAACTTATTCCTAAGATGGAGGTGAGCTTGATTCTGGGTTACGTGGCTGGCTATGCGGAGAGCATCCGTATCGCACATGAGTTTAAAGCTGCTGCAGTCGTTGAAGAGATCGACAAGGAGTTGTGCAACTTTATCGAATCGAACCCTCCTGCTCCGGGCACAACTCTCCAGATTGGCGACCTGCCTGAATATGGGGTCAAGCTTGACTTCATCGGTCCGGAGATAATTATCACAAGTCCTCCAGAGGACGAGGAGGATGAGGAGGGCGATGCTGCCGAGGGCGAGCAAATCTTGCCGGCCGGTCAAAATGAAAGAGCTCTCAAAGAGCAGGCTGACACCGAGGGATTAATCGCCGAGCTATCTCAAGAGGTTCCAATCGATCCTGCTCTCGACGGATCTCCTCTGGAGGATCCCAAGGATGACAACATTCCTCCGCCTGCCGGGCAAGGAAACTAGCGGACAGGATTAGATAGGAATTTGTATTTTTCCTTTCTTTTTGTTGTTGTAGTTGTTCGTCTTCATTGTAATTTTTGGGCGATCAAGCCTTATCTTCAATGAATATATTTTGCTCAATTGCTCGTCTTTTATCTTACATTAATTGTTTTTTGCATCTTTATCTGTGCTTCAACAATCTTAATGTAGTTGGGCCTTGTTCCTTAAGAACTTTTTTGGCCTTAGGATTTAATGGGCTTTTGGCCTTAGGCTATGTTCATTTAAAAATGAACAACCTTTAACGGGCTTGGTTGTATAATCAACTTGCGCCTTGAGCTTGCATTTCTGCTTGAACGAACAACTTAACATTGAACAAATATCAAAAATTACAAGTATCAAACGCGACCAAAAATGTAATCCTGCACTAGCTAGGTTGGATTTGCTCGACAAAAACAATGTTAAGCTTCCAACCATTTAAAAAACATAATTTACATCAGGAGTCAAAGTTGCTCGACTACTATACAATTTGCCAAGGCATCTTTAAACTCTCAAAAGGAAATAAAACCATACAAAATACTGGTCTTCTAGCCCGCGACCAGACTTGACCCAATTCAACTTTGTTCGACCATTTATACTTGGTGAAAATTTCAAAAAATTAGGCAAGTTTTTTGGATCCATCTTGTATCTCTGCCATTCCAGTACTTCACTCTTTCATGAGGCAACACTGGTCGTCTATTGAAAGTATTTTCTTAGGTTAGATGCATTCCAGGAATATTGGGCCGAGTTGCCATCTAAGTCTTCTATGTCATATGCTCCATTGGGTAACCTGTCTGTTGCCCTGTATGGGCCCTCCCAAGTCGGGCCAAATATGCCTGGAGGTGGGGCAAGCTTCTTTCTTAGAACGAGGTCACCAACCTCGAACTTTCTTATCTTGACTTGGGAATTATAATAACGCTCTGCTCTTTGCTTGTACGTAGCATTCTTTAGCTCAGCATGTAGTCTCCTTTCTTCGAGTAAATCTGTTTATGTGGCCAAAGTAGAATGATTTGCTTGTTCATCAAAACTGGTCGTCCTGACTGTGTTGGTCTTTAATTCAATTGGTATCACCGCCTCTGTTCCGAAGGCCATTGCAAAAGGTGTTTCTCCGGTGCTTGACCTGGGAGAAACCCTATATGCCCACAGGACTTCCGGGAGTTTTTCTGACCAGCTACTTTTGCTTTCTGCCAGGCGTATTTTCAATGTATGCTTGATGATCTTATTTACAGCTTCAACTTGCCCATTTGACTGGGGATGATAGGGAGTTGAATAGTGTTTCCTGATCCCCCACTTTGTACAGAAGTCTCTCAACTCCTTTCCGTCAAACTGCGGGCCATTATCTGTCACGATTGTTCGTGGAATTCCAAAGCGACAGATGATGTTCTGCCATATGAAGTTGATCATGTTCTGTTGTGTAATTTTCACCATGGCCTTCGCTTCTGCCCACTTTGTATAATAATCGACTGCTATGACGGCAAATCGAACATTTCCCACTCCTGCCGGGAAAGGACCAATAATGTCAATTCCCCATCTTGCAAATGGCCATGGACTATAAACCGATACAAGCTCCTGGGCCGGGGCATGGATACTTAGAGCAAAAAACTGACACTGGTGGCAAGCCTTGGCTAACTGGATTGCATCTTTCCGTAAGGTTGGCCAATAATAACCTTGTCTTACAGTTTTGTAGGCCAAAGCTTGCCCCCCAGTGTGATTTCCACAAACTCCAGAAAGTATATCCTCCAGGACTGTCCTTCCTTGCCCCCTAGACAAACACTTGAGTAGCGGGAGTGAGAAGCCTCTTTTGTAAAGATGTTCGTCTACCAGAGTATATCTGGTCGCTTGTTTCTTGATTCTTTCAGCTTCAAACCAGTTGCTTGGTAACTCCCCGTGTTTCAAGTATTTGGCTATATGAGATCTCCAATCATCATCGTTGTTGTGTTCGGCTACTTGGTTTACTTCGTAGTCCATTGTTGATGGTTAGACTTTTCTGGTAATGACAATGTCCGTCAGATCTGCTGGCCCATCGCTTGTTGCTAATCTTGCTAGGGCGTCAGCTTGTGTGTTGCTCGATCGTGGTATCTGCTGGATAAATACTTGGTCTAACAGAGATACCAAGTGAGCAACTATTCGTTGATACTCGATCATTTACTCGTCTCTGGCCTCGTATTCACCTCGTACTTGGCTTACAATGAGTTGGGAGTCTCCGAAAATTTGGAGTCGTTTTACTCTAACTGCTAATGACAAGTGAAGACCTACAATGAGGGCATCATACTCAGCTTCATTGTTGGTGGCCATGAATTCAAATCTGACTGCTGAAGTGAATACTTGCCGGTCGGGACTGATGAGCACTATCCCTGCCCCTGAGGCCAGGTTTGTTGACGAACCATCCACATAAAGATACCATGGGTGATCTAGCCCTCTCTTTGGATTTTGTGGGAAGGTTAACTCGACTATAAAGTCGGCTAACGCTTGTCCCTTAATCGCGGTTCGAGGTGCATATGTCACGCCAAACTGGCTTATCTCTATGGACCATTTTAAAAGACGGCCAGCGGTGTCGGGTCGATGTAGTATTTGTCTGAGTGGGAAAGTTGTCAAAACTTCGACTTGATGATCGAAAAAGTATGGTCTTAATTTCCTGACACTCATGACAAGAGCATATGCCAGCTTTTCAGTTGGTGAGTACTTCACCTCAGCATCATGCAGGGCCTGGCTGACATAGTAGATTAGCAGGTGAAACTTGCCATCCGCCCGAACTAACACCGAACTTATGGCCGTGTCAGATGCTGCCAGGTATAAATATAGCTTTTCACCGGGAATTGGTTTTGACAGAATTTTTACATCTCCCAGATATTCTTTCAATTGATCAAAGGCTTTCTGACAGCTTTCCGTCCAGGCAAAGTTGCCCTTTTTTATGGCCTCAAAAAATGGACGACATTTGTCTCCTGATCGTGATATGAACCTGTTTAAAGCGGCTAGGCATCCGGTCAACCTTTGCACTTCTTTAACAGAACGTGGTGGCTCCATATCGACGATCGCCTTCACCTTTGCTGGATTAGCTTCGATTCCGCGTTTGCTGACCAGATGGCCCAAGAACTTCCCAGAATGTACTCCAAAACTACTTTTCTTTGGATTTAACTTTATATTGTATTTTCGGAGTATGTCGAATACCTGGGAAAGATGATGGAGGTGATCTTCCTTCTGGGTACTCTTGACGACTATGTCGTCGACGTACACTTCCACCGTTTCCCCAATATGTTCGTCAAACATCTTGTTGACCAGCCTCTGGTAGGTTGCTCCAGCATTGATTAGACCAAACGACATCCTCTTCCAGCATAACAAATTTTTGTTAGTATAAAAGGCCGTATTTTCTTGGCCGTCCAGGTGCATTGGAATCTGGTGGTATCCTGTGAAGGCATCCATGAATGTGAACATTTCGTGACCGGCAGTACTGTCCACCAGTTGATCGATGTGCGGGAGCGGAAAGTTATCCTTCGGGCATGCTGCATTAAGATCTGTAAAATCTATGCATAGCCTCCAGGTTCCGTTCGGCTTCCGTACCAGGACAGGATTTGCAACCCATTGTGGACATAACGCTTGTTTAATTAAATCGTTGTCCAGCAACTTTTTGACTTCTTCGTTTAAAGCTTGATACTTGTCTGGTCCATATTTTCGCCGTTTCTGGTGGACAGGTTTTCGGACTGGGTTGATATTCAACCTGTGACAAGCATCATTCGGATCGATTCCCACCATATCAGTATGGGACCATGCGAAGACGTCTAAGTTAGCCTTTAGAAAGTCCGTCATGCGAGTTCTGTAAGGTTCGGGGAGTTCAGACCCGATGTAAAGTTCAAGACCGTCACGTTCAGGATCAATCTTGATGGCCTCCAATTCTTCAACGGGAGTTGCCCATCGTTTTTGCCCCTTCCATCGAGGGTCAACTATTGGTCCTTCCGGACTTAGCTCATCCTCGATGTCCATGGGTTCAACACCCAACCGGGGGTCAAAATCGTCTGCGGGTTCTGGGTTAGACTCGGCCACCAAAGTCGGACTCCCCTGGTTATCATTTGGGCACAAACAGTCGGCCACGGGGAGTAACATTGCTTCTGGCAGGTTTTGCTCGCCGCCCTGCAGCGTCTGGTCGCCCGTGGGCGAAGGTTGGTCGTCAATGTCCATCTTATCGTTTTGAGCTCCAAGAATGTCTTCCAAGATTGAGGGTTCATTTTCAAGTTGACTGGTTGACGCTTCCATCATAGATACTTGTCCTTGTCTTGACTGAATTTGCAGGAGGTATTCTCGAGCTTTTCTCTGGTCTCCTTTCACCGTGCCAACTCCACTTGCTGTTGGGAATTTTATGCAATAATGGTAAGTTAAACACGTGGCCCTGAATTCATTTAAGAAAGGTCGACCCAGGAATCCGTTGTACGTTGACTCTTGATCAACAACCAAGAAATCCACCATTCTTGCGATATTCTTCTCAGGCTCTTTGACCGTCACAAGTTGCATAGCAAAAGTTACTATTCCCAACAGAATTGTCACAGCATTTCCGAATCCCAGGATACGGTGATTTGTGTCTCTGATGTAGCCTGCATAATCTCCCATTTGGTCAAGCGTCTTTTTGAAAAGGACATTAGTGTAGGCTCTTGTATCCACCAGCAATCTATGCACCCTGGTCTCCATAATCTTGGCACATATCATAAGCGAATCGTTGTGAGGGGTCAGTACTCCTTCCAAATCTCTGTCGGTAAAAGTTAATTCCGACGCTTACATGGTAGGTGGAATAATCCCCATTTCTTGTACATGACCGATCGCTCGTAATTCTGCCTTTCTTTTTCGATTAGAAATTGGTGGTCGCCCATCAGAATAACCACCTAGGGGCCCTGCAGGTTCCATCATCTGGATGTCTGGAATTGGTCCTCCGGCTGGCGCCTGAGCTGGTCGTCCAGCTCGATTCCGATGAGGTGCCTGTTCCTGGTCTTCTTCATCAGAATCTTCGTCTCTGTTTCTTTTGCCGGGCTGTCTCTTTACGAATTCAGATAGCTTCCCCTCTTCGTAAAAACACCACAACTGCTTTAGCAAGTCACGACATTTGCTCGTAAAGTGTCCTACGCTCTGGTGGTAGGCACAATATTTATTCTAGTTCAACTTGCTTGTATCCTGACGTATCTTACGGGGAGGTGTAAGCAATTCTTTATCCCGGACATTATTGTAAACTGTATCGATTGATACGGTAAGAATGTGATTCAGTTTGTCCTTCAGCTCCGTTCCTTCAGTAAATGCTTTCATGTTCTTGGGAGCTCGATAACCAGTTCCAGGTTTCTTCGCACCCTCTTTCTGCTCTCCTTTGTCTCCCATGTCCTTTTGCAGGGATTCATGCATGGAGACAAAAACGCCTGCCCGATCCCGAAACTCGGCATATGTCTTCGGGCATCTTAGGTGCACATCTTTCCAGAGTTCAGTACCCTTCTTGAGCCCAGCCAAGACGGCCACAATCTTGGTGTCTTCACTGACAGACTCCCCTTCTAACAGAACCTTGTCGAATCTTTCCAGATACGATCGGTCCGACTCGTCGTCAGTTTGTTTCAAGTCGGATAACCGATGTCTTTGGGATAGATAAGACCCGGCCGTAGAGAAATGGGATAAGAACTCTTTGCCCAGCTGGGCAAACGAATGAATTAAAGCTGGTGGCAAAGCTGAAAACCATTTATGGACACGATCCCCGAGAGTTAAAGGAAAGTTGCGGCATTGTGTTGCGTCACTTGCCCCCATTGATACCATATAATTGGTATACTTCATCAGATGCACCCGGGGATCCGCCGTGCCCTCATATTGGATACTTGCTGGAAACTGGATCTTTTGCTGAATTGGAGCCTTCAGAATTACCACAGATAGAGGTGAGACTGGAAGAGTTGTGTTCCCGTATCCTCTCTGTTGATCTAGCTGGCCCTACATGCTCTCTATGGCCTTTCTCATGGAGGCGAGCTCTTCCAAGGACCCCCCGGCGAGCAGAGGCGCACAACCGTCTGTTCGCTCTGTTGGTGATCAATATTTATAGAGTGGATTAGTGACTGTTTAATTTCGGTTTAAAGATCATCAATCAATTACGTGTGATTGGTTACCACCGTAAATGATAAATCGAGGTTTGGGTTATGAAATCGGATATACGAAAGTCGAAATCAAAATAATTTCGTATGTGTGCACGTTTAGGTGTGTTAGTGTGTGTTTTGGGAGTGTTTATGAATTTGAACTTGTATTTCATAAGCTGGAGAACAACTATTTATAGAGACTAGCAAGCATGAGGTGTTCCTGACTCTTGGTCTCCCTAGCATGCATGTTTGACATGTGTCCTTTTGACCTTATCTAAGCTGAATCTTAGTTACAAAGTCTTCTTTGGTCTTATCTCGGACTCATTGTTGTTCGCCTAGGTCGGCTTGACGGATCTTGATGATTCTCCAACTGAAAGTTGTTCGCCTCTGGAGATTGTATTTCGGAAGTTGTTTGCCTTTTGGCTTTATTTAGCTTGGCTTTGGGATTTTAGTCCTTTGTTCACTGGTACACATCTAAACTGTGTTGTATCATAGTTTGACCAAGTTTGTTCATCATTGGCGACCTCACAGTTGGCTCATTCTTGGTCTCGGGTCTTAATATCTGTTCGCCTATTAGTTGTTCGTTGATAGAGTTGTTCGTCATTTTATACACCTCCCGGATTGGTAGATGCACCCCAATCTTGATTTTCTTTGTTCAAGTCCTTAATTTTTGTTCGCTCCATGCTGGATGATGTTCGCCTATCAACAATTGCCCCCTATCCTGACTATATGTTGCTTCAGACGAGCAACTTTGTGGCGAGCAACTGTAGTTAGGATATTGTTCTGGTCAAGACTTGGATGAACAGCATCTTTGTGACGAGCAACATCGTGGCGTCCGTTTCGTCTTCCCATGATCTGGGGAGATCACGAAGATGACGCCAGCGCAATGATTGCGCGCCGTTCACGTGCGAGCAGTCCCGAGGCCACGCGCCCCTATAATTGTCCATAGGTCCTTCGACTTTTAGTTTGACTCGGAATTGACCCCTTTTTCTCATAATCCAGTCCCTGAATTTTTAGGAAATTATGCCTTGGACCCCGTTTTTGCTTGGGGTATAAATAGTGGGAAAACTGAAATTTTTCCCACTTTTCCTTCTCCAACTACAGTGCTCCGGCGATTTCCTCCTCCCTCCGGCAATTCCAAGCTTTCCGACGTCCGCCTTCCCGCATTTGGTTTCAAATTTCAATTCCCAGGTAGTTGCTCTTTTTTCTCTCTATCTTTTTCTTTCGAAAATTTTTCTGCCGCCGTGTGGATCCGAGCGCCACCGTCTTCTCCGGAACAGCACCGCTGTCTGCAACACTCTCCGTCGCCACTTGGATTTTTCTCTTCCTCCTATGTCTTCGCATTCGAGCAATAAAACCGAGGAGACCTTAGATCCCTTTTTTCCCACTGTTGCTCACAATCTAGAACCAGTTGAAGTTTCCTCAGTGTCGAACGCTCACGTGGACTCAGTTGTTCGCTCTGTGGAAAACACTGGTGTGGGCCCTTCTGGGAGAGAACTGACAGTTGCGGCGAACAACAATTTGAACAACGACTCTTCGTCTTCCGCTGAATCTGAAGATCCAGATTTTGACGAACTCACCCGCGAGTTCTTGGAGGGTATTAACTTCCCATCCCCAAAGATGTTGGAAAATGAGATTCCAACAGGAGTTGCTCGGCAATTCGAATGGCAAGCATGCGCTGAGGAGTATGCGAACAGCTTTCCTCGCCCACAGAGGCAAATTATGGACAAGGTGAAAACTGGGTACCAGGCGAGCAAGATCAAAAGTGTTGTTCGCGAAGATGATCTGGACTCTATCCGTAGGGACTACAAAATCCCATTTGATATTCAAATGTGGGCCCCTCGAAGAAAGGAAAGAGCTGATCGCCCACCCCCAGGATGCACGGCGATCAATATTCATACCTTGATCGCTGGATTAAAGCTGCCTCTTCCACCCATTGTTGGTCGATTCCTGGAGGCGACCAACTTGGCCATTACCCAAATTACTCCAATTGGGTGGATGAATCTCCTAGGCTCCATGTGCTTGTTCGCCTTGGAGAGGTACGTTGATCGGCTTACTGCGGAAGAGATCAACTACCCGATGACAATTACAAAATGCCCCCTAGGAGAAGAAGGCTACCACTATCTCAAGGCTAGAACCAGGTTAAAAATGGTGGAAGACGTGCCGAACAAGGTTTACAACTGGAAGCAACACTTCTTCTTCATTGGGGGTGATTGGCGAGCATCTTCCGGTCCACACGGCGGCCCTAGACGAATAAATTCTCCAGCAGTTTATGGAAAACTGAAACGTAAGTTCTTTTCTTGCTCGCCTTTGGGCTAAGTTGTTCTAATTTAACTTTTCTTGTTTGTTCGCAGGCCCTCGTCTACCCAAGTGGGATTCGGAAGAGGAAGAGTTGAGCTCCGAGTTTCTATTTACTTTGTGCTTGGTTGGCCTCCGTAATAGGGCAGATATGACTATTGACTACCTTTGCCGAACAAGGTGTCTAAGAGCTGCTCGCCTTTTGACATACCCACACCACTTGGAGGCCCAGGTCGAGGTGCCCCCAGGTATGAATTTCTAAATTTTGGGTTTAAACCTTGTTCGTCATTGAGTTTCCTAACTTGCTCGTCTAACTTTCTGTTAGGAGAAAAATTTGTTAGTTTTGATGAGTTAAAACAAACCAGAAGTTGTGATAGGACCATCTGGACTTGTTAGCCAGATGAGGATTAGTTAGGACTTAGTCTAGGGGGAACTGCCAGATCAGAAGACCTCACCAGAAGAGTCACCAGAAGACCCCCACCAGAGGACTTCACCAGAGGACTCCACCAGAGGACTTCAGCAGAAGAGATCAAGACCAGAGGCAGAGAACATTCCCTGACCAGACGAGTTCTGACCAGACGAGTCTGGTGAAACATAAGTTGCTCAGAATCATATCCTGGTTCTTCTGAGTAATCTGTTTCTTAACCGACTCTGGACCAGAGGACACCGAGGTTGCCTGGTGTCTGGTCCTGCCTTCTCTGGAGAGAATCAGAGTTAGGCAATTGGAAGCATTGATTCGTTGGTGATTAATCAAGTCAAATCAAGATTGGATTGAGAAGATATGAAGACAATCAATCAAGATCTCACCAACCCAATCAATCAATTAGAGAATTGATTGAAGCTTCCATATATAGAGGATCTGATTGGATTAGCCTCCCAACGGCTATGTCCCTAATCCCCTCTATATATACTTGAGTGCAGATCTAGAAAAAGCTCTAGAATTCCTCACGCGCACATAGCCATACTAAGCTTTTGATCATTACGCATTTTTGCACTCACTTTTGCTCTTATTTACTCATCTACTCGTAAGGAGTTTATATACTCAACCTGTTCATCTTGTTAGACAAGGTTGGAGTAAGTCCGTCTTTAGATCGGAGTTAGATCTAAAGAGATTGTAAGAAGGTACTGGTACTTCGGAAATTCCAGTTAGTAAGTGAGTTGGTTGGTTGATAGTGAGACCCCTTTGATCAAGGGAGAGTGGACGTAGGATATTCAGATCCGAACCACTATATATACGGTCTTATTTATTACTTTCTTTAATACTTGTTTGATTATTATTTGTGTTCTTATAAAATATTTCTTCTAAAGACATATCGGTCAAATAGGCTTCCGCAATTAATCTATCTAGTGGGACCAACAAGTGGTATCAGAGCGGTGTGTCTAACGACCACTGCTTTGAAAAGCTTTTGGTGGTCACCGGGCAGATCCATTGCTCATTTATTGTTTTTGTTCAAAATCTAGATAAATCCTTATTTTAGTAAATATGTCTTCGAAATCTTCTTATAAGAGTCGCAAACTGCCAGAATTCTCGTTCAAGGATTATAGCCACTGGAGCTTCATGATGAGTAATCATCTTGGAGCTATTCATCACCGCATGTTAGATGTGGTTGAAAGTGGCCCCATTAAATTTTACTGGACTCCTATTGATAGTGGCAGGTCTGAGTCCAGAGTAGAAACAAGTGAAGTTGCTCAAAAAGCTGCCGAGGATAGAGTCCCCAGGCAAAGAATTCTCAAAAAGAGAGATGAGCTTGATAATGATGAAAGAAAGCTCTATAACTTGGACCAGGTGGCAAGAACAGAGATCATCAACACACTTACCAAAGAGGTGATTGAAAAGGTCAGAACATGTGCCACTGCCAAGGAGATGTGGGACAAACTCGCACTTCTCTGTGAGGGAACAGAGAAGATCAAAGACAACAAGCTCCAAGCTGTTCAACACTCATTTGATACCTTCAAGATGAAACCAGACGAGACCATTGACCAGCTGGACATGCGTCTCACAAACCTTCTAAACAAGGCTAGTGCCTTAGGTAAGACCTACTCTGAAAAAGAAATTAATAGTAAAATCTTGCGTTCACTAACAAGCAGGTGGAGAATTAAAGTCACTGTGATCAAGGACAACAAGGATCTCAATACTCTGGATCATCATCTTCTGTTGTCTGATCTCAAAGCCTATGAGTATGATCTTCAAGAGGAGGATCAAACAGAAGAGGTTTCCTCTTCTGGTCAGAAAGGTGTTGCATTCTCTTCAACCATCAAATCTGATGTCAAGCCAAAGGAGTCTACTGCAGATGACTTGAGTCTCAAGGAGCAGGTAGCACTTCTAACTCGAAAATTAGATAAAATGAGTTCTAAGTATGGCAGGTACAAAAGGCATTGGAAGGAATCTTCCAGAGATAGAAAGAGTCCCTTCAAGCCTGCAGAGAAGGAGAAGATATCTGGAGACTCAAGGGAGACCAGATTCAGAATTCCAGAAAGGAGGAGAGATGACAACCCTGGCAACTCTGGGAGATCAGATCATCAGAGGAGGGATGGTAGCTCTGGCAGACCTGACTACCAGAGGAGAGAGAGTAGCCCTGCCAGATCAGACTACAACCAGAGGAGGAGAGAGCCAAGTCCTAGTCCCAGAGGAGACAATGCCTGCTACACATGCAACAAGACTGGTCACTACAGTTATGATTGTCCTCAGCTGACTCCTAGGGAAAGAGAAGAGAAAAGAATCAAGAGAGATAGGAGATATGCAGATAAGAGAGCATTACTGGCAGAAGCAGAGGAGGAGGATACTAGTTCCAGTTCTTCTTCTTCTGACTTTGGATCAGATGATGATGTGTGTCTTATGGCAGACATCACTGAGGTAAATGAAACTACTTTAGTCTTATCAAATTCCAAATGTACTGAATCCTCTAATTCATCTGGTAACTCCAGAGAGTCTGATATGCAACAAATGCTATCAGATCTCCAAAATTGTGTCCAACTCTGTCAAAAACTTGAGAAAGAGAATGGTAGGCTCAGAGCTGAAGTTCAATCTCTCTCTCATGAGCATAAATCCACCAGAGAACTCATGAAAGATCATTCCAAAGAAGTCTCTGAACTTCAGGATAAGATCACAGAAAGAGATACTCTGGTAGATCAACTCATGAAAGAAAGGAATTCTCAAGAGGATGAGATCACTGAACTTAGAGCCAAATACCAGACACTTATCAAGGGAAAACAAGTTGCTCACAACATAGAGGAGATACCTATGCCCAGAGAAGCTCTCAAGATACCATCTGTTGTATCTATCATATTAGAGTCTTCTCAGCGCATTTGTGATAAGAGTGGTTTAGGATATTCTGGAATTACCACTAAAACTCATAAATACCTTTATAATAAAGACAAGTCTGTAAGAGCTGGTAAATTGGTAGAAATCTGGAATGATAAAGACTTAACTGGTAATGGTTACAAGGTGGTTCACAATCCTGATTGGAAAAGGAATCACTCTGTTAATCACATAACAAATGGTCCAGAAGAGTTGACGATTCTGGAAGAGAAGATGCTAGAAAATAAGTGTCAACAAGGGGAACCATTAAAGATTGATGGTTCTGTGAACAATGAGTCCCAAGGAGTAGAAATTACTCAAATTGGAGGACCCCAGAGAAATCCTCAAAGGGAACCTAAACAGATTAGGGGACCTCAAAGGAAAAACTCAAGAAAGGGGAATACCAATCAGAGTAACAACTACCAGAGAAGGAACAATGTTCAACAGAACCAGGTACCCCAGAGACAATTTTCTCAGAGGAATCAATTCCAGAATAGGTATACTCAAAGGAACTATAATCACCAGAACAAGTCTAATTATCAGAACCAGAGGAGGTCTTCTAGACCCATCTATAGAAAACCAACTGATCTGGGTAGTTATGACACCAGAGATGGTTCTTCTAGGATGTACCCTTATAACCAGACCTTTAAGACCATGTCTTTGAGGCAGGCCATTCCAAAGGCCAGATTTGAGAAAAGGTACACCAGACCTGTTTATAGGAAATGTGTCCTTATCAGACCAGTAGCTCAATGTTAGGATATAGATTAGATGTTTTGAAGATGTTAAAACAAGAACTTGTAATAGGACTAGCTGAACCTGTTAGTCAGCTACAGATTAGTATAGGTCTAGAATAGGTCTTTGGTTAAGGGGGAAGAAATCTGTGCAGACCAGAGAAGGTGACCAGAGAAGGTACCAGAGAAGGTCTACCAGATGAGGTCTACCAGAGAAGGTGACCAGAGAAGGTACCAGAGAAGGTCTACCAGATGAGGTCACCAGAGGAGTCTGCCAGAGGAGTCTGCCAGAGGAGGCTGACCAGATGAGACCAGACCAGAAGACCCCAGACCAGACCAGACCAGATGAGGGAGACGGATTAGTTCACCCTCCCTGTAGCTTCGTAGTAATCTGTAGACAAGAAGACTTTGGAGATCCTTGATGGAGAAGAAGGCAATCTGGAGAAGTCAACTGATGGAAGATCTGATTGATTGATTGCTTGATTGAAGTCAACTAATCAATCAGATAATCAATCTTTGATTGATTATATCCCTCCAATTATGGTTGTTTGAATTACTAGTTTCCAACGGCTAGTTTATTCTACAACTATAAATAGGAGTGCTTGGATTAGTTCAACATATAAGAGTCGCGCGAGAGCACACTAAGAACACACGAACTCTTCCAATCACTCACCTTTGTCCTTTCTAGTTTATATACACTCTATTAGGAGTTTAGTTGGATTATTACTCAACCTGTTCATCTTGTTAGATAAGGTTGTTGTAAGCAGTTGTACGAAGGAACTGGTACTTCCAAATTCCAGTAAGTAAGTAAGTTGGTTGGAGAGAGAGTAAGTCCCCTTTGAAGAAAGGGAGAGTGGACGTAGGACCTGTTGTCCGAACCACTATAAATCCTTGTGTTCTTTATTTTCTGCACTTTAAGATTTCTGCATATTTCATTCTAGCACTATTTATTATAAACGGGTTTTTCTTAAAAATTAAGTATAAAACGTTTCTGCTGGATAACCTTTTTGGGACCAACAAGTGGTATCAGAGCAGTGTGTCCTACAGACCACTGTTTTGAAATTATCTCGGTGGTCACCAGGGCAGATCCATTTTTTGAAAACCCAAATATTTGTTGTGCTAACAAATTTTGCAGAAAATAGGCTCAAAGAGATGCAGTATAAGAGATACCAGGAGGTACTCCAAAAGGAGCCTAGCAGATGAGGAAGATGAGGTATCCACTTCTGGTTCATCATCCAATTATGGACCAGACGAAGAGATATGTCTTGTAACAGACGAGGTATGTGATCGAACTCCCTCTTCTTTTTCATCTTCTTCTTGTTCTGGACAATCAGAGGAGTCTGATATGCAGAAGATGCTATTAGATCTCCAATCTTCTATACAACTTTGTCAAAAATTGGAAGAAGAGAACACAAAGTTGAAAGCAGAAAATCAGAAGCTTTCACAATGTTTTGGCAACCCAACTGATCTACCAGCTGAACAGGTTCAAACACTGGTAGAAGAGTCCACTGACTTGAAAACCAGATGTGATGAACAAACTAAGCTGATAGAAAAGCTGCTTGTTGAAAACATTGAGAAAGATAATGAATATACTCTGCTGAAAGCTAAGTTCGATGAACTCTTCCATCAAAACAAAATTGTAAGAGAAAGTAAGGACAAGCTCAAGATGAGAGTGGAGCAGCTGACTATAGCAAACAATGCTGTGTCACACATAGCTGCCTCATCTCAAAGAGAGCATGATAAAACAGGCCTTGGTTATACCAAACCTGAATCCTCACATGTTCAGAAAGAAGAACAGACTAGTAATTTTATTGATAAGGGTAAAAGGCCAGCTGACCAGGCAACTCAGCCTAATGGGCAGATGAGTCCTAAAACTCAAAAACCCAAAAGGCATAGGAGGAATTTTAAGAAGGGTTATACCCAGAATAAAAGACCTCAGCCAGGCCAGCAGAGTAGAAAACAGTCTGGATCTTCTCAAAAGAGGCAGAACCAGATGACTTCCACTCATCTGCAGAGGACTTCCAAGTCATCTGCCAGACCAGCTGGAACCTTTGATGGTTCTAGTAAGACTTATCCTTATCAAAAGAATTTCAAGTCTGTTGCATTAAGACAAGTTATTCCTTCTACTGGACAAGCTCATAAGAGAAGAAGAGCCTCTAGAAGAAATAACCATGTCAAAGGTTCTTTTGTTGAGTGTGTTTTTGTGGATATGTATGGAAGAAAGATAAGATCACCTGATTCAAAAAGGAATGATCTATTCTTATGGCTTCCTAAAAATTGTGCTAACCCCCCTGGACCCAGTAGGGTACCAAAAAGTTGATTGCCTGCAGATACACAAGAAGACCAGCTGATGTTTTGCCCCAATATCAGCTGAGCATATTTTGAGGGGGAAGATCAGTTGACCCAGCCTGCTAGAATCTCTATTTAGATATTTCAGATTTTTCTTGTCTTGTTTTATTTAAAGTTCTTCCAGTTTTAACATAATCAAAAAGGGGGAAATTGTTAGGATATAGATTAGATGTTTTGAAGATGTTAAAACAAGAACTTGTAATAGGACTAGCTGAACCTGTTAGTCAGCTACAGATTAGTATAGGTCTAGAATATGTCCTTGGTTAAGGGGGAAGAAATCTGTGCAGACCAGAGAAGGTGACCAGAGAAGGTACCAGAGAAGGTCTACCAGATGAGGTCTACCAGAGAAGGTGACCAGAGAAGGTACCAGAGAAGGTCTACCAGATGAGGTCACCAGAGGAGTCTGCCAGAGGAGGCTGACCAGATGAGACCAGACCAGAAGACCCCAGACCAGACCAGACCAGATGAGGGAGACGGATTAGTTCACCCTCCCTGTAGCTTCGTAGTAATCTGTAGACAAGAAGACTTTGGAGATCCTTGATGGAGAAGAAGGCAATCTGGAGAAGTCAACTGGTGGAGGATCTGATTGATTGATTGCTTGATTGAAGTCAACTAATCAATCAGATAATCAATCTTTGATTGATTATATCCCTCCAATTATGGTTGTTTGAATTACTAGTTTCCAACGGCTAGTTTATTCTACAACTATAAATAGGAGTGCTTGGATTAGTTCAACATATAAGAGTCGCGCGAGAGCACACTAAGAACACACGAACTCTTCCAATCACTCACCTTTGTCCTTTCTAGTTTATATACACTATATTAGGAGTTTAGTTGGATTATTACTCAACCTGTTCATCTTGTTAGATAAGGTTGTTGTAAGCAGTTGTACGAAGGAACTGGTACTTCCAAATTCCAGTAAGTAAGTAAGTTGGTTGGAGAGAGAGTAAGTCCCCTTTGAAGAAAGGGAGAGTGGACGTAGGACCTGTTGTCCGAACCACTATAAATCCTTGTGTTCTTTATTTTCTGCACTTTAAGATTTCTGCATATTTCATTCTAGCACTATTTATTATAAACGGGTTTTTCTTAAAAATTAAGTATAAAACGTTTCCGCTGGATAACCTTTTTGGGACCAACACTCAATATGTCATAGTAAGAGGACATGTACTGGTAGATAGATTTGGAAGAAAGATAAGATCTCCTCATCCATCAAGAGATGATCTTTATCTATGGATTCTTACAAAACCTGCAACTAACCAATCAGGACCCAGCACTAGTAGGGGACCTAATTGATTTCTCTGCAGGTAGATAAGAGTCCATTGGAGAAAGGATTTTCAAGCAACCATGTCTGGTACATTGATAGTGGATGTTCCAAGCACATGACCTTCCAGAAGGATAATCTCCAAGACTTCAAGCCATTAAATGGACCAAGAGTGATGTTTGGCGACAACAACTATGGAGTCACCAGAGGAGTTGGAAAGTTGACCTTCAATGGAGTATCTGTAGATGAAGTCTACTACGTAGAAGGACTCAAGCATAATCTGCTTTCAGTATCCCAATTCTGTGACAAGGGATACTCAGTGAAGTTTTCTAGTGATTCATGCACTGTTTTCTCTTCTGATTATAATGATATCTTGCTAATAGGCTTGAGGAAGGGTAACATTTATCTTGCAGATTTTAACAGTTGCCCAAGAAATGCTTGCCTGGTTGCTAAAGGATCTGCAGAGAACAGCTGGATTTGGCACAAGAGATTGTGTCATCTTAACTTCAAAACATTGAACAAGATTGCCAGAAAAGGTCTCATTCGAGGTCTTCCTAATGAAGTGTTTAAGAAGGATCAGGTTTGTGGTTCATGCCAGAAGGGTAAACAACCCAAGACTTCCTTTAAGGATGTCCAGAGCACAACCACAACCAGAGTACTTCAACTACTTCACATGGACCTGTTTGGACCTGTTTCTCCTCTTAGTTTCAGTGGAAGGAAGTACACCTTAGTAATAGTAGATGACTTTTCAAGATACACTTGGGTAGTGTTCTTGTTTAAGAAAAATGAAACTATGACTAAGCTGCCAGAGTTCTTCAAGCAGATTCAAAATGAGCACAACCAGAGCATAGTCAGGATCAGAAGTGACAAAGGAACAGAGTTTTTGAATTCACACATTGCAGATTACTGTAAGGACCATGGGATTTTTCATGAGACATCTGCTGCCAGAACACCTCAACAAAATGGAGTAGCAGAAAGGAGGAATAGGACTCTCAAAGAAGCTGCAAGAACACTTCTGGCAGAGTACAGCACTCCACAGAGATTTTGGGCAGAGGCCATCAATACAGCTTGCTACACTCAGAACAGGTGCCTGATTGCCCAGAGACACAATAAGACCCCATATGAGGTATGGAAAGGTAAAACCCCATCTGTTTCATATTTTCATGTTTTTGGATGTAAGTGTTTCATCCATGACAATGGGAAATCTAAATTAAGAACCTTTGATGCTAAAGTGGCTGATGGAATATTTTTGGGATATTCCAGCACCAGTAAAGCTTTTAGAGTTTTTAATAAGAATTCACTTTGTGTGGAGGAAACACCCCATGTTGTTTTTGATGAATCTGCTTTTGAGTGCAAGGTGGATTCTAAGTCTTCTGATGAGACCCAGAATCAGACTACACCCAGAGTTATCAAGGTCAATCCACCTATTCTTGATTCAGATTCAGATTCAGATGATGACCCATCTCCTGGTTCTATGAAGCAGCAGCCTTCACAAGGAGCAGAACCAGAAGAGGTTGGTACTCCTGTAGGGGGAAGCTCTTCTGCAAGTGGTGATAATCACCAAGGTACTGCAGAGGATGATCACCCAGGCAAGACCACGGGAAGGAGGACCCTGGTTGATCACCCCAATGACCTGATCTTAGGAGATCCAACTAAGGGTGTCCAGACTAGGAGAACTATTAACTTAGCTGCCTTATTCAGTTGCTATGTGTCCTTGATTGAGCCCAAGAACATCAAGGAGGCACTGAAAGATTCAAATTGGATTGTTGCTATGCAGGAGGAATTGAATCAATTCACCAGACAGGATGTTTGGGAGCTGGTAGACAGACCAAGACATCAAAAGGTGATAGGCACTAAGTGGGTTTTCAAGAATAAGAAAGATGAAAATGATGTCATTACTAGGAATAAGGCAAGGCTAGTGGCCCAGGGCTATTCTCAGTCTGAAGGAATAGACTATGATGAGACATTTGCCCCTGTTGCCAGACTAGAAGCCATCAGATTATTCTTAGCATATGCTGCTCACATGAAGTTCAAAGTATACCAGATGGATGTGAAATCTGCCTTTCTTAATGGGATTCTCATTGAGAAAGTGTATGTGGAACAACCTCCTGGTTTTGAACAAGGTGACAAGGTGTTTAAGCTTAAGAAAGCTCTTTATGGGCTGAAGCAGGCACCCAGAGCATGGTATGACACTCTATCTCAATTTCTTCTGGACAACGGTTTTACTAAAGGTAAGATTGATAGGACCTTGTTTAGGAAAGAAGAAGGAAAGGACATCCTTCTGGTCCAGATATATGTTGATGACATCATATTTGGATCCCCTAACAAGAAGCTGTGTGAGAAGTTTGGTGAGCTCATGCAGGGACAGTTTGAGATGTCCATGATGGGAGAAATGAATTACTTTTTGGGTTTGCAGGTTAAGCAATCAGAGAAGGGAATTTTTATTAATCAAGCTAAGTACACCAGAAACATGTTAGAGAAATTTGGAATAGGATCTAGCAAGGCAGCCAAGATCCCTATGATGACAAATTTCAACATAGATCCAGATGAGTCTGGAGAGAGTGTGGACCAGACTCAGTACAGAGCACTAATTGGTTCTCTTTTGTATCTGACTGCAAGCAGACCGGATATTACTTTTGCAGTAGGAGTTTGTGCCAGATTTCAAGCTAACCCCAAGAAGAGTCACTTGGAAGCAGCTAGGAAGATATTGAAATATCTCAAGGGAACTGTGAACTTAGGATTATGGTATCCTGTAGATGACAACTTAGAATTGAGTGGTTATTCGGATTCAGACTATGGTGGGTGCAGAATAGATAGGAAATCTACAAGTGGAACATGCCAATTTTTAGGGAATAAATTGGTATCCTGGATTTCCAAGAAGCAGACTTCAGTTGCTACATCAACAACAGAAGCAGAGTACATGGCTGCAGGGAGTTGTTGTTCTCAGCTTCTCTGGATTAGTCAACAACTTAGGGATTACCAGATTAGAGCTAAGAATATTCCTATATTCTGTGATAGTAATAGTGCCATTGCAATCACCCAGAATCCAGTTCTTCATACCAGGTGCAAACATGTTGATATAAGGCATCATTTTATCAGAGATCATGTTGAGAAGGGAGATATAAGGATGGAAAAGATTGCAACAGAGAGGCAGAGAGCAGATATTTTAACCAAGCCTTTGGCTGAGACCAGATTCAGAGAGTTAGCCTTTGAGTTGGGATTGTTGGATCCAGAGACAGATGTGTGTTAGGGGGAACATCAGAGAAGTATCCTTGCTTCATTATTTCTCTTTATATTTATGTTCTTATGCTAACATACCTGCAGATTAGATATATCAGAGAGGGTATACTTCCAGATGAGGTATACACCAGGTGACACTTATCCCAGATGAGGTGCTGAGTCAGAGATATGTCCAACGTCTCTTCTGACCAGGACCAGATGAGTTCCATCAGAGGAGAAGTACCACCAGACTAATTGTGGTATCATCTGGTTACAATATCAGGTGACAGGTATGTCTTTACTACCCTGGCCTCTGATCATTGGGATACACTTTTCAAATTAGTAAATACACTCAAAACGTTTCAACTTCGGAGTGTATTTAAGACTAGGGTATAGGGCCTAGGCAATCATTTCGCTTTTTCTCTTGACTGCCACAAAACCCCTTTATGCCCAGTCCCAATGACTATGCCAACGCACCAGATTAAATCAGTATCTCGTCTTTCATCGTGGCCATCAGATTTAATCACTGTGCAAAATGTCAATCAATGCTAAAATTGATTTTGTTTCCTAAATTGAATTTGAAATAACACGCGTTCACACTTCATTTAATTTTCAAGCCACGCGTATTACTCTATTTAAATCAATTTTATTTTCAATCTGTCTTTTCACGTTTCCATACTTTCAAACCCTAACCTCTCTCTGCAAAGCAGTTTCTCTTTCTCTATTTCACAGCAATGGCTCCTCCGTGCAACTTCGATCATGTTCTGATGATGAAAAAGCTTAAGACAGAGATGGTGGTGGACTTTTATACCACCAAGAACCCAGTTGTGCTGTCGGTTCTGGAGATGTTCCAAAATGCAGGGGTGGAGAAGTTGATCTCCACTGTTCCCAAGGATTTTTGCACCCTTGACGGTTATGCGGCCCAGTTTCTGGTTCGCATGAAGATTCATGAGGATTACATTTCTTCAAAGATTGGAGACGATGATTTGGTGTTTTCTAAGCACGACTTCTGCGCTTTGTTCGAGAACATTTCTGCGGTGGGAGTGGATCTGTTGACGTACAAGGAAGATGATATCATTGGATCATTCAAGATTTTTGCTCGTTCTTCCTGCCAGAACATCACAAAGGGCTTTGTGGACAAGCATTTAAGGCAGAAGTTCAAGGTGTTGTTCGATATTATGGTTAAAGTACTTATGTGTGAGAATCACAGCACAGATGCCATTTTCAATGGTAGGATGTGTGTGATGAGGGCTTTATATGATAGTGTGGAATGTAATTGGGCGGAGTTCTTCTGGGATGTGTTGAGGAAGAACAAGCTGAAGGTGAAGAAGGAGCCTTGTCCTTCCAAGCCAGGGGAGTTGCAGTTTTGTTTCACTGCAAATGTCTCTTTGGGGACTAAGTTAACTCTCATTCTGGATTCTCTTCTTCCAGAGAAGAAGTGGAAGTCATCTTGGTGCCACAGTTATCACAAGTCCAAGATCCTCTTCTCCAAGGATGGTCCTCTCCACGGCCATGCCGACTCTGATGGAGAGCAAGCCATCCCTGCCCCTCCTATTCAATCTATTCCCTCACCTCCTAAGGGGCAGAGAAAGCAGCAGAAGCAGAAGTCACAGAAGAAAGCTGCTGAAGCAACTGGTTCTTCAACCGTTGCCTTTTCTGGTTCCTCAGAGGAGGACCAGATTCCCCTTCTTGATGTGCTTAAGAAGAAGGGTGATGATGATAAAGCTGTTAAGAAGGCTGGAGCAGCCAAGAGGAAGCGGCCAGAGGAGGCCAGGAGAGGCTCTGCTAAAAAGTCTAAGACTAGCAGGAAGGCCAAGAAAACACTTCTGGTGGATGAGCCATCAGAAGAAGAAGAGGAAGACGAGGTTGTGCCTCTTGTGAAGAAATCCAAGGCCAAGAGAGCCCTTCTTCAAGATTCAGACTCTGGTTCTGATCTTGGAGAGGCCTTGGAGAAAGCTATTGAGGATGCTTCCCAGATGATGAAGGATGCTCCAGAGTCTGTTGTGCCTGCTGGTGTTGACCCAGCAGAGGTAAACCCTTCCCTTCCATCTTCTTCCCCCATAAATCTTGTTTCCCCTTCTACCTCTCCCCCAGATAACATACCCCAAACCCCATCTGCCTCTGGTAACCCCACTCTTCCACCAGAGCAGACTATCCCAGATACCCCAGTATTTACACCCTCTACCATTCCTGCTCATACACCTTCTTCCCCACACTCCCAAACACATCTTCCCACTAACCCCTCTCCCCCACTTTCTGTACCAGAGGCACCCTCAACCTCCTCTGGTGCAGAAGTCCCCCCTTTAAACACTTCTACCTCCCAGATCCCTCCTACACCCTCTGTACCAGATATTCCTTCCTCTTCTGGTGCAGAACAACCCATTTCTACCACCTCTACTTCACAAAACCCCAACCCTTCCCAAACCCATACAGATCAGGACCCATCCATTGCTATGGCTCTGGGATTCCCTGCCCCTCCCCCCTCCCCAACCTGTTTAACAAGCGATGATAGTGAAGATGAGGAAGCTTCACTTGAGCCTGCTCACTTAGCACATTCCTCCTCTGCCTCTGGGCCCAAACCCTTCTTTTTCTCTTCTGATGAGATGGGTCCCATCAGGCAGAGTATGAGTGTGAGTGCTCAGCTCTGGCTAAGAGAGCAATTTCCAATTTTGTTGGAGCACTCACCCCTCCTGGCAGATCTGACTGATGCCAAGGTTTGGAGTATGGCTAGACTCCAGGATGTTGAAGATCTCATGCTTCTGCTAGAGGAGATGTCTCCCTCTACCTTCACTGCTTGGGAGATTGAGCTGAAGAAGAAGCTAAATATTCAAAACCCAGCAGAGTTAGAGACACCAGAGGCGGCCAAGATCCTCATCAAGGCTCTTCTTATCCAGAGAGGAGTTATGATCACTCCAGAGGGCTTCTCCTACAACTTTGGTCCTCATTTCACTTTCCCTCCTAAACTATATTCAGACGAGGAGGACTTCGAGATGTCTCCTGCTGTGCTCTAGAAGATGAAAGCTTTCTTCAATGAGCAAATCATGCAGATTGGGCACTTTTCAAAAGCTATTCAACATATGGCCCCTGGTATGATAGAGCATCAAATTAGGCATGAGAGGAGAATCTTCCTGAAGCAGATCAAGTCCTCTCTGGCAGAGGTAAAAGCTTCATTCAAGGCTAATGGCTTATTTGTCAAGTTAGATGTCATGCACAGCCAGAAGCAGCTCCAGGAGCACGTGCTGGAGCAGTTGAGGCCAGTTTCTGTACTCAAAGTAGAAATGGCCAGCCAGATGATTCAAACTGCTAAGATGAAGGACTCCCTCCAGGAGATGTTGGAGAAGCAAGAGAGGCTTGTTGCCGAGTCTAAGGCTTACCTGGAGGAGGCCAAGCAGCTTCGTGATCTTCACTCTTCCTCCAACACTGCCTTGCCTGATCTCATAAGGCAGGTAGTGGAGCCCCTCCTTGATGAAGTTAAAAAGGGGGAAGAGAAGGCCAGAACTGATCTGGCGAAGACCACAAATGATACTCTTTTTAGCCATGGAGCTCGTCTGGACCTGCTGGAGAACACATTGGCCCAGGCTGAGTTGCAGAAGAAGAAGAAAGAAGAATTCAAATCCCTTTCTATGGTTAAACAACTTGCTGCAGAAGAAGAGTCATCTGAAGCTGAGCAGGATCCTTCTACCATTCCTGGTCCTGCTAAGAGAAAGATTAGAAAAGTGAAGAAGAGTTTCCTTGAATCTGTTGTCGAAGAAGCAGAGAAGAGATACAAGGAAGAGACTCCAGAAGAGAGGCAAGCCAGAATCAGGAAGAACATAGATGAAGAGCAGAGGCTCAGATATGTTAAGAGGCAGAACAAGAAGGCCAGAGAAGCTGGTATTCCTTCTGGTGCAGGTGGCTCAGGTCAAAAGAGGAAAGCTCCTGTGGAAGTTATGAACATCTTGTCACTCAGGACAGAAGGGTCCTTTGACTCTACTGTGCCGTTTCCTCTGATTGAGAGATGGAGAGAAGCCAAGACCCTCTGGTTCATTCAGCATTATATCCAGAGGCCAGCACCAGAAGATGATGAGCTGATCAACAGAACCTTCCATTCTTGGATGCAAGCCTATGATGCAGACTTGTACAAGCAGTTGATGGATTCAACCATTGAGTTCAACCTGGAGGTGACTGCCCCTGAATTTACTTATCTTAACACTCCCATAAATGGGAACCAGGTGGATTGGGCAGAACTGAAGAAGCTTTACAAGACCAAGGTGTTGGTGAATTTCACCCCAACATCTTCTGCAGAGTTGAAGGCCGTCCAGGATAGGTTCCTTGACTGGTTTCTTATCCCTAAAGAGAACAGAAGATATGCCTAGAATAGGACTATGAACTTCAATGTAATCTGTAATTATTTTGTCCTCTGATTATTAATAAAAAATACATATCTTCTCTGTTCTAAAGACAACTCCTTGTTGTCTTATTATTTGCCTGATGAGATCTATTCTAAGGTCTCATCCCTTTATTGTTTTCCTGCTTCAGTTTTACTTTTGATCAGTTCTGGTAGTGTTTTAACTCCATCAAAAAGGGGGAAATTGTTAGGAGAAAAATTTGTTAGTTTTGATGAGTTAAAACAAACCAGAAGTTGTAATAGGACCATCTGGACCTGTTAGTCAGATGAGGATTAGTTAGGACTTAGTCTAGGGGGAACTGCCAGATCAGAAGACCTCACCAGAAGAGTCACCAGAAGACCCCCACCAGAGGAATTCACCAGAGGACTCCACCAGAGGACTTCAGCAGAAGAGATCAAGACCAGAGGCAGAGAACATTCCCTGACCAGACGAGTTCTGACCAGACGAGTCTGGTGAAACATAAGTTGCTCAGAATCATATCCTGGTTCTTCTGAGTAATCTGTTTCTTAACCGACTCTGGACCAGAGGACACCGAGGTTGCCTGGTGTCTGGTCCTGCCTTCTCTGGAGAGAATCAGAGTTAGGCAATTGGAAGCATTGATCCGTTGGTGATTAATCAAGTCAAATCAAGATTGGATTGAGAAGATATGAAGACAATCAATCAAGATCTCACCAACCCAATCAATCAATTAGAGAATTGATTGATTGAAGCTTCCATATATAGAGGATCTGATTGGATTAGCCTCCCAACGGCTATGTCCCTAATCCCCTCTATATATACTTGAGTGCAGATCTAGAAAAAGCTCTAGAATTCCTCACGCGCACATAGCCATACTAAGCTTTTGATCATTACGCATTTTTGCACTCACTTTTGCTCTTATTTACTCATCTACTCGTAAGGAGTTTATATACTCAACCTGTTCATCTTGTTAGACAAGGTTGGAGTAAGTCCGTCTTTAGATCGGAGTTAGATCTAAAGAGATTGTAAGAAGGTGCTGGTACTTCGGAAATTCCAGTTAGTAAGTGAGTTGGTTGGTTGATAGTGAGACCCCTTTGATCAAGGGAGAGTGGACGTAGGATATTCAGATCCGAACCACTATATATACGGTCTTATTTATTGCTTTCTTTAATACTTGTTTGATTATTATTTGTGTTCTTATAAAAGATTTCTTCTAAAGACATATCGGTCAAATAGGCTTCCGCAATTAATCTATCTAGTGGGACCAACAAGTGGTATCAGAGCGGTGTGTCCAACGACCACTGCTTTGAAAAGCTTTTGGTGGTCACCGGACAGATCCATTGCTCATTTATTGTTTGTTGGTCCCAAAATGGTTATCCAGCGGAAAGCGTTTTGAGATTAATTTTTTTTAAGAAAACCCTTTTAAATTAAGTGCTAAAAGAAAAGTGCAGAAAACTTAAAAGCATAAAGTAGAGAGCACCAGATTTATAGTGGTTCGGACCAACTTGTCCTATGTCCACTCTCCCTTTCTCCAAAGGGGACTTTCTCTCCAACCAACGTACCCACGAACCACTGGAATTGTGAAGTACCAGCTCCTTCGTACAACTTGCTTACAACAACCTTTCTATATAGATGAACAGGTTGAGTAAAGCTCCAACTAGAACTCCTAAAGAGTGGATATAGTGCTGTATAAACAAGATGAGTGAGTGGAAGAGTTCGTGTGTCTTTGTGTGTTCTCGCGCGACTCTTATGTAGAACTCATCCAAGCACTCCTATTTATAGTTGTAGGAATTAACTAGCCGTTGGAAGCTAGCAATTCAAACAACCATAATTGGAGGGATATAATCAATCAAAGATTGATTATATGATTGATTATATGACTTTCAATCAATCAATCAAATCCTCCATCAGTTGACTACCAGATTGTCTTCTTCTCCATCAATGATCTCCAAAATCTCCTTGTCTCCAGATTATACGCAGCCTCCATGTGGGTGAACTAATCCGTCTCCCTCATCTGGTCTGGACTCGTCTAGTCTGGGGTCTTCTGGTCTGGTCTCATCTGGTCAGGTAACACTTCTGCTCTGGTCCTCATCTGGGAGAGGTCTTCTGGTGACTCCTCTGGTCAGACTCCTCTGGCAGACTCCTCTGGTGACTCCTCTGGTGACTCCTCTGGTCAGAGCTCATCTGGTCACCTCCTCTGATCAGACTCATCTGGTCACCTCATCTGGTCACCTCCTCTGGTCACCTCATCTGGTCACCTCCTCTGGTCACCTCATCTGGTCTGCACAGATTTCTTCCCCCTTAACCAAAGACCTATTCTGGACCAAGACTAATCTGTAGCTGACTAACAGGTTCAGCTAGTCCTATTACAAGTTCTTGTTTTAACATCTTCAAAACATCTAATCTATATCCTAACATTGTTTTTGTTCAAAATCTAGATAAATCCTTATTTTAGTAAATATGTCTTCGAAATCTTCTTATAAGAGTCGCAAACTGCCAGAATTCTCGTTCGAGGATTATAGCCACTGGAGCTTCATGATGAGTAATCATCTTGGAGCTATTCATCACCGCATGTTAGATGTGGTTGAAAGTGGCCCCATTAAATTTTACTGGACTCCTATTGATAGTGGCAGGTCTGAGTCCAGAGTAGAAACAAGTGAAGTTGCTCAAAAAGCTGCCGAGGATAGAGTCCCCAGGCAAAGAATTCTCAAAAAGAGAGATGAGCTTGATAATGATGAAAGAAAGCTCTATAACTTGGACCAGGTGGCAAGAACAGAGATCATCAACACACTTACCAAAGAGGTGATTGAAAAGGTCAGAACGTGTGCCACTGCCAAGGAGATGTGGGACAAACTCGCACTTCTCTGTGAGGGAACAAAGAAGATCAAAGACAACAAGCTCCAAGCTGTTCAACACTCGTTTGATACCTTCAAGATGAAACCAGACGAGACCATTGACCAGCTGGACATGCGTCTCACAAACCTTCTAAACAAGGCTAGTGCCTTAGGTAAGACCTATTCTGAAAAAGAAATTAATAGTAAAATCTTGCGTTCACCAACACTTTCTCTCTTTTTTTTTTTTAGCTGAGCAAGTGACAGTTGCCGTTCCTCCCTCATACGCCCTCCTTGAGCAAAGGGTTCTCGAAATGACGCCGCCAAAAGGGAAGAAAAGGAGAGGTGACCCCCCACAAAAGGTGCTCGCCATGACGAACAAGCCCGAGGGGGCCAAAGTTTCAAGACAGGCTGCCCCCCAAATTCAAATCCATTCTCCTCCCATTTCCCCTCCTCGTGGGGGGAAACGTTTAAAGAAGACAGACGGGACTCCATTGTCCCATGACGTCCCTGATAAGGGGAAGGAGAAGGTGGGCTCGAGCCATGCTCGCCCTGAAAGGGATGTTGTACGCCGCTCATCTGTCGAGCTCACGGAGAGGTCTGGCAAGGCGAGCAAGGACATAGGCTCCCCCAGAGGCCCAGAGGACATTACATACCTAGGCCGGGATGAGCGAAAATTCTCTGAGTAAGTTCTTATTTTCTTGCCGAACAAGTTCCTTTCTTGCCAAATTTTTCAAGTGTTGACCTTCTTTTTGTTCGCAGATATCGGCCCAGCGATTACCCAGGGTGAGCAGATCTGGTTCACCAGTTTGCCTGCTCTAAGACCCCGGCGAGCTTCCGTGACATTCCGGTTGAACACGTTCGTCGAGCAGCTGAAGTCATTGCTCGCGCCTGGTCGCGGCCGCTGAACAAAGTCGTCCTTGCCCAGGGTCCCATTGATAATTTTCACCTATCAATGGTCCAAGCCGCCAACTCCATGGTTTCCGCTCAAAGGGGAATGGCTCAAGTTGCCGAGCTAGAGGAGACTGCTCGTCATCACGCCGCCTCCATTCACCAGCTTGCTGAAGAGAAGGAGAAAATGGCGAACAATTTCAATGGCCAAATTGCTCGCTTAAAGGATCAATTAAAGCTGGCCGACGACCTAGAGAAGAAGCGCATCGAGGACTATCAGCTTGTCTCTGGTGAGCTTAGGGATTCAAAGGCCGAGCTACTTTCCTCTAAAGCTGCGCTGGACGAAGAGAGGAGGAAAAGGGAAAAGGCCGAAGAAGAACTTGCTCGCCTGAAGGAGCAAATGTCTGAGATGCTCTCTAAGGAAGAAGTCAAGCAAGAATTTCGAGCTCGGAGTGGGCCTATCTCAAATTTGGGCTACATTTGCGCCTATGCAGATAGCATCCGCACGGCCGATGCTTATGACTTCAAGGATTTAATGGAAGAAATGGTCAAGGATCTGAATGAATTCCTGGAGCACTATCCTCCGCCGAATAATATCGAAATTCAGCTGGCGGATCTGGCAGTACTAGGGGTCAAACTTGACAAACTCGACCCTAGTATTTCCATCACTCGCCCTCCGCCCCCAACTGATGAAGGCGAACAAGAGGAAGGGGTGGCCGTGGTTGACGAGCAGAATGCGAAAGAGGCTGAGGATAAGGCTGCTGAAGATTTGGCCCGAGACATGATCGTTGAACCTCCCGCCGAGCAGGCTCAAGATCCTCCCCCCGCCGAGCAACAATAGTTCTTAGGACTTAGCTTTTTTCTTCACCTTCTTTTCTGTAATAGTTGTTCGTTTCTTTTGTAGTACTTGACTTCTTGAATCATTGTACTATTTTTTAGGCTCAATGCCTTTTGATTAATGGAATGTCTTTCACATATTCGCTCATTTTCTTTATATATTAATTGCCTTTACATTTTTATCAATGCCTTTGCAATTATAACATATATTATTGGGCTTTTGTTCGAATTGAACTTTGCCTTTAGTGGAATCAGGGTTCAGCCTTAGGTTCTGTTCATTTTAAAAAACGAACAACCTTTAGGTGGCTTTGGTCCTTAGGTTCTGTTCATTGTAGAAAACGAACAACCTTTAGGTGGACTTGTACCTCGAGCTTTGGACTTTTCCTCTTTGACGAACAACTATTATATTTACATTCATAAAAAATTACAAGTGTTGTAAGACTGCTCGTCACTACCATATACAAATCGACGAATAACTTTAAACATTAATCAAAACATGCTCGCTTATAATATTTTTGCCGAGCAACTTATTCTAAAAAACAAAAGATGAAACAACACCAGACTATACAATGTGCCGAACAACTTTACATTCTATACTTGGCAAGAATTTCAAAAAATTAGGCAAGTTTTTGATTCATCTTACTTGGTTACTTGGTTCACTGGCCCCCCAAGACATTGATCACCTTATTGATAGTACTTCTTTAGATGTACGGCGTTCCAGGAGTATTGGGCCGGCTTGCCTTCCATATCTTCGATATCGTATACGCCATTAACGAATTTTTCCGTTATACGATACGGGCCCTCCCAAGTTGGTCCCAATACACCTGGAGGTTGGGCGAGCAACATTCTTAGAACCAAATCTCCAACTTTGAATTCCCTAAGTTTAACATGGGAATTATAGTAGCGTTCTGCTCGCTGCTTATAGGTAGCATTTTTTAGCTCGGCACTCAGTCTTTTTCCTCGAGCAAATCTATTTCAGCAGCCAGAGCATAGTTGTTCGCTTGCTCATCAAAGTTGGTCGTCCGGAATGTATTGGTCTTTAACTCGATGGGTATTACAGCTTCTGTTCCGAAAGCCATTGCAAAAGGTGTCTCTCCGGTGCTTGACCTGGGAGAAACTCTGTATGCCCATAGGACTTCCGGAAGCTCTGTTGACCAACTGCTTTTGCTTTCTGCTAGCCGTACTTTTAACGTATGCTTGATGATTTTGTTTACGGCTTCGACTTGTCCATTTGACTGGGGATGATAGGGCGTAGAGTAATGTTTCTTGATCCCCCACTTTGTACAGAAATCTCTCAACTCTTTTACATCGAACTGCGGACCATTGTCTGTCAAGATGGTTTGCGGAATTCCAAAACGACAGACAATGTTTTTCCAAATGAAGTTGATCATTTTCTGTTGCGTGATTTTCAACATGGCCTCTGTTTCTGCCCATTTTGTGTAGTAGTCGACTGCCACAACGGCAAATCGAACTCCCCCAACTCCTGCTGGGAAGGGACCAATAATGTCCATTCCCCATCTAGCAAAAGGCCATGGGCTATAAACCGATACGAGCTGTTGAGCCGGGGTATGAATGTTTGGTGCAAAAATTTGGCATTGGTGGCAAGTCTTTGCTTTTTTAATTGCATCCTGGCGTAAAGTCGGCCAGTAATAGCCTTGTCTGATAGTTTTGTACGTCAAGGCTTGCCCCCCAGTGTGATTTCCACATACTCCGGCATGTATTTCTTCGAGTATTGCTCGTCCTTGCCCCCTAGGCAAACATTTGAGAAGTGGGAGTGATATTCCTCTTTTGTAAAGTTGCTCGCCTACCAGAGTATATCTGGCGGCTTGCTTAATTAGCTTGGCAGCTTCAAAAGAGTTGTTTGGTCTTTCCCCACTTTTCAAGTATTTGACTATACTTGTTCTCCAGTCTTCTTCTTCACTGGCTCGATCATCTAGTTGGTTGACATTATAACTTGTTGTTGATGGGTCAATCATCTTCGTAATTATAATGTCTGCCAACTCTGCAGGTCCTTCGCTTGTTGCTAGTCGGGCCAATGCATCTGCTTGAGTGTTGCTCGCCCTTGGGATTTGTTCAATGAATACTTGATCTAACAAGGACATCAGGTGAGCAACAATCCGTTGATATTCGATCATATGGCCGTCCTTCGCCTCGTATTCACCTCGGACTTGATTCACAATCAATTGTGAGTCGCCGAATATTTGCAATCGTCTGACACCTACTGCAAGGGATAGATGGAGACCAGCAATGAGAGCTTCATACTCGGCTTCGTTGTTGGTTGCCATAAAGCCAAATCTGATTGCCGAAGTGAATACTTGTCTGCCTGGACTAATTAGAACCACTCCTGCCCCCGAAGCTAAGTTAGTCGAAGATCCGTCAACATAAAGATGTCAGGGGTGATCAAGTCCTCTTATCGGATCTGGTGGGAAGGTTAGTTCGACTATAAAGTCGGCTAACGCTTGCCCTTTGATCGCTGTTCGAGGAGCATAGGTCACCCCAAATTAGCTAATCTCCAGTGACCACTTTAATAGACGACCAGCTGTGTCGGGGCGATGGAGAATTTGTCTAAGAGGGAAAGTTGTTAGCACTTCAACTTGATGATAAAAAAAGTATGGCCGTAACTTCCTTACACTCATGACAAGTGCGTACGCCAACTTCTCAGTTGGGGAGTATTTGATCTCCGCCTCATGCAAAGCTTGGCTGACGTAGTAGATAGGTTGGTGGAATTTGCCGTCCTCCCGTACCAGAACGGAGCTGATGGCCACTTCCGACGCTGCCAAGTATAAATATAGTTTTTCTCCTGAGACGGGTTTTGATAGGATTTTTACATCTCCCAGATACTCTTTGAGTTGGTCGAACGCCTTCTGACAGTTGTTAGTCCATGTGAACTGTCCTTTTTTGATGGCTTCAAAGAATGGACGGCATTTGTCCCCCGACCTGGATATGAACCGATTCAATGCTGCTAGACATCCCGTGAGTCTTTGCACCTCTTTTATTGAACGTGGCGGTTGCATATCCACAATGGCTTTAACTTTTGTTGGGTTAGCCTCAATTCCCCGTTGACTAACAAGATGACCCAAGAACTTGTCTGAATGAACTCCAAAGCTGCTCTTCTTTGGATTCAGCTTCATGTTGTAGTGTCGAAGAATTTCGAACACTTGGGTCAAGTGTTGGAGATGGTCTTCTTTACGGGGACTTTTGACTACGATGTCATCGACGTAGACTTCCACTGTATCTCCAATTTGCTGGTCGAACATTTTGTTCACTAGCCTTTGATAAGTTGCTCCGGCGTTGATGAGGCCAAAGGGCATTCTCTTCCAACACAACAAGTTTTTTTTTGTATAAAATGCTGTGTTCTCTTGATCGTCTGGATGCATTGGAATTTGATGGTACCCGGCAAAGGCATCCATGAATGTTAGCATTTCATGACCTACAGTGCTGTCCACCAACTGATCAATGTGAGGGAGTGGAAAGTTGTCCTTCGGGCATGCTGCATTCAGATCTGTAAAGTCTATACATAGCCTCCAGGTCCCGTTTGGTTTTCTCACAAGGACTGGGTTTGCTACCCATTGTGGACAGAGTGCTTGTCGAATTAGGTCGTTGTCTAACAACTTCTTTACTTCTTCATTTAAAGCCTGATACTTGTCCGGGCCGTATTTCCGTCGTTTTTTATGGACGGGCCTCTTTGCATGGTTAATGTTTAGCTTATGGCAAGCATGCTTCGGATCTATTCCCACCATGTCTGCATGAGACCAGGCGAAGACATCTAGATTTTTACAGAGGAATTCTTTCATTCGGGATCTATAAGGCTCAGGGAGCTCAGATCCTATGTATAATTCAAGATCCTCGTTTTCAGGATTAACTTTGAACATTTCCAGTTCTTCAATTGGAGTTGCTCGTCGTTTTTGTCCTTTCCAACGAGGGTCAAGTATTGGTCCCTCTGGATTGAAATCATTTTCGATGTTCATGGGCTCTGCTCCCAGGCGGGGTTCTAGATCGTCTGCTGGTTCCGACCCATTGTTGTTAGTCAAAACCTGGCCCTCCAAGTCACTCATTGGACGTTGCTCGTCACCATCCATGTGTTGTTCGTCAGGATGATGTTCCTTATGGGTGGTAAGGAGTTGTTCGTCCAACACCTGTTCGTCATGATGTTGCTCGTCAGTATCCATGTGGTCTTCCTCTATGTCCATCATGTTTTTCAGTATTGATGATTCTTCGGCAGGATAGCTTGTTGTGGCCTCCATCATGGATACTTGTGCATGTTTTGCTTGCATTTGTAAGAGGCATTCCCGAGCCTTTCTTTGATCTCCTTTAACTGTGTCTGCTCCACTTGCTGTTGGAAACTTCAAGCAATAATGGTAAGTTGAACATGCAGCTTTAAATTCATTCAAAAAAGGTCGACCAAGGAACCCATTATAGGTTGATTCCTGGTCTACAACCAAGAAATCTACCATTCTTGTAATATTCTTTTCGGGTTCCTCGATCGTTACAAGTTGTACAAGCAAAGAAATTTCTCCCAACGGGACGGTTACTGCGTTTCCGAAGCCTAGGATTCGATGGTTTGAGTCCCGGATATGGGCTGAAAAGTCCCCAAGTTTATCAAGTGTGCTGTTGAACAAGATGTTGGTATAGGCTCCGGTGTCCACCAACAATCTGTGGACTCGTGTTCCCATAATCTTTGCACAGATTACGAGCGAATCGTTATGCGGAGTCAAAATTCCTTCTAAGTCCTTTTCGGTGAAGGTCAGTTCTGCTGTCTGCATGATAGATGGTTTGACTCCCATTTCCTGGACTTGATCGATCGCTCGTAATTCAGCCTTTCTTTTCCGGTTGGAGATTGGCGGTCGTCCATCAGAACATCCTCCTGCGGAACCTGCATGTTCCATCATGTATAAATCTTCCAACGGACGAGTAGGGATGGCAGGAACTGGTCGCGCCGGTTTATTGTTCTGAGGTTGATCATCTTCGTCCTCAGAGTTGTTCTCCCGGATTCTCTTCCCGGGTTGTCTTTTGACAAAATCGGAGAGCTTTTCGTCCTCGTAGAAACGCCAGAGCTGTCTGAGCAAATCTCTACATTCACTTGTAAAGTGCCCCATGCTTTGATGGTAGGCACAATACTTGTTAGGATTGAGTTTGCCAGTGTCTTGGCGAATTTTTCGGGGAGGGGAGAGCAACTCCTTATCCTTCACATTCTCATAAACAGTATCGACTGACACTGTTAGCACCTGATTCAACTTTTCTTTGAGTTCCGTCCCTTCAGTGAATGCCTTCATGTTTTTAGGGACTCGATAGCTTGTTGCACAAGGTTTTTTGTTGTTCTCCTTGGGGTCGACTTTATTCTCCCCCAAGTTTGACTGCAGGGCTTCATGCATAGAAACGAATATGCCGGCCTGATTTCTGAACTCGGCGTAACTTCTTGGGCACTTCAGATGTACCTCTTTCCATAACTTTGACCCTTTCTTCAGTCCTGCCATTATATCAACAATTTTTGTGTCCTCGCTGACGGGCTCACCCTCCAATAGCACTTTATCAAACCTTTCCATGAATGCTCGATCTGACTCATCATCATTTTGTTTTAGGTCTGACAACCGGTGTTTCTGGGACAAGTATAAACCGCCGTTGAGAAATGAGACAGGAACTCCCGACTCAGCTGAGTGAATGAATGGATGGATGCTGGTGGCAATGCTGAGAACCATTTGTGCACCCGATCTCCCAAGGTTAACGGGAAGTTTCGGCATTGAGTGGCATCGCTAGCTCCCACCGAGACCATATAATCTGAGTATTTTGTTAGGTGAACTCGGGGATCAGCAAGGCCGTCATATTGTATGCTTGCAGGGAATTGAACTTTCTTCTGAATCGGGGCTTTCAGAATGTAGGTTGATAATGGTGAAGTTGGCAAGCTGGTCGTCCCTACACCTCTTTGCTGGTCCAATTGTCCCTGCATACTTTCTATCGCCCTCCTCAAGCTTGATAGCTCATCCAGAGATGCCCCCTGACTTGGAGGCTGTTCGGCGAACAAAGGTACAAACCTTTCTGTTCGTCGCAGTCCCTCGCTTGGAGAAGGCAAATCCTGGAGCTGCTTTTTAGGGTTGCTCGCCGCATTAGGTCCCAAACGCCTGAAGGCAGATTGAGAAAGTCTTTCATGGACCGAAGGGCGAGGCTGTTCAAATGTTGCTCGCCCATGTCCCTCTTCCTGGCGAGCAACTTTCTCCTGTTGCTGGGGTTGGCCAAGTCTGTCCTGGGCACTGGAGCGTGTTGTTCCGTGGCTCGACATTGATGTTCGCCCGCGAGCAGACTCTGCTTGGCCCTCCCTTGGCTCGTCCATCTTAGCCTTGCCCTTGTCCCGCCTGATCTGGGCGCTGTTCACCTCACGTTGCTCGCCCCTTGTTGACCTGGCCCTAACAACCTCCAAGGGTCTATCTCTAGGCCTTGCTTGTGAAGGCTTATTTTGTTCTTGCTGTCTCTGGAGAGCTTGGAGAGCAGCTATGGTCTTTGATAATTCGTTAGGGTTGTTCGCCAAGGCCTCCATTTCAGGGGGGAGATTATGTGTTATGGTTGTATGCTGCGACCTGTTCACATGTCTAGGATTTCGATTCTGGTGATCGGTCGACGAGACTCGGGTGGGAGATGCTCTTCTTGACAAACGTGATGCTTGGGTTTCCTTTGATTGAGGCATTTCAATATAAATTGTTTCTTTAATTTTAATATTGAAGAACACCAAGAACACCTTTGCTTGAATCTTCAAATATTTCTTGAGGTTTTTCTTTGAATCTTCAAGTTTTCAACTTGAAGTTCTTGAGTAATTACACTAACCGAAGGTTCGACCCCTCTCTCTAGCGCCAAAATTGTTGGTGATCAATATTTATCGAGTGGATCAGTGACTGTTTAATTTTGGTTTAAAGATCATCAATCAATTACGTGTGATTGGTTACCACCGTAAATGATAAATCGAGGTTTGGGTTATGAAATCGGATATACGAAAGTCGAAATCGAAATAATTTCGTATGTGAGCACATTTAGGTGTGTTAGTGTGTGTTTTGGGAGTGTTTATGAATTTGAACTTGTATTTCATAAGCTGGAGAACAACTATTTATAGAGACTAGCAAGCATGAGGTGTTCCTGACTCTTGGTCTCCCTAGCATGCATGTTTGACATGTGTCCTTTTGACCTTATCTAAGCTGAATCTTAGTTACAAAGTCTTCTTTGGTCTTATCTCGGACTCATTGTTGTTCGCCTAGGTCGGCTTGACGGATCTTGATGATTCTCCAACTGAAAGTTGTTCGCCTCTGGAGATTGTATTTCGGAAGTTGTTCGCCTTTTGGCTTTATTTAGCTTGGCTTTGGGATTTTAGTCCTTTGTTCACTGGTACACATCTAAACTGTGTTGTATCATAGTTTGACCAAGTTTGTTCGTCATTGGCGACCTCACAGTTGGCTCATTCTTGGTCTCGGGTCTTAATATTTGTTCGCCTATTAGTTGTTCGTTGATAGAGTTGTTCGTCATTTTATACACCTCCCGGATTGGTAGATGCACCCCAATCTTGATTTTCTTTGTTCAAGTCCTTAATTTTTGTTCGCTCCATGCTGGATGATGTTCGCCTATCAACACGCTCCAGTCCCTCATTGGGAGCGGGAACCCCCTGGATTGGCCTCCTAGGATTGGGCTCTGCATTTGGGCCAAGGCGACCAAAAGCCGACCTAGTCAGCCTGTCATGGACTGATTGGCGAGCAGGTACTACAGCTGGGCGAGCTGCTCCTGCAGTGGGTTGGACTTCCATGATTCCCCGGCCACGACGACCCAATCTTTCAAGAGCACTCTGGCGTGTGCCCTGACTCCCTGCCATGGCCGGATTCTGAGTCGAACCTCCCTGACTAGCGGCCTCGACGTTCAATTTTTCTTTGCCTTTGGCCTTACGAGCTTGGGCGCTATCAGCCTCATTCAAATGATCCCCCCTAGCCTTTTCATGTTCGCGAGTCTTTGTGGGGCTACACCTTGCTCGCACATATGATGGGCCAGGTTGGACTTGTTGTCTTTGGAAAGCCTGGAGCATGGCAATTGTGCGCGCCAATTCGTCGGGGTTGCGGGCAATGGCGTCCAACTCCGGTGGTATTAACTGGCGAGCAACATTAGTTTGATTTTCTTGGTTGTTTCTGCTCGCCCCTGCTCGCCCACCAGCTTGGGACATTCGGGAGTGTGAATCCCGGGTTATATGTTGAGAACGTTGTGTCTCTCGTGATTGAGGCATGTTCACAGAAGATATCAAGTGTTGTTCATAGTGTTCTTGAGTTTTTTCTTCAAAAACTCAAACTTGTTCTTCGATTTTGGGCTAACCTTTGTATTTTCAATGATTCGAAGGTTCGAACCCTCCTTCTAGCGCCAATTTGTTGACGATCAGTTCTAATCTTGAAGATTAATGGCTGTTTTAGATAGTTAATTGATCATCAAACAATTATGTGTGATTGATCACTAACGTAATTAGTGAATACGGATTTTCGGGTTTAGGTGGATTAGAATCGTATGAAAGCTTACGTGTTTAAGTTCGATTGTAAGTTAATCGAGCTGCTTTAGATTCATAATCGAAGTTTGGACGTGTATAATAATTTGTGCTTGTTCTATTTGCTGAAAAAATCTAAGTATTTATAGACAATTGCCTAGCAGGAGGTGTCGTGACTTTTGGCCTACCAGGCCTGCATGCTCGACACCTGGCCTTTGACTAATTTGACCTTATCTAGACTAAATTCTATCCTTATCTTGATGGACTTGCTCGCAGTCAAGAGCTGCTCGCCATGTTGGACCTGTCCTGGAGGAGTTTTTAGTCTGATTTTGCTGGTCTCTTGTCTTACTTAGTTGTTGATTCGGTTGTGCGTCCGAATTTGGTCGGCGGAATGCTAACTGAGTTCATTATGTGGCTATTGATCTGACTTTGTTCGCTCATCTTTCTTAGTGTTGTACGCAGGTTCTGCTCGCCAGATGTCTTGGTTAATCTTGATTTAACTTCGTCTTAACCGCAGGTATTTGGAGCTAATCCTGATCGCCCACGTGACGATTCTGCTCGCCCATCAACAGTAAGCATTCGACACATAGACAAAATTAACTTAAGGATGACACATAGGCGAAATAAATCTAAAGATGACACATAAGCATGACAAACTCCCTATGAGTATAATAGAAGATAATTGAGAAGATATTTAATAATATATATTCAAAATATTTTTCATCTATATTTTCAAGACATTTACAATAAGAATGTATGTACGATAACTCAGTTTAGGTATAGTATATTGCGAATCAGCTTCATCGTTAAATTTGTTAACATATATTTTGTCTATTTTTTAATAATATTAATTATTTTATTAAAATTTACACCTTTAGTTTATTTTATTAAGCTTCTCATTTTGTAGGATTAAATTAATTTACAAGAGACTCACCCCTCCATTTATGGTAGGTATATATCTAATTTATCATTTATAGTATGTATATATCTAATTTATAGATTCAAATCACACGTATATATTAATAGGAAGTTTAGGATATAGGCTGATGTGATGATTTATGGTTAACTTAAATCTTATGTGTTATTATTATGTTGAGGTTGAAATTATTTTTAATATTTTGAGATGTTAATATTTTGAATTTTTTTTATTTTTTTTATTTAATACTTATGGTATTCTTTTTGTTTTTTTAAATTGTAAGTTAAACCAGTATAAAAAATTGCTCGAAATTCATATATTTAATTTAATTAATTTGATAGAATTTCATGCATTTGGTTACATTAAATTGACTAATGGCTCTTGAAATAAGAAAGATATTTATTTTGTAATTTTTGTAGGGAAAAATGAGAATTTATAAGACAACAAAGCTGTATCTAATTACTATTGAGGTGAATTAAAAAGGTGCCCGGTTAAATATCCCTCCATCTTTAATACATACACCCCTCTTAATTCTTTTTTATTATAATATATTTATTAAATTTACTTATATGCTCATTCTAATGAAAAATAACCTAAATATTATGATCCATACACCCCAGCCCTTCAACCGTTCATTTCTTCCATAACTCATAATAAAAAAAATTCTTCTTCTACAAGATTTCGCTCCAAGCCGCCATCACCAAATTTGGGTAGTATTTTATTTTCTAAAAAATACAAGATGAATGGTAATCAACATACATATGTAAGTTTATCTCTTTTTTTACTTTTTATATTTTTATAGGATCAATCCAAAACTGTTTTTTTTTTTTTTTATGAAAAAAAAATATTTCAATAATTAATTGCTAAAAAAAGGACTGCTTTCAGTTGATATACCTTTCAAAAAGTGTATGAAACTTGCTATACTTTTCGATAAGTTTTTTTTTTTTTATGAAACTTGCTCATCAATGATGAACTCAAATTCGCGAGATATGTAGCGATAGGTATGGGTACGTATATATGTATATTCTAATTAATTTTATGTTATTTTTTATTAATTTGAATGATTGATTATGATGATTTTGATAATCATATTTTATGTAGAACGAGAGTTGTGCAGAAAGTGCTTGAGAATCAAGCAGGATACATTATTGTGGCGTTGCGTGGCTGGGGACGAGGGCGAACGTGCGGTAGGGTTGCTTGGTGATTGAGTCTTTTTTTTTTCTTTTTTTTTTTCTGTAAACCGTCTTCTTCTTCTTTGGATGGGAGTGAACTACAGAACGTGGGGTGTATTGAGGGAAGATGGAAATCTAAAAAAAAGTGCAAGATTGAAATTTCTGGTGGAGTGTATCTACTAATAATTATATTATTAGTTGGGTGAACTAATAAAAAGGTGTATGTATTAAAGATGGAGGGGTATTTAACCGGACCCATTAAAAAAGTATTTTAGAACAAACAAAATGCTAGAAGAAGAAAAATTGCAATTGGACTTAAGAGATGAAAGAATGGAAATTCTGCTCATTGATTTCAGCAAGGCCCAGGTCATATGCATTCTCATGTTTTGTTAATACACTCCAACAAAAAAATAATTGGAAAAAATAATAAATATAGGTATTTTTTTTCTCTCTTTTTGCATTCTCGGAATTTTTTTTCCTAAAATTATCAAAATTTTGAAATTTGTTTCGAACATTTTGTATAGTATATTAACAAAAAATAGCATATTTAACCTGAGCCTTTCAGCAAGTTTAAGGCCCAAAGCATGAAAAAGTAGCGGTCCATTTACATATTTGGTATTTCGCTTTAATAATTAATCTCCAATCCAGCAGCTCAAGCCGTTATTAATCCACTTTATCTGAAAAACAAGAAAAGAAGGGAGCATACCTTTGTTGACTTCACCATTCCTGTCGGGCCAAGACTGACACTGACAGGAGGTGGAGGTCCTGGGATCGAGGGCTTTGCCTTTTACTACAAAGACCTTTGTTGACTTATTTTCCAACTTAGCCTGGACCCCACCCTCACTCTTGAAAACGTTGCACTTGCATTTAGGTGGCACTTAATTAACAATTTTTCAATGGTAACGAGAATCAAAATTATTTTCCAGTTATATTCCCATAATAAAAATCATATGTTGAAGGAAGAATTATTACAATTGTGACTTCATTGCTAGTGACATGCCCCAATTTTGGAATAAAAATAGACAACAAATGGTTGTTGGTGGAGGAATGAGGGAGTGATTGAAGAAAATGATTGTAGAAAGAGAATAAAGTAATTAAAATGGAGTAGTGATTACATTATTTAGGAGAGGAGGTAGTGATTTTGTTCTCAATAATAATTATAATTATACTAATTTTTAATCTCATTATCATTACTATTGGAGAGTTGTTAACCAAGCGCCCCCTTAGTCCTAACTATTTTCAACGTAGATAAAAAGAGAGTTGTTAACCAAGCGCCCATTAATCTTAGCAATTTTCAACATAGATTAGAGGAACAGAGAGTGCAGATATAAGAAGGGGGATCAATTTATTATTTAGGACATTCCATTAGGGAGAGTCTCCCCTACACAAACAGGCCCTTAAGCCTTAACAAGTTTCCACAATTCAACAAACACAAACTATATTCTTATATCAGAAAAACAAACATTAATGAAAACGTATTGGTTTGGGCCTAAAGCCCCGGACAATTACACTAGAGAAAAATGGTTTGCCAACAAATATAACTTAAACGCCCCAAAGGCCCAAAGGGAACAAGAAAAGAAAAAAAAATATGGAAGACATGATTCCTCTTCTCCAATCAGATGATCACACCTCTTATTCTTTCACAAGGAGTGATAAAAGGGCCATACAATTAGGTGTGTTTGTAAAGTTTATGATAGAAGAAATATACAAACAAACTTTGACCAAAGTATTTGGGTAAGCTCTTAAAACAACATGAGCTTATAAACTCTCTTAAATGTAATATTGCAAAATGTGAGGAATGGGAGCTCTGTTTCTTTAACAGGGCACCGACATTAAATTGAGAAAAAAAAAGAGTTACCTTAATTCAGCTTCGCCTGAATTTGTTCAAAAACAGGGAGGCAGCTACGTAAAACCAATTCTCAACAGCATCGAAGAAGTTAAAGCATGCATTTCGCCATGATCTTTTCAGCACCAAAGAACCAACGAATCCCCAGAACCCAACAATGAAACCCAAGGCCAAAGTTATGCAAAATTCTTGTGTACTTGATAGCCTCGTAAACCAACCATCTTTCTCATTGATATCATCATAATCAGTAATAATGGATGTGTTGACGCACAAGGGGAGAGGGTGTCCGCACAATCCATAATTCCCTGCATAAGCAGATGCATTGAAGCCCTGTAGTTGAGTACTTTGTGGAATTTGGCCACTCAGATTGTTGTTTGCCAGATCAATAACAGCTAGATAATTCAATTGGGCCAACCCAATGGGTATCTTGCCTGAGAGTTGGTTGCTCGAAAGATCAAGAGTTTCCAGCGTCTCCATCTCTCCAATACCTGGAATTATATTTCCTGTCAAACTATTTCGGGATAGGTTCAAGGAAATTAATCCCTTCAGTTTGGAAAAAGATTCTGGAATGCTTCCTACTAAGTTATTGGTTGAGAGATCAATAATTTTAAGAAGTCCCAGAGTTGTATTGTACTCTGCCCTCCGACCTTTCCACTGAACCAATGCATAGTCCATGTAACCATAAGTAGCTATCGGGAGAAAAATCCTAGTGGTGGTTGACCTATTCTTGTCAACCAAAGCTGTGAAATTGTCGAAGCATTTGGGAATTCTTCCTGTAAAATTGTTGTCAGATAGGTCTAATAGTTGGATCTGAGAAAGCCTGCACAATTCAGGAGGAATATCACCATAGAACATGTTTCCGGGTAAGCTCAGAAATGCCATACTCTCATGGTTGTCACCTAGCCATGGTGGGATATTTCCTGTAAACCTATTTTCACCAATGTCGATCTGTTGCAGGAGTCGACAATTCTTCAAAGTTGAAGGTAACTCCCCGGAGATATTATTACCCCGCAAGTGCAATGTTTTGAGGTTGGATAAAGAGCCCAAAGTGTTTGGAATTTCACCAGAAAGATTATTGTAATTCACATTCAGAATTTCTAAATTTTTCAATTTCGCCCAATCACTAGGAAGTGCTCCTTCCAGCTGGTTATTAGATATGTCAAGCCACTGGATCTGGCAAACGGCATAAATACATATAGATGAAATAGATCCAGAAAACATGTTAAAAGAGAGCTGGAAAATCCCCAATCCAGGATGAAGATATGGTACGGGGCCTGATAAGTTATTATACCCAACATCTAGCATAAACATAGACGGAAAATTTGGGATTGTGCCACTAATCTGATTATGAGACAGATTTAAATACACGAGATTATGCATATCCCATAGCCATTCAGGGACTTCATCTAATATACCAGCAAGAGAAATATCAAGATACGATGAACCGTTTTGAGTCTTAAGCCACATCGGGAAGGATGAGCCGCTTATTTTGCAGGCTGCTAAATTTATCGTATCCAAATGAAAAGGTGGAATCCAATCAGGGCTCAAGTCCAAACTCAATGAATTGAAGGACAAATCCAAGGTCTTTAAGTTGTGAAGTCCCATGAAGTGGGCTTCAGTAATGGTGCCTTCCAATGAATTATAAGAAATATATAATTCTTCAAGCTTGGAAAGCTGCCCGAGATTTGCAGGCACTGACCCTGCAAGTCTATTTGAAACGAGATACAATATTCTCAATTCAGAACATGCCCCTACATCTGGAAATGGCCCTGTAAATTGATTATGTGATAAGTCCAAGAAATCAAGTGATGCCATAGCTTGGCAAGATAGGTTCCCAAATGACTCCTCAAGCGCTTCTTCCATGTCGTTTTGACGGAGGTCTAAAGATTGCAAACGACTTAAATTCACCAAAGATTTTGGAATTCCACCTTCAAGCATGTTATGAGAAAGACTGAGTCGCTCAAGAAACTTTAGTTGGGTAAAGGCATCTGGAATCGGGCCATCCATTATATTAGAGGACAGGTCTACAGAAACAAGGCTGGTGCTTAAGTTGAATAACCAGTCAAATGTGGAAGAAGTGAGGTCATTAGCGGACAAATCAAGGAGAGAGAGAGATGAAGTTAACAAAGAGATCAGCAGAGGGCGTTACATCAGTAAGCATACAACCACTGAATTGCAAAGTTTGCAGAGAAGGAAGGTTCAGTACTACATGTCTTAGCCAATTTTTATCCCTTATCTTGGAGTTAGCCAAACTAAGTTGTTTTAACGAAGATAGATGAGAAAGCCAATAGAGGTCATCGGACCAAAGGTTGTTAGACTCGAGATCAAGCGTGCGCAAGTTGGTCAAGTTCCCTAACCCAGGAGGAATAATCCCCGAAAAATTAGAGTTCCCGAGATGTAGGTGTTCTAACATTTTAATAGAACCAATGAAATCTGGAATTGGATCACCTCCAAAATCATTCCCTGCCAAATCCAAGTAATTCAAATGATGCAACTCAAGCAAGGTAGGACTAATTTTACCTCTAAACTCCACGAACCAAGTTGGAGGCCCGTCACGTGGCCAGTGGTGTTGCTGCACACAATGCCCCGCCAGCCGCAACACTCTTCACTTCCCCAGGATGAGAGAACACCTTGCTCATCACTGAATTCTTGCTTGAACCCCAGGAGGGCTTGTCTCTCCTTCTTTATGCACATTCTTTCTCCCCCCACTAATTCAACATCATATTTCATGCATACTAGCACAAGGAGAAGAAATTTAATTTTAATTTCTTTATGATGAAACATTTTTTTCCCTTTTCTTTCTTTTTTTTTTTTTTTTTGCTGGTTTTTCAGTGTTTGAGAGAGAAAGCAGTAATCTGGTTCTTAAGGCAATCAGTTTAATATATTTGTCGCAAGACCCATCCAGTCAACTAAACACTAACAGCCGGACAAAAGTGGGAATATAATTATACTTCAAGGACTAAGTTTCATATTGTGTAAAAGAGAATGATCAAAATTATAAAAATAAACTTTATTATAGGGACCAAAGTTATATTGTCCAAAATATATATATATATATATATATATATTAATCTCTTAAAATTTGGACATCCATAAACTGAAGGCGCATAATCATGCAATATCCGAATTTTCTGCTTTGTGGAATTTTTTCATTAAAAGTGTAGAGACTTGGTACAGACTATTAATTAATGTAAAAGCAAGACTTAAACTACCACAAATTTAATTCGTTACGACTTTATACATCTTCACTTAATATAATATAATAATAATATGACTCCCACTACTCCACCCCAAAATTCTCTAAATATATCCCATCATTTTAAAGACAATAATAAACATATATAAAATGACTAAGTAATCCTTATATAAATATGGATAAATCACCTTCTAAGTTTTATTGACTTTGACTTTAGTTTTTTAAATTATTTAATTTTAAAATTAGTACATTAAATTAAAATTGATAAATATTTTAATTACTTTTAAATATTTGAAAAATATAAAAAAAGTTAGAATTAAATCTGAAAAATATTTACAAAAATTGGATAAATATTTAAATAATAAAATTATACGAAATTTAGAAATTCAATTAAAAAATTCTTTAAAATCTGAAAAATTAATTTTTTTTAAATAAATTAATTATATCTTTCAAATAATTTAATCAAAAATAAAATCTGATTTAATTTTTTTTTTAGAAAATTAACTAAATTAAGATTAAAAAAAAACCTTCAAAACTAACTAAAAATTAATTAATTTTTATGTTATTTATTTATGATGATTGAATTGATTTTTATAAAATATTTTTTTGATTTTATTTGGCTTTAACATTTTCCTTTTGAAATTTTTTATTTGATTTTTTTGAAGATTTATTTGATTTTCTTAATTATTTAAAATTTATCTAATTTTTTTATTTTTATTTTCAGATTTATATTGTTCATTTATTTTTTTCAATTTAATTTATTTTTTAAAACATTATTTATATTTTATTTATTCTTTAAAATATTTTTTAAGAATTTTATTTTATAAATTAATTTTTGTAATTTATATATTTTTTTAAATTTGGTTGATTTTTTTTAATATTTTTCAAATTATATTTAATTTTTTAAGATTTTTTTTTAATTTCAATCAAAAGTTAAAGAATAAGAAGAAATAAATATTTTTTTTTCTTGAGAAGAGAGACAATTATTATGAGAATATAAAATAGGAAAGTGTTATTTTTTTATTTTGATAAGGTATAGATATTATAGAAATAAAATGGGGTATGTTTAGTAATTCATGTTAATTTTTAAATTTTATTGGGGTATGTTTAGTAGGTGGGGTGAGTTTAGAGGATTTTGGAGTTTGAGCAGTAAGAATGAAAATATTAACATGATGAATAAATTATACATGTCATTGTCAATCATTACCTTTGTATATATATGTACCAATTGAGATTAATTTTTTTTAAAGCAACTTAACTTAACTTTCTTTAATATTGCAAATGAATGAGGTGATAGAAAGCCTAACTACAAACATCGGTGAGTCAACACAACAATTAGAGCTCCTAAATGATCTGAGAAGCTCTTACAAATTTGTGTGTTATAGCATTGACACTCTTTTCAATAAAATTAATAGACAAGGGAGTGGTGAGTACTGTTGAAGGGAAATTTTAATTCAAATCACACAAATGAGTGAATTTTTCTTCGTGGCAGTGAGAGTAGTTAATGAACCCAACTAATTTAGGAGTGTGATGTAGTCTAAGGCTATATATCGGCATTATACTATAGTGACGAAGACACTATTTTAAAATTAAAACTAAAAACAATCAAACATTTAATTCTAACTTTTAGGAAAGTGTTAGAGACCGATTCTTTGAGTGTTTTTACTATATTATCAATTATTATGTGTGACAAATTTACAATTTATCTTTACCTTTTTTGATCAAAAAAAAAATTTACAATTTATCAATGTTTCTCTCTACATGTTAATCTTTTTTTAGATTTAGGTGAACACGAGGATTAATCGAAAACTAGTTAAATCTCATTGGTTCCCAATATTGTAAATAACTAGACACTTTCAATACTTAAGGTCAATAATATCTACACTTTGTTTCTTCACTAGACGATTGTCTAAACAAGTAATGTCTAAAGATTAGAGATTTTAGCACCCAATTAATTCTCTCTCCATTAAATTAATTACTATTTAATTTAAATTAATTTATCAAAAAAATTCCCTACATACCCAATCATACATACTAAATTTTCATTTTCGTACACAAAATCAATACATAAACTTATAAAATCAAATTATCAATTAAGGCAAGCAAAATTCACCAATACAAATATTCACATAAAAATATTAGTATAATCAAAACTATAAAACAAGAAATATACATAAAATCCCTATGGCTATGGTCTTGGAATACTTTAATCCTTGAAAAACGGTTAAATTACCCACTAATTTCTAACAAAGAAAATATGAGAAAGAAATATAAATGAAACTATACTATTGTGGGGAGTGTGTGACACCAATTGGGGAGAGAGGCGGGTAGGTGGATATAGGCATACTTTGCTTCCTCGTCATTCCTCCTCACGGCCATAAATAAATGGGTGGCCTCTTCAATTTGTTTAGCTTCGTGCCTTTCTCTCATTTGCTAGGTGCATGCTTTCAATCCTATTTCATATTCACATAGGGGTGGCAAAGGGGTCGGGCCGGCCCGGCACTGGCCCGCTGGGCCGTCTTCATTTTACGGGCTGGGCCCAATTGGGCCCGGTATCAAGCGGACCTCTATTTTAAAGGCCCAACCTGGAAAATGATCCATCTTTTAAAAAATTAAATTTGTCAATTAAATCATTTATATTCAATTAAATAATCTTATTTTCAAACTAATTTTATAGTCCTATTTTCGTTAATATTAACTCAACCAAACACTCTTAAACATCACATGAAATTCTTCTCATGTTAATAGACATATTAGATCAAACTATACTTAATATATAAATTAAAAAAAAAAAAAAAAAAAGGGCCAACCAATAGTTCTGGGCCACTGGTTCGGCCCGGTTCTTTTTGAACCAGTGATTACACCGCTTTTCCTTCTTCATTTTAAATTGTAAATGGGCCACTATTGTAAATGATTAAATGGCCTGAAATTATTGGGCTTTAATTTTCTTTCTTTCTGTTCTCTTTATCCTTGTACCCAATAACAAGTATTTTTTTATTTTTATTTTAATAATTTCTCGATTCTTTTTACATAGAGGCGGATCTACATGGTTGAGTGGGTATCCACTTGTTTTTGGCAAACAAAATATATTTAGTTTACATTTTTATTTTAGGTTATAAAAAAAAAAAAACTCTGTATTAAAAAAAAACTTTCTTTTTTAATTCCTAATATTGTATAATTCACTTTATTAGTGTTATTAAAGGGTATTAGCTATTTATATTAGTATTAAATATTTGTTTTCAATGTTATTAATTGTTTCCTTAAAAGGGTATCAGTTGAAGAGTATATATAAAGTGAAATTGGTTTATATATGAATTATTTAAGGGTATAAGTCGTTTTCACTTTTTACTAAAGAGTATTAATTATTTTTACTGAAGTGTATTAGTTGGCTTCACTGAATAGTCTTAGTTAATTTGTTTTCAATAAACAACTAGACTTTTCAGTGAAAATAACTAATACTCTTCATTGAAAATTACTAATATTTTTTTGTGAAAACAACTAATACTCTTCAATGATTTATGCATGAACCATTTTCCCTCTATACTTTGTCTTAGTTGAAAGATATTAGTTGTTTCATTAAAACATACTCCCTTCATCCCATTTTAGAATGTTGAAGGGAAATTAGCATGGATTTTTAATGATAAAATTATTTATTAGTATTAAAAAATATAAAGTTGAGAATATATTGGTCATTAATTTCTATTTTATGAAAGTGAGTTTTTTTATTGCTTAAATATATTGGGAAATGTAATGACATGAGGTGTAAATAAAAATGTTTATAAAGGAATAATTTGAGAGCGTGTAGTTGAAATTTTTTTATTATTATTTTTTCTATTTGGATATGAGAAAAAAGAAATATTTCATTTGTAAATTTTGAGCATATTTAACTATAACATATTAGTGGTGAACCAATTTTATAGTAATATTGGTCTTATACTAGACTAACTCCTATATTTATATTACACTATATATTTTAATTAACTGATTCTAAAAAAAAAAAAAAAAGTTGTGCATACCTGAAATTTTTTATTGGATCAGACTGATCCCAATAATGATGCATTGGTGTGATTAAAAGAGATACTACTTAATTAATGTATGTTTTTTTTTTTTTACAGAAAACAGAGCATGTTACAAAGATAAGTGATACAAAATACAGATCAAAACAAAGGCTAAGTCTTCAATCAAAGGCAGCATTATTCCAAACCAATCGTGAGGAAATGGAGAGTTATCCCAAGAGCGATGCGAATAACTTTAGAGCTCAATTGATGAAAAGAACATCCCACACTAAGATGTCATTCACCACTTTAATCTTCGTCACGCCTATCTCTTAACCAAACCCAAAACCCGGTAGACTGAAGTGCAAATAAGCGCATCTGGCACACTACCAGAACTAAACAAACAACAATCTACCAAGCTAATCAAAAGATAAAACAGAAGAACAAGACAATCTAAAGCAGACATAAAATAAAAACCGAAATAAAAGGAGTCTAATTAATCAATCCCCCACCGGTCACCGTAGCTCCGGTGGGTCAGATCGATCCATTAGACCCAGCTGAGACACCCAAGCAATCAGGAATGGTCGAAATCAGCCAGAACTCGTTCAAACTCGGGCTAACTCGGTCAACTCAGTCGATTGACTCACTGAGTCGGAGATCTGGAACAACTCGTGCCTCCTTTACAGAGACGACGACAGGCTGAGCGGTCGGCGACCAGGAGGTGGCGACGGCGGTAGGCGGGCGGCCGGTGGTGTGCGACGGAGGAATAAAATCCCAGAAATCCCCAAAAAATGAGTAGATTTAGCCTAGATCAGGAAGAGAATCCAAACACAGCCGGCGGAAAATCTCACAAGATCTACCCTAAGGTAGATCTAGGAGCAGTCGGAGAAGAAGGCTTGGTTTGGAGAGGAAAGTGAAATCTGCACTTAATTAATGTATGTTAGGGGAGAAATTTCACAACCATATGTTTTGGCACTTCACACGATAATACGAGCATCAAGCGTCCCATTTGGGGAAATGCGGGCCCATATTACAGCTTCTGCCAGATCAATACCTAGCAATTGAATAGGAGTCCAGTCAAGAGCATCTGAATTGGTTGTAGCCAATTGGTGTCACTTAAATTGGAGTTACCCACATCAAGTGCAGACAAATGAGGGAGACAGGAAAGACAATTCAGTTCTTTGGACCATAAATTCTTTTTTTTGAGAGATCAAGCATGCGTAGTGAAAGAATTACGCTTTATCAAAAGTCCGTACTTGAAAAAGAGTGTGAAATTAATTCATTTGTATAATAGTTACCAATATTCTCCTTACTTTTGTGTTTGTCCAGCCCATCATGTGGAGGACTAAGGAGCACAACAAGTATATAATTTAAAGAGGGTGAGCGGAATTTGATTCCAGGACGGAACGTGTGGGCAGGTGTGAGTCAATTGGCTCTGATACCATGGAAAAATTTCGCTTCATTTAAAAATCCGAACTTATAGAAGGGTGTGAAATTAATTTATTTGTATAATAGTTGTCGATATATAGGTTGGTAAGGTCATAACAAGTTTCCTCAATTCTATAAACAAACCAGATTATTCAATTAGAAAAACAAACATAAGTAACGAAAATTGTATTGGATCAGGGGGCCTAAACAAATAAACAGTTTGACACCAAAGATAACATAAAATTTTCTTATAACTAAATGTTGACCTGGAAGCTGATATCTTACAAACTGATATAGATTCAAATAAACTCTATATGTTGACATGGCTGCTCGTCCATTTAATATAGTTGTTGAAAAACTCCTCCGGCTCCCTAGTCAAGTCAACTAATTAAAAGAAAGTTTTGTGTAGTAGGTGGAAATGGAAATGCACTTTGAATTGAAAACTCATGCATAGTCTTATTAATTTATCAATATTCTGGTTGTTTAATCATTGACTAGCTATCACTTATTGTAGCATAAAATTTATTACTAGCTTATTGTAGCTCAACTTTTAAGTGTTTTTCATCCTCAGTGATCCGACCCTGCATTTTGAAAAGGGAAAGTTTACAAAATTTTGCATTCATAGTCGTATTTGAATCTGGTGCTATACAACATTGTCTATTGCAGTTAAAATAAGTGAAAACCAACGTTGAGTTTTGTGTTTATATTTTATTACTACACTCTCACAGGAAACCAACATTGATTTCCCCTCATTTTTAACTGCACAGATTGGTGTTATACAATATTGGATCCAAATATTGTGTATAAAATTATTGAACTAATCTTTTTACTCCATAGCTCACCCACTACTAATACTTGGGAGTGGATATTATGTGAGTAATACTCACGAAAACAAAATCCGTGCACAACATATTTTAATTCACATAATAGCACACAATTCGGCATATGGTTCAGGGATTAGGTAAAGTATAGAGTGAACCCTGTTTATATATAAAATCTGATCCATTTATTTATAATAAAACTCGCGGGTCGTTATTATGTTGTTAAGTTGAGTTCGTATGACAATTGACAAATCATTATGAAGGCAACTCTACTGTTTACTTTCTTTGAACCCATTTTTCTTTTTTCTTTTTATATTTCTACGTATCTCTTTTTGTGTTTTTTTCTTATTCCTTTACCATTTATTTTAACTTCTTTTATATTTTTTTCAATTTACATTTTGGATCCAAATATTTTTAAAATATACTTTGATCTAATTAATATTGTAGATTCATATTTTTCCTATCCATACTACTATATAGAGGAAACATTTTTAGCCTAGGTGGCACCTTTGTTTTGCCTCTCTTTTGTATTTTCTCCATCCTCCTTTGTCCATGGTTTTAGTTTTGATCCTAACCTTTAATCTATTTTTCTTTTGATCTCATCCCTTGGTTTTGTAACGTTTTTTTTCAATAAATTCCTATAAATTCAATTATTAAAATCACTTGCCATGTTTGTTTATAGATTTTGGAATTATAATTTATTTTTTGGTAGGTGCTTTTTTATTTCATTACAATAATGTTTCATTAAATTTAATTTGACATTCTATAAACACATTTGTATTATATGCATGTGCATGTTTATATGCATATTTGTGTATATAAATTACCTCAGATTTTTATTTTTCATCTTGACCGTACATTCTCTTCATCAATCTTAGCCGTCCACTTTATTTTTTTCCCCTATAAATTGCATTATCCTCCTACACATTTTTCATCATCTTTCTCAATTTCTCTACTACAGATTAACAAGATGTGTGAATCTCTCATGTTTCGGATCATGTAAGTCATCGTGCATTTTTTCAAATTTTTGTGAATGTCTCAGATTTAATATTCCCTCTCCATTCATCTTAGTTGTCCATTTTGTTGTTTTGCCCTGTGTAAGTTTACTAAATTTTCACCTCATCTATCTCAAATTTTCTCTTTTGTTCTAATATATTCTTTATGTTTTGATGCAGATTAACTAGATTTATGAAATTCGTAGGCTCCGGATCGTGCAACTCTACGTGCAGATCATCAAGTGTACTAAATTTCATAGACTTCATATTCTTCTTGTGCTTATACTTTTTCTGATGCAGATATTTTTAGGGTTTTTTGGTCTCCATTGTCAAGATTTTTAAATCTCAGAGACTTCGTTCTTGATTGCCATGAATTTTTTACGAATATTGTACCTTAATCATGTCGACCTCAAGTTATCATATTCTCCCTCATGTATGGTCCGTGACTTTGACTCTAGGTTGCAATAATATTAATGGTCGGAAAATAGTCAAATTCCGGATATGAAATTGTAATCTCATTGTTATATTGTCTATCGTGTAATTTTATATTTAATGGTGTTAATCTTAATCGATTATGTATTATTCTTTAATATAAAATTTCAATTAATATGAAGATGTTTCAATGTATTCTATTACTAATTAATCTACCTTACACTATTCTTTTATGATCTTAAGCAATTACTAATTTAGTTTAAAGAAATGACATCTCATTACTATCTTTGAAATGATTTTTTTATGGAATTTTACATTGTCTTAGATGCAAAAAGTTTTCCCTAAATTAGTTGCAAAATTTGTGTCATTAAAGAAAATATCATAAATGCAGTAAATGTATTATATGTCATGGTTGAAATATATTTTAATTTCCCATAATTTTTATCTAGACTATGTTTGTGTTATGAATCTTTTATGGATTTAAATGACTAACTTATCATATATTTTTCCGTATAAATGAGTGTTTCATGTACGTATCTAAGTTTATTTAAAACTATTGTCATAGTACATTCATTCGAATTACTTTAATTTACTAATATCTAATCAAGAATGTTTAACAAATCATATGAACATTATAATAGTCACTTAAAGATAATGTCATAATATTAAAGATAATTATAATTATTTTAAAATACAATAAAAATATTATATTAATTGAATATTCCTAAATTTAGATTCACTGTTAACACTTGGTCTGTGTGTATTAATTTGCTTGATCATGTTTGTATTCATTAGCAAATAGGGTATAAATTAATTCACCCTAATTTGATATATAACTTATTAATGATAATAAATTTTATTTAAAGCTATTTAAAAAAAATTGACTCTCATACCTATGATCACTTAAATTAAGCACCTAAAATTAACGGTGAGTAATAATTATTAATCCTAATAATATTGATTTAAATGTAATTAATATTTCCCTAATTTAAGCAAATAAATTTATTATTGGTAAACATTAAATTAGTCAAAATATTAATTGTACCTGCAAATTAAATGTTTCTAAATATTTTCTATTGATAATCGTAATGATAGTGATTTATGTTAATGTAATTAATTTTTTCTCTAATTCAATATAATTATTTTTACTGTTAACATATTATATTGCAGTCAAAGAACTAATTTTACTCACATATTGTATCTATAAGATAGTTAGAATATACTGTATACTCCCAATACATTCCCTCAGCTTTTAAAGAAACCACAACTTACAAATTAGTTCAATTTATTAACTATGAATTTTCTTCTTCAATTTTGATTTCTTCAATTTAGTTGTCATTTGGTTGTGATGATTTTAGTTTCTTAAGAATAAATGAAAAAAATTATTAAATCTATATTCTGATAAAAATTTTATTTTTAAACTAATTTTGCATGTATAAAATATATGAACCATATTTGTATTTTATTATTTGAATATTTAAAGTATTAATGTTAATCAAAAGCATATATTTTCTATTTGATAATTGGTCATATTTAAATATTTTGTAGGATACGTACTAATCTATGTTAGAAATTATTTCTGATACTTAGAATAAAAAAATTAAAGTAAAAATTGCAAGATGTTGGTTAGTACTCTCTAAAGATTCAAATAGGGAAAAATATTTTTTGAATTAATTCTTATAGATGAAGAGGTATGTTATCTTTATATTTTTCGTATTTCAAATTATAATGTACTTATATTAATACAAATTGTTGACAGGCGAACATAAATCATTGATGGGCGAACAAGGATTAAAGTCATAAGAAGGATTGCGAGAAATCAACCCCAAATCAAATCAATAAAGAAAATCAAGCCGGGGTGCATAAACTAATCCAAGGAGTGTATAAAGTGACGAACAACTATTCCGACGAACAAGATATTGGCGAACAGGTTTAAAGACCGAAGACCAAATATGGACTCACCACCAAGTCAATAATGACGAACAACATTGATAAAAGTGTTACAGTTATCAGCCTAAGAGGTGTATGCTGACGAACAAAGGATCAAGATCCCAAAGCCAATCTGTGCAAGACACAAAGGCGAACAACTTCTGAGCCATACACCCAAACGGCGAACAACTTCTATGAAAGAACTATCCTGGATCGATTTAAACCGACATGGACGAACAACAATGAAGTCCGAGATAAGACCAAAGAAGACTTTGTAACTAAGATTTAGCTTAGATAAGGTCAAACTAGAGTCAAAGGACACATGTCAAGCATGCAGGCTGGGGAGACCAAGAGTCAAGAACACCTCATGCTTGCTAGTCTCTATAAATAATTGTTCTCCAGCTTAAGAAATACAAGTTCAAATTCACAAATGCTCCAAAAACACACACTTAAACACCCAAACGTGCACACATACGAAATTATTACAATTTCGACTTTCACAATTACTAGTTCATAACCCGAACCCTCGATTTACCATTTACGGTGGTAACCAATCACACGTAATTGATTGATGATCTTTAAACCGAACTTAAACAGTCACTAATCCACCCGATAAAAATTGATCACCAACACAAACCATATCTCTTAAAATAAAATGGGTGTACGAATAACTCCACCTGTTTCTTTTGAGAAAAATATTAAAATTGTTCTGCATGAATGTTTTCTTAAACTAAATGTGATAAGTGTGTGTGTTATTATAATTATTCCACCTGAAATTTTCAGGTGTTTTGTCTTTTGTTCCCGCATGATGCTCTAAGTCAATAAATAAGATCCACTTCACTTTCCATTTGTATAAATAAGCTGGAAACAAGATTTCTTCCTATTAACATGAACCTAATCTAATTCAAATGAAGTGCGACGTGGATCTAATTTATTGACTTGGAACACCACATAAGCAGTACCACTGGAGCACATATAAATTATGGGCGATATTTTAAAATTTCCATCGAAATTGATCCTTTTTTTTTATACCAAAAGGATTATAATTGAGAAATTAAGAAGATAAAGGATCGAATTGGACTCGGGCAAAGTTACATGACCATTTATGATATTTTTTCTCTTTTTTCCTCTATTGTAGAAAACTTTGAGCTTTCCAGGGTTTGACTCTTATATATTTTTCAAGTTCTACATGTATGTTACAATACCTTTATTTCATATCAAAATGACTTTTTTTGTATTATTTTATTTGGTCGCATATGGAATAATGATTGTTTAAGTTTACATTATCGGATATAGGTTATTATTATTATTAAATTCTCATTCTAAACAACCAGTTGATTTGTTACAGTATCTTGTCCCAATTCTATGCAAAATGTTATGTTTGAATTTGTTGCATATCTTTAAATTCTTCCATTCAGTTTTTTTTTTTTTTGGATAAACTTTACCTAAAAATATACTTGAAAATTTTCCACATTGAAAATATTATGCATGTTGTGGTTTGGTCCTGTAACTTTTAGAATTGCTAATAAAAAATGTTGAAGGACCAATATCAAACATATTGACTATGAACTTCCAGTTGGTGTTGAGGTAGATATATAGTGTTTTAAAATGTGTGATTTCTTAGTCAATTTATGTCTTTCTTATTCTCATTGATATATTTGTATCTTTTAAGGCTTTTTATTGATTGTATCTAATTTATCTTATGGACCTTAAATTGACAAAAATTAAAAAAATATATGCATAAGCAGAAAAAAAAATCACTATTGCCTGTGCATTTCTGATTGGATCTATGTATAGTGTAATTAATTATATACTCATGGTGTGGTGCAATTTAACGATATCCATTAAAAATATTATGCATATTATAGTTTTGTGTTGTAACTTTTCGAATTGCTAGAAAAAAATGTCGAGGGACCAATTTAAAACAAATTCAATATGGACTTCCAGTTATATGATCACGGTGTGATGCAATTTAGCGATATTCAATATAAACATTATGCATGTTATAATTTGTCCTGTAACTTTTCGAATTGTTATAAAAAAATATCAAGGGACCAATATCAAACGTTGAAGATATATTAGTTAGTTTTACTTTATTGAAGGGAGTTTAGTTGCTAAACTATATATTGAAAAAATTAGTTCAATGAGAGATAAATAAGTGATGTTTGGAAATTTTAAGAGAGTAAAACTATTTTTCCATAGTTTTGAATAATCTAAATTGTAATGGAAGGAGTATCAAATAATATTTTAATTTTATCATGTATTATATATATTTTTCGTAATTTTTTTTTAAAAAAATACAAAAATATATTTGAATCATCAGTTTTTATACATACAATTTTTTTTCAGCTCGCGAAATTCGCGAGGTCTTATCTAGTATATTTATAAATTCAAATAATTATTAGTTATATATAATTATAGTTTTTAATTGTATGAAATGTGTATAATTTGACATATTAAATATTATTTTTAGCAAACAAATGAGTATTAGTCGTGATAACTGAAAGTTATAACCCATATTACAGAAGGGTATTAGTCGTGATAACTGAAGAGTATGACCTACATTACAAAAGGTATCAGTCGTGATAATTGAAGGGTATGACCCACATTACAAAAGGGTATTAGTCGTGATCACTGAAGAGTATGACATACGTTACAAAAGAGTATTAGTTGTGATAACTGAAGGTATAATATTATTAAATGGCCTTAGTCGTGACTCATGATATATAATTGAAGGGTATGACTCACATTACAAAGTGGTATTAGTCTTGATAATTGAAGAGTATGACTAATATAACCAAAGGGTATTAGTCGGGTTAACTAAAGGGCATGACCAACATTATAAATGATATTAGTCATGTTGACTTAAGTGTATGACATGTATTACTTAAGAGTATTAATCGGGATAGCTGAAATGTATGATCAATATTACAAAGGGTATTAGCTATGATAACGGAAGGATATGAACTATATTACTAAAGGGTATTAGTTAGGTTAACATAAGAGTATTAGTCATGAAAATTGAGAGGTATGACCATATTACTAACGAATATGTAGTTGTGATAACTGAAGAGTATGTCATACATTACTACATAGTTTTCGTCGAAATAATTGAAGAGTGTTGGTCATTACAATTGAACATTATGACCTACAATAAAAAAGTATGAGTATGTCTAGAGTGATATTCGTTCATACATGGACCATTTTGCAATACTTTTTAGTATAACAACTAATACCCTTTAGCGTAACCAACTAATACACTTCAGGTTAAATAACTAATACTATTTAGTGAAAATAACTAATACTCTTTAATGAAAACAATTAATACCCTATAGTGAAAATGATTAATATCTTTCAATAAAAACAACTACTACCCTTCGAATGGTTAGTGTATAAATAAATTCTTACTCTATACTTTGCCAAAGATTATTAGCCTTGATAATCGAATGGTGAGACATATGTTACAAATTAGGTATCAGTCGTGATATTGAAGAGTATGTCTTATATTATTCAAATGTATTTGGTGTAATAATATCACTTGTATGAAAACATAGATTTTTTTCCAAAAATTATATAAATATCTTCTTGAGAATTAAATTTATTAATATGTTCAAACAATCAATTAATATTATGTTGCTTATAAGGAGAAAAAGAAAAGACAAAATGATATTTTATTGCATTTACAATAAAAAGATCGTGGTGTGGGGTTCTAACAAGCAACATAAGATAAAAAAGCAATTATCTAGCCGTTAAATTACATCTAAATAATAGCTAGTATACATGTATTAAGATTACACGCAATTCACACCGAATTCTGTATAACATATTTGTGTAAATGGATCCAATTTCATGTATAAACAAGATTCACTCTATACATGCTACAGGAATTATTGCATAACCTCCATGCCTTGAAACTTTGAGGGTTCAAGTTTCAGTGTTTACACGCATAATACTTTGCCAACAACTGTACTGGATAGGGCATAAACAATTAGAATAAATAGTTTGCCAACAAAGATAACTTAAAAGGCCCAAACAAAAAAAAGGTAAAGCACGATTCTTGTCCAACTCACGATTCCTCTTCTCCAAGCAATGATTACAACCTCATCTCCCTCCTTCTCCTAGTTGAAAGACGATTTGCTCTCGAATTGGAACCAACCTCATCTCCATCAACATCTAAACAATTTAAAGAACTGCATACCATCATTTGGGAGATTAAATGTTCAAATATTTAGCCATTAACTTCTTATTTGTAGTTGATTATGCAGATATATCCAGTCGATAAAACTATACTTTCATAGTGAAGTGTCAAGTACATGAACTTGCTGAGGCATTCAATTAATTAAACACCGATAAAATATTCTATCTTTAAAAAAGAGTAAAATATAAAAGTCAGCCCCTCTGTTTTCAGAAATATGTCACATGTAGTCTCTTGCATAACCTCAAATTGGTCAAACAAGTTGTGGCATTTTTTTTTTTTAAATAAAAATGATGATATAAAAGCATATATACACAAAAATTTATAAGGATTCCAATCACTTAATTCAAATTTATATTGCATGAGGATGCAGAGTAGAAGCTCTGTTTCATATAAACAGAGGCATGCCATTAAAATGAGCAAAAAAAGAAAAGGAAAAAAGGAATACCTCAATTCAGCTCCGCCTAAATTTGTGAAAAAATACAGTGGCAGTTACGTGCAATCGATTTCCAACAGCATCGAGGAAGTTGAAACATGCATATCTCCAGGATCTTTTCAGCACCAAAGAACCAACGAATCCCCAGAACCCAACAATGAAACCAAAGGCCAAAGTTATGCAAAATTCCTGCGTACTCGATAGCCTCGTAAACCAACCATCTTTCTCGTTGATATCATCATCATCATCATTGTCAGTAGTAATGGATGTGTTGACGCACAAGGAAAGAGGGGGTACACACAATCCATTATTCCCGGCATAAACAGATTCATTGAAGCCCGAGAGTTGAGTACCTTGTGGAATTTGGCCACTCAGATTGTTGTTCGCCAGATCAAGCACAGCTAGATAACTCAATCGGGCCAACCCGATAGGTATCTTACCCGAGAGATGGTTGCTCGACAGATCAAGAGTTTCCAGCATCTCCATCTCTCCAATACCTGGATTTATATTTCCTGTCAAACCATTTCTTGAAAGGTTCAAGGAAATTAATCCCTTCAGATTGGAGAATGATTCCGGAATGCTTCCAACTAAGTTATTGCTTGAGAGATCAATAAGTTTAAGAAGCCCCAGAGATCTATTGTACTCTGCTCTCTGACCTTTCCACTGAACCAATGCATAGTCCATATAGCCGTAAGTAGCTATCCCAGGGATAAATATCCTGGTGGTAGTTGTTCTGTTCCTGTCAACCAAAGCTGTGAAATTATCGAAGCAGCTGGGGATTGTTCCTGTAAAATTGTTGTGAGAGAGGTCCAAAAGTTGGAGCTGAGAAAGCCTGCATAGTTCAGGAGGGATATCACCATAAAACATGTTTCGGAGTAAGCTCAGAAACGCCATACTTGTATGGTTGTCACCCAGCCACCGTGGGATATTTCCAGTAAACCTATTTTCGCCAATGTCGATCTGTTGCAGGAGTCGGCAATTCTTCAAAGTTGAAGGTAACTCCCCGGAGAAATTATTACCTCGCAAGTGCAGTGTGCCGAGGTTGGATAGAGAGCCCAGAGAGTGTGGAATTTCACCAGAAAGATTATTGTAATTCACATTGAGAATTGCTAAGTCTTGCATATTGGCCCAATCACTGGGAAGTGCTCCTTCCAACTGGTTATTGGATACGTCTAGCCACTGGAGTTGGCAAACGGCATATATACATATAGAAGATATGGATCCTGAGAACAAGTTAAAAGAGAGCTGGAAAATCCGCATTCCAGGAGTAAGAAGTGGTATAGGGCCTGTTAAATTATTAGAACCAACATCAAGTGTAGTCATAGAACTAGTGGATGGAAAATCTGGTATTGTACCACTAATCTGATTATGAGACAGATTTAAGTTCATAAGACTAGACATATTCCACAGCCATTTAGGCACTTCATCTGATATACCGGTAAGAGAAATATCCAGAAACGATGAACTATTTTGAGTCCGAAGCCACATCGGGAAAGACGAGCCGCTTATTTTACAGGCTGCTAAGTCTATTCTATCCAAATGAAAAGGTGGAATCCAATCAGGGCTCAAGTCTAAAGTCAATGAATTGAAGGACAAATCCAGGGTTTTTAAGTTGTCAAGTCTCATGAAGTGGGCTTCAGTAATGGTGCCTTCCAATGAATTATAAGAAATAGACAACTCTTCAAGATTGGAAAGTTGGCCTAGACTTTCAGGCACTAACCCAATAAGTCTATTTGAACCGAGATCCAATACTGTCAATTCAGAACATGCCCCGAAATCTGGCACTGGCCCTTTAAATTGATTATGTGATAATTTCAAGAATTGTAGCGACATGATTTGGCAAGGTTGGTTCCCAAATGACTCCTCAAGCCCTTCTTCTATGTGATTCCTAGAGAGGTCTAAAGATTTCAAACGACTTAAATTCCCAAAAGATTTAGGAATTCCACCTTCAAGCATATTAGACGAACTGAGTTCTTCAAGAAACGTTAGTTCTATAAAGGCATCTGGAAATTGGGCCATCCAGATTATTATTGGACAGGTCTATGGTAACAAAGTTGGTGCTTAAGTTGAATAGCCAGTCAAATGTGGAAGAAGTGAGCTCATTAGAGTGCAAATCAAGGTGAGAGAGAGATGAAGAAGAAGAAGAGTTAATAAAAAGGTCTGCAGAGGGCCTTACAGCATCAGTAAGCTTACAGTTAAACAACTGCAATGTTTGCAGAGAAGGAAGGTTCAGTACTGCATGTTGTAGCCAATTGGTATCACTTATATTGGATAAAGACAAATCAAGTTGTGTTAACAATGATAGATTTGAAAGCCAATAGAGGTTGTCGGACCAAAGTTTGAAGTTATAGTTGAGATCAAGTGTGCGCAGTTTGGTTAGGTTCCCTAATTGAGGTGGAATATCCCGGAAATATTGGAGCTCCTGAGACCCAAGTATTCCAACATTTTAATGGAACCAATAAAATCTGGAATCCGATCACCTCCAAAATTGTTCCAACTCAAGTCCAAGTAATTTAAATGATGCAACTCAAGCAAAGCAGGACTAATCTTACCTCCAAACTTGTAAGAACCGTCATAACTAGCATGAAGTACGAGGCCCGTCACGTGAGCTGTTAATCGATTTTGGATTCACAAGAAAACTTGTTTCCGGGTATCGGAATATGAAAGCAATAAGAACGAAATTGAAAATCAACAAGAACACCAGTTTACGTGGTTCGGAGATGAACTCCTACGTCCACGGGATCCGAGAGGATATCTTTTCACTAAGATGAGAATTGGAAGTTATAAGTTACAATCACACAATCTCACAAATGTTTGTGCTCAAATTGATTCTCTCACTTCTCTCAGCTGAGAAGCCCCTTTTATAGATACAGATATTGAAAACGAACCCTAGATTCGATTCAGTTGTAACAAACTCAAAGTAAAGGTAGTTATCCAGCTGGCTAACGACTCCAGTAACCGCCATAGTTGATTCAGTTAGAACCGCCATCGAATTAGCTTCAATTTGGTGTACTTTGCGTAAACTGGACTTCAGGATCAGATGACAAGACCTCCTCTGGCTCTGGTCACTTACACCAGATGACCTCTGATCTCAGACCTCCTCTGATAGACCTCCTCTGATGTCTCATCTACCAGACTCGTCTGACCAGACCTCACCTGATGGACCTCCTCTGATAGCTCTTCTGCCAGACTTCTCTGATCAGGTTTCTCTGGTCAACCTCATCTGGTCCAACTCCTCTGGTACCCCAAATTTACTAATCACCCACGGCTAACTTTCCCAACTTAGCCTCCTATTGAATTAAGCCTAACAGATTACATACTTCACATATGACACCTTCACAATTCTCCACCTCAGATGAGAAGTATCAATCTTCTCCTCCTTTCCTCCACACTCCAGCTTGGGCCTAAGGAACATCTCATACACTCATCTTTACCAATTCAACACAGAATTTGAATTTCGTACCTGGTAAAGACTTTGTACACATATCTGCAGCATTGTCATCTGTAGATATCTTCTGGATCAGAACCACTTCCTTGTCAATGATTTCCCTTACAAAGTGCAACCTTACATCAATATGCTTTGATCTCTCATGGAATACTTGATGTTTAACCAGATGAACTGCACTCTGATTATCACAATGAATGACCACAGCTCTTTGACTTATGCCAAAATCCTTGATTATACCTTTAAACCACAAAGCCTCCTTAACAGCCTCAGACACTGCAACAAACTTTGCTTCTGTAGTAGACAATGTAACTCCACTCTGCAGAACAGATCTCCAGCTTACAGCAGTATTGTACAGAGTAAAAATATACCCTGTTAAGGACCTTCTGGTGTCCAGATTAGCAGCAAAATCAGAATCTACAAATCCTTCCAATGGACTCTTCTGGTCAGTCATCCTCTCAAACATTAAACCCAGATCAGATGACCCTTTCAGGTATCTGAATATCCATTTCAAAGCTTCCCAATGTAATCTTCCAGGATTAGCCATGTATCTGCTCACCATACTCAATGAATAAGCTAAGTCTGGTCTGCTACAGACCAGAGCATACATCAGGCTACCAACCCCACTTGCATAAGGTACTTTCATCATAGTCTTCTTCTCTTCATCTGACTTTGGTTCCATTTCCTTAGATAATTTGAACTGTTGTCCCAGAGGAGTTGTCACAGCTCTACTCTCATGCATGTTAAACATCTTCAGGACCTTCTCAATGTAACTCTTCTGGGATAAGAATAGTCTTCCAGCTTTCCTGTCCCTAAGAATATCCATTCCAAGAATCCTTTTAGCATTTCCCAAGTCCTTCATATCAAATCTAGCACTTAGCTTCCTTTTGATACTCTGAATCTTCAGAAGACTTTTACTGGCAATAAGCATGTCATCCACATAAATCAGAAGATAGGCTATCACATCACTACCTTGCCTTTCCAGGTATACACAAGTATCATACTTGCTCCTTACAAAACCAATGGATATCATAACTTCATTGAACTTCTTGTGCCATTGTCTTGGACTTTGCTTGAGGCCATACAATGATTTCTTGAGCAGGCACACCTTCCCTTCTCCCCCTGGTTCAACAAACCCTTCTGGCTGGTGCATGTATAAACTCTCAATAAGATCCCCATGCAGAAAAGCTGTCTTGACATCAAGTTGTTGTAGCTCCACATCTTCTTGAACAACTCTACTGAGAAGTAATCTGATTGAACAATGCTTAACAACAGGTGAGAAAACCTCATTGTAATCAATTCCTTCCCTCTGAGTAAATCCTCTGGCAACTAACCTGGCTTTAAACCTCACCCGATCTTTCACACCAGATTCAAGCTTCCTTTTAAACAACCATTTGCAACTGATTAACTTCTGCCTAGGTGGCTTATCAACAAGAATCCAAGTATGATTCTTCTTAAGAGACTCCATCTCTTCTGTCATGGCTGTAACCCATGACTCCCTATCATCACACTCAAGGGCTTCCTTGTAGCTTTTAGGTTCTTGGTACTCTATGGCTTCTGCTGTAACAAGTGCATAGGAGACCAGATCCACACGGCCAAACCTTGCTGGAGGATGTATTTGTCTTCTGGATCTGTCTCTTGTCAGACTATAATTTCTCAAGTCTGCTTCTGGCACTTCTTCCTCCTCTTCTGCAGGTGCACTATCCTCATCTGATGACCCATTCTCTCTTGTTGCCTGCTCTGGTTCAGAACCAGATGCACTATCATGTTTATCATGATCAGGCTCCACCTCAACTTGAGTAATTGGCTCAGAAATAACACCATCCATCTCTTCAGCTGATGACTCCCTATCACCTCCACCAGACTTGTATCCCATCTGTAATTCATTAAACACAACATCTCTGCTGGTAATACACTTCTGGTTCCCAGGCTCTAGACACCACAGCTTATACCCTTTAACACCCTTTGGATACCCAATGAAGATACATTTTAAAGCTCTAGGTTCAAGTTTGTCTTGCCTCACATGAACATAAGCTAGGCACCCAAAAACTTTCAACTTTGAGTAATCTGATATCTTTCCATACCAGACCTCATCTGGGGTTTTAAACTCAATAGCAGAGGATGACACTTTATTAATAAGATAAACAGCTGTGTTAACAGCTTCCCCCCAAAAACTCTGAGGTAAATGAGCATCAGATAACATACACCTAACCCTTTCCAGAATAGTTCTATTCATTCTCTCAGCTAGACCATTTTGCTGGGGGTTTGAAGGAACAGTTTTATGCCTAGTAATACCCTTCTCCCTACAAAGTTGTTGAAACTCCTCTGATAGGAATTCAAGTCCATTATCAGTCCTTAAGTGTTTGATAGTCCTGCCTCTCTTATTCTCAAGTTCAATCAACCATTCTTTGAACTTAGAGAAGGCATCACTCTTCTGTTTAAGAATGTAAACCCAAACCTTTCTGGAATGATCATCAATAAGGGTAAGGAAATACCTGCCTCCACCATGAGTGGATACCCTTGCTGGTCCCCATACATCAGAATGTATGTAATCCATAACCTCCTTGGTGGTATGCTTCCCTTTCTGGTATGCTTGCTTCTTTGATTTCCCAAGGACACACCTCTCACAGAATTCCAGCTTACATATCCTCTTCCCAGGGATTGCTCCCTTCTTGGATAACTCCACCAGACCCTTCTCACCAACATGTGTCAATCTCTTGTGCCACAAGTTAACATCAGAAGACTTCATGGTAACATCAGCTGACCCTGTTACAGTTCTTCCAATCAAAGTATACAAACCATTCTTTATAGTCCCTTTCATAACAATCCTTCCAGATTTGGTTATTGACAGAATTCCCTTTTCTGTCTTGAATTCAAAGCCCTTAGAATTCAATGTACCAAGAGAAACAAGATTTCTCTTCAACTCAGGAACAAACCTGACATCAGATAAGATCCTATCAACTCCATCAAACATCTTGATCTTGATAGAACCAGATCCTTGCACTCTACAGCTCTCATCATTACCCAAAAGAACAAGACCTCCATCAATTTTCTCAAGATCCAGGAACCAGTCTTCATGTGGACACATATGAAAAGTACACCCAGAGTCCAGGACCCACTCTTGACTTAGTCTCTCATGACTAACCATCAAGACCTCTGCACTATCATATCCTTCAACCTCCACAACAGCTGCATCTCCATCTTGATCTTTCTTCCTTCTTTCAGGGCAATTCTTTCTCAGATGACCTTCCTTATGGCAAGAGAAACACTTTCTCTTCTCAACAAAATCAGATTTCTTCCCACCCTTATTCCCTTTTCCACCATCCTTCTTCTTGGACTGAAACCCCTTCTTCTTCTTGGATTGAACATTCAATCCTTCAGCAGGCTTCTTCCCATCAGTTTGGATCTGTAGAAACTTGGTTTTCAGGGCAGTTTGAACATCATCAAACATCACCTGATCCTGTCTTCCAAATAACAAGGCATCTTTGAAATTTTCCAGAGACTTAGGTAGAGCATTCAACAACATCAATGACTTGTCTTCATCATCAATTGTAACATCCAGACTCTCCAGATCATCCACCAATCTGTTGAACTCATCCAACTGATCACCAAGATTCTTATCTTCACTCATTTTGAAGACTTGAAGCTTCTGTTTCATGTATAACTTGTTCGTAACAGATTTGGTCTGGTATAACTGCTTCAGCTTATTCCAGATCCCAAGAGCGGTTTCCTCCTTCGATACTTCCCTCAATGGCTTGTCCCCAAGACAAAAGATAAGCGCACTGTGTGCCTTCCTCTTGTTCTCCTCCACCTTCGCCGGATTTGTTCCAGAAGCCACCTGAGCCGGTGGCAACAAGGCTTCGTACAAACCATTGTGTACCAGGAGAGCCTTCATCTTGATCTTCCATAAGCTGAAATCGTTCTTCCCCGTGAACTTCTCAATGTCGAACTTAGTTGCAGCCATGATTGCTTCCCACAGACGGCGCCACTTGTTAATCGATTTTGGATTCACAAGAAAACTTATTTCCGGGAATCGGAATATGAAAGCAATAAGAACGGAATTGAAAATCAACAAGAACACCAGTTTACGTGGTTCGGAGATGAACTCCTACGTCCACGGGATCCGAGAGGATATCTTTTCACTAAGATGAGAATTGGAAGTTACAAGTTACAATCACACAATCTCACAAATGTTTGTGCTCAAATTGATTCTCTCACTTCTCTCAGCTGAGAAGCCCCTTTTATAGATACAGAGATTGAAAACGAACCCTAGATTCGATTCAGTTGTAACAAACTCAAAGTAAAGGTAGTTATCCAGCTGGCTAACGACTCCAGTAACCACCATAGTTGATTCAGTTAGAACCACCATCGAATTAGCTTCAATTTGGTGTACTTTGCGTAAACTGGACTTCAGGATCAGATGACAAGACCTCCTCTGGCTCTGGTCACTTACACCAGATGACCTCTGATCTCAGACCTCCTCTGATGTCTCATCTACCAGACTCGTCTGACCAGACCTCACCTGATGGACCTCCTCTGATAGCTCTTCTGCCAGACTTCTCTGATCAGGCTTCTTTGGTCAACCTCATCTGGTCCAACTCCTCTGGTACCCCAAATTTACTAATCTCTCACGACTAACAATTTCCCAACTTAGCCTCCTATTGAATTAAGCCTAGCAGATTACATACTTCACATATGACCCTTCACATGAGCAGTGGTGTTGCTGCACACGACGCCCAGCCAGTTGCAACACTCCTTCTGATGGGCTTCAGTTCCCCAGGACGAGAGAGCACCATATTCATCAGTGAGTTGTTGCTTGAACCTTAGAAGAGCTTGTCTCTCACTGTCTATGCACCTTGTTTCTCCCGCCACTAATTCAAAATCATATTTCACGCATACTAGGACTAGGACAAGGAGAAGGAGTTTAATTGTAATCTATTTACGATAAAAACATGTTTTTTTTTTCTTTTGCTAGTTTTTCAGTGTTTGAGAGAAACGGTAGTAATCTGTCATTTTAATATATTCGAGGAAAGACCCACCCATCCGGTCCCAAGTCAAGTCAGCTTTGAATAAAATTTTGTTTAAATTGGAAATTCATACAGCATTTATAGTCATATTTTACATGAATCATTGACCAGGTCACTATAAATGTGCTCAAATTGTCAAATACGCCAATTAACTCCAAATAAATTAAACGTGCATATTACGGCAATTCAGGAGAAATGAAGACATCAATACATTTATTTTATTATTGAAATGGTGACACTACTGCTACGTAAAAGGCATTCCGTATTTTCTTTATGGAAATGAATTCGTACATCCTGAATTTTCACTTTTAATTAAATCAACGTTTTATTTTAAAATATTTTTTTGTGGTTATTATTTATTGACCTTCCCTAATTTTTTTATTGGGATAATATCATTTTTAATCTCTAGAGTTTATTTTTTTTTTTTTTTTTTTGGTGCTGTTGAAAATTCACAATATCTTACTAACGACATAAAAGAAATAGCAACAAAATAGAAAATTACAATAAATTTTCTTGAAAGTATAATCAGCTATTTCAACTCTTTTGAAAAAAACTGTATATCGGGATATTCCTTCTTTCTTGACTATATGAACATGAAAAATTCAATCCTTAAACACATATACCGGAAGCACCTAGCTACAACATTCACAATCACAAGCCAAAAACTCAACGAACCAGGGCGAGTCGAATTAAGGGAAACTTTTTTTCTTCAAAACAAATACGTTCCAACTAGTCACTACAAAAAATTCGTGTTTTTGCAATAGATTTTAGCGACCGCCAAAATATCGATCTCTAAATCTTGTATTAGCGACCGAAAATGACTAGTGGTCTCAAACTAAAAAAAATTTCGACCGACTATAAAATCGGTCTCTAAATCGAAAGATTAGCGATCGCCAGTAAGCGTCGGTCACTAATGTAACACAATTAACGACCGCCTTAGCGGTCGCTAAACTCAAAGGCCGATCAAAATTGACCAATAATTTTAACCGCCAGATCAGCAACCGCCATGGCGGTTGCTGAATTCAATTTTGTATTCAGCGACCGCCTAGAGGCCGTCGCAGAACGGTCAATTTGACCCGTTCTTGGAAACGGGTGATGGACGTCATTAATGTTGGTTACTTAGCGAACGCTGGTGGCGGTCGTTGATAAAAAAATTGGTCAACTGGGACCGTTATAATCTGTAATTTTACCCTTTTTAGGTTGCGTTCGTACTTTACTTTCGCTCACCCACGTCTAAAATCCATCGCCGCCGCCATCGAGCAATCCGTTCCGGTCGAATCACTCGTTGCTTCCTCGTCTATACAATGACCGTAAGTTTTTAAATTTTAACCGTTTATTATATTTGTATATCATTATTTTAAATTTATAGGATTTATGTATATTATATATATATATATATATATATATATGTTTTTATATATGTTTGTATAAATCATGCATGTTTGTTTATAGGATTTAATTATATATATATATATATATATATATTAGTTTTTTTGTTGAATATTTTATTTTATTGTTGAATATTATAGATTTGCATTTATTTTATGAATCTACATCAATGAACTAGAAACAAAAATAGGATTTAATTTGATAAATTTAAAAAAAACGGGAGTCAATTTGAAGTTATATACAATTAAATGCATAAAAACGATTGAATTGATAATTTATAATAGTCTAAAATATTAAATTTACAAAATTAAAAAAAATTAGTAAATATATATATAAATGAATTAGAAACAAAAAAGAATTAATTTGATGAATTAAAAAAAACGGGAGTCAATTTGAAGTTATATACAATTAAATGCATAAAATTAAATGAATTAATAATTTATAATAGTCTAAGATATATACACATATATAAATGAATTAGAAACAAAGAAGAATTAATTTGATGAATTTAAAAAAAATCGAATGAATTAATAATTTATAATAGTCTAAAATATTATATTCACAAAAAAAAGTTAGTATATATATATATATATATATATATATATGAATTAGAAACAAAAACGAATTAATTTGATGAATTCTAAAAGAAACGAGGTCAATTTGAAGTTATATACAATTAAATGCAAGAAAATGAACAATAATTGCAAGTGTCCTAGTGGTCCATGCCTCCTCCCGGAGGTTGGCGGTTCGATTCCCCTTGGGCGCATAGTGCTCATTTATTCCTACAAGCCTTGCAAAGGGTTATAGACTATATGGCTCAGCCCAATATGAGCTAGTGGGTTAGTGATTCAGTGGTTTGCGCCCCGCCAGAACCCCAATGGGCGCGGATTCGAACCCACTGAGTCCATAATTTTTTTTCGTAGGTTTGTTGATTAGCGACCGCCTTCATGTCGGTTGCTAAACAAATGTTAAATTAAACAATTATTTTTATTAAAAAATTATATAGCGACCGCCTGCCTGGCAGTTGTAAAAATCTGACCCAACCGAGTCAGACCCGGTCAGATCAGCGACTGACCGGCGGCGGTCACTAAACATTAGCAACTGCCTTGGCGGTCTCTAATTGGCAACCGATTTCCAAAGGCGGTCACTAATATTAGCTACCTGCGTTTTAGCGATCGATTTTTATCAGTCAGAAATCGGTCGCTAATCTCGTTTTGCGACCGAAAATCGATCGCTAATCAGTATTTTTTTTGTAGTGGGTGTTGTTGGATAAAGATGTAGTGTTTTCAAAGATAAAACGACTCTCGTCCTTTACCGTGTAGTACTACACGAATAAAGGCTACCCCCACCCCAACAATTCCAAACTGCTATGCTCACCCCACCCCACCCCACACAATCCCCCACCCCCCCCCCCCCCAAACAATTCCAAACTGCTATGCTACGCTCTCTCCCCTCCCCCACACACAATTCCAAACTGCTATGCTACGCTCCCCTCAACCCCCCCCCCCAGCAATTCCAACAACACATTAGTCCGCTCCGCTCCCCTCCACCCCCAATTCCCCACCCTCCCCCTTCCCAATAAATTGAAATCTGAATACAGAAAGTTATTTTATTTTTTATTTGTGTGTTCACTACAAAAAAGACGCGGTTTAACGACGGAAAATTTGCGACGGCCAAATATCCGTCGCAAATTTCGTGTATTTGCGACGGATTTGGGACGGATATGAAAGTCGTCGTAAAAAATGTCGGTTTGCGACGGATATGAAATTCCGTCGCAACAGTTAGTGTTTTGCGACGGAAATGTCCGTCGCAAATCCTAGGGCCCACCACCTTCGTTGTACTCCTGCTCATTTGCGACGGATATGTCGTCGCAAAGTCAAAATTGAAATTTGCGACGGAATTTTCCGTCGCAAAACGACCCGTTTAAAAGTAGCCACCCGGAAAATGACCCATTTTCCTGTTTTGCGACGGAATGGCCGTCGCAAATTTTAAATTCATATTTGCGACGACCACTTTTCCGTCGCAAAATTGAGTAGTTGAAGCTCGTCAGAGGGGTTGGTGACCAATAATTGACCTGGGTCGTCGCAAAGCGTATTTGCGACGGAATTGCCGTCGCAAAATATAGAATTTGCGACGGAAAATCAGTCCGTCGCAAATTTGTGCAGATTTATAACAATCCCCTTCCTTTTCCTTCCCTTTCACTTTCACTCTTCTTTCCCTTTCACTTTCACTTTCACTCACGAAAAAAATAAGAAATGATGCGGTTTTCATATGTTCTTCACGTATAATTGGTGTATTTGTCACTGCCTTCAACCTCACATTACGTATTTGTCATTGCCTTCTACTTCACCATACGTTTTCACATTTTTAACCGTTTAAATGTCATATTTTTATTGTTTCATTTTTTTAGTACACTATTAGGTAATGAGCATGATATATGTTTATTTGATGGGTTTAGGTATTATTGATGATATATGTTTATTTGATGGGTACGTTAATTTTAGTTTGTGTGATATTTATACCTATTTTTAGTCGAAACTCTGCTCAATTTTTATGTACACTATTAGATAAATTGTGTGATATTTGTTTATTTGATTGGTTTACTATGATTGATATATATGGTTGTGTTGGATTGATTTTTGTGAGGAAAATTTTGTATATCCTTATTTTTAGGCAAACTCTGCCCAATTTTTTATAACTCACGTGATATTTACTTTTAATCTGTAACAGATGCAATTTCCAGATCGTGGTTGGATGTACTCAATACCTAGAATGATAGGAGGAGGCATTAACTCTGCCTTTTGCAATAAAATTGATGAGTTTATTGAGTTTGCACTACAACATCCATGCAGTATGGATTGTATGGGTAATATTAGGTGTCCGTGTAAAGACAGAAGATGCAGAAATATGAGATTCTTGAGTGTTGATGAGGTTAGAACTCATCTTGTGATTTCCGGTTTTGTTCCCCGTTATTACAACTGGACCAGTCACGGTGAACAACGGTGGAATGTTGACATCGAAACCGTAGAATACTGGTATACTGGGTGGAGCGGTGGTGGAAATTTTGATGTTGGTGGTTCAAGTTATGTTCCGTATACTCAATTTGAACCACAAATAGAGGATGAACCTGATAGATATCGGATGATGATTGCAGAATCTGTTTTGGGTGGTCAACCACAATTCAATGAAACACCTATGGAGGAGGAACCAAATCATCGGTCAAAGAAGTTTTTTGATATGCTTAAAACCGTTGATCAAAAGTTGTTTCCTGGTTGTGAGACTGAGACGCAATTGTCATTCAATGCTCAAATGTTGAACATCAAAACTGAAGGCAAGGTCAGTCAAAAAGTGTTCAATCAATTTGCTAAATTGTTCAAACGAGCTCTACCTGAAGACAACACGGCGCCTGATAATTTATATCAGAGCAAGAGGCTCTTGAAGGATATGGGTCTACCCTTTGAGAAGATTGATTGTTGTACAAACGGTTGCATGTTGTTTTGGGATGAGGATGAGGATGAGGATGAGGATCATTGCAAGATGTGTGGTCACCTACGGTACAAACCACCTGGTCGTACAAAAAGTAAGAAGAAAGTGCAGTTGAAGGCTTATAAGGCAATGTATTACCTTCCCATCACTCCTCGTCTAGAGAGGTTGTATCAGTCCAGTGCCACGGCTAAAGACATGACATGGCATGCTGAGGAGTGTTCTGGTGAGAATTCTGGAGAGATGCGGCATCCTGCAGACTCGGAGGCATGGAAACTGTTGGAGTTATACGTGAAAGTATGCTTTTACTTTGTATAACTCGTGTATCAAACACTCGTTTTATGAGAATAATTCTTTTATCGCATTTGCTTTAGTTATGATTGAATGTTGAATTTCTATTGCAAACCGTTCAATATATAGTACATGTTACATTGTAGTTAATGTGGTGATACCCGATCACGGAAGACAACATTAATAGTTTACTTGTAACTAAACGTACATTTTCACGACCTAGGTGGAATTGAACAATCCGTCGTGAAAGGTCGATGTGTAAGGCTCAGATTGGTCTGTCTTGACTAAGAGATTGCACTAGCACATTTAGTATGTGTTGAAGAGGTCCTACAGCGAGGATAAATTCTTCTGTTCTGAAAGGTGAAGAATTAGACCTCAGTGATTGTTGATTTCTTAATCTCCGTCACTTAAATAGGACCGTGTGTGTTTAATAGTTACTGCTTTGATTCATGTTGGGTGAGAATCATTGCGACTTCGAACTTTGTGTCTTGGGCAGTAATATTAATCATACGACGGTTACTAAGATTTAATACGGAGAAACGCGTGCGAGTACGGCTCGTGTGATTAGTCCCCTTGGTGGGCTCAGAAGTTTTATTGTACCAAATCTTGCAAGTGAAGAATTAGTTTCTTCGGTACGAATAATAATGTTGAGCTGTCTTTACTCCAAGGTGAAATATATTAATTAATTTAGAGCTATTCAGAAGCTCAATTAATTAATGGACTTGATAATCTTAAACGCGGTAAATAATAACCGGGAGCCCATATTATCGTAATATGGATTAAGATGGATAGTGCAATATTAATTTATTAGTGGTAATAATTAATATTAATGGGCTGAATTATATTGGGGCTCAATATTGAAATTCAGAAGTCCATTAGGAGGTCCAATCTTAATTCTCCTTAAGGCCCCTCAAGTAGCCCATTAAGTAGCCCAATAATGATAAGGTGATTAAAATAAAAAGAAAATAATTATGCTGATTTTTCTCTATTATTTTCGAAAATTGCATGATAAGGAGGAAAAATATTTTGTTGATTTTCTTGGAAAGATATTATGCAAGATATGTATTCTAGGAATACAAGAATATCTCATATATTCAAGAAGATCCAAATCTTGGATTTCTTCTATGTAATTTTCGAAAACTTCATATTTATTTAGGGGTGTGAGATTTTTGTGGAATATTTTATTTTGGAGAAAAGAATATATGAGATATATTCAAGATTTCTTAGAGATTAAGAAAAGATTTTCTCCAAGCCCATTAATCCTATAATTTTCGATCACCACCTCTTATAAATAGGAGATGATTTTTTCATCTCCAAGTACATAATTCCATGTGTTGGAAAAATCAAGAAGCATAGATATTTTTCTTTTTCCTTAGTTTATTAAATTACTTGAAAGCGTCTCCCACCGGCGATCAAGTGAGGTGAAAAGGGAAATACTTGAAAAGGCTTTGGGTTGATAAAGCGAGATTATAATTGTCCCGTATATCCAAAGGCCAATTCTACAAGAGGTACGTTAATCGCATATTTACTTGTTTATTCCGCCTAGTTTAATATGTGAAATTAATTCAATATGCATGATGATAATTAGTTGTTGGAATTATTATTTGAATTAATTAGGATTAATTCATGCTAGTAATAATTGTATTTAAATTCGTATTTAAAAATTCATCCCGAATAGATTCCGGGCACCCCTAATTTCCCAACAACTAGTATCAGAGCCACGGTTTCGGGCTCTGAATTTTAAATTGGAATTTAAATTGTTAAACATTAAATTGAAATTGGATAGTAGAATTGTTAGATCTTTTTTGCAGGTATCCAATTGTCATGGTTTTAATGTTGTTAATTTCATGCGTGTGAATTAATTGTTTTTTTTTAATTCGATTCGTTCGAATTCGTTTTTCTCGTGAGAAAATCCACGAGTAGATTAGTTGTTTTTATTTTGATTTGATCATTGTAATAGACTAGTCTAGATCTAGTATTTATTTTTTTGTAAAAATAAATTGTAACCGGATCGTGACGAAGAACGAAGAATTAAAAACGGCGTACCCGGACGACGCATACAAGCGTGGCGCATGTATGGACGTAAAATCATGCAAGGGGTGAAGAAAACGAGGACGAACGGCGAAAAAAATGGCGCACGGGGGTGCACGGCGCACGCCGTGCGCGACGGGAGGCCGGCGCCGCGCGCACGCGCGCGCGCGCCTCGGGCACGGCCTGGTGCGCCTCGGGCACGGCCTGGTGCGCCTCGGGCGCGCCTCCGTGCAGCGCCTCGGGTGCGCCTCGGGGCTGCGCTTCGGCGCGCCTCGGGCAGTTTTCCAGCGCCTTTTGGGACGGGTAGCGCGCGGGCCCATTTCGTGGGCCGACGCGCGCTGTATCTCAGGCTGTGGAATTTTTTCGGTTCGTGTTTTTTTCCGTGTGATTTTAAACGTCGTCTCGAACCCCAAACGATGTTGTTTTTGAAGAAGTGTTGCTGTTCGAGTGGGAGCACGTCGAGACGAACGTCGGAAAGCAACAAGGACTATTTTTCACATCAAGACGTGAAGAAATTAAACCGTGACAATTGGATTTGAGTGCTCCAATGTGTTTAATTTTGTTTTGATGGATGTTTTATTTCGTGCAATTATTATTATTTGTTAATATGTGTTTGCATGAATTTAATTGTCCAAGAAAAATCTTACTTTCGAAAATTACTAAGTATGTTTTTGCAATCGCAATTTTATTCCGGATATTAAAATTGGATTATTTTGACCTCCATAATTTATTTATTTGTGAAGTTCTTTTGGAATACATTTCCCCCTCGGATCGGCCAAAAGAACGGATTTCACATGAATAAATTCCGAAATGATGATTGTGGATTATTACTAGTGGCGGTATTGACCCTCACCACGAGTGGCTTGCTCAAAGCGAAATAATAATCCTGTATTTAATTATGGTTATTACTTAGGCATAGGAAATTGATATTAACTTACTCCCCTCGGAGTCCCTGTCAATTTCTATGTGGTCAAAGTGGGAGCCAACTATTAATTTTGAATTAAGGATTTGTAACTTTTAAGTTTGTGATCCGCTTGAATGTATTTAAATGTATAGACCACCCCTCGTGGCGCATTTAAATTGTTTCGAGATGTTGGTTGATGCATGATTATATTATTTTAAGGTTTCAATATAATTGATGTGATCGAATTATGTGATAATTTCATATTTTTCTAGATATTGATATGAATGTATGTTTTATTCTCATTTCATCATGTCGCAACCTTTTAATCCACTGTTTAATATACTTAATGTTAATAAACTTTTTGGAGTGATTTATATCGATTGGAAATGTTTTTTTTAAAATTTGTCCTTACTGCACGAAAACACAATTGGGTTATTTAAGTTAATATACCCGGCAAGCCTAATGATAAGTCAAGCAATAGGTAGAGGCAGTTTATGATTGGAAGCGTGACAATGAACACATGAAGTGCATCATCTTGACATCTCTGTCTGAGGATTTGAGGCGCATTCATGGAGACATTGTATCCGCTGTTGAAGTCATGGAACACCTTGAAGAGATGTCCTCACATCAAACCCATGACTAATCAGTTCACCAGACATGACTCGGTCAAGTTGGAAATGGTGGAGGGAACGCCCGTGAGGGAGCACGTTCTCAAGATAATGGCATACCTTAACAAGTTGGAAGTACTTGGTGCGGATTTTGATTGATTTCATATACCATTCTCTACCGAGAAGCTTTGAGCAGTTTCGTCTGAACTGTCAGATGAATGAACGGACAAATCGTTTGCCCGAGCTCTTGCAAGCTTTAGTTTCGGTGGAGGTGAAAATGGAGCACCAGTTTAGTGCTATGGTGGCTAATGGTCCGTCTACCTCTTTTGGTCCCAAGGAAGGGAAAAAGAGGAAGAGAACCAAAGGTCGGATCCAAGCAAATCTAATTGTTGCGAAAGGCAAATGCAAAGGCTAGCATCGAAGGGGAAGTGTTTTAGTTGCGGTGAGAGAGGACAATGGAGGCTGCCTGTTCCAAGCCTAAGAGGTCAGGAAAATTAGGTAATTCACACACCTTAGTCGTCGAAACTTGTGAAGTGGCGTATGCTGTCTATTCGTGGATAGTGGATACGAGAGCTACTGATCACATTTGTTTCATGGGTTTAAGCTAACCCGACGACTTAACGGAAGTGAGATCCCCATCACATCGGGCAATGCTACGAGAATGGTAGCTGAAGCAGTGGGAGAAGTGCGCCTATCTTGTGAAGATAGAGTTATGGTCTTGAGAGATGTTCCTCATGTTCCTAGTTTAGAAAGAACTCAACCTTCAGTTTCTAAACTGTTTGAATAGATACTCAGTTTCTTTTAATAAGGATGTTATTATTGCTTGAAACGATGAGTTTATCTGTTCCGGAACTTTAATGGATGATCTTTATACCATTATTTGGGCACACCACTCACAAAATTGAATCTAATAACACGTCGATTATTTCGAGAAATAAAAGAAAGCGTTCTTCGGAGATGAACGAAACACTTCTATGGCATCTTAGACAAGGTCATATTAATCTAAAGTGGATAGAGAGATTGGTGAAAGACGAATCCTTGGAATCATTCCAAGTCGAACCGTTTCCAACTTGTGAATCCTGTTTAGAGGGTAAAATGACCAAGAGGGCATTTGGAGCCAAGGGGAATAGAACCACGGAAGTGTTAGAACTCGTTCATACCGATATGTGTAGTTCAATGACGATCATAGCAAGAAGGGGTATGAGTAAATTGTTTTTTTCAATGATTACTCGAGATATGGATACATCTACCTTGTGATGCATAGGGAAAGAAGTATCAAGTTTCGACGATTTGATCGTAGAGGCGAATACCCTAGCGATGAATTCTTGAACTAGCTATCAGACGAAGGGATTGTATCCCTGTTGACCGCACCGGGAACCCCTCAATAGAATGGTGTGGCGGAACGAAGGAGCCAGAATCTTTTAAGAAATAGTCAGATCCATGATGAGTTATTCGGATTTACCCAAGTCGTTTTGGGGTAACGCCTTGGAAACAACGACTTACATTCTAAACTTGGTGCCATCCAAATCGGTTCCTAAAACCCCAATGGAATTGTGGACCGGGCGCAAGCCCAGTCTAAGACACTTGCGGATTTGGGGTTGTCCGGCATACGTGCTAGACGAGAAAGCCGGTAAATTGGATCCACGTTCAGAATTAAGGTTGTTTATAGGATATCCCATGGGAACGAAAGGGTGTATATTCTATAGTCTCAAGGATTAAAAGACCGTGATTAGTTCGCACTTTAAATTCTTGGAGGAAGACTATATGAACAAAAGAAAGCCTAGAAGTGAGATTACCTTAGACGAGTTAAGAGGGCGAACTCCAATACCAAGTATACAAGATGATATACGACACGTCATACCTTCACAACCGGAACCCCGTCGTAGTGGGAGGATTGCAAGGCAACCCGAGAGATTCATGGGAATTGGAGAATCTTCGGATTTGATTCCCGGCGATGAATCAGACCCATGAACGTACGACGAGGCAATCCAAGACAAAGACGCGGAGGCGTGGCAAACCGCAATGGAAACCGAGGTGGGTTCGATGGATTATAATCAAGTGTGGGAGTTGGTTGATCCACCTAGTGGGGTAGAGCCCATTGGATGCAAGTGGATGTACAAGAGGAAAAGAGGACCGGACGGAAGGGTAGAGGCCTTCAAAGCAAAGCCTGTGGCCTGTGGCCTGTAGCTATGCTTAAGTCCATCCGTATTCTCTTGTCGATCGCTGCGCACTTAGATTACGAGATCTGGCAAATGGATGTCAAGACAGCTTTCCTTAACGGAAGTCTTGATGGGATCTATATGCAACAGCCCAAAGGTTTCGTTGAAAAAGGCCAAGAGCACCTCGTATGCAAGCTTAAGAGATCCATTTATGGACTTAAGCAAGCATCGCGTACTTGGAACCAGTGTTTTGATCAAGTTATTAAGTCTTATGGGTTTGTGATCAAAACAAGTTCGAAAGTTGTGTGTATAAAAGATGTGACGGAACTGCGGTGGTATTCTTAGTATTATACGTAGACGATATTCTGCTCATTGGAAACAATGTAAAGGTATTGTCAGACGTAAGGGTATGGCTGTCAAATCAGTTTGATATGAAGGACTTAGGGAAAGCCGGTCACATCCTTGGGATCAAGTTCACTCGAGATCCAAGAGGAGGATGTTGGGTTTATCGCAAGTTTCATACAAAGCCACTATTTTGAAGCATTTCAGCATGCAAGATTCCAAGAAAGGTTTTGTACCTTTTAGGTACGGAATCCATCTATCTAAAGAAATATGCCCTAAGATGCAAGTGGAGATAGATGACATGAAAGACGTTCCGTACATTTCGGACGTAGGAACTTTTATGTATGCAGTGTTGTGTACGAGATCGGATATCTGCTTTGCCGTGGGCATGATGGCAAGATATCAAAGTAACCCCGGGAAAGCACATTAGGTTGCAATTAAATGCGTTCTTTAGTTTCTGAAAAGAACTTGGTATGGAATGCTGATTTAACAATCAGACAATCTAATTCCCATGGGATACACGGACTCAAATTTCCAATCAGACATAGACTCCAAAATATCTACCTCGGGTAGTGTGTTTTGCATGGGAGAAGGAGCCATGATATGGAGAAGCGATTTGCAGAAATGCATCGCCGATTCGACCATGAAAGCCGAATAAGTAACTGCTTGTGAAGCAGCGAAAGAAGCGGTTTGGCTCAAGTACTTCTTAGTGGACTTGGACATTGTTCCGAATTTGCCCGACAAGATAACTGTCTTTTGTGACAATGTCGGAGCAGTTGCAAATTCAAGGGAACCGAGAGCCCACAAGGCCAGCAAACACATTGAAAGAAAACACCGTCTTATACGAGAAATCGTTAAGAGAGGAGATAAAGAGGTGGCAAAGATAAATGTCGGAGGACAACCTAGTACATCCATTCACAAAGGGTCTGCCTCAGAGTACATTCGAGAGAAATGTGGATGGAATGGGAGTCAAGACTATTGTCAATCTGCTTTAAGTATAAGTGGGAGGAATTATTAGGTTAGTGTAGGTTGACATGAGATGTCACGTAGAGCTACTACACTAAGACATGCGTGATGTATACTAAAAGCAGACTTTAAGTATAAGTGGGAGATTGTTGGATTTATACGTGAAAGTATGCTTTTACTTTGTATAACTCGTGTATCAAACACTCGTTTTATGAGAATAATTCTTTTATCGCATTACTTTAGTTATGATTGAATGTTGAATTTCTATTGCAAACCGTTCAATATATAGTACATGTTACATTGTAGTTAATGTGGTGATACCCGATCACGGAAGACAACATTAACAGTTTACTTGTAACTAAACGTACATTTTCACGACCTAGGTGGAATTGAACAATCCGCCGTGAAAGGTCGATGTGTAAGGCTCAGATTGGTCTGTCTTGACTAAGAGATTGCACTAGCACATTTAGTATGTGTTGAAGAGGTCCTACAGCGAGGATAAATTCTTCTGTTCTGAAAGGTGAAGAATTAGACCTCAGTGGTTGTTGATTTCTTAATCTCCGTCACTTAAATAGGACCGTGTGTGTTTAATAGTTACTGCTTTGATTCATGTTGGGTGAGAATCATTGCGACTTCGAACTTTGTGTCTTGGGCAGTAATATTAATCATACGACGGTTGCTAAGATTTAATACGGAGAAACGCGTGCAAGTACGGCTCGTGTGATTAGTCCCCTTGGTGGGCTCAGAAGTTTTATTGTACCAAATCTTGCAAGTGAAGAATTAGTTTCTTCGGTACGAATAATAATGTTGAGCTGTCTTTACTCCAAGGTGAAATATATTAATTAATTTAGAGCTATTCAGAAGCTCAATTAATTAATGGACTTGATAATCTTAAACGCGGGAAATAATAACCAGGAGCCCATATTATCGTAATATGGATTAAGATGGATAGTGCAATATTAATTTATTAGTGGTAATAATTAATATTAATGGGCTGAATTATATTGGGGCTCAATATTGAAATTCAGAAGTCCATTAGGAGGTCCAATCTTAATTCTCCTTAAGGCCCCTCAAGTAGCCCATTAAGTAGCCCAATAATGATAAGGTGATTAAAATAAAAAGAAAATAATTATGCTGATTTTTCTCTATTATTTTCGAAAATTGCATGATAAGGAGGAAAAAGATTTTGTTGATTTTCTTGGAAATATATTATGCAAGATATGTATTCTAGGAATACAAGAATATCTCATATATTCAAGAAGATCCAAATCTTGGATTTCTTCTATGTAATTTTCGAAAACTTCATATTTATTTAGGGGTGTGAGATTTTTGTGGAATATTTTATTTTGGAGAAAAGAATATATGAGATATATTCAAGATTTCTTAGAGATTAAGAAAAGATTTTCTCCAAGCCCATTAATCCTATAATTTTCGATCACCACCTCTTATAAATAGGAGATGATTTTTTCATCTCCAAGTACATAATTTCATGTGTTGGAAAAATCAAGAAGCATAGATATTTTTCTTTTTCCTTAGTTTATTAAATTACTTGAAAGCGTCTCCCACCGGCGATCAAGTGAGGTGAAAAGGGAAATACTTGAGAAGGCTTTGGGTTGATAAAACGAGATTATAATTGTCCCGTATATCCAAAGGCCAATTCTACAAGAGGTACATTAATCGCATATTTACTTGTTTATTCCGCCTAGTTTAATATGTGAAATTAATTCAACATGCATGATGATAATTAGTTGTTGGAATTATTATTTGAATTAATTAGGATTAATTCATGCTAGTAATAATTGTATTTAAATTCGTATTTAAAAATTCATCCCGAATAGATTCCGGGCACCCCTAATTTCCCAACAGAAACATCTTGATAGGGAGTTCCCAGATTTTGCAAGGGAGACGAGAAATGTGAGGTTAGGCTTGTGCACGGATGGTTTTGCCCCATTTGGAATGCACGGAAAAAAGTATTCATTATGGCCTGTGCTGTTGACTCCGTACAATCTACCTCCTTGGTTGTGCATGAAGCCTCAACATATATTTCTTAGTATCTTGGTGCCTGGACCACACAACCCCAAGCATAAATTGGATGTATATCTCCAGCCATTGATTAAAGAGTTGAAATCTTTGTGGTCTACGGGGGTGGAGGCCTACGACGTTCATAGGAAGCAGAACTTCACGATGCGAGCTGCACTTTTGTGGACCATTAGTGACTTTCCAGCATTTTCAATGTTGTCTGGGTGGTCAATAGCAGGAAAACTAGCGTGCCCGTATTGCATGGACGGTTCTGATGCATTCTATCTTCCGTTGAGTAGAAAAGTGTCATGGTTCGACAACCATCGCAAGTTTCTTCCTCCTGATCATCCCTTTCGGAGGAACAAAACAGACTTTCTAAAGGGTAAAAATGCAGTAGGCCGCCCAAGACCACGGATTCGATCAGGTATGTGTCTGGGTACTGAATCACTACTGATGTCTATGTGTCTCATATATATAAGTTAACCATATATAAATTAATTATTTCAGGTGATTCGTTGTTGTATGAGGTTACAATCACTGATTTGATGAAGACAACTGAGGCGGGTGCAATGGAGCACAATAAACGTATCCAGGGTGGTTGGAAGAAGAGAAGTATCTTTTGGGACTTACCTTATTGGAGCAAGTTGTTGATTCGACACAATTTGGATGTGATGCATATAGAGAAGAATATTTTCGACAACTTATTTCATACGGTCGTGGGTACTGAAGGGAAGACCAAAGACACTTCAAAATCCAGAGATGAGTTGAGGCTCTTCTGTTCTCGTGCTTCCCTACACAAGGATGAGCAGACAAGAACATATCCCCAGGCCTCTTACACAATTAGTAAAGCAGAAAGGAAGAATTTGTGTAAGTGGGTGAAAGAGTTGAGCTTCCCTGACAATTATGTGTCGAATTTGGGAGACAGAGTTGACACGGAAACCGGAAAGGTGTCTGGAATGAAGAGTCGTGATTGTCACATGTTCATGCAACGACTCTTACCTATTGCATTTCGGTACTCACTTCCCAAGAATGTATGGAGTGTCATCACAGAATTAAGTCTCTTTTTCAGACACTTAACGGCATCAACGATTACAGTTGAGGACATGAGGCGTTTGGATGAGGAGATCCCTGTTATTCTATGCAAACTTGAGCGGATTTTTCCACCCAACTTCTTCGACTCGATGGAGCACTTACCCGTACACTTAGCGTATGAAGCCTCAATTGCTGGTCCTGTACAGTATCGATGGATGTACCCTTTTGAGAGGTAATTCTATACCATTTTTTAAATCGACTTTTAAGATCAATACTGAATAAATTTTCTAACACAAGAATGTTTTAGGTATTTGCACAATTTAAAGCTCAATATTGGAAATGCGGCCCACATCGAAGCATCAATTGTTAATGCATACCTTACTGAAGAGGTTGGAGCATTTTTTTCTTACTATTTCGGCGATCAAGTTCAAACCAGAATCAGAAATGTGCCTCGCAACTACGATGGTCGTGGAGTAGACCATCCCCTTCGTGATGTTGAAGGTATGTTATCTGTATTTTTGCATCCGGGTCGACCAATGGGTAAGGGCACCAAACGACCGTTCAGGGGCAGTATTGAAGAGGAAACAATACATTCATATGTTTTGATGAATTGTCCTGAAGTCCAACCGTATATAGAGTAAGAAATTTAATTTTATAGTTGAGTTTTTTACAATATGTATACTGTTGATATCTGAAAAGTAATTAATTTCTTTTTTCTGATATATAAGCATGTTCTGTGAGTATAAGCGTCAAGTAGAACCAGACATCACAGATGCAACAGTTTTTCAATCCATCCGCAATGATTTTATGTTTTGGTTCCAACGTTACGTGAGTACCACATAATTATATGATTTTTACCTTATAACAAATATGTTATTATTTTTATACATGATAATTTAATATTTACAGGGACAAAATGGCCTACTTAATAATAACCCACATCTTGAAGCTCTGAGCAAAAGACCACTACGTAGTGTGGTATCATACCACGGATATTACGCAAATGGATACAAATTTCATACTGAAGCGTATGCTTCAACGAAATCGACTACAAACAGTGGTGTTTGCGTTATCGGTGCAAACTACAACGAAGAACCCATCGATTACTATGGAGTGCTGCAAGAAGTAGTTGAAATAGAATATCCGGGTTGGCCGAGCAGGACGATAGTGTTGTTCTTGTGTGAATGGTATGATCCAGGGAACCAAGGAACAAGAGTCGACAAAAACTACAAGATTGTTGATATCAACACCGGAAAAAAGTTTCCGGCGGCATACGATCCTTATATTTTTGCAACGCAAGCATCTCAGGTATATTATTGCAAATACCCCGGATCAAGTAGGCCCAACTTGAGGACAGTTTGCAAAGTAAAGGCAAGATCACTGGTTGAAGTTTCTAATCCGTCAAACAAAGACGGTGTAGAACCAACAGATCCATTTCAAACAGAGATACAAGAGGCTCAAACAGAGGTTGATCAAGCAGGTGTGAATATTTTTGTCGACTTACTTGCTGCAAATCCAAAAATGATAATGATTGAAAGTGATCATGAGGGTGATGGACAAGAGCGCGGTGGGGAGGAAGAGGAAGAGGAAAGGGAAGAGGAAGAGGAAGAGGAAGAGGAAGAGGAAGAGAAAGAGGATGAAGATGAGGAAGAGGATGAAGATGATGATGAGGATGACGAGGAAGAAGACGACGATTAGAATTACTAAATTATTGTATATATAACAAGTGAAAAACGAAAATGAATTAATTTGGTGAATTATGAAAAAAAAACGAGTCAATTTGGATACATACACAATTAATTGCGTACAAATGAACGAATTATAAATTTAAGCGGGAGTCCAAATAAATAAATTTATAGAAATAATAAAAATTAAATGGCCCCAATATTTATAAAAACAAGTTAGAAACGAAAATGAATTAATTTGGTGAATTGTAGAAAAAAAAAAGAGTCAATTTAGATACATACACAATTAATTGCGTACAAATGAACGAATTACAAATTTAAGAGGGAGTCGAAATAAATAAATTTACAGAAATAATAAAAATTAAATGGCCCCAATATTTATAAAAACAAGTTAGAAACAAAAATGAATTAATTTGGTGAATTGTAGAAAAAAAAATGAGTCAATTTGGATACATACACAATTAATTGCGTACAAATGAACGAATTATAAATTTAAGCGGGAGTCGAAATAAATAGTTTTACAGAAATAATAAAAATTAAATGGCCCCAATATTTATAAAAACAAGTTAGAAACGAAAATGAATTAATTTGGTGAATTGTAGAAAAAAAAACGAGTCAATTTGGATACATATACAATTAATTGCGTACAAATGAACGAATTATAAATTTAAGCGGGAGTCGAAATAAATAATTTTACAAAATAAAAAAAATAGTTGGGCAAAATATTTTAATAAACAACTGAGATACGAAAAGAAATTAATTTGGTGAATTATAAAAAAAATGACTTAATTTGAATACATATACAATTAATTGCATAAAAATAAACGAAAGTAGCTTGTGCCCTAGTGGCGCGCGCCCCCTCCTCTTGCACAAGAGGTCCCGTGTTCGATTCCCCTTGGACGCAAAAAATGGATTAATTGTTCAAGGCCTAATAAGACTAATATAGAAGGTGGGCCGCATATAAAAAGAGATGGGTCGGTTGGCCCAGTGGTCCGCGCCCGCCCCGGCCGCCTCGGGTGCCCGAGCTCGAACCACGCGAGCCACTTTTTTTTTTTGTATAGGCTCGGTAATTTGCGACGGCCAAATTCCGTCGCAAATATTGAATTTTGCGACGGAAAACAACCCGTAGCAAATTATAACAGAAAAAAATAAAAAAAATATATATAAACATTTGCGACGGAATGTGGCCGTCGCAAATGTTGTTGACCCGAACGGGTCTGACCCCAAATATTTGCGACGGAATACTATCCGTCGCAAATTCTGTGTGACCCGGTCGGGTCTGACCCGCCGATTTTGCGACGGATTTGTCCGTCGTTAATTTGCGACGGAAGTCGAAATCCGTCGCAAAAATTAGCTACGGCTGTTTTAGGGACGAATACGTGTCCGTCGCAGATACCGTCGCAAAACACTGTTTGCGACGGATTTTCCGTCGCTAATTCCGTCGCAAAACAGTGTTTTTTTTGTAGTGGTTGTTTACTAAAAATATATGTTACTATTGGAACAAATGTATGTTACTGTTATAAATATGTGTTACTGCAAGTGTGTGTTACTGTTAGAATAAATGTGTGTTACTATTGGAACAAATGTATGTTACTGTTAAAGTAAATATGTGTTACTGCAAATGTGAGTTAATGTTAGAGTAAATGTGTGTTACTAAAAATATGTGTTACTATTGGAGCAAATGTGTATTATTATTGGAGAAAATGTGTGTTACTATTGAAGAAAAGTGTGTTAATGTTAGAGTAAATGTGTATTATTGCAAATGGGTGTTAAAGTTAGAGTAAATTGTGTTATTAAAATATGTGTTACTATTAAAGCAAATGTGTGTTATTGTTAGAGGAAATATGTGTTACTATTGTAGCAAAGTGTGTTACAATTAGAGTAAATGTGTGTTACTGCAAATGTGTGTTAATGTTAGAGTAAATGTGTGTTACTAAAAATATGTGTTACTATTTGAGAAAATGTGTGTTACTGTTAGAGAAAATATGTGTTACTATTGAAGCAGAGTGTGTTAATGCTATAGCAAATGTGTATTATTGAAAATGTGTGTTAATGTTGGAACAAAAATGTATTTGATGTTAGAGAAAATGTATGTTATTGTTAAAGCAAATATATTTTAATATATAAAACAATAAATTTAAATTTAAAGGTATGAGAAATAAATTAAAAACACATATTTGATCTTGTAAGAATATATATTTGTCATTATTGTTACTTTAAAATAGAAAAAACCTGTTTTTTAATGACTTGTAACTCACATTTGCCCATATAGTAACATACATTTGCCCATATAGTAACACAAATTGGGAGCGAAAATCCTGAAACTTGACTTGCGCGAGATTTTGAAAAAAACCCACCAAATCCGACCTGACCCGGCCAAGATCCGCGAATTTTTACCTGAAGCAACCCGACTCATGATTTTTTTAATATATGCCTACGTATATTTCACATGTGAAATATTTTACAAGAGATTTTTTTTTTACGCTTATTTGTAAAAATGGAGAAAAGAAAGTGGGCCACTGTGTAAGGGCCCATTTGATATATTATGTGAACGTTAAAAAAAGGAAATTGAAATGAAAAATATATTATATATAAATATAAAAATTAATGGATAGGACTGAAATTGCAAAAAAAAAAAAAAAAGACTATTTTTGCACATATGTACCAAAAAATAAAAGGGTAAATTGCAAGGATGGTCCCATGAGAATTCGTACTTAACAGATTTGGTCCCATGTTCTTTTTTTGGTCCCATTTTTAGTAGAAAAGGTCTCATCCGTTAAAAAATTTAACAATTTCTTATGTAAAACTGGATGAAAAAACCTTTTCAACTTGATTTTTGGAGGGAAATGAGTCAGCTTTTGCTATTAACAATCACTAGTATTCTCCTCACCCGTGCTTCGCACGGACGTAATTGTTTACCATTAACACTAATAATAATAATGTATTTTAAATTTTGAACATATAAATTATTATTGTTTGTAAGGAAATCTACCAATTATTTTTTATTTTTTTATCTTAGAATAAATATAGCCTTTATTTAACCATCGATGTACACATTATCTATAAAAATTATAAAATAGCTTATATTTTTTTTATTAATTACTAACATATTTCATTTTATATTTTTCAATAATAAAATGGTGAAATTCACATTGCTGCACAAAAGGTTATAGACACACGAGACCTATATTCATGGTATAAAAATAATATATATATATATATATATATTAATATTTACTCCATCTGATTCATGTTTTTTTACACTTTCAAAGTGGTACGGATTTTAATAAAAGAACTGTTTATTAGTATTTATGGGTATAAAGTTTTTTTCCGTAGATATAAAGTAAGGGTAAAATGGTCCATTCACTATTTAAGGTATAAAGTTAAAATTATACGTGTACTTTTGTACTATTTTAGTAAAAACGTTGAGAAAGTGAAAAAAAAAGTGTTCCTTTAATGGTAGTACATATTAGTGTAAATGTGAACATTTCAATTCTAATATATAGATATAAAATAAATATTAAGATGACTTAAATATATGAAAATTTAAAATTTAAAAGATGTGGTTAAATATATGAAATTATGAACTAAAGATACATGAATCAATATTTCTGACAATATACTTATCAATAGACAAAAATAATTCATTTATTTTTAATTGCACACTACATCAATTGATAAATATTTAAACTTCTACACAAAACAGTGTTATTTATTCAAATGTTAATGCATTTATATTAATCAGTAAATTTTAAGTTTTTTAAAAACAATATACTTAACAACTACAAAAACACGATAATTAATATATTGAAAACCAAATAATTAATAATATCGAAAATGTGTATAATATTTAAAAATTTAAAAGAATATACTGTATTTACATATAATATAACAAACAAATAATCAATTATTGTTCAGTTAATCAATTTTTACATGTCAAATTTAAGAATATATAGAATATATTAGAGTATAACCTGAATATTATTATGTTAACATTCTAGTTTCAGTGGTTATTAATTTGTATTTTATACGTCCCAACTTTATCTTCACACTTTCTATTTTGGTTTGTCTCAACTATAACCCTTAAGAACAAAACAAAACTCAACATAAATATTTATATTTAACTATATTGTATACTAAAAAGCAAAAGCATTCACTCATATTGGTGTAACATTACATAAAAATAGATTTTTCTTAATAATCGTGCCAAACCAAAATATGAAGTTAGTTTTGGGATGGAGAGAGTATTATAATACGGCAAAAAAAATCACATTACATTTTATCAAATAAAGAATTTAAATAATTTGTCCAACCAAAATGTTAATTACGTAATGGCCCAATTGTTACCACTAATATTAATTTATTTGACAATAATTCACTATCATAAATTATTTTCAATGTTTTACTATATATAATAATTAACTATATTAAATTATACTGATAAAATATTTTCATTGTTTTAAACCTATCTTATGCTATAAGAAAAATTATAGAAATTCATTCACATTATAACAGTTTGTTATATGTATATAAGTGTGTGTGTGAAATAAATTATTTTAACATCAAAACACGTTCTTTTAATTTTTTAAAATAATCTACAAATGTTTGGACAATTTACTTTTTTTTTAATAAAGTAATTATTACTTTTAACATCTGTATTGGATTTAAACTTGGGTTTAAAGTTCAAGTGCATAGTATGCCGTTGGTACATAATAGAGCATACTCACAAATTAAGTATTAAATTTAATTAATTATATACACAACTAAGATGATTGATTCTAAATGAGAAAAACAAAATAAATTGCATAAAAAGTATGCACTATTTGATAAAAGACAAAGTATAAAGTAAAAATAATTCATACATGAACCATGAAAGAGTATTAGTTATTTTCATTAAGAAGTATTAATCTTTTCCTCCCTTCAACAGTGCTTCCTGATGAGGACTGTTGCTCATCCAAAAATCCTTCACTGCCGCATCATCACTCTCCCAATCACGTCTATCCTTAGGAGTAGAAATTCATGTAGGACCCCCCACCCATTGTGGTGCTTCTCATCCATGTATTATCAAGCACATCCGTGATTTGCACGACGGTCGTGTTAATCACTAACATTTTAATATAATGATTTATAAGTGTTCTATATTTTAACCCTAATATCTAGAATATTTATAGAGTGAAATTGGTTCATTTTGAATGATATTAGTTGTTTTCACTGAAGGGAATTAGTTGTATTTATTGAAGAGTATTAGTTGTTTTTATTGAAGAATATTAGTTGTTTATTAAAAATAAATTAAGGCTCTTCAATGAAAACGACTAATACTCTTTAAAGAGAAAAACTAATATACTTCAATGATCCATGGAAGAATCATTTTCACTCTATACTTTGTCTCATATCTGTTATTTATTTGTTTCACTTGTTATTTGAAGAAGATTTGTATATGAACTTTTTTTTATTAAACGTAATTGTAATATGGTAATATTTTTTTTATTATGACATATACATTAGTAAACAAATACTAAATTAATTTTTTTATTTTTAACATATTTTAATTCAAATAATTTCTCACATATAAAGTGTAAATATAATACAAATTTGTACAATTGTAATTTTTTAAACACAATATAGTATTCTCTCCATTCCTTTTTAGTTAAATATATATTCAAAAATACATTATTTATAACATTAAAAAAATTCTTTGGAAAGATTCTCCAAAAGAATATATATATACATTATACTCTTTCTACAACTAAATCAATATATTTCTCTAATTTTTTTCCTTATATATTCACTCAATAACTTTGCAATAAAATATCATCTTATTTAAACATTTAACATTCCTCGCATTTTATTCTTAAACGGGGATAATAATTGGATAAAAACGTAATATATTAGTATATGTTTCTTTTATAATTTAAATATTACATCACAGTTACATATCTTTTATAAAATAGTTATTAGCATAAATACATTAATGACAAAATGTTATTTAAACAATATATGTATATATGATTATATATATATATATATATATATATATATATATATTGTTGATGACCTTTTCTAATCAATGATGATTAGTGGCTGTTTTTACTTCATAAGATCATCAAACAAAATCTAGGATCATGAAGTTTGGTTAAGTAATATTCAAGAAAAAGATTGGCAAGAGTTTAGGCTACTTTTTTATTATGGAAAAATCCTCTTCCTTTCATGCAAATGAAGGGGTATTTATAGGCATACAAAGAGGCTAGGTGTCACCATCTTGATGGCTTAGCCATTGGGATTTTGCCAAGTGTTATGACATTTGTACAACATCTAAACTATTGTCCTATGGATGGGTGCCAAGTGTTAAGACACATTGACTATTTCTAAAGTTGGTGACTCTTGAAGTTCCCAATGTTGTACTTGGTCTTTGGAACCACTCAGCTGCTCTCCTTGGTGACTAGCTACTCGTCTGTATGTCTTCGTTGGGTGTCGGGAACTTTTATAACCCAAATTGCTCGCCTGCTCGCCTCTTGTTGAGACTTTGAATCTTCTTGTTCTTGTTGTTCGCTACCTCGTAATGGATTTTGTGACCGGTTGCTCGCCGCCTTCATATGGGTATTTGTCCCTGTTGCTTGCCTCCTTCATATAGATATTTGTCCCTGCTGCTCGCTTCCCAGGGTATACAGTCCCTGTTGCTCGTCCTCTTCCATATTATCATTTTTGATGATTTCTTAATCTTATTAGACATAATATTTTTTAATATTATGTCCATGTTGGTCGCCTATCAACAATGCCCCCTAGTTTGGCATATAAGGATGAATTTTTATCCTTTTATGTCAAACTATAAGGTAAGATATGCTTCGCGGTGGGAGGCGAACAGCAGGGTACTCGCCTTTTTTCCATTCTACATGGAGCGAGCAACTGGGTTTTGAATTTCTTTTAGGCGGGAATTTTGGGAGGCGACCAGCGGGGAGCGACTCTTGGACTCGCGTCGTTTCGCTTCCCGAGGCACGAAAAACGAAGCGACGTGACGTGGCTGCCCACGCGTGTGCCCCTAAAATTGCATCTAGGGGCCTCAACTTTTCAATTTTCTTAATTTTGCCCCCGAATCCATATCTATAAATAGCTCATTTCTTCCATTTTCTTTCTTTTTCGATTTCTCACAAGCAAACCGCCATTGAAGAGTTCTTGAGCTTTTCTTTTCGTTGTTTTCTTCGGTTCTACAACCAATTTCTTTCAAATCAAAGGTGAATCCTTTGATTTTTCTTGTTTACTCTTGTTATTACTTGCATTTTTCTTTCAATTTCGCAATTTTCGTTCTTCTTTTTGTCATTCCGCCATTGCCGTCGCCGTATTGTCGCCTTGTCGCCATCGTGATCTTTCACTTCTTCGTCAAATCCCCTTATTTGATTTGTACGAAGGTTTTTCGAAAATTTCTAAAGATGACGTCACCTTCTTCGAGTAATACGCCATCTGTTGAGTTTGTTGGGAGAAATCCGGGAAAGAGACCCATGGAAGACGAACCGTCAGTCCCTGTTCCTCGCCGCTCGCTCCGGCGAGCAGCTGGGCGAAACCCTAGGACTCTGCTCGTTGACGAAGAGACGGGCTCTGAGGCGAGCTCCGTTGCTCGCTCCATTGACTCTTTTTATGCTGTGGAAAGTTCGGGCGAGCAGGATGTCCAGGGCCCTGTTGCTCGCTCCTCGGCTCGAGAGGGGACTAACTCGGATTTGGGTGAAGATTCTTCCGAGGTCGCTGCTGAAATAGAAGGGATGAGTCTTCCTGAAGAAACGGGAGCGAGCAGCGAGCACCAAGCAAGGAGCGAGCAGCGAGCAACTGGATCAGGGGGCGAGCAAATGAGAGTTACATGGGAATTTCTCCGAGAGATAAATTTTCCCGTTTCAAGGCCAATGCCCGAGTCTCTTATCCCTAAAGCTGTAGTCCGAAGGCAGGATTGGGTTGACTACGCCAACAAGTACCATAAGACTTTCCCCACTCCCGCTCGACCTATTATGGAGACTCGTCCATCGCCATACACAGCGAGTAAGGTATCCAGCGCGGTTCTAGAGGAGGATTTAGTTCGGATACGGTCTCGCTATCGTATTCCGTACGATATCCATTTGTATGCCCCCCAACCAGGAGAGAGAGCCGATGACCCACCTCCAGGCTGCACTGCTATCAACCTTGACATACTCAACACGGGGTTTCCCCTCCCTCTACATCCAGTGATCGGGCGATTCTTGAAGGACATAAACCTGGCAATCACCCAGATTACTCCGAACGGTTGGAGTAGTTTGTTGGCTTTTATGACCCTTTTCGGGTTGGAGGGATATCGGAATAAGATCAGCACGGCGGAGATACATTACGCACTGACCATCTCTTCGGCCGTTAATGAAGATGGGCTTGGTTGGTATTACATCAAAGCCCGTAGCGGCGTTAAATTAATTGAAGGAGTGCCCAATAAAGTCAAAGGTTGGCATAGGCAATTTCTTTATATCGGCGGTGATTGGCGGGCGTCCTCCGATTTTTCGGGAGGACCAGGACGTATAGACTCCCCTACGCATTTCGGCGAAATTCGGCATAGGTCTTGATTCTTAGTTCATCAAACTTTTAGGTGAACTAATTTTAATCTTTTTCTTGTTTTTGCAGGTCCGCGTATCTTGAGGTGGGGGCATCCGGATTTGAGCGAAGAGTTTTTGTACGTCCTTGCGCTGATTTCTCTGCGGGACGCCAAAGATCGGAGTGTTGAGCATCTTTCTCAAGCACACTGCCGCAAGCACGCTCAGCTCACTACTAGTGCTCATCACTTGGAAGCGCAGGCGGAAATCCCTGAAGGTAACTTTACATAATTCTTGATTTTTTCTTGCTACTTGATTTGTACCTGTTGCTCGCCCCTACCCCTGTTGCTCGCCTGATCCCGGCTGCTCGCCGTTATCATGCATGTTTTAACTTTGTGTTTTTGTCTTGTTTTAGCTCAAAGGGTAACGGTTGCTGTTCCTCCTATTCCCGAAAGTTACCACCTGCTTGTACGCCGGGTTAAACAAATGGCAGCTAATCAACCATCAAGGAAGAAGAAGTTTGATCCTTGCACTTCCTTGATCAGACTTAGAGCTGAAGCAGACGAGGATGAAGAAGAAGCTCTTCAGGACCCTCTCCCTATTCCTCAGGCTCCTGCTCCCGCTCCCCGCCCTCCTGCTCGCTCCTCGCCACCTCCCCAAGATACGAGGGGCAAGAAAAGACTTGCTAAGGAAACTGCACCTCGCAAGGGGGATGACCGTGCCAAGCGAACAAGAGGGCAGGGTTCTTCCCAGGTGGGCAAAACTGCTCGCTCCTCGCCGGTGGAGGAGGTGACCGAGCAGCAAGTTGTGGGCGCGATGATCGCCGGTCAAGGCAGGAGCTCATCTCCTGACAACTCGTACTTAGGCTACGACCCCGTAAAAATGAGGGAGTGAGTATTTTCCTATCCAATTTGATTGTTTATTATATTGACTTTGTTTTCTGACGATTTTTTCCTTTGAACAGGTACCGGAAAAACGACTATCCTGGTCGCTCAAAGGTACTCCACCAGTTTAGCTGTGTGAAGTCCCCTCCTGCACCCCAAGAGATTAAGGACTCCCACGTCCGCAGAGCCATGGAGTATGTCCCTCGCTCGTGGACCAAGACCGGTGAGGAAATCATTCAGAGCCAGAGCCTTAGCGACAATGCTCGTTTATTGAGCTATAACGCGAGTCATCAATCAATCTCAGCTCAGCGAGTCTTGGATCAAGCCATCGAGTTAGAGCGAACAAATCGCGGTCTGGGACGACGGATTGAGCAAGTTGAAGCAGATCGTGATGCTCAACTTGTTCAATTGAAGAAGAAGGATGAGGAGTTGAAGAAGAAAGATGAAGAGTTGGCTAAGATGAAGGCTGATTTTGAGAGAGCCAAGCTCACATGGACGCGGGAGGTAAAGGCCGCTGAGGACCGGGAGATGATAGCGTCTAATGCTTCAGAGAAGCTTAGATTGGACTTGGGTGTCGCCACTGATCGTTTGCAAGTCCTGGAGACCGAGCGGGTGGGTCTGGTGGAAAGAGTGGAGTCGTTGAAGGTCCATGTCGACCAGCTGGAGAAGAAGAACAAGCGTGCCATTTCTTACCCTACTTATGTGCAAGATGTAACCGACAATACCAATCTTGGTTACATCATCGCATATGCTGATAGTGTGAGAAATGTGAAGTACGCTCTGGATAATGGTTTGGATGTGATGACTTCGACCATAAAGGACTTCACAGATTACGTCACTGAAAACCCCCCAGCACCCGGCTTTGAGATCCCGGTAGCCGACCTAGGAGAGATGGGGGTTAACTTAGACATCTTCAAAGATGATGTTCGTGTCGTGGCCCCCAGAGAAAGAGTGGAGGCGGATAGGGACATGAATATCTTTGAAGCTCTGGGTCCCCTCCTCCCAAATCCTCTTGGTGAAGCAAGCTCCTCTGTTGCGGTAGGCGAGCAGCAGGTCTCCGGGGCCACTGTGCAAAATGCTCCACCTCCTCCTTCTTCCCAAGATCCTTTGGTGCCACCTGCTCCGCCAGCTCCCGAGACTTAGGCTTCGTTTTTTCTTTTTTGTTTAGTTGATGTAGTAGGATGATGGTTGTACGTTCATCTCCTGTAATTTTTTGGTGCTAATGAATGAGAATTGCACTTTTATTTTATTGTTCGCCTCTTATTTGCCCTTTACTTACTTTTTTACTTAAGTATTTCTTTCTTAAGTTGAAAGAAATACTTTTCCTTGCAAATTTATGCATGTTGTTCATGTATGGGTCTATTTTGTTCTTTTAAGAACTTAACCCCTTATCATGCTTCTTTCTATGCCTTGTTGCTCGCCCCTTGCTATGTTTGTGCATAAGTGCCTTTAGCTTTGGATGAGCAACTATGTATTAGCATGTGCCCTGTTGCTCGCCTCCACTATACTTGTGCTTTATGCATTTAGTATCTTGGGCGAGCAACTTCGTGTGATGGGGCGATCAGGTGGGCTCCTGAGTTTCATGGACCCTGCTGCTCGCCTCCTTTTGGACTTGTGCTTTCAACACCTGCTTGTCCTCTGGCGAGCAGTTTTTCTTCTTGGCGAACAATTGAGCTTTGATGCCTCTTTGATTTTTTACGTGCATAATTCACTGAACAATCATTTATCTACTTACAAATTTTGCCAAAAAAGTGTGAAGATTTTATCGATCTTACACCTTACAAAAATATAAACGACACAATAGTCTATAAAAAACTTTACATTGGTTTCCTAATTATTGATAATATTTCTTCAACAAAGCCGCGTTCCAGGTGTATTGGGCCGAGTTGCCTTCCATGTCTTCGAGATCATATGTGCCGTTGTGCCACTTTTGAGTTATCTTGAATGGGCCCTCCCAAGTCGGTCCAAATACACCTGGAGGTGCTGCTAGGATTTTTCGGAGTACCAGATCCCCGACTTCAAATTCCCTAACTTTTACTTGCGAGTTGTAGTACCTTGCAATCCTTCTTTTGTATATCTCATTCTTTATTTCTGCTGAGATTCTTTTTTCGTCAATCAGATCCATTTCTGCAGCTAGTGCCTTGTTGTTCTCCTGTTCATTGAACTCGGCTACCCTTTCGGTTGGTATTTTGAGTTCTATAGGTATAACTGCTTCTGTACCGAACGCCATAGCGAACGGTGTTTCTCCAGTGCTTGTTCTATGTGATACCCTATATGCCCAAAGCACCTCGGGTAGTTCTTCTGACCACTTGCCTTTCTTATCCACCAGACGGATTTTGAGGATATGCTTGATTATCTTGTTAACTGCCTCAACTTGTCCGTTAGACTGTGGATGCTATGGTGTTGAAAAAAGCTTCTTGATACCCCATTTTTTTGCAGAAATCTCTTATCTTCTTCCCTTCGAATTGCTTTCCATTGTCTGTCACTATTGCTTGTGGAACTCCGAACCGGCACACTATACTTTTCCAGACAAAATTGATCATTTTCTCTTGTGTTATCGTTACTAGTGCTTCAGCTTCGGCCCATTTCGTGTAATAGTCCACGGCTACCACTGCAAATCTGACATTCCCTTTTCCCGTTGGGAAAGGTCCTATGATGTCTATTCCCCACTTTGCGAACGGCCATGGACTATTTACCGAAATCAGCTCCGTTGGCGGCTTATGGATGTTGGGAGCGAACAGCTGGCACCTGTGACATGTTTTTGCAATTCTGATTGCGTCTTGTAACAGAGTTGGCCAGTAGTAACCTTGCCTTACTGTTTTGTATGCCAGTGCCCGCCCTCCTGCGTGATTTCCGCATACTCCTTCGTGTATTTCTTTCAGAACTTCCTGACCTTGCCCCCTTGCTAGGCATTTTAATAGGGGCAGTGAAAATCCTCTTTTGTAGAGTTGGTTATCCATGATTGTGAACCTTGCTGCTCGCTTGGCTACCTTTGCTGCTTCTTGGGGATCTTCGGGTACTGTGTTATCTTTGAGGTATCTATATATCGGTGTCCTCCAATCATCCTCTGTCAATTCTTCTTCGATCTGATTGATCTTATAGTCACTGGTGGACGGGTTAGAAATTCCTGTGATGGTGACTTCTGAAAGCTTTGCTGGTCCTGTACTAGTGGCTAAACGGGCAAGTGCATCTGCTTGCGCATTATTGTCCCTTGGCACTTGCTCGATGTAAATTTGCTCGAAAAGCGAAGCCAGGTGAGCAACAATTTTTTGGTACAAGGCCATGTTTTCATCCTTGGCTTCGTATTCCCCACAGACTTGATTGACTATCAACTGGGAATCTCCGTAAATTTGGACTCTTCGAACCCCCACAGCCAGAGCTAGCCGTAACCCGGCTATCAATGCTTCGTACTCAGCCTCGTTGTTTGTTGCCATGAATTCAAACCTTACGGCTGAGGTGAATACTTGTTCGTCTGGACTGATCAACACTATCCCGGCTCCTGCTGCTGTGTTATTTGATGATCCGTCTACATACATGTGCCATGGGTGATTATGACCTCTCGTCGGATCTTGAGGGAATGTTAATTCGACAATAAAGTCGGCTAACGCTTGTCCCTTGATCGCTGTTCGAGGTGCATAAGTTATTCCAAATTGGCTTACTTCGAGCGACCACTTGAGGAGGCGACCAGCTGTGTCAGGCCTTTGTAAGATTTGCCTTAATGGAAAAGTTGTTAAGACCTCCACCTGATGATCGAAGAAGTACGGCCTTAGCTTTCTCACACTCATCACCAGTGCGTAGGCTAACTTTTCCATGGGCGAATACTTAATCTCTGCTTCATGCAAGGCCTGACTCACGTAGTAGATTGGTAAGTGAGATTTCCCTTCTGCTCGAACTAGGACCGAGCTGATGGCCACCTCTGATGCGGCTAGATATAGGTACAGTTTTTCTCCAGAGACGGGTTTTGATAGGATTTTAGTATCACTCAAATATTCCTTCAACTGCTCAAACGCTTGTTGGCAATTATCCGTCCACTGGAACTGTCTTTTTTTAATGGCATCAAAGAAAGGTCGGCATTTGTCTCCGGACCTGGAAATGAACCTGTTTAGGGCTGCTAGACATCCGGTTAGTCGTTGAACTTCCTTAACAGACCTTGGCGGTTGCATATCCATAATTGCTTTGACTTTTGATGGATTCGCCTCAATACCCCGTTGACTGACCAGGTGCCCAAGAAATTTTCCCGAGTGTACCCCGAAGCTACTTTTCTTTGGGTTTAGCTTCATGTTATACGCTCGAAGTATCTCAAATGTTTGTGCGAGGTGTTCCAAATGATCTTCTTTTCTCGGGCTTTTCACGACTATGTCGTCCAAGTACACTTCCATTGTTTTGCTGATGTGCTCATCGAACATTTTGTTAACGAGTCTTTGGTACGTGGCTCCTGCGTTAATCAATCCGAACGGCATCCTTTTCCAACATAACAAGTTTTTATTGGTGTAGAACGATGTGTGCTCCTGGTCATCTGGGTGCATTGGTATTTGATGGTATCCGGCAAATGCGTCCATGAAGGTAAGGAGCTCGTGTCATGCCGTGTTGTCCACCAGCTGGTCAATATGAGGCAATGGGAAGTTATCTTTAGGGCAAGCGACATTCAAATCAGTGAAGTCGATACATAGTCTCCATGTACCATTTGATTTTTTCACTAACACCGGGTTTGCTACCCATCTAGGACATAAGGCTTCTTTGATAAGATCATTATCAAGTAACTTCTTCACTTCTATGTCCAATGCTTCATATTTATCGGGTCCAAACTTTCTTCTCTTTTGCCTCACCGGTTTCTTATTTGGACAAATATTTAGCTTATGACAGGCATGCTCAGGGCTGATGCCTACCATATCAGCGTGTGACCATGCGAATACATCGAGATTGGACTTGAGGAACTCTTCCATTCTGGATCTGTATGGCTCAGGGAGCTCAGATCCAATGAATAATTCTAAGTCTTCTCGATTATGGTCAACTCTTATTGCCTCCAACTCCTCTACCGGGGTTGCTCTCCTTTTTTGGTCTTTCCATCGAGGATCGATAATGGGCCCTTCAAGGTTGATCTCATCCTTGATCATTGGTTCTGCCCCCAGTCTTGGCTCCAAATCTTCCACCTGATTTAATTCGGGTACGACCTCTCTTCCCTGTTGCTCGCCCATGCCTTCCTGCTCGTCCACGCCCTGCTGGTCGTCCACCTCCATCATTTCAGTGTCGACGGACTCCATGATTTCATCTAGGATGGGGGGTTCACCTTCGTCCCTGTTGCTCGGCTGCTCGTCCATTACAGATATTCTGTTGTCAGTGGGTTGAAGTTGCAGGAGGCATTCTCGTGCTTTCCTTTGATCACCTTTAACCGTACCTGACCCTTTTGGAGTTGGAAATTTAAGACAGTAGTAGTACGTCGAAACGGCCGCTTTGAATTCATTTATGAAAGGTCGACCAAGAAACCCGTTGTAGGCAGACTGCTGATTTACAACTAAGAAATCTACCATTCTAGTCAGTCTTCTTTCGGGATTCTCGGTCGATACAAGTTCGACCGCTAACGTAACTAATCCTAAAGGAACGGTTACAGCATCTCCAAATCCTACTATTTTATGATCACATTCTCTAATATACCCCTCATAATCATCTATCTGATCCAGTGTGCTTTTGAACAAGATGTTTGTGTAGGAGCCTGTGTCCACAAGCAAACGGTGAACGCGGGCCCCCATGATATTAGCACAGATGATTAGTGAGTCATTGTGTGGGGTAAGTATCCCGTCCAAGTCCTTCTCAGAAAACACCAACTCGCCTGTCTTTGTAGTAGCTTGGTTTACCCCAACTTCCCTGATTTGAGCTACCGCCCTCAGCTCTGCTTTCCTTTTTCTCTTAGACATCGGTGGCCTACCATCAGAACAGCCCCCTACCGGTCCGGATGGTTCCAGCATTAAGATTTCTCGGACGGGTTCGGCTGGGGCTGTCATCGTTTTCTTTCTTTTTTGATCCCTCCTGCTCGGCTGTTCGTCGCTTTCATCATCTTCCGAGTCGGAGGATATTGCCACCCTTGGTTTCTTTCCCGGCTGTCGCTTCACAAATTCTGACAACTTTCCTTCTTCGTAAAATCTCCATAATTGTTTCAAGAGATCTCGGCATTCGCTTGTGAAATGACCTATGGTCTGATGGTATGCACAGTATTTGTTGGGGTTCATCTTTTCTCGTTCTTGTCGTATCTTACGTGGTTCAAACAGCATATCTTTATCCTTCACGTTGTTGTACACAGCCTCAATTGATGTGGACAGGACATGGTTCAACTTCTCCTTCAGTTCGGACCCTTCACTGAAAACTTTCATGTTCTTAGGGGCCTTGTATTCCCCTCCTGACTTCTTTCCCGATTTCTTGGTATCAGCTTTATCTCCCAGCTCTCTCTGTAGAGTTTCTTGCATCGAGATGTATACACCAGCCTTGTGCCTGAATTCGGAATAAGTTTTAGGGAAAGCTAGGTGCATTTCCTTCCACAGATCTGTTCCCTTTTTAAGCCCTGCCATAACCGCCACTATCTTGGTGTCCTCACTTACTGGTTCTCCCTTCAGTAGGACTTTGTCGAATCTCTCAAGAAAGGCTCTATCAGACTCCTCGTCTCCTTGCCTCAAATCTGCCAACCTATGTCTCTGTGTAAGGTAAGATCCGACTGTGGAGAAGTGCGATAGGAATTCCTTGCTGAGTTGCATGAACGAACTGATGGAGCCCGGAGCTAGGGCGGAGAACCACCTGTGAGGACCGTCACCAAGAGTTAACGGAAAATTCCGACATTGAGTTGCATCAGACGCCTTTACCGATATCATGTAATCGGTATACTTGGACAGGTGTACTTTCGGGTCTGAATTTCCTTCGTACAAATTAATGGTCGGGAATTGCACTTTCTTTTGTACCGGCGCATTAAGGATACCCGGGGATAAGGGTGATGATGGCAACATCATCGATCCGTCGCCTTTCTTTTCCTCCAACTGTTTTTGCATCTCTTCCACCGCTTTCTTCAAAGCTTGCCACTCATCTGGAGACGTTTTTCCACTAGAAGGCTGTTCGTCATGATTGGGTTCAATGACCTCTTCATGACGCAGTCCCTTGCTAACGGGACGTTTCTCTTGAGTGGTGTGCCTAGCGATGTTACTGGCTCCATTGGGACCTAATCGCCCAAAGGCTGATCTTCTCAGCCTTTCGTGTACTGAGCGGCGAGCAACATGGTGTGTTTGCCCCGGTGCTCGCTCCTCGCCTCTCAGTTGATCCTCCCTATGCGTTCCGTGATATCTTGTCCTTCTTGTGTGATAGTGGCTTATACTTCTTGTGTCCCCGCTGCTCGACTCCTCACCTGTCCCCAGAGTGGACTCTCCTCGACTTCCAAGTCGTTCACTTAAAGGAGCTTTCCCTTTATTCCTACGGACTTCTTTGCTGTCAACCTCGTCATTTTGTACGTCTTTTCTTTCTCCACTTCGCTGCTCGCTCGCCCTGTTGGTCGCCGCCTGCGTCCCTGATGGCCCAACCATTTGTCGCCTTTGCAATGCTTGTAAAACAGCAATCGTCTTTGCTAGCTCTTCGGGATTTTGGGCAAGAGCTTCCACTTCCGGCGGGATTGTATCAATGGTAACTTAGACGTTTCTTTGCGAAGTTGCTTTTACTGTACGTGCATGTCCTTCAGTAGACGAAACCCTAGTTTTTGACCTACGACTTGGAGACGTGCTCAAATGTCGTTCTTCTTGTGATCGAACTATTTTGGTTACCGAAGTACAAGTGGTAAGCAAATGAATGGGATGATTTTGTCTCCAACAAACACCTTTCTTAAGAGTTACTAGCTTTGTTTGTATGAATATGGTGGTTTAAAAACCCTAGTTCATACACACATGCATTCAAACTCTCAAAGTGATGTAAGTATGGATGATCTTGCTTCGAATAGTGTGTATATCCGATTTCCGATGGCTTCCTCCCGGATTCCGGCCAAATTTTGCAGATTCCGGTGAAGATCTCCAACCTTTCTTCGAATTTTTTATGAAACGGAGGTTCGACCCTTCTTCTAGCGCCAATTGTTGATGACCTTTTCTAATCAATGATGATTAGTGGCTGTTTTTACTTCATAAGATCATCAAACAAAATCTAGGATCATGAAGTTTGGTTAAGTAATATTCAAGAAAAAGATTGGCAAGAGTTTAGGCTACTTTTTTATTATGGAAAAATCCTCTTCCTTTCATGCAAATGAAGGGGTATTTATAGGCATACAAAGAGGCTAGGTGTCACCATCTTGATGGCTTAGCCATTGGGATTTTGCCAAGTGTTATGACATTTGTACAACATCTAAACTATTGTCCTATGGATGGGTGCCAAGTGTTAAGACACATTGACTATTTCTAAAGTTGGTGACTCTTGAAGTTCCCAATGTTGTACTTGGTCTTTGGAACCACTCAGCTGCTCTCCTTGGTGACTAGCTACTCGTCTGTATGTCTTCGTTGGGTGTCGGGAACTTTTATAACCCAAATTGCTCGCCTGCTCGCCTCTTGTTGAGACTTTGAATCTTCTTGTTCTTGTTGTTCGCTACCTCGTAATGGCTTTTGTGACCGGTTGCTCGCCGCCTTCATATGGGTATTTGTCCCTGTTGCTCGCCTCCTTCATATAGATATTTGTCCCTGCTGCTCGCTTCCTAGGGTATACAGTCCCTATTGCTCGTCCTCTTCCATATTATCATTTTTGATGATTTCTTAATCTTATTAGACATAATATTTTTTAATATTATGTCCCTGTTGGTCGCCTATCAACATATATATATATATATATATAATTTATATCGCAAAACACCATTTAGGCTATAACATTTCACTAAAGAGTATTAGTTGTTTTCATTGAAGGGTTTAGTTGTTTTCATTGAAGGGCTTAGTTCATAAAAACAACTAATATCTTTCAATGATTCATGTATAAACCAATTTCACTCTATACATACCCATATATAAATATTATATAATTATAAACAACACATTAATATATATATATATATATATATATATATATATATATATATATAAATTTATAAAACCTAAACAATTATAAAATAAATTAGCAGAAATTTATTAACAACCATGTACAAACTAAGTTATATGATAAATGAATAAAAAATGATTACCTAAAAATTAAATTTCAATATTTGCTCTTTTAAAGAAAATCAAAATATATAACAAAAGAAAAAAAACAAAATTATGAGTTTGTAAAATATAAAATATTTCTAAAAACTTCTTGACATACTACATTTTTTGAAGTATTACATTCATGAAAATCATTATGACACAACATTATCTTCAACCAAATTTGATTGGTAATCCTTGAGACTGTAACATAAAGATGACCATGACTATATAAAGGATTCTTGAGAAAGACTCCAATATAGAAAATGATTGACCTTAAGAAATAATAATTGGAAACTATTAAAAATGAATGCTAGTCTCGGATCAGAAGGAGTCAGTGACAATCTAGGTATCCGTGTTAGTTCACCAACACTACTACCAGCAAGAACTTTCCTCTCAATCACTCTATATTTAAAAAAATTATTAAATTTTAATTTATAAAAAAAATTACTATACAAAAAACTACAAAAATATGTATAAATATATATATATACACACACACACACACACTATGCACTTACCTGGTTCTATTACACAATCCATTTGAATGGTCTATATTTCTCAACAGTATGACTGACTCTCCAACTTTAAGATTAAGTTCATGATTTGACACATAAAAAAAGTTTAATGTATTAAGAGAATCAGATGTATGCACATCAGCAAGAACATCAAAATTTAAACCAGTCCTACAAATGGTAATTACTTACAGGACACTTTTTGATTAAATCGAACCATGTATTTATTTATACATCTAAAGACATCAAGTGTCAGTGCAAGAATATCTTTGTCTTGTAAAAATTCATGATCAAACATCCGAGATTTGAAATGTGGATAAATATAATCTACAATTGCTGCAATATCATTACCACCACTTGACAGAATATCATCGGAGATTATTATATCAGAATCATAATCAGTTCTTGAACTAATACTTCCATCCCCAATTGATTAAATCCATTATGACAATATTTTCATTTCAGTAAGCTTTTCAATTATGACATACTTCATATAATAAAACCAAATTATTTATCAAAAAAGTTTTTTTTATCAACACAAGTATATGCTATTAAAACAAAAGGAAGAAAAACATATTAAAATTAAAATTACATATGGTAAGAAATTAAAAATAATATGAACCCAAAGAAAAATACATATCTCGTCAAACAACGTTTAAATTCAACATTTTTACACTCCACATAAAGCTCTTTTATTTTGGTTTATTTCACAACAAATATTAAATCTTAAAACGCAATAGATACTTTTGTACAAATACATTAATCATATTTTGCTGGATTACAGATACGGGATTATGTATGTTCGGTGGTTGTACTGAAATTAAATGATATTAGTGAGTGAGAATTTTTTAGATATGTAGGTGCAAATATTATATGTTGACTAAAATTAATATCTTGAAGTGAGTATATTTAAGAAAAAAATATGAAATAAATTGGGTGTACTTAGTAAAACCAAAAGTGTAGACAGGTCTGCCCTATTCATTTTTGGTGAATTGGTATACTACCCAAGAACCAAATAATTCAGGGTATAAAAATTTCGCCCTATAATATACTTATTTATAGACATTTTTATATTTAATTGGATTTCGTTTATTTATAAAATAGTTACATAATATAGTCAATATTATTTTAAAATATTTCAGTACTCAATTTTTTATTAATTACATAAGTATACACAAAAATAAAATTAAATAACAAATGATTTAAGACAAACATAACATAAATAAGAACTACAAACATTTAATAAAATCACCAAACTCAAATCTCTGTAAGCCGATAGTGAACCCAAACCTTAATATCCGCATAAACTAAAACTAATACAATACCAAAATATTATATCATCTTTGAAAGTTAGTAGTGCGAATAAAAATATCAAAAATATGAATTTAGTTAATAAGGTCAATATCAAATACCCAATCTTGTACACAAATACCAAAAATCATTATTGCTCTAACATGAATAACATTATACTATTTTTAAATAATTTTATCATCGCTACGCAATCCAACATTTTTAACATATTTATATTATACGTACTTTATTGAGGCGAAGCATGTGACAACTTGTTTCACCAATTAAGTGGGATCCATTATAACTTGGGAATAAATCTTTTATAGATCTTACGTGAGACGGTCTAACGGTGAAATGAAGCATAGGTTGTACTGGTTTGTGAACTATCTTATTGTGCGACCGTCTCACACAAATTTTTTACCTAAATCTTCAGTTCTTAAATATTTCAGTATAGTAAAACTCAATTCTTCCTCAAAATAATTTTTCCCAACACTGGTATGTTTTAGAAAAGATGAAAAACATATTAAATTTGCAGTTTCAATAAGAAAATTACACAATTTTAAAGTGGGTATATTTAGCAAATAACTATAAATAATGCGAATAAAAGAAATAATATTTTCAATAAAAAATATTTTTATTTTTAATATAGTTACATAATAATAAAATTAAGTGCTAATTCTATATTAATTCACAAAGTTTAGGTTGAATATCAATTTAATCACGAGTTTTTGAATTATTAAAAAAAATTTCCACCATTGATCAAGTTACAATTCCAAACACGTTTTCGCCTCCGACCGACAACTAATAACGTGTCTCGCACGTGAATTCTTGTCGTGTTGGCAATATATGCACATTTAATTATTTTTTCTTCAGTTTCCACATCATATTATACATCTTTTATTCTTAATATTTTTAAAATTAAATTTAAAAAAATGAATAAAATTATAAAGACATTTTATCTTCATATTTCAAGCTCCCGCTAGTGTCCCCTGCAACCCACCCACCCACCTTCTTGTTATCGCCGCCTCACTCCCACCCCTCCCCCACATCTTCACTATAATTCTTCATAACCTGAAGTCTAAAAATACCAAAAATAAAAAAAAAACCACAAAATTGAATTCAACGAATTCCCAAAATTGAGTTATGCAAGTTGGGTTTGGCACCAAATCCATTGAAGGCAGAAATTTTGTGCTTCATCGTCTCTCCGTCTAGTACCACTTCCATAATCATCTTCTCCTGCTTCGTTTTGCCACAGTAGTCATTAATGTCTACTCCGTACAACAAATTTGATATAATAAAAACTGAGTTGTAGATCGCACTTTCTCTTTGTAGCAAGGTTGCAAAAGTCGGAAATCGATAATCGGGTATTTTCTAGCAGCCTAAGCGGCGCCTAGAAATTTCTATTATTTTGGTAATTTTTTATCTTTTACATATATAATATGGCTTCTTAGAACCCGTCTAGGGCCGCCTAGAGCCACCTAGGTACGCCTAGGTCCGAAAATGCCTAGATTTATCGATTTTGCAGAAATTGGATCAGGAGGAGGCCGCCTAGTGCTTAGGCGGCGCCTAGTCCATTTTTTGCATCACTGCTTTGTAGAGTTATAGGTCTTGAAGAGTATTTCAATATAGGGTTATACATCATTCTTCAAATCAGGGCATATTTCAAAAAAGTGAAACTTGGGAAGAAGATCTTTCATATTTGGGCCTGGGCAAGAAGATTCATTCAGGTGGGTTTGAATTTTTTATTTTAATTAAATTTATAGATTTCTAAAATGATTCACAAATTTTCATTTTTTTTTCTTTTATATTTTATGACATGGAATATTTTAAGACATTTCATTCGATATGACATCCAACATGACAAAGGACACTAATTTAGTCAGCAATATCATCTGTTACAGGTCGGAAATAAAAAAATTATATTGAATTGCAGCTCAATCAACGTATGTGGTTTTTTATTATAATCCTGAACACCATCAATTTAAGAGGTGGGAGCTTGGGTGTATTTAGTGGTTGTATTGAAATTTAATAAAATTAATGGGTGACCATTTCTTTAGGGATTGTGCATAAGTATTATGCGATGGGTAAAATTATAATTTTGAAATGGCCATATTTAGTACAATTATAAATAAGGTGGGTGACTTTAGTAAAATAGTGAGTGTAGATAGTTGTGCTATATAATATTTTATAATTGGGTATATAGTCCATGAATCGACTAATCCGAGGACCAAAGTAATGCCCTATAACAATGTTTAATAAGAAAAAATTTCATACTTTATTTGATTTAGTATTGTTAATCTTTTTTATTTTTAATAAAAAAAACAAAGAAAAAAACTTGTTTATTTAAAGTTAATTTTATTTTTAAACTTTAAGAAAAGCAATTTTATATGAATAATGATATCAAACACATAAACAATATTAAATAGTATAAAATAATTTAAGACAAATATAACAAAAGTAATTAAGTACCTCTGATAATAATAATTATTTGCAAACTAAAAATTTAATAACCCGACATTGTATAGTTTATAAACCTTAACATCCACATAAAATTGTGATCATAGATATAATAACAAAATATTATATCATCATTAAAATTTAGCAATATAAATAAGAGAATCAATAAAAGAAACTTAATTAAAAATATCAATATAAAGTACTTAACCTTGGTACAAAAACAATGAAAATAATTATTGTTCTGACATCAATATCATTATACTTTTTAAAAATAATTTTATCACTTTTTACAGCTTATAACACTTAAATTTGATTGAAATCATCATACCACGAATATTCAATTTATAAACTCTTAAGTATATGAATATCCCCTATTCCATGAGAGAAAACAAAAAAAAAATTGTATGAATATAATTTCACGTAAACTTTCCTTTTATAGTATCACTATTTAGTTTATGAATTGTAAATATTTACAATACAGAGTAATACTATTTAATAAACAATATATCGTTGTTCAATGATTTTGATAAGAAAAACAAATAAAGTTAAATATTTTTAAATAATGATACTCTATATATTAAACAATTACACTTTGTATACTAAATATGGAAATTTAAAAATACAGTTTACGTAAATCCAATTAAAATGAGACACATCTTAATGAAAATGATGAAAATAAGGGGTTTTGACATTAAAGTTAATAAAAGAAAATTGTGAAAGTTTATAATACTACATCGACATAATTTGATTTGCTAAAATAGTAAATGTATCATTAAATAAACTAAATTATGGTGAATGAAAAATATTGAAAATATGAAAAATAACATTAAAATTGAAAATATTGATTACAATATTTTATATGAAACATTAGAGAATGAAATGTTCTGATAAGCATAAAACTATTGTTAATTTGATAACTATGAAACTTGTTTGATTGTATTTTGGTCAAGTAATTGTTTAATTTAGATTCCTTCAATTATTTTAATTAAGAGAAGGGTTAGTTGCATCTTTTGTCTCAAGAGAATGCGTCCATTTCAAAATGGTCCCTTTTTAGATACTTTTAGCCCCATATTTTTTTAGTTCTGGTCCTAAAATTTAAGGGATGAGACTAAAACTGCAAAAAAAAAAAAAAAAAAGACCACTTTTGCATATAGGTATCAAAAGTGTTTTGCACCCATTCTTTTGGGATTAAAAGTGCAATTTTTCCATTAAGAGAAAATATTTCAATATATGTGTTGTATGTTCATTCTTTATTCTTTTATTAAATCAACTAATTCAACCGAATTAATGGCCAATCAAGTAACCTCAACTATTCTTTTTTTTTTCTAAGAAATTATCTTGGTCTATTATAAATGTACTTTTTAATTTTCTAATTCACCTAACTTTTAAAGCTCTAATCACAATATTTTTTAAAATTAAAATTTAATTAATTAAGAGAATAATAATATTTAAAAAAAATCATTAATCAAATCAAATTGAATTGTTTTGTAGTAAGAGACTTAAAATGACATTTTTTAAGTATACCAGCATAAATTACTACAAAATCAATCAATATTTTTATATTGCAAAATTAAAGGAACTACATTAATTTCAAATTTAAAGAAATCAATAAAAGAGGCAAGTTGCGTCAATTCATGCGCTAATCTAGTGCTAGAAACACTTAATGATAATAATTTCCATCCTTAATGATAAACATGTATGAATCGAATTAATTTTTACGAAATAACTCATGAACCCAAGAGGAATTGTTAAACAATCATTCCATATACTTAAATTAATTTACTAAAGTTGACCAAGTATTATAACTATACCGTTTAAAATAGGGTATAATGCTTTGAAATTACAAATATTCATTCAATATGAGAAATATTTATTGAATATATATATTTAAAAAATATTTTTATAAAATTATATCCTACAATTATGGGAGACAATTCAAAACATAGAAACCGTAAAATGATATACATATATATATATATATATATTGAATATACATTTCAAAAATAGTTCCTAAAATCTTTGAAAATTGCTGATATATATATATATATATATATATTTTTTTTTTTACAGAATTGGTGAACACGTTTAAACATGAATATGATCTACAAATTTGCTCAGGTAATCTTGTAAATTTATAGAATGACTTTCACTAAAAAAAAAACCCATATAATATCGGGAGACAAACACAAATAAAAATAAGATGCATAATATTTTACTATTATCACAAAAAAAAATTAACTCACATTGATACAATACATTACATAGATAATTCTATAAAATAATTCTCAAATTTCTCTTGGTATACAAAGATATATATGAATCAATATTTAAAAAATATAAGATACGTCAAAATGATTTTTTTTATTTATGAATGTCTTCATATCAAAAACGATTATTCTTCGATTAAATAATTGCTTCATCACTTCAAATCAATGACGAATATCTTCAAATCTGCAAATAATTGGAAAGAATTTTTTGATGATCGTCTTGATATCATGGAAGAAGCTTCTTCGGTCAAATCACCACTTAATATCTTCAAATCAAAGTAGAATTTCTCTAAATCTGCATAAAATAACAAAACTAAGTTTACATACTTACAAAGAGGAACATCTAATTTATAGGGAAAAAAATTACTTGTTTATGATACGTTAATGTGTATAAGAAACACACAAAAAAATTATAAATAATACAAAATTCTGAAGATTACAAAGAACTAAAAAACTTCACTTAAATTTTCTAAGCTACACAATGCATCAAAGTGAATGAGAATAATAGAATATATATATGTACAAAAAAATGTAATTGTTCCTAAAATTAAGCAGATCAAGGGCTAAATACATGTGAAGACTAAACAATTTGGATGATCATGATCGAATGATGAAAATATGATCAATGACTCTAAAACTCTCCCTCCAAAACTATTTTCGGAAATTATTTTGCTATTATATATTTATGATTTTAATGTAAAATGCAAGTATGGAGGCGATTCTGCTACTTTAGTATTTTATAGATCATGCATGCACACGCTCATGACCTCAACTGAATGTTCCAGAAGCACGCACGTGTGATCACATTCTAGAATCTTCGTAGTCGCAGCAAGCAGTTAGTTGATGAATTTGTTAGCAGTTAGTTGTATAGCTGTCAAGTTTGTTAGCTAGCTCACATGCAGTTAGTTAGTTAAAGACATGTGCCATGCACATGCACTCTCTTGTATTTAAACATGTATCTCACTCATTGTAGACTTGAGTTCAATAATCAAATCACAAAATTTCACAAATTCAACATGGTATCTTGAGAACGGTTACGATCTCCTAAATGATTCGTGGTTAATTCTTCGTTTCTTCGATTGTTCTTCCTATTTTGATCTCATCTTCTTCCTGATTGCTTTTTCTGCTCGTCGTTTTTCATCTAATGGAGTCCTCAATTTCTGTTCTTCCAAAATCCTTTGTGACGCTTTTAATTAGGTTAGAGAGGTCCAACTATCTGTTTTGGAGATCTCAGGTTCTAGCCGTGGTTAGAGCTCATAACTTTGAGAAGTTTCGCACTTGCTCTGCCTCAGATGTACCTTCTTTGAGTACGGTTGATGAGGATAGAGTTACTCAGATGAGCAATGATGCTCAATTGTGGCACCAACGAGATCAATTCCTTCTCGGTTGGATGCTTTGCTCGATATCGGAATCGATGCTTGGTTATGTCAGCCGCTGTTCTCATTCGTATCAAGTTTGGAAAGTGTTTGATGATCTCTGCAAGTCTCAGTCCAAAGCTAAGGTGATGAATCTCATATTTCAGCTGCAAACAATTAAGAAAGGCAACTCCTCAATTGATGATTATGTACTTCAAGTCCGTACCATTGCGGATCAACTCCATGCGGCTGGATATGAAATTCATGATGATGATCTTATCATGCACTTACTTGGTGGCCTTGGATCTGACTATGATGCAGTGGTAGTGAATTTAACCACCAGATCTGAGAATCTGACCTTCAATGAGGTTCAATCCATACTTCACACTCATGAGATGAGGCTGCTTCAGATCAGTTCTTCCCAGCAGCTCATGCCTATTCAACCTTCTGGTTCTGGTTCCTCTTCTACACCTTCTGCAAACTTTGCTTCCAAGGACAGTAAGTTTTCAAATGGTGGTAAGCCTAAAGGTAAACCACGTTTTTACTCCAAATCTAAGACTCCTTGTCAGATTTGTGGTAAAACCAATCATACTGCTGCACGATGCTTTAAGAGATTTGATCATTCTTTTCAAGGTCTTGACAATCATAGTGCATCTATTCCTTCTTCTCAGCCCACACAACAGGCCAATATAGCTCAGTACTCTCAGAATACCACTCATATTACTCATCCTTTTGCTTATGCTACTGATGCTAACACTTTTGATCATGTTCCTTCCTCTTCACAAGCTAATTCAGGCAATGAGTGGTTTGTTGATAGTGGAGCAACACATCATGTGACTTCATCTCTAAACAATCTGCACATTCAACAACCATACAAAGGTCAGTCCTCTTTAACCGTTGGTAATGGTTCTTCGGCAAACATTTTACATACTGGCTCTTTGTCCTTGCCAAGCATTCAAAGTGGCAAGACTCTGCATCTGTGTGATGTGCTCCATGTTCCTGACATCACAAAGAATTTAATTAGCATATCCAAGTTCTTAAAAGATAATAATGCCTTGATTGAGTTTCATCCTGCTGCCTGTTTTGTGAAGGACCAGAGAACCAACAAACTTCTTTTGAAAGGAACACTTAAGGACGGCCTCTACCAACTGGATCTCACTCCTCTGAAGTCCAACACTACTGGTTCTTATCATTTTGTTCCTAGTTGTAATACAGTTTCCTCTTCTTCTTTAAATAAGACAAATCTCTGGCACAAGAGACTTGGTCATCCTTGTTTTGACACTCTATGTACTGTTCTTAATTCATTGAAAGTACCAGTCAGACATTTATCTTTCTGTGAGCCTTGTAAGCTTGGAAAAACGCATCAAAAGTCTTTTAAGCAAGTTAATAGTCATGCTTCTATGCCCTTTGCTATTGTTCATATGGATGTATTGGGTCCTGCAGCTACTGTTTTTACTGAGGGTTACATATATTACATTACTTTAATGGATGAGTGCTCTAGATTTACTTGGATATACCCTTTAAAGGTCAAGTCCGATGTAGCCTCTGTGGTTATTCAATTTGTTAAGATGGTTGAGAGACAATTCTCTCTCAGAGTCAAACTATTTCAATCTGACATGGGGGGTGAATTCACTACATTGCACAAGTACTTTACTGAGTTGGGTATTTTATACAGACATTCCTGTCCATATACACATCAACAGAATGGAATCATAGAGAGAAAGCATCAACATGTTACTGAAATTGGTCTTTCCCTTCTAGCTCAAGCACATCTTCCTATGTCATTCTGGTGGGATGCATTTCAAACAGCTGTTCACTTGACCAACAGACTGCCTACACATGTTCTTTCACATATATCTCCTTTTCATAAACTATTTAAACTCAAACCTGACTACTCTACTCTAAAAGTTTTTGGTTGCTCTTGTTTTCCTTTTCTCAGACCTTATAATTCTTCAAAGCTCCAGTTTAGATCCACCAAGTGTTTATTTCTTGGTTACAGCCCCTTCCATAAAGGGTACAAATGCCTCCATCCCTCTGGGAGAGTGTATGTATCACCTACGGTTGAGTTCAATGAAGCTGAATTTCCATTCCCCACCTTCTCTTCAATCCCCACCCCTAAACCCTCTTATACTCCTTTGTCTGCTCAATTTCCCATTCTTCCTAATCCACCTGGAGCACCCCACTCGTCTATGCTTTCTCCTATTGCTTCAGCACGTTCCCCTATCATTTCCTCCAATATTGACACTCATGTTCCTTCGGCTTCTTCCCCTACATCATCTCCTATTAATCATGCCCTTATCCCTTCTCCTAGTGGTCCAAACTGTTCTCGTCCTCCCACTGCACAACCTCCTCCTACTGTACCTTCTCACTCCATGACAACCGGGTCTAAAGCGGGTATTTTCAAGCCTAAACTCTACACATCTTACATTCTACCAGTTCTTCCGGAACCAGACACAGTGGCTCAGGCCTTTCAAGTACTAGAATGGCATCAGGCTATGGATGATGAATATAGAGCACTTCTGGGTAACAACACATGGGAACTGGTTCCTACCTCTTCAACTATTAACCCCATCACTACCAAATGGTTGTTCAGAGTCAAGTATAAGGCTGATGGCTCGGTGGAACGGTACAAGGCACACCTTGTAGCACGGGGATTTCAACAAAATGCTGGGGTGGACTACTTTCAAACATTCTCTCCTGTTATAAAGCATCTCACTTTACGGATTATGTTTACCTTAGCAGTCACCTTTGGTTGGCAAATTCAGCAAGTTGACATCAACAATGCGTTTTTGAAAGGGGATCTTAAGGAACCTGTGTACATTACTCAACCTGAGGGTTTTGAGGACAAGTCCAAACCGGGGTACGTTTGCAAATTATCAAAGGCACTTTATGGTCTCAAGCAGGCTCCTAAGGCGTGGTACGACACTCTTAAGGCGTTTCTTCTATCAGTTGGCTTTGTTCACTCCATGTCGGATCACTGCCTGTTCCACAGATCAGTTAATGGCAAGAGGTTGTTGATACTAGTATATGTGGATGATATTCTCCTTACTGGTGATGACAATGAGGACATTACTCATCTCATTAACTCCCTTCATCATAAGTTCTCCTTGAAACATCTTGGTACTGTAAACTACTTCTTAGGCATTGAGGCTAGTATTTCTTCTAAGTCCATTCAACTCTCTCAATCCAAATATGTCAAAGAACTACTTCTCAAAACCAATCTTTCTTCCTGTAAACCATGCTCTACACCTGCATGTCCAGGTACTAAACTAGCTCTCGAGGATAGTTCTCCCTTCTCACAACCTTCGTTGTTTCGTAGTGTGGTAGGTGCTCTTCAATATCTAACTCTTACTAGGCCAAATATTGCTCAAAGCGTCAACAAATTAAGTCAATTTCTAGCATCACCTACCACGAACCATTGGGGAGCTTGTAAACGCATTTTGAGATACCTAAAAGGTACTATTCATTCTGGACTTTCATTCACTCCTGTTTCTAACTTTCAACTTCAAGGTTTTGCAGATTCAGACTTTGCTTCTTCCCTGGATGATCGTAGAAGCACCACTGGCTTTTGTGTTATGCTTGGTTCAAATCTGTTGTCATGGGGATCCAAAAAGCAATCAGTTGTGGCCAGGAGTACCACAGAAGCTGAGTACAGATCATTGGCTTCGTCGGCTACAGACTTGGTGTGGATCACCTCACTTTTCTAAGAACTACGGCTTCCGCTTCGCCCACCTGCTCTTCTTTGGTGTGACAATGAGGGTGCAGTCACCTTGGCATACAGTCCTGCTCTTCATTCTCGCACCAAACATATAGAGATAGACGTTCATTATCTTCGTGAAAAGGTTCATGATGGTACTCTTGATGTTCGGTACATTCCAACGGAGGATCAACCCGCCGATATATTCACTAAACCACTTGCTCCAACCCGTTTTCGTCACATGTGCATGCTTCTTGGTCTGTTCTTCTGAGGGAGTCCTTTGCCAGATGGGCGTATTATAGATCATGCATGCACACGCTCATGACCTCAACTGAATGTTCCAGAAGCACGCACGTGTGATCACATTCTAGAATCTTCGTAGTCGCAGCAAGTAGTTAGTTGATGAATTTGTTAGCAGTTAGTTGTATAGCTGTCAAGTTTGTTAGCTAGCTCACATGCAGTTAGTTAGTTAAAGACATGTGCCATGCACATGCACTCTCTTGTATTTAAACATGTATCTCACTCATTGTAGACTTGAGTTCAATAATCAAATCACAAAATTTCACAAATTCAACAAGTATTTTCTCTCCGCTGCATTTTCTTTTAATCCTCCAGCAAACTTGGTCGATTGAGGATGATTTTCTCTCTGCCAGATTTCCTCTCATGCTCGTTAATCCGTTACTTTTTGACAGAAAAATCGTATGGGACTATTTGCGCTAAAAAAAGAACCAAATTCATGAGGACCAATTCTCATGGGACCATTTCTGCAATTTCCCCAAAAATAAAATGTACATCAAACTTAATAGGGATGTCCGATTTGACATAATGTTAAATATAATAGGGAATGGAAGGAGTATATTATAGTGAATTATACTGCATGAACTCGAAAATATCAATTGGAGTAAAAGTTTATGCATATGAAACTTGAAAGGCATTGAAAAGCAGGATCATTCCATACAAAACAATTATTACAAATCATACATAAGCAATAACATGAACTTCCTTTTCTATTCCTAGCTCGGACGTGAAAATGAAAACTGTATTGGGCCGGGCCTAAACAAATAAACCAGAGAAATAAATAATTTGACACCAAAGCCCAACAAAAAAAAAAAAAAAAAAAAAAAAAGAAAAAGAGGAAGAAGTAAGCACGATTCTTGTTCACAGCACGACCCATCTTCTCCAAGCAGATGATCATAGTCTCACTCCATCATTCCCCTATTTTCAATTCATATGTAGTTAAACCAAGTTCGTTATAAAAATTCTGAAAATAAAGTGTAAACTGTCAAGTACATGAACTTGCTGGGGCATTCATCTAAATGCCGCATGTGGTCCCTTGCATAGTCGCAAAATGGTCATACGAGACGTGACATTTTTCAATAAATTCTATGATAAAAAAAGCACATTTTTACATACATATAAACAAATTGTGACCATAATTCCAATCACTTAATTTAAAATTATATTTCAGGTGATGCAGAATGGAAGCCCTGTTTCATACACAGAGATGTGACATTAAAAATGAGGTTTTGTTACCTTAATTCAGCTCCGCCTGAATTTGTTTAGACACACGTGGTCGTAACAACCAATTTCCAATGGCATCGAAGATGTTAAAACATGCTTTTCTCCATGATCTTTTCAGCACCAAAGAACCAACAAATCCCCAGAACCCAACAATGAAACCCAACACCAAAGTTATGCAAAATTCTTGCATACCCGATAGCCTCGTAAACCAACCATCTTTCTCGTTGATATCATCGTCATCATCATCTGTAGTAATGGATATGTTGACGCACAAGGGGAGAGGGCGTCCACACAATCCATTATTCCCGGCATAAGCAGAAGTACTGAAGCCCTGTAGCTGAGTACCTTGTGGAATTTCGCCACTCAAATTGTTGTTTGCCAGATCAACAACAGCTAAAAAATTCAATTTGGCCAATCCCATGGGTATCTTACCCGAGAGGTGGTTGCTGGTCAGATCAAGAGTTTCTAGCATCTCCATCTCACCAATACCTGGAATTATTTTTCCTGTCAAACCATTTTTTGAAAGGTTCAAGGAAATTAATCCCTTCAGGTTGGAAAATGATACAGGAATGTTTCCAACTAACTTATTGCTTGAAAGATCAATAAGTTTAAGAAATTCCAGAGTTCTATTGTACTCTGCTTTCTGACCTTTCCACTGAACCAATGCATAGTCCAAGTAGCCGTCAGTAACTAACGGCGGGAGAAATATCCTGGTGGCAGTTGTCCTGTTCTTGTCAATCAAAGCTGTGAAATTATCGAAGCATTCGGGAATTTTTCCTGTTAAGTTGTTATCAGAGAGGTCCAACAGTTGGATCTGAGAAAGCCTACATATCTCAAGAGGGATATCACCATAGAACATGTTACTGGGTAAGCTCAAAAACGCGATACTCGTACCAAGCCATGGTGGGATATTTCCCGTAAACCTATTTTCACCAATGTCGACTTGTTGAAGAAGTCGACAGTTCTTCAAAGTTGAAGGCAACTCCCCAAAGAATTTGTTACCTCGCAAGTGCAGTATTTTGAGGTTCGATAAATAGCCCAAAGCGTGTGGAATTTCACCAGAAAAATTATTGTAATTCACATTCAGAATCACTAATTCTTTCATGTTAGCCCAATCACTGGGAAGTGCTCCTTCCAACTGGTTATAGGATACGTCAAACCACTGGATCTGGCAATAGTCATATGGACATATAGTAGAAATGGATCCAGAGAACATGTTAAACGACATCTGGAAAACCCGCATTCCGGGATTTAGAAAAGGTACCGGACCTGATAATTTATTAGAGCCAACATCTAAAATAGTGATAGAACTACTCGATGGAAAATCTGGGATTGTGCCACTAATTTGATTACGTGACATATTTAAGTACCAATGATTAGGCATATTCCACAGCCATTTAGGCACTTCATCTGATATACCAGCAAGGGAAATATCAAGAACCCATAAGTTATTTTGAGTCTGAAGCCACATTGGGAAAGATGAGCCGCTTAATTTGCAGGCTGCTAAATTCATCGTATCCAAATTAAAAGGTGGAACCCAATCTGGGCTCAAATTCAAGGTCAATGAATTGAAGGATAAATCCAAATTCTTTAAATTGTGAAGGTACATGAAGTTGACTTCAGTAATGGTGCCTTCCAATGAATTATAAGAAACATATAATTGCTCAAGCTTGGAAAGTTGCCAGAGACTTGCAGGCACGGATCCTGTAAGTCTATTTGAAAAGAGATTCAAATGTCTCAGTTCAGAACATGCCCCTAGATCTGGCACTGGCCCCGTAAATTGATTGTGTGCTAAGGCCAAGTATTCCATAGCTAAGCAAGATAGGTTCCCAAATGTCTCCTCAAGGGCTTCTCCCATGTTATTTTGACGGAGGTCTAAATATTGCAAACGACTTAATTTCCCTAAAGATTTAGGAACTCCACCTTCAAGCATGTTACCAGAAAGCCAGAGTTGCTCAAGAAACATTAGATCTTTAAAGGCATCTGGAATCGGGCCATCCAGTTTATTATAGGACAACTCTATAGACACAAGGCTAGTGCTCAAGTTGAACAACCAGTCAAATGTGGAAGAAGTGAGCTCATTAGAGGACAAATCAAGGTCAGAGAGAGATGACGAAGAAGAAGAGTTAACGAAAAGATTTGCAGAGGGCGTTACAGCATCAGTAAGCATACAACTGCGCATTTGCAATCTTTGCAGAGATGGAAGGTTCGCGGTTACATGTTTTAGCCAATTGATATCACTTATGTTGGAGTCAGCCAAAATAAGTTGTGTTAACGAAGATAGATGTGAAAGCCAATTGAGGTTATCGGACCTAAGGTTGTTAAATTGGAGATCAAGTGTGTGCAAGTTGGTTAAGTTCCCTAACTCAGGAGGAATAATCCCCGAAAAATTGGAGCTCTTTAGATCGAGGTATTCTAACATTTTAATGGAACCAATAAAATCAGGAATAGGATCACCTCCAAAATCATTCCCTCCTAAGTCCAAGTAATTTAAATGATGCAACTGAAGCAAGGCAGGACTAATCTTACCTCCAAACTTGTATAAACCGTCATAACTAGCATGAAGTACGAGGCCCGTCACGTGAGCAGTGGTGTTGCTGCACACGACGCCCAACCAGTTGCAACACTCCTTCTGATGGGCTTCAGTTCCCCAGGACGAGAGAGCACCATATTCATCAGTGAGTTGTTGCTTGAACTTGAGAAGAGCTTGTCTCTCCCTCTCTGTGCACCTTGTTTCTCCCGCCACTAATTTAAAATCATATTTCATGCATACTAGGAAAAGGAGAAGGAATTTAAGTATAATTAATTCTTTATGATGAAACATTTTTTTTCTGTGTTTGTGAGAAAAAGTATAGTAATCTGGTTCTGAAGGCAATCAATTTAATATATTTGTGGAAACTGGAAAAAGTAGTGAATTTGTTTAGTGGGATACTCTCAAGTCTGGAGTTAATTAAATTTATAGAGCTCAAGTCTACTGATGCTTCAAAGACCCGCTAGTCAATTTGAAAATAGAGTTTCATGAGAAGCACGCCAATTCTATTTTGTAGTATATTTGTTGACTGGCGATGATCAACAGAAGCAGGCAGATTAAAATGTGGGAATATGCTCCCAACAAAACCTAAAAAAAAAAAAAATCACTATGCCACATTTAAAATTACGCTACAAGATATAAGAATTGTTTATAAATTTTTTAAATAGCTACGAAATTTTTCGCGAAAATAATTACTCCCTCCGTCCATGAGTAAACTTCCCACTTTCCTTTTCGGGCCGTCCACGAGTAAGTTTCTCATTCCATAAATGGAAATAACAACACTCTATTATATATAAACTTTAACCTTCAAACTCACACAATATTACAAAAATGCCACTCATTCACTTTACTTTTCAACACTATTCATTACTTTATCCCAAAAGTCAACATGTGGCCCACCATATATTAATAAACAAGTACACTTTCTTAAACCATTCAACAAAAAGAAGTGGGAAACTTTTTCGTGGACGGAGGGAGTATATTCTTAGATATTGAAGATTGTCTACTTAATCCTACAAATTATTTAATTACTAGCATATTGCCAAAAATTATACTTTTGTAGACAACTTACGAGACACTACAAAAAAATCGCGTTTTAACAACGGATTGAAATTTGTTGGTAATATAGACCGATACTAACAGATTCGCAACAGATTTTTTTGCAGCACATTACCAACACTTTACTAACGAAATATCAACAATTTTTTCTAACAAAAATTATCGTTGGTAATTAGTTGCTATGTAATTTATTAAATATTATTATCTATTTGAAAATTAAATTATCAACAGAATTGTGACTAAATTTTGCAACAACAGAAAATTTCTATTGCTAAATTTTACCAACAAATATAAATCCGTTAGTAAACTTACCAGATACTAATTTTATAGTTTATTTTAGTAGCGGATTACCAACGAATTGTGAATTAATTATTTAGTTTAATTTAGTAATGGATTAACAACAAATTGTAAATTAATTTTATAGTTTATTTTAGTACCAACGAATTGTGAATTAATTTTATACCAACAAAATTTATAAAGAATATAAAAAAAAAATTGAAATTCTGAGAGGAGTGTTGTTCTTATTCCTCGACCTAGACCGCGAACAATTGCCCTAACTCCGCCTTGACTCCGCCAATCGACGCGAGCTGATTTTAACTTCTCTCATGTATTACCAAAACCACGATTACACGCACTAAGAGAGAGTCTCCAACCTCTTTTCAGTTGATTTTTTTCAACTGCTTACGGCTCTTTTCCTTCACTGCGTGCGCCAACTGTGCCAAATAATTCGTAAGTAGTTAATTTGTTCCAAATTTGAAGTTAGTTATTGATCTCGATTTGTATGCTTGGAGTTGAATCCCGTGTTGATTTTTGTATGGATTAGGATTAGGTTACCTGTGTGAATTCGCTGAATTGGCATCGATTTTTGTATTTAATTGGTGATTTTTGTTAGGAATATGCATTTGCTTACCTTGAATTGATTAATATGAGGATATTTATTGGAGTCTGGATTGCGATGGTCAAAATTTGTTTTGCTGAACTAGGAGTATGCATATTAGGGATTCGCATGAACAGTGTGGTGAGAGAGAGAGATACGTGGTAAAATCCGGAATATACACATCATGCATAAATTAAGTGATCTTCTTGATGAAGTACTTAAAAATACATTTAGTTGAACTCGCGGTATGTTCTTTCAACTAGCTTGAGTATAATTTTTTTGCTTGTTCCATAGTACATTCTGTAATTGGAGAGTTACTTTTCTGAATATACTATCATGCCAATTAAATGAATATACCTCAACACTGTTCGAAATGATTCTCCTCTTTTGCTAAAAAAGAATTTGATGCATAGGAGTTCGTCCACTTACCCACTGGAAGGGACAGGGACAGCCAAGAGAGTGATCAAAGTGGGCTTACAGAGGTTTTGTAATTCGAACTCTTTTGCTCTCAATCGCTGGTTGCAATTTGGATTCTTTCTCACTTTTCTTAATTTCAATTTTCACTGTTTCACATGATATTGAATGGATACTGAGTAACTTTATGAACCTTTTACTCATCTGAAAATAAGGAAAGACTGTATATCAGAGTTCTTTAACCATGCTCTTCAACTGATAAATGTGGAAATATGAGGAAATTGTATTTCAAATTTCTTTATCAAAGGATAAGGACACATCATGCACATTTTGCACTAGTGACAGTTGCTTGATATGGTAATACCTCTGCACTATTGTTGACCTGAATATTCTCCTACGGTTGGCTTTAACTCTTTGTTTTCATTCTACTAGAACATAACCCCGCGTAATACGCGGGTTAAAATAATTTTTTTTCTAAATATGTCAAGATTTTAGGTGCACCATGTAAATTAAATATATTTTTAGACAATTTGTTTATATTGAATAATAAGAGTTAATATTTTTAATATTATATATGTTTGCATATAATATATTTCCTTTCAAACATATTAAAGTATGTTGAATATCTCATATTCCCTATTATACAAATATGGAGTTTTCCATGCCGTTCAGGTATATCGTGCAATTCAAGTCCAAATGCTTATTAATATGGTAAGATTATATAAATGAAATAAAATTATTTTGATTTTAAGATAATATGAACAATTTAATTAAAATATTAATTTTCACGTAATTAGAATTATTAAAATTTAATTAATCAATTCATCAATATAGTGAGATACATAAGTTAATAAATTTCAATAGATTATCTAATAACATTTATGGACATAAGTTAAATAGTTATTCAAAATATATTAAAACATATAAATTAGTCTAGTTGGTAAGTAATGCAAATAATTATGCTAGAGGTGCAAGGTTCGAATCTATGTAATTTTTTTTTTTTTAATTAGACTCATTATTAAGATGCCACATGTGTTGGTGAACGAATCTAATCGTAAGGATTAGTGGCTGTTTTAATCCGTTTTTACGTCACCAATCAATAACGTGTGATTGATTACCACCGTAAATGGTAAATCGGGGTATGAATTTATTGAATTTGTAAATTCGGTAGTCGAAATTGGACTTATTTCGTGTATGTGTAGGTTTTGGTGTATTTGTGTGTGTTGGGAGTGTTTATCAATTTGAACTTGTATTTCACAGCTGGAGAACAACTATTTATAGAGACTAGCAAGCATGAGGTGTCCAAGACTCTTGGTCTCCCTAGCCTGTATGCTTGACATGTGTCCCTTTGATCTTATCTAAGCTGAATCTTAGTTACAAAGTCTTCTTTGGTCTTATCTCGGACTCATTGTTGTTCGCCTAGGTCGGCTTGATTGATCTTGTTGTTTCTATAACTGAAAGTTGTTCGCCTCTTGAGGTTGTACTTTGGAAGTTGCTCGCCTTATGGCTTTGTTCAGCTTGGCTTTGGGATCTTTATTCTTTGTTCACTTGTACACACCTCCTTGGCTGTTTGTTGTATCATAGTTTGACCAAGTTGTTCGTCATTGATGACTTCACAGTTGGCTCATTCTTGGTCTCGGATCTTAATACCTGTTCGCCCATTAGTTGTTCGTCGGGGGAGTTGTTCGTCACTTCATACACCTCCCAGATTGGTTAATGCACCCGAATCGTGATTTTCTTTGTTTAGACTTCAATAATTGTTCGCTCCATATTAAGATGATGTTCGCCTATCAACAATTGCCCCCTATCCTGACTAGATGTTGCATCAGACGAGCAACTTTGTGCCGAGCAACTGTAGTTAGGATATCGTCTTGGCCAAGATTTGGACGAACAACATCTTTGTGGCGAGCAACATTGGAATAACCGTTTCGTCTTCCCATGGTCTGGGGAGATCACGAAGATGACGCCAGCGCAATGATTGCGCGCCGTTCACGCGCGAGCAACCCCGAGGCCACGCGCTCCTATAATTGTTTATAGGCCCTTCAATTTGTGGTTTAGCTAGGAATTAACCCCGTTTTCTTTCAATTTTATCCCCGGGACTTTTGAGAAATTACGCTTGGGACCCCGTTTTTGCTTGGGGTATAAGTAGTGGGGAAACTGAAAATTTTCCCACTTTTCCCCCTCTTGATACAGTGCTCCGGCGAATCCTTCCTTCCTCCGGCGATTTCGAGCTTTCCGGCGTCCGTTCCACAGTATTTGGCCTCAAATTTCAACTCCCAGGTAGTTACTCTTCTTCTCCTATCTTCTTCTTTACTTTTTCTCTCGAAAACGCCATCGCCGCCGTGTGGGTTCGAGCTCCACCGTCTTCTCCGGGATAGCGCCGCCGTCTGCAACTCTTTCTACCACCGTTTGGATTTTTCTTCCTCTTCTATGTCTTCGCAATCGAGCAATAAAACTGAGGAGACCCTAGATCCCCTTTTTCCCATTGTTGCTCGCGATCTAGAGCCAGTTGAAGTTTCTTCAGCGTTAAACGCTCACGTGGATTCTGTTGTTCGCTCTGTGGAGGACACCGGTGCGGGCCCATCTGGGAGAGAATTAATAGTTGCGGCGAACAACAATTTGGACGTAAGCTCTTCGTCTTCTGCCGAATCTAGAGATCCAGACCTTAACGAACTCACTCGCGAGTTCCTGGAGAGTATTAACTTCGCATCCCCAAGGATGCGGGAAAATGAGATCCCAGCTGGGGTTGCTCGACTATTTGAATGGCGAGCATATGCTGAAAGGTATGCGAACAGCTTTCCCCGTCCTCAGAGAGAAATAATGGACAAGGTGAAAACTGGTTACCAGGCGAGCAAAATAAAAAGTGTTGTTCGCGAAGATGAACTGGACTCTATCCGGAAGGACTACAAAATCCCATACGATATTCACCTGTGGGCCCCCCGGAGAAAGGAAAGAGCTGATCGCCCACCCCCCGGATGTACGGCGATCAACCTTCATATCTTGATTGCCGGATTAAAGCTGCCTCTTCCACCCGTTGTTGGTCGATTCCTGGAGGCGACCAACTTGGCCATCACCCAAATTACTCCAATTGGGTGGATGAACCTTCTAGGCTCTATGTACCTGTTCGCCTTGGAGGGGTACGTTGATCGGATCACTGCGGAAGAGATCAACTACTTGATGACAATTACAAGCTGCCCCTTGGGAGAAGAAGGCTATCACTATCTCAAGGCAAGAACTGGATTGAAAATGGTGGAAGAGGTGCCGAACAAGGTTCGTGACTGGAAGCAACACTTCTTTTGGATTGGGGGTGATTGGCGAGCATCTTCTGGTCCACACGGCGGCCCTGGACGAATAAATTCTCCAGCAGCCTATGGAAAACTGAAACGTAAGTTTGTTTCTTGCTCGCCTTTGGGCTAAGTAGTTCTAATTTAACTTTTCTTGTTTGTTCGCAGGCCCTCGTCTACCCAAGTGAAATTCGAAAGAGGAGGAGTTGAGCTCGGAGTTCCTATTTACTTCGTGCTTAGTTGGCCTTCGCAATAAAGCAGATAGAACCATTGACTATCTCTGCCGAACAAGGTGTCAAAAAGCTGCTCGCCTTTTGACTTACCCACACCACCTGGAGGCTCAAGCTGAGGTGCCCCCAGGTATGAAAATTTCTAACTCCTTGCTCAAGTCTTGTTCGTCGTTAACTTGCTCGTCCAATTCTAACTTTTTTTTTTTTAGCCGAACAAGTTACAGTTGCCATTCCTCCCTCATACACCCTCCTAGAGCAAAGGGTTCTCGAAATGGCGCCGCCTCGAGGGAAGAAAAGGAGAGGGGACCCTCCACAAAAGGTGCTCGCGATGACGAACAAGCCCGAGGGGGCTAAGGTTCCAAGGCAGGCTGCTCCCCCCATTCAAATCCGTTCTCCTCCTACCTCTCCCCCCATGGGGGGAAACGTTTAAAGAAAGCCGACGGGACTTCCTTGTCCCATGATGTCCCTGGCAAGGGGAAGGAGAAGGTGGGTTCGAGCCATGCTCGCCCAGAAGGGGACGTTGTTCGCCGTTCATTTGTCGAGCTCACGGAGAGGTCCGGCAAGGCGAGCAAAGATATAGGTTCCCCCAGAGGCCCCGAGGACACCACATACTTAGGCCGGGATGAGCGAAAATTTTCTGAGTAAGTTTTTACTTTCTTGCCGAACAAGTTTTTTATTTGCCAAATCTTTCAAGTGTTGACCTTTTTTTTTTGTTCGCAGATACCGGCCCAACGATTATCCAGGGCGAGCAGATCTGATTCACCAGTTTGCCTGTTCTAGGACGCCGACGAGCTTCCGTGATATTACGGACGACCATGTTCGCCGAGCAACTGAAATTGTTGCTCATGCCTGGTCACGGCCGTTGAACAAAGCGGTCCTCGCCCAGGGCCCCATTGATAATTTTCACTTATCAATGGTCCAAGCTGCAAACTCCCTTGTCTCAGCTCAAAGGGGAATGGCTCAAGTAGCCGAGCTAGAGGAGACTGCTCGTCATCATGCCGCCTCCATTCGCCAGCTCACTGAGGAAAAAGATAAAATGGCGAACAACTTTAATGGCCAGATTGCTCGCCTAAAGGATCAATTGAAGTTGGCTGATGACCTGGAGAAGAAGCGCATTGAGGACTATCAGCTTGTCTCCGGCGAGCTTAAGGATACAAAGGCCGAGCTGCTCTCCTCTAAGACTGCGCTGGATGAAGAGAGGAAGAGGAGAGAAGGAGCAGAAGAAGAAGTTGCTCGGCTAAAGAAGCAAATGTCTGAGATGCTCTCAAGGGAAGAAGCCGAGCAAGAATTTCAAGCTCGGAGTGGGCCCATCTCAAACTTGGGTTATATATGCGCCTATGCGGACAGCATTCGCACGGCGGATGCTTATGACTTCAAGGATTTAGTTGAAGAGATGAGCAAGGATCTGAATGAATTTCTGGAGAACTATCCTCCGCCGAACAATATCGAGATTCAGCTGGCGGATTTGGCAGTACTAGGGGTTAAACTTGACAAACTCGACCCTAGTATTTCCATTACTCATCCTCCTCTTCCAGTTGATGAAGGCGAAGAAGAGGAAGGGGTGGCCGCGGCTAACGAGCAGAATGCAAAAGAGGCCGAGGATAAAGCTGCTGAAGATCTGGCCCGTGAAATGATTGTTGAACCCCCTGTTGAGCAGGCTCAAGATCCTCCACCCGCCGAGCAACAATAGGCTTTAGACTTAATTTTTTTTTTTGTAATAGTTGTTCGCTCCTTTTTGTAGTACTTGTAATGGCTGCTTCCAGCTTGTACTATTTTTTGGGCTTAAAGCCTTTCTTTAATGGAATGTCTTTCTTTTGTTCGCTCATTTTCTTATATATGTTAATTGCCTTTACATTTGTCAATGCCTTTACAATTATAACATATAGTGTTGGGCTTTTGTTCGAATTGAACTTTGCCTTTAGTGGAATCAGGGTTCAGCCTTAGGTTCTGTTCATTTTTTTTTTAAAAAACGAACAACCTTTAAGTGGCTTTGGTCCTTAGGTTCTGTTCATTTGTAAAACGAACAACCTTTGAATGGACTTGTACCTCGAGCTTTTGGACTTTTTCCTTTGCTGACGAACAACTACCGTATTTACATTTTGAACAAATTACAAGTGTTATAAGACTGTTCATCACTTACATATACAATATGACGAACAACTTTGAACATAAACTAAAAACTTGCTCGCTTATAGAATTTTGCCGAGCAACTCTATTCAAAATTAAAAGACGCAGCACCAGACTATACAAATGTGGCGAGCAACTTTTTAATCTATACTTAACCAAATTTTCAAAAAATTATGCAAGTTTTTTGATCCATTGATCCATTCCAATCCATTGATCCATTCCATTTGCTTCCATTTGCTTGATTCACTTGCATTCGCCATACTTGCCCCCAAGATAATTGTTCGCTCATTTACTGATAGTACTTCTTGAGATGTACGACATTCCAGGAGTATGAGGCCGGCTTGCCTTCCATATCTTCGAGATCGTATACGCCATTTACGAATTTTTCCGTTATACGATATGGGCCCTCCCAAGCTGGTCCCAGTACTCCTGAAGATTGGGCGAGCAGTTTTCTTAGAACCAAATCTCCAACTCTGAATTCCCGGACTTTTACACGGGAATTATAATAACGCTCCGCTCGTTGCTTGTATGTTGCATTTTTAACTCAGCATTGAGTCTTTTTTCTTCGAGCAAATCCATTTCAGCACTTAGAGCATAATTATTTGCTTGTTCATCAAAGTTGGTCGTCCTAATCGTACTGATCCTTAACTCAATAGGTATTACTGCTTCTGTTCCGAAAGCCATAGCAAAGGGTGTTTCTCCGGTGCTAGACCTGGGAGAAACTCTGTATGCCCACAAGACTTCCGGGAGTTCGATAGACCAACCACTTTTGCTCTCCGCCAGTCTTATTTTTAATGTATGCTTGATTATCTTATTCACAGCTTCAACTTGTCCGTTTGACTGGGGATGATAAGGTGTGGAGTAATGTTTTTTGATCCCCCACTTTGCACAGAATTCTCTCAACTCTTGTCCATCAAACTGTGGACCATTGTCTGTCACAATTGCCTGTGGAACTCCGAAACGGCAGACAATGTTCTTCCAAATAAAGTTGATCATCTTCTGTTGCGTGATGTTCACCATGGCCTCTGCTTCTGCCCATTTAGTGTAATAATCGACTGCTACAACGGCAAATCGAACATTTCCTACTCCAGCCGGGAAAGGACCAATGATGTCCATCCCCCATTTTGCAAAAGGCCATGGGCTGTATACTGACACGAGTTCCTGGGCCGGGGTATGAATATTTGGGGCAAAAATCTGACACTGATGGCAAGTTTTTGCTTTCTTGATCGCATCCTGACGTAATGTCGGCCAATAATACCCTTGCCTGATGGTTTTGTACGCCAAGGCTTGCCCCCCAGTGTGATTTCCACATACTCCGGCGTGAATTTCTTCGAGTACTGCTCGCCCTTGCCCCCTAGGCAAACACTTGAGAAGTGGGACTGATATTCCCCTTTTGAAGAGTTGCTCGCCTACCAGAGTATATCTGGCGGCTCGCTTTACTAGCTTGACAGCTTCAAAAGGATTGTTTGGTTTTTCCCCACTTTTCAAGTATTTGACTATACTTGTTCTCCAGTCTTCTTCACTGGTTTGATTGTCGAGTTGGTTGACATTATAGCTTACTGTTGATGGATCTTTCATCTTTGTAACTATAATATCTGCCAACTCTACGGGTCCTTCACTTGTTGCTAGTCGAGCAAGCGCATCTGCTTGAGTGTTGCTCGTCCTTGGAATTTGTTGTATGAAAACTTGCTGCAACATGGATATTAGGTGAGCAACAATCCGTTGATACTCGATCATGTGATCATCTTTTGCTTCGTATTCACCTCGGACTTGGTTCACGATCAATTGTGAATCGCCAAATATTTGCAAGCGTCTGACACCAACTGCGAGAGATAGGTGGAGACCAGCAATAAGAGCTTCATACTCAGCTTCGTTGTTGGTTGCCATGAAACCAAATCTGATTGCCGAGGTGAATACTTGTCTATCTGGGCTGATTAAAACTACTCCTGCCCCCGAGGCTATATTGGTTGATGATCCGTCCACATAGAGATGCCAAGGATGATCAAGTCCTCTCGTCGGATCTGGTGGGAAAGTTAGTTCGACTATAAAGTCGGCTAATGCTTGCCCTTTGATCGCTGTTCGAGGAGCATAGGTCACCCCGAATTGGCTAATCTCCAGTGACCATCTTAAGAGACGACCTGCAGTATCGGGGCGATGGAGAATTTGCCTGAGCGGGAAAGTTGTTGGAACTTCGACTTGATGGTCAAAGAAGTATGGTCGTAACTTTCTCACGCTCATAACCAAAGCATACGCCAGCTTTTCGGTTGGAGCATATTTGATCTCTGCTTCGTGTAAAGCCTGGCTGACGTAATATATAGGTTGGTGAAATTTGCCGTCTTCGCGCACCAAAACGGAGCTGATGGCAACTTCTGATGCGGCTAAGTATAGAAAGAGCTTTTCTCCTGGGATTGATTTTGATAGGATTTTGACATCTCCCAGGTATTCTTTAAGTTGATCGAAGGCCGCTTGGCAGTTGTTAGTCCATGCAAACTTTCCTTTTTTGACGGCCTCGAAGAATGGACGGCACTTGTCCCCTGACCTGGATATGAACCGGTTCAATGCTGCTAAGCACCCGGTGAGTCTTTGCACTTCTTTCACCGAACGTGGTGGTTGCATATCCATGATGGCTTTAACCTTTGAAGGGTTGGCCTCAATCCCTCGCTGGCTAACAAGATGGCCCAAGAATTTCCCCGAGTGAACTCCAAAGCTGCTCTTCTTTGGATTCAACTTCATGTTATAGTGTCGAAGAATTTCGAACACTTGAGTCAGATGTTGAAGATGGTCTTCCTTCTTGGGACTTTTGACTACGATATCGTCTACATAGACTTCCACCGTGTCTCCGATTTGTTGGTCAAACATCTTGTTCACCAGCCTTTGATATGTTGCTCCGGCATTGATGAGGCCGAAGGGCATTCTCTTCCAGCACAGCAAGTTTTTGTTAGTGTAAAAAGCTGTGCTTTCTTGATCATCAGGATGCATTGGGATTTGATGATATCCTGCAAAAGCATCCATGAATGTTAGCATTTCGTGACCCGCAGTGCTGTCCACCAATTGATCGATGTGCGGGAGTGGAAAGTTGTCCTTCGGGCATGCTGCATTCAGATCTGTAAAGTCTATGCATTGCCTCCAGGTTCCGTTTGATTTCCTCACCAGCACAGGGTTTGCTACCCATTGTGGACAAAGTGCTTGACGGATCAGATCGTTGTCTAACAGCTTTTTAACTTCTTCATTCAACGCTTGGTATTTGTCTGGGCCGTACTTCCTTCGTTTTTGATGGACGGGCTTTCTTGCTTGATTTATGTTCAGCTTGTGGCAAGCATGTTTCGGGTCTATCCCCACCATATCTGCGTGAGACCAAGCAAAGACATCTAGATTCTTGGTGAGGAACTCTTTCATTCGGGATCTGTAAGGCTCTGGGAGCTCAGATCCTATGAATAATTCAAGATCTTCGTTGTCGGGATTAATTTTGAACGCCTCCAGCTCTTCGACTGGAGTCGCTCGTCGTTTTTGTCCCTTCCAACGGGGATCAAGTATGGGTTCCTCAGGGTTGAAATCATTTTTGATGTCCATGGGCTCTGCCCCCAGGCGGGGTTCTAGATCATCAGTTGGCTCCGTCCCATTGTTGTTCGTTTGTACTTGGCCCTCCAAGTCCCCCACTGAGGGTTGTTCGTCATCACCCCTTTGTTGTTCGTCAGATGGAGGTTCCTCGTGGGTGGTAACGAGTTGCTCGTCCAACACTTGCTCGTCCAAGTGTTGTTCGTCCGCATCCATGTGGTCGTCCACGTCCATCATATTGTTCAGTATTGATGGCTCGTTGACGGGATAACTTGTTGCTTCCATCATGGATATTTGTACAAATTTTGCTCGTAGCTGTTGAATGCATTCTCGTGCTCTCCGTTGGTCTCCTTTAATTGTGCCTGCTCCACTGGCTGTTGGAAATTTCAAACAATAGTGGTAAGTGGAACATGCAGCTTTAAATTCATTGAGAAAAGGTCGGCCAAGAAACCCGTTATAGGTCGACTCCTGGTCTACAACCAAGAAATCTACCATTCTTGTTATATTTCTTTCGGGTTCATTAGCCGTTACAAGTTGTACTGCTAATGTTACAATTCCCAACGGTGTTGTCACAACATTCCCGAAGCCTATGATTCTATGTGTTGTATTCCGAACATAACCCGAATAATCTCCCAGATTATCGAGGGTCTTCTTGAATAAGATGTTGGTGTAGGCTCCGGTGTCCACCAACAGTCTGTGGACTCTGGTCCCCATAATCTTGGCGCAGATTACGAGTGAATCATTGTGCGGAGTTAAGACGCCTTCAAGGTCTTTTTCGGTGAAAATTAATTCTGCCGTTTGTATGATAGACGGCTTAACTTCCATTTCTTGTACTTGGCCAATCGCTCGTAGCTCCGCTTTCCTCTTCCGATTAGAGTCGGGTGGTTGTCCATCAAAACACCCTCCCGCGGGACCTGCGGGTTCCATCATGAACAGATCTTCTAAAGGTTGAGCTGGCATACTGGGAGCTGGTCGCCCGGGTTTGTTGTTTCTCTGAGGTTGACCATCCTCTTCGTCTTCCGAGTTGTTCTCCCGAGCTCTTTTCCCAGGTTGCCTTTTAACGAAATCGGAGAGCTTTCCCTCCTCATAAAATCGCCAGAGTTGCTTAAGCAAATCTCTACACTCACTTGTAAAATGCCCCACACTTTGATGGTAGGCACAATACTTGTTTGGGTTGAGTTTGCCAGTATCCTGGCGGATTTTACGTGGTGGGGAAAGCAACTCTTTCTCCTTTACGCTCTCATACACAGTATCAACTGATACTGTCAATACTTGGTTCAATTTTTCCTTCAAATCCGATCCTTCAGTGAATGCTTTCATGTTTTTCGGGACCCTGTAGCTTGTCCCGACGGGCTTTTTGTTATTCTCCTTAGGATCAGCTTTGTTCTCCCCTAAATTTGTTTGTAGGACCTCGTGCATGGAAACGAAAATGCCAGCTTGGTTTCTGAACTCGGCATAAGTCTTTGGGCACTTCAGACGTACCTCCTTCCATAACTTCGACCCTTTTTTCAACCCGGCCATCACAGCGACGATCTTTGTATCTTCGCTTACCGGTTCTCCTTCTAGCAAAACTTTATCGAATCTTTCCATAAACGCCCGGTCAGTTTCATCATCATTTTGCCTCAAATCTGACAGCCGGTGTTTTTGGGAAAGATACGACCCTGCCGTTGAAAAGTGAGAAAGAAATTCTCGACTTAGTTGGACGAACGAGTGGATTGATGCCGGCGGCATTGATGAAAACCACTTGTGAACCCGATCGCCCAATGTTAAAGGAAAATTCCGGCATTGGGTGGCATCGCTGGCTCCCACGGAGACCATGTAGTCCGTATACTTCGTTAAGTGGACCCGGGGGTCGGCGATGCCTTCATATTGAATGCTAGCCGGAAATTGAATCTTTTTCTGTATCGGGGCCTTCAAAATGTGAGCTGCCAAAGGTGAGGATGGCATGCTGGTCGTTCCCATCCCCCTCTGTTGGTCTAGTTGCCCCTGCATGTTCTCCACAGCCCTCCTTAGGCTTGACAATTCATCAAGAGGTGCCCCCTGACTTAGAGGCTGTTCGGCGAGCAAAGGCATTAACCTTTCTGCTCGTCGCAGTCCCTCGCTTGGAGTGGGCACTTCCTGGGCTTGCCTCCTAATGTTGTTCGCCGCATTTGGCCCTAGGCGCCTGAAGGCTGACTGGGAGAGTCTTTCATGGACGGATGGGCGAGACTGTTCAAAAGTTGCTCGCCCATCTTCTGCTCCCCGGCGAGCAGCTTCCCGTTGGGGTTGGCTAAGCCTGTCTTGGGCACTGGAACGTGTTGTTCCATGGCTAGACATAGTTGTTCGTCCGCGATCAGACTCAGCCTGTACTTTTCGTTGGTCGACCACCTTGGCCTTTCCCTTGTTCCGTCTGACTTGGGCACTATCAACCTCTCGCTGTTCACCCCTAGTAGTCCTGGGTCTAACAACCTCTAGGGACTTGTCCCTTGGCCTTGCTTGTGTTGGCCTAATCTGCTCTTGTTGCCTCTGGAGGGCCTGGAGAGCAGCTATGGTTTTAGCCAACTCGTTGGGGTTGTTCGCCAAAGCCTCCATCTCAGGGGGGAGGTTATGTGTTATGGCTGTATGTTGCGACCTGTTCACATGTCTCGGGTCACGGTCTTGGTGGTCGGCCGACGTGGCCCGGGTCTGAGATGGTCTTTTTGACAAACGTGATACTTGGGTCTCTTTAGATTGAGGCATTTCAATTTAAATTACTTCTTAATTTATAAATTGAAGATTATAAATTGAAGAACACCAAGAACACCAAGAACACTTTTGTTTGTATCTTCAAATATTTCTTTAGATTTCTTATGAATCTTCAAGTTTTCAACTTGAAGTTCTTGTGTAATCACACTAAACCGGAGGTTCGAACCCTTCTTCTAGCGCCAAATTGTTGGTGAACGAATCTAATCGTAAGGATTAGTGGCTGTTTTAATCCGTTTTTACGTCACCAATCAATAACGTGTGATTGATTACCACCGTAAATGATAAATCGGGGTATGAATTTATTGAATTTGTAAATTCGGTAGTCGAAATTGGACTTATTTCGTGTATGTGTAGGTTTTGGTGTATTTGTGTGTGTTGGGAGTGTTTATCAATTTGAACTTGTATTTCACAGCTGGAGAACAACTATTTATAGAGACTAGCAAGCATGAGGTGTCCAAGACTCTTGGTCTCCCTAGCCTGTATGCTTGACATGTGTCCCTTTGATCTTATCTAAGCTGAATCTTAGTTACAAAGTCTTCTTTGGTCTTATCTCGGACTCATTGTTGTTCGCCTAGGTCGGCTTGATTGATCTTGTTGTTTCTATAACTGAAAGTTGTTCGCCTCTTGAGGTTGTACTTTGGAAGTTGCTCGCCTTATGGCTTTGTTCAGCTTGGCTTTGGGATCTTTATTCTTTGTTCACTTGTACACACCTCCTTGGCTGTTTGTTGTATCATAGTTTGACCAAGTTGTTCGTCATTGATGACTTCACAGTTGGTTCATTCTTGGTCTCGGATCTTAATACCTGTTCGCCCATTAGTTGTTCGTCGGGGGAGTTGTTCGGCACTTCATACACCTCCCAGATTGGTTAATGCACCCGCATCGTGATTTTCTTTGTTTAGACTTCAATAATTGTTCGCTCCATATTAAGATGATGTTCGCCTATCAACAACATGGATGCCACATATTGAACATACACCAATAGAATAATAACACATCATCTAGATGATTTTCAAAATTCATATAAATACGACACATCATCCAAATTGACCACAAATCGACACATAAGCAAGTAAAACTCACTATTAGTAATATAGGGAATGGATCGGAGTGACTTATGATATATGGATGACTTTATATGTTCGCATTTTTAGTTTGAAATTGTTAAGGTTTCATATGTGACTTTATATTTGCTAAAATTGTTGGTTCCACGTTACTGGAGTTTTGACTTCTTCCTCTGCAGGTAGTGCTTTTGGTACTTGAAGCATTGTCACCAACTAATTGTTATGTAGGTCAAGTTGACAAGATTCCTGGAGCTGTTACAAGGCATTAGGTACTACATTACGAATTTTTTATTTTATTTTATCAAATTACTTGAAAACCATCAGTTCTATAGGTAGGGGTAGGAATAGGCCAGGCTACCCGACAGGGGCCTACGGCTCGGCCTACCTAAAGTCTAGCTCGGCTCGACTCGACTCGACTCGTTTAACAAATGAGTCAGGCTCAGACTTTTTTAAAAGCCTATTTATTTAAATAGGCCAGACTTCAGCTTTTTTGTAAGTCTTTTAAGCCCAACAGGCCGGCCTATTTAAATATACTATATATATATATAATATAATATAATGTAATATATAATAATACAATATAATATAATAAATATTTAATATATATATGTGTGTGTAAAAATATTGCTAAATATTATTTGAATTTTTTATTTTGCTATTATTTGATAATTCTTTGGTAAATTGTTTTTAATCTTCATTTTAAGATTTAAAGAGTTAATTGTTATGATTTAATAATAATATAATTATTGAATATAATTTTGTAAACATGATTAAAAAGGCCCCTAAAAGGCTTTCAGGCCAGACCTATTTATTAAAAAAGTCAGGTCAAGGCTCTGAAAAAAGCCTATGACAGATAACGGGCCAGGCTTAGGCACAAAGAATAAATAGCAGGCCCAGGCCGTCCAACGAGAAGCCTAGCTCGGCTCGATCTATTTCCACCCCTATCTATAGGCTATAGGCTGAAACTTGTATATCCTTGAGTTCTAATCTGTAGGAGTAGCAAAAGCAGGAAATGAGGCCTCCTGCTTGAGTATCCAACGAAAGGCTGACTTGGAGGAGGAGCTAGAGGTCATGTCAGCTTTACTTTGGCTAGTACATATATCTGTGTGTATATATCTGTATGTGTGTATATATATATGTTGGGTTCTTTATTCTATTTGTATTCTGCAATTGTCAAGAGATATTATCAGTTATCTCATTATCAACAGCTTACTCCTTGGTTTATATTCCGAAAAATTTATGTTTGCATCATAAATATTTGTTTTAGTCCATGTCCGTCAGCATTTGTTCCGTGAATCATGGAAATGGTTCCAGAATGTTAGCATCATGAGAATAACAATGATAATTTTGTGGAACATTCAAGATTACCATGATTGTGCTTCTCGAATTATAAAAAAATCTTTACTTAATTGCAACTATTTTGTAGGTAAATGGAGATTTAGTCCTCTGACAAATTCTTACACTGTTTTTTGTGATTTGCTTATATATAGCCTCTGGAATTATCCTTAACATCTGCAATCGCGTCTGCATCAGCACAAGTGCCGGCCCAGAAGCCCCTTATTAGGTGACCATCTCTCTACGTATTATTTTTGTGCTATTTTCCCTAGAGGCATTATTCATTTGTGCTATTTTTTACATTTAGGTTCTCTAGTCCAAAGCCCATCACTATATTTATATGGTTACTAGATGGGGTTTCAGGCCATGTGTGATAACATGATAATAAATCACTTCATCCACAAGTACCATAGAAACTATAATCTGCTAATCATATCTTAGACTTCCTTATAAATTCGAGTTTTTCTTAGGATGTAAATAATAGATTCACCTACACACATATAATCAATAAATAACATCTTTAATACAATCATGGATGTGCAAGGCAAAACAAAAGATACTTTGAAATCTAGACAGGAGTTGAATGACATTTGTCATCGCCCCGAGTTGGCACAAGATGAAATTTCAGGGAAATACCCAAAGCATGCTACACTCTGGATAAAAAGAGCAAAGAAACATTGTGCAAATGGATAGGAGAACTTCGATTTCCTGATGGCTACGCCTCAAATTTTGCAAAGCTCATAGACTTGAAGAAAAACAAGTTCAATAGGATGAAAAGTCACGACTGTCATGTGTTCATGCAGAGATTGATACCTATTGCATTCAAAGAGCTTCTTCCATCACATGTTTGGAAAGCCCTCACAGAACTTAGTCTTTTCTTCAAGGAGCTCACTGCCACCACCATAAGGCAAGAGGATATGGACCGATTAGATAAAGAAATAACTATTATATTGTGCAAGCTCGAGCAAATATTTCCACCGAGTTTTTTTTTTATTCGATGGAACATCTCCCTGTACACTTGGCTTATGAAGCTAGCGTTGCAGGCCCCGTACAATATCGTTGGATGTTTCCCTTTGAGAGGTAATTCAATTATACAAGTATATTTTTGTATAGACTTCTTAATATAAGTTTGTAAGTAATAGTAACTCTTCTTAGGTACCTTCGCAAGTTGAAAAAAATGTCAGTAACTGTTGGGAAAATAGGGGTGCCCGGAATCTATCCGGGATGAAATTTAAATACGAATTTAAATACAATTATTACTAGCATGAATTAATTCTAATTAATTCAAATAATAATTCCAACAACAAATTTATCATCATGCATGCTGAATTAATTCACATAAAAACTATGACGGAATAAACTAAGAATTTATGTGACTTACATACCTCTTGTAGAATTGGCCTTTGAATAAACGGGACAATTATGATCACGCTTTATCAACTCAAAAACCTTCTCAAGTATTTCCCTTTCGCCATACTTGATCACCGGTGGGAGATGCTTTCAAGTAATTTAAATAACTAAGGAAAAAGAAAAATATATATGCTCTTGATTTTTCCAACACATGAAATTATGTACTTGGGGATGAAATAATCACCCCCTATTTATAAGAGGTGATGGCCGAGAATTGTATATTTTATGGGCCTGGAGAAAATCTTTTCTTAGTCTCTAAGAAATCTTGAATATATCTCATATATTATTTTCTCCATAGTAAAATATTCCACAAAAATCCCACTCTCCTATTTAATCATATTATTTTCGAAAACATCAAGAGTAGAATTCAAGATTTGGATCTTCTTGAATATATGAGATAATCTTGTATTCCACTTATCTTCCATAATATCTTTCCAAGAAAATCAACAAAATCTTTTCTTTCCTTGATTCCTAATTTTCGAAAATAAAGAAGAAAAATCAGCATTTTATTATCTTTTTATTTTAATCACCTTATCATTATTTGACTACTTAATGGGCTACTTGAGGAGCCTTTAAGGAGAATTAAGATTGGACCTCCTAATGAACTTTTGAATTTCAATATTGAGCCCCAATATAATTCAATCCATTAATATTAATTATTACCACTAATAAATTAATATTGCACTATCCATCTTAATTCATATTACGATAATATGGGCTCCCGGTTATTATTTCCCGCGTTTAAGATCATCAAGTCCATTAATTAATTAAGCTTCTGAATAGCTCTAAATTAATTAATATATTACACCTTGAAGTAAAGACAACTCAACATTATTATCCGTGCCGAAGAAACTGATTCTTCACTTGCAAGATTTGGTACGATAAAACTTCTGAGCCCACCAAGGGGACTAATCACACGAGCCGTACTCGCATGCGTTTCTCCGTAATATTACTGCCCAAAGCACAAGGTTCGAAATCACGATGATTCTCACCCAACATGAATCAAAGCAGTAACCATTAAGCACATACGGTCCTATTTAAGTGACAGAGATTAAGAAATCAACAACCACTGAGGTCTAATTCTTCACATTTCAGAACAGAAGAATTTATCCTCGCTGTAGGTCCTCTTCAACACATACTAAATGTGCTAGTGCAATCTCTTAGTCAAGACAGACCAATCTGAGACTTACACATCGACCTTTCACGGCTGATTGTTCAATTCCACCTAGGTCGTGAATTTGTACGTTTAGTTACAAGGAAACCGTTAATGTGATCTTCCGTGATCGGGTATCACCACATTAACTACAATGTAACAAGTACCACTTATAATGAACTGGTTGCAATAAATATTCAACATTCAATTATATCTAAAGCAAATGTGATAAAAGAATTATTCTCATAAACAAGTGTTTAATACATGAGTTATACAAAGTAAAAGCATACTTTCACGTATAACTCCAACAATCTCCCACTTATATTTAAAGTCTGCTTTTTAGTATACATCATGCATGTCTTAGTGTAGTAGCTCTACGTGACATCTCATGTCAACCTATACTAACCTAATAATTCCTCCTACTTATACTTAAAGCAGATTGGCAATAGTCTTGACTCTCATTCCATCCACATGTCTCTCGAATGTTCTCAGAGGCAGACCCTTTGTGAATGGATATACTAGGTTGTCCTCCGACGTTTATCTTTGCCACCTCTTTATCTCCTCTCTTAACGATTTATCGTATAAGATGGTATTTTCTTTCTTTGTGTTTGCTGGCCTTGTGGGCTCTCGGTTCCCTTGAATTTGCAACTGCTCCGGCACAATGATTGTGATGGGCAAATTCAGAACAACGTCCAAGTCCACTAAGAAGTACTTGAGCCAAACCGCTTCTTTCGCTGCTTCACAAGCAGTTACTTATTCGGCTTCTATGGTCGAATCTGCGATGCATTTCTACAAATCACTTCTCCATGTCATGGCTCCTTCTCCCATGCAAAACACACTACCCGAGGTAGTTATTCTGGAGTTTATGTCTGATTGGAAATTTGAGTCCGAGTATCCCATGTGAATTAGATTGTCTGACTGTTAAATCAGCATTCCATTACAAGTTCTTTTCAGAAACTACAAAACGCATTTAATTGCAATCTAATGTGATTTCCAGGGTTACTTTGATATCTTGCCATCATGCCCACAACAAAGCAGATATCTGGTCTCATACACAACATTGCATACATAAGACTTCCTACGTCCAAAAACGTACGAAACATCTTTCATGTCATCTATCTCCACTTGCGTCTTAGGGAATATTTCTTTTGATAGATGGATTCCGTGTCAAAAAAGTACAAAACCTTTCTTGGAATCTTGCATGTTGTATCGCTTCAAAACAGTGTCTTTGTATGAAGCTTGCAATAAGCCAAACATCCTCATCTTGCGATCGCGAGTGAACTTGATCCCAAGGATGTGACCAGCTTTCCATAAGTTCTTCATATCAAGTTGATTTGACAGCCATACCCTTACGTCTAACAATACCTTTACATTATTTCCAATGAGCAGAATATCGTCTACGTAGAATACCACCGCAGTTCTGTCACGCTTCTTATACACACAACTTTCGAACTCGCTTTGATCAAATCCATAATACTTAATCACTTGATCAAAACACTGGTTCCAAGTACGCGATGCTTGCTTAAGTCCATAAATGGATCTCTTAAGCTTGCATATGAGGTGCTCTTGGCCTTTTTCAATGAAACCTTTGGGCTGTTGCATATAGATCCCGTCAAGACTTTCGTTAAAGAAAGTCGTCTTGACATCCATTTGCCAGATCTCGTAATCTAGATGTGCAGCGATCAACAAGAGAATACGGATGGACTTAAGCATAGCTACAGGTGAAAAGGCCTCCTCATAGTCGATCCCTTCTTTTTCTTTTTTAGTATACCCTTTGGCCACTAGCCTTGCTTTGAAGGTCTCAACACTTCCGTCCGGTCCTCTTTTCCTCTTGTACACCCACTTGCATCCAATGGGTTCTACCCCATTGGGTGGTTCGACCAACTCCCACACTTGATTATGATCCATCGAACCCATCTCGGTTTCCATTGCTGTTTCCCACGACTCCGCGTCTTTGTCTTGGATTGCCTCGTCGTATGTCCATGGGTCTGATTCATCACTGGGAATTAAATCCGAAGATTCTCCTATTCCCATGAATCTCTCGGGTTGCCTAGCAATCCTCCCACTGCGACGGGGTTCTGGTTGTGAAGATGTGACGTGTGGTACATTATCTTGTATACTTGGTATAAGAGTTTGCTCTCTTAACTCGTCTAAGGTAATCTCACTTCTGGGCTTTCTTTTGTTCATATAGTCCTCCTCCAAGAATTTAAAGTGTGAACTAATCACGGTCTTTTGATCCTTGGGACTATAGAACATACACCCTTTCGTTCCCGCAGGGTATCCTATAAACGGCCTTAATTCCGAACATGGATCTAACTTACCGGCTTCCTTGTCTAGCACGTATGCCGGACAACCCTAATCCACAAGTGTCTTATACTGGGCTTGCGCCCGATCCACAATTCCATTGGAGTTTTAGGAACCGATTTGGATGACACCAAGTTTAGAATGTAAGCCGCCGTTTCCAAGGCGTTACCCTAAAACGACTTGGGTAAATCCAAATAACTCATCATGGATCTGACCATCACTAAAAGAGTCCGGTTTCTTCGTTCCGCCACATCGTTCTGTTGAGGGGTTCCCGGTGCGGTTAATTGGGATACGATCCCTTCGTCCGATAAGTAGTTCAAGAATTCATCGCTGAAGTATTCGCCTCCACGATCTGATCGTAGAAACTTGATACTCTTCCCTATATTTCTCGGCTTCGGCCTTAAACTCCTTGAACTTATCAAAAGTTTCAGACTTATGCCTCATATGATAAATGTACCCATATCTCGAGTAATCGTCAATGAAAGTGACAAAATACTCATACCCCATTCTCGCTTTGATCGTCATTGGACCACACACATCGGTATGAACGAGTTCTAACACTTCCGTGACTCTATTCCCTGTTGATGACCAGTACTAATTTTGAAGATTAATGGTTGTTTTAGGTGGTTAATCGATCATCAAACAATTACGTGTGATTGATCACTAACATAATTAGTGAATACGAAATCTCCGGTTTAAAGTTGATTAAGAACGTTTATAAGCTTACGTGATAATATGATCGTAAGATAAACGAGCTGCTTTGGGTTCGTAGACGAAGTTTGGACGTGTATAATAATTTGTGCTTATCTTATTAGCTGAAAAAATCTAAGTATTTATAGACATTTGCCTAGCAGGAGGTGTCGTGACCTTTGGCCTACCAGGCCTGCATGCGTGACACCTGGGCTTTGGCCAAGTTGACCTTATCTAAACTAAATTATATCCTTATCTGTTGGACTTGCTCCCAATCAAGAGCTGCTCGTCCTATTGGACTTGTCCTGGAGGAGTTTTTAGTCTGATTATGTTGGTCTCTTGTCTCACTCAGTTGCTATTTTGGTACTATGGTTGGATCTGGTCGGCGGGATGTCAATTGAGCTCATCATGTAGCTTTTGATCCGGTTTTGTTCGCCTATCCGCCTTGGTGTAGCATGCAGGTTCTGCTTGCCAGATATCTTAGGTGAATCTTGAGTTAATTTCGCCTTAATCCTCAAGTGTTTTGTGCTAATCCTGGTCGCCCAAATTGCTGATTCTGCTCGCCTATCAACAATTGCCCCCTTGCCGATCAATAAATTGTGAAGATAATGAACGAGCACTTTTTGGGTTGGCAAATTTTAAGTGTCATTGGTGCGAGCAGGAATGTCGAGGGGGCGAACAACTTTTCACGGGCGGACAACATTGGCCGAGCAGACTTGGGCTGGTGACGGTTGGGATCCCAAGGCCTGGGTACGGCTCGAGGTGTGACGTGGGCGGAATGATTGTTGCCGCCCACGCGCACGTGATCCCGAGGCGACACGCCTTCCCGTTTTGTCGGACAGGTGCTGCACGCGCTCAAAAATTGAATTTCGGTCCCTCAATTCTTGGATTTGCTCGCCCGGAACCCCATTTTTTTAGAGTATTTAAGGAAAAAAATTCGCGATTTTACTCATTTTAACTGTTCATTAAGCGCGATTTTTCCCTTTTCCTCTCTTTCAAACTTCCGGCGTACACTTCTTACTTTCCGGCGACACCGAAACAACGGCAAGGTAGTTTTCTTTTCCCTCTTCTTCTTCTCTTCTAGTGTTGCGTGTATTTTGGTTTCACAAAAATCCCTACTCCGCCGTGGGAAGCCTTAAACCGCCGAGTTCTCCCTCGCCGGAATCTGTAAACATACAAGATTTTTTACCTTTGCTTATTGGATGTTGTCACACTCCGGGACTGGATCTTTCCCACCTCGGAACCCCGAAAAACGGCCAGTTGAAGAGAATCCTCACATCGTGAATCTGGTGTCCGATCCCGATGCGGCTTCAGTCGCTCGCTCCGTTGATTCGGGAGCTCGCCCTTCTGGGGAAAGGGAAAGGCGTGCAAATCCTGCTCGCCAGCTTTTGGAAGAAACGAGCTCGGACCTTCATGAGGACGAGGACGAGGAGGTTGAGGTGCTCCAGCCGGTAAACCTTGACGAACTGACCTGGGCGTACCTTAGGGATATTCAATTCCCCATGCCCAGGCTAATTGAGCACCAGGTTCCGGTCGCAGTTGCTCGCCGGGTGGACTGGGATGAATACGATAGGGAACTTTCCAGTCGCTTTGGAGTGCCAGCTCGCGGGGTGCGGAAACTCAAGGCGACCAATTTTGCGGCGAGCTGCATCGTGTCCGCCATAACTGACGAAGAACTGCCCAAAATTTGAAGGGATTATAAAATCCCCTTCGACATTTCGATGTATGATCCGCTGGTGGATGACAGAGCTGATCGCCCACCCCGCGGGCTAACGACGATCAACCTAGCCACTCTCGAAGCTGGGGTCTCCTTGCCGCTGCACCCTTTGGTCGGCAAGTTCCTGGAGAGTGTAAACCTAGCCATCACCCAACTGACCCACGTTGGGTGGATCAATCTGATGGCTCTGATGGTTCTGTTCGCCCTTGAGGGCTACCCCAACAAACTGTCCGCCGAGGAAGTTTGCTACCTAATGACGGTCACGGGCTGCACTGGGGAAGAAACTGGCTGGTACTACTCGAAGGCACGACCTGGCCAAAAACTAGTGGAGGACATCCCTGGAAAGGTGCGAGACTGGAAGCACGACTGGTTTTGGATAGGAGGGGACTGGCGTGCTTCTGCTCGCCCCTCTGGTGGTCCTGAGCGAATTGAGACCCCGGCGGAGTTTAGGGAATTAAAGCGTGAGTCTCAACTCTTCTATAATTTTGAAGTGGTTAGACTAATTTTAATTCTCTTTTTGTTTTGTTTCAGGTCCCCAGAACTTGGGTTGGCGAACTGTTAAGAATAGCATCATCGACCAATTCTTGTTTGTCGTGTGTCTGATCGCTCTTCGTCGCCGAGGAGATCGCAGCATTGGCCATCTCTTCTCCGAGGCCACATTACGGGTTGCCCATCTCACTACTTATCCTCACCATCTTGAGGCTCTAGCTCCGATTTCGGAAGGTGGGTATTTTTTCTCGTTGGACGAACAGATCTGTTCGATATTGTACTTGGAGTTATCTAACTTGTTTTACATTTCTCTTGCAGACCAGCTCGCCCCCGTTACCACTCACCCCTCCTTCTTCGAGCTTGACAATCGTGTTTGGGAGATGCCGACAAAAAGAGGTCGCAAGAAATCAGATCCGCTTTCGAAGATTATTGCCCTTGCGGCCAAGGGTGGAAAAGGCGACCCTAGATAAACTGGGGGATCGAGCTCGGCGCAGCCGCCTGCACCAGTGGCGAGCCCACCCAAGGCTCCAATTCCGAGGACTAAAAGGCTTCTTCGTGGGGACGACACTCCCGTCTCTGATTCTGAGAGAGCGGCTAAACGAGCAAAAGCTGTTCAGGACAAGGTGACCATAGCTGTTCGCTCAAACGAGGGTGATAGCGAGCAAACTCCCTCCGCGGAGCGCCATGTGGAGCAACCTCTGGTCGCCGTTGCCCGCGAAGGATCTGGTCCTTCAACCGACCCCACTTATCTTGGTTGGGATAAGGGTCGTCTCGACAAGTATGTCTCTCCTCGCCCAGGGCACTTAGTTTTTTTTAACTAACTGATGATGATATATATATTTTTTTAGCTATTCGCCCGAGCAATATCCTGGGCGGTCAAACATGGTGCACCGGTTCGCCTGCTCGAAAGTGCCGACCAATCTCCGCGAGATCTCGGACTCTTTTGTCCGCCGTGCCTCCGAAGTCGTTGCCCGCAGCTGGACTAAGGAGTTGAATGAGACTGTTAAGGCACATACGCCTCGTGACAATGGCCGCCTGTATCTCATCGAGGCGGGTAACACCTTGGCGGTCGTGCAGCGATTGGTCGACCAAGTTGAGGATCCTGAGAAGGACTCTCGCCAGCATGCGGCCACTGTCAGCCGTATTGCCAAGGAACGAGATGATGCCAAGGCAGAGGCGAAGAAAATTGTTGCCGACCTGGAAAATAAGGCCAAAGCTCATCAGGTTAGCGAGCAACGTGCTCTGGACCTGCACGTCAAGGTCTCTGAAGAGCTGAAGGTCAAAATGGCCGAGGTCGAGCAGATGCGAGCAGAACTTGCTCGTGCTCAACAACAGAAGGAAGTTGCGGAGAAATTCGTGACCGAGGCGACGGCTAAAATTGCCGATCTCGAAGCCCAACTTGCCAACTCCATCACCTAAGAGGAACTTATTCCCAAGGTGGAGGTGAGTTCAGTTTTGGGTTTTGTGACGGGCTATGCGGAAAGCATCCGTATCGCGCATGAATTCAAAGCCCCCGCCGTTGTTGAAGAGATTGGCAAGGAACTCTGCAACTTTGTTGAATCAAACCCTCCAGCTCCGGGCACAACTCTCCAGATCGGCGACCTGCCCGATTATGGGGTCAAGCTTGACTTCATCGGTCCCGAGATCATTATCACAAATCCTCCAGAGGACGAAGAGGAAGAGGAGGGTGACGCTGCCGAGGGCGAGCAGATTCAGCCTGCCGACCAAAGTGACAGAGCTCTCCAAGAGCGAGCTGATGCCGAGGGGCTTATCACCGAGCTGACTCAAGTGGTCCCAGTTGACCCTGCCCTCGCTGGATCTCCTCTGGAAGATCCTAAAGATGATAACATCCCCCCTCCTGCCGGACAAGAAACTTAGCGGACAGGATTAGCTAGGGCCTTGTACTTTTTCTTCTTTTTGCTGTTGTTGTTCGCTTTTCTTCTGTAATTTTTGGGCGATCAAGTCTTGTCTTTAAATAGGACTATTTTGCTCATCTGCTCGTCTTATTTACTTTACATTAATTGTTATTTGCATTTTTATCTATGCTTCAACAATCTTAATGTAGTTGGACCTTGTTCCTTAAGAACTTTTTGGCCTTATAATTTGATGGGCTTTTGGCCTTAGGCTATGTTCGTTTAAAAACGAACAGCCTTTAATGGGCTTGGTTGTACAATCAACTTGCGCCTTGAGCTTGCATTTCTGTTTGAACGAACAACTTAACATTGAAATCTTAAAAATTACAAGTATTGAACGCGACAAAAAATGTAACCCCGTACTAACTAGGTTGGATTTGCTCGACCAAAACAATGTCAAACCCCCAACCATCAGAAAAACATAATTTACACCAGGAGTCAAAGTTGCTCGACCACTATACATTTTGTCAAGGCATCTTTAAACTCTCAAAAAGGGAATAAAACTATACAAGAAGCTTGCATACTAGATCGCAACCAAACTTGACCTAACTCAACTCTGTACGACCACTTATACTTGGTGAAATTTTCAAAAAATTAGGCAAGTTTTTGGATCCATCTCGCGCATCTGCCATTCTAGCTCGCCCATTGGACTTAGTAGTTCGCCCATCTCGAACCCCTACTCTCATAGGTAAAACTGCTCGCCTACTGAAAGTATTTCCTTAAGTTAGCTGCATTCCAGGAATATTGGGCCGAGTTGCCATCTAAGTCTTCTATGTCATATGCTCCATTGGGTAACCTGTTCGTTACCCTGTATGGGCCCTCCCAAGTCAGGCCAAATATGCCTGGAGGTAGGGCGAGCTTCTTTCTTAAAACAAGGTCACCAACTTCGAACTTTCTTATCTTGACTTGGGAATTGTAACGCTCTGCTCTTTGTTTGTACGTGACATTTTTTAGCTCGGCGTGTAATCTTTTTTCTTCGAGTAAATCAATTTATGTGGCTAGAGCAGAGTGGTTTGCTTGTTCATCGAAGCTGGTTGTCCTGATTGTGTTGGTCTTTAACTCAATTGGTATCACAGCCTCTGTTCTGAAAGCCATTGCAAAAGGTGTTTCTCCGGTGCTTGACCTGGGAGAAACTCTATACGCCCACAAGACCTCTGGGAGTTCTTCTGACCAACTACTTTTGCTTTCTACCAATCATATTTTCAACGTATGCTTGATGATCTTGTTCACAACTTCAACTTGCTCGTTTGACTGGGGATGCTAGGGAGTCGAATAATGTTTCTTGATCCCCCACTTTGTGCAGAAGTCTCTCAATTCTTTCCCATCAAACTGCGGACCATTATCCGTCACAATTGTTCGTGGAATCCCAAAACGACAGACAATGTTCTGCCATATAAAGTTGATCATATTTTGCTGTGTGATTTTTACCATGGCCTTTGCTTCTGCCCATTTCGTATAATAATCGACGGCCACGACGACAAATCGAACATTTCCAACTCCTACCGGGAAAGGACCAATAATGTCTATTCCCCACCTTGCAAATGGCCATGGACTATATTCTGATACGAGCTCCTGAGCCGGGGCATGAATACTTGGAGCAAAAATTTGACATTGGTTGTTGGTCCCACTAGTTAGATTAATTGCGGAAGCTTAAGTTAAATATCTTTCAATGTCTTTTCCAAGAGAAAAATAATCAACAAACAATAAGTAAAATAAAGCGATAAAGAACACAAGATGTATAGTGGTTCGGATTGAATATCCTACGTCCACTCTCCCTTATAACCAAGGGGTCTCACTATCAACCAACTCACAAACTTACTTACTGGAATTGGGAAGTACCAGTTCCTTCTTACAACCTCTTTAGATTTAACTTCAATCTAAAGATCAACCAGCCAACAACCTTGTCTAATAGATGAACAGGTTGTGGTTTCAATAACTCCTTTAGAGTAGATAAATATTATGAACAGTAAGAGTGCTTGGTATGAATATCAAAAGCTTGGATCACTTATGCGCGTGTAGAGTCTCTAGAGCTTTTTCTTGAACTGTACTCTTGTATATATAGAGGGGATTAGGGCTAGCCGTTGGAGGGCTAATCCAATCAGATCCTCTATATAAGGAAGCCTCAATCAATCAATTCTCTAATTGATTGATTGGGTTGGTGGGATCCTTGGACTGATTATCTTCAAATACTTTCCAATCCTGATCATGTTGACTTGATTTGAATCACCAACGGTCAATAGCTTCCTCTGCCTAACTCTGATTCTCTCCAGAGAAGGCAAGACCAGACACCAGGCAACCTCGGTGTCTTCTGGTCCTAATCTGGTGAACAGCCAGAATACTCAGTAGAATCAGGGGATCAAACTGAGCATCTTTTGTTCCACCAGACTCGTCTGGTCTGGGGAAGGTCCTCTGCCTCTGGTCTGACTCATCTGGTGAAGTCTTCTGATGGAGTCCTCTGGTGGGGTCTTCTGGTGAAGTCTTCTGGTCTGGCAGTTCCCCCTAGACTAAGTCCTAATCTAGATCATCATCTGGCTAACAGGTCCAGATGGTCCTATTACATCTTCTGGTTTGTTTTAACTCATCAAAACTAACGATTTTTTATCCTAACAATTTCCCCCTTTTTGATGGAGTTAAAACACTACCAGAACTGATCAAAAAATTATAAACTTAAGTAAGAAAACATTAAAGGATAAGACCTTAGAATAGATCTTATCAGGCAAACAATTAAGACAACAAGAGGTTGTCTTTTGAACAGAGAAGATATGAATTTCATTGATAATAAGGACAAATATGATTACAAATTACATTGAAGACCAGGTCCTATTCTATGCATATCTTCTGTTGTCTTTAGGCACCAGAAACCAATCCAGAAACCTATCCTGGACGGCCTTCAACTCTGCAGAAGATGTTGGAGTGAAGTTCACCAACACCTTGGTCTTGTACAATTTCTTCAGCTCAGCCCAATCAACCTGGTCTCCTGCCATTGGAGTGTTGAGAAAATGGAACTCAGGAGCAGTGACTTCCAGGTTGAATTCAATAGTTGAATCCATCAACTGCTTGTACAAAACTGCATCATAAGCCCGCATCCAAGAATGGAAAGTCCTGTTGATGAGAGCATCATCCTCTGGTGGAGGTCTCTGGATGTAATGTTGAATGAACCAGAGAGTCTTGGCTTCTCTCCATTTTTCTATTAAAGGCACAGGAACAGTTGAGTCAAAAGACCCTTCTGTCCTGAGAGGGAGGATGTTCATGACTTCAACAGGCCCTTTCCTCTTCTGGCTTGAACCACTGGCACCAGAAGAAACACCAGCTTCTCTGTTCTTCTTATTTTGCCTCCTAACATATCTGAGCCTCTGCTCTTCATCTATGTTTTTCCTTATCCTTGCTTGCCTCTCTTCAGGCGACTCTTCCTTGAATCTCTTCTCTGCTTCTTCAACCACAGATTCAAGGAAGCTCTTCTTCACTTTCCTTATCTTCCTCTTTGCAGGTCCAGAGATGGAAATTGGATCCTGCTCTGCTTCTGACTCCTCTTCTGCAGCAAGCTGCTTAGCCATGGAAAGAGATTTGAGCTCTTCCTTCTTCTTCTTCTGCAACTCAGCCTGGGCCAATGTATTCTCCAGCAGGTCCAGACGAGCTCCATGGCTGAAGAGAGTTTCATTGGTGGTCTTCGCCAGATCAGTTCTGGCCTTCTCTTCCCCCTTTTTAACTTCATCAAGGAGGGGCTCCACTACCTGCCTTATAAGATCAGGCAAGGCAGTGTTGGAGGAAGAGTGAAGATCACGCAGCTGCTTGGCCTCCTCCAGGTAAGCTTTAGACTCTGCAACAAGTCTCTCTTGCTTCTCCAACATCTCCTGGAGGGAGTCTTTCAGCTTGGCAGTTTGAATCATCTGGTTGGCCATCTCCACTTTAAGCACAGAGACAGGTCTCAACTGCTCCAGCACGTGCTCCTGTAGCTGCTTCTGGCTGTGCATGACATCCAGCTTGACAAATAAGCCATTAGCCTTGAAGGAAGCTTTTACCTCTGCCAGAGAAGACTTTAACTGCTTCAGGAAGATTCTCCTCTCATGCCTGATCTGGTGCTCTATCATAGCAGGGGCCATATGTTGAATAGCTTTTGAAAAGCGCCCAATCTGCATGATTTGCTCATTGAAGAAAGCTTTCATCTTCTGGAGCACGGCAGGAGACATCTCAAAATCTTCCTCATCTGAATATAGCTCTGGAGGAAAGACAAAATGAGGACCAAACTTGTAAGTGGGGCCCTCTGGAGTGAGCATTACTCCTCTCTGGATGAGCAGGGTGCGAATCAAGACTTTAGCAGCACCAGGAGTCTCCAGCTCTGCTGTGTTCTGAATATTCATCCTCTGCTTTAGCTCAATCTCCCAAGCAGTGAAGTTGGAGGGACCCATTTCCTCAAGCAATAGCATTAGGTCCTCCACATCTTCAAGTCTGGCCTTGCTCCAGACCTTGGCATCAGTAAGTTCTGCCAGAAGTGGTAAGTGCTCCAGAAGAACTGGGAAATGCTCTCTTAGCCAGAGCTGAGCACTTACACTCATACTCTGCCTAATGGGACCCATTTCTGCAGATGAGAAAGTGAAGGGTTTGGGCCCAGAGGCAGAGGAGGAAGGTGCTAAGTCAGCAGGCTCAAGTGAAGCTTCCTCATCTTCACTATCATCGCTGGTTAAACAGGTAGGAGAAGGGGGAGGGCCAACGAATCCCAGAGACATAGAAATGGTTGGGTCCTGGTCTGTATGGGTTTGGGGAGGGTTAGGATTTTGTGAAGTAGAGGTGTAAGGAATGGATTGCTCTGCACCAGAAGATGATGGAATATCTGGTACAGAAGGTGTAGGTGGAATTTGAGATGTGGAAGTGTTTGGAGGGGGGATTTCTGCACCAGAAGAGGTTGAGGGTACCTCTGGTACAGAAGGTGGGGGAGAGGGGTTTGTGGGAAGATGTGTTTGGGAATTTGGGGGAGAAGGTGTTTGGGTAGGAATGGTAGAGGGAGAATATACTGGGGTATCTGGGATAATCTGCTCTGGTGTTTCAACAGGGTTACCAGAGGCAGATGGGTTTTGGGGAATATTATATGGGGGAGAGGTAGAAGGGGAGACAAGATTAATGGGGGAAGAAGATGGAAGGGAAGGATTTACCTCTGCTGGGTCAACACCAGCAGGTACAGCAGTCTCTGGAGCATCCTCCAACATCTGGGAAGCATCCTCAATAGCCTTCTCCAAGGCCTCTCCAAGATCAGATCCAGAGTCTGAATCTTGAAGAAGGGCTCTCTTGGCCTTGGATTTCCTCACAAGAGGCACATCCTCCTCTTCATCTTCCTCCTCTGATGGCTCATCCACCAAAAGGGTTTTCTTGGCCTTCCTGCTAGTCTTTGACTTCTTAGCAGAGCCTCTCCTGGCCTCCTCTGGCCGCTTCCTCTTGGCTGCTCCAGCCTTCTTAACAGCTTTATCATCATCACCCTTCTTCTTAAGCACATCAAGAAGGGGAATCTGGTCCTCCTCTGAGGAACCAGAAAAGGCAACGGTTGAAGAACCAGTTGCTTCAGAAGCTTTCTTATGGGTCTTCTGCTTCTGCTGCTTTCTCTGCCCCTTTGGAGGTGAGGGAATAGATTGAATAGGAGGGCCAGGGATAGCCTGCTCTCCATCAGAGTCAGCATGGCCATGAAGAGGGCCATCCTTTGAGAAGAGGATCTTGGATTTGTGATAACTGTGGCACCAAGATGATTTCCACTTCTTCTCTGGAAGGAGAGAATCCAGAATAAGAGTTAACTTAGTCCCCAAAGAGACATTTGCAGTGAAGAAGAACTGCAACTCCCCTGGCTTGGAAGGACAAGGCTCCTTCTTCACCTTCAATCTGTTCTTCCTCAACACATCCCAGAAGAACTCCGGCCAATTACATTGAACGCCGTCATACAATGCCCTCATCACACACATCCGGCCATTGAAAATGGCATCTGTGCTGTGATTCTCACACATAAGCACCTTAACAACTATATCAAAAAGGACCTTGTACTTCTGCCTTAAATGCTTGTCCAAAAAGCCCTTTGTGATATTCTGGCAGGAAGAACGAGCAAAAATCTTGAAGGATCCAACGATATCATCTTCCTTGTACGTCAAAGGATCCACTCCCTCTGCAGAAATGTTCTCGAAAAGAGCGCAGAAGTCGTGCTTAGAAAACACCAAATCATCTTCATCAATCTTGGACGAAATGTAATCCTCATGAATCTTCATACGAACCAACAACTGGGCCGCATATCCGTCAAGAGTACGAAAATCCTTGGGAACTGTGGAGATCAGCTTCTCCACCCCTGCATTCTGGAGCATCTCCAGAATCGACAGCGCAACAGGGTTCTTGGTGGTATAAAAGTCCACCACCATCTCCGTCTTTAGCTTTTTCATCATCAGGACATGGTTAAAATTGCACGGAGGGGACATTACTGTGAAAGAGAGAGAGAGAGAAAGAAATACTTTGCAGAGGTTAGGGTTTGAAAATATGGAAACGTGAAAGGACAGATTGAAAGGGAATTTGATTTAAATAGAGTAATACGCGTGGCTTGATTATTAAATGAAGTGTGAACGCGTGTAATTTCAAAATTTAATTGAGGAAACAAAATCAATTTAGCATTGATTGACATTTTGCACACTGATTAAATCCGATGGCCACGATGAAAGGCAAGACACAGATTTAATCTGGTGCGTTGGCATAATCATTGGGACTGGGCATAAAGGGGTTTTGTGGCAGTCAAGAGAAAAAGCGAAATGATTGCCTAGGCCCTATACCCTAGTCTTAAATACACTCTGAAGTTGAAACGTTTTGAGTGTACTTACTAATTTGAAGTGTGTATCCCAATGATCAGAGGCCAGAGAAGTAAAGACATACCTGTCACCTGATATTGTAACCAGATGATACCACAGCCAGTCTGGTGCTACATCTCCTCTGATGGAACTCATCCGGTTTTGGTCAGAGAAGACTCTGGATATAATGGAGTCTAACTCAGCACTTCATCTGGGACAAGTGTCACCTGGTGTATACCTCATCTGGAGATATACCTTCTCTGATATGTCTAATCTGCAGGTATGTTAGTTTAAGAAAATAAATGTATGAAGTAAAGTAATAAAACAAAGGATACTTCTCTGTCGTTCCCCCTAAAACAAATCTGTCTCTGGATCCAACAAACCTAACTCAAAAGCTAACTCTCTGAATCTGGTCTCAGCCAAAGGCTTGGTTAAGATATCTGCTCTCTGCTTCTCTGTTGCAATCTTTTCCATCCTTATATCTCCCTTCTCAACATGATCTCTGATAAAATGATGTCTTATATCAACATGTTTGCACCTGGTATGAAGAACTGGATTCTGGGTGATTGCAATTGCACTATTACTATCACAGAATATAGGAATATCCTTAGCTCTAATCTGGTAATCTCTAAGCTGTTGACTAATCCAGAGTAGTTGTGAACAACAGCTCCCTGCAGCCATGTACTCTGCTTCTGTTGTTGATGTAGCAACTGAAGTCTGCTTCTTAGAAAACCAGGATACCAATTTATTCCCTAAAAATTGGCATGTACCACTTGTAGATTTCCTATCTATTCTGCATCCACCATAGTCTGAATCTGAATAACCACTCAATTCTAAATTGTCTTCTGCAGGATACCACAATCCTAAATTCACTGTTCCCTTAAGATATTTCAATATCTTCCTAGCTGCTTCCAAATGACTCTTCTTGGGATTAGCTTGAAATCTGGCACAAACACCTACGGCAAAAGTAATATCTGGTTTGCTTGCAGTCAGGTACAGAAGAGAACCAATAAGTGCTCTGTACTGAGTCTGGTCCACACTCTCTCCAGACTCATCTGGATCCATGTTGAAATTTGTCATCATAGGGATCTTGGCTGCTTTGCTAGATCCTATTCCAAATTTCTCTAACATGTTTCTGGTGTACTTTGCTTGATTAATAAAAATTCCCTTCTCTGATTGCTTAACCTGCAAACCCAAAAAGTAATTCATTTCTCCCATCATGGACATCTCAAACTGTCCCTGCATGAGTTCACCAAACTTCTCACACAGCTTCTTGTTAGGGGATCCAAATATGATGTCATCAACATACATTTGGACCAGAAGGATGTCCTTTCCTTCTTCTTTCCTAAACAAGGTTCTATCAATCTTACCCTTAGTAAAACCATTGTCCAGAAAAAATTGAGATAGAGTGTCATACCATGCTCTGGGAGAGCTTTCTTAAGCTTAAACACCTTGTCACCTTGTTCAAAACCAGGGCGGTGTTCCACATACACTTCCTCAATGAGAATCCCATTAAGAAAGGCAGATTTCACATCCATCTGGTAAACTTTGAACTTCATGTGAGTAGCATATGCTAAGAACAATCTGATGGCTTCTAGTCTGGCAACAGGAGCAAACGTCTCATCATAGTCTATTCCTTCAGACTGAGAATAGCCCTGGGCCACTAGCCTTGCCTTGTTCCTAGTAATGACATCATTCTCATCTTTCTTATTCTTGAAAACCCACTTAGTGCCTATCACCTTTTGATGTCTTGGTCTGTCTACCAGCTCCCAAATATCCTGTCTGGTGAATTGATTCAATTCCTCCTGCATTGCAACAATCCAATTTGAATCTTTCAGTGCTTCCTTGATGTTCTTGGGCTCAATCAAGGACACATAACAACTGAATAAGGCAGCTAAGTTAAGAGTTCTCCTAGTCTGGACACCCTTAGTTGGATCTCCTAGGATCAGGTCATTGGGGTGATCAACCAGGGTCCTCCTTCCCGTGGTCTTGCCTGGTTGATAATCTTCTGCAGTACCTTGGTGATTATCACCACCTGCAGAAGAGCTTCCCCCTACAGGAGTTCCAACCTCTTCTGGTTCTGCTCCTTGTGAAGGCTGCTGCTTCAGAGAACCAGGAGATGGGTTATCATTTGAATCTGAATCTGAATCTGAATCAAGAATAGGTGGATTGACCTTGATAACTCTGGGGGTAGTCTGATTCTGGGTTTCTTCTGAAGACTTGGAATCCACCTTGCACTCAAAAGCAGATTCATCAAAAACAACATGAGGTGTTTCCTCCACACAAAGTGAATTCTTATTAAAAACTCTAAAAGCTTTACTGGTGCTGGAATATCCTAAAAATATTCCATCAACTACTTTAGCATCAAAGGTTCTTAATTTAGATTTCACATTGTCGTGGATGAAACACTTACATCCAAAAACATGAAAATATGAAACAGATGGGGTTTTACCTTTCCATACCTCATATGGAGTCTTATTATGTCTCTGGGCAATCAGGCATCTGTTCAGAGTGTAGCAAGCTGTATTAATAGCCTCTGCCCAAAATCTCTGTGGAGTGTTGTATTCTGCCAGAAGTGTTCTTGCAGCTTCTTTGAGGGTCCTATTCCTCCTTTCTGCTACTCCATTTTGTTGGGGTGTTCTGGCAGCAGATGTCTCATGAAAAATCCCATGGTCCTTGCAGTAATCTGCAATGTGTGAATTCAAAAACTCTGTTCCTTTGTCACTTCTGATTCTGACTATGCTATGGTTCTGCTCATTCTGAATCTGCTTGAAGAACTCTGACAGCTTAGTCATAGTTTCATTTTTCTTAAACAAGAACACTACCCAAGTGTATCTTGAAAAGTCATCTACTATCACTAATGTGTACTTCCTTCCACTGAAACTAAGAGGAGAAACAGGTCCAAACAGGTCCATGTGAAGTAGTTGAAGTACTCTGGTTGTGGTTGTGCTCTGGACATCCTTAAAGGAAGTCTTGGGTTGTTTACCCTTCTGGCATGAACCACAGACCTGATTCTTCTTAAACACTTCATTAGGAAGACCTCGAATGAGACCTTTTCTGGCAATCTTATTCAGTGTTTTGAAGTTAAGATGACACAATCTCTTGTGCCAAATCCAGCTATTCTCTGCAGATCCTTTTGCAACTAGGCAAGCATTTCTGGGGCAACTGTTAAAATCTGCAAGATAAATGTTACCCTTTCTCAAGCCTATTAGCAAAATATCATTATAATCAGAAGAGAAAACAGTGCATGAATCACTAGAAAACTTCACTGAGTATCCCTTGTCACAGAATTGGGATACTGAAAGCAGATTATGCTTGAGTCCTTCAACATAGTAGACTTCATCTACAGAAACTCCATTAAAGGTCAACTTTCCAACTCCTCTGGTGACTCCATAGTTGTTGTCACCAAACATCACTCTTGGTCCATTCAATGGCTTGAAATCTTGGAGATTATCCTTCTGGAAGGTCATGTGCTTGGAACATCCACTATCAATGTACCAGACATGGTTGCTTGAAAATCCTTTCTCCAATGGACTCTTATTAACCTGCAGAGAAATCAATTAGGTCCCCTACTAGTGCTGGGTCCTGATTGGTTAGTTGCAGGTTTTGTAGGAATCCATAGATAAAGATCATCCCTTGATGGATGAGGAGATCTTATCTTCATTCCAAATCTATCTACCAACACATGTCCTCTTACAATGACATATTGAGCTACTGGTCTGATAAGGACACCTTTCCTATAAACAGGTCTGGTGTACCTTTTCTCAAATCTGGCCTTTGGAATGGCCTGCCTCAAAGACATGGTCTTAAAGGTCGGGTTGTAAGGGTACATCCTAGAAGAACCATCTCTGGTGTCATAACTACCCAGATCAGTTGGTTTTCTATAGATGGGTCTGGAAGACCTCCTCTGGTTCTGATAATTAGACTGTCTCTGGTGGTTATAGTTCCTTTGAGTATACCTATTCTGGAATTGATTCCTCTGAGAAAATTGTCTCTGGGGTACCTGGTGCTGTTGAACATTGTTCCTTCTCTGGTAGTTATTACTCTGATTGGTATTCCCCTTTCTTGAGTGTTTCCCTTGAGGTCCCCTAATCTGGTTAGGTTCCCTTCGAGGATTACTCTGGGGTCCTCCAACTTGAGTAAGTTCTACTCCTTGGGACTCATTGTTCACAGGACCATTAATCTTTAATGGTTCCCCTTGTTGACTTTTATTCTCTAGAATCTTCTCTTCCAGAACAGTCAACTCTTCTGGACCATATGTTATGTGATTAACAGAGTGATTCATTTTCCAATCAGGATTGTGAACCACCTTGTAACCATTACCAGTCAAGTCTTTATCATCCCAGATTTCTACCAATTTACCAGCTCTTACAGACTTGTCTTTATTATAAAAGTATTTATGAGTTTTAGAGGAAATTCCAGAATATCCTAAACCACTCTTATCACAGATGCGCTGAGAAGACTCTAATATGATAGATACAACAGATGGTATCTTAGGAGCTTCTCTGGGCATAGGTATCTCCTCTATGTTGTGAGCAACTTGTTTTCCCTTGATAAGAGTCTGGTATTTGGCTCTGAGTTCAGTGATCTCATCTTCTTGAGAGTTCTTTTCTTTCATGAGTTGATCTACCAGAGTATCTCTTTCTTTGATCTTATCCTGAAGTTCAGAGACTTCTTTGGAATGATCTTTCACGAGTTCTCTGGTGGATTTATGCTCATGAGAGAGAGATTGAACTTCAGCCCTGAGCCTACCATTCTCTTTCTCAAGTTTTTGACAGAGTTGGACACAATTTTGGAGATCTGATAGCATTTGTTGCATATCAGACTCTCTGGAGTTACCAGATGAATTAGAGGATTCAGTACATTTGGAATTTGATAACACTAGAGTAGTTTCATTTACCTCAGTGATGTCTGCCATAAGACACACATCACCATCTGATCCAAAGTCAGAAGAAGAAGAACTGGAACTAGTATCCTCCTCCTCTGCTTCTGCCAGCAATGCTCTCTTATCTGCATATCTCCTATCTCTCTTGATTCTTTTCTCTTCTCTTTCCCTAGGAGTGAGTTGAGGACAATCATAACTATAGTGACCAGTCTTGTTGCATGTGTAGCAGGCATTGTCTCCTCTGGGACTAGGACTTGGCTCTCTCCTTCTCTGGTTGTAGTCTGATCTGGCAGGACTACTCTCTCTCCTCTGGTAGTCAGGTCTGCCAGAGCTACCATCCCTCCTCTGATAATCTGATCTCCCAGAGTTGCCAGGGTTGTCATCTCTCCTCCTCTCTGGAGTTCTGAATCTGGTCTCCCTTGAGTCTCCAGATGTCTTCTCCTTCTCTGCAGGCTTGAAGGAACTCTTTCTGTCTCTGGAAGATTCCTTCCAATGCCTTTTGTACCTGCCATATTTTGAACTCATTTTATCTAATTTACGGGTTAGAAATGCTACCTGCTCCTTGAGGCTCAAGTCATCTGCAGTAGACTCCTTTGGCTTGACATCAGGCTTGATAGTTGAAGAGAATGCAACACCTTTCTGGCAGAAGAGGAAACCTCTTCTGTTTGATCCTCCTCTTGAAGATCATACTCATATGCTTTGAGATCAGACAACAGAAGATGATGATCCAGAGTATTGAGATCCTTGTTGTCCTTGATCACAGTGACTTTAATTCTCCACCTGCTTGTTAGTGAACGCAAGATTTTACTATTAATTTCTTTTTCAGAATAGGTCTTACCTAAGGCACTCGCCTTGTTCAGGAGGTTTGTGAGACTCATGTCCAGCTGGTCAATGGTCTCGTCTGGTTTCATCTTGAAGGTATCAAACGAGTGTTGAACAGCTTGGAGTTTGTTATCTTTGATCTTCTCTGTTCCCTCACAGAGTAACGCCAGTTTGTCCCACATCTCCTTGGCAGTGGCACACGTTCTGACCTTTTCAATCACCTCTTTGGTAAGTGTGTTGATGATCTCCGTTCTTGCCACCTGGTCCAAGTTGTAGAGCTTTCTTTCATCATTGTCAAGCTCATCTTTCTTTTTGAGGATTCGTTGCCTGGGGACTCTATCCTCTGCAGCTTTTTGGGCAGCTTCACTAGTTTCTTCCCTGGACTCAGACCTGCCACTATCAATAGGAGTCCAGTAAAATTGAATGGGGCCAATTTCAACCACATCTAACATGCGGTGGAGAATAGCTCCAAGATGATTGCTCATCATGAAACTTCAGTGGTTGTAATCCTCAAAAGAGAATTCTGGGAGCTTACGGCTCTTGTAAGAAGATTTTGCAGACATTTTGATAAGAAATTTAGGGAAATAACAAGAACTTGAACAAAAGCACTAAAGAGCAATGGATCTGCCCGGTGACCACCAAAAGCTTTACAAAGCAGTGGTCGTTGGACACACTGCTCTGATACCACTTGTTGGTCCCACTAGTTAGATTAATTGCGGAAGCTTAAGTTAAATGCCTTTCAAAGTCTTTTCCAAGAGAACAATAATCAACAAACAATAAGTAAAATAAAGCGATAAAGAACACAAGATGTATAGTGGTTCGGATTGAATATCCTACGTCCACTCTCCCTTATAACCAAGGGGTCTCACTATCAACCAACTCACAAACTTACTTACTGGAATTGGGAAGTACCAGTTCCTTCTTACAACCTCTTTAGATTTAACTTCAATCTAAAGATCAACCAGCCAACAACCTTGTCTAATAGATGAACAGGTTGTGGTTTCAATAACTCCTTTAGAGTAGATAAATATTATGAACAGTAAGAGTGCTTGGTATGAATATCAAAAGCTTGGATCACTTATGCGCGTGTAGAGTCTCTAGAGCTTTTTCTTGAACTGCACTCTTGTATATATAGAGGGGATTAGGGCTAGCCGTTGGAGGGCTAATCCAATCAGATCCTCTATATAAGGAAGCCTCAATCAATCAATTCCCTAATTGATTGATTGGGTTGGTGGGATCCTTGGATTGATTATCTTCAAATACTTTCCAATCCTGATCATGTTGACTTGATTTGAATCACCAACGGTCAATAGCTTCCTCTGCCTAACTCTGATTCTCTCCAGAGAAGGCAAGACCAGACACCAGGCAACCTCGGTGTCTTCTGGTCCTAATCTGGTGAACAGCCAGAATACTCAGTAGAATCAGGGGATCAAACTGAGCATCTTTTGTTCCACATGACTCGTCTGGTCCGGACTCGTCTGGTCTGGGGAAGGTCCTCTGCCTCTGGTCTGACTCATCTGGTGAAGTCTTCTGATGGAGTCCTCTGGTGGGGTCTTCTGGTGAAGTCTTCTGGTCTGGCAGTTCCCCCTAGACTAAGTCCTAATCTAGATTATCATCTGGCTAACAGGTCCAGATGGTCCTATTACATCTTCTGGTTTGTTTTAACTCATCAAAACTAACAATTTTTTATCCTAACATTGGTGGCAAGCTCTGGCTAACTGGATTGCATCTTGTCGTAAGGTCGGCCAATAATAACCTTGTCTTACAGTTTTGTAGGCCAAAGCTTGCCCCCCATTGTGATTTCCACAAGCTCCAGAATGTACGTCCTCCAGAACTGTCCTTCCTTGCCCCCTAGACAAACATTTGAGTAACGGGACTGAAAAGCCTCTTTTGTAAAGCTGCTCATCTGCTAGAGTATACATGGCTGCTTGTTTCGTGATTCTCATAGCTTCAAAAGAGTTGCTTGGCAGTTCCCCGTCTTTCAAGTATTTGGCTATAGGAATCCTCCAATCATCGTCACTTCTCTGATCAACTACTTGATTTACTTCGTAGTCCATTGTTGATGGTTGGACTTTTCTGGTAATGACAATGTCCGTCAGATCTGCTGGCCCATCACTTGTTGCTAGTCTTGCTAGGGCATCAGCTTGTGTGTTGCTCGTTCGAGGTATCTGCTGGATAAACATTTGGTCTAACAAGGATATCAAGTGAGCAACTATTCGTTGATACTCGATTATTTGTTCGTCTCTGGCCTCATATTCACCTCGTACTTGGCTTACAATAAGTTGAGAATCCCCGAAGATCTGGAGTCGTCTCACTTCGACGGCTAGTGATAGGTGGAGTCCTGCAATGAGGGTCTCGTATTCAACTTCATTGTTGGTGGCCATAAACTCGAATCTGACTGCCGAAGTGAATACTTACCGGTCGGGACTGATGAGGACTATCCCTGCCCCCGAGGCCAGGTTTGTTGACGAACCGTCTACATAGAGATGTCATGGGTGATCTAGCCCTCTCGTTGGATTTTGAGGGAAGGTTAATTCGACTATAAAGTCGGCTAACGCTTGTCCCTTAATCGCGGTTCGAGGTGCATGTCACACCGAATTGGCTTATCTCAATGGACCATTTCAAAAGACGGCCAGTGGTGTCAGATCGGTGTAGTATTTGTTTGAGTGGGAAAGTTGTCAGTACTTCGACTTGATGATCGAAGAAGTAAGGTCTTAACTTCCTAACGCTCATGACGAGAGCATATGCTAGCTTTTCGGTTGGTGAGTATTTCACCTCAGCTTCATGTAAGGCCTGACTGACATAGTAGATTGGCAAGTGAAACTTGCCTTCTGCTCGAACTAGCACCGAACTTATGGCCGTATCAGATGCTGCCAGGTATAAATATAACTTTTCGCCGGGAATTGGTTTTGACAGAATTTTTACGTCTCCCAGATACTCTTTTAGCTGATCGAAGGCTTTCTAGCAGCTCCCCGTCCAGGCAAAGTTGCCTTTTTTGATAGCTTCAAAAAATGGACGGCACTTGTCTCCCAACCGTGATATGAACCTGTTTAAAGCGGCTAGGCAACCGGTTAACCTTTGCACTTCTTTAACAGAACGTGGTGGTTCCATATCGACGATCGCTTTCACCTTTGCTGGATTAGCTTCGATTCCTCGCTTGCTGACCAGATGGCCCAAGAACTTTCCGGAATGTACTCCAAAACTGCTTTTCTTTGGATTTAACTTCATATTATACTTTCGGAGTATGTCAAACACCTGGGAAAGATGATAGAGGTGATCTTCCTTCTGTGTACTTTTGACGACTATGTCGTCGACATACACCTTTACCGTTTCCCCAATATGTTCATCGAACATTTTATTGACTAGCCTCTGGTAGGTTGCTCCAGCATTGATTAGACCAAACGACATCCTTTTCCAGCATAGTAGATTTTTGTTAGTATAGAAGGCTGTGTTCTCTTGGTCATCTGGGTGCATTGGAATCTAGTGTTAACCTGCAAAAGCATCCATGAATGTGAACATCTCATGCCCGGCAGTACTGTCCACCAGTTGATCGATGTGCGGGAGCGGAAAGTTGTCCTTTGGGCATGCTGCATTAAGATCTGTAAAATCTATGCATAGCCTCCAGGTTCCATTCGGCTTCCGTACCAAGACAGGATTTGCAACCCACTGAGGACACATCGCCTGTTTGATTAAGTCGTTGTCCAGTAACTTTTTGACTTCCTCGTTTAAAGCCTGATATTTGTCAGGTCCATATTTTTGTCGTTTTTGGTGGACAGGTTTTCGGACTGAGTTGATATTCAACCTGTGACAAGCATCTTTTGGGTCAATTCCCACCATATCAGCATGGGACCATGCGAAGACGTCCAAGTTAGCCTTCAGGAAATCCGTCATGCGGGTTCTGTAAGGCTCGGGAAGTTCTGACCCGATGTAGAGTTCAAGGTCATCTCATACAGGATCAATCTTGATGGCTTCTAATTCTTCAACCGGAGTCGCCCGTCATTTTTGCCCCTTCCATCGAGGGTCAACTATTGGTCCTTCTGGACTTAGCTCATCTTCGATGTTCATGGGTTCGACACCTAGCCGGGGGTCAAAATCTTAGACGGGCTCTGGGCAGAGTTTGGTCGCCACAGTTGGGCCCTCCTGGATGTCATTTGGACATGTTCCGTCAACAACAGGTGGCAACATTGCTTCTGGCAAGGTTTGCTCGCCACTTTGCAGCATCTGCTCGCCTATGGGCGAGGGTTGGTCGTCTATGTCCATCTTATCGTTTTGTGCCCCGAGGATGTCTTCCAAAATCGAGGGCTCGTTCTCGAGTTGACAGGTTGACACTTCCATCATAGATACTTGTCCCTGTTTTGACTGGATTTGTAGGAGACATTCACGAGCTTTTCTTTGGTCTCTTCTTACTGTGCCAACTCCACTTGTTGTTGGGAATTTTATGCAATAATGGTAAGTTGAACATGCTGCCCTGAATTCATTCAAGAAAGGTCGACCAAGGAACCCGTTGTAAGTCGACTCTTGATCTACGACCAAGAAATCTACCATTCTTGCGATGTTTTTCTCGGGTTCCTTGACCGTCACAAGTTGCATAGCCAAAGTAACTATTCCCAGTGGGATCGTTATAGCATTCCCGAATCCCAGGATTCGGTGATTTGTGTCCCTGATGTAGCCTGCGTAATTTCCCATTTGATCAAGCGTCTTTTTGAAAAGGACATTAATGTAGGCTCTTGTATCCACCAACAGTCTGTGCACTCTAGTTTCCACGATCTTAGCACATATCACGAGGGAATCGTTGTGAGGGGTCAGTACTCCTTCCAAGTCTCTTTCGGTAAAGGTTAATTCCGATGTTTGCATGATGGGCGGTATAGCCCCCATTTCTTGTACATGACCGATTGCTCGTAATTCGGCTTTTCTTTTACGATTAGAAACTGGTGGTCGTCTATCAGAATAACCACCCACGGGTCCCGCTGGCTCCATCATCTGGATGTCTGGAACTGGACCACCTGCAGGTACAGGAGCTGGTCACCCGACTCGATTTCAACGAGGAGCTTGTTCTAGATCCTCTCCATCAGAATCCTCGTCTCTGTCTCTTTTGCCGGGTTGCCTCTTCACGAACTCATATAGCTTTCCCTCCTCATAAAAACGCCATAACTACTTTAGCAAGTCACGATACTCACTCGTAAAGTGCCCCACACTCTGGTGGTAGGCACAGTACTTGTTCTGGTTTAACTTGCTCGTATCTTGACGTATCTTATGGGGAGGTATGAGCAATTCTTTGTCCCAGACATTATTGTAAACTGTATCAATTGATACAATAAGAATATGGTTTAATTTATCCTTCAGCTCCGTTCCTTCAGTGAATGCTTTCATGTTCTTGGCAGCTCGATATCCAACACCAGGCTTCTTTGCACCCTCTTTTTGTTCTCCTTTGTCCCCCATGTCCTTTTGCACTACTTCATGCATGGAGACAAAGACTCCGGCCCGGTCCCGAAACTCAGCATAAGTCTTCGGGCATCTAAGGTGTACATCTTTCCAGAGTTCAGTGCCCTTCTTAAGTCCGGCTAGGACGGCCACGATCTTGGTGTCTTCACTGACAGACTCCCCTTCTAATAGGACCTTGTCGAATCTTTCCAAGTACGATCTGTCCGACTTGTCATCAGTTTGCTTCAAGTCGGACAACCGATGTCTCTGGGAAAGATAAGATCCGGCCGTAGAGAAGTGGGATAAGAACTCTTTTCCCAACTGGGCAAATGAATAAATCGAGGCCGGTGGCAGAGCTGAAAACCACTTATGGACACGATCCCCCAGGGTTAGGGGAAAGTTACGGCACTGAGTCGCATCACTTGCCCCCATTGATACCATATAATTGGTATACTTCATCAGATGCACCCGGGGGTCCGCCGTGCCCTCATACTGAATGCTTGCTGGGAACTGGATCTTTTTCTGAATCGGGGCTTTCAGAATCACCGAAGATAGAGGAGAGACTGGAAGAGTTGTGTTCCCATATCCTCTCTGTTGGTCGAGCTGGCCTTGCATGCTCTCAATGGCCCTTCTCATAGAGGCGAGCTCTTCAAGGGATCCCCCTTGGCTCTGAGGCTGCTCAGCGAGCAGAGGTGCACGACCATCTGTTCGTTGTAGTCCCTCATTCAGCGTGGGAAACCCCTGGGTTGGCCTCCTAGGATTGGGCTCTGCATCTGGGCCAAGACGACCAAAAGCTGACCTAGTCAGCCTATCATGGACCGACTGGCGAGCTGGTGCAACGTCTGGGCGAGCTACTCCTATTGTAGGATGAACTTCCATGACTCCTCGGCCGAGGCGACCTAGTCTTTCTAGAGCATTTTGACGCGTGCCCCGACTCACCCCTCCAGCCGGATTCTGAGTTGAACCTCCCTGGCTGGCGGCCTCAACATGCTGCTTATCTTTGTCCTTGGCCTTACGAGCTTGGGCACTGTCTGCTTCATTTGAATGACCCCCCTAGCATTCTCATGTTCACGAGTCTTTATGGGGCTATGCCTTGCTCATACATAAGAAGAGCCAGGTTGGGCCTGCTGTCTTTGTAAAGCCTGGAGTATGGCTATTGTGCGTGCCAATTCGTCTGGGTTGTGAGCAAAAACGTCCAACTCAGGTGGCATCAATTGGCGAGCAACATTGGTCTGATTCTCCTGGTCATTTCTGCTCGCCCCTACTCGCCTACCAGCTTGGGACATCCGGGAGTGTGAATCCCTTGTTATATGTTGTGAGCGTTGTGTTTCTCGTGATTGAGACATGTTTACAAGAGGTATCAAGTATTGTTCTTGGTGTTCTTGGATTTTTTCTTCAAAAGTTCAAACCTGTTTTATAATCTTGGGGTAATCTTCCCGTATTCAATGAATCGGATGTTCGAACCCTCCTTCTAGCGCCAATTTGTTGATGACCAGTACTAATTTCGAAGATTAATGGCTGTTTTAGGTTCACTAATTACGTTAGTGATCAATCACACATAATTGTTTGGTGGTCTAATTAACGATTAAAAACAGCCACTAATCCTTGTGATTAGAATCGATCATCAACATTCCCCTTGGCTCCAAAATGCCCTCTTGGTCATTTTACCCTCTAAACAGGATTCACAAGTTGGAAATGGTTCGACTTGGAATGATTCCAAGGATCCGTCTTTCACCAATCTCTCTATCCACTTTAGATTAATATGACCTAGTCTAAGATGCCATAGAAGTGTTTCATTCATGTCCGAAGAACGCTTTCTTTTATTACTCGAATGATCGACGTGTTATTAGATTCATTGTGAGTGGTATGCCCAATTAATGGTATAAAGATCATCCAACAATGTTCCGGAACAGATAAACTCATCGTTTCAAGAAACAATAACATCCTTATTAAAAGAAACTGAGTATCTATTCAAAACAGTTTAGAAACTGAAGATTGAGTTCTTTCTAAACTAGGAACATGAGGAATGTCTCTCAAGACCATAACTCTATCTTCACAAGATATGCGCATTTCTCCCACTGCTTCAACTGCCACTCTCGTAGCATTGCCCGGTGTGATGGGGATCTCACTTCCTTTAAATCGTCGGGTTAGCTTGAACCCATGTAAAATGAAACAAATGTGATCAGCAGTCCTCGTATCCACTATCCACGAATGGACAGTATACACCACTTCACAAGTTACGACGACTAAGACGTGTGAATTACCTAACTTTTCTAGCCTCTTAGGCTTGGAACAGGCAGACCTCCAATGTCCTCTCTCACCGAAGTTAAAACACTTCCCCTTTGATGCTAGCCTTGGCTTTGCCTTTCGCAACAGTTGGATTTGCTTGGATCCGGCCTTTGGTTCTCTTCCTCTTCTTCCCTTCCCTTGGGACCAAAAGAGGTAGACGGACCATTAGCCACCATAGCACTGGACTGGTGCTCCATTACACCTCCACCGAAACTAAAGCTTGCAAGAGCTCGGGCAAACGACTTGTCCATTCATTCATCTGGCAGTTCAGATGAAACTGCTCAAAACTTCTCGGTAGAGAATGGTATATGATATCAACCTGAGAAGAGACATCAAAATCCGCACCAAGTACTTCCAACTTGTTAAAGTATGTCATTATCTCGAGAACGTGCTCCCTCATGGGCGTTTCTTCCACCATTTCCAACTTGACCGAGTCATGTTTGGTGAACTGATTAGTCATGAGATTCTGATGTGAAAACATCTCTTCAAGGCTTTCCATGATTTCAACAGGGGATACAATGTCTTCATAAACGTGCCTCAAATCCTCAGACAGAGATGTCAAGATGATGCACTTCATGTATACATTGTCACGCTTTCAATCATAAACTGCCTTTTTCCATTGCTTGACTTATCATTAGGCTTGCCGGGTTTATTAACGTGTATAACCCAATTGTGTTTTTGTGCAGTAAGGACAAATTTAAAATTACATTTCCAATCGATATAATACTCTCCAAAAATTTTATTAACTTTAAGTATATTAAACAGTGGATTATAAGGTTGCGACATGATGAAATGAGAATAAAACATACATTCATATTAATATCTAGAAAAATACAAAATTATCACATAATTCGGTCACATCAATTATATTGAAACCTTAAAACAATATAATCATGCATCAGCCAACATCTCGAAACAATTTAAATGCGCCACGAGGGGTGGTCTATACATTTAAATATATTCAAGCGGATCACAAACTTGAAAGTTACAAATTCTTAATTCAAAATTAATAGTTGGCTCCCACTTTGACCACATAGAAATTGACAGGGACTCCGAGGGGAGTAAGTTAATATCAATTTCCTATGCCTAAGTAATAACCATAATTAAATACAGGATTATTATTTCGCTTCTAGCAAGCCACTCGTGGTGAGGGTCAATACCGCCACTAGTAATAATCCACAATCATCCTTTCGGAATCTATTCATGTGAAATCCGTCTTTTTGGCCGATCCGAGGGGGAAATGTATTCCAAAAAGACTTCACAAATAAATAAATTATGGAGGCCAAATTAATCTAATTTTAATATCCGGAATAAAATTGCGATTAAATAAACATACTTAGTAATTTTCGAAAGTAAGGTTTTTCTTGGACAATAAAATTCATGCAAACACATATTAACAAATAATAATAAGTGCACGAAATAAAACATCCATCAAAACAAAATTAAACACATTGGAGCACTCAAATCCAATTGCCACGGTTTAATTTCTTCACGTCTTGATGCGAAAATTCGTCCTTGTTGTTTTCCATCATTCGTCTCGACACGCTCCCACTCGAACAGCAACACTCTTAAAAAAACATCGCTTGGGGTTCGGGACGATATTTAAAATCACACAAAAAAACGCAGAACTGAAATTAATTTAAAAAAAATCCACGGCCCGAGATACGGCGCGCATCGGCCCACGGAGTGGGCCCGCGTGCCACCCGGCACGACGCTGAGCAGCTGGCCGCGGGGGCGCTGCCTACGTGCGCGCGCGCCATGCCGCGCCCTATCGTGTGCCCCGTCGTGCGACTCGCGCACTCCGCACACCGGGTTTCGCCGTTCGTTCTCGTTTGTCACCCCATGCATGATTTTACGTCCATGTATGTGTCACGCATGCATGCGTCGTCTGGGTACGCCGTCTTTGATTCTTCGTTCTTCGTCTCAATCCGGTTACAATTTATTTTACAAAAAAAAATACTAGATCTGGACTAGTCTATTACAAAATCAAATCAAAATAAAAAAAAAATAATCTACTCGTGGATTTTCTCACAAGAAAAACGAATTCGAACGAATTGAATTAAAAACAATTAATTCACACGCATGAAAAAAAATTAACAACATTAAAACCATGATAATTGGATACCTGCAAAAAAGATCTAGCAATTTTACTATCCAATTTCAATTTAATGTCTAACAATTTAAATTCTAATATAAAGATCAGAGCCCGAAACCTGGCTCTGATACCAGTTGTTGGGAAATAGGGGTGCCCGGAATCTATTCAGGATGAAATTTAAATACGAATTTAAATACAATTATTACTAGCATGAATTAATCCTAATTAATTCAAATAATAATTCCAACAACAAATTTATCATCATGCATGCTAAATTAATTCACATAAAAACTATGGCGGAATAAACTAAGAATTTATGTGACTTACGTACCTCTTGTAGAATTGACCTTTGAATAAACGGGACAATTACGATCACGCTTTATCAACCCAAAAACCTTCTCAAGTATTTCCCTTTCACCTTACTTGATCACCGGTGGGAGATGCTTTCAGGTAATTTAAATAACTAAGGAAAAAGAAAAATATATATGCTCTTGATTTTTCCAACACATGGAATTATGTACTTGGGGATGAAATAATCACCCCCTATTTATAAGAGGTGATGGCCGAAAATTGTATATTTTATGGGCCTGGAGAAAATCTTTTCTTAGTCTCTAAGAAATCTTGAATATATCTCATATATTCTTTTCTCCATAATAAAATATTCCACAAAAATCTCACTCTCCTATTTAATCATATTATTTTCGAAAACTTCAAGAGTAGAATCCAAGATTTGGATCTTCTTGAATATATGAGATAATCTTGTATTCCAAGAATACTTATCTTCCATAATATCTTTCCAAGAAAATCAACAAAATCTTTTCTTTCCTTGATTCCTAATTTTCGAAAATAAAGAAGAAAAATCTGCATTTTATTATCTTTTTATTTTAATCACCTTATCATTATTGGGCTACTTAATGGGCTACTTGAGGGGCCTTTAAGGAGAATTAAGATTGGACCTCCTAATGGACTTCTAAATTTCAATATTAAGCCCCAATATAATTCAATCCATTAATATTAATTATTACCACTAATAAATTAATATTACAATATCCATCTTAATCCATATTACGATAATATGGGCTCCCGATTATTATTTCCCGCATTTAAGATTATCAAGTCCATTAATTAATTAAGCTTCTTAATAGCTCTAAATTAATTAATATATTTCACCTTGGAGTAAAGACAGCTCAATATTATTATCCGTACCGAAGAAACTGATTCTTCACTTGCAATATTTGGTACAATAAAACTTCTGAGCCCACCAAGGGGACTAATCACACGAGCCGTACTCGTACGCGTTTCTCCGTATTAAATCTTAGCAACCGTCGTATGATTAATATTACTGCCCAAAGCACAAGGTTCGAAGTCACGATGATTCTCACCCAACATGAATCAAAGCAGTAACCATTAAGCACACACGGTCCTATTTAAGTGACGGAAATTAAGAAATTAACAACCACTGAGGTCTAATTCTTCACATTTCAGAACAGAAGAATTTATCCTCGTTGTAGGTCCTCTTCAACACATACTAAATGTGCTAGTGCAATCTCTTAGTCAAGACAGACCAATCTGAGACTTACACATCGACCTTTCACGGCGGATTGTTCAATTCCACCTAGGTCGTGAATTTGTACGTTTAGTTACAAGGAAACCGTTAATGTGATCTTCCATGATCGGGTATCACCACATTAACTACAATGTAACAAGTACCACTTATAATGAACTGATTGCAATAAATATTCAACATTCAATCATATCTAAAGAAAATGTGATAAAAGAATTATTCTCATAAACAAGTGTTTAATACATGAGTTATACAAAGTAAAAACATACTTTCACGTATAACTCCAACAGTAACAAAGCCAGAGTGGAAGGTTCAATAAGTAATGCATATTTAGTGGATGAGGCAACATCATTTTGCTCTTATTATTTTGAAGACCACGTGTACACACGACATAGGAGAGTACGGAGTACCACGTAATGATGCGAGTTGTAGTCAATGGGAGGAATATGATGGGTGTCTTTCAATATTCAAATTCCCTGGGCTGCTCGTAGTTATGTCTTGTTGAATTGCTCGGATGTTGCATGCTATACTAGGTTAGTAATTAAGTTACTATTATTGTTCAATAATTTCTAAATATATTCAACAATCTAACATTTGTTAAACCTTGTGCTTATGCAAAGTGTATTCATAAATTCGTTGAAGATCCAACAACCAAACATCTCAGATGAAGAAGTTGATAAAAAAAACTTGAAAATGATTTTCCAGATTGGTTCGAAGAATATGTGAGTAGAACAACAAAACTTAATATATTTTTTTCTACTTTGTCTTTCTTATTCATGTGTAATTATTATTCATCACTTGTAGGCACGTGATCCTTTGAATGACATTTCCAACCCCTATATCCAGGACCTTGCCAAAGGCCCATTAAGGAGTGTTAAGTCATATCATGGATATATTGTCAATGGGTATAAGTTTCACACACTCAGTCACAGATCATCTAAAAGGACTGCAAACAATGGGGTATGTATAAAAGGGTTCTAATTTAAGTGTAAGTGAGAGTGACTACTATGGCCAATTAGTAGATGTTGTTGAGGTGGAATACTTTGGTTTACCAATCAAGAGAATTGTTTTGTTCAAATGTGAATGGTTCGATCCATCGAGGTTGGGAACAAGGATCCATTATGATTATGGGATTGTAGAAGTGAATTCTAGACGAAGATTCAATAGATATGAACCATTTGTGTTAGCTATTCAAGCAACACAAGTACATTATTGTGAGTACCCTGGTGCTAGTCGCGCACAAAGAGATTGGTTGGTTGTTTCTAAGATAAAAGCTAGGCCGATTGTGGAAGTTTCTACGTCAACTGGAAAAGATAAGGGTAAAAATATGGATGAACCGTTCCAAGAAGATAGTGCAAATGTCCATCATTTACTAGAAATTAATGTAGGAGAACCTGCATCATTGAATGATCCGAATGCTACATTCATTGACATGGATGATGAGCCTCTCGAAGAAGAGGGTGATCTTATAATTGAATCTGAAATGGATAGCACAGATGATGAGGATGAATATATAGATAGTGATTAGGGTACAGGTTAGTTAGTTTAACATAAATGATGTATTATTGTATATTGTAGCTGCAGATAACATTTTAATTTCATGAATATTTCATTGTAGATATGGAGGCTCGCGGAGGAGGTGTTCATTCACGATGTGGAGATGGTGAACGAGCACAACCATCCATAGTCCATTGGTACGCCGGTATATATGCTAAGCTCTAGTATTATTCACATGCTCGCTCCCTTTAATACTTTAATATGTAGTTTGATTGAAATTTGCATGTGTTTTAGTATAGTTTTATGTAAATTTAATTTGGCAATAGTATCTTTTTGTATGTTCCAAAATTTATCTTTTATTCAAATTCTTTTGTCGGCGTAAGAGGTTATCATCACACAAGCTGAATATAACATACACATGATTATCTTTATTATTTTGTAGGTAGTGGAGGTGGATCAACTCAATCAGCACCAACCTCGAGTCGGCACACGATGAACCCTCCATCACTATCAGGGGAAGATATTCCTCTATCTCCATCTTCAACTGCTGATGTTAGTTCCTCTAGCGTGGCACAATTGTTACATATTGAGCCTGTGGGTAGAGAAAAGTGTATAATAAAAAAAATCTTCCTTTTATCATTTGTTCTTAGTACATTTTTTTATTAAGTTTTAGTTTGATAGTTTGTATCCAGGGTATACAGTGTCGGGTATAATCACAAGTCTTTTCAAGGAAAGAATTGACCATGAGGGTTACACTTGGAAAACAGTGTCCAAAGAGACAAAAACTCTCTACTGGAAAGAGTTTCACGTAAGATGCAAGATGTTGATAATTGTAGTATTCACTATTCATTACAATATGTAATTTACTAATTCTTTTATGTGCAGAAACATGTAACCTATGATCGCGATATTCAGAAGGTGATTAGAAAATGTTATGACACCCAAGCTGGGAAGTGTTATTCGCGCTTCACATGTCATTTGAGAAAACTGACGGAGAAGCCAGACTTCATTTCTGAGGTCATATGGACAAGATGGTGGGTGGTATGGAATAGCAATGAATTCAAGCAGAATGTGAGCAAGCCTCCACTAATCGCAGGTCTGAGGTTTGTGGACCCGACACATGAATGTCCATCCATACTGGGGGGTCTAGGTCTACTGATGAGCATGCAAGACAATTGGTAATTTATATTTTTTATTTTTGTTAAAATATATTGACATTTATGATATTTATCACCAATTTTTTTTTCATCTAATAGGCCAAAGAGTTGGGGCGACAACCAAGTAAGTTCGAGGTTTTCAAAAATACACATTGGAGAAAAAAAGAGAAAAAATGGGTGGATATGCGTTCAAACGATGTTGCTGTAAGTATTAAACTAATTTTTATTCTTATTTCTCCCATTGATGTTACTCTTTTTATGTATTGTTAGTTCTTTAATGAAATTGTTAAATTGGGATTAGTACAATAAATAGTGAATGATTCCTGAATAGCTAGATTGTGGGAAGCACCCCAAATCTTGAGATTTAGCATACAAGATCAGTAGCTTGATCTTTAGGAATAAATCCCACAACCACTATCTGTTGATGGGGAGCATAAACCTTACTCTGGTCAACGTACTAAGTGAGTTATTTTCCCCTTTAGTTCTCTGCCTCTTTTCGTATCAAGTTATTGTGAATAAATGTTTGTGTTATTTGTTGATTAAACGCCTCAATTATGAAATATGAATTAAGCTAATGCGACGTTTGTGAATACTTTGAAGAGACCTCATTTCTTCTTCTTCTTCTTCTTCTTTCTTAAGGTCAAATTGCACATTGAATAAATTCTTCTAAGGTTTTTAATTTCACGAACTCAATTTCATGCTGCCAAATGCATCATTAGATGGAGTGGCCTAGTGGGCTGCAGAAGTTGTCTTATTATTTTCTTCTAATTTGATTATATTTGAGTTTGGATTTCCATTTGTCTCCTTATGATTGCTTTGAGATATTTATAAGAAAATCTTGATTTGCCCGCATAGAACAAAGAATATAGAAAAGCTTGACATTTTATGGTATTTGGTGCACCAAATAAAGCATTTGAAACAAGACTAAAGTTGTCTTTCTATGAAGTCTTATGTCCCAGTTTCTATGGCATGTTCATTTATTGATGAGGCACAAATGATTTAAAGTGAACAATGGAAGTTCAAATCTCCAGTAGCTGATCAAAATTAAAATAATGTTTACATTGATGCCTGATTGCTTGCTAGTAAATTCCAAATCAGGATTGTTGCTGATGCAGTGATGAATTTCTTCCATTTGCATTTTACTTTATTCTCATTTCTGGAGTGTGAAGCTGTGCTGGTCAGGCTATGAAAAACAATCAAAACATTTCACAAATGAGTACATATTCCATAATAAATTGGGGGCATTTAATTATAAAAAGGCTTTCTGAGAAAAGAGAGTGCATTTTGATATAGGGATGCAATTATTTAGATATACTATCATTTATTAATTAACAACATTAACCTGAATTAGTTGAGGCTCTATCAGTTGACTTAACTGTGCGATATATCTGCAAAATCATAAAGTTTGCATTCATAATGTATGAGAGATATATATAGTATAATAAATGTGAAAAAATTATTAAGTCATGATGGTGTTTTGTACTTTTACTTGTCTCTCACCTCTACCTATTTATTTAATTTAATTTAATATATCTTGAAATTATTACTGTGTATAAATCCTCTTGTAATATTGTTTTCAATTCATTGAAAGTCTTTCTAAATATTATTTTTTTACAGGAGAAGGTTGAGGCGAAGATTGTTATTGATCCCATTTTATCTAATCCCGACATAGATCCATCGGAGAGTTCAAGAAAAGTTGATGAATACTACATGGACATTGTTGGAGGGGTTAAAAAGCGTCGCATATACGGGCTTGGTAATTTGGGATCGTCGCAGACTTCCACAGGGATGACATATGTGGATGTTGAGCGCATTCGAGCTGAGGGTCGTGCTGAGGGTCGAGCCGAGGTCCAACAAGTATTGGATGATGTTGTGGCACGACAAACACAAATGGAGGAGACTATACGCACTCTAATGGCCCGTTTCAACGCCTCGGATTCCAACTTACCAAGAGCCCCTTGATTCCAATTATGTTAGTATTAGGGTGTATTTGACTTTGAATTATATTCGAAATTATATTTTGTCATATTACATTCCAAATTATGACTTTGAATTTGAAGTTTATATTATTATGAGTATTTGGATTATATTGATTCTTAGTAAATTTTAATTTATTATGTTTATTGAATAACAATATAGGAAAATTATAATAGGGACAAAAATATTAAAAAATAAAAAAAAATAAAAAGTATAAATTATCAACGGATTACCAACGGAAATAGTAGTTATTACTTTTGTCCAACTTTAATAATAAATTAGCAATGGAATAGTAACAAATTTTACCAACGGATTACCAACGAAATTTAGCAACGGATTGCCAACGGATTTTTGACGGATTACAACACTAATTTAGCAACGGATTACCAACGGATTTTTTTACGGATTACCACACTAATTTAGCAACGGATTATGTTTACTAACCGTTTTACTAACGGATTACCAACAAATTAGTCATATAAACTAATATTTCATTTTTCGTTGGTAATCCGTTGATAATCTGTCGGTATTTTTTACTAACGGAATATTATTCCGTTGGCATATTTAGCGACGAGCAGAATAACAACAGAAAATATTCGTTGTAAATTCGTTGCTAATCAGTTACTAAATGCAAATTCATTGATTAGCAACAGAATTTTTACGTTGCTAAAACGCGAAAATCTTGTAGTGAGACATTGCCTACAAAATTTTGTGTATTTGCTTGTAGATGATTTGAATAATGAATAGACCTAAATAATTTGAAAATTTTGTTGACAAATTATAGACAATTTTCACTATTTAAGAACAAAAATATTTTTGTTGAAAATTTTATAGACATATTAATAAATTTGTAGTCAATTTTATATACTCCCTCTGTCCACTAAGTATGCACTATTTATAAAAAAAGTGATTGTTAATGGTAAGTATGCATAACATATATTCTATAAATAATAACTTTATTCATAAATGAACCTCACAAGACTCTTAAATACTCATATGATCTTTACCAACCACTTGCAGCAAAATATGCATATCTTCGGTGGATTGAGAGAGTATATACTTTTAGTGCTATCATATGGGAACATGGCTTTAATTCGTGACTGCGAAAATTCAACAAAAATGATAACTTGGACAACGTGTGATTATTTGTCTTCAATCAGTTCATGGATATCCAATTTTAAGAGATCAACTCTATCGCTCAGTTACATTGTGGTGTAAAGATATTTCACATGAATTAAAAAAAAAAAATTATAATTGTAAATATATGTATAATGTGATATTTGTCCTTTTAATTACTTATATTATATAGTTACATGAAGTAATAAAAAACAATGACAAAACTGGTGTGATGGATCTCATCTATGATACGATACTCTATTTACCCAATAAACTACTAAAAAAAATGAATGGCTTGAATTGATTTAAACTTTATGTGAATTAAATATAAATCCGTTACATGAACTTTATTATGTGCGACGTCTCACTCTTAATTAATATACATACAACAACCAAAAAGAAAAAAACGTATATTTAATTCTCATATATGATTGCAAAATGTAAATTATTTTAGGACAAAAACTATTCTCTAGAAAAATAATTAAAATGGGTTGGAGGAAAAAAATTAGGTCTTGTGTGAGATCGTCTCATGGCATGAGACAATGAGATGAGGTATAACAGACATTGACGCATAAAGACTTTGAAAGTGGTGTGTGCTAATTTATATTGTCTCATATCGTGAGATGGTCTCTCATACAATTTTTTGTCAGTGAAAATTTAAGGCTCCATATACAAATTCATTTCTATAAAAACAACTATCGTTACAATTATAGAACACCTTTTACTTAAAACTCTCACTTATATACAATTGTCACCATTTAATAAAAAAAATTAAATTGAAATAAATATGTGTATGTCCTCATTTCTCCTAAATCGTAATATGACCGTCACATATTTGACATTTTGAGCATATTTACAGGGGCCAGTGCCCTCATGTTAGTGATTAATTTCTCCCGACAATTATCGTATATAAGACTATAATGTTGTATGAACTTTGAATTTAAAGTTGACTTGACTTGGGATCGGATGGGTCTTTCCACAAATATATGTAACTGATTGCCTTCAGAACCAGATTACTGTTTTCTTCCTTAAACTCTTAAAAACCAGCTGAAAGAAATAAAAAATGTTTCATCATGAAGTTTATTTTATTAAATTACTTCTTCTTGTGCTAGTATGCATGAAATATGATTTTGAATTTGTGGCGGGAGAAATTAGGTGCATTGAGAAGGAGAGACAAGCCCTTCTCAAGTTCAAGCAACAGCTCACAGATGAATATGGTGTTCTCTCTTCCTGGGGAAGTGGAGACCATCAGAAGGAGTGTTGCAAGTGGCGGGGCATCGTGTGCAGCAACACTAATGCTCACGTGACCGGCCTCCTACTTCATGCTGGTTTCTATCGAGGTAAAATTAGTCCTGCCTTGCTAGAATTGCACCATTTGAATTACTTGGACTTGAGTCATCATGATTTTGGAGGTGATCCAATTCCAGATTTTATTGGTTCCTTTAAAATGTTGGAATACTTGAATCTTGGGGACTCCAATTTTGGGGGGATTATTCCTCCTGAGTTAGGGAACTTGACCAACTTGCGCACACTTGATCTCGAGTCTAACAACCTTTGGTCCGATAACCTCTATTGGCTTTCTCATCTATCTTCACTAACACAACTTAGCTTGGCTAACTCCAAGATAAGTGATACCAATTGGCTACAACATGTAGTACTGAACCTTCCTTCTCTGCAGACATTGCAATTGAGTGGTTGTATGCTTACTGATGTTGCAACGCCCTCTGCTGATCTCTTTGTTAACTCTTCTTCTTCATCATCTCTCTCTCTCCTTGATTTGTCCGCTAATGAGCTCACTTCTTCCACATTTGACTGGTTATTTAACATAAGCACTAACCTTGTTTCTATATACCTGTCCGGTAATAAACTGGATGGCCTCATTCCAGATGGCTTTACAGAACTAAAGTTTCTTGAGCGACTCAGTCTTTCTGGTAACATGCTTGAAGGTGGAATTCCAAAATCTTTCGTGAATTTAAGTCGTTTGCAATCTTTAGACCTCAGTGAAAATGATATGGGAGAAGTGCTTGAGGAGTCGTTTGAGAGCCTATCTTGCCACGTATTAGAAACCTTGTATTTATCACATAATCAATTCACAGGGCCAGTGCCAGACCTAAGGGCATGTTCTGAATTGAGAGATTTGCGTCTCGGTTCAAATAGACTTACAGGGTCGCTGCCTTCAAGTCTTGGCCAACTCTCCAAGCTTGAAGTGCTATCTGTTTCTGATAATTCATTGGAAGGCACCATTACTGAAACCAACTTCTTGAAACTTCACAATTTAAAGTGGTTGGATTTATCCTTCAATTTACTGACCTTGGACTTGAGCTCTGATTGGATTCCACCTTTTCATTTGGATAGGATTGATTTAGCAGTCTGCAAAATAAGGGGCTCATCTTTCCCCATGTGGCTTAAGACTCAAAATAACTTATTGTTTCTTGATATTTCTCTTGCCGGTATATTAGATGAATTGCCTAAATGGCTGTGGAATATGCCTAATCTTGAGCGCTTAAATCTGTCTCATAATCAGGTAAGTGGCACAATCCCAGATTTCCCATCCAACAGTTCTATGCATCTGTTAGATGCTTGTTCTAATAACTTGTCAGGCCATGTACCATCTCTTAATCCCAGAATGGGGATTTTCCAATTGTCTTTCAACAAGTTGTCAGGATCCATTTCATCTATATGTCCATATGCTGTTTGTCAGCTCCAGTGGTTTGACGTATCCAATAACCAGTTGGAAGGAGCACTTCCCAGCGATTGGGTGAAGTTGAAAGATTTAGAGATTCTGAATGTGAACTACAATAATATCTCTGGTGAAGCCCCACATGCTTTGGGCTCTTTATCCAAACTCAAAACCCTGCACTTGCGAGGCAATAATTTCTCTGGGGAGTTACCTTCAACTTTGAAGAATTGCCGACTTCTTCAACAAGTCGACATTGGTGAAAACAGGTTTACGGGAAATATACCACCATGGTTAGGTGATAACCATACAAGTTTGGCGTTTCTGATCTTACACCGGAACATGTTCTATGGCGATATCCCTCTTGAGATATGCAGGCTTTCTCAGATCCAACTGTTGGACCTCTCTGATAACAACTTAACAGGAAAAATTCCCGAATGCTTCGATAATTTCACAGCTTTGATTGACAAGAATAGGACAAGTACCACCATGATTTTTATCCCACCGATTCGTATGTGGAATTACTTGGACTATGCATTGGTTCAGTGGAAAGGTCAGAGAGCAGAGTACAATAGAACTCTGGGGCTTCTTAAACTTATTGATCTCTCAAGCAATAACTTAGTTGGAAGCATTCCGGAATCATTCTCCAAACTGAAGGGATTAATTTCCTTGAACCTTTCAAGAAATGGTTTGACAGGAAATATAAATCCAGGTATTGGAGAGATGGAGATGCTGGAAACTCTTGATCTGTCGAGCAACCATCTCTCGGGTTGGCCCGATTGAGTTATCTAGCTGTGCTTGATCTGGCGAACAACAATCTGAGTGGCCAAATTCCACAAGGTACTCAACTCTCGGGCTTCAATGAATCTGCTTACGCCGGGAATAATGGATTGTGTGGACCCCCTCTTTCCTTGTGCGTCAACACATCCATTACTACTGACGATGATGATGATGATGATGATTGGTTTACAAGGTTATCGAGTTTGCAAGAATTTTGCATAACTTTGGCCTTGGGTTTTATTGTTGGGTTCTGGGGATTCGTTGGTTTGTTGGTGCTGAAAAGATCCTGGAGATATGCATATTTCAACTTCTTCGATGCTGTTGGAAGTCGGTTGCATGAAACTGCCTCTGTATTTTTACGCAAAATCAGGCGGAGCTGAATTGAGGTTACTCTTTTTGCTTATTTTTGTTATACCTCTGTTTATTAAACAGAGCTTCCATTCCGCATCTTCTACAAAATAGTTTTGATTGTCACAGTTTTTGCTTTTATGTGCTTTTTTATCATAAGATTTTTGATAAATGCCACAACTTGTATGACCATTTTGCAACTACGCTGCCTGCTAGACATTTTTCTGAAAAATAAAGGGGTGACATTTCACTTTGATATATTATTGTTTTATGGACTAAATTTATCTGCAAATAAGAAGTTATTGATTAAATATTTGAACCTTTGATCTTTATAAATTATATAGATGGTGATGAAGATGAGTGGTTCTAATTCGAGGGTTAATCGTTTTCCACCGAGGAGAATGAGGCTTTGATCATCTGCTTGGAGAAGGAGGAATCGTGTTTCGAACATGAATCGTGCTTACTATTTTTTTTCCTTTGGGCCTTTTAAGTCATCTTTGTTGGCAAACTCTGTATTCTCTAGTTTAATTGTTTAGGGCCGAACCAATATAGTTTTCTTTACTTAAGCTTGTCCAAATTGAAGAATCTGGTTTGTTTGTTGAATTGTGGAAAGTTGTTAGAGACTTGAGATTAAAAAGACAAGTTAATTATAGTTTATTCATCACAAAAAGCCATCTCATGAGTCATTATAACACCTAAAAAGTGCAGCTGAGATGCTCACTGTGTTCCTCCTCATCATTCCCCATAAAGAAAACATCCAATTCAGAAAGTGACAATCTTAGTGGGGTAAACCTAATTATGTACAAAATATGCATACATGTACAAGAATATGTGAAAATACTGACCAGGTTCAATGAACTTAAAACAACATCTTCCATGCCTCATGTTATTAGTACTAAAAACCCACATCTTCAAGAATTGCACCGATATTCAAAATAGTGCCAACTAAAGGCCTTGGGATGAAGAGAAGATCTAAGGTACTCAATGTCTATTTTCTTTACATGAATTTCATGTCATGCTATTCCTATTCTGAACATTAAGGTTGTTTGCATGAAATAGGAGTGTGTGTTCACTGGATCTTGTGTTGTTGGGCATTGGAAATGAGATTTTATAATTCCTGAATTTTTTTTAATGAAAATTGAAAGCATATATTCTTATATTTTAATATTGATGGGAACATGAGAATTTTCGTGTTTCATTTTATTTTATTTTGAGCAGTCAAATGGTGATTTGTACTCATGATCTTTGAACGGTGGAACTCTAACCACTTAATTGAGTTATTTCACTCCATCAATTTAGTGTTTCGTTTGTGTCCCTTATATTTAGATGTTTTATTGAAATTTAGAAATCCAATCACATTATGAGAATGCAGAAGAAAAAATATGGCACTGCAAATTTATAAAATGTTTAATTAGGAATATGCATGTGATTATTTTTATTAAATTACACCTTTTCCTCTTAATTTATGTATTTCTATTGCTGATATTTGCAGTATTTTTCCATGACTTTGGCGATGAATCCACTCAAGGGGAGGAATATTGGCTGCCTTTATTTATGGGGGGAAATTTTAGAGGGTGAAAGAAAAAAGGTTTGCTCTGAAGATCCCAAGTATGAGAGTTGAGAGTTGAGAGTTGAGACTTGAGAGTGACTAGATAATATCGTCATATAAGAAATTGACGTTATATAATGTCTTATGTATTCTTGAGTTCCCCTTTAAACTTCAGTTATATATATATATATATATATATTTATAAATTCTTATACATTTTATGCTGTTGTGTGGTTTTGTGTATGTTGTAAGATCTTCTTATATGTATTACTAGATAAGTGTCCCGCGTATTACGCGGGATATTCGTAAAAAGTTAATTATACATTATGCATTACATATACAATAACATTATAAATTTGTTCACTATAAAATTAATGTAATTATATTATATAATAAATATATTCAAAATAATGTCACATGTTAAACACATTTAAGTCAATATAATGATATATTAAATTTGTTTTTAGATTAAAAAAATCAAATAATTAAATTTTGGTGCACTGTGTTTTCAAGACAATAAAAATTTATCAATTACATGTTAATTTTTTTATTTTAAAAAGATTCAATCAATCATTTAATCGATAAAAAATTCAAAATTAATTAATATATTTAATTTCATTTTTAAATTATTTTAACAAATTAGGAATTTCTAAATTGGAAATCCTTAAATATAGTGAGACAATAAAAATAAAATAATTAAACATTAAAGTTTCATATAATTAGAGTTTTAAATATAATTGATAAATTCAATTTAGTATATTTTTATAGCCTCAAGTTATATACAATAGATATTCCAAATTTGTATATATTCATTGTTTAGCTTAGTTGGTTAAAATGATAAGTTGTACTCAAGTGATCTTGTGTTCGAATCCAAGAATTTGCATAATTTTTTAAATTAGACTATTTATTATATAATGACACATAAGCATAATATTGACACGTAGGATTTTCACAAGCATGCTACGTAGGACATAGATGACACATAAACATATGTCACGTATGCAGAATCAACCACATGACGACACATATGCAAAATCAACCATATAATGACAAATAAGCAAAGACCACTCCTTATTAGTATAATAGAGGATTTTAACAGGTTAGCCATAGCCATTTTCAGGATTTAAGTTTAAGTGACATTGCAACTTTCTCTTCAAAAATCGATAATAATCATTAGGACAAATTGGAAATGGATGACTTACTTTTTTCAAATAGGGCACTTCGAGAACCGAACTTTCAGCTTTTGCAGGGTAAGTATCGATCTATTAGTTTGTTGAAAAATAAGGATCTTTTGCAATTTTAAGGATAAAATGGGGAAGAAAAAAAGTTTTGTTGTCCAATAATTTATTTAGTGTCCGAGTTTTCGTCCCAAAAGTTTAACAATTTCAACTACATTCCGTAACTTATTTGATTATCGAGAAAAAAATATTTTTTTTAGGCTTGTAACTTAGCAGTGATCATTATTTGTGGACAATATATTTTTAAACTCGTGAAAGTAAGGACAATATATTTTAAAAATTTGTTAATGCAATGTTGTAAATAAATGCGTAAATAAGAGACACGATTTGTTGACCCAGTTCGTCGGGAACGACTACGTCTGGGGGCGATCCAAGCCAGGAGTTCCACTAATATTCTTGTGTATCAGAGTACCTAATTTATGAGTACAAATGGATATATATATATATAATAGTAAAACCCTAGTCTAATGGATAAAGCCCAATATGATTCTTGGTCCTTAAGTAATGTCCACACCAAATCTCCTAGATTTGGAATATCAAATCTTCCGGATTTACAACACTCCCCCTTGGATATTACGACATAAATGTCTTGTCATAAAAACTCCACGTGCTAGGGATCGGCCAAATAATAAGTAGGGAGGAATGTCATCGATCTTCTAGATCTAAATCTTCCGGATTTATTTCGAGGTTACCGCTCCCCCTGAAGACAACAACACTTTAAGTCTTTGCATCCCAATACCACGAACGTACTTTTTAAAAGTAGACGTAGGTAAAGATTTAGTAAACAGATCTACAAGATTGTTACTAGATTGCACCTTTTGAATGATAATCACGCCACTCTTCTGGAGTTCGTATGGGTAGAAAAAATTAGGTGAAATATGTTTCGTCAGGTTTCCCTTGACGTACCCATTACTCATTTGTGCGATGCAATCAGCGTTGTCTTCAAATATAATGGTGGGAGGTGTATCGCCCTTGGCAATACCACACGAGTCACCAATGTGTTTTACCAATGACCTTAATCAAACACATTCTCGTGCGGCTTCAAATAAAGCTATAATCTCTGAGTGGTTTGAAGACGTGGTAACCATGGATTGTTTAACCGATCTCCAAGAGATTGCGGTTCCACCACAGAAAAAAACATAACCAGTCTGGGATACGGCGTTGTGGGGATCAGACAAATAGCCAGCATCCGCATAACCTACTAAGGTTTTGTCTTGGTTCTTACGATAAAACAGTCCAAGATCTTGAGATCCTTGGAGGTATCGTAGAACGTGTTTAACACCATTCCAATGTCTCCTCGTAGGAGAAGCGCTATATCTTGCAAGCAAGTTAACAGCAAATGCAATGTCCGGCCGGGTGCAATTTGCAAAATAGAGCAAAGCTCCAACAACGCTAAGATAAGGAACTTCTGGTCCCAAATTTCTTCTGAATCTTCTCTTGGCCTAAATGGGTCCTTATCCACTTCGAGGGATCGGACAACCATCGGGGTGCTAAGTGGATGAGACTTATCCATGTGAAATCTCTCCAATACCTTTTTCACGTAGGTCGACTGATAAACAAAGACTCCTTCTGGGAGGTGCTCGATCTGCAAGCCGAGGCAGTACTTGGTTTTACCCAAGGACTTCATTTTGAATTCAGCTCTCAAGATTGAACTGACTTCTTCAATCTCTTTGCATGTTCCGATTATGTTCAGGTCATCAACATATACGGATATGATGCAAAAACCGTCTTGCGATTTCTTCGAGAATACACACGGGAAAGCTTTATCGAACGTGTGTCCCTTCTTCTGAAGGAATTCACTAAGTCGGTTGTACCACATAAGGCCCAATTGCTTCAGGCCATACAACGACTTACGCAGTTGTATGCTATACATACTGCAATTTGCACCATCCCTTAACTGAGGAATGTCAAATACATCTGGGATTTTCATATAAATGTCGGCATCTAGTGATCCGTATAAGTACGCGGTTACTACGTCCATTAATCTTATTTGGAGATTCAACTTAACTGCCAAAGATATCAAGTAGCGGAACGTTATTGAGTCCATGACATTGAGTCCATGACGGGAGAATAGGTTTGATTGAAATCAATCCCGGGTCTCTGTGAAAATCCTTGTGCTACCAGCCTCGCTTTAACCTCTCCACAGTATTGTTCTCATTTCGTTTTCTTACAAAAACCCATTCATATCCTACAGGGATAGCGCACGAGGGGGTACGAATGAAAGAGTCAAATACTTGTCTTTTGTTAAGCGATGCGAGCTCTGCTTCAATTGCCTCTTTCCATTTTACCCAATCGGAGCGCTTCTGGCACTCTACAATAGTATTGGGTTCTGGATCCGGATCGTTAATGGAAAGAGCAAATGTCGCTGCAAATGTGTCATCAATGACAGTAATATTTATATTACATGTTTCTCCCGTATCTGTGAAATTCACAGAGACTTTGACGTTTACGTCAACCAGACCTTCCTCATTTCCCATTGTATCTGGGTCTGGTCGTTCCACGGTCCTAGTGCATGGAATGTTTTGTGCACGTGCTTCATCACTAGGACTCTCGTCTCCTAGAGACTTGGAGTTATCTAGACGGATCTCTTCTAGAGATTTTCCATTCGACTGACCAGATTTGCTAGCCTTTCGTTTAGGTGTGTTACTATCTCTTGAGGTTCCCTTACGCTTTTGGCGTGTGGGGGCATGAGTACTCATTTTTCTTGGGACCTCAACCCTTTGGGGAGCATTTACTGCTGGTATATGCTATCTATTCACACCTCTATGGTCAGTGAACGCGTCTGGCAGGTTATTTGCTAAATTCTGCAGGTTAATGATCTTCTGAACTTCCAGTTCAGATTGATTAGTGCGCGGATCTAGATACTGATGATTACTGTTAGGATAAAAATTGTTAGTTTTGATGAGTTAAAACAAACCAGAAGATGTAATAGGACCATCTGGACCTGTTAGCCAGATGATGATCTAGATTAGGACTTAGTCTAGGGGGAACTGCCAGACCAGAAGACTTCACCAGAAGAGTCACCAGAAGACCCCACCAGAGGACTTCACCAGAGGACTCCACCAGAAGACTTCACCAGATGAGATCAGACCAGAGGCAGAGGACCTTCCCCAGACCAGACGAGTCCAGACCAGACGAGTCTGGTGGAACAAAAGATGCTCAGTTTGATCTCCTTATTCTACTGAGTATTCTGGTTATTCACCAGATAAGGACCAGAAGACACCGAGGTTGCCTGGTGTCTGGTCCTGCCTTCTCTGGAGAGAATCAGAGTTAGGCAGAGGAAGCTATTGACCGTTGGTGATTCAAATCAAGTCAACAAGATCAGGATTGGAAAGTATTTGAAGATAATCAATCCAAGGATCCCACCAACCCAATCAATCAATTAGGGAATTGATTGATTGAAGCTTCCTTATATAGAGGATCTGATTGGATTAGCCCTTCCAACGGCTAGCCCTAATCCCCTCTATATATACAAGAGTGCAGTTCAAGAAAAAGCTCTAGAGAGACTCTACACGCGCACATAGCATTCTAAGCTTTTGATCACTACGCATTTACACTCACTTTGTTCTTAATTTCTCATCCAACTCGTAAGGAGTTTATATACTCAACCTGTTCATCTTGTTAGATAAGGTTGGAGTAAGTCAGTCTTTAGATCGGAGTTAGATCTAAAGAGATTGTAAGAAGGTGCTGGTACTTCGGAAATTCCAGTAAGATAGTGAGTTGGTTGGTTGATAGTGAGACCCCTTTGATCAAGGGAGAGTGGACGTAGGATATTCAGATCCGAACCACTATATATACGGTCTTATTTATTGCTTTCCTTAATACTTGCCTGTTTATAATTTGTGCTCTTAGAAAAGGACTTCTTCTAAAGACATATCGGTTAAAAAGGCTTCCGCAATTAATCTATCTAGTGGGACCAACAAGTGGTATCAGAGCAGTGTGTCCAACGACCACTGCTTTGAAAAGCTTTTGGTGGTCACCGGGCAGATCCATTGCTCATTTATTGTTTTTGTTCAAAACCTAGATAAATCCTTATTTTAGTAAATATGTCTTCGAAATCTTCTTATAAGAGTCGCAAACTGCCAGAATTCTCGTTCGAGGATTATAGCCACTGGAGCTTCATGATGAGTAATCATCTTGGAGCTATTCACCACCGCATGTTAGATGTGGTTGAAAGTGGCCCCATTAAATTTTATTGGACTCCTATTGATAGTGGCAGGTCTGAGTCCAGAGAAGAAACTAGGGACGCTGCAGAGGATAGAGTTCCCAGACAACGAATCCTCAAAAAGAAAGACGAACTTGACAACGATGAGAGAAAGCTACATAACCTGGACCAGGTGGCAAGAACCGAGATTATCAACACTCTCACTAAGGAGGTAATAGAGAAGGTCAGAACCTGTGTCACTGCCAAGGAGATGTGGGACAAACTCGCACTTCTCTGTGAGGGAACAGAGAAGATCAAAGACAACAAGCTCCAAGCTGTTCAACACTCGTTTGACACCTTCAAGATGAAACCAGACGAGACCATTGACCAGCTGGACATGCGTCTCACAAACCTTCTAAACAAGGCTAGTGCCTTAGGTAAGACCTACTCTGAAAAAGAAATTAATAGTAAAATCTTGCGTTCACTAACAAGCAGGTGGAGAATTAAAGTCACTGTGATCAAGGACAACAAGGATCTCAATACTCTGGATCATCATCTTCTGTTGTCTGATCTCAAAGCCTATGAGTATGATCTTCAAGAGGAGGATCAAACATAAGAGGTTTCCTCTTCTGGTCAGAAAGGTGTTGCATTCTCTTCAACCATCAAATCTGATGTCAAGCCAAAGGAGTCTACTGCAGATGACTTGAGCCTCAAGGAGCAGGTAGCACTTCTAACTCATAAATTAGACAAAATGAGTTCAAAATATGGCAGGTACAAAAGGCATTGGAAGGAGTCTACCAGAAACAGGAAGAGTTCTTTCAAGCCTGCAGAGAAGGAGAAGACATCTGGAGACTCAAGGGAGACCAGATTCAGAACTCCAGAGAGGAGGAGAGATGACAACCCTGGCAACTCTGGGAGATCAGATTATCAGAGGAGGGATGGTAGCTCTGGCAGACCTGACTACCAGAGGAGAGAAAGTAGTCCAGCCAGATCAGACTACAACCAGAGGAGGAGAGAGCCAAGTCCTAGTCCCAGAGGAGACAATGCCTGCTACACATGCAACAAGACTGGTCACTACAGTTATGATTGTCCTCAGCTTACTCCTAGGGAAAGAGAAGAGAAAAGAATCAAGAGAGATATGAGATATGCAGATAAGATAGCACTGCTGGCAGAAGCAGAGGAGGAGGATACTAGTTCCAGTTCTTCTTCTTCTGACTTTGGATCAGATGATGATGTGTGTCTCATGGCAGACATCACTGAGGTAAATGAAACTACTCTTGTTTTATCTAATTCCAAATGTACTGAATCCTCTAATTCATCTGGTAACTCCAGAGAGTCTGATATGCAACAAATGCTATCAGATCTCCAAAATTGTGTCCAACTCTGTCAAAAACTTGAGAAAGAGAATGGTAGGCTCAGAGCTGAAGTTCAATCACTCTCTCATGAGCACAAATCCACCAGAGAACTCATGAAAGATCATTCCAAAGAAGTCTCTGAACTTCAGGATAAGATCACAGAAAGAGATACTCTGGTAGATCAACTCATGAAAGAAAGGACCTCTCAAGAAGATGAGATCAATGAACTCAGAGCCAAATATCAGACTCTTAACAAGGGAAAACAAGTTGCTCACAACATAGAGGAGATACCTATGCCCAGAGAAGCTCCTAAGATACCATCTGTTGTATCTATCATATCAGAGTCTTCTCAGCGCATTTGTGATAAGAGTGGTTTAGGATATTCTGGAATTACCACTAAAACCCATAAATACCTCTATAATAAAGACAAGTCTGTAAGAGCTGGTAAATTGGTAGAAATCTGGAATGATAAAGACTTAACTGGTAATGGTTACAAGGTGGTTCACAATCCTGATTGGAAAAGGAATCACTCTGTTAATCACATAACAAATGGTCCAGAAGAGTTGACTATTCTGGAAGAGAAGATGCTAGAGAATAAGTGTCAAAAAGGGGAACCACTAAAGATTGATGGTTCTGTGAACAATGAGTCCCAAGGAGTAGGAATTACTCAAATTGGAGGACCCCAGAGAAATCCTCTTAAGGGAACCTAAACAGATTAGGGGACCTCAAAGGAAACACTCAAGAAAGGGGAATACCAATCAGAGTAACAACTACCAGAGAAGGAACAATGTTCAGCAGAACCAGGTACCCCAGAGACAATTTTCTCATAGGAATCAATTCCAGAATAGGTATACTCAAAGGAACTATAATCACCAGAACAAGTCTAATTATCAGAACCAGAGGAGGTCTTCCAGACCCATCTATAGAAAACCAACTGATCTGGGGAGTTATGACACCAGAGATGGTTCTTCTAGGATGTACCCTTACAACCAGACCTTTAAGACCATGTCTTTGAGGCAGGCCATTCCAAAGGCCAGATTTGAGAAAAGGTACACCAGACCTGTTTATAAGAAAGGTGTCCTTATCAGACCAGTAGCTCAATATGTCATAGTAAGAGGACATGTACTGGTAGATAGATTTGGAAGGAAGATAAGATCTCCTCATCCATCAAGGGATGATCTTTATCTATGGATTCCTACAAAACCTGCAACTAACCAATCAGGACCCAGCACTAGTAGGGGACCTAATTGATCTCTCTGCAGGTAGATAAGAGTCCATTGGAGAAAGGATTTTCAAGCAACCATGTCTGGTACATTGATAGTGGATGTTCCAAGCACATGACCTTCCAGAAGGATAATCTCCAAGATTTCAAGCCATTAAATGGACCAAGAGTGATGTTTGGTGACAACAACTATGGAGTCACCAGAGGAGTTGGAAAGTTGACATTCAATGGAGTATCTGTAGATGAAGTCTACTACGTAGAAGGACTCAAGCATAATCTGCTTTCAGTATCCCAATTCTGTGACAAGGGATACTCAGTGAAGTTTTCTAGTGATTCATGCACTGTTTTCTCTTCTGATTATAATGATATCTTGCTAATAGGCTTGAGGAAGGGTAACATTTATCTTGCAGATTTTAGCAGTTGCCCAAGGAATGCTTGCCTGGTTGCTAAAGGATCTGCAGAGAACAGCTGGATTTGGCACAAGAGATTGTGTCATCTTAACTTCAAAACATTGAACAAGATTGCCAGAAAGGGTCTCATTCGAGGTCTTCCAAATGAAGTGTTTAAGAAGGATCAGGTTTGTGGTTCATGCCAGAAGGGTAAACAACCCAAGACTTCCTTTAAGGATGTCCAGAGCACAACCACAACCAGAGTACTTCAACTACTTCACATGGACCTGTTTGGACCTGTTTCTCCTCTTAGTTTCAGTGGAAGGAAGTACACCTTAGTAATAGTAGATGACTTTTCAAGATACACTTGGGTAGTGTTCTTGTTTAAGAAAAATGAAACTATGACTAAGCTGCCGGAGTTCTTCAAGCAGATTCAGAATGAGCAGAACCAGAGCATTGTCAGGATCAGAAGTGACAAAGGAACATAGTTTTTGAATTCACATATTGTAGATTACTGCAAGGATCATGGGATTTTTCATGAGACATCTGCTGCCAGAACACCTCAACAAAATGGAGTTGCAGAAAGGAGGAATAGGACTCTCAAAGAAGCTGCAAGAACACTTCTGGCAGAGTACAGCACTCCACAGAGATTTTGGGCAGAGGCCATCAATACAGCTTGTTACACTCAGAACAGGTGCCTGATTGCCCAGAGACACAATAAGACCCCATATGAGGTATGGAAAGGTAAAACCCCATCTGTTTCATATTTTCATGTTTTTGGATGTAAGTGTTTCATCCATGACAATGGGAAATCTAAATTAAGAACCTTTGATGCTAAAGTGGCTGATGGAATATTTTTGGGATATTCCAGCACCAGTAAAGCTTTTAGAGTTTTTAATAAGAATTCACTTTGTGTGGAGGAAACACCTCATGTTGTTTTTGATGAATCTGCTTTTGAGTGCAAGGTGGATTCTAATTCTTCTGATGAGACCCAAAATCAAACTACACCCAGAGTTATCAAAGTCAATCCACCTGCTCTTGATTCAGATTCAGATTCAGATGATGACCCATCTCCTGGTTCTCTGAAGCAGCAGCCTTCACAAGGAGCAGAACCAGAAGAGGTTGAAACTCCTGTAGGGGGAAGCTCTTCTGCAGGTGGTGATAATCACCAAGGTACTGCAGAAGATGATCATCCAGGTAAGACCACGGGTAGGAGGACCCTGGTTGATCACCCCAATGACCTGATCTTAGGAGATCCAACTAAGGGTGTCCAGACTAGGAGAACTATTAACTTAGCTGCCTTATTCAGTTGCTATGTGTCCTTGATTGAGCCCAAGAACATCAAGGAGGCACTGAAAGATTCAAATTGGATTGTTGCTATGCAGGAGGAATTGAATCAATTCACCAGACAGGATGTTTGGGAGCTGGTAGACAGACCAAGACATCAAAAGGTGATAGGCACTAAGTGGGTTTTCAAAAATAAGAAAGATGAGAATGATGTCATTACTAGGAACAAGGCAAGGCTAGTGGCCCAGGGCTATTCTCAGTCTGAAGGAATAGACTATGATGAGACATTTGCTCATGTTGCCAGACTAGAAGCTATCAGATTGTTCTTAGCATATGCTGCTCACATGAAGTTCAAAGTTTACCAGATGGATGTGAAATCTGCCTTTCTTAATGGGATTCTCATTGAGGAAGTTTATGTGGAACAACCTCCTGGTTTTGAACAAGGTGATAAGGTGTTTAAACTTAAGAAAGCTCTTTATGGGCTGAAGCAGGCACCCAGAGCATGGTATGACACTCTATCTCAATTTCTTCTGGACAATGGTTTTACTAAAGGTAAGATTGATAGGACCTTGTTTAGGAAAGAAGAAGGACAGGACATCCTTCTGGTCCAAATATATGTTGATGACATCATATTTGGATCCCCTAACAAGAAGCTGTGTGAGAAGTTTGGTGAGCTCATGCAGGGACAGTTTGAGATGTCCATGATGGGAGAATTGAATTACTTTTTGGGTTTGCAGGTTAAGCAATCAGAGAAGGGAATTTTTATTAATCAAGCTAAGTACACCAGAAACATGTTAGAGAAATTTGGAATAGGATCTAGCAAGGCAGCCAAGATCCCTATGATGACAAATTTCAACATGGATCCAGATGAGTCTGGAGAGAGTGTGGACCAGACTCAGTACAGAGTACTTATTGGTTCTCTTTTGTATCTGACTGCAAGCAGACCAGATATTACTTTTGCTGTAGGAGTTTGTGCCAGATTTCAAGCTAATCCCAAGAAAAGTCACTTGGAAGCAGCTAGGAAGATATTGAAATATCTTAAGGGAACTGTGAATTTAGGATTATGGTATCCTGCAGATGACAATTTAGAATTGAGTGGTTATTCAGATTCAGACTATGGTGGGTGCAGAATAGATAGGAAATCTACAAGTGGAACATGCCAATTTTTAGGGAATAAATTGGTATCCTGGTTTTCTAAGAAGCAGACCTCAGTTGCTACATCAACAACAGAAGCAGAGTACATGGCTGCAGGGAGCTGTTGTTCTCAACTACTTTGGATTAGTCAACAGCTTAGGGACTACCAAATTAGAGCCAAGGATATTCCTATTTTCTGTGATAGTAATAGTGCCATTGCCATTACCCAGAATCCAGTTCTTCATACCAGGTGTAAACATGTTGATATAAGGCATCATTTTATCAGAGATCATGTTGAGAAGGGAGATATAAGGATGGAAAAGATTGCAACAGAGAGGCAGAGAGCAGATATTTTAACCAAGCCTTTGGCTGAGACCAGATTCAGAGAGTTAGCTTTTGAATTAGGTTTGTTGGATCCAGAGACAGATTTGTTTTAGGGGGAACATCAGAGAAGTATCCTTGTTTCATTACTTTTCCTCATATATTTATTTTTCTTGAGCTAACATACCTGCAGATTAGATATATCAGAGAAGGCAACAGACGAGGTATGCACCAGGTGACACTTGTCCCAGATGAGGTGCTGAGTCATTTGTCCAAAATCTTCTCTGACCAGAACCAGATGAGCTCCATCAGAGGAGATGTAGCTGTGGTTTCATCTGGTTACAATATCAGGTGACAGGTATGCATTTACTTCTCTGGCCTCTGATCATTGGGATACACTTTTAAAATTAGTAAATACAATCAAAACATTTCAACTTCGGAGTGTATTTAAGACTAGGGTATAGGGCCTAGGCAATCATTTCGCTTTTTCTCTCGACTGCCACAAAACCCCTTTATGCCCAGTCCCAATGACTATGCCAACGCACCAGATTAAATCTGTATCTTGCCTTTCATCGTGGCCATCAGATTTAATCACTGTGCAAAATGTCAATCAATGCTAAAATTGATTTTGTTTCCTAAATTGAATTTGAAACAACACACGTTCACACTTCATTTAATTTTCAAGCCACGCGTATTACTCTATTTAAATCAATTTTGTTTTCAATCTGTCCTTTCACGTTTCTATACTATTCAAACCCTAACCTCTCTCTGCAAAGCATTTTCTCTCTCTCTCTCTCTTTCACAGTAATGGCTCCTCCGTGCAATTTCAATCATGTCCTGATGATGAAAAAGCTTAAGACGGAGATGGTGGTGGACTTTTATACCACCAAGAATCCAGTTGTGCTGTCGGTTCTGGAGATGTTCCAGAATGCAGGGGTGGAGAAGTTGATCTCCACTGTTCCCAAGGACTTTCGCACCCTTGACGGTTATGCGGCCCAGTTTCTGGTTCGCATGAAGATTCATGAGGATTACATCTCTTCAAAGATTGGTGAAGATGATTTGGTGTTTTCTAAGCACGATTTCTGCGCTCTGTTCGAGAACATTTCTGCGGTGGGAGTGGATCCGTTGACATACAAGGAGGATGATATCGTTGGATCATTCAAGATTTTTGCTCGTTCTTCCTGCCAGAACATCACAAAGGGCTTTGTGGATAAGCATTTAAGGCAGAAGTTCAAGGTGTTGTTCGATATCGTGGTTAAAGTACTTATGTGTGAAAATCACAGCACAGATGCCATTTTCAATGGTAGGATGTGTGTGATGAGAGCGTTATATGATGGTGTGCAATGTAATTGGGCGGAGTTTTTCTGGGATGTGTTGAGGAAGAACAAGCTGAAGGTGAAGAAGGAGCCTTGTCCTTCCAAGCCAGGGGAGTTGCAGTTCTATTTCACTGCAAATGTCTCTTTGGGGACTAAGTTAACACTTATTCTGGATTCTCTTCTTCCAGAGAAGAAGTGGAGGTCATCTTGGTGCCACAATTATCACAAGTCCAAGATCCTCTTCTCCAAGGATGGTCCTCTCCACGGCCATGCCGACTCTGATGGAGAGCAAGCCATCCCTGCCCCTCCTATTCAATCTATTCCCTCACCTCCTAAGGGGAAGAGAAAGCAGCAGCAGCAGCAGAAGACACAGAAGAAAGCTGCTGAAGCAACTGGTTCTTCAACCGTTGCCTTTTCTGGTTCCTCAGAGGAGGACCAGATTCCCCTTCTTGATGTGCTTAAGAAGAAGGGTGATGATAAAGCTGTAAAGAAGGCTGGAGCAGCCAAGAGGAAGCGGCCAGAGGAGGCCAGGAGAGGCTCTGCTAAAAGGTCTAAGATTAGCAGGAAGGCCAAGAAAACCCTTCTGGTGGATGAGCCAACAGAAGAAGAAGAGGAAGAAGAGGAAGTGCCTCTTGTGAGGAAATCCAAGGCTAAGAGAGCTATTCTTCAAGATCCTGAATCTGGATCTGATCTTGGAGAGGCCTTGGAGAAGGCTATTGATGAGGCCTCCCAGTTGATGGAGGATGCTCAAGAGACGGCTATACCTGCTGGTGTTGACCCAGCAGAGGTAAATCCCTCCATTCCATCTTCTTTTCCCATTAATCTTGTTTCCCCTTCCACCTCTCCCCCAGATAACATTCCCCAAACCCCATCTGCCGCTGGTAACCCCACTCTTCCACCAGAGCAGACTATCCCAGATACCCCTGTCTTTACACCCTCTACCATTCCTGCTCATACACCTTCTCCCCCAAACTCCCAAACACATCTTCCCACTAACCCCTCTCCCCCACCTTCTGGACCAGAGGTACCCTCAACCTCCTCTGGTGCAGAAGTCCCCCCTTCAAACTCCCCCACCTCTCAGATCCCTCCTACACACTCTGTACCAGATATTCCTTCCTCTTCTGGTGCACAACAACCCCTTCCTACCACCTCTACTTCACAAAACCCCAACCCTCCCCAAACCCATACAGATCAGGACCCAACCATTGCTATGGCTCTGGGATTCCCTGCCCCTCCCCCCTCCCCAACCTGTTTAACAAGCGATGACAGTGAAGATGAGGAAGCTTCACTTGAGCCTGCTCACTTAGCACCTTCCTCATCTGCCTCTGGGCCCAACCCTTTATATTCTCTTCTGATGATATGGGTCCCATTAGGCAGAGTATGAGTGTGAGTGCTCAGCTCTGGCTAAGAGAGCAGTTTCCAATTTTGTTGGAGCACTCACCCCTCCTGGCAGATCTGACTGATGCCAAGGTTTGGAGTATGGCAAGACTCCACGATGTTGAAGATCTCATGCTTCTGCTAGAGGAGATGTCTCCTTCTGCCTTCACTGCTTGGGAGATTGAGCTGAAGAACAAGCTAAATATTCAACACCCAGCAGAGTTGGAGACACCAGAGACGGCCAAGATCCTCATCAAGACTCTCCTTATCCAGAGAGGAGTTATGCTCACTCCAGAGGGCTTCTCCTATAATTTTGGTCCGCATTTCTCATTCCCTCCAGAGTTGTACTCTGATGAGGAGGACTTTGAGATGTCTCCTGCTGTGCTCCAGAAGATGAAGGCTTTCTTCAACGAGCAGACCATGCAGATAGGGCGCTTTTCCAAAGCAATTCAACATATGGCCCCTGCTATGATTGAGCATCAGATTAAGCATGAGAGGAGAATCTTCCTGAAGCAGCTCCAGTCCTCTCTGGCAGAGGTAAAAGCTTCATTCAAGGCTAATGGCTTGTTTGTCAAGTTAGATGTCATGCACAGCCAGAAGCAGCTCCAGGAGCACGTGCTGGAGCAGTTGAGGCCAGTCTCTGTTCTCAAGGTGGAGATGGCCAGCCAGATGATTCAGACTGCTAAGCTGAAGGACTCCCTCCAGGAGATGTTAGAGAAGCAAGAGAGACTTGTTGCAGAGTCTAAAGCTTATCTGGAGGAAGCCAAGCAGCTTCGTGATCTTCACTCTTCCTCCAACACTGCCTTGCCTGATCTTATAAGGCAGGTAGTGGAGCCCCTCCTTGATGAAGTTAAAAAGGGGGAAGAGAAGGCCAGAACTGATCTGGCGAAGACCACCAATGAGACTCTGTTTAGCCATGGAGCTCGTCTGGACCTGTTGGAGAACACTCTGGCCCAGGCTGAGTTACAGAAGAAGAAGAAAGAAGAGTTGAAGTCTCTTACTATGGCTAAACAACTTGCTGCAGAAGAAGAGTCATCTGAAGCTGAGCAGGATCCTTCTACCATTCCTGGTCCTGCTAAGAGGAAGATTAGAAAAGTAAAGAAGAGTTTCCTTGAATCTGTTGTTGAAGAAGCAGAGAAGAGATACAAGGAAGAGACTCCAGAAGAGAGGCAAGCCAGAATCAGGAAGAACATAGATGAAGAGCAGAGGCTCAGATATGTTAAGAGGCAGAACAAGAAGGCCAGAGAAGCTGGTATTTCTTCTGGTGCAGGTGGCTCAGGTCAGAAGAGGAAAGCTCCTGTGGAAGTTATGAACATCTTGCCACTCAGGACAGAAGGGTCTTTTGACTCTACTGTGCCGTATCCTCTGATTGAGAGATGGAGAGAAGCCAAGACCCTCTGGTTCATTCAGCATTATATCCAGAGGCCAGCACCAGAAGATGATGAGCTTATCAACAGAACCTTCCATTCTTGGATGCAAGCCTATTATGCAGACTTGTACAAGCAGTTGATGGATTCAACCATTGAGTTCAACCTGGAGGTGACTGCTCCAGAATTTACTTATCTTAACACTCCCATGAATGGGAACCAGGTGGATTGGGCAGAACTGAAGAAGCTTTACAAGACCAAGGTGTTGGTGAATTTCACCCCAACATCTTCTGCAGAGTTGAAGGCCGTCCAGGATAGGTTCCTTGACTGGTTTCTTGTCCCTAAAGAGAACAGAAGATATGCCTAGAGTAGGACTATGAACTTCAATGTAATCTGTAATTATTTGTCCTTTGATTATTAATGGAAAAATACATATCTTCTTTGTTCTAAAGACAACTCCTTGTTGTCTTATTATTTGCCTGATGAGATCTATTCTAAGGTCTCATCCCTTTATTGTTTTCTTGCTTAAGTTTACTTTTGATCAGTTCTGGTAGTGTTTTAACTCCATCAAAAAGGGGGAAATTGTTAGGATAAAAATTGTTAGTTTTGATGAGTTAAAACAAACCAGAAGATGTAATAGGACCATCTGGACCTGTTAGCCAGATGATGATCTAGATTAGGACTTAGTCTAGGGGGAACTGCCAGACCAGAAGACTTCACCAGAAGAGTCACCAGAAGACCCCACCAGAGGACTTCACCAGAGGACTCCACCAGAAGACTTCACCAGATGAGATCAGACCAGAGGCAGAGGACCTTCCCCAGACCAGACGAGTCCAGACCAGACGAGTCTGGTGGAACAAAAGATGCTCAGTTTGATCTCCTTATTCTACTGAGTATTCTAGTTGTTCACCAGATAAGGACCAGAAGACACCGAGGTTGCCTGGTGTCTGGTCCTGCCTTCTCTGGAGAGAATCAGAGTTAGGCAGAGGAAGCTATTGACCGTTGGTGATTCAAATCAAGTCAACAAGATCAGGATTGGAAAGTATTTGAAGATAATCAATCCAAGGATCCCACCAACCCAATCAATCAATTAGGGAATTGATTGATTGAAGCTTCCTTATATAGAGGATCTGATTGGATTAGCCCTTCCAACGGCTAGCCCTAATCCCCTCTATATATACAAGAGTGCAGTTCAAGAAAAAGCTCTAGAGAGACTCTACACGCGCACATAGCATTCTAAGCTTTTGATCACTACGCATTTGCACTCACTTTGTTCTTAATTACTCATCCAACTCGTAAGGAGTTTATATACTCAACCTGTTCATCTTGTTAGATAAGGTTGGAGTAAGTCAGTCTTTAGATCGGAGTTAGATCTAAAGAGATTGTAAGAAGGTGCTGGTACTTCGGAAATTCCAGTAAGATAGTGAGTTGGTTGGTTGATAGTGAGACCCCTTTGATCAAGGGAGAGTGGACGTAGGATATTCAGATCCGAACCACTATATATACGGTCTTATTTATTGCTTTCCTTAATACTTGCCTGTTTATAATTTGTGCTCTTAGAAAAGGACTTCTTCTAAAGACATATCGGTTAAAAAGGCTTCCGCAATTAATCTATCTAGTGGGACCAACAATTATTTATGTTCCACGTAAGTTCCCGACATTCATTCAATTTTGAATTCGGATCTCCCCCTAATGCCGGGAAGTAATCTTCATCGAACGTGCAATCAGCGAACCGGGCCGTTAATTGATCCCCGGACAAAGGCTCGAGGTATTTCACGATGGATGGAGAGTTAAATCCAACGTAAATACCAAGTTTCCTTTGTGGGCCCAAAGAGGTTCGCTTGGGTATCGTAATCGGTACGTATACCGCACATCCGAAAATACGCAGATGGGAAATGCTAGGTTCTTTCCCATCCACTAAATGTAGGGGGAATGATCATTATATGCAGTTGGACGGATTTGGATTAAGTGCGATGCATGTAGGACTGCATGTCCCCAGCATGAGTTGGGTAGTTTAGAGTTCATAAGCAATGGTCTCGCGATAAATTAGATACGTTTTATTAGCGCCTTAGCAAGACCATTTTGGGTATGGACGTAGGGGACCGAATGCTCCACTTAAATTCCCAGGGCCATACAGTAATCTGTAAAGGCCTTCGAGCTAAACTCAGCTGCATTATCCATGCGAATCGATTTAATTGGATAATCTGGGAATTGAGCTCCAAGCTCGATAGTCTTCGCAAAAGCTTGATTGCGGGTGGACAGCAAACATGCAAATGTCCACCTAGTGGAGGCATCAATAAGGACCATAAAATAACGAAATGGTCCTGATGCAGGGTTAATCGGTCCGCAAATGTCTCCTTGAATTCACTTCAAGGAAAAACTGGAGACTCAAGTCCAACCTTAGTGCGCGACTGACGCACTATTAACTTACCCTAGAACATGCATCACAAATAAATTCATAAACAGGAAGGATTCTACTATTCGAAATAGGTAGAATCCTACGTATCATATATAGTCCTGGATGACTTAACCGCTGATGCCTTAATATAAAGAAGTTCAGGTCATGAAATTTCATACTCATGGCTAGATGGAGATTTGACGCCCGGATGTAGAAATAGTACAATCCAGGGAAGAAGGTGTTGGTCCCACTAGATAGATTAATTGCGGAAGCTTTAAGTTTATGTCTTAACAAACTTCTTATTATAAGAGCACAAAACAAATAAGAGATTAAATAAACGAAAGCAATAAATAACACCGGATATATAGAGGTTCGGATCTGAATATCCAACGTCCACTCTCCCTTTTATCCAAGGGGTCTCACTATCAACCAACCAACTTACTCACGTACTGGAATTTTCCAAGTACCAGCTCCTTCTTACAACTCCTTTAGATCTAACCACAATCTAAAGTAAGCAACCTTCAACCTTATCTTAGAGATGAACAGGTTAAAGTCCAATAACTCCTTAAGAGTAGATATGTAATGTGACTAATAAGAGTGCTAAGAGTGATTATCAAAAGCTTGGAATATGACTTGTGCGCGTAAGAGTCTCTAGAGCTTTTTCTTGGAACTTCACTCTTGTAATTATAGAGGAGATTAGGGTTAGCCGTTGGAGAGCTAATCCAATCAGATCCTCTATTTAAGGAAGCTTCGATCAATCAATTCCCTAATTGATTGATTGGGTTGGTGAGATCCTTGGATTGATTAACTTCAAATACTTTCCAATCCGATCTTGTTGAATTGATTTGAATCACCAACTGTTAAATGCTTCCTCTGCCTAACTCTGATTCTCTCCAGAGAAGGCAAGACCAGACACCAGGCAACCTCGGTGTCTTCTGGTCCAGACCTGGTTAACAACCAGAATACTCAGTAGAAACAGGGGATCAAACTGAGCATCTTTTGTTCCACCAGACTCGTCTGGTCCGGACTCGTCTGGTCTGGGGAAATGTTCTCTGCCTCTGGTCAGATCTCTTCTGGTGAAGTCTTCTGGTGAAGTCCTCTGGTGGGGTCTTCTGGTGGGGTCTTCTGGTGACTCTTCTGGTGAAGTCTTCTGGTCTGGCAGTTCCCCCTAGACTAAGTCCTAATCTAGATCATCATCTGGCTAACAGGTCCAGATGGTCCTAATACATCTTCTGGTTTGTTTTAACTCATCAAAACTATACAATAATTTTCCTAACAATTTCCCCCTTTTTTGATGAAGTTAAAACACTACCAGAACTGATCAAAAATAGAAAATAAGCAAGAAAACAATAAAGGGATAAGACCTTAGAGTAGATCTTAACAGGCAAACAATAAGACAACAAGGAGTTGTCTTTGAGACAGAGAAGATATGATTTTCATTAATAATAAGGATAAAAGAGATTACAGATTACAAAGCAAGTCTGGTCCTAATCTAGGAATATCTTCTGTTATCTCTAGGCACCAGAAACCAGTCAAGAAACCTGTCTTGAATGGCCTTCAACTCTGCAGAAGATGTTGGAGTGAAATTCACCAACACCTTTGTCTTGTACAGTTTCTTCAATTCAGCCCAATCAACCTGGTCTCCTGCCATTGGAGTGTTGAGATAATTGAATTCAGGAGCAGTGACTTCCAGGTTGAACTCAATAGTTGAATCCATCAGCTGCTTGTAGAGATCTGCATCATAGGCTTTCATCCAAGAGTGAAAGGTTCTGTTGATGAGAGCATCATCCTCTGGTGGAGGTCTCTGGATGTAGTGTTGAATGAACCAGAGAGTCTTGGCTTCTCTCCACTTTTCTATCAAAGGCACAGGCACAGTTGAGTCAAAGGACCCTTCTGTCCTGAGAGGCAAGATGTTCATGACCTCAACAGGTGCCTTCCTCTTCTGACTGGATCCACTGGCACCAGGAGTGATACCAGCTTCTCTGCTCTTCTTATTTTGCCTCCTAACATATCGGAGCCTCTGCTCTTCATCTATGTTCTTCCTGATCCTTGCTTGCCTTTCTTCAGGTGTTTCTTCTCTGAACCTCTTCTCTGCCTCTTCCACTACTTCTTCTAGGAAGCTTTTCTTGACATTTCTGATCTTCTTCTTAGCAGGTCCAAAGATAGAGATAGGATCCTGCTCTGCTTCCGACTCCTCTTCTGCAGCAAGCTGCTTAGCCATGGTAAGAGATTTAAGCTCCTTTTTCTTCTTCTTCTGCAGCTCTGCCTGGGCCAAGGTGTTTTCTAGCAGGTCCAGACGAGCTCCATGGCTAAATAGAGTTTCATTGGTGGTCTTCGCCAGATCAGTTCTGACCTTCTCTTTCCCTTTTTTAACTTCAACAAGGAGTGGCTCCACTACCTGCCTTATGAGATCAGGCAAGGCAGTGTTGGAGGAAGAGTGAAGATCACGGAGCTGCTTTGCCTCCTCCAGGTAAGCCTTCGATTCTGCAACCAGCTTCTCTTGTCTGTCCAACATCTCCTGGAGGGAGTCCTTCATCTTAGCAGTCTGCAGCATTTGAGTGGCCAACTCAACTTTCAACACAGAAACTGGCCTTAGCTGCTCAAGCACATGCTCCTGGAGCTGCTTCTGGCTATGCATAACGTCCAGCTTGACAAAGAGGTCATTTGCCTTGAAAGAGGCCTTGGTAGCAGCAAAGGTAGACTTGATATGCTTCAAAAAGATTCTCCTCTCCTGCCGAATCTGGTGCTCAATCGTAGCAGGGGCCATATGCTGAATTGCCTTGGAGAAGCGCCCAATCTGCATAATTTGTTCATTAAAGAACATCTTCATCTTCTGGAGCACAACAGGAGTGACCTCAAAATCTTCCTCGTCTGAATACAACTCTGGAGGGAAGACAAAGTGAGGCCCAAACTTGTAAGAGGGGCCCTCAGGAGTGATCATAACCCCTCTCTGGATGAGCAAGGTGTGAATCAAGACCTTAGCTGCAACAGGGGTCTCTAGCTCTGCTGGGTTCTGGATATTCAGTTTCTGCTTAAGTTCAATCTCCCAGGCTGTGAATGTGGAGGGAGTCATCTCTTCTAGCAGCAGCATCAGATCCTCCACATCCTCTAATCTGGCCTTGCTCCAGACCTTGGCGTCAGTCAGATCCGCCAATAATGGTAAGTGCTCCAATAGGATTGGAAAATGTTCTCTTAGCCAGAGCTGAGCACTCACACTCATACTCTGCCTAATGGGACCCATTTCTGCAGATGAGAAAGAAAAAGGTTTGGGCCCAGAGGCAGAGGAGGAAGGTGCTAAGTGATCAGGCTCAAGTGAAGCTTCCTCATCTTCACTATCATTGCTAGATAAACAGGTAGGAGAGGGAAGGGCAGGGCAGGGAAACCCAGAGCCATGGAGATGGTTGGGTCATGTTCGGTATGGGATTGGGGAGGGGTAGGATTTTGAAAGGTAGAGGTGTGGGGAAGGGGTTGTTCTGCACCAGAAGAAGTAGATGGTACTTCTGGTACAGAGACAGGAATGGAAATGTGTGGAGAGGGAGATGGAGGCAGGGGAGGTTCAGCACCAGAAGTGGAGGGTACCTCTGGTACAGGGGCTGGGGGAGATGGGTTTGTGGTAAGGGGTGTTTGGGAAGGTGGGGGAGAAGGGGTTGTGGTAGGTATGGTGGAGGGAGTATATATGGGGGTATCTGGGAGAGTCTGCTCTGGTGAGGCAATAGGGGCACCAGAAGCAGATGGAGTTTGGGGAAGGTTATCTGGGGGAGAGGTTGAGGGGGTAACAAGGTTAATGGGGGTTGAGGTAGGGATAGGGGGATTACCTCTTCAGAAGGGACTGGAGCAGTGGAGTCCTGCATGATTCTGGCAGCTTCATCAATAGCTTGCTCCAGTGCATCTCCAAGATCAGAGCCAGAGTCTGAATCTTGAAGAATGGCCTTCCGTGCCTTAGACTTCTTCTTCAGAGGCTCAACCTCTTCTTCCTCCTCCTCCTCTGATGGCTCATCCACCAGGAGGGTCCTTGGAGCTCTCCTGCCTGTCCTTGGTTTCTTGGCAGACACCTTCTTGGCCTGCTCTGGCCTCTTCCTCTTGGAAGCACCTGCCTTCTTGGCAGCCTCAGCACCTTCACCCTTCTTCTTCAAGACATCAAGAAGGGGAATCTGGTCCTCCTCCGAGGAACCAGAGAAAGCAATGGTTGAAGAACCAGTTGCTTCAGTAGCTTTCTTCTGGGTCTTCTGCTTTTGCTGTTGCTTCTGCCCCTTAGCAGGCGAAGGCACTGCTTGAATAGGAGGGGCAGGAATGGCTTGCTCCTCGTCTGAATCGGCATGACCATGAAGAGGGCCATCCTTAGAAAATATAATCTTGGATTTATGAAATCCCTTACACCAGGAGTCTTCCCACTGCATCTCTGGAAGCAGTGAATCCAAAATAAGAGTTTGTTTTGTTCCCAACGAAACATTCGCAGTAAAGTAGAACTGCAACTCCCCTGGTCTGGAAGGACAAGGCTCCTTCTTCACCTTCAACTTGTTCTTCCTCAACACATCCCAGAAAAATTCCGCCCAATTACATTGTACTCCATCGTACAAAGCTCACATCACACACATCCTGCCATTGAAAATGGCATCTGTGCTGTGATTTTCACATATAAGCACTTTCACCACTATATCGAACAACACCTTATACTTCTGCCTCAAATGTTTGTCCAAAAAGCCCTTCGTGATGTTCTGGCAAGAGGATTGAGCAAAAAGCTTGAAGGAACCAACAATATCATCCTCCTTGTAAGTCAAAGGATCTATGCTTGTTGCAGAGATATTCTCGAATAAACTGCAGAAATCTTGCTTGGAAAACACCAAATCATCCTCGTCGATATTGGATGAAATGTAGTCGTCGTGGATCTTCATATGGACCAAAAATTGGGCCGCATATCCGTCCAAAGTCCTAAAATTTCTTGGAACCGTTGAAATCAACTTCTCCACCCCTGCATTCTGAAGCAACTCCAGAATCGACAGCGCCACAGGGTTCTTCGTGGTGTAGAAATCCACCACCATCTCTGTCTTAAGCTTTTTCACGATGTATACATGGTCGAAGTTGCACATAGGAGCCATGACTGAAAGAAGAGTGTGAAAAAAGAGAAAGAAAGAGAACTTGCAGAGAGAAGTTAGGGTTTTGAAAATATGAAACGTGAAAGGACAGATTGAGTAGAATTTTGAGTTAAATAGGGCAAGACGCGTGGCCTGATTAATTAATGAAGTGTGAACGCGTGTAATTTCAAAATTTAATTTAGGGAACAAAATCAATTTTTGAATTGATTGACATTTTGCACAGTAATTAAATCTGATGGCCAAGATTAAAAGGCAAAATACAGATTTAATCTGGTGCGTAGGCGTGAACATTGGGACTGGGTGTAAAGGGGTTTTGTAGCAGTCAAGAGAAAAAATGAAATGATTGCCTAGACCCTATACCCTAGTCTGAAATACACTCTGAAGTTGAAACGTTTTGGGTGTATTAAGTAATTTGAAAGGTGTATCCCAATGATCAGAGGCCAGAGAAGTAAAGACATACTTGTCACCTGATATTATAACCAGATGATACCACAGCTAGTCTGGTGTTACATCTCCTCTGATGGAACCCATCAGGTTCTGGTCAGAGAAGCCATATTTTCTGGAATCTTATACAGCACCTCATCTGGATGTACCTCATCTGGTACAAGCCTCATCTGGGGTGACTTTCCTCTGGAAGTGTAGCATCCCTAGGATATCTAACCTGTAGACATGTTAGTTTGAGAATAAATATTTTAAGTAAAGCAATGAAACAAAGGATACTTCTCTGATGTTCCCCCTAAAACAAATCTGTCTCTAGATCCAATAATCCTAACTCAAATGCTAACTCTCTGAATCTGGTCTCAGCTAAAGCCTTAGTCAAAATATCTGCTCTCTGCTTCTCTGTTACAATCTTTTCCATTCTTATATCTCCCTTCTCAACATGATCTCTGATAAAATGATGCCTTATATCATCATGTTTACACCTGGTATGAAGAACTGGATTCTGGGTGATGGCAATTGCACTATTACTATCACAGAATATAGGAATATCCTTAGCTCTAATCTGGTAGTCCCTAAGCTGTTGACTAATCCAGAGTAGTTGTGAACAACAGCTCCCTGCAGCCATGTACTCTGCTTCTGTTGTTGATGTAGCAACTGAAGTCTGCTTCTTAGAAAACCAAGATACCAATTTATTCCCTAAAAATTGGCATTTTCCACTTGTTGACTTCCTATCTATTCTGCATCCACCATAATCAGAATCCGAATAACCACTCAACTCTAAGTTGTCATCTGCAGGATACCATAATCCTAAATTCACAGTTCCCTTAAGATATTTCAATATCTTTCTAGTTGCTTCCAAATGACTTTTCTTAGGATTAACTTGAAATCTGGCACACACTCCTACAGCAAACGTTATATCTGGTCTGCTCGCAGTCAGGTACAGAAGAGAACCAATAAGTGCTCTGTACTGAGTCTGGTCCACACTCTCTCCAGACTCATCTGGATCCATGTTGAAATTTGTCATCATAGGAATCTTGGCTGCTTTGCTAGATCCTACTCAAAATTTCTCTAACATGTTTCTGATGTACTTTGCCTGATTTATGAAAATTCCCTTCTCTGATTGCTTTACCTGCAAACCTAAGAAATAATTCATCTCACCCATCATAGACATCTCAAACTGACTCTGTATGAGATCACCAAACTTCTCACACAGCTTCTTGTTAGGGGATCCAAATATAATGTCATCAACATATATTTAGACCAGAAGGATGTCCTTTCCTTCATCTTTCCTAAACAAGGTCCTATCAATCTTACCCTTAATAAAACCATTGTCCAGAAGAAATTGAGATAGAGTGACATACCATGCTCTGGGTGCCTGCTTCAGCCCATACAGAGCTTTCTTAAGCTTAAACACCTTGTCACCTTGTTCAAAACCAGGAGGTTGTTCCACATACACTTCCTCAATGAGAATCCCATTAAGAAAGGCAGATTTCACGTCCATCTGGTATACTTTGAACTTCATGTGAGCAGCATACGCTAAGAACAATCTGATGGCTTCTAGTCTGGCAACAGGAGCAAATGTCTCATCATAGTCTATTCCTTCAGACTGAGAATAGCCCTGAGCCACTAGCCTTGCCTTGTTCCTAGTAATGACATCATTCTCATCTTTCTTATTCTTGAAAACCCACTTAGTGCCTATCACCTTTTGATGTCTTGGTCTGTCTACCAGCTCCCAAACATCCTGTCTGGTGAATTGATTCAACTCATCTTGCATAGCAACAATCCAATTTGAATCTTTCAGTGCTTCCTTGATATTCTTGGGCTCAATTAAGGACACATAGCAACTGAATAAGGCAGCTAAGTTAAGAGTTCTCCTAGTCTGGACACCCTTAGTTGGATCTCCAATTATCAGGTCATTGGGGTGATCAACCAGGGTCCTCCTTCCCGTGGTCTTGCCTGATTGATCATCCTCTGCAGTACCTTGGTGCATATCACCTCCTGCAGAAGAGCTTCCTCCTACAGGAGTTCCAACCTCTTCTGGTTCTGCTTCTTGTGAAGACTTCTTCTTCAGAGAACCAGGAGATGGGTCATCATCTGAATCTGAGTCTGAATCTGAATCAAGAATAGGTGGATTGACTTTGATTACTCTGGGAATAGTCTAATTCTGTGTCTCATCAGAAGACTTATAGTCCACCTTGCACTCAAAAGAAGATTCATCAAAAACAACATGAGGTGTTTCCTCCACACAAAGTGAATTCTTATTAAAAACTCTAAAGGCCTTACTGGTGCTGGAATACCCCAATAATAATCCATCAGCCACTTTGGCATCAAAAGTTCTTAGTTTAGATTTCCCATTGTCATGGATGAAACACTGACATCCAAAAACATGAAAATATAAAACAGAGGGGGTTTTACCTTTCCATACCTCATATGGAGTCTTGTTATGTCTCTGGGCAATTAAGCATATGTTCTGAGTATAGCAAGCTGTATTAATGGCCTCTGCCCAAAACCTTTGTGGTGTGTTGTACTCTGCCAGAAGAGTTCTTGCAGCCTCTTTAAGGGTTCTATTCCTCCTTTCTGCTACTCCATTTTGTTGGGGTGTTCTGGCAGCAGATGTCTCATGAAAAATCCCATGGTCCTTGCAGTAATCTGCAATGTGTGAATTCAAAAACTCTGTCCCTTTGTCACTTCTGATTCTGACTATGCTCTGGTTCTGCTCATTCTGTATCTGCTTGAAGAATTCTGGCAGCTTAGTGATAGTTTTATTTTTCTTAAACAAGAACACTACCCAAGTGTATCTTGAAAATTCATCTACTATCACCAAGGTGTACTTCCTTCCACTGAAACTAAGAGGAGAAACAGGTCCAAACAGGTCCATGTGAAGTAGTTGAAGTACTCTGGTTGTGGTTTTGCTCTGGACATCCTTAAAGAAGGTCTTGGGTTGTTTACCCTTCTGGCATGAACCACAGACCTGATCCTTCTTAAACACTTCATTAGGAAGACCTCGAATAAGACCTTTTCTGGCAATCTTTTTCAGTGTTTTGAAGTTAAGATGACTCAATCTCTTGTGCCAAATCCAGCTATTCTCTGCAGATCCTTTTGCAACCAGGCAAGCATTTCTTGGACAACTGCTAAAATCTGCAAGATAAATGTTACCCTTCTCAAGCCTATTAGCAAGATATCATTATAATCAGAAGAAAAGACAGTGCATGAATCACTAGAAAACTTCACTGAGTATCCCTTGTCACAGAATTCGGATACTGAAAGCAGATTATGCTTGAGTCCTTCAACATAATAGACTTCATCTACAGATACTCCATTAAAAGTCAACTTTCCAACTCCTCTGGTGACTCCATAGTTGTTGTCACCAAACATCACTCTTGGTCCATTCAATGGCTTGTAATCTTGGAGATTATCTTTCAGGAAGGTCATGTGCTTGGAACATCTGTTAGGATAAAATTTGTTAGTTTTGATGAGTTAAAACAAACCAGAAGTTGTAATAGGACCATCTGGACCTGTTAGCCAGATGATGATCTAGATTAGGACTTAGTCTAGAGGGAACTGCCAGACCAGAAGACTTCACCAGAAGAGTCACCAGAAGACCCCACCAGAGGACTTCACCAGAGGACTCCACCAGAAGACTTCACTAGAGGAGATCAGACCAGAGGCAGAGGACCTTTCCCAGACCAGACGAGTCCAGACCAGACGAGTCTGGTGGAACAAAAGATGCTCAGTTTGATCCCCTTATTCTACTGAGTATTCTGGTTGTTCACCAGATAAGGACCAAAAGACACCGAGGTTGCCTGGTATCTGGTCCTGCCTTCTCTGGAGAGAATCAGAGTTAGGTAATTGGAAGCATTGTTCCGTTGGTGATTAATCAAGTCAAAACAAGATTGGATTGAGAAGATATGAAGACAATCAATCAAGATCTCACCAACCCAATCAATCAATTAGGGAATTGATTGATTGAAGCTTCCATATATAGAGGATCTGATTGGATCAGCCTCCCAACGGCTATGTCCCTAATCCCCTCTATATATACTTGAGTGCAGATCTGGAAAAAGCTCTAGAATCATTCACGCGCATATAGCCATACTAAGCTTTTGATCACTACGCATTTCGCACTCACTTTTGTTCTTAATTACTCATCTACTCATAAGGAGTTTATATACTCAACCTGTTAGACAAGGTTGGAGTAAGTTTATCTTTAGATCGACGTTAGATCTAAAGAGTTTGTAAGAAGGTGCTGGTACTTCGGAAATTCCAGTGAGTAAGTTTGTGAGTTGGTTGTTAGTGAGACCCCTTGGTGATAAGGGAGAGTGGACGTAGGATATTTATCCGAACCACTATATATCTTGTGTCATTTATCGCTTTATTTTAATTATTGTTTATTGCTTATTACTCTCTTATAAAAGACTTCGAAAGACATTATAACATAAGCTTCCGCAATTAATCTATCGAGTGGGACCAACAAGTGGTATCAGAGCAGTGTGTCCAACGACCACTGCTTTGAAAAGCTTTTGGTGGTCACCGGGCAGATCCATTGCTCATTTATTGTTTTTATTCAAAACCTAGATAAATCCTTATTTTAGTAAATATGTCTTCGAAATCTTCTTATAAGAGTCGCAAACTGCCAGAATTCTCGTTCGAGGATTATAGCCACTGGAGCTTCATGATGAGTAATCATCTTGGAGCTATTCACCACCGCATGTTAGATGTGGTTGAAAGTGGCCCCATTAAATTTTATTGGACTCCTATTGATAGTGGCAGGTCTGAGTCCAGAGAAGAAACTAGCGACGCTGCAGAGGATAGAGCTCCCAGACAACGAATCCTCAAAAAGAAAGACGAACTTGACAACGATGAGAGAAAGCTACATAACCTGGACCAGGTGGCGAGGACTGAGATTATCAACACTCTTACTAAAGAAGTAATTGAAAAGGTCAGGACGTGCACCACTGCAAAAGAGATGTGGGACAAGTTAGCTCTGCTCCGTGAAGGAACAGAGAAGATTAAAGATAACAAGCTCCAAGCTGTTCAACACTCTTTTGACACATTTAAGATGAAACCAGACGAGACCATTGACCAGCTGGACATGCGTCTCACGAATCTCTTGAACAAGGCTAGTGCCTTAGGTAAGACCTATTCTGAAAAAGAGATTAATAGTAAAATATTACGTTCACTAACAAGCAGGTGGAGAATTAAAGTCACTGTGATCAAGGACAACAAGGATCTCAATACTCTGGATCATCATCTTCTGTTGTCTGATCTCAAAGCCTATGAGTATGATCTTCAAGAGGAGGATCAAACAGAAGAGGTTTCCTCTTCTGGTCAGAAAGGTGTTGCATTCTCTTCAACCATCAAATCTGATGCCAAGCCAAAAGAGTCTACTGCAGATGACTTGAGCCTCAAGGAGTAGGTAGCACTTCTAACTAGAAAATTAGATAAAATGAGTTCTAAGTATGGCAGGTACAAAAGGCATTGGAAGGAATCTTCCAGAGATAGAAAGAGTTCTTTCAAGCCTGCAGAGAAGGAGAAGACATCTGGAGACTCAAGGGAGACCAGATTCAGAACTCCAGAGAGGAGGAGAGATGACAACCCTGGCAACTCTGGGAGATCAGATTATCAGAGGAGGGATGGTAGCTCTGGCAGACCTGACTACCAGAGGAGAGAGAGTAGTCCAGCCAGATCAGACTACAACCAGAGGAGGAGAGAGCCAAGTCCTAGTCCCAGAGGAGACAATGCCTGCTACACATGCAACAAGACTGGTCACTATAGTTATGATTGTCCTCAGCTTACTCCTAGGGAAAGAGAAGAGAAAAGAATCAAGAGAGATAGGAGATTTGCAGATAAGAGAGCACTGCTGGCAGAAGCAGAAGAGGAGGATACTAGTTCCAGTTCTTCTTCTTCTGACTTTGGATCAGATGATGATGTGTGTCTCATGGCAGACATCACTGAGGTAAATGAAACTACTCTTGTTTTATCTAATTCCAAATGTACTGAATCCTCTAATTCATCTGGTAACTCCAGAGAGTCTGATATGCAACAAATGTTATCAGATCTCCAAAATTGTGTCCAACTCTGTCAAAAACTTGAGAAAGAGAATGGTAGGCTCAGAGCTGAAGTTCAATCACTCTCTCATGAGCACAAATCCACCAGAGAACTCATGAAAGATCATTCCAAAGAAGTCTCTGAACTTCAGGATAAGATCACAGAAAGAGATACTCTGGTAGATCAACTTATGAAAGAAAGGAATTCTCAAGAGGATGAGATCACTGAACTCAGAGCCAAATATCAAACTCTTATCAAGGGAAAACAAGTTGTTCACAACATAGAGGAGATACCTATGCCCAGAGAAGCTCCTAAGATACCATCTGTTGTATCTATCATATCAGAGTCTTCTCAGCGCATTTGTGATAAGAGTGGTTTAGGATATTCTGGAATTACCACTAAAACCCATAAATACCTCTATAATAAAGACAAGTCTGTAAGAGCTGGTAAATTGGTAGAAATCTGGAATGATAAAGACCTAACTGGTAATGGTTACAAGGTGGTTCACAATCCTGATTGGAAAAGGAATCACTCTGTTAATCACATAACAAATGGTCCAGAAGAGTTGACTATTCTGGAAGAGAAGATGCTAGAGAATAAGTGTCAAAAAGGGGAACCACTAAAGATTGATGGTTCTGTGAACAATGAGTCCCAAGGAGTAGGAATTACTCAAATTGGAGGACCCCAGAGAAATCCTCAAAGGGAACCTAAACAGATTAGGGGACCTCAAAGGAAACACTCAAGAAAGGGGAATACCAATCAGAGTAACAACTACCAGAGAAGGAACAATGTTCAGCAGAACCAGGTACCCCAGAGACAATTTTCTCAGAGGAATCAATTCCAGAATAGGTATACTCAAAGGAACTATAATCACCAGAACAGGTCTAATTATCAGAACCAGAGGAGGTCTTCCAGACCCATCTATAGAAAACCAACTGATCTGGGTAGTTATGACACCAGAGATGGTTCTTCTAGGATGTACCCTTACAACCAGACCTTTAAGACCATGTCTTTGAGGCAGGCCATTCCAAAGGCCAGATTTGAGAAAAGGTACACCAGACCTGTTTATAGGAAAGGTGTCCTTATCAGACCAGTAGCTCAATATGTCATAGTAAGAGGACATGTACTGGTAGATAGATTTGGAAGGAAGATAAGATCTCCTCATCCATCAAGGGATGATCTTTATCTATGGATTCCTACAAAACCTGCAACTAACCAATCAGGACCCAGCACTAGTAGGGGACCTAATTGATCTCTCTGCAGGTAGATAAGAGTCCATTGGAGAAAGGATTTTCAAGCAACCATGTCTGGTACATTGATAGTGGATGTTCCAAGCACATGACCTTCCAGAAGGATAATCTCCAAGATTTCAAGCCATTAAATGGACCAAGAGTGATGTTTGGTGACAACAACTATGGAGTCACCAGAGGAGTTGGAAAGTTGACCTTCAATGGAGTATCTGTAGATGAAGTCTACTACGTAGAAGGACTCAAACATAATCTGCTTTCAGTATCCCAATTCTGTGATAAGGGATACTCAGTGAAGTTTTCTAGTGATTCATGCACTGTTTTCTCTTCTGATTATAATGATATCTTGCTAATAGGCTTGAGGAAGGGTAACATTTATCTTGCAGATTTTAGCAGTTGCCCAAGGAATGCTTGCCTGGTTGCTAAAGGATCTGCAGAGAACAGCTGGATTTGGCACAAGAGATTGTGTCATCTTAACTTCAAAACATTGAATAAGATTGCCAGAAAAGGTCTCATTCGAGGTCTTCCTAATGAAGTGTTTAAGAAGGATCAGGTTTGTGGTTCATGCCAGAAGGGTAAACAACCCAAGACTTCCTTTAAGGATGTCCAGAGCACAACCACAACCAGAGTACTTCAACTACTTCACATGGACCTGTTTGGACCTGTTTCTCCTCTTAGTTTCAGTGGAAGGAAGTACACCTTAGTAATAGTAGATGACTTTTCAAGATACACTTGGGTAGTGTTCTTGTTTAAGAAAAATGAAACTATGACTAAGCTGCCAGAGTTCTTCAAGCAGATTCAGAATGAGCAGAACCAGAGCATTGTCAGGATCAGAAGTGACAAAGGAACAGAGTTTTTGAATTCACATATTGCAGATTACTGCAAGGATCATGGGATTTTTCATGAGACATCTGCTGCCAGAACACCTCAACAAAATGGAGTTGCAGAAAGGAGGAATAGGACTCTTAAAGAAGCTGCAAGAACACTTCTGGCAGAGTACAGCACTCCACAGAGATTTTGGGCAGAGGCCATCAATACAGCGTGTTACACTCAGAACAGGTGCCTGATTGCCCAGAGACATAATAAGACCCCATATGAGGTGGATTCTAAGTCTTCAGATGAGACCCAGAATCAGACTACACCCAGAGTTATCAAGGTCAATCCACCTATTCTTGATTCAGATTCAGATTCAGATGATGACCCATCTCCTGGTTCTCTGAAGCAGCAGCCTTCACGAGGAGCAGAACCAGAAGAGGTTGGAACTCCTGTAGGGGGAAGCTCTTCTGCAGGTGGTGATAATCACCAAGGTACTACAGAAGATGATCACCCAGGCAAGACCACGGGAAGGAGGACCCTGGTTGATCACCCCAATGACCTGATCTTAGGAGATCCAACTAAGGGTGTCCAGACTAGGAGAACTCTTAACTTAGCTGCCTTATTCAGTTTCTATGTGTCCTTGATTGAGCCCAAGAACATCAAGGAGGCACTGAAAGATTCAAATTGGATTGTGGCTATGCAGGAGGAATTGAATCAATTCACCAGACAGGATGTTTGGGAGCTGGTAGACAGACCAAGACATCAAAAGGTGATAGGCACTAAGTGGGTTTTCAAAAATAAGAAAGATGAGAATGATGTCATTACTAGGAACAAGGCAAGGCTAGTGGCCCAGGGCTATTCTCAGTCTGAAGGAATAGACTATGATGAGACTTTTGCTCCTGTTGCCAGACTAGAAGCCATCAGATTGTTCTTAGCATATGCTGCTCACATGAAGTTCAAAGTATACCAGATGGATGTGAAATCTGCCTTTCTTAATGGGATTCTCATTGAGGAAGTGTATGTGGAACAACCTCCTGGTTTTGAACAAGGTGACAAGGTGTTTAAGCTTAAGAAAGCTGTTTATGGGCTGAAGCAGGCACCCAGAGCATGGTATGACACTCTTTCTCAATTTCTTCTGGACAATGGTTTTACTAAAGGTAAGATTGATAGGACCTTGTTTAGGAAAGAAGAAGGAAAGGACATCCTTCTGGTCCAAATATATGTTGATGACATCATATTTGGATCCCCTAACAAGAAGCTGTGTGAGAAGTTTGGTGAGCTCATGCAGGGACAGTTTGAGATGTCCATGATGGGAGAATTGAATTACTTTTTGGGTTTGCAGGTTAAGCAATCAGAGAAGGGATTTTTTATTAATCAAGCTAAGTACACCAGAAACATGTTAGAGAAATTTGGAATAGGATCTAGCAGGGCAGCCAAGATCCCTATGATGACAAATTTCAACATGGATCCAGATGAGTCTGGAGAGAGTGTGGACCAGACTCAGTACAGAGCACTTATTGGTTCTCTTTTGTATCTTACTGCAAGCAGACCAGATATTACTTTTGCTGTAGGAGTTTGTGCCAGATTTCAAGCTAACCCCAAGAAGAGTCACTTGGAAGCAGCTAAGAAGATATTGAAATATCTTAAGGGAACTGTGAATTTAGGATTATGGTATCCTGCAGATGACAACCTGGAATTAAGTGGTTATTCATATTCAGACTATGGTGGGTGCAGAATAGATAGGAAATCTACAAGTGGAACATGCCAATTTTTAGGGAATAAATTGGTATCCTGGTTTTCTAAGAAGCAGACCTCAGTTGCTACATCAACAACAGAAGCAGAGTACATGGCTGCGGGGAGCTGTTGTTCTCAACTACTTTGGATTAGTCAACAGCTTAGGGACTACCAGATTAGAGCCAAGGATATTCCTATTTTCTGTGATAGTAATAGTGCCATTGCAATCACCCAGAATCCAGTTCTTTATACCAGATGCAAACATGTTGATATAAGGCATCATTTTATCAGAGATCATGTTGAGAAGGGAGATATAAGGATGGAAAAGATTGCAACAGAGAGGCAGAGAGCAGATATATTAACCAAGCCTTTGGCTGAGACCAGATTCAGAGAGTTAGCCTTTGAGTTAGGTTTGTTGGATCCAGAGACAGATTTGATTTAGGGGGAACATCAGAGAAGTATCCTTATTTTGTTAATTTTCTTCATAAATTTTCCTTATGCTAACATACCTGCAGATTAGATATATCAGAGAGGGTATACTTCCAGATGAGGTATACACCAGGTGACACTTATCCCAGATGAGGTGCTGAGTCAGAGATATGTCCAAAGTCTTTACTGACCAGGACCAGATGAGTTCCATCAGAGGAGAAGTATCACCGGACTAGTTTTGGTATCATCTGGTTACAATATCAGGTGACAGGTATGAATTTACTTCTCTGGCCTCTGATCATTGGGATACACTTTTCAAATTAGTAAGTACACTCAAAACCTTTCAACTTCGGAGTGTATTTAAGACTAGGGTATAGGGCCTAGGAAATCATTTCGCTTTTTCTCTTGACTGCCACAAAACCCCTTTATGCCCAGTCCCAATGACTATGCCAACGCACCAGATTAAATCTGTATTTCGCCTTTCATCGTGGCCATCAGATTTAATCACTGTGCAAAATGTCAATCAATGCTAAAATTGATTTTGTTTCCTAAATTGAATTTGAAACAACACGCGTTCACACTTCATTTAATTTTCAAGCCACGCGTATTACTCTATTTAAATCAATTTTGTTTTCAATCTGTCCTTTCACGTTTCTATACTATTCAAACCCTAACCTCTCTCTGCAAAGCATTCTCTCTCTCTCTCTCTCTTTCACAGTTATGGCACCCAAGTGCAATTTCGATCCAGACTATGTCTGCAAGAAACTCAAGACAGAAATGGTGGTGGACTTCTATTCCACTAAGAATCCGGCCGCTTTGGAGATTTTGGAACTTCTCCGACGTTCTGGGCTGGAGGAGTTGATCTCAAAGGTTCCCAAGGATCTGCGTACCTTGGATGGATATGCTGCACAGTTTCTTATCCGGATGAAGATCCATGAAGACTATATTTCATTCAAGATTGATTCAGAGGATGTTGTTTTCTCTAAGGCAGACTTCTGTGGTCTTTTTGGTAACCTTTCCGCGGAAGGTGTGGACCCACTGAAGTACAGAGAAGGAGAGGCGTTGGATTCCTTAAAGATGTTTGCCAGAATATTACTAAGGGTTTCTTGGACAAGCATCTTAGGCAGAAGTATAAGGTGCTATTTGACATTGTGGTAAAGATTCTCATGTGTGAGAGCCATAGCACAGATGCCATCTTCGTTGGCAGGCTCTGTGTTATGAGGTGTCATTCTGGATGGTGTTCAATGTAACTGGGCTGAGTTCTTCTGGGGGGTGCTGAGGAAGAACAAGGTGAAAATCCAGAAGGAAGAATGCCCCCAGTTGCCAGGAGAGCAACAATTTGTGTTCAATGCTAATGTATCATTGGGTACAAAACTTACCCTAATTCTGGATTCGATTCTTCCAGAGAAGAAATGGAGACAATCCTGGTGTAAGGGCTTTCATAAGTCCAAGATTATGTTCTCCAAGGATGGTTCCCTTCATGGCCATCCTGATTCTGATGGTGAGCAAGCCATCCCTGCTCCTCCCCTTCAAGCCATTCCCTCACCTGCTAAGGGGCAGAAGCAGCAGCAGCAACAGAAGACCCAGAAGAAAGCTGCTGGAGCAACTGGTTCTTCAACTGTTGCTTTCTCTGGTTCCTCTGAGGAGGACCAGATCCCTCTTCTTGATGTACTGAAGAAGAAGAGTGAGGTTGCCAAGAAGGCAGGAGCTTCCAAGAGGAAGCAGCCAGACGAGGCCAGGAGACATTCTGCTAAGAAGAGGAGGATTAGCAGAAAGGCAAAGAAAACCCTTCTGGTGGATGAGCCATCAGAAGAGAAAGAGGAAGAAGAGGAAGTGCCTCTTGTGAGGAAATCCAAGGCCAAGAGAGCCCTTCTTCAAGATTCAGACTCTGGATCTGATCTTGGAGAGGCCTTGGAGAAGGCCATTGAGGATGCTTCCCAGTTGATGGAGGATGCTCCAGAGCCTGTTGTGCCTGCTGGTGTTGACCCAGCAGAGGTAAACCCTTCCTTTCCCTCTTCCTCCCCCATTAATCTTGTTTCCCCTTCTACCTCTCCCCCAGATAACATTCCCCAAACCCCATCTGCCTCTGGTAACCCCATTCTTCCACCAGAGCAGACTATCCCAGATACCCCTGTCTATACTCCCTCTACCATTCCTACACAAACACCCTCTCCCCCAAATTCCCAAACACATATCCCCACTAACCCCTCTCCCCCACCTTCTGTATCAGAGGTACCCTCAACCTCCTCTGGTGCAGAAGTCCCCCCTTCAAACACTTCCACCTCCCAAATCCCTCCTACACATTCTGTACCAGATATTCCTTCCTCTTTTGGTGCAGAGCAACCAATCCCTACCACCTCTACTTCACAAAATCCAAACCCTCCCCAAACCCATACAGACCAGGACCCAACCATTTCTATGGCTCTGGGATTCGTTGGCCCTCCCCGCTCTCCAACCTGTTTAACCAGCGATGATAGTGAAGATGAGGAAGCTTCACTTGAGCCTGTTGACTTAGCCCCTTCCTCCTCTACCTCTGGGCCCAAACCCTTCACTTTCTCATCTGCAGAAATGGGTCCCATTAGGCAGAGTATGAGTGTAAGTGCTCAGCTCTGGCTAAGAGAGCATTTTCCAGTTCTTCTGGAGCACTTACCACTTCTGGCAGAGCTTACTGATGCCAAGGTCTGGAGCAAGGCCAGACTTGAAGATGTGGAGGACCTGATGCTATTGCTTGAGGAAATGGGTGCCTCCAACTTCACTGCTTGGGAGATTGAACTGAAGCAGAAGATGAACATTCAGAACCCAGCAGAGCTGGAGACCCCTGGTGCAGCTAAAGTCTTGATTCGCACCCTGCTCATCCAGAGAGGAGTAATGCTCACTCTAGAGGGCCCCACTTACAAGTTTGGTCCTCACTTTGTCTTCCCTCCAGAGCTTTATTCAGACGAGGAGGACTTTGAGATGTCTCCTGCTGTGCTCCAGAAGATGAAGGCTTTCTTCAACGAGCAGATCATGCAGATAGGGCGCTTTTCCAAAGCCATTCAACATATGGCCCCTGCTATGATAGAGCATCAGATTAAGCAAGAGAGGAAAATCTTCCTGAAGCAGATCAAATCCTCTCTGGCAGAGGTAAAAGATTCCTTCAAGGCTAACGGCTTGTTTGTCAAATTAGATGTCATGCATAGCCAGAAGCAGCTCCAGGAGCACGTGCTGGAGCAGATGAGGCCAGTCTCTGTGCTCAAAGTGGAGATGGCCAGCCAGATGATTCAAACTGCTAAGTTGAAAGACTCCCTCCAGGAGATGTTGGAGAACCAAGAGAGACTTGTTGCAGAGTCTAAGGCTTACCTGGAGGAGGCCAAACAGCTTCGTGATCTTCACTCTTCCTCCAACACTGCCTTGCCTGATCTCATAAGGCAGGTAGTGGAGCCCCTCCTTGATGAAGTTAAAAAGGGGGAAGAGAAGGCCAGAACCGATCTGGCGAAGACCACAAATGAGACTCTTTTTAGCCATGGAGCTCGTCTGGACCTGCTGGAGAACACATTGGCCCAGGCTGAGTTGCAGAAGAAGAAGAAAGAAGAGTTGAAATCTCTATCTATGGCTAAACAACTTGCTGCAGAAGAAGAGTCATCTGAAGCTGAGCAGGATCCTTCTACCATTCCTGGCCCTGCTAAGAGGAAGATTAGAAAAGTAAAGAAGAGTTTCCTTGAATCTGTTGTCGAAGAAGCAGAGAAGAGATACAAGGAAGAGACTCCAGAGGAGAGGCAAGCCAGAATCAGGAAGAACATAGATGAAGAGCAGAGGCTCAGATATGTTAGGAGACAGAACAAGAAGGCCAGAGAAGCTGGTATTCCTTCTGGTGCAGGTGGCTCAGGTCAGAAGAGGAAAGCTCATGTGGAAGTTATGAACATCTTGCCACTCAGGACAGAAGGGTCTTTTGACTCTACTGTGCCATATCCTCTGATTGAGAGATGGAGAGAAGCCAAGACCCTCTGGTTCATTCAGCATTATATCCAGAGGCCAGCACCAGAAGATGATGAGCTGATCAACAGAACCTTCCATTCTTGGATGCAAGCCTATGATGCAGACTTGTACAAGCAGCTGATGGATTCAACCATTGAGTTCAACCTGGAGGTGACTGCTCCAGAATTTACTTATCTCAACACTCCCATGATTGGGAACCAGGTGGATTGGGCAGAACTGAAGAAGCTTTACAAGACCAAGGTGTTGGTGAATTTCACCCCAACATCTTCTGCAGAGTTGAAGGCCGTCCAGGATAGGTTCCTTGACTGGTTTCTTGTCCCTAAAGAGAACAGAAGATATGCCTAGAATAGGACAATGAACTTCAATGTAATCTGTAATTATTTTGTCCTCTGATTATTAATGAAAAATACATATCTTCTTTGTTCTAAAGTCAACTCCTTGTTGTCTTATTATTTGCCTGATGAGATCTATTCTAAGGTCTCATCCCCTTATTATTTTTCTTGCTTAAGTTTAATTTTGATCAGTTCTGGTAGTGTTTTAACTCCATCAAAAAGGGGGAAATTGTTAGGATAAAATTTGTTAGTTTTGATGAGTTAAAACAAACCAGAAGTTGTAATAGGACCATCTGGACCTGTTAGCCAGATGATGATCTAGATTAGGACTTAGTCTAGAGGGAACTGCCAGACCAGAAGACTTCACCAGAAGAGTCACCAGAAGACCCCACCAGAGGACTTCACCAGAGGACTCCACCAGAAGACTTCACCAGAGGAGATCAGACCAGAGGCAGAGGACCTTCCCCAGACCAGACGAGTCCAGACCAGACGAGTCTGGTGGAACAAAAGATGCTCAGTTTGATCCCCTTATTCTACTGAGTATTCTGGTTGTTCACCAGATAAGGACCAGAAGACACCGAGGTTGCCTGGTATATGGTCCTGCCTTCTCTGGAGAGAATCAGAGTTAGGCAATTGGAAGCATTGTTCCGTTGGTGATTAATCAAGTCAAAACAAGATTGGATTGAGAAGATATGAAGACAATCAATCAAGATCTCACCAACCCAATCAATCAATTAGGGAATTGATTGATTGAAGCTTCCATATATAGAGGATCTGATTGGATCAGCCTCCCAACGGCTATGTCCCTAATCCCCTCTATATATACTTGAGTGCAGATCTGGAAAAAGCTCTAGAATCATTCACGCGCATATAGCCATACTAAGCTTTTGATCACTACGCATTTTGCACTCACTTTTGTTCTTAATTACTCATCTACTTGTAAGGAGTTTATATACTCAACCTGTTAGACAAGGTTGGAGTAAGTTTATCTTTAGATCGACGTTAGATCTAAAGAGTTTGTAAGAAGGTGCTGGTACTTCGGAAATTCCAGTGAGTAAGTTTGTGAGTTGGTTGTTAGTGAGACCCCTTGGTGATAAGGGAGAGTGGACGTAGGATATTTATCCGAACCACTATATATCTTGTGTCATTTATCGCTTTATTTTAATTATTGTTTATTGCTTATTACTCTCTTATAAAAGACTTTGAAAGACATTATAACATAAGCTTCTGCAATTAATCTATCGAGTGGGACCAACAACATCCACTATCAATATACCAGACATGGTTGCTTGAAAGTCCTTTCTCCAGTGGGCTTTTATCTACCTGCAGAGAAATCAATTAGGTCCCCTACTAATGCTGGGTCCTGATTGGTTAGTTGCAAGTATTGTAGGAATCCAAAGATAAAGATCATCCCTTGCTGGATGAGGAGATCTTATCTTCCTTCCAAATCTATCTACCAGAACATGTCCTCTAACAATGACATATTGAGCTACTGGTCTGATAAGAATACCTTTCCTATAAACAGGTCTGGTGTATCTTTTCTCAAATCTGGCCTTTGGAATGGCCTGCCTCAAAGACATGGTCTTAAAGGTCTGGTTGTAAGGGTACATCCTAGAAGAACCATCTCTGGTGTCATAACTACCCAGATCAGCTGGTTTTCTATAGATGGGTCTGGAAGACCTACTCTGGTTCTGAAAATTGGATCTATTCTGATGATAGGATTCCTTCTGAGGTTTCCTGTTCTGGAATCTTCTTGGAGCATTCCACCTTTGAGATCCTTGATTCTGATTGAGGTTCTCTGGTTCAGTATACCTTCTCTGGTATCTCCTATTCTGATTAGGTTTCCTCTTAGAGTCTCCTTTTTGAGGTCCCCTAATCTGCTTAGGTTCCACTCTTTTAGGATTCCTCTGAGGTTCTCTGCTTAGGTTAGGCATCTGAACAGAACCATCAATCTTCATAGGTTCTCTTTTCTGACTTGTATGCTCTAGAATTTTTTTCTTCCAGAACATTCACCTCTTCTGGATTACATTTTGAATTATCAGCAGGGGGGTCCCATTTCCAACCAGGTCTGTGAACCACCATGCGATCAGAAGGATCCTCTTCATTCCGGAGTTCCACAAGTTCACCAGATCTTATAGACTTGTCTTTAGTAAAGCAATATTTATGAGATCTTTTAATAATTCCAGGATATCCTAAACCACTCTTATCATTTATGCATTGAGAAGATCCTGAAATAATAGAAAGAACATCTGGTTTCATGGAATCTTCTCTGGGCACAGGTATCTCAATAGTTTGCTCAACTTGTTTTCCCTTGATAAGAGTCTGGTATTTGGCTCTAAGCTCATTGAGCTCATCCTCCTGAGAATTCTTTTCCTTCATGATTTGATCTACCAGAGTATCTCTTTCTTTGATCTTATCCTGAAGTTCAGAGACTTCTTTGGAATGATCTTTCATGAGTTCTCTGGTGGATTTTTGTTCATGAGATAAGGATTGAAGTTCAGTTCTGAGCCTACCATTCTCTTTCTCAAGTTTTTGACATAATTGAACACAATTTTGGAGATCTGATAGCATTTGCTGCATATCAGACTCTCTGGAGTTACCAGATGAATTAGAGGATTCGGTATATTTGGAATTTGATAAGATAAAGGTAGTTTCTTGTACCTCATTGATGTCTGCCATCAGACATACATCATCCTCAGACCCGAAATCAGAAGAAGAAGAACTGGAACTAGTATCCTCCTCCTCTGCTTCTGCCAACAATGCTCTCTTGTCTGCATATCTCCTATCTCTCTTGATTTTTTTCTCTTCTCTTTCCCTAGGAGTAAGTTGAGGACAATCATAACTATAGTGACCAGTCTTGTTGCATGTGTAGCAGGCATTGTCTCCTCTGGGACTAGGACTTGGCTCTCTCCTCCTCTGGTTGTAGTCTGATCTGGCTGGATTACTTTCTCTCCTCTTGTAGTCAGGTCTGCCAGAGCTACCATCCCTCCTCTGATAATCTGATCTCCCAGAGCTGCCAGGGTTGTCATCTCTCCTCCTTTCTGGAGTTCTGAATCTGGTCTCCCTTGAGTCTCCAGATGTTTTCTCCTTTTCTGCAGGCTTGAAGGAACTCTTCCTGTCTCTGGTAGACTCCTTCCAATGCCTTTTGTACCTGCCATATTTTGAACTCATTTTATCCAATTTACGGGTTAGAAGTGCTACATGCTCCTTGAGGCTCAAGTCATCTGCAGTAGACTCCTTTGGCTTGTCATCAGTCTTGATAGTTGAGGAGAATGCAACTCCTTTCTGACCAGAAGAGGAAACCTCTTCTGTTTGATCCTCCTCTTGAAGATCATACTCATAAGCTTTGAGATCAGACAACAGAAGATGATGATCCAGAGTGTTGAGATCCTTGTTGTCCTTGATCACAGTTACTTTGATTCTCCACCTGCTGGTTAGTGAACGCAATATTTTACTATTTATTTCTTTCTCTGAATAGGTCTTACCTAACGCACTAGCCTTGTTCAGGAGGTTTGTGAGACGCATATCCAGCTGGTCAATAGTCTCGTCTGGTTTTATCTTGAAGGTGTCAAACGAATGTTGAACAACTTGGAGCTTGTTATCTTTAATCTTCTATGTTCCTTCACAGAGTAAGGCAAGTTTATCCCACATCTCCTTGGCAGTTGCACAGGTTCTGACCTTCTCTATCACTACCTTGGTGAGTGTGTTGATAATCTCAATTCGTGCCACCTGGTCCAGATTGTAAAGTTTTCTTTCATCGTTGTCAAACTCATCTTTCTTTTTTAGGATTCTTTGCCTGGGGACTCTATCCTCTGCAGCTTTCTGGGCAGTTTCACTAGTTTCTTCCCTGGACTCTGACCTGCCACTATCAATAGGAGTCCAGTAAAATTTAATTGGGCCACTTTCTACCACATCAAACATGCGGTGATGAATAGCTCCAAGATGATTGCTCATCATGAAGCTCCAGTGGCTATAATCCTCGAATGAGAATTCTGGCAGTTTGCGACTCTTATAAGAAGATTTCGAAGACATATTTACTAAAATAAGGATTTAACAAGAATTTGAACAAAAACAATAAAGAGCAATGGATCTGCCCGGTGACCACCAAAAGTTTTACAGAGCAGTGGTTGTTGGACACACTGCTCTGATACCACTTGTTGGTCCCACTAGATAGATTAATTGCGGAAGCTTTAAGTTTATGTCTTAACAAACTTCTTATTATAAGAGCACAAAACAAATAAGAGATTAAATAAACGAAAGCAATAAATAACACCGGATATATAGTGGTTCGGATCTGAATATCCTACGTCCACTCTCCCTTTTATCCAAGGGGTCTCACTATCAACCAACCAACTTACTAACGTACTGGAATTTTCCAAGTACCAGTTCCTTCTTACAACTCCTTTAGATCTAACCACAATCTAAAGTAAGCAACCTTCAACCTTATCTTAGAGATGAACAGGTTAAAGTCCAATAACTCCTTAAGAGTAGATATGTAATGTGAACAATAAGAGTGCTAAGAGTGATTATCAAAAGCTTGGAATATGACTTGTGCGCGTGAGAGTCTCTAGAGCTTTTTCTTGGAACTGCACTCTTGTAATTATAGAGGAGATTAGGGTTAGCCGTTGGAGAGCTAATCCAATCAGATCCTCTATTTAAGGAAGCTTCAATCAATCAATTCCCTAATTGATTGATTGGGTTGGTGAGATCCTTGGATTGATTAACTTCAAATACTTTCCAATCCGATCTTGTTGACTTGATTTGAATCACCAACGGTTAAATGCTTCCTCTGCCTAACTCTGATTCTCTCCAGAGAAGGCAAGACCAGACACCAGGCAACCTCGGTGTCTTCTGGTCCAGATCTGGTTAACAACCAGAATACTCAGTAGAAACAGGGGATCAAACTGAGCATCTTTTGTTCCACCAGACTCGTCTGGTCCAGACTCGTCTGGTCTGGGGAAATGTTCTCTGCCTCTGGTAAGATCTCTTCTGGTGAAGTCCTCTGGTGGGGTCTTCTGGTGACTCTTCTGGTGAAGTCTTCTGGTCTGGCAGTTCCCCCTAGACTAAGTCCTAATCTAGATCATCATCTGGCTAACACGTCCAGATGGTCCTAATACATCTTCTGGTTTGTTTTAACTCATCAAAACTATACAATAATTTTCCTAACAGAAGGAAAAAAGTTCTTCTATAAGATTGTATGAGTGGTGGCGCTATCTACCAATCACAACCTCAATCCATCATGCCAGAGGAAATTAACCCAAACCCAATAGCTGATATGTTTACTAGCCATAAATAAAAATAGCAATATCTGAATAAACTCATGGACAACTATTAAGGTAAACACATCAAAGCTAATTCATTTATAAATAAAATATCCGAAAGAAAGGATCCAAACATAATGCGAAATTGTTTTATTCAGAAAATAAAATCCTAGAAATAACTAAATACGTAAATCTACTCGCCATCTCCAAAATCCTTAAGCTCAATGCCCATATGATCTGCGTTGTCTAGGTCAGAGTCTGCTTCGGGCAGACTGGCGTGGTGAGATTCATCTCTAGGAGCCTTCCCCTTATCGTCCTTCTGCTGCTTTTGATAAGCCTCGACCAAATGTTTGGGAGTGCGACACGTGCGAGAAAAATGTCCCATGCATTCGCATCTGTAGCTGGACTGTTCACCCTTATCTTGATTATCAGATTTTCGGGTAGCGGAGTTCGTGTTAGGTGCAACCTTCCCACGAATCTGAGCTTGATTGTCATTCAAGGCACCTGAACCACCGGATTTATTATGACCTCGGCCTTGGCTACGAGTTCGTTTACTTCCACTCCCCCTTTCACGCTTGCGACCTCTTGTACTACTTTGAGCTACAGTATGTGCTTCGGGCACCGCTTTTGAGTCAACCGGCCTCGCATTATGATTCTGCATAAGGAGCTGGTTGTGCTTTTCTACTACTAGGAGTGCAAAAATTAGCTCAGAGTGTACAGTGTAGTTTTTAGCCCTATACTGCTACTGGAGTACAAGGTTGCTTGCGTGGAAAGTCGACAAAGTCTTCTGGATTAAGTCGTCCTCAGTTATTGTCTTCTGACATAACTTTAACTGAGACACAATACGATGTAGGGCTGAGTTATACTACGTTACAGACTTCAAGTCTTGGAAACGGAGGTTCAACCAATCGTATTGGGCTTGAGGGAGGAGTATATCATTTTGGAAGCGGTCCTTCAAGGACTTCCACAACGTTCCAGGATCTCCTTCAGTTAGATACTCATTTTTCAGGTCCTGATTGAGATGATGCCTAAGAAAAATCAAAGCTTTCGCCTTCTGGGCGTCAGTTGATTTTGGATCATCGACAATCTAGCGCCCATGTCAGGTAGTTACTACCATCAAGAGTAAGCTCAGCAAATTCTCTTTTGGTAATATCAGACATTATTCACTACCATTAAAGTGACATGGGTAAGAGGATTGACCAAAATCATAGACAACGGGGAGACAAGGATTTATCTAGATATTCTAAGGCACATAGATGCACGTACTGGGCGCCGTCTACCCAAGGCATAAATTTACGGTCCGATAAATACCGGGCGCCGCCTACCCGGGCATAAAGAGCGGACTATAAATAAACTATGTGCGTAGGATTAATGCATGTAGGATAATAAAATCTCATAAACATGCATTAATAAGTAATGACGATAATCGCATGAAAATAATTTACAGAAAATATACGATTTAACAGACATAGGAAATAATCATGAGAATAATTATTTCATGTATATTAACACAATTTAACGAAATATTTTCAGGATTATATAATGTTGGTCCCACTAGTTAGATTAATTGCGGAAGCTTAAGTTAAATATCTTTCAAAGTCATTTACAAGAGAGCAATAATCAACAAACAATAAGTAAAATAAAGCGATAAAGAACACAAGATGTATAGTGGTTCGGATTGAATATCCTACGTCCACTCTCCCTTATAACCAAGGGGTCTCACTATCAACCAACTCACAAACTTACTTACTGGAATTGGGAAGTATCAGTTCCTTCTTACAACCTCTTTAGATTTAACTTCAATCTAAAGATCAACCAGCCAACAACCTTGTCTAATAGATGAACAGGTTGTGGTTTCAATAACTCATTTAGAGTAGATAAATATTATGAACAGTAAGAGCGCTTGGTATGAATATCAAAAGCTTGGATCACTTATGCGCGTGTAGAGTCTCTAAAACTTTTTCTTATACTGCACTCTTGTATATATAGAGGGGATTAGGGCTAGCCGTTGGAGGGCTAATCCAATCAGATCCTCTATATAAGGAAGCCTCAATCAATCAATTCCCTAATTGATTGATTGGGTTGGTGGGATCCTTGGATTGATTATCTTCAAATACTTTCCTATCCTGATCTTGTTGACTTGATTTGAATCACCAACGGTCAATAGCTTCCTCTGCCTAACTCTGATTCTCTCCAGAGAAGGCAAGACCAGACACCAGGCAACCTCGCTGTCTTCTGGTCCTCATCTGGTCAAGAACCAGAATACTCTGTAGAGTCAGGGGATCAAACTGAGCATCTTTTGTTCTACCAGACTCGTCTGGTCCGGACTCGTCTGGTCTGGGGAAGGTCCTCTGCCTCTGGTCAATCTCATCTGGTGAAGTCTTCTGGTGGAGTCCTCTGGTCTGGCAGTTCCCCCTAGACTAAGTCCTAATCTAGATCATCATCTGGCTAACAGGTCCAGATGGTCCTATTACATCTTCTTTTTTGTTTTAACTCATCAAAACTAACAACTTTTATCCTAACAATTTCCCCCTTTTTGATGGAGTTAAAACATACCAGAACTGATCAAGAATAATAAACTTAAGCAAGAAAACATTAAAGGATAAGACCTTAGAATAGATCTTATCAGGCAAACAAATAAGACAACAAGGGGTTGTCTTTTGAACAGAGAATATATGAGATTTTCATTGATAAAAAGGACAAAGAAGATTACAGATTACAAAGCAATTCTGGTCCTATTCTAAGCATATCTTCTGTTATCTTTGGGTACCAGGAACCAGTCAAAGAATCTATCTTGAATGGCCTTCAACTCTGCAGAAGATGATGGGGTGAAGTTTGCCAACACCTTGGTCTTGTACAGTCTCTTCAGCTCAGCCCAATCAACCTGGTCTCCTGCCATTGGAGTGTTGAGAAAATGGAATTCAGGAGCAGTGACTTCCAGGTTGAATTCAATAGTTGAATCCATCAACTGCTTGTACAAATCTGCATCATATGCCTGCATCCAAGAATGGAAAGTCCTGTTGATGAGAGCATCATCCTCTGGTGGAGGTCTCTGGATGTAATGTTGAATGAACCAGAGAGTCTTGGCTTCTCTCCAATTTTCTATCAAAGGCACCGGAACAGTTGAGTCAAAGGACCCTTCTGTCCTGAGAGGGAGGATGTTCATGACTTCAACAGGCCCTTTTCTCTTCTGGCTGGATCCACTAGCACCAGGAGTGATGCCAGCTTCTCTGCTCTTCTTATTTTGCCTTCTAACATATCGGAGCCTCTGCTCTTCATCTATGTTTTTCCTTATCCTTGCTTGCCTCTCTTCAGGCGACTCTTCCTTGAATCTCTTCTCTGCTTCTTCAACCACAGATTCAAGGAAGCTCTTCTTCACTTTCCTTATCTTCCTCTTTGCAGGTCCAGAGATGGAAATTGGATCCTGCTCTGCTTCGGACTCCTCTTCTGCAGCAAGCTACTTAGCCATGGAAAGGGATTTGAGCTCTTCCTTCTTCTTCTTCTGCAACTCAGCCTGGGCCAATGTATTCTCCAGCAGGTCCAGACGAGCTCCATGGCTGAAGAGAGTTTCATTTGTGGTCTTCGCCAGATCAGTTCTGGCCTTCTCTTCCCCCTTTTTAACTTCATCAAGGAGGGGCTCCACTACCTGCCTTATAAGATCAGGCAAAGCAGTGTTGGAGGAAGAGTGTAGATCACGCAGCTGCTTGGCCTCCTCCAGGTAAGCTTTAGACTCTGCAACAAGTCTCTCTTGCTTCTCCAACATCTCCTGGAGGGAGTCTTTCAGCTTGGCAGTTTGAATCATCTGGCTGGCCATCTCCACTTTAAGCACAGAGACAGGTCTCAACTGCTCCAGCACGTGCTCCTGTAGCTGCTTCTGGCTGTGCATGACATCCAGCTTGACAAATAAGCCATTAGCCTTGAAAGAAGCCTTTACCTCTGCCAGAGAAGACTTTAACTGCCTCAGGAAGATTCTCCTCTCATGCCTGATCTGGTGCTCTATCATAGCAGGGGCCATATGTTGAATAGCTTTAGAGAAGCGCCCAATCTGCATGATTTGCTCATTGAAGAAAACTTTCATCTTCTGGAGCACGGCAGGAGACATCTCAAAGTCTTCCTCATCTGAATATAGCTCTGGAGGGAAGACAAAATGAGGACCAAACTTGTAAGTGGGGCCCTCTGGAGTGAGCATTACTCCTCTTTGGATGAGCAGGGTGCGAATCAAGACTTTAGCAGCACCAGGAGTCTCCAGCTCTGCTAGGTTCTGAATATTCATCCTCTGCTTTAGCTCAATCTCCCAAGAAGTGAAGTTGGAGGGACCCATTTCCTCAAGCAAAAGCATTAGGTCCTCCATATCTTCAAGTCTGGTCTTGCTCCAGACCTTGGCATCATTAAGCTCTGCCAGAAGTGGTAAGTGCTCCAGAAGAACTGGGAAATGCTCTCTTAGCCAGAGCTGAGCACTTACACTCATACTCTGCCTAATGGGACCCATTTCTGCAGATGAGAAAGTGAAGGGTCTGGGCCCAGAGGCAGAGGAGGAAGGTGCTAAGTCAGCAGGCTCAAATGAAGCTTCCTTATCTTCACTATCATCGCTGGTTAAACAGGTAGGAGAAGGGGGAGGGCCAACGAATCCCAGAGCCATAGAAATGGTTGGGTCCTGGTCTGTATGGGTTTGGGGAGGGATATGATTTTGAGAAGTAGAGGGTGTAGGAATGGGTTGCTCTGCACCAGAAGAAGATGGAACATCTGGTACAGAAGGTGTAGGAGGTATCTGGGAGGTGGAAGTGTTTGGAGGGGGGATTTCTGCACCAGAAGAGATTGAGGGAACCTCTGGTACAGAAGGTGGGGGAGAGGGGTTTGTGGGAAGATGAGTTTGGGAATTTGGGGGAGAAGGTGTTTGGGTAGGAATGGTAGAGGGAGTAAATACTGGGATATCTGGGATAATCTGCTCTGGTGGAACAATAGGGTTACCAGAGGCAGATGGAGTTTGGGGAATATTATCTGGGGGAGAGGTAGAGGGGGAGACAAGATTAATGGGGGAAAAAGATGGAAGGGAAGGGTTTACCTCTGCTGGGTCAACACCAGCAGGTACAGCAGACTCTGGAGCATCCTCCATCATCTGGGAAGCATCCTCAATTGCCTTTTCCAAGGCCTCTCCAAGATCAGATCCAGTCAGGATCCTGAAGAAGGGCTCTCTTGGCTTTGGATTTCCTCACAAGAGGCTCAACCTCTTCTTCCTCTAATGGCTCATCCACCAGAAGGGTTTTCTTGGCCTTCCTGCTAGCCTTTGACTTCTTAGCAGAGCCTCTCCTGGCCTCCTCTGGCCGCTTCCTCTTGGCTGCTCCAGCCTTCTTAACAGCTTTATCATCATCACCCTTCTTCTTAAGCAAATCAAGAAGGGGAATCTGGTCCTCCTCTGAGGAACCAGAAAAGGCAACGGTTGAAGAACTCGTTGCTTCAGAAGCTTTCTTATGGGTCTTTTGCTTCTGCTGCTTTCTCTGCCCCGTTGGAGGTGAGGGAATAGATTGAATAGGAGGGGCAGGGATAGCCTGCTCTCCATCATAGTCGGCATGGCCATGAAGAGGGCCATCCTTAGAGAAGAGGATCTTGGATTTGTGATAACTATGGCACCAAGATGATTTCCACTTCTTCTCTGGAAGGAGAGAATCCAGAATAAGAGTTAACTTAGTCCCCAAAGAGACATTTGCAGTGAAGAAGAACTGCAACTCCCCTGGCTTGGAAGGACAAGGCTCCTTCTTCACCTTCAATCTGTTCTTCCTCAACACATCCCAGAAGAACTCCGCCCAATTATACTGAACACCATCATATAAAGCCCTCATCACACACATCCTGCCGTTGAAAATGGCATCTGTGCTGTGATTCTCACACATAAGCACCTTAACAACTATATCAAAAAGGACCTTGTACTTCTGCCTCAGATGCTTGTCCGAAAAGCCCTTTGTGATATTCTGGCAGGAAGATCGAGCAAAGATCTTGAAAGAACCAATAATGTCATCCTCCTTGTACGTCAAAGGATCCACTCCCACCGCATAAATGTTCTCGAAAAGAGTGCAGAAATCGTGCTTAGAAAACACCAAATCATCTTCATCAATCTTGGACGAAATGTAATCCTCATGAATCTTCATACGAACCAACAATTGGGCCGCATATCTGTCAAGAGTACGAAAATCCTTAGGAACAGTGGAGATCAACTTCTCCACCCCTGCACTCTGGAGCATATCCAGAATCGACAGCACAACTGGGTTCTTGGTGGTATAAAAGTCCACCACCATCTCCGTCTTTAGCTTTTTCATCATCAGGACATGGTCAAAATTGCACGGAGGGGCCATTACTATGAAAGAGAGAGAGAGAAAGAAATGCTTTGCAGAGAGAGGTTAGGGTTTGAAAGTATGGAAACGTGAAAGGACAGATTGACAGGAAATTTGATTTAAATAGGGTAATACGCATGGCTAGATTATTAAATGAAGTGTGAACGCGTGTAATTTTAAAAATTAATTGAGGAAACAAAATCAATTTTAGCATTGATTGACATTTTGCACAGTGATTAAATCTGATGGCCACGATGAAAGGCAAGATACAGATTTAATCTGGTGCGTTGGCATAGTCATTGGGACTGGGCATAAAGGGGTTTTGTGGCAGTCAAGAGAAAAAAAGTGAAATGATTGCCTAGGCCCTATACCCTAGTCTTAAATACACTCCGAAGTTGAAACGTTTTGAGTGTACATACTAATTTAAAAGGTGTATCCCAATGATCAGAGGCTAGAGAAGTAAAGACATACCTGTCACCTGATATTGTAACCAGATGATACCACAGCCAGTCTGGTGCTACATCTCCTCTGATGGAACTCATCTGGTTCTGGTCAGAGAAGACTTTGGATATTGTGGAATTTGGCTCAGCACTTCATCTGGGACAAGTGTCACCTGGTGTATACCTCATCTGGAGATATTCCTTCTCTGATATGTCTAATTTGCAGGTATGTTAGTTTAAGAAAATAAATGTATGAAGTAAAGTAATAAAACAAAGGATACTTCTCTATTGTTCCCTCTAAAACAAATCTGTCTCTGGATCCAACAATCCTAACTCAAAAGCTAACTCTCTGAATCTGGTCTCAGCCAAAGGCTTGGTTAAGATATCTGCTCTCTGCTTCTCTGTTGCAATCTTTTCCATCCTTATATCTCCCTTCTCAACATGATCTCTGATAAAATGATGTCTTATATCAACATGTTTACATCTGGTATGAAGAACTGGATTCTGGGTGATTGCAATTGCACTATTACTATCACAGAATATAGGAATATCCTTAGCTCTAATCTGGTAATCCCTAAGCTGTTGACTAATCCAGAGTAGTTGTGAACAACAGCTCCCTGCAGCCATGTACTCTGCTTCTATTGTTGATGTAGCAACTGAAGTCTGCTTCTTGGAAAACCAGGATACCAATTTATTCCCTAAAAATTGGCATGTTCCACTAGTAGACTTCCTATCTATTCTGCATCCACCATAGTCTGAATCTGAATAACCACTCAATTCTAAATTGTCATCTGCAGGATACCACAAACCTAAATTCACTGTTCCCTTAAGATACTTCAATATCTTCCTAGCTGCTTCCAAGTGAGTCTTCTTGGGGTTAGCTTGAAATCTGGCACAAACACCTACGGCAAAGGTAATATCTGGTCTGCTCGCAGTCAGATACAAGAGAGAACCAATAAGTGCTTTGTACTGAGTCTGGTCCACACTCTCTCCATACTCATCTGGATCCATGTTGAAATTTGTCATCATAGGTATCTTGGTTGCTTTGCTAGATCCTACTCCAAATTTCTCTAACATGTTTCTGGTGTACTTAGCTTGATTAATAAAAATCCCCTTCTCTGATTGCTTAACCTGCAGACCCAAAAAGTAATTCATTTCTCCCATCATGGACATCTCAAACTGTCCCTGCATGAGCTCACCAAACTTCTCACACAGCTTCTTGTTAGGGGATCCAAATATGATGTCATCAACATATATTTGGACCAGAAGGATGTCCTTTCCTTCTTCTTTCCTAAACAAGGTTCTATCAATCTTACCCTTAGTAAAACCATTGTCCAGAAGAAATTGAGATAGAGTGTCATACCATGCTCTGGGTGCCTGCTTCAGCCCATAAAGAGCTTTCTTAAGCTTAAACACCTTGTCACCTTGTTCAAAACCAGGCGGTTGTTCCACATACACTTCCTCAATGAGAATCCCATTAAGAAAGGCAGATTTCACATCCATCTGGTATACTTTGAACTTCATGTGAGCAGCATATGCTAAGAACAATCTGATGGCTTCTAATCTGGCAACAGGAGCAAATGTCTCATCATAGTCTATTCCTTTAGACTGAGAATAGCCCTGGGCCACTAGCCTTGCCTTGTTCCTAGTAATGACATCATTCTCATCTTTCTTATTCTTGAAAACCCATTTAGTGCCTATCACCTTTTGATGTCTTGGTCTGTCTACCAGCTCCCAAACATCCTGTCTGGTGAATTGATTCAACTCCTCCTGCATAGCAACAATCCAATTTGAATCTTTCAGTGCCTCCTTGATGTTCTTGGGCTCAATCAAGGACACATAGCAACTGAATAAGGCAGATAAGTTAAGAGTTCTCCTAGTCTGGACACCCTTAGTTGGATCTCCAAGGATTAGGTCATTGGGGTGATCAACCAGGGTCCTCCTTCCCGTGGTCTTGCCTGGTTGATCATCTTCTGCAGTACCTTGGTGATTATCACCACCTGCAGAAGAGCTTCCCCCTACAGGAGTTCCAACCTCTTCTGATTCTGCTCCTTGTGAAGGCTGCTGCTTCAGAGAACCAGGAGATGGGTCATCATCTGAATCTGAATCTGAATCAAGAACAGGTGGATTGACTTTGATAACTCTGGGTGTAGTCTGATTCTGGGTCTCTTCTGAAGACTGGGAGTCCACCTTCCACTCAAAAGCAGATTCATCAAAAACAACATGAGGTGTTTCCTCCACACAAAGTGAATTCTTATTAAAAACTCTAAAAGCCTTACTGGTGCTGGAATATCCTAAAAATATTCCATCAGCCACTTTAGCATCAAAGGTTCTTAATTTAGATTTCCCATTGTCATGGATGAAACACTTACATCCAAAAACATGAAAGTATGAAACAGATGGGGTTTTACCTTTCCATACCTCATATAGAGTCTTATTATGTCTCTGGGCAATCAGGCATCTGTTCTGAGTGTAGCAAGCTGTATTAATGGCCTCTGCCTAAAATCTCTGTGGAGTGCTGTATTCTGCCAGAAGTGTTCTTGCAGCTTCTTTGAGGGTCCTATTCCTCCTTTCTGCTACTCCATTTTGTTGGGGTGTTCTGGCAGCAGATGTCTCATGAAAAATCCCATGGTCCTCGCAGTAATCTGCAATGTGTGAATTCAAAAACTATGTTCCTTTGTCACTTCTGATTCTGACTATGCTCTGGTTCTGGACATCCTTAAAGGAAGTCTTGGGTTGTTTACCCTTCTGGCATGAACCACAAACCTGATTCTTCTTAAACACTTCATTAGGAAGACCTCGAATGAGACCTTTTCTGGCAATCTTATTCAGTGTTTTGAAGTTAAGATGACACAATCTCTTGTGCCAAATCCAGCTATTCTCTGCAGATCCTTTTGCAACTAGGCAAGCATTTCTTGGGCAACTGTTAAAATCTGCAAGATAAATGTTACCCTTCCTCAAGCCTATTAGCAAAATATCATTATATCAGAAGAGAAAACAGTGCATGAATCACTAGAAAACTTCACTGAGTATCCCTTGTCACAGAATTGGGATACTGAAAGCAGATTATGCTTGAGTCCTTCAACATAGTAAACTTCTTCTACAGAAACTCCATTGAAGGACAACTTTCCAACTCCTCATGTGACGCCATAGTTGTTGTCACCAAACATCACTCTTGGTCCATTCAATGGCTTGAAATCTTGGAGATTATCTTTCTGGAAGGTCATGTGCTTGGAACATCCACTATCAATGTACCAGACATGGTTGCTTGAAAATCCTTTCTCCAATGGACTCTTATCTACCTGCAGAGAAATCAATTAGGTCCCCTACTAGTGCTGGGTCCTGATTGGTTAGTTGCAGGTTTTGTAGGAATCCATAGATAAAGATCATCCCTTGATGGATGAGGAGATCTTATCTTCCTTCCAAATCTATCTACCAGCACATGTCCTCTGACAATGACATATTGAGCTACTGGTCTGATAAGGACACATTTCCTATAAGCAGGTCTGGTGTATCTTTTCTCAAATCTGGCCTTTGGAATGGCCTGCCTCAAAGAAATGGTCTTAAAGGTCTGGTTGTAAGGGTACATCCTAGAAGAACCATCTCTGGTGTCATAACTACCCAGATCAGTTGGTTTTCTATAGATGGGTCTGGAAGACCTCCTCTGGTTCTGATAATTAGACTGTCTCTGGTGGTTATAGTTCCTTTGAGTATACCTATTCTGGAATTGATTCCTCTGAGAAAATTGTCTCTGGGGTACCTGGTGCTGTTGAACATTGTTCCTTCTCTGGTAGGTCTTACTCTGATTGGTATTCCCCTTTCTTGAGTGTTGAACTTCAGCTCTGAGCCTACCATTCTCTTTCTCAAGTTTTTGACAAAGTTGGACACAATTTTGGAGATCTGATAGCATTTGTTGCATATCAGACTCTCTGGAGTTACCAGATGAATTAGAAGATTCAGTACATTTGGAATTTGATAAAACTAGAGTAGAACTGGAACTAGTATCCTCCTCCTCTGCTTCTGCCAGCAATGCTCTCTTATCTGCATATCTCCTATCTCTCTTGATTCTTTTCTCTTCTCTTTCCCTAGGAGTGAGTTGAGGACAATCATAACTATAGTGACCAGTCTTGTTGCATGTGTAGCAGGTATTGTCTCCTCTGGGACTAGGACTTAGCTCTCCTCCTCTGGTTATAGTCTGATCTGGCAGGGCTACTCTCTCTCCTCTGGTAGTCAGGTCTGCCAGAGCTACCATCTCTCCTCTGATAATCTGATCTCCCAGAGTTGCCAGGGTTGTCATCTCTCCTCCTCTCTGGAGTTCTGAATCTGGTCTCCCTTGAGTCTCCAGATGTCTTCTCCTTCTCTGGAGACTTGAAGGAACTCTTTCTGTCTCTGGAAGATTCTTTCCAATGCCTTTTGTACCTGCCATATTTTGAACTCATTTTATCTAATTTACGAGTTAGAAGTGCTACCTGCTCCTTGAGGCTCAAGTCATCTGCAGTAGACTCCTTTGGCTTGACATCAGGCTTGATAGTTGAAGAGAATGCAACACCTTTCTGGCCAGAAGAGGAAACGTCTTCTGTTTGATCCTCCTCTTGAAGATCATACTCATATGCTTTGAGATCAGATAACAGAAGATGATGATCCAGAGTATTGAGATCCTTGTTGTCCTTGATCACAGTGACTTTAATTCTCCACCTGCTTGTTAGTGAACGCAAGATTTTACTATTAATTTCTTTTTCAGAGTAGGTCTTACCTAAGGCACTAGCCTTGTTCAGGAGGTTTGTGAGACGCATGTCCAGCTGGTCAATGGTCTCGTCTGGTTTCATCTTGAAGGTATCAAACGAGTGTTGAACAGCTTGGAGTTTGTTATCTTTGATCTTCTCTGTTCCCTCACAGAGTAACGCCAGTTTGTCCCACATCTCCTTGGCAGTGGCACACGTTCTGACCTTTTCAATCACCTCTTTGGTAAGTGTGTTGATGAAATCTGTTCTTGCCACCTGGTCCAAGTTGTAGAGCTTTGTTTCATCATTGTCAAGCTCATCTTTCTTTTTGAGGATTCGTTGCCTGGGGACTCTATCCTCTGCAGCTTTTTGGGCAGCTTCACTAGTTTCTTCCCTGGACTCAGACCTGCCACTATCAATAGGAGTCTAGTAAAATTGAATGGGGCCACTTTCAACCACATCTAACATGCGGTGGTGAATAGCTCCAAGATGATTGCTCAACATGAAACTCCAGTGGCTGTAATCCTCAAAAGAGAATTCTGGGAGCTTGCGGCTCTTGTAAGAAGATTTTACAGACATTTTGATAAGAAATTTAGGGAAATAACAAGAACTTGAACAAAAGCACTAAAGAGCAATGGATCTGCCCGGTGACCACCAAAAGCTTTACAAAGCAGTGGTCGTTGGACACACTGCTCTGATACCACTTGTTGGTCCCACTAGTTAGATTAATTGCGGAAGCTTAAGTTAAATGTCTTTCAAAGTCTTTTACAAGAGAGCAATAATCAACAAACAATAAGTAAAATAAAGCGATAAAGAACACAAGATGTATAGTGGTTCGGATTGAATATCCTACGTCCACTCTCCCTTATAACCAAGGGGTCTCACTATCAACCAACTCACAAACTTACTTACTGGAATTGGGAAGTACCAGTTCCTTCTTACAACCTCTTTAGATTTAACTTCAATCTAAAGATCAACCAGCCAACAACCTTGTCTAATAGATGAACAGGTTGTGGTTTCAATAACTCCTTTAGAGTAGATAAATATTATGAACAGTAAGAGTGCTTGGTATGAATATCAAAAGCTTGGATCACTTATGCGCGTGTAGAGTCTCTAAAACTTTTTCTTATACTGCACTCTTGTATATATAGAGGGGATTAGGGCTAGCCGTTGGAGGGCTAATCCAATCAGATCCTCTATATAAGGAAGCCTCAATCAATCAATTCCCTAATTGATTGATTGGGTTGGTAGGATCCTTGGATTGATTATCTTCAAATACTTTCCAATCCTGATCTTGTTGACTTGATTTGAATCACCAACGGTCAATAGCTTCCTCTGCCTAACTCTGATTCTCTCCAGAGAAGGCAAGACCAGACACCAGGCAACCTCGGTGTCTTCTGGTCCTCATCTGGTCAAGAACCAGAATACTCAGTAGAGTCAGGGGATCAAACTGAGCATGTTTTGTTCTACCAGACTCGTCTGGTCCGGACTCGTCTGGTCTGGGGAAGGTCCTCTGCCTCTGGTCAATCTCATCTGGTGAAGTCTTCTTGTGGAGTCCTCTGGTCTGGCAGTTCCCCCTAGACTAAGTCCTAATCTAGATCATCATCTGGCTAACAGGTCCAGATGGTCCTATTACATCTTCTGGTTTGTTTTAACTCATCAAAACTAACAACTTTTATCCTAACATATAATATAAATTTTGTGATACAAAAACCGAAGTAAAATCGGGATTATCACAAAATTCACAAGGGGTGATCGCAACATGTGACTAAAAGTGCACGTAAGGCATGCAGGGAGCACACGGCGAGAGGAGAGAATCGAAAAACAAAGAAAAATGAAAAATAAATAAAAAAATAAAGAAAGCGGGGCCAGTCGCGCCTGGGGGATGCGACTGGCCTGGGTGATCGCATTCCCCGTGCGCGATACCCAGCCTCCCATCGCGTCTGCCAGGCACAATCGAGGCCGATTTCCAGGCCTCCTTCCTCGGTGCGATTTCAGCCGCGGGAGAAGGAGCGTCGCCTCAACGCGGCGCCCGGAGGCGGCGGGAAGGTGTACGCCGGTGGCCATCCCGTCGGGGGAAGCCGCCCGCATCGTGGCGGCGCAAGGCCGCGTCCCGCGCGGTGGCTTCCAGCCACGATGGCGGCGATGACGGTGAAGCTTTGTGGGCGAGGAGGCGGCGGCAGGAGGCCGCGCTTAGCCTAGCAGCGGCGGCGCGCGGCTGCGCGGGCCTCACGGCGGTGACGGCGGCGGAGGCACGGCCACTTCAAGTGACGGTGGCGTGGCGCTGTTACGGGTGGCGCTTCGGGGCCGTTTTGGGCAGCGCGATGTCGTGCGTCTCACGGCGTCAACCGGCGTTCATTTTTTGATCTCGATCCATAAAATAATATTAACGAATTTAATACGATAACACATATAATTCAAACAAGAACGAATATCGTAATCAAACAGGATAATTATATTCGTGCATATAAATTGAGTATAAGCATAGATCAAATAATTTCAAGTAAGGGAATTAACTCATGAGAATCAACGGGAATTAATACGTAGGGCGTACCGTTTAATCTCGGGCAGAGACTCATGCTGATAATGTGTTGTAAATAAGTGCGTAAATAAGAGACACGATTTGTTGACCCAGTTCGTCTGGAACGACTACGTCTGGGGGCGATCCAAGCCAAGAGTTCCACTAATATTCTTCTGTATCAGAGTACCTAATTTATGAGTACAAAGGGATATATATAATAGTAAAACTCTAGTCTAATGGATAAAGCCCAATATGATTCTTGGTCCTTAAGTAATGTCCACACCAAATCTCCTAAATTTGGAATATCAAATCTTCTTGATTTACAACATGTAGAATAATCAAGTCCAAATTAGTGTTAGTCGGACTAAAGCCACAGGTAAGTTGTAAGTTTCGGGCTAAATCAGCCTTAAAACTATAAATTAATTCAAAATTAAAATATATTTTAAATAAAATATAAAAGTAGTAACTAAATCAATTTTTTAATAATGAAGAAAAGGAAATTACACTGTTCATTTCCTTCATCTTTTAATCGGAAAAAATGATATTCCTAATCCCTATATGTTCTAATTGTTTTTTCTTATTTTTACAGAACAAATGACAAATGTTTAAAAAAAACTGTAGTAGGGGAATATTTATGCCCAAGAATTCTGTCATATACATATTTGGGCTCCTTCAAACATTTTTAAGGACCATTTATTGGGCCGCTGTTAAAGTTGGGCCTTTGTTGACCCATATGCATGCTAATATTCCATCAGGGCACAGGTTATTTGCACTACCCTCTATGTTAAATACATTGTTGGGATGAATACACTACTCGATGTTCGGAAAAAAAATCAAATTTTTTACACTTTTTCGGTAAAAGAAATTCGAAAACAGTGAAACTGAGAAAACAATCGGAAGTTTTTTTGAAAATTTTATATTTTTTTGGAAAAGAAAAGTCGAAAATAATGTATATAACAAAAAGGCTAGTGCAAATAACGGTGGCCTTCTATCAGTCCACCAGTCCCATTAATGATAGATGATTTATGGGAGCAGATCATTTCACCCCTGTTGGTAGGCGAGCAGCTGAGCAAAGGGTCAACGAAAGATGATCAAGACATCAAGCTTAATGGCGAACAACTAAGCAAGTGACTCACAACTGAATAAGGCGAGCAGCTGAGCGAGAAGCCAAGGCTAGCAGTTGGGCGAGGAGTCAAGGCTAGCAGCTGGGCGAGGAGCCAAGGCGAGCAGCTGAGCGAGAAGCCGGGGCTAGCAGCTGGGTGAGAAGCTAAGGCTAGCAGCTGAGCGAGGAGCCAAGGCTAGCAGCTGGGCGAGAAGTCAAGGCTAGCAGCTGAGCAAAAGTCCAAGACGAGCAGCTGGTCAAAAGGCTAAAATAAACAGTTGGTCAAGATGATAACCATCCAGACGAGCAACTGTGCAAAGGTCACAAACATGGAGCGAACAACTGAGAGAGTAAAGGTTCAAATACCCAACGAAGACATACAGGCGAACAACTGGTCACCACGGAAAGCAACTGAGTAACCTTAATGGTCAAGTACAATATTGGAAACTCCAACAGTCAATAGCTTAGATGTAGTCCAAGTGTCCTAACACTTGACACCCATCCAATGGGCAATAGCTTAGATGTAATACAAGTGTCCTAACACTTGGCAAAGATCTAATGATAGAATAGCTAGGATGGTGACACATGACCCATTTGTATGTCTATAAATACTCCCTCATTTGCATGAAATAATAAGTTCAATAATTCAAAAAAATAGACCAAATTCTTGCAAATTTATTTCTTGATTCTTACTTATCTAAATCCATGATCTTGATTCTTGTTTGATGATCTTACTTAGTGAAAACAGTCACTGATCATCCCGATTAGAAAAGGTCATCAACAATTAGCGCTAGAAAGAGGGTTCGAACCTCTATTTCGTAAAAACTTCAAGAAAAGTTTGAAGGTTTCCATCAGAATCTGCAAGATCTCGCCGGAATCCGGGAAGAAGCCACCGGAAATCAAGTGTACACATTCTTTGGAGCAATACCCATATATACATCACTTTAAGGGTTTGAATGCATGTGTGTATGAACTAGGATTTTCAAACAATCATATTCATACATACAAGGCTAGCAATTCTTAAGAAAGGTGTTTGTGGAAGCAAGATCACCTCAATCCTTTGCTTATCACTCATATTTTGGCAATCAAGATGATAAGATCGCAAGAAGATCGACCATCAAGTGCATCTCCAAGCCATAGATCGAGAACTAGGGTTTCTTCGACCGAAGAACATGCAAGAACGGTTAGAACGGCCTCTAGGAGGAACGTCCAAGTTACTATTGACACCATCCCCCCGGAAGTGGAAGCTCTCGCCCGAAATCCTGAGGAGCTAGCAAAAAGATAGTCGTACTCCAGTCGCTGCAAAAACAACAAGAGCAGATTGGGACATCGCATGCCCCGGGGGTGACCAACAGAGCAGTCGAGTAGCATAACCGAGTAGGTGAAGATGTGCGCTGCGATGAGGCTGACAGTGCCGAAATTCATAGAAATAAAGGGAAAGCTCCCATAAGCGAGTGTTTGGGGAGTCGAGGAGAATCATCACCAAGTCGAGCAGATGAGTCAAGAAAAAGTACTTGTTGGTCCCACTAGTTAGATTAATTTGCGGAAGCTTAAGTTAAATGTCTTTCAAAGTCCTTTTACAAGAGAACAATAAACAAAATGACAATAAGTAAAATAAAGCAATAAAGAACACAAGATATATAGTGGTTCGGATTGAATATCCTACGTCCACTCTCCCTTATATCCAAGGGGTCTCACTATCAACCAACTCACTTACTTACTCACTGGAATTGTGAAGTACCAGTTCCTTCTTACAACCTCTTTAGATTTGACTTCAATCTAAAGATCAAACAGCCAACAACCTTGTCTGATAGATGAACAGGTTGTGGTTTCGATAATCTCCTTAAGAGTAGATAAATATTATGAACAATAAGAGTGCTTGGTATGAATATCAAAAGCTTGGATCACTTAGGCGCATGTAGTATCTCTAGAGCTTTTTCTTGAACTGCACTCTTGTATATATAGAGGGGATTAGGGCTAGCCGTTGAAGAGCTAATCCAATCAGATCCTCTATATAAGGAAGCTTCAATCAATCAATTCCCTAATTGATTGATTGGGTTGGTGGGATCCTTGGATTGATTATCTTCAAAACTTTCCAATCCTGATCTTGTTGACTTGTTTTGAATCACCAACGGTCAATAGCTTCCTCTGCCTAACTCTGATTCTCTCCAGAGAAGGCAAGACCAGACACCAGGTAACCTCGGTGTCTTCTGGTCCTAATCTGGTGAACAACCAGAATACTCAGTAGAAACAGGAGAACAAACTGAGCATCTTTTGTTCCACCAGACTCGTCTGGTCCGGACTCGTCTGGTCTGGGGAAGGTCCTCTGCCTCTGGTCAGATCTCATCTGGTGAAGTCTTCTGGTGGAGTCCTCTGGTGAAGTCCTCTGGTGGGGTCTTCTGGTGACTCTTCTGGTGAAGTCTTCTGGTCTGGTAGTTCCCCCTAGACTAAGTCCTAATCTAGATCATCATCTGGCTAACAGGTCCAGATGGTCCTATTACACCTTCTGGTTTATTTTAACTCATCAAAACTAACAATTTTTATCCTAACAATTTCCCCCTTTTTGATGGAGTTAAAACACTACCAGAACTGATCAAAAGAAGAATTTAAGCAGAAAAACAGTAAAGGATAAGACCTTAGAATAGATCTTATCAGGCAAACAATTAAGACGACAAGAGGTTGTCTTTTGAACAGAGAAGATATGATATTTTTCATTGATAATAAGGACAACAGTGATTACAGATTACAATGCAATTCTGGTCCTATCTAAGCATATCTTCTGTTTTCCTTGGGCACCAGAAACCAGTCCAGAAACCTATCCTGGACGGCCTTCAACTCTGCAGAAGATGTTGGAGTGAAATTCACCAACACCTTTGTCTTGTACAATCTCTTCAGCTCAGCCTAATCAACCTGGTCTCCTGCCATGGGAGTGTTAAGATAAGTGAACTCAGGGGCAGTCACCTCCAGGTTGAACTCAATGGTTGAGTCCATCAATTACTTGTACAGCTCTGTATCATAAGTGTTAGGATATAGATTAGATGTTTTGAAGATGTTAAAACAAGAACTTATAATAGGACTAGCTGAACCTGTTAGTCAGCTACAGATTAGTCTAGGTCTAGAATAGGTCTTTGGTTAAGGGGGAAGAAATCTGTGCGTACCAGAGAAGGTGACCAGAGAAGGTACCAGATGAGGTGACCAGAGAAGGTGACCAGAGAAGGTACCAGATGAGGTGACCAGAGAAGGTACCAGATGAGAGGTGACCAGATGAGATGTCCAGAGCAGAAGAGTCACCAGAGCAGATGAGGTCCAGAGGAGTCTGACCAGATGAGCTTGGACCAGAGGAGTCTGACCAGATGAGCTTGGACCAGAGGAGCCTGACCAGAGGAGTCACCAGAAGACCTCTCCCAGATGAGGACCAGAGCTGAAGTGTTACCTGACCAGATGAGACCAGACCAGAAGACCCCAGACCAGACCAGATGAGAGAGACGGATTAGTTCACCATACTAGAGGCTGCATGTAATCTGGAGACAAGTAGATTTTGGAGATCATTGAAGGAGAAGAAGGCAATCTAGAGAGTCAACTGATGGAGGATCTGATTGATTGATTGCTTGATTGAAAGTCAACTAATCAATCATATAATCAATCTTTGATTGATTATATCCCTCCAATTATGGTTGTTTGAATTGCTAGTTCCCAACGGCTAGTTTATTCCACAACTATAAATAGGAGTGCTTGGATTAGTTCAACATAGTAGAGTCACGCGAGAGCACACAACAGAACACACGAACTCTTCCAATCACTCACCTCGTCCTTTCAAGTTTACATACACTCTTTAGGAGTTTAGTTGGATTATTACTCAACCTGTTCATCTTGTTAGATAAGGTTGTTGTAAGTTGTAAGAAGGAGCTGGTACTTCCCAATTCCAGTGGTTAGTAAGTTGGTTGGAGAGTGAGAAAGACCCCTTTGGAGAAAGGGAGAGTGGACGTAGGACAAGTTGGTCCGAACCACTATAAATCCTTGTGTTCTTTATTTTCTGCACTTTAAATTTCTGCAATTTCTTTTAGCATTTCTTTAAAGGGTTTTCTTAAAAATAAACTTAAAAACGCTTTCCGCTGGATATTTTTGGGACCAACAAGTGGTATCAAAGCAGTGTGTCCTACAGACCACTGTTTTGAAATTATCTCGGTGGTCACCAGGGCAGATCCATATTTTTTTTAAAAACCCAAATATTTGTTGTGCTAACAAATTTTGCAGAAATGGGCTCAAAGAGATGCAGTAGAAGAGACACCAGGAGGTACTCCAAAAGAAGCTTAGCAGATGAAGAAGATGAGGTATCCACTTCTGGTTCATCATCTAATTTTGGACCAGACGAAGAGGTTTGTCTTATGACAGACGAGGTATGCAATCGAACTCCCTCTTCTTCTTCTTATTCTTCGTTTTCTGAACAATCAGAGGAGTCTGATATGCAGAAGATGCTATTAGATCTCCAAACTTCTATACAACTTTATCAAAAGTTGGAAGAAGAGAACACAAAGTTGAAAGCAGAAAATCAGAAGCTTTCACAATGTTTTAGCAACCCAACTGATCTACCAGCTGAACAAGTTCAAACTCTGGTAGAAGAGTCCACTGACTTGAAAACCAGATGTGATGAACAAACTAAGCTAATAGAAAAGTTGCTTGCTGAAAACATTGAGAAAGATAATGAATATACTCTGCTGGAAGCTAAGTTCGATGAACTCTTCCATCAAAACAAAATTGTAAAAGATAGTTAGGACAAGCTCAAGCTGAGACTGGAGCAGCTGACTATAGCAAACAATGCTGTGTCACATATAGCTGCCTCATCTCAAAGAGAGCATGATAAAACAGGCCTTGGTTATACCAAACCTGAATCCTCACCTGTTCAGAAAGAAGAACAGACTAGTAATTTTATTGATAAGGGTAAAAGGCCAGCTGACCAGGCAACTCAGCCTAATGGGCAGATGAGTCCTAAAACTCAAAAACCCAAAAGGCAGAGGAGGAATTTTAAGAAGGGTTATACCCAGAATAAAAGACCTCAGCCAGGCCAGCAGAGTAGAAGACAATCTGGATCTTCTCAAAAGAGGCAGAACCAGATGACTCCTACTCACCTGCAGAGGACTTTCAAGTCATCTGCCAGACCAGCTGGAACCTTTGATGGTTCTAGTAAGACTTATCCTTATCAAAAGAATTTCAAGTCTGTTGCTTTAAGACAAGTTATTCCTTCTACTGGACAAGCTCATAAGAGAAGAAGAGCCTCTAGAAGAAATAACCATGTCGAAGCTTCTTATGTTCAGTGTGTTTTTGTTGATAAATATGGAAGAAAGATAAGATCACCTGATCCAAAAAGGGATGATCTATTCTTGTGGCTTCCTAAATATCGTGCTAACCCCCCTGGACCCAGTAGGGTACCAAAAAGTTGATTGCCTGCAGATATACAAGAAGACCAGCTGATGTTTTGCCCCAATATCAGCTGAGCATACTTTAAGGGGGAAGATCAGTTGACCCAGCCTGCTAGAATCTCTATTTAGATATTTCAATATTTCTTGTCTTGTTTTATTAAAGTTTCTTACAGTCTTACCATCATCAAAAAGGGGGAAATTGTTAGGATATAGATTAGATGTTTTGAAGATGTTAAAACAAGAACTTATAATAGGACTAGCTGAACCTGTTAGTCAGCTACAGATTAGTCTAGGTCTAGAATAGGTCTTTGGTTAAGGGGGAAGAAATCTGTGCGTACCAGAGAAGGTGACCAGAGAAGGTACCAGATGAGGTGACCAGAGAAGGTACCAGATGAGGTGACCAGAGAAGGTACCAGATGAGAGGTGACCAGATGAGATGTCCAGAGCAGAAGAGTCACCAGAGCAGATGAGGTCCAGAGGAGTCTGACCAGATGAGCTTGGACCAGAGGAGTCTGACCAGAGGAGTCTGACCAGATGAGCTTGGACCAGAGGAGCCTGACCAGAGGAGTCACCAGAAGACCTCTCCCAGATGAGGACCAGAGCTGAAGTGTTACCTGACCAGATGAGACCAGACCAGAAGACCCCAGACCAGACCAGATGAGAGAGACGGATTAGTTCACCATACTAGAGGCTGCATGTAATCTGGAGACAAGTAGATTTTGGAGATCATTGAAGGAGAAGAAGGCAATCTAGAGAGTCAACTGATGGAGGATCTGATTGATTGATTGCTTGATTGAAAGTCAACTAATCAATCATATAATCAATCTTTGATTGATTATATCCCTCCAATTATGGTTGTTTGAATTGCTAGTTCCCAACGGCTAGTTTATTCCACAACTATAAATAGGAGTGCTTGGATTAGTTCAACATAGTAGAGTCACGCGAGAGCACACAACAGAACACACGAACTCTTCCAATCACTCACCTCGTCCTTTCAAGTTTACATACACTCTTTAGGAGTTTAGTTGGATTATTACTCAACCTGTTCATCTTGTTAGATAAGGTTGTTGTAAGTTGTAAGAAGGAGCTGGTACTTCCCAATTCCAGTGGTTAGTAAGTTGGTTGGAGAGTGAGAAAGACCCCTTTGGAGAAAGGGAGAGTGGACGTAGGACAAGTTGGTCCGAACCACTATAAATCCTTGTGTTCTTTATTTTCTGCACTTTAAATTTCTGCAATTTCTTTTAGCATTTCTTTAAAGGGTTTTCTTAAAAATAAACTTAAAAATGCTTTCCGCTGGATATTTTTGGGACCAACAAGCTTGCATCCAGGTGTGGAAGGTCTTGTTGATTAGCTCATCATCCTCTGGTGCTGGCCTCTGGATATAGTGTTGGATGAACCAGAGAGTCTTTGCCTCGTTCCAATTTTCAATCAAGGGCACAGGCACAGTAGAGTCAAAAGACCCTTCTGTCCTGAGAGGCAGAATGTTCATCACTTCAATGGGAGCTTTCCTCCTCTGGCTCGAGCCACTTGCACCAGAAGAAACACCTGCTTCTCTGCCCTTCTTGCTTTGCCTTCTAACATATCTGAGCCTCTGCTCTTCATCTATGTTCTTCCTGATCCTTGCTTGCTTCTCCTCTAGAGTCTCTTCCTTGTATCTCTTTTGAGCTTCTTCAACAACAGTCTCAAGGAAGCTTTTCTTGACTCTTCTTATCTTCCTCTTTGCAGGTCCAGAGATGGAGATAGGATCCCGCTCAGCTTCAGACTCCTCTTCTGCAGCAAGCTGCTTGGCCATGGAACGAGATTTGAACTCCTCTTTCTTCTTCTTCTGCAACTCAGCCTGGGCCAAAGTGTTCTCTAGCAGGTCCAGACGAGCTCCATGGCTGAAGAGAGTTTCATTGGTGGTCTTCGCCAGATCAGTTCTGGCCTTCTCTTCTCCCTTTTTAACTTCATCAAGGAGGGGATCCACTACCTGCCTTATGAGATCAGGCAAGGCAGTGTTGGAGGAAGAGTGAAGATCACGCAGCTGCTTGGCCTCCTCCAGGTAGGCTTTAGACTCTGCAACAAGTCTTCCTTGCTTCTCCAACATCTCCTGGAGTGAGTCTTTCAACTTGGCAGTCTGGATCATCTGGCTTGCCATCTCAACTTTAAGCACAGAGACTGGCCTCATCTGCTCCAGCACGTGCTCCTGGAGCTGCTTCTGGCTGTGCATCACATCCAGTTTGACAAAGAGGCCATTGGCCTTAAAAGAAGCTTTAACTTCTGCCAGAGAGGACTTGATCTGCTTTAGGAAGATCCTCTTCTCTTGCTTGATTTGATGCTCTATCATAGCAGGGGCCATATGTTGAATAGCTTTTGAAAAGTGCCCTATCTGTATGATATGCTCGTTGAAGAATGCTTTCATCTTTTAGAGCACAGCAGGAGTCATCTCAAAGTCCTCCTCGTCTGAATATAGCTCAGGAGGGAATGTGAAATGAGGACCAAAGTTGTAAGAGAAGCCCTCTGGAGTGAGCATAACTCCTCGCTGGATAAGGAGAGTTCTGATGAGGACCTTGGCCGCCTCTGGTGTCTCCAACTCTGCTGGGTTTTGAATACTTAACTTCTTCTTCAGCTCAATCTCCCATGCAGTGAAGGAAGAGGGAGACATCTCCTCCAGCAGAAGCATAAGATCTTCAACATCTTGGAGTCTGGCCATACTCCAAACCTTGGCATCCGTCAGATCTGCCAGGAGGGGTGAGTGCTCCAACAGAATTGGAAATTGCTCTCTTAGCCAGAGCTGAGCACTCACACTCATACTCTGCATGATGGGACCCATCTCATCAGAAGAGAAAATAAAGGGTTTGGGTCCAGAGGCAGAGGAGGAAGGTGCTAAGTTAGCAGGCTCAAGTGAAGCTTCCTCATCTTCACTATCATCGGTTGATAAACATGTGGGAGAAGGGGGAGGGGCAGGGAATCCCAGAGCCATAGAAATGGTTGGGTCCTGGTCTGTATGGGTTTGGGGGGGGTTAGGATTTTGTGAGGTGGAGGGGATGGGTTGCTCTGCACCAGAAGAAGATGGGATCTCTGGTACAGAAGGTGTAGGTGGTATTTGGGATGTGGAAGTGTTTGGAGGGGGGATTTCTGCACCAGAAGAGGTTGAGGGCACCTCTGGTACAGAAGTTGGGGGAGAGGGGTTTGTGGGAAGATGTGTTTGGAAATTTGGGGGAGAGGGTGTTTGGGTAGGATTAGTGGATGGAGTATATACTGGGGTATCTGGGAGAGTCTGCTCTGGTGGAACAATAGGGATACCAGAAGCAGATGAGGTTTGGGGAATATTATCTGGGGGAGAGGTAGAGGGTGAAATAAGATTAATAGGGGTAGAAGATGGAATGGATGGGTTACCTCTGCTGAGTCAACATCAGCAGGTAGAGTAGGTACAACATGCTCTGGAGCAGAGACATCTTCCATCATCTGGGAAGCCTCATCAATGGCCTTCTCCAAGGCCTCTCCAAGATCAGATCCAGAGTCTGAATCTTGAAGAATGGCTCTCTTGGCCTTGGATTTCTTCATAAGAGGCACATCCTCTTCTTCCTCTTCGTCCTCTGATGGCTCATCCACCAAAAGGGTTTTCCTGGCCTTCCTGCTAGTCCTTGACTTCTTAGCAGAGCCTCTTCTGGCCTCCTCTGGCCGCTTCCTCTTAGCTGCTCCAGCCTTCTTAACAGCTTTATCATCATCACCCTTCTTCTTAAGCACATCAAGAAGGGGAATCTGGTCCTCCTCCGAGGAACCAGAGAAAGCAATGGTTGAGGAACCAGTTGCTTCAGCAGCTTTCTTATGGGTCTTCTGCTTCTGCTGCTGCTTCTGCCCCTTTGCAGGTGAGGGTACTGCCTGTAGAGGAGGGGTAGGGATGGCTTCTTCTCCATCAGAGTCAGGATGGCCATGAAGGGGACCATCCTTTGAGAATAGCACTTTAGACTTGTGAAATCCTCTGCACCAAGTCTCCTTCCATCTCTTCTCTGGAAGCAATGAGTCCAAAATCAAGGTAAGTTTCGTTCCCAATGAAACATTAGCAGTGAAATAAAACTGCATCTCCCCTGGCTTGGAAGGACAAGCCTCCTTGTTAACTTTCACTTTATTCTTCCTCAAGACGCCCCAAAAGAACTCTGCCCAGTTGCATTGAACGCCGTTATACAATGCCCTCATCACACACATTCTGCCGTTGAAAATGGCATCTGTGCTGTGATTCTCACACATAAGCACCTTTACCACAATATCGAACAGCACCTTGTATTTCTGCCTTAAATGTTTGTCCAAAAACCCCTTCGTGATACTCTGGCAAGAAGAACGAGCAAACAATTTGAAGAAACCCACAATATCATCCTCCTTATAGGTTAAAGGATCCACCCCTTCCGCCGAAATATTTCCAAACAGGGCACAGAAATCATGCTTGGAAAACACCAAATCTTCCTTGTCAATTTTTGAAGAAATATGGTCTTCGTTGATCTTTATTCGAACCAGAAACTGGGCCGCATAACCGTCAAGAGTACGAAAATCTCTGGGAAAGGTGGAGATCAACTTCTCAACTCCGAATCTCCTCAATAGTTCCAGAATAGCAAGTGCAGACGAGTTCTTGGTGGTGTAGAAGTCAACCACCATCTCCATTTTCAGTTTCTTCATCATTAGGGCATGATCAAAATTACACGGGGGAGCCATATCTGTGAGAGAGAGAGAGAGAGAAAAAGCTTTGCAGAGAGAGGTTAGGGTTTGAAAGTATGGAAACGTGAAAGGACAGATTGAAAGGAAATTTGATTTAAATAGGGTAATACGCGTGGCTTGAATAATAAATGAAGTGTGAACGCGTGTAATTTCAAATTTAATTGAGGAAACAAAATCAATTTAAGCATTGATTGACATTTTGCACAGTGATTAAATCCAATGGCTACGATAAGAGGCGAGATACAGATTTAATCTGGTGCGTTGGCATAGTCATTGGGACTGGGCATAAAGGGATTTTGTGGCAGTCAAGAGAAAAAATGAAATGATTGCCTAGGCCCTATACCCTAGTCTTAAATACACTCCGAAGTTGAAACGTTTTGAGTGTACTTACTAATTTGAAAAGTGTATCCCAATGATCAGAGGCCAGAGAAGTAAAGACATACCTGTCACTTGATATTGTAACCAGATGATACCACAGCCAGTCTGGTGCTACATCTCCTCTGATGGAGCTCATCTGGTCCTGGTCAGAGAAGATTTTGGATATATTTGGAATCTGACTCAGCACCTCATCTGGGACAAGTGTCACCTGGTGGATACCTCATCTGGAGACATTATGTCTAATCTGCAGGTATGTTAGTTTAAGAAAATAAATATATGAAGTAAAGTATTGAAACAAAGGATACTTCTCTGTTGTTCCCCCTAAAATAAATCTGTCTCTGGATCCAACAACCCTAACTCAAAAGCTAACTCTCTGAATCTGGTATCAGCCAAAGGCTTAGTTAAGATATCTGCTCTCTGCTTCTCTGTTGCAATCTTTTCCATCCTTATATCTCCATTCTCAACATGATCTCTGATAAAGTGATGCCTTATATCAACATGTTTACACCTGATACCACTTGTTGGTCCCACTAGTTAGATTAATTTGCGAAAGCTTAAGTTAAATGTCTTTCAAAGTCCTTTTACAAGAGAACAATAAACAAAATGACAATAAGTAAAATAAAGCAATAAAGAACACAAGATATATAGTGGTTCGGATTGAATATCCTACGTCCACTCTCCCTTATATCCAAGGGGTCTCACTATCAACCAACTCACTTACTTACTCACTAGAATTGTGAAGTACCAGTTCCTTCTTACAACCTCTTTAGATTTGACTTCAATCTAAAGATCAAACAGCCAACAACCTTGTCTGATAGATGAACAGGTTGTGGTTTCGATAATCTCCTTAAGAGTAGATAAATATTATGAACAATAAGAGTGCTTGGTATGAATATCAAAAGCTTGGATCACTTATGCGCGTGTAGTATCTCTAGAGCTTTTTCTTGAACTGCACTCTTGTATATATAGAGGGGATTAGGGCTAGCCGATGAAGAGCTAATCCAATCAGATCCTCTATATAAGGAAGCTTCAATCAATCAATTCCCTAATTGATTGATTGGGTTGGTGGGATCCTTGGATTGATTATCTTCAAAACTTTCCAATCCTGATCTTGTTGACTTGTTTTGAATCACCAACGGTCAATAGCTTCCTCTGCCTAACTCTGATTCTCTCCAGAGAATGCAAGACCAGACACCAGGCAACCTCGGTGTCTTCTGGTCCTAATCTGGTGAACAACCAGAATACTCAGTAGAAATAGGAGAACAAACTGAGCATCTTTTGTTCCACCAGACTCGTCTGGTCCGGACTCGTCTGGTCTGGGGAAGGTCCTCTGCCTCTGGTCAGATCTCATCTGGTGAAGTCTTCTGGTGGAGTCCTCTGGTGAAGTCCTCTGGTGGGGTCTTCTGGTGACTCTTCTGGTGAAGTCTTCTGGTCTGGTAGTTCCCCCTAGACTAAGTCCTAATCTAGATCATCATCTGGCTAACAGGTCCAGATGGTCCTATTACACCTTCTGGTTTGTTTTAACTCATCAAAACTAACAATTTTTATCCTAACAGTACTTCCCGAACAAGTGCTTTGGAAAGGCTAGGAACAAGGACCAGGAACAGGACCAGGAGAGAACCGTCACTGAGGAACGAGGAACAACCCCGCCCAACTGCTCGCCCATCAGTGCATGACCGGATCAGGAGATCAGCTTTCGGCCGATTAGGGTCAAACGAAGCTAACAATGCTGCTAGGAGAACAACCCAGGAGAAATGTTCCGTTGGTGAGGGACTGCATCGTGGGGGAGTTATCGAACTCGATCACGATGAACAACCTTCCAACGGGAGGACTCCCCTAAGTGAATTGCAAGAAATGAGAAAAGCAATCGAGGAATTGCAAAAGCAGTTGGAATCTCAGAGAGGTGTCGGATCAACTGTTCTCCCATCCTCACCATTATCTCCGTCAATCCTCAATGCACCAATCCAGAAGAAGATACAGTTTCCAGCTATCAATTTGTACGAAGGAACGTCGGACCCCCCTATTCATGTGACGAGGTATTCGGACTTCATGATCTCAATGGGGGCAACTGACGCCACACAATATTGAAATTTCCCACTCACCCTTGGAGATGGCCCGCGCAGGTGGTTTTCAGCACTGGCTCCCGGCTCCATCAGTTCCTTCGTCCAACTGAGCAAGGAGTTTCTGTCTCATTTCTCAACTGTTGGGTCCTACTTGACCCACAGACACTGGTTGGCAGACATCGGGCAAGAAGACGAGGAGTCGGATAAACAGTTTCAGGAAAGATTTGATAAAGTCCTACTGGAGGGCGAAATGATGAGCGAGGATACGAAGATAGTAGCAGTGATGGCTGGATTGAAGGAAGGAACTGATCTATGGAAGGAGATGTATTTGACTTGTTCGAAAATGTACGTGGAATTCAGACACAAGACAGGAATCCACGTATCAATGCAGGAAGCCCTACACAAGGAAATGGGAGATAAAGTTGACCGGAAAAAGTTTAGCAAGAAGTCTGGAGGGAATGACTACAAGGCTCCAAAGAACATGAAAGTGTTCAACGAGGGAGCTGAGTTGAAAGAGAAATTGAACCAAGTTCTTACCATGTCCGTGGATGCCGTGTACAACAATGTCAAAGATAGGGAGATGATGTCAGAGCCGTGAAAGATAAGACTGGAAAGAGGAAAGCTAAACCCAAACAAATACTGTGCATACCATCAGAACATCGGCCACTTCACAAGTGAATGCCGAGATTTGTTAAAGCAGTTGTGGAGGTTCTATGAAGAAGGAAATTTGTCTAAGTTCGTGAAGAGGGAACCCGGTAAAAGACCGAGAACAGCAGTACCATCCAGCTCGGATGACGATGACTGACTTGAACCGAAAATACTAACTTTCTACTAGTAGTTTCCCCGCAAGCGTACGGGTTCACTGTAGTATAAGCAAATATAGCGACCAAGTATATCGTACCTCGGGATGGATTGTATGCGAATAGATCCCTGAAGATCTACGCGTTGTAGTTAATATGAGTGTGATGTTTTTGGGTTTTTGAAAATTAATTAAAAGAAACTAAACTATCCTACGAAGGCAAAAGGAAAATTAATCTAAGTATCTAAGGTGTGTTTTCAAATATGTGATGGTGATTCTCAGGATAGGAATCCCTACGTATACTAACGGAGCAAGTACATAATCAAGATAACTGTGACGTGCAAGAAATAACCTAAGTATAAGATTGTAAGATGAAAGCTCAAGAATTCAAACCCTAATACTTTATCCTACCAAACGACTTCACTAATCCACTAACAAGTTAATAAATAGTGCTTAATTAACGAGACCCTAATTTAACTAAGGTGATGCGGTCGTCCTCCCTAGATAAACCGGTAGATTAATTAATCCTTTCTAAACCCTCTCGTTAAGTCTACTAGTTGTTAAAGAGTGATAAGGTCATCCTCTCTCTAACACTTTTTGGACGAAATTCAAAGGTAAGTTAAGATTGATTTTAAGAATTCATTAATTAAGAGAATTAAAACTAAACGTCACGAATTATCCTAATTACGTACCCACATCCTACTTCTACGAGTTCATCCTACCCCAAGCATACAAGGGCTTTAGCCGGACATGGCTTTCAACGATAACAAAAACAATTGAAGAAGTAACGAACAAAAACATAATGATTTGAACTAAGAAATTATTAAACATAAACTAGGGTTCAAAGAAATAAATGCTAAGAACTGAAATTAGATTGATAAAAACGAAGTCTCAAGTGTTTAACGTCAACGAGCTAATGAAGAGAAACTAAAAATCGAAAACAAACTAAGAATTCGTAAGAAAACCTCGATTACACGTGAAAATTAAGCTTGCTCGTCTCTTCTCCTCTTTCTCTCTCCAAAAACTAACTCTAAAAGTGATGTGGTATCAAGTGGTATGATCCGGTCATCTCTAAAAATATGTTCGGGACGAGTATATATAAGCATCGGGCCGAATCGGGAACTCATGGGCCGAAAAACGAATCCGGAAGCAAAAACATAAAAGTGCTCGAGCAACACCCGCTTGAGCGGGGGCGCTCGAGCTCAATAGCTCGAATGCATCAATGGGTCGAATGGGGCAGCTCAAGTGGTGGAACTCGAATGATGCAAGGGCTCGAGCGGTGGCGCTCGAGCCACTCGAGCGCTTGAAATATTCTGTAAGTTTTGGGCATTCTGCTCCACTCGTGCTCGAGCGGGGGCACTCGAGTGCTTTTGCTAGAGTGGTCCTCCTTCTTCTTCAACTGATACTTTTCTTCTCGTGCACTAATACCATTCGTATTTCTTCGATATCTTCTCATCCGGGCATCCGTTTGAGTTGATTCAAAGTCCTACGAACTCCGTTTTTCACCCTCGATTCACCTATGAGCATCAAAGAGACAAATTCATCAATGTTTAGAAATAGTACTCAATTGACTCTAAATACTCAATAAAATCAACCAAAACTTAGACATTTCTAGCTACGAATCATGACAATTTCACGTCTAATCAACCCCCCCAAACTTACCATATTGCTTGTCCTCAAGCAATGAAATAATAAGTCAAGTGAAATTGTTAGGAATGAGTCATAGAACCAAACCATGCAAGTAATCGAGCTCAAGTTTCAAAGATCGATCACACGTATACTAACTCACCCCTCCTTCATCATACTCATGCAATAACAACAAGAAACACCAAGATCAAACATGGATGTGCACTCAACTATGTGTTTCACTCCCTCACAAGTGTATATCAATAATAAGGGACTCACTCAAGCAATCAATCACGCATATCGGCAGTCATAGGCTTGCAAGCACTCTCAACTCCGACCATACTCTAGAAATCAATGCCGAATCAAAAAGGACTTTATCAAGGTTGTAATGTAGGCTCTTTGAACAGGTGGGATAACCATATGGGATAAGTGACTCAAGTGAATGGAGAATAGAAAATCAAACTTTGGTACTTCGATACAAGGAACATACTTCTTCAACATCTTCACATAATGCACATCAATTCCTTTACTCTCAACACCTCAAATTTTTTTTTTCAACTTTTTTCACTTTTTTTTTCTTTTTCAATCACTCAACTCTTTTTTTCTTTTTCTATTTCACACAACTCACATGAACTGATTTTTTCTTTTGCTCATTCTCAAATTCTTGGTCTTTCCCACAACTCAAAACTTCATCACACCCTTCTTTTATCACAACTCAACCAACATAATTCCTTTTCTCAACTCAACTCAATCCCTCCTCATTCACCTTTTTCCTATTCTCCACTCAAATTGGGACAAAAAGGTTCAGGAACTTGGAATAGTGTTAAAATGTTCTAGCAAATAAAATAGGCTTAAGGCTCAAACTGGCTAACAAGGGACAAATTATCAATGGTAAGGAAATTTTTGGCTAAGTGACTCAATCAAAACAAAGATGGCCTAAGATCACATTCGGCATATCAAACTAGACACAATCAAGAAGCAAGAGCACAAACAAGTTCTAGCAGCTTCTAAGGTGACGACTCACTCACAAACGAAGAGATCAATTCATGCATCTTAATCTCAAAAGGCTCAAGTCTCACGGCTTTCACATCCATGCTAGTCTAGTGAATTCCCACTCTCATCATACAAGTACTCAAAAAGAAAAACTTGTAAGTATACTAGTTCTCTCTCAAATCAACTTTCACTTCCATACTCACACAATAAAATTCATAACTCAACTTCACAACTCACCAACTCATACTCACACTCAAAGATAGCAATCAACAAGCATAAGATGATTGATAGGCATGAGATATGTAGTAGCAAATCAAATTAATATCAGCCCAAGGAGCATCTCAAGATACCAAATAACCAAACTCAACTCAAGAGAGGGTGTGCGCCTATGCAATGTAATAATAAAACATATAAAAACTCCACCCCCCCAACTTCGACCTTGTGAAGAGGTCTAAGTTTGGGGTTGTGGGTTACCTCATCAAAATTGTTGGTCCCACTAAGAAGATTAATTGCGGAAGCTTTGAGGGAAATGTCTTTAGTAAAGTCCTTTTATAAGAGCACTAAACAAATGAGATAAAACTGGAAATGAATAAAGTAGTAAATGGACCGGATATATAGTGGTTCGGACAATAATTCCTACGTCCACTCTCCATTTGATCAAAAGGGGTCTCACTAACCAACCAACAAACCACTTACGTACTGGAATTGTGAAGTAACAGTTCCTTCTTACAAGTCCTTTAGATCTAACTTCAATCTAAAGTCTAAAGCCTTCAACCTTATCTTATAGATGAATAGGTTGAGATCCAACAACTCCTTAAGAGTAAATATGAAAGTATGATCAGAATAAGAGTGCTAAATGCTTGATAATCAAAAGCTTGGAATGTGACTTCGTGCATGTAGGATTCTAGAGCTTTTCTTGTGACTGCACTCTTGTATTTATAGAGGTGATTAGGGTATAGCCGTTGGAGAGCTAACCCAATCAGATCCTCTATTTAGGGAAGCTTCAATCAATCAATTCCCTAATTGATTGATTGGGTTGGTGAGATCCTTGGATTGATTGACTTCAAAACTTTCCAATCCTGATCTTGTTGACTTGATTTAAATCACCAACGGTCAAGTGCTTCCAATGCCTAACTCTGATTCTCTCTAGAGAAGGCAAGACCAGACACCAGGCAACCTTGATGTCTTCTGGTCCAGATCTGGTTAAGAAATAGAATGCTCATCAGAATCAGGAGATGATTCTGAGCATCTTTTGTATCACGAGACTCGTCTGGTCTGGGGAAGGTTCTCTGCCTCTGGTCAGTCTCCTCTGATGAAGTCTTCTGGTGGAGTCCTCTGGTGAAGTCCTCTGGAAGATCTTCTGGTAGGTCTTCTGGTGACTCTTCTGGTGAAGTCTTCTGGTCTGGCAGTTCCCCCTAGACTAAGTCCTAATCTAGTTCATCATCTGGCTAACAGGTCCAGATGGTCCTATTACATTCTCTGGTTTGTTTTAACTCGTCAAAACTATACAACTTTTATCCTAACAATTTCCCCCTTTTTGATGGAGTTAAAACATTACCAGAACTGATCAAAGCAGAATATAAGCAAGAAAAACAATAAAAGGATAAGATCTTATCAGGCAAACAATTAAGACAACAAGAGGTTGTCTTTTGAACAGAGAAGATATGACTTTTCATTAATAATTGAGGACAAAAGGTTACATATTACAATGCATTTCAGAGTCCTAAACTATGCATATCTTCTGTTCTCTTTGGGCACCAGAAACCAGTCGAAGAATCTGTCTTGAATGGCCTTCAACTCTGCAGAAGATGTTGGAGTGAAATTTGCCAACACCTTGGTCTTGTACAGCTTCTTCAGTTCAGCCCAATCAACCTGGTCCCCTATCATTGGAGTGTTAAGATAATGGAATTCAGGGGCAGTGACCTCCAGGTTGAACTCTATGGTGGAGTCCATCAGCTGCTTGTACAGACTTGCATTATAAGCCTTCATCCAAGAATGGAATGTCCTGTTGATGAGAGCATCATCCTCTGGTGGAGGCCTCTGAATGTAGTGCTGGATGAACCACAAGGTCTTTGCCTCTCTCCACTTCTCTATCAGAGGGACAGGCACAGTAGAGTCAAAGGACCCTTCTGTCCTGAGTGGCAAAATGTCCATCACCTCAACAGGACCTTTCTTCTTCTGGCTTGAGCCACTAGCACCAGAAGATATACCAGCTCCTCTGGTCTTCTTGTTTTGCCTCCTAACATATCGGAGCCTCTGCTCTTCATCTATGTTCTTTCTTATTCTTGCTTGCCTCTCTTCAGGCGTTTCTTCCTTGAACCTTTTCTCTGCTTCCTCCACTACTTCTTCAAGGAAGCTCTTCTTCACCTTCCTTATCTTCCTCTTTGCAGGTCCAGAGATTGAGATAGGATCCTGCTCTGCTTCTGAAGACTCCTCTTCTGCCGCCAGCTGCTTTGCGATGGTAAGAGATTTGAGCTCTTCCTTCTTCTTCTTCTGCAGCTCAGCCTGGGCCAAAGTGTTCTCCAGTAGGTCCAGACAAGCACCATGGCTGAAGAGAGTCTCATTTGTGGTCTTCGCCAGATCAGTTCTGGCCTTCTCTTTCCCCTTTTTAACTTCATCAATAAGGGGCTGCACCACCTGCCTAATGAGATCAGGCAAGGCAGTGTTGGAGGAAGAGTGAAGATCACGCAGTTGCTTGGCTTCCTCCAGATAGGCTTTTGACTCAGCAACTAGTCTCTCCCGCTTTTCTAACATCTCCTGGAGGGAGACCTTTAACTTAGCAGTCTGCAACATCTGGGAAGCCATCTTCACCTTCAACACAGAGACCGGCCTCAGCTGCTCCAGCACATGCTCCTGAAGCTGTTTCTGGCTGTGCATCACATCCAGCTTTACAAAAAGTCCATTTGCCTTAAAAGAGGCTTTGGCAGCAGCAAAGGTGGACTTTATCTGCTTCAAGAAGATCTTCCTCTCCTGCCGGATCTGGTGCTCAATCATAGCAGGGGCCATATGTTGAATTTCCTTAGAGAAACGCCCAATCTACATGATCTGCTCATTGAAGAATGTCTTCATCTTTTGCAGCACGACATGAGTTACATCAAAGTCCTCCTCATCAGAGTAGAGCTCTGGAGGGAAGGTGAAGTGAGGGCCAAAAGTGTATGAGGGGCCCGCAGGAGAAATCATAACTCCTCTCTGAATCAACAAGGTGTGGATCAACACCTTGGCTGCCTCTGGGGTCTCAAGCTCTGTAGGATTCTGGATGTTGAGCTTCTTCTTGAGATCAATCTCCCAGGCAGTAAAATTGGGAGGACCCATTTCCTCAAGCAACAACATGAGGTCCTCCACATCTTCAAGTCTGGCCTTGCTCCAGACTTTGGCATCAGTCAGGTCTGCCAAGAGGGGTAAGTGCTCCAAAAGGATAGGAAAGTGCTCTCTTAGCCAGAGCTGAGCACTTACACTCATGCTCTGCCTAATGCGACCCATTTCTGCAGAGGAAAAAGTGAAGGGTTTGGGCCCAGAGGCAGAGGAGGATGGTGCTAAGACCTCCGGCTCCAGTGAAGCATCCTCATCTTCACTATCATCACTGGACAGACAGGTGGGAGAAGGAGGGGCAGGGAAACCCAGAGCCATAGAGATGGATGGGTCCTGTTCTGTATGAGATTGGGGAGGGGTAGGGTTTTGAGAGGTAGAGGTCGAGGGAATGGGATGTTCTGCACCAGAAGAGGTAACTGGGACTTCTGGTACAGAAGCTGGGATTGGAATTTGTGAGGTGGGAGAGGGTGGTAGGAGAGGTTCAGCACCAGAAGTGGATGGCACCTCTGGTACAGAGACAGGGGGAGAAGGATTTGTGTTAAGGGGTGTTTGGGAAGGTGGGGGAGAAGGTGTTTGGGGAGGTATGGTGGAGGGTGTGTAAATGGGGGTATCAGGCAGGGTTTGCTCTGGTGAAGCACTAGGGGCACCAGGAGCAGATGGGGGTTTTAGTGTTTGGTTTCAGGGGGAGAGGTAGAGGGGGTAACAAGGTTAACAGGGGAGGGGATGTGTTGGTCCCACTAGATAGATTAATTGCGGAAGCCTTTATAACCAAAATGTCTTTAGAGAAAATCTTTTCTAAGAGCACAAATAATAAACAACAGGTATTAAAGAAAGCAATAAATAACACCGTATTTATAGTGGTTCGGATCTGAATATCCTATGTCCACTCTCCCTTGATCAAAGGGGTCTCACTATCCAACCAACAAACTCACTACTTTCTGGAATATCCGAAGTACCAGCACCTTCTTACAATCTCTTTAGATCTAACTTCGATCTAAAGACAAACTTACTCCAACCTTGTCTAACAAGATGAACAGGTTGAGTATATAAACTCCTTACGAGTTGGATGAGTAATTAAGAACAAAGTGAGTGCAAATGCGTAGTGATCAAAAAGCTTAGTATGCTATGTGCGCGTGTAGAGTCTCTAGAGCTTTTTCTTGAACTGCACTCTTGTATATATAGAGGGGATTAGGGCTAGCCGTTGGAGGGCTAATCCAATCAGATCCTCTATATAAGGAAGCCTCAATCAATCAATTCCCTAATTGATTGATTAGGTTGGTGGGATCCTTGGATTGATTATCTTCAAATACTTTCCAATCCTGATCTTGTTGACTTGATATGAATCACCAACGGTCAATAGCTTCCTCTGCCTAACTCTGATTCTCAATAGAGAAGGCAAGACCAGACACCAGGCAACCTCGGTGTCTTCTGGTCCTCATCTGGTCAAGAACCAGAATACTCAGTAGAGTCAGGGGATCAAACTGAGCATCTTATGTTCTACCAGACTCGTCTGGTCCGGACTCGTCTGGTCTGGGGAAGGTCCTCTGCCTCTGGTCTGTCTCATCTGGTGAAGTCTTCTACTGGGGTCTTCTGGTGAAGTCCTCTGGTGAAGTCTTCTGGTCTGGCAGTTCCCCCTAGACTAAGTCCTATTCTAGATTATCATCTGGCTAACAGGTCCAGATGGTCCTATTACATCTTCTGGTTTGTTTTAACTCATCAAAACTAACAATTTTTATCCTAACAATTTCCCCCTTTTTGATGGAGTTAAAACACTACCAGAACTGATCAAGAATAATTAACTTAAGCAAGAAAACATTAAAGGATAAGACCTTAGAATAGATCTTATCAGGCAAATAATTAAGACAACAAGAGGTTGTCTTTTGAACAGAGAAGATATGAATTTCATTGATAGAAGGACAAGGATGATTACAGATTACATTGAAGATCAGATCCTATTCTATACATATCTTCTGTTGTCTTTGGGCACCAGAAACCAGTCAAGAAACCTGTCTTGAATGGCATTCAACTCTGCAGAAGATGATGGGGTGAAGTTTGCCAACACCTTGGTCTTGTACAGTTTCTTCAGCTCAGCCCAATCAACCTGGTCTCCTGCCATTGGAGTGTTGAGAAAATGGAACTCAGGAGCAGTGACTTCCAGGTTGAATTCAATAGTTGAATCCATCAACTGCTTGTACAGATCTGCATCATATGCCTGCATCCAAGAATGGAAGGTCCTGTTGATGAGAGCATCATCCTCTGGTGGAGGTCTCTGGATGTAATGTTGAATGAACCAGAGAGTCTTGGCTTCTCTCCATTTTTCTATCAAAGGCACAGGAACAGTTGAGTCAAAGGACCCTTCTGTCCTGAGAGGGAGGATGTTCATGACTTCAACAGGCCCTTTTCTCTTCTGGCTGGATCCACTAGCACCAGGAGTGGTACCAGCTTCTCTGCTCTTCTTATTTTGCCTTCTAACATATCGGAGCCTCTGCTCTTCATCTATGTTTTTCATTATCCTTGCTTGCCTCTCTTCAGGCGACTCTTCCTTGAATCTCTTCTCTGCTTCTTCAACCACAGATTCAAGGAAGCTCTTCTTTACTTTCCTTATCTTCCTCTTTGCAGGTCCAGAGATGGAGATTGGATCCTGCTCTGCTTCGGACTCCTCTTCTGCAGCAAGCTGCTTAGCCATGGAAAGGGATTTGAGCTCTTCCTTCTTCTTCTTCTGCAACTCAGCCTGGGCCAATGTATTCTCCAGCAGGTCCAGACGAGCTCCATGGCTGAAGAGAGTTTCATTTGTGGTCTTCGCCAGATCAGTTCTGGCTTTCTCTTCCCCCTTTTTAACTTCATCAAGGAGGGGCTCCACTACCTGCCTTATAAGATCAGGCAAGGCAGTGTTGGAGGAAGAGTGAAGATCACGCAGCTGCTTGGCCTCCCCCAGGTAAGCTTTAGACTCTGCAACAAGTCTCTCTTGCTTCTCCAACATCTCCTGGAGGGAGTCTTTCAGCTTTGCAGTTTGAATCATCTGGCTGGCCATCTCCACTTTGAGCACAGAGACAGGTCTCAACTGCTCCAGCACGTGCTCCTGTAGTTGCTTCTGGCTGTGCATGACATCCAGCTTGACAAATAAGCCATTAGCCTTAAAAGAAGCTTTTACCTCTGCCAGAGAAGACTTTAACTGCTTCAGAAAGATTCTCCTCTCATGCTTGATCTGGTGCTCTATCATAGCATGGGCCATATGTTGAATAGCTTTTGAAAAGCGCCCAATCTGCATGATTTGCTCATTGAAGAAAGCTTTCATCTTCTGGAGCACAGCAGGAGACATCTCAAAGTCTTGCTCATCTGAATATAGCTCTGGAGGAAAGACAAAATGAGGACCAAACTTGTAAGTGGGGCCCTCTGGAGTGAGCATTACTCCTCTCTGGATGAGCAGGCAGCACCAGGAGTCTCCAGCTCTGCTGGGTTTTGAATATTCAACCTCTGCTTTAGCTCAATCTCCCAAGCAGTGAAGTTGGAGGGACCCATTTCCTCAAGCAACAACATTAGGTCCTCCACATCTTCAAGTCTGGCCTTGCTCCAGACCTTGGCATCAGTAAGGTCTGCCAGAAGTGGTAAGTGCTCCAGAAGAACTGGGAAATGCTCTCTTAGCCAGAGCTGAGCACTTACACTCATACTCTGCCTAATGGGACCCATTTCTGCAGATGAGAAAGTGAAGGGTTTGGGCCCAGAGGCAGAGGAGGAAGGTGCTAAGTCAGCAGGCTCAAGTGAAGCTTCCTCATCTTCACTATCATCGCTGGTTAAACAGGTAGGAGAAGGGGGAGGGCCAACGAATCCCAGAGCCATAGAAATGGTTGGGTCCTGGTCTGTATGGGTTTGGGGAGGGTTAGGATTTTGTGAAGTAGAGGGTGAAGGAATGGGTTGCTCTGCACCAGAAGATGATGGAATATCAGGTACAGAAGGTGTAGGAGGTATCTGGGAGGTGGAAGTGTTTGGAGGGGGGATTTCTGCACCAGAAGAGGTTGAGGGTACCTCTGGTACAGAAGGTGGGGGAGAGGGGTTTGTGTTTAGAGGTATATGGGAAGATGGGGGATAGGGTGTCTGAGGAATGGTTGAGGTAGATAATGTAGGTGTGTCTGGGAGAGTCTGCTCTGGTGAGAATGAAGGAACACCAGGAGCAGATGAGATGGGATGTGATTGAGTATCTGGTGGGGAGGTAGAGGGGGAGACAAGATCAATGGAAGTAGAGGAAGGTAAGAAAGGGTTTACCTCTGCTGGGTCAACACCAGCAGGCACAACGAGCTCTGGAGAATCCTCCATAATCTGGGAAGCATCATTAATAGCTCTCTCCAGGGCCTCACCAAGATCAGATCCAGAGTCAGGATCCTGTAGAATTGCCCTCTTGGCCCTGGGCTTCCTCTTAAGAGGTTCAACCTCCTCTTCCTCTTCTTCCTCTGATGGCTCATCCACCAGGAGGGTTTTCTTGGGAGCTCTTCTGCCAGTCCTTGGCTTCTTGGCAGATTTCTTCTTGGCCTCCACCGGCCTCTTCTGCTTGGCTGCCCCAGCCTTAACAGCTTCATCATCATTACCACCCTTCTTCTTAAGAATGTTAAGAAGGGGAATCTGGTCCTCCTCCGAGGAACCAGAAAAGGCAATGGTTGAGGAACCAGTTGCACCAGCAGCTTTCTTCTGGGCCTTCTGCCTTGGCTGCTGCTTCTGCCCCTTTGCAGGTGAGGGTACTGCCTGAAGAGGAGGGGCAGGGATGGCTACTTCTCTATCAGAATCAGGATGGCCATGAAGGGGACCATCCTTTGAGAATAGCACCTTAGACTTGTGAAAACCTTTGCACCAAGACTCCTTCCATCTCTTCTCTGGAAGCAAGGAGTCCAAAATCAAGGTAAGTTTCGTACCCAACGAAACATTAGCAGTGAAATAAAACTGCATCTCCCCTGGAATGGAAGGACAAGCTTCCTTGTTAACCTTATCCTTATTCTTCCTCAAGACGCCCCAAAAGAATTCTGCCCAATTGCATTGGACGCCGTCATACAAAGCTCTCATCACACACATTCTTCCATTAAAGATCGCATCTGTGCTGTGATTCTCACACATCAACACCTTAACAACTATGTCAAAAAGTACCTTGTACTTTTGCCTCAGATGTTTATCCAGAAATCCCTTCGTGATATTCTGGCAAGAGGAACGAGCGAACAGTTTGAAGGAACCCACAATATCATCCTCCTTGTAGGTTAAAGGATCCACTCCTTCCGCCGAAATGTTTCCAAACAGGGCACAGAAATCATGCTTGGAAAACACCAAATCTTCCCTGTCAATCTTTGTAGAAATATGGTCTTCATTGATCTTCATGCGAACCAAAAACTGGGCCGCATAACCGTTAAGAGTACGAAAATCTCTGGGAATGGTGGAGATCAACTTCTCAACTCCGGATCTCCTCAATAGTTCCAAAATAGCAAGAGCAGACGAGTTCTTGGTGGTGTAGAAGTCAACCACCATCTCCGTTTTGAGTTTCTTCATCATCAATTCATGGTCAAAATTACACGGGGGAGCCATATCTGTGAGAGAGAGAGAGAGAGAGAGAGAGAGAGAGAGAGAGAGAAGGGAAGAACTTTGCAGAGAGAGGTTAGGGTTTGAAAGTATGAAAACGTGAAAAGACAGATTGCAAGAAAATTAGATTTAAATAGGGTAATACGCGTGGCTCGAGTAATAAATGAAGTGTGAACGCGTGTAATACCAAAATTAAATTAGGGAACAAAATCAATATTTGAATTGATTGACATTTTGTACAGTGATTAAATCCGATGGCCACAAAGAAAAGCAAGATACAGATTTAATCTGGTGCGTTGACATAGTCATTGGGACGGGGCATAAAGGGGTTTTGTGGCAGTCAAGAGAAAAAGCGAAATGATTGCCTAGGCCCTATACCCTAGTCTTAAATACACTCCGAAGTTGAAAGGTTTTGAGTGTACTTACTAATTTGAAAAGTGTATCCCAATGATCAGAGGCCAGAGAAGTAAAACCATACCTGTCACCTGATATTGTAACCAGATGATACCACAGCTAATCTGATGTTACATCTCCTCTGATGAAACTCATCTAGTCCTGGTCAGAGAAGATTCTGGACATTTGACTCAGCACCTCATCTGGGACAAGTGTCACCTGGTGCATACCTTATCTGGTACATTCTCTGATATGTCTAATCTGCAGGTATGTTAGTTTTAAACGAAATAAAGAATATGCAATAAAGTAGAAATAAAGGATACTTCTCTGATGTTCCCCCTAAAACAAATCTGTCTCTGGATCCAACAATCCTAACTCAAAAGCTAACTCTCTGAATCTGGTCTCAGCCAAAGGCTTGGTTAAGATATCTGCTCTCTGCTTCTCTGTTGCAATCTTTTTCATCCTTATATCTCCCTTCTCAACATGATCTCTGATAAAATGATGCCTTATATCAACATGATCTCAGATTTCACATCCATCTGGTATACTTTGAACTTCATGTGAGCAGCATATGCTAAGAACAATCTGATGGCTTCTAGTCTGGCAACAGGAGCAAATGTCTCATCATAGTCTATTCCTTCAGACTGAGAATAGCCCTGAGCCACTAGCCTTGCCTTGTTCCTAGTAATGACATCATTCTCATCTTTCTTATTCTTGAAGACCCACTTAGTGCCTATCACCTTTTGATGTCTTGGTCTGTCTACCAGCTCCCAAACATCCTGTCTGGCGAATTGATTCAACTCCTCCTGCATAGCAACAATCCAATTTGAATCTTTCAGTGCCTCCTTGATGTTCTTAGGCTCAATCAAGGACACATAGCAACTGAATAAGGCAGCTAAGTTAAGAGATCTCCTAGTCTGGACACCCTTAGTTGGATCTCCAAGGATTAGGTCATTGGGGTGATCAACCAGGGTCCTCCTTCCCGTGGTCTTGCCTGGTTGATCATCTTCTGCAGTACCTTGGTGATTATCACCACCTGCAGAAGAGCTTCCCCCTACAGGAGTTCCAACCTCTTCTGGTTCTGCTCCTTGTGAAGGCTGCTGCTTCAAAGAACCAGGAGATGGGTCATCATCTGAATCTGAATCAAGAACAGGTGGATTGACTTTGATAACTCTGGGTGTAGTCTGATTCTGGGTCTCATTAGAAGACTTAGAATCCACCTTGAACTCAAAAGTAGATTCATCAAAAACAACATGAGGTGTTTCCTCCACACAAAGTGAATTCTTATTAAAAACTCTAAAGGCTTTACTGGTGCTGGAATATCCTAAGAATATTCCATCAGCCACTTTAGCATCAAAGGTTCTTAATTTAGATTTCCAATTGTCATGGATGAAACACTTACATCCAAAAACATGAAAATATGAAACAGATGGGGTTTTACCTTTCCATACCTCATATGGAGTCTTATTATGTCTCTGGGCAATCAGGCATCTGTTCTGAGTGTAGCAAGCTGTATTGATGGCCTCTGCCCAAAATCTCTGTGGAGTGCTGTATTCTGCCAGAAGTGTTCTTGCAGCTTCTTTGAGGGTCCTATTCCTCCTTTCTGCTACTCCATTTTGTTGGGGTGTTCTGGCAGCAGATGTTTCATGAAAAATCCCATGATCCTTGCAGTAATCTGCAATGTGTGAATTCAAAAACTCTGTTCCTTTGTCACTTCTGATTCTGACTATGCTCTGGTTCTGCTCATTCTGAATCTGCTTGAAGAACTCTGGCAGCTTAGTCATAGTTTCATTTTTCTTAAACAAGAACACTACCCAAGTGTATCTTGAAAAATCATCTACTATCACTAAGGTGTACTTCCTTCCACTGAAACTAAGAGGAGAAACAGGTCCAAACAGGTCCATGTGAAGTAGTTGAAGCACTCTGGTTGTGGTTGTGCTCTGGACATCCTTAAAGGAAGTCTTGGGTTGTTTACCCTTCTGGCATGAACCACAAACCTGATCCTTCTTAAACACTTCATTAGGAAGACCTCGAATGAGACCTTTTCTGGCAATCTTATTCAGTGTTTTGAAGTTAAGATGACACAATCTCTTGTGCCAAATCCAGCTATTCTCTGCAGATCCTTTTGCAACTAGGCAAGCATTTCTTGGGCAACTGTTAAAATCTGCAAGATAAATGTTACCCTTCCTCAAGCCTATTAGCAAAATATCATTATAATCAGAAGAGAAAACAGTGCATGAATCACTAGAAAACTTCACTGAGTATCCCTTGTCACAGAATTGGGATACTGAAAGCAGATTATGCTTGAGTCCTTCTACGTAGTAGACTTCATCTACAGATACTCCATTGAAGGTCAACTTTCCAACTCCTCTGGTGACTCCATAGTTGTTGTCACCAAACATCACTCTTGGTCCATTCAATGGCTTGAAATCTTGGAGATTATCTTTCTGGAAGGTCATGTGCTTAGAACATCCACTATCAATGTACCAGACATGGTTGCTTGAAAGTCCTTTCTCCAATGGACTCTTATCTACCTGCAGAGAAATCAATTAGGTCCCCTACTAGTGCTGGGTCCTGATTGGTTAGTTGCAGGTTTTGTAGGAATCCATAGATAAAGATTATCCCTTGATGGATGAGGAGATCTTATCTTCCTTCCAAATCTATCTACCAGCACATGTCCTCTGACAATAACATATTGAGCTACTGGTCTGATAAGGACATCTTTCCTATAAACAGGTCTGGTGTACCTTTTCTCAAATCTGGCCTTTGGAATGGCCTGCCTCAAAGACATGGTCTTAAAGGTCTGGTTGTAAGGGTACATCCTAGAAGAACCATCTCTGGTGTCATAACTACCCAGATCAGTTGGTTTTCTATAGATGGGTCTGGAAGACCTCCTCTGGTTCTGATAATTAGACTTGCTCTGGTGATTATAGTTCCTTTGAGTATACCTATTCTGGAATTGATTCCTCTGAGAAAATTATCTCTGGGGTACCTAGTTCTGTTGAACATTATTCCTTCTCTGGTAGTTGTTACTCTGATTGGTATTCCCCTTCCTTGAGTGTTTCCTTTGAGGTCCCCTAATCTGTTTAGGTTCCTTTTGAGGATTTCTCTGGGGTCCTCCAATTTGAGTAATTCCTACTCCTTGGGACTCATTGTTCACAGAACCATCAATCTTTAATGGTTCCCCTTTTTGACACTTATTCTCTAGCATCTTCTCTTCCAGAACAGTCAACTCTTCTGGACCATATGTAATGTGATTAACAGAGTGATTCCTTTTCCAGTCAGGATTGTGAACCACCTTGTAACCATTATCAGTTAAGTCTTTATCATCCCAGATTTCTACCAATTTACTAGCTCTTACAGACTTGTCTTTATTATAGAAGTATTTATGAGTTTTAGAGGAAATTCCAGAATACCCTAAACCACTCTTATCACAAATGCGCTGAGAAGACTCTGATATGATAGATACAACAGATGGTATCTTAGGAGCTTCTCTGGGCATAGGTATCTCCTCTATGTTGTGAGCAACTTGTTTTCCCTTGATAAGAGTCTGGTATTTGGCTCTGAGTTCATTGATCTCATCTTCTTGAGAGGTCCTTTCTTTCATGAGTTGATCTACCAGAGTATCTCTTTCTGTGATCTTATCCTGAAGTTCAGAGACTTCTTTGGAATGATCTTTCATGAGTTCTCTGGTGGATTTGTGCTCATGAGAGAGTGATTGAACTTCAGCTCTGAGCCTACCACTCTCTTTCTCAAGTTTTTGACAAAGTTGGACACAATTTTGGAGATCTGATAGCATTTGTTGCATATCAGACTCTCTGGAGTTACCAGATGAATTAGAGGATACAGTACATTTGGAATTTGATCAAACTAGAGTAGATTCATTTACCTCAGTGATGTCTGCCATGAGACACACATCATCATCTGATCCAAAGTCAGAAGAAGAAGAACTGGAACTAGTATCCTCCTCCTCTGCTTCTGCCAGCAATGCTCTCTTATCTGCATATCTCCTGTCTCTCTTGATTCTTTTCTCTTCTCTTTCTCTAGGAGTAAGCTGAGGACAATCATAACTGTAGTGACCAGTCTTGTTGCATGTGTAGCAGGCATTGTCTCCTCTGGGACTAGGACTTGGCTCTCTCCTCCTCTGGTTGTAGTCTGATCTGGCTGGACTACTTTCTCTCCTCTGGTAGTCAGGTCTGCCAGAGCTACCATCCCTCCTCTGATAATCTGATCTCCCAGAGTTGCCAGGGTTATCATCTCTCCTCCTCTCTGGAGTTCTGAATCTGGTCTCCCTTGAGTCTCCAGATGTCTTCTCCTTCTCTGCAGGCTTGAAAGAACTCTTCCTGTCTCTGGTAGACTCCTTCCAATGCCTTTTGTACCTGCCATACTTTGAACTCATTTTATCTAATTTACGAGTTAGAAGTGCTACCTGCTCCTTGAGGCTCAAGTCATCTGCAGTAGACTCCTTTGGCTTGACATCAGGCTTGTGAGTTGAAGAGAATGCAACTCCTTTCTGGCCAGAAGAGGAAACCTCTTCTGTTTGATCCTCCTCTTGAAGATCATATTCGTAAGCTTTGAGATCAGACAACAGAAGATGATGATCCAGAGTATTGAGATCCTTGTTGTCCTTGATCACAGTAACTTTGATTCTCCACCTGCTAGTTAGTGAACGCAAAATTTTACTATTAATTTCCTTTTCAGAGTAGGTCTTACCTAAGGCACTAGCCTTGTTTAGGAGGTTTGTGAGGCGCATGTCAAGCTGGTCTATGGTCTCGTCTGGTTTCATTTTGAACGTATCAAACGAGTGTTGAACAGCCTGGAGCTGTTATCTTTAATCTTCTATGTTCCCTCGCAGAGAATTGCAAGTTTGTCCCACATCTCCTTCGCAGTGACACAGGTTCTGACCTTCTCTATTACCTCCTTGGTGAGAGTGTTAATAATCTCGATTCTTGCCACCTGGTCCAGGTTATATAGCTTTCTCTCATCGTTGTCAAGTTCTTCTTTCTTTTTGAGGATTCGTTGTCTGGGAACTCTATCCTCTGCAGCATCGCTAGTTTCTTCTCTGGACTCTGACCTGCCACTATCAATAGGAGTCCAGTAAAATTTAATGGGGCCACTCTCTACCACATCTAACATGCGGTGGTGGATAGCTCCCAGATGATTACTCATCATGAAGCTCCAGTGGCTATAGTCCTCAAATGAGAACTCTGGCAATTTGCGACTCTTATAAGAAGATTTTGCAGACATTTTAAATAAAATTTGGGAAATAATAAGAACTTTACCAAAAGCACTTTAAGAGCAATGGATCTGCCCGGTGACCACCAAAAGCTTTTACAAAGTAGTGGTCGTTGGACACACTGCTCTGATACCACTTGTTGGTCCCACTAGATAGATTAATTGCGGAAGCCTTTATAACCAAAATGTCTTTAGAGAAAATCTTTTCTAAGAGCACAAATAATAAACAACAGGTATTAAAGAAAGCAATAAATAACACCGTATTTATAGTGGTTCGGATCTGAATATCCTATGTCCACTCTCCCTTGATCAAAGGGGTCTCACTATCCAACCAACAAACTCACTACTTTCTGGAATATCCGAAGTACCAGCACCTTCTTACAATCTCTTTAGATCTAACTTCGATCTAAAGACAAACTTACTCCAACCTTGTCTAACAAGATGAACAGGTTGAGTATATAAACTCCTTACGAGTTGGATGAGTAATTAAGAACAAAGTGAGTGCAAATGCGTAGTGATCAAAAAGCTTAGTATGCTATGTGCGCGTGTAGAGTCTCTAGAGCTTTTTCTTGAACTGCACTCTTGTATATATAGAGGGGATTAGGGCTAGCCGTTGGAGGGCTAATCCAATCAGATCCTCTATATAAGGAAGCCTCAATCAATCAATTCCCTAATTGATTGATTAGGTTGGTGGGATCCTTGGATTGATTATCTTCAAATACTTTCCAATCCTGATCTTGTTGACTTGATATGAATCACCAACGGTCAATAGCTTCCTCTGCCTAACTCTGATTCTCAATAGAGAAGGCAAGACCAGACACCAGGCAACCTCGGTGTCTTCTGGTCCTCATCTGGTCAAGAACCAGAATACTCAGTAGAGTCAGGGGATCAAACTGAGCATCTTATGTTCTACCAGACTCGTCTGGTCCGGACTCGTCTGGTCTGGGGAAGGTCCTCTGCCTCTGGTCTGTCTCATCTGGTGAAGTCTTCTGGTGGGGTCTTCTGGTGAAGTCCTCTGGTGAAGTCTTCTGGTCTGGCAGTTCCCCCTAGACTAAGTCCTAATCTAGATTATCATCTGGCTAACAGGTCCAGATGGTCCTATTACATCTTCTGGTTTGTTTTAACTCATCAAAACTAACAATTTTTATCCTAACAGGATGGAAGGAATTACCTCAGTTGGGTCAACACCAGCTGGAACAGATATCTCTGGAGCATCTCCCATCAGTAGAGAAGCCTCTTTTATTGCCTTCTCCAAGGCATCCCCTAGGTCAGAGCCAGAGTCTGACTCTTGAAGAATGGCCCTCTTGGCCTTGGACTTCTTCTTAAGAGGCTCAACCTCTTCTTCCTCCTCCTCTTCTGATGGCTCATCCACCAGAAGTGTCTTCTTAGCCCTTCTGCTTGTTCTGGGCTTCTTTACAGAGGCTTTCTTGGCCTCTTCTGGCCTCTTTCGCTTGGCTGCCCCTGCCTTCTTGGCAGCTTCTTCACTATCACCCTTCTTCTTCAAAGCATCTAGAAGGGGAATCTGGTCCTCCTCTGAGGAACCAGAGAAAGCTATGGTTGAAGAACTAGTAGCTTCAGCAGGCTTCTTCTTGCTCCTCTGCTGCTTCTGCCCCTTAGCAGGTGAGGGAACTGCTTGAATATGGGGGGCAGGAATGGCAGCTTCTCCATCAGAGTCAGGATGGCCATGAAGAGGACCATCCTTGGAGAAGAGGATCTTGGACTTGTGAAAGCCCTTGCACCATGACTCCTTCCACTTCTTCTCTGGGAAGATGGAGTCCAAGATAAGAGTAAGCTTGGTGCCAAGAGACACATTGGCATTGAAGAAATACTGCAGCTCCCCTGGCAGACTGGGACACTCCTCCTTCTGCACCTTCAACTTGTTCTTCCTCAATACTCCCCAGAAGAACTCGGCCCAATTGCACTTGGCGCCGTAAAAAATTGCCCTCATAACACAGAGCCTGCCTGTGAAGATGGCATCTGTGCTATGACTTTCGCACATCAGGATCTTCACCACAATATCGAACAATACCTTGTATTTTTGCCTCAAATGCTTGTCCAAAAAACCTTTAGTCAAGTTCTGGCAAGATGATCTGGCAAAGATCTTTAAGGATTCAACTGCTTCTCCTTCCTTGTACTTCAAGGGGTCCACACCCTCGGAGGAAAGATTTCCAAACAGATCGCAGAAGTCATGCTTTGAGAAGACGACATCCTCCTTGTCAATCTTGGAGGAGATTTGGTCATCGTGGATCTTCATCCTGACCAAAAACTGGGCAGCGTGCCCATCCAAAGTGCGCAGATTCTTGGGGACTTTGGAGATCAGATCCTCTACCCCAGACTTCCTTAATAATTCCAGAATCTCGAGCGCCGCTGGGTTCTTGGTGGAGTAGAAATCAACCACCATCTCCGATTTAAGCTTCTTGCAGACGTGGTCAGGGTCGAAATTGCATTTAGGTGCCATATCTGTGAAAGAGAGAGAGCTTGCAGAGAGAGGTTAGGGATTTGAAAGTAAGGAAACGTGAAAGGACAGATTGAAGAAAATTTTGATTTAAATAGGGCAAGACGCGTGGTATGATCAATTAATGAAGTGTGAATGCGTGTAATTGCAAAATTTAATTTAGGGAACAAAATCAATTTTCTAATTGATTGACATATTGCACAGTAATTAAATCTGATGGCCAAGATTAAAAGGTGAAATACAGATTTAATCTGGTGCGTAGGCGTGGTCATTGGGACTGGGTATAAAAGGGGTTTTGTGGCAGTCAAGATAAAAAGAGAAATGATTGCCTAGGCCCTATACCTTTGTCTTAAATACACTCTGAAGTTGAAACATTTTGGGTGTATTAAGTAATTTGAAAAGTGTATCTCAATGATCAGAGGCCAGAGAAGTAAATACATACCTGTCACCTGGTATTGTAACCAAATGATACCACAGCTAGTCTGGTGTTACATCTCATCTGGTTCTGGTCAGAGAAGACTCCGGACTTTTCTTGAATCTGATTCAGCACCTCATCTGGGATGTACCGTATCTGGTACAAGCCTCATCTGGTGCATATACCATCTGGAGATGAACCATCCCTGGTATATCTACTCTGTAGGCATATTAGTTTGAAAGGACAAAGATTATGTGACAAAATTTAAACAAAGGATACTTCTCTGATGTTCCCCCTAAACCAAATCTGTCTCTGGATCCAATAAACCTAACTCAAATGCTTACTCTCTAAATCTGGCTTCAGCCAAAGGCTTAGTCAGAATATCTGCTCTCTGCTTCTCTGTTGCAATCTTTTCCATCCTTATATCTCCCTTCTCAACATGGTCTCTGATAAAGTGATGCCTTATATCAACATGTTTGCACCTGGTGTGAAGAACTGGATTCTGGGTGATTACTATTGCACTATTACTATCACAGAAGATTGGAATATCCTTAGCTCTAATCTGGTAGTCCCTAAGCTGTTGACTAATCCAGAGTAGTTGTGAACAACAGCTGTCTGCAGCCATATATTCTGCTTCTGTTGTTGATGTAGCAACTGAAGTCTGCTTCTTAGAAAACCAAGATACCAATTTATTCCCTAAAAATTGGCATGTTCCACTTGTAGACTTTCTATCTATTCTGCACCCACCATAATCTGAATCTGAATAACCACTTAACTCTAAATTGTCATCTGCAGGATACCATAACCCCAAATTCACTGTTCCCTTTAGATATTTCAATATCTTCCTCGCTGCTTCTAAATGACTTTTCTTAGGATTAGCTTGAAATCTAGCACACACACCTACAGCAAAAGTAATATACGGTCTGCTTGCAGTCAGGTACAGAAGAGAACCAATGAGTGCTCTGTACTGAGTCTGATCCACATTTTCTCCAGACTCATCTGGATCCATGTCGAAATTTGTCATCATAGGGATCTTGGCTGCTTTGCTAGATCATATTCCAAATTTCTCTAACATGTTTCTGATGTACTTTGCCTGATTAATGAAAATCCCCTTCTCTGTTTGCTTTACCTGCAGGCCTAAGAAGTAATTCATTTCTCCCATCATAGACATCTCAAACTGGCTCTGCATGAGTTCACCTAACTTCTCACATAGTTTCTTGTTAGGGGATCCAAATATAATATCATCAACATATATTTGGACCAGAAGGATGTCCTTTCCTTCTTCTTTCCTAAACAAGGTTCTATCAATCTTACCCTTAGTAAAACCATTGTCCAGAAGAAACTGAGATAGAGTGTCATACCATGCTCTGGGTGCCTACTTCAGCCCATAAAGAGCTTTCTTGAGCTTAAACACTTTGTCACCTTGTTCAAAACCAGGAGGTTGTTCCACATACACTTCCTCAATGAGGATCCCATTAAGAAAGGCAGATTTCACATCCATCTGATACACTTTGAACTTCATGTGAGCAGCATATGCTAAGAACAATCTAATGGCTTCTAGTCTGGCAACAGGAGCAAAAGTTTCATCATAGTCTATTCCTTCAGACTGAAAATAGCCCTGAGCCACTAGCCTTGCCTTGTTCCTAGTAATGACATCATTCTCATCTTTCTTATTCTTGAAAACCCACTTAGTGCCTATCACTTTTTGATGTCTTGGTCTGTCTACCAGCTCCCAAACATCCTGTCTGGTGAATTGATTCAGCTCCTCTTGTATAGCAACAATCCAATTTGAATCTTGCAGTGCCTCCTTGATATTTTTGGGCTCAATTAGGGACACATAGCAACTGAATAAGGCAGCTAAGTTCAGAGTCCTCCTGGTCTGGACACCCTTAGCTGGATCTCCTAATATCAGGTCATTGGGGTGATCAACCAGGGTTCTCCTTCCCGTGGTCTTGCCTGGTTGACCATCTGCTGTAGTACCTTGGTGATTATCACCAACTACAGGAGAGCTTCCCCCTACAGGAGTTCCAACCTCTTATGGTTCTGCTCCTTGTGAAGATTTCTTCATCAGAGAACCAGAAGATGGGTCACCATCTGAATCTGAGTCTGAATCAAGAATAGGTGGATTGACCTTGATTACTCTGGGAGTAGTCTGGTTCTGTGTCTCTCCAGAAGACATTACTTCCACCTTGCACTCAACAGCAGATTCATAAAAAATAACATGAGGTGTTTCCTCCACACAAAGTGAATTCTTATTAAAAACTCTAAAAGCTTTACTGGTGCTGGAATATCCTAAAAATATTCCATCTGCCACTTTAGCATCAAAGGTTTTCAATTTAGATTTCCCATTGTCATGGATGAAACACTTACATCCAAAAACATGAAAATATGAAACAGATGGGGTTTTACCTTTCCATACCTCATATGGAGTCTTGCTATGTCTCTGGGCAATTAGGCATATGTTCTGGGTATAACAGGTTGTATTGATAGCTTCTGTCCAAAACCTTTGTGGTGTGTTGTACTCTGCTAGAAGAGTTCTTGCAGCTTCCTTAAGGGTTCTATTCCTCCTTTCTGCTACTCCATTCTGTTGGGGTGTTCTAGCAGCAGATGTCTCATGAAAAATCCCATGTTCCTTGTAGTATTCTGCAATGTGTGAATTCAGGAACTCTGTCCCTTTGTCACTTCTGGTCCTGACTATGCTCTGGTTCTGCTCATTCTGAATCTGCTTGAAGAATTCTGGCAGCTTAGTGATAGTTTCATTTTTCTTAAACAAGAACACTACCCAAGTGTATCTTGAAAAGTCATCTACTATCACTAAGGTGTATTTCCTTCCACTGAAACTAAGAGGAGAAACAGGTCCAAACAAGTCCATGTGAAGTAGTTGAAGTACTCTGGTTGTGGTTGTGCTCTGGACATCCTTAAAGGAGGTCTTGGGTTGTTTACCTTTCTGGCATGAACTACAAACCTGATCCTTCTTAAACACTTCATTAGGAAGACCTCGAATGAGACCTTTTCAGACAATTTTATTCAGTGTTTTGAAGTTAAGATGACTCAATCTCTTGTGCCATAACCAGCTATCTTCTGCAGATCCCTTCGCAACCAGGCAAGCATTTCTTGGGCAACTGCTAAAATCTGCAAGATAAATGTTACCCTTCCTCAAGCCTATGATCAAAATATCATTATAATCAGAAGAAAAGATAGTGCATGAATCACTAGAAAACTTCACTGAGTATCCCCTGTCACAAAATTGGGATACTGAAAACAGATTATGCTTGAGTCCTTCAACATAGTAGACTTCATCTACTGATACGCCATTGAAGCTCAATTTTCCAACACCTCTGGTGACTCCATAATTGTTGTCACCAAACATCACTCTTGGCCCAATCATTGGCTTGAAATCCTGGAGATGATCTTTCTGGAATGTCATGTGCTTGGAACATCCACTATCAATGTACCACACATGTTTGCTTGAAAGTCCTTTCTCCAATGGGCTCTTATCATCCTGCAGAGAAATCAATTAGGTCCCCTACTAGTGCTGGGTCCTGATTGGTTAGTTGCAGGGTTTGTAGGAATCCAAAGATAAAGATCATCTCTTGCTGGGTGAGGAGATCTTATCTTCCTTCCAAATCTATCTACCAGCACATGTCCTCTTACAATGACATATTGAGTTACTGGTCTGATCAGAACATCTTTCCTATAAACAGGTCTGGTGTATCTTTTCTCAAATCTGGCCTTTGGAATGGCCTGCCTCAAAGACATGGTCTTAAAGGTCTGGTTGTAAGGGTACATCCTAGAAGAACCATCTCTAGTGTCATAACTACCCAGATTAGTTGGTTTTCTATAGATGGGTCTGGAAGACCTCCTCTGGTTCTGAAAGTTAGACCTTTTCTGGTGGTTATAGTTCCTTTGAGTATATCTGTTCTGGAATTGATTCTTCTGAGAAAACCGTCTCTGGGGTCCCTGGTTCTGTTGAACATTATTCCATCTCTGATAGTCCCTATTCTGATTGGGATTCCCCCTTCTTGAGTGTCTCCTCTGAGGTCCCCTAATCTGGTTAGATTCCACTCTTTGAGGTCTCCTCTGGGGTCCTCTAATCTGGTTAGGTTCTATTCTTTGAGATTCATTGTTAACAGATCCATCAACCTTCATTGGTTCCCTTTGTTGACGTTTATTCTCGAGGATTCTCTCTTCCAGGACAGTCAACTCTTCTGGACCATATTCTATTGTTGGGAAAATATAACTCCAACATCTATGTGATTAACAGAGTGGTTCCTTTTCCAACCAGGATTGTGAACCACTTTGTAACCATTGCCAGTTGAGTCTTTTTCATCCCAGATTTCTACCAATTTACCAGATCTTATAGACTTATCTTTGTTGTAAAGATATTTATGAGTTTTGATATTAATTCCAGAATATCCTAAACCACTATTATCATTAATGCGCTGAGAAGACTCTGAAATAATAGATACAACAGATGGTATCTTAGGAGCTTCTCTGGGCATGGGTATCTCTTCTATGGTTTGCTCAACTTGTTTTCCCTTGATAAGAGTCTGGTATTTAGCTCTTAGTTCATTGAACTCATCTTCCTGAGAGTTCCTTTCTTTCATGAGTTGATCTATCAGAGTATCTCTTTCTGTGATCTTTTCCTGAAGTTCAGAGACTTCTTTGGAATGATCTTTCATGAGTTCTCTGGTGGATTTTTGCTCATGAGATAAGGATTGAACTTCAGCTCTGAGCCTACCATTCTCTTTTTCAAGTTTTTGACATAATTGAACACAATTTTGGAGATCTGATAGCATTTGTTGCATATCAGACTCTCTGGAGTTACCAGATGAATGAGATAATTCAGTATATTTGGAATTAGATAAGCATAGGGTAGTTTCATTTACCTCAGTGATGTCTGCCATAAGACATACATCATCATCAGATCCGAAATCAGAAGAAGAAGAACTGGAACTGGTATCCTTCTCTTCTGCCTCTGCCAGTAGTGCTCTCTTGTCTGCATATCTCCTATCTCTCTTGAGTGTTTTCTCTTCTCTTTCTCTAGGAGTCAATTGAGGACAGTCATAACTGTAGTGTCCTGGCTTGTTGCAGGTGTAACAAGTGTTATCTCCTCTGGGACTTGGACTTGGATCTCTCCTCCTCTGGTTGTACTCTGTTCTGGCTGGACTACTCTCTCTCCTCTGGTAGTCAAATCTGCCAGAACTGCCATCCCTCCTCTGGTAATCTGATCTCCCAGAGCTGCTGTCTCTTCTCCTCTCTGGAGTTCTGAATCTGGTTTCCCTTGAATCTCTAGATGTTCTTTCCTTTTCTGCAGCTTTGAAAGAAGTCTTCCTATCTCTGGTAGATTCCTTCCAATGCTTTTTGTACCTGCCATACTTAGAACTCATCTTATCAAGTTTGCGGGTTAGAAGTGCTACCTGCTCCTTGAGACTTAGGTCATCTGCAGGAGATTCCTTTGGCTTATCATTTGTCTTGATGGTAGTGGAGAAGGCAACTCCTTTCTGACCAGAAGAGGAAACCTCTTCTGTTTGATCCTCCTCTTGAAGATCAAATTTGTAGGCTTTAAGATCAGATAGCAGAAGATGATGATCCAGAGTGTTGAGATCCTTGCTATCTTTAATCACAGTCACTTTGATTCTCCACCTGCTGGTTAGTGAACGCAATATTTTACTATTTATTTCCTTTTCAGAGTAGATCTTACCTAAGGCACTAGCCTTGTTAAGGAGATATGTAAGACGCATATCCAGCTGGTAAATGGTCTCATCTGGTTTCATTTTGAAAGTATCAAATGAATGTTGAACAGCTTGAAGTTTGTTGTCCTTGATCTTCTCTGTTCCCTCACAGAGTAGTGCAAGTTTGTCCCATATCTCTTTGGAAGTGGTGCATGATATGACCTTTTCAATCACCTCCTTTGTGAGTGTATTGATGATTTCAGTCCTTGCCACCTGGTCTAGGTTGTGCAATTTTCTTTCATCATTGTCTAACTCATCTTTCTTCTTAAGGATCATTTGCCTGGGAACTCTGTCCTCAGCAGTTTTCTGAGCAATTTCACTTGTTTCTTCTCTGGACTCTGACCTGCCATTATCAATAGGAGTCCAGTAAAATTTAATTGGGCCACTTTCTACCACATCTAACATGCGGTGATGGATAGCTCCAAGATGATTACTCATCATGAAACTCCAGTGGCTGTAATCCTCGAAGGAGAATTCTGGTAACTTACGGCTCTTGTAAGAAGATTTTGAGGACATTTTTAACAAAGAGATTTAACAAAAAAATTTAACCAAAACACAATAAAGAGAAATGGATCTGCCCGGTGACCACCAAAAAGCTTTACAAAGCAGTGGTCTTTGGACACACTGCTCTGATACCACTTGTTGGTCCCACTAAGAAGATTAATTGCGGAAGCTTTGAGGGAAATGACTTTAGCAAAGTCCTTTTATAAGAGCACTAAACAAATGAGATAAAACTGGAAATGAATAAAGTAGTAAATGGACCGGATATATAGTGGTTCGGACAACAAGTCCTACGTCCACTCTTCCTTTGATCAAAAGGGGTCTCACTAACCAACCAACAAACCACTTACGTACTGGAATTGTGAAGTACCAGTTCCTTCTTACAAGCCCTTTAGATCTACCTTCAATCTAAAGTCTACAGCCTTCAACCTTATCTTATAGATGAATAGGTTGAGATCCAACAACTCCTTAAGAGTACATATGAAAGTATGATCAGAATAAGAGTGCTAAATGCTTGATAATCAAAAAACTTGGAATGTGACTTCGTGCGCGTAGGATTCTAGAGCTTTTCTTGTGACTGCACTCTTGTATTTATATAGGTGATTAGGGTATAGCCGTTGGAGAGCTAATCCAATTAGATCCTCTATTTAGGGAAGCTTCAATCAATCAATTCCCTAATTGATTGATTGGGTTGGTGAGATCCTTGGATTGATTGACTTCAAAACTTTCCAATCCTGATCTTGTTGACTTGATTTAAATCACCAACGGTCAAGTGCTTCCAATGCCTAACTCTGATTCTCTCCAGAGAAGGCAAGACCAGACACCAGGCAACCTTGATGTCTTCTGGTCCAGATCTGGTTAAGAAACAGAATGCTCATCAGAATCAGGAGATGATTCTGAGCATCTTTTGTTTCACCAGACTCGTCTGGTCCGGACTCGTCTAGTCTGGGGAAGGTTCTCTGCCTCTGGTCAGTCTCCTCTGATGAAGTCTTCTGGTGGAGTCCTCTGGTGAAGTCCTCTGGAAGATCTTCTGGTAGGTCTTCTGGTAGGTCTTCTGGTGAAGTCTTCTGGTCTGGCAGTTCCCCCTAGACTAAGTCCTAATCTAGTTCATCATCTGGCTAATAGGTCCAGATGGTCCTATTACATTCTCTGGTTTATTTTAACTCATCAAAACTATACAACTTTTATCCTAACACAAATAATTCAGTTTCTCCTAACAACTTGGCACACTCCTTGGTCTCGAGTTGGTTCCTTCAATCTGAATAACTCCATGATACCTTTACTCCTTCGAGACAAGCCTACAAAATAAACTCTCAAGTACGAGGTTAAAACTTATGATTCAACAACACCCTAAAAACATAAAAACACTGAAAAATAAATAAAAGTGGGTTGCCTCCAACTCAACGCTATTTTTAAGGTCCTAATGCCGGACCGAGCTCAAAGGAGCTTATAGGACATGATACTCAAAATTACCTCCCTTACTCTCATAAGAGTGGTGGTTGAATTCCTTTCCTTGTTGTCCTTCAATCATGAGTTCCTTTACTTCCTTCTCACCCTCAAGTGGTGGGGGTCTCAACTTCTTCTCACCTTTATCTAGAGGAGTCTTACTAAGCAATTTCTTGAGTTTGGACTTTTTCTTCTTAACTCCTCCTTTCCTTTCCAACTGGACCACGTCCACACTTTTCACTTTTTCATCCTTCAACTTCTCCCCTTTATCCCTATCAAAATAATTCATATCATAATGCTCATGGGTTAAATTATCAAGTGAAGGATTAACGAAATCATGAATATAAGAAAGATTAGGGATAAGAGGTGTGTCTTCAACACGAGGATCAATGACATCCATGCAATAACAGCTCGCATCCTCCTTCGGGTACTTCATGGCCTCATATAGGGAAATATTTATCTCTTGATCGTCAACTTTCAATGTGATCTTCCCATTTTCCACATCTAGCACCATCCCCGCCGTTGCCAAAAATGGTCTTCCCAAGATCAAAGGCACTCGCTCATCTTCCTCCATGTCGAGCACTACAAAATCGGCTGGAAAAATGTGATCTCCAACTTTCACGAGGACGTCTTCAACTACACCTTGAGGTCGAGTAATAGACCGATCGGCTAGTTGAAGCGTCATCATTGTCGGCTAAAGTTCTCCACCTTCCAACTTCTTGAATAGCGACAATGGCATAGATTAATGCTTGCTCCAAGATCGCACAATGCTCCCTTCTTAACTCCATTCCCGATATCATATAAGATCGTGAAACTCCTGGGATCCTTCAACTTCGGTGGAAGCGCTTTGTGCACTAATGCACTCACCTCATGGTTCAGCTGCACCAGCTTGGGCTCGTCTACTCACCGTCTCTTCGCTATTAAGTCCTTCAGGAATTTGGCATAATTCAGCATCTGTTCCAAAGCATTATAAAAGGGAATGTTAATATGCAATTTCTTAAAAACATCAAGGAATTTAGCGAATTTCTCATCTAGCTTTTTCTTCATGAAGCGCTGTGGATACGGGACGGGTATCACAGATTTGGGTACACCCCATTCATCACGCTCGGTCTCTTTCACTTTCTCCCTTGCTTCATTTGCCTTCTTCCACTTAGGAACTCTCTCAATCTTCTCAATGCCTTCCTCTTTAGGCTCTTTGCTCTCTTGAGTACCTTCACCCTCAATCTTCTTCTCAAATCCTACCTCCTCAATTTCATCTCTATCCTTCTTAGGCTATTTCCCTTCTATCTCAATGTCTCCTTGGGGCATCTCAGAATCAGCAGGCATCTGGGGACCATCATAGTTGGTTCCACTTCTTAACTAGATAGCCTTGCATTGCTCTTTCGGGTTCACCTCCGGCATGGAAGGATATTTACCCGGCTCTCTTCCCAATAATTTTGCAATCTGGCTCATCTGAAATTCTATGGAAGTGAACCGTCGGTTGTTCTCTTGCTGAATTCGATTCAGCTCTACATCTCTCTTCTGGAGTTCTTGATCACGCTGATCACCTTTCTTATGCAACTCTTTAACATCATACTCCAAAGAGGACAATCTTTTGCTTCCTTCCTCCACCTTTTGAAGGATAGTTCTCAACATTTCCTCAGTCGAGAAACTGCCTTCCCCACCCGGAGACTTCGAACTTGGATCAACACCCGGAGGAACTGTAATTCTGGCCTTCGGATTGGCATACGAGAAATTTTTATTCTTCCTCCATTGATTTTGTTGAGGCTGCTGGCCTCCTTGATAGCCTTGGTTATTCCTTCATTGATTTTAAGGAGGTTGTGGACCAGGTGGTACAAATGGTTGGCCATAAAAAGGCCTTCCAAATTGATTGTCGCCTTGTGGATACCCGTCTTGATTGAAGTAAGGTCCTCCCATATAGTTGGCTACCTCTTGCTGAACTGGGGGCTGGTCCACTTTCTCACTCACTGCTACATTCCCTCCAACCAAATTTTGCCCAACCTCAATGTTACTTATCTTCTCCATCATAGCCATCAATAGCTTCCTCGTCCCTTCACTCTCCTCAATTTGATATGCCCTCTGAAATTCTGGGTCCTCATTCCACTGCCCGGCATTTGTAACAATATTGTCAACGATCTCTCTGCATCTAGTTGTACCATGGTTCAGAAATGCTCCATTAACACACGCGTCAAGATGGGCTTGTCCAGCCTTGCTGGCTCCACTGTAGAAGAATGACATTATATCTCCTTCATTGTACCCGTGCTGCGGGCACTCAATTAATATATTAGAGTATCTCTCCCACGCCTGACGTAAGTCTTCTCCTAGCTTCTGGTGGAAAGAAGAGATCTCTATCCTTGCTCTAATGGTTCTAGATGGAGGGTAGAATCGTTCGAGGAACGGACACTCGAGCTCGGCCCATGTGGTTACACCTCCCCGTGGGAGCGTGTTATCGTACCACTCCTTTGCTATTCTCGTTAAAGAGAATGGGAACAGCCTGAGCCTCTTGGCATCTTCAGACATGCCGTTATAATTGAATGTGGATGCGATCATCAGAAAACTCCCCAGATAAGTATGAGGATTCTCCTTCCCAACCTCTCCTTTGAATTGGTTCTCGGTAAGTAGCTTTAGAATTCCAGGGGAAATTGAGAAGTTGTTTACCTCTACAGGAGGCAATGCCACTCCATCATAATATCGTTGCGGCTGTGCCGCAAACCTTCCTCGAATAGCCATGTTCTGATCGGCGTTCGGAGGAACGTGCTGAGGAATAACAGGTGGTATGGGTACTTGTTGGACTGGTGGTGGTTGATAGACTGGTGGTTGGTTGTAAATAGGAGGTGAAGGGTACGGGTATGGTGGATAAGGGTATGGTGGGTATGAGTAAGGGTAAGGTAAGTTGTTTTGTGGGTATGCAGGATTGTTCTGAGGATGTTGGACAACGCTGTGAGCTGGAATATTTTGATTGTGTGTACCCGGGTTTAGGCTCTGGCTTTCCCCTGACAGATCTTGATTCTTACTGGTATTACCTCCAGTGCCTTCAACCCGGTCTACTGTATGATTAAACTCATTTGCAGCATCATTCAACTCATTACTGATGTCCATGTTTTCGTTCCCTCCTCCGACAGTGTTCATCCTTCTTAAAAAGGCTCGGTTTCTTCTTGCTATTGTCTCAGGATCAAGCTGTATTCTCTCTTCGCTCGTTTCTGCTTGCGAGCGTGTTTTCATAAACCTGAAACACTAACAAAAGAATCAAAACGCAACTGCCGAACACGTAAGACTTAAACAGAAAAATAAAGCACTCACTACTAACTACTAAGCTATCTACAAGTCCTATTCAAAAGACCTACAACGCCATCCCCGGCAACGGCGCCATTGACTTGAACTGAAAATACTAACTTTCTACTAGTAGTTTCCCCGCAAGCGTACAGGTTCACTATAGTATAAGCAAGTATAGCAACCAAGTATATCGTACCTCGGGATGGATTGTATGCGAATAGATCCCTGAAGATCTACGTATTGTAGTTAATATGAGTGTGATGTTTTTGGGTTTTTGAAAATTAATTAAAAGAAACTAAATTATCCTACAAAGGCAAAAGGAAAATTAATCTAAGTATCTAAGGTGTGTTTTCAAATATGTGATGGTGATGCTCAGGATAGGAATCCCTACGTATACTAACGGAGCAAGTACATAATCAAGATAACTGTGACGTGCAAGAAATAACCTAAGTATAAGATTGTAAGATGAAAGCTCAAGAATTCAAACCCTAATACTTTATCCTAACAAACGACTTCACTAATCCACTAACAAGTTAATAGATAATGCTTAATTAACGAGACCCTAATTTAACTAAGGTGATGTGGTCATCCTCCCTAGATAAACCGGTAGATTAATTAACCCTTTCTAAACCCTCTCGTTAAGTCTACTAGTTATTAAAGAGTGATAAGGTCATCCTCTCTCTAACACTTTTCGAACGAAATTCAAAGGTAAGTTAAGATTGATTTTAAGAATTCATTAATTAAGAGAATTAAAACTAAACGTCACGAATTATCCTAATTACGTACCCACATCCTACTTCTACGAGTTCATCCTACCCTAAGCATACAAAGGCCGGACATGGCTTCAACGATAACAAAAACAATTGAAGAAGTAACGAACATAAACATAATAATTTGAACTAAGAAATTATTAAACATAAACTAGGGTTTAAAGAAATGAATGCTAAGAACTGAAATTAGATTGATAAAAATGAAGTCTCAAGTGTTTAACGTCAATGAGCTAATGAAGAGAAACTAAAAATCGAAAACAAACTAAGAATTCGTAAGAAAACCTCGATTACACGTGAAAATTAAGCTTTCTCATCTCTTCTCCTCTTTCTCTCTCCAAAAACTAACTCTAAAAGTGATGTGGTATGAAGTGGTATGATCCAGTCATCTCTAAAAACGTGTTCGGGACGAGTATATATAAGCATCGGGCCGAATCCGGAAGCAAAAACATGAAAGTGCTCGAGCGGGAGCAACACCCCACTCGAGCGAGGGCGCTCGAGCTCAATAGCTCGAATGCATCAATGGGTCGAATGGGGCTGCTCGAGTGGTGGAACTCGAATGATGCAAGGGCTCGAGCGGTGGCGCTCGAGCCACTTGAGCGCTTGAAATATTCTGTAAGTTTTGGGCGTTCGAGCCCCACTCGTGCTCAAGTGGAGGCGCTCGAGTGCTTTAGCTCGAGTGGTCCTCCTTCTTCTTCAACTGATACTTTTCTTCTCGCGCACTAATACCATTCGTATTTCTTCGATATCTTCTATCCGGGCATCCGTTTGAGTTGATTCAAAGTCCTACGAACTCCCTTTTTCACCCTCGATTCACCTATGAGCATCAAAGAGACAAATTCATCAATATGTAGAAATAGTATTCAATTGACTCTAAATACTCAACAAAATCAACCAAAACTTGGGCATTTCTAGCTACGAATCATGATAATTTCACGCCTAATCAATGACAGTGACAAACAACCAAGCAGGATGGGTAAGAAAGGTCCCCGTAGCTCCAGCAAGGCCAATCCCGGAGATCCTAATGTTAGAACCAACTGGGCCAGTAGGCGGATGTTTTGACGGAAGACCACCCATGTCAAAAAGAAAAAATAAAGCAGAGTTGAGAGCAGTAGCGCAAGTGATGGAAGTTGGTGTAAATCCGTCAACCAAGCAGACGGTGAATTTAACATTTTCCGATAGGGATTTGGATGGGGTCTTAACTCCCCACAATGATTCGTTGGTCATCTGCGCAAATATCATGGGAACCAAAGTGCACCGATTACTTGTTGACACCGGAGCTTACACGAATATTATGTTCAAGAAAATGTTGGACCAGCTGGGTGACTATGCAAGCTACATCGAAGACTGCAATCATAGAATCTTAGGATTTGGAGATACTGTAACAATCCCACTGGGGATCATTAGACTAGCAGTCGAGCTTGTATCGGTCGAGGACCCCGAGAGGAAGCTGAATAGAATGGTATATTTCCTAGTGGTAGATCAGCAGTCCACCTATAACGGGTTCCTCGGCCGTCCTTTCCTAAATGAATTTAAGGAAGTTGTTTCGACGTACTATTACTGTGTAAAGTTTCCCACATCAAAAGGTGCAGGCACAGTCAAGGGTGACCAGAAGAAAGCTCGTGAGTGCCTCTTGTAATTACAACCCAAAGATCACAGAGTCAACATGGTAGGCGAACAACCGAGCAGCTGTGGTGAAGATGGTCCATCCATTCCCAACGAAACCATGGACTCTATCGATACAGAGATGATGGAGGTAGACGAGCAATTGTGCGAAGATGAACAACTATGTGGAGACGAACAGGTGTGCAAAGATGAGCAACCAAGCGAGAAGAAAGATGAAGAAGCCGCAACAACCAGTAACAAAGTGGAGCATGCAGCACCAGCCAACAGTGAGACGGAAGATATCGAACCACGACTGGGTGCGGAGCTAATGGAAGTTGAAGACGAATTGAACATAGAAGGGCCCATCATCGACCCTCGTTGGAAAGGCCAGAAATGGAGGGCTACCCCGGTCGAAGAGTTAGAAGCGATAAAGGTCGACCCGAATCGAGAAAGCTTAGAACTCTTCATAGGATTCGAGCTCCCAGAGCCATACAGATCCAAAATGACAGAGTTTCTTAAAGCAAATCTCGATGTGTTCGCATGGTCGCATGCAGATATGGCATGCATTAACCCTGAGCATGCCTGCCACAAACTCAACATCGACCCGAGGAAAAAACCGATCCATCAAAAGAGGAGAAAGTTCGGGCCCGACAAATATGAGGTACTCGATGTGGAGGTCAAGAAGTTGTTGGACAACAATTTGATCTGACAGGCCCTGTGCCTATAATGGGTGGCAAATCCAGTGTTAGTAAAAAAAAATAAGCGGAGCGTGGAGATTGTGCATTGATTTCACTGATCTAAATACCGTTTGCCCAAAGGACAATTTCCCACTGCCACATATCGACCAACTGGTTGATAGCACAGCTGGACATGAACTCCTCACATTCATGGATGCATTTGTAGACTACCACCAAATTGCGATGCACCCGGACGACCAGGAGCACACAGCATTTTACACCAACAAAAATTTATTGTGCTGGAAGAGAATGTAGTTTGGATTGATTAATGTCGGAGCCACGTACCAGAGGTTGGTCAACAAGATGTTCGACGACCACATCGGAAAGACGATGGAAGTATATGTGGATGACATTGTTGTTAAAAGCCCAAAGAAGGAAGACCACTTGCAGCACCTGACCAAAACATTTGAAATACTTCGTGCTTACAACATGAAGCTAAACCCCAAGAAGAGCAGTTTTGGAGTCCATTCCGGGAAATTCTTGGGACATCTAGTCAGTCAGCGGGGAATCGAAGCAAATCCAGTGAAGCTGAAAGCAATCATGGAGATGCAACCACCCATATCAGTGAAAGAAGTTCAACGACTAACTGGATGCTTAGCAGCTTTAATAGATTCGTCTCAAGGTCAGGAGACAAATGTAGGCCATTCTTCGAGGCAATCAAGAAGGAAAAATTTCAATGGACAGACGCTTGTTAACGAGCATTCGAACAATTGAAAAAATACCTCAGCGATACAAAAATTCTTGCCAAGTCAATCCCAGGAGAGAAGCTATATTTGTACCTAGCAGCTTCAGAAGTCGCAATCAGCTCAGTGCTCGTTCGAGTGGAAGGAAATTTCCACCTGCCCATCTACTATGTGAGCTAGGCTTTACACGAAGCAGAGCTCAGATATTCGCCAACAGAAAAGCTGGCGTACGCACTGGTGATGAGTGTCAGAAAACTCCGTCCATGTTTTTTCGACCACCGGGTGGAGGTATTGACAACATTCCCGCTCAAACAGATACTACACAGGCCCGACACAACTGGTCGTGTCCAGAAGTGGTCCTTGAAAATTAGCCAGTTCGGAATTTTATATACTCATCGAATGGCGATCAAGGGGCAAGCCTTAGCCGACTTCATAGTCGAGCTGACTTTCCCCCAAGATCCAACGAGAGGACATAATCACCCCTGGCACATGTATGTTGACGGATCATCTACCAACACAGCATCGGGGGCAGGAATAGTTTTGATAAGTCCAAATAGGCAAGTTTTCACTTCAGCTGTTCGTTTTGAGTTCATGGCGACGAACAACGAAGCAGAATATGAAGCATTGATCATTGGATTGTGCCTAGCATTTGTAGTTGGGGTAAGAAAATTACAGATCTTCGGAGATTCACAGCTGATTGTCAACCAAGTTTGGGGAGAGTACGAGGTGAAGGACGAAAACATGGCTCTGTATCAGAAAATTGTTGCTCATCTAGCCTCCATGTTCGAACAAATATACATCGAACAGGTACCAAGAGACAACAATGCACAAGCAGATGCGCTCGCTCAGCTAGCAACTAGCACCGGACCAGCGGAGTTATCCGATGTTACATTGACGAGGATACCCAACCCATCAACTGAGGATTACAAAATCTATCAAGTTGATGAAGAGGTGGGGGAAGATGATTGGAGAACGCCGATCATCAAATATCTGCTGAGTAATGAAAAACCGGATAACCTATTGGAGGCTAGCAGGTTGGTCAGGCGAGCAGCAAGGTACACCATGATGGACAGACAGTTGTATAAGAGAGAATTCTCACTCCCACTCCTGAAATGCTTGGCTAGGGGGCAAGGGCAAGGGCAAGCAGTATTAAAAGAAATCCACGAAGGTGTATGCGGAAATCACGCTGGAGAGCGGGCATTGGGGTACAAAACCGTAAGGCGTGGATATTACTGGCCTACCCTCCTCCAGGATGTAATCAAAGTTGCCCAAACTTGTCACAGGTGTCAGTTGTTCGCCCCAAACATCCACAAGCCCCCACACGAACTGATTGCAGTCAATAGTCTGTGGTCATTTGTGAAATGGAGAATTGTCCTCATCGGGCCTTTTCCGCCGAGAAAAGAAAATGTTCGATTCGTAGTGGTAGCAGTAGACTATTACACGAAGTGGGCTGAAGCAGATCTTGTGCAAATTACACAAGAGAAAATGATCAATTTCATATGGAGAAATATTGTTTGTCGCTTCGGGGTACCTCAAGCAATTGTGACAGATAATGGAAAACGGTTTGAAGGATAAAAGATAAGAGATTTTTGTGAAAAATGGGGAATGAAGAAACACTTTTCAACACCATACCACCCCAGTCGAACGGCCAAGTGGAAGCAGTGAACAAAATAATCAAACATATTTTGAAGATCCGCTTAGCCAACAAATAGGGAAAATGGTCCGAAGAATTGCCAGAAGTGTTATGGGCATATCGGGTGTACCACAGAACAAGCACGGGTGAAACACCATTCATAATTTTTTTTTATCGATAAATGTTAGTTGTTAGTAGTTAGATTAGTTCACCAAGTCTCCAAATACTCCAAGAAATCTCCAAGCCTACCTTATAACTCCCATAATTCGTTCCCAAAGGGAATCGAACCCGGGTCACTCACTAGAGTGAGGAACCCGGTGGCCAGGTGGGCTAAGCACCTGGTTGAAACACCATTCATAATGGCGTTCGGGACAGAAGCCGTGATACCAGTTGAGCTTAAAGTCCCAACAGAACGAACAACCGTGTTCGACGAAGAGGCGAACAACTCTGCACTAGCAATAGAGTTGGACCTGCTTGAAGAAAAGAGAATAACATCAGAAATGAAAAATGCAATATATAAGAAAAGAGCAGCAAAGTACTACAATTCTCAAGTAAAAGTAAGGGATTTTGAGATCGGAGATTTAGTACTTCGGAAAGTTTTGGCACCACCACCAGGAGTATTCGGCCCGACTTGGGAGGGCCCATACAATGTGACAAATAAGTGGCACAACGGCACATATGACTTTGAAGACATGGAAAACAAGTCGTCCCAATACTCCTGGAATGCAACGTTACTCAAGAAGTACTATCAATAAAGTCCCGTAAGTTTTAGAAGTCCTACAATGTAAATCTTTTGTGAATCCCTTGTAAATTTCTGAAAATTTAAAATTTTTGCACAAGTATATATATATATATATATATAAGCGAGCAGCTATGCATCGCTGGGCGAACAATTGTGCATATTAGAGTCTATATTTGCTAGGCGAACAGTCGTGCATATTTGAATTTGGAATATTGGTGTGAACCTATGAGCTACTAGTCTAAGTCCTAAACTACTCAGTTGCTCGCCCAAAACTTGCAAAGCACAAGTCTGTCATAAGACGAACAACTGAGCTTAATAAATGCAAAAATAAGGCTAAGTTCATAATGGACCAAGAGCCCACACGAATACAAGGTCAAGTCCACAAGTGACCAAGGACCCGAATAATTAAAGGTCAAGTTCTATAAGAACCAAATGACCAACTAAAAATTTCACTAAGTGTTTACCATAAGAATAAAAGGAACACTTAGAAACTAATGAAGCCATATGCAAAGCAATAGGTGAGCAACTGGGTAAAACAAAGAAATAAGTGCACAAGGTTGTAAATCAGCAAAGATATTCCATTTCATTACTCAAAAGATGTTTTACAATAGGAACGATTACAAAAAGAGGAAAATAAATCCTATTGTAAACTAAGAGTTGAGCCTTCAAGCGGGAGGAGGAGCATCTGCGCCAGTGGTCGCCCCAGAGCTCGGCTGCTCACCAGGGACGTTCGAGGTACCAGCTTGTTGGTCCCACTCGATAGATTAATTGCGGAAGCTTATGTAAAAATGTCTTTCCAAAATCTTTTATAAGAGAGCAATAAACAATATTTAAAGTAAAGCGATAAAAGACACAAGATATATAGTGGTTCGGATAAATATCCTACGTCCACTCTCCCTTAACACCAAGGGGTCTCACTAACAACCAACTCACAAACTTACTCACTGGAATTTCTGAAGTACCAGCACCTTCTTACAAACTCTTTAGATCTAACTTCGATCTAAAGATAAACTCACTCCAACCTTATCTTAACAAGATGAACAGGTTGAGTGTATAAACTCCTTACGAGTAGATAAGTAATTAAGAACAAAGTGTGAGTGCAATATGCGTAGTGATCAAAAGCTTAGTATGGCTATATGCGCGTGAATACTTCTAGAGCTTTTTCTTGATCTGCACTCAAGTATATATAGAGGGGATTAGGGACATAGCCGTTGGGAGGCTAATCCAATCAGATCCTCTATATATGGAAGCTTCAATCAATCAATTCCCTAATTGATTGATTGGGTTGGTGAGATCTTGAATGATTGTCTTCATATCTTCTCAATCCAATCTTGTTTGACTTGATTTGAATCACCAACGGTCAATGCTTCCAATTGCCTAACTCTGATTCTCTCCAGAGAAGGTAGGACCAGACACCAGGCAACCTCGGTGTCTTCTGGTCCTTATCTGGTGAACAACCAGAATACTCAGTAGAATAAGGGGATCAAACTGAGCATCTTTTGTTCCACCAGACTCGTCTGGTCCGGACTCGTCTGGTCTGGGGAAGGTCCTCTGCCTCTGGTCTGAACTCCTTTGGTGAAGTCCTCTGGTGAAGTCCTCTGGTGGGGTCTTCTGGTGACTCTTCTGGTGAGGTCTTCTGGTCTGGCAGTTCCTCCTAGACTAAGTCCTAATCTAGATCATCATCTGGCTAACAGGTCCAGATGGTCCTATTACATCTTCTGGTTTGTTTTAACTCATCAAAACTAACAAATTTTTATCCTAACACAGCTCCATCAATGGGAGTCAAAGGAAGTGAAGACAAACCATCAAAAACCTCATCGTTGGTTGCCGCCGGGACTTCCTCTGGTTGACCGCCATAAGTAGGAGGCACAGCATTGACATCCTCGCCGAAGATATCCAAAGGAAAACCCAAGGTGGCCAGATTGGCAAGGAACATGGTAGATCCGGGAGCAAGAGAATAGTTCTTGATGTACTCAATGAAGTCCACCTTCACCGCACCGTAAATATCCTGATTGTGGTCATGAGCGAAGTGGACGGACCTCAAACATTCGGCAAAGGTACAGATGTACCCAAAGTTGGTCTTGTCCATCACTTCCTGCTCATGCACTTCGTATTTGACCTTGTCTTTGCGCTCGTCCTCCAACTTCTTGATTTGCTCCTCGGCAACCAACAGGCGAGCAGCTAAGTCTGCTCGCTCCTTCTCCGCCCTCTCAGCCCTTAAGTCGGAGGACTTAACCTCCAGCAACATCTTCTTGGTCTTATCCAAGGTGCTCTTTTCACCCGCCAAGGAAGCCTCCATCTTCCTCTCCATCAACGCCAACTCCTTAGCGTGCTCAGCCTTGCACTCTTTGATAACAGCAGTTTTCTCCTCATCCATCTCCTCGGTACGACGCCCCAAATTCTGGTTTATCCGCTCAAGCTCCGTTATTTGGTCAAGCAACATCTGGGACATGACTAGTTGATGGCCCGCATTGTAGCTCATCAAACGAGCGTTATCACTCGCAGTCTAACCGGCGACGAGAGTGTTAGCCGATTTGGTCCAAGCCCTCGGGACTGTCTCAGTTGCTCGAAGAACATGAGCATCGGGAATGTCATAGAGTTAGGAGGGTGCGTCTTTTACAACACTGAAGTGGTGAAGTGTTGTCCCTCGACCGGGGTAATGCTCAGGATTGTACCTGGTCAAATAAGAGATAAAACAAGAATTAGTGCAAAAAAAAAATAGGCGAGCAACAGAACTAGTGAAAGCGAATAACTCACTCCTTAATTTTAACAGGGTCCCAACCCAAGTAAGAGGTATCTTTGGGATAGTTCCCCGACTTGGTCGCCGCCACACTAGCGACCACTTGCTGCTCGTCTACCACCTCCAGGGAAGTGGACTTGGAAGTTGGAGACCTCGGAGCCCCACTGCTCGCCTCCCACTAACCTTGGAACGCTTCGAAGAGCGTTCATCGCCCCTTCCGCCGCGACCACCATCTCCTCACGGTGCCTTCCTCTTGTCCTTCTCCCTTTCCCTCTCTCTCTCTCTCTCTTTCTCTCTCTCTCTTTCTCCCTCCTTGTGTCCCTGGAAGAAGGAGGGGGCTTGGCTCCCCGCTTTTGGCGAACAGCACCGCCTCGGGGGCGAACAGTCGGGTCTTCTCCCGCCTTAAGATGAAGAAGTGAGAGGGGAGGATCCATTTTCTTCCTTGAAGGCTCCTGAGATACCATTTTCCTCACTCGTTCGGCTAGGAGATAGTAAGATTCCAGGACAGGAGGTACGGCAATGGTGACTTGTTGCTCTTAAAAAAGAGGGGTTAGATAAAAAACGAGCAACAGGGTTGGCGAGCAACAGAGATGGCGAACAACATAGATAAGCTAGCAACTGAGTCAGGCTAACAACGATGAATGGAAAAATAAGAAAAATTTACCTTCAGGGACGGCTACTTGTGCCTCAAGGTGATGAGGACTAGTGGTCAGAAGAGCAAGCTTGCGATAATGGGCCTTCGACAAATGAGCCAAGTCGCGATCAGCAGCGTTCCGCAGCGAAACAATGACAAAAGTGAATAGGTACTCATCACTCAAGTCAGGATGCCCCCACTTCAAGATCCTCGAACCTACAAAATAACAAAGAAGGAAAAATTAAAATTAGTCCTACTAAGTTTACAGTAAGACAAAACCGAGCCTACGTTTGATATTCCCAAAGCCTTCAGGCGATGGAATGCACGCCCGTCCGCCAGCAAATCCCTCAGTTGCTCGCCAGTCCCCGCCAATAAAGAAAAATTGGTCATGCCAACTCCTAACTTTGTTGGGAGCTCCTTCGATTAGCTTGACCTCGCTCCTCGCCTTAACATAATACCACCCCACACCATCCTCGTTTTGAGCCGAAATCGTTAAGGCACAGTGCAGTTCAAATGTGTTTATCTTGTTTTTGTAACCTTCAAGACCAAAAAGGGTCATGAAGGCCAACAAATTACTCCAGCCATTCGGGGTTATCTGGGTGATCGCCAGATTCACATCCAGCAAGAAACGACCAATGAGGGGGTGCAAAGGGAGTGGGAAGCCGATGTTGAGCACATCCAGCTTGATAGTCGTACAACCAGGTGGAGGGCGATCAGCTGTCTCTCCTGCCTTCGGAGCATACAGGTAAATATCATACGGGATTTTGTATACCCTCTGGATGCTAGCTAAGTCGTCTTCAGTAATAAGACTCGCAACCTTGCTCGCCGCATAGATGGTTTCCTGGGCCTCCATGATCACTCGTGGTGGAGGGACAAAAGTTTCTGAATAGCGAGCGACGTAGTCCTTCCATTCGTTATCACGAGCAACTCCTTCCGGAATTTGCTATTCTGGTGTAACTTTAGACATGGGGAAGTTGATTTCCTTCAAGAACTCCCAAGTGATACTAGTGCCTTGTTGGTCGCCCCCCACGACAGGCTGCTCGCCCACAGAGTCAAATGCCTCCTCTATTTCAGTGGCCACTTCTTCAGAGTCTTCCCCAAGATCTGACGAGGGCGAGCAGGTGGGTAATCGCCCTCCTGCTCGCCCGAGCGATCAACTGCACATCCCTCCACCGAGCGATCAACTGAGCTGGTATTGGAGTCTGTTTCTTCATCCACCAACAAAGTATGTGGGTTGCTCGCTAAGGCCTGGCGAACAGATCTACGGGGTGAAGCAATCGGACCCCCCACGGGCCTTCTCTCCGGGTTTTGCCCGAGCCCGAATAAAGTTACACTCGACGAGGGAGAATCCATTCAAATACAGTGAAGGGAGGAAAGAAAAACTTAATCTTCGGCGACGGAGAATTTAACGCGGCGGCGATACGACGGAGACACAGCGGCAACGATGGGATGGAAACACGGCGGCACAACGGCGATTCGCGCGCAAAAACGAGGCAGCAATAGCGGAAATTGGGAAGGACGTAAAAGCTCTGAAAAAATCAAAAAGTAAAACTGAAAAAAGGGAAGAAACGATCGATGTTTACCTTAGAAACACGTTTGAATCAACACAAGCTTGAGTAAGACGCGAAATTGTGAAAGCAAAAAACTTGAAATGTTTCTAATGACGAAAATAGGCAAGAATTTCGGAAATGAGAAGTGGATAAGACGAAGTGAACTATTTATAAGGAAAAGATGGGGTCGAAATTGCAATTTTTCAAAAAATATAGGTCCCTATATGCAAATAGGGAAGCGCGTGTGACTGACGTGACGCCTCGACTCCCGTGCCTCGGGAAACCAACCGCCGCAACCCGAAGGGGCGCGCTCAGTTGCTCTCCATATTAAAACCCACCTGCTCGATTGCTCGCCCATCACGGAAATTAAAAGACGTCAAATCGTAGCTTGGTCTCAGTTGGTCAATTTATATCCCAACATGAGATCAAGCTAGGGGGCAATTGTTGGTAGGCGATCAGCTGAGCAAAGGGTCAACGAAAGATGATCAAAACATCAAGCTTAATGGCGAACAACTAAGCAAGTGACTCACAACTGAATAAGGCGAGCAGCTAGGCGAGGAGCCAAGACTAGCAGTTGGGCGAGGAGCCAAGGCTAGCAGCTGAGCGAGGAGCCAAGGCTAGCAGCTGGGCGAGGAGCCAAGACGAGCAGCTGAGCGAGAAGCTGGGGCTAGCAGCTGGGCGAGAAGTCAAGGCTAGCAGTTGAGCGAGGAGCCAAGGCTAGCAGCTGAGCAAAAGTCCAAGACGAGCAGCTGGTCAAAAGGCTAAAATGAACAGTTGGTCAAGATGATAATCATCCAGACGAGCAACTGTGCAAATGTCACAAACATGGAGCGAACAACTGAGAGAGTAAAGGTTCAAATACCCAACGAAGACATACAGGCGAACAACTGGTCACCACGGAAAGCAACTGAGTAACCTTAATTGTCAAGTACAACATTGAGAACTCCAACAGTCAGTAGCTTAGATGTAGTCCAAGTGTCCTAACACTTGGCACCCATCCAGTGGGCAATAACTTAGATGTAATACAAGTGTCCTAACACTTGGCAAAGATCTAATGGTAGAATAGTTAGGATGGTGACACATGACCCCTTTGTATGTCTATAAATACTCCCTCATTTGCATGAAATAATAAGTTCAATAATTCAAAAAAAAAACAAAAAAGACCAAATTCTTGCAAATTTATTTCTTGATTCTTACTTATCTAAATTCATGATCTTGATTCTTGTTTGATGATCTTACTTAGTGAAAACAGCCACTAATCATCCCAATTAGAAAAGGTCATCAACAACCCCAAAATTTGATTGTTCACTTCTCGGTTCAATTTAGCACCGCACGGTACACTTCACCCCCAATAAATTGCCTTACATAACTCTTCCTTCTCAGCATATTCTTTCATTTGCATTCTCACTCCCCCTTTCAAAATTCACAAAAAAACGTGTCAACACTCCACCACCGTCGCCGCCATCATCAGCGTCGTCGTCGCCCCTCCGTGGATTGCGGTCGTCATCGTCCTATGTGTGTCATCTGTTGTTTCGTCTCCCCTTCCCATCGTTCCATGGATAAAGGTAAATTTTCATCACAGATTTGTTCTTTTCCAATTTACCAAATAGTTGATGGATGTTCTCGCAATCTATTCAAACATTTAAATTATGTTCGACAAAAATATAAGAACCAAGTGTTCGGAATATTTTTTTTAACATTAGTTAAATGTTCTATATTTTTGTTCGAACAATTCGCAAATGTTCGAAAAACCAGTAATGAACAAAATTAAAAACGATGACACGATTAAAAAGTGTGAGAAACGTATGACCAACATATATTTGTTCTTATTACATTTTACTTACTCACACAACACTAGTATATATAAAATACTATAAATAAACACAAATATATCAAACTTTAAAATAAGATTACAAAAAAAAAGAACATTTGGGATTTTTTTTTTTTTTGGTGAACTAATTGATTTCATTTTAGTAAGATATTATAAAGGGGTGTTCTAATCTTTATACCTATAAATAAAAGAAAAAAAATTGAGGATGATGAACAATTAAATTTTGGGTGAAAATATACCTACTCATGTTTTATGCTTTAAAAAGTTTTGCACATCACTTTTCAAATACTATGTGTTTTATTTTTCCCTTTTTTTAATTAGATGCATAATGCACGTCTATTTTTTTTTTAGCCCTCAAGGAAACGTTTCATTGATAATCCAACTTTACAAAGAACAATTTAGAAATTTTGATAATCCAACTTTACAAAGAACAACTTACAAATTTCAATGCCAAGAATATAGATCTAAACAACTTCACTAATAGCACTCGCACCCAACAAGAAATCTATACTTATATATACACACATTATTAAATCTATATATTAAACAGGAATTGGAACATTAAAAATATTTAAGTGAACATTTGATCACCTCATACAAAATAAAAATTCTCTTGTGGGATTGTTAAATTTTATATTTTCTGGGACACTCACCAACCAATAAATAGACTCCACAATATTTTTACAATACTCTTAATTTAATTTATATTTTAATAAAATATTAGTTTCTTTCAAAATGGGTTAATTGCAAATAAAATCATTACATTTTCGCAAATTGCAATTTAATCTAAACTTTTGAACCTTGGTAAATAAAACTCAAATTTAATTTTTTTTTTTTTTTTTTTTTTGCAATTTGAGCTTACAGGCAGATTAGCTTCTGCCCGTTGCTTATGTGTCGTATTTTTTGTACACATGTCACCTACGTGGCACCCGAATAAAAAAAATCTTATTCTTAAATTCATGTTTATTTAAATTAGTGAAAATACACAAAAGTGCCCAAAATTTAAGGGGCACTTGATTTTTGCCCCTTTTTTTACAAAAGATGTATATTACCCAAAAAATGTTGACAAAAGGTTGGCAAATGGTTGGCACACAGGTTGGCATGAGTGTCAACCCTTTGCCAACTGTTTTGCCAACATTTTTTGGGCAAAAAACATATTTTTTTAAAAGTAGGGCAAAAATCAAGTGTTCCCTTAAATTTTGGGCAATTTTGCTTTTCTCCCTTTAAATTAAGTACCAAATGTAATTTTAGAAAAATTAAGAGATGGCAGAAAAGCCCACAAGACTAAAATGCAAAACTTTATAAATTGAATATTTGCACAGAGATTCCCACAGAATGTCAAATTCTCCGAGCAAGCCCCTAGGCTGCCAGCACCACACACATCAATACCAGATAGCAACCACCATCATCCATCTCCTCCACCAGTGTTCAAGGCAACCCGATGTTGCAGTGGTTCCAAAATAGCCACCACAGGCGTGAATCGCAGCCGAAAGTCGGATATTAATTCCAGCATCGGTTGGTAAACAAAAACAACTAAAATATTGACCTGATAAATACAGATTGAAATAGATTTCTCACGATTGAAAACTCCTCTATTACAGATTGAAATAGATCTGACGAAATAGAGTTATGAAAATCAAATATTCATTTTTCCAGGATGTTCTAGATTTGAAAAAATAGATTCAAAAAATCCGCTTTCGATTCAGCGAGAGATTTGTGGGCGGAGAAATGATGGTTCAACGTCAATGCTCAGATCTCCTCATCTTCCCATGGTTCTTCCTCAAAAATTTCCAGTCCAATCCCAAAAAAATTCAATAGAAGGAACTGCAATAAAAAAATTTTAATAACAATTGTGAAAGAATTACACATTTCACACTTTCTTGCTCCTCAAGATCGATGGCACATTATTCTGATTGAGAAGATTTATTTTCTTTTTCAAAATTCCTTCGCTGAAGAAAGACGCATGGGAAGTTTGAAATGGGTAATTTGATGTGTATATTTTATCAAAAGGATCGATTGCACATCAAAAGGAAGGCATATAGAACCTGGTTCTTTTTTTATTATTTTATTTTTAATTTTGATTTTTTTATTCATTTTATTTATTAGGTGTAATTTAATTTAAATAAATAATTTTAAAATTAAATTAAATTCACAATCATCGCCATCTGCCCATAAGTTTTAATTGCAAAAAATAGTTAAAGTAGAATTTTTTTTAACAAGATCCAAAAATTAGATTAAAATGCAATTTCGAAAAAGATTATGATTTAATTTGCAATTAACCCTTTCAAAATTGTGGCAAAAGTTATTGGCATAATTTTTATGGGGAGAGGGAATAGTAAATAGAAGTGGCAACTAGCAAATTGAACGGAAAGTTTACATTTGTTCCCATTTTTAATCATAAAACCCTATAACATAAAATTGACTTGGTGGTAGTCATGTTATCTTAATGGTTCTAGAATTTTCACATCAGCCCTCTTCAACAATTCCTCATAGCTTATTCCCTTGTACGGATCCGTTTCTCCAGTAATCTTCCTCAGGTTCGTGCGATGGCTACTGACTCTGCTTCCTCTTCACCATTCAAGAAAGTCCAGATTCAAAGAGCGAACACGGTAAGGCTGCTTCTCTTTTGGGTTTCCACTTTTGATTGCATTACAGTGTTTTTCTTTTTGTGGGTTTATTTTCTGTTCATGATTGTTTCCAATTTGGGCTGAATGCTAAAGATAAAAGAGTTATTAGGTTTTTAGTTAAAGTGATCAAGATTCTTTGCTCGCGTTTACTTCAAGAATTTTGGGCCCAAAAATCTGTTTGCACGATAAAGTTATATTTGACGCAATTCCTTTTCCGCCATCAAATTAAATTTTTTTAGACCTGCACCAACACTAATTGTTAGATAATTCAGATAACTACTGTTTTTTATTTAATTATTACTAATCATATTGGGTAAATCTATATGATTAGACATTTGATGCCTACGTGATTGGGAGAGACGATGCTCCTGGGATCGTTGTGCTTCAGGAATGGTGGGGTGTTGATTTTGAGATCAAGAATCATGCTCAGAAGATTTCCCAGTTTGATTCAGGATACAAAGCATTAATCCCAGAGTAAGAAACTATATATTGCTATGCAATTTAGTGTGATATTTCTTGATGATGCTTATGTCTTTTGTTATCATGATTTTGCCTTATATGAGTGTTCATCTCCATTTCTAATTTGATTTTCTTGCAATTCAGTTTGTACAGAGGGAAGGTCGGTTTGGACGTTGCGGAAGCTCAGCATTTAATGGATGGACTTGATTGGCAAGGTGCTGTCAAGGATATCGAGGCCTCTGTCAACTGGCTCAAAGCAAATGGTTCCAAGAAGGTATACGACTTATTTATCTCACTAGGTTGAATTTTCGATTGCTCATTGGTACAACAAAGTGTTTAAGTATATAAACATGCGTGGGGCAGGAAACTATCAAGCAATTCAAAGTTGATTTCTAACTATTAGTGTTTGACTTTGTGCCTTATGCTTGTCATTACTCAGTACTGAGTGTTTCTTTTGCCGTAGTGTTTCTTTATGTAGAACCATAACTTGGGAGGGCTCTCTGATATTGAGTTTCACTATATATCAAATTAATTGCAATATTTTTTCAATCATCTTTACATATATTAGTAGTCCTTCCTTAGATTATTAGTTATTGAATCCCGCAACTTTAGCATTGGGCCACTTGATTTCTGTTGCACATTGACGAACAGCATCAGGTCTGATTAAATTTTGAACTTTGACTATGGTACAATTTAAGACAGAATCAACTGAAATTTCATCAAACAAATGTGCGGTAACTGTGTTTGTTGCTTGCAATTAATTTGATCAATCTACTCAAATGAAAGATTTGTGATGTTTTAACAAAGAAGACTAGCCTTATTCCTACTTGTATAACTTGTTCCAGTGATATACTAATAAGAATTGCTAAAAATAGATTGGAGTAACTGGATACTGCATGGGTGGTGCTCTTGCTATTGCAAGTTCTGTCTTGGTTCCCGGGGTTGATGCTGTGGTAGGTTTCTATGGAGTGCCTTCTTCAGAGCTTGCAGATCCCGTTAATGCTAAGGCACCAGTACAGGCTCACTTTGGTGAACTTGATGCCATTGCTGGCTTTTCAGATGTTAAGGTATGGCAACGAGATTCTCATGATGTTTGTATCCTCATACTTAAACTTATCTGTCATGCTTCTTTTCTGATGTATTGGAACGTTGCTCTGTTGTTATGATATATGAACATCGTATTCCTGGCATTTTGAGTCCCCATAATCAGGTTCAACCTTTGTGGGATACTGGAATGGAAGTAGATTAGCAAATACCTTATTCCTCTGTAATTCCTGCACTTCTATTTTTAAACTCTTGCCTCTTCATTGACAAGGTAAAGGAGGTGAACGTCAAATATAAACAGAAGTGCAGGGTGAAAACATGTAGAAAATAAATTATAAGGGTCAAAAGTACAGAAAGCAAGCGCTATATTACTTTTGACATTTGGGGTGGGGGGCCTTTGTGTGCCGGATGCTAAGATTTTTCCGTGGGAATATTGATGAGAATTATCGAATAACGAAGTGCAATGAGAATTATGGTTACATTGTTAGTGACTTAGTGTAATGTTCTAATTTTGAAATAAGATGAGACAACAAATGATTGTTGGTCGAGGAATAGTGGAATGATAGTAGAAATGATAATAGGGGAGGAGGTAGTTACTCAAAATGGGTTAGTGATGAACTTATTTTTTTGTTCATTACCTCGTAAAAAGTATAATGAAGGTGAATATATCATTTTTTATTTTCATTAACCACCACAATTACCCTATGTTCATTTCCACTATTATTCTCATGGAAGAATTATGAACTAAGGGGCGCTTGGTTAGCAATTCTTCAATGGTAATGGAATGAAAATTTATTTCCATCTATGCCAACATAATAAAAATGATATGTTAGGGGAAGAAGTGTTTCAATGGTGACACCATTGCTAATGTCATGCCCCAATTTTGGAATAGAAGTTGACAACAAATGGTTGTTGGTGGAGGAATGGGGGAGTGATTGAGGAGGATGATTGTAGGAAAAGAATATGGTAATCAAAATAGAGGAGTGATTACCTTATTTAGGAGGTGAGGTAGTGATTTTGTTCTCATAAATCATGCTAATTACACTAATTTTCAATCTCATTCCCATTACCATTGAAGAGTTGTTAACCAAGCGCCCCCTAAGTACCCTCTAAATTTTTATGCTGCCAAAATCTTACGTTGATATGAACTTTTTATGCAGACGGCTAAAGCTTTAGAAGATAAGCTCAAGGCGTCTGGAGTTGCACACGAGGTATGCATTTATCCAGGACTTGGTCATGCCTTCATGAACATCTCCCCCGAAGGAATAGAAAGAAGGAAAAAAATGGGAATGGACGACGAAGATGCTGCTGCTGTTGAGCTTGCTTGGACGCGCTTCCGCTCATGGATGACCCGTTACTTGTCTCACTGAGCTCCGTGGTATCCCATCTGCCTAATACCTTAGAATGGAATAAAACGCATCGGCTTCGTCTCTTGCTGGTGCTTGTGGGATGGCGTTTGTGTAATATTTGGGTCGTTTTTCTTTTTCTTGAAAATATTTGTGATTTTATGTTGTTGAAAAGATTTGGAAATATTTATGTTCTTTTACAGTGCGTCAGGTGTCCCCATATAGGATGAAACAAAAAATACATGCTGGATATGGATACACTGTAAGGGAACGACTTGGTCTATGCTACTCAGAAGTGCATTGTCCAGCATTGTTGTGTTGTGTTGTATTACTTGCTATGGGGTGTTGTATTGTGTATAACCCCATAGCTGGTGTTACAATACTATACAGCTGTGTAGCAAGGAAAATTTTGTAGGGAACAAAGCAAAAATTTCCACACTCAACAAAAGTCGTATATGTATGTGTGTGTATGCATATATATATATATATATACATACACATAAAATGATAGTGATGTGGAGGGTCAAGAAAATGACTTTTTCAAACAATTAAATAACGAGAATGCCTACATTTTGTTTGCATCATAAATCAATTGTTTGGATAGCAGCACGAATTGGTCGACTAAATATTATGACTATAGCTCCGAGCCAAAATTAACTATCAAATTTAAATTATGAGTTCAATAATATACGAGTTTATAGATTCAGCCAATATTATAATAACTCGTTCACTAGGTGCACCATGTAATTCAACTATATCAACTTGTCATTTTATTCACTTATCAGTCATGATTATTTTCACTGTTAAATCGTATTTATAGTAAATACTCAGAGAAAATAACAGCTATTGTTTAAAAATATATTTGAATTGTACAGTGCATTTACAGCACAGTAGACTCGAGCTATTTTAAAATTGGGAAGGACCATCTTTATACTTGAATAGTGAAAGATGGATAAAGTTAATGTCAATGGGCACAATAAAATTATTCTCCATCCCACGGAGATGGACTAAGTCCATCAATAACCCTTTATATTCCAACCTAACAATAAAAAATATATTTTTCTTTTCTTCATATAGCTCAAATCAACCTCTATTTCTTCATATTTTATTAATAACTCAATCCAACTTAAAATAATTATTTATTTTATTATTTAATAATTGTATATACACCATAATGAATATTTATAAATTATATGATAATCAATGCTCATAATTTGTAAAAAAAAAAAAAATTATCATACACTTAAAATAAACTACAATATCAATACCAAAATTAAAATTACAAAAATTGAAATACAAATTACAAATAAATAAGTCAAACTACAAATAAATGCATAAAATAAACAATATTGAAGATGCAAGTTACATATCTAATTGTTATTGCCAATTTTTTGTCATATAAATATGCTCACTCAAGTGGTTAATTACGAAATTTTTCCTTATTAGTCATATAAATAGGTAAGCTTGCAATGCATTTAGTAGAGTAATTGAGAATGTTGATTATAACATGTGGGACCATCCATAAAAAAATTATGGAATCATAATAAGTTTGATGTGTGTCTCGTTCATCTTCTACTATCATGATGATACGACACATCATAATTTGGATTACTTGGATTCATGATGAAAATTAGGAGTAATACAAACCAATACTCCCTCCGTCGCATACTTGTTTGCTACATTGGCAAAAAGATTTGTCTCATGCTTATTTGCTACATGCATATTTGGCAAAAAAGTAACAATATTTTTTAATATTATATTCTCCATACACTCATAACCAAAATCATCTACTTTATCGCTTTAAATACTAATAAACAACTTTTTTTTTTAATCAAGTATGGGACGGATGTAGTATAAATTAAGAAGATTATAGAAATTAGGAGAGAATTAAAAATTTTGATATTTTGATTCAAAGTATATCAATACGAGTGTCTATTTATAGAATTACAAATTTAGATTTTTTTATTTTTATAAATAATGCTTAAAATCGAAATTCAATATTACATCCAATTAAAATTACAACAATCAATAAAATATTGTCAAGTGCCAAAAGGTGGAATAGACACAAATCCACAACTTGGGGTTGATGGTGGATGGAGGTCGTCGACCTCTAATTTCATTCTATTTTTCTTTTCTTTTTTCCCACTAATGGGTTGAGGTTGGGATAAATTGTTAATGAACTTAGTTTAACAATATAACCATCATATTCATTATATTTCAATCATTAAAATATAAAATGATATTTACAAATTAATCGATTACTATATGGTAACTTATTTACTATTCATAATAACATCGATGACACATATTATATGCAAAATAGGCAAGCAAAATATTGCAACTGACTCAAAATTGAGATATTGTAGTAAAAACAACTAATCCAGTATGGAGAAACAAAATGAGCTGAGCACCACTAAAATTGCCGTCTTTTTTGCAGTAAGATACCACAGCACCTAAATCTCATGTTGATATTGCAAGCAACACAGTGAACATTCGAAATTATAACCACCAGATTAATTTAGGATTCACAGTAGCCCAATATTTTTAAGGGCTGCCTTGAACTCCTCCTTGTTTGGTCTCACCTGCATTCATAAATAGAATACGAATACGAATACGAATACAATACCACACATTAGTACTCGTACCACAAATATTGAACAATCTGAAAATCATATTTACCTCAGTAGTTTGTGTTTTAAAGTGGTTCTCAATCTTGCCCATAACAAGCACATCTCTCTCATCGTGAAGTAAGTTGAATACGGCACCTGTTTAATTCCCAGAAACCACACGATCACAAAACAACACTTACAAATAAGGTTAATTGACAAAATTATGAGAAAGTACCTTTGCAGCCAAAACGTCCCGCTCTACCAACACGATGCAAGTAAACTTCACAGTCAGGCTCAGACGGTTTATCATATCTAACAGGAAGGTCGTAATTGACAACCAAATTGACCTGAATGATGCCACCACATTGTAATATAATAGATCCACATCCAAAATAAAATAAATGTGCAAAAAAATAGAAAAATAAACACCTGTCTCTGGTCAAAGCCCCGAGCAAGAAGATCAGTATAAATCAGAACTTGGGTCAACCCCTCCTTAAACTCTTTTACAATCCTATCCCTATCCTCTTGCTTCAAAGCACCTTGAATCGTAGTGACCTCGTACCCAAGCTTGGCCAAAGATTTGTGTAGCATAGTTGCGCTATTCCTGGACCGGACGAACACGGTTGTTTGCACCACCTTCTCTCCGAGCTCCAGTATTTGGTAGTCATTATCTTCACAAATCATTAATGTCGCGATATGCTAACCTGGCAATTTGAATTGTCTCCCACAATTGCCTTGGCCACTCTGCATATGATACGAGAGATAAGAGAAAATTTGTGGCATAATTCTTTTTTAGTTAGTATTCACTCAGTTCATGAAATTACCTCTGCTAACATGTGGTCTGCCTCATCAAATACGAGAATCTTCATTTCGGACATGCCCAGTTTACGCACCGTCATCCACTTACTAATTGTGCCAGGCGTGCCGATGATTACTTGTTATGTGATGGGTAGCATATTTTTTAGTGGAACGTAATTTGAGGGGTCTGATGGTATGGCTAATTCCGAGGTTATCTTAGTGAACTTTCCCATCTTCCGAAGCACTTCTATATTCTGTTCATAAAAAATTAGATTCACAAAACTGACAACTATACTCATAAATAAAAAGTAGAGTTTGAACACCTCCATCTAACTTTTTCCCACTTAATATCGTTCCATATTTTTTGGCTAACTCTCGGGTGGGGCAGATGCAGAGGGCCTGAGGAGTTGCTAATTTGGCATCGATATGGGTGAGCATGCCAAGAACGAAGCAAATGGTCTTTCTGGTCCCATTTCGAGCCTGAGCTATTAAATTCTTGTGTGGAGGCCCAGTAAGGATCATGTGCAAACTAATACCCTGTATTTTACTAGGTTTCTCAAACTTCATCTATGCAGTCTGCATACACACCATCCAACAATGCACGCCATAACTTCAACTCTTCGAATGACTTAGCTACTGTAATCTGTTATAAGAAAAAACAAAAATTAACACTTTTTATTCTTTCACTATTATCCAAAATTCGTTTCTAAATATAGCCTTTACTCATATTTAATATACACTAAAGTATTATTCAAAAGCAGAGCACTAAAAGGTCTCCAAAGTTACTCAATTAAATTTAAACTTAATCCCAACATAAACCCTAACCCTAAATATTAATTAAAGTTAAATCAAAACCCTGAAACATCATATTCTGCTCTGGCTACACATCTCCATCAATAATCTTATTTTTAATTCACTATACATCATTATTCAATATTCATGAATAATTCCCAGAATCTGGAATATTCATGTTTTACCTTCTCCAAGATTCCAACAACGTGAATTTAGAAAACCGTCACCTGCGATTCCTCCTTTTTATCAATTCATTCATTGTTTTTTTATTTTTTTTGTTATGCATTAATCCGAAATTAAAACTTAATAAAAAAAATTTATTTCATTTGAAAATAATCTAAATTAAACTTTAAACGAAAATTTATTTAAAAAACTACAACCAATCGTTGAGTAATTGAGATGATTACAGTTTCAATTATTGAGTCATCGGGATCATCCACCGTGTTTTCACCGGAATCGTCGATTGCCAACGAATCTAATTTAAGTTCGGAAGTCACATCGTCTTCCACACCGGCATGTTACGACGGCTCAGCCGTAAGTGTAGCGATGGTGGTGGCGGTTGAGGTCTCGGAGTCGGACATGGAAGAGATCACGAAAAGTTTACAGAAGAGAGAGGGTTCGGAATTACTACGCCATAACTGATTCATTCTTAAATAACTTTCGTAAGCACAAGATTTTTCGTTAATCTGAAGCTAATATCTGCTTTAATCTGAAGCTGCTATTTGGATGAAGAAGTGATATTAATTGATTTTTATAATAAAATTTAAAATAGTCAAAATTATTAAAAATATTATGTATTTGAAAATAAAGTGATTTTAAAGAAAAAATTTCATATTAAGGTCCAGATTTTAGGTTATGTCTCAATTTAAGTACTCATTTTAAAAGTGTCTCAAATCAAGTCTCAATCTTTACTTTTTTTTTCTCAATTTAAGGCTTGTTTTGAATTCTTGTGTCTCAATTCAAGACCCAACAAACAATTAAATTCATTCAATACAAAAAATATATTAGAGACATTCAAAAAAAATATTAGAGACATTCGTCTTAAATTATAAAAAACTTTAATATAAAAATTAATTTTTTTATTAATATAATATATATTTCTAATTTTTATTTACTATCACCATGTATTAATTTAGTATTTTAAAAAAATATGGCAACTAGCATTTTCCCATATAATCTTTTCTCCGTATATGAAAAATGTTAGTTTTATTTTTTAATTACAAAATGTTAGTTATCATTTTTTTTTAAATAAATTAAAATTTTACATTAAATTAACACGCTGATATAAAAAAAATTAGAAATATTCATTATATTAATAAAAGGTCAATATTTTTTTAAAATTAATTAATTTTTTTATTTATAACGGATGTCTCTAATTTTTTATTTTTTTCATATTGAATGAATTTAATTTAAAAAATAATTGTTTGTTGGGTCTTGAATTGAGACACAGGAATTCAAAACAAGCCTTATATTGAGAAAAAAGTAAAAATTGAGACTTGATTTGAGACACTTTTAAAATGAGACATAACCTAAAATTTGGATTTTGATATGAAATTCTTCCTGATTTTAAATTATTTTGATAAAATAGTATGTTTGTGAAAAAAATTAATTTTATTAATTGTGGGTAGATATTTGGGGAGGTAGTTATATTATAATGAATTTTAGACAATTCAAAAGCATGTAAAATGATTTTGCCAAAATTGATTTTAAGTTCTTAAATAAGCGGTTACAAACACTACATAATTAATTATTTTCAAAATAAAAGTAATTCTCTCTATTAAATTGAATTTGGAAACACACACTTAAACTTTATTATTTTTGGTAATTTTGCTCTATCCCCTCGCATAATTTTATTGAATATCACTCAACTCCCCTGTATTTTTAATTAGAATACCACTCACTACTCAATACTCCCACAATCTCTTAAACTCATCCAATATACGAAGCATATCCAAATTAAATTTAAAAATAATACTATATATTATTAATTTATTAAACATACTTAATTTTATTTCTATAATTTTCTAACTCAATTAAAAAAAATGGTATGTTCCTACCATTTCATTACTGTCTTTCTCCTAAAAAATAATAAGAATTTTTTATTTCTTCTTATTCTTTAACTTTTAATTAAATTAAAAAAAAAACTTAAAAAATATTACAAAAAAAATCAACTAAACCTTCAAATATATATAAATTACAAAAATTAATTAATAAAATAAAATTCTTAACATATATAAAAACTAAATAAAATATAAATAATGTTTTAAAAAAATCAATTAAGTTCTAAAAATATTTAAATTAAAAATATAAATCTAAAAAAAATTAGATAAATCTAAAAATATTTAAATTAAAAATATAAATCTGAAAATAAAAAATTATTTCTTTAAAACCAGTCAAACCAAAAAAAAAATTGACAAAAAATAAGTAAATTGAAAAAATCAATTAAAAAGAAAATTTTGAAAAAAAACAGTATATAAAATAAAATAATATATAAGAAATATCAACTAACTCTTAAAATAAATTAAAAATCAAATAAAAATAAAAAGATTCAAAAGATAAAGGTTAAAGTCAAATAAAATCAGAATATTTTTTTTTATAAAAGCCAATTTAATCATCATTAATAATTAAACTTAATATTTAAAACAATTTTATTTTTATTTAGTTTTAATTAAATTTTAAATGTGTTTTTTAATTAATTTTTTAATTTAGTGATTTTGTGAAGATTTAGTTGATTTAAAAAAAATACTTTTTAGATTATTTTTTTAAATCAAATTTTAATTGAATTATTTGGAAGATTTGGTTGGTTTATAAAAAAAAAAATCAACCCTTCATATTAAAAAAAACTGGTGAATTTTTAAATTTCATTTAATTTTATTATTTAAATATTTAACTGGTTTTTTAAAATATTTTTCAGATTTTAATTCTAATCTTTTTTAAAAAATGTCAAATATTTAAAAAAAAATTGACCAATTTAAATTTATTATACTAATTATGAAATTAAATAAATTAAAAGACTAAAGCAAAGTCAACAACATTTAGAGAATAATTTATCCATATTTATATAAGGATAATTTAGTCATTTTATATATATATTTTTTCTTAAAAATTATGGTCTATGTTTAGAGAATTTTGGGGTGTGAGTAATAGGACTCTTTCAATTTTTTCACACTAATATTATATATTAAATTATTAATATTATTAATTTTTATTTTGATTTAGTATTCCTTGATATTAAACTTGTGCAATTTACAAATATAAAGTTTTAACTTAGACAAAATATAGAGTGAAAATGGTTCATACAAGAATCATCGAAGGGTATTAGTTGATTTCTCTAAATAGTACTCCCTCTGTCCCCTCTTAATATTCACACTTTTGTATTTGGGATGTCCCACAATATTATTCACACCCCTAATATGAAAATAAAACACTCTCACACTACATACTTTAATTCAAAATACTCTTCATTCATTGGTTCAAAAAGTCAATAAAACAGTTTTTTCTTAAAACTTGTGCCCACACAAGTGTGAATATTAATAGGGGACGAATGGAGTATTAGTTATTTCAATTGAAGAGTATTATTAGTTTACACTGAAGAGTCTTAATTGTTCAGTGAAAACAAACTAAGACTCTTCCGTAAAAACAACTAATACCCTTCAATAAAAATACCTAATACTCTTTAATACTAACAACTGTTAATGTTATGTCAGTGTTGTAAAAAATATTTAGGCAACATTCTGGATAACATTACTGAATTTGCCCTTTCTCCTAACACTAACACTTTTGTTCTATGTTGTGTTTGATGTTGTGTTCGCAGGATGAAGACCTAGAATATTCCAGGTCATGCGGCTGCGGTTATCAAATGAGGAGATCAAATACATCATGGGCGGTTATTTCTTAATCATAGAGTTAATGGAGGATGTGTTTCTAGGTCATTCCAAATTGATCTAGTAATTGTAACTTCCGGTGTATCCTACATCTATAAATACCTGAAGATAGACGAAGGAAAAATCAGGGGAAACAAGCCAGAAAGTAGTAAACGAGAGCTACACTATCGAGTGTTCAAGTACCTCTAGTGTAGAAGGGCAATTACTATTATCTTTTGTGTTGGTCGAGCGTTGCAACGCTCCTATCAGTATTGAGATCGAAAATAGACTAGATTAGGGTCTGAGTGTGATCAGTTTTCTAGTCATCGTAGATCTGTTTAGGCGGTGTGTTTACACCTTACCCTCACTTTGAGATCTTATGTTAGGTCTTTGTTTGTATCACTACATGGTTATAGCGAAGCTTTTCGCCATGAGGCATCATAGGCTTTATCTAAGTCTATGAATTTTTTTTAATTCCGTTTGCAAGGTGTTTAAGTCTTCCGCTGCTTAGCACTACTTAGATCTGTTCATAACTGTTCGTAACCGTCTTGTGCACGACTCTGAAAAACACCACACACACTCTCAGTTGGTATCAGAGCCAAAAACTTAGTCTTTAAGTTTAGATCCTGTTGGTCCCGAAATGAGTAAAACAGGTGTATGGGGGGGGGAATACACCTGAGGTTACAAATTTAAACTTTCCTTTAAAACTTATCAGGTTACTTAAGACAGTAGATCGTCAGTGGACTTTGAAGTCTGCTGAGATTTACTTATGAAAGCTTACTGAGATATCAGCTCCACTGAAAGCTCAAGACTTTCAGTTGAACTACTATCTAATTAGCTTTCAGTTGTGGATTAGTGAGCCCTTATGAAAACCTCATTTTGCTTTGATAAAACTTGTTTGAATAACACACACTTAAGGAAATAACTGAATGTAAGTACTCGAGATATAAAGTGGTTCAGAGAATAATCTCCTACGTCCACTGTCCTGATCAAACAAGAGAATTCCTTTCACTTGGAATTCCTTGTGTTATAGTGCCAAGGTGCACTGATCAAATTAATCCTCTCTAAGGATATTTGATCACTAGGATAATTCCAGGTCCTAGTTCCCAAGACAAACCAGCTTTCAGACTGATATTAACAATCAGCTTACTAACACCACTTAACACTAACTCTCAACCTAACACAGGGTTGGGGTTTTTTAGTAGGGTTTGGTTCCAACTGTTGTGAGATAATCCTTACAGTTTAGCTAAAGGCTTAGGATGGATTATCTCTTTCTAAGGTTTGGATATAACTTTAAACTCGATTACAGAAGGCTTAGTATGATCTCTACAAAAGTGAAACACTTGGGAAACAATGGTAATTTCGAGTGCTTCGTAGTAAGTTATGTATGTAGAGATTACTTTGTTGAGTTTCCCGTGCATAGAAATAAGCACGTCCTTCTGTATTTATAGACCATCTTGAAAATCTTCCCGTTGGAGTTGAATCTTCTCAAGTAAGACTTCTTGTATCTGATTGGTTCAAACGGCTCTATTTGAAGCTTTAAGTCTTGTCAAGAAACAGCTGAAAGACCATGTCTGTTCACCAACTTTCTATAGAATGTTAGAGAAAGACTTTAGGTACTTGCCAGTCTGTGACAGGTCGGCTGTCAGTAGAGTACACCTACGTGTCATCTTCTCATTGGGCCGTTTAGTCTGCTTGCTCAGAATCCTGTCTTGCTTTAAGGTGGAACTCCTCTGAGAGAACCTTCTCATTCCTTCATTTATTGTAAGCTTCACTGAAATTCGTTTTGCCTTGTTCCAACCAGATTAACTAACAGTTTTTAATGTGTTTAGCATTGAATGTGCTTGCTAGTTCACATCAGTGGACCTTAGTCCTCTCCTGATGGTTTTAGTCTTAGTGTGAATGCACTCAGAAAACATTCAAGACTTAGACTATTTCTCAGATCATTTGTCTTCAGCGGACTTCCTTCTTCAATACACTTCAGAAATTACTAATTGTACCTCCAGCTCCTTAACATTTGAACTGACTATCTAAACTCTAACTCTACTGAATACTTTACTTAGATAACTTAGGAGGAACCTTTTGGCATCTTAATCAAAACTTAAGTCTATACAATTTCCCAACAGATCCTGTTGTCTTGTGTGTATTTTTATTGCAATGGAATACCCCCTTACTCCTACACTTAAGCCTCCTGTTTTAGATGGAACAAATTATGCGTATTGGAAGCCTAAAATGCGTATGTACATCAAGTTCATTGATGAACGTGCATGGAGGAGTGTTTTTTCTGGTTGGACTTAACCGAGGACACCAGCTGATGAGGACAATGAGGCCCAGATCAAGAGAGAAGTAGACTGGACAAATGAAGAAATTCAATTGGCTAGTTACAACTCGAAGGCCTTGAATGCTAATTTTCACAGCAACTGATGTTTTCATGTTCAAACGAATCTCAATTTGCATTTATGCAAAGGATGCTTGTGAAAGATTACAAGAACATTGTAAGGGATCAGATAGTGATCGAAGGACCAAACTTCGAATGCTTGAGACGAAGTTTGAGAACATGAGGATGAAAGAAGATGAAACAATCTCATCCTACAATGAAAGGATCAGTGAGATTGCAAATGAAGCTCATGCTCTTGGAGATCCTATCTCCAATACCAGGTTAGTACACAAAATTCTTAGAATTGTTCCTAAAAGATTTAATTCTAAGATATGTGCTATTGAGGAAGCTAAAGATACTGATATCATGTCTCAAAATGAACTTGTAAGTATCCTAAACACCTATGAAATGAATATAACATAAGCTGAAAATTCAAAAGATGATAAAAAGGTTGCTATGTTCAAAGGTAGTACTTCTTCTAATTCTGAAAAGACTTCTTATATTACTGAAATTGAATCTGATAATGATGATGGTGATGTCAGTTTGTGTCTTGACAATCCAGACAATATTGCTCTCTTATCTAAGCAATTCAATAAGTTTCTTAAGAAGAAAATGAACAATGCTAAAGGTATTGTTCAACCTAAAGTTCAGATCAATAACTCCCCTCAAGTTTCTGAAAGAAGAACAAGTTTCAATCAAACTAAACCTCAGAATAGGAATAACAAATTTAGATATGATCCTGAATACATAAATGTTGGGATATGTTTTAGTTTTGATGATTTTCCAAAACATGTAATAGGTTTGAAAGCAGTTAGGATAGTATCTCTTAGTTCAGGTCAGGCTAGATTAGCTTTCAGTAGAACAGGCTATTCAGTTGAGGGGGAACTCTGCAACACAGCCTGAGAATATCAAGATAACACCAAGAAGAACTGACTGAAGCCATGCCAGAAACCTGAACTAGATGAAAAGCCTGAAGGAAGTCCCACTGAGTGTAAACCGGGCTGATCTAAGCTAAGTCAGGTGGACCACTCAGTGAAGAGCATGATCAGGAGGATCAGTGCTGCACCAAGTAGGCCCTGAAGGAGTCAGGCTACTGTGGTCAGGGAAGTTTGTCATTCAGCCTTATGACAAACTTCTTGGAGTGATCTTCAAACAGTCTCTGAAGGACAACGACACTGAAGACGTTCAGTCCACTGAAGATCATCAGTCAGTGAAGGAGGAAGCTACCTAAAGTCAGTGGGTCCTGGTCAACCCACTGAGTCAAAGATCCGTGAATCCAGGCCACGTGGACCAATCAGCACGAGGCAGCAACTCTGACACTGACAAAGGCCGAATTCCAAGAAAAGTGGTTGAAACCATTTAATGTTGGATTCAAATGTATCTTCCCTCCAACGGATACATTTGAATCCCCATTATAAATACAAGCTCATAGCTTCGTTGTAAAGTGTGTTGTATTGTGTGAAAGAAGAAAATAAACACCTACAAGCTGTGAGGGTGTGTTAGTTGTTAGGGAGTCATAAGGAAGTGTTACACACCCACGACACTGACCTTTAGGGTTATCACTTATATTCATTGAGTGTCAAGCTTGTAACTCATAGCTTAGAGAGGTTTTCCCAATCCTAGCTTAAGACTAACACATTGTAAGGGAAAACCTCACCTAGTTGGAGAAAACCAAACCAAACTAAACCCTTTCAAAAGAATGTTAGGTTTGTAGTGAGGTGAGGAGAGGCAGCCCAGGGAGTGGCGTGAGTCCAGTTGTAAGTGCACCTTGGCACGTTAAAAACAAGAATCCTGATATAGTGGATTTCCTGTTAAATCAGGCCGTGGATGTAAGAGCTTGAGTCTCTGAACCACGTTAAACCAAGTGTTAAATCATTACGTACTTGCTAAAGGTTTTGTTATTTCCACTCACTGAGTGTAGTTCGAAAGAAAGAAGTTAGCCAAGTATTTAAGTCAGGGATAATCTATCTCACTGACAAGCTTAAGCAAACACTCGAGAGTTCAGTCTCTCGAGTCACTGCCTTGTTGAGAGCCTGAGCTTTCAAGTCTCATCTCTGACTTGATAGCTTTGACTCTCAGCAACGCAGTGACTTGAGGCTCTTCGCACTGAACTCAGCACGCACTCGAGAGCTCAGTCTCTCGAGTCACTACCTTGTTTAGAGCCTGAGAACTCAAGTCAAATGACACTGACTTGAGGGCTCTGACTCTAAGCAACGCAGTGACTTGAGTATTCCGTCATTGAGCTCATTCATGTTGCGGTGTATGGTTTAAAAAAAAATTGTGCTCCTGAATTCCCATTTTGCCCTTCGAAAAATGGGACCATCAATAAAGAATGTGAAATGTGATGCATGTTCTGGTTTTGGTCATTATGCTAATGAATGTGCTAATACTTTATCGAAAAAGAAGTATAGTTTGACTGCTACTTTAAGTGATAATTCTGGTGATGAAAATCATCATATAAAGAAGAAGAATGTATTTTTTCTGCTAGGGTAGAGTATGATGATACTTTTGATGATCATCTGGATGATAATTACTCTGATGTTGACGAAAATGACATGTCATTTCAGACAACACTGAGTAAAAATGGTCCAGGTGTGAATTTTTTTAATGGTTTACTTGATGAGACAGGTAATACAGATGAAGTGAATCTGGAAGATAGAAGCTGAGTAAGGAACTTGAATCCAAAAATCAGATTCTAGAGTCATTGACTTTGGAAAATTCTGATTTAAGGAATTCTCTTACAAAGCTAGAAGTGATCTTGACTAGAAAGGACGTGGAACTATGTAAACTTAAGGAGGATTTGAAAAAATCAACTTTGAGTTTCAAAAAATTCTCACAAGGGAAAATGAAGTTGGATGATGTTATGACACATTTGGACAGACAAACAAAGCTGGACTTGGCTTTGTTGGTGACACTTCTGAACCTTCTCATTCTGATAAGCATGTGAAATTTGTTAAAGCAAAACATGAAAATGTTAATTCTGATGATTCTGGAAAACAAGTTAGGAAGAATGATAAAGTCTATATATGTCATTACTGTTTTGAAATAGGTCATATTAAGCCATATTGTGCAAAGTTGAAATTTGATAAAGGTCTGTTACCCAAAGTGTTACAACATTCTGAGAGATATACTGATAAATCTTGGATTTCTAAAACTAAAATCTCATGTAATGTTGTGTATACTTCTCTGAAAGCATGTGTACCAGGTTTATGGTATTTTGATTCAGGTTGCTCAAGACATATGGCTGGACAAATTGAACATTTAGCTGATTATGAGTCATATGATGGTGGTAATGTAACTTATGGTGGTGGTTCTAAAGGAAAAATCATAGGAACAAGAACTCTTAATGTGAATGGTTTTCCAAAGTTATCAAATGTGTTACATGTTGATGGTCTTCTTGCAAACTTGATTAGTATTAGTCAGTTGTGTGATGATAACCTGCATGTTAAATTTGACAAGAATGCATGTAATGTTTTTAACCAAAACAATGAATGTTTGATGACTGGAAATAGATCTGCTGATAATTGCTACTTGATTGGTTCAAACAATGTTTGTAATAGCATGAAAATTGATGAAATCTTATGGCATAAAAAATTATGACATGCTAATTACAGAAACATTCAGAAACTGATTAAACATGATGTTGTAGTTGGTTTGTCTAAATTACAGTTTAATGATGTGAAAGTCTGTGGACCATGCTAAAAAGGTAAGCAATCAAGAGTGTCACACAAAGTGTTATCTTCATGTACCACTAGGGTTGTAAACGAATCAAACAATTTTGGTTCGATTTTGTATTTGTATTCGAAATTCGGTATTCGTATTCGAAATTTTATAATTCGAATTCGAGTATAAATAATTTTTTTGATTCTATTAGTTATCAAATACAAATACTATGATATTTGATTCAATATTTGTAAATATTCGGTTAAATATATAATTACATAATTATATAATAATAGTAATAACAAATATAATTATTTATAAATTTAAGTCCATTATAATTATTTTAAGGATATTAACCTTTATAACTTCATCCAATAAGTGAGCTTTTAGGCAATTCTTAATTAAATATTTTGATTAAAAAATATTTAATATAATTTAATTATTAAAAACTTAACAAATTAAAAAAGAATTGTAGGTCAACACTCTTAATTTGATTATTCAAGTGTTTTTTCCATGAATTTGATAATTAATTTTTTATTCATTTACTTACTTGATTATGTTATGCAAATTTCAAGTTTATAGCTTGTTTGTGAATTCAAACAATGACAATTTTGAAATGAATATTTGAATATTGACAAAGTATTATGTGAATAGTACTCATGATAACTATTACCGTGAACAACGAATTACTAATATTTCACAAAGTGGTGTAACTCAAGTGGTTAAAATCCCACTACCTATGATACAAAGGTTATGAATTCGAGTCACAACTTTATCTATAAAAAATACTAATATCTTATGTTGAAACAATTAATATTTTTAGTGAGAATAACTAATACCACTTCAAATAATATATTTAATAAAAACAACTAAATACCCTTTGGAGCTGATAACTTTAGTGCAACTCACTGATACTTTTAGTTTAATTTACCAATACCCTTCAAACAAGTTTCATTATGAATATTGTTCACATAATACCTTCTCTTAAATATTACTCCCTCCGTCCACGAGTAAGTTTCCCACTTCTTTTTGTTGAATGGTTTAAGAAAGTGTATTTGTTTATTAATATATGGTGGGCCACATGTTGACTTTTGGGATAAAGTAATGAATAGTGTTGAAAAGTGAATTGAATTAGTGACATTTTTTGTAATATTGTGTGAGTTTGAAGGTTAAAGTTTATATATAGTGAAGTGTTGTTTTTTCCATTTATGGTATGGGAAACTTATTGGGGGACGACCCGAAAAGGAAAGTGGGAAGTTTACTCAGGGACAGAGGAAGTATTTGTTAGGAACATGCTTGAGAAAAAAATCGATTCGAATATTCGACTAAAGTATTCTTATATTTTCTAATAATTCGTTATGAGTTTCAAATCAAATATAAATCACATTTACTGTTTGAAAAATATTCGATTCGAATTTGATATTCGGAATAATTTCATAAATACAAATTCAAACACAGTGGTATTCGACTCGATTCGATTCGTTTACATCCCTATGTACCACAACAAGATGTTTAGAACTGTTACATATGGATTTAATGGGTCCTATGGAAACAGAAAGTATAGGTGGTAAGAGAGACTCTTTAGTTGTTGTAGATGATTTTTCTAGATTTACATGGGTTGAATTCTTGAAAGAAAAATCAGATGTCTTTTCTGCATTCAAAATTATTTACAAAAGGTTTAAGATTGTTTATAACTTGAAAGTAAGCAGGATAAAATCAGATCATGGTAGAGAATTTGAGAATAGCTTATTCACTGAATTTTGTGAAAACAAAGGTATTTTTTAAGAGTTTTCCTCTCCCAAAACTCCACAACAAAATGGCATTGCTGAAAGAAATAATAGAACTCTTCAAGAGATGGCTAGAGTCATGTTAATTTCAAAAAATCTTTCAAAAAGATTTTGGGCAGAAGCCTTGAATACTGCATGTCATGTTGCAAATAGAGTGTTCATTAGATCCGGAACTTCTAAAATACCATATGAAATCCTGAACAACATAAAACTTAACTTAAAGTATTTTCATGTTTTTGGGTGCGTTTGCTACATACTTAATGATAGAGATCAATTGCACAAATTTGACTCTAAGAGTGACAAAGGATTTTTCTTAGGTTACTCTAGGAATAACAAAGCTTACAGAATATACAATCTAAGGACTGCTATTGTTCAAGAATCCAATTGTGTGGTATTTGATGATACTTCTAGTATTGCAGGTACAAATTATGAGGATGATGTTGCTGATCTCATTGAAACTCCAAAAGTTTTTGACCTGAAAAAAGATGTTGCCCAAAATGAGACGTCATCTGGGACAACACTGCCTGAAAAATCTGAAAAGATTGTCAAGTCAGAAAATGTTTTAGAAACAGGAAGAACACCTTCTTCCAGGATTCTAAAGAGTCATCCAATGAATCAGATAATTGGAGAATAGGACACTGGAGTGCAAACTAGAAGGAGATTTGAAACTGACCCCAATGATGTGGTAAGGTCTATTTGCATGTCCTCTATATGCAATCAGGTAAACTTTGAATATTATCATTCATTAATTGAGCCTAAAAATGTAGCTGAAGCTCTTAAAGATGTGAATTGGATAAATGCAATGCATGAAGAGCTAAACCAGTTTGAAAGAAATGAAGTTTGGAGTCTAGTCCCTAGACCTAGTCATACTAATGTCATAGGAACAAAATGGATTTCAAAAAATAAGACTGATGAAGCTGGTAATATAATTAGAAACAAAGTTAGGCTAGTAGCTCAAGGTTATACTTAAATAGAAGGAATAGACTTTGATGAAACTTTTGCTCCTGTAGCAAGAATTGAGTCTATTAGACTGTTATTAGTCATTGCATGCTTTGTTGATATTAAGCTACACCAAATGGATGTTAAAGCTACCTTCATAAATGGAATTCTTAAGGATGAAGCTTATGTAGAACAACCAAAAGGTTTTGAAATACCAGAATATCCTGATCATGTTTATAAATTGAATAAGACTTTTTATGGCCTCAAACAAGCACCTAGAACTTGGTATGGGAGACTAACTGATTCCCTAATTCAATTTGGTTTTGTTAGAGGAGAAGCTGATATGACTTTGTTTATTAAACATTCAAATGATTATCTCTTAATTGCTCAAATTCATGTGGATGATATTGTATTTGGTTCAACAAGTGAACATATGCTGAATAAATTTGTGCATGAGATGACTTCAACATTTGAAATGTCTATGGTTGATGATCTGAATTATTTTCTTGGATTGCAAATTAAGCAAAGTAAAGATGGTATATTTTTCTCTCAAAGTAAGTATGCTAAAAGTCTGGTTAAAAGGTTTGGATTAGAAAATGCTAAAATCGTGAAAACACTCATGGGTTCTACACAAAAACTGAGTAAAGACAGTGATGGGCAGAATGTTGTGTTGGTAAAATAGGGGTGCCCGGAAACTATTCGGGATGAAATTTAAATACGGATTTAAATACAATTATTACTAGCATGAATTAATCCTAATTAATTCAAATAATAATTCCAATAACAAATTTATCATCATGCATGTTGAATTAATTCACATAAAATCTATGGCGGAATAAACAAGAATTTATGCGACTTACGTACCTCTTGTAGAATCGGCCTTTGAATAAACGGGACAATTACGATCACACTTTATCAACCCAAAAACCTTCTCAAGTATTTCCCTTTCGCCTTACTTGATCACCGGTGGGAGATGCTTTCAAGTAATTTAAATAACTAAGGAAAAAGAAAAATATATATGCTCTTGATTTTTCCAACACATGGAATTATGTACTTAGGGATGAAATAATCACCCCTTATTTATAGATGAAGTGGCCGAAATTTTTGTGTATTTTATGGGCCTGGAGAAAATCTTTTTTTAGTCTATAAGAAATCTTGAATATATCTCATTTATTCATTTCTCCATAATAAAATATTCCACAAAAATCTCACTCACCTTAATGACTTGTATTTTTCAAAAATTATAGGGGAGAATCCAAGATTTGGATCTTCTTGAATATATGAGATAATCTTGTATTCCAAGAATATTATCTTCCATAATATCTTTCCAAGAAAATCAACAAAATCTTTTCTCTCCTAATATACCAATTTTCGAAAATTACATAAGAAAAAACAGCATTATATTTTCTTTATATTAATCACCTTATCATTATTGGGTTACTTGAGGGGCCTTTAAGGATAATTAAGATTGGAACTCCTAATGGACTTCTGAATTTCAATATTGAGCCCCAATATAATTCAATCCATTAATATTAATTATTACCACTAATAAATTAATATTGCACTATCCATCTTAATCCATATTACGATAATATGGGCTCCCGGTTATTATTTCCCGCGTTTAAGATTATCAAGTCCATTAAGCTTCCGAATAACTCTAAATTAATTAATATATTTCACCTTGAAGTAAAGACAACTCAACATTATTATCCGTACCGAAGAAACTGATTCTTCACTTGTAAGATTTGGTACGATAAAACTTCTGAGCCCACCAAGGGGACTAATCACACGAGCCGTACTCGCACGCGTTTCTTCGTATTAAATCTTAGCAACCGTCGTATGATTAACATTACTGCCCAAAGCACAAGGTTTGAAGTCACGATGATTCTCACCCAACATGAATCAAAGCAGTAACCATTAAGCACACACGATCCTATTTAAGTGACGAAGATTAAGAAATCAACAACCACTGAGGTCTAATTCTTCACACTTCAGAACAGAAGAATTTATCCTCGTTGTAGGTCCTCTTCAACAAATACTAAATGTCCTAGTGCAATCTCTTAGTCAAGACAGACCAATCTGAGACTTACACATCGACCTTTCACGGCGGATTGTTCAATTCCACCTGGGTCGTGAATTTGTACGTTTAGTTACAAGGAAAAACCGTTAATGTGATCTTCCGTGATCGGGTATCACCACATTAACTACAATGTAATATGTACCACTTATAATGAATTGGTTGCAATAAATATTCAACATTCAATCATATCTAAAGCAAATGCGATAAAAGAATTATTCTCATAAACAAGTGTTTAATACATGAGTTATACAAAGTAAAAGCATACTTTCACGTATAACTCCAACAATCTCCCACTTATACTTAAAGTCTGCTTTTTAGTATACATCATGCATGTCTTAGTGTAGTAGCTCTACGTGACATCTCATGTCAACCTACACTAACCTAATAATTCCTCCCACTTATACTTAAAGCAGATTGGCAATAGTCTTGACTCTCATTCCATCCACATGTCTCTCGAATGTACTCTAAGGCAGACCCTTTTTGAATGGATGTACTAGGTTGTCCTTCGACGTTTATCTTTGCCACCTCTTTATCTCCTCTCTTAACGATTTCTCGTATAAGATGGTATTTTCTTTCAATGTGTTTGCTGGCCTTGTGGGCTCTCGGTTCCCTTGAATTTGCAACTGCTTCGGCACATTGATTGTGATGGGCAAATTCGAAACAACGTCCAAGTCCACTAAGAAGTACTTGAGTCAAACCGCTTCTTTCGCTGCTTCACAAGCAGTTACTTATTCGGCTTTCATGATCGAAACAGCGATGCATTTGTGCTAATCGCTTCTCCATGTCATAACTCCTTCTCCCATGTAAAACACACTACCCGAGGTAGTTATTCTGGAGTCTATGTCTGATTGGAAATTTGAGTTTGTGTATCCCATGGGAATTAGATTGTCTGACTGTTAAATCAACATTCCATCACAAGTTCTTTTCAGAAACTACAGAACGCATTTAATTGTAATCTAATGTGCTTTCCCGGGGTTACTTTGATATCTTGCCATCATGCCCATGGCAAAGCAGATATCCGGTCTCGTACACAACATTGCATACATAAGACTTCCTACGTCCAAAATGTACGGAACGTCTTTTATGTCATCTATCTCCACTTGCGTCTTAGGGCATATTTCTTTTGATAGATGGATTCTGTGTCAAAAAAAAGTACAAAACCTTTCTTGGAATCTTGCATGTTGTACCGCTTCAAAACAGTGTCTTTGTATGAAGCTTGCGATAAGCCCAACATCCTCTTCTTGTGATCGCGAGTGAACTTGATCCCAAAGATGTGACCAGTTTTCCCTAAGTTCTTCATATCAAGCTGATTTGACAGTCATACCCTTACGTCTGACAATACCTTTACATTGTTTCCAATGAGCAGAATATCGTCTACGTATAATACTAAGAATACCACCGCAGTTCCGTCACACTTTTTATACACACAACTTTCGAACTCGTTTTGATCAAACCCATAAGACTTAATCACTTGATCAAAACACTGGTTCCAAGTACGCGATGCTTGCTTAAGTCCATAAATGGATCTCTTAAGCTTGCATATGAGGTACTCTTGGCCTTTTTCAATGAAACCTTTAGGTTGTTGCATATAGATCCCGTCAAGACTTCCGTTAAGGAAAGCTGTCTTGACATCCATTTGTCAGATCACGTAATCTAGGTGCACAGCGATCGACAAGAGAATACGGATGGACTTAAGCATAACTACAGGCAAAAAGGTCTCCTCATAATCGATCCCTTCTTTTTTAGTATACCCTTTGGCCGCTAGCCTTGCTTTGAAGGTCTCAACCCTTCCGTCCGGTCCTCTTTTCCTCTTGTACACCCACTTGCATCCAATGGGTTCTACCCCATTGGGTGGTTCGACCAACTCCCACACTTCATTATGATCCATCGAACCATCTCGGTTTTCATTGTTGTTTGCCACGACTCCGCGTCTTTGTCTTGGATTGCCTCATCGTATGTCCATGGGTCTGATTCATCACCGGGAATTAAATCCGAAGATTCTCCTATTCCCATGAATCTCTCGGGTTGCCTTGCAATCCTCCCACTGCGACGGGGTTCCGGTTGTGAAGGTGTGACGTGTGGTACATTATCTTGTATACTTGGTATATGAGTTTGCCCTCTTAACTCGTCTAAGATAATCTCACTTCTGGGCTTTCTTTTGTTCATATAGTCCTCCTCCAAGAATTTAAAGTGTGAACTAATCACGGTATTTTGATCCTTGGGACTATAGAACATACACCCTTTCGTTCCCGCAGGGTATCCTATAAACAGCCTTAATTCCGAACATGGATCCAACTTACCGGCTTCCTTGTCTAGCACGTATGCCGGACAACCCCAAATCCGCAAGTGCCTCAAACTGGGTTTGCACCCGGTCCACAATTACATTGGGGTTTTAAGAACCGATTTGGATAGCACCAAGTTTAGAATGTAAGCCACCGTTTCCAAGGCGTTACCCCAAAATGATTTGGGTAAATCCGAATAACTCATCATGAATCTGACCATTTCTAAAAGATTCTGGTTCCTTCTCTCCGCTACACCGTTCTATTGAGGGGTTCCCGGTGCGGTCAACTGGGATACAATCCCTTCGTCAGATAGGTAGTTCAAGAATTCATCGCTGAGGTATTCGCCTCCATGACCAGATCGTAGAAACTTGATACTTATTTCCCTATGCAACATAAGGTAGATGTATCCATATCTCGAGTAACCGTCAACGAAAGTGACAAAATACTCATACCCCTTCTCGCTTTGATCGTCATTGTACCACACACATCGGTATGAACGAGTTCTAACACTTCCATGGCTCTAATCCCCTTGGCTCCAAATGCCCTCTTGGTCATCTTACCCTCTAAACGGAATTCGCAAGTTGGAAACGACTCAACTTGAAGAAACTCCAAGGATCCGTCTTTCACCAATCTTTATATTCGCATTAGATTAATATGACCTAATCTAAGATGCCATAGAAGTGTTTCGTTCATATCAGAAAGAACGCTTCCTTTTATAACTTGAAATAGTCGATGTGTTATTAGATTCAATTTATGAGTGGTGTGCCCAATTAATGGTATAAAGATCATCCAACAATGTTCCGAAACAGATAAACTCATCGTTTCAAGAAATAATAACATCCTTATTAAAAGAAACTGAGTATCTATTCAAAACAGTTTAGAAACTGAAGGTTGAGTTCTTTCTAAACTAGGAACATGAAGAACGTCTCTTAAGACCATAACTCTATCTTCACAAGATATGCGCACTTCTCCCACTGCTTCAGCTGCTACTCTCGTAGCATTGCCCGGTGTGATGGGGATCTCATGTGCGTTAAGTCGTCAGGTTAGCTTGAACCCATGAAACAAATGTGATCAGTAGCTCTCGTATCCACTATCCACGAATAGACAACATACACCACTTCACAAGTTTCGACGACAAGGGTGTGTGAATTACCTAACTTTCCTAGTCTCTTAGGCTTGGAACAGGCAGACCTCCATTGTCCTCTCTCACCGCAACTAAAACACTTCCCCTTCGATGCTAGCCTTTGCATTTGCCTTTCACAACAGTTGGATTTGCTTGGATTCGGCCTTTGGTTCTCTTCCTCTTCTTCCATTCCCTTGGGACCAAAAGAGGTAGACGGACCATTAGCCACCATAGCACTAGACTGGTGCTCCATTATCACCTCCACCGAAACTAAAGCTTGCAAGAGCTCGGGCAAACGACTTGTCTGTTCATTCATCTGACAGTTCAGATGAAACTGCTCAAAGCTTCTCGGTAGAGAATGGTATATGATATCAACCTGAGAAGGGACATCAAAATCTGCACCAAGTACTTCCAACTTGTTAAGGTATGCCATTATCTCGAGAATGTGCTCCCTCATGGGCGTTCCCTCCACCATTTCCAACTTGACCGAGTCATGTTTGGTGAACTGATTAGTCATGGGTTTGATGTGAAGACATCTCTTCAAGGTCTTCCATGATTTCAACAGCGGATACAATGTCCTCATGAATATGCCTCAAATCCTCAGACAAATATGTCAAGATGATGCACTTCATGTGTTCATTGTCACGCTTCCAATCATAAACTGCCTTTTCCCATTGCTTGACTTATCATTAGGCTTGCCGGGTATATTAACGTGAATAACCCAATTGTGTTTTTGTGCAATAAGGACAAAATTTAAATTTCATTTCCAATCGATATAATTCTCTCCAGAAAGTTTGTTAACTTAAAGTATATTAAACAGTGGATTAAAAGGTTGCGACATGATGAAATGAGAATAAAACATAGATTCATATCAATATCTAGAAAAATACTAAATTATCACATAATTCGATCACATCAATTATATTGAAACCTTAAAACAATATAATCATGCATCAGCCAACATCTCGAAACAATTTAAATGTGCCACGAGGGGTGGTTTGTACATTTAAATACATTCAAGCGGATCACAAACTTAAAAGTTACAAATCCTTAATTCAAAATTAATAGTTGGCTCCCACTTTGACCACATAGAAATTGACAGGGACTCCGAGGGGAGTAAGTTAATATCAATTTCCTATGCCTAAGTAATAACCATAATTAAATACAGGATTATCATTTCGCTTTGAGCAAGCCACTCGTGGTGAGGGTCAATACCGCCACTAGTAATAATCCACAATCATCCTTTCGGAATTTATTCATGTGAAATCCGTCTTTTTGGCCGATCCGAGGGGGAAATGTATTCCAAAAAGACTTCTCAAATAAATAAATTATGGAGGCCAAATTAATCCAATTTTAATATCCGGAATAAAATTGCGATTAAATAAACATACTTAGTAATTTTCGAAAGTAAGGCTTTTCTTGGACAATAAAAATCATGCAAACACATATTAACAAATAATAATAAGTGCACGAAATAAAACATCCATCAAAACAAAATTAAACACATTGGAGCACTCAAATCCAATTGTCACGGTTTAATTTCTTCACGTCTTGATGCGAAAAATCATCCTTGTTGCTTTCCATAGTTCGTCTCGACACGCTCCCACTCGAACAACAACACTCTTAAAAAAACAACATCATTTGGGGTTCGGGACGACGTTTAAAATAAAATAAAAAATGCAGAACTAAAATTAATTTAAAAAAAATTCCACGGCCCGAGATACGGCGCGCGTCGGCCCACGGAGTGGGCCCACGCGCCACCCGGCACGACGCCGAGCAGCTGGCCGCCGGGCGCCGCCTACGTGCGCGCGCGCCCGCGCCATGCCACGCCCCGTCGTGCGCCCGGGTCGTGCGCCTCACGCACCCCGCGCACCGGGTTTCGCCGTTCATTCTCGTTTCTCACCCCATGCATGATTTTACGTCCATGCATGCGCCGCGCATGCATGCGTCGTCCGGGTACGCCGTCTTTAATTCTTCGTTCTTCGTCTCGATCCGGTTACAATTTATTTTACAAAAAAATAAATACTAGATCTAGACTAGTCTATTACAATGATCAAATCAAAATAAAAACAACTAATCTACTCGTGGATTTTCTCAAGAGAAAAACGAATTCGAACGAATCGAATTAAAAACAATTAATTCACACGCATGAAAAATTAAGCAACATTAAAACTATGACAATTGGATGCCTGCAAAAGAGATCTAGCAATTCTACTATCCAATTTCAATTTAATGTCTAACAATTTAAATTCCAATTTAAAGATCAGAGCCCGAAACCGTGGCTCTGATACCAGTTGTTGGGAAAATAGGGGTGTCTGGGAACTATTCGGGATGAAATTTAAATACGAATTTAAATACAATTATTACTAGCATGAATTAATCCTAATTAATTCAAATAATAATTCCAACAACAAATTTATCATCATGCATGTTGAATTAATTCACATAAAATCTATGGCGGAATAAACAAGAATTTATGCGACTTACGTACCTCTTGTAGAATTGGCCTTTGAATAAACGGGACAATTACGATCACGCTTTATCAACACAAAAACCTTCTCAAGTATTTCCCTTTTGCCTTACTTGATCACCGGTGGGAGATGCTTTCAAGTAATTTAAATAACTAAGGAAAAAGAAAAATATATATGCTCTTGATTTTTCCAACACATGGAATTATGTACTTAGGGATGAAATAATCACCCCTTATTTATAGATAAAGTGGCCAAATTTTTTGTGTATTTTATGGGCCTGGAGAAAATCTTTTCTTAGTCTCTAAGAAATCTTGAATATATCTCATATATTCTTTTCTCCATAATAAAATATTCCACAAAAATCCCACTCACCTTAATGACTTGTATTTTTCAAAAATTATAGGGAAGAATCCAAGATTTGGATCTTCTTGAATATATGAGATAATCTTGTATTCCAAGAATACTATCTTCCATAATATCTTTCCAAAAAAATCAACAAAATTTTTTCTCCCCTAATATATCAATTTTCGAAAATTACATAAGAAAAATCAGCATTATATTTTCTTTTTATTTTAATCATCTTATCATTATTGGGCTACTTAATGGGTTACTTGAGGGATCTTTAAGGAGAATTAAGATTGGACCTCCTAATGGACTTCTGAATTTCAATATTGAGCCCCAATATAATTCAATCCATTAATATTAATTATTACCACTAATAAATTAATATTGCACTATCCATCTTAATCCATATTACGATAATATGGGCTCCCGGTTATTATTTCCCGCATTTAAGATTATCAAGTCCATTAATTAATTAAACTTATGAATAACTCTAAATTAATTAATATATTTCACCTTGGAGTAAAGACAACTCAACATTATTATCTGTACCGAAGAAACTGAATCTTTACTTGCAAGATTTGGTATGATAAAACTTCTGAGCCCACCAAGGGAGTCAATCATACGAGCCGTACTTGCATGCGTTTCTCCGTATTAAATCTTAGCAACCGTCGTATGATTAACATTACTACCCAAAGCACAAGGTTTGAAGTCATGATGATTCTCACTCAACATGAATCAAAGCAGTAACCATTAAGCACACACGGTCCTATTTAAGTGACGGATATTAAGAAATCAACAACCACTGAGGTCTAATTCTTCACACTTCATAATAGAAGAATTTATCCTCGTTGTAGGTCCTCTTCAACACATACTAAATGTGCTAGTGCAATCTCTTAGTCAAGACAGATCAATCTGAGACTTACACATCAACCTTTCACGGCGGATTGTTCAATTCCACCTGGGTCGTGAATTTGTACGTTTAGTTACAAGGAACCCGTTAATGTGATCTTCCGTGATCGGGTATCACCACATTAACTACAATGTAACATGTACCATTTATAATGAACTGGTTGCAATAAATATTCAACATTCAATCATATCTAAAGCAAATGCGATAAAAGAATTATTCTCATAAACAAGTGTTTAATACATGAGTTATACAAAGTAAAAGCATACTTTCATGTATAACTCCAACATGTTGACCCAACATTGTACAGATCAATGATAGGAAGTTTGTTATATTTTACTTCTAGTAGATCTGGCATCATGTTTAGTGTTTGTTTATGTGCAAGATACCAAACAAATCCTAAAGAGTCTCATTTAAATTCTGTAAAAAGAATTATAAAATATGTGGCTGGAACTAGTGAAATGGGTATAATGTGCTCAAAAGATACTAAATGTGCTTTAGTTGGATATAGTGATGTTAATTCGGCAGGAGATGCAGATGATAGGAAGAGCACCAGTGGTAGATGTTTCCTTATGGGGAACAATCTGATCTCATGGCATAGCAAGAAACAGAACTGTGTTTCACAATCAACTGCTGAATCAGAATATGTTGCTGCAGGAAGTTGCTGTGCACAACTTCTATGATTAAGAAAAATGTTTTATGATTATGGCATTGATAGTGATGTTCTGATTGTTTATTGTGATAATACTAGTGCCATAAATATCTCTAAAAACCCTGTGCAACACTCATTAACTAAGCATATTAGTATAAGACACCATATCATAAGAGACCTTGTAGAGAAAGAAGTTGTGAAATTGGAGTATGTTTCTACTGAAAAACAGTTAGCTGATATATTTACTAAAGCCCTTGATTATGAGAGGTTTTCTTCCCATAGGAAATCTCTTGGTTTATGTAATATCTAAATCTGTTTTAATAGGATGTTGTGCAAAATATTGACAATATTTTAAACAACATCAGTATGAGTCATGTTTATATTTCTAAGTGTCAAACCTATTTTGTCTATTAAGTGAATTTCTTGTAGAAAGTTTTTTCATTTGAACCTTGAAAATTATTTTCTGGACACACATCTCTTAAATGTTTTGTAATTGAGAAATCACAATAGATGCTTAATCACTGAGTAACTATGGGACACGGAGCTCGCTACTACGATGATCTCTTTTCAAAAGGTAATTAATTCAATATGGTCATAATCCACTAAGTAGCTATGGGGCACGGAGCTGATAACTACAATGTACTCTTTCAAAAAGGTGGATCAATATGATCAAGTGATTTTGTGCTTGAAAAGTTGAAATTTATAAGTATGTTGAGGTGTGTGTGTGCCATCATTTTGGTTATCACTATGTTGGTTCAAATGTTCGAAATTTTTCTCATGCATATTTGCTTAAGATTCGAAAATAGTAGATTCTAGAATATTAATGTGATAAATTAATACACTGTTATTTCGTGATTTATGATTAATTACAATATTTATAATTAAGGTAGTTATTTATTTATTTAATTATTCAGTTAATTATCCCATATACTCCACACACAAACCCACGTTCCACACTTGCTCAACATCACCATCGGATATCTCTCTCCATTACCCACGATTCCACTTCTACTTGATGTGCTTCAATTAACTGCTTTTCACTCTATAAATATCGAATTGAATTGTGTGTTTATCATACAAAGAGCTGAAATTAATTGAGTGATTAAGCACAAAGTTAATTAGAAGGTATTTTCGGTTAGAATATTATTGCATATGTGTTTGTTTCGATTTCGATCTTGCTTATGTGATTGGACTTTAATGATATTTTAATTGTGTGTATTATATTCCTGCAGGTATAATGACTAACACTCAAACCTTTTCGAATTCACAAAGCTCAAGCAAACCAAACTCTCCAAACACATCCACAACCTCTGAAAATCCTCTCAACCTACTTGCTTCAATGACTACTGGAAACTAAACTCTCAATGTTGACCAAAGTGTTGTGTCATCTACGCCAACACAACAACCCATTCCATTCGCCATCGTTTTCCCTGAATCTACAACCACAGAGGTGATCGAGCGAATCATACGCGATGTTGGTAGCGCACCTATGCCTCCCACAATCACGATTAGGTATGTACCAGTTGACATATCTAAGTATATGCCAGAATCAAGTGGTGAGCCTTCAAACCCTTCATTTCAATCACAAATTCTTACTGAAAATCCAATTTCTGAAACCCCAGTTCCAGAAATTCCTTCTGAAAAACCTAAACCTACTGAAATTCCAACTCCTATGGCAACAGATGAACCTACACCTGTTGTTGAACCTGTAGTTGAACCTAACCCCACTCAAAATTCACCAAAACCTGCTGAAACCTCTAATGTTACTGGAAGTGTTGACCCAACACTGTTACCAGATGAAGACTTTCTTTTGCATGTTGAACTGAATGCAAATGCAACTGTTCTTGACATCATTCAAACCTATGAAAATATGATTCGATGCTCTACAAGGCAGAGAATCACTATTGGTGGTAGGGATGTTAGCTTGAACCAGTTTGCTTACATAAAGGAGAAAGCTGAGAAAGAGAGAGCTGATATATAAAAAGCTGAAGAGGAAAAAGTTGGAGAAGGAAAGGACCCTGTTAAACCTTCTAACCCTAAGGAGGGTGAAACTGATTCTGATCTTGGTGAAGAGTCATCTGAATCTGATGGTGGATTGGCCAAGAAGCTGCAGAACCTAGCTGCCAAAGGAAAGAAAAAGAAGAAGAAGAATGATCCAAAATCTTTCACAAGGTATGGTGGCAAAAGGAGGATGTCATTTAAGACTATGGGAAAGAAGGTGGACTATTCTGAGTCCAGGAGGAAGAAGCCAAGGGATGATGGAACAAGCTCAAAGCCTGTTCAAGTGTCTGAATCTGAGAAGGAAGATAGTGAACCTGAAGGAGAAGCTGCTCAAGATGTGGAAACTGAAGCTGAAGCTGATACTGTCATGGAGAAAATATCATATGAAGAAGATGTTGACATGGAGATCCCACTCAAAGATTTCTTTGCAAACAGGACTGAAGGAAGAACAAAGCACAAGCATGATCCTTCTACTGCTAGGAGAGAAATCAGAAGCAAAAGAAGAAGTGATCCTGTTCATGTTGCCGAAAATGTTGCCTCACCTGAGACAACATCAGAATCTGAAGAAGAAGTTGTTGAACCTGAAGAGGTATACTCTGACTCTGAGACTGATGATGAGACATATTATGACATGACAAGTTCTAGGTACACTACTATTAGAACTAGAGTGATTGTTAGTGAAAGAGGCATTAGGGTACCTGAGTTTGAAGCCATGAATTTGATTCCATTCCTTACTGAGAGACACCTTTTGCATGCACTACAGTTTGCTACACCATACTATGTTGATTGGGTGTATGAATTTTATGCTAACTTGCATAGGAGTCTTGGTAGAGTAAATTCTGAGAATTATGAGAATGTAAGATTTAGAGGTAATAAGATTATGGTTAATCCTAGGGTGATCAACCGCATTCTAAGAACAAGGAACATGGAGGAAAGGTCTATCACGGATTTGAATTTGGTCATTTCTGTGATTACTGATGGAAAAGTCAGAATTTGGGCAAAGAGAATTTTGACTTCTAGATTGACAAGTTTATACTCTGTACTGCATAGATTGGTGATCCACAATTGGCTGCCTACAACCAATTCAACATGTTTGACTGAAGAACAAGTTGTCCTTTTGTATAGGATAGGTGAGTTGAATGAGTTTGATTTAGGTCAGACTATATATAATAACATGGTGAGGTATGCTGGAGAAATTAGTGGAAGAGGACTACTGTCGTATCCTTGTTTGATTCACCAATTGCTGCAAGACAAAGAGTTTGAAAGAGCAGATGATGAAGTAATCAGTAGTTATGCACCTGCTCTTGGAATCAACCATCAGTTGTTGATTGGCAACAACAGAGTGATTGATTTACCTCTTCCAGGACCAAGAGTTGATGAACCAATGCCTAAAGCTGAACCAGAACAACAGTCTACTTAAAACAAAGGGAGTGTTGACCTCAATGTTATCAATATACCTGCCAACATCAATGTTGATGGGTCATCTGTTTCTTCTGTTACCATATCTGCTCCATATATCTCTAATCAAATTGCAGATTTGGATAAGACTATTGAAGACTTGAAGAGAATTCTACCCAGGATGGAACAACAAAGAAATTTTTGGAGATTCTTGCTTTCTACTCCAACAGAGGGAGTAGCTGATGAAAATGCTCCACAGAGACCTGAAGATGTTGCTGGACCATCTGGCCATGGAGGTTCTAATCAAGGAGAAGATGGTGGTGATGATGCTGAAGTCACAAGAGATGTTGCTGATGATGCTGGACCAATGAATGAAGGTGGTGATCCAAATTTGGATACACTGTATGGTGACCTTTGAAGGTTGTCAATTTAGAGCTTGAAAATAGGGGGAGATTCAAGTATGGGGGAGTCTGTGCAAATTTATTGAAGATGCAGTTGTTGATATCCTACAGCCCAATCCTTTCCCATCTTGTTTTATATTTTCCTTTATTGTAATAGCTCTTATTAGTTTTGTAGCTAGGATTAGCTTTGATAGCTCTATCTAGCTATGTTAGTTTTTTCTATTGTTTAGAATTATTAGTTTAAGTTCTTACATTGCTCTGAACAATAGTTGTTTGAGCATAGTTTATTGCTTGTGCCTGTTTCTCATACAAAAGGCTCTGAACAATAATTATGTTTTGTTGTTGTTGTCTTATTTTAAGACTAGCTTGTTTGTTTTTGGATTATGTTTGGGCTAAGCATGATTTGTGCTTAGTTAAAATCCTGATCTTTTGGCATTTTTTGATATTCATTTGTCATTGTCTATTACACGTATATTACTGAGATTTTCATCAGGTGTGTTGTAGTAGAAAGGCCAAATTGGGGGAGATTGTTAATGTTATGCCAGTGTTGTCAAAAATGTTTAGGCAACATTCTGGATAACATTACTGAATTTGCCCTTTCTCCTAACACTAACACTTTTGTTCTATATTGTGTTTGATGTTGTGTTCGCAGGATGAAGACCTAGAATATTCCAGGTCATGCGGCTGTAGTTATCAAGTGAGGAGATCAAATACATCATGGGGGGTTATTTCTTAATCATGGAGTTAGTGGAGGATGTGTTTCTAGGTCATTCCAAACTGATCTAGTAATTGTAACTTCCGGTGGATCGTACATCTATAAATACCTGAAGATAGACGAAGGAAAAACCAGGGGAAACAAGCCAGGATGTAGTAAACGAGAGCTACACTATCGAGTGTTCAAGTACATCTAGTGTAGAAGGGCAGTTACTATTATCTTTTGTGTTGGTCGACCGCTGCAACGCTCCTATCAGTATTGGGATCGAAAATAGACTAGATTATGGTCTGGGTGTGATCAGTTTTCTAGTCATCGTAGATCTGTTTAGGCGGTGTGTTTACACCTTACCCTCACTTTGAGATCTTATGTTAGGTCTTTGTTTGTAAAACTATATGGTTATAGTGAAGCTTTTCGCCATGAGACATCATAGACTTTATTTAAGTCTATGAAAAATTTTGAAATCCGTTTGCAAGGTGTTTAAGTCTTCCGCTGCTTAGAACTACTTAGATCTGTTCATAACTGTTCGTAGCCGTCTTGTGTTGTCGCGCATATTGTCAATATTTCAGTTAACACGACTCTGAAAAACACCACGCACACTCTCAACAACCAATACCCTTCGATTATTCATATATTAATCAATTTCACTCTATACATACTCAACTTAATGTGGGGAAATTTATGCTACTTTCTAACTTTTTTATATATATGTATTAATTACTAATAAATCATATCATAATAATAATAATAATAGCCACTCATTATTTAGATAATAATAATGCTAAGATGAAACGATAAAACAATGCTGGACTATTTTTTTTAAATATTGTTTACATATATTAAATACTTCATTTACGTTAATAAGCTTAAAACTCAATTATAAGGAAATATACTACTTAGATGAAAAATTCTTTGTGTATATATATATATATATATATATCCATATAGGGTAGGTTTTGTATGAGACCGTCTCATAGCATGAGACAATGAGAATTAGTATAATTAGGACATTGACTCATTAACACTTTGATAGTGGTTGGTGTATTTGTGTTGTATCATGCCATGAGACGGTCTCATATAAGTTTTGTCATATGTAAATTGCAATTATTGTACACATAGCATTTATTATTGGTTCTAAAGAAACAAACAATGTTATTAAATATTTTAATGAATTTGAAGTCAAATATTACACTTAAAAAAAATTGACTTGTCAAAAAAAAAAAACTGTTTCCTAACATAATTAAATTAAAAGTCAGTTTTATTGTAGTGTTAATTATTAATTTAAATTATTGAATTCGAAGACAAGAAAGATCTACAAGTAAATTTGGAGAATATCTTATATGGAGAATTAGAGTTTTTATTTATTATTATATATAGAAAGTTTTTAAGAGGAGAATATTCAATTCATTAATAGGGATAATTACAGTGATTTACATGGAAAAAAATCAAGAAAATATCTACAAGAATATTTATATGGATATGAAAAGATACAATGTTAATTTTAACGTGGAGTCAAATACAATCATTATACTTATTTTATTTAATTTATAAATAATTAAGGAAAGATTGTCTCATCACCACACCTCATAAAACTAGGAAACAATTCTCCTCACCACACAACTCACACAAGTCTCACACCCGTAACTCCGTAAGCAAAAGCAATATGATTTTCCATTTATTTATTGTAATTGATAATCAACATTCATTATTTAAATTTTATTAATTTATTTTAAAAAAATACAATTAGCTTGTTGATTAATTAGCACAAAAATACTTTGTTCATCCATCTTTTATTTTAGAAAAAATATTATTAATAAAAAATACTAAAATACCCTTATATAATAAAATAATCATTATTTATTAAATACTCCTACTTTTTAAACCCACATAAAATTTCAAAACCACGCACAAATATACATACTCACTTTTTTTTGTGTGTGACAAGTGTTCTTTCACAAACAGTAATACCATTAATATAATATAAAAATATAATTTGATAAGTATAAATAATTTACCTACAATATTAAATTATATTAATATTTTTCTTCTATGAATTCATTTACAGGTGTAAGAAAATTAAATAGGTCTTCTTCATATTGTCTGGGGAGGAACGCCAAAAAAGAAAATTGAAAGAAAGAGGAATACGATAAGTATGAGGGTGGTTTAGGAGGGGAACAACGAAAAATGAGGGTGGGGTGTGCAATTTTTTTAAATTTAAATTACAAATTAAATTGGTGGGTGTATATATATTTAGTTGAGTGATGTAAATAATAATTAAAGTTATAGTTGTAAATTTTAAGGATGTTACTAAGAAAAAATAAAATGTAGCTAAAATATATGATGAGTTGACTTAGAAGTGTGTAAACTAAGTAAATTTGTGGGTGTAAATAATCGCGCCCTTAGATTTATTTATAAACCTGCAGTCTTGTAAGTAATTTTGATAAGTGAACCTCACTCAACTAAGTAATTTGTCGTACCATATAATTTTTAAAAAATCAAATTAAAAAAGTGCATGGCCTAAACATTTTATACAATTTATTTATGTTATTATTGAGATGTTGGGCATTGATTCATCTATTGAGAAATATTTTTGGACCATTTTGTTTCTATCTTATTTGTATATTTGTAATTTTGACTTTATACTTAATTTTATATAATTATTATCATAATTATCTAATTAAAATTTAACTTTACATCTTCAAATCGTATATGTTACCGAAATTTCATAGGTTATATATTAACCCAAAGTCAAAACTTTAAAACGGACAAAATCTAGGAAAAATCAACAACTAAAATCAAGTCATTGAAGAAGATGGTTGCATTCATTTGAAATCAGTCTGAATGGCGACAAAAATGTCTCTTTCGAGCTTTTGATAACCACCTTCGTGTCAGCTCTATTTCATCGTATAGTCACCTTAAATTATTAGATAGATACTATCATTCAATTCGGTATTTTATAGTAATTTTTAATATAAAGAAGAAGTGTTTGTTCCAACTCCGTTTCATCGTATAGTCACCTCCATTGTTTAGGTAGATACTGTCTGACAATGGTTGGTGTTTTACAGTTATTTCTAATGTAAAGCAGAAGTGTTTACAAACATTTTTTCTCAAAATTAACATAGTATACCCAATAACTTAAATTTAAACTTGAGTATTTTAAAATGCATAAAAAAGTTTATACTTTTACTTTTTTCTAACTACTTACATACAACACATGTGGTGCTTAACTAGTCATAAAAATGGGGTGATTCAGGCTATTAATGCACCGCTTATTTCGGCCTATATTATGAAGCATTAATATGCTCCCCTTTTTCCAATAGCTAGCCTTGGCTGAATAAATACTATTTGAGTTGAACCTCCATGCAAGAGAATCAGACCCGTCGTACAAAGGAGTTAGTATTGACTTGATTCACTCAACTACGTCTTGTGCAAACATAGAATTAAGGCACGAAACTTCCCATGCTGATTGATATGGTAACATCACTCCTCACACAAGAGTATCAGATGACTGTTCTCTTCTTCTATCTGACCACACCCAAAATGAACCCACATCAAATATCCATGGATCATCCCAAACCTTAATAGAACATTCATCTCCCACAATACTACCAATCCATCATCCAAAATCTTCCTTCCTTCCAAAATACTCTGCCAAGTGTAGTTGTCTAAAAGTGCCTCACAGATAAATCCGAGTCTTTAGAACCCGAGCCAAAAGTGATTGATCATCTTTTAATAGTCGTCATCCTTGTTTAGCTAATAAAGATTTGTTGAAAGCAGTCAAATCTCCTAGCCCAATGCCTCCCTCTCTCTTAGGCTTACATAGAGTAGCCCAACTTAACCAATGTGTTCTTGTTTCATCCCCCTACTGCCCCCCAAAGGAATCTAGCAATAGTCGATTCAATCTCCAAGAAACTTGAAGAAATTAAGTCATCAGGATTGCCTATGCAACTTATTTTGCTAGTGTTAGCTTCACCATGTGAGAAAGAACTCTACTCTTCCATTCCATTAACTTTTTACACACTCTATTAACCACACTTCTACTACGCCCCAACTTTTGCCCGGATTCCAAGATAAACCGAATGCTCCTCCGCCCGTCTTACACCCAATACCGCCGCCAAATCATCCCCACAACTCTATGATACGCCCCAACTAAACATGATATTTTACTTATTGAGATTAATGACTTGCCCAGGCTTGTTCTTGAAATTAAAGATTATGGAATTTTATGCAACTTCTTTTAAAGTGACCGTTCCACCATATTAGATGAATGGACCAAAGTACAAGCTGGATATGAATAAATACATGAACAAAACACTAATCGCAATGCAACATTTATTTTTTTACCAAAATGATGGTGGTATGGAAAAACAAGAAAATCACTTGACCTTTTAAGCAAAAAAATGGGAATGCCATTAGATTCGTATTTTTATTTGAGGCAACTTGGTCCACCACAAATTAAGACTATTGGTGCGATCCAAATTGGACTCTCAGAATTCACGAGTTCACGCTAACTCTTTTTTTTCAAGTATATATTATTGTGCATATGAAGTTTAACTTTTATGCATACAAACTGTCAAGATTTAATATCTTTTAAACAGTAACACTTTACATGCACAATAATAAGACAAATTTTAAGATGTATCTAAGTGCATAGCATATACTTGGACTTTAAGTTCAAGTTTGACTTTTTCAATATATACACATACACACCGAACTGTGTATTTTTTTTTTTAGTTGGGGTATTGCTGATGTATTCTTGGAGTATTACTGATTACTTATTGGGGTATTGCTAATTTCTGCTTGAGAATTTTTTTTCAAAATTCAAGTACATACCATGCACTCAAGTGCACATTAGAACTATTCCAATAATAACACTAAAAAAGGTTCACGTAAATAGAGATTCATAGGAAACATATGCTTTAAGTTAGGGGGATGATAGTTTTTTTCTTTATGGTAAACTAGAGTGTACCCACGCGAATTTCGCGTACTGAAAAAATATACTCCCTCCGTCCACGAGTAAGTTTCTCACTTCTTTTTGTTGAATGGTTTAAGAAAGTGTATTTGTTTATTAATATATGGTGGACCACATGTCGACTTTTGGGATAAAGTAATGAATAGTGTTGAAAAGTAAAGTGAATGAGTGACATTTTTTGTAATATTGTGTGAGTTTTAAGGTTAAAGTTTATATATAATAGAGTGTTGTTATTTCCATTTATGGAATGGGAAACTTACTCGTGGACGACCCGAAAAGGAAAGTGGGAAGTTTACTCATGGACGGAGGGAGTATTATATTACATTTAATATAAGAATTTTTTTTTTTAAATTTCGAGGTATATACAATAAATTATGGGATTTGTTTAGCTGTGGCCCGTGCCCTTCACTAAACCCTATAGGTATATCCTACAAACTAAATAATTAAAAAAAAAACATCAAAATTCACATAAATTAATAACAATTATGGAATAACATTACTTAGACTAATAATTTAATAATAATCAATTTCTATTTCAATATTGAATAATTTATAAATTAATCAACATTATTAGTTATTGGGAGTATACAGTAAGAAATTAATTTATATAATAAACAATGCAAAATTTGAAATAAACTTTAACGTTACAAATACTTGTTCATCGATCAAAATGAGTTCCAAGTAGAACTTGTCTCTATTAAAATCATTAAAAAAATATTGTCCAACTTTTTCAATCCTAACTTTAACGGTCAATTTTTTGCTCTCACTCTTGATATTAGAAATCAGAGAAAATTGAGGTGTCATACTCTTGAAATCTAAAATGAGATTTAAATTACAACAATTAAACCATCATAATTATTCAGATAAAAATATATGGTATAGTTAAATCTATTATTTTTGCACATGAAGAATGTTTAAACCGAACGATGTAGAGCATAAATCAACAATCATTATTACATTCATATTGATATTGATATTTAAATCTAATCAAATTGTGAGCACTTAAAGTGATGAATTTAATTATAAAATAAATATACTAATAACAATAGATATATTCCAACAATTGATGGAAGAAATCTCACCAAAAGAGTGGAACAAATGAAACTTTGATGTGAAAAAATGAAATACAATATGCTCTTATTTATAATAAAAAAAATGCATGCAATATTATAAATTGTCCATAATAAGAATATATCACATAAGAATATTCTTTGGAATATATAACTATATACCTTTTATTTTAGAAAAAAATAATCGAACATTATATTATACTATATATACTAACTCAAACTTAGAAATGATAAATTTAGATACATTCAATAAGTAGATCATATTTAATTACATTAAGGTTTGGAAAAAATATGATTTATAATAAATTCTAAAAACAACTAAATAAGAAAATGGAAAAAATATCTATTTGCATTAATTATGCAGATATGAATTAATGGTTTAGATTTAATGATATAGAACGAAGGGTCGAGATTAAAAGTTTAACCAACTTTTAATAAGAGCGCAATATTTCAAAATGGAGAGATTTGAGACATGCCACATCAGCCTAAAAATAAGGTGGTGTTGACACATTATCTTGGAGAGGTTTGAAAATATATTATTATAAGATTATCTCATATTTTATTTTTCTTTGAAATTGACTCTTGTCTAGTTAATTTTTAAAGGGAAATATGAAAGTATTACTTTTAAATTTTCATTCTAAAAAATGACACCCAATTTTTTTATTTTTTTAAATGCCCCTCCCTTTTTGGGTGTATGTTTGTAAAAAGAAAATGTTGGGTGCCATTTTTAAAAATGAAAATTTGAGAGACATTTTTTTATATTTACCATTTTTAAAATTCAAATTCCAATTTATTTTGTAGTACTTAATTTTACTAGTGTATTTTTATATTTTTACATGTAATATCTATTTTTCTTAAAATTCGGGTACAAGTCTAGAAAATTTTTTTTTTTTGAGGGGGGTAGTATTTAATTCATTAGCTTAACCGTTCATGAGCCCAAGGTGATAAGGGCCAGTATAATAAAATTGCAAAGCGACAATCTTTATACTCTCGATTAGCGAAAAGTGGATAAAGCTAATGTCAAAGGCCACAATAGAATTTTTTTATATGTCAATTATGAGGGCATAACGCAGTTAATTATTAGTGCTTGGTACACATACCCCTTTTGATAACAATATTCAAGCATAATTTTAATGCTCGACCCCACACCCACGAACATATTCTTTGATTCTTTATTTATTTATTATTATTATTATTATTTTAGCTAGAGGTCACAAGTAGGTAATCTTGTAATGAACCACGTACATCAAATAGTTCGTAGCTATTATTTCTAGCTATCGTTCCATTTTTACTTTTGGTGTTCTATTTTCACGCTAATCCAATAATTCTGAGTGGTTTTTTTTTATTTTATCGTTGATGTATTTTCGTCTAAATGTGATTACATATTATCAATAACACGAATTGTTGTCTGCGGATTAAATAAAAAGCATATAATCATTATTTTTCATGAAATTTCAGAAAAATCAAACATGGTAGTAATACTTTTCTCAACCCTACACTATTATACTATTCAAACGTCCCGAATGTGTATAATAAAAAGTTAAGCGAATTTAGTTTCAATGCCTTAATTTGCGAAGATAATTATTTGTACAAAATAATATTTGATATATATATATATATATATATATATATAATTTTTTGTTTTTTGCATAGATAGAAGCAATAATTATGAGTATCCCAAATTACAAAAATTTGACATCGTCTCATAATAATGAATTATATAAATATTAAGGGAAACTTTTATACCAAAAATATTCAAAGTATCAAGAATTTAATTAAATCGTATCAAGAACCGAATTTTGGAGTATTATATTTTTGTTAAGAAATATCAATAGCATTTAAGATTTTCTACTATTTAAATTACTCATATTTAATACAAAAACCACAATAATATAACATCTCTGCTTAAAATATCAAATATTCAACCAACTCCAAAAATCACACTTTCCATAGTAAAAAAATTTGTTGACAGAATTAAATATTGAACACTAAATTAGAAATTAGTAATTAATTAATTGAATAATTGATTAAAGGAAGGAAAAGACCAGTAAATGGTAGAGCCCTATTCCGAATGGGCCGTGTTCAAATTGGCACTCACATATAAAAATACTGCGAGGAAAAAATCAAAGTCGCCACCTCCATCTCCATGTGCCCCCCACAAGCACACAAGAGCTACACCTTCCCAGAAAATCTCATCGCCATCGATTCCGATAAATAATTACTCACCATTTCTTCTCCCACAAACAATCATCATCTTCTGGCACACACCCCCAAAATAAATCCGTTTTCTCGGTCGTCATCCTGCAATCAATCCCATAATCCTTATCCCTGCGCTGCTCCTTTGGGTTGAATGTGATTTGTCGCTGTTTGTGGAATTGCCATCATGTATATAACAAGTGGCACATCCTCGCTTCTTAGAAGAGCTTCTCACTCTTCTTCTGGCAAAAGAGCCTTCTCTTCTCTCTCTAGAAAACCTGCCTCCCCTTCGCCTTCGCCCTGTAATAGTAATTCTTACTCCGTTGGGCATCAGCATCACCGATCTCTGAGTTTTTTGTCGGCGGCGCGCTGGAGCCACGGCGTTGATTGGAAATCGCCCACTAGTCTCGCGTCACAGATCAGAATAGCCTCTGCTTTTGCTGATACTCAATTGCACCGCAAGATCGCTACTATGGGTGGGTATTTGTGTTGTTCTGGTTTTCTTTGTGTCATAAGCTGCAATATTGTGCTTCTCGGATTGTGTTGTTTGGTTTTTTTTTTTTTTTCATTTCGTTTTTTCTGATCGTTTAGTGTGTGTTTTGATCGTCGGAAACTCGGAATTATGTTAGTTTTGGTTAGCAATATTCGATTAGCTAGATTCGGATTCTGTTTTAAGTGTTTGGTTTTGTTGACCTTTCTAAGAAAACTTTAAGATGGATGACTAGTTTCTAATTTATTGGTTCATATACTAATTGTGTGCGTGTGTGTGTGTTTCTTTTTTCTTTTTTAAATTTTGATTTTGCTAATATGCTAAATTGACGCATTACAAGTTTGTGTTCTGTGGATATATGTAAGCGAAATCAATGTACTTGCCTTGTCGATAGTATAATTTACACACAAAAAAAGTTCTCATTTTGCGGAGATATTTAATCTATTTTTTTAATTATTTTTATTTTCTGTGAGATAATTTTCTTTGCTTGTTTAGAGTGAACTTACTCCCCATGATATGTGGTTTCAGCTTCTGAGAATGCCTTCAAGGGAATTTTTACTAGTCTGCCGAAGCCTGGCGGTGGTGAATTTGGAAAGTTTTACAGTCTGCCTGCTCTAAACGATCCGAGGATAGGTGAGTATTATTTATTCTTGTGGGAATTTCCCATTTTCTAAAATACGCTTCATAACTTTCCAAAGTTTGTTATGTTCATTAGAAATAGGTGGAACACTTTATTTAGTATACCTGCCAACAATATATGCTGTCATATGATTTCATCTGTTACGTAATAATGACTGTTTAATGTGCTTCTGCTGTAATTGCAGATAAGCTGCCATATTCTATCAGAATCCTCCTTGAATCAGCAATACGTAATTGTGATGGTTTCCAAGTAACTAAGGCCGATGTCGAGAAGATCATTGACTGGGAAAAAACTTCTCCAAAGCTAGTGGAGATTCCCTTCAAGCCTGCCCGTGTACTTCTTCAGGTACCATGATCTTGGTTGAACTATATTGACTCAAGTACCTCTGTTACAGATAAGCAGATTTCATGATGCTTCTTTGATGATAGGATTTTACTGGTGTACCTTGTGTGGTTGACCTGGCCTGTATGCGTGATGCTATGAACAATCTTGGCAGCGATTCTAACAAGATCAATCCATTGGTATGCACCATTCTATCTTTTTCCACTTCTGTTTCAACAACAATGCATGTGATGAACTATTGTATGTAATTAAAGAGATGCAGTAATGGAAAGCAAAATTTCGAAACTAATAACAATGGATACATCATTTTTTGAATTAAAGGGATACTAGTGAAGATGTTATACTGGATAAGTAATATAAATAATTGTCCTATGATGTTTAATACGATATGCTGGGTTGGATGGCAGGTTCCAGTCGATCTAGTTATTGATCATTCTGTTCAAGTTGATGTTGCAAGATCTGAAAATGCAGTTCAAGCTAACATGGAGCTTGAGTTCTCGAGAAACAAGGAGAGATTTGCTTTCCTTAAATGGGGTTCTAATGCTTTCCAGAATATGCTTGTTGTACCTCCGGGATCGGGTATTGTCCACCAGGTATTAGATCATAAAGGAATGGCCTCAATTTAGTTGCAGTGCAATAAATTGACGTGCATCGATTCAAACTCGTTCTAATGTTTTGTGTCTTTGCATACGTGTTTGATTTCATTTGGTATACAAAAGTAAGTATTGACACTACAATGAGTTGTTTACCGTGATGTATTCTTAGGTTAATCTTGAATATCTTGGACGGGTTGTCTTCAATACTGGTGGAGTACTCTACCCAGATAGTGTTGTGGGCACTGATTCGCATACCACCATGATTGATGGAATGGGAGTTGCTGGTTGGGGAGTCGGAGGTATTGAAGCAGAAGCAGCAATGCTTGGGCAGGTACTAAATATAAACTGTACAGAGCTTCCATATTAGCTGAACTTGCCTCAGTATGTTTTTGGCAACTCTTGAATATCGTAAATTTTGAATTTTGTTCTGCTTTCTGTTTCCTATTGTGAAGTACAAAAAGTTTGTAGGACTTTCATTGTTTTTGTAGTCAACTTTTGCGTCTTAGCCAAAGTTTATTTTATATGTCTTGTGTTTTTTCATTTTTTTCCTCAATTGTGGCAAAACTTCAACATTGAAAGTCATCTTGATATTCCCTTAATTATGCTGGTATTAAGATGTTTGCTCACTGTTGGACTAATGCTACGTTCTATCCGACAGCCAATGAGCATGGTTTTGCCGGGCGTTGTTGGATTCAAGTTATCAGGAAAATTGCAGGATGGTGTCACTGCCACAGACTTGGTTCTGACCGTTACAGAAATGCTAAGGAAGCACGGTGTTGTTGGAAAATTTGTCGAATTCCATGGTAAATGTTATTCAACTTTACTGTTTTAATCACCTTTTCTGCAAAAGTGTATGTTTGTAAACTCAACTAATAGCTTCCAGAATCAATTTTGTTCAAAAGCTATTGAGGAGTAATGTTTGGAAAAAAAAATGATTTCTCTTCACGAGTTTGCAAACACCACCTGAATTTATTAGCAGACTAATGCTTATGTACTTGTTTTCAGGTGAAGGTGTCGGTAAAATCTCATTAGCTGATAGAGCCACTATTGCAAACATGTCTCCAGAGTATGGTGCTACTATGGGTTTCTTCCCTGTCGATCATGTCACTTTACAATATCTAAAATTAACGGGCAGAAGTGAAGAGACTGTAAGTACAATTTACTACATGTTGTAGATTAAATAAAAGTATTGTAATTATATCCTATATATTCGCTTATCAAATAACTTTCAATACAACATTATTTAGGTGGAAATGATTGAAGCTTATCTGCGTGCAAACAATATGTTTGTGGACTACAGTGAGGTTAGCCTCTATGTTTTGTTGTGATATATTTTCCTTGAAAAACTCTGTTCTTGGTTTTCTAAACAACATTCCATGTTCGTATTTCTCCAAATATCAGCCTCAACCAGATCGAGTCTACTCATCTTACTTGCACCTAGATCTGGCAGATGTTCAACCTTGCATTTCTGGACCAAAAAGGTTTGTCCCGAGTATAATGCACTCAGAATCATCTTTGTTAGGTTCCTTTTGTGGTGAATCTAATCATACCATCTTTTGATAGGCCTCATGACCGAGTCCTTCTGAAACAAATGAAATCTGATTGGCACTCTTGCCTTGATAACAAGGTTGGATTCAAGGTGAGGATTTAACTCTGTACTTGTTGGCTTCCTAAGTCAATAATTATGCCTAAATTTTAACTTTTTGAGGACATATTTACATTTATTTGTCTGTTCTCTCTTTGATTTATTCATGTTAGTGTTTTATGTCAAGCTATCTTGTATTCTAACAAATCATCAATTAACTTCAATATAGGGCTTTGCTGTACCGAAGGAAGCACAGGATAAAGTGGCAAAGTTCTCATTCCATGGACAACCTGCAGAGCTTAAGCATGGCAGTGTTGTGATTGCTGCAATCACGAGTTGTACAAACACATCAAACCCAAGTGTTATGCTTGGAGCTGGCCTTGTAGCCAAAAAAGCTACTGAGCTAGGTCTTCAGGTTCGATATTTTGTCACAAACTAAGCTGATTGTTTGGTTTGGGATGTCATATAAATCTTGATCTAACCTGATAATCTATCAGGTAAAACCATGGGTAAAAACAAGCCTTGCTCCTGGCTCTGGAGTTGTTACAAAATACTTGGAGAAGAGGTATTGTTTTTAGACTTTTTTTTAGCAATATTGGTTGCAAATTGCAATATGCGTCTGTATGACATTAGTTTCATAATGCAGTGGGCTGACGAAATACTTAAATCAGCAAGGCTTCAACATCGTGGGGTATGGCTGTACAACATGCATTGGAAATTCTGGGGATTTGGACGAATCAGTTGGAGCTGCTATCTCGGAAAATGGTATTTTGCATTCTTGGTCTTTCTGTATCTTAAGAATTGAACCTATTGCTTGTCTATGAATGAGTGTTATAAAATGGATTTGTGGTTTTCTTCTGCAGACATAGTTGCAGCTGCTGTACTTTCTGGAAATCGTAACTTTGAGGGTCGTGTCCATCCCCTGACAAGAGCAAACTATCTCGCTTCACCTCCTCTAGTTGTCGCATACGCCCTTGCTGGAACGGTTGGTGATTTTTCATATCTACAAATTTCCAAAAATCTGTTTTCAAGTATTAGTTGGTTGATAGTATATTGATATTCAATATCAAAATGTTAGCTGTATAGCATGTCCCACCACATAATATAATTCAATTCTTCCTGTTTTCGGACTGAAGCCTCATCATAATATTTAATTTGCTTCTTGTGACAGGTCGATATTGATTTCGAGAAAGAGCCAATTGGTGTAGGCAAAGACGGCAAAGACGTTTATTTCAGGGACATCTGGCCTACAACTGCAGAAGTTGCTGAGGTATGAAAATGTTTGTATTTCTCGTTCACTTGCACCATTCGAAACTATTTAATGACCAAAATATCATTTAGGTGGTTCAATCGAGTGTGTTACCTGATATGTTCAAGAGCACATACGAGGCTATAACCAAGGGTAACCCCATGTGGAATCAGCTATCAGTATCCACTGAAAAGCTGTACTCATGGGACCCGACTTCTACTTACATCCATGAGCCACCATACTTCAAGGGTATGACCATGAGTCCTCCTGGCCCACACGGAGTAAAAGACGCTTACTGCTTGCTAAACTTTGGGGATAGTATTACCACAGACCATATCTCTCCTGCTGGAAGTATTAACAAGGACAGTCCTGCTGCCAAATATCTCATGGAACGTGGAGTCGAACGAAAAGATTTCAATTCTTATGGGAGTAGACGTGGAAATGATGAAATAATGGCGAGAGGAACTTTTGCAAACATTCGTATAGTGAACAAGCTGTTGAAGGGGGAAGTTGGCCCTAAGACGGTCCACATTCCCTCAGGAGAGAAGCTCTATGTGTTCGATGCTGCTATGGTAATTTCTTAGATTCTACTCTTGATTTATTATAGCATAAATATATATACCCTCGATCTCAAAATAAATGTTGTTTTAGAAAAAAAATCCCAAAATAATTGTCGTTTTTGAATTTCAAGAGATAATTTTCATTAATCTTCCACAATACCCTTATGAAGAAAGAAAAAACATGTCTGATAAAATTGAACCTAGTAATTATTAAACTTAAATAAGGGCAAGTTAGTCAATTTATGATAATTCTTAATATTTTTGCAACTTCCTAAAACGACTTTCATCTTGGGACGGAGGGAGTGTGTTTTTTATCTGAAAATATACATTTTTCGTGTTACTTTTGGTAACATATATTTGTTTTGTCCAAAATTGATCTTTCAGAAATACAAATCTGCTGGGCAAGACACTATTATCTTGGCTGGAGCCGAGTATGGAAGTGGAAGCTCAAGAGATTGGGCCGCCAAGGGCCCCATGTTACTGGTAAGCACGTTAATTATTGTTTATCATTTGTCTTTTATCAATTGGCTCTTCTTATTAGCCTCACACTGTAAATCCAAAACTAAGTTGGCTGATTTTTAATATAACAGGGTGTCAAAGCAGTGATCGCCAAGAGCTTTGAAAGGATCCATCGCAGTAATCTGGTAGGCATGGGCATTATTCCTTTGTGTTTCAAGGCTGGTGAGGATGCTGAGACATTAGGCTTGACGGGCCATGAACGCTACACCATCGATCTCCCAAGCAATATATCTGAGATCCGCCCTGGCCAAGATGTTACCGTTTGTACTGATGATGGCAAGAAATTCACTTGCACTGCCCGCTTTGATACCGAGGTAAAATCACTCTCATTTGCTTTGCAAGAAATTAGAAGATTAGAAACCAAAGCAATAAATAAAAGAATATTGCTAATCATATGAGTAATTAAAAAATTGTTAAAGATTTGAGAGAGTGAATCCGACTAATCCTTCAAAACTAATGCAAGAAATAAAAGAGTATTGCTACTAACATTCATCAAATTGCTTTTGCACACTCATTTGTACTACATTTTTAACTACTGGTACCATATCTTTAGTAAACCTTCTACTTCTGTAGTACTAATTTTTCGCCCTTCTTTAGGTTGAGCTCGCTTACTTCAACCATGGCGGTATTCTTCCATACGTGATTCGACAGCTGATCAAGCAGTAGGAACAGCTCGGATCAACGATCCACGACAACATTTACACAATTGTAAAATGTGAGAATAAAATTTCCACAATTTTTCATCCTGTTGATGGGATGTACAATTTTATTGTCTCCTTAGCTAGAAGGAGGTTTAGCAATTTCCTGAGCATGAAATGTAACTTTTTTGTATAAATAAAAGTTGGCATTACATTCGATAGATTGCTATCGAACAATGAGGAATATTAATTAGATTTGATCGGCCATTGATTTGTAATTGTTGGTGCACAAGGATCATTTTGAATTTTAGTAATTAAAATACGTGCAAGTATTCCGGCGCAAATAATTTTTATTGTGAAAATCGAGCATTTTTATGTTGTATCGGTTGTTTTTATTTAATAGTATAGTATTACTATTAAAATTTAATGAAATTAGTTTACTGTACTTTATCTTAACTAAAATATTTGTCGCTATATTATGATTATGGTTATTAAATCTAAATCACCTTACCAATGTCAACATATGAAATGAGATCATATACTCCTTTAGTCCTGCTATTATAAGTTTTTTTTTTTTTAAATACATTTTTGCAAACACCTTTACAACTCTGCACTTCACTTTTATTTACATGTTATTCAATTTATTATTGAATCCCATTAAACGTTTTCAAAAAAATTCTCCTCCAATCACATCATTTATATTATTTTATTATTTGCTTCAACTTTTTTGCATAAGAAACTTATATAATTGTTTGGTGAGAGATAAGTTCAACTTGTACACTTGCAGTTTGTGTTTGTCTTGACCAAATAAATGTCTTATCCAACGCATTCAATCAAATTTGTGCATGGGTCAATTCTTCTTTGAACATGAGATATTGGAAAAGGACAGGTTCACCTATACCATTAAATGACAAAAGATAAGATGCTGATTCTTGATTGGGGTTGTAACTTGTAATGCTGACACTACTCTAAAGTATCTAACTTAAATTCATATGCCCACTCTGTGTTTACAGTTTTTTAATGACGATTTAGCATTTTTAAGGTGGTAATTATATCACATGTTTCACGACCCAGACATATGGTCCCCGTCAAAAGTATAATAACATCACTAATTAAACTCAATATAAAATTTACTGCAATCTGACTTTTCAAGATTTGAGATCATTTGATAGTCTCTGCCGACATCCGCAAATTATTTTTTAATCATGATCATCATTTCCACTCAGTTACCAATAAATTAATGTTACGTAGTTTGACTTCATATTATTTAATTTTAAACTCATATATTTTACCCCCAAGTTTTTGAAAAAGTTAATAAAACACACCAACGTTATCTGAATTTAGCAACTAGAGTAAATATCTGGTAAATCAGGTTACACGTACAATTTAAATGGTATTAGTTGTTCTCATAGTATAACTCTCAAATTAATACTTTTTCCATCCTATAATTGTTTTATTATTACTGTTTGCACATGTTTTAAGAAAAATATTGTTTATTAGTAGTATTTAAAGTAATAAGTTGATAAAGTAGGTGTTTTTGGTTAGGAGTGTCTATAATATAATATTAAAAAGTATTATTATTTTTTTTATAAAAATAGATGTAACAATTGAGTATGAGACGAGATTTTTTAATAATGTAACAAACAATTTTGGAACGGAGGGAACATATTATAATAAAACAATTAATACTATTTAAAAATTTACGCAAAATGCAAATAAAATTTATGTTGAAACTGATTTACTGTATACTTTACCCAAGAATAATTATTGTGTGGAAACTGGCATGAGAGTATTTAGCAAGCAATTTTCCCTTTTAGTAGTTAAAGTAAAAATTTGACAGCTAGTTGAGTGAGTAAAAAGTAAAAACAGACAAGAAAGAATTATTCTTTTCCTAGCTTGCAAGATGACTATTTCTAGGCTTTTTAGTCTCTCGTACTTCCATCTTTGGCTAGTAAGTTCTTTAATTTGTTTGTACTATCACACACACAACATACAGCACATATTAACTACCCTTAAAAATTTGAGGTAACATGAGTAGTTATAGTTGTCACCTACCAACTAGCAGCTGATACTAAATGTAATGTTGTTTTGAATTCTAAATTCTCTGATAGTTAATCCCAGATTGGTTTATTTTATTTAATATCCATGTGCACCACTTTTGAGTTTTGACAAGTTCTTGGAATGATTATCTAATCATCAGTGTCACGTCTTTATGAGAGACGTTGACTTGGAACTTGGCTGTACTTAGATCAAAATTTGAGAAAATTTATATATATTCTATAGTACATGCTTATCATACTTACCATCATGGTTATGGATATTTTGTGCAATTTTTCCTTCCACCAATGAGAATCAAGATATGGGTTTTTGTCTTTTTCTGTTTTTGAAATTGTTATTTGTTCCAAGCTCCCTCCACAACAACCCCCCACCCTAAAAATAAAATTCAAACCTCTGACTCAATAAATGTTCTGGGTTTTAAAGCTTTGCATAGCAGGTGTTTGATGAATTGCCTGAATGATCATTAGCTTTGCTAGAAAATGAAGGCTCATGTATATATGAAGAGGGCTTTGGTGTTCTTGATTTGTTGCATGTTTGTTGCTATGGAAGTTACTGGAAATGGAGGAAATTCCAGTGCTGTTTATATAGGGGAAAAGGTGATAAATGTTGGGGCTTTTTTCACATATAATTCAACTATAGGAAGGTCTGTGGGGCCAGCTCTTGTTGCTGCAATTGAAGATGTGAATTCTGATACAACCATTCTCAATGGAACAAAGCTCAACCTAATTTTGCAGGATACTAACTGCAGTGGCTTTCTTGGAACAGTTGAAGGTAAAAAAAACTCTGTATGAACTCAAATTCAAAACCATCTTACATATAATAAGTTAACTTAATGATAAATTCCTACATGTAATAGGATTTCTTCCCCATTTTATTAGAAAAAGAGCATCACATTGTGTTTTTGTACATCTATGTGCCTATACAGCCAACTAAGAGCGTGACACCAAGAATTGATGATAATTCTTGCCTTCTCTAGCTTAATTTCGACATAGAAAGCTCGATTAACTAACTTGTATCTATGATTCAACTATGAGAAATGAGGGGAGTCAGGAAATTTTGACAGGGCTTCCTTACTAATGTAGCTATGCAGTTTATGGCAAACGACGTCGTTGCTATACTTGGTCCACAGTCATCAGGCATTGTCCATGTGATCTCCTACCTTATGGACGAACTTCACGTGCCTCTCTTGTCCTTCGCCGCCACGGATCCCACTCTTTCATCTCTGCAGTTTCCTTACTTTCTCCGAACAACCATTAGTGATCATTTCCAGATGCATGCAGTCGCTGATCTAATAGCATACTTCGGATACAGAGAAGTAGTTGCCATTTTTGTCGACGATGATTACGGTAGAAACGGAGTGTCCATATTAGGCGACGCGCTCGCCAAGAAACGAGCCAAGATTTCACACAAGGCAGCCTTTACTCCAGGAGCTTCTAGAAACGACATCGACACTTTGTTGGTGGGAGTGAACCTGTTGGAATCTCGGGTTTTTGTCGTACACGTGAATCCAGATTCTGGGCTTGATATTTTCTCTGTAGCAAAGAGGCTTGGAATGATGACTAATGGCTATGTCTGGATAGCTACGGATTGGCTTTTTTCAGTTCTTGATTCTTCAGACAAAGTCGAGCCCGATCTTTTACAAGGAGTAGTAGCTCTCCGTCATCACACGCCAGATTCTGATCTCAAAACGAGGTTACTGTCTCGTTTGGGAAGCGTAAAAGCTAAAGAAACGCCAAAGTTCAACACATATGCTTTGTACGCTTATGATTCCGTATGGCTACTAGCTCGAGCGCTCGATGAATTCTTGAACGATGGGGGCACCATCACTTTCTCCGATGATTCAAGACAAATGTCTCTGCGAGTATTCAACCAAGGCCAAAAGCTGCTTCAGATTCTTACGGAGAGAAACTTCAATGGCGTAACAGGACAAGTTAAATTCGATTCAGAGAAGAATCTGTATCGTCCTGCCTTCGATGTTTTCAACATTGGTGGAACAGGTTCCAGAAGGCTAGGATACTGGACAAATTTTTCAGGTCTATCCATAGTTTCTCCTAAAACTTTATACACAAAGCCCCCAAACACTTCTATCACTAGTCAGCATCTCTATAGTGTTATATGGCCTGGTGAAACGACGAAAAGGCCCCGAGGATGGGTGTTTCCAAACAATGGAAGGCCTTTACAGATTGCGGTGCCGTACAGAGTTTCTTTTACTGCCTTCGTTTCAAAAGATAAAGGACACTTAGGAGCTAAAGGATACTGCATTGATGTATTCGAAGCTGCGATCGCATTACTGCCCTACCCCGTTCCTCATCAATACATCTTGTTTGGAGATGGTAAAAGAAACCCTTCATTTGACAGTCTTGTGAATGCAGTTGCACACAATGTGAGCATTTTCTCTCTAGTTCCATTGACATTCACTCTGAACTTTTGAGGAATTTATTTCTTTCTGTAGAAATTTGATGCAGTTGTAGGAGATGTGACTATTACTACAAACAGAACCAGGGTTGTGGACTTCACACAGCCTTACATGGGATCGGGGCTCGTCGTTGTTGCAACTGTGAAAGAGGTCAAGTCTAGCCCATGGGCTTTCTTGAAGCCATTCACTTGGCAAATGTGGGGTGTGACAGGGATCTTCTTCCTCTTTGTCGGAGCCGTCGTTTGGATCCTCGAGCATCGGGAGAACACCGATTTTCGAGGCCCTCCAAGCCAACAGCTTATAACAGTATTCTGGTCAGCATTACCCAAATCTTTTTAGTATTGAATTACAGAGAAAATAGTTTTTTTTTTTTAGTCCGGTGAGTTATTCTTATTCTGATTCCAGTCTACTTTCACGAATTGAAAACAGTCCTGTAATTTTCATTTTTTTATATTTTAATCCGGTAACCGTCTATAGGAGGAGAAACATTCGGTTGATGTTGATGTGACGTAATCTTATTTCTCCACATGACATAGCCTAATTGGTCAATTGAATGTTTCACCTCCTACACTCGGTTACTGGTCTAAAATGTCGAAAAATTAAAGTTATAGAAGTATTTTCAATTTGTGAGGAACTTACCGGACAAAAAAAAAAAAAAAACTATTTCCCCCAACTTATATGTGGTACATATTCTACTGATGGTCTCACTTCTTACTGAATCTATTGTAATATTTCAGGTTTAGTTTCTCAACAATGTTCTTCTCACACAGTATGTGTAACATGGTTCATTTGGCAGCAACTATTAACACCCACGAAACTGCTTTACCGGCATTTTTATCACTCATAACTTTAACCACAACTATAAAGTGAATGTAGGAGTATATAACAATTTAGTGGGTGTTAATAGCCGTAGTCTTACTTTACCTGTGATTTCTTCATCAGCAGTCTCACCCCTAACCTTCACCGTACCTCCAAACGGACTTTTTGCAGGAGAAAACACGGTGAGCACAATGGGACGATCCGTGCTGATCTTGTGGCTTTTCGTCGTGTTGGTTATCAACTCAAGCTATACAGCTAGTTTGACATCAATCCTCACAGTACAGCAACTTTCCTCAAGAATTCATGGAATAGACACTTTGATCTCGAGCACAGAGCCTATAGGGGTCCAGGATGGGTCCTTTGCGTATAGGTATCTTATTCATGAGCTAAACATAGCAGAATCAAGGCTTCGAGTCTTGAAAAGCCAAGACGAATATGTTAATGCGCTGCTTCTAGGTCCGACTGGTGGCGGAGTTGCTGCCATTGTCGATGAGCTTCCTTACGTCGAGCTCTTTTTGTCGAACATGAAGTGCCAGTTCAGTATTGTGGGACGGGAATTCACCAAGAGCGGATGGGGCTTTGTAAGTACCCTTCCATATTTAAATACTCCCTCCTTTCCTACTCATATACCTGGTCTAAATATTTGTCAATTTGCTAATATCAACCATTTATTCCCTCACCAATACCTCCAATGAATACTAACCACCTTCCTGTACTTTATTTACCTCTAATTATGTGAACTAGTAGTAATAAATAATGGTATAATAGTTTTTTTATATCCTAATTAATGAGAAATTGATATGTGTGATGAATAAAACTAAACAAATTATTAGGAATGGGTGAGTAATTTATAGATGGTATGCTAAACTCTACCAACTTGAGTTTAATTTTTTTCCCGCAAAATGATGAAAAGCGCGTAGTAATTGTAGCTTCTCACTTCTAGGACAGTATCATGTCCTGAGACCTAAAATCCTAGCGTCGCCCCTGAATTACATAGCCCTCTAGGAGTTCTATAAACGATGTTTTTTTATGATAAATTTTGATAGTACTTTCTTCTCATCCTATGTAGGCGTTTCAACGAGACTCCCCACTGGCAATAGATTTGTCGACAGCTATCCTCCAGCTATCAGAAAACGGAGAACTTCAAAGGATACACAATAAATGGCTACCACACGATGGATGCTCGAATCAAGACAACCCCATTGATGATGCCCGCCTTTCGCTCAAGAGCTTCTGGGGCCTGTTCCTTATATGCGGCATTGCATGCTTCATTGCTTTAACAGTCTTTTCCTGCAGGGTTTGTTTGCAATTTAGCAGATATAGTCCAGAGGGAGGGCAATCGAGGATCGGCCAAACTGAACCTCCATTATCCGGTAGCAGAGCATTGAGCAGTACCTGCTTTAAGGAACTGCTCGGTTTTATAGACAAGAGGGAAGAAGAAATCAAAGATATGATTAGAGGGAAGAGAAGAGAACCTAAGAGGCAACCTACTAGCCAAGGCTCTGATGAGCAAGCAACTGAAATGGTTTAAAACTAATGTGAATATTATATTATCCCATGGGTGGGTGGGTTGAGGGAGATTTGTTGTGGAAGTAGCCATTTTGAGGGGAGTATTATTGCAATAGATGCATTTTGCATTTGTTATATGATTTTGACAAGGCTAGTTTTTGCAATCTGAAGAGCTTTGGAAGAGCTTCCACTGGGTATAAATTAATTGAAAACATCACAGGACATTGATGAGAGTTAACCCCTATGTGACATTGATGGAGCACGAATATTAGTATTAAATGGAAATTTTCTTATCTGCAGAAAATTGTTGCATTCAAGATAATGTAGTCACATTTATTCAAGAAAAGAAGCACAGATCACCAACTCAGCTCAAGAATCACTCTTCATAACAGTAACATCTAAACATTGTTGGAACAAGATGCATTTTCAAATTATTCAGTCGACTCAGCCTTTACTTGTCTTTTGGGAGGTTCCAAATCCAAGTAGAAGAAAGGTTCAGTAGGCTCTTCACTGCACAATGAACAAGAAAAAACAAAAAAACAGTTGAATTCTCAGCAAATATTTCACTAAAAACGTGAGGATATATGGCAGATGCTTCAGGTCATAATCAAGACCTCAAGTTATCTACAACAATATGACAAAAGAGAATCTTCTTTTAATATTTTTTTATGACCAGAAAAGATTAGATGGAGACAGATTAGCATGGCTTACCCAGGTTTCGATTTCATGCATTCCCGAAATAGCTTAAAAGGCCCTGGAATCGTTTTGAATGGGTTGCCTTCATACAATGCCTATTAAAAACACAAATACCCCAAGTCAGTAATGTAACTGTGTCATGATTTCAATTACAGATTCGATTTCTATTAGGCCTTGTTTCCACTTTCCATCATTCAATTCCAATGAATTAATGTTGATATTAGAGAAGAAATGTATATATATTGCATGAGTGCATAAATAACATCAATTGGCACCACAATTTTCAAACTACAAATAAATGGTAGAGTGCTAGAGCAGAAGCCTCTTTGCATGTTTTATGATATTTCTCTAATGACCTAAGCACCTATATCTGGCACAAATTCTAACGATCATTGCAGCAAAAAGGCAAATAATAAGTAGTTACTACTCAGATGCAGAACATAGTATACCAGAACAAAGAAACAGTTCTAGATTATCTTATTATGATTCTGTTTTGAGTAATTTCTCCGTAAAAAAACATTAAGATAAGACTACATTGCCAATCATCTTCATAGACAATTAATTACCTCAATAAACTTGCAAAGCTTATAACTCAGTAACAGGGCTTATCACAGCAAAAATGAAGCTGATTCCAGCTGGAAAAAAAAAAAAAAAATCTCCATATTCTCAAATTGGTTGCGCTATTAAATAGAGAAGTGGTACAGGAACGCAATCACATTGTCAACAAGAGCCAATAATCAATGCTTTTACATGATTGAAACAGATCAAAATTTTAGTACGCCGGTAATCGCTTCGCGAACGCATTGATTTCCTCTTTGTAACAAACGATCTCTTAAACAACCCTTTAATGCGCTCAGATTCGTAGGCTTATGGACCGAAATTATGTAGTAAACCATAAAATTTGGAAATTAAGAATCAGAATCAAGTGTATAGAGAGGAAAATACTAACAAAGATGATATCTTCAAGACGGTCGTTGCATCTGTGGGCTTTGGGTTCGGGATGAGGCCCTCCGGTGACACCCCATGGACTCTCCCTTCTCGGCACTGGCCTCTCACTCATTTTTTTCTCAACTCTTTCTTCTTTAATTTAGGGTTTGCAAATGGGAATTTGGTACACAAAAATAACACTTTCTTTCTGTTCTAAGTTTCTAACTTGAGGCGTGGTAGGGTTGTAAATGAATCAAATAATTTTGGTTCGATTCGATATTCGTATTCGAATTTTGATATTCGTATTCGAAATTTTATGATTCGAATTCGATTACAAATATTCGATTCGATTCGATTTCTATTCAAATACGAATACAAAATTTTGATATTCGATTCGATATTCGTAAATATTCGATTAAATATTTAAATAAATATTATATATATTATATTATATATAAATATATATAATTTATATGCAAGTAATATACTTAACTCCTAAGGCCCAACTATCTGTCCAACAATAAAGATATTGGTGGTAAAGCCCAGCCCGTTAGCTTTTACTAATTAATTCTTATTAAGTATATAATATAATATATATATATATATCATTACCTCCTCTATTTGTGAATCTCCTCTCTCCTATGTGTCATGTCCCATCATGAATTATTTTAAAATCCTGCTATCACCGGACTTCTCTCCTTAACTTCCTATTCTATTAACTTCTATATTAACTTCCTATTTTATTAATTCTATTAACTTCTTTTCCAAAAATTCTAAAATTACTTAAATTAAATTAAAAATCTTGAATTAGTCCACTCCCACTTACCTCCTATTTTTTTATATCTCCGAGAAACTCCACATTTATCTATAACGCACGGATATATATATATATATATATATATTTGTGAATCTCCCCACCTCTCTCATCCATTATTTTAAAATTCTACAATTCTATAACTTTATGATATTTTTGGATAATATTTATATATCCTATATTTATATTCATACCCTCTATTCACTTATTTTTACTATATAAACCACCTTTTTTAATTTGCATGAGTTAGTTGGAATAATTTATTATGATTTTTAATTACAATTTGATATTTTGATTGAATTAAAAAATACTATATCTTGATTGAATTAATATTTAAAATATTTAATTTAAACATTTTATATATAATATCAAACCCGCGTATTACGCGGGGTCCTGTGCTATTATATATATATATATATATCAAGAAAAGAAATACAGATAGACGAAAAGGTAAATAAAAGGAAAGGAGGCTGTATTTGGAAAACCCTAGATCTATTCTTACTAACGCCGTGAGTCGCGCCGCCCCATCAGTTTTCAACCCATCGCTGCCCCATCGGCCTCGCCCTCTCGCCCCCACTTCGTCGATCTGTCGCTTATTCGATGCACACATCGGTCTCTAGACCCTGTTTTTCACAGATTTGTTTGTTTTTTATTTTTTGTTTTACTGTGTTTGGTTTCCATTTATGAATCGTGGAATTATTTGGGTTGTAAGTTGAGTTTTTTACCTTTTGATTTGTAAAGGCTTTGGGTAGGTAATGATGTTTCACTTGAGGTATTTTGGATTATCACAGAGTTGGGGTGTTTTTTAGTTTTTCTATTCATCATAAGGCAGTAGATGTTAATTTTATAGTTGGGTGGATTATAATGTAAATATCTTTTTTTTACATGTTAATGAAACATGGATGAAGGAGAAAAATAATTTCTGGAACCAGATTCTATTGAAGTGGTGAGTCGGTGAATTTTTTTTAAGTTTCATTAATCTGGAAATATTTTTGTTCATTTTTAATATTTGAATTTGTGGCTGGTATTGAGCTGAAACATTGAAATTGACATTGAGTTTATTTTACATAAATTTTCTATAAAATTTTGAATTGAATAGTTTCGAATCGGATCGAATAATGTAAAATCAGATCGAATAGTTTCGAATCGAATAATAATGTTTATAAAATGCTTCAAAAAATCGAATCGAATACTCGAATAGTTTCGAATAATTCGAATATTAATTTCGAATCGAATACGAATCAAGTTTATTATTCGAAAAATAATCGAATACGAATACGAATATTCGAATACTTACACGAATACGAATCGAATACAGTAGTATTCGCTTCGATTCGATTCGATTACAACCCTAGGCGTGGGGGGTTTTTCGCTTGATTTGTTTTTTTTTTTTTTTTTTTTAAATTTTCCTCTCAATTGGTCGCCCTTCTAAATATAATTATTTGAAGAGTAGTTTTAATGTGCACCCAAACCCATATAAAGTAGATAAATTATATAAAAAAAAAATAAAAAATACACAATTTAGTGTATATTGTGTATTTTTTTAAAAAAGGTAATCAATTATAATAGTTCTTTCGACCACCGGGTAAATGACAACATCTTTTTATCTCGCTGTAGATCGGAACCGCAATCACCACAAGAGGGGACCACCCGAACCCGCAACTCCGAACCACAACCACACTGCAATCGGAACCACAACCTACACAAGAGGGGAACACCACCCCACCACACTAGGGGAACATCACCCCACCACAAGAGAGAAATAAATTCACTCTCTATGTCTCGAACCCAAGACCTTTTGAGGTCTTAGGTATACTGTGTATTTGAATTAACAATATTCTAAACAAAATAATCAATAAAACCACAAACTATAATCAACAATATTCGTAATAATTATCACAATACCACAAATATTTTTTAAATTATATATTTCTAATTGAATTTTTTTAAATTGAATTTAAAATTAAACATGAAATTCGAGTGCATGGATTGCATTCAGGTGTCTGCTAGAATTTGTGTTATTTATAAGTTGTGTATTTATACGTAATTATTCAAAATTTCTTTTATTTCTTTTAATTTCTATAATTAAACCCCTATTAGTTGATTTCGATAGTCAACTATTAGGTCAATTGCACATTCTCGTATATATTTAATTGCATATTATGCACTTGAATTTTGAATTCAATTTCAAATTAATTTTGATTTTTTATAATTCATTAAATAAATTAAATTTTGAAAAATCAAAATTGATTTGAATTTAAACTCTAAATTTAAATGCATAAAAAATCACTCTTAATCAATTGATGGTTAAGCAAAAAGTAAGAGTAAAATAAACTTCTATGATCAATTTGGAGGGTGAAGGAAATTCTACGACAAAAAACCTGGAAAAATATATATACTTGGTACTAATATTGATAATATTCCTTAATAAAAATAGTAAACTTTCGTTTTCTTTGAATTATTAATAAAGTGAATATCAATTTTCTATTTTCTTTTATGATGAATAATAATTAAGATTAATAAATAGTTAACAAAAAAATCAAATTTATAGGGAAGTATATAAGATATAATCAATGATGAAAAATATCCGGAAATTTTCACGATATATTTCCGATATATCTATTTTTCGTGAATATCAGTATATAAAATCAATTTCGACTATATTTTTTGCAAATTGAACATAAAATCGGTCAAATATCGGTTAATATCGAAAAATATCGGTAGATATCGAAAAAATATCGAGATATATCGAAAAAGTATTGAGAAATATCGAGAAAATATCCATAATTTTGTTAAATATCACAAATGTAAAATATAGTCAAATTCTATTGTAAATTTTATGTATTAAAAGTTTATTATTAAATTTTTTTTTTTTTTTAAATTTACCGATATCGATATATCCATCGATATTTCCACAAATTTAAAGTCTCAATATATTCATCGATACCGATATTTTAGATTAGAAGAGGGTAGAAAAGCTGTAGTGCAAAATCAACGTAGAGTTAATCCGGTGATTCAAGAGGTGATAAATAAGGAAGTTTTAAAGCTGTTAGATAGCAACATGATCTTTGCGATTTCTGATAGTACATGGGTGAGTCCGTTACACGTAGTTGCTAAGTTTGGGGGGGTTGATTAGGCGTGAAATTGTCGGAATTTAAACAAGAATGAAGAAATGAAAATTATACAATTTTGTGTTTTGATTGATTTATATGAGTATTTAGAGTCATTTGAGTATCATTTTCATAAACTAATGAATTTGTCTCTTTGATGCTTATAGAAAATCAATCAAAACACGGGCATTTCAAGCTATAAATTCCGACAATTTCACGCCTAATCAACCAACCTTGGATATAATTAAATAACTAATCTAGATCCCAGATCCGCTGGTAAATTAGATAATTTAATTAGAATCTGGGCCAATAAGTAATTAATTAAGTAAGAAGGACCATAATGCAAAATACCCATAATCCCGAAACAAAATCGTTGAATAATCGAACTTATCTATCATTAGATTAGATCCCCTTTCCGTTGTCCCAAGAACAATCAAAGCCTTGAAATTTCACTAAACTCAAACGAATTTCAATACCAAAATCCGTTCACTCAAAATGGGCGCGCTTTGCAAGCTGGTTGATGCCGTGCTCTTCGTATTCTTCGCCGTCATCGCCGTCGCAGCGCCGCTCATCGACGCTCAAACATGCCTTCCGCATCACTTTTTCCCGCCGTTCCTGGTGGAGCTCAAGAGCTGGTACGCGCAAAATTATGGCGACTATTTGGTAACCGAAAAGCCGCACTTTTTCACTGGGCTTATTTGGCTCGAGCTTATTTTCCAGTGGCCACTCGCTCTGGCATGTATCTATGGAATTGCTGCTGGGAAGTCATGGTTGGGCACCACCTGTTTGATTTATGGCGCTTCCGTGTTGACTTCCATGGTAAGAGTTTTTTCTTTTCTTTTAGTTGGGTTATTTACTTATATGCATTGTATCTGTTCTTGCCCAGTTGACTATTTTGGTAGGAGGAAGAAACAAGAAAATGTATTTGTTTGTTTTATGTGTTGGAATTTTTTTTTGGATTGGGGACGTGAAAAAGATTCAATTTGACTTCTGAATCTCAGTTTTCTTTGAAATATTGTGGATACATTTATCATATACTTGGATTGTTTGGTTATAATTGTTGAATTGATAACAAGATAATTGAATATTGAATATTTATTTCATGCAACTCGGAGGAGAAAGATGTAAAAGGAATCTGAATATGGACTACATCAGAATTCTTATGAATAAATTGTCATCAAAACTCAAATTTGTAGAAGTACAATATGGTGTATACCAATGTGCCTAATATTAAAGACACAGAAGATTTTGAGGACTTATCTTATAAAATATCACTTCTTTGAGATTCATATATCCTGGCTTTGCTTTATTTCCAAATGTGTATGGAGCTTGGTGAATTGTGATTGATACCCATCTCTTCTTTTAAATCTGTTAAAAATTCTAATTATAATCTGGGTGGAGAGTATCATAGTCCTAATTTTCCTAACATCAAGCACACATTATAAAGTCTTAGTCCCATTCAATGTCTAGATTTTCAAGTTCTTTCAGTCATGCTGCTCAGCTCGATAGCTGGACTTTGTCCTTGACTTGTGTTCTTGGTTGACTATGCCGAAACTAAATCCAAGCTTGAATGAACTCACAAATAATAAGTTGGTCTTGTTTGGAGAATTCAATCTCTGCAAATGTAAAGTTTAATTATATTGGCAGATTGGATCATGTTGAAAAAATAGATTCTGAATGATTGATTTGATCTGGTAGCTGAAGATGATGAATGAATTCTGTACTATGGGATAAATTTGACTGCAGAAGCTAAAAAAAAGGTCAGCCCAATTGTAACGAGGCCTCTTTCAGATTACTTTTAACTTCTTTTGAGTACCAAAAATAAGGCCTTCTTGGAATCAGGCTGGAAAAAACAATTATAAAATAATTAATAGCCATTTTGATCACTCTTGATGGGAAGCGCGAGAAATCTTCAATGATTGTGCAAGCCACTGAGTCTCTATAGAAAATGGCTTTCCAATAGTTTGATACTTTGATTGCAAGTTGAGTCACCAGAAAAATCTGCAGTATCTAGAGCTAAGTAATAACCTCTTCTCTCTGATGCTAATTAACCAACTTCTCATGATTATGTTCTATTCTGAATAGTATATTTGGTCCAGATAGTGGTTTTCTCTTCAGTCATTTTTACATTCCATTTGCTCGAAGTTTATACAGGTGGCTTTAATTTGAGAAACCAGTATCTTTATTGCATGTTTTTTTTTTTTTTTTGCTAATATGTAGGCATAGGTATTAGGAGTTGATTCACTGGTAACTCGGTGACATTTATGATCAACATAAAAATTTCAGAAATTCATGAAGACTTGGAGAAATAGTGTGTGTATGTGCTGTATTTTTTGCCTTTATGACTAGCATGGTTACAGCTTCACTTCATGTTTTTTTTTTCAAAGCCTGCCTCTAATTTTTGTGGTAAGCTTAGAGACAAATTCTTTCAGTCACTTGTCCACGAAACAAATTCCTTTACAGCCACCAGTTATGATGCAATGTTTTCTAGCTAATAGAATTTTTTTTCGGTATCATTGCCTTTATTGACTGTACGACCAACAGCCATCTGTTGTATCGAAAGTCAAAGCTCGAGTCTGCCTTTTTCCATCTAATTTTGGGTTGATTTCAGGTTGCTATACTGTCGGAGCTGCAACAATCCAACCGAGCCTCTGATGAGCTGTTAACGATGTACTACCCGTTTTTGGGGTTTGGAGTTCTAGCTTTGTTGCGTGGTTTGTTCTGTGATTCAAGCAAGAGCGTAACAATCGGGAAGCGACCTGTTCTGCCAAGGAAAAAGAGGGCTTGAAATCAAACGGCACTCTACCATGGGAGTGTGCTCTTTAGACTAATTTTGATGAATTACTTGATTTTATTCGCAGTTGGTTAATTTATTAACTAGGAGTCATCTTGTAAGCAATTCCTGTATCCGAGTTTTGCATCAATAAAAATGACTAGCCCCACCATTTTCAGAGATTCCGAGCCACAACTTTATTGGCTGTATGGTTTGCTCTTGCATGCAAAAGTTGCTGTCTGTTCATCTTGATATAAACTGTTCGATTTTTTTTGCTTATTGAAAATCTTATTTTTATGTACATGTTTGACAAAAATGCTTGCTTGTTAACGAATGGCATAATTGTTCCAAAATTCAAATAGAGTGAAGCATTTTACTCACATATTTCAAAAAATGCAATTTTTAAGTTATTTTTTATGAGCATAAGCAGCAAAGATTCTCCCTTTAACCAAAGAATACAGAAATAGTTTTTCTAAATAGTATTAGTATTTCAAATATTTTCTTCTAAAGGTGGAGTGATGTAATTATCATACAACTTGATTGTAATTATCATTTTACTGTATAATAATTAATACTTTTGACTAAACAACTAATTTGGACAAACGGAACAGTAATTAATACTGTGTGATAGTACACCCAAAGTATAAATAAATTGATTTATATGAGCTTGCCTATTTTGCATTAATTTTTTTGGACAAAAACTTCAATAAATTTGGCTCACATAAAGTTTTGTGATAATTTGGTAATACTGTAATATACGAAGTAATACGATTTTAGAATTGATTATAAACGATTTTTTAAAATGTGATATTTCATATCTTAAACATCATTACTTTCATGACTTCGTTTGAATGAGACAATGATACCACTTTCCTTCCCACCATTGATGCTAAATACTGATGGATGATGAAGCTGTCGCTCTCTCCTGGGCAACATTCATACATTTTGATTGTTCCATCCTTCATGACATGCACCTATTGGATGGATCGAGTTGGGGAATAAACAGCTAATTAAAGTCGAATGACATTAATTAATTAACAAGAAAATAATATAAAACACAAAAAAATGTAGGAGATGTTCTTATACATGTGACATGATGTTTAAATTAATTTTATAATACTTTTAAAAATTTAAATATTATAAAAATAAATTAAAGTAAAATTTTCTTGTAATAAAATGACATAGTATTATTGTCCGAAGATCTGATAAATTGTTGCTAGCAACAAGTACAATTATTAGGCGCGTAGGCCACATTAAAATCTTCAACAAGAAATTTGAGCCACAAATGTAAAGCTAGTTGAAGCATAGGGACAAACATATATAAACGGTCCTGTCAGATTTTTCACGAACAGAATCAATGGGTTTTTAACATGAATCTATCTTTTTATAATTTCTTGTAAATTTTAAAAAGAAATAAACACATAATAAATAAAAATACAAAAGAATGAAACTCATGCATTGTGTTAATCTTTGTTTACAAGAAATTTACATAAAGAAATGTAGGAGAGGTTTCATATCCTTTTTCTTCGTATATTTTCCTTGTTTTTTTAAACAATCTTGCACAAGAAAAACATTGAATAGCAAATTAGTGCATATTATACTTAGTTTTTGTGATGTCCGATTAAATCACTTTTTACTGATGAGAATATTAAATGAATAGTATTATTAGAACAAAAGAAAAAACAATTTATATTATTACTGTTTTACGATCACTCAAAACTAGTTTATCGCTCAGTGCACGATTATTGATTTTTGCAAGTTGTAATGTTAAGGTTTTCGTCCTTAAAGTAGATAAATTAATTAATTGTAGAATAGATAACTAACCACCAACTATAATTCATAATTGTTTGAAGGTTTACCTCAGTGTGACCCGTGTTTTAATTCTTTTATACGATATAATTTGTGATCTAATTCTGGTAAAAAAATAAATAAATAAATAAATAAATAAATAAGCCGTACAATCTACTAAAAGAACACAAAATTTTCAAGTACATTTGTTTTAATAAAAAAATGGGTAATAGCTTATAAAATCAATTAGATATTTTGGTGTCAAATAATGGTGTTAGAAAAACATTAAAAAATAAAATAGACAGGGCTTTTAATGAGAACCGTCAGTTGAAGACTTTCATTTGTCACATGCATCTTCCAACTAAGGTAAGGTGCGATTCACCTCAAATTAAATCATTGAAAGCGCCAATTGAGAGTCTAGAGATTTTAATTGCAGATTCCTTTCTTGGAACTCTGTTGCACAGGAACGAGGTGGGTGCGGTAGGATATGATATGAGCACCAGAATACGCATACAATATTATTTTATTTTATCAGCGAAAAAACTTTCAATTACAAAAGAATGAGTGTATAAAAAATACCCTCTTTACAACGAGATCGAGCTTTGAATTTCCCAGATAAACTATTCTATTTTTTTTTAAATACACTCAAGCTTTTAAAACAAACATTATTTATCTTCAAAAAGTCAATCCGTAATCAATTCCAAACTCGATTCTTAAACTCCACCACAATATACTCTTCCGAGATGCTTATATATTATGGAAGATAGCTTCATTTTTTGTTTTCCACATTAGCCAAATCAAACATTCCTAAACATACAATTTAATAAATAATCTCGAACATTGATCAATAAATACAGAATATATTTCAAACTACAAAGATCGTAAGATAAAAAAAAAAACAGCGCAATCAAATATTTAACAAGCCCAGCTATTACACAAATTAATTACTTGATACTTTATAATCTGAATTAAATTGAGCTTATAAGAAACTCAAACATTTTACTATATATTACTATAATTATAGACAAAAATTGTACTCTATATATAAGGTGGTCTCATATATAATATGAGCTCTCTTCATACACACATATTGTATGACTCTTGGAATTGATTATAAACTTACCCAATTCATGTTTTAAAACAAAATAAATTTTAAATAATAAAATGGATACTGTAAGAAAATTGAATATAGGAAACAGCCTATAATAACACAATCTTGATATTAATAATTGTTTCATATTATTAAAGACTTTAAATTAGAAAAGTTATAATGAGGAAATATAATAATACCAATTTTTTTTAGTATACATATCATACATAAGATCATCTCACTCAATTATCCCTCACAAATATAAATCTCCATATTATAGACTTTGTTTGACTATACATTCCGACACACTATTCATCAAGAAGAAGAAAATTCATTAAGCAAGCGGATTTTAGAGATGTATTTTCTTTCGGGGTAATTCTAGTTGTACTTGAATGCATGATATGCACTTAAATTTTGAAAAAAAAAATACTCAAAAAGAAATATGTAATACTCCAAGAAGTAATTAGTGATACTGTTGGAAATTGGTTTTGGAATTTGGGTAATTGACCTAAGTTTGACCAATTTTAATTTGGTGTTCTATTTATGGAAAATGGAAATAAATTGCAAATTCATAATCTACGTTCGGAGTAGATGAATTTGGTGTATTAATTTGCTCAAAACCAATTTCGGGTGAATGAGATATTAATACACAAAGTTGGGAATTTATCATGGGAAATTCCTAAAATTGAAGAGAAAAAAAAGGGGAAGAAGGAAAAAGAGTTCCTTGTCCCACATTGGAAAATTGGAAGAAATGAACATTCCATATAAGTAGACTTACGTCTGACTTGAACCGAAAATACTAGCTTTCTACTAGTAGTTTCCCCACAAGAGTACGGGTTCACTATAGTATGGGCAAGTATAGGGACCAAGTATTATCGAACCCAAGGGAAGGTGTATGCGAATAGATCCCTAAAGATTTACGCGTCGTAGTTAATATGAGTGTATGTTTTTGGATTTTTAAAGAAATAAAATCTAAGCTATAATACTCTACTAAGGCAAAAGAAAGAATTAAATAAATTATCTAAAGTTTTTTTTCAAATATGAGATGATGATGCTCGGGATAGGAATTCCTACGTATACTAACGGAGTTGATACATAATCAAGATAACCGTGACGCACAAGAAATAACCTAAGTAAAAGATTGCAAGATGAAAGCTCAAGAATTAAAACCCTAATACTTTATCCTAACAATCGACTTCACTAATCCACTAACAAGTTAATAGATAGTGCTTAATTAACGAGACCCTAATTTAACTAAGGTGATGCGGTCGTCCTCCCTAGATAAACCGGTAGATTAATTAATCCTTTCTAAACCCTCTCATTAAGTCTACTCGTTGTTAAAGAGTGATAAGGTCGTCCTCTCTCGAACACTTTTCGAACTAAATTCAAAGGTAAAGTTAAGATTGATTTTAAGAATTCATTAATTAAGAGAATTAAAACTAAGCGTCACGAATTACCCTAATTACGTACCCACATCCTACTTCTACGAGTTCATCCTACCCCAAGCATGCAAGGGTTCTAGCCTAACATGGTGGTTTGAATAATAAAAGCAATCACAAGAACAATAATCGTATGCATAATTAAATTAACGAAAGAAATCAAGAACATAAACGAAAGAACAAATTAAAGTCTCTAAAGAAATCTATATAAATCTGAAAAACTAGGGTTCATCATCTCAAAGAGTAAAGAAAGAAAGAATTAATCTAATACGTTCAAAAGAAATACTAAAACTAAGAATTCGTAAATTAAAACCTCGATTACAACGTATAAAACTCTTTCAATCTCTCTCCCAAGTTTTCTCCTCGCTCAAAATATGTAAAAATATGTGTTGGTCTCTGATTATCCTAAAAAACGAGTTTAGAATGAGTATATATAAGCGTCGGGCCGAATCGGAAACTCATGGGCTGAAAAAATGCATCCAGAGGCAAAAATAGGATAGTGCTCGAGCATGTAGCTCGAATGGTGCAATCGGTCGAGCACTTTTCAGCAGCAGTACACTTGTTCGTAAAATCTTCATATCTCCTCAACCGGGAGTCCGTTTTGGTCGATTCAAAGTCCTACGAACTCTTATTTTCGCCCTCTATCCATATATGAAATCCAAAGAGATAAATTAATGATTTTATAAAAATTATACTCATTTCACTCCAAACACTCATCGAAAACACTCAAAACATGGGCAAATCGGGCACCAAAACATAACAATTTCATGCCTAATCATGTCATAGAAAGATAATCTTGACTAAGTCTTCTAAGTGGTGGTGCTAAGGTTAGCCCGAAGGGCTAACCCAAAGACTTGGACTCACACCCGCACGGGCTCGGGCTCGGGCACGCGCACTTAACTTCACACCTCTTCAATTACTATAAACACAACCCCCAGAATGCATTTCACTCACTCCAACATCAAATCAGCCTTCTAGCCTTCAAAACACACCCAAAGCATCCTAGCATTCTAAGATTGCATTAGAGTCGAGTCGAAAGTTCCGGATACCTATTTGCGATTTGCCGATAACTTCCGACTTGTAGTGCAGCAGTCGAAAGTTCTAAGTCGTTGTATCTTGGAGACGGTTGCCAACGATCCGTATTGCACCTAAGTACGGGGCAATAACGTCTTACGGAGAGCGAGTCCAACTCGTGCCTCGACTTACTGTTTAAGTCTGTGTCTGCATTTCCTTCATCTTCGTATACACACACCTCATATTCTTTTTCTAACAATCGTAAGACGTTATTCCGTGTGTTCGAAGATGTCTTCTTCTACTCCTTCTACAACTCCTCACCTTCCTGCTGCCCACTCTGAAAAACCGGCAAAATTTATCGGTACTGATTTCAAGAGATGGCAATCAAAGATGCTGTTCTATCTGATCACCCTCAACCTTGCACGGTTTCTGAGGAAAGATCCTCCTACTGTAGAGGAAGGGAACAACGACCAGGAAAGGTTGAATGCTCTAGACGCATGGAATCATAGTGACTTCCTATGTCAAAACTACATACTGAATGGGCTAGACGACGCAATGTATAGTATCTATGCCACCTACAAGACCGCCAAAGAATTGTGGGGGTCTCTGGACAAGAAGTACAAAACGGAGGATGCCGAAATGAAGAAATTCATTGTCGGACGGTTCCTCGACTTCAAGATGACTGACTCGAAGACAGTCATGGAGCAAGTTCGAGAGTTGCAGTTGATTCTTTACGAGATTCATGCCGAAAATATGCAATTTTCAGAATCCTTTCAAGTAGCTGCCTTGATAGAGAAGCTACCGCCTCTTTGGAAGGATTTCAAGAACTACCTCAAGCACAAACGCAGGGAGATGGGGCTTGAGGACTTGATCGTGAGACTAAGGATCGAGGAAGATAACCGTAAATCCGAAGTCAAGAGCGACAAGAAGAATGGAAAGACGCGTGTGAATTTAGCCGAGTCTGGAAAAGGCAAGAAGAGAAAGCGTGCTGGCAAGGAATAGAAGCCTCCGAACAAGAAGTTCAAAGGCAACTGTTACAATTGTGATAAGCCCGGACACAAGTCAAAGGAATGTCGATAGCCAAAGAAGGCCGATCAGAATACCAATCAGGCCAACCTTGCCGAACACAGTTCCTTAAGTCAAGAAATATCTGAACTTGATATGTGTGCCGTCGTGTTCGAGGCAAATCTGGTGGATAACCCGAGGGAGTGGTGGGTCGATACTGGAGCTACCCGTCACATTTGCTCAGACAAGGAACTGTTCTCTACCTACCAACCGATCAACGGGAGGAAGCTCTTCATGGGTAACTCTGCGACGTCGAACGTGGTCGGACTTGGAAGAGTGGTGCTGAAGATGACCTCGGGGAAAGAACTAACTCTCGTGGATGTGCTGCATGTTCCAGACATTCGCAAGAATTTAGTCTCCGACTCGTTGTTGAATAAAGCCGGATTTAAGTTAGTATTTGAGGCTGATAAATTTGTACTGACCAAAGGTGGTCAATTTATTGGAAAAGGGTACCTTGAGAAGGGACTCTTCAAAATGAATGTACTAACTGTAAAGCGCGAAATTAAGCGCAATATTAATGAAAGTAACGTTAATTACTTGCTTGAGTGTTCTAATTTATGGCATGGTAGATTAGGACATGTAAATCAAAATACGCTTCGGTACCTAGTGTATTTAGATTTACTCCCTGCAATAGAATTCGATTCACAACGATGTGAGATCTGTGTAGAGGCAAAATTGGCCAAAACACCATTCCATTCAGTGGAAAGAAGTACTACACCTCTAGAACTTATCCATACAGATGTATGTGACTTGAAGTTTGTGCAAACTAGAGGTGGTAAGAATTACTTCATAACGTTTATCGATGATTGCACTAGATACTGTTATGTATATCTTTTGAAGAGCAAAGATGAAGCCATAGAGGCCTTCATGAACTATAAGAATGAGGTTGATAATCAACTTGGCAAAAGAATCAAGATGGTTCGAAGTGATAGAGGTGGAGAATATGTTGCCCCGTTTGAAGAATTTTGCTTTCAAAATGGCATCATTCATCAAACAACTGCTCCATACTCACCTCAATCAAATGGCGTTGCTGAACGCAAGAACAGAACTCTGAAATAGATGATGAATGCCATGTTGATTAGTTCGGGCTTACCCCAGAACATGTGGGGGGGAAGCCGTACTCTCTGCTAACCACATTCTTAACAAGTTACCACACAAGAAGAGAGAAAAAACTCCATACGAGTTGTGGAAAGGAAGAAAACCTTCTTACCACTACCTCAAAGTGTGGGGGTGCCTAGCTAAGGTTGAAATACCTAAGCCAAAACAAGTGAAAATAGGACCCAAAACAATTGATTGCTTCTTCATTGGATATACGCATAATAGTAGTGCATATCGATTCTTGGTGCACAAGTCAGATGTTCCGGAGATGAGCGTGGGAATGACTATAGAGTCAAGAAACGTTGTGTTCTTCGAAAACATATTCCCTAAGAAAGAAAGAGAGGAAGTAAGTTCGCGAAAGAGAACTTACGAAACTGCAAACGGTTCACCTGAAGACCACAAAGAGTCTAAGGTTTATAAGGAACCAAGACGCAGCAAAAGGGCCAGAAAGGAAAAGTCCTTTGGGCCGGATTTTCTGTCATACATGATGGAAAATGAATCCCGGACAATTCAAGAGGCATTGTCCAGTCCAGATGCTCTACTCTGGAAAGAGGCTATAAACAGTGAATTTTAGTCCATCATGCATAACCACACTTGGGAGTTGGTTGATCTTCCACCAGGTTGTAAACCCTTAGGATGCAAATGGATCCTTAAAAGAAAATATAAGGCTGATGGATCAATTGATAAGTATAAGGCTCGTTTAGTAGCAAAGGGGTTCAGACAAAAGGAGGGATACGATTTCTTCGATACGTATTCTCCAGTTACAAGAATTACATCCATCAGAGTACTCATTGCTATTGCAGCCTTGCATAACCTTGAGATACATCAAATGGATGTAAAGACAGCCTTCCTAAATGGGGAGTTGGACGATGAGATATACATGGAACAACCTGAAGGGTTTGTTGTGCCTGGACAAGAGAAGAAGATGTGTAAACTTGTTAAGTCCTTGTACGGACTCAAACAAGCACCTCTCCAGTGGCATGAGAAATTTGATACATTAATGTTATCAAATGGTTTCAAAACCAATGAGTGTGACAAATGTGTTTACATTAAGAGTACACCAAATAATTATGTGATAGTGTGTCTATATGTAGATGACATGCTTATTATGGGGAGTAATCATGAGATAATCGTGAATACTAAGAACATGTTGAAGAAGAACTTTGACATGAAAGACTTGGGTCTCGCAGACGTCATTCTAGGGATGAAGATCTCTAGAACCGCGGATGGAATTGTCTTAACACAATCTCATTATGTTGAGAGTGTACTTAAGAAATTTGACGTTTTTTACTATCCCCCGGCTAATACTCCTGTGGATGTGAGTCAGCACTTAGCCAAAAATAAGGGAGACCCTGTGGATCAACTGAAGTATGCGAGAATTATCGGAAGTCTGATGTACTTAACGAATTGTACAAGACCAGATATAGCATACTCAGTAAGTAAACTTAGTAGGTTCACGAGCAACCCCAGCAAGATTCACTGGACGGCTCTGATAAGAGTACTTAGGTATTTAAAGCATACTCTAAGTTATGGAATCTTGTATTCGAAATATCCAGCAGTGTTGGAAGGATACACTGATGCAAACTGGATATTTGATTCTAAAGACTCCAAGTCCACTAGTGGATACGTATTCACTATAGGTGGAGGAGCAGTGTCGTGGAAATCCTCTAAGCAAACTTGTATTGCTCGTTCCACAATGGAATCAGAGTTCATAGCTTTGGACAAAGCTGGTGAGGAAGCAAAGTGGCTTCGATATTTCTTAGAGGATATTCCTTGTTGGACTAAACCTGTGCCTCCCGTGATGATACATTGTGATAGCATGTCGGCTATTGGAAGGGCACAGTGTCACATGTACAACTGTAAGTCTCGACACATACGTAGGAGACACAATACCGTTAGACATTTGATCTCAAGTGGAGTAATCTCCATCGACTATGTGAAGTCGAAAGAAAATATTGCGGATCCGTTGACAAAAGGCATAAACAGAGATCAAATGTGTAGTGCAGTAAGGGGAATGGGGCTAAAACCCATACATTAAAGGGTGTTCATAGCGGTAACTCAACCATGATGACTGGAGGATCCCAAGAACTTGGTTCAATGAGATAACTAAGTTATGAAGCACTCATGTACGTACTTGAAAATTATTGTCAGCCCATTCTCGAATATGTTCAAGTGCAGCACTGCACCTTTAGTTGCCTTAAGGTGCTTAAATCCTGCTGACGTGTGGTAAGGTTAAGCTTTCCAGCTTTTAATGGTTCCTATATCCCAAATTGGGTGGAGTATTGCATGTTACTCTTGATAGAAGATCACCTATATAAGCATTGAAGTGGGGCCGCTTCTGACTGAGAAAAAATTCAGTAAATGCTTATGAAGCCAAGATACGGTCCAGGGCCGAAATGGACAACAACGTGAGAACCAAAGGGTATCAGAATCGTTGCTGTGTAAATGTCATTGTCTTGGTTTACACAAAAAGCCGACCAGTTCAAGACATCATGTTCACTGAGTGGCGAGTAAATCCGATGACATCTTACTAGGGAAGGTTCAAGCCAGTCGCTACCTATCCCGACGCAGTACCGGTTCGTCGGAATTTTCTTAAGTGGTCACATGCATTAATATCATTCATGTGGGGGATTGTTGGAAATTGGTTTTGGAATTTGGGTAATTGACCCAAGTTTGACCAATTTTAATTTGGTGTTCCATTTATGGAAAATAGAAATAAATTGCAAATTCATAATCTATGTTCGGAGTAGATGAATTTGGTGTATTAATTTGATCAAAACCAATTTTGGGTGAATGAGATATTAATACACAAAGTTGAGAATTTATCATGGGAAATTCCTAAAATTGAAGAGAAAAAAAAAGGGGAAGAAGGAAAAAGAGTTCCTTGTCCCACATTGGAAAATTAGAAGAAATGAATCTTCCATATAAGTAGACTTATGTCATAGAAAGATAATCTTGACTAAGAAGGGTGCATTGGTTATAGAGTCTGTAAGATTTTTTTAGACTTTTAAAGTCTGGGGGTATTCAATCTAAATTTTCAAAAGTCTTTAAAAATCCTGAGGTATTCAATACGGATTTTAAAAAGTCTTAAAAAATCTTCAGGTATTCAACAATCTATGAATTTTAATACTCCACGGATTTTCTTAGATTTCCCTTCCAAAATATGAATAGATTTCACTCTTCAAAATCTCTTCTAATAACCAGAGATTTCTACGGATTTTGAAAAGTCTTAAAAAATCTTTGGGTATTCATCAGTCTATGGACTTTCTTTGATTCTTTTTCATTGGGATGTTAACGGGGCGGGGACGGGGGGTCATTCCCCATCTCCGTCCCTGCGAAATAAATGGAAAAATTTTGCCCCCCATCCCCGTCTCGCGGCGATTCCCCGTTCCCCGCTTACTTATTTTTTTTTATCTTATTTTTAAAATATAAAAAAAATATTTAAATTAAAATTTTTAAATATACACAACAATTACTTTAAGTTGGTGTTAAAAAAATTAATTTAAACAATTGAAGAACCTCTAATTCTAATATTTTTAATTAACATATATACTAAAGTTAAAATAATATAATTTGGAACTAATAACATAACATTAAATGAAAAAATGTAATTTTTAATAAATAGTTAATTGAGTAGGAAACTATGAAATATTTATTTGTAATTTGCTTTAACATTAAAATTATATATAAATATATTAATTATATAAAAAATAATGCGGCTCCCCGCGGGGAACGAGACAGGGATCCCCCGGGCTGAGAATACTATCCCGGTCCCCGCCTACGGGGCAAAAAAATTCTCCGTCCTTGTTTACTTTGGGGATTACCCGCCGCGTTGTCAAGTCTACTCTTAAAAAAATATAAATAAATTTTACTCTCCAAAATCTCTTCTAACAACCTGAGACTTCTAATGAGGGCGAGGTATAACGTGATGGAAATGAAGATGAAATAATAATGTATTTTTTTTAAAAATAATTTGGTTAGTTTTTTTTTATATACAAGTGTGGCTCATATATATTTGCACCAATGGTTCCAGTGCCGGAGTCTATGTAAATCCATGTAAATCAATAAAAAAAATGTATTCCACAATCCTGTAAAGTCTATGAAAATCCAAATAAATCAATAAAAAAAGTCAGTCAAACTCTGCATGGAGTCTATAGATTTTCTAAATCCACAGACTTTTTAAATTCCAAAAAAATCTGATAGAATCTCAATTGAATACACCCCTCTAAGTCTTCTAAGTGGTGGTGCTTCGGGCTAACCCAAAGACTTGGACTCACACCCGCACCCGCACCCGCACGGGCTCGGGCTCGGGCACGCGCACTTAACATCACACCTCTTCAATTACTATAAATACAACCCCCAGAATGCATTTCACTCACTCCAACATCAAATCAGCCTTCTAGCCTTCACCCAAAGCATCCTAGCATTCTAAGATTGCATTAGAGTTGAGTCGAAAGTTCCGAATACCTATTTGCGATTCGTCGATAACTTCCGACTTGTAGTGCAGCAGTCGAAAGTTCTAAGTCGTTGTATCTTGGGGACGGTTGCCAACGATCCGTATTGCACCTAAATACAGGACAATAACGTCTTACGGAGAGCGAGTCCAACCCGTGTTTCGACTTACTGTTTAAGTCCGTGTCTGCATTTCCTTCATCTTCGTATACACACACCTCATATTCTTTTTCTAACAGATACTCTAAAAAGTAATCAGCAATACTCCAATAAATAAATAGTAATATCCCAACTGCAAAAAAACATATAATTCGATATGTTTATATGTATTTTGAAAAAAATAAAATTAAAATTAAAATCTAAGTACATGTTATACAATTGAATGCATGCTAGATTTTGTGTTTATGGTGATACACCATAGTCGAAATACATAAGGTATGAAAATGACGTCAACGAGTAACCAGAGATTTTATTTATTATTTAGAAAGTGACAGTAATTTTAACGGCTATTATGCAATACCAAAGCTGTATTCCAATTACTAAGAAAACTCCAATATCATATACTAAATGATATTTATACGTCATAATTAATTTTTTAAAATAATTCAAGGTTAGGGGTATCTATAGCCAACTTCATTTTCCGTGTTTGACTCTTCTCCATCGTTGATTTTTCTCCATTTTTCTGAACTAAAAAAATTAAACATAGTCAAGCCCATGGAAAACATATGTTTCTTATGTTCATGTTTTAGCGTTTTAATTTTTCTCTTTTCCTTAAAAAAATGATTAATTCAAAATTTGAGTATTTTGGGTCATTTTTGTTGGAGCTTCTTTATATTCATCGAGAGAAAAGGTTAACTTTCAAGTAGACGGAATAAATTTTTTAAGGCAGAAAATTGTAATCTTTTAAATGCAAGAGTTAAATATTTGTGTAGTCCGGCCATTAATTCACGAAATCTGTCAAAAACCTTGTCCCGCTTGCTTTAAATTTTCAATAATAATGATAATAAAACATTATTTTTTATTTATGTTCTCTAATATAAATGGTGTGTTAGGAAAATGATTGTTTATTGCATTGCTAGTATTATATTCCAATTTTGAAATAGAAATGGATAATAAATGATAGTTGGTAAGAGAATAAGAGATTGATGGAGGAGAATAATTATAGAAAGAGAAATGAGTAATAAAAATAGGGTATTGATTAAGAGAAATTACTAACTAATTAAGCACCCACTTAATCTTATTAGTGAAATTATGTACTTGCAATCTACAAAATTAAAACACATGTCGAACACGATGGAAATATAGGACCTCGACCCTACTTCATTTTAGTGTTATTTTCATCTTGTTTTATATTAAATGTTTGTGAAAATTTATAAATTTATGCACTCTCATGTGAGATAGTCATTCCACCACTTGAGATAATAAAAATATTAATTAATTTAAATAAATAAAATTAGTACAAGTTAATAAATGAGTAATTGAGTGAAAATACACTCCTTACTCAATTATTTATCTTATAAAATAACATACGAGTTTTCATTTTTTTAACGGGCATATGAAGTGCATCCAATTAATCGATTAATATAAAAATAAAATAAACATTCATATGCATCATTATACTACAGATTAAGTTTTGTGTAATATGCTTTAAATCATAACTTCTATCTTCCTTCCAACCACGATTCTCCTTCTTTGTAGTCACTTTAGTCCTCATGTCTCAAGATTTTTGTTAATGCTTCTCATCTTAACTTCAATTAAATTTGAGTTTTTTTTTTTTTTTTTGTTATATTCATTTTTTTTAAATTTAAATTTTATCCCTTCATCTTATACGAATTTTGATCATGTAGTAATATACTTTCCTTTATACAGTAACACATTTTCAATAGGGAGAAAAACAAAATTGCCCTAAAATTATAGGGCAATTGTTTTTTACCCAACTTTTTAAAATATATGTTTTTTTGCCCTAAACAAGGTTGACAAAACGGTTGGCACCATGCTAACCTGGGTGCCAACCGTTTTGGTAATCTTTTTGGGGCAAAAAAAAAACATATTTTTTAAAAAGTTGAGTAAAAAACAAGTGCCCCTCTATTTTGAGGGCAACTTTGTGAATTTTCACTTTTCAATATCTTATATATGTACTGTAAAAATAAGTATTTGTTATTATAAAAATAAGTACTTCCTCCGTCCCAATTTTGTTTACCCAAAACGGAAGATTTTTTTTTGTTTACCCATTTTCTAAAATGGTAAAAAACAACACCACTTTTTCACACTCAATCCTTAAAAAGTTATTTTATACTAAAGAATATTAATAAACAATTTCTAAAAAGATACTTTATACTCAAAAGTAATAATAAATAATTCATTTCCTAAGAATTGTGCCCTTTGAAATGGGTAATCTAAATTGGAACGGAGGGAGTAACAATTTAGGAACAGGTGATGCATACTAACTTTTACAGTAATACTAATGTTTTTACAATATGACTGTTATTCGTGAACCAATATAGTTAAGATGTATTCAAATCTAAGTTTGTCACTGAAAAGACCACGAACCTCCCCTCCCAAAAAATTCCAACTTATTACAGACTATTATCCCCCCTTAGAGTTGCCTTTTCCGACCAGCTGATAGGCAGCATAACACTAAAATTCCCAGCCCAACCCCAACCCCAACCCACCTCCAGAGGTCGACCTCCTCGGTGGACCCCACCTCTCCGACTACCTATATATACACATATTTACAACTTTAAAAAAACACACACTCCCTCAGCCAGCACTAATATCAAAAACCCTCCTACTACCCACAAAACAATGGCTTCTTTCTCAGCAAATCATTCCTACATAACAACACCCACAATCTCCCAAAACTTGCTCAAAAACTCCATTTCCCTCCCAAAACTCCAAACCCTTTACCCTCCCAAGAAAAATGTACAGCCTCACAAGCCATTGCACATCTCTGCAGCCACCCAATTCGGCTCCGTGGCGGAAACCCGACATCCATCGACCCGATGCAAGGCCTACGAAGCTCGTTCCCAGCCCGTCCCGATCAGCATTGAGCTCGATCAGGAAGCCGCTCAGAAGCTCAAGATTGGAGTCTACTTCGCAACCTGGTGGGCCCTCAATGTGGTCTTCAACATATACAATAAGAAAGTCCTGAATGCCTTTCCTTTCCCCTGGCTAACTTCCACTCTCTCTCTTGCTGCCGGTTCTCTCCTCATGCTTGTTTCCTGGGCTACGAGGATTGCCGAAGCCCCTGAAACTGATGCACAGTTCTGGATAACTCTGTTTCCTGTAAGAATTTATTAATCACTGGGGCTTTGTTTTCCAGAAATAATTTTTAGATTTAATGTAATTAGGCATAGTATACTAATAAATATTACCGTGAAATGTGTTTGAATTTATATAATAAAAATAACTAATGTCATTTTAAAACTAATTTATCCATTTAATTATGCGTAGGTTGCGGTGGCGCACACGATCGGACACGTGGCGGCGACGGTTAGCATGTCGAAAGTTGCGGTTTCATTTACGCATATTATAAAGAGTGGAGAGCCGGCGTTCAGTGTTTTGGTGTCGAGGTTTTTTCTCGGAGAAAGTTTTCCGGTGCCGGTGTACCTTTCTCTCTTGCCTATAATCGGAGGTTGTGCGCTTTCTGCCGCTACTGAGCTCAATTTCAATCTTACAGGTAATTATATATGAATCCTTTACCGTAACTTAATTTATATAATTTTTTTCTTCAACGCCAAATTATCTCATATAACAATATTAGTAAGTGTAACAAATTAAAGGACTGACTCAAGACATAGATTTCATGTTACACAATAGTTAACATCTTTTATTTCATTTCCAAGACAATTATGTGTAGCATCTAACAAAAAATTCCAATCGAATTTTAATTTGGTCGAAAGTAGAGCTAGAGTTCATACTAGCTAGTATGTGTCTCGTATTTCATCGATAAATAACAATACCGTTATTCAAATTTGGAACTTGTATGGATGTAATTAAAGCTACTAAATTAACATTGGTGAATTGATGCAGGTTTTATGGGGGCAATGGTGTCAAATCTGGCATTTGTATTTAGAAACATATTCTCAAAGAGGGGTATGAAGGGAAAATCAGTTGGTGGGATGAACTACTATGCTTGTCTCTCAATGTTGTCGCTTGTGATACTTACACCCTTTGCTATTGCTGTGGAGGGTCCCCAGTTATGGGCTGTTGGTTGGCAAAAAGCAGTCTCCCAAATTGGACCAAATTTCATATGGTATGTTTACCGCATTCTTTATTTTCATTTAGCCAAAAACTTGTGAAACTGTCTTGTAACATGAGACAATACAAATTAATATTCAGCTCTATTAATCATTCATGGTATAACACTTTCGTTTATTATATATATTATACACCAGATCATAATATTTACTACTCCCTCCGTCCCCTATTAAACTTCACAGGTTGGGTGACACAGATTTTAAGAAAAACTGTTTTATTGACTTTTTCAACCAATGGGTGAAGAGTATTTTGAATTAAAGTAGGTATTGTGAATGTGTTTTATTTCATTATTTGGGGTGTGAAATTTATTGTGGGACGTCCCAAATAGAAAAGTGTAAAGTTTAATAGGGGACGGAGGGAGTATTATATATAGATATGGCATTGTTGATGTCAGTAATGATGAGATTGCAAACTCCCCATATACTTTGTCACCATCTCATTTTTATATACAATACAAGCACGCATATAAGTACATATGCAGATATGCACAATATTTTATTTTAATTTGTGGTTGTGGAATTTTTTTGTTTTATAAAAACAGGTGGGTGGTGGCCCAGAGTGTATTTTATCATCTATACAATCAAGTTTCCTACATGTCTCTAAACGAGATATCTCCATTGACATTTAGCATTGGGAATACGATGAAGAGAATTTCTGTAATAGTAGCATCTATTATCATCTTCAACACCCCCCTTCAACCAATTAATGCCCTTGGAGCTGCCATTGCAATCTCTGGCACTTTCCTCTATTCTCAGGTATATACATATTATTATTTTAAATATTAAAAATTTCAATATATATATTCTAAGTATATAGTATAATTTTATTAATAATTTTGCCTCACTTTAGGACGAAAAATCTTGTATTTTGATCTAACACGTGAGTAGTGCAACTTGTCACATGTCATTCTTTTGCCATCATTTTGACCCCACATGTCACCATAAGTTCACAATCTAACTATATATATGTGATTCATGTGACACTTGAACAAATAAGTTATACTCCATTATATATTATTACAGATTTCGTTACAACTTACACGGTCATATAATGTTTAAAATTTAAAATCATATAAATCATACTATGTTCACGAACGGTTGGATACTCTATAATTTTTATCGAGTTCTATTTTAATTTGCTGTTAATTTGTTATTTCTTATGGTCTATTGTCTTTCGCATACTCACATATTATTTTACTATGATCAGTGTTGTCATTTATTCACACACTTTTATTTAAAAAAAGTACATTAAATACAAGATGAATCATCTGAATGTGACTGTCTAGTGGTAACTAATTCAAAATTTAATTTTGAAAATTTTGACACCTTAATCATCGGTATTATTTATCTAACCAAGTATTTTGTGTTTTATAAATTTTTGTCTACAGGCTAAGCAGTAAGATAGAAGAAGGGTTTCTGTAGGGGAGAAAATGGCAATAATTAAGCAGACTGAGCGGCATATAACATTTGACTAACACATAATAAAATAATTATTAATTAAGTGCATTGAAGATATCGCTGCAGCATCTTCTGATAACGACTTATCAATCTTTCTTGGAATGCGACTTCACTTGGATGTATCGTGGGATTTCTGCGATTTTATGGTTCGTGGATGCAAGGACGATTTTAACCGCAAACATCTCGCTGAAATCAATAGGAATTTTAGTACTAATTATGTATATGAAATGTAATGATAAAATAATTAAGAATATTAGTGTCATTCTTTTTTTTTTTTTCGAACGGTAATATTAGTATCATACTTTATTGTTATTAATGTTCGTATTCAGATTTGTATTTATAAATTCCAGAATTTCCAATAAGTAATTATAGGTGTAGAAGAACTCAACAGTACATTAGCGGCATCTTTTTTTTTTCCCTTGGCGAGGAGCAAAGAATTGAATTTGACGAATTGCTTCTGTAAGAATGTAATCTGTTACGTTTCTCATTAACAAAGTCAAAGATATATACAACTCAGAATCCTCTATTCTAGGCTATAAATCAGGAACGAAATCTACGCCTACCATATATACACGATTCATAATATATTCACATATATATAACTATTACACCCCCTCAATTGAAGCGGGAGGACGACAAACGCTGAGATTGGATCGAAACTCTTCAAATAAAACTTGTGGAAGCCCTTTAGTAAAAATATCCGCGATCTGATATCGGGATGGAACATGTAGTACCCGAACCTGGCCCCGAGCCACCTTCTCTCGAACAAAATGAATGTTCATCTCAATATGCTTAGTCCGTTGATGTTGTACTGGATTCCCGGATAAATAAATCGTACTCACATTATCACAATAAATGAGTGTTGCCTTCGGAAGAGGGCAGTGGAGTTCAAGCAATAAATTTCGTAGCCAGCATGACTCCGAAACAACATTGGCAACTCCGCGATATTCAGCTTCAGCGCTAGAACGAGATAAAGTATTTTGACGCTTAGCCGACCAAGAAATCAAATTATCACCCAAGAACACACAATATCCCGAAGTCGAGCGTCGCGTATCAGGGCAGCCTCCCCAGTCCGCGTCGGTGTAAGCAAGAAGGGAAATCTGTGGAGAGGAATATAGTTGAAGACCATGATCTAATGTGCCTTTAACATATCTCACAATTCTCTTCAAAGCAGACATATGAACCTCCCTCGGGGCATGCATAAATAGGCACACTTGCTGAACGGCATAAGAGATATCCGGGCGGGTGAATGTGAGATATTGGAGTGCACCTGCAAGGCTCCTGTACAATGTCGGATCATCAAACAAAGGGCTATCGACCGAACTGAGTTTGGGCTTCGTGTCAACCGGCGTGAACGAAGGCTTGCACGATGATAAACCAGCACGCTCAATAATCTCATTAGCATACTTGCGCTGAGATAGGAAAAGCCCGGTTGAAGTCTTGGAAACCGCAACCCCCAAAAAATAGTGCAAGGGACCCAAGTCTTTCATTGCAAATTCCGCACTGAGTTGAGAAATGATCGAGCGACGAAGCGAGTCAGACGACGCCATTAGCACAATGTCATCGACGTACAGCAAGAGGTAAGCCAATTCATCACCATTTCGAAGCACGAACAACGAGTGGTCAGCTCGACTCCGGACAAACCCAATATTGGTCACAAAGTCTGTAAACCGGGTGTTCCATGCACGCGGTACTTGCTTCAAGCCGTAGAGAGACTTTTGCAATAAGCAAACATGGTTCGGAAACTTGGGGTCCCGAAACCCAAGCGGCTGATGCATGTAGACAGTGTCACCAAGCGTGCCATGAAGAAATGCATTTTTTACGTCGAGTTGATGTATACCCCATTTCTTGGAAAGAGCCAAACTTAGAACAGTACGGATGGTTGCGGGTTTCACCACTGGACTGAAAGTCTCGCCACAATCAATTCCCACCTGTTGAGTTTTTCCATCACCTACAAGACGAGCTTTATGCCTCTCAAAAGACCCATTAGCACGTTCTTTATGAGTAAAAATCCACATGCAACGAATAATATTAACACCAACAGGACGGGGTACCAACACCCACGTCTTATTTGCAATAAGAGCATTAAATTCCTCAACCATAGCCAATTTCCAGTTAGGATCATTGAGGGCCGACACAGGATTTTTTGGTAATGGGGATTTTTGAACAGAGGAAGTAAGATTGAATTGGTGTTTGGATTTAAACACCCCACGTTGGCTACGGGTAACCAGGCGCCGTGAGGGAAGAGGAGGGCTCGGCCGGGGAGGAGGGCTCGGAGGTGGATTACGAACCTGAACCAAAGGAGGGGCCGAAACCTGGGTAGGTGGATCACGATGCAAGGATACATAGGGTGATGGAGAATCATCGACAAGGTCAGGACTGGGCTCAGAATTCGTAATTTCCGAAAAAGGAAAACGGGATTCATCAAACACAACATGACGACAAATAATGATCTTGTTTGCCTGCATATCAAAGCACTTGTAACCCCTATGATTAGACGGATAACTCAAGAAAACACACGGGGTAGACCGAGGTTGGAGTTTATGGATTGAAGTTGAAGGAAATAGAGGATAACACAAGCACCCAAATACCCTGAGGTGAGTATAAGACGGAACCTTGTGATACAGAAGATGAAGGGGAGTATGATATGATAAGTGTTTCTTTGGTAAGATATTTAGCAGATAAGTGGCCATTTGAAGAGCATGATGCCAAAATGATAATGGCAACGATGCATGGGTAAGCAAAGTACGAATCATATTATTGATCGTACGGATTTGTCTCTCGGCTTTGCCATTTTGGGACGACGTATGTGGACAAGAGAAACGAAAAGCCATGCCATTAGCCGAACTAAAATCCCAAAAAGAACGATTATCAAATTCCCTCCCATTATCACACTGAAAAGATTTGATTTCTCTCTCAAATTGAGTACGAACAAGAGATCGAAAATTCAAAAATGCAGAAAACACTTGTGATTTATGAGATAAAGGATAAGTCCATAAGAAATTAGAAAAATCATCCAAGAATAAAACATAATATCTATGGCCCATAGTACTCAAAACTGGAGACGTCCATAGATCACTATGAACAATCTCAAATGGTAAAACAGTATGTGAAGTAGAATCCACAAAAGGCAATTTAACATGTTTGCCCAGAGTACAAGATCGACACACGGAAGAAGAACGTGGTCGATGAAAATCAATAAATTTATTATGCTTTAGAGAAGACACGACAGACACTCCAGGGTGACCCAACCTATCATGCCACAAGGAAGACGAGAGTGCAGCAAAAGCAGAATGTTTATTGTCCAGGGAGGTGGTGACAGGATAGAGCGAACCCCGACTCTCACATCTCATTAGAGGCCTCCCAGTCTGAAAATCCTTAACAGAAAACCCAAAAGGATCAAATTCCACAGAAACAGAATTATCTGTAGTAAATTTCCTAACTGATACTAAGTTTTTAACAATATCAGGGGCATGAAGGACATGTTTCAAGGATAGGGAAGGGTTAGACGAGGGTAAGCGTGTATGCCCAATACCAACAATAGGAATAGACTGACCATTACCCACAATTATACCATTCTTTTTGCTCGTATTGAAATAAGACGTGAGTGTACCTTGTGAAGATGTCATATGAGAGGTGGCCCCCGTGTCCATGTACCAATTAGCATCGGAGGATTAAAGCCAAGTGTGTACATAGCCGCCTCAATATCAGTAGGCGATGGAGCTGTCTGAGCCGAAAATGCTTGAGGCCTGGAGCCAAGAATTCCCTGTTGGGGCATAGGGGGACGCGGGGCCGATGGTGGACGAGCCCATGGAACAGTGGGGTATGGGCAGGGAGACGACGGCCATTGCCACTGCCACGGCCAAGAAGGGGATCCACCAGTCCACTGCGACGGCTACCATTGCTGCTGTGCAAACTGGGTAGGACCAGACGGTCCACCAGGGCCAGACGGACCCGAGCCTCGACCATTCTTGTTACCCTTCTTCTTTTGCGGTTTCTTGCCCCCAGATGGAGCACGAGGGGTGACATCCCCAGCAGATACCGGAGAAGACGGAGCATAGTGAAGAAGGGCAGAACCAGACGCCGCCTTCTTCGCAAGGCCAGCTTCCTCGAGAACCAACATAGAACGGGCCTGGTAGAATTTAGGCAACGGATCACTTTGGCGAAGCAAAGTACCCACGCTATTGTATGCCTCTGTGAGTCCCGCCACAAGCTGCAACACCAGACGATCATTCGAGACAGGCGCACCTACATTCTTGAGTTGATCGGATAATAACTTGAGGCGTTGACAATACGCCGAAGCAGTCGGAAAACCCTCCATAGTGGTCTGCGAGAACTCCTGTTCAAGGGTAACAGCCCTAGAATGTTTGTTGTCCTGAAAAATATCCCGTAAACGGGACCACGCCTCAGCCGCAGTAGAGTCCGGTTCAAGGATAGTATGGAGAAGATCAGTCGAGATTGTGTCATAAATCCACTGAAGAACAGTGGCATCAAGAGTAATCCACATCTCCTTCTCCTCATCGGTGGAGGGCTCCTTCACAAGAGGTTTTTCATCGGGAAGAATATGATGAAATACACGATGTGATCGCGTATGGATCTTGAACAACTCCGCCCAGGTAGAGTATTGAACATTCTCCATCTCAAGAACAACAGAAATATGGTTCTTGATATTGGAAACCGCAAGAGCGGGATGGAAAGAAGATTTAGTCGACATCTGGAACTAGAAAAACGATGAAGAAAAAATCGAAGAAAAGAAGAACAGATACAGACGCTAGGGCGCAGCGGAAGAGGATTGCAAGATGAAAACCCTAGGTCTCGTGATACCATGTAAGAATGTAATCTGTTACGTTTCTCATTAACAAAGTCAAAGATATATACAACTCAGAATCCTCTATTCTAGGCTATAAATCAGGAACGAAATCTACGCTTACCATATATACACGATTCATAATATATTCACATATATATATATATATATATCTATTAGTTTCCATTGGCACATCAGAAATTTAATTCCCTCTACTGAGATGAAGTAACTATTAGAGAAATAATATAAATGAATTAATTTCACACTTCAATATAAATTCAAACTTTTAAATGAGCTAAAATTCTTTTACGATATTAGAGATAAAAAGAGTCATGTTCACACGTCTTGGATTTAAAATTTGATGACAATAATTCCACCTACACTCACTACAAGAAAATAGAAAAATTGCCTACAAAACTTGAATTGCTTACAAACTTTTCCTACAAAAAAATTTCATAGTGGAATTGCTTACCACTTGCCTACAAAATTTTCTAATCATGTAGTCATTTTATTTTTCAACCTACAAGCAATTTGCCTACGAAATCAATATGCCTAAAAAATAAAATTTCAATGCATTAATTACCTACAAGTGATTTGCTTACACAAATTTACCCACGGCCACAAATAATTTGCCTCCAAAATTCCGTAGGCAAATTTCTTTGTAGGTGGAGAATGAAAATGCTTATATAATTAGTAATTTTTGTAGGCAAATGCGCAGGTAATCCCCACTATAAACAATTTTGTTGGGAATTTCGTAGCTATATTAACAATTTCCGTAGGCAAATTTATGTTTTGTTGTAGTGATTAAACCATACGCTTGTTGGGTCTCCTTAGTCCTCCACATAATAGAATTACAAGCCAAAAATACAATCCAACACACAAGTGAGGCAGAATATTTGAAACTATATAAATGAATTAATCTCACACCTTTCTAAAAACACAAACATTAAGATGAGATATAATTCTTTAATGGTATCAGAGGCTCGCCCATGTCTTGGATTCGATTCGCAATTGCACCCATATTAAATTGTCCACTCATTAGACATCTTCACTAAAAATTTGAGAATTTAGCTCATGAGTAGGGGAGTATTAGGGAATAATATAGTTGTAGAGTTTCATGGATTAATGGAAGATTGAATAGACATTTTAGGGAGAAAACGAAGAGAATTCTGTATATTCAATGAAAATGATATAATGAAAGTTCTTAATTACAAAGGGAGGAGTTAGTCCCTTAGGGTATGTTTGTTTTGGGACTCACACGGATGGACTTTGGACTTTGCAATCCACGCCCCATACGAGTTCGGGATTTAAAATCGGGTTTTCAAATCCCAAACTCAATCCCTACCTATAAACCTATTACTATTTTTCATATAATTAAATACAATCACATCATCACTTTTTTATCATCCACTCAACCTCTCTCCTACTTTTCTCTTACACAATATAATAAAATAATACAACATCAATCACTAATAAACATTGATTTGACATAAAGTAAAATCTCACCCTACTAAAATCCCAAAACAAACACATACTCATATTATTCATCAAGATTTTCACATCCTAAGATTTCAAAGTCATGACTTCCCCCGCACACTTAAATCCCAAAACAAACGTACCCTTATATACTGAAGGGAACTAATACTGGATACAAGATAGAGTAGTACTACTACTATAAGTTAAAAGAATGACACTTTATTCTAACCCTTAAGAATAATTAAAGAGATTAATTTCTTACCACCCTACAAATTTGAATTTTTGGATGGGTCGAAATTCTTTTAACAAGCTTTGATGTACAACATGTATTGAGTATTGAAACATTAATATTGAGTACAACATCGACTTCTATAGAAATGCACAGCAGACAATGTCCAATGGTACATGTAACAAGAAATCATCAACTTGAATATTATACACTACAAGAAAATTGACGTTTAACAACGGTCAACTTAACAATGTTATTAAAGATTTTTTACTAATTAAAAAAAACTGTATATAATGGCAGAATATGGTAGGATTACTGTGACGTGCATCTCAACTTAACAAGTTACTTGTCTATTAAATATCCAACTGAATTTGAATTCCTGAATGCTATTCTTTTTAGCTCTTTCTTCAGCTCGCATTTGCAGCTTCTTAATTCTTGGTGCTAGACCGCACACATACTCTTGTTCATGCCTGCCATCGCCTTCCAAACCCTGGATCTTCTCCAAATTCCACCTTTTGACCAAGAAGTCGAGAATATCTGCGTAATCATTAGCCGTGTAAACTCCAATCTTCTGGGCCATGAGTGAAAAATGTTGGAATATATCTGGGTCCTGCCCATCGTACATTAAGTGAGCTGGCATTGTAATTTTCTTTCTCATCATTTTTCCTATGGCTAGCATTGTCTCATTTGGGTCCACCTCTAGAAGTTTCTCGACAACGCTAATATACGCCTGCTCATGACGCTTTTCGTCGGCAGCGATGATCCCGCATATACTTGCAAGAAGTGGATCTCCACCCTCTTTTGCTAATCGCGCCATATTACCATGTGATACAAATGTTGCACGCTCTTGAAATGATGTATATATAGTCCCTAGGTAAGGGTTGTTTTCCAACCCAACATCCTGTATGTATTCATATATCATTATTGATTTCCCAATTTCAAATTTTAAAAAATCATTCAACTTATACTTTATAATCAGGATAAATATTTTTTTAATACTTTTTATTCGAGTTGGTAAATTAAAAACAGAATACTAATATTTTTGGAGGACCATAATTTATGGGGTCTTAACATTAGGATCATAACTTTTCGAACCGACAAATTAAAAATAATAACTTTAAAAAGTAGTAAATTGAACCCGAATCAATCCTAATTAGGTTAATTGGCCCGATTTGGCCTAAATTCGAGTTGAATTTGATCTTAATTTGCAACTTTTAAAAATCAGATCCTTTAATTGTCAATTCGAAAAGTTATATTTTGTCAGTCCAAAAAATTGTGGTCCTCATTTTGCCATCCATATTAATTTAGGTCTTTAAAAAAATATACCCAATAATTTAGTTTAGCAATTTAAGACCAATTTTGGTCCAAATTAACCTCATCTGGACTAAAATGTCACGTACAACTAGGTTGTGCTAAAGTGATGAATACTATTATTTCGTGCTCGAATTATGCACAACACGTACATTGCACATGACATTTAACCCAATTCAAGTTAATTTAATATATTAATGCTTTTAATTTACCAACCTCAATGAAGAATGTCTTAAAATTGCAATCCCCCCTACATTGGTGTTTTAAAAAATAATAATATCCCCTTTTTAATCCAATCAATTAATTAACTCACGTGACTACAGAAACAAAGTATAAATTATGTGCGAAATGCGTGAAATTTTGAAGTACATTACATATCCTTACGTGTTACGACACATGCCCATCAATTAGCTACTTTTAACAAATGATTTCAGTAGCATGATTTTATTGTAAGTATGAAGTTATTTTTTAAACTAATTTAAAAAAAGATGATGGATAGGGTGTTACCATTCCAGCTCCAATCAAGTATTGCACAGTCCTATCAACCATCACCATATCAACCCTGCCCGAGAGATAGAGGTACGTCCTAAGCAAATCACCGTGCCTGTTTTCCTCAGCAGTCCAAGCCCGATTCCAAACAGCCCAGGGGCTCGGGCACGACCCGGTTTCGTCCCGGGTCCCATGCATCGAATTCAGCAGCGCCTGGTAAGTTGGAACCGCGTCCTCAGTGATCATATTCCCCGCCAGCACCACGAAATACTCGTCCGGAAGCTCTTTGGTTCGATCGCGTAGGGCCCGAACTTCGTCCACGAACTCCTCAACGGGCTTGGCGGGATCAGGGAGAAACTGATTGGGCTGCCAGCATTTTTCCACGGGCTTCAGGAATGGGTGCACTTTTTCGGACACCCATGAATCCAGAGACCTGATTAGTTCAACTTTTTCTTGCGGCAATGAGTGGGTGGTTTGGTGGTGGCGCGACACGCTGGCGGAGATCGGTTGTGACCGCCGATAAGTGGTGGCGCCACCACTATGCATAAATGCATTTGGGGTGGTGCTGGGGAAATTGGCAACTTGTAGAATGTGCATTTTGTAATGTGATGAATTTTTATTTTTACTATACTATTGTGACTTGTGTGCTTTTTAATTGTGAGGAAGCTTTATTTATAGGAATTATGCATAGAATTTGACCAAGTTGTTAGATATAACTACGAATTTACCATTATTCATGAGCACTTAGCAAATGAAAATGTTTGGTTGGCTTTTTTTTAATTTATTTTATGAGACCTTCCACTCTCCTAGAGTTACAATTCATCATAAAGAGTTACATGTGACACAGATTTTAATTCAAATATGACACTAATTTTATTATGAATGTGTATTTCGAGGTCAATTGTTAATAAAACGTGCCACAAAAATACGTAAAATTAGTACATGAATATGTAACAATGTATCTTTCAAAATAATTTAATCTCTTCTAAAAGATTGAACTTATAGATAAGTGTGATATCAGTTACTTGATATTAATTTACTAAGTGATATCAATTAATTGATATCATTGAAGGGTATTTGTTGTTTTCACTAAAAAAATTTAGTTTGTGTTTACGGAACAACTAATACTCTTAATTGAAAAACAACTACCACCATTTCATAAAAACAACTAACACTCTTTAATAAAAACAACTAATACTCTTCATTCATGTATGAACCATTTTCACTCTATACTTTTTGTGTACCTAACAACTAAATCTTCTAGAAATAAAATAGTGTTGAGTCTTTTTTCCCAAGTCTTTTAATCTTCTCTTGCAATTATTTTTAATTAAAATGTTAAATATTGTGATAATTTCAAAAGTCATAATACCCTATTATTATTTTAATATAAATATTCGCTTTATAATTTTAATTAGATCAGGTTTTTTTTTGGCTATTTTTTTTTTTTTTTGAGATTTAGGTGGGCTATTATTGTTTGAAATTCATATTTGTATATTATCTTTAACTTTATATGGCTTCATTTATTATTATAGGTGGAATAAGGATTATTTGAGCAACATGAGCCTATTATCAATTGGGATCAATGCAAATAAGTAAGAAAATTAGAATCGAGGACAGAATAAAAAAATGAAAGAGAAAATTAAAATGGACGTATATTAATTAATTTTGAGCCCATCAATTACGCGGCTCATTTTGAAGAAAAATAACATGCCATGCTCAGAGTATTGAATAGCAAGCATGGTTCCTATCCACCAGCCAAAATTAATTGAGACGGGTTACTGCACGAGACAATCTCATGAACTAATGAAGAGACGGAAAAAAAAAAAAAAAAAAAAAAAATTGAGAGTGAAACTTTAGTATATTCTTTTTAAAAGTGTTAACTTTTTTAAAAGTGTCTTACAATTAAACCGTCACATGCAAGAATTACAAAATTCTTGGAGAGATAAGCTGTGAGAATTAAAGGAAAAGCAAATCAAGTTAGGGCGCTGCTACATGTAAATTCTTTGTTCACCCACCTCTTTTTTTAAAAAAAAAATATGTTTAATAAAAATATTAATATACCCTTTATAAAAAATAAACATTATACTTATTAAACACTCATTCTTTCAACATCATCCCCAAAATCTCATAATTCACGTAAATTTTTTTATTCTTTCACACACAGTTGCACCATTAAAAGAAAAGAAAAAAAAAGTATAATCCTAAAAGTATAAATTATAAAGACACAATTTAAATGAGATTAAAATATTTTTGTTTATCTATAAATTGGTACACCATAAAAATAAAAGAAAATGTGGTTTTTTTAAACGGCAGGACGCGGTGGTTCAATTAAAATAAAAAATAATTGTTGATGTGCTATTTTTTTAATTTCAAATCGATGGGTATATAATAAATGATGTAAATATTATATTAAGGTTATAGTTGTAAATTTTAAGGGGGTGTATTAAGAAAAAATAAAAAAATAAGCAATATACATGATGGGTTAATTTAGTAGTGGGTGAATAAAGTATTATCGTGGGTGTTAATAGCCGTGTCCATCAAGTTATTGTTTGCATGATCATAATTAGGTGACCTTATATGCTTTTAAATTAATTTATAAATTGTTTAAGAATTTATAAGTACACTCAAAATGTTTGATAAAATAAATTTTTTAATAATAAATAATAAATTTAAATTTCTCAACTTATCTTCCTAACTACCTGCACTCCACCACCCATTCCACCCTAAACCCCGCTACTCCTCTCCTATGTCTACTTTAACATAAAAAAAATAATTATCTTATATTAAAATAAAAATATAGTTAATATTCATTATAAATTAGTTTTATAAGATTTATTAGTCAAATAATTTACAACTTTTAATTACTTAAAAATTACATTTTAAAAACTATTAAATTAAGTTATAAAATGTTTAAATAAGTTTAGTCGAACGGCTATTAATTATCCAATCAACCGTGGACATGTGCATTGAAAAGTGGAAAGTGTTGCTTAGAAGAATGAAGAAGTAAGCTGGTGTCAAATGTCAATGCCTTGTGGCGTGCGCAGGTTGACCGAATCAAACAGCTAGGATTTTAATCACCTGGCTGGGCCCACACCTCAATTTCAGCCCATGAAGTAAAACGTGTGTTTAACTCAACCATTTTTACGGAAAAATAGGCGTAAACAGTGAACAAAAACAGGGGATGCTATATTTTTTGTGGATGTTCGATCAATTAGGATAAGTTTTACTTTATTGTAGTTGATTAAAAATTTAGAATTTTTTTGGTAACGATCGTTAGGGCTTCGAAACAAGAGATAATTTTGAAAGCAGGCATAAGAGATTAAACAATTGATTGTTCAAATGATAGAATGCACAATTATCTAGGTAATTTGATGATCATATTTTCACAATTATAGAGAACACACGCGCTTCATTTTAAAAGAATGGGTTCAAGTACTTGAAAATTTTGCAGGTCCCACTAAAAAAAACGAGAAAAATAGTTTGGTATGGTTAAGAAAATAATGCTCACTAATTCAAGTTAGCGTGATTTAGCAAGAATCATCTTCGCTAAAAATTGGAGCTGAGGGTTATGAAATTGTCTCATTTAACGAGTGTTATACCCTCGATCTCGAAATTAGGTCAATATATCAATATCGTTATAGTGTTGAGATATACATATTTATTTTCCAATGTACTCCCTCCCTCCCAGTTTATTTTTTCATTTGTCAAAAAAATCCATCGCAATAAAGTGATTCACGTTTTTAAACATTATTCATACAATTCAACTACTTTATTCATTAAATATTACTCCCTCCGATTCGATTTTGAATTCCACTTACAAAGTGGCATGGATTTTAATAAAGTAGTTGTTTATTAGTATCTGTGGGTATAAACTATAAAGTAGATTTTTAAAAGGGATAAGAGTTGTTTATTAGTATTTGTGGGGGGAAAATTAAAATTTTAGGACACTATTTTATAGCAATTTGCAAAATGAGGACACTTTCTTTACGGGTTGGTGTTACGCCCGATATTAACTACCCGACCCATCGGGTATCGGACATGAAACCCACTTACTGTAGCGGGCTCGGATGAGAGTAATCCGCCGCCTATACGAGCAGGCGAGCGGGGAAGTAGAAGCTACCCGACGCGGACCTCCGGGAGCTGTCGGCCAGGGTACTTAAACCCACAGGCCCGGGGGTCAGACGGCCAGCGACGAGCTCCGAGGCAGTCTCTCTACCCGCCTACCCGTGAAAGGACCACCAGGGTGCTCGCATCCTAACTCGTCACCCGGGTACCCGGGTACCCGTGTACCCGTCTGCCCGACCCCAGGCTGCGCCAGCTGTGAGGGGACGTCTAGTGCCATCAGTCCAGAGGATGTGACAGGGTCAAAGAGGGCAGTTGGGGCTAAGTCCCATCATCTCAGGAGCGACATTGCCATGTGGCGTCTTCCCATTAGCTCATAGGGGAGGCTGTAGCCACTCATTACCTTCCAGCTAGGAGTAGGAGGGGCCCTCAGGCCCACCAACCCAATATGGGGAAACCCACCTTGTATACTATAAATAGGGCCTTTAATGCCCAAATGTAACACATCACATTTATTATAAACCTACCCTTGAGAACTCATTTACTTCCACATTTATTGCTTTCAGTCAATTACGTTTATACAAATCCTACCCGCTAGGAACCCGACGGCGAGATCCTCACGAAATCGCTGTCAATATTTTGGCGCTAGAAGGAGGGTGACTAATATCGAAGTACACTCGGTTTCGTTCATCTAGTCACCTCGAACAAATCACTTCGTCTTTTCCCCTCTCAAAAGTCCCATCCGCTTCCATTCCAAAAAATGACCACTTCGAAAGCTACACGAACCCAGCAGCAAGTCGAAGATGTCGGCGAGACCGCCACTCCGGCTCCGGCCACGGCGGAAACTCTCCAAGGCCCTTTCGAGTTCTTGTCGGCAATAAGAACTCCAGAAAACCTCCAGGCCGCAAGGGCAATGATTGAACGCCGCCAGGCCGAGATCGACGCCGCTCCAATCCACACTCATCGACCCGAGAAGGAGCCAGCCCGGTCCAGGGCCACCAGCCAACCACGGCAGGAGCAAGAGGCGGCCAGGAGGGTCGCCAGTAAGCCCCAGCCTCAGAATCTAAAAAGACGCCTCGACGAGGAGGCCGACTCACAGCGGGTGTCTCGCCGACCTGCGGGATCCGTCTTCTCCAGACTGGGTTCCCAGGCACAGGGAGCTGCCCGACCCTGCGAGTCCAACGCCAGTTCCAGACCCCGGGAGCGAGAACGGGCACGCTCTCCCAGGCGTCTGGAAATCTATGAACAAGGACTATCCCAAGTCCTACGCGGAGTTCCGGCAGCGAGCCAAAAATATCATTTATAACGCTGACATCCTGGCACAGCGGCTAGGCGAGGGCACCCCAGCGGAGAAGGAGAAGCACCGCGGCATGCCGACCCGGAGAAGTTTTTCCTACCGCACCCCTCAGCCGTTCAAACCCTTCGACTCCGTAGAAGTAAAGCTGGCCGAAAGGTTGTCGGCCACCCCGGAGTATGTCTACGTGCAAATCCGGGACAAGAATATGGTGCCCAAGGCACGACCGTGGGTCCACAAACCGGGGGTGCAGCTCAACCCCAACAAGTACTGCCACTACCATCAAACCGTCGGGCACAACACAAGTGAGTGTCGCGACCTCCTGAAACAACTCTGGCGACTCTTCGAGGAGGGGAAGCTGGAGGAGTTCGTGAAGAGACCGGCGGCTAGGCCAGAGGCTCAAGCTGCTGCCCTCCCCGTGGAGCCAAACCAGGAGGCAACCCTCATATACCCACCGATGCCGGAACATCAAGCCCGACGCGCGGTCAACATGCTCTCCCCCGTGGGAAGGTTCGCGCCCACCATCTCGCTCTCCAACCGCCGACAGAAGAGCGAGCTGCGAGCAATAGACAACGTCCACCAAATCACCATGCCGGTCAACATGACGGCAAGAGAGACAGACCTCCTCGCCTTCAAGGAGGAGGACCGCACTTGGGTCATCTACCCGAACCACGACACCCTGGTCGTGTCCGTCAACATCATGGGCGTCACCGTCCATCGCATGCTCGTCGACAATGGGGCTTACTGCAACATCCTCTTCAAAACCGCATTCGACCAGCTGGACAGCTCCTTCGAGAAATACGTGGAGCCGTGCGACCAGGTCATCAAGGGCTTCGGCGACGCCACTGTGAAACCCTACGGGATAGTTAGGCTAGCCGTAGAATTAGTTTCTAGTATAGACGTTGAGGTTAAGGCTTCGAAACAGCTCGACTTTATTATTGTTGACCAGCCGTCAACCTATAACGAGTTTCTCGGTAGGCCGTTCGAGCACGAGTTCGAAGCCGCCGCCTTAGCATTCTATTATTGTATCAAGTTCCCAACCCCCTCCGGGAAGGTTGGGACTCTTAAGGGTAATCAGAAAATGGCACGCGGATGTTTAGCGTATATCGATTTTATTTCAAATTCTGCAAATTTAGATTATATCTGCACAATCGGGGAGGGAGACATGGAAATAGACGAAGAAATCCCACCCACTGCCCGCCCAGTGGAAGAAGATTCACAAAATTTTGAAGAAACTCAAGTCGACCTAGAGCCCAGGCTCGGGTACGAACCCATGGAGATCGACAGCGCCCTAACAGGGCAGATCGATGATCCACGCTACGGCGAGCGGGGAGCCAGTCCGATCGAAAAATTGATTTCAGTCACAATGAAGAATCGGCCGGAAGTAAGTGTTCAACTCGGTTCATCGATGTCCGACGAGATGCGGACAACGATGACCGCATTTTTAGAAAAAAACTTAGACGTGTTCGCATGGTCCCACGAAGACATGGTCGGAATCGATACAGCCGTATGTTCCCACCAATTGCACATTGATCCATCCCGTAAGCCAATCTCACAGAAGAGAAGAAAATTCGGCCCAGACAAGTACGCGGTCATAACTACCGAGGTTAAAAAGCTGCTCGACAACAAGCTTATCGGGATGGTCGACCCCGACGACAAGCCCCAATGGATATCCAACACCGTGCTCGTCAAGAAGAACAACAACACCTGGCGGCTGTGCATCGACTTCACGGACCTGAACAAAGCATGCCCCAAGGATCACTTCCCGATGCCACACATCGACCATCTGGTGGATAGCACGGCCGGGCACGAGATGCTCACTTTCATGGACGCATTTGCCGGCTACCACCAGATCCCGATGGCCGCCGACGACCAGAAACACACCACTTTCCTCACCGAGAAGAACATGTACTTCTGGAAGCGGATGCCATTCGGGCTCATGAACGCAGGGGCAACCTACCAAAGACTGGTCAACCACATATTTCACGACCAAATCGGGGCGACCATGGAGGTATATATCGACGACATCGTCGTTAAAAGTGAGAAGAAGGAAGACCACCTCACTCACTTAGCCAAAACATTCGAAATTTTGAGGAAATATCGGATGAGGCTCAACTCGAAAAAGTGCAGTTTCGGCGTCGAGTCGGGTAAGTTCTTGGGGCACATGGTTAGCCAGCGAGGAATCGAGGCAAACCCAACCAAAGTTCAGCGATCCTCGACATGAGTGCTCCCCGCACGGTAAAGGAGGTGCAGAGGGTGACGGGCAGTCTGGCCGCTCTCAGCCGTTTCATCTCCCGCATGGGGGACCTGTGCAAACCATTGTTCGACAGCATGCGGAAGGGAAAACTAAACTGGACACCCCAGAGCCAGCTCGCCTTCAATAACTTGAAGGCATATTTGTCAAACGCCCAGGTGTTGGCCAAGCCCGTCCCCGGCGAGAAGCTTTTCCTATACTTGGCGGCCTCAGACTCAACTCTCAGCGCCGTGCTAGTGCGGGCTGAGGGGCAGGCACATCTGCCGATCTACTATTTCAGCCAGACACTCCACGACGCTGAGCTACGGTACCCACCCTTGGAAAAGTTAGCTTACGCGCTAGTAATGAGTGTGCGTAAGTTACGCCCATACTTCTTCGATCACCAAGTAGAAGTACTGACCACAATGCCACTTCGTCAAGTGCTACATCGACCAGACACGGCGGGCAGATGCCTCAAGTGGGCAGTAGAGGTCGGGCAATTCGGAGTCACATAGCCGACTTCATAGTTGAGCTCACCTACCCGGAGGCGATGTCCAAGATCGAGCAGCTGCCATGGAAAATATACGTCGACGGATCCTCCACAACTTTGCGGGCAGGCGCGGGAATTGTCCTTCTCAGCCCGTCCGGCCAATCGTTCACGATGGCCATCAGATTCGGTTTCCACGCGACTAACAATGAGGCAGAGTACGAAGCATTAATCAACTGCCTGGAAATGGCCATGGCCATGGGAGTGAAGAGGCTCCAAGTCTACAGCGACTCACGGCTTGTTACATGCCAAATCTCAGGAGAATACGAGGCACGCAGCGACACAATGTTGGCCTACCAAGGATTAGCCAAGAACCTCCTCGAAAAATTCGATCAAGTTCACATAGAGGTGGTACCCCGACTTGACAATACTCAAGCAGACGCCCTCGCCCGCCTTGCAACATCCGAGGGGGCAGCCGACATATCACAAATCACAGTCACCTACCTGACCGCTCCGTCTAGCTTGAACCAGCGGGTAACCAATCTGGGGCAGGAGGAGGATGTTGGGAAAATAGGGGTGCCCGGAATCTATTCGGGATGAAATTTAAATATGAATTTAAATACAATTATTACTAGCATGAATTAATCCTAATTAATTCAAATAATAATTCCAACAACCAATTTAATATCATGCATGTTGAATTAATTCACATATAATCTATGGCGGAATAAACAAGATAATATGTGATTAACGTACCTCTCGTAGAACTTGGCCTTTGAATAAAACGGGACTAACACGTACGCGCTTTATCAACCCAAAAGTCTTCTCATGTATTCCCTTTCACCTTATTCGATCACCGGTGGGAGATGCTTTCGAATAATTTAAATAACTAAGGAAAAAGAAAAATATCTATGCTCTTGATTTTTCCAACACATGGAATTATGTACTTGGGGATGAAATAATCATCCCCTATTTATAATAGTGAGGGGGCCGAAATTTTCATATATTTTGGGCTTGGAGAAATTTTTTTCTTAGCCTCTAAGAAATCTTGAATATATCCCATATATTCTTTTCTCCAAAATAAATATTCCAAAAAAATCTCACCCTCCTATTAATCATCAATTTTCGAAAATTTCAATTAAAGATCCTAAGATTTGGATCTTCTTGAATATATGAGATATATTTGTATTCCAAGAATACATATCTTCCATAATATCTTTCCAAGAAAATCAACAAAATCTTCTCTTTTCTTGATTTCATATTTTCGAAAATAAGGATGAAAAATCAGCATTTTATTTTCTTTTTATTTTAATCACCTTATCATTATTGGGCTACTTAATGGGCTACTTGAGGGGCCTTTAAGAAGAATTAAGATTGGACCTCCTAATGGACTTCTGAATTTCAATATTGAGCCCCAATATAATTCCATTAATATTAATTATTACCACTAATAAATTAATATTGCACTATCCATCTTAATCCATATTACGATAATATGGGCTCCCGGTTATTATTTCCCGCGTTTAAGATTATCAAGTCCATTAATTAATTAAGCTTCTGAATAACTCTAAATTAATTAATATATTTCACCTTGGAGTAAAGACAGCTCAACATTATTATCCGTACCGAAGAAACTGATTCTTCACTTGCAAGATTTGGTACGATAAAATTTCTGAGCCCACCAAGGGGACTAATCACACGAGTCGTACTCGCACGCGTTTCTCCGTTTAAATCTTAGCAACCGTCGTATGATTAATATTACTGCCCAAGACACAAAGTTCGAAGTCACAATGATTCTCACCCAACATGAATCAAAGCAGTAACCATTAAGCACACACGGTCCTATTTAAGGGACGGAGATTAAGAAATCAACAACCACTGAGGTCTAATTCTTCACCTTTCAGAACAGAAGAATTTATCCTCGCTGTATGTCCTCTTCAACACATACTAAATGTGCTAGTGCAATCTCTTAGTCAAGACAGACCAATCTGAGCCTTACACATCGACCTTTCACGGCGGATTGTTCAATTCCACCTAGGTCGTGAAAATGTACGTTTAGTTACAAGTAAACTGTTAATGTTGTCTTCCGTGATCGGGTATCACCACATCAACTACAATGTAACTAGTACCATATATTAAACGGTTTGCAATAGAAATTCAACATTCAATCATAACTAAAGCAAATGCGATAAAAGAATTATTCTCATAAAACGAGTGTTTGATACACGAGTTATACAAAGTAAAAGCATACTTTCACGTATAACTCCAACAGAGGACAGCTGAATGACTCCCGTTCTGAAGTACCTCCGCGACGGCCAACTCCCAGACGATCGAGTAGCGGCAAGACAGTTACAGCTTCGGGCTGCTCGGTACACGATCATCAGGGACCAGTTGTACAAGCGAGGCTTCGCCCTACCCCTCCTAAAATGCATAACGCCGGGACAGGGAAGGAGATCTTGGTAGAAGTCCACGAGGGGCGCTGCGGGAACCACGCCGGCGGTCAGGTGCTCGCCCAGAAAGTTATCCGGCAGGGATATTTCTGGCCCACTCTAAAGAAGGACACGATCAACTATGCGCGGGCATGCCACAAGTGTCAAATCTATTCGCCAGCAATCCACCAGGCTCCAACCGAGCTCACCTCAATCCTAAGCCCGTGGCCGTTCGCAAAGTGGGGGATCGATCTCATTGGTCCATTGCCTACGACCCCGGGCAGCGTCAAGTACGCAATTGTCGTCGTGGATTACTTCACCAAATGGGCGGAGACGGAGTCACTAAAAACGATCGACCAGGAGCATGTCATTAGGTTCATCTGGCGCAACATAATCTGTCGATTCGGCCTCCCACAGATAATCATTTCGGACAACGGGAAGCAATTCGACGGGTTGGAGATGATGAGATTCAGCCTGAAGCACAAAATCAAGAGGCTGTTCTCGTCACCCTACCACCCCCAATCGAACGGGCAGGTCGAGGCAGTAAACAAAATAATCAAACACACGCTGAAGGCAAGGTTGGAGGAGAGCAAGGGAACATGGGCGAGCAAGCTACCCGAAGTATTATGGTCATACAGAACAACCTGTCGCACCGCAACCGGGGAGACTCCTTTTGCTCTGACCTTCGGAACGGAGGCAGTCATCCCGGCCGAGGTCATCATCCCAAGCCTCCGCACCTCACAACCCGTGGGGACCGAGAACGACCAAGCCATGCTAAACGAGTTGGACTTGCTGGAGGAGAGAAGGCTGTCCGCCGAACAAAGAAACATAGCTTACAAACGCCGGGCTGAAAAATACTTCAACTCGAAAATCAAAATCAGAGAGTTTGAAGCTGGGGACCTGGTGCTACGACGGACGGTTGGGCAACCCAAGGGGGCATTTGGTCCGAATTGGGAGGGACCCCTAAAGATCTTCAGGCGCCTAGCCAATGATGCCTATGAGCTAGAAAGCCTTGAGGGCAACCCGGCCCAATACCCTTGGAACGCCTCCCTACTAAAAAAATACTACCAGTAACGGCGAAATAGTTTAGCCTGCATCATCCTGTTGAGCGACCTCAATGTAATCGCTCTTCGAGCGCAAAGTTGTAATTAATAAAAGCGGTGGTTAATTCAATCCCATCTTTGTGAAGTCGCTGCCCGTCTATTGGCTAAAGCGCTTCACTCATTAATCATTTGGTTAAGTTATTTAAGCGGTTGTTAATTCAATCCCATCTTTGTGAAGTCGCTGCCCGTCTATCGGCTAAAGCGCTTCACTCATTAATCATTTGGTTAAGTTATTTAAGCGGTTGTTAATTCAATCCCATCTTAGTGAAGTCGCTGCCAGTCTATCGGCTAAAGCGTTTCACTCATTAATCATTTGGTTAAGTTATTTAAGCGGTTGTTAATTCAATCCCATCTTCGTGAAGTCGCTGCCCGTCTATCGGCTAAAGCACTTCACTCATTAATCATTTGGTTAATCTTTAATCGATTGTCAATTCAATCTCGTATTCGTGAGGCTGCTGCCCGACTATCGGATAAAGCACTCCACTCAATCATTTGGATAATTTTAATCGACCGGTGATTCAATCTCATGATTCAATCCCATTATTAATTTGATTATCAGTCCAAGTTCAAGAAAACAGGAACGAGAGCGACGATAAAAGAGGAAGATGATTTCATTAAAAGTTCGGGAAAGAAAAGGGTACAACGGCACGCGGCCAACAAACTTGACAAAAAAAAAAGAGAAGAACACATCACGGAGCCGCCTCGTCCACCACCCCCGGATCCTCGACCACCTCCTCGTCGGCCAAAGGGTAGATGAAGGTCGTCGGGTCGCGCCAAGGAACGGCAGGTCCATCCCGCGATCAGCCAAGTCCTTCAAGGTGATATCATAGTCTGCCGAGGGGGGATTGGACTCGACGTAGCTCCTTAGATCCTCCAGGGGTCCGGAGTAGTTGGCCTCAGGGTTCCGACGGAGCAGGGAGCGAACCGAGTCGGCATATGCGTTGATATAGATTATAGAGCGTGCCGACTCGTGTTCACGCTCGAGGCAGGCTCGTTCGACAGCCAGGCATTCGTCGGCCTCCGCGGCAAGGGCCTCACGCGCTCTTCGAACCTCCTCAGCCGTCTTCGTCTCGGCTTCAGCACGCGTCTTCCTCTCCTCCTCGCAGGCGCCCTCCAGCTCGGCCCGACTCGCGCGGGCGGCCTCCAACTCCTCCTTGAGCTTTTTATTCTCCTCTTCCAGGCGAGCGGCCTCGTCTCTCTTCGTCTGGAAGGCTGCCTTGTAAGAGGAGGCAGTCCGCATCTCCCGCTCGAATTCCAGCATGATGCCCTCCATGGCAATGGTGTTGCGAGAAGTGCGGATGGTCGCTGCCCTCATCCGGTCGGCGAGCGGGACGGTCCGCGTAGCCTTTTAGCAATTGAGAGTCCAGGACCGGGGCAGAATTACAACGGCGCGGTGAAGGTCCTCCGGCCAGGACTCCGGTACCGCCTCCGAGTACGGAGGGTCCTGCGAGCGCAGAAACTGAAGGACCTCGGGCGGGGGCAGGGGATCAGGCCAACAGAACGGCGGGAAGAAAAGTTGGATAAGTTACCTAAATTGCAAAAACGGCCAGGAAACTTGGAAAAGGAAACAAAAACACTTACGTGAGATGATTGCCCCAGCCAAGGAAGGAGAAATCGCTACGGTCGCGAGACGAGGAGGCCGGGCTCCCAATGGTTGACGGTGCCAGCCACCAGTCCGCCTATCGCCGGGTCCAAGTTGACAGTCACCATGGCCGGGTCGACCGATGTCTGACCCTCTACCCGTACCTATTTGGCGGCCCATTGGCCGTCGGTAGGGGAGGAAGCCGCGGGCGGCGCAGGAGTCTGCGGGTGGCTACGGATCACCATCCCTGCATGTCGGACGGCTCCCCGCTTCGCCAGCTTGGCGGTGGCACTCTTTTTGGGCCCCATATCAACAGTCTCCTCGGAAGTCTCGACGTTGACCACGGGGATGGAGGCCTGGCAGGCGACGGGTACGGGTCGGGGAGGAGGAGACGACGAGGCGGTTGGAGTTGATGACTCTTCCGGGAAGCGTTGTTCTGCAAAAGATGCACGGTGTAAGAATCGAGAAGAAAATCACGAGCAGAAAGGAAACCGGTCGGGAGGGTCTTACCGCCAAAATTCAAGTGACGTGGGAAGGATTGGAGCCCGGACAACCTTCGGTGCTCGTCGCTGTTGAGGAGGTCGACGTCGCGGTTATCCTGGCTCTCCGACCTCACCAAGGCAAGTGCCTGCCAGAAATCGTCGATCAAGTCGGCCTGATTTGGGACCGCGCAGCCTGCACAGTGAAAGAGAAATTAGATCAGTACTAAGGGGTGAGGAGAAAATTCAGCGGTTACCTCGGCGGTTGCGATCTCGGTACTCCCGGGGAACCGGGATAGTTTGCCCATCGACGTCGACGCTCTCCCAGGCACCGCCGACCCACCACCACTTCTCATGCCAATGCGTCACCGTCGACGAGATGCCGAAGACGATAGCATCGCCACCACGGGGCTTCACGGAGTAATACCCATGGTTCATCCGACCAACCGAGGCCACTGTATAGTACAGATAGTTGATCTCGGCCGGAGTCGGCATACGGTGCAACCCGCGGCGACCAAGAGCGACCATTTCTCCCAAGATATAGCTCCACCCGTTGGGAGTGATTTGAGTGATCGATAAGTTCCAGGCGGCAAGTAGCTTGGTGATGGCCGGATGAAGCGGGAAACGGAGCCCGGCATGGAGCGTGTCCGAATTTATGGCGATTAGGCCCTCCGGGGGCTGGTCTGCCCGTTCATTTTCCCTGGGAGCGTAGAAGAAAACATCGGACGACACCTGGAAGGTCCAGTAAAGCTCCCTGAGGTCGGCGTCCGCGGGCAAGCAGCTGGGGCGACGAGAGGCCCCAAATTCTGTCTCCTGGGCCTCAAGGTATTCTCGGGCAGGGCGTCTCCGCACAAACCGGCTTATATATTTGGTGTAATCGAATCCAATTAGCCGGCTATCCGCGTAGTCGATATTATCGGGAACGACCTCCTGTTCGAACAAGTAGTCCTCGGCCTGGGGTGGGTAGGAGGATACGGGTGAAACCCGGAGCGCGGCGCCCTCCCGTTGGGGGCTCATCCGCTCTAAATCATCGGCAAAGGCATCCACGTCCGTGGAGGTGCCTTCGCCTTCTCTGGTGGCGGCGGCGCGAGATGTTCCCTCACCGGAAGGACAGAGGGGCCTCTCAGCACCAGTGACAGCGCGGCGGCGGAAGTGGAAGGCGGCCGCGGCGCTCTCAACAGAGTCACTCATGTTGGGGGAAGGAAAAGAATATGAAGAGGAAAATAGGAGATCACCTTGGGACTCGAAAAAGATCACCGGATTCTGGGGAAACTCGTCGGAAAACTTGAAGCTTCTTAAGGGGGGCAAGAGATTGCAAAGAGCGAAAATGAGAAGAGGGGATGAGAAACCCTATTTATAGGAGAAGTGAGAGGGACTGAATTGCAAAAAACGGCGTCAAAAATTGAATTAAGCAAAATCCAAGGGGCGCGTGAAAGATACGCGCGCAACGGTTGGGAGGCAGGTTCAGCGGACGTGACCTCTAGAATTCTGCGCATCAGTCACACCATCTCGTGACGTCATCAGGTGCGGAATACGAAGCGTGACCTCGGAAGACGGAACGTCACCCCCAAAATTCAAATTCAAATTCAAAATCAAGTCTGCGATTTGACCAGCCCGCCACCCGACAACTGGGGCCCCCCAATGTCGGGCTGGTGGGGCAATTGTTACGCCCGATATTAACTACCCGACCCATCGGGTATCGAACATGAAACCCACTTACTGTAGCGGGCTCGGATGAGAGTAATCCGCCGCCTAGACGAGCAGGTGAGCAGAGAAAGTAGAAGTTACCCGACGCGGACCTCCGGGAGCTGTCGGGCAGGGTACTTAAACCCACAGGCCCGGGGGTCAGACGGCCAGCGACGAGCTCCGAGGCAGTCTCTCTACCCGCCTACCCGTGAAAGGACCACCAGGGTGCTCGCATCCTAACTCGTCACCCGGGTACCCGGGTACCCGTGTACCCGTCTGCCCGACCCCAGGCTGCGCCAGCTGTGAGGGGACGTCTAGTGCCATCAGTCCAGAGGATGTGACAGGGTCAAAGAGGGCAGTTGGGGCTAAGTCCCATCATCTCAGGAGCGACAGTGTCATATGGCGTCTTGCCATTGGCTCATAGGGAAGGCTGTAGTCACTCATTACCTTCCAGCTAGGAGTAGGAGGAGCCCTCAGGCCCACCAACCCAATATGGGGAAACCCACCTTGTATACTATAAATAGGGCCTTTAATGCACAAATGTAACACATCACATTTATTATAAACCTACCCTTGAGAACTCATTTACTTCCACATTTATTGCTTTCGGTCATTACATTTATACAAATCCTACCCGCTAGGAACCCGACGGCGAGATTCTCACAAAATCGCTGTCAACAGCTGGCAATTTTAGGACACTTTCTTTTAAACTTTGCAATTTCAGGACACTTTCTTTTAAGTTTTGCAAATTTAGACCAACTGATACTAATACGGGCCAAACAGGCGTGATCCTCCAGCTTGACTGCTTCGTAGACGCCATATCCCTAAAATCTTTCCACGTTATTAAAATATTTGGCGAATTTAAAATCTAAAAAAATCTGGACAATTAAAAATTTGCTTATCATACTTTACGCTATGTGATTAGGATTCAAGCTCTTGTTTGTTCTCCCCGTTGCTTTCACCATTTTGACTGGTATGTAAATAATTTTGAGAAATTAAAAAATGTAATTGCATTTTTCATTCCAATAGAACTTCCTTCTCACCTTTTTTTTTTAATAATTTTGATCCCATGGGAATTTTTCAACCAAAATTAGTGAAATTGAAATTTTGCAAAATTGTTTTTTTTTTTTTTTATATTTAGGGAAAGAGTTGGGATTAGGGGTCCAAATTTTCGTTTGGCCCGAAATTAGTATCAATTGACCTAAATTTGCAAAATTTAAAAGAACGTGTCCTGAAATTACAAAATTTAAAATAAAGTGTCCTAAAATTACCAACCCATAAAGAAAGTGTCCTCATTTTGCAAATTGCTATAAGATAGTGTCCTAAAAATTTAATTTTCCCGTATTTGTGGGTATAAAGTTGGTAAAGTACTAAAGTAGTGGTATAAGTGTAAATAAATAATGTTTTTAAGGGGTAAGTTAAAATGAGCAGTGTTTACTTTTTGCTATTTTGGGTAAGTGGAAAATTTTTTTTTTTCCTTTTATGGTAATACGGATAATAAAAAATGAATCGGAGGGAGTATTTTATTCACCATTCACTATTCTCAAAACTAATTTATTCATTTAAATACTACATTTCAACTCTCGTATTAAACTCCATGTAAAGCTAAATGAGAAAAGAAAATTGGAGCGAAGGAAGTACAAAATTGCAAGCTTTCTTCAATCTCTATTTTTTTTTTTTTTTTTTTTACCTAAAAGAAGCACTGGTATGCCTTTTTTTTTTCCTAATTTATTCTCCCCATTTTACATTTATGAATTAAATATTGGACACCTTATGGCATATATCTTCCCTGGATAATCGTAAGTAATTAGGCCAGCAGAAGACGGGAGTTGATGTCTTCAAAACTAGGAGTGTCACCGTTGCCAAATCATTACTACTTAGGACATGTTTAGTGTGGAATGCAGGGGATTTTAGAATCTAAATTTCAAAAGCAAATAGATTTCAAAATTTTGATAAACAATAGTAGTGTTGTTTTGAGATTAAAATATGTAGTACTCCCTCCGTCCCGGAACACATTGCGGAGTTCACTTTATTTTCGTGTTTTAGCGAGCGAATTGTTTATTAGTATTTGAAATGATAAAATAATTTTTGAGATAGGGTATAATAGATCTACATCTTCTCTATTATAAAGAAAATTACTTTATCATTTTAAATACTAATAAAAAACTCACTCGCAAAAACACGAGAAGAATAGTAGCCCCGCAATGTGTTGTGGAACGGAGGTAGTATGATTTAATTGTAGGGAACTTACAACTAGGTGTATTTTGTAAGAGTTTATTACAAGTAGGTGTACTCCTTTTTTACAATTGCAAAGTGGTTAACTTTTTTAAAACACATTACCAATAATACTCTTCGTTTTACTTTTCATCATTTTTTATTTGTCTTTTACTTTTCAACTTTTTCTTCCAATTTTTTTAAATTTATCAAGTTTTATGTTCAATTTTTTATTATTAAAGAAAATAGACATTTTTTTATTTGCATTTCTTTATTTAACATAATATAAATTTGAACAATAGTAATTATTTAATAATTATTCTCACAAATTTATATTCTTAAAAAGGTGCTACACTTGGCTGATATTTTGCTTAAAAAATTATACTTAGTTGTAATTTTTTTTATATTTTTAGTCGGCTAAATAAGCCCAACCTGGAATTGAATGAGTTTATACCGTTGCTTTCCGGCTCTTAAAGTAGTTTTTCTTTTTACATCTCTTATAATACTCAGAGCTATTAAAACGGGTCCGTTCCGTTGGACCAATTTGAAAAGTCCAAATTTAAAAATGGGCTGTGCCTCAAAATTATATACCCAAAAACAAATAAGTCTGGGCTGACCCGATCATTTTTTATTTATTTGTTAAATAAGAGGAAAGAAAATGAGAGAAAATCAGGGAAGAAATAGTTATTTCGACTTTCTATTTTAAAAATAGCCAGTATTTATTGTTAATGTACAACATGAGAAATAATTAATTTTATTACCACCACATTAATATTAATATTAGAGTAAGAGTGTGGGGACTGGAGTTTGGATCAGAAAGTGGAAAAATCAGTAGAGAAATAGATGGAGCTACATTGTAGACCCATGGATTCTATCTCAGTTTACTCCTTTTAAAGTTATTACTTTAATTATTTTGAAGTTTGTACATTCGTTATGAATTGTGAGTCTGTGACTTATTGAAGGACTGTTATTGTTGTTTGGAGTATTTTTTTTATGAATTTGAATTTATTAAGTACTTTTGAATTATTGTTGTTTGAATTTATTTTTGTGAATTTGAGAGTATTAAGGATTATATTGAATTATTGTTGTCATTTAAGAATTTGAGTTTTCAATTAATTATTGAATTGTTGCTGACAAATTAAACAAAATTTTATGTTTATACCAAATTTTCAATTAATTAGAACAATATAGAAATTAAGTATAATAATAATTTTTTTTTTTTTTAAATGGCCGGGCTGATTTGGCCCAATGGCCCAATTGTCCATTAGCCCGCTTAAAATTAGGACGGCCTTCAAAGTATGTGGCCCCAAAGTCAATCGGGTCGATTTGGCCCAACTCGTAAAAATCAACAGCCCAATGACCAGTGTCGGGTTGGCCCGGCACGGCCATCTGACACTTCTTTGTAGCAAAAGGCGAAGCCCTCGCCCCCAGGGCCCCCACCCCCATCTGACACTTCTGATTATACTTAAGGTTGCCGTAGTGAACCATTTATGCCTTTAATTACAAACAGCCTTACATTCTTATAAAAATAAAAATTAAAAAAATTGTTCCCGAAGTTTAACATACCGAAACAGTTCTATATTTAAACCACATCTCACCCTTACTTGAAAAGGCTTCGGCTAATTTCTCTGTAGCACTTTTAATAATATAATTTATTTGCTTCTGAATTATTTTACTTCTTCTAATAGATACGCGACCCACTGATATTTCTTCATAAATCAAATTTACATTCAGCTTGTTTAAAACATTTGAAAAATTTGCAATGCACCTCGCCAAAGCAGACAAATGAATTACATTTTGTATTTGATAATACAAAAACTTATGTTAATCCGTCACATAACATGAGACAATACAAATTATCATCTTCGTTAAAGTGTTAATATTTTATGCCCAATTTATATCTTATCTCACCGTCTTATAGTATGGGACGATCTTATACAAATCCTACTTTTGATACATTGATGCGGCGGACAGGTCAAGTTTATAGGCGGTATTACCAAATTTTATGTGATAGAAAATTAATCAACGTGTCTCAATGACTAAACTTTCCTTTAATCCTATTCAAATGACGTTACACCCTTCATTGAAGAAATTTTCAAAAATATATATACATATTTGATCACCTACTTCAAATTCTAGCTTTCTTCGTTTTTTTTAACAGTAAAGATAAGATTTTATTATAATGAATTGGAGAACAAGAGGTGCTTCATCCTTTACAATAAAATCATTTTTTAAACGCACTCCGTTATAGATCTTAGACAACAGAACCTCGAATTTCTAATTCACTCTAAGAAATTTTGTCTCCCAACTTTTTCTTCTTTTGCCCCAAACTATGTCCATACTCTCGTCTTGATTTCTTAAAAAGCTCTATTTGTGTTTGGCTCCTGCCCATTGAAGACGACTTCGTTCCTCGTATTCCATATGATCCAGACGACCGCTGTCCAGAGAGTTGTAGATGCCTTGAATTTTTTTTTTTTGAATTAAGTATGTCACCATGTCGAAGAAAGTGGCGTACCGGGTTGTAGTGCAGTACCATAGGATTCCTCGACCAAGAATAATATTTGTCACAAATTTATCTTGCAAAGTCTCACGAGAAAAAAAAAATGTTGAACAGTTTCATCGTCATATCTGCATATAACTCTTCTATTTATATCACACACAACTACAATTTTGTATTTCAATTTCTTCCATTATATTTATTTATTGCAATAGCCTGCAGAGTGGTGCCACATTCCCATTGTTTCCCTTCTTTTCTGCAGTCTTTTACCAACAATCATTATTATCTTATTAGCATTCAAAAAATTTAACCTGAAATTAAGCTAAGGAAAATTACACTTTTAATTCCATTAATATATTCCGAAAACAATTTTGGTCCAATATTTTAAAAGTAGTCTTTTTTTCTTTATTTTTTGCAAAATAGATTCCAACCGTTAAATACTTAACATATTTAGTTCCAAAATTTGTTCGAAAATTGCAAAATAGGTTTCAAAATTGGTCATTTTATTTAACGGTTGAAACCATTTTTGCATAAAAATGACTACTTTTGAACATGGAGACAAAATGTATTTGAAAACTAGATGACTTAGCTCACCTGGCCACCAGGTTCCTCACTCTTGAGTGACTCGGGTTCGACTCCCTCTTGAGAACGAATTATGAGAATTATAAGGTAAATTTGATATTTCTTGGAGCATTTGGGGGCTTAGCTAGTGAACTAATCTAACTACTAACAACTAGCATTTACCGATAAAAAAAAAAGTATTTTGAAAACATTCCTATTAGATTAAAAAATGTAATTTTCCCAATTATTAATCCAAATTTTTTTTGAGATTAAATTAAGGGGCGTTTAGTTATTGGTTTGAAAAAATGGATCCTACAAATTGTTCAGAGTATTTGCACAAACATATAACAAATATTTGCATAGAAACATAAAATAAATGTTTATATGAATTATTTTGAATTAATTGATAATTAGGATTCTATTTAGAACCATTTTGTCATTTTTCCTTAAATTAATTATCATTGTCTCCTGTAAAATAATTAAGTTCATGGAGCAATTCAAAAAAATAAGCCAGCGGAATAAATGGATAGGAGCAAACTTTAATGTTCTAAAACTAAAGCAAAACCGAGTAGAAAACAGGCTGTAAAAAAAATTATGTAAAACCCACTGGCCACGGGCTATACGGTTCAGACCCAAGGCTGCTTCTACTACGAAACAAGAAATCATCTGTATTATTTTTAGTGTTTTTGATCTCATCTCCATCAGTTTCCCGTGGTCGTTTGGTTTACGGGATATGATTGAATTAGAACGACTATTGAAAAACGGATAGACTAGAATTAGAAAATTTGGTCTAGAACCAAATATTTTGGATCGAATTGTACACGAAATAGTCGTTCTAGTTTATCCAAGGTCATAGTCATGTGCCATCCCTCAAACTAAATACGAGATTATCTGGGATTATAAAGACAATCACAGACAATCCCTCAAACCAAACATCTAAATGTATAATATATAAAATCTTAAAAAATATTCCACTATAAGAAATTTAAAAATATTGCATACGGAAATTTTCAACAAAAAATTTTCGTAGTGGAATTACCTATGATTTGACTACAATATTTTCTAATCTGGTAGACACCTTCATTCCTCAACCTACAAACAATTTAACTACGAAATAAATTTGTCTACAGAATGAAATTTTTAGGTATTAATTACAGTAAAACCTCTCTATAGTCATATCATTGGGACCACAAAAAATATTCCTAAATGGGGGTTATTCCTAAATAGATTTATAATGTTTTTTTTTTTAAATGAATGTATATTATATAATGGTATAATTAGTAGATACATGTACATGTAATGTGTTGAACTTAATTGAACTAATTTACTCACGTAATATGAAAAGACAATACTCAAGAGTCACCCACCATAGATGCATGTACTTGCTTTTGATTGCTTTAATTTTTTCATCTATAAATACTATGTATAATACATTTTTTTTATCAATTACATCAAATCAACATTTTCTTCATGCATATAATGGCACCAAAAATAGAAAGGAGAACTCAAATGAGTGAAAAATTCGCGTGGAGATGTGCAAAATGAAAGAACTACATCCAGGTTGGAAGCAAAAAGATTTTGCCAAGTGGTTGGAGGATACTCATAATCTTAAGCTATCGCAATCAGCGATATCGAAGACGTTCAAGAGGTCAATCAACAATGACGACCAGCAGACTCTTTCTAATCCAAATGCAAAACGTTTGAGACCGTTGAAGTACCCATTGATGGAGTCGGCTCTTTATGAATGGTTTGTATGCAACCAAGAGCATGTCAATATTAGTGGTGAATTACTCAAGGAGAAGGGTCGCATATTCTTAAAGAGTCTCTATCCAGAAGCAATTTCATTTGAATTTTCTAATGGGTGGTTAGAGAAGTTCAAGCATAGACATGCAATTCAGTCATTTCGGCATTTCGGGGAGAGTGGCTCAGTTGATATGGAGAAAATTGAAGCAAGTTTGCCATCAATAAGAGAAGAATTGGATAAATGGGATTGGAAGGATATTTACAACATGAATGAAACAGGTTTATTTTATCGAATGCAAGCTAATAATTCTCTTGCAACGAAGCAACTCGAGGGACGAAAGCAAAACAAAGAGAGAATTACAATTGTCATTTGCATCAATGGTGATGGATCTGACAAAGTTCCTCTTTGAATCATTGGTAAGTTTCTTAATCCTAGATGCTTGAAGAATGTTAACCGTTCTACTCTCAATTGCACTTATCAAGCAAATTCAAATGCATGGATGACATCTTTATTCTTTGTTGAATGGCTAAAGTGGGTTGATAGCCGTTTAGACAGAAATGTCTTGCTTCTTTTGGATAATTGTACAGCTCATGGGAAGAAAGAACATCTCCCGCCACTTCACCACACAAATGTTATGTTCTTACCGCCAAATAGCACTTCCAAGATTCAACCATGTGATGCAGGTATCATTAGAAATTTTAAAGGTTATTATCGTCAGCGATTTAATCGTCTACTTTTGAAACGAATCGAGGATCGTGTTTTGGAACCGTCAAAGATCTCTCTCCTCGATGGAATGATAAATGCAGTTGCTGCATGGTCGATAGATGTGAAACCAAGGACGATCGAGAATTGCTTTAAGCACTGCAAAATTCGGACCGTTGAAGTTGACGAGTTGCAAGTTGCAAAAGAAATGGATGAGGAGAATCAAAAACTACTTAAAGAGTTGAAAAATCAGGTAAAAGATCTTCACTACACCAACAAGATGGAGATTGATATTTTCCTTAATCATCCAAATGAGCAACAAATTGTTTATGCTTTAACGGATGAAGAAATTATTGAAGGAATTATGCAAGAAAATGAGGAAAATAATCCAGAGGATGATAGCATAGAAGTACAAAAAGTTTCATGTGAAGAAGCTTTAAGCTTACTCGACAAGTTGGAAATGTTTTGGGTTCAACAAGAAGGTGGTCATGTGGACGAGCTAATGCGCACACGCAAGTTGAAGGATACTGTTACAACACAAAAGATTAAATCATTGTCACAATCAACCTTGAACAAGTATTTTAAATCAACTTAAATCTATTGTAAAATTATATATATCATTATGATTTATTCCTAAATGGAGGTGTATTTCTTTATGTTGGGACTTGAAAAAATATGAATTATGACAATATGGAGTTTATTCCAAATTATAACTGGTCCCAAGTTGGGACCATGAATATTTATTCCTAAAGAGAGTTTATTCCTTAATAGAGTATTCTTTTTTAGAGGTTTTACTGTACCTACAAGCAATTTGCCTACAAAATTTTACCCACAAACAATTTGCCTTCGAAAATTGCATTGGCAAATTCTTTGGAGGTAAGGAATGAAAATGTCTATATAATTAGAATATTTTGTAGACAATTTCGTAGGCAATTCTCACTACGAATATTTTTTTTTTAATTTCGTAGTCATATTAACCATTTCTATAGATAATTTTATGTTTATTTATAGTGTTCAATGCAGAAACGGCCCTGGGGCGGCGTGGGCGGTGCAATCGAACAGGGCCCCACTTTGGTTTTTTTTTTTCTAATTTTATATATTACATATATAAGATATATAGATTTCAGTTGTAACTACTCAACTAAGGAGTAGGTAGTCCAGCTGGAACAAGGGACACTTTTAAAGCTTTCTTCCTGTTGTTCATGTGTTGTTCGATTAAATGTGTTGGGTTTTAGAGGCATGTAAACACGTAATACATGCGCAACGGAATAATAAAGTTCACCAACAATGAAAAATTAATCGCATAATAATTTGCAAGAATATTAAACAGGATTCTTACAGTATTTCGTACGCGGAATCCTCACTATGGTATCTACACAACAACTATTCTACAACTCGCACCGACTTGTCAATGTTGAATCTTGAGACGAATTTGATAGGAATATTCGAGCTAGAGATTTTATGGAGAAATTAGATTTTTTATGTGTAGTTCGAATTCCCGTAGGACTCATATTTATAGAGATTATCTTGACTTAATTCCTAAGCAAGATAATAGGTCTAGCCCATAAATATAATCTCTACAGATTATATTTCCTTATAGATATTTTCCTACGAATAATATCTTGACCATTTATTATTCTTGTATAATAATATTTCAAATTTTATTATTGGAATTTCATATTTAATTAAATATTAATAATAATTAATTTTAAATATAATTATTCTTATATTCTCCGTAAATTAAATATTATATCTATTATAATACTTAATCATTCAACTATAATTGGTGAACTGGCATTGCGTGTTGTGTGACCTATCACTTTTTTTCATGAGTTAATGAACTCCAATTCATTAAATATAGTTGTTATATATACATACTATCAATATTATACATATCAATTAATTACTATCACTTTTTAAATTTAAAATATTTTTCTAAACATATCATACTTAATATGCATAACTTTGATTGTTTATATACATAACACTTATGCTTTAAAAAAATTCACGTGAACTCAATTTTTCAAGAAACCTATTCATATTTTTTATTGTTATATATCCAATTTGATTTATTTAAATATTGATAATTTTTTTAAGTGTAAACATAAAGGGCCTTGTTGTTTACCAAATATATTTTGCTGGGATTGAATGGCTATTTATAAAAGCTTTGGTAAAAACATCAAATGATTGGGTTCTTAAATGCTAGAATGAATGCTTGAATGAAGAAAAGCAATAAATGCATAAGAACACTAAGAACACCAAGAATTGTCAGGGGTTGTGAGTCCCTGGACTTGAATGAGTATGTGTATTGATTATACTGAGAGAGATTGAACCTTTTTCTACATTACAAAAGTGGGTGTATTTATAGTTTTCTCACTATAGGGATATTCTGGTCATTTCCGGCCTCTCGGGGGACAGGTGCATTAAATGTCTCCTGCCTCTGAGGACGCGCGGGCTCTGGTATGTCAGGGCTTGCAGGTGGCCGGCCACTAGGGTGTTGACGCGTGTCCAAAAAGGACGATTCTCTGGCGAATTTCCTCATTTGGATGGAATATTCTCTGAGTCTCTGGGTACGGAGGCGGCCTTTTTCCCCCTTGGGAGAGGGTCTTGTTTGATTCTGTCACGTGCTCCAGATCTCTCTCGCCGGCCGGGGGCCTTGAGTGATCGGAGGCCGGCCTCCTGGCGGACAGCGAGGCCGGAGATTGCTCCAGCCAGTCGGTCGCGTCCGGGCGATCTCTGCTGGACTTCACTGATCTTGGCCGGGCCGGTCCGGCCACGGCAGGACTTGAACGTGGCTGGGACGAACGTGGACGGGCGTCTCAAGCGGGTTTCCGGCCTCGCTTTCGAGGCCGGAAACTCGTGGTCGGAGCCCGCTGAGGTCGGATTCAGGCCGGCCAGGTCGGTCCCGGCCTCTGGGTACCTTCTTGCCTTTTCCGACTTTCTTCCGGTCGGATCCAACACGTGGTCCGAAACGGTCACAACAATTGCCCTCCAGCTCGTCGCTCAAAGTTAGTGTGGGGCGAGGTGGTCGTTTGCCGTTTTGTGTTGGTGCCGACCTTGATTTGCCCGGGGTGGTCGGAGACTGGCTTACGGCTTTGCGAAGACTGGAAGGACGTGCGTTGTAATTATTTTGCCTAAAAATGTGTGCATGACGTCAGGCGACGCCTCGGATTATGCGCATTGAAAGCTGACGTGCGTGACATGATTTGATCTCCTCGAATCTCGCGCATTTAATGCGTGCAATGTACGAGGCGTCTGACGCCAAAACCGTCTCTTCAAATTCTTGCACCTAGGTCCCTACTCCTAGGGTTTTGTTTCGAAATAGGCCCTCACCCATTTCCTATAAATAGGGGTGTCACTTCACTCCCAAGGGTTTTTACTCTTTGCGATTTGCTGCAGTTCCTTAGGCGATTTCCGACGAGCTTCTCACGGCGGCGACGAACTTTGCACGGCGGCGATTGGTGTTTCGAAGGTAATTTTCAAATTTCTTTACCTCAACTCTTTTTATTTATACAATGGTGCGACGGTGGGCGGGTCCTCCGCCTGGGCAAAGAGGTGGCGCCTCCTCTAGCGGCGGAGGAGGTGGTGGCGCCAACCGGCATCTTTTCGACGAAGGAGGAAGCTCTCGCGGTGGGAGTGGTGCCTCCCCTTCCCGTCTGGCGGGCTCTATCTGGGCGCGAGATGACGATGGCTTAGATGCCCTGTTCCCACGCCCGGGACGGTCATTATTGGGTGAAGGTGCCCGGGAGGGAGTTCCTCTGGCTACGGAAAGATCCCAGGATGAAGGGGCGGCCCGACCCGTGGGGGATAGGGATCCACTGGATGATCTCCTGGAGGAAGATGAGGAAGAAGGCAGTCGCGGCGAGGGCGACGACCGGGCCACTAACTTGCTCCTCAAAAATCTCGCGGCCGAGATGATTAAAGAAAGGCTTGGGAGCGCGGGGGAGGCCTCGGGATCCGATTCCGAAGAGGTTGAGAGGCTGGCTGCAGTTGGTCGGAGTGTCAGCCAAGATCGGCGAGACCAGGTCAGACAGGCCTTTCGTTTGTGGTCGGAATATGTGGAGAGGAAGGATGAGGTCGAGTCTCTCTCCTTCGACTACGAGGAGTATCTGGATCACTTCCCGCGCGAGCCGACCGTTCGCGATCCGGCCACTATTCGGATAGCCGGTTTGGAGGAGTCCCGTAGGTGGACCATTGGCCAAGTACAGAGCAAGATGTCCCAGCGCCAACTCGACGAAGCCCGGGCCGGATGGGAGGTACCTCTTGACGTTCATCTCTACGCACCCGAGCCAAACGAACGGGCGGACCAACCTCCGCATGGGATGGTGGCCGTAACCCAGGATATGATGGAGGTCGGGCTCCGCTTCCCCCTCCATCCGGCCGTATCGTACCTGTTGAACTACTGGAATCAGGCGCCCATCCAGCTGCTGCCGAACGCCTGGATGATAATAGTGAGCGTCATGACCTTATTTGGCAGGAATCGACTCTACCGGATGCCGACCCCCGGAGAGATGACTTATCTCTATCGGATCCAGAGCGAAAGGAGTGGGACCGGAGAGGTCTACATCCAGACGAAAGGGCAGAAACTGGTGACCGGCCTGCCCAGTAAAGGTCGGAACGATCGAAAGAAATGGTTCTTTGTTGGTGGGGCGTGGAAGACCGGGTACCCTGATGGAGCGGAGATCGACGTTCCGACCGACATCCGCCCTAAAAATCCCAGTAAGGAATCTTTAATTTACCTTTGAACTAAAAGTACTGATCTAATCTTTGCCTTCTTTTGCAGGTTATCCCTGCCCTTCCGATCGAGAATTGAACTTTGATTTCGCGGTCGTCAGAGAGCGGATCCTGTCCCTGCCTGCCTCGGAAAGGAATCAAGCCGTCCTCCGGACACGAGAAGCCAGAATTTCCGGCCGGTTCTTCCAGTTTCCTCGTCATATAAATTTGACGGGTAAGTGACCGGGTTCCGATCTGTATTTATATATATATATATATATATATATATATATATATATATTTTAACTTGGATTTTGGTCGTACAGTGCCAGATTTTCCGATTGTCAGGCAGTGCCCCCCTGAGTTTTCCGATCGTTGCCCGGAGATGTTTGCCTTGATGGGAGCTTGCGCGGCAAAGAAAGCGGCTAAAGGAGCGAAGAAGAAAAAAGGAACCGGCGTCCGGACCGGGATCGTGATAGAGGAGCCTCTCCCCCTCCAGTCTGTTCCGGCCGCCGGGGTAGCAGCTGCTGAGGTCCCGACCTCTTCTCCGATTACGGGGAAGAAACGGAGTTGGGAGGAGGCCGGGATCGAGGGATCCGGCCAGCATGGGTCGAGTCCGGCCCCGATAGACGTTTCTGACGACACCCCCCCTGGGGCCGGGCCGGTCGGAACAGAAGTTGTGGCTCGTCTGGAGCCCGTTCTTGGACAAGGGGATGACCGGACCTACTTTGGTCGGGACCCGGTCCGCTTCCAAGCGTAAGTCTTTTAACTTTGACGTTCTCACTCTCACACCATTTCATTTATGTACCTGATCTGACCTTTCACTTGTCCAGGTTGACTCGAAATGACTTCGATCTTCCTCCGATGGTGCTCGATTTCCTCTCCTCTCGTGCCCCGAGTTCAACGGCTGAGATGCCGGACTACATGCGCCGGGCTGCGAATTCCCTCCCCCAGGCGTGGACAAAGGATCTGGCCGACATTGTCGAGCGCCGTCCCCGGCACGTGGGCCGAACTGGGGTCGCGCTGATCAGTCAGGCGGCCATCGTGGTCAACACGATGGAGAGTGAGCTTTCAGAGATCTCCAGGTCGCTTCGGAGGACCGAGAGTGCCCTGACCCGCGCCCGGGAGGAGAAAGCCGGGCTAGAGAGCGAAGTCGCCCAGCTCAAGAAGGAAAGAGACGGCGCAGTCGGTCAGATGGAGGCCGTCTTGAAGGAAAAGGACGATGCCCTGGGCCGGGCGGAGATGGCATTCAAAGCCCTGGAAGGTGCCCGGAACCGGGTATCCGAGATGGAAGATGCCAACGCCGACCTGCGGTTGGAGGCGCACCGAACTCGAGGGGACGCCGACCAGGCTTTGGCCCGACAGGCGGAGATGGAGAAGGAGCTTGAAAAGAAGAATGAAGATCTGGCCGCCGCACTGAACCGGCCGGCGTATGATCCCGCGGATCCGACCGCGAACCCAGCGCTGTTCTCCGAGTTTTGCTTCTACGTAGCTGCTGCCAGCATGATCCGGGTAGGGCGCCAGACCGGTCTTGATACTAAATCCCTGGAGGATTACTTCTGGGAGTATGCTGCCAAGAACCCGGTCAGCGACGGTTTCTGGTTCCCCTTTCTCGACCTCGAGACCGACCACGAGGTGGACCTCTCGTGGTTCCCCCATCGGCACAGGCTGTTCAAAAATGGTGAGAATTCGCCGGCCGGTGACAGGAAGAAGGTGACGAGGAGGAGGAGGAAATCCCTGCGGAGGGGCCCCAGGTACCGGGCGGAGACGGGGCTGTGGTGGAGGCCTTGGTCGATGAAGTGGCCGACTATGTGGCCGGGACCGGAGGTCAGTCAAGCCCGGCGGCCGGGGAAGGCGGCACTTGAACTCAAACTGCCTTAGATTTATTATACTGCTTTCCTGAATGTAACCGGCTTCCGACCGGATTTATCTTGTTTTAAAACGTTGTACCTCCCGGCTTTCAGACCGGTTTTGACTTAATATAATTCAGATTTTCCTTGAACTTTATTGTTCTATTATTGCTCTCTTGCTTTCTTATACCTATCAAAGTAAATTTTCATAAGTATGAATGAGATTTTGACCCGGGCTCGAGTGTGATATGCCGACCTCGATACGGTCGGCATATGTTTTGAACTGAGCCCGGTTTCTAGGATTGCCTTGGTTGCCTTGCTGAGCTCAAGTGTGACATGCCGACCTCGATACGGTTGGCATATGCTTTTGAACCGAGCTCGGCTTTTAAAGTGGCTAGGGTGGCCTTTCCGAGCTTCAGTGTGATACGCCGACCTCGATACGGTCGGCGTACGCTTTTGAACTGGGCTCGGTTTTTGGATGGCCTTGAGTGGCTTTTCCGGGCTCAAGTGTGATATGAAGTCCTCGATACGGCCGGCATATGCCTTTGAACTGAGCCCGGTGCTTGGGAAAAGATTGAGCTGTGTTAAGAGCCTTGTATTGATAAGAACTTTGAATACATAGTACAAAATCATTGGTAGTACTTCTTCAAGTGGATCGCGTTCCAGGGGTATTGGTCCGGAGTTCCATCCATGAGTTCCAGCTCGTAAGCTCCCTTGGAGAGCTATTTGGATATCCTGAATGGACCCTCCCAGTTCGGGCCGAATACCCCTTTTGGTACTTGAACCTTCTTGAGGACGAGGTCCCCGACCTGGAATTGTCTGGCCTTCACTTTGGAGTTGAAAAAATTTTCGGATTTCTTCTTGTAGGCCGCATTTCGAAGGTTGGAATTTAGTCTCCTTTCCTCCAACATGTCCAAATCGATCATCCGGGCGGTGTCATTGTCTCTGGTGATCGTCTGGGCCGTCCGATGACTTGGTAGGGAGACCTCTGAAGGAATGACGGCCTCGGTCCCAAAAGCTAAAGCGAAAGGTGTTTCGCCCGTTGAGTTCCTTGTGGTCGTTCGATATGGCAAAAGTACGTCGGGTAGCTCGGCCGCCCACTTCCCCTTCTTGTCCTCAAGCTTAGCTTTAATAGTGTGCTTGAGGATTTTATTCACGGCCTCTACTTGGCCGTTCGTCTGCGGGTGGTAGGGGGTGGAGAATACTTTCTTGATATTCTATCTTTCACAAAACTGAATCATTTGGAGACCGTCAAACTGTTTCCCATTGTCGGAGATGATCACTTGAGGTAAACCGAAACGGCATATGATGTTTTTCCAAATGAACTTGATAATTTGAGTCTGGCTGATCTTGTTGAGTGGCTCGGCCTCGGCCCACTTTGTGAAATAGTCGACGGCCACGACGGCGAATTTGTGGCCCCCAGGCGCAGTGGGCATCGGTCCGATCAGGTCGATGCCCCACTGGGCAAAAGGCCAAGGGCTATACATGGAGGAGAGCTGTTCGGGGGACAGTTTGATGTTGGGCCCCAAGACTTGGCATTTGTGGCACGACCTCGCGAAGTTGACGGCGTCCTTGTTCAAGGTCGGCCAGAAGTATCCTTGTCTGATCACTTTGTGGGCTAGGGCCCGGCCTCCGGCATGATTTCCGCATACCCCCTCATGGATTTCGGCCAGAATGGTCCGGCCTTGCTCCGGGGTTATGCATCTTAGGAGTGGGAGGGTAAAGCTTCTCTTATATAAAAGATCGTCGATGAGGGTGTACCTTGATGACCGGAGTTGTAGTTGCCGTGCCCGAGTTCTATCTTCGGGGAGCCCGCCGGTCTTGAGGTACTTTATGATCGGCGTCATCCAATTTTCATCCGTGCTCAGAACAGTCGCCACTTGTGCTCGGATGACCGTGGGCGTTCCGAGCGTGGAAAGTTGGATATTGGAGAGGTCGGCAGCTCCCTCCGCGGTTGCAAGTTTGGAAAGAGCGTCGGCCTGGGTGTTGTGCTCCCTTGGGATTTGCTCAATGAAGACTTGATGAAATTTCTCGCATAAGGTTGTAACCAGGTCGAGGTACTTCATCATCTGCTCTCCCCGGGCCTCGTATTCACCTTTGATTTGGTTGACCATGAGTAGGGAGTCCATAAAAACGTGCAGTCGGCAAACTCCGATGGCGATCGCGAGTTCAAGGCCTCCGACCAGAGCCTCATACTCGGCCTCGTTGTTGGTGGCCGGAAAGCTGAAGCGGACTGCATGGGTGAAATTTTGGCCCTTCGGGCCGATCAGGACGATACCGGCCCCGGCACAAGTATTAGTTGACGATCCGTCCACATAGAGTTTCCAAGGGGGGTGGTTGATTCTTGTGAACTTGGGTGGGAAAGTTAACTCTACTATGAAGTCGGCCAGGGCCTGGCCCTTGATGGCCGTCCTTGGGGCGTATGAGACCCCGTACTGAGCTATCTCTAAAGACCACTTCAACAACCTGCCACTTGTGTCCGGCCGGTGTAGGACTTGCCTAAGGGGTAGGGTGGTGAGGACCTCTACTTGGTGGTCGAAGAAATAAGGCCTTAGCTTCCTTACGCTCATGACCAGAGCGTATGCTAATTTTTCGAGCGGAGTGTACCTGAGCTCGGCATCGTGTAGGGCTTGACTAACGAAGTAGATCGGAAGGTGGTTCTGACCATCCGCCCGGACTAGTACCGCGCTCAGTGCGACCTCGGAGGCCGCAAGATATAAGTAAAGCTTCTCCCCCGGGACTGGCTTGACTAAGATTTGTGGGTTTGCCAAATATTCCTTTAGTTTCGCAAAGGCTACTTGACTTTCCCTATTCCAAGAAAACTTGCCATTTTTAATAGTCGAGAAGAAAGACTTACTTTTATCTCTGAGCCGGGCTATGAATCTGTTGAGAGAGGTGAGGCATCCGGTCAGGCGTTGCACTTGTTTGATCGTCCTTGGCTCTTGCATGTCAAGGACGGCCTTGATCTTGGCCGGGTTGGCCTCGATCCCGCGCTGGCTGACGATGTGTCCCAGGAATTTGCCGGCCTCCACCCCAAAGTTGCATTTCTTCGGGTTCAGCTTCATATTGTAGGCCTTGAGGATCTTGAAAGTCTCTTCAAGATCCCTGAGATGGTCTTCTTTCTTCAAGCTTTTCACCACGATGTCGTCGATGTATACCTCCATGGTCTTTCCGATCTGATCTGCAAACATCTTGTTGACTAGGCGTTGGTAGGTCGCGCCGGCGTTGATCAGACCGAAAGGCATCCTGAGTTAAGAGAATATGTTCTTCTCCATGTGGAATGAGGTGTGCTTGATGTCTTCGACGGCCATGGGGATTTGATGGTAGCCGGCGAAAGCGTCCATGAAGGACATCATCTCGTGCCCAGCCGTGCCATCCACCAGGTGGTCAATGTGCGGCATTGGAAAATGATCCTTCGGGCATGCTGCGTTGAGATCGGTGAAGTCTATGCATAGCCTCCAGGTATTGTTCGTCTTTTTGACCAGAACGGCGTTTGCGACCCACTGGGGCTCGTCCCGGGCTTGTTCGATCAGCTTGTTGTCTAGCAACTTCTTGACCTCTTCAGCCAAAGCTTCGTATTTTTCCGGGCTGAACTTCCTTCTTTTCTGATGGACCGGCCTCCTGTTGGGGTCGATCTTTAGACGATGGCATGCGTACTTTGGGTCTATCCCGACCATGTCTTGGTGAGACCAGGCAAAGACTCCAACGTTGGCTTTGAGGAATTCGATCACTTCCCCCCGTATTTCGGTCGGTATGCGAGAGCCAATTAGTACTTCCAATTCCGGCCTCGAGGGGTCGACCAGAATGTGTTCCAAATCCTCTAAGGCCGTAGCTTGCTCATAGCTCCGCCGGTCGGAAGAATCGAATCTGGGATCGAGATCGAGCTCGGATGGTTCGAAACTAATCCTTGGCTCGGGATCGTCGATCTGCATAGGCTGGGGGTCGGCCGATGTGGATCCGACCTCCGTGACGGGTTCTGCGGCCGGAGTGGCCGTTTCAGAGTCGGGGTGTGGCCCGTCCGGTGTTTGGTTGTTGCTAATTGAAAATAAATGAGAGTAGGAATAGTTCAAACACCTTCTAGCCATTGCCTGGTCACCCTTAATGGTGCCGACCACCCCCTCGGGGGTGGGAAATTTGATACAGTAATAGTAGGAAGAAGCAACAGCTTCAAAAACTTCTAAAAAGGGCCTACCCAGAAAGCTATTATACGAGCTTGACTGATCTACAATTATAAAATCTAACGGCCTAGTTATCCTGACCTCCTCGTTGTAGCAGCAGATGAGTTCCACGGAGAGCTTTATCCTCCCGTACACAGCAACCGTTGCGTCCCCAAATCCCTTCAGTTGAAGGTCGATTGGCCTGATGAAGTTGACGAGGTCTCCGAGCTGGTCTAGGGCTGTTTTGAAAATGATATTGCAAAAACACCCATTGTCGACCAAAATGCGTTGAACCTCTTTGCCCAGGATCTGGGCGGCAATCACCAACGCATCGCCCTTCGGGAACAGCACCCCGGTCCTGTCCTGGTTGGAGAAAGTTATCTCCAAGCTCTTGTGAATCTTTGGTTCTGGGGGTGTGACCAAGTTGACGTTGGTCGCCGCCCGGACCTCTGCTTTCCGTTTTCGGTTGGACTGCGTCGAGATCGGGGTGAGGCCGCCTAAGTTCCCTCCGCCGGCCTGGATCATGTTGACCCGACCGCCGGGATTCATGGGGGGGAGGAGGTCATCCTCGTCATCATCTTCCTCCAAAGCAGCGACCGGCCTGAGAGGCCGGTCGTCTTCCTTGTTTCTCCGAGGGTGGCGCTAGGGCTGCTGCTGCTGCTGTTGGTCCTGCTGGCCGGCTGGCCTCTGAAGGAGGTCGTTCAGACGCCCTTCGTTAAACAGCTTCTAAAGCTGCTTGAGGAGATCACGACACTGGCTCGTATTGTGGCCAATAGAGTCGTGATAGGCGCAGAACTTTTTAGGGTCCAGCCGGGACCGGTCTCCAGAATAGGGCCTTGGCCTGGGAAGCACGTCCCGGTGCTGAATCGCATTGAAGATATTCGCGGGGGACTGCCTCATGGCCTGGGTTAGGTGAACCTCAACGTCCTCGAAGGACTTGAAGTTACCGGGCGGTTTGGCCACTCTTCTGGCCTTAGGGCCGCTCTTGGGGGAGGTTTGGGCTACGGCCTCCGTCTCCTTTGGGGCTGGCTCGGACTCCCCCAGCCTTAGTGCCAGAAGTTTCCTCCGAGCCAGGTAGTCACCGGCTCGGGCGCGGAATTCGGCGTAGGTTTTAGGGAAGTCCTTGGTGAGGTGCTTGAACATAGGAGACCGGCCGTGGAAGCCTCCCAGGGTTGCATGCAAGGCCAGCTGGTCGCTAACCGCCTCGCCGGTCAGCATGACCTCGTCCACCCTGGCCACGTAGTCCTCGTCGGACTCTTCTTTCTCTTGGCGGATTCGCATCAGGCGATGCCAGCTTTCCGGCCGGGCAATTTTGGCCGCAAAGTATGATGAGAATTGGGCGCTTAAAGTGGCGAATGAGTCAATGGACCGTGCCGGGAGAGATACGTACCATCTGTGGGCGAGGTCGCCCAGGGTGAGTGGGAAGAGCCTGCACTTTGTGGCGTCGGTAGCGCCACGTCCGGTCATGTAGATCCGGAACTTGCTCAGGTGAGTCTCCGGATCTATTTTCCCCTCGTAGAGAGGGGCCGGCGGGGGGACGATTTTGAGCTGGATCGGCGCGAGCTCAATATCGACCGCCAGAGGCTCGCTGGCGACTGGCCGGGCCTTAGTTTGGCCTTGCGCTTCGAGGAGCGCCTTCATTTCGTCAAGTTGCTTTTGCATCTTGGCGAATTCAGGATTGGGGGTTTCGACCAGTTGGTCGCCTCCGTCGGCTAGGGGGCCGATTCGGTCGAAAACGGCCGCACGGGGGACTCCGCGTCCCAAAAGCCCGCTTTGGGCGAAGCTTAGCTTGCGCCTGGCGGAGTTTGCCGGGGTCAGGCTAACCTCGGCTGCCCTCTTGTGGGGCATTTGGGCCGTGCTCCCAGAGTTGGAGACGGACTCAGTGTCTCCGTACCCAGTGTCGTAACTGGGAACGCGGCTCGGATACAACGACGGGTCGGTCGTGCCCAAACGGTTGAAAACCGGATGGTCGGAACCTCGAGAACGGGTGGAGATGGAGTTTGCCCGACACTGGCTTTCACCCTGGTGCTCCCAGGCTTTCGCCTTACCCTTGAGAGCGCGAGCTTGGGCCTTCTTCTTGGAGGCGGAGGTGGTGCTCCGGCACCCCCTCGCCTCTTCCGCCTGGCAGCGTCTCCCTGACCCGGCCTGGTCAGGAGTAAAGAAACCTCGACCCCCGGATGGGAGGGGTTCCTCCGGAAAACGAATCGGGGAGGCCACGCGTGTGGCTTTCCCGTGAGCATGGGATGATCTCTGGGGATCCATTGCTTTCAGGAGAGGAGGAGTTTGAGGTTTGAAGATTTGAAGGTTTGAGGATTGAATGACTATTTATAAAAGCTTTGGTAAAAACATCAAATGATTGGGTTCTTAAATGCTAGAATGAATGCTTGAATGAAGAAAAGCAATAAATGCATAAGAACACTAAGAACACCAAAAATTGCCAGGGGTTGTGAGTCCCTGGACTTGAATGAGTATGTGTATTGATTATACTGAGAGAGATTGAACCTTTTTCTACATTACAAAAGTGGGGGTATTTATAGTTTTCTCACTATAGGGATATTCTGGTCATTTCCGGCCTCTCGGGGGACAGGTGCATTAAATGTCTCCTGCCTCTGAGGACGCGCGGGCTCTGGTATGTCAGGGCTTGCAGGTGGCCGGCCACTAGGGTGTTGACGCGTGTCCAAAAAGGACGATTCTCTGGCGAATTTCCTCATTTGGATGGAATATTCTCTGAGTCTCTGGGTACGGAGGCGGCCTTTTTCCCCCTTGGGAGAGGGTCTTGTTTGATTCTGTCACGTGCTCCAGATCTCTCTCACCGGCCGGGGGCCTTGAGTGATCGGAGGCCGGCCTCCTAGCGGACAGCGAGGCCGGAGATTGCTCCAGCCAGTCGGTCGCGTCCGGGCGATCTCTGCTGGACTTCACTGATCTTGGCCGGGCCGGTCCGGCCACGGCAGGACTTGAACGTGGCTGGGACGAACGTGGACGGGCGTCTCAAGCGGGTTTCCGACCTCGCTTTCGAGGCCGGAAACTCATGGTCGGAGCCCGCTGAGGTCGGATTCAGGCCGGCCAGGTCGGTCCCGGCCTCTGGGTACCTTCTTGCCTTTTCCGGCTTTCTTCCGGTCGGATCCAACACGTGGTCCGAAACGGTCACAACAGGCCTAAAATAAATTTCGCACAGGGCCCTTTAAACGGTTGGACCGGCTCTGGTTCAATGGACAACCACAATTTTAAATTCATGTGTTAAAGATCCAACAAATCTTTCGATTTAGGCTAAAAAAAATTATCAATAATTAGTGGTTTTAAATTTTAGTATTTTATACTCTTTTTCTCGAAATTTTTTTTATAATTTTTTTATCCATCTCTAAATAAATTTCACTCTTAAAATGAAAAAAATATCCATAAACTTCATTTTCACCATATCCTCAATTTTACACAAAAAAATATCACTATTTTTTAGCTCACACATACATGCAATCCAATTCATTTTGTTTACTTTATACATATAGATTACGAAATTACACCTTAAATACTATTCATTCCTCCATTTTTCGGATTTGTGTTTCCTCTCACCTACAAATGCTTCTCAAAGACGGATGAATGGAGTAACTAATTATATGTGTTACAGTAGGAAATATCCTCGCCTGACAGGAGGTCAGATTCCTAAAGATACACTGACCCGACAAGATCGAGGGTCTACATCAGACAATAACATTTAATGTATTATAGGTCTACGGTTGATTGTTAGATTAATATTGTAATAAATCCCTAAAATAAAGGGTTAAGACGAGTTCAGGGCCACTTTTGGGCTTTTGGGGGTGAACCTCTACAAATAGGGGGTCACCCCCTCATTGTAAAGGGTTCACATTTTCCTCATTTCTCACAGATGCTAGAAAGCTCTCGTTTCGTTCTTCCCCCATCGTTCGTGTTCGTGTATATTTATTGTTTGTCGGGCATAACCCAAAGAGCCACATACATCTATCCGTACGAAAATGTCTGTCAACAATTTGGCGCTAGAATGTGGGTAAAACCCAAAAATTATTCAAAGATTTTTGGAGGAAAACCTTCCAATCTTGAAGGGTTCTTTAATAACACCTTCAAATCCACAAATCATCCAAGAAAAATTCATCTCATCTTCAACCCCAGTTCGGTTCTAAATTCGTTACATACAATCACATCATTTTCATCTAAATCAAATATATACAACCCCATCATTTTCATTTAAATCAAATACATACGATTCCATCATCTTCAAGCCAAGATATACACATCGATTTCCCAAGAAAAATTAAAGAATTTCATTTTCCATACTACACCAGAAGGTCACGAATCTAACCAGAAAGAAAAGAGAAGAGGAACTAATGGTTGTTTCCTACGATGGGAGGCTCACACAGCCAGTTCCTGTCATCTCCGGCGACGTAGCTCGTCAGACCTTCAACCACGACGGGCATCCGCCCTTAGATCGGGGCACCGTGGTATGCCACTCCGGAACCCTGGCCGCGCTACCGCCGCCACAAAGGAACAACGCCGCCCCACCTCCATTGGTCGCCGAAGAGCAACGGCCGTGCTGTGAAAAAATCAAGCAAAGCAACCAGAAGATGCTTTGAATCCCTATCTTTTTGCCTAGATTGATGTGCCGACTTTTTAGTGGTGGGTCCTCCTTTGTCACGCTTCTCAACGTACGTTGAAAAGTCAAATGATTCCCCTCGATTCTCACGCCCGTCGTGGTCGCCCCATCGCCTCCCGACGGCAACCCGTGTCTACCTATGCGGGATTAACAGCCTCCGACCGTCATTGCCGCCCAGCGGCCTCCGGCCAGAGCTCACCGCCTGAACTGGTGCCTACCCATCAACCACCGCGGACTCCCCGCGCCACAACATGCCCGATCTCCGGGCACCACCATTTAGTCGCTCACACCGTGCCCGACCACTGGTCGGACGCCGCACACAGTTCCAGCCCGCTCTCCCGCAGCCCGTTCCTCCTTCTCCAGCATCGACTCGCCTGGCTGTTTGCCGCCTCCCCGCAAGGTATACCGGGGCCGAGTCGCCGCCTCCCTGCGGCCAGCCTCACCGCTAAGCACAACCGCCTCCAGTCGACCACACGGCGCCCAGAGTGCCTCCTTGCGACCAGCGCTGGATACTCGCGCACCCGTCGCCAAGGATCGAGGCGTGGCCGCCTCGCCCGATGGAGCCTTCGCTGCCTGCCTCCACCGCCCAGCGCGGGTTCGCACATCCTCCCCGCTTCGCCGCCTGCGGCAGCCCTCGCCGCCTTCCCGCCTCTGCTCCCCGAGCCTTCCCACGAAGTGCGGCCGCTACCCGGTCCGCTTCCCCGCTTTTTCCCCACTCGACACTGTATCCCCGCTCCGCAGATCATCGTCGCCTACCCGCGGCAAATCTCCCAGCCACCGCCGTCCGTGGCCGATGCTCGCTGCCCGACACGCGCACGCAGCCGGTCCTCCCCGCCGCGTCTCTGCCCGACCTCACCGCCGCGCTGCCGCTGGGCACAGCGCTCGTCGATCACCGCCAATACTTGCCCTGGGTTTATCCGCTACAGCTGTGATTGAAATCGTAATCTGCACAATCCAACAGATTGAAATGGGCCAGAGGAAGGGCAATTTGGCCTTTTTTACTTAATATATTGGGCCCTTTTTTATTTAGTCTGTTGGGCCTCTTTTATTTAATTGTGGGGCTTTATTTAATTTGTACATCCCTAAAAAAAAGGGCGGGGCAGCAGTTTCTGAGACGGGCATCCAGGGCCTCTTCATCAACGAAAATCTACGGGCAGACCTTTGCCCACTCAAATCAGGTTTATTCCAATAATTTGCTTTTAATATATATCATAACTCGCAAATTTTCATATAAATTAAAAGCGGGAGCATATATTCATATTTCGAAAATTCAAATCGGGGGCAATTTTTTAAATACAATTCTTATTTTTGATACTTCCTTTTAATATATATTATAACTCGTCAGTTTTCATATACATTAAAAGCGGGGGCATGGATATACACATCCTATGCTAATTTTGTAATATAAAAAATAAATTATTTGACAGTGAGTATAATTATTAAATACAATCAATTATTTAAAACTTCGAATATAATTTCAAAAAAATCATTGAGGTTGCTCACCAAATAAATAACTCAATATTTAAAAATGGTCACACCTTTCGACTACAAACATTTGTCCGCCTTCATAGGCGTCGACCGGTCCGCCTTTTAGGCATCGGCATTCCACCTGGATTGACGAAGTAATCCGCGTATTCGACATCGATTAATCCACCTTTTAGGCGTCGACTTTCCGCCTAGATTGGCGAAGTAATTCGACTTCTCGGCGTTGATTAGTCCGCCCTTTCAGGCGTTGATGTATCGATTAGTTCGCCTTCACCGGCATCAACTAATCTACTTCTCGAGTTAATCCGCCTGTTCGGTGTCAATTAGTCCGCCTTCTAGACGTCGACATTCTGCCTGGATTGGCGAAGTAATCTGCCTGTTCGGCATCGATTAATCCGCCTTTTAGGCGTCGACATTCCTCCTAGATTGGCGAAGTAAACCGTCTTCTCGACGTTGATTAGTCCACTCTTTCAGGCGTTGACGTATCGATTAGTTCGCCTTCACCGGCGTCAACAAATCTACTTCTCGAGTTAATCCGCCTTTTAGGCGTCGACATTCCGCCTAGATTGGCGAAGTAATCCGTCTTCTCGACGTTGATTAGTCCGCCCCTTCAGGCGTTGACGTATCGATTAGTTCGTCTTCACCGGCGTCAACTAATCTCTTCTCGAGTTAATTCGCATGTTCGGCGTCGATTAGTCTGCCTTCTAGGCATCGACATTCTGTCTAGATTGGCGAAGTAATCCGCCTGTTCGGCGTTGATTAGTTCATCTTCTAGGCGTCGATATTCTGCCTGGATTGACGAAGTAATCCGCCTGTTCAGCATCGATTAATCCACCTTTTAGACGTCGACATTCCGCCTAGATTGGAGAAGTAATCTATCTTCTCGACGTTGATTAGTCCGTCCTTTCCGGTGTTGACGGTATCGATTAGTTCGCCTTCACCGGCATCAACTAATCTACTTCTCGAGTTAATCCGCCTATTCGGCGTCGATTAGTCCGCATTCTAGGCGTCGACATTCTGCCTGGATTGTCGAAGTAATCCGCTTTTTAGGCGTCGACATTCCGCCTGGATTGGCGAAGTAATCCGCCTGTTCGGCGTTGATTAGTTCGCCTTCTAGGCGTCGACATTCCGCCTGGATTTGCGAAGTAATCCGCCTATTCGGCGTCGATTAATCTGCCTTTTAGGCGTCGACATTTTGCCTAGATTGGCGAAGTAATCCGTCTTCTCGACATTGATTAGTCCGCATTTCATGCGTTGACGTATTGATTAGTTCGCCTTCACCGGCGTCAACTAATCTGTTTCCCGAGTTAATCCGTCTTCTCAGCGTTAATTAGTCCGCCTTTTATGCGTTGACATATTGATTAGCTCGCCTTCACCGGCGTCAACTAATCTATCTCTCAAGTCGATTCATCACTCGGCCTTGATTAGTTCGTCTTCACCGGCGTCAACTAATCTGCCACTCGGCGTGGATCCGGTCCGTATTTTAAGTGTTGACCTTCCACCTTAGTGGGCGGGGTGTTGTTTAGTTCGCCTTCACCAGCGTCAACTAATTTGTTTCTCGACGTTGATTTGTCCATCTTAACGGCATCAACCAGTCCGCCTTCACCGGCATCGACTAACCCGCATCACGTTTGCCCGCTTGCGGCCATAATATATCGCGTCCTGAACGCTTTGTTTCATCGATTGTTAATTCAATCTCATATTCGTGAAGTCGCTGCCCGTCAATCGGCTAAAACACTTCACTATTTTTATCATTGATTAATCAATTCATCAATTGTTAATTTAATCTCGTATTCGTGAAGTCGTTGCCCGTCAATCGGCTAAAACACTTCATTATTTTTATCATTGATTAATCAATCCATCGATTGTTAATTCAATCTCGTATTCGTGAAGTCGCTGCCCGTCAATCGGCTAAAGCACTTCACTATTTTTATCATTGATTAATCAATTCATCGATTGTTAATTCAATCTTGTATTCATGAAGTCGCTGCCCGTCAATCGGCTAAAGCACTTCACTATTTTTATCATTGATTAATCAATTCATCGATTGTTAATTCAATCTCGTAATCGTGAAGTCGCTGCCCGTCACACTATTTTTATCATTGATTAATCAATTCATCGATTGTTAATTCAATCTCGTAATCGTGAAGTCGCTGCCCGTCATCGGCTAAAATACTTCACTATTTTTATCATATATGTTCATCGATTGTTAATGCAATCACGTATTCGTGAAGTCGCTGCCCGTCAATCGGCTAGAGCACTTCACTAGTTTTTCATTTGTTAAGTCAATTTAAATAGATTATCAAATCAATCTCTTATTCGTAAAGTCGATGACCGCAAGCGGCCAAAACACCTCATTAATTAGTCATCGCGACTTTTATCGCTAAGTTATTAAAATCAATGTCAGTCAGTGCAAGAACTCTGTATTAATTGAACATCACTATTCTCGACTCGGGGGTACGACAGAAGATCGTATCCCACCTAACCCAACCAGTTTTGAATGTTTGACAATTCGAAGACGACTCAAAAGATTCGCCCATCAAGGACCCTGTCGTCGAAGATTCCCCCGGGGCATCTGAGCTATCCTATTTTCAGGCTCGGGGGAAAAACCTCTCTGAAGCACAGATCAAGATCGGACTCTGGCTGCAATCAGAGCCCAATCTTGGGGGCAATTGTTATAGCAGGAAATATCCTCGCCTGACAGGAGGTCAGATTCCTGAAGATACACTGACCCGACAAGATCGAGGGTCTACATCAGACAATAGCATTTAATGTATTATAGGTCTACGGTTGATTGTTAGATTAATATTGTAATAAATCCCTAAAATAAAGGGTTAAGACGAGTTCAGGGCCACTTTTGGGCCTTTGGGGGTGAACCTCTATAAATAGGGGGTCACCCCCTCATTGTAAAGGGTTCACATTTTCCTCATTTCTCACAGATGCTAGAAAGCTCTCGTTCGAGGGAAGAACGAAAATTCTTCCCCCATCGTTCGTGTTCGTGTATATTTATTATTTGTCGGGCATAACCCAAAGAGCCACATACATCTATCCGTACGAAAATGTCTGTCAACAATATGCATATAAAATAAATGAAATATGAACAATAAATTTCATCTAGTCAACGAGTTCATTTTTACTTGGGTGAAAGTGACTCATCCTAATTTCAAACTCTAGCGGGAAATGAAAAAAAGAAAAGAAAATAAGTAGTAGTCCTATTTTAAATTTCGAATCGGGTTCTGCTATATACCCCTGCAACATTTGGGGATACACCTTCATATTTTATAAATTACCTAGTTTACCCTTCTCACACTTAATACTTTTAGATTTTAATACACCCCTTTACACTAAAAGGGTCGTTCAACACCATTTTCCTGAATATGACCGTCGTCTTCTACTGTGTCGCGGCGTCCAAGGCTCCACTTGCTCCATCACCAAGAATCTATAATCAAAATTGAAATAAGAAACAAGCAACAAAATATATTCAAACAACACAAAAATCTAAAATAAATAAACATGGATATCAAATTCAAAATTTGTTGTTTAATTCGATCACAACAGTCGAATAACCATTACTTGTTTAATTAAGATGGGGGAATACCCATTTATTTTTTATCCTGTTGGTGGAAAAAAAATCAAAAAATAAAAAGACGAAATGATTACCATCTGCACCGTCTTGGTGCTTTGACGAAACAGAGGTGCTACGAAAATATATTAATGCTCCTACTGGAATATTATCGAGGGGATTGGGGAATTTGTCTGCAAGGGTGAGGGAAATTATTAAGGGGTTTGGGGGAATCGTTGCAAGGGTTGGGAAATTGGGAGGGGTGGTGGGCTACGGACAATGAATGAGTTATAGGTTTAAGGGGTATATTAAAATTAATAATTTTTTAGAAGGACAAAATAGATAGTTCATAATATATATAGGTGTATTTTCAAATATTGGAGGGGTATATAATCGAACCCTTCCGAATCAGGTCAAAATATTATGGACCGTCTTTAATCAGGCCCAAAAGGTCGGATCGATTTTATTCGAACTTTCAAAATCTGTATATCTATTTGTCAATCACCCCCTCCTCTCTAAATCTTCCATTTTGAATCATTGAATTTATACGAGTTTGAGTTATAAATAGTATTCATTTAATTACAAATTATTTTTTAATTATTTTTAATTGTAATTAAGTAATTGACCATGACTTATTTTAGGTAAGTTAAAATTGAATTACTATAGATTAAATGATTGTATTTTTATATCATTTATTTTTTATTATAATTTATTAATTTACTTCGCTCACAAAATGATCTTGGTCTTCCATTATAAATATATTTTATATTTTATTTAATCTAATTTTTTAAATTTTAATCATAAATTTAATTAAGGCAGTAATCAATTAAAGATCATAAAGTTAAAATTTAATTAGGATAAAAAATTATTTAATTAAAAGGATGATAATTATTTTAAAAAAGTGATTGAATTGTTTTATAAAAAATGGACATAATTATAATTAAATTGAATTAACAGAATAAAATTAATATAAATATATTTAATATAAAATTAATAATATAATTTATTTTAATCTGCATAATACGCTGAATTTAAAAGTTAGTACTAATCATAAAGAGCACTCACTACCTAAGTGGACAGAGTCACCTAGGTTAGAATAATATTAATAGGATAAAAGGAGTACTCTCGTCCCATATTTAGAAGTGCATTCTTTAGGAAAAGAATTGGGTACGTGGGTATGGAGTTCAATAAAATAATAATATTTTAATTAGTATGTATATAGTGAAATTGATTTATATATGAATTATTGAAGGATATTACTTATTTTTACTAAAGAGTGTTTGTTATTTTAACTGGAGAGTATTAATTGTTATTATCTTAGTTTATTTTCAATAAACAACTAATATTATTCAGTGGAAAAAAAAAAAACTCCCTCAGTTTCAAAATAAGTGTTGTAGAGGTTAATTTTTTTTTTTTAAATAAGTGTCGTTTTAACTATATTTTTCACGTTTTTTCCTAATTTACCCCGTATTCAAATTCAAAATATAAGAGATCTTTTAGTGATCATACTAAAATATAATAGATATATGTTAGAGATTATCAAAATATAATAGATATTTTAGAGATTTATGTGGGTATATTATTATATATTTCAAAATTTATAATTCTTAATTTGATACGAAATTTCTAGAACGACACTTATTTTGAAACAGAGGGAGTATTATTTTTTAGTGAAAATAACTAATACTCTTAAATGGTTCATATATGAACCATTTTCACTTTATACTTTGTCTATTTTAGTATATTGACTTTTGTGAGAAAATTATTTTTATATTAGGGGTGTGAAGGGTTTTATGAGATGAACGGAAAAAAAAAGTGTAAATATGGGATGGAGGGAGTATAATTTTTTTATTAAAAATAATAATCAAAAGAATTTCTGTGTTTTTTTAAGGCTATATCCGCCTAGGATCGTTTAGCATTTATGTTTACAAGATTATCTTAATACTTCAATTTCGTTAGGTGCATCATAACTCGCAAGAGATCATTTGTGTCGCTGCCTCAATACTTTTAAAAGTAAACATGCATAGTAGGCTATTTAAAATAATCGTGTGACCTTCCCTACCATACCTTCCTTTTTCTTTTTATATTCATTAATTTGTGACTCCAACTCATAGGTAATTGATTTTTAACCATTTAAATTATATCATTTTATTAACATACATTTTAAATTAATCTGATACATTCACATTATACTTGTTGTCCTCCAAATTTATTCTCAATTATCTTTTTAGTCCATTTTAATATCTTTTTTTAATAAAACAATCTTTTTATTATCACTCTTCCATCCATCATTTAATTACACATATTATTGACTTCACAATCATAAAAAAATATTCTATTTATAAATGAACCTCACAACAATCTTATTTTATCATTTTTCATTTTTGAATATGGGTGCATTTTGATGTGAATAAATATGGGGGAGGAGTGTGATATAGTATTTTACAATATCCCCTTTGAATTCTAATCTACAGTACAATTGATAATTGGTGCACAATTTTACTGGCCACATACATTAAAAAAGAATAAGGGGCTGATTGGTTTGAGGGATTACCTGTGATTGTCTTTATAATCCCAGGTAATCTCGTGTTTAGTTTGAGGGATTGCACATGACCATGACCTTGGAAAGATTAGAGCGACTATCTCGTGTACAATTCGGTCCAGAAAATCTGGTTCTAGTCCAAATTTTCTGGTTCTAGTCTATCCATTTTTCGATAGTCGTTCTAATCAAATCCAGAAGATTGAAGGGAAGCAAGTAGGATCAATGCCATCTATGGATTTACACTCCTGTATTTCAAGTGTGCACAAGTTTTAATCTAAAGACTATCCATATATTTAAGATAGGAATTATTTTATTTTCAAAATTTTATATAAAATTGTTGCACAATATGTGAAATGGAATAAAAAAAATTAGTATTTTTCGGTTTAAATGAATTTTTTTTAAGGTAATACTTTTGTCACGACTCCTCTCACATATATGACTCAATAAAAATTTAATTGAAAATAATTTTACATAAAAAGACTCGTATGCATGTACGCCTTTTTTTTTTTTTTTTTTCAAAACATTTAACTGAAAGAATGAACCAATTGACCACTTTAGGAAATGACAACCACGACTTAAAGTACAAACTTAATAAAACACAACTACAAAACAAGCCCATATTATGGCCCACAAATCGTCATCTTTGCACACAAGCGAGTTTAAATAACAAATCGTCTCATAACTTTCTGACAAAATATATATAGTCCCAAAATTAATTTTTATTAGATTTAGAGGGGTGTATTCAATTGGGATTTTAATGGATTTTTTTGGACTTTAAAAAATCTGTGGATTTAGAAAATCTATAGACTCCATGCAGAGTTTGACTGACTTTTTTTTATTAATTTACTTGAATTTTCATAGACTTTACAGGATTGTGGGATATATATTTTTTTTATTGATTTACATGGATTTCCATAGACTCCGGCGTTGTAACCATTGATGCAAATATATATGGAACACACTTGTATATATATAAAAAAAAAAGTTATCCAAATTGATTAGGAAAAAAAAAAACAAAAATACGTTAGTTAAAAAATAGTAAAATACATTATTATTCTCATCTTCATTTCCATCACCGTTATACCCCGCCCTCATTAGAAGTCTCTCGTTGTTAGAAGAAATTTTGGAGAGTAAAATTTATTTATATTTTTTTAAGAGTAGACTTGGAAGCGGGGCGGGGAATCTCGATCCCCGTGAAGATCTGCCACGAACGAGGCGGGGAATCCACAAAGCAAATGGGGACAGGGAATTTTTTTTGCCCCGTAGGCAAGGATCGGGATAGTATTCCCCGCCCCGGGGGATCCCCGTCTCGTTTCCCGAGGGGATCCGCATTATTTTTATATAATTAATATATTTATATATATAATTTTAATTTTAAAGTATATTACAAATGAATATTTCATAGTTTCCTACTCAATTAACTATTTATCAAAAATTACATCTATATTTTATTTAATATTATGTTATTAGTTCCAAATTATATAATTCTCACTTTAGTATATATGTTAATTAAAAATATTAGAAATAGAGGTTCTTCAAATTATTTAAATTAGTTTTTTTAACACCAACTTAAAATAATTGTTGTGTATGATTAAATTTTTTTAATTTAAATATTTTTTTATATTTTAAAAATGAGATAAAAAAATAATTAGGCGGAGAATGGGGAATCCCCGCGAGATGGGGATCCCTAGCGAGGCGGGGATGGGGGGAAAAATTTCCACATTTATTTAGCGGGGACAGGCCCTGCCCATTGACATCCCAATGGAAGAGAATCAAAGAAAGTCCATAAACTGTTGAATACCTAATTATTTTTTAAGACTTTTTAAAATCCGTAGAAATCTCTGCTTATTAGAAGAGATTTTGGAGAGTGAAATCTATTTATATTTTAGAAAAGAATAAAAGAAAATCCCCATAGACTGTTGAATACCTAAAGATTTTTTAAGACTTTTTAAAATCCGTATTGAATACCTCAGGATTTTTAAAGACTTTTGAAAATTCAGATTGAATACCCCCAAATTTTAAAAGTCTAAAAAAATCCTACAGACTCTATAACCAATACACCCCTCTTAGTTTAATATTTTTTAACAAAGTCCAATTTTGGTCCCAAATTGACCAGAAAAATCATTACGACGTCGTTTTGAAGTCTGAAATTGGGAATTTATGGTAAGGGTGTTGATGTGGCGTCCATATTTGCTAATTATATTCTCTCCGTCCATGAAAAGTATGCTCAGGTTTTTGCACGTGGTTTAATGCATATGTCGGAGGGTATTATGGGGTATTGTGAGGTCCGTTTATAAGTAAAGTGATTGTTTATAGAAAGTACGGAAAGTATGTGTACTTTCTATAAACAGACCTCACAATACCCAATAATACTCTCTGACATAGCGCATTAAACCACGTGCAAAAACCTGAGCATACCTTTCATGGATGGAGGGAGTATTTGATTTTTTTTCCTTTTCTTTTAAGTTTTTTAAATATACATGATGTTTAATAAAATTGTAAAAGAAAAGAAAAAAAAATCAAATATAAGAAGCAGACATAAACGCCACATCAGCATCCTTGCCACAAATCCCCAATTTCGAACCTCAAAATGACATAGCACTGACTTCCGGCCGATTTGAGATCAAAATTGGACTTTGTTACAAACTTTGAGACTAAATCTGATAAAAAATTAATTTTTGGACCAAACCTATTTTGCCAGAAAGTTATGGGACGATTTGTTATTTAAACTCGTACACAGTCATGCAAAATCCAGCTGGAGCTCAACAACTTATCCAGCAGATCCACAATGTCGCAATTCGTAAATATTATCTACAATGCATAAACTACGTGGGATTTATAAATCTCATTAAGTATAAAAGATGATAATGTGAATCTTTAGAAACATTTCCCATGCACTCTCTTTGTTGGGAAAATAGGGGTGCCCGGAATCTATTCGGGATGAAATTTAAATACGAATTTAAATACAATTATTACTAGCATGAATTAATCCTAATTAATTCAAATAATAACTCCAACAACTAATTTTCATCATGCATGTTAAATTAATTTCACATATTAACTAGGCGGAATAAACAAGTAAATATGCGATTAACGTACCTCTTGTAGAATTGGCATTTGGATATACGGGACAATTATAATCTCGCTCTATCAACCCAAAGCCTTCTCAAGTATTTCCCTTTACACCTCACTTGATCGCCGGTGGGAGACGCTTTCAAGTAATTTAATAAACTAAGGAAAAAGAAAAATATCTATGCTTCTTGATTTTTCCAACACATGGAATTTTGTACTTGGGGATGAAATAATCATCCCCTATTTATAATATGTAGGGGCCGAAAATATCATGTGTATATGGGCTTGGAGAAATCTTTTCTTAGACTCTAAGAAATCTTGAATATATCTCATATATTCTTTTCTCCAAAATAAAATATTCCACAAAAATCTCACCCTACATATTTAGGGGTAATTTTCGAAATTTTCATGAAGAGAAATCAAGATTTGGATCTTCTTGAATATATGAGATATTCTTGTATTCCTAGAATACATATCTTCCATAATATCTTTCCAAGAAAATCAACAAAATCTTTTTCTCCTCCTTATCATTAATTTTCGAAAATATGAAGAAAAATCAGCAATATATTTTCTTTTTATTTTAATCACCTTATCATTATTGGGCTACTTGAGGGGCCTTAAGGAGAATTAAGATTGGACCTCCTAATGGACTTCTGAATTTCAATATTGAGCCCCAATATAATTCAGCCCATTAATATTAATTATTACCACTAATAAATTAATATTGCACTATCCATCTTAATCCATATTACGATAATATGGGCTCCCGGTTATTATTTCCCGCGTTTAAGATTATCAAGTCCATTAATTAATTAAGCTTCTGAATAGCTCTAAATTAATTAATATATTTCACCTTGGAGTAAAGACAGCTCAACATTATTATTCGTACCGAAGAAACTAATTCTTCACTTGCAAGATTTGGTACAATAAAACTTCTGAGCCCACCAAGGGGACTAATCACACGAGCCGTACTCGCACGCGTTTCTCCGTATTAAATCTTAGCAACCGTCGTATGATTAATATTACTGCCCAAGACACAAAGTTCGAAGTCGCAATGATTCTCACCCAACATGAATCAAAGCAGTAACCATTAAGCACACACGGTCCTATTTAAGGGACGGAGATTAAGAAATCAACAACCACTGAGGTCTAATTCTTCACCTTTCAGAACAGAAGAATTTATCCTCGCTGTAGGTCCTCTTCAACACATACTAAATGTGCTAGTGCAATCTCTTAGTCAAGACAGACCAATCTGAGCCTTACACATCGACCTTTCACGGCGGATTGTTCAATTCCACCTAGGTCGTGAAAATGTACGTTTAGTTACAAGTAAACTGTTAATGTTGTCTTCCGTGATCGGGTATCACCACATTAACTACAATGTAACATGTACTATATATTGAACGGTTTGCAATAGAAATTCAACATTCAATCATAACTAAAGCAAATGTGATAAAAGAATTATTCTCATAAAACGAGTGTTTGATACACGAGTTATACAAAGTAAAAGCATACTTTCACGTATAACTCCAACACTCTTTTGAAATCACCTAATCCATTTTTACATGTCTAATTCTTTTCTAAGATGCTTTGGACCTCTAACTCACTATTATACACCAGCACGAGCACTAAGTCAATATATCACAAACATTAAGCCCAAAGCACTAAATTCAATAGATCATAGGCACCAAGCCCAAAGCAATAAGCTCAATATGACAATCTTATCCGAAAACCAAATGACCATCTTAACCGGATGTCGGTTTATTTAATGATCATCTTACTCGGAGATCAATTGATCATCTTATCCAGAGGTCAATTCATTTACTCGTTCAATGAACTTCTTACTCGGAGCTCTAGTGAGAAGCTTACTCGGAGACTACTTATTCAATCGTTCAATGACCATCTTGCTCGGAGCTCTTATAAGCATCTTACCCGGAGACTATTTATCCAATCGTGCAATGCCCACCTTTCCCAGAGCTCTGGTGATCATATTACCCGAAGACCATTTATTCAATCATTCAGTGACCATCTTGCCCAGAGCTCTAGTGAGCATCTCACCCGGAGACCATTTATTTAATCATTAATCCATATATGCACTAAAACTTGATACAATGTAAAACATAATATTTCACAAGATTCTCATATCAATGAACTCACATGTTTAATCACCTTATCTATTTCTACAATAATCATTGAACTCAGAGGCTCAAATCATAATAACCAGTGAACACGCATGTTCATTTCACAACAATTGAACTCACAAGTTAATTTCACAATACGCAGTGAACTCACATGTTCATTCCACCTCATTTGATATAACATTGAGCGCACAGGCTCATTTCATGATAATCAATGAACTTCAATCAAATATCACAACCCATGTATTATCCACGTATTTCCAATTAAACATAAATAATTCATAGAATACTATGTTTATGCATTATAGGTACAATTACATAGATATTCCAAAGTGATGATAACTTTGCTTATCTGATATATCTTTCACTATTTTCTCTCATTTCTCTTTTCTTCATTTTCTTTTCTATTATGTTTTTTTCCTTTTTCTTTTTTGTTCACATATATTAAGGGCATGTTTGGCAGATAAGAAAAGACTCAGAAAAATATTTTTTTTGTGATTTTTGATACCAAATAATTTATTTTTTGGATGACCAAGAAAAGATCGGGTAGCCAAACGATTTCAGTAGAGGTACTGTAGCTCTTTAGAAACCACATCCGAGCCTTCCTTCGATATGATTTTTTAATTGAACAATATTTTATTTTTGTCAAAATTGTCCTCCTCTCCTTCTCTCCTCAAATTGTCAAAATGGGTTTACTACAAATCGTGTCCAGTGGAATTTGAAGACTGCGCTCCATGAGCAACGACGGTCGTGATGCAAACTCCAGATCATATCGCCCGCCGCTGCGAACCATGAGGAACTATTCCTTTTGGTTGAATTAGGTTTACCTTCTTCATGGATTTGAGTTTCGTGGCTCTCCCCTTTTATTTTTGCTTCCCGGCCTTCTTCTAAAACTCGTTGTTTTACTCAATTTCTGGTTGTACACATTACCCTATTCTAGCCTTTTTTGGGTTCTCCACTTTTAGTTGGACTGAATTTTTTTGAGTTGTTCGTCTTCTTCGATCAAGAAGAAGGTAATTAGATATATTTACATTTTTTCCTTGCTCCAGGTTACAGGTGGTATGGAGCTGAAAGCCGATAGGAATGAGTTCTCCCCGTATGCTGCTAAAATTAGGTTGTAATTTGTCCAATTGGTGCCGAGAATTATCTCTATTTGTTTAATCTTCTGAAAATTGGAAACTTTGTTATTTAGTATAGGAACAATAAATTAGGGTGTAATTTTTCCAATTGGTGCCAAGAATTATCAAATTTTTTTTTTATCGGTAAATGTTAGTTGTTTGCGTGTTAGAGTTAGTACACCAAGCCTCCAAAAAATCTCCAAACCACCTTATACCTCCCTCAGTTCTTTAAGCCACCTTATGCCTCCCACAATTCGTTCCCAAAGGGAATCGAACCCAGGTCACCCACTAATGTGAGGAACCCAGTGACCAGGTGAAGAATTATCACTTATTTGTTTAATCTTCTGAAAGTTGGAAACTTTGTTATTTAGTATAGGAACAATATTTAGTTTAAATATGTTTGCTCTTATGCAGGGGTGTAACCACGTGGGGGCTGCACTGGGCTTCAGCCCAGTGCAACCCCAAGTAACCCATTAGGGCACCCACAATGGGAGTGAGGACTCCCATGTGGAATACTACCCCTCACCCTAAATCAAGGAAGGAGTGAATGGGGAGGTAGTGATGTGGCATGGGAAGCAAGTTTGGGGAAGGACTGCTACTACCCGGGAAGTGCTAGTGCTGAAAAAAGTGAGGAAAGACTTGTGGTCCCCATGTTTTTGTGGTCCCCAAATCATAAATAAAAAATTGTTAATGAAAATAGTAGAATTAGTGGGACCATGAATAAATAGTTTTGAGGTAGGATGCATTGGAAGGGGTAGGAGTTTTTTGAGTTAGAGGTATTAAACTTTTGAGGTGGCACCCATGTGGCACTTTCCTCACTCAAAATTTATCACTTGCACTGTAGATGCTCTTATATATGAAGGTGTATATACACCTCAGCCCAGCCTTACATGGTTTTCTCTGCAGTTTCTTAAGTTGTAAAATTTAGGCCTAAAATAAAAACCTGTCACCAATATTACTTTCATCTATTAAATTATGTTGGGGCTTGGGAGAACAATAATTTCGTTTCGAATTCTGGTCGGCCACTTTTTATTTTCAATTTCTCTTTTGTCCTTTATTTACTAAAATCAAATTATTGAAATTCAACCTAATTTTTTGTATTCGTTTACATTATGATAAAATAAATTGTTTGTCCCCACTTTAATAATCATTTCTATATTTAAATGAATTGATTGTTTATGGTAACGTTTCTATGCATATTTACTATAAATAATAAAAATAAATTTATACATAAACGGACCTCACAAAACCCCTAAATACCCTCCAACATATTGCATTAAACCACGTGCAAACAAGTGAGCATACTTTTTGTGGATGGAGGGAGTAATATTTTTTTAATTGGTTGCTTATTATCTTGTATTTAAGTAGGTTCATAATTAATGCCCTACAATATATTTTTCTAGAGTGATTCTTGTGTGCACTTGAATGTATAACATACATTTGGATTTTGAGTCCAATTTCAAACCAATGTTACCTTTTTAGAACTCAATTCACTTGATGAGTTTTGAAAAATTAAAATGAATTTGATATTGAACTCAAACAACCTATACACTTGGGTGCATACAAGATTTTTTTATTTTTTTTAATTATTTGCATTGTGCATACAAGAATTGGTGTTTTTTTTAATTGTTTGTATATGATTTTGAATCCAAGTAGGTTCATAATTAATGCTTATAAAAATTAACGTTCTGAGTTAAAGGCAAATATTTAATTGTTTATGCAATACGACTTACTTTTCTTAATTTTTATATTTATATAGGTAATTTGTTTTAATTGAGAAGTAAACATGAAATACTCTCATTCCAACCGTATATTGGATGTCTTGAAATTATTTATTAGGTTAATTAAATTGTCGATTTTCAGAAAATGTATTTAGACTGATTAAAATTATACATGTTGGGACATTGTCAGTTTTGATTAAGATCTCAAAGCCCCTGAAAAGATGTTTGCCTTAATCTGTCTTTGTCTGAGTCTGAAGACGAAGAGCACCATCCTGAACTTATGGCAGTCCTCTAAGCTGGCTGAGTAAGTGTCAGTGATGAAGAGTATGACCCTGAGGTCATTACTAACTCAGTCCTGAAGGGAACAGGATGTCACTGAGTTAATGGGAAGACTTGGAGTAGAGCCAAGCAATGCAAAAAGAATTTCAGCGTCAGGACAAGACTGGTGGGCTCAAGACAAAATGAACTTAATAAGACAAGCCTGAAGCTCAGGAATAAGTTCTGACATTCTCACCAACCTGATGACGTGGACCAATCCGAGAAGGACACGCACGTACGGAACCTGACATGAAGACTGAATTCAGACTGCATATTCAACGGGCAAGCATTCAATGTGCATTTAATGCAAATACCAAATCCATGCAAGGACGGCTGCTACATGAAGATATGTCCGTTTGAAGCCACTCTACATAGATGACTCGAAGGCTATCTCTCCAACTGATAGTTTTTCAAATCACCTATAAATACAGAAGACCTTGAACCCATTCAAGGTTACGGGAAATTTCCAAGCCAGAAATTACTCAAACTCTCAAGCATTCAAAGCATTCAACCCTTAAGAGAAGCACTCGAAACCTTCTAAATTTCTCAAGTGTTTCTTAGCAATTGAGAGTTATTCTGTATTCCAAGAGCTAATTAGAATTATCTTAAGCTTAGAGAGATTATCCATTCCTTAGCATAACTTTGCCTTGTAAGGATAATCTCAACCTAGTTGGAATCCAAACTGAAACCAAAACCCTAAGTTAGGCTTGTTGGGAGTAAGTCAGTTAGAGTGTTAGTAAGTGGAGTTGTATAGATCAGTGAGGATAGCTGGTCTTGGTGCACCTTGGCACGTTAAAAACAAGAATCCCTTGAGTGGATTTCCTGTTAAGTCAGGCCGTGGACGTAGGAGCTTGAGACTCTGAACCACGTTAAACTCCTTGTGTTCTTACTGCTTTGATATTGTGCATACTTGCCATATTACTTGTTCATTCATTGCATTCAAGTTTATCAGGCCTGAATCAATCAGGCTGATCTTCATAAGAACACTGCCCTACTAAACACTATTCTGAATTGAGTAACACAAGTTTTTCAGAAAGCAAACTAAACAAGACTTTAAACCTTCAGGGCTCAAACATTTCCGCACTGAACTTGAACTGATAGTTAGCCAACTGACCCGCACCAAGTGTAGTCAGTAGGTGTGTTATCAGCTCCTAGTTCTTTACCACTCTGAGTAAAGGAGACTCAGTCAGTTTTAAGTTGAAAAATTGGTATACGTGTATTCCCCCCCCCCCCCCCCCATACACGTATTCCTCAGTCTTGCACCGGGACCAACAATACACTTATGCAAAGATGATTGGAGGTTTATCCTGTAAATGTTCGGTCGGTGTGACCTTAGATTTAAAATTCTTTTGAATCATTCATCAATAAAATATTGTAAATTTGTAAGGAATTTTATTATGAAGATTTCACAGATCAAACATAATGTTTTAATGAATCAAAAGTTTCAAGTTCTTACACTTGTCGAGTTAAAGTCAATTGTTTAACAAGACGAGGATGAGTTATTTGGAAATTGTGTGATACTTATTATTCATAATTTTTTATTAAAAATATAAACATAGACTCACTTATTGATGATTTTATATGTTTTGAAGTCTTATATGTTCATCCTAAGTGAACATCAAAATATTTTTTTATGCAAGTTTTAATGCATCGAAGTGTTTACTTTTCAGCCCACCCCACTATCAAATCCTGGATCCACCCCTGCTCTTATGGATATTGACAAGAGGAGTTGAAATGTAGTGAGATTGAAGTTTGGATGTTGAAATTTGTAGAGGTTGAAGATGAACATTGAAGATAAAATAGAATTGTCCATGAATTTCTACTATTTTCTCACGAGTTTATCTTCTTTCACTAAACAACCAAATTAGTATAATATAATTATTATTACATACTACCAACATCATTAAAAGATTTTTCTCTTTAAAACATATCTCTATCTCTATCGTTACCCATTTTTTCATGTACCCTGCCAAACAAGCCGGAGAGAAGTGACAAATCACTTTTCCACCGTCTGAACCTTACTTTAATTTTGAAGATTTTAGATTTTTTTTTATTATTCTCTATAAATTATATTATCAAGTATCCCATATCACTATAGCCTAATTAACTAATTTGTACATGTACTCTGCACATTATACTTATATGTCAATTAATAATTAACATGTTGTGTACATTTATTTATATACTAATGTTAATAGATGCCGTCCACAACTCATGTCTACATACTCTAAATTAATTAATTATATATAGGCTGTTTTCTTATTTCCACAATTTATAATTCACTAATTAATACTACCAAATAATTTTATAATTTGTATTGTTCACTAAACACCCTTAGAATTCCGATCATTAGTAATAGAGTTTTCTTACCATTAAGAGCATATAAATAATTCAATATTTAAGGGCAAGATGAAATAATGAAAAATTACAAATGGCACACAAGTAAAATTTATAAAGCACGTAATGCATGAAGTATCTTGTCCAATGATTAGTAGACGCTTCATTTATTATTGAGTAGGTTTTATATAAAAACGCTTCATAATAAGTTTAATATGAAATAGTTTTAGAGTATCATTAATCTGTGATAGAGTTTATTTACATCCCATAACTTTTTCACTTTTTCAAAAACGTCCCAAAAAAATTAATTTCTCCAATTACATCCCAAAATTACGCTAATTATAGAATTTACGTCCCAAATATCATTGGAGTTCACCGGAGTGGACGAAACGCAGCCTTTTCAATCTCATGTGCCGCTCACGTGCTCTTTTAAAAGGGAATTTCCGGCTGTGACACGCCTCACCCAATGAAACTCAAGAAAATGGACATGTCATTTTAGAGACATGAGATTTCAATTTAAAACCATAATATGTGAACTTAAAAAAATTAAAATAGAATGAAAAAATCAATTACTGCAATTTAAAAAACTCTCTAAAACTAATTAAATTAAAATACCCAAAAATCGCATACTAGAATTCTCAAATACCCAAATCGCAATTGTTCTAGGGTTCTCACATTTCCCTTCTCAAATTGCAGTTTTTTCTCTTCTCCCTCCCGACTACCTGTTCGTGACTGTTAGTTTTTTAATCGAATGGGTATTTTTTGCATACATAAAAACGATGGCCCACGTTGCCATATTTCCAGGTGGTCGCGACGACAGCTTCCCTACGCCAGTAGCATTTTACAACTTCATTACCAACATCTCGTGAGTTCAATTTCTTGATTTTGCTGAAGAAAATCGCAAAAAAAATTGGGGGAGAATAGTGCTGAACTTTCGTCTGTAATGGAGTTGTTTTATGTTTATTGTAGGATTAATCCATTATTTATTAGGAAAATTTCATATCAAGGCCCAAATTTTAGGTTATGTCTCAATTTAAGTACTCATTTTAAAAGTATCTCAAATCAAGTCTCAAGTTTTACTTTTTTCTCAATTCAAGGCTTATTTTGAATTTTTGTGTCTCAATTCAAGACTCAACAAACAATTATTTTTTAAATTAAATTCATTCCGTATGAAAAAAAATAAAAAAATTAGAGACATCCGTTATAAAAAAAAAACTTAATTAATTCTAAAAAATATTAACCTTTTATTAATATAATGAATATTTCTAATTTTTTTATATCATCGTGTTAATTTAATTTAAAATTTTACTTTATTGTTAAAAAAATTGATAACTAGCATTTTGAAATTAAAAAATAAAACTAACATTTTTCATATACGACGGGAAAAGATTATATAGGAAAATGCTAGTTGTCATATTTTTTAAAATACTAAATTAATACATGGTGATAATAAATAAAAATTATAAATATATATTATATTAATAAAAAAATATTTTTTTATAATTAATTAAAGTTTTTTATAATTTAAGACAAATGTCTCTAATTTTTTTTTTGAATGTCTCTAATATATTTTTTGTATTGAATGAATTTAATTGTTTGTTGGGTCTTGAAATGAGATACAAGAATTTAAAACAAGCCTTAAATTGAGAAAAAAGTAAAAATTGAGACTTGATTTGAGACACTTTTAAAATGAGTACTTAAATTGAGACATAAACTAAATTTTGGGCCTTCATATGAAATTCTTTCTTATTTATTATTATAATATTTTTTTGGTAATATTAGAATGAGGTGGAAATGTTATAATTTATTTTGGGTTAAAAAATAATTCATAAATCAAATTTTAAATCCACATCCCCAAGTTGTCGGATACTCCCTTTTAAAAGAGCACGTGAGCGGCACATGGGGTCAAAAGGACAACGTTTCGCCCCCTCCGGTGAACTCCGGCAAAATTTGGGACGTAAATTGTATAATTAGCGTAATTTTGGGACGTAATTGGAGAAAATAACTTTTGTGGGACGTTTTCGAAAAAGTGGAAAAGTTATGAGACGTAAATAAATTCTATCCCTCATTAATCTCATCAGGAGTATCATTAAACCTGTCAGTGGTATCACTAATCTGAGTCAGTGGTATTATATTGTAATTGTTTTAAATTTTCTTGAACTCAAATTAATGATACCCCTGATGAGATTAATGATACTTTAAAATTATTTCATGATAAACTTATCATAAACTATTTTCATATAATACTTTGCCTTTATTTATTACTTCCATCAATTTAGAACCATAAATTTTGGTAGAAATTTATGGCTACTAATTACTCGATAGAATATCAAGTACTCAAATCTAAGGGCATGCTTGGTATGATGGAATAAATATGGAATGAAATGATCATTTCTTAATTTATTCAAAATACAATGCTTGGTATGTTTTTAAAAATGGAAAAGTGATTCCACAAGGAATGGTGATTCCCAATAATGTAGAATAATGATTCCTTCTACAATACATGAGTTTATGTATTCCACATATTAAGGAATAATTACTTTCCAAAAATATCATCACTTATTTTCATTTATATAATATTATCTTCTAATGCCAACATGTCAACAATAATATTATTATTATTATTAATACTCAATAATAAAATTATCAATAAAATAATTCTACTTGATAAAATTATAAGTAGTATTAAAAATAATAATAACCAATTTCAACCATAATAATAATATTAATATAATAATAATATAATAATATAATAATTTTCAACGATTACTACTTATATATAAATAATAATATTTGATTATAAAAGTTATCTTAAATAACCAAAAAACAAACAATACTAATAATTTTACTAAAATAATAATAATACAATTAAAAAATTATGTAAGAATTACAAAAATAAATAATAAATAAATATTAAATAATAATTTCAACAATAATTAAAAAAATTATTAAATAATAGTAGTATAATGTTATTTTTTATAATTATAAGTATTATTAAAATATTTTTTAATAATAATAATATGTTTTATTAAAAATATTGTTATTACGAATATATATAAAATTTCTAACAATCATTATTAATATTGTCATTAAATAATTATTTCAACAACCAATAACAATACTAATTTTAAATAGTTACACACAATAATTACATTTCATTCCTAGTCCATACCAATCATAGGAATGATCATTCTTATATCATTCCATTCAAACCTCCATTTCATTCATGAGTTCATTCCATTCAACTGTTATTCCATTCAAACATAACAATCATACCCTAAAGGTGTAAAACGGGGTGATATATATAAATAACATTTTGTTAATATAAAGTACTAGAAGAAGTGAATTATATTAATTGATCAACAACTAGTGCGAGGTTCGGGTATCACATACTTAGTATTTTCTTGCAAAAATTATTATTTTGAAAAATAACAACTTTTTTCCCTAAAGGCAAGGTATTATTATTTCACAAAGACTTTTATGCAATATTGCATAAATATAGATATGTGCAATATGATTTATTTTGACTCATATTCATTTTAAATGGATTTTTCCTTCTTTTTTTTCCGCGCTTCCATGACAGTTTCTTCGCACGTCTTTTCTTTCTTTTTATTGTCCTCATGGTGTTTCTTCTCCAATTTAGTTGCATTTTCTTCCATGCGAGCTTCCATTACGAGTGTATCCACGTTTTCATTGTCTTTTATTTCCATGGTTGTTGGATTTTTTCGCGTCCTGTACTTTGTTTTGTATATTGCTGAAAATTATGTTACTATATGAACAAACGAGTATTACTAATGAGCAAAAGTGTGTTACTAGTTCATATCGTAATATTGTTGTATTCTTGTAATAACACTCATTAATTTGTTCATGTAGTAACATATGAATTGCTCAATTACATACTCTTTTTATTGTTTAAATTCTTCCATTTTCATATAGTAACACATTAATCAAGAATTATGATGTTATGATTATCTAATAGTTTTAAAAAAAATTGTGTGTTTCAAGTTTTTCTTCTTAATGATTTTTTCACGATTCTACACTGTTTCTAATATAGTAACACATATATACTCTTACAGTAACACATACTTGCCCTTATGGTATCACAGACGTAGAACTGAGATTTTTTGTTTACTTTTGCACGATTTTTTGAAAAAATCCATTTAACTTGACATGACCCATGAAGGATCCACAAATTTTTTCCCTTCTTTTAAATATGTTCATATTGCATGTGCAATATAGCACAATAGACCACTCTTATTATTTTTCTTCGTCTCATAGAAATTACGTGTATTATGTGAGACAAACTAAATGTATTTGAATTTGAATTTTTTATTTTGTATTTAGATATTATTAATATATACATTTCACGTTAATTAATATGTAAGAATACAAGGTTCACATAAAATTTTCACGTTAATTAATTTGTGAGAATACAAGGTTCACATAAATTTCACAATAAGCTTTGTAATTCATTTTAGTGATTTTCAAATAAATAACTTATAAATCAAAGACCTTTTAAAACACAGGATATTTTGCATACTAAAAAGTAATTGCGGAATGAAATATTTTTTTATTTTAAGAAGTGAATTCACGCGAATTTGATTCGTAAGGGAAAAAAGATGATGTCATTTATCTTATAAACCCTAAAATCGTTAACATTATATTTCCTTATGCATCTAATAAAACATGCAATTCAAATTCATTTTTAAACAATCAACTTTATTGTCATTGAATGGTCAATGTTGTTTTTACTAAACAATAACGGTTAGTTAAAATGTAACAGCCGTAATTGTTCCGTAAAAACAATTGCGACTGTTCATTAAGAACAATGATATATGTTTATAAATATATTTGAATTGTATTATACATTTAGTACACATGAGACCAAGGTTTAAAAATATTAAAATGTCTTACTCCCTCCGTCACAATTTTATTTTCCATTTACTAAAAAGTCTCGTCCCTATTTTATTTCTCATTTTCCAAAATAGAAATAAAGTGTACTCACCTTTTTAAATTTCACCTCATAAAAAACTATTTTATTTATTTAAATACTACAATTCAACTCTCGCATAAAACTCTGTGTAAAGTTAAACAGGAAAATAAAATTAGGACGAAGAGTGTATTAATTTTGAAATCTATCTATGTCAAACGCCAAGCCATGCATGCACCCATTTTTTATTTATTTATTTTTTATTTTTTAACAATCTGTTATATTTTAATAATAAAAACACAAGCCCATATCAGTATCATCTACGTAAATTAATTAAAAATTTGGAAGCCTATATGATCGGTATAATTACATGATGCCTAACATTTCAACATCACATTAAACATTAGCCGGCCATACAAAATGTTGACTAACAATTAATTTTCAAATAAGTAATGATGATAATAGCATGATATTAGTGTTTTTTGTATAACCATCTCATGCTATGAGACTGTTGAATGATGTATAAATTGGGTATGCTGTATTAATATTTTAATAAAAGTAATTGTTTTTTGAAGAGAAGTAAGTATTAATTTGTATTGTCTAGTTAGACCTTTATTTATTGATGAAAAGAAATCCAAATCACAAAGTATGAGGTTGATACCACATATTTAGTTTTAATTAATTTATAGCATGAAATAATATAAATTAATACTCACTCTATCAATACTTAAATGATATTCTATTTTATTGTCTCACGCTATAAGACGGTCTCACGCAAAACCGACTCTATTATAAAAATCGAACTACAACCCTGCAAGAAGTGCCGATACCAATTTCGTTACGATTCCAAAATTAAATGATTATAAGGTTGCCTTTGATCAATGGAATCACTGATTTTAAAATGAATGAGTAAGAATTTATTAAATTTTAAATTGTATGACTTGACATTTAAAATCCTCCAATTTAAACTAGGATCAAAATTAGGAATTTGAAATCCATCAATTTAAATCTTACTTGTGTATTTAAAATTTATGGCTTAAATCAATTCATCCAAACACAACTTAAGTATAAATTGCGATATTTTCTCTATTAAGAAAAACTGATACTTTAACTTTAAAAAAAATGCCGTGATTTATACGATAATTATCCAACAGACTCTAACAGGATTTAGGGTGAGAATTTATAGGAAGCCAGCCGACCTGATATTAAGCCAATTTAAAACCATGAGCAGTAGTATAGTAGGGTATTTTTCTTTTAAAATCAGTATAGTAGGGTATAAAAATTGAATAATTGTAACTCTAATTTTAGGGGAATGACAACATCAAATGATAAAAATAAATAAAAGCCACGTGCACATTTCCCCGTCTGCCAGACACAAAAAAAGAATCCCCTTTTATGGATATGTTTGGACGAAGGGATTCGTGACAATGGATTTTAAATTTATACTCTAAGTCAATTTCATTTGTTTGGTAATATACTTAAATGGATGGATTTAAATATTTAATTTTAATTTTAATTCAAATTATATATTGATAAATCAATAATTAATTTTAACAATTATAATTATTTGAAATTTAATATGTAATTAATTTATCCATATTTACTTATTTAATTGTTTTATTCTCACAGCATATTTGAGGAAGTTAGTGTATTTAGATTCCAATTTCCAATTTTTAAATTAGATAATATAATTATTCAGGGTAATATATACATATATATATATATATTATTTTGATATAATTATATTATTATTTGATGAAAAAATTAATTTACATATATGTAAAATTGTTATAGTGTTAAACTTTGTAAAGGAAATAATTAAATGAATTAATTTTACGACTCATTATAAGTTCGATTTGATTTGAAGTGGAATTCTTTTATGTTATCAATTTTACCAATATTAAATTGTTCACTCACCGAGTCTCCTAACATGAGGGAAAATTGAGAGTTCGATTCATGAAAACTTCACTCATATTAAATTACTTATTGGACCTCCTAAAAAGAATAAAAGTTGAGAGTTCGGCCCATAAATAAAAGAAATGGTATGAAAAATAATTAAATAAATTAATTTTATACATCTCTATACATCTGAATTTGTAGATATAAACAAAATTCTTTTAAATTTAATGGAGTATTCCGCTTAATATTTGGGGCATCATCTAGTCATTACCTAATGGCAGGATTGCAGTTATAAATACTCCTCGAAATTATAACACAGGAGTAAAAGATTCAACACTTACAAATGAGCATAATGCAAATCTTAGGAGTTGCCAATTTCACCGCCACCACCCCACATGCATTTATTCAGAGAGGCGGCGGCGCCACTTATCGACGGTCACAACCAGTCTTTGCCACCGCAGCCGGGGCGGCGTCCAACCTGAAGCAAATAGCCCACTCAATGCCGCCAGAAAAAGTTGACCTATTCAAGTCACTCGAACCATGGGCCTGTGAACATGTACTCCCACTCCTGAAGCCTGTGGAACAATGTTGGCAGCCGAATCAGCTCCTCCCTGATCCCGGCAGGCCCGTAGCCGAATTCACGGACGAAGTTCGGGCCCTACGTGATCGTACCAAAGAGCTTCCAGATGAGTATTTTGTGGTACTGGTCGGGGACATGGTCACTGAGGATGCAGTTCCTACTTACCAGACCATGCTGAACACTGCGGATGGGACTCGGGACGAGACGGGGTCGAGCCCCACTCCCTGGGCTGTTTGGACTCGGGCTTGGACTGCTGAGGAGAACAGACATGGTGATTTGCTTAGGTCGTATCTTTATCTTTCAGGCCGGGTTGATATGTTGATGATTGAGAAGACGGTGCAGTACTTGATTGGAGCTGGCATGGTAAGCCTACTCTAATATATACTCAATTAATCTGCATGAACTGATCTTATATGTTGTTATATTTTATAGAATCCTGGACTGGAAAACAACCCTTATCTAGGGTATGTATACACGTCATTTCAAGAGCGTGCTACATTTGTATCACACTGCAACACGGCACGACTAGCGAAAGAGGGCGGAGATCCAGTTCTCGCAAACATATGCGGGGTCATTGCTGCCGATGAAAAGCGCCATGAGAGGGCATATGCCAGAATCGTGGGGAAACTTCTCGAGGTCGACCCAAATGAGACCATGCTTGCTATAGGCAAGTTGTTGAGAAACAAAATTACGATGCCAGCTCATTTAATGTACGATGGTCAGGACCCACAACTATTCGAACATTTCGCATTTGTGGCCCACAAGCTCGGAGTCTACACACCTACCGATTACGCGGATATTATGGACTTCTTGGTTGGGAGGTGGGGTTTGGAGAAGCTGGAGGGACTGAAAGGCGATGGGAGGCGTGAACAAGAGTATGTATGTGGTTTAGCGCCCAGAATTAGGAAATTGCAGGCGCGAGCGGAGGAAAGAGCTCAGAAGGACGGCTTTCAGAAAATTAAATTCAGTTGGATCTTTAATAGAGAAGTTTAAGTACGTCATACGACCACAAGTTTTACAAAATAAAGATGGGTACACAGTTTGTACCCGATATATAATACTATACCAATGATAATTAATAGTCCTGAATAAAGGGCCAATAGTTGTGTAATGTACATCCTCCTTGAAGCACAATTTCTGATGTCGTTTTAATATGAACGAATTCATCATATGTATATTTACATGAAGTAAGAACGTATAAAATAAGTTCATTGTGCAACTGAAATTTTGTTCTTTATCAAACAAAATTAACCAGTCAAGTACTATTATGGAAGAAATCAATGAAATAAAAGGACAAAAGCAACCAAAATCAAATTGAGACATTAATCGAATTGTGAATCAAAATAATATACCTATACTAGCAAACAGGTTTTGACATGACTTGAAAAGTTGTCCCAAAAATAAATTAAAACTAAGAGTGAGCATTGAATAAATTAAATAACTTTACCAGAGGGTGTGCTCCTCTACATGGATGCGAGTATATCTCTCATTTCATTGACAGCAGGAATGTTCTCTGCAGGGTATACTTTAACTACTAATTGGACAAAACTGGTGTATTTGTCAAGGAACTCCGCCTGCAATAGCGTCGAATACCATCAAAATATTAGTCGAAAGATCAAAGCACAAGATGACATTTACAAGTCGCTCTAAATATGAGAACATTATAAGTTCGTTCTATTATACTATTCTATGCGTATTAAACGCATAAATGGATTTAACAAAAAAAAAAAAAAAGCCTATCTTTTCACTGGAAGATCAGGTAGAAATTAGTTCTATCACATTTGTTTTCAGCTTTGATTTCAGAGTAGCTAGCATACTTAAATCTTAATTTAATGTTCATCACAATATCTAGTATTATCTCCCTTTGCACTTAGATTGTCAAGGGTACAATATGTGATTGAGAAACAACAATGCAAGAACTTTCACCCTTAAATGAGGAACGGACTCCAGTACGAAAACATACCTTACATTTTTCCCATAACGAAGGCAAGAGTTCATCACTTTGCATATTTTTCTGTAGTTTCTTATACATTGCAGCGATGGATTTGTCAACCTAGAAAATGGAAAGTTTCAGATAGTACTGATCATTTCTAGGTGCCAGTCTGCCGGATACAGTGAATACATTCTACACTCTGTGTATGGATGGGGGCTATTCAGCATTCACACCCCTGTTTCTTCTATCCGGACCCCAACTAAGTCAAATTTGAATAAATAAAATACAGAAAGTCAAAAATATCCCTCAAAATGACTTTATATCCTCAAAAATGTCCTTATGTTTCATGAAGGTCATATCCTTCATCATAAACGTGTTTTTCTTCTCATTTTCTATAACGAAAATGGTATCAAAGTATATGTTCGTTTATTCAATTTTCAAGATCGAAAATTAGAGGAAAAATTGGCATATAAAAATTTAACATGTATAAATCATTACGACATTTTTTTATGACGTAAAATCATTTTGAGGGGTATTTTTTTACTTTTTTTTAAAGTATGTTAGACCTAATTGCAATGGGTATGGAGGAAATGGGGTTGTGCATAGCCCTGTCCCCCTGTGTATCCCACCTGGTATATATCCACCACTCATTTTGCATGAACTCACATGTGTGTCATTGTGTGAATTTAGTGATTATTGAGTGGTACATATACGCCAGGTCAAAGGCGCCAGGTGTAGGATCTAGGGAAATGAATATACTCAAAAAGTTATTAGCATGACGTACCCCAGATAAGCTTGATTTTATCACCTTCCGGAGATCTCCTTTAGACAATCCAAGCTGGTAAGGTATCTGTAATTTTATCCATACTATATTTTACCCCCAGATAAATTAATAAAACTCTTCAAAGGAGAGAAAAAAACAGAACTAAAAAAGTGAAAAACCACTGCAGGATTATTACAATGTTCTCTACTCAATGGAAGATTTATGCTTCTCAAAGACTTCTGGGATTATAATATCTGAGCAACTTTTCCTGTTAGTAATATAATCTATGGAGCCCTCACTTAACCCAAAACCATGGTCAAAAGTCAAGGGTTGACTCCCACTTATATACCCTTCCACAATTTATTGTGGATTTGACGTAGGATCGTAACATTTCACTATCACTGTTAAGATCAATCACTAATGTAAGAGTCTAAGATGCAGGAAGTCCAAAATGATTTGCACACCAGCATGATGTCTGCTTTGGAGCATATATTTACCATTCTTTAATGAATATCACCGTATCACAACTTTACAAAAACATGTTTGGACCCCACTGATAAAGCTCCATACATTTTTATCATGAAAGTTGAAATACATGATCATTTATGCTATGAAATGAACTCAGAGATCACTTTATAACAACAATAACTGCTTTACAGTAAGGGCAAACCAACCTCTTCTGGTGGGATTGTAGACGCTAAATCCTCAATTTTACGAGCAAACTGGAAAAGCCGTTCAAATTGCTGCATTTAAGGAAGTAATCTAATTACTTATTTGCAAAAGTGAAAGGATGAAGAACTTGAAAGAAATAAAAATTCAACAAATTTTTTTTCTTTCAAAATGATAGAAAAAGAATCTACTCAACAAGGCAGCAAGGGTCTCACAAAATATTTATGACGAGGTTGTGTTTGCTTTTGAAAAAGTACGACAGAGAGTACTTACAGTGTATATGATAGTGTTTATAAGGCGTGTGCAAGCTAGTTCATAAGATTCACTTGCTTGATGATAAAATTTTGCTAGAGTCGGCACAACATTGGCCAGGTCATATAGACTGTATATTCCAACCAGGTCATGAATATAAGAAAAAATAAAAATAAGGTTAATGGTAATAAACTAAACAAACAGAAAACATAAATTAATTAAAAGAGTTTGGATAGGAAGTTCATAATACCTGTTTTGAAATGATGCATAATTTTCTAATAGCAAAACATCAGTGTATTTTGTGTCTGCTTGAGCGATTTTATCCAATGTCACAAACATTATGGTGACCTGCCAAATATGTTTCCAAACATCTCAAGCAAACCAATACCATAAAATAATAAGGAAAAATAAATGTATAATCTCATAGAATATATATATTTTATTACCAGTAGGTAACATGAGCTAATTGCAGTTTGCTGCAGCATAAAGCAGATTCACTTTTTCGTGTATATTTTTGTTTTTATCTCTTTCATATATAGTTTTTTGTTTCACAGCGCACGCTTTATACATTTATAGTGTATATTAAAACATTACAAACCAGATAGATATGTCACATAACAGATTGAAGATATAGTCAAAAGTATTGCAGGCATGAGAATTAACAGATAAATTACTATCCAGCAAAGATTTTAATTATTGCAAAGATATTTGTTTAACAATGTTGAAAGCACCCACAAATTTTGTGTAAGCCTGATCGACCAAATCTCTTGACTGTCCCTGGATGTACTGCTCCATACGGGTGGCAAGAGTAGCAAACCTATTCAGAAGTTAAACAAGATAAGTCCATGTCAATTAACAGTGAGCACCTACATCCTAAATCCATAGAACAATCACAACTTTATACAACATTCGAAAATTCATATGTTTTGTGGACTTGGAACTATTTTAGTTAGTGAATATACAAGAACAATGGTCCACCAACATTATAGTGAGCATGTGGAATAAACTGCGCTGGATCTGTTAAGTTAAGATATCGGCTACTTTAAATGTACACCTTTTTTTAATAGTAACCAGGTGAATAAGTAAATAATGGGAGTATATGATAAAACTGTTGTAAATGTAGTAGCATCTTTTATTTTTTTAGGGGTGCGGGGATATTTTGGAGAGGCTACTCTAATATAGGTTGTTTCTTGCCTCTTCTGGTCACACTTGGGTATTTTGGTTGTATTATACTCCCTCGGAAGTTTGCGGGGAATCTTTGGCACAAAGATTAAGAAAAAGTGTAATGGGTAGAATGTGAAGGTGGAGATTGTGGGGTAGAGATTTTGAGGGTGCAGATTGTGAGAAATATTTTCATTTTGGGTATATACAAACTTTTATTGGACAAACTAAAAAGAAAAATCAAATTTAGAAAATTTAAGTAAAGAAATGAAAGTCTCAACAAAGAATTATTGACGCTTTTGAACCATAAAGTATTTGTGAAAATGTTATATATATTAGTCAAGTTATTAATTTAGTACATTGTCTTTACCAGAAGTTTCCGTAAGTTAAATTCATCAAACAGATTCTGCAATACATTGTACTGCAAAACCTGCAGAAGAACTTCTAAACAGACACTTGAAAAAACAAATAGTACCAAGCGCTGGCATGAAATAAAATCATAGATTATGCAAACAAACATTTAAAGTGTTCATTACTTTGGTATATATTGCAAGACTCCAACCTGCCGGACCTTTCCTTCATTTCTTTCAATCTGATGGCAAGCTTCATCAACAAACTGCGAAATAATATATCAATAGATTATGTTTTCAAAACCAGCACTCAAAATAGACAAATGTTCTCATGAAATTTAGAGGCATATATAGAGACATACTTGTCGCTTATATATCTTATGAGTAATCTTCTGTATATATTCTACTAATTCCTTATATTCTTTTATATATTTTTTTAATTAGACTTCCTAAGTTGATTATTATACGCCCCTTCTTATGCTCGTGACACTGGGACAATGGATGGTAGCATGTAATTATCTTGGAACAAATTTTAAAAAATTATTCAAATGTATATAAGGTCACTCGAACAGTTTCCTATATAAGTTAGTCAAAAATTGGCTGAAAGCATTACGGGATCCCTTTAAATACATCCCACAATTCATTTTCAGAAGATAATTTGATAGAGAAAAATTCTTATCGATGTTCTAGGACTACTGTCTAACTAGAGGTCCATAACTTACACGAGCAAACAACATTGAAATTCTGTTTTCCAGGTCATCAAGTAATATTCGCACAAATGCTGCTTCATCACCTTTCTGATCAGACATACAACGTTCAGTAATTCCATGCATTGATATACAACGCAGAGGGTCAATCTTATGCGCCCAATCCACAACAGCATAGAATTCTTCCTAAAAAAAAGTTATCATGGAGAAGAGGAGGATATTGGTTAATCAAAAACTAATAACAAGTCACGTAACAATCAAATAATAGCTGCAGATTTCATATCCAAATACCTCTATGCCATCAAGCAAATCTCGGAGCGATTCGTTTAATGCCACTAGATCTATTTGTTGTTTTTCTACAAAATTGATAGTTAAAGACTGTCATCCAATTGGCTAAAGAGAATATTGAAAACACATAAAATGTTACCAGTTTTCGTATTGTTGTCAACGTCCATGATACCCAAATCATCATCATTATCTTCATCCTTGGACACGGATTCTTCATGGTTGGGTTGACCTCCCGGTTGGACAGAAGCTACAACTTCAAAGCACATGAAATGTGCAAAAAAAGAACACTGAAAGTAAATTTACAAAATAACAGACATCTTAGGAGAGAGAAAGAAATAACTGGCAAAAACACACGCAGAGTTTGAACGACCCAATTGTAACCTCATCTACGAGGAGCGGAATAAAAACCGAGAGCATTTTGGCATATGCCTCAGAAATGGTAGAAGTGTCTGCATTATTTGCACTTTGATTAGAGCCTGTAAAATCAAGCCATGCGGTTGGATTCTTTGGTGCTTTTGTACTAGAACGAAGCTCATTGGCAAACTCACGAGCCTGCATGAAAATGTCAAACCATTATTTAAAGTTTGTTACTAAATAAATACATACTAACTACTCTATAAAAGCATTATGGATCAAAAATTGAGACAGATTAAATTTTAAATGTATATTGCATTCAAAATTTCAAAAGAAAATAATTTCAACATTTTCTCGTTTCTCTTCTCCAAAATCTTTATATTTCCATCTCAAGCTTCGTCTAGATTTAAGAATCTATTTTTTCTGAGCTAGTTCTGAATATAGTTCTATGTTAGCATTATTGTTTGAGTATTGTATTCTTAAAAAAATAATAGGTAGCAAGTTCAATTCCATTTAGAAACCATTTATTTCTTCTTCTGCTATTAGGAGAATAAGTTTCAATTATTTTGCTATCATCTCATGTACTACAAATGTCTAGCATATGGATACTCAATTTGTACTTGCAATCAGTTTTTTATTGGTATTCTAATATGTTGGTTTGCTTATTGAACTCTTACATAATTTTATAATGAAAAAAATACCAAGTAGGAAAATGTTATGGGGCATAAGCACCACATCCTGAGGCCTTTGCACATCCCAAGAAATATGAACTCCCTAGCCCCAAACAGGCATACACGCTGATTTAAGACTTCTAAACACTACTACAGAGATCTGGAAAGGCTATAGTATCTGCAGATACAGTATCATACCTACCATGAATATAGGAAATTTATATATAGTTGTCCACACAATCTCATAACAGAACGTTATAGCCTTTAAGTATCAAGACAGAGCTTAAGTAAAAGATAGCATGTGATGTAACTGGATTTTAATTTAAAAAATGACAAAGCAAAATAACTGCAAGATCTTTTACCAAAACATTTGTTCTCTCACCTCGCGCCGTAAAAGCATATTCATAGAGGTGCAGTAAGCTTTCCGTAAAGGGCCCAATGAATTCTTATCAAGACCCTACAATTTAATAAAAGGACATGATATCACAAGCTAGCAAACAAGACCATGCATATTTCCATTACCATGGAATTTTCAACTCACCTTCAAGTGTTGCAAAAGGCGAGCATATGTTCTGCACTTGTATCGTAAATCAGCATGATCAGGCCTCTTCAATTGTCCACGCTATTACATCCAAGTGTCACACCCAAAAATGATATAATTCCCTTAACAAACTATCAAACTAGTCATTGTAAATTGGGGAAGCATTTTTCACAGCAGTACCTGAGAGAAATAACTCTTATCACTTATCATGAAATCCACCAAACCAGTAAAATAATTCCTCAGGAACTCAGATGCTCTTCTAGCATAAGTGCTTTTCAACTTTTCAAGTTCTGCATGCTTCTCTCTAACCTGTAAGTATTTTTTTAACATTATCATTAAAAGTAATTAACTCTTGACACTATGAAATGCTACCATCACAAAACCTATAATCCCCGAGTCCTTGAAATGGCTTACTGAGTTTCAAATTCATACTTATTAATCAAATTGCTTTTACATTTCCCTTTACCAAGTGAGTATAGGGAGCTATGACTTAACCTACTAATTTTTTCTCTCTCTATGATTGCTATGTTAGAGTTAACATAATATTATACATGGGTGAACATAAGAAACTATTTTTGGTTGCTCTAGAAAGTAATTAATCAACAGATTTTGATTTAATCTATAATTAATAATTAAAGAGATCTTGGGCAATCACTCAATTAGAGGGAGTAAGGAGTTTATTCAATGCTTGGAGTAGTTGCATATATGTATGTACATATATATATATATATGTTGTAGAAAGAATTATCAATGAAACTCATAATCTGGAAAAAAAGCTGATTGGACTGGCTGGTTCAACATGTTGAATCAGGAACACCTAATCCAGTTTGTACTAGAAACCCAGAAATCCATCTTTACCGTATAAGAATAAATGGTTCAAAACGATTTTGAGCACTTCAACCAGTTAAGAGGATTTGTGTCCTCGCATGATATTAATGTTGCATAAGTCTTTACAATACAGAATCCATCATCTTTATGTGACCAATTTTTTCAGAATCGTACTTTTATCTAAGGTTGTGTAATGAGGTAAGTGAAATGATCTACATACTGATCTCATTTTTGCAAAGCTACGATCCAAGTTGGGCACTTCAAGACGCCATAGAGCATTGGCCAGCCACTCACATGATTCCATGTTATCAAACATGTGTGCCTCATCAAAAGAACCCCCCACAAGGCATGCTGCGTACTGCATTTAAGAAGATAATAACAAATAAAAACAAAATTTGCCTAGTTTATAGAGACTCGTGGTAGATATTAGAAATAGATAATAAAGGGTCAATTTCAATGAGTATGTCTTCTTTCTAAACAATCAAGAAGGCAAGTGGAATGACCTCAGGAGGTATACGCAGCCTTTCAAGAAGTTTATCGAGTTCCTCAATTAAAGATTTGTTGTTTACTGACTGCATTTCCAGTTTGTTGTTCCCGATCTCAATCTATAGGATGCAACCATAGGAAAGTAATTATCAGAATAACTTATGAAAATTTAATAATTAACAACCAAATTCATCTTGGCATGAAAATATTCCATAATTCTGAAGGATGACAAAGCATAACCAGAAAACATAACTTACATGAAAAGATCAAACCATAAATAAATATAAAAAAAAAAATCGACAGATCTATACCGACTCTATGTCCTCTCTCATGTGCCGTAGTTTTACATTAAAAATGCCTAACCATTCATCCATATCTTCAACACAGTTACTAGCTATTTCAAGCCCCTGTAGTACCTGCATTCCAAGTAAATGAGATTATTGTATAAATAAATATAAAGAATAGCAGTGCAGCTGCTATACATACTAGTAGGATGTGTATAGAAAAATAAAATATTGGTTGCTAAGGATGACCAGAAAACATTCTCAGCTTTTTCTTAGAAGGTGATGTAGATTAATTTGAAAGTTGTTAACATATTATCACAATACCTTTTATGGCAATAGACAAGTCAAGATAGAATGGAAAACATTATTCGGGTGGGTTACCACAACGCAGCATTCCAGCATCCCATAACCATTATTTTAAACATAACAGGGATGGAGTTCTTTGTAGCATATAATATATAACAAGGGCAGTGTACAAAGAAAATAAAAAACTACCTCACGTATCAAAGGTTCGTTCTCCAAAATTGCATGGACATTTGCGGCTTCTAAGGCTTGAAGCTCTCTCTTCAACCGTTCAGAAAAAGCCTCTGCTTCACCAATACCCATGACATAACTGCATGTTATCCAATTCTCAGTCAAATCAGTAAAGATGTATTGAGTGGAGGTGATATAGCTTAAAAGGTTAATGGTGCCTCACACATCTTACAGCTATAAAAGTGGGGAGCAGAAACAAAGCAAAAACCAACATATTTCTGTACATTTCTTTGCAGATAAGTGCAGGCGTAGGTGACTCCACGTTGTAGTAATAACTTGCAGAAATTAAATACATGAATAATATAAACTGAAAGAAATGGGATATGTCTTATATGAAGCATCCTTCATTCAGAGTAGTAGCTATATTTAGGTGACAGTTAATATAATCTTGGGACATTTAAATGAAAAAGTAATATACTAGAAAATATGTAGAAGACAGGGTTCTCAGGCAGGAAAACATGTAACCCTCTGTCCTTCAGCCTAGATTAGCATTCCTAGTGTTTGATATTTAAGCACCAATTCAGAAGCTTAATCACGTAATTGCATACAAGTTTTTCACACTTGTACAGAAAAGAACTCTCTGCCTATACTTTCTCTCTATCAAATATTTTTTTTTTAAAACGCCTGTTTTTACGTTGTAAATTTGTCTTAATTTTGACTTTCCACAGTTCATTTGGCTAAGTTCTATGAGCTCAGTGAGTAGGGTTTTCAATTTCAAAATTACAGTACGTACGTGCCTAAGAGTGCTTCCATGTCCTCTTCTTCGGCCTGAGATACAAGGTCTTTCTCGACTGTCACTTGCATGTCACTTTCTGTAAGGACAGCTGTATCAAATTCCTCGTGGAATATTCCCTGCTTCTTGGTAGTTACTTGTGTATTTTCCTGTAAAAAAATATAAAAGTCTACAGCTTTAAAATATTGGTGGAGGAACTGCCAAGTCAAAATTATTAATAGATAATGGTTCTAGTTACTAGGCAATAATCAGTAGCAGATAATTAGTCCAAGCTGATGTAAATGATGAGGAATGGAGAGGCTTGCACTATGAACTTATTTAAGAATCAAATAAAGTACATCGATCCTAAAAAACTGGCCAATCAAAATCATTGGTTTGTGATTTCTCCATTTAAGAAGATGCAGAGAATCAATACAAGTTGATGCAAAAATAAAAAAATTGAAACAGATACAAAAATTCTTCTATATGACAGCAATATTAATAAAGAAGAATGAAAAAGAAAATATTATAGTAGGTATCTTCCAATTAAATAGTTAAGACAAAAACTTGTGTGAGACGGTTCACAACTAGCACAAATTAACACACATTTTTTTCAAAGTGTTAATGCGACATGTCCAACTTATGTTCCATCTCATCGTGAGATGGTCTCATGCAAGACCTACCCACTAGTTAATTATTCATCACTATAAACATAATTTCTAATTAAAAAAAAAAAAAAAAAGATCATGTGATTACGCACCTTAGCCCAAAGAGCCATCTCCACAATATCAATGCCAACAACTTTTGGGAGTTGACCCAAAGCATCCCTGCATATATTTAAAATGCAAACCAGAAAACGATTCCTACAAAACAAAATTATCTTCTTAAAATTTAAATAAAGGACATCAAGGGAAAGTTGTGAATTGAAGGCTAGATTTGCATAATATATTAATATGTAGAATACCTATCATCAACATTGCGCATCATCCACTGCGGAGGGGCAACGCTCTGATTTCTCAGGTTATCAAAACCCTTCATGAATTATATTGGAAAGATGCAACAAATTTAGGAAATAGTTACAAGCTTTATTAAACATAAATTTATCGAGAATTATAAAGATCAAAGCATGTACCAGCGTGAAAGTACATCCACTGGGGTCATTGGTCACAACTTCGACTTTTGAAAGATGCTTCAATTTGTATATTTTTGCAGGCTATATGTGGAAGAAGCATATTTATATAAGCCACTAATATGAACTTCATGACAGCTTTTAAAAGAGACAATTCACTAAAATCAGAAAAGGTGTCAAAAGATACTCCCTCCGTCCCAATTTTGTTTACTCAAAAGCCCCAGAAGGGAAGGTTTTTTTTTGTTTACCCATTTCCTAAAATGGCAAAAAGCAACACCACTTTTTCAAACTCAACCTTTAAAAAGCTACTTTATACTAAAAAATATTAATAAACAATTCCTAAAAAGCTACTTTATACTAAAAAATATTAATAAACAATTCTTTTCTTAAAAACCGTGTCATCTAGAAATGGGTAATCTAAATTGGGACGGAGGTAGTACTTAGCATGCTAAATTGTTTACTATTATTTGTTTCCATAAGTCTTGAATCTATTATAATTGTTTATAGATGTATCTTTGTCTTCAGGGTGTACTTTTGCCGTAACGCGTGACATTCTTGAACAGCATTTGCAATATATGAACAACTCCAGAGACAGATCAAGTTACTATAATGCTATCTGTCAAGCTTTATTTATCTAAATTCAAAGGTAGGTCTCCACCAAATGAAACCTTAACAGAACATTTTAAGATTACCTCTAGAACACCTCCATTGGAGTATTTGAGGACTCGAAGGAACGCTTTAGTCCGTTTAACTTTTGCCTTCGCTGCAGGCAATCACGTTAGGTATTAGCAGTACAATCAACAGCTTGATCAGATATTAATACTACATTTCATTATGGATAAGAAATTTCAAACTCAGTTATATTAATACAGTTACTTCCTGCTGCTATTCGCAATATGCAAGAAAAAAGTTATACTAAAATTGACCAGATGGTTGAAGAAGGACCATTTAGCATCATCCTAACTGTTTTTTGCATAAACCGGGAACTATTTTAGAAACTACTGAGCTCTTATTGTTCAGAAGAAGTAGCGTGAAATGTTAGAATTATCTGAAACTGACGGGAGTTTCGCAGTAAACAAACCGACTCCACCCAAACTCTTGCATATCCAGCTGAGGTTAAACACAACATGAATTTGAAAATTAAGAGAACGAACCAATCTATCTGCCACTACACTGACTTTTCTTGATTTTGGGTACAAGCATTGCGAAAAGCCACCGAGTTTGTCTATATGGTTGAAGTTTTACAACCACTTCTCCAACATCTCAAAATAAACTTTGTCTAATTTGATTTGTCTCGCATTTTATTTGATTTTGTGACAGTGAGAGATTGCATTGACAAAATTGAAACTCGTTTAAGTAGGATCATAATCATTCACATGCCAGTGTGTATATGACGCATGCTTCACTCGATTAAACTCTCCATATCCACATATCCCTAGACAACATAATTTGCGTGAATTAAGCGGCAAACAACAGAAGCATATTCAAAACATAAAATGGTTTTGCTTACTTGAAATGGCGAGAACACGAGGCTTTGCCATGCTATTTTTGCCCAATTTGCCCGATTTTGCCCACATTCCCTGGCACTTGGCCACCCTCATCGACATAACGACCTTCTGCTTTGTGCCCTCGATCGCCGCCTCGCAAGCACGGCGGAGCTCCTCATCATCAGCGCTCGATTTCGCCATCTCTCTCGGAGATAAATGTTTGATTTGCGTTTTGCCAGTTTGAACTCTTGAAGTCTATAATTAAGGTGGAATTATGTTCTCCATCACACTTTTCCTATACTTCCGTGTTCTGACAGTTATTTTCTTTTTTAAATATATATAATTACTATAATGTTGATATTACTCTAAATCAAAATATAATTGGGCCCGGCTTTCTTCCACGTAAAAATATTAAAAGAAAGTCAAATAAATTAATTTAATTTCAAATTTTTTATGGGTAAAATTTTGAGTATTTAATAAAAAATTGTATGAAATGTTTTAGAGGCGATTTAACACAAATTTTGATATAGAAATGATAAAAAAATACTTAAGAAAATATAAAATAGATGTACTATTAATTTTAACAAATTTTGAAATTGTATATCAAAATATAGAGAAAATAAAGCTAATATGAAAGAAAAAAGGCCGCGGCTAATAACACCCGAACTTTTGCTCATCACATCCGTTGCTCTTCACACCCGAACCTATATTTTTATTTTACTCAAAACACCCGTAATATATTGTCTATTTTACCCCTCAACTTAAATTTCAATATTTTCATACACCCAAATCTTAAACCCTAAAATAAATCCACACACCCAAATCAAAAAAAAAAAAAAAAAAACCCCACACCCAAAACGCAAAACAATCACGCACCCACACCCAAAACGCAGAGCACTCGCACACAGAAGACTAGAACAAGAAAAAAATGCAGAATGTTTGGCTAACAGTGGCCGAATTTTGTTCATGATGTTTGGCTAACAGTTGCCGAACTTTGTTCATAATGTTTGGCCAACAACAGCCGAACTTTATTCATAATGCCTGGCCAACATTGATCGAACATTTATCATTGCGTTTGGCCAACTCTGGTCAAACATAATGATAAATGTTCGGCTCTGGTTTGCCAAACATGCGCGATTTTCAGAATTCTTAATCCTCAAAATCGTCATGGTAACTCAAGTAATACAACTTTTAAACCCTAAATATTCTTCTCTATATAGATTTATACCATAACACATCATATAAAACAATAAACTCATAGAAATTTTACATTACATGTATTTTTCGAAGTGTGTTCTTCCTCCATGGCATTTATCATGAGTATTGATTTAAGTGGTTGAGTGAAGAGTGAAGAAGAAAGAGTTTGAGTGTGGGAGAAATAAAGTCACGATCAACAAGAAAAAATATTGGATTGGGTGTATTGTGCAAAACTAAAATTTATATTTTAATAGATTTTAAGTGGTAAAGAGTATAATAGTCTAATTACATTGGGTTATTTTGGTAAAATAAATATTTCGGGTTTAAAGAGCAAAAGTTCGGGTGTTAACAGCAGCGGCCAAGAAAAAAAAAATGGGGGCGGCGCTAAAAAGTAAAAACAAACGAAATTTTTTGGGATTTTTGCTCTCCCTCTCGCGCGCTCAAAACTCGTAAGCCAAGAACCCTAGGTAGTTTACATGTCTTACCTTCTTCAATCCCTTTTAATCTGCAAAATTGAAACAATCTTTCCTTGAAACCTAATACACACCCAATACAGGCCTTCTCTCACGCTCGCCTCCACTCGCCCAGACTCACCTGTATTTGTTATTATCGTTGCATTTTTTGGGCAAAATTACTCGCCAATAGTGGATTTGTTCGCGTTAAGTTCAAGTCTAATCTTCCACCGAAATCGCTGGTATGTTCTCTCTGGCGTAATGTCACTTTAAGAGATATAAGTAGCATGGTTTATATCAACATGCAGAAGTGTATTTTTTCTTTTCCCAATTTAATGCCTCTATATATTGTATTTAATTCGCTTGGACTTCGGCGCCACGGAATTGAGTGACGGATTTAGATTTGATGAAAATTCATTGTACATCTGGATACGCTTCTAATAAGATGAAGGTTTAGTTACGTCTCTTCATTTTGTGTTCATTTATGTTATGCTTCCATATTTATGTTGTTTCTGCAAGGTTCATTTGTGTTCATTTATGTTATGCTTCCATATTAATGTCAAGGTTGTATCATGAACAGCTGCACCTTATGCTATAGTTGCATCCACCTTTAGCTATGTTCCGACGAATGATACATTGATACTAAATAGAGTTGGTCTAGCCTCAATCGTATTTAATGACTTACCTTAATAAGTTTGTCCTTTTTATAAACATTTATTTTGATAAGAACCTGTTTGAAATGTCTATCGTATATATTATTGTTTGTTTGTGTGAGTGTCTGTAATGCCTTTTACCCTTTCCTTGGACTGTGTATTGCGTAGCTTTCCTGTATAGCATGACTTGATTGTATGTAAGTGGATGTGAAAGATTTTTGGCTGTAGAGTATATTGACTTAATGAATTGCAGAATCTCCCTCTCTTACTCTAATGGATGAGACAGAGACAAAGCTGGTCAATCTTCGAAGAACTATCTACATAACAATTATGTCTAATGTTGATTTTGATGAAGCTGGGCATAAACTCTTAAAGATCAAATTGGAGCCTGGTCAAGAGGTGGGTGTTATGATCTATCATATGATAATTTTGTTATCTGCTCGAATAAAGTTAATCATTTATCTTGTGCGTCTGTGCGTATTTTCAATCATTTTGTTATTTGCAGTGAGTATTTACGTATATCTTTTTATTTCTTTTGTTTGGTTTTTGCCTATTTAGATGGAGTTGTGCATTATGCTTTTGGAGTGTTGCAGCCAGGAGAAAACTTACCTCCGCTACTATGGACTTCTTGGGCAGCGCCTGTGTATGATAAAAAAGGTTCATCAGGAGAACTTTGAGAAGTGTTTCATCCAGCAGTATAAGTATTCCACTATCCACCAACAAGAGACCAAAAAACTGCAGAACATGGTTAAGTTCTTCGCACATCTACTTGGCACAGATGCTTTGTCTTGGCATGTTTTGGCCTGTATACTCTTGAATGAAGAGCGCACATCTTTGTCTTCTCTTATGTTCGTTAAGATTCTCTTCCAGGTATATCGCAAGTTCAAATTTTCTCTGCTTCTCTTTAGAAATTTTAAGTTCTTGCTTGACATTCAAAAACTCTGCCCATCCCCCCCTTGTGGTTTTGTGCCCACCTATAACATTTTCCTTTACAGCTTGTAACTCTGAAGTGATTATATCTTTCGATTTTGAAGAAATTTTGCTTCAGTTTGGGATGGTTTTTGTGGCTCATGATTACTGGTTTATGTATGTGTGTGTGTGTGTAGATGTGCTTCAGAATATATTTGGTTTGAAGAATAGGTCCTAGGTTTGCAGAAAGTACAGAGTCGATTAAGTATTATAATTAAATGTTTAAAAGATTGACTAAGATCTCTAAAAAATGAAAATAAATAAATGTCGAATGGTTGAATCTGGAATGGGTGAATCCTGGTTAGATGTTTGGAGGTTCCTGTATATTGTTATAGGTGCACACGAAGTTGTATCTTTTTCTTTGTCCAATATTCATGCTTATAGTTGGCAAAAATTCTGATAAAATTCATGAGAAATAGATGTAAAGCATAAGAAATATTTCATTAGAATGAGACTTTTGACTGGTGACTTTCGATGGAGTATAAATTATTTGCTTTTGTACAATTTCATTGCCTTATGGATCTATCAGCATGTTGTGTTGTTTTATCATCTTTCTTTCTTATAAATGTTATGCTTTTTTGTTGCAGGAAATCTCGCAGATGCTTGGGATTTATCAGCATGTTGTGTCATGCATGATTCTTTCAAATCTATTATTTCCAAGGATCTATCTATAATATATACAAACTACATTGCCTATTTTAGGTTTCGGCGGGAAACTTTTTGGTACGTTGATCATCATTTCATATATTAATCACCACCGTTCGTTGTTGTTTTGGATAGGAGCATGTAATTAGCGTATAATTGGCTATTAATTAATTATCCGTTACAATTTATGGCTATATATATCCGAGTATTGTGAGTGTGGTAATCATAATTTCCAAATACATAGATTTTTATTGTATTCATTGGGATTCTTAGGATTATCACTATAAACATGTTGTAGATGTAATTTTTTGTTAGAGTATAAGTATTAGGTTATGATTGTTATCTTCTGTATTTGAAGAGTTGTGTGTATTTATTCAAGAAATTTACCAGAGAATTCAAGAAACATTTGAAGATCAAATATTTGAAGAACCAATTGAACTCTACCAAAATTGATGTTTTGAATACCCTTGATCTTGATATGCCAAAATCGGCTATAGCAATGTTGAACAAAGAAGTCATCATCTTGCCGGTTGTTGTCATCTGTCGACTAATCTGCTTATCAAACAAATTTTTTTTCTCCACTAAAAAATTTGAAGAATGGAATATTTTCAATATATTCTTCAAAGATTTGTATTGCTTATTTTATGTGATTTTAATACACTCTTTGTTTTACAATAAGTATAATAATCTCCTTATTGGTTGTAGATTCATGTTGACCGAAATTCAAACGGTGTATTTTAATGTCTGTGTCTATTTTTTTTATCAGTCACGATAATATAATATTCTAAAAAAATAGTTTAGTTATATTTGTAAAAAAAAAAAGGTAGGTGAATTAATCACTTTTGTGGATGTAAATAAATGCATCCAAAATCTTCTCCACAATTATTAATCTCTATATATGCTAACATTTTTAGAAATATATTGATGTTGTCTTCTACCGCAAAACAACCTTTAGCATTCATAATATTATAATTATGCTACTTAATTAAAATTAATATTTACTTCTTATAATAATATTGATGTTTTACTTAATATAGTTTTGCATGAAATTTAGTAATGTGTAATTATACATATTAAATTCAATAAAGTAATTTGCATCTCTATAGTAAATTCCCGTAATTATATAAATTAAAATTGAAAACTAAACTCCTAAGTAAATTGGATTGTATGATCTCCAACAAAACCGATCCTTCAGAAAATGATTATTATCTTCGAAGAATTGCATATTCTTTTTAAGTTTAGTTCATATATATCTTTGTATGGGAATAAAAATTTGAAGATTGTTTAATTTTGTATTTTATTCCTTCAATTTTTTTTATAGTTGTATGTATTATCATTTGACCATCCCAGATTTTATGAAATAAATTATTTGTGTATCGAATTATTGTTGTAATTATAATTCACGTTAACACGTCAAATTCTTTGATATTTTAGGTGATTATTTAAGTTTTGTGGATATGTAAATCATGATTGTTATTTTAGGTTAATATTAAATGTGTTCATTAATTTCCCATTATTGTAGGAATTATATTGGAAATAATTATTAAATCGTTAATGTCATCACATAAATGACCAAATTTTAGGATTGTATTAGGAAATTATTATCACATTTGTCCCTTTTTGTTTTCCCTTATGTAACGCAAACGTGTGTATATGTATGGTTATGTTCCAAATTATGGTAGTATCTGTTTCTTATATAATTTAGTCCATTATAGGAAATAATAGTTATAAGTCATCATTGTATTATAGGTAAACCTAAATTTAATTCTTCTATTTCTATGCCTAAAATTTCGTTCATAAATTGATTATGATTATATTTATTTGTATGATTAATTCTTTCCAAACTTTACAAAAAGTCACAAATTCCCAATTAGTATATTTGCATAAATTTTAATTATACAAATAATTATATAATTTACGTAATTAATGCATATTCGACTTGGACAAACTTTTCTAACATAAATTTCCAATATTTTTATAAAAAGTTTATAGTATATTATGTACACTATTACTTTAATTTTATAAAATCAATATATCTATAATATACACAATTCCATATATTGTAATAATTATGTGATATTTATTTGTCAAATAAATCTGTGTTTCCAAGTTATGATATATATGACCACTTTATTCCTTCTCTTATTTAATTTTTTTTTGTGACTCCCCTTATTTCTAATAATACTAGATGAGTGTCCGCATATTACATGTGATTTTTATAAAAGTTAATTATATATGCATTATATAAAATAAATTTGGTTACCCTAAGATAACACATAAATACAATAAATAACTACACATATACATGTGACACGTCATCTAAACTTCACAAGAATGTGACACATCATTTAAATCAACCATAAGATAACACATTATCATATCAAACATATTCACATATAGATAGAGTTGATTTCGGATAGAATCGTACTAATGTGAAACTATGTATAGATAACCATGTTCCTATTACTTGGAGATGCATTGTAAAACTTTATTATGATGTTCATGTGATGGGTATCTCTTATATTAATAAATAAATATTTTTTTAAACAATTATCCTTCACTTTTTCACAAACCCTCATTACTTTACACAAATGTTAACATGTGGTTCATTATATATTAATAAACAATACACTTTTTTTTAAACAAAACAATAAAAAGAAACAAAAAAAACTTATACAGGGACAAAAAGAGTATTTTATATGGATATTACGGTTTAGAAACAGTTCACTATCTCATTATTGACATTTGACTTTGTTGATTTTTACTATGACTTGATGTTCTTATTCATTTATATTATTATTAATAAATTATTTTTTATTTATTTTTGTTTGTGTATTTCTTACCGTTATTAAGAAGTTGATATTTTGAAATGTATTACGGTTTAGTAACATTGCTTTTATGTAACATTGCTTTTATGTTTATGTAGTCGTGTTAAAAATAAATAAGTTTGTTTTTTAGTCATATATCAAATAATGAAATCCTAAATTCTTATTCAAATTAACTATGATATTGTTTATGTTAAAATTGCACTTTTGGTCACAAGAGATTGAATTCATTTCAAAATGGTTATTTTTTAAAATATTTTTGTCCTACAGTTTTTCGACAGTTTTGGTCCCAAGAGAATAACAATTTTGATTCCAATTCTGAAAATTAATGGATGAGACCAAAATTCAATAAAAAAATATTATTTTCACAATATCATGGGGCAAAAGTGCAATTTTACCATTTGTTAAGATAAACACTTATTATAAGACGCAACTTTATTCCCCCGAATTAGTCGATGCTGTGAATTTAATATGTTTTTTTTATCATTTTTTTAATTAACACATACCATTGTCAAGATAATTTTTTTAGAAGATTCAGGTTTTATAATATTGAATTAATGTATAAATGAAGTGAATAAATTTTTTTTGGTCCCATAACTTATCGAGTGTCCGAGTTTGGTCATAAAATTTTGCCATAAATACAAACATAATGTCCTTTTTTGTCATGCGCAACTTATATTTTGGCCGAATTTAGGGTTTTTCGGTACCCTCTCAGATGTGGCCGAAAAACGATATATATTTTTTATTTTGTATTTTTTAATTATTTTTATTCATATCACTAATATCTGGTTGGAAACATGGGAGAGAAGAACCTAGAAATTGGGACTGGGAGAGAGAGATTAGGGTAGGGTTATTTGGGGAAAATGAACCACATAGGTTGCAGGGGTTGGGGAATAATAATATGTTTATTTTAGTTTTGTTTTTAATTTCTATTAGTTTAATTTATTTTTAGATTATATAGGGGAGTGAAGTAAAAAAAAAATGTCACTTAACAGACATGTCAGTGAGGAGAACGAAAATCTTCCAATTTCAACGGCACGTGAGCCACGTGTGATAAGAAACGATATTTTTTTGTATTTTCAACAAAAAAATGAGACAAAAATTGGACAAACCCAGCTAGGAGCTATAGGACCAAAATTGAAGAGTCAAAATTTTTAAGACTAAAATCGGACACTCGATAAGTTATTGGAACAAAAACTTTTTTCGGCGAATATGAGACCAAAATTGGACAAACCCTAAAAGTTATGGGACCAAAATCGAAGAGTAAAAAATTTGGATCAAAATCGGACACTTGATAAGTTATGGGACCAAATAATTTTTTTTTCTCCATATATGAAGATTTATTTTGTATTTATTATGAATCCAGGTTTATCGGTGACACAAATTCTTGCATAATTAATCTCAGACTCTCACTACAACTTGGTAAAAATTTGCTAGAAATATTGGATTAAGTAAAAATAATAACTTATTTTTAAGAAGTATAATGATATTGATGTCAGAGAAAGAACATTTTTCATTAATTTTATACCAAGGTTGAGTACTTGATATTGAAATTGATCTTTTCAATGATGATATAATATTTTTTATTCTATCAAATTTTTATTACTTAATGTGGATATTAATTATTGGAAATAGTTCATTCTCGTGTTACTGATATTTAAGTTTGTTGATTTTTATTAAGATTTGTAGTACTTATTTCTGTTATGTTTGTCTTAAATTATTTGTTATTTAATTTTTTCCGTGTGTATTTGTTACTATTATTAAAATAAATTTAATTTTCTGAAAGTGTTAATACATCATACCCAACTTTTGATCCATCTCGTGCAAAACCTACTCTAAAATCAAATATTTTTTCATGTTACACTTACGTATAATCAGAAAATGTTATACTAAAAAATTTGTGATAACCACTGCCCGAAAAAATTGTGACATTTGTTATACATAAATAGATATAAGGGATTATATTAAAATTTTAGTAATGAAAATGAATTCTGCATGAAGTGGGTAGGGACGGTAGTTAAAACACTACAAAAAAACCTTTGTTAGACGAGGGAATTTAAAGAGGAAAAACAAACCCTCGATATTAAAGAGGGTTTTCACGAGGGTTTAAAAAGCAGGAGGGAAATCACGAGGGGGAATATTCCCTCGTCTATCACGAGGGAGTTCTCGAGCAAAAGCGGGCCCCAACTGACTAGGACGAGGGATCAGACGAGGGAATTGCTGTCGGGAAGTTCACGAGGGAACAGTCCCTCGGCTAGCTCTGACATTGCAGATTTCACGAGGGATATCAAAACCCTCGGCCAGCTCACGAGGGTTTTTCCCTCGGCCAGCATCGGATTCCTTTCACGAGGGATTCACTTCCCTCGACAACTTCTGCAGCCTTCATTTGAATTCGACGCAGGCTTTTTCAGACGGGAATCTAGCATGGACGAGGGTTTTTCCCTCTTCAATTCCCTCGGCCCCGTTGAAATAATTACCCCAATGAACCCATTTCTTCTGCATATTCGAGCGAGAGAGAAAAAAGAGTGCAGTATTTGAGAAAGAAGAGGAGCTAGAGGAGCTCGAGAAAGAAGAGGAGGGAAGCTCGGGCCGCCGTTTTTTATCGCCGACGACGTGAAAATTCTTATCTCCATTTGTCGGGTTTTGCTACGTACATTCAAAAAACGTTTATACGGTAATTTTCTTTCAATTTAATCGGTAGTTAATACACACATATATATATACATATTTTTTCATGTTAATTATTTATATACATGTGTGTTTATATATATGTATGTGTATATATATATATGCATGTAGGTAATTATATTAAATTAATTTATAGTATAATTAGTTGTTTATGCATGCATATATAATTTCATGTTAATTAATATATATAATTTGTGCATATATTGTGCTTCATGGAATTTAATTTTTTTATGGTATTTAGTTGTCAATTAATTTGTCAATGCGTATATATGCTTTATATAAATGTTGGAGTTGAAGGAAGGATATTCATGAATATTTGTTGTTAATTGTAGAATATGGGTGTTCCGGCTTGATTAATTATAATTAATTAAGTTGGAAATGGATGCACATAGGAATTTTGATTAATTTGGGAAGTCGGAAAAATTAAACAAAACTCTGTCGAAATTTTTAGAAAATATTAATTAATTAGTTAAATTAATAATTAATAGAAGAAATAAAAATATTAATAATTAAGCTAATTTGAGTATTATTAATTCATTAATATGAAACAGATTGATATGGACTACTCAAGCCGTTTACATTGGATGTATGGTCCAAGATCGATTAATGGCATGTTAGCTCCTGAATTTATTAGTGGACTCGATTCATTCATAGACTTCGCCACTAGTAACCCAAATTGGATGAATCGAGGAAAGATTAGGTGTCCTTGTAATAAATTTAGATGCAGGAACAAAACGTTTCAGTACCCCGATGATGTGAAAGCTCATTTGTATAGAAATGGTTTTATGCCAAATTATTACAATTGAGTTTTTCATGGTGAGGAAAATTGGGGTCAAATTCCGCATCAATACAATAATCAGGCGTCGTCTTCTTACGGACCGGTTGATGAGACCGCAGGATCTAGCTCGTACCACGATATGATCACGGACTTAACTTCCGGGCCCCACTTTGGAAATGTGGATAACGAGTCGACTGTTGAGGAACCCCCTAATCAGTATGCTGCACAGTTTTATGATATGCTTCGTGCAGCGGATCGGGATTTGTATCCTGGGTGCGAATCACACTCGCAACTGTCATTCAATGCCCGTATGCTGAACATTAAAACTGAAAACAGACTATCTGAAAGGGGTTATAATCAAATTGTTGACTTGGTTCGTGAGATATGTCCTCCGGATAATTTGGTGCCCAGAAAGTTTTCCGATAGCAAACAGTTGATGGGTGAGATGGGGCTTCCTGTGGAGAGGATCGATTGTTGTGCGGGGAATTGTATGTTATATTGGGGTGCAGACAGCGATCTTGAATATTGTAAGTTTTGCGGTCGGCCACGGTTCAAACCCGCTAGACGCGATGTGAATGGTCGACTGAAAAAGAAGAGCCCTTTCAAGGAGATGTTCTACTTTCCCATCATCCCTAGAGATGTTCAGGCGGGACATCAGCTGGCACACACATTGGCGGTTATGATCAAAGAGATGTTGATCGTTTGCTGGCTGAGGAGCGCGCGAGATACGAAAGATTGCTGGCCGAGCAACAAAGACAGCAAAACGAATTTGTGCGCCAGGAAGTACACAATCAGATGATGGCATGGTTTCAAGGCCAACAGGGAAACCTACCTAGTGGGTTTTCCCAACCAGCTAGTGCATATCCTCCTTACCCAGCTTATCCTTCATATCCTCCCGCCCCTTCCGCATCTGGTTACGCCCCTTATCCTCCCTCCGCCCCTTATCCCTCGGCCGGTCCTTCTACTGGTATTCCTCCTGTTCCTCCTACTGGTTTTCCCACCGCCCCTAATCCTCAGGCCTCTCCTGCTCGTCCTCCCGCTTCCGGTCCTTCATCTTCTCGTCGCAATTCCATCTCTCCAACTGGGTTTATAGACCTACTTGAAAGAGGTACATATTCTAGTTACCCCCCGAGGGGTAATTATTCCGGAAATGAAAGAGGTGATGATGATGATGATGATGATGATGATGATGAGAGTTAGGATGTCATAAATATTTGAACATGTTTTGGAACTATATTTGTTGGTTTGATATTTTACTGTTTATTTGGATTTATATGTCTGGATATTTGAGCATGTGAGTTTGTTATTATCATTATTATTGATTATTAGTTATGAATATTGTTGAATATTAAAATTTTATTGATTTTTAAAAAATATATTCATCAATATAAGTGTATATGTGTATATGTGTACACATATTAGTAATTAGTGAAGAGAATTTAAAAAGTATGTATTTTAAATTTTATTGATTTAAAAAAAACGATCAATATATGTGTATATATGGACACATATTAGTAAGTAGTGAAAAATAATTTAAAAAGTATGTATTTTATAATTTTATTGATTTAAAAAAAAACAATCAATATATACATATATACATATATACACATATTAGTAATTAGTGAAAAAGAATTTAAAAAGCTAAATATAAATGTACACAAATATATAAGTAGTGAAAAAGAATTTATTGATGTATTCATTAAAAATATTTTAATATTATAAATAATAAAAATAATATATATAAGTGATAGTTTAATTTTATATGTAATAATAATTTACATATAAAGTATAACAAACAATTAATATTAATTAGTATGATATTTAAAATATATAACACAAAAATATATGATATATATATATATTACACCCTAAAACATAACAACTAAATTGTCTTGTCCAAGCGGCACGGCAAAACACGCAAGACCTCTCCATACATAGAGGTCGCGTGTTCGAAACTTGAGGGGGGCGAATTTCGCCCAATTAAAGCTGAGAGTGAGGTTGGAGGCTGGTAGCCTAGCGGATCCGCGGGGGAGGTGTTGTGCTAGAGGTCGTGGGTTCGAAACCCACGAAGTTACATTTTTTTCGGTGGGAACTAGACGAGGGTAATACACGAGGGAATTTCCCTCGCCACGTCAGCCGAGGGAAAATTCCCTCGCCAATGCCCACCTGTCACGTCAGGGTTGAAGAGGGATTTAATTCCCTCGCGCACATTTCCCGAGGGCTTTAAAGAGGGATTTAATTCCCTCGCCCACGTTTCCCGAGGGCTTTAAAGAGGGAAAATTCCCTCGTGCCCCATTCCCGAGGGTTTAATTCCCTCGCCTTTCACGAGGGTTTAGCCGAGGGAAACTTTGTCGAGGGATTTTTCCCTCTTCTCTTCCCACGCGAATTCCCTCGTTAAAACCCTCTCCATTTTTCGAGGGATTCGTTTTTCCCTCGTGCACAGATTGGCGACGAGCATTTTGGAGAGGGAATAAATCCCTCTTCAATACCCTCTCTATCTTCAATTCCCTCTCCAAAACCCTCTCCAAAACCCTCTTTAAATCATTTTATTTTTGTAGTGAAAAAAATAGTTTTTAAATAGTTTTAAAAAAAGTGATTACCGTTGTTATAATTATTTGTAGATTGTCATCTCATTCTTTTAACGAATAAAATTATTTTTTACAAATATTAAATAAGTCATAAATTACTCTTATGTGTTTAATCTTGGCATTTAATTTTTTTTTATTTTTAAAAGAAAAGATATTATTTAAAAAAATTGTTATATTGTAGATTATTATTTAAAGTATTAAAACTATAACTAAAAATTGTGTGAGATTGTCTCGTGGAACTAGATAATACAAATTTAAATACACCTATGTTCAAATATTTGTGTGATGGGTCCAATTTATATTCTATCCCAGGAGTAAATTTTATATAAAAATGGTTAATGATAAACTTATAATGAAACTTTTTTTAAAATATTGAATATTATAAATGAAATATAAAACTTTTAATGAAAAGTATCGTTAATTTGAGTTCAAGAAAAATTTTAGGTATATATTTTTTAATTTTTTTGTAGATTTATAGTTTTATAATTAAAATTTGGTAATTATTAATTATAGTTTAAACAATGTAACAAATCTCAATCGTGCGATGCACGAGTTTCATGCCATGAGACAGTCTCACACATTTTTTTTTCAAAATCTAGGACACTGTTTTCAATCAATTAACTAAAAGAATATGAAACCAAATTATATATAAATTTAAATACGCCTATGTTAAAATATTAGTGTGATAGTCCAATTTATATCCTATCCTAATAGTAAATTTTATATGAAAAAAAATTAATGAGAGGTATCGTTAATTTGAGTTTAAGAAAAAAATTAGTTATATGTTTAAAAAAATTGTAAATTTTTTGTTTTGTAATTAAAATATGGTAATTATTATAGTTTAAACAATGTAACAAATTCCGGTCGTGCGAAGCACGGGATTTACGATCACTAGTAAGCTGAAAAACACATGGTCCGCTATTAGCTTTTTTACTTCCATTGGGCTCAGTGGGATCACAGAATGATCCTACAGGGGTATCTCAAGAACATGCCACAACAAAGCGCCGTGTCTGAATCTGGCACTTCTAGTTTAGATTCGTACGAATCTGGATCATGATCAAGTTCCGAACCAATTGAAAGTGATCATAGATGAGGAAAAATTAAGGATAGTCACATCTTGCATTTTGATTTTGTTTACGATCTGCTATCTTGTTTCAGCTTAATATAGACTGCGTATTAGGCATGCAGAAATTCTCTATCACAAAATTTTGTATAATATTGTCTCGTTTTATAACTCAAAAGTAATAATATCTCGCGGTAAGATGATCTTACGAAATATCTGGGACTACGGTTCTTTATGCTATTAAGCCTCCTTGGTAATAGTTAGAAATCAACACATGTTATATCAAAATATTAATTTCATCATGTATACCTATTTATAATATTGTTAAAATCGAACTTGGCAAATGAAGAAAAAGTTTGATAATCAATTTGTTTGACATATTAATATTTTTGGTAAGTCTTTTGTATATAGTGTCATTCAAATGTATTTTAAGTAGTACTTCCTCCGTCCACAAAATTTGATCCTATACTTTTTACATAGTTATTAAAAATGTTAATATAATAAGTAAAAAGTAAGAATATTGTGTCATATCAAATATTAAATAAATTATTTTATAAATATTGTGTGTTTATATTGAAAAATATAAATAATATTTATTATTTCCATTTTAGGTAACATGGTCATTTTTTTTGGTACGGTCTAATAAGACAATTATGACCATTTTTTAGGGAGGGGGAGTATCAACTATTTTTACTAGAATAGTTATATTTGTTTTCATTTAACGATTACTATTGATATTATTTAAAAATTCATTTAAGTTACATAGTTTACTTGTACAAGACTAAGATATATTAAAATCTTAATTATGTATTACTCTCTTTGTCCCTCAATTTTATTTTGTTGGAATGAGCATGAATTTTAAGAAAAATGAAATAAAATAGATAAAATAATAATATTATAGGATCCATTTATAAATAAAGTATTTTTTGAGAGGGTGTGATAATAAAATAATTATTTTAAAAAAAAAAGAATAAAAATAAATTTGAAACAGATGAAATAAAATATTGAGAATAAATTTGAGGAATAAGGGAATATGTATTTTATTCTTTTCCTCCTGTCAGTAAAAATCTTAAAAAATAGTGAAAATGTGAAATTACTTCTAATAAATATTTAAATTCATCTCCATCAATACATCATCGATTTCCTTATTCATAATATTTCCAATTAATCCTCAACAAATAATTAAAAATAGTAGATATCAGATATTGCCTACAATATTTCTTACTAAACAAGGTTGATAAATAATAATGTGACTGCACCCTTGATGCCATGCATCACAACTTAAATAAATATTCCAAATTAGTCGGGGTGGGTTTGTAATTTCATTTCAAAAAACAAAAATTAAGACTTTACACCATTATCCTAATCTCTGCCCATGCAGAACCACGTCAGAGGGGGGCTTTTCCGTCATTCCACTCCAAGGCAATTCCTGAATCCTGATACCCATACCATACGCGTTCGGCGCCCCCCCCACATTATACTATTACCCCCAAACCCACCCCAAAAAAAGAAAAGAATATCCACCCATATTTAATTTATTAATATTAATGCCCCTTCGACTCTTTCACAATTTTTAAATAAATAGTAGAACCTCAGGAATTTCCTCCCCATTTGCAATTCCCATTCCGTCGTTTCATTTCCCAATTTCTGAGAGAGAATTCGAAATCAGAAAAACATATGGCGCAGAAGAGAGAGAGGGAGGAAACCGAGCTCAAGGTCCCCGAGAGCTTGCCCATCTCAATATGCGCCCCGCCGCCGACGATCCCCGCGCCTCCACCGCAGCTTCCGCCGCCGATTTCACCGCCGGTGGAGAAATCGCCGGAGCAGAGAGCCATCAGCGCCGCTTGTTCGCCGGATAAGCCCGATCTGGCGCCTCGTGGCTCGAAGAGACCGAGAGAGGTGAGCCGCTGTTCCGGGTCGGGTTGCAGGAAGATAATCGGTTTGACCGGTTTTCGTTGCCGGTGCGGCGATTCGTTCTGTGGGGAGCACAGGTACTCAGATCGGCACGATTGCAGCTACGATTACAAGGCCGCCGGTAGGGCGGCGATTGCGAGGGAAAATCCGGTCGTTAGAGCTGCGAAATTGGTGAAAGTTTGAAGATGTACGCGATTAATTCGGTGATCCAGATGGGTGTGCTTTGTTGTAAATTTAGTGGAGGATAGGGGCATTATCGTCACTTAGATCAATTATTTATTATTATTTTATGAATGGGAGTGGAAATTAATGTTTTTCGTTCTCAATTCATGTTGTGTTAGAGGAATTTTTTTTTATGGTAATATTATTAAAAAAAAAAGAAAGAAGAAGTTGTGATTGTAAATTGCAGATGAAGGTAACATGGTATATTTATTGTGGATGTAGTTGACCAACAAACAGTAGTTGCGTGAAATTTTTTTGGTGGCTATATTATATAGAGAAATAGCGGCTGTAATTACAAATGGGTGGGGGCTTACTTTTGTGGAATTCAACAAAAGCATCCTAAGAGTAGTAGTGGATGTAATAATAAGAGAAAAGTCACGTTTAGGAACCAAAAACATTGCTCTAAGGCCCATGTGAGTTTTCATGGTATATTTGATTTAAAAATTGACGTTTGGTCGGGGTCTTTAGAGGTAAGGGTTGAAAGTGAAAGTTGTGTGAATAAAATGACTCCACTATAGTTTTAATTATAAAAAATAAATCAATCATAATTAATTTATTTGAGATGTATGATTTTAACTTTGAATCATTTTCGTTCATATATAATTTCCTTACAATTTTAAAATTTAAATTCGATCTATTTTGATAATTTTGAATTTGGTTTTATAAAAATTCAATACATCCACTCTTACGTATACCTATAATTTTTATAAATATTATGTTTCTACTCTCTAATGATCTACTAAATGTAAATATGATTTTGTTTTATTCTCAAATCTTATTTATATATTTATTTCACATTTTTTACTCACTTGTGCTACTTGCAATAAAACATCCACTATCAAATATTTATTCAATCATTGCAATTACCATTACCTGTATAGATTAAAGTTCTATTTTAATTCTTGAACTTTCACTAATATTGATCCAATTGACCAATTTTGATTAAGAGTGATTGATAAAATTATAAGAAAATAAAATAATATAAAAATAAAAATGGCATGACCGTATGAAATGAAATCAAAGACATACCTCTCAAGTCTCAAATAGGTGAATTATGAGTAATTTTTTTTTTTTAACCAAAGTCGTAGTAGAATCATTTCAAACACATACTATGACTTTGTATTTTATTCTTCACCTTCTAAAAAACCAACAAACAATCAAATAAAATATTGTCAAATATCATTACAAAATTTAAAAATATATAAATAATTTAATAGAATATCATTAAGCAATATATATATATATATATATATATATATATATATATATATAATTAATACGATCAGGTGCAATATCATCATAAAGACTCTTTTTAGGACATCTATTAACATGTTCGAGTTAATTAAAATTTTGCAAACTTGATTCCATTATCAAAAACCTCTGAGAATTGTTTGGATTTAAAGTAGTTGTTTGGAGTATATCTTTCCATTATTTTCTGAATGAGTAATGTGCGAGATAATCTCATTTATAAGACTGAAGTCTACTTTAGTATTTATACCTCTCTTTACTTTGATACATAGTTCAAATAGAATTATAAGATCACGAGTTATATTATATATATGTTGTGGGAGCTCATCTCATGTACGAGACTATTTCTAAAAAAAAAAAATCATTTTATTTTATTATATGTAATCAATTGAGAGAAAAAAAAAAAGCAAGAGTATTTAAAAATGTAGATAAACAAACATGTAGACAAAATACTTGAATAATTTAAAAATACATTACATACGGTGAATCAATTATTCATTGTGATATTTTATTTTGAATGTTATTAGTTAATTTTATTAAATATTAATGCTATAAAATTAATTTATTTTAGGTTTAATTGTAATTTAAATCACGGCATTTTTTAAAATTGCATTTTAAGTTAAACTTTTAAATCTTGTTAAAAAAAGCTTCAACTTAACTTTTTTTGGCAATCCAGACTTACGGGCAGATTTGCCTCTATCCGTTGCTGATATGACGTCTACGTGGCAATCGTCCAAAAAAATTTAAATTAGATAGCAAAAAGCTTTAAAGCTTAGTTGCAAGTTAAATCACGACATTTTCCAAAATTGCATTTTAAGCTAAATTTTTTAATTATGTTAAAACAAAGTTCCAATTTAACGTTTTTGTCAATTAAGACTTACAGACAGATTTACAGAGGGCCGTCATTGATGCGGCATCTACGTGGCAACAACTAAAAAAAATACTTAAATATTGTGACAAAAAAACTTGAAATACATGGAAAAATTTAAAATTAAATTATCAATTTCCAAATAATTTTTAAACCCTACGTCTCAATTTTATGGTAAAATAGATTATTAAAATTTTATGGTAAAATGGTTGTATTTATCCTATTTGGATTTATTTATGTTTTTATTAATGCAAGTATTTTGTATCTTAATCATCTTTTCTTTACTTCTTTTCTTTTCATTTGGATTCATTTATTTATGTTCTCGTTAATACAAACATTTGAAATTCAACGGCGGACCTCAACAAATTTGTGTGTAAGTCTTAATTTGCCAAAAAAATAAAAAAATTTGAGCTTTGTTTAACAAGATTCAAAAATTTAGCTTAAAACGCAATTTCGGAAAATGTCATGATTTAAAATGCAATTAAATATTAAAGTTATTTTCCACCTAATTTATATTTTTTGGGCGGTTGTCACGTAGACGTGGTCAGCAACGGCAGAGACAAATCTGCCCGTAAGTCTGAATTGCCAAAAAAATGTTAAGTTAAAGCTATTTTTAACAAGATCCAAAATTTAGCTTAAAATGTAATTTTGGAAAAGGTCGTGATTTAAATTGTAATTAAGTCTTTATTTTAATAAAACAACTTAGACCGTTAATTAGGTTCACGATGAAACTTGTTGACGTGTTCATCAGTCCGTTCACAGACCAACCTGAAGATTTTCAAATTGTTGGTTTCATTATTTTTATATTTCTTAGATTTACAAATCGACAAGTCACAAGAATAAAGGCTTATTCTATTAACTTTAGGCATAGGGTCGACTATATAGTATATACCACTTCAAATTTATTAAATATGTCAATTTTGTCAATATATTGATCATATATTTGATATATTTTTATCAAAAAATTGACTAAATTTCAACAAATATTTGCTGTACTTGATTCGCAAAAGATTTTTGAGAATTTTTTCTAACAAATATTCGACACATTTAATCAAACTGTTGAATAAATTTGGACGAACGGTGTCTGCATATTAATAGGGTAGACGTATCTAATAAGTTTAGAGGGGTATATAATCGAACCCTAAGAATAAAGACAGAAGGCTTAGGTTATATTCAATCTCATATTTTTTTAATACAGTTTCCAAAAAAGAAAGTCGAAAAAAAAATACCGAAAAACAACAATTTGTTTTCCGAAAATGCAATATAAAAAATAAAACCAAACATATGCATTTACAGAAAAATTTCTGAAATTTTTTTATTTTTTCAGATAAATTATTATGTTTTTCGGGTTTTTTTATCAGAATATTTGGGGGGAGGGGGGGGGGGGGGGGGTGGTTTTAACGAAACATGTATATAACATGGGCCACAAAAGAAACGTATTAACGTTTGGCCCAGGTTATTGACACTACAATGTGGAGTAAATACACTATATGGATAAATTCACTACACTTAGGATGAATACACTACATTTTATTCCTAAAATACCCTAATTAACTATCATAAAACTCTTCGAATTCTTGTCCATATTTTGAATACACTCCATCTTCAATTTCCTTCGCCGTCTACGCCCATAGCCATAACATCGTCGTCCGCCGTCTACGCCCTCCACTGCCTCCGTCGGCCATCTCCAAAGTCGAAAATCGCGATGATGCTGTTCGGCTCTGGTCGAGTTCATATAACCAGAGCCGAACAAGTGCAATCGCGATTTTCAGAAGAAAAAAAATTGTTCGAAACAAGCAAACAACGATAATATTATCATACCCATACAATTCTATACACTCAATGAACAATAATATGAATGATAAACATCATAACACCAACAAAATTCAACATTTAGAAAACCTAGTTTCTAAAAAAATATACCAAAACACTTATATATACGTATTCCGGACTTGGGGGATCGTTAATCCTTACAATGTAGGCCGTCACAACATGTTTCAAGCGTCTAGTGGTCGATTGATGGTGGGTCACATTCTTGAAGTATGGTTCGAAATGGTTTTATTTGTTCTAAATGAAGTATGAAAATGAAGTGTAGTGTATATGTAGTGTATTTACTAAAATTATTTTTGGAGGGAAGGCTAGAAGGATAATATTGTCATTTCAAGTATTTATCTTATGAATTAAATTTTGTGTAGTGTATTCACTCCACCTTGTAGTGCCAATAACCTGGGCCTTAACGTTTTCCTGAAAAGAAAATGGGCCGAGCCCACCCTCACAAGCCCATTGTTCGCAAGTTGACACATTTAAGGCGCAGGTTATTTGCACTAGCCCCTTTGTTAAAAACACTACCGGATGAATACACTATTTTTTCCGAACTTTTTTTTCGAAATTTTTTCATTTTTTTGAACTTTTTTTTCGAATTTTTTTCATTTTTTCGAACTTTTTTTCCGAAAATAACTAAATTCACAATATTTCGGAAAAAAAATTCGAATTTTATGTTTATTTTCAGAATTTTTTGCCGAAAATATTTCAATTTTTTTGAAAAATTGATAGTGTATTCATCCGGGTAGGGTATTTAACAAAGAGGTTAGTGCTAATAACCGTGCTCCACATTTAAATCCTCAACCCAACAATTCTTTTTAAGTGAGTACGGGCCAGGCTGACCAGATAGGGACAATGTCGCATGAAGGTCGAAGGGCCATGGGCCCCCAACTTCTTTTTGTTTAAGGCCTAATTCATTTTGACTACATGGATATATGTGTGTGCCTGCATACAAAATTTTCAAATATCATCCTGTAAACGACCAAATTTTAATTGCGAATTAAAAGGTGACACATGGAAATTTACGTGTTAAATATCAATTAAATTTATTATTTATTTTCAGAATTTAAATACATTTAATTCCTAAAATAAATAAATAAATAATGTAATTGGACCTCCAAAGTCTCGTATAATCAATTGGGTCTCTAGAGCCTAATTAATTCAATTGGACCTTTAAAGTCCAATATGTTCAATAGGGCCTCTAAATCCTAAATAAATGAATTGGATCTCTAAAGACCAATATATCCCATTGGGCCTCTAAAGCCTAATTAATTTAAATTGGACTTCTAAAGTCCAATATATCGAATTGGGTCTTTAAAGCCTAATTAATTCAATTGGACCTTTAAAGTCCAATATATTAAATTGGGCCTCTAAAGCCTAATTAATTCAATTGGACCTCTAAAGTCCAATATATCAAATCGGACCACTATAGCCTGATTAATTGAATTGGACCTCTAAAGTCCAATATATCAAATTGAGCCTCTAAAGCCTAATTAATTGAATTGGACCTCTAAAGTCCAATAAATTCAGTTGGGCCTCTAAAGTCCAATTAATTTGAACAAGCGGGCCTCCTAAAGCCCAGCTAGTCAAATTATATCTTTTTCAAATCTTTTGAGCTTAAAGTCAAATATTTCCGGATAAGCTCAAATACTGCTCCGGCCCATAAAATCTAGCCCGTAAAACCTTGAATTCTACACCTATAACTAGGGTCTCATTCTAGTCATTCGACATATTCAGAAGACATCAACAGTCAGAGAATTCGAGAGCTCGAAATTCTTGAAGACTCAAAGGCGTTCTACACGGCTTCGACAACGTTCTTTGCGGCTTCAACGGCGTTCTTCGCAGCTTCAACAACATTCATCATCAACAACAGCGTCTGATCCTGTTGGAGTTATACGTGAAAGTATGCTTTTACTTTGTATAACTCGTGTATCAAACACTCGTTTTATGAGAATAATTCTTTTATCGCATTTGCTTTAGTTATGATTGAATGTTGAATTTCTATTGCAAACCGTTCAATATATTGTACGTGTTACATAGTAGTTAATGTGGTGATACCCGATCACGGAAGACGACATTAACAGTTTACTTGTAACTAAACGTACATTTTCACGACCCAGGTGGAATTGAACAATCCACCGTGAAAGGTCGATGTGTAAGGCTCAGATTGGTCTGTCTTGACCAAGAGATTGCACTAGCACATTTAGTATGTGTTGAAGAGGTCCTACAGCGAGGAGAAATTCTTCTGTTCTGAAAGGTGAAGAATTAGACCTCAGTGGTTGTTGATTTCTTAATCTCCGTCACTTAAATAGGACCGTGTGTGCTTAATGGTTACTGCTTTGATTCATGTTGGGTGAGAATCATTGCGACTTCGAACTTTGTGTCTTGGGCAGTAATATTAATCATACGACGGTTGCTAAGATTTAATACGGAGAAACGCGTGCGAGTACGGCTCGTGTGATTAGTCCCCTTGGTGGGCTCAGAAGTTTTATTGTACCAAATCTTGCAAGTGAAGAATTAGTTTCTTCGGTACGAATAATAATGTTGAGCTGTCTTTACTCCAAGGTGAAAGATGTTAATTAATTTAGAGCTATTCAGAAGCTTAATTAATTAATGGACTTGATAATCTTAAACGCGGGAAATAATAACCGGGAGCCCATATTATCGTAATATGAATTAAGATGGATAGTGCAATATTAATTTATTAGTGGTAATAATTAATATTAATGGATTGAATTATATTGGGCTCAATATTGAAATTCAGAAGTCCATTAGGATGTCCAATCTTAATTCTCCTTAAGGCCCCTCAAGTAGCCCATTAAGTAGCCCAATAATGATAAGATGATTAAAATAAAAAGATAATATCTTGCTGATTTTTAATTGTAATTTTCGAAAATTGCTTATATTGGAGAGAAAAGATTTTGTTGATTTTCTTGGGAAGATATTATGGAAGATATGTATTTTTGAAATACAAGAATATCTCATATATTCAAGAAGATCCAAATCTTTGGATCTCTTCATATAGTTTTCGAAAATTTACACCCTATAATTAAGAGTGTGAGATTTTTGTGGAATATTTATTTTGGAGAAAAGAATATATGAGATATATTCAAGATTTCTTAGAGTCTAAGAAAAGATTTTTTCCAAGCCCATTAACCACAATATTTTCGGCCACTTTAATTATAAATAGGGGATGATTATTTCATCCCCAAGTACAAAATTCCATGTGTTGGAAAAATCAAGAAGCATAGATATTTTTCTTTTTCCTTAGTTATTAAATTACTTGAAAGCGTCTCCCACCGGCGATCAAGTGAGGTGAAAAGGGAAATACTTGAGAAGGCTTTGGGTTGATAGAACGAGATTACAAGTGTCCCGTATATCCAAAGGCCATTACTACGAGAGGTACGTTAATCGCATATTTACTTGTTTAATTCCGCCTAGTTAAATATGTGAAATTAATTTAACATGCATGATGATAATTAGTTGTTGGAATTATTATTTGAATTAATTAGGATTAATTCATGCTAGTAATAATTGTATTTAAATTCGTATTTAAAGTTCATCCCGAATAGATTCCGGGCACCCCTATTTTCCCAACAGATCCGGGATCACTGTCCTAAGCCCCTCCGTTCAACGTTCTTCCCTCCGAAGTTCTTCAAGTTTCTCACGGAAACCTCTCAAGTTCTTCATGAAAGTTCATCTGCATTTTTCTCTCTGAAGTTCTTTAAGTTTCACACGGAAACCTCTCAAGTTCTTCGCAGAAGTCCATTTGCATTTTTCCCTCCGAAGTTCTTCAAGTTTCCCACGGAAACCTCTCAAGTTCTTCGCGGAAGTTCATCATCAACAACGGCGTCTGATCCGAGATTACAGTCCTAAGCCCCTTGATTAGGCGTGAAATTATTATGTTTTGTAGCCCGATTCGTCCCTATTTTGAGTGTATTTGATGAGTATTTAGAGTTATTGGAGTATCATTTTTATAAACTTATAAACTTGTCTCTTTGATGCTCATATTAGGAAAGAGGGCGAAAAATAGAGTTCATAGGACTTTGAATCGACTCAAACGGACTCACTGATTAGGCGTGAAATTGTCATGATTCGTAGCTAGAAACGCCCTAGTTTTGGTCGAGTTTATAGAGTATTTAGAGTCAATTGAGCATTATTTCTATACATTGATAAATTTGTCTCTTTGATGCTCATAGGTGAATAGAGGACGAAAAACGGAGTTCGTAGGACTTTGAATCGACTCAAACGGATGCCCGGATGAGAAGATATTGAAGAAATACGATTGGTATTAGTGCGGACGAGGAAAAGTATCATTTCGGAGGATTGGAGATCACTCGAGCGCATTACTCGAGCGCCACCGCTCGAGCGCCTTACTCGAGCGCGCAAACATACAGAATCATTCTCGCGCTCGAGCAGCTCGAGCGCCACCGCTCGAGCGAATCGCTCGAGCGCCCAAAACTTACAGAATGATTTCAGCGCTCGAGCAGCTCGAGCGCGACCGCTCGAGCGAATGCACCATTCGAGCTACACTGCTCGAGCGGGACCGCTCGAGCGTTTTGCTCGAGCGCCCCTATACTTTTGCCTCCGGATTCGTATTTTCGGCCCGTTAACTCCCGTTTCGACCCGTGCCTATATATATCTCGTCCAAACACGTTTTGAAGAGCCCCAACTTTTAGAAATAATTTTAGACTTAGTTTTTGGAGAGGAAGGAGACGAGCAAGCTTTATTTATGCTTTGTTGAGGTTTTTCATACGAATTCTTAGTTTCTTTTCATTAGTTCGTTCCTTTAAACGCTTTTAATTTCGTTTTAGTTAATTCAATTTCAGTTCTTCATATTTATTTCTTTTTAAACCCTAGTTCATGTTTCGTATTTTCTTCATTCAATTCATTATGTTTTCGTTCGTTGTTTTTTCTGTTGCTTTTATTTTTGTTATGACCATGTCCGGCTAAAACCCTTGCGTGCTTAGGTTAGGATGAACTCGTAGAAGTAGGTTGTGGGTACGTAATTAGAGTAATTCGTGACGTTAGTTTTAATTCTCTTAATTAATGAATTCTTATAACTAATCTGAACTTTACCTTTGAATTTAGTACGAAAGTGTTAGAGAGAGGACGACCGCATCACTCAATAACAATTAGTAGTCTTAACGAGAAGGTTTAGGAAAGGTTAATTCATTTACCGGTTTAGCGAAGGAGGACGACCGCATCACCTTAGTTAAATTAGGGTCTCATTAATTGAGCACAATCCATTAACTTGTTAGTGGATTAGTGAAGTCGAGTGTTAGGGTAAAGTATTAGGGTTTAGAATCTTGAGCTTTCACCTTGCATTCTTTTACTTAGGTTAATTCTTGTTTGTCACAGTTATTTTGATTATGTACCTGCTCCGTTAGTATACGTAGGGATTCCTAACCTGAGCATCATCATCTCATATCTGAAAAACACCTTAGATACGTAATTTAATTTTCCTTTCGCATTCGTAGAGTAATTTAGTTTAGATTATTTTCTCTTTTCAAAAAAACCAAAAACATCACACTCATATTAACTACGACGCGTAGATCTTCAGGGATCTATTTGCATATACACTATCCCTTGGGTTCGATAATACTTGGTCCCTATACTTGCCCATACTACAGTGAACCCGTTCTCTTGCGGGGTAGCTACTAGTAGAAAGCTAGTATAATCGCTTCAAGTCAATGGCGCCGTTGCCGGGGATGGCGTTGTATGTTTGAATAGGACTTGTCGATAGCTTAGTAGTTAGTAGTGGGTGATTTAATTTCTGTTTTTATTTTTATTTTTCTATCCATTCGGCAGTTGCGTTTTGATCCTTCTGCTAGTGTGTCAGGTTTATGAGAACACGCTCACAAGGGAATACGAGCGAAGAGAGATTACCTGCAGATCCTGAGACAATAGCTAGAAGGAACCGAGCCTTCTTGAGAAGGATGAACGCTGCCGACTTAGGGAAGGAACCAATGGATATAAGTAATGAGTTGGACGATGCTGCCAACGATTTCAATCAGGCAGTAGACCGAGTTGAAGGCACTGGAGTTAGTGGTAGCCAGAATCAAATTCCATTGGGGGATAGCCAGAGCCTAAACCCGGGTACACAAAACGTAGTGAACCCAGCTCAGAACCTTGTCCATAATCCTTATAACCAAAACCCTGCTTACCCACAAAACCCAAATAACCCTTTCCACAACCCAGCATACCAACATTACCCATACCCACCTTATCCTTACCCACCATATCCATATCATCCACCACCAGTCTATAACCAACCGCCTGTTTACCAACCACCACCCCAACAAGCACCCGCACCAGCTGCTAATCCTCAACACGTTCCTCCGAACGTAGATCATAATATGGCGATTCGAGGGAGGTTTGCAGCGCAGCCACAGAGGTACTATGACGGAGTAGCTCTACCTCCTGTTGAGGCGAACAACTTCTCGATATCACCGGGGATTTTAAAGCTGCTGACTGAGAATCAGTTCAAAGGAGTGATCGGGAAGGAGAATCCTCACACACATCTGAGGAGCTTTCTCATGATAGCCTCCACATTTCATTATAATGGCATGTCTGAAGATGCCAAGAGGCTTAGGCTGTTCCCATTCTCATTGACGGGAATAGCCAAGGAGTGGTACGATAATACGCTCCCGCGGGGAGGTATTACCACTTGGGCCGAGCTCGAGCGTCTGTTCCTCGAGCGATTCTACCCTCCATCTAGGACGATCAAGGCTAGAATTGAGATCTCGTCCTTTCGCCAGAAGTCTGGAGAGGATTTACGCCAAGCGTGGGAGAGATACTCGAACATGCTGATAGAGTGCCCGCAGCATGGGTACAATGAGGGGGATGTTATGGCATTCTTCTACAGCGGTGCCAGCAAGGATGGTCAAGCCCATTTAGACGCCTGTGCGGGTGGAGCATTCCTGAACCAAGGCATAGAGAGATGTAGGGAGATCGTGGACAACATTGTCACGAATGCCGGTGCTTGGGGAGTGGATGCAGATTTGCAAAGAGTGCATCAGGTTGAGGAGGAAGAAGGAACGAGAAGGCTGCTGATGGCTATGATGGAGAAGATCAGCAACCTCGAGATGGGGCAGAACTTAGTTGGAGGGAATGGAGCAGCAAGCGAGAAAGTGGAACCACCCACGAGTCAGCTAGAAGAGGCCAACTATATGGGAAGGCCTAATTACCCACAAGGGGGGTATCCACAAGGTGGAAACCAGTATGGAAGACCTTCTTATGGTCAACCATTTGTACCTCCAGGCCCACAGCCGCCTCAAAACCAATGGAGGAACACACAAGGAGTTCAAGGAGGCCAGCAGCTTCCTCAAAACACATGGAGGAAGAATGAGAATTTCTCTTATGCTAACCCAAAAGCTGGAATTACTGTGCCTGCAGGTGTTGATCCGGGGTCTAAACCTCCTGGTGGAGAAGGCGGTGCATCAACCGAGGAGATGTTGAGAGCGATCCTTCAGAAGGTGGAGGAAGGGAGCAAGCGGTTGTCATCCTTGGAGTACGATGTGAAGGAGTTGCACAAGAAGGGTGATCAACGTGATCAAGAGCTCCAGAAGATGAACATTGAGTGGACTAGAACTCAACAAGAGAACAATCGAAGGTTCACCTCTTTAGAGCTCCAGATGAGCCAGATTGCAAAATCAGTGAATAGAATGCCGGAGGGGAACCCGAAAGAGCAGTGCAAGGCGATCCAGCTAAGAAGTGGAACCAATTACGAAGGTCCTCAGATGCCTACTGATTCTGAGACGCCCCAAGAAGAGATTGAGCCTAAAGGAGATGAGTCCCAGAAGGGGAAAGACTTTGAGGAGATAGAGAGAGTTCCTAAGTGGAAGAAGGCAAAGGAAGCAAGGGAGAAAGTGAAAGAAACATAAAGAGATGAATGGGGGGTACCCAAATCTGTGATACCCGTCCCATATCCACAGCGCTTCATGAAAAAGAAGCTTGATGAGAAATTCGCTAAGTTCCTTGATGTTTTTAAACAATTGCATATTAATATTCCTTTTTAGGATGCTTTGGAACAGATGCCGCACTATGCGAAGTTTTTGAAGGACTTGATCGCAAAAAGACGGCGAGTGGATGAGCCGAAGTTGGTGCAGCTGAACCACGAGGTGAGTGCATTAGTGCACAAGGCGCTTCCACCAAAGCTGAAGGATCCCGGGAGCTTCACGATCCTATGTGATATTGGGAACGGGATCAAGAAGGGAGCGTTGTGCGACCTCGGGGCGAGCATCAATCTCATGCCGCTGTCGCTTTTCAAGAAGTTGGAAGGTGGTGAACTTCAACCCACAATGATGACGCTTCAACTAGCCGATCGGTCTATTACTCGACCTCAAGGTGTTGTTGAAGACGTCCTAGTGAGAGTTGGAGATCACATTTTTCCAGCCGACTTTGTAGTGCTAGAGATGGAGGAAGATGAGCACGTTCCATTGATCTTGGGAAGACCGTTCTTAGCTACGGCGGGGATGGTGCTAGACGTGGCGAATGGGAAGATTACATTGAAGGTTGACGATCAAGAAGTGAAGATCTCTCTATATGAAGCCATGAAACACCCGAGGGAGGATGAGAGCTTGTATTGCATGGATGCAATTGATCCTCGTGTTGAAGACACGCATTTTCTCCCTAATCCTTCTCATATTCATGATTTTGCTAGTCCTTCAAATGATAATTTAACCCATGAGCGTTATGATCTTGATTATGTTGATAGGGATAAAGTGAAGAAGTTGAAGGATGGAGAGGTGAAGAAAGTGGACGTGGTCCAGTTAGAAGGGAAAGGAGGAGTTAAGAAGAAAAAGTCCAAACTCAAGAAATTGTGTGGTAAGACTCCTCCAGATAGAGGCAAGAAGGAGTTGAGACCCATAACACTTGGGAATGAGAAGAGAGCAAAGGAACTCATGATGGTGGGGCATCAAGGAAAGAAGTTCAAACACCACTCTTATGAGAGTAAGGGAGGTAAATTTGAGTATGATGTCCCATAAGCTCCTTTGAGCACGGTCCGGCATGAGGACCTTAAAAATAGCGCTGAATGGGAGGCAACCCATTTTTATTTGCTTTCATTTATTTTTAGTGTTTTTTTTTATATTATTAGGGAGTATTTTGAGTCGTATGTTTAACCTCGTACTCGAGAGTTTTATTTTGTAGGCTTGTCTCTAAAGGAGTAAAGGTATCATGGAGTTATTCAGATTGGAGGAACCAATTCAAGCAAGGGAGTGTGCAAAGCTATTGAGAGAAACTGAATTGTTCGGTTGAGGTAACCCACAACCCCAAACTTAGACCTCTAGCAAGGTCGAAGTTTGGGGGGGTGGAGTTTTTTTTATATGTTTTCTTGTTACATTGCACCGGAGCACCCCTTATCTTTGAGTTGAGTTAGTTATTTGGTGCCTTGAGATGCTCCTTGGGCTTTTATTAATTTGTTTTGTTACTCAATATTTTATGCCTATCAATCACCTTATGCTTGTTGATTGCTATCTTTGAGTATGATTTGATGAGTAGAGTGAGTTGTAAGGGTGAGTTAGAAATTTTTTTTGTGTGAGTGTTTGAGTTTGAGCTGATTAGGGAGAGAACCCGTATGCTTATGAGTTTTCTTTTGAGTACTTGTGTGATGAGAGTGAGAATGCACTAGGACTAGCATGGATGTGAAAGCTGTGAGATTTGAGCCTTACGAGATTTAAATGCATGATTTAATCTCTTCGTTTGTGAGTGGATCGTCACCTTAGAGGATGCTAGAACTTGCATGTGCTCTTGCTTCTAGATTGTGTCTAGTTTGATATGCCGAATGTGATCTTAGGCCATCATTGATTTTATTGAGTCACTTAGCCAAAATTTTCCTTACCAATGACATTGATCCCTTGTTAGCCCCGTTGAGCCTAAAGCCTATTTTATTTGCTAGCACATATGAACACTATTCCAATTCCTAAGCCTTTTTGTCCCAATTTGAGTGGAGAATAGGAAAGTGTGAATATGAAGGGAGTGAATTGAGTTGAAAAAAAGGAGAAGGTTGTTTGTTGAGTGAATATGAAAAAAAAGGTGTGATGAAGTTTTGAGATGTGGGAAAAAGAACAAAAAGAAAAAAAAAAAATTTGAGAATGAGCAAAGGAAAAAATGAGCTCATGTGTTTGTGCGAAAAAGAAAAAAATGATGAAGTGTTTAAAAAAGTGAAAAAGTGAGAAAGAAAAAAATTGAAGTGTTGAGAGAATTGAAAGCGAAAGTGTAGTGATTGAATATGTTTGAAGTAGATTGTTTTTAATCTCGAAGTACCGAAGTTTTGAATTTCTATTCTCCATTCACTTGAGTCACTTTACCATATTGTTATCCCACCTGTCCAAAGAGCCTACATTACAACCTTTTGAAAGTCCTTTTTGATTCGGCATTGATTTCTAGAGTATGGTCGAAGTTGAGAGCATTTACAAGCCTATGGCTGCCAATTTGTGTGATTGATTGATTGAGTGAGTCCCTTTATCATTGTTATACACTTGTGAGGGAGTTAAACACATCGTTGAGTGCACATCCATGCTTGATCTTGGTGCTTCTTATTATTGTTGCATGAGTACGATAAAAGGAATTGAGTGAGTATACGGGTGATTGACTTTTGAAGCTTGAATTCATTAGCTTGCATGATTGATTTTTCCTACTCATTCCTAACAATTTCACTTGACTTATTATTTCATTGCTTGGGGACAAGCAATATGGTAAGTTTGGGGGGGTTGATTAGGCGTGAAATTGTCATGATTCGTAGCTAGAAACGCCCTAGTTTTGGTCGAGTTTATAGAGTATTTAGAGTCAATTGAGCATTATTTCTATACATTGATAAATTTGTCTCTTTGATGCTCATAGGTGAATAGAGGACGAAAAACGGAGTTCGTAGGACTTTGAATCGACTCAAACGGATGCCCGGATGAGAAGATATTGAAGAAATACGATTGGTATTAGTGCGGACGAGGAAAAGTATCATTTCGGAGGATTGGAGATCACTCGAGCGCATTACTCGAGCGCCACCGCTCGAGCGCCTTACTCGAGCGCGCAAACATACAGAATCATTCTCGCGCTCGAGCAGCTCGAGCGCGACCGCTCGAGCGAATCGCTCGAGCGCCCAAAACTTACAGAATGATTTCAGCGCTCGAGCAGCTCGAGCGCGACCGCTCGAGCGAATGCACCATTCGAGCTACACTGCTCGAGCGGGACCGCTCGAGCGTTTTGCTCGAGCGCCCCTATACTTTTGCCTCCGGATTCGTATTTTCGGCCCGTTAACTCCCGTTTCGACCCGTGCCTATATATATCTCGTCCAAACACGTTTTGAAGAGCCCCAACTTTTAGAAATAATTTTAGACTTAGTTTTTGGAGAGGAAGGAGACGAGCAAGCTTTATTTATGCTTTGTTGAGGTTTTTCATACGAATTCTTAGTTTCTTTTCATTAGTTCGTTCCTTTAAACGCTTTTAATTTCGTTTTAGTTAATTCAATTTCAGTTCTTCATATTTATTTCTTTTTAAACCCTAGTTCATGTTTCGTATTTTCTTCATTCAATTCATTATGTTTTCGTTCGTTGTTTTTTCTGTTGCTTTTATTTTTGTTATGACCATGTCCGGCTAAAACCCTTGCGTGCTTAGGTTAGGATGAACTCGTAGAAGTAGGTTGTGGGTACGTAATTAGAGTAATTCGTGACGTTAGTTTTAATTCTCTTAATTAATGAATTCTTATAACTAATCTGAACTTTACCTTTGAATTTAGTACGAAAGTGTTAGAGAGAGGACGACCGCATCACTCAATAACAATTAGTAGTCTTAACGAGAAGGTTTAGGAAAGGTTAATTCATTTACCGGTTTAGCGAAGGAGGACGACCGCATCACCTTAGTTAAATTAGGGTCTCATTAATTGAGCACAATCCATTAACTTGTTAGTGGATTAGTGAAGTCGAGTGTTAGGGTAAAGTATTAGGGTTTAGAATCTTGAGCTTTCACCTTGCATTCTTTTACTTAGGTTAATTCTTGTTTGTCACAGTTATTTTGATTATGTACCTGCTCCGTTAGTATACGTAGGGATTCCTAACCTGAGCATCATCATCTCATATCTGAAAAACACCTTAGATACGTAATTTAATTTTCCTTTCGCATTCGTAGAGTAATTTAGTTTAGATTATTTTCTCTTTTCAAAAAAACCAAAAACATCACACTCATATTAACTACGACGCGTAGATCTTCAGGGATCTATTTGCATATACACTATCCCTTGGGTTCGATAATACTTGGTCCCTATACTTGCCCATACTACAGTGAACCCGTTCTCTTGCGGGGTAGCTACTAGTAGAAAGCTAGTATAATCGCTTCAAGTCACTCACGGATGAGAAGATATTGAAGAAATACAAAAAATATTAGTTCGTGCGAGGAAAAGTATCATTTAGCTCAAAAGGAGGAAGTGCTTGAGTACTTAGTGCTCGAGAACCCTTGCTCGAGTGCCCCTTGAACACTAGAGGAATGAAGCGCTTGGGTGGCCCTTGGTAGAGCACTAGGCGCTCGAGTACAACATGGTCGAGCCCCTTTGAAGACTGGAAGATTGAGACCGCTCGAGTGGAGCGAGCTCGAGCGCTAGGCACTCGAGCAACAAGAGGTTGAGTCGTCTGTGTGCGCTGGAAGAGTGAAGTGCTCGAGGGAGGAGCGCTCGCGCGCTAAGCTCTCGAGCGATGGAAGAGATCGAGCACTTAGGCCTATTTTCCCCCAAATCCGCCCATATCCTATAAATACCCCATCCAAGCTTATTGTTAGACACCATATCATATTTAGAGATAGTTTTTGAAGGAGATGAGCTTGGAAGTGAGTTTGAAGAGTTTTAGCAAGGTTTTGCATCGTGTAATCGAAGTTTTTAGCGTACGGATTCTTAGTTAATTATTTCTTTCGAACGGATTTCTTTTTATTCTTATTTTCTTGATACTTGAGATTATTAAACCTAGGTTTTCCAGATTTATAAAGATTTACTTTGAGACTTGAATTTATTGATTTCATCTTTAGTTTATGTGTGCTTGATTTCTATCTTTAATTCAATTATGCATATGATTATCGGTCTTGTTATTGCTTTTGTTCTTTAAACCATCATGTTAGGCTAGAACCCTTGCATGCTTAGGATAGGATGAACACGTAGAAGTAGGACGTTGGTACGTAATTGGAATAATTCGTGATGTATAGTTTTGATTCTCTTAATTATTGAATATTTCTAATAAACTTTAGAATAATCTTGGAATTAAGTACGAAAATTGTTAGAGAGAAGACGATCGCATCACTCTTTAATAACGAATAAGCTTAAGGAGAGGGTTTTGAAGGGGTTTATCATCTATCGGTTTATCTAGGGAGGACGGCTGCATCACCTTAGTTAAATTAGGGTCTCAATAATTGTGCACAATCCGTATAATCTAATTTTTTGATTTGTAAAGTAGGTTTGATAGGACGAAGTATTAGGGTTAATTCTTGAGCTTTTAGTCTTTCAATCTTGTGCTAGATTAGGGAAGTTGATTGCCTAGTTTTAGTACACTTAGGATTATAACTTGCACATCACGATTATTTTAGTTGCAGTACCAACTCCGTTAGTATACGTAGGAATTCCTATCCCGAGCATCACCATCTCATATTTGCATTTTAAATTGAAGTTAGTTTAGTTTAATTTCATTAGTAGAAAATAATTAGTAGGATACAGTTAGTAATATATTAAACCAAACATAGTATTCATATTAGCTACGACATGTACATTTCCAGAGATTTAATCACATACACACTTTTCCTTGGGTTCGATACTACTTTGTCCCTATACTCGCCTATACTATAGTGATCTCATACTCTTGTGGGGTAACTACTAGTAAAGCTAGTATTTTGCGTTCAAGTCAATGACCGGTCAATGTTCTTCCCTCCGAAGTTCTTCAAGTTTTCCACGGAATCCTCTCAAGTTCTTCGCGGAAGTTCATTTACATTTTTCTCTCTTAAGTTCTTCAAGTTTTCCACGGAAGCCTCTCAAGTTCTTCGCGGAAGTTCATCATCAACAACGATGTCTGATCCGAGATTACGGTCCTAAGCCTCTCCGGTCAACGTTCTTCCCTCCGAAGTTCTTCAAGTTTCCCACGGAAACCTCTCAAGTTCTTCGCGGAAGTTCATCAGCATTTTTCTCTCCGAAGTTCTTCATGTTTTCTATGGAAACCTCTCAAGTTCTTCGCAGAAAGTCAACAACGATCTTCAATCCGAGATTACGGTGCTAAGCCCCTCCGATCGATGTTCTTCAACCTCAAGCTCTTCGTGGACTCAACGACCCAGCGTCTACCTCCATGGAATTTTCAACATCAACAATTAATTCGAAACACGGCTCGATGCCCTCGAATTAATATCATCATCATCATACAAGATTCGGCTATGGACCAGTCTCCGAGAAATCCGAAATCAAATCAAAGTCAACACTCAAGAGAAGAATCAGAGGATTCGCTAGAGATTTTACCCAAACATTCGTTTGATATATAATTACTCTTTGTAATTCTTTTTCGTGTTTAATAATATTTTAAATACGAAAATTTGTTGGTTACACATATGTTGAGAATATATATAAATGTGAGAAGTTTCATATTTTGAAGAGCTTATAGAAGAGTTATTGATGCAAAATATTAACATCAATTTCATAAAAAATAATAGCAATATGTTTATGTATCATAATATAAAAGGTGAAGTATTTTAATTACTATAATATTTTAATTTTCTGGTAATATAATTTATCTCAATTATGTGTTGACGTATAAATAATTGACATATTATTTTTGTACACTGTTGGACTCTATATCTTTACCGTATTATCACCAATGATGCAAGACATCCATTTAAACAATCCGCTCTAATACCAACTATAAGAACTGGACAAATATAAGTGAATCAAGACGCTGGAGGGGAACCACTATGCTTGATTTAAAAAAGAAATTATGGTTACTTTTTGGTTTTGATCCGCAAGAGACTTTAAAGTGCCATGCTACAAATAACCCCAAACACCCCTTGAGAATGCATCTTTTGTTAGGAATTGATCTGCAATTACGAAGAAATAACAAGAACGGAAATAAAGAACACACGATTAGTTAATCCAATTCGTCAAGTAATAATTATATCTGGGGGGACTACCAAACCAGAAGATTTACTAATTTCTATGATAAAATCAATTATAATGAATAAGAAAGATATATATTCAAAACTATGCCGTAACTATAAAGCTCATCAAACTCGATTTTTTTGCTTTAAAGACCCAAAAAATGGGCATGAAGTTGGATTTGTTCGGCCCCATTAGATGGACTCAATTGGTATGATACTGTCCCCTTTGGGCCAAACCTGCACGGATTTATTTATGAGTCTTCACCGAAAAGGTCTCATACAAACTAAGATATTTGTCCTTATTAACCCCATGATCCTCCCATATATACAATGTGTGATATTATTTGAACCCCAACAATCATCCCCTCAAACAAAGACCACCGAGTCTCTTCTCGAACGACCTCGCTCTATCTAGGTCAACATCACCTACTCCATAGAGACCCCGTTTCCACCAAAGCTCACTTTTTTTTTCCATTTGACATCGAAAAATTCCTCCACTGGGACAATGGCTCTGATACCACTGTTATGCCCCAAGGCTTACAACTTTTTTTCTTTCCGTTTGACATTAAAAATTCCTCCACATCATTTTGCCTGGGACCATGGCTCTGATAACACTGTTATGCCTCACCAGATGGACCTTATTGATATGATATTGTCCGCTTTAAGCCAAACCCGCACGAATTAATTTTTGGGTTTTCACCAAAAAAATTGCATACCAATGGAGATGCTTGTCCATCCTTATTAACCCCATAATCCTCTCATATTTATTTGATGTGAATGTTGTTTGAATCCCAACATAATTGTGATAATCGAAAACGTGAAGCAGTCGCTTATCTCCATATCCAACATATTTATACTTTATAAATATCCCTTATCATGGATATTGATATTTTTTTTGCTACTTTTGCTACAAATTTTCACAGTTTTCCCCATCGTTTCTAGGTCCATATTTGCAACCCAACTAAGGAAGAAAAGGATTGATGAATAAAAAGTAAATGCTATGACAAAAATCTTGTGACCCACTCTCTAATAAGAGAGTACTAGCTATTTATTAGGGATTTAAACCAAATCCGTCCTCTATCTTTTCACCTTTATCAAAATGGTCCTCTATTTATTTGTTTTATCAATTTAGTCCTGTATCTATTCAAGTTTCGCCAAAATGATCCTAATTGGCCTAAAAACGTATAAAACCTCACCGTTTTAGTCCTATATTTATTTTCTTTACCAATTTAATCCTGTATCAATTCACATCCTCCAATTAGGTCCTAATTAAACGCATAAAGCATAAAACCATTTTTCACCAAATTAGGACCAATTTGGCGAAACTTGAAGAAATATAGGACTAAATTGATAAAATAATAAATAAATGACTATTTAGATAAAGGTGAAAAGATAGATGATGAATTTGGTTTAAATCCCATCAAAATAATATGGGAGTTTCTTGGGGTTTATAAGGATGAACAAGTTCTCCATTGGTATGATATATATTTTTAGGAAGGCCCAACAATAAATTTGTGCAGGCTAGCTCGTTCCAAAGCGGATAATATCATACCAATGCAAAGGTGGAGGTCCATCGGGGGCCCTAATTATGTTATCAGAACCATGTTCCCAGGTGAATCGGTGTGGAGGAGTTTTCCGGTGTCAAACGGAAAAAAAATGTGAACCTAGTTAAACGACTGGGTCTATATGCAAAGCTGGCCACCGCTAGTGCCACATTGAAAAAAAAAACCACATCATAGGATTCCTAAAAAAAAACTAGTGCGCATGACTAAAAAATGTGGCATTTTATATTTTATGCGTTCAATTATGACCTAATTGGAGAAATGTGAATTGATACAGGACTAAATTGGTAAAAAAAAAAATATAGGACCAAAACGGTGAGGTTTGTACATTTTTAGGCTAATTAGGATCATTTTGGCGAAACTTGAATAGATACAGGACTAAATTGATAAAGCAAATAAATAGAGGACCATTTTGATAAAGGTGAAAAGATAGAGGACGGATTTGGTTTAAATCCCCTATTTATTATCTAGGCATATAAGAGAAAATGTCACAAATAGTTCAAAAAATGAAAGACCATATATGCTCAAATTAAAAGATCTAATTGCAAAATAAATCGCAAACTTTTATAAAATCGCCATCTAATTCAAAATTTTGGATAATTGCAAGCAATTCATGAATTTTGACTATTGTTGCAATTTAATCTTACTGGCAATCCTTCTTATGCCAGCAGGTGACGTGGCGTGCGATATGACACATCTCCTATCAAATTTATTAGATCATATTACAAAAATGATGTCGTTGGTCGTATGTCGCACGCCTAACCAAATTTATATATTTTCATTTAATAAAAGTTAATAGATCAATTTAAGCTAAATATATCAAAAGAAGATTCATGCTAACGTATATTTGGAAGTAATTTACTCTCTCCGTCCACAAAAAATATGCTCACTTCCCTTACTTGATTATCCACCAAATAGTGTGTTCATTCCTTACTTGTTAACAATCACTTTATCTTTATGCTCACAAACAATTATTTTATTAATACTTTATTCTTACTTCATCTATTTTATCTTAAAAAAAAAAAGAATTGTTCCCAAACAAATGACACTACAAGAAAAACTGGTTTTAGTGACGGTAAAAACCGTGGCTAAAAGCTAAAATACTCTCACTAAAGACTTTTAGTGACAGGAAATCTCCTGTCATGGCCTCTAATTACTGTTTCTCTAGTTAAAAGTCAATAGTGACGGAATATAGCCCCGTCACTAATAAGTATATAACTAGAGTAAATATACCCTCACTAAAACAACTTTAGTGATGGAAAATCCGGTCACTAATACAAATATTTACCCTCACTAAAAGAACTTTAGTGATGGAAAATCTCATCACTAATACAAATATTACCCTCACTAAAAGAACTTTAGTGATGGAAAATCCCGTCACTAATACAAATATTTACCCACACTAAAATAATTTTAGTGATGAAATATCCTGTCACTAATACAAATATCTGCCCTCACTAAATTAATTTGTCGTGACAATATAATCAAGTAAGCTTAATAACACAAAAATAATAAACCCGCAAACATCAACAAAACAAACATATTATTCAATATTTCAAACAAGTATAAAGAATCTAAATCTTGAAACATTCAAAAGCATTCAATGTAAGAAATCTCTACAATTAACATTCTCAAAATTACAAAACTATTCACGAGCAGCTTCACGAAAAGTGTAGCATCAATACCTCTATCACCTGTTAAATATTAAAAAACGGTTATGATTATGGAATGAAAATCAATAATTAAACGTGTACTAATGGTTCTAATCAAATTAAATAAAAATGAGTCCATAACAGATGAGTTGAAAATCAAGAATTGAAGTGTATAAAATTCCCTAGTGAATGCTTCTAATAATCATCATATAACAAGATTTCAAGGTCTAATGAGGTCCTCAATCACCAAAAACTAACTACTCTTCTAATCCATTTTAACTTGATACATGCATATCAAACTTGTGCAATATGAGTAATTCTTAAACAGATTTTTGCTCAGTGCACCATTCATGTGACCAACATGCTTTGCCTAATGCAGAAGATAAGGTTATTCATGAATTCCCACAAAATAAGAAAGAAGATATAGCTTAAACAGTCTATTACCTGAGCTTTCAACTGTCAGAACAACAAGATGCTTAGAGGAGAAACAATCTATTTTAAGTTCCTGTGGAGAAATTGACAAAGCAATCATTATAATTGTACAATAAAATAATAGATTTAAACAATACAAATGAACTAAAATCCCAGCTCGTGTCACTAAGCATTGCTTAAGTGCTAGTTTCCACAATAAACACAAATAGTAAGTCTACAGGTCATCTCCTTTTGTTCAATTTCTTTTAGAAATCTAACATACCATTTCACAATTGTTTACACTTGGAAAAAGTATACTTTAGTACTCAAGAGACGGACAGTGAAAATTTCTGTTATCACAAAGTGCTCAGTTTCTGATAAACGAATGGAACAAGATTTTATACAAACTAACATGCTTAAACTTATATTATAGTAAGCCCATTTGTACACACGTAAACTAATTTATCAGAATTATCAAACAGTTTAACTTCAGTTAATTATTCAGCATCCTCGAGCGGATTGCTAATCTAATCAAAGTAAGTTAATCAATCAAACGGATTCTAAAATTGCACTAAATTTACAAAAGAAATAAATCAACTCTGCTATTCTCAGTAGCTGTAACCAGCTACATACTTTAATCAAGATTTAAACAACCTATATCATCACAACATACATTAAAGCTCTTATATTTAGTCAAACCAAACAGTAAATGAAAGAAACAAAACACTAAATAAAGTCAATACCTTGTTAAATGTCAGCAGCTGGCGTGCTTCCTTCGGTAGGTAATTCAGTTAATTCATTTTCAATTCGATCCAACCTAGCTTCAAGTCCATCCATACGTTCCCTAAGCAACCGATTCTCTTCCTCTTTTGCACTAAGCTTTTCCTCTAGTTCATTGGCATAGGCTGATTTGGAGTCATAAAAATTTTTGCGCTTCACTCCACCTCCATAACCATATACGTTACCATGGCGCTGTGGCCCAAAACATTTTTCGACAAGCTCAAGATTTGAAAGTGATGGATTAGATTGGACTGTTTTCACAATTTCATCCTATAAAGGTTTATAAAATATATGGTCAACAAACAATGATAAAAAAAATTATGCTGGAAAGTAAACCAATGATACTTATATATTTGTCTTTCTCTTTTTCCCCAATAAATTTTCCATTTTTGCTCCGAGTCTCGAAGAAAATTACTCCCAAATCAGGATTTTTAGAATCTTTACCTCCCTATATTTAGTTTGATAAAAACAACAAAACCAAAAAATAAATGTAAAGTTATGATATTAATTAGTACAAAACACAAATATTTCTGGAATTTTACTACCTTTTCATATATGATTTCCCTATGTGGCTTGCTTCCGGTGAGATGAGGCATACATACATCTGATTTAGATCGATTCTTAGAATTTCGCTCACTGATATCCTGCATATGCAAACATACAATTACTTAATTATAAATATTAACACAAAATTGGATTGCTGTTAGAAAGACAGTATCCTAAGGCCTTCCTATCCTAGAGAATTTTAGAAAATTTCTTGAAATTATCTAGTGTCTGGGTATTATTTTTCTGGTGTCGCGTAGTCCTGATAATATAGTTCACGATTTTGTCAAGAACTCAAATGCTATAAGCTCCAGTGCAAAACTCATGTCAAGATGAAATGGACAGAGTAGCATACTGCATGTTTTAATATACACAGTTTAGCATACTGTTTTTAATAAATTAACACAATTTAGCATACAGTTCCTGAAATAGACAATGAAGGACAGTATAGAAGGGGACTGTAGTGAGTGTTGTTTCATACCTTGCACAAATTAAGAGCCCTTTATGACTTTTCACCCCTGGGTAAATTTGACGAGAGTTCCTGTAATGATACTTCTTCAGCTCCTGAGAAATGATGTCAGTTACAAACTAAAGTCAGATTGAAATTGGTTCCCTATTATGCTCATTCATTTGAAATCAGCTTCATTTAAATCCAAGTATTATAGAACTCACAATAGTATTATAGAACTCATAATAAGTCCACGTATTCCAAGTATTATGGACGGAGGGAGTATTTTTTTTTCGAATGTTTAAATACATCACTATATATATAGTAATCTCAATATGACTAACATGTTTTTGTAGGTATTAATATAAATGAACAGAAAGTTGACTACTTTATCAAACACTTTGTAACAGGCTTAAAACATTTTTCAGGCAGGAAAACGGCAGAGGAAGGTAGCTTTTCTATGGGTGCATTCATAATACATATATTTGTGTGTGTGATGCGGCTAACTAATTAAGCACACATTAATTTTACAGAATATATACTTAGGCTTAAATTCTCATAGAAATCATTAACTCCTGCAAAAGAAATTACATGATCAGATTAAGTTTATATATGTTGATAGGCGAGCAGGATCATCATTTGGGCGACCAGGTGACTTGAAGCGACTACACTAGCTTCTACTAGTAGCTTCCCCGCAAGAGTACGGGTTCACTGTAGTATGGGCAAGTATAGGGACCAAGTATTATCGAACCCAAGGGATGATATGTATGCGAATAGATCCCTGAAGATCTACGCGTCGTAGTTAATATGAGTGTGATGTTTTTGGGTTTTTGAAAAATTAATTAAAAGACTAAAATAGACTAATTAACTAAAGAATGAAAAAGAACGAATTAACTACGGGTTGTTTTCTAATGAGAGATGGTGATGCTCAGGATAGGAATCCCTACGTATACTAACGGAGCAGGTACATAATCAAAGTAATTGTGACAACCAAGAATTAACCTAAGTAAAAGATCGTAGAATGAAAGCTCAAGATTTCTCACCCTAATACTTTATCCTAGCAATCGACTTCACTAATCCACTAACAAGTTAATGAACTGTGCTTAATTAATGAGACCCTAATTTAACTAAGGTGATGCGGTCGTCCTCCTTCGCTAAACCGGTAGATGAATTAACCTTTCCTAAACCCTCTCGTTAAGACTACTAATTGTTATCGAGTGATGCGGTCGTCCTCTCTCTAACACTTTCGTACGAAATTCAAAGGTAGGGTTAAGATTAATTATATGAATTCATTAATTAAGAGAATTAAAACTAACGTCACCAATTACCTTAATTACGTACCCACATCCTACTTCTACGAGTTCATCCTAACCCAAGCATGCAAGGGTTTTAGCCGGACATGGTTATAACAAAAATAAAAGCAATAGAAGAAACAACGAACATAAACATAATGAATTGAACGAAGAAAATAATAAACATAAACTAGGGTTTGAAAGAAAGAAATTCTAAAAACTGAAATTTAATTAATAAAAACAAAGTTTAGAACGTTTAGAGTAATCAAGCTAATGAAAAGAAACTAAGAAACGAAAAGAAAACTAAGAATTCGTATGAAAAACCTCAACAACGTAAAAGTAAAGCTTGCTCGTTCTTCTCCTCTTCCTCTCTCTAAAAATTAAGTCTAAAGTGATTTCTAAAGTTGGGGATCCTTCAAAACGTGTTTGGAAGAGGTATATATAGGCACCGGGTCGAAACGGGAGTTAATGGGCCGAAAATACGCATCCGGAGGCAAAAGTATAGGGGCGCTCGAGCAAAACGCTCGAGCGGTCCCGCTCGAGCAGTGTAGCTCGAATGATGCATTCGCTCGAGCGGTCGCGCTCGAGCTGCTCGAGCGCTGAAATGACACTGTTACTTTTGGGCGCTCGAGTGATTCGCTCGAGCGGTGGCGCTCGAGCTGCTCGAGCGCAAGAATGGTTCTGTATGTTTGCGCGCTCGAGTAAGGCGCTCGAGCGGTGGCGCTCGAGCAATGCGCTCGAGTGACCTCTAATCCTTCCAAATGATACTTTTCCTCGTCCGCACTAATACCAATCGTATTTCTTCAATATCTTCTCATCCGGGCATCCGTTTGAGTCGATTCAAAGTCCTACGAACTCCGTTTTTCGTCCTCTATTCACCTATGAGCATCAACGAGACAAATTTATCAATGTATAGAAATGATGCTCATTTGACTCTAAGCACTAATCGAAAACACTCAAAACATGAGTAAATTGGGCTCCAAAACATAACAATTTCACGCCTAATCAACCCCCCCAAACTTACCATGTTGCTTGTCCTCAAGCAACGAAATAATAAGTCAAGTGAAATTGTTAGGAATGAATCAAGAATCAAATCATGCAAGTAATTGAACTTGAGCTTCAAAGATCGATCACACGTATACTAACTCAACCCCTTCATCATACTCATGCAACAACAACAAGAACCACCAAGATCAAACATGGATGTGCACTCAACGATGTGTTTCACTCCCTTACAAGTGTATAACAATGATCAAGGGACTCACTCAAACAATCAATCACTCAAATTGGCAGCCATAGGCTTGTAAGCACTCTTAACTCCGACCATACTCTAGAAATCAATGCCGAATCAAAAAGGACTTTCTCAAGGTTGTAATGTAGGCTCTTTGGACAGGTGGGATAACAATATGGTAAAGTGACTCAAGTGAATGGAGAATAGAAAAATCAACTTTGGCACTTTGAGATTAGGAACAGAATACTTCAAACATTTTCAATCAACATCCTTTCAATTCCACTTCTCTCAACACTTCATTTTTTTTTCTAACTCTTTTCACTTTTTTTCAATCACTTCACTTTTTTTCTTTTTCGCACAAACACATGAGCTCATTTTTTTCTTTTGCTCATTCTCAATTTTTTTTTCTTTCCCACAACTCAAATTTCATTCACACCCTTATTTTATCACCACTCAACCATCATAATTCCCTTTTTCTCAACTCAACTCAATCCCTTCATATTCACACTTTCCTATTCTCCACTCAAATTGGGACAAACAGGCTTAGGAATTGGAATAGTGTTCATATGTGCTAGCAAATAAAATAGGCTTTAGGCTCAAAGGGGCTAACAAGGGATCAATGTCATTGGTAAGGAAATTTTTGGCTAAGTGACTCAATTAAATCAAAGATGGCCTAAGATCACATTCGGCATATCAAACTAGACACAATCAAGAAGCAAGAGCACATGCAAGTTCTAGCATCCTCTAAGGTGACGATCCACTCACAAACGAAGAGATTAAATTGTGCATTTAAAATCTCATAAGGCTCAAAAGCTCACTGCTTTCACATCCATGCTAGTCCTAGTGAATTCTCACTCTCATCACACAAGTACTCAAAAGAAAAATTCACAAGCATACAAGTTCTTTCTCAACTCAGCTCAAACTCAAACACTCACACAAGAAAACTCCTAACTCAGCCTCACAATTCACCCTACTCATCAAATCATACTCAAAGATAGCAATCAACAAGCATAAAGTGATTGATAGGCATAAAATATTGAGTAACAAAACAAATTAATAATATCCCAAGGAGCATCTCAAGGCACCAAATAACTAACTCAACTCAAAGATAAGGGGTGCTCCGGTGCAATGTAACAAGAAAACATATAAAAAAAACTCCACCCCCCCAAACTTCGACCTTGCTAGAGGTCTAAGTTTGGGGTTGTGGTTACCTCAACCGAACAATTCAGTTTCTCTCAATAGCTTTGCACACTCCCTTGTCACAAGTTGGTTTCTTCAATCTAAATAACTCCATGATACCTTTACTCCTTTAGAGACAAGCCTACAAAATAAAACTCTCAAGTACGAGGTTAAACATACGACTCGACAACATCCTAGTAACATAAAAGGAAAATAACTAAAAACACTCAAAAGCAAATAAAAATGGGTTGCCTCCCATTCAGCGCTATTTTTAAGGTCCTCATGCCGGACCAAGCTCAAAGGAGCTTATGGGACATCATACTCAAATTTACCTCCCTTACTCTCATAAGAGTGGTGTTTGAACTTCTTTCCTTGATGCCCCACCATCATGAGTTCCTTTGCTCTCTTCTCATCCCCAAGTGTTATGGGTCTCAACTCCTTCTTGCCTCTATCTGGAGGAGTCTTACTAAACAATTTCTTGAATTTGGATTTTTTCTTCTTAACTCCTCCTTTCCCTTCTAACTGGACCACGTCCACTTTCTTCACCTCTTCATCCTTCAACTTCTTCACTTCATCCCTATCAAAATAATCAAGATCATAACGCTCATGGGTTAAATTATCAATTGAAGAATTATAAAATTCATGAATATGAGAAGGATTAGGGAGAGAATGCGTGTCTTCAACACGAGGATCAATGACATCCATGCAATACAGGCTCTCATCCTCCCTCGGGTGCTTCATGGCTTCATATAGGGAGATCTTCACTTCTTGATCGTCAACCTTCAATGTAATCTTCCCATTTGCCACGTCTAGCACCATCCCCGCCGTAGCTAAGAACGGTCTTCCCAAGATCAGGGGCACGTGCTCATCTTCCTCCATCTCTAGCACTACAAAGTCGGCTGGAAAGATGTGATCTCCAACTCTCACTAGAACGTCTTCAACAACACCTTGAGGTCGAGTAATAGACCGATCGGCAAGTTGAAGCGTCATCATTGTGGGTTGAAGTTCACCACCTTCCAACTTCTTGAAAAGCGACAAGGGCATGAGATTGATGCTCGCCCCGAGGTCGCACAACGCTCCCTTCTTGATCCCGTTTCCGATATCACATAAGATCGTGAAACTCCCGGGATCCTTCAACTTCGGAGGAAGCGCCTTGTGCACTAATGCACTCACCTCGTGGTTCAGCTGCACCAACTTCGGCTCATCCACTCGCCGTCTTTTCGCAATCAAATCCTTCAGAAACTTTGCATAATGCGGCATCTGTTCCAAAGCATCATAAAAGGGAATATTAATATGTAACTTTTTAAAAACATCAAGGAATTTAGAAAACTTCTCATCAAGCTTCTTTTTCATGAAGCGCTGTGGATATGGGACAGGTATCACCGATTTGGGTACCCCCCATTCATCTCTTTCTGTTTCTTTCACTTTATCCCTTGCTTCCTTTGCCTTCTTCCACTTAGGAACTCTCTCTATCTCCTCAAAGTCTTTCCCCTTCTGGGACTCATCTCTGTCTTCATGCTTCTCAATCCCTTTACTTTCAATCCCCTTCTCAACTTCATCTCCTTTAGGCTCAATCTCTTCTTGGGGCGTCTCAGAATCAGCAGGCATCTGAGGACCTTCGTAGTTGGTTCCACTTCTTAGCTGGATCGCCTTGCACTGCTCTTTCGGGTTCCCCTCCGACATTCTATTCACTGATTTTGCAATCTGGCTCATCTGGAGCTCTAAAGAGGTAAACCTTCGATTGTTCTCTTGTTGAGTTCTAGTCCACTCAACGTTCATCTTCTGGAGCTCTTGATCACGTTGATCACCCTTCTTGTGCAACTCCTTCACATCGTACTCCAAGGATGACAACCGCTTGCTCCCTTCCTCCACCTTCTGAAGGATCGCTCTCAACATCTCCTCGGTTGATGCACCGCCTTCTCCACCAGGAGGTTTAGACCCCGGATCAACACATGCAGGAACAGTAACACCAGCTTTTGGGTTAGCATAAGAAAAATTATCATTCCTCCTCCATGTGCTTTGAGGAAGCTGTTGGCCTCCTTGAACTCCTTGTGTGTTCCTCCATTGATTTTGAAGTGGCTGAGGGCCTGGAGGCACAAATGGTTGGCTATAAGAAGGCCTTCCATACTGATTTCCACCTTGGTAGCCATTCTGATTGTAATACGGACCTCCCATGTAATTGACCACCTCTTGCTGTCCACTTGGTTGGTCTACTCTCTCATTCTCTACTGCATGCTCTCCACCCAAACTCTTCCCCAACTCGAGGTTGTTGATCTTTTCCATCATGGCCATCAGTAGCCTTCTCGTTCCTTCTCCCTCCTCAACCTGATGCACTCTTTGCAAATCTGCATCCACTCCCCAAGCACCGGCATTCGTGACAATGTTGTCAACGATCTCTCTACACCTCTCTATGCCTTGATTGAGGAATGCTCCGCCCGCACAGGCGTCTAAATGGTCTTGCCCCGCCTTGTTGGCACCACTGTAGAAGAACGCCATAATGTCTCCCTCATTGTACCCGTGCTGCGGGCACTCTATCAGCATGTTTGAGTATCTCTCCCACGCTTGACGTAGGTCCTCTCCTTGCTTCTGGCGAAAGGAAGAGATCTCAATCCTAGCCTTGATCGTCCTAGATGGAGGGTAGAATCGCTCGAGGAACAGACGCTCGAGCTCGGCCCAAGTGGTAATACCTCCCCGCGGGAGCGTATTATCGTACCACTCCTTGGCTATTCCCGTCAATGAGAATGGGAACAGCCTAAGCCTCTTGGCATCTTCAGACATGCCATTGTAATTAAATGTGGAGGCTATCATGAGAAAGCTCCTCAGATGTGTATGAGGATTCTCCTTCCCGATCACTCCCTTGAACTGATTCTCGGTAAGCAGCTTTAAAATCCCCGGGGATATCGAGAAGTTGTTCGCCTCAACAGGAGGTAAAGCCACTCCATCATAGTACCGCTGTGGCTGTGCTGCGAACCTCCCTCGAATAGCTATATTGTGGTCTACGTTCATAGGAACGTGTTGAGGATTAGCAGCAGGTACTGGTACTTGTTGGGGTAGTGGTTGGTAAACAGGTGGTGGAGGATACGGGTATGGTGGATAAGGGTATGGTGGGTATGGGTAATGTTGATATGCTGGGTTGTTGAAAGGGTTATTTGGGTTTTGTGGGTAAGCAGGGTTTTGGTTCTGGCTTTGGGGTTGTGTTTGTGCAGAGTTGATTGAGTTTTGCGGGTTTGGGAGTTGGTTCTGCGGTTCCCCTATGGGTATTTGCTGGTTACTGCTCTCAACTCCAACCGCCTGCTCCACTAAAACAGTATACTCTGCAGCTATTTTGTCTAAGTCCCCATCTCCATCCAAATTCATGTTGTCTTTGTCTCCAGCAGTAGTCATTCTTCTCAAGAAGGCTCGGTTCCTTCTAGCTATTGTCTCAGGATCTGCAGGTAATCTCTCTTCGCTCGTATTGCCTTGTGAGCGTGTTTTCATAAACCTGAAACACTAGCAAAAGGATCAAAACGCAACTGCTGAACAAATAAAAATAAACAGAAAATAAGTCACTCACTACTAACTACTAAGCTATCGACAAGTCCTATTCAAAAAGCATAAAACGCCATCCCCGGCAACGGCGCCATTGACTTGAAGCGACTACACTAGCTTCTACTAGTAGCTTCCCCGCAAGAGTACGGGTTCACTGTAGTATGGGCAAGTATAGGGACCAAGTATTATCGAACCCAAGGGATGGTATGTATGCGAATAGATCCCTGAAGATCTATGCGTCGTAGTTAATATGAGTGTGATGTTTTTGGGTTTTTGAAAAATTAATTAAAAGACTAAAATAGACTAATTAACTAAAGAATGAAAAAGAACGAATTAACTACGGGTTGTTTTCTAATGAGAGATGGTGATGCTCAGGATAGGAATCCCTACGTATACTAACGGAGCAGGTACATAATCAAAGTAATTGTGACAACCAAGAATTAACCTAAGTAAAAGATCGTAGAATGAAAGCTCAAGATTTCTCACCCTAATACTTTATCCTAGCAATCGACTTCACTAATCCACTAACAAGTTAATGAACTGTGCTTAATTAATGAGACCCTAATTTAACTAAGGTGATGCGGTCGTCCTCCTTCGCTAAACCGGTAGATGAATTAACCTTTCCTAAACCCTCTCGTTAAGACTACTAATTGTTATCGAGTGATGCGGTCGTCCTCTCTCTAACACTTTCGTACGAAATTCAAAGGTAGAGTTAAGATTAATTATATGAATTCATTAATTAAGAGAATTAAAACTAACGTCACCAATTACCTTAATTACGTACCCACATCCTACTTCTACGAGTTCATCCTAACCCAAGCATGCAAGGGTTTTAGCCGGACATGGTTATAACAAAAATAAAAGCAATAGAAGAAACAACGAACATAAACATAATGAATTGAACGAAGAAAATAATAAACATAAACTAGGGTTTGAAAGAAAGAAATTCTAAAAACTGAAATTTAATTAATAAAAACAAAGTTTAGAACGTTTAGAGTAATCAAGCTAATGAAAAGAAACTAAGAAACGAAAAGAAAACTAAGAATTCGTATGAAAAACCTCAACAACGTAAAAGTAAAGCTTGCTCGTTCTTCTCCTCTTCCTCTCTCTAAAAATTAAGTCTAAAGTGATTTCTAAAGTTGGGGATCCTTCAAAACGTGTTTGGAAGAGGTATATATAGGCACCGGGTCGAAACGGGAGTTAATGGGCCAAAAATACGCATCCGGAGGCAAAAGTATAGGGGCGCTCGAGCAAAACGCTCGAGCGGTCCCGCTCGAGCAGTGTAGCTCGAATGATGCATTCGCTCGAGCGGTCGCGCTCGAGCTGCTCGAGCGCTGAAATGACACTGTTACTTTTGGGCGCTCGAGTGATTCGCTCGAGCGGTGGCGCTCGAGCTGCTCGAGCGCAAGAATGGTTCTGTATGTTTGCGCGCTCGAGTAAGGCGCTCGAGCGGTGGCGCTCGAGCAATGCGCTCGAGTGACCTCTAATCCTTCCAAATGATACTTTTCCTCGTCCGCACTAATACCAATCGTATTTCTTCAATATCTTCTCATCCGGGCATCCGTTTGAGTCGATTCAAAGTCCTACGAACTCCGTTTTTCGTCCTCTATTCACCTATGAGCATCAACGAGACAAATTTATCAATGTATAGAAATGATGCTCATTTGACTCTAAGCACTAATCGAAAACACTCAAAACATGAGTAAATTGGGCTCCAAAACATAACAATTTCACGCCTAATCACCAGGATTAGCGCAAATCACACAAAATTTAAACTGGAATTAACTCATGATTCACCCAAGACATCCGGCGAGCAAAACCTACATGCGATCAAGACACATAGGCGAACAAAATCAGATCAAAAGCCACACGACGAGCTCAAACGGCATCCAGCCGATCAGATCCAACTACAATTCCAAAATAACAATTAAACAAGATGAAAGACCATCAGAATCAGACTAAAGACTCCTCAAGTACAAGTCCAAAGTGACGAGCAGCTCTAGACTGCGAACAAGTCCAGTAGATAAGGATAGAATTTAGTTAAGATAAGGTCAAACTAGTCAAAGGACAGGTGTCGAGCATGCAGACTTGGTCGGCCAAAGGACGTGCCACCTCCTGCAGGGCAAAAGTCTATAAATACTTAGATTTTTTCAGCTAATAAACAAGCACAAATTATTATACACGTCCAAACTTCGATTATGAATCTAAAGCAGCTCGATTAACTTATAATCGAACTTAAACACGTAAGCTTTCTAACGATTCTAATCCACCTAAACCCGAAATTTCGTATTCACTAATTACGTTAGTGATCAATCACACGTAATTGTTTGATGATCAATTAACCATCTAAAACAACCATTAATCTTCAAAATCAAAACTGATCGTCAACAAATTGGCGCTAGAAGGAGGGTTCGAACCTCCGATTCATTGAATACAAGGAGATTATCCCAGAATTGAAGAACAAGTTTGAGTTTTTGAAGAAAACAACTCAAGAACACCAAGAATAACACTTGATATTCACTGTGAAAATGCCTCAATCAAGGGAGACACAACGTTCTCAACATATAACCCGGGATTTGCACTCTCGAATGTCCCAAGCTGGTGGGCGAGCAAGGGCGAGCAGAAACAACCAAGAGAATCAAACTAATGTTGCTCACCAGTTAATACCACCAGAGTTGGACGCCATTGCCCGCAACCCCGACGAATTGGCGCGTACAATTGCCATGCTCCAGGCTTTACAGAGACAACAAGTCCAACCTGGCCCATCATATGTGCGAGCAAGGGGTAGCCCCACAAAGACTCGCGAACATATTAAGGCTAGGGGGGATCATTTGAATGAGGCTGACAGCGCCCAAGCTCGTAAGGCCAAAGGCAAAGAAAAATTGAACATTGAGGTCGCCAGTCAGGGAGGTTCAACTCAGAACCCGGCCATGGCGGCAAGTCAGGGTACGCGCCAAAGCGCTCTGGAAAGATTGGGTCGACGTGGCCGGGGAATCCTGGAGTTACATCCCCCTGCTGGAGCAGCTCGCCCAGCCGTAATACCTGCTCGCCAATCGGTCCTTGACCGACTGACTAGGTCAGCTTTTGGTCGCCTTGGTCCGAATGCAGAGCCCAATCCCAGGAGGCCAATCCAGGGGATTCCCATTCCCAATGTGGGAATGGAGCGAACAGACGGCTGTGCGCCTCAGCTCGTCGAACAGCCACAGAGTCAGGGGGGATCTTTAGAGGAGCTCGCCTCCATGAGAAAGGCCATCGAAAGCATGCAGGGCCAGCTGGATCAACAGAGAGGTTATGGGAACACGACTCTTCCGGTCTCACCCTTGTCAGTAGTAATTCTGAAGGCTCCAATTCAACAAAAGATCCAGTTTCCAGCAAGTATCCAATATGAGGGCACGGCGGATCCCCGAGTGCATTTGATGAAATATTCCAATTATATGGTATCAATGGGGGCAAGTGATGCAACCCAATGTCGAAACTTTCCTTTAACTCTCGGGGATCGTGTCCATAAGTGGTTTTCGGCCCTGCCACCAGCTTCAATTCATTCGTTTGCCCAGCTGGGTAAAGAGTTCTTATCCCATTTCTCTACAGCCGGGTCTTATCTATCCCAAAGACATCGGTTATCCGACTTGAAACAAACTGACGACGAGTCGGACCGATCGTATTTAGAAAGATTCGATAAGGTCTTGTTAGAGGGAGAATCCGTTAGTGAAGACACCAAGATTGTGGCTGTCTTGGCTGGACTCAAGAAGGGTACTGAACTCTGGAAAGATGTGCACCTAAGATGCCCAAAGACATACGCCGAGTTTCGGGATCGGGCAGGCGTTTTTGTCTCAATGCATGAAGCCCTACAAAAGGATATGGGAGACAAGGGAGAACAAAAAGAGGGTACAAAGAAACCTGGAACTGGTTATCGAGCTCCCAAAAATATGAAGGCATTTACCGAGGGCACTGAGCTAAAAGACAAATTGAACCACATTCTCACTGTATCAATTGATACATTTTATAATAGTGTCCGGGACAAAGAATTGCTAACGCCTCCCCGTAAGATACGTCAGGAAACGAGCAAGTTGAACCAGAATAAATATTGTGCCTACCATCAAAGTGTAGGGCACTTTACAAGCGAATGTCGTGACTTGCTAAAGCAGTTGTGGCGCTTTTACGAAGAGGGAAAGCTATCAGAGTTCGTGAAAAGACAGCCCGGCAAAAGAACCAGAGACAAAGATTCTGATGAAGAAGACCAGGACCAGGCACCTCATCGGAATCGAGCTGGACGACCAGCTCAGGCGCCGGCCGGGGGGCCAATACCGGATATCCAGATGATGGAACCCGCAGGACCCATAGGTGGTTATTCTGATGGACGACCACCGATCTCTAACCGGAAAAGAAAGGCAGAATTACGAGCAATCGGACATATACAGGAAATGGGGGTCATTCCACCTACCATGCAAACACCGGAATTAATTTTCACCGACAGAGATTTGGAAGGAGTTCTGACCCCCCACAACGATTCGCTTGTGATATGTGCCAAGATTATGGAAACAAGGGTGCATAGATTACTGGTGGATACTGGAGCCTACACTAATGTCCTTTTTAAAAAGACACTTGATCAAATGGGAGATTATGCAGGCTACATCAGAGACACAAATCACCGTATCCTGGGATTCGGAAATGCCGTGACAATCCCGTTGGGAATAGTAACTTTTGCTATGCAACTTGTGACGGTCAGAGAGCCTGAGAAGAATATTGCAAGAATGGTGGATTTTCTGATCGTCGATCAAGAGTCGTCATACAATGGATTCCTGGGTCGACCTTTCTTAAACGAATTCAGGGCCGCATGTTCAACTTACCATTATTGCATAAAATTCCCAACAGCAAGTGGAGTTGGCACGGTGAAAGGAGACCAAAGAAAAGCTCGAGAATGTCTTCTGCAAATTCAGTCAAGACAGGGACAAGTATCTATGATGGAAGCGTCAACTAGTCAACTCGAAAGTGAACCCTCAATTTTGGAGGACATCCTTGGAGCCCAAAATAATAAGATGGACATTGACGACCAACCTTCACCTATAGGCGATCAGGCACAGCAGGACGACGGGCAAAACCAGCCAAAAGCCGTGTTACCTCCCGTTGCCGACCGTTCGTGCCCAAATGATAACCAGGGAAGTCCAACTTCGGTGGCCGAGTCTCACCCAAGGCCCGCAGATGACTTTGACCCTCGATTGGGAGCTGAACCCATGGACATTGAGGATGAGCTAAGTCCGGAAGGACCAATAGTTGACCCTCGATGGAAAGGGCAAAAACGACGGGCAACTCCCGTTGAAGAGTTGGAAGCCATCAGGGTTAATCCTGAGCGTGACAGTCTTGAACTTTACATTGGATCTGAACTCCCTGAGCCTTACAGAACGCGCATGACGGACTTTCTGAAGGCTAACTTGGACGTCTTTGCGTGGTCTCATGCTGATATGGTGGGAATCAGCCCGAAGGATGCCTGTCACAGGTTGAATATCAACCCAGCCCGAAAACCTGTCCACCAGAAACGGCGAAAATATGGACCAGACAAGTATCAAGCTTTAAACGAAGAAGTCAAAAAGCTGCTGGACAACGATTTAATTAAACAGGCGTTATGTCCACAATGGGTTGCGAATCCTGTCCTGGTACGGAAACCGAACGGAACCTGGAGGTTATGCATAGATTTTACAGATCTTAATGCAGCATGCCCGAAGGATAAATTTCCGCTCCCGCACATCGATCAACTGGTGGACAGTACTGCCGGTCACGAAATGTTCACATTCATGGATGCCTTCGCAGGATACCACCAGATTCCAATGCACCCGGACGACCAAGAAAATACGGCTTTTTATACAAACAAAAATCTGTTGTGCTGGAAGAGGATGCCGTTTGGTTTAATTAATGCTGGGGCAACCTACCAGAGGTTGGTGAATAAAATGTTCGACCAACAAATTGGAGATACAGTTGAAGTCTACGTTGATGACATCGTAGTCAAAAGTCCCCATAAGGAAGATCACCTCCATCATCTTTCCCAAGTATTTGACATACTCCGAAAATACAATATGAAGTTAAATCCAAAGAAAAGTAGCTTTGGAGTCCATTCTGGGAAATTCTTGGGCCATCTGGTCAGCAAACGCGGAATCGAAGCTAATCCAGCTAAAGTAAAGGCGATCGTTGATATGGAGCCACCACGTTCTGTTAAAGAGATACAAAGGTTAACCGGATGCCTAGCAGCTTTAAACAGATTCATATCACGATCAGGAGACAAGTGTCGTCCATTCTTTGAGGCCATCAAAAAGGGCAACTTTACCTGGACAGAAAACTGCCAGAAAGCCTTTGATCAATTGAAAGAATATCTGGGAGATGTAAAAATTCTGTCAAAACCAATTCCCGGTGAGAAGCTATATTTATACTTGGCAGCATCTGACACAGCCATAAGTTCGGTGTTAGTTCGAGCAGAAGGCAAATTTCACCTGCCAATCTACTATGTCAGCCAGGCCTTGCATGATGCTGAGATAAAGTACTCACCAACTGAAAAGCTGGCATATGCTCTTGTCATGAGTGTCAGGAAATTAAGACCATACTTTTTCGATCACCAAGTCGAAGTCCAGACAACTTTCCCACTCAGACAAATATTACACCGACCCGACACCGCTGGCCGTCTTTTGAAATGGTCCATAGAGATAAGCCAGTTTGGCGTGACTTATGCACCTCGAACCGCGATTAAGGGACAAGCGTTAGCCGACTTTATAGTTGAACTAACCTTCCCTCAAAATCCAACGAGAGGGCTAGATCACCCATGGCATCTTTACGTGGATGGCTTGTCAACAAATCTGGCCTCGGGGGCAGGAATAGTGCTTATCAGTCCCGACCGGCAAGTTTTCACTTCGGCAGTCAGATTTGAATTCATGGCTACTAACAATGAGGCAGAGTACGAGGCCCTCATTGCAGGTCTTCACTTGTCATTAGCAGTTGGAGTTAGACAACTCCAAATTTTTGGGGACTCCCAGCTCATTGTAAGCCAAGTACGAGGCGAATATGAGGCCAGAGATGAGCAAATGATCGAGTATCAACGAATAGTTGCACACTTGGTATCCCAATTAGACCAAGTGTTTATTCAACAGATACCACGAACAAGCAACACACAAGCTGACGCCCTGGCAAGATTAGCAACAAGTAATGGGCCGGCAGACTTGACGGACATTGTCATTACCAAAAAAGTCCAACCATCAACAATGGACTACGAAGTAAATCAAATAGTCGAGAACAACGACGATGACGATTGGAGAATTCCTATAGCCAAATACTTAAAAGACGGGGAGTTACCAAGCAACTCATTTGAAGCTCAAAGAATTAAAAAACAGGCAACCAGATATACTCTGATAGATGAACAACTTTACAAAAGAGGCTTCTCACTCCCGTTACTCAAGTGTTTGTCTAGGGGGCAAGGAAGGATAGTCCTGGAGGATATACATTCTGGAGTTTGTGGAAATCACACTGGGGGGCAAGCTTTGGCCTACAAAACTGTAAGGCAAGGTTACTATTGGCCAACCTTACGGAAAGATGCAATCCAATTAGCCAAGGCTTGCCACCAATGTCAGGTTTTTGCTCCAAGCATTCATGCCCCTGCCCAGGAGCTTGTATCGGTTTACAGCCCATGGCCATTTGCAAGATGGGGGATTGACATTATTGGCCCTTTCCCGGCAGGAGTGGGAAATGTTCGATTTGCCGTCATAGCAGTCGACTATTATACAAAGTGGGCAGAAGCAAAGACCATGGTGAAGATTACACAGCAAAACATGATCAACTTCATATGGCAGAACATCATCTGTCGCTTTGGAATTCCACGAACAATCGTGACAGATAATGGCCCACGGTTTGATGGAAAGGAATTACGAGATTTCTGTACAAAATGGGGGATCAGGAAACACTATTCAACTCCCTATCATCCCCAGTCAAACGGGCAAGTTGAAGCTGTAAATAAGATCATCAAGCATACATTGAAAATACGTCTGGCAGAAAGCAAAAGCAGCTGGTCAGAAAAACTCCCGGAAGTCTTGTGGGCATATAGAGTTTCTCCCAGGTCAAGCACCGGAGAGACACCTTTTGCAATGGCTTTCGGAACAGAGGCGGTAATACCAATTGAATTAAAGACTGACACAGTCAGGACAACCAGCTTTGATGAACAAACAAATCATTCTGCCTTAGCCACAGAGGCAGATTTGCTCGAAGAAAGAAGATTACACGCTGAATTAAAGAATGCCACGTACAAGCAAAGAGCGGAGCGTTACTATAATTCTCAAGTCAAGATAAGAAAATTCGAAGTTGGTGACCTCGTTCTAAGAAAAAAGCTTGCCCCACCTCCAGGCATATTTGGCCCGACTTGGGAGGGCCCATACAGGGTAACAGATAGGTTACCCAATGGAACATATGACATAGAGGACTTAGATGGCAACTCGGCCCAATATTCCTGGAATGCAGCTAATCTAAGGAAATACTTTCAGTAGGCGACCAGTTCTGCTTCGTGAGAAAGTGAAGTTAAGATAGGCGAGCTACTAAGTCCATTGGGCGAACTGGAGTGGCAGAGATACAAGATGGGTCCAAAAAACTTGCCTAATTTTTTGAAATTTTTCACCAAGTATAAATGGTCGAACAAAGATGAATTGGGTCAAGTCTGGTCGCATGCTGGGATGTTATTATCTTGTGATAATTTCATTTCCTCTTAAGAGTTTAAAGATGTCTTGACAAATTGTATAGTAGTCGAGCAACTCTGACTCTTGGTGAAATTTATGTTTTTAATAAGTTGGAAGCTTAAACATTGTTTCTGTCGAGCAAATCCAACCTAGCTAGTGCAGGGTTACATTCTTGGTCGCGTTTATACTTGTAATTTTTAAATGTTTGTTCAATATTAAGTTGTTCGTTCGAAATAGAAGTGTGAGCTCAAGGCGCAAGTTGATTATACAACCAAGCCCATTGAAGGCTGTTCGTTTTTAAATGGACATAGCCTAAGGCCAAAAGCCCATCAAATCCTAAGGTAAAAAAAAAAAAAAAGGTTCTTAAGGAACAAGGCCCAACTACATTAAGATTGTTGAAGCACAGAAAAAGATGCAAAGAACAATTAGTGTAAGATAAAAGATGAGCAAGTAAGCGAAATATATCCATTGATGATAAGGCTTAATCGCCCAAAAATTACAAAAGGATGAACAACAACAAAAAAGAAGTACAAGTTCCTAGCTAATCCTGTCCGCTAAGATCCTTGTCCGGCAGGAGGAGATATGTTGTCATCTTTGGGGTCTTCAAGTGGAGAGCCTTCAATGGCAGGATCAACTGGGACCACTTCAGTTAGCTCAGCAATCAATCCCTCAGCATCAGCACGCTCCCTTAGAGCTCTTTCACTTTGATCGGCAGGAAGGATTTGCTCGCCCTCCGCAGCATCGCCCTCTTCTTCCTCGTCCTCGGCAGGACTTGTGATAATTATCTCGGGACCAATGAAGTCGAGCTTGATCCCATATTCAGGCAGGTCGCCAATTTGCAGAGTTGTGCCCGGAGCAGGAGGGTTAGATTCAACGAAATTGCACAACTCCTTGCCGATCTCTTCAACAACTTCGGCAGCCTTGAATTCATGGGCAATACGGATGCTCTCCGCATAACCAGTTACGTAACCAAGAATCGAGCTCACCTCCATCTTAGGAATAAGTTCCTCTTGGGTAATGGAGTTGGCGAGCTGAATTTCAAGGTCCGCAATTTTGGCCGTTGCCTCAGTCGCGAATTTCTCGGCGACCTCTTTCTGCTGCTGAGCGCGAGCAAGTTCTGCTCGCATGTGCTCGACTTCGGCCATCTTGACCTTCAGCTCCTCGGAGACTTTGACGTGTAGGTCCAAGGCACGTTGCTCGCTAACCTGATGAGCTTTGGCTTTATTCTCGAGGTCGGCGATAATCTTCTTCGCCTCAGCCTTAGCGTCATCACGCTCTCTGGCAATACGGCTGACCGTGGCCGCATGCTGGCGTGAGTCCTTCTCAAGGTCCTCCACCTGGTCGACCAAACGTTGCACGACCGCCAAGGTGTTTCCCGCCTCGACAAGACACAAACGGCCATTATCACGAGGCGCTTGTGCCTTGACGGTCTCATTTAGCTCCTTGGTCCAGCTACGAGCAACGACCTCAGAGGCGCGGCGGACAAAAGAGTCTGGGATTTCGCGCAGGTTGGTCGGCACCTTTGAGCAGGCGAAACGATGCACCAGATTAGATCGCCCTGGATACTGCTCGGGCGAATAGCTGAAAAGAAATTTTCCAATTAAAAAAAAAAAAATGCTAAGTGTCCTGGGCGAGCAAGGTTATACCTGTCAAGACGACCTTTATCCTAGCCAAGGTAGGTGGGGTCAGATGAAGGACCAGATCCTTCACGAGTGGTGACGACCAAAGCTTGCTCGCCAGGACGCTCCACTGAAGGGGTTTGCTCGCTGTCGCCTTCAGATGGTCGGACAGCCACTGTCACCTTTTCTTGGGCAGTCTTGGTTCGTTTGACTGCCCTTTCAGCCTCAGTAACGGGAGTGCCATCTCCACGAAGAAGTCTCTTCGTCCTCGGGACCAGTGTCTTGGGCGGACTCGCTACGGGGGCGGGAGGCTGAGCCGAACTCGACCCTCCGGTTTGCCGAGGGTCTCCTTTTCCACCTTTGGCCGCGAGGGCGATGATCTTGGAGAGGGGATCCGACTTCTTGCGTCCTTTTTTGGTCGGCATCTCCCAGACACGGTTATCAAGCTCTAAGAAGGAAGGGTGAAGCACAACGGAGGCGAGCTGATCTGTAAGGGACAGGAAAACAAATTAATACCAAGTATAAAATCGATCAGATCTGCTCGCCCAGCATGAAGATACTTACCCTCTGGGATACGAGCTAGAGCCTCGAGATGGTGAGGGTAGGTCGTGAGATGAGCAACTCGCAATGTGTCCTCGGAGAAGAGGTGGCCAATGCTTCGATCTTCTCAGCGACGAAGGGCGATCAAACACGCAACGAACAGGAATAGATCGCTTATGCTATTCTTCACAGTTCGCCACCCTAAGTTCTTGGGACCTGAAACAAAGGGAAAAGAGAATTAAAATTAGTCCAACCACTTCAAAGATATAGAAGAGGTAAGACTCACGCTTTAATTCCCTAAACTCCGCCGGAGTCTCAATTCGTTCAGAACCCCCTGAAGAGCGAGTAGAAGCACGCCAATCGCCTCCGATCCAGAACCAGTCATGCTTCCAATCCCGCACTTTCCCAGGAATATCCTCGACAAGTTTTTGCCCTGGTCGCGCCTTCAAATAGTACCAGCCCACCTCTTCCCCAGTGCAGCCGGTTATCGTCATTAGGTAGCCAACCTCCTCGGCGGACAGCCTGTTGGGATATCCCTCCAGAGCGAACATTACCATCAGGGCCATCAGATTTATCCACCCAACGGGAGTAAGTTGGGTGATAGCCAAGTTCACATCATGTAGAAATTGGCCGACCAAAGGGTGCAACGGCAATGAAACTCCAGCATTTAATGTGGCAAGGTTGATCGCCGTCAATCCGTGTGGTGGGCGATCAGCTCTGTCGTCCACCAAAGGAGCATACATTGGGATATCAAAGGGAATCTTGTAATCCCTCCGAATCTCGATCAAATTCTCCTCAGTAATGGCGGATACGATACAGCTCGCTGCGAACTCGGTCGCTTTAAGTTTCCGCACTCCGCGAGCAGGAAAGACGAAGCGATTGGAGTGCTCCTTTTCGTACTCATTCCAGTCGACACGGCGAGCAAGCGCGACTGGAACCCGATGCTCGATCAATCTGGGCGCGGAGAAGTTAATATCCTTGAGATAGGTCCAAGTCAGTTCGTCAAGGTTCACCGGCTGAAGTACCTCGACTTCTTCATCCTCGTCTTCATGGAGGTCCGAGCTCGTCTCTTCTAAGAGCTGGCGAGCAGGATTTGCTCGCTCCTCTCTTTCCCCGGAGGGATGGGCTCCAGAATTGACCGAGTGTGCAACCGAAGCCGCCTCGGGATCAGATTCCAAATTAACTATAGGCAGATTGTCTTCGACGGGCCATTTTTTGGGATTCCGGGGAGGAAAAGAACCGGTCTCTGAGTGCGACGCCATCGAACAAGTTGAGGGAGAGATGTTAGGGTTTTGCAGATTCCGGCAAGGGAAGAACACGGCGGCTCGGAATTTTCCACGGCGGAGTAGGAATTCCCGGTGAATCAAGAACGCACACGAAACAAGAAGAGAAGAAAGAGAAGAAAATAAGCAGAGAAAAAAAACTACCTTGACGTTGCTCGAAGATCGCCGGAATCTGGAAACGTCGCCGGAAATTTGAAAGAGGGAAAAAAAGAGAAATTCGCGCTTAAGAAACAGTGTGAAAATGAAAAAAACGAAGAAAAATTTCCTTTTATACTTCTGGAAAAACGGGGTACCGGGCGAACAAAATTGAAAGTGGAAGGACCAAATTGCAAATTCTGGGCGCGTGCAGCACCTGTCCGACAAAACGGGAAGACGCGTCTCCTCGGGATTGTGTGCGCGTGGGCGGTAGCAATCATTCCGCCCACGTCACATCTCGAGCCGTGCACAGACCTTGGGATCCCAACCGTCCCCGACCCGAGTCTGCTCGACCAATGTTGTCCGCCCGTGAAAAGCTGCTCGCCCCAGAGACATTCTTGCTCGCCTTAGTGACACTTAAAAGTTGCCAACCCAAAAAGTGCTCATTCACCATCTTCACAATTTATTGATCGGCAAGGGGGCAATTGTTGATAGGCGAGCAGGATCATCATTTGGGCGACCAGGATTAGCGCAAATCACACAAAATTTAAACTGGAATTAACTCATGATTCACCCAAGACATCCGGCGAGCAAAACCTACATGCGATCAAGACACATAGGCGAACAAAATCAGATCAAAAGCCACACGACGAGCTCAAACGGCATCCAGCCGATCAGATCCAACTACAATTCCAAAATAACAATTAAACAAGATGAAAAACCATCAGAATCAGACTAAAGACTCCTCAAGTACAAGTCCAAAGTGACGAGCAGCTCTAGACTGCGAACAAGTCCAGTAGATAAGGATAGAATTTAGTTAAGATAAGGTCAAACTAGTCAAAGGACAGGTGTCGAGCATGCAGACTTGGTCGGCCAAAGGACGTGCCACCTCCTGCAGGGCAAAAGTCTATAAATACTTAGATTTTTTCAGCTAATAAACAAGCACAAATTATTATACACGTCCAAACTTCGATTATGAATCTAAAGCAGCTCGATTAACTTATAATCGAACTTAAACACGTAAGCTTTCTAACGATTCTAATCCACCTAAACCCGAAATTTCGTATTCACTAATTACGTTAGTGATCAATCACACGTAATTGTTTGATGATCAATTAACCATCTAAAACAACCATTAATCTTCAAAATCAAAACTGATCGTCAACAATATATACACAAATATTTGTGTATCATGTGGTTTGAGTGTTATGATTGCAGGGGATGGCTGATGTTGTAACAGAGACAGAGAAACTGCTATTACATTTAAAGCCAGCTAGCTAGCAAGTCAGAGCTTGGTGAGTAAATCACTGCCATTACATTAATTTTTATGTACAAATCACTGCTATTATATTAATTTATGTACAAAACTTTCAGCATTAATGTGATTATTATACTATCCTTCAAATATTTTGGTTTACCATAATTTGAAAAATATTTCAACGAGAAAAACCACGCAATATATTATGCAAACAAACTGGAATTAGGAAATATTCCAGAATCATGAAACTCCATGAATTAACTTAAGATCATGAGGATCATAAAATGTACAGAAATCCAAGACCAATACCCAGAAAAGTTAAGATCAACACAATTGAATTCTTCTCTCCTAACAGAGACAGAGACAGAAAAAAAAGGAGAGGAGAAAGCATTGGAAACATTTTTTACTTAACTTTTACACATCTCTCTACTCCACATAGAATCCATCACACCCAATTTTACTCAACAGTGAAGCAGAAAAATGAAATCATTACGAAAATTAGAACATTTATTATTGACCTTCACTTTCCCAAATATTTTGGTTTTATTTAAGCTGACTTCAAATATATGTTATTAAGCATTGATGTGATTATTATATTATCCTTCATAGATTATTATATTGTTCATCAACACATTGAGGATGCAAATTTCCATTACTATATCATCACAAAACTATTTCGACAGGCAATTTACTATCAAAATAACCAAATCTATACTGTTCATTAGCACATTGAGGATGCAAATTTCCATTACTATATCATCACAAAACTATTTCGACAGACAATTTACTATCAAAATAACTAAATCACAATCTGTTGTCAATCTCAGAAAAATAATTTCAACGAAAATTAGCCTATTCTGAAATATTTCTCGCATAAACATCCAAAAATTTAGTAAATATTAAATAAAATTTAGTAACTACAGAGGAAGAAGATACCTGCGTAGAATCCTCCGCCACATTGTTGTAGATCTTCCCTCGAGTAACTCCTTTCCACAGAGAATCCGCCCAAACGTTCGATTGAATTGCCTGAGTGCCTCAATTTGTACCGAATTTATCCTTAGCTCTTCGATCCGTATCGAATTTCTCCTAAGCTCTTCGATCCGTACCGAATTTCTCCTAAGCTCTTCGACCCGTGCCAAATTTCTCCTTACTACTTCGATCAGTACCGAATTTCACCAGTAGCTCCTTCAATTGCTCCTTCGTAAGATAATCTCAAATTGAACCATAATCTTCACCTCCGTGCAGTGAGAGTCCCCGCCATTCCTTCTCGCTAAATTCTGAAGGTTTTCCCCAATTTCGATCAGTACGGAATTTCAGCGTAGCTCCTTCAATTGCTTCTTCGTAAGATAATCTCAAATTGAACCATAATCTTCAGCTCCGTGCAGTGAGAGTCCCCGCCATTCTTTCGCGCGAAGGTTTTCCCCAATTTTTTTTAATGGGTGTGATATATTTTTTAAATATGATTTTCAAGTATATTAACTCCTGCCAGTAAAAAAAAAAAACTTTTAATGACAGTATATTATTTGTTAGAACTAAAAATGGACAATTAATGAGGGTAATTTAAAACCCTCACTAAAATTAACCTAAAACACACATTTAGTGAGGGTAATACATCCCTTCACTAATAATTTTGTCACTAAAGACCATATTTCTTGTAGTGTGAGCACATTTTTTGTGGACGGGGGGAATACTAATCTACTATATAGAACATAAATTAATTATTGCAATTCAAGAAGAAGTTCATGTAAATGTATAAATTAAACTTTAGTATATTTTTTTCTTTATTGTGGGAAATGTATTATGTTGATTTATTCAATTAAAAACAGATGTCACATAAATTAATTGGAGATAAGTTAATATAATATTGTCATTTTCAGTTGTTTAAAAAATATACTCACTCTGACCCTTATTAATGTACATATGTAAGATGACACATTTTTTTGAAGAAAAACTATTTTATTAATTTTTTGGATCAATAAATAAAAAAACATATTTTTTTAAGAAAAATCATTTTATTAATTTGTTGAGCCAATAAAAAAAATTAAAATAATATGTAGCGTGGGGAACGAGGAGTATAAATTATCATTTTCATAAATAAAAGGAATCTTTCGTACCGGGCATGAGGACAATACAACGTAGCTGTAACTTGTAAGAGGACGATACGGCATAAGGCTTATATCGCATATGTGGTGTTTATCAACTAATAATTAAATGATAGGACCCACCACTTATCTATTGCTGTTTATCAACATAGCTGTTTATTGTTCATGTCATGTATATATGGGATAAATGGTTGCATGCAGTCATGAACTATTTGCACGGCACGCTTTTTCAATGATGTTATTCATTTTATTTAATAATATTTCTCGAAAAAATAATAATTATGTACACATGATTGAATATACTTTTAATTTCTTTTGGTTGAATGATTTAAGAAAATGTATTTATTTAATAATATATGGTGGACCACATGTTAATTTTTAGGATAAAATAATGAATAGTGTTGAAAAGTAGATTGAATGAGTGATATTTTTTGTAATATTGTTTGAATTTGAAGGTTAAGTTTATATGTAGTAAAGTGTTGTTTTTTCCATTTATGGAATGTAAAACTTAGTGTGGGACAACTCGAAAAGAAAAGTAAGAAATTTAAATCGGGACGGAGAGAGTATTACTCAGTAAATAATATAACTAATTTCACTGAATATAGTACTCTCTTAATTCTATCTTTTTTTATAGGTCACTATTCATCCATTCGAGATATGATTTTATTTATACATTGTATTTATCATTTTAGTTGGAGATTGTGGTCACTCCAATGATGGATATTAACTTTATCATGAAAGTTAATTTTTCCATCAAAATTATAAACATAATATATAAATATAATTTTATTTCGAATAAATAAATAGTAACCCTGTAAAAAAAGGGTAGAGGCGGAAAGGGTAACACCTCAAAACCATGGATGAATTATTGTACTCTTGAACTTGGTGTCACAAGGCTTTCTTATCTGTCGCGGCCCACCCATACTTGTCACTTGGTCCAATTAGTCCACATAAAATTATTGCCTTTATAAAATTATTATCTTTCGTCCATGTGAATTCTTCGTTAAATGAGAACACTACTAAATGGTGGAAATTTCCTATCATCGGACCCATTTTGTTTTATTTTTGACAACATTATATGACCCATTTAAAATATGGATATAAAATGATATTATGGGTTTGTTTAAATTGTTAAAACGATCTAAATAAAATTAAACACGTTTCAAAATTAACTTTCCTTGTGGAATCTTAAGAAAAATGAAGCATAGATAAAAAGAAATACCATCCTTTCTTCCTTATGAAAACCACACAAATACAATGAGGGCATAAAAGAAATAAACACCAATCTTTCTTCCCTCATGAAAATCATGAGACGGTTACAAATACAACGAGGGCCCGAATTTCGCCCACAATACAACTGCACCAACAGTGGATTTATCACCAAACGTAAACGTTTTATTTTACTCAAATCTCATAAATAAAATAATAAAAATACTTCTTCAAGCTTCCCCTTGTATGAAAATCAATAATTTGATGATCAAACTTTCTACATTCTTGATTTTGCTATTACGACGCTGCCATTAGAAGGGACACCCGTTGTCCCAGACCTAGTCCACGTCGTCTGGAACTGCTCCTCAGTCACTCCTGCAACATTCAACACACAAAATTATTCGAAAATTTACTTATATAAAAAAAATGCAAATAACTAAATTAGAGCATAATTTGCCTTTTCCCATTGCAGCAGTAGAAGTAATCCCTCCTTGCACGACCCTAAGAACTCTATCATAGTAATTTGCACCGGACCATTTCTGATGAGCCAATGTATCAACTCCATGCTTCCTTTCCTCCCTCTGGATTTTCTCAACATATGCAAGCATTCCCCGACTGGCGTAATCCTTAGCAAACGTGTCAATTATCAGAGCATCGGCATGGAAACCGGCTAGGGTTATGAATTGCCAAACATATCCTAGCTTGGCAATCTTTGGGATAAAGTCCATTATCTGTTGATCTGACATTCCCGATGCATCCCAATTGAAAGACGGTGATAAATTGTAGGCCAACATTGTCTCTGGCATTTTCGACTTAACTCCATGAGCAAATTCTGTGCACTCCGCCAAGTCGGGGCTCCCCGTCTCCATCCAAATCACGTCCGCGTGTGGAGCAAAAGCCCACCCGCGAACAATTGCTGCTTTCACTGAACCATTAAACCTATACACAAAAAGAACCAGAAATTACTACTGTTGATGCTTTCGCGTAAGTCAATATTTTCTTTTCTCTTAAACTAAATTATTCTGAAACAGAGCGAGTATTTAACAGTAAAAAGTTATCTACTGTTGATGTGAAATGAGCGGGATGTGGGACCATCACAATTATAATTACACAACTAACAACAAAAACTTATATTTTGATAATCAATTATTGATGCGACATGAGTGGAATCAAGGACCACCACATGTAGTAATAAAATTGTGCATACTGCTGATGTGACTGGAGTCAGATTGGCTCCACCATATCAGCAGTGCGACAATTTTGAGATTTAACTGTACCTGTAGAATCCTTCTCGGGTCCTGGGCAGGTCCCAATCCCAAAAAAGATTGGTCGCCCCGAGCCGGGCCGCAATTTCCCGCCCTTGCTCATTTGAAAGACACTTATCATAGCTAGAGTAATTCATCCACTCATTCAATTTCCTGTGTTTCTCGACTTCTCCAATCCTCATACCATTGATTGCATCAACTACGCAATCGGAGAAGGTCTTCAAATTGGCCATTGCGAGCCAATTGTCCTCAATGGTTTGCAACTCCGGCCCGGTTTTCCCGGCGGCCATCGCGGCCTCCAGAACCGAGGCCAACGGCTTACCCCGGAGGTTCGGGTTTGTAACCCCCAGAATAAACTGGTGATCCCTCGAGTCCACATTGGTCTGAATCAACGTGGCCGCCTCGGCGTCGCACCGAGCCACGAGCACCGTCTCCACCCCCATGATGTCGAACTGCAGTCGGGCCGCGACGAGGCGGTTAATGTGCTCGCTGACGGACACGAGGACCTTCCCGGCCATGTGGCCGCACTTCTTGGTCACCGAGGACTGGTCCTCGATGTGGACCCCAGCGGCGCCGCGCTCCACGAACAGCTTGCACAGCTTGACGGTGGCGGTGGCGCCGCCGAAGCCCGTGTCGCCGTCGGCGATAATGGGCTTCAAGTAGTCCACGTAGGGAGTCCGGGCACGCTCCTCACGGTCCATGCTCATCCGGGCCTCCCTCTGCTTCCGATCATGGTACTGCTGAGCGAAGAAGAGGTGTTCCACCTTGTTCGGAACGGTGTCGTACGGGTAGTCCGCGAGGTCCGGGCCGGGCTCGTTGGTGGAGGTGTGGGTGGAGGAGCACTGCCACCCGGACACGTAGATGGTGTCCAGGTGCTTAGCCATCATGGTCACCTGGACCGGGTCCAATGAACCGAAGGTTCTAGAAGCCGTGCCATTGGCCTGGTGGGCCTTGAGGGTTCGCCACAGCTTTTTTGCCATCTCGCCGGAGGCGTAGCTCTGGTGAATGTTGCCGCGGAGCGCCACCACGTCGCGGGCGGAGTAGGGGCGGTGCGTCAGCTTGAATCGGTCCGAGTTCCACCATTGTTGCACCTCTGCCACCTCTGCTTCAAATCTCCCCTCTTCCTCCATAATCTGTGTCGCAAAAAAATAAAATTAATTCATGACAATTTTCACTAGTAAAAAATAAAAAAATAATGATTAGGAAAAAAGAATACCATGGAAGGCACTGAGAAAGATGCAGCCATGGAAGAACTCAAAACAAGATTTGTTTAATTGTGTTGGATTCGAATGTACAAATGCTGTACTGAAAGTAATTGATGTAAATCTGTGGGGGAAGGGGGTCAATTTATAGTGGGGGAAGGGATAACGTATTAATGTACATACGCAATTTGGAGCAATAAAATACAGGCTAAAAGGGATAAGAAAATGTTGCAAACCCCAAGAAAATTCCACGTCAGCTTTTAATTTGCTTAGTATTATCTTTACGTATATTTAGGAGTATTTTTTTTTTTTTTTTATGACATATGCTGGGAAATGTACTAGACCAAATGGCGCCAACCCCACCCCCATGTTACGGATTCATCATATTTATCACAAGGTTTTTGTCTCGTGTTTACTGTGAGCGACATCTTTTGATTTCTTTTGAAACAAAATATGTTGCGTCCCCTCTGTCCAGAAAAAATAGAGGTTATTTTGTTGAGTAAAATTCCTACACCATAATACTTGGAGAGTAATACTTGCGTACCACTAGTGAAATTGGAGCCAGATATTAACAAGTTTCTGTTTTGAAAACAAATTTAGAAGAGACAAAATTACGAAAAACAAAGGAAGCTTCATATACAAGTTAAAAAAAGAGAGAAAGAAACGGCTGGGGTGGGGATTGAAACTTGGATAGTGAAAAACTATACACTTCCATGCAAACCACTAAGAGAACAAAAGCCGTCATTTTACGCCATTAATATTGTACTATACAAATAATTAATATTCTCTCCCGTACCGTGGTTATTTGCATATTTAATTTTTTTTATAAATAGTAATATATAAGTAAATATAAATATATATGTATATTTTAGTGTGCATATAAATTAATATTTTTTCTTTTAGAGTGTGCAAGTAATGTAAATATTGGGACGGAGAGAATACTAGCATGAAAAATAACAAATATGGATCAATTGATATTAATAAATTAAAACAATAAATATCATTCAATAAAATTAAGAGTCTCACTACTCAAACCCCAAAATCCTCTAAACAACCACCATAATTTTAAAGAAAAAAATAGACATAAATAAAAAGACTAAGTTATCCTTATTAATATATGGAATGAATTATACTCTAAATTTATGTTGATTTTGACTTTAGTCATTTAAGTCATTTAATTTTAAAATTAGTATTTTAACTTTTAATTGATCAATTGTTTTTCTTAAATTTTTTTAAACCCTAAAAATAATGTTTAAAAATGTATTAAATATTTAAATAATCAAATTAAATGAAATTAAAAAATTCTTAAAAATTTGGAAAACAAAAGAAAATAAATCACCTAAATCTTCAAAATAATTTAATTAAAACAAATCCAATTTAAAAAAAAATAAACTAAAAAATAGTTTAAAAAATTAATTAAATCTTAAAAATTAACTAAATTAAGAAAATTATTTAAAAAAATCTTAAAATTCAATTGAAGCTAAATAAAAATAAAATTTTAATTAATTATTTTGTTTAATTATTTACGACAATTTAATTAACATTTATAAAATATTTTTCTTAATTTAATTTTAATTTGTTTGGATTTAGATATTTTTCTTATATTTATGTAGTTATTTTATTTTTTAAATTTTCATTTTAATTGATTATTTATTTAATTATTATTTTAGATTTTTTTATTATTTAATTTTTGTCAAATTTTATTTAGATTTAAATGATTTAAAAAAAATTACCTAGACCTTTTTTTAAATTATTTTATTTTCTGAATTATTTAAAATAATTGTCAATTTTATTTTTAATATTTTATTTAAATATATTATACAATTTAATTGATTATTAAAATTATCTTTATATTTATTTTATTTTTTGATTTTTTTTAATTTTTTTTATAAATACTTATTTAGAAGAGTTAGTTAATTATTTATTAAAAAAAATCAAAATATATTTAATTTTTAATATTTTTTTAAAAATTTGATTAAAACCAAAGAATATGAAAAAATAAAAAAATAAAAGAAATATTGTGAAACAAATAAAATAAGAAGAGAAAACAAGATGTCAATGTAGAGAGAAATATTGTAGGGAGAAATTGTATTATATTGATCAAATTTTTTTATGCTTACAAATGAAGGTGACACCACCTATTTATACTCATGTATGGATCCTTCTAGGAGTCCATAATAATGCATATATTTATTCAAATGAAAATAAAAGGACACCTCATTATTCATGTAATTATTTGGAAAAATAAAAGGACATCCACCAAATAAATATATTATTTCATAACACTCCCCCTTGGATGTCCGTTGTCACACAAATAATATGTCTCGTTAAAAACCTTACTAGGGAAAACAAACCCATTGGGACAAAAACCCTAGTGAAGGAAAAAAGAGTACATATTACTTATTAGAACAATTCTCCTCCTGATTTAAATATCATCTAAAATATTTTAACCGTCGCATTCCAAGACGCTTCACCAATTTTTCAAATGTTGCCGTCGGTAATGCCTTGGTAAATAAATCTGCTAAATTGTCACTCGATCGGATTTATTGCACATCAATTTCACCATTCTTTTGTAATTCGTGAGTAAAGAAGAATTTTGGTGAAATATGTTTCGTTCTATCTCCTTTAATATATACCCTTTTTAGCTGGGATATACAAGCTGCATTATCTTCAAATAACACAATTGGAGGATTTTCATTATCATGTGACAACCCACAATTTTTTCGGATATAATTGGTCATTGATCTTAGCCAAACACATTCTCGACTGGTCTCATGTATTGCTATGATTTCTGCATGATTCGAAGAGGTGGCATCAAACGACTGTTTCATAGACCGCCATGAAATTGCGATACCACCACATGTATATCCAGTTTGAGACCTTATTTTATGTGGGTTTTGGAGATAGCGAAAAATGTGTTTTATACCATTCCAATGTCGTCGTGTAGAAGATGAACTAAATCTTGCTAATAAATTTACTGCAAATGATATATCTGGTCTTGTAAAATTAGCAAGAGACATAAGTGCACCAATATCACTGAGATATGGTACTTCGGGACTAAGAATTTCTTCTTCTTCCTCTCGCGGTCTAAAAGGATCCTTATTAGGATCAAGAGACCGAACGACCATTGGGGTACTTAATGGATGTGCATTCTCCATGTAGAACCACTTTAATACCTTCTGGGTATAAGCAGTTTGGTGGACAAAAATTTCATCTTCTAAGTGCTCAATTTGCAAACCAAGATAAAATTTAGTTTGTCCAAAATCTTTGATCTCAAGTTCTTTCTTCAAATATGAAACTGCACTTTGGAGCTCTTCAGGAGTCCCAATTAAATTGAGATCATCAACATATACTGCAATTATTATAAAATTTGACCCTTTTTCTTTATGAAAACACATGGGCATATTGGGTCATTAGTATAACCTTCTTTAACTAGGCATTTAGTAAGTCGATTATACCACATGAGTCCAGACTGTTTGAGCCCATATAAAGACCTTTGCAATTTGATAGAATAAACTTCTCTTGGATTTGATTTACATGCTTCAGGCATGCTAAATCCTTCAGGGATTTTCATATAGATATCATTTTCAAGATAACTGTAGAAATATACAGTGGTTACGTCATTTGACGCATTCCCAAATTTTCATATTTACTGCCAGAAATATTAAATAGCGGAACATTATTTCATACATAATAGGAGATATGTTTGATTTATTGGGTCTCTGTGAAAACCCTTAAGCTACTAATCTCGCTTTATATTTCACCACCTTGTTATTCTCATTTGTTTTTATACAAATACACACTTCCGGGTGTACAGTATATCAACACTTTGTTTTGTTTAGCGAGTCTAGTTCTGCCACAGTTTGCTTCTTACTATTTCACCTAGTCAAAGTGCTTTTGGCACCCAACATAGGTACTGGATCCAGATTTTATTTATGACAGTAAAAGCAATAGTGGACACAAATATATTGTCGACAACGATAATATTGTATTGTAAGTTTCTCCGGTATTTATAAAATTCATTTAAACCAGATCATCATCATTTCCCAATATATTTTGATCTGGTCGTTCCGCAATCCTAGTATTTTGATTTATTTTGTGAACGTGCTTCATTACTAGGATTTTCCTCTTCAGGACGTATCTCTTCAAGAGATTTCGGGAGTGACTTAATATTTAGCTAGCTTTGATTTACCGCGGATTTATAACTTTCATGTTTAGAGGTCATTTACGCTGCTGGCGTATAAATAGATATACTTGATTTCTCTAGGAACCTCTATACTCTGTAGAGCATATACTGCAGGTATATGCTATGTAGTCACTCATTTATGATTGATATAAACTTCTGGCAGATTATTTACTGAATATTGCAAATTAATTATTTTTTGAACTTCTGGTTCAGTTTGACTAGTGTGTGGGTTTAAATATTGAAGATCTTTTTCCTTTAGAAAAATTTCTCGGCATTCATTTAATTTTGAATTCTTATCTCCCCCTGAACATTATTATTGCACATAATTTGAAGTCTTTTTGACTCATTACTTTTATTTAATCCTCTTTTCCTTTGAGGATTTTTATCTTTTGACAAAGAGGTCTCTCACGCTTCAGGCGTGTTTCAGGTTCATATTTGTTATTTGTTCTTCAGGGACATCAATCTTCATTGAAATATTTTCTGTATGAATACGTGATTTAGTAACTCTTCTGGAGTCACTAAATACATCTGATAATTGATTTGCAATTTGTTACAAATATACAATCCTTTGAACTTTTAGTTCACATTTCAAGGATTAAGAAAATTTAATGTTATTTTCCAAATGATTTCCTTTTCAGTTGATCTTTAAAACTCAAAGAATTTCTTTTAAACTTGGGAGACAATAGTGCGTTCTTTATAAAAAGTTTAGTTCCTTCAAGGAAAAATATAGTAGCTCTTCTGGAGCCTTCAATCAAGTTAATTTGCACTACTACTGATATTAATATTATTTATCTCCCCCTCTTCCAAATGAGAAATATTTTCTATATTTAAGCATGATATGTAGAAACACAGTCAATTAGACAAATAAAAAAAATGCAAAATTCATAATTCATAAATTTCATAATGAAAATATGAAATATGTATAAGGGGTTCATTATATGTTTATTTGATATCTTCAAAGAAAAAATATATCAAGATGAAACATACCTTCATCATCACCACACAAATATTATATTATCAAACGTGATCCATCCTTCTTTTCAGGGATGCTTAATAATATTTAACAAGATAATTCAGTATCCGATATATACAAGATCAACGACCTTCCGTGCCACATTAGTAACATTATTATTCATATTTTTTCTTTTTTCCACAGTCTCTCTTCTGGGAGACAATTTATTTATTGTGACGAACATGATTATATGAGATATATCTATCACGACCATATCTATAATTATTATGGTCACACCCATAGCTTTATACACACCCATGACCAAAATTTTGTGATTGAGTCACATTCGCTTCAGGGAATGGACTAACACTAGTAGGCCGGGACTTATTGTTTTTCATCAATAATTCATTATTTTGCTTGGCTTGGAGAAGACAAACAATTTATTCTAAATATTTCTTAAACCATTGATCTCGATATTGCTGTTGCAGAAGCATATTCTAGATATGAAAGTAGTCTTCTCAAGCATATCATCATCAGTATATTTTTATCACACAACTTTAATTGAAAAGTAATTATGAACATGACTAAATTATATTTATTAACAAATTTAATATATTGTAGTCGTAGTTAAGTTAATTGTACCATATTTTTATATTATTTATGATGTTTGTGCTTATTTTTTATGTCGCATAGACAGGGACAGTTTCATTGGTTTTGGACACGTCTACAGTAGGTAGAACTAAACATGTATTGAGTCCAAAACAAATCTTAAAGCAAAACGGGTTAGCAAAAAAATAAAGTATAATAAAAGTTTTATAAAGCTGCATACCCGTACAATGTTGTAATTTACACAAAATTATTCTATATCTTTATCACATTTTATCTTATAGAATGGGTCTCGAATAATTCAACATTGTAATATTTTGCCTAAATGTTGTTGCTTTCAACATTGTTAGTGCAAATCAATTGAAAATAAAATGAACACAAGTACCTTAATGACTTAACAATAATTGCATCAAGTAACACCGATCAAGATCTAAAATTATAGAATGTATTCACTCAAGAATTGTGTCAACAATAAAATGTCAAAGACTAAAGGTAAATATTACTATCCATTTAAACCTACAATTTAACTATCAGATTGTGAAGCCTCAACATAAACTCAATTTAAGTTAAAATGTCAACCGAGATAATTGAATGTTAAAGATATTTTCATTTTTAACCAACGTCCATACATTAATTAAGATGACCTTTGGTGGTGCAAAATAATTAAATCAAGAAACCCAAGAATATCTCTAGTCTTCTCTTAAATTCAATTAAAAAGCTATTACACCATGAAATTCAAATAAACTACTCATACAAATCTACATATAAAACAATAATCAAATAGGTATACCCGAGGAAGTGACTCAAATTTTTATAGAGTTTCTGAATAAGCCTTAGAATCATATTCTGAGCTAAATAATTATGAACAATATAAAAGTTCCTATCCTGAAAAACTTTAGATTCCACAAAGTTAATCTCAAGAAATACACATCTATAACATAATAAGGGTACGCATTAAAAGGGCATAAATATTGTGCTGAAAGAAAGAAAATATTATGAGCATTCAGTAAAAGTTAAACCTGATATTGAGGAAAGAATTCGAGGAGAGGGTGTAGAGCGCTCGTGCTGATAACATGTTGTGAAACAAATAAAATAAGAAGAGAAAACAAGATGTCAATTTAGAGAGAAATATTGTAGGGAGAAATTGTATTATATTGATCAATTTTTTTTATGCTTACAAATGAAGGTGACACCACCTATTTATACTCATGTATGGATCCTACTAGGAGTCCATAATAATGCATACATTTATTCAAATGAAAATAAAATGACACCTCATTATTCATGTAATTATTTGGGAAAATAAAAGGACATCCACCAAATAAATATATTATTTCATAACAAGAAATATTTTAATGAGAATATGGAATGGTGAGAATTTTTAGTAAGTTATGTAGATTTAATGGAATTATGGTAATATTAATGGAGGAATGATATTATATGAATGAAATGGGGTATGTTTAGTAATATATGTTGATTTTTAAATTTTAATGGGGTGTGTTTAGTAGGTGGGGTATATTTAGAGGATTTTTGGGTTTGAATAGTGGTACTCTAAAATTAATTAATATTGTTCATGTAAAGGAAATTAAAAAATAAATTAATTTCACATCTCTTTACAAGTTCGAACTTTTAGATGAAATGTGATTTTTCTTGGGTTCGATTCCCGCTAAAAGCAGCTCCACCCATATTTAATCCCCAGGAAAACTTGAGTTCGGCCTATGAGTGAAAGAGAGTGTAAGGAAAATTTAAATAAATGAATTGATTTCACATCTCTTTGTAAGTTCCGACTTTCCAAAGATCTGGGTTCAATTCCCACCGAAAATATATAGTTCCACCCATATTAAATTGTCTATTCATTGGGTCTCCCAAAGAGAAAAAATTAAGTCTGCCCCCTAAAAGAAGGGAAGTGTAAGGAAAATTAAATAAATGAATTCATTTCACATCTCTTTGCAAGTTCGGATTTTTAGATGTGATGAAATTCTTTTAGTTTAATAAAAATAATTAATAATATTATTTAGTTAAAATAATTAATACTCCCTCCGTCCCACATTAAACTTCACAGGTTGGGTGACACAGATTTTAAGAAAAACTGCTTTATTGACTTTTTCAACCAATGAGAGAAGAGTATTTTGAATTAAAGTAGGTATTGTGAGTGTGTTTTATTTCCTTATTTGGGGTGTGAAATTTATTGTGGGACGTCCCAAATAGGAAAGTGTGAAGTTTAATGTGGGACGGAGGGAGTATCATTTAAAAGAAACACACCAATTATATAAAATAATGTATAAAAAAAGTTGTCATACGTGAGTTAATAAAGTAAACAAACAAATTAAATGATAAAAAACAATAGCAGTATTTTTAGAGGCCAGACCCACTTTTATTTGTTCCTCTCTTTTTGTAGACGTAAAAAGCATTTTATTGTAAGAACTCATATTTACCTCATTAGTTGAAATTATACTTTTTGTTTAATAACTTTGACTTAATTAATTATCTTGTTTAAAATTATATATGAACATATGGCGTCTATTGTTGTGCGGTGTAAACACCGATAACTGTCCCTTTCTAAAAACGAAAACAAAATCAACGATAAATGTCACTTTTTAGTGAAATTATTAATAATTTTAACAAAATAAATAATACTAATAAATAAATATATTTTAATGAAACAAGATCTTTTAAAAATAATGTAACTGGTATGTACAATTTATTTTCATTTAGGTTTATGAGATTCTACAGGCATCATTCATTCAAGCTTCAAAAACTTAGCAATTTGAGTCCTGTTTTAGGCATTTTGCTTGGTAATAACTGTTTCATTCGTAAAAAGTTACTTATGTGACATTAGTCTGAATTTAGAAACTTTGCTTTATGAGGAAATATTGATCTACGTGGAATCAGATGAAAGAAAAGGGTTTATTTCAAATCAGTGAAATTTGTCGAAACAATTTTGATTAGATTGAGTCATTACAGTTATTGTCGTTTCAATTGTAAATCCCAAAACTTTTGTTTTAGTTAGTGTTATTTTTTGGAGGGAGCATGGTACATAACATTGATATTCAATTTTTTCTTAAAAGGAATTTTGAAGCTTTTTTTTTTTTTTTTGTGAAATATGGTTGGATTGGAGCCTCACAAATTCATGAATCATGTAATATAATTAAATGTGATTGATCTCATGAATGAGACTGTATTATAAAAAATAAAAAAAATTATTTAAAACTATTTGATATTTCAAGATATTTTCACTACTTTTTCAATATTACCTTTGTTTTAATCCCTTTTTTTTTTCAAGATTGAAAAATATATAGTTGACTAAAATTAAGAATGTATTGTGAAATAAATTAATTGATAACGAATGAATGACACTCCACTTTAATTTCGCCAACAACTGAAAAAATATCAAATAAAAATAAACGGGGTGCTTTTATTAGCTAAAATGTGGGCAACTAATTCTAATTATTGTTGGGCCGAATTAAAGCTCGTGCACATGTTTCAATTTCAAACGCTGCGCCCCGTCTCGCCCAAGCTGTCTCCCACCTCTTGGTTCAATCCAAACCGCAATTTGAACTTGTGATCATCAATTTTTATCGTAAAACCAAATAAAATTTAGAGTAAGTTTTATATAAAAATGGTTCATAATAAATTTATCGTAAAATTTATTTTAAAGTATTGAATATTTGATTAGAAGTATAAAAAATTTCATTAGAAGTACTAAAAGCTTGAGTAAAAAAAAAAATCTATAACAATTACAATATAATACCACCAACCCCATTTTTTATATTTCTGATGAGACTTTCAATATTCTTGATAAAATATATGATACTTATCATGAGCTATTATCATATAAAATTTTGCTTAAAATTTAGGAGACATTTTTTATTGAATATTTTGAAATGGTTATATTGTTTCATCCATCTTTTACTCATTTATTTTTTTTAGTCATTTTAAACTATTCCAAACTAAAATACCCGTGTATTGAAATTTTATTTTTCCTCCCAATACTTCATTCCAATGTGTTTATATTTGAGTATACTTGATTTCCACTCACAAACAAGAAAAGCCCAAAATTTTAAGTTAAGAGTATTTTAGTCCTTTACATGTAACAATGGTTAAAAAAAAGAATGAAAGAGTGAAAGGTGACAAAAATCAATGTCAATGTTATGCATGTACCAGGTACACTGCACCATACAATTTAAGTGTATTTTTAAGTAATTAAAATTATTTTATTGAATAGATAAGATTGTTTTACACTGAATAATTACCATTATAATTATTCAACTATAACTATTCAATAAAAACAATTATAATTATATAAAAATATGCTTGAATTGCAACGTTTCAGGGGAGACTTGCTAGCCTACAAACAATATGGTCATCTCTAAATATCTTTCATTTGTCAATTATCACCAAGGGTATACAAACGGTGGCAAGTTAAAGCTTCAAGTAATTTAAAAAAAAAAAAAAAGAATAAGCTAAAAATAGACAAAAATGGAGTCAAAAATTGCAGCTCAATCTAATCCATGGTGATCGACATGAAGAAGATGAGCACTGCAAAAGAGTTAGAGATGCAGAAGCAATTAATGGCAACGTAACAAACAAATTAACTGCTTACAAGACACATGTAATCCTTACAATCACTTCTTACCAAGTGGATATCCTCTGGTTTTAACACGTCACTCAAACATGGGATTAGCTGTCAACTGTATATTTAGTTCTAATCCTTCGATATACCTTCCTGCCGTGATCTCGAGTACCCCGTAACTTAATATTGAAGTAATGAAAGGGGATAAAAGAAGAAGAGGGGAAAAAAAAAAAAAACAGAACAGGTAATTATTAATTAAACTGCAATTATTCAGATTAATTCCTACGTATTACAAACAAGAATTTAGTGATGGACAATTATGCAACATTAAATTCAATTAACAAATGTCACATGTTTGATCTAGTGATAATTTTAATACAAATTATTAATATTTTGTAGTATAAAATATAACAAATATGATGCAACATACTAGCTAGTATTAATGTTGATTCCACTAAAATTTACATGTTCGATGTGTTGTGATACATATACAAATTCAATGTACATGTTCACCTTATTTGTTAATTTGATTGGAATTTACTGAAATTGTTGAATTATATGATCCTTCACAATCTCACGAATAAAAAGTGTTGCATACATATGATGTCACCTCCCTGTTTTTTTTTTTTTTTAAGTTACCTTCCGGCTTAAATCCTCGTCAAAGTTTGTATGTATATGGATAAAACGATTCATCAATTAGTACCAATTAATACACATTATTTTTAAAATAATAAAACGTGATTCTCATAATATGCTCTCTTTTATCATAGAACCATCTCAAATAAGACCTACCTCATCGTTTTATCATGCATCGAGACGAACATTACTATACCATATATTCATGTATAGCATCAAATTAGGGTTGTTTTGCTACTTCTGAAACATTTAAAAAAAAAAAGACATTTACCAAAAATAACGAAATCTAAAATGTTGTTCCATTAACAGGCGATAAAAAAAATTATATTAATAATATCATAGAGTTATAAATTAATTGACAAACACTTTTATAAATTAAACGTCTAAACAAAATTATTTTACCTAAAAAGTGATTTTTTTTTTTTTATTGAGATAGCAAAAGAACAACCCCCTTAATCTTATTCCTAATCTATGTAGACTGCGCTCGTGTGGGTCATCGTGGCTCGTGTGTACGTCGCGTGGTTGTGTGTGGCTCGTGGTCGTGTGAATGTGGTCTATGCGTAGCAATCCACCCATTAGGAAGGTTATTCGGAAAATAATTAATTGACCAGGAAAAAAGTGATATTATTTTGATTGAAAAAATAGGAGTAGTTTTTAGTTTTTATCTAATAATACCAACCAAGTCTAAAATATTGAAATGGAGTATGGGAGAGATATTGGATGAGACGTGGGAGAACAAAATACGACCGCATTATTGGATTTTGATATATACATAAAAAATAAAACGATCAGAAATATTATTAAAAAACGATGGGGCTATAAAAAGTGTTGCGTCAGAATAAATCATACAGTTATGGGGGAAGGGAGCTACTAGTTGATGCATCGGGATTAGCAACATTGGCCCGGCTCAAAGTTCGAGGCATGAAGATTATATTACCATATGCATTTTTATTTTAAAAAAAATGATTTTCTATAATAATAATATATATATAGAAAATTCCCATTAAGGGATGGAAACGGGGATAATTTTTCTCCCGTTAATCTCTAGGGGACGCGCGGGATTCCCCGATTAAACAAAAATGGGGACAAAGATTTGACCCTTCCTTCACAACATTATCGGTTGGCATTCCTTATTTTTAAGTACAATAAAATTTGTACACATACTGTTCATTGGCAAAATATAGAATGAAAACAGTTTATCCATAAACTATTTAAAAAATACTTTTTCGATCTCTAATAGTTTTCATACTTCTTTTTGGATCCTCAATAATCTTCACACTCCAAATATAGAAATAAAACACTCTCACAATACATACTTTAATTCAAAATATTCTTCATTTATTGGTTTAAAAAGTCAATAAAATCTTTTTTCTTAAAATCTGTGTCATCCCACCTCTAAAAGCTAAGAGAGACCAGAGAGAGTATTAGTTACTCTCTCCGTCCCAATTTTGTTTACCCATTTCATTATTTACCCAATTCAAACACTTCTAAATTTCACCCAATTCCATTAATAATTACGTAGAAAAACATCTTCATTTTGTTTCATGCACTTAAATTGAATAATACACAATCATAATAAAACCATTTTATCCATTTAAATACTACAAATTAAGTCTCACATTAAAGTCAACAAAAGTCAAATGGGTAAACAAAATTGGGACAGAGGTAGTATTTAATTAATTTTTTTTTTATTTTTTCGCTGAATGGTATTAGTTCTCGAGGATATTAATTGTTTCCATTGAAGAATATGAAGAGTATTAGTTGTTTAACTAAAGAGTATATACTTGGTTACACTAAAAAATATTGCAAAGTGATATATATATATATATATATATATATATATATATATATATATATATATATAAACAGGGTCAATCCTAGGAATTACAGAGTCTGAGTCAACAATAAAATTGGCACCCCTGCTCTTTTCAATTTATACTAATTTAAAGACAATATAAATTTTAAGTGATATGAAACTAATGTTGTACAAAGTTAAAAAAAACACTTATTTTAAATTAAAATTCGAAGATTTCTTTTCCGATTTACTCGTGAATAGTCCACATTGTAGGGCTTTGAAAAAATAAAATCATACTAAATACTTGAGATATGTTTTTTTTTTTTTTTAAATTTAGGTGAGTGAGGAAGTCACGACAGTATATTGAAATTCTAGGATGTGAAATCTAGATGAATAATATAAGTGTTTGTATTGAAATTTTGATAGGGTGAAATTTTATTTTATGTCAAATCTCTGTTTAATTAGTGATAATATAATAGATAATGTATTATTATATTTTACTATACAAGTTGGGGAGTAAGGATGATAGAAAAAAAAAAGTGATAATGTGATTATATTGGATTTTGGGAAAAGTGATAGTAATAAGTATGAATAGTGTTAATTTAGAGCCTGAAAGATTGTAAAACTATCAATTTAAGACCTAATTTTTTTCCCCATAGATACAAGGCCTGAAACATATTAAATTATCAATTCAGGACTTGAAAGTTAGAACCTATTTAAAACTAAAAAAAAAGTTTATAAATATTTTTAGGTATTGATTAAATTTGAGATTTGAAAATTGAATTTCAAATACCAAACTCGTATGAAGCATGAATCACAAAATTATAAGTCTATCCGGACGAGTCTCAAAATAAATATGTCCTTAATGTTTTGTGTGATGGCGTTGGCGGGATTAATTAATAACTGACAATTTAATTAATAAAGATACAATTTTAAAAAAAAAAAAAAGGCATTAAGCCTCAATGGGGGTATGCCAGATTTTTATTAGACAAACTAATTTAAGAATGGGTATAGACTACTTGAAATTGGAAAAACTAACAAAAAATTAAATAATTGACACCCATTAAGTATCGAAACCATGTAGAAGGAAACAATAACAGGCTTCCATCCGCTAAAATACTCGATAATTAAAGCTAAATATTTTTAGTTTGATGTAGCGAAGCCCACACAATTTTATTTCAAAAAATCATATCTTCTCATTTAATCCTTATTTCAAGTGGTTTTAAAAAATTCTCTCCTCCTATTCAATTCTTATATTAAATTTTAATATATCAACCTTTTATTTTTAGTGATTTGTTCTCTTTTTATTTCTCCTATAAATAAATTATACCCTCTAATTATTTCTAATTTATCCATTTTCTCAGACCTAATTCAAATTCAAACCGATCAATTATCAATGGTGAGTACAGTTTCTCATATGTCATTTTTCTTTACTTTTATTCGATTTTGATGTTTATCCATTTATTTTATTTTTAAGATATATACACACTTTTAAAACTTATTGAAGGACACCTGAAAAGAAAGGGTGAAAAGTTTGTTAAAGAAGGAAAAAAATATTAATTATATATTAATAAATAAAGTAATGGTTGACATTTTAGAGATATATACACACTTTACAAGATTATATATCATGCAAAATTTACATTAAGAAAATGATAATTAGTGGATTAGAACACAAACTTTTCGTATCGATTATACATTAATTAGCTACCATTTTATTAGCAATTAATTGAATGTTATATACATATGAGTTAAGGTATTTATTTAAGACATAACCTTTAGAGTATAGAGTATCAAATATTTAATCAAAAGTATCGAGAATTGGATAATAGTTCTTGTAATTAGTGATTCATATAAAACATATTCTAAATTGTAGAATAAGGAGACCTATGAAAAACTGCAACATATATTTAATTTTTTTTTCCGCATTTGCAATAAAAGTTTATTTTAATTATAAATATTTTGTTCTTTAATATATTTAAAACACACAAAAATATATTTAAATTATTATTTATTATGTATACAATTTTTTTTATCAGCTCGCCAAATATAGAAAAATCTAAGACATCATCTAATTTTCAAATAAGATAAATGCTCAATTGTCGTTGAATTTATAAATGAGATGAAGGGTTAAAATATCATTTATAAATAAGGTAGGGAGTATATTATTTATATAAGTTTATTTTTCAAATAACTTGATATTTGAGCTTTCCAATGAATTCTACGTATATTAATATGTATATTTTTTTTTTCAGTCCAACAATCTTTTACCACTTATATTTTGGTTGTCCACATAATTTTTAGGGCCTGGCTATATATTCTTCCATTATTTATAAATACACCTTCTATCACAATAAATTACCAATCATACCCTTTTTTAAAAAATCTAATTTCTTTTTTGTTCTTCCTTTCTTTCATACGCTTCTCCCTCCCTCTGCAACACAGCCGTTGCCTCCCTCTCATTTCTCTACAGCACAGTCTCGCCCCACCGCCGCGCTTCCACCGTCATCCAACGCCGCGCTTCACCATCTTACCATACTCACTCATCTCTATCACATATCTTCAAGGAAATAGAATAAAAAATAAAATAATCTGAATAGTTTATTTTTTTTATTATCATCTTCTCCAATTCTTTTCTTGTTTTTCTTAAGGCAATTGATGTGAAAAAATATAAAAATCTGGTATGATTTTGCCCCAATTTATTTCTTTCAAATCGAAAACTAATTTTTTGATTGTTTTTTCTGAAAAAAATATGAGGATATATGAATGAAAAAGTAAATAAAGGAAAAAGGTAAAAAAAAAAAAAAAGGAGAGTAGAGAGAAATGGCGGACAACGGTTGTTGTTGGTCTAAATTAAGAGCTTTAGATTTTTAATATTTTAAAAATTAAAATGACAAATGATAGTATAGAATTTACATTAAAAAAAATAATAATTTAGGAGGTGTATCTCTTATTAGTGGAGGGTTATATAGTCGCACCCAATCTTTTATTCATTTTCGTTTTTGAAATAAACCACACTCATAAAAAAAAAAAATAAGTCCTATAATATCCTCCACAATACCCTTACTTTATCTACTTTTACAATAAAATACCACTAATTTTCATTAAATCTAATGTCCAACAATAAATAGGTAAGAGGTTGGTGGACGAAAATAGTATTTTATTTATTTAGAATATTAAGATGAGTGATTCTTGTGTGCACTGATCAAGTGCATAACATGCATGCACTTGGATTTTGAGTTCAATTTCAACTCAATTCTGACTTTTCAAAGTCCAATTTACTTAATGAGCTTTGAAAAGTCAAAATTGATTTGAAATTGGACTCAAAATTAGTGCAAACAAAAAATTGTGTATTAAGATATACTAAAAGTATCCTTTTCAAAACAATATATAAGAAAATATTTTTGCCAATATTCATACAAATATTTTTATACCATATATTTTAATATTTTGTTGCAATATGAAAAAAAAAATCATCGTCATATAAAACACATGTTTAAGAGGGAACATCATAAGATTTTGTGATATTTGAATAAGGTAATTTGGCTCATGCTACGCCATTATTGTCACACTTCTAATTTATGTAATGAATTATGTAATATATTTCAAATTTATATATTTTGTAACACTTCTATATATGTATGACTTTTTAGGTAATATATATATATATATATATATATATATATATATATATATATATAATATTTTTTATGTAATATTTAATATTTATGAATAAAATGGTTGTTTATGGAACGCATGTTATGCATATTTACTATTAACAGTCACGTTATTTATAAACGGTCTTCACAAGACTCCAAAATACTCTTCAATATATCGTATTATAACACGCACAGAAAATAATTCATACTTTTAATGGATGAATAGAGTATACTTTATATATCTACACGCTTCATCTACTTTATTCAGTTTTCTTAAAAACTGTGTCGGTTTCAATTTTAGTGGCTCTTGGTTAATTAGAAAATTAGTTAGAGGGGAACCAACACTACTACAAATTCGAACTAAGAAAGCGGTTGATTTTCCCCTTAGAAAGCGGTTAAAACCGCTTTCTAAGAAACAGCTATGTTAGTCTATGTTGATAGGCGAGCAGGATCATCATTTGGGCGACCAGGATTAGCGCAAATCACACAAAATTTAAACTGGAATTAACACATGATTCACCCAAGACATCCGGCGAGCAAAACCTACATGCGATCAAGACACATAGGCGAACAAAATCAGATCAAAAGCCACATGATGGGCTCAAACGACATCCTGCCGATCAGATCCAACTACAACGCCAAAATAACAATTAAACAAGATGAAAGACCATCAGAATCAGACTAAAGACTCCTCAAGTACAAGTCCAAAGTGACGAACAGCTCTAGACTGCGAGCAAGTCCAGTAGATAAGGATAGAATTTAGTTAAGATAAGGTCAAACTAGTCAAAGGACAGGTGTCGAGCATGCAGACTTGGTCGGCCAAAGGACGTGCCACCTCCTGCAGGGCAAAAGTCTATAAATACTTAGATTTTTGCAGCAAATAAAATAAGCACAAATTATTATACACGTCCAAACTTCGATTACGAATCTAAAGCAGCTCGATTAACTTACAATCGAACTTAAACACGTAAGCTTTCAAACGATTCTAATCCACCTAAACCCGAAATTTCGTATTCACTAATTACGTTAGTGATCAATCACACGTAATTGTTTGACGATCAATTAACCATCTAAAACAACCATTAATCTTCAAGATTAGAACTGATCGTCAACAAATTGGCGCTAGAAGGAGGGTTCGAACCTCCGATTCATTGAATACAAGGAGATTATCCCAGAATTGAAGAACAAGTTTGAGTTTTTGAAGAAAACAACTCAAGAACACCAAGAACAACACTTGATATTCACTGTGAAAATGCCTCAATCAAGGGAGACACAACGTTCTCAACATATAACCCGGGATTCGCACTCTCGAATGTCCCAAGCTGGTGGGCGAGCAAGGGCGAGCAGAAACAACCAAGAGAATCAAACTAATGTTGCTCGCCAGTTAATACCACCAGAGTTGGACGCCATTGCCCGCAACCCCGACGAATTGGCGCGTACAATTGCCATGCTCCAGGCTTTACAGAGACAACAAGTCCAACCTGGCCCATCATATGTGCGAGCAAGGGGTAGCCCCACAAAGACTCGCGAACATGATAAGGCTAGGGGGGATCATTTGAATGAGGCTGACAGCGCCCAAGCTCGTAAGGCCAAAGGCAAAGAAAAATTGAACATTGAGGTCGCCAGTCAGGGAGGTTCAACTCAGAACCCGGCCATGGCGGCAAGTCAGGGTACGCGCCAAAGTGCTCTGGAAAGATTGGGTCGACGTGGCCGGGGAATCCTGGAGATACATCCCCCTGCTGGAGCAGCTCGCCCAGCCGTAATACCTGCTCGCCAATCGGTCCTTGACCGGCTGACTAGGTCAGCTTTTGGTCGCCTTGGTCCGAATGCAGAGCCCAATCCCAGGAGGCCAATCCCGGGGATTCCCATTCCCAATGTGGGACTGGAGCGAACAGACGGCTGTGCGCCTCAGCCCGTCGAACAGCCACAGAGTCAGGGGGGATCTTTAGAGGAGCTCGCCTCCATGAGAAAGGCCATCGAAAGCATGCAGGGCCAGCTGGATCAACAGAGAGGTTATGGGAACACGACTCTTCCGGTCTCACCCTTGTCAGTAGTAATTCTGAAGGCTCCAATTCAACAAAAGATCCAGTTTCCAGCAAGTATCCAATATGAGGGCACGACGGATCCCCGAGTGCATTTGATGAAATATTCCAATTATATGGTATCAATGGGGGCAAGTGATGTAACCCAATGTCGAAACTTTCCTTTAACTCTCGGGGATCGTGTCCATAAGTGGTTTTCGGCCCTGCCACCAGCTTCAATTCATTCGTTTGCCCAGCTGGGTAAAGAGTTCTTATCCCATTTCTCTACAGCCGGGTCTTATCTATCCCAAAGACATCGGTTATCCGACTTGAAACAAACTGACGACGAGTCGGACCGATCGTATTTGGAAAGATTCGATAAGGTCTTGTTAGAGGGAGAATCCGTTAGTGAAGACACCAAGATTGTGGCTGTCTTGGCTGGACTCAAGAAGGGTACTGAACTCTGGAAAGATGTGCACCTAAGATGCCCAAAGACATACGCCGAGTTTCGGGATCGGGCAGGTGTTTTTGTTTCAATGCATGAAGCCCTACAAAAGGATATGGGAGACAAAGGAGAACAAAAAAAGGGTGCAAAGAAACCTGGAACTGGTTATCGAGCTCCCAAAAATATGAAGGCATTTACCGAGGGCACTGAGCTAAAAGACAAACTGAACCACATTCTCACTGTATCAATCGATACAGTTTATAATAGTGTCCGGGACAAAGAATTGCTAATGCCTCCCCGTAAGATACGTCAGGAAACGAGCAAGTTGAACCAGAATAAATATTGTGCCTACCATCAAAGTGTAGGGCACTTTACAAGCGAATGTCGTGACTTGCTAAAGCAGTTGTGGCATTTTTACGAAGAGGGAAAGCTATCAGAGTTCGTGAAAAGACAGCCCGGCAAAAGAACCAGAGACGAAGATTCCGATGAAGAAGACCAGGACCAGGCACCTCATCGGAATCGAGCTGGACGACCAGCTCAGGCGCTAGCCGGGGGGCCAATACCGGATATCCAGATGATGGAACCCGCAGGACCCATAGGTGGTTATTCTGATGGACAACCACCGATCTCTAACCGGAAAAGAAAGGCAGAATTACGAGCAATCGGACATGTACAGGAAATGGGGGCCATTCCACCTACCATACAAACACCGGAATTAATTTTCACCGACAGAGATTTGGAAGGAGTTCTGACCCCCCACAACGATTCGCTTGTGATATGTGCCAAGATTATGGAAACAAGGGTGCATAGATTACTGGTGGATACTGGAGCCTACACTAATGTCCTTTTTAAAAAGACACTTGATCAAATGGGAGATTATGCAGGCTACATCAGAGACACAAATCACCGTATCCTGGGATTCGAAAATGCCGTGACAATCCCGTTGGGAATAGTAACTTTTGCTATGCAACTTGTGACGGTCAAAGAGCCTGAGAAGAATATTGCAAGAATGGTGGATTTTCTGGTCGTCGATCAAGAGTCGTCATACAATGGATTCCTGGGTCGACCTTTCTTAAACGAATTCAGGGCCGCATGTTCAACTTACCATTATTGCATAAAATTCCCAACAGCAAGTGGAGTTGGCACGGTGAAAGGAGACCAAAGAAAAGCTCGAGAATGTCTTCTGCAAATTCAGTCAAGACAGGGACAAGTATCTATGATGGAAGCGTCAACTAGTCAACTCGAAAATGAACCCTCAATTTTGGAGGACATCCTTGGAGCCCAAAATAATAAGATGGACATTGACGACCAACCTTCACCTATAGGCGATCAGGCACAGCAGGGCGACGGGCAAAACCAGCCAAAATCCGTGTTACCTCCCGTAGCCGACCGTTCGTGCCCAAGTGATAACCAGGGAAGTCCAACTTCGGTGGCCGAGTCTCACCCAAGGCCCGCAGATGATTTTGACCCTCGATTGGGTGCTGAACCCATGGACATTGAGGATGAGCTAAGTCCGGAAGGACCAATAGTTGACCCTCGATGGAAAGGGCAAAAACGACGGGCAACTCCCGTTGAAGAGTTGGAGGCCATCAAGGTTAATCCTGAGCGTGACAGTCTTGAACTTTACATTGGATCTGTACTCCCTGAGCCTTACAGAACGCGCATGACGGACTTTCTGAAGGCTAACTTGGACGTCTTTGCGTGGTCTCATGCTGATATGGTGGGAATCAGCCCGAAGGATGCCTGTCACAGGTTGAATATCAACCCAGCCCGAAAACCTGTCCACCAGAAACGGCGAAAATATGGACCAGACAAGTATCAAGCTTTAAACGAAGAAGTCAAAAAGCTGCTGGACAACGATTTAATTAAACAAGCATTATGTCCACAATGGGTTGCGAATCCTGTCCTGGTACGGAAACCGAACGGAACCTGGAGGTTATGCATAGATTTTACAGATCTTAATGCAGCATGCCCGAAGGATAACTTTCCGCTCCCGCACATCGATCAACTGGTGGACAGTACTGCCGGTCACGAAATGTTCACATTCATGGATGCCTTCGCAGGATACCACCAGATTCCAATGCACCCGGACGACCAAGAAAATACGGCTTTTTATACAAACAAAAATCTGTTGTGCTGGAAGAGGATGCCGTTTGGTCTAATTAATGCTGGAGCAACCTACCAGAGGTTGGTGAACAAAATGTTCGACCAACAAATTGGAGATACAGTTGAAGTCTACGTTGATGACATCGTAGTCAAAAGTCCCCATAAGGAAGATCATCTCCATCATCTTTCCCAAGTATTTGACATACTCCGAAAATACAATATGAAGTTAAATCCAAAGAAAAGTAGCTTTGGAGTACATTCTGGGAAATTCTTGGGCCATCTGGTCAGCAAACGCGGAATCGAAGCTAATCCAGTAAAAGTAAAGGCGATCGTTGATATGGAGCCACCACGTTCTGTTAAAGAGGTACAAAGGTTAACCGGATGCCTAGCAGCTTTAAACAGATTCATATCACGATCAGGAGACAAGTGTCGTCCATTCTTTGAGGCCATCAAAAAGGGCAACTTTACCTGGACATAAAACTGCCAGAAAGCCTTTGATCAATTGAAAGAATATCTGGGAGATGTAAAAATTCTGTCAAAACCAATTCCCGGTGAGAAGCTATATTTATACTTGGCAGCATCTGACACAGCCATAAGTTCGGTGTTAGTTCGAGCAGATGGCAAATTTCACCTGCCAATCTACTATGTCAGCCAGGCCCTGCATGATGCTGAGATAAAGTACTCACCAACTGAAAAGCTGGCATATGCTCTTGTCATGAGTGTCAGGAAATTAAGACCATACTTTTTCGATCACCAAGTCGAAGTCCTGACAACTTTCCCACTCAGACAAATATTACACCGACCCGACACCGCTGGCCGCCTTTTGAAATGGTCCATAGAGATAAGCCAGTTTGGCGTGACTTATGCACCTCGAACCGCGATTAAGGGACAAGCGTTAGCCGACTTTATAGTTGAACTAACCTTCCCTCAAAATCCAACGAGAGGGCTAGATCACCCATGGCATCTTTACGTGGATGGCTCGTCAACAAATCTGGCCTCGGGGGCAGGAATAGTGCTTATCAGTCCCGACCGGCAAGTTTTCACTTCAGCAGTCAGATTTGAATTCATGGCCACTAACAATGAGGCAGAGTACGAGGCCCTCATTGCAGGTCTTCACTTGTCACTAGCAGTTGGAGTTAGACAACTCCAAATTTTCGGGGACTCCCAGCTCATTGTAAGCCAAGTACGAGGCGAATATGAGGCCAGAGATGAGCAAATGATCGAGTATCAACGAATAGTTGCACACTTGGTATCCCAATTAGACCAAGTGTTTATTCAGCAGATACCACGAACAAGCAACACACAAGCTGACGCCCTGGCAAGATTAGCAACAAGTGATGGGCCGGCAGACTTGACGGACATTGTCATTACCAAAAAAGTTCAACCATCAACAATGGACTACGAAGTAAATCAAATAGTCGAGAACAACGACGATGATGATTGGAGAATTCCTATAGCCAAATACTTAAAAGACGGGGAGTTACCAAGCAACTCATTTGAAGCTCAAAGAATTAAAAAACAGGCAACCAGATACACTCTGGTAGACGAACAACTTTACAAAAGAGGCTTCTCACTCCCGCTACTCAAGTGTTTGTCTAGGGGGCAAGGAAGGATAGTCCTGGAGGATATACATTCTGGAGTTTGTGGAAATCACACTGGGGGGCAAGCTTTGGCCTACAAAACTGTAAGGCAAGGTTACTATTGGCCAACCTTACGGAAAGATGCAATCCAATTAGCCAAGGCTTGCCACCAATGTCAGGTTTTTGCTCCAAGCATTCATGCCCCTGCCCAGGAGCTTGTATCGGTTTACAGCCCATGGCCATTTGCAAGATGGGGGATTGACATTATTGGCCCTTTCCCGGCAGGAGTGGGAAATGTTCGATTTGCCGTCATAGCAGTCGACTATTATACAAAGTGGGCAGAAGCAAAGGCCATGGTGAAGATTACACAGCAAAACATGATCAACTTCATATGGCAGAACATCATCTGTCGCTTTGGAATTCCACGAACAATCGTGACAGATAATGGCCCACAGTTTGATGGAAAGGAATTACGAGATTTCTGTACAAAATGGGGGATCAGGAAACACTATTCAACTCCCTATCATCCCCAGTCAAACGGGCAAGTTGAAGCTGTAAATAAGATCATCAAGCATACATTGAAAATACGTCTGGCAGAAAGCAAAAGCAGCTGGTCAGAAAAACTCCCGGAAGTCTTGTGGGCATATAGAGTTTCTCCCAGGTCAAGCACCGGAGAGACACCTTTTGCAATGGCTTTCGGAACAGAGGCGGTAATACCAATTGAATTAAAGACTGACACAGTCAGGACAACCAGCTTTGATGAACAAACAAATCATTCTGCCTTAGCCACAGAGGCAGATTTGCTCGAAGAAAGAAGATTACACGCTGAATTAAAGAATGCCACGTACAAGCAAAGAGCGGAGCGTTACTATAATTCTCAAGTCAAGATAAGAAAATTCGAAGTTGGTGACCTCGTTCTAAGAAAAAAGCTTGCCCCACCTCCAGGCATATTTGGCCCGACTTGGGAGGGCCCATACAGGGTAACAGATAGGTTACCCAATGGAACATATGACATAGAGGACTTAGATGGCAACTCGGCCCAATATTCCTGGAATGCAGCTAATCTAAGGAAATACTTTCAGTAGGCGACCAGTTCTGCTTCGTGAGAAAGTGAAGTTAAGATAGGCGAGCTACTAAGTCCATTGGGCGAACTGGAGTGGCAGAGATACAAGATGGGTCCAAAAAACTTGCCTAATTTTTTGAAATTTTTCACCAAGTATAAATGGTCGAACAAAGATGAATTGGGTCAAGTCTGGTCGCATGCTGGGATGTTAGTATCTTGTGATAATTTCATTTCCTCTTAAGAGTTTAAAGATGTCTTGACAAATTGTATAGTAGTCGAGCAACTCTGACTCTTGGTGTAATTTATGTTTTTAATAAGTTGGAAGCTTAACATTGTTTCTGTCGAGCAAATCCAACCTAGCTAGTGCAGGGTTACATTCTTGGTCGCGTTTGTACTTGTAATTTTTAAATGTTTGTTCAATATTAAGTTGTTCGTTCGAAATAGAAGTGTGAGCTCAAGGCGCAAGTTGATTATACAACCAAGCCCATTGAAGGCTGTTCGTTTTTAAATGGACATAGCCTAAGGCCAAAAGCCCATCAAATCCTAAGGTAAAAAAAAAAAAGAGGTTCTTAAGGAACAAGGCCCAACTACATTAAGATTGTTGAAGCACAGAAAAAGATGCAAAGAACAATTAGTGTAAGATAAAAGATGAGCAAGTAAGCGAAATATATCCATTGATGATAAGGCTTAATCGCCCAAAAATTACAAAAGGATGAACAACAACAAAAAAGAAGTACAAGTTCCTAGCTAATCCTGTCCGCTAAGATCCTTGTCCGGCAGGAGGAGATATGTTGTCATCTTTGGGGTCTTCAAGTGGAGAGCCTTCAATGGCAGGATCAACTGGGACCACTTCAGTTAGCTCAGCAATCAATCCCTCAGCATCAGCACGCTCCCTTAGAGCTCTTTCACTTTGATCGGCAGGAAGGATTTGCTCGCCCTCCGCAGCATCGCCCTCTTCTTCCTCGTCCTCGGCAGGACTTGTGATAATTATCTCGGGGCCAATGAAGTCGAGCTTGATCCCATATTCAGGCAGGTCGCCAATTTGCAGAGTTGTGCCCGGAGCAGGAGGGTTAGATTCAACAAAATTGCACAACTCCTTGCCGATCTCTTCAACAACTTCGGCAGCCTTGAATTCATGGGCAATACGGATGCTCTCCGCATAACCAGTTACGTAACCAAGAATCGAGCTCACCTCCATCTTAGGAATAAGTTCCTCTTGGGTAATGGAGTTGGCGAGCTGGATTTCAAGGTCCGCAATTTTGGCCGTTGCCTCAGTCGCGAATTTTTCGGCGACCTCCTTCTGCTGCTGAGCGCGAGCAAGTTCTGCTCGCATGTGCTCGACTTCGGCCATCTTGACCTTCAGCTCCTCGGAGACTTTGACGTGCAGGTCCAAGGCACGCTGCTCGCTAACCTGATGAGCTTTGGCTTTATTCTCGAGGTCGGCGATAATCTTCTTCGCCTCAGCCTTAGCGTCATCACGCTCTCTGGCAATACGGCTGACCGTGGCCGCATGCTGGCGTGAGTCCTTCTCGAGGTCCTCAACCTGGTCGACCAAACGTTGCACGGCCGCCAAGGTGTTTCCCGCCTCGACAAGACACAAACGGCCATTATCACGAGGCGCTTGTGCCTTGACGGTCTCATTTAGCTCCTTGGTCCAGCTACGAGCAACGACCTCAGAGGCGCGGCGAACAAAAGAGTCTGGGATTTCGCGCAGATTGGTTGGCACCTTTGAGCAGGCGAAACGATGCACCAGGTTAGATCGCCCTGGATACTGCTCGGGCGAATAGCTGAAAAGAAATTTTCCAGTTAGTTAAAAAAAAAATGCTAAGTGTCCTGGGCGAGCAAGGTTATACCTATCAAGACGACCTTTATCCCAGCCAAGGTAGGTAGGGTCAGATGAGGGACCAGATCCTTCACGAATGGTGACGACCATAGCTTGCTCGCCGGGACGCTCCACCGAAGGATTTTACTCGCTGTCGCCTTCAGATGGTCGGACAGCCACTGTCACCTTTTCTTGGGTAGTCTTTGTTCGTTTGACTGCCCTTTCAGCCTCAGTAACGGGAGTGCCATCTCCACGAAGAAGTCTCTTCGTCCTCGGGACCAGTGTCTTGGGCGGACTCGCTGCGGGGGTGGGAGGCTGAGCCGAGCTCGACCCTCCGGTTTGCCGAGGGTCTCCTTTTCCACCTTTGGCCGCGAGGGCGATGATCTTGGAGAGGGGATCCGACTTCTTGCGTCCTTTTTTGGTCGGCATCTCCCAGACACGGTTATCAAGCTCTAGGAAGGAAGGGTGAAGCACAACGGAGGCGAGCTGATCTGTAAAGGACAGGAAAACAAATTAATACCAAGTATAAAATCGATCAGATCTGCTCGCCCAGCATGAAGATACTTACCCTCTGGGATACGAGCTAGAGCCTCGAGATGGTGAGGGTAGGTCGTGAGATGAGCAACTCGCAGTGTGTCCTCGGAGAAGAGGTGGCCGATGCTTCGATCTTCTCGGCGACGAAGGGCGATCAAACACGCAACGAACAGGAATAGATCGCTTATGCTATTCTTCACAGTTCGCCACCCCAAGTTCTTGGGACCTGAAACAAAGGGAAAAGAGAATTAAAATTAGTCCAACCACTTCAAAGATATAGAAGAGGTAAGACTCACGCTTTAATTCCCTAAACTCCGCCGGGGTCTCAATTCGTTCAGAACCCCCTGAAGAGCGAGCAGAAGCACGCCAATCGCCTCCGATCCAGAACCAGTCATGCTTCCAATCCCGCACTTTCCCAGGAATATCCTCGACAAGTTTTTGCCCTGGTCGCGCCTTCAGATAGTACCAGCCCGCCTCTTCCCCAGTGCAGCCGGTTATCGTCATTAGGTAGCCAACCTCCTCGGCGGACAGCCTGTTGGGATACCCCTCCAGAGCGAACATTACCATCAGGGCCATCAGATTTATCCACCCAACGGGAGTAAGTTGGGTGATAGCCAAGTTCACGTCATGTAGAAATTGGCCGACCAAAGGGTGCAACGGCAATGAAACTCCAGCATTTAGGGTGGCAAGGTTGATCGCCGTCAATCCGCGTGGTGGGCGATCAGCTCTGTCGTCCACTAAAGGAGCATACATTGGGATATCAAAGGGAATCTTGTAATCCCTCCGAATCTCGATCAAATTCTCCTCAGTGATGGCGGATACGATACAGCTCGCTGCGAACTCGGTCGCTTTAAGTTTCCGCACTCCGCGAGCAGGAAAGACGAAGCGATTGGAGTGCTCCTTTTCGTACTCATTCCAGTCGACACGGCGAGCAAACGCGACTGGAACCCGATGCTCGATCAATCTGGGCGCGGGGAAGTTGATATCCTTGAGATAGGTCCAAGTCAGTTCGTCAAGGTTCACCGGCTGAAGTACCTCGACTTTTTCATCCTCGTCTTCGTGGAGGTCCGAGCTCGTCTCTTCTAAGAGCTGGCGAGCAGGATTTGCTTGCTCCTCTCTTTCCCCGGAGGGATGGGCTCCAGAATTGACCGAGCGTGCAACCGAAGCCGCCTCGGGATCAGATTCCAAATTAACTATAGGCAGATTGTCTTCGACGGGCCGTTTTTCGGGATTCCAGGGAGGAAAAGAACCGGTCTCTGAGTGCGACGCCATCGAACAAGTTAAGGGAGAGATGTTAGGGTTTTGCAGATTCCGGCAAGGGAAGAACACGGCGGCTCGGAATTTTCCACGGCGGAGTAGGAATTCTCGGTGAATCAAGAACGCACACGAAGCAAGAAGAGAAGAAAGAGAAGAAAATAAGCAGAGAAAAAACTACCTTGACGTTGCTCGAAGATCGCCGGAATCTGGAAACGTCGCCGGAAATTTGAAAGAAGGAAAAAAGAGGAATTCGCGCTTAAGAAACAGTGTGAAAATGAAAAAAACGAAGAAAATTTTCCTTTTATACTTCTGGAAAAACGGGGTACCGGGCGAACAAAATTGAAAGTGGAAGGACCAAATTGCAAATTCTGGGCGCGTGCAGCACCTGTCCGACAAAATGGGAAGGCGCGTCTCCTCGGGATTGTGTGCGCGTGGGCGGTAGCAATCATTCCGCCCACGTCACATCTCGAGCCGTGCCCAGACCTTGGGATCCCAACCGTCCCCGACCCGAGTCTGCTCGACCGATGTTGTCCGCCCGTGAAAAGCTGCTCGCCCCAGGGACATTCTTGCTCGCCTTAGTGACACTTAAAAGTTGCCAACCCAAAAAGTGCTCATTCACCATCTTCACAATTTATTGATCGGCAAGGGGGCAATTGTTGATAGGCGAGCAGGATCATCATTTGGGCGACCAGGATTAGCGCAAATCACACAAAATTTAAACTGGAATTAACACATGATTCACCCAAGACATCCGACGAGCAAAACCTACATGCGATCAAGACACATAGGCGAACAAAATCAGATCAAAAGCCACATGACGGGCTCAAACGGCATCCTGCCGATCAGATCCAACTACAACGCCAAAATAACAATTAAACAAGATGAAAGACCATCAGAATCAGACTAAAGACTCCTCAAGTACAAGTCCAAAGTGACGAACAGCTCTAGACTGCGAGCAAGTCCAGTAGATAAGGATAGAATTTAGTTAAGATAAGGTCAAACTAGTCAAAGGACAGGTGTCGAGCATGCAGACTTGGTCGGCCAAAGGACGTGCCACCTCCTGCAGGGCAAAAGTCTATAAATACTTAGATTTTTGCAGCAAATAAAATAAGCACAAATTATTATACACGTCCAAACTTTGATTACGAATCTAAAGCAGCTCGATTAACTTACAATCGAACTTAAACACGTAAGCTTTCAAACGATTCTAATCCACCTAAACCCGAAATTTCGTATTCACTAATTACGTTAGTGATCAATCACACGTAATTGTTTGATGATCAATTAACCATCTAAAACAACCATTAATCTTCAAGATTAGAACTGATCGTCAACAGTCTAAGATAGCGGTTAAGAAACCGCTGTGCAAGGTAGGAACTAAGAGAGTGGTTTTGAACCGCTCTCCAAGAGGAAGAACTAAAAGAGCGGTTAAAAACCGCTCTCCAAGTGCCACACTAAGAGAGCGGTTAATAACCGCTACCCAAGCCTCACTCTTAGATAGCGGTTAATAACCGCTCTCCAAGAGCATTTTTTATTTATTTTTATTTGTTTAGACAGCGGTTATTAACCGCTCTCCAAGCTCTTTTTTTATTTTTTTATTTATATATATATAAATAAACCTGTTTTTTTAACCGAATTATATATATATATTTTTTTCAATTATATATATATATATATATTTTTTAATAAACCTGCTAATATATACAATATTACCAAAACACATATACTAATATTTAATCGTAACATCAAATAAATATAATATAAGATCCAATAACATGAAATATTAATTCATCACAAATTAATATATAAGTTACATGATGCTACCAAAAGTTATAATAATGTTACAAGAATCGATTGTAAAGATACCCAATCCAATCCATCTTCCATTTCTCTATTCGAGTGTTGTTGTAAAAAGGAATCCGAGGCCTATGCACAAACTGCAAATTACATAGAAAATTTAATTAAATAATAAATTTTTTTTATTCAATCAATAATATTTAAAATAAATCGATAATCGACTTACTCCTTCAGGAATGGTCGTCCGAGAAGTCAAGATTATATCTTCAATGTAGCAACACACAAAATGTCCACAGTGATTGCCATCTTGCTGCCTCGGAACCTATTGATTAACAATTAGAATCATGTACTATAACTATGATTATTTTCTATTGATTTTATAATTTTCTAAAGTAACTTACCTTAATGTTTTTCCACAGCACTTTACTAATATTGGTGGTATCTGATTTTTTACCTGGAAGGCTAGTCTGATACATTGCCATCACACTATATAATTATTTTAAAAAATAAATATAGATTAGATATTCATAATCTTAAAAGTAAAACAAATCATAAACAGTCTTCCTACAATGACATAAACGAATGTGATCTGTGTTCGTGGTACACCAAGGACATGCATCGGCCCCCTTCACACTATATCCAGATACATTCCCATAAGCGGGGAAGTCATTGATAGTCCCAAACAACATGGCCTTCAACTTGAAATTCTCCTTTCTATAAGCATCATACACATCGGCGCCCTCATCCCACAGGAGCTTCAAGTCCTCTATCAGAGGAGCCAGATATACATCTATGTCGTTACCAGGTTGTTTGGGTCCTGATATCAATATAGACAACATCATATAAGTGCGCTTCATGCACAACTCCGGTGAAAGATTATAAACCATCAGAATCACTGGCCATGTACTGTGGTTGGTACTTTGGATACCGAACAGATTCATTCTGTCAGTTGAGAGTGCAAGACGCAAGTGTCGTGGCTCGTCACCAAATTCTGGATGTCTGGCATCGAATGTCTTCCACTGGGGTGAATCAGCAGGGTGTCTTAGCATTCCATCATCGATCCTATCATCATGATGTCAAGTTAAATTTCTAGCATCCACACCGCTACTATACATTCTCCTGAATCTTGGTATTATTGGGAAGTACCACATCACCTTCGCTGGAGATTTATTCTTCAGATATCTCTTCTTCCCACACTTGGGACATTCATCGAGGTCTTCATACTCCTTCCGAAATAAGATACAATCACCCGGACAAGCATGAATTTTCTGATGTGTTAACCCGATGGACTTAAGCATTTGCTTAGCCTCATATGCTTTCGTAGGCAGTACATTTCCATCGGGCAATAGACCACTAATTGCTTCCAGCATACTTGAGAAGCACACATCGGATAACTCGTGTGCTGCTTTTAGGTTGAACAATATCAACACAGCTGACACTTTTGTTGCCTTCTTACACCCGGGCCAAAGGGGCAATCCAGCGTCATCCCTTAATTTTTCAGACATATAAGGGTGATATCGCAGATTTGTGTCATCCCCACTCGATGTATCAACATTCGGTACATCTCTGAAACTATCCTCATCCACTGTATCTTCAAATCTAGAGTCAGTTCTTAGGTAAATTTATATATATAGGCCAAAAAATATTAAAGTTTATCAAAATAGGGATGATAGGAATTTTGTTTTGAAAATAGGGTTGATCGCTCGAGTGGGAGGCGATCCATAAAGAGGATCGCTCCTACCAGGGGCGATCAACATAATTGTGTTGATTCCCACCTGCAAGTCTGCAACCCCAGCCCACCCCACCCCACTTTCCCCTACCCCTCCCCTTGATCGCCTATACGAGAAGCGATCAAGGGGACAATCCCCTTTTTTTTTTTTTTGCTTTTTTTTTCTTTTTGTTTTATATTTTTTTTAATATCAAATTTTTTTATTTTTAAAATAAAAAATTTATACTCCTTCCGTCACACGATTATTTTTACACTACCTTTTATTTTTCGTATTTTAGCAAGCTAATTATTTATTAATATTTGAAAGGATAAAGAGACTTTTAAGGTAAAGTATGATCGATCTATCTCTCTATTATTATAACGTGACTTAAAAATTATTTTATCATTTTAAATAGTAATAAAAAAACTCACTCGCTAAAACACGAAAAAACAATAGCTATGAAAATCGTTGCGGGACGGAGGGAGTATTTGTTAAGTAATAGATGCAAAATTCTAAAATGACATTTATTTTGAAATGAAAGAGTAATAATAATTGAGCAACTCTCTTGTGCACAATGCACCAAGTGCACAATGCACCAAGTGCACAAGAGAGTTGATCAATTATTATTACTCTTTCATTTCAAAATAAATGTCATTTTAGAATTTTGCATCTATTACTTAACAAATACTCCCTCCGTCCCGCAACTATTTTCATAGCTGTTGTTTTCTCGTGTTTTAGCGAGTGAGTTTTTTTATTACTATTTAAAATGATAAAATAATTTTTAAGTCACGTTATAATAATAGAGAGATAGATCGATCATACTTTACCTTAAAAGTCTCTTTATCCTTTCAAATATTAATAAATAATTAGCTTGCTAAAATACGAAAAATAAAAGGTAGTGTAAAAATAATCGTGTGACGGAAGGAGTATAAATTTTTTATTTTAAAAATAAAAAAATTTGATATTAAAAAAAATATAAAACAAAAAGAAAAAAAAAGCAAAAAAAAAAAAAAAAGGGATTGTCCCCTTGATCGCTTCTCGTATAGGCGATCAAGGGGAGGGGTAGGGGAAAGTGGGGTGGGGTGGGCTGGGGTTGCAGACTTGCAGGTGGGAATCAACACAATTATGTTGATCGCCCCTGGTAGGAGCGGTCCTCTTTATGGATCGCCTCCCACTCGAGCGATCAACCCTATTTTCAAAACAAAATTCCTATCATTCCTATTTTAATAAACTTTAATATTTTTTGGCCTATATATATAAATTTACCCAGTTCTTATGTTGCTAGAGCTACATCCATCTCTTCTCTCACCATGAAATGTCCAAACAGTATATGTTTTATCAATACCGTGACACATCAAGTGGTCAAACAAACTTTCTCGACCACTAACAGTTTTTCCATTCATACATTTCCAACACGGACATAGAATGTATCGATGGTCGGTGCAGTGTCTAATTGCATGATTACAAAACTCTTCCACCCCATTCCTATACTCCTCTGATAATCTATATGCCCGAACCCACTTTCGATCCATATAGAACTAGAGATGCCTATATAAATTAATCGAAAAGCACACGTATTGAGTCTATATATAATTAGTAATTCAACTCTATTTACAACTACTACTGTTTTGTAAAATTTATTAACTTCTAGCTAGGCATGCTATAAGTCCCAAAACATTCTAAAATTCTAACATGCTATAAATCCCAAGACACTCTATAAGTCCCAAGACATTCTAAAATTCTAACAAGCATTCTAACAATTTCAAATAAAATTATAACATATTAATCCTAACATGCATTCTAACAATTTCATCTAAAATTAATTCTAAAGCCTTCAATTAATTAACAATTCTAACCCTAACAATGCTTCATAAGAATCATCTTATGAGCTCAATTAAGTATATACTAGGATCATATTTATTACTCACCAATACCATAATCAAGTATATATATATATATATATATATATATATATATATATATATATATATATATATATATCATAATCAATTACTCATTGTCAAACTTATTTTGAATTCATACCCTAACTCATGAAGTCAAATACAAACATAATTCTTGGCCATCAATCTCAAAATAATAACTATTACCTCTCCTTCAACTAAACATATTCTTTTTTTTTTATTTTGTTGTCAAACAAATTAAGACAATACGTCATTCCAAAATGGAGTCATATTAATTAGCCAAAAGTCGACTAATTAATTGCGTACACACATTTAGCTATTTTTATAACTTGTAGATATAAATTAATTAACTAGAAATAATTTAAACACAATTATCTAATACAAATATAAGTTAATTAACTAGAAATAATTTAAACACAATTATCTAATACAAATTCATCAATTAGATTAATATACACCTAATAATCTAATTATTATCTAATACAAATTCATCAATTAGATTATCTAATAACTAAAACTAGAAAAAAATAGAAAGAGAAATTTACCTGGCGGCGGCGGCGAGGCGGCGGGCTGGGACGGCAGCTGGGACGGCGGGCTGGGACGGCGGAGGCTCGGCGGCGGCTGGGACGGCGTCGCAGAGGAGCCTCGGCGGCGGGCTGCGTCGCGAGGTGGCGTCGCGAGGTGGCTGGCGTGGGAAGAGGCGGCGGAGTCGAGAGGCGGCGGAGGAGATGGCGCGGTGTGGGAATGAAGAGGAAGAAGAAAGGAGAGAGCGAGAGCGACGTGCGTGGTGAATTTAGGGATCTGAATGTGGGTCAAAGGGGGTAAAAGAGGTCAAACACCTAGAAAGCGGTTAATAACCGCTCTCCAAGTAATTATCTAAGACAGCGGTTCTTAACCGCTATCCAAGAACCACCTAGATAGCGGTTTTGAACCGCTCTTTAAGTTACCCCTTAGACAGCGGTTTTTAACCGCTGTCTTAGCTTTCACCTCTTGCACAGCGGTTTAAAACCGCTTTCTTAGTTCAAATCTTGGACAGCGGTTTATAACCGCTGTCTTAGTTGTTTTTTTTTTTTTTTTTTAAATAAATTTTGTAAAACCGCTCTCTAATCTCTCACTTGGAGAGCGGTTTTTTTAATGGCTGTCCAAGTACAGCTATCTTAGTTCGAATTTGTAGTAGTGCAAGAGTATCTACGTTGGGAGTTGGATAGGACCTTACTCATTTGTACTTTTAAGAGATAGGAGTATTTATAAACGCCCAACAGCATTAGTGTACGCACTTCACTTACTACAGTGTTAATTATGTTGGAGTTGTTGGAGCGGAGTTTGTATTAATTATGTTGTTGGATCAGAGTTTGAATGTACTGTACACTAAAATTTGATACTGGCGATTCAATTGATCCTAATAGGTTTAGAGTTAAGACTCGTTGCTATCTATATGAACATATATATATATATATATATATATATATATATTGTATCTTGTATCCGAAAAATATAGTAAAAAATCCTGACTTGGTATCGCCCTAATCGCAAGACGAACTGGGTGAACAAATTTTGTATTCTTCTATCTTTCGTGAGTGTTGTGCGCATTTTTCTTTACACATTTCTCTCCTTTTTTTTACTCCTATATATACTACACCATCCTTTTCTTATTTTATCTGTATATATTGATTAATTATCATGTAATCACATACAAATTTTCATAACTTTTTTTTACATGACTACCTTTTACTTTCAGCACGCATGCAGAGTGTGATATTTTGGCAAAATTGATACCCTACACATTCTCAAAGAAACATAAAAATCCACTATTCATTCTCAAATCTAGTCAATATTTCAAAGTCGGGCTCCAACTATACGAATTGTTAGGCCCATCCCAAACACCCGACCCGAAAAACAAATTCCAGCATATATACACCAAAGTGTATGCATTTGACTTAGATTTTAAACTTAATTGTAAATCCAAATTTAAATTGAATTCTAATGGATTTCAAAAAAATCAAATTTAAATTTGAAAGTTGGTTTGAAATCCAAGTGCATAGTGATAGTAGAACCACTCATCCCAAAATAATACAATAAATTTTATTTTATCTTAGAAGTTAGGACAATATAATAGTTGCTTATCTAAATAAACGCATGAATAACTTTTATTCTCGGGTAATATTCGAATATATAAATAATTAATTTTAAGAACCAAATCGTACGAAAATATTCGTATGTTGAACAAGAGAAGAAATTTGAGATTTATAACTAATTAATTGTTGTGTTGATGACCCTGATTTGTGTCATTTTGTTTCTAGGATGGGTGTGAGACGCACTCATGAATTTTAATGAACTTAATTAAGCCATTTTTTCCTAATAGTATTAAATGGAGCTATGTCTCATACAAATCTTTGTCTTTATTTCTAAATTAGAATGGATTTTAATATCAAAATCTAAAAACAAGTGAAGTTTGTGTATACATAAAATTAAAATGTAAATATTTTTTTTGGTATTTAGCCAAGTTTATGGCTGCTAATGTTCAGAAAATTCGTATTGCTAAGTTAAACATATACTCTATATATACAAACTTATTTATATTATTTGTAAAAGATTATTTTTGCAAAAATTATCATATGTGCATGAAGCTGTTGAAAAAAAAAAAAAACAGTTCGAGAGTGGCTCATTTATATTAATAATTGAGTCGAACTTATGAAATACTCAATTTATTAACGAACTTGAACTCAAAAACTCATTAGGTTTGATAGTTAAAGATTTTCTTGCAATTTCATTAAAGTTTCGCTAGACTCTCGACTTGTTAGGCTCGTTAGACTCATTTGCGAGTCGAGTTGAGCTTTTTTTTCCAGCTCTTTAATGTTATTAAACCTAGCTCGATTCAATTAATGCTCGAGTCGAATTCGAATTTCAAGTACTTGACCCGACTTGACTCTAATAACAACTCTATGTGCGCAAAGTACTGTGAAATTGTACGTATTATTTTGACAAATTATAAATCATCCAAACAAACGTCGTCTCTAGCTAGTTATAAGCATGGACCTAGAAAATTCTAAAATTCCAACTTAAACAAGGTTCTATTTTATAGATAGAGGGATGGAAAATGGAGCTCTATCTACTTCTTCTAGACTACTTACTAAGTTAAAATTGAAGATTCAAACTAGTTCCTATTCCACTTATATTATCTAAAGAATTTCGACTTCATGTTTGTACTATTTAAAAGAAAGAATAAATTAATTTTTTCTTCAATATTTTATATGTCTGAATATGTTGTTAAATAAATCATGCAATTTTAACAAATTACAATCACTTCCTTGAAATTAAATATCTATCCAAATTATCAAAAATGAACCCCCGCCATAATGAGCTGTTCTATATGCTTTACAAGTTAGTCTAGACATCAAACGTTAGGTGAAAGTGTAGAGATGCCAATTTAACGCAAATAAAGTTAGAGAGATTCAATACTTTTAAATAGAAGTTTGTAATTGTCCCTTTTTTCATGAAAAAAATTAATTGAAAGCGTAACCAAATAAGTGTTTTCATGTGAGAAACTGAGAATGACAGAACAATATATATACCACATGCATGTGTCTGGATCTTCTGGTACATATTGTCATTGATCTATCTCGTATTTTATTCAATTAAATATATGTGTTGGGGAATTCTAGCTTTAATGTTTTATACCGATTAATTAGCAAAATCGAGAATTATCTTAATTAGCTAGATCGTTGAATTGCAGTGAGTATCCCCTTGAACCCTTATTCTCTTAGTTTAATTAAATTCTTAAAAAAAAATTATATCATCAATCCACAAATCAATTTCACGCACTGTATACGAAACAAAACAGTCTTTATGCAAATTGGAGGATCAAACATACTATAAACTGTGACAATTAGAAACTTATTTTCAACTAATTATTAATATAGTCAATGATTTTGTGTTACAATTAAGAACAAGGAAGACTCACAAAAATCTCATTCCTCGTTACTGTGTAGTAATTTAGCAACCTGCGATGAGTTTTGGGGTTGTTGGGCTTGAGTAGTAGGCTGTCTGGAATTCCAAAACTTCTCAATCTCTTGAGCACTTCTTCCAGGAATTCTTCCAGCAATCAGAGGCCACCTAATTTAATTATATAGTTTATTCAAGAATATTTATTTTAAACATTATTAGCTTAAGCATTTTCATGTAATAATTATACAAAAGAATAATTGTAAATAAGACATTTTTCTTCTTTTTTTGTGGCAGTTCTATCACTGAGTTATTGTTCCAAAATTTACTACTAACGTATAATGGTTGACATTGTAATTAGAGAATTGAAAGATCGTGACTAAAGTGATAGTAAAAAATATATACCGTGAATAAATTGTAGTTCTTTTCAAAGAAATTGCTTGCATATCATCAAAAAAATTGAGGAAAAATAGTTGATGTATAATGTTGTTATAGTTAAGAAAATAATACTTGTATATTTTGTATTTTTACAAAATATCGTGAATTTATTAGTAATTAATCTTTAAATGATGGTAAAGAAAAGAAGAAAAGGAAATTACCTTTCTCCAACCAAATTATACATCCTAATGATTAGGGTTTCCTCATCTTTTGAAAACTCAATCTCCTTCTTCGATTCTTGGCTGCAGGTAGGATTTTGATCAGCTGCTACCAAGCCTAAATTACAGGAATTCCCATGAAAGTGTTGTTAGAACAAAAAATAGTTAATTAATTACCCACACACATATATAATTCAAGAAGATATAACCTAATTTTGTGATAATTCACTACCTTTCCTCATAATTTACACATTTTTCGCAAATTGTTCTAAGAGTTAAAATAGTTTTGTTCCCATAATTTTCACATTATTAACAATATTAAATTTAATCCCGTAATTTTGTAAATTGCTCATTTTATGTCCATACTTTGAAAAACGACATCGTTTTTGGACGGTAACTTTGACCTTTTCTCAAAACGGCCAAAGACAGGTGCCAAAAGCAACGGCGTATGACAAAATCTTGACATAAAATAAACAACTTACAATATTACGAGATTAAATTCATGTTATTTTATTTATTTTTTACTTGGAACAATTGGAAAAAATGAGAAAATTTCGGAACCAATTTTTTTTTAATCAAACATTTAATCATCCCTCTTCATATATACAACAATATATTAACAGAAGATAAAAAAAACTTCACAAAAGTAATGGTTTATATCACCTTTAGAGTCAATCATCGCATCTTCAACAGCAATAGGCTTCTGCAGCCGATCATCTTCCATTAGGATTTTCACTTTTTTCAAGAAATTAAGTGATGAATATATGTTAGGAATCGATCACACATATGAGTGTGTATGGAACTACTTCTTTTTTGAAGAGAGAGTGGAAAATTATTAAGTGGGTAGTTGACAAGAAAAGAAGGCATGGGTACTAATGAAGAAGGGTAGCTGATAAAATGGGAATGAGATTCAAGTTGATAGGTAGTTGAACTTAAAATATAGTTATCTAATATTGATGGCGTCGAAAAGATTGTCAATTGAGGAAAGCATTGGGAAACAGTGATAACAGAAATATTTTAGTTAGTCAGTAGGGTATGGATTATTAATTAACTAAGAGTAAGTCTAGTGCTCATAAGGGTGAAATTAATTCTATTTGATCCACTTTTAATTTAAAATGTATCATTTATTAATTAAAAAATTATTACTTTTAAAAATTGATAAATTTTAATAATAAATTATAGTGATTTATCACTTTTTTATAAAAAAAATATTGTCACTTTTTATTTGGTCAATATCATCCTATGAGACGGTCTCATACAATTTTTTATCACTAATTAATTAGCATGAAATCACCATTACCTATTAATGGCGGCTGGAAAATCCTATTTAGTGAGTCAATTATTATAATATTCATCGGACAAAAATGAAATTGCGTGGGGCTATGCAATGTTAAACGTCATGATATATACTTCATTCCTCTAGCTAATAGATATAGATATAAACTTGTATACACAAAGTATCTCATACAAGTGAAATGTATTTTAAAAAATATTAATTATTTGAGTATATATAAAGTGAAAATAATTCATACATGAATCATTTTATAATATATTTTAATCTAATCAATTAATACTTCTTTAGTTAAACAACTAATACTCTTCATACTCAACTAATACTTTTCAGTGAAAACAACTAATATCCTTTAGAATTTATACCCTTTAATGAAAACAACTATATTATCCTTTAATTAATACAACTAATACCTTCAAATAGTTCATGTATGAACCATTTTCATTCTATATTTTACCTAATTATTATACTAAAGTCTAGATTAACCCCCGCGTAATACGCGGACTACTATGATACACTTGTAAAATATATATATAAATAAAAAAATATCCTTTATTTCATACGTGATTATTCGTTAGCATTTGGCATGAAATTTAATGTAAGAGTTAAGTATCCGAAGAGATAAAGTAAGAATATTTAAGTTCTTTTTACTTTGTGGTTATAGTAGATGTTTTTTTATGGGTAAAAGTAATAACATGAGATGTGATGTTGAAATTTTGGGGGGATAGTTGAAAAAAGACGTACTTCATTTTAATTATTTTTTGGAATGTACAATCTAATATTAGACAAACTTTTTGAGCAAATTGACAAGAGTATGAGATGGAAAAAGAGTTAAAATATAAATTGATTAAATTTTTTTCAATTGATAAAAAATATATGAAGTATTAAAATATATCAAATAGTTATAAAATTATATATTTGATATAAAAAATTATGAAAAGTTATTATATGAATAATATTCATGGTAACTATGGTACAACAATTCATTAATACATTATATTTAAACAACTAATAAACTTTATCAAAATAATTAAATTCTTTAGTGAAAACAACTAATACCTTTAATAAAAATAATTAATATCATTTAATGAAACAACTAATACCCTTCAAATATATTTCATGGCGAAATTTGTTCACACAATACTTTGCCAAAATTTATATATATAAGATCTCACGGTTAACTGCACCAATTATCATTATTCACTTTTATTCAAATGTATATTTGAAGTCTAAATCTTGTGAATATTTATAAAAAAAAAAATTGTGTATTTTGATACTATGTGGATTAATACTTTTATTCAAATGTAGATTTGAAGTCTAAATCTTATAAATATTTATATAAAAAAAAATATATAAAGTGTATTTTGATACTATGTAGATAGATGAGTAAATTTTGATAAAGTTGATTTTAAAGTATAAACATATCAACAATATGTAGACTAAACATTTTTTTTATATAAAATTAAAAATAATATAAAAGTAGATTTTGATTTTTTTCCTCATCCTTAAAAATTAAAAACTGCAACACCATATAAATTTAAGGAATATAGAAAATAGTTATTCAAAGCATGTAAAGATTTATTTAGTGGCTTAGTTGGTAAGTGGTTTAAAAATTGTGTAAAAGGTCCTATGTTCAAATCTATGTTCTTTCTTTCTTTTTTTTAATTGGACTATAGATTAATATGACACATGTGTGTCACATATTGAATGTCAACCAATAGAATTATAACACATCACTATGATATACTACGACACATCATCAGTCTAAACTCTCTATTAGTATAATAGGGGATATCAGTTTACTAGCTAATACTCTCTCTGCCCCATAAAAACTTTTTTTTTTTGTCCATCTCATAAAAGTTTTCACACCTAAAATGGAAAATTGGCCCCATAAACATCATCATCACCCACAAATTTACACTAAATGACGTTACGTTTGGACCCAGTATCTACAAGCTAATCAATCCTCTATTATACTAATAGGGAGTTTAATATGATGATGTGTCGTCTTTATATTGATTTGGATGATGTGTCGTTTTCTCATTAAGTTTAAAATTTTTCTGGATGACGTGTTATTGTCCTATTGGATTGTATTCCATAAGTTCATACATGTGGCATCTTCATGTAAATCCAATTAAAAAGAAAAAAGAAAAAAAAGGTAGTAACATAGGTTCGAACCTTGCATCTCTTTTAACTTCTATGTTACTTAGACACTATGTCAATTTGTAAATCATTACATATGTTAGACAACTATTTAACTTAAGTCTATAAATCTATCAACTTATGTATCATACTATTATTTAAAAAAAATCATATTTTAGAAATTGTCAATTTGTGAATATTTCAAACAAGAGAATTAAATTTAATTGATAACTTACTTTAGCAGTTTTTATTATTTGAAATTTAATATTTGCTTAACTTATTCATATTACTTATTTGATTGTTTTATTCTCACTATATTTGAGAAATTCGTGTATTTATGATTCCAATTACCATTAATTAATTTAAATAATATAATTATACAAGATAATATATATATATATATATATATATATATATATATATATATATATATATATATACAGTAGTGATATAGAACCCACCATCTGGTTTTTTACGGAACCAAATTAATGAGTTGGCATGACACATCATCATCCATGTAATTAATTATTTCTAGATAAGTCAATAACATATAATCAAATTAATCCTATAAATAAGGATAATATCTTATGGATTTATATATCAGAAGATTCCAATAAATCTAGATCCAACACCCACCCACCCTGACATACCTTCCACTGTTATAATTTCTCCATCTTCATCTAACTTTATAACACACACACACAAAAAAAAAAAAAAGAATTTCAAATGAACAATAAAAAAAAAAAAAAGCGATGATATTCATTCTGTGTCGCATGCTATTTTGCTTATTGTTGTCAACGCATTCCAAATCACTTTAAAAAAAACCCCTCTATTTACATGACAACTATCCTCAAGACATTCACCATTAGACTTTAAAAAAAGTTTAAAAGGGTTCATATGAAATCTATGAAAGCCACGCCTTTGTAAAATTTTTTTTTTAAAGGAATGCCTTTGTACAATTAAACGTAATTAAACAAAATATTATGGACTTTCAATTTGTATTCCTAAAATTTCATTTGATTTTAGAGTACGTGAGATAGAAACGTACATGTCTTCTATAATTTTTCCTTGGTTTTTTTTTCCTGTAAAAAATATGCCCAGTAATTAATTTATTTGACTAAATCATCTCTTAGCAGTGATAAATTTTGTTCATATTTTCGGTGTTTGATGTGTCATGCTTTGACCTAACTATTACAGCCTAAATTAATCATAGATGCAGTAGTGCACAATTTTGTTTCGCACAGAATAAATTGAATTCGACATTGTAAAGTCTTAACTTGACACATTGTAAAATTTTAGAGTCTCACTACTCAAACCCCAAAATCCTCTAAACAAACCCCATAATTTTAAAGACAAAAATAGATATAAATAAAATGACTAAGTTATCCTTATATAGGTGGGGTCGATTTAAAGGATTTTGAGGTTTGAATAGTGGTACTCAAAATTTTATACTTAACAGTTTCATTTTGTTTCACACAAAATAAATTCAGTGAGATAAGAACACATTAACATGAGACATTATAAAGTTTTAAACTCAATAAACGGCTTCTTTTCCATATGTAACATCAGATTCTTAAAATTTCACTTAACAATTCCTAGATTTTTTTTCTTTTCATTTTATACTTTAGAATGTTATTATTGGCAAATACTCCTTCCGTCTCAGAGTAATTTGCACACTCATTTTATTTGGACTTCTCAATAAAAATTCGCACACTCAAAATAAAGATATAATAATTTGTGTGCACAGTCATAAAAATATACACATGTTTACCATATGTTACTACTTTACAAAAAAAGAAAGAAAAAAAATCTTAATTCATGTGCAAAAGTTAAGGTGCAAACTACCCTGAGACGGAGGGAGCGTTGAATATAAACATTATTTCAATACTTTATAATTGTTAAAAGAAATCCAGAATATCAAATGTTCACAATGCTCAAACATTCCTTTATATTTTTTTTCCAGCTTTTTGGGAGTTTTATTTTGGGCAGTAACTCAATGCATTATGATATATGATGGCAAGTATGAGCACAAACTTCAATAACTTGAACAAAAATTAAACCTTAATAACAATGAAGTTAGCAGTCGAAAAAGAGTTGCATCTCATAATTGACAATAAAACCATTAACTAAACTTAGACTTAGAGAATCAATAACTCATGAGAAAAAAAGTATATCTGGAATACTCCTTGATCGTTGAACATTATCCAAACCTGTCGAAAGTTATTTAGAGTGAATTAGTATACAAAATTATTATAATGGGAATATCATTATAAAATATATAATACCTGCAATAAGGGTTTACTCATTGGTGCCTTCATGAAGATCATCAGGATTATTTTGGTGGTCATATGTAGTAGACCTACTCACAAAGTATGAAGAAACCTTGTGTTAGTATTGGGTTGTTGCAGCTAAAAGAGATTAAAATTGATAAAATTGTAAAATGTTGATAAATACATGTCAAGTAATTTTGGACAATTGCGTTTGTCATGTGATTGTCCACGAACTCCACATCCACGACACATTCTTTTATTGGAAATATTGAGCTCTTTTGATGATTGCAATCTTTTTCCACATCCCTTAGCTCTTACTTTTGATGGGTCATTAATACGTAAACTTCCTTCGTCAACTTTTGCATTTGAAAAATTTGGATTCATGTCTCGACCACTATTAATTTCTCTTATTTTGATGTGTAAGTCTTCAAGAGCTTTCAGTGCAAGATTAGTTCCAACATCTGTTAAAGATGCATCATCCACCAATAATGTAGCTGCATGAGATAATTTTCCATGACGTGTCATCAATGGGACATCTTCAATCTCATTGATACATGTACCACTTTTATCAGTTACCACTCCTACTTTTGCACTCTTTGTCCACCTACGCATGATGTACTTGTCAGGTAATTCAAATACTTGTTTGACTCGAAAATATGTTAACATGTGTCTACATGGTATTCCTTCGAACTCAAACATCTTACAGCTGCATGATATTTGTTCCAATTCTCTTTGGTGTGTAAGAATTCGATGTCTACATCCATCAGTTTTGTGAGCCCTTTGAACTGTGTAAATCTCTTTCTCTTGGCAACTAGTCTCAAGGTTAATGCAATATGCATTACTTTCATCAATTTGTTTCTGGAAGCACAAAAAGTTCCTTTTTGTGTACAAATCGACCATTTGTCTTTCTATTCGCCACAACGATTTGCATTTCGGCCGCTCATTTATGTCAGTATGATCAGATGCTAACTCATTGTGTCGTTGATTTCTAAGAGCACTGTTGAACCGAGTAACAAAATCCATTAACGAGTTTTGACTTGACACATACCTTTTGAAAAAGGCATGAGCACTTTCAGCTCGCTGGCTACTTGATATGCCTGCACTAAAAATGTGTTTCACAACCCATTGATCCCGCAAATCATACATAGTATGCAACCAAACATTATTTTCTAATTTTGTAGCTTTCACCAATTCATTCCACTTCTCTTCAAATTCAGTCGGCGACTCAGAATCCAAAATAACATTTTTCAAATTATAATACTGGTCTCTATAAGCAACTGGATTAATCTTCTCTGAGAACTTGTTTAGGATGTGCCATATGCAATAACGATGGAATGTTTGCGGGAAAGCTTGCTTGATAGCTTCTGCCATTGCAGGATCTTGATCAGTGATAATCATACCTGGAGGTCCTTTAGGCATTGCTTCCATTAGTTTACTAAACAACCATATGAATGACTCTGTCTTTTCGTCACTAAAAAATCCACAATCGAGAATAATGGTCTGGCCATGATGGTTAACCCCAGTAAATGGAGTAAAAATCATTCCATATTTATTTGTGTTGTACGTCGTGTCAAACACAACTACATCACCGAAAAAATTATAATATCTCCTCGATATAGCATCAGACCAAAAACACCTAATAAACTTGTTGTTCGAATCAACTTCATGGACATAAAAGAAAGCTGGATTTTTCTTTTTCTCGGACTCAAAGAATAGAATTAGCGTCTCAGCATCATGTCCTTTGTGTAATTCTTTTAAAGACTGCTCATAATTCCTGATATCTCTCTCTGTGCATCCCACATTTTCTGGACCTCCATAATCAATTTCCATCAACCGCATCTTTTGACAAGTTGGTATATTAGCTTGATCAAATTTTTGAGCTAATATTTTTTTTGTGGTAGACACCTCTCGATGTGATCGTAATAAGTGGACTTTTCTCGGGGTTGCCAAACTATGATTATGACCCTCCTCAAATGTTCTAACAGTCCAATTCGGCCCTGTTTGTTTCTTGACAATTGTCAATCTTGCTTTGCAACCAACTCTAACCTCGCCTCGATTTCTTTCCCCGGTACGCGGCTTACTATCTTTCAACGTCCTTTGATATGCATCATTAGTTTTACCCTCCTTGCTACACGAGAACTCTTTCCATACCACTTCATTTGTTTCTTTATTTTTCTTAGAGTTCTTGATTTTAGCACTAAAACCACATTCTCTTGCATATAGATTGTAAAAATGAAACGCATCTTCATGAGTAACAAACTCTTGTTGAACGCAAGGTTTACGATTATCTGGAACTTGGGGAGTGAAGATTTGCTCTTTGGTTTCTTCGCTCATTGTTGAAATCTGATAGAAAATAAAATAAAAAAGGGGTGAGTTGTTCAGGAGTATAAAATTGAACGAAATATTGTTGGGAGAAAGAAGTTCAATTTTTTTACTATCCTTGGATACATAGTGCAATAATAACATACGTAAGTTCAACTTAAACACAACTTAAACACAACATAAGTTCAACAGAAAAATTAAATTTTTGTACCATAGAGTAAATTATTTAAATTTGATGATTGCTCCACAAAACATAAAAATTTATGTACCTGAGAAGGAATTTCTCAATGAAAAATAGTTAAAAACATTATCATGATTATTAAAAAAATATCAAAAATTGCAATTTGATTCTTCAATATTTAGCATGATAGGGTCGGTAACAGTATACATCTTTTCCAACTATTTGATAATAGTGCAATTATAATGTAAGTGTGCTGGAAAGGAAGAAAAAGAATAGAAATTAAAAAACTGAAAATTTAGAAAAAGAACAATAAAAACCTTGAGAGTCATACCTAATCCAAATAATTGATTCGAAAAAATCCTAAACCCATATATCCACAGAAAATTGAATTCTACACTGAAATTAAATTCCAATATTGCCTTCACCTAAATCATCTTCGGTTTGCTTATATGTCACACATATATACTAAATTCAATATAAAAAAATAAAATAATAAAATATAAAAAGTTGACACAAGAATATGTATATATATTATCATAGAAGAATACCTTAATATGCATATGACTACTCTATCTAAATTTGGGTTCTATGTATATGACTACTGTATCATAGAAAACTTTTAATATTTGATTAAGTGCTCATTAAATTGCTAACGATGAGGCTTTGTGCTTATTTGTAGAGGTGATTTAAATTTGCGAGGTTGAAAACTTCCACAAAAATTAGGTTTCTTATGGAAATATGTTATTTTATTTCTGCAAGTTTGCTAACCTCAGGGGAGAAGACTTCCACAGACCTAAGAACACGGAGGCTTTGAGTACGAATAGAAAAACAGTGTCTAGCTTTTTCTCCAAGAAAATCTGATTTTTAGGATGATGTTTTTGAGCGATGAGATCGGCAGCCATGACCCATTAATAATATTTATTTGTTGAGTATAAGATCTTAAATACAACAATATCCATATTGGGAAAATTTATTTACATGTGAAATTAGATTTTTTAAGATTTTAGACATTAATTAACAAGATTTTCTTTTTTTTTTTATTTAAATAGAGGGGTTTTTTTTAAGGTGATTTGGAATGCGTTGACAACAATAAGCAAAATAGCATGCGACACAGAATGAATATCATCACTCTTTTTTTTTTATTGTTCATTTGAAATTCTTTTTTTTTTTTTTGTGTTATAAAGTTAGATGAAGATGGAGAAATTATAACAGTGGAAGGTATGGCGGGGTGGGTGGGTGTTGGATCTAGATTTATTGGAATCTTCTGATATATAAATCCATAAGATATTATCCTTATTTATAGGATTAATTTGATTATATGTTATTGACTTATCTAGAAATAATTAATTACATGGATGATGATGTGTCATGCCAACTCATTAATTTGGTTCCGTAAAAAACCAGATGGTGGGTTCTATATCACTACTGTATATATATATATATATGTGTGTGTGTATTAGTTTGATATATTTATTATATAATTATATTCTTATTTGATTAAAAAATTAATTTATATATATATATATATAATATTGTTGTAGTGCTAAATTTAACATAAAATTCCGTGTAATACGCAGGGTCTCATCTAGTTTCGTTATATTATATACATAAAGATTTACAAAATTATTACTCTTTCTTTTTTTTGTTATTCCTTCTATGCAAGCTTTTATGGGTCAAAGGAAGCATTCGTTATTTAATTTCATTAATAATTATATTTTATTTGGATGTCTTGAATTCCTTACGTAGAGCTGATCAGGGGTCTCAATGAAATCTCATAATTAATAATATACAGAACATCTCTCCTGCTCATGGACGTAGCTAACACAACGTTAGTGAGACACATAAATCTAACCTCCAGGGCTGACCTAGTGACGAAGGCTAGAGATTGTTGGGTGGGATGTTTTATAAGTCTCAGGTTCAAAACTCGCTAGGTGTCATCAATTCCTGTGATGAATCAGTCCATACTGAGTTTATGCTTTATCTTTATGATTCTTTCTCGCATCTCGTTATAACAATTAATTTCAGAAATTAATAATGTCAATTGTGTATATGTAGATATACCTATATCATACAACTGAGGTATATAAATGTTATTATTATTATAAACATTATTTGGCCTGAGAAGAGAACTATTGATATAAACCCCTTTTTACTGTTTTTTTCATTTCACGAGCTCAATTTTTTTTTTTCCATTTCTTACAATGTATGTTTCAAATGTATATCATGAAAGTACATTAAACGAAAGTAAGTAAAATCTAACGAAAATAAAATACTTACCTAAGAGATGAAAATAGATGGGGAGAATGGGGTGGAGAGTAAGATATTTTATCGGTAACTCATCAACTATATTTGATTTTGAACCCAAATCATTACACTACAAAATACTGCTCATTTAAAGAGGGATTTAAAGAGGGGCACAGGGTTAAAGAGGGATTTAAAGAGGGGGAGATGCCCTCGACAAAATAGGCCTCGTTAGGCTCCCCCTCGGCTCGCCCCTCTTTAACTAACGAGGGGAGTGCGCCCTCGGCTACTAACGAGAGGGTAGGCCCTCGCCTCGCACATCTTGGAGTTAACGAGGGGAAGGGCCCTCGTCTAGTTGTCCCTCGCGTCGCCCCTCGGCAACTCACGAGGGGAGGGCCCTCGTAAAGTCAATTTAAAAAAAAAAAATCGCGGGCGGGGTAGACCCGACCCGCGATCAACCCGTGCGCGACCCGCGAGCGAGGAGACTCGAACCTGAGACCTCCCAGGCGTGGGAGGACTTATGCATGTCGCCTTACCGTTTGGACAAAGCTTGTTATTCGGAATAATTTCTATTGTAATAGTATATGTATTATTTCTTATTTTGATTTCTTTGTTAAAACATTTAATTCATATTTTGTTTACACTTTTAATTAATTAATATTATTATAAATCATTTTATTTATGGTAACACCTTCAAAATTAATTAAATGATTATTATTTTTCCTTAACATGATTTTTAAATTTTGATTTCTTTGTTAAAACTTTGAATTATCTAATAATTTCTATTATGATTATACTTTTAATTAATTATTATATATCATTACAATTATGGTAACAATTTCAGAATAAAATTTATATTATTCTCACATATAAAATGAAATTAACAATTGCAAAATTACATTCTCACTTATGTATATAATTTTTTTAAAATATCAATAAATTAACGTCCTTGTGCATACATATATATATTATTTTTTAATTAAAAGATTTTGAATATATTATGGATAAATTAATTAAATATTACTTTTAATTAAATTTTTTGAATAAAATTAAATATTTAATTATATATTCTTTTAAATTGAAAAACGGATAAAGAGTTGCTCAATTTAAACTTCATAATTAATATTTTCATTACAATATTTATTTATCATCCATTAATTCATAAATACCTAATAAATGCATTATCATCAATTCTCAAACTTCATAAATCTATGATAGTTAAATTATCACTTGTATTTTATTTTCTTTTTAATTGTATATTAACACATATATACACAAATATTTATGTTTTATTAAAATATTTAGAATGCAATTTTAATTGTATATTAACACAAATATTTTTTATTTAAAATTAATTTAAATTGTCACTTGTATATTAAACATATATAAATTAAAATATTTGGAATAAAATCAAATTATCTCTTTCATATTTATTTTAATTATATTTCAACATATAAATATTCAATTTAATTAAAATATTTAAAATGAAATTAAACTATCACATAACGAGGGTTTTAACAAGGGCAATAATTAACAAGGGCGAATTGCCCTTTTTAATATTGTAATATAGTCTACCAAGGGAATTGCCCCTTGTTAATTAACAAGGGCAAGCATTGCCCTCACTAATTAACAAGGGAAAATTTGCCCTTGTTAATTAGCGAGGGCAATGCCCTCGTTAAGTTTATCATTTGAAATTGGCGAGGGGGATTGCCCTCGTTACCTACCGAGGGGGTCGCGCCCTCGTTAACTCGCGAGGGTAAAGTGCTCGCTCATCCCGAATTCGAATATTACTGAGGGCGCCGCGCTCGTTAACTAAAGAGGGGGCCCTGCCCCTCGCCTCGGCCCTCATCTGATTTAAAATTTGTTGGCCCTCGTCTCGCCCCTCTTTAGGGACGAGGGCAAATTTTGCCCTCTTTAACTCCCCTCTTTATTTCTGCTTTTTTTTGTAGTGTTAGGACCCTTTTGGTGTCTAAGATTAGGCCAAGATAGTTTAGTTATGGTGTCATGATAAAATATGGGCTCAGATCAATTAATTATCTTGTTTTTTAAGATTGTTTATCTCTCGAAATTAATGAGATAATTTTATGGGAGAAAACAATGATTAATAACGGGCCCTAAGCTTAATCTTGGGTTTAGAGATTCCTACCAAACAACTTGCAATACCCCATAATTAAACTATCTTGACCTAATCTTAGACACCAAAAGGGTCCTAAGTTGTTTGGTAGGAATCTCTGGCCCATGATTAAGCTCAAGGCCCGTTATTAATCACTGTTTTCCTCCATAAAATTATCTCATTAATTTGGACAGGTGAACAATCTTAAAAAGCAACATAATTAATTGATCTGAAGCCATATTTTGTCATGGCGACCAAAAGGGTCCTTAAATTATACTCCCTCCGATTCGATTTTGATTTCCACTTTCAAAGTTGCAGGGATTTTAATAAAAAAGTTGTTTATTAGTATTTGTGGGTATAAAGTAGATTTTTAAAAGGGATAAGAGTTGTTTATTAGTATTTGTGGGTATAAAGTTGATAAAGTAGTGACATACGTATAAATAAATGATGTTTTTAAGGGGTAAGTTAAAAGGGGTAGTGTTTGTTTTTTGCTATTTTGAGTAAGTGAAAAAAAAAAATCTTCCTTTTGTGGTAATACGAATAATAAAAAATGAATAGGAGGAAGTATTTCTTTTACAATGATGTATACAAACTTATTAATTTTGACACATAAACTATTAAATTTAACAGTCGATTAATGTTCTTTCGGATTTAAACAAGTAAGGGATATTTCTATAAAAATATGCAATGGGTGGCAAACACCATGAGGCAAACGCACGCGACAAAAAAGGACGTCGGACGAACAAGCTAGGCGACATACGACCGCGCGAAGAGGTCAAAGGCGAAATGGATCACATTTATAAAGAGGCCCATTAATAAAATCTTTTTGTTTTGTCTTTTAATTTTGGGCCTTCTCTATTAATATAGGCCAAAGTTATATACAGTCATGCTTTTTGTTAATACACTACACCCAAAAAATGTTCGAAAAAAATTCGAAAATTGTAATAAAAAACACTAAATATATGAATTTTTGGAATTTCTTTCAAAAATTGTTACATTTTTCGGAATTTTTTTTTAACAGTTTTTTGGGTGCAGTGTTTTAACAAAAACATGGAATTGTATTTAACCTGGGCAATTAATATATCTTTTTGTTTGTTCGTTAACTTAGTTCCCTCTCTATTTATATTGAGGCCCATCAGTTCTATCTTATTGTTTAGCCTTTCGACCCTTCTTTACTAAAATGTGTCCCACTAATTATATTCTTTTGTTCGTTCTATATTGTGTGACCTTCTCTGTTTCTAATGGGCCCCATTAAATATATAATATATTATTTCCAAGTACAGGTTATTTGTACTAACCCCTCTGTTAAATACACTATTAGGATGAATATACTACTCGGTGTTTGAAGATATTTTTCGAATTTTTTCACTTTTTCAAAAACAAAAAAAAAAAAAATTCGAACATAATGAAATAAAAAAATAAAAAAAAAATTTCGAAAATTTGGTGCAATTAACCGTGGCCCCTTTTCCTTTGATTTTAGGCGTTCCCCATTCATCATGGCGCCCAATGGCCCATTAATTGTATTTTTGTTTCTTCTTTAATTTAGGCACATTTTCTACTGTGCCTGGATATATACCCCTCCAAAATTAATAAATACACCTACTTTTTTTAATATCAAATATACTCCTCTTTCTTTTCACTGTTCATTTCCCATTTCTCAGATCTAACCTTTCTGCAAACTTCACAGACCTCCTCCTTCATCAAATTAGTCCTTTCAATTTAACAACCATAGATTTACCCGTACCAAATACTTCAACTTTCAACAATATAAAAACAATAAAAAAAGAAATCACTTTATATATTGAATTTGTGAAAAGTGAAAAATAATAAAGATTGGAGAAAAAAAACCAGATCTGCAGGGGGTTGCAGGCTATGGCGGCGTCGGGGAGGACAAATGGCGACAACAGTGCCAGCGAGGACAACAGATGATAGTGGCGTTAAAATCGGGAGTTGCTTACCTGTTGATTTGGTTGGGAAGAATCGCAACAGTCCACATAGGTGATCGCGATGACAGGCGGCGGAGGGGATGACACCGGGTGGTGAAGGGGCATATTGATCAAATCAAATTTAAATTGATAAGGGTATTATAAGATTTTTATGAAAAAAAATACAAGATTGCAGGTGTATCCATTGATGTTGGTGGGGTATATAGCTGGACCCTTCTCTATTTATCCTGAGGCCCATGAGTTGTATTTCCTCGTCCAGAAAAATTTACTCACTTTCTTTATTTAGACGTCACGCACCAATTTGAATACTATCTAAAAAAAAAAATATTGATTTGTGTGTACACTCACAAAAATATATATACATATTTATCCATATGTTATTATTTTATCTCTTTTTTTATTTCACGTGCAATATCAAGGTGCAAATACCAGGACGGAGGGAGTATCTTTTTAATTGTTCTTTAATACCGGCCTTTCTATTTATAATGATGCCCATTAGGTATATCTTATTTTTTGTTTGGCAGATCTCATTTATAAATAGGCCTATTAATTTTTTGGCCCAAGTTATTGGCACTATAATGTGGAGTAAATACACTACATGGATAAACTCACTACATTTGGGGTGAATATACTACATTTTATTCCTAAAATACTCTACATATTTTGAATACACTCAATTCTCAACATCCTTCGCTGTCGTCCATAGCCACAGCTACAACACCGTAGCCCATAGCCACAACACCGTCGAACGCCGCCTCCGTCTGCCATCGCAAAAGTGGTGCGAACCAAAGCCGCCGTCCGTCGCCATCGCAAAGAGGACTCATCTCCCGCCCCACCGTCTTCCGTCGTCGTCCGCTTGTCGTCAGTAAAAAATGAAAATCGCGATGACTGTTGTTCAGCTTTGGCTATCCAAACATGACCATAATGTTCGAAATTTTTTTCCGAACATGAACACAATTTTCGGAAAATATTTATGTTCATGTTCTCATAAATTTCTCGAATATTCTGATCGAGTTCATATAACCAGAGCCGATCAAGTGCAATCGCGATTTAAAAAAAAAATTGTTCGAAACAAACAAACAACAATAATATTATCACACCCATACAATTTTATACATTCAATGAACAATAATATGCATGAAAAACATCATAACACCAATAAAAAATATACTATTCAACATTTAAAAAACCTAGTTTCTAAAATATACCAAAACACTTACATATACGTATTCCGGACCTGGAGGATCGTTCATCCTTACAATGTAGGTCGTCACAACACGTTTCAAGCGCCTAGTGACCGATTGATGGTGGGTCACATTCTTGAAGTATGGAGCTCATTTGAATTGTTAAAATTACTTTATTTTGTTCGAAAGTGAAATATGAAAATGAGGGGTAGTGTATTTACTAAAATTATTTTAGGAGAAAAGGCTAGAAGGATAATTTGTTATTTCAAATATTTGCCTTAGAAATTAAATTTTGTGTAGTTTACTCCACCTTATAGTGCCAATAGTCTGGGCCTAATATTTTTTTTTTTTTTACTTTTAAATTTATGCCTTTCTCTATTTATTACGAGGCCCATTATATATATTTTTTCTTTAATTTAGTTCTGTTCCTTCGTAAATTCTAAAATTTTGAATGTTTTTCTTTACCCAATTTATTATTTAATAATCTTAGGCCCTTCTCTTAATTCTCTAATTATAATTATGGCATTTAATTATATATTTTTTTGTTGGCACAGGCTAAATACTCCTCCAACTAATGGAGATACACCTCCGTCTAAATTCACATACTCATTTTAATTAGTATTAGTAGATACACAACCTTTATACTACCATTTATACCCTTATTAATAAAAGAAAAAAATTTCTGATAAGTAGTATTCGATAAACTGTTCCCAAAATTAACAAAATGTTTCGGCAAAATATTTCCAAAAAATTAACCAGATTTCGGAAATCCGTTAACAATTCAAAATTTCGGCAATTGGTGTTTCAAAATATGTAAAACTTTCGACTAACCAGGTCCGAAAATTGGCTTGACGAAATTTTGAAAAGAAAAAATGCGAAAATGACAGTCATCTACGTCGTTCAATGTCTAAGGTATCAATATCTCATACACAAATACACACAATATAAATAACTAACAACATTCAACTTTTTTAAACTAGGGTTTATACATTAAAGAGAAAACCTATGAAATAAGGGACAAAAAAACACATACATAGGAAGGTTGAAATGCTCCCATTTCACCAGAATCTAGTTCAAAAATATGAATTAATCGTTGTTGTGTCGTCTGATCGTATTATGATGGAAACACGATCAATTTCATTTTTTTGCTTCACACATATATGATTGAACGTCTTTTGCGTAAGAATGAGATGTGCATGTAGCTTTAGATTTTCTTTTTGTTTAATTATTAAGGTTATACATGTAATTTTACAATTTTAATAAAATATTATAATATTGATGGAGGTGTATCTCCATTAATTGGAGGGTATTTAGCCTGACCTTTTTTGTTTGTTCTTTAATTTAGGCCCTTCTCTTCTTACTGCGAGGCCCATTAATTAATTTTTTTGAGTGTGGCAATATACCACTCCATTTAAAGGAGATACACCTCCTTGATTTTTTTTATAATTATAAAATAACTAATATACCCTTAAGTAATTAGAAACCTAAACAATTAATACTCCACATACACCCACGTTAGAATTCAAAAACAATAAACATACATCCCCACCTCATAATAAAAAATAAAAATACAGGTTCCTTCCCCAATTTCATTTTCTAAACATTTTTCTTCAGGTTTTTTGTTACTAAGCTTTGATTACTAAAAAATAAAGAGTGGAGAGATGGGCTAGAGTGAGGCGGGCAGCTTTATTGTCTCTTCTCTCTTGTTTAAATTGCAGAATTTTCCAATGGTAAATTTTATCAAATTATTGGATCCATTTTCTGGAACCCTTGATTCGGTCAAGTTGGAGGACCACCAATATACTCTTGCAGTTCAAGGAGATCCCATGACTTTGTGCCTCCATTAAAAAGGCTTATCTACTCAGCCACGTTCTCCAAGTTCTCCCATGGCTTCACTTGCCTCTTTCTTCTTCGGCGACTCAATTTGGGGCATCTTTTTCAGGCGGCGATTTTGCCTCAAGCAGCGCTCTTCTCGTCGGATCTCCCCACGCCACCAAGCCCTAGGTAGGTAGCGTCAACCCGTGCCCTCCCAACTCTTGACTTAGGCGTGTCCACACTGACGCCGGCCGCCAGTCCACTTTGATACACGTCATCTTCTCTAATTTGGTTTAAGTCGTTTCCCTCCAACCTGACCCTCCATTCATATGTGGGGTGTATTATTCAAGTCGTATCGAGTATAATTTAGGATTTTTAATCATTCAAGGATATATGAGTCATTTTATAAATCAAATAAAATTATAAAAAATTCAAAGAGGCGTATCTCCTTTAAATGGAGTGGTATTTAGCGGAGCCTAATTTTTTTTTTACTAAAGCCCTTCTCTATCTATAACGAGGCCAATTAATTAGGCTCTTTTTTGTTCTTTAATTTGGGCCTTCTATTTCTAAGTACTGGAATTCTAGTATGAGATGAGACATATTTTGAGAAAAAGCATATTTGCCCAAATTTTATAGGATAATTGTTATTTTCCTACTTTTTGAAAAAAATGTTTTTTTCTTAAAAAAATTTACAAAACAGCTGGCAAAATGTTGGACAATTTTTTTTTTTTTTTTTTTTTAAATAAGGCAAAAAACAACCGCACTATAAATTTGAGGGCAATTTTGTAGGTTTACCCTTTTGTTTAAGTATCATAATAAATCATGAAAACGTATTACATCTCTTACTCATACAAGTTTTTGTGTTAACTTAAGGTTTTGTTGATTATATTTTCTAATAATAATTAAAATACTAAGTGTTACAATTAGCATAGACGCTGATAATTAAAAAAAATTACTCTCTCCATCCCTACTCTTTTTTTATAGGGTCACTATTCATCTATTCAAAATATAATTGTATTTATATATTGTGTTTATCATTTTGGTGAAAGATTGTGGCCACTTAAATCGTGGAGATTAACTTTATCATGAAAGTTAATTTTTTCATCTAAATAATAAATATAATGTGTAAATACAACCCTATCTCAGATGGATGAATTGTGAACCTGTGAAAAAAGAGTTGGGACGGAAAAAGTAAAACTTAATAGCAGGATTACATATAATTAATTGCCAGACTAGATTACTAAACCATTAAATAAATCAGATGTTTATGGAAGCACAACGTACAGGCTTAATCGAGCATGATCTTAAATTCACATAATTTAATATTATATACACTTGGAAATAGAAATAGGAGTATGAATAGTGAAATGGTTAAGGACTACAAATAAATAGGACTTGGAAGATTTAAGAATAAATATGAAATCTAGACTAAGAGTAAAACTGAATGACAATTTAGAAGTTGAGACATATAATTTGAAAAAATATAAAATCCCAAATATATTCCTTGTTAGACTAATTAAAGAAAATTCTAATATAATTAAATGAAATTTTGTGTGAAATTATCTCATATGAAATGGACGAAAATGATCACATGCCCACCGTTGAGCATAATATTATATATCCACCGCAAATGTGTTAATGACATATAAGAAGGAGCCCCACTATTATTTTAATTAATTGTTTATATCTACTTATGTCATTAACACATTTGCGGTGGGTATATAATATTATGTCCACCAATGGACATGTGATCAATTCCAATGTAACAGATCTCTATAATTAGTGTGATAGTTGTTTAAAATTCATATGTTTAATTAACTTTGTTATGATTCATATATTAATTATATTAAATTGATTAATTGCACCTGATTCTGAGAAATATATTATTTTTCTATCTTTATAGGTAAAATGGTGATGTTTGGAAGCGAGTCTTAAATATTTATTGAAGTTGATGTAAGAGTGAATCAAATAGAGGCCCAAAAAGATTTAATTTTGACAAAATCGATGCCCAATGTTCCGAGCCCATTTCAGAAAATTCTCAGCCCAATTGCTTTTATTTAAGACATAATGTATCAAAATTTAAAAGTTTCCCAAACTATTAAATTTTGTTTTAAAAGGCCCATAAACTAATTTTTGTTTTAAAAAGCTCTTAAACTATACATTCTTGTTTCATTAGGCCCCTAAACAATTTTTTTTTTTCAAAAAATCCTTAAAGTATATCATTTTTGTTTCATAAGGCCCCTACTGAAAATCCATTAGAAATACATTTTTTGTTGAAATTCGATTTTAATTGCATTAAATTTGGTTGACTTGTCATATTTTAGTGAAAAATATTAAAATAATTTAGCAAAATTCTTAAATTTTCGTTACCAAAAACCTCGCGAAACAATATTTAATAGTTTAGGGACTTTTTAAAATAAAAAATAGTTTAGGAACCTTTTAAAATAAAATGTGACAGTTTAATATGTTTTAATGTATTGTGCCTTTATTTAAAGGTGCTTTGGTTTCATTTGTTAACCAATTGAAAGTGTGCTTCCATTAATTGAAAAATTAGAAAAGCAAGCCGTGAGAGAATTAGAATAAGAAAGGAAAGTAGTTGGAGCTGAAAATCAAACAAAGCTATTTGATACTAAATTCGAGATTGTTCGACAAAAACTTGACTAAGCTCGGAATAGTTTAAAGCTCGGCTCGAACTCAAGCTCGATAACTAAAAAAGGATAAAAAAACTTTTAAACTACTCGAGCTCGACTCGTATTCGGCTCGATTAAAATTCGTTCGAGCTCAACTCGGTTAATTATCAAACAAACTCAAACATGACTATCAAAGCTCAATAACTTTCAAATAAGCTTGAACACTGATGTGTTCGACTCGTCTCGATTCATTTACCGCCTTAAGTAGCTGATATTTTTTTGGAACCAAGGAGTATTTGCTGTGATTTTTATTTTTTTCACTGGAAATAGTAGAGTATTAAAAGAAACAGTATCAGCTCATTTCGAAAGGGGCAGGTTTTTCTCTTTTTTTCCTCCATGGCATTTATTGGGGAGACCCACATTACATATGCTAGATAGTTTTAATGATTTTTTTAGCTAGAGTTTAGTGGATAATTTAATTTCTCATAAGGATTGAAACAACTCAAATTGATTGAGGTGATATCTTTCTTTAGTTTCATATTTAATTAGTTGGTTTAAATTCTTGTTTATGTTTTGTTTTTATTTGGTTAGTCATGAATTTTGTTTTTAGCACCATAGACTAATCCTCTTAGACTTTGGGTATTGAGTATTATGTAGAAATTGAATGTTAATTTGATTTATGCCTTGTATATGTTGAATTGAGTTGTTGGATTTTTTGATGATGAGATTAATGTACTTTGTTCAATTATATCAAGTAGATTGAACATGAGGCTTTGCTAACTAGAAACGAGAGTTGCATTACTTAAGACAAGTGTTTATCTAGAGATGCAAATGATCGAATGTATGAGTTAGACACTTAGGGCACATTCGACAGAGGATGAGTGTAAGAGAATGCACATCTAATGCTAGGTGTTTGAATGGGAATTTAAATGGTTAATGAAGTTTAAGAATGACTTTAGCTTACCTTCAATGAGATCCATGAACTTGACATTAATTGGATTGCATTTGAGTACTATTTGCACTCCAAAAGAAGTTAGTCTAAATCACTGGTTAAATTCCTTTAATTAGTTGTTAACGTGCTTCTTTAATTATTCGATAGTTGCTTGTGTTTAATTTCATAGTAATGATCAAAACTCAGACCATTCTATAGTAACTTGTCACTGTATAAAGTTAGAGCCTCATTGCATAGTTCACCTTCCATGAATACTACAACTATCTCATACACTTGTAGGTTTCTTAAATTTTTGTGCTTTAAAACGATTTTAGCAATCACTTCACCTATGTATTTGATTTATATTTTGCTTTAAAACATGATTGAGTAACTAGTACAAAAAAGGACTAAGACAACGGTTAAATTTCAACTTAGACAGCAGCTAAAAACACTTTTCAAGAAACAAATGTCTAAGTTAAGAGAGCGGTTGGTAAACCGCTTTGTAATATAGGCGCTTAGACAGCGGTTTAAAACCGCTGTCCAAAGTAAACCACTTAGACGGCGGTTTATAACCGCTGTCCAATGTTAACCACTTAGACAGTGGTTCGAAACCGCTATCCAATTTCCTCACTTAGACAGCGGTTATGAACCGCTCTCCAAGAGCCACACTTGGACAACGGTTCTTAACCGCTGTCTAATATCAATATATATTTTTTTAATTCATTTGGACAACGGTTCTTAACCGCTTTTTAATATCAATATAATTTTTTTATATAATTTTTTATTTATTTTAATAAACCTGTTTATATACAAAATTACCAAAACTTATACTAATATTTATTCGTAACATCAAATAAATAAATATAATAAAATATACCAAAAACATGAAATATTATATATCATCACAAATTAATATATAAGTTACATGCTACCAAAAGTTATAATAATGTCTTACAAGAACAATATTATATTAATAATCGATTGTAAAAATACCCAATCCAATTCATTTTCAATTTGTCCATTCTATCGTTGTTGTAAAAAGCGATCCGAGGCTTATGCACAAACTGCAAATTACATTGAAAATTTAATTAAATGATACAAATTTTTTATTCAATCAGTAATAATTTAAATAAATCGATAAATTGACTTACTTCATCAGGAATGGTCATCTGAGAAGTCAAGATTATATCTTCAATGTAGCAACACACAAAGTATCCACAGTGAATGTCATCTTGCTGCCTCGGAACCTATTGATTAGCAATTACAGTCACGTACTACAACTATGATTATTTTCTATTGATTTGATAATTTTCTAAAGTAAGTTTACCGTAATGTTTTTCCACAACACTTTACTAATGGTTTGTGAGTTTTGACCTGGAAGGCGACTCAGATACATTCCCATCACACTATATAATAATATTTAAAAAATAAAAATAGATTAGATATGCATAATTTTAAAAGTAAAACAAATCATAATATGAGAATATTAAAAATTAACTTACCCTTCCATAAATCTCATGAGATCAGGACGACGACTATACACCCCATCCACAGCTGGATCCATATAATACCGATTAGGCGTGAAATTGTTATGATTTGGTGCCCGATTTTCCCATGTTTTGAGTGTTTTTTATGAGTGTTTGAAGTCATTTGAGTATCATTTTTATAATTTGATGAATTTATCTTTTTGGTGTTCATAGTTGGATAGAGGGCGAAAAGAGGAGTTCGTAGGACTTTGAATCGACCAAAATGGACTCCCAGTTGAGAAGATATGAAGGTTTTACGAACAAGTGTACAACAGCCGGAAAACACTCGACCGGTGACCACTCGAGTCCTAGGGACTCGAGCCAGTCGAGTGCGCACTCAAGCTTGAAGAGGTCGAGTCCTAGGGACTCGACCAAGTGGAGCTCGAGTCTTATGAGGGCGCTGGAATAAAGAGGGGCACTCGAGTGACCCTAACTCGAGTCCTAGGACTCGAGTAATGCCTGTGCTCGAGTCCTCATGTACAATTTCGGCCCAAATCAGCCCGTTGCTTATAAATACCCCGTTCCAAGCTCATTTCTAGAGACCCTTTGATCACTTTTGATATTTTTACATACTTTGAGCAAGGAGAAAGCTTGGGAAGAAGATTGGAAGAGTTTTACAAGTTGTAATCGAGGTTTTAGCTTACGAATTCATAGTTTAATTATTTCTTTCGAACTTCTTAGATTAATTCTTTCTTTCTTTGTTCTTTGAGACGATAAACCCTAGCTTTTCAGATTATAGACGATTATTTCTGAGACGTTAATTTATTCTTATTTATGTTCTTTGATTTTATAGTCAATTCAAGCGTGTTTATGTTTCTTATCATCGTTATTGCTTTCGTTTTCGTAATCACCATGTTAGGCTAGAACTCTTGCATGCTTAGGATAGGATGAACTCGTAGAAGTAGGATGTTGGTACATAATTAGGATAATTCGTGATGTTTAGTTTTTATTCTCTTAATTATTGAATTCTTAAAATAAACCCTAAAATTATCTTTGTTGGGATAAAAGTTGTTTAGTTTTGATGAGTTAAAACAAACCAGAAGATGTAATAGGACCATCTGGACCTGTTAGCTAGATGAGGAAGTAGATTAGGACTTAGTCTAAGGGGAACTGCCAGACCAGAAGACTTCGCCAGAAGAGTCACCAGAAGACCCACAAGAGGACTTCACCAGAGGACTCCACCAGAAGACTTCACCAGATGAGATCAAGACCAGAGGCAGAGGACCTTCCCCAGACCAGATGAGTTCGGACCAGACGAGTCTGGTGGAACAAAAGATACTCAGAATCATCTCCTGATTCTGATGAGCATTCTGTTTCTCAACCGACTTTGGACCAGAAGACATCGAGGTTGCCTGGTTTCTGGTCCTGCCTTCTCTGGAGAGAATCAGAGTTAGGCATTGGAAGCGTGTGACCGTTGGTGATTCAAATCAAGTCAACAAGATTGGATTGGAAAGTTTTGAAGTCAATCAATCCAAGAATCTCACCAACCCAATCAATCAATTAGGGAATTGATTGATTGAAAACTTCCTTAATTAGAGATTTGATTGGATTAGCTCTCCAACGGCTAATTCCTAATCACCTCTATAAATACAAGAGTGCAGACTCAAAGAAAGGCCCTAGAATCTTACGCGCACGAAGTCATATTCCAAGCCTTTGTCTTATCTCGCACTTAGCACTCTTATTGTTCATACTTTCATATTACTCATAAAGGAATAGTTGGATCTCAACCTGTTCATCTTCAAGAAAAGGTTGAGGGCTGTAGACTTTAGATCGAACATAGATCTAAAGGGTTTGTAAGAAGGAACTGGTACTTCGCAATTCCAGTACACAAGTTTGTTTGTTAGTTGGTTAGTGAGGCCCCTTTGAAAAAGGGAGAGTGGACGTAGGATTTTCAAATCCGAACCACTATAAATCTGGTCTATTTACTGCTTACTTTAATTACTGTCTTATTTATTGTGCTCTTATAAAAAGGATTTTGTAAAGACTTAACTTTAAAGCTTCCACAATTAATCTATCAAGTGGGACCAACAATCTTGGAATTGATTACGAAAATTGTTAGAGAGAAGACGACCGTATCACTCTTTAATAACGAATAGGCTTAACGAGAGAGTTTTAGAAGGGGTTTATAATCTACCGGTTTATCTAGGGAGGACGACCGCATCACCTTAGTTAAATTAGGGTCTCATTAATTAAGCACAATCCATTAACTTGATTATTGGTTTAGTGAAGTCGGTTGATAGGACGAAGTATTAGGGTTAATTCTTGAGCTTTTAGTCTTGCAATCTAATACACTTAGGATTATTACTTGCACATCACGATTATTTTAGTTATTGTACCAGCTCCGTTAGTATACGTAGGAATTCCTATCTTGAGCATCACCTTCTTTTATTTGAAACCAAACCTGAGATAATTAATTTTATTCTTTCTTTTGCATACGTAGAGTATTATAGTTTAGATTTAAAAATTCTCAAAAAGCCAAAAACATCCACTCATATTAATTACGACGCGTAGATCCGCAGGGCTCTATTCGCATACAACCCATCCCGAGGTACGATATACTTGGTCTCTATACTTGTTGATACTACAGTGAACCCGTACGCTTGCGGGGTAACTTCTAGTAAAATCTAGTAAAGTTTGGTTCAAGTCAAATACACAAAAAGTTCACTCATGTTTATGACCACCAACACCCAATGGTCACTACATTATATTAAGAATATTAAAACTAACCGCTTGTTTGTATAATTTTTTTTATGAAATTATATTGTACTCGCCCCACATTTGTTGGCCAAAAAATGAGATGGTCTCTCCCAATATATTCAACATATGTTGAACAACGTTCCTCATTAACCGTGTCCTCTTACCAAAGATGCAACACACTTGGGTGGAGATGAAGGAATACTTTACACTTGCCCCGACATCTACGGTGAAATATACCTCACCCAAATATCTTTAACCAACACACGCTAATTAATATTTAATAAGAAAATTAAACTATATATGAAGTTAATGCTGAGAATTAGTAAACACATACCTGAGGTACAGAGTAATGGTAGTTGCACTCAACCATTTGTCGTTCATGACTTCATCCATATAATCCTGTTGGATGAACTCCTCATAACCAACCTGATGAAAGTAAACATTAATGGGAACCACAATTAGTTCGAAGGTGGGGGACGCTACCATCAAGTGCATCGCATTTATTAGAGTGACGTCGTGGGGTAAGGCTCCGGGCAGGGGATAATCTAATTGACGTCTGTGTACACCAACAGTGGGTTTTCTCGGTCTCTCCCTCTCACTACCCCTTGATCTCTGTGTAGCCTTTTATGGAGTCGGCAGTATCTACAATCAATTTATAATATTATTTAAAACAAATAAGATAATAAACTTTAATAACATCTATTTTACCTTCTTGGTGTGAGAGACCAAGTTGCTCGGCCATTCGGGGAAGTGCCCGACCGATGTTCCGACTGTGGTAGCCTCATCTTCTGGTTTTGGCACCAGTGAATCCTATTCTCCGATTTCAGGTACATTGAGTGTGACTCTCACAAAACCAGGAGTGATGGGACGACCATGAATCATTCCATTGGAGCTGTCATACAACATTCCAGTGGCCACCAACTGAGTAGGATGATCCAAATAAAGGTAACAAAGAGTCGCCTGTTCGAAGAGGATATTCAGTTAGAAAATTAATACTAGTCTTTAATTAAATAAATACGAGATACATTTGATACCTCGGAGACGTTGTGAAGTGGACCATCGAAGTCGTTTCTAGCATCAGCGGAAAATATAGATAGGGTACTGTTTTCACAGCTAGCACCACTAGATGACATCTTGTGTCTCGATTGTCACTGACTCATGATCTCCATTTATTTTGCCAAGTCAGCAACCTGCACAAAAAGTTTTTCCACCATAGACGTCATAGCCGCAATACCGGGTGCCATCGTTAATGATGTCTTCGTGACACCATATCCAATACCCCATATGCATCCGGGATGCTCCTGACGATCTATTGCCCGTGCAAACATATCATCATTCCCGATCGCGTGGAGTTCGTCGGGCGTCATGCTCTGAGATATGCGCTCCTGAATCACAAAAAATTATTATTAAATAATTTCAAATGAAACAATAGTTTATAATTTCAAAGATAAAATAATGGATGAATTACCGTTTTTTCAATGATACGTTGTGCTCTGTAATCGAGAATATTCCCATCTCGAGTCTTTCTTGTAGTCTGAAATAACTCGTAATGGGTAACAATAGGCGCACTCTCTCCAGTTTTCTTATTTTCTTCTTTCTACGATAATGATAAACATGTCCCCTTATTAGATCTCACCAAATATTAAAAGTGAATATATAAAAAAAATTAAAAGTTAGGATTTTGATCTCACCAAATCTTTCCTAATGCGTGCATAACCTCTGGAAGATCCACGATATCGCACCTCCATATTCTTAGCTTGTTCGCTATTTCTGGCACTTTTTCTCTACATTGTAATATAAATACGATAAACACTGAAAAAATCGTGCATTAATGGGAATAAATGAAATGGCATTGATCAATTTTACCTTGAAATCATCAATCATAGATCTATGCACGAATTCCTTCCAGTATTGGACCACCATAGGGGAATCCTCATAGTCTTTAAGCGGCCTAGACGAGAACAGACCAGTCTTCGGGTCTCGTGAATTTCTCCTCATCGCAGACCAAATTTTTTTTGCCATATTCCCAGCTTGCATAAGTATATGCTTCTTCTTTGTGTGATCAAGACCGATGAAAGTAGTCTGCATATACATATAATATAACAATTTAAATTTAGTAATTTCACAAGCTCATAATATATATATCATACAACAATTTTAATATGCATATAATTAATATACCACGAGCTCATCCCACAGCGCTTCCTTGGAAGGAGTCATTTCATCCTTACGCCAGTCATTGCATGGCAGCACGATTGGGATAACCCTCCTGACTGCAGACCCAATGTAGTACGCCAACTTCGCACTCTCTGGTCCTATCGGCTGCCCATACTTATTGAATGATATCTGAAACATACGCTAATATTGTTAGGTCAACGATCAATTAATTAATATAATAAAAAATTAAACTGTTCAATTGTAATAAAATTACCTTAAGTAATTTTCCCTTGCTACGATCTTTCTTCAAAGAAGTCATCGTGACTATACCCCTCTTGCGCTTCTCCCCAGAGCCACTAGAGGTGGGAGCATCAGTGTTATTCTGTCCCAAGTCATCATCTCCATCACCTCTATCATAGGGAAAATAATCTTCATCATCTCCATCATCTCCGGGATAGGGCAAATAATCCATGATCCAGTGAAACAGAAAAAAAATTAAATAAATAAAAAGAAACAATATTTAATAAAGCAGAAAAACAACATTCAATAAAGCAGAAAAGAAATTCAATAAAGTCGTACATTTCTTTTTAGCACTGGTTTTTCTTTTTCGTTTTCTGGTTGACTTTTTTCGTTCATGACCATGAATATTAAGAAGATCCGGATTGTTATATTCATCCTCCTTTCTAAGTTTTCTCTGGTACGGGCGTGAATTTGCAAGATCATCGAAATAGGGTACAAAATGAGTGAAGTTCTGAAAAGAATCATCAATTATGTCAATATCTTCATCGACGTGGTCGCTGATCTGGTAACTATTGTTAAATTTGTTTGACAGAAACACAATGAACCATTTCTTATTAACTGGGTCGAGGACATAGAAAATTTGTTGAGCTTGACTGACCATTATGTAAGGGTCATCTCTGTATCCCACATTCTTTAAATCAATGCGTACGAGCCAGAACATTAAACTTGGACCCCATTAGGGATCCTTACCCAACTACAATCGAAGATTGGTTCATAGTGATCAACATAGTCGAGTTCTCAAATGTTGACAATCTGTCCAAAGTAAGTGGTAATCGACTGATTCCATGCAGTTGCAGTAATAGACACCCCACTATTCTGCATTGTACTTATGACATCATGATCACTAGTATAAAATGTGTATCCATTAATAAGATAATACTTGTATGAATACACATGCCTATCAGGCAATCTGGATAACCACTTAACTCTTTCTTTCACTGATTCTTTATTCTGTGACAACATATTTGTAACTTAACCATTGAACCAGTAAAAAACGTGCGATTGTGCTCAACTTCAATCCATGATCTATCTCTGGTGGGAAATGACTCAGAAAGTGCTTGCATGTGCAAGTCAATAAAAGGAAGCACATCGACCGTGTTGTGAAGTACGCACAAGTGCATCCGTGTTAGCTCCTCCGTACTAACACTTACATGTTGACCACCAGTAATGCCTTCACCATCCATACTATTGGTGTACCGGGTACTTGGAAGTCCAATTGCATCGACATTCAGACCAGTACTCGACTGCTTCTTCTACTAAATAGCATTCTGCAATGCATCCCTCCGGCCTGAACATATTCATCACATACCCTTTCACCACTTTCATATATCTCTCTACACCATACATCCATCGCATACAAGCAGGACCACACATCCTTGTCTCGTGTACCAAATGAACGGTTAGGTGAACCATTATATCAAAAAATGATGGAGGAAAATACATTTCAAGCTCACAAAGCGTCCCCACAATCTGTCTCTGAAAACCAAGCAATTTTCTAGGAGCAATGACCTTGCTACTCATTGCCTTGAAGAACCAACAAAGCTTTGTTATGGTTATGCACATATTTTCAGGCAAGATAGAACGTATTGCAATGGGCAATAAATTCTCCACGATGACATGATAGTCATGAGATTTCAGATTCATCAATTTCACGCCATTCTCTGAAACAAGTCTCTGTATGTTGGACGAATAACCCTCTGGTACTTTCACATCCTTTAGTGTTTGAAGAAACACTTTTCTCTCACTCTTGGACAGAGTGTGTGCAACAGAAGGTAAGTGCGGTGGTTTACCTTCTTGATACACAGGTGTCAATTATGCTCTTATACAAATATCAACCATATCCATTCTTGCATTGTAACCATCCTTGGACTTGTTATCAGCTAGCAGAGTATTGAGCAAGCTACCACAAACATTCTTCTCAATATGCATTAGATCAATGAAGTGTCTAACATACAACTCTTTCCAATAGGGCAATTGAAAGAAAATTGATTCCTTCTTCCAGCCTCCAGTTGGGAGACTCTTTGCGAAGTGTTTTCCACACTGTGTGTTGATATTCTTCACCTCGTTCAATACATCTGAACCTGAAAATAAATGTGGTGCTTCACATTCCTCGATTGTGCCATCGAATGAATCGGCCATTCTTCTGTACTTATGCGTTGGCTCTAACCACCTCCTATGCTCCATATAAACAATCTTCCTACAATGACATAAACAAATGTGATCTGTGTTCATGGTACAACAAGGACATGCATCGGCCCCCTTCACACTATATCCAGATACATTTCCATAAGCGGGGAAGTCATTGATAGTTCCAAACAACCTGACCTTCAACTTGAAATTCTCCTTTCTACAAGCATCATACATATCGACACCCTCATCCCACAGGAGCTTCAAGTCCTCTTTCAAAGGAGCCAGATATACATCTATGTCGTTACCAGGTTGTTTGGGTCCTGATATCAACATAGACAACATCATGTAAGTGCGCTTCATGCACAACTCCGGTGAAAGATTATAAACCATCAGAATCACTGGCCATGTACTGTGGTTGGTACTTTGCATACCGAACAGATTCATTCCGTCAATTGAGAATGCAAGACGCAAGTGTCATGGCTCGTTGCTAAATTTTGGATGTCTGGCATCGAATGTCTTCCACTGGGTGAATCAGTAGGGTGTCTTAGCATTCTATCCTTGATCCTATCATCATGATACCAAGTCAAATTTCTAGCATCCACATCGCTACTATACATTCTCCCGAATCTTGGTATTATTGGGAAGTACCACATCACCTTCGTTAGAGATTTATTTTTTAGATATCTCTTCTTCCTACACTTGGGACGTTCATCGAGGTCTGCATACTCCTTCCGAAATAAGATACAATCACCTGGGCAAGCATGAATTTTCTGATGTGTTAATCCGATGGGCTTAAGCATTTGCTTAGCCTCATATGCTTTCGTAGACAGTACATTTCCATCGGGCAATAGACCACTAACTGCTTCCAGCATGCTTGAGAAGCACGCATCGGTCAACTGGTGTGCTGCTTTTAGGTTGAACAATATCAACACAGTTGAGACTTTTGTTGCCTTCTTACAGCCGGGCCAAAGGGGTAATCCAGCGTCATCCCTTAATTTTTCTGACATATAAGGGTGATCTCGCAGATTTTTGTCTTCCCCACCTGATGTATCAACACTCGGTACATCTCCGAAACTATCCCCATCCACTGTATCTTCAAACCTAAAGTCAGTTCCTAGGTAGCTTGAGCTACATCCATCTCTTCTCTCACCATGAAATATCCAAACGGTATATGTTTTATCAATACCGTGACACATCAAGTGGTCCAACAAACTTTCTCAACCACAAACGATTTTTCCATTCATACATTTCCAACACGGACATATATAGAATGTATCGATGGTCGGTGCAACATCTAATTGCATGATTACAAAACTCTTCCACCCCATTCCTATACTCCTCTGATAATTTATCTGCTCGAACCCATTTTCGATCTATATAGAACTAGAGATGCCTATATAGATTAAATCGAAAAGAACACGAGTTGAGTCTACATATAATTAGCAATACAACTCAACTTGCAACTACTACTACATTCTAAAATTTATAACCTCTAGCTAGAGCATGCTAAAATTCTAACAAATTCCATCTAAAATTCTAACGTATTAATCCTAACATGTATTCTAACATTCCATCTAAAATTAATCCTAAAGCCTTCAATTAACAATTCTAACCCTAACAATGCTTCATAAGAATCTGATTATGAGCTCAATTAAGTACTATATATACTAGGATCTTATTACTGCAAAAAATAATTCACTAACACAACTTAGTATAGTGGAGTATAGAGGATTAATTAATTAATTCACTCCACAACTTCGATCCACATAACACAACTCGGAATGAAATTTCATGTTATAATCTTGTATATACGAATCGATCGCAAATATTATACAAAGTTTATTTTAATTATCCCAAATAAATTAACTAGTTCAATTTAACACCAAAAAAATCACCGAAAAATTGAAAATTAATGTTTTACTTTAAGTCAATTTAATTTGAGGTTAAAATTGAACATTTAATTTGTGTGACATAAAACTACAATTTTTTGTATTTTGGGTGGAAATTGGATAAAAAAAATTAATTCTGAAATTAAATTGAACTAGTTAAAAAAATTAGATCAAATTTAATTTATTGATACTGTAATAATTAATAGACCATGTGTTAGTGAATTCTATTACTAAATAATCCTCTACACTCCACATGGTATATATATAATATGCATACACATAAATCTAAACTAAAAGGATAAATACATATATTAGTATAATCATATACATATACACGCATACATACATATACATACTCCAATTGAATTTCAGCAGGTTTAATTTCTGAGTAGTGCTTAATTAATTCATATTTATATTCCACAATGGAGATAGAAATTAGAGTTACCTGGCGGCAGCGGAGTCGCGGAGGAGAGACGGTGTTGCGAGGCGGTGTCGCGGAAGAGGTGAGGCGGCGGGCTGGGGCATCAAGTCGATGGAGGCGGCGGAGGTGGCTTATGTAGGCAGCGGTGATGGAGGAAGCTTGCGGCGGCGGTTGCGTTGGAGGGGATCAGAGGAGAGGAATTAGGGCTTCAAATAATTTTAATTGGCAGAAAGGGATCACGCGATATATGTGTAAAAGTGGTCAAAGGATTGGGAAGCGGTTACAAACCGTTATGTAAGGTTAAAGATTAGGTAGCTGTTAATAACCGCTGTCCAAGGTCACACTTGGACAACAATTCAAAACCACTTTGCAAAGTTTCACTTGGACATCGTGATTCGTGTGATAATTGCTCGAAATTCATGCATTTTATTTGCCTATTTTATTGGATTTTGTGTGATTATTCACATTAATTTGATTGTTTGTGCTTAATAGTTGAGAAAAGGTGTGTTTTATTTATTTTGCATGAAATTGTGAATTTATGGAGAAAAAAACACGCCTCAAATAAATTGTGATATCAATCGAAGAAGTGAGTCGAGAAGGGATTTAAATCGAGAGCAGAATGGGAGTAAATTGGGCTTGATAATTAATTTTGGAGCCAATTAATAGTTGGGCCGTCCCATGTATTGATCAAGGCCCATTTGTTATTCAAATTAGGAAACCAATTAAATGGCGCCGTTGCCGGGAATTTAGTTGAGTGCCTTAGGTGGGACTTAAAGTTAGTTGAGTGGTACTACTAGTGATATTTTATTGCTTTATTTTATTTGTTATTTTTCTTGTTTATTTGTTTGAATTTGATACTTCTCATTTTTGTAGGTGTGCTTTGAATTGAGATGATGGAGGCATACCATATATACCTTTGGAAGATGATTATGTGTGAAATTGTTATGTTTTGTAGCCCGATTTGCCCATATTTTGAGTGTATTTGATGAGTATTTGGAGATATTTGAGTATCATTTTCATAAACTAATAAATTTGTCTCTTTGATGCTCATATTAGAAAAGAGAGCGAAAAATGGAGTTCGTAGGACTGTGAATCGACTCAAACAGACTCCCGGATGAGAAGATATTGAAGAATTACGAAAAGTATTAGTTCGTGCGAAGAAAAGTTCTACTTAGCTCAAAAGGAAGAAGTGCTCGAGCACTTAGTGCTCGAAGTGCTCAAGCGGCCCTTATGCAATGGAAAGGAGAAGCACTCGGACGAGCTTAAGTCGAGCGCTAGGCGCTCGAGTAAAGGGGCTCGAGCGGTGGTTTCATACTGGAAGATTGAGGCGCTCGATCGAGCAGTGCTCGAGCGCTAGGGGCTCGAGCAACCACCCAGCTCGAGCGAATCCGGCCCTATTTTACCCAATTTTAGCCCAACACTATATATATACCCATCCAAGTATATTTTGAGACATACTTTGATACCATTAGATAGTTTTTGAATGAGAGAGCTTGGGGAAGAGTTTAGCAAGGTTTTGAACGTGTAATTGAGGTTCTAGCTTACAAATTTGTAGATTAATTTCCTTTCTTTTGAACCGATTAGTTTTTGTTCTTGATTTCTTGATACTTGAGACTTCTAAACTTAGTTTTTCTGGATTTATTAAGATTTCGTTGGAGGCTTGAATTTATTCTTTCGTTTATATTTTTTATTTCATTTGTTAATTCAATTATGCATATGATTATCGTTCTTGTTATTGCTTTTGTTATTCAAATCACCATGTTAGGCTAGAACCCTTGCATGCTTAGGATATGATGAACTCGTAGAAGTAGGACGTTGATACATATTTAGGATAATTCGTGATGTATAGTTTTGATTCTCTTTATTATTGAATATTTCTAATAAACTCTAGAACTATCTTGGAATTAAGTACAAAAATTGTTAGAGAGAAGACGACCACATCACTCTGTAATAACGAATAGGCTTAAGGAGAGGGTTTTAGAAGGAGTTTATCATCTACCGGTTTATCTAGGGAGGACGGCCGCATCACCTTAGTTAAATTAGGGTCTCAATAATTAAGCACAATCCATATAATGTGATTAGTGGGTGAGTGAAGTAGGTTGATAGGACGAAGTATTAGGGTTAATTCTTGAGCTTTTAGTATTTCAATCTTGTGCTAGATTAGGAAAGTTGATTGCCTAGTTTTAGTACACTTAGGATTATAACTTGCACGTCACGATTATTTTTGTTACCGTACCAACTCCGTTAGTATACGTAGGAATTCCTATCCCAAGCATCACCATCTCATATTTGTATTTCAACTAAAGTTAGTATAGTTTTGATTTTAATTTTTTTTTTGATCGGTAAATGTTAGTTGTTAGTAGTTAGATTAGTTCACCAAGTCCCCAAATACACCCAGAAATCTCCAAGTCCTCCTTATAACTCCCATAATTCGTTCCCAAAGGGAATCGAACCCAGACCACTCACTAGAGTGAGGAACCCGGTGGCCAGGTGGGCTAAGCCACCTGGTTTTTGATTTTATTATTAACATATAATTAGTAGAAAATAATTAGAAGCATTAGTATAAACCCAATATAGCATTCATATTAGTTACAGGACATACATTTCCAGGGATTTATTCGCATACACACTTTCCCTTGGGTTCGATACTACTTGGTCCCTATACTTGCCCATACTACTGTGATCCCATACTCTTGTGGGGTAACTACTAGTCAAACTAGTATTTTGCGTTCAAGTCAGAAGACAGACCATTACAATTCTAACACGGTTTATCCTCTGGATCCTCCACCACATCCTCACCCATATCCATATTCCCACCCATACTCTTATCCTCAACAACAATCCCCACATTACCAACAACCTCCTCTATATCATCAATATCCATATTACCGTCCTCCACAATTCTCATATCCATATCCTTATCCACCACAACAACAAGAAAATGGGTACGATAATGGGAAGAGCTTTGAGTACAATTCTCAAATGCAACAAGCTCCATCTCATTATCAAGAATGGGAAAGCAATGAAGATTCTTCGTATGTCTATCAAAGTAATGAATTCCAACCCCAACAAGTGCACGATCCTCCCAACTCTTATTTATCCGAAGAAGAAAATGAGGCTCGAAACAAGAAAATGCTCACCACGTTGTTGAAGAGGATCGAAAAGATGGATCCCTTTTGTTCTAAACTTGAGGATTTTACAAAACAAATGAAAGTGCAAGTTACTCAAAATGAGACCCTCTTGACTCAACAAGGGGAATTATTAGAAAGTAAAATCAAGTCAATTGGGTATCAAATTGGGAAATTAGCTTCATGTGTGGAAAATCTACAAGAAGAAGAGGAGAAAACGGAAAGTGGAGAGAAGAAAGAGGAAGTTGAAGAAAAAGATGAGGAGGAGGAAGAAAATAATGAACAAGTAGATATCGAAGAGGAAAGAATAGAAGGAGATGTGGATGGTGAATATCAAGAAGAAGAGGAAGAAATAGAAGAATAAGAAGAAAGGAAAAGAGAAGAGAAGGGCTCAAGAAGAATGCCCATTGATGGACTTGAGCAACAATGAGCAAGAAAATGAAGAAGCGTCTAATGCTACATTGAAGAGTGAAATGAGCATTTCTAAACCTTTAAACTTTTCAATTTGTATTTTACTTGATATTGATGCTTCTATTGATTTCGTTTTGCCTCTTGAGACTTTTAATCATAGGCAAGAAGTTGAGAAAAGTTTGGACATCCTTGAACAAAAAGGAAAGAAGTGGATATGGAGGATGGTGAGTGAGGAAGAGAGACGTCAATTCTTGAAAATATGCAAGAGAAAGATGGGTGATTGGACTACTAATGACAAGATCCTCCTTGATTTTGAAGCTCAAAGGATGAAATACAATGGCAAGGAAGACCGATATCCTTGGCCATTCCGATAAGAAGAAGTTTGAATTCCATTAATAAGTCCGGCATATGACATTAAACCTAGCGCTTAATGGGAGACAACCCATTTTTACTTGCTTTCTTTCATTTTTATCTTGTTCTTTTGATTTTATTTTTATGCTTTGTTTCGTGTAGGTGTTGGGTCGTGTGTTAAGGCTCGGTGAGGATTTCGAGCTTTATGGAAGGATATGTGCTTGAGGGAAACTTTAGGTACAAACATCTCTTCCTAAACTTAGACATTGCTATGCAAAGTCTAAGTTTTGGGGGGGGGGGGTGTTCGTCTTTTTATGCATAATTTTTTAATTGCAACGATGCACCCCCATTTGAGTAGAGCTTATTGATGATCATTTTTTTGTTGAGAATTTTGGTTTGAATTGATGATATATACTTGTGCATGAGTTTTGTCTTGATTTATGTGTTGAGAATTTGAGAGTGAGATTCTTTATAAGGGGTTTTGTGGGCTTAATTGTTGAATTTTTGAGTGGCTTGCTTAATGTGGTGAATTGCTTGGTGAGTAGTTGGTTGCAAATCTCATTGTGACACTATTTTTCCAAACTTTTAATTGCTTAGCAATGAAAAAGTCTTGGGGGGGGGGGGGTGTTCGTCTTTTTATGCATAATTTTTTAATTGCAACGATGCACCCCCATTTGAGTAGAGCTTATTGATGATCATTTTTTTGTTGAGAATTTTGGTTTGAATTGATGATATATACTTGTGCATGAGTTTTGTCTTGATTTATGTGTTGATAATTTGAGAGTGAGATTCTTTATAAGGGGTTTTGTGGGCTTAATTGTTGAATTTTTGAGTGGCTTGCTTAATGTGGTGAATTGCTTGGTGAGTAGTTGGTTGCAAATCTCATTGTGACACTATTTTTCCAAACTTTTAATTGCTTAGCAATGAAAAAGTCTTGGGGGGGGGGGGGGGGTATGTTCGTTTTACAATTCCATTTGCACCAACTTACTTCGCTCCATTTTGAAAAATTTGTGCTTAATTGTGAGCTCATTGTATATTTTTGAGTATATTCTTGGGAGTTAAGATCGTGTGGCTTGGTGTTTGAGAATTAATTGATGGTGATTGTTTGGTTTTTGAGATTTAGTTGATCTTGATAATATTGATTGATACTTGCTTGCTTACTCGTTTATGTGACGATTATGCTTGATTTTCTGCTCGAATCATGATTAGACAAGCCCCTGAGCTTTAGAGCCTTTAGACTTGCATATTTTGGTTTAATTTCTTTCTTGTGAATATCATTCATGCTTGTGTGCTCTAAAACTTGCCAATTGTCTTGTTTGAGGCTACATTGAGTGTGAAAATTTTGAAAGTGATATGAGGCCATCTTTAATTTGAATAGTTACTTAGCCAAATTTTCTATACCAAATGAAAATTTTCCGTAGTTAGCCCTTTTGAGCCTATTGACCTATTTTCTTGGCAACCTACAAATTTAGCCAAATTATCCTTCTTGTGAGCCAAAATTTTCCAATGAGCTAGTGGAGCTTGAATATGGATAGTGAGGTTGAATTGAGTTTAAATGTGAGTTTGTGTGATAGTGAAAAGTTTGAAAAAAGAAGAGAAAAAGATGAGTGAAAAGTTGTACAAGAAAAAGATTGAGTTCGTTGAGAAAAGAAAAAATTGTGAGAAAACTCTCCTGTATAACTATTTGGTAGAATTTCAAGTTAAAAAAAAAGTGTTTGGTGGTTGATGGTGAAGAACGTGCTTAATATGAGACAAATAAATTATTGGAGTATGAGTTTTTGAGTTGCAACTTGATCACTTACAACTTTGTCTTGAGATTTTTAGACGTGTCTATGCATCTTTATCTCTCGCTCCACTAGTTTACGAGTCACTTTATCCAAATTTTCCCCACCTTAACCAAATAGCCCAACATTACAACCAAATACAAAGTCCTCATTGATTCTTAGATTGATCACTTAGCAAGTGGTGGATAACTTAGATGATTGACAAGCTTATGGTAGTGCACTTGTGTGAATTGATTATTGAGAGCATACATTCCTTGATACACTTTTGAGTGATGAGTAATACACTTACTTGAGAGGAAATTGTGGATTGAGTATTGATCTTGCATTTATTTGAACATGACTTGTGAACTTGCTAGTTGATTTTTGTACATAAAGACTTGACTAGATTGAAGGAACTTGACAATTGTTATTTATTCTCTTTGATACTCATTTTTCGCAATTTTCCCACTTGTTCTATTTTCTTCCATTGCTCGGGGACGAGCAACACTTTAAGTTTGGGGGGTGGGGAATGACTAGTGTGATAATTTCTCGAAATTCATGCATTTTATTTGCCTATATTATTGAATTTTGTGTGATTATTCATATTAATTTGATTGTTTATGCTTAATAGTCGAGAAAGATGTGTTTTATTTATTTTGCAAGAAATTGTGAATTTATGGAGAAAAAAACACGCCTCAAATAAATTGTGAAATCAATCGATGAACTGAGTTGAGAAGGAATTTAAATCAAGAACAGAATGAGAGTAAATTGGGCTTGATAATTAAGTTTGGAGCCAATTAATTGTTGGGCCATCCCACGTATTGATCAAGGCCCATTTGCTATTCAAATTGGGAAACCAAGTCACAGCGGTTCTAAACCGCTGTCTTATATTTAACAACTTACACAACGGTTTTTAATCGCGGTCTAAGATAAAACCTTAGGCGCTTTCTATTTTTTTTTTAATATAATTGTATAAAATCGCTCTCCAAGCTATATTTTGGTGAACGGTTTTTTTAAAGGCTGTCTAAATAAAACTGTACAAGTTCAAATGTGTACTAGTGAGTTGAAGCCCCATAAATTAATGGATCATGTAATATAAGCAAATGAAATCTACTATTAACATAAAACCATCTCATATAAAATTTTGAGTTGAGAAATAAACTGCCAACCACTAGAACATATTCCTAGTTAAGTTCAGAGTTAATTAACTTATTCTCAATTTCTCATTAATATCATAAAATATTCACTATAAAAAAAATATTGTTTTGCGACGGGAAACTTGCGACGGACAATTATCCGTCGCAAATTTCGTGAATTTGCGACGGATATTGGAGACCCGTCGGAAAAAAAGATAATTTGCGACGGAAATAAAAAACCGTCGCAAACTGCACTGTTTTGCGACGGCTACTCCGTCGCAAAGTGTAGGGTCCATTAACTTCGTTGCATACCGACAAATTTTGCGACGGATTAGCTGCCGCAAATTTCAATTTCAATTTTGCGACGGACCTGTCCGTCGCAAACCGACCCGTTAAAAAATACCCGTTGGGGAAACAGACCACTTGACTAATTTTGCGACGGATATTGCCGTCGCAATTTTTAAATTTGAATTTACGACGGCCTATTCCGTCGCAAATATTGACCCGATTTTGCGTGACCTTTCGGGAAACGTCGCGTTGACTGATTTGCGACAGAGTGTCCGTCGCAAAATTTTAAATTTCACATTTGCGACGGCTTGGCCGTCGCAAATACTAAAAAACGACGCCGTTCAGGTGTTTGGCGGTCGCAATTTGCGACGGACAGGCGTCCGTCACAAATTTTTTCCCCTTATATATAGAGCAGCGCAGGCGGCGGAGAAATAGAGAAGAATAAGAGGAAGAAGAGGAAAAAGAGAGGAAAAGGAAGGAGAAGTCGGGTGCAGTCGCTGTAGAGCCAATCCGTCCCAATCGAGTGCTCGTTTCTTCATTAAATCGTAAGTTTTCTTCATTTTTACCGTTTAAAATTTAATTTCCAAGCATGTTTAGAATTTGTTAAGTTTAGAATTGAATTTAGTTGAATTGTTAAGTTTATATTATATTTTTAATTTTAGTAATTTTAGTTGTTTGATTTTAGTTGAATTGTTTTAGTAATTTGTTAATTTTTAATTGTTAAGCATGTTTAAATAATATTACAAAATAATTTTTGTTGATTGATTTTAGTTGAATTGTTTAATAATTTTACAAAATAATATTAGTAAATTGATTTAAGTCTAATATATAATTTTACAAAATAATATTTATAAGTGTTATTAATTTTTACTATCTTTTTTTCTAATTAGGTGGCGGAGCAAGGACGCGAGCCCTCTCATTTTGAGAGATTGCAGCTCGCCCACCCATTCGTCGAGGAGACTGGGAAGTCTACCTACGGCCGTACCACCGAGATCCACGTAAGTATTATTTCAATATTAATAGTATTATTTAAATTTTTAATATTAAAGGTAGTTTTTATATTTTGTGTTCAATTTATTTAATTTTTTGTATAATTAATTTGCAGAGAAAGATGCTCGAGGACTTTGCCTCTCAGCCTCAGCCTGAGGAAACGGCAGAGGGGTCGGGGTCGATGCCCCCCACACAACCTTCTGTTGACGTTCAAAATGAATTGTACTTCAAGAACGTCAAGGCTAAAAAGGGGCGGTTCGTTGGATTGGGCAGCTTCGGAAAGAACTTTTTCCGACCTCGTGGCTCAGGCTCATCCTCCTCTTAGTCTTCCATCGACTCTCATCCCAGTGAGGTCGAGAGGCAGCTTGCCACGGTGGTGGAGCAGATGAAGAACATGCAGAGGCAGCAGCGAGAGAAGGAAGAGTATGAGAGGCAGCAGCGAGAGGCGCACGACCGGTATACAGCCGAGATGGAGCGGTATCGGGTCGAGGTGCAGGAGTATACAGCCGCCATGCAGGCGTGGTGGCAGATAGTCGCCTCTGATTTAATGCCACGAGCGCAAATGCCTGCGCCACCGATCCCGCCGACCCAGCCATCGATGCCGCCGATTGTTAACCTGGGCGAGGATGAGGAGGAAGAGGAAGACGGATTTAATTCCGATGGTTAAAAAAATTTGATTTTTAATAACTATGAAGTACAATTTTTTTTTAGTTTGAATTGTTACTTTAATTTAATTTTTGAATTGTTACTTTAATTTATAATTTTGTGAATTTATTTTAGTTTGAATTTACTTTTATTTAATGGACACAACATTTATAAAAACAAGTGAGAAACGAAAATGAATTAATTTGGTGAATTATGGAAAAAAACGAGTCAATTTGGATACATATACAATTAATTGCATACAAATGAACGAATTATAATTTTAAGCGGGAGTCGAAATAAATAATTTTACAGAAATAATAAAAATTAAATGGCCCCAATATTTATAAAAACAAGTTAGAAACGAAAATGAATTAATTTGGTGAATTATGGAAAAAAACGAGTCAATTGGATACATATACAATTAATTGCATACAAATGAACGAATTATAATTTTAAGTGGGAGTCGAAATAAATAATTTTACCAAACTAATAAAAATTAAATGGCCACAATATTTATAAAAACAAGTGAGAAACAAAAATGAATTAATTTGGTGAATTATAGAAAAAAAATTGAGTCAATTTGGATACATATACAATTAATTGCGTACAAATGAACGGATTATAATTTTAAGCGGGAGTCGAAATAAATAATTTTACCAAACTAATAAAAATTAAATGACCACAACATTTATAAAAATAAGTGAGAAACAAAAATGAATTAATTTGGTGAATTATAGAAAAAAAATGAGTCAATTTGGATACATATACAATTAATTGCGTACAAATGAACGAATTATAATTTTAAGCGGGAGTCGAAATAAATAATTTTACCAAAATAATAAAAATTAAATGGCCCCAACATTTATAAAAACAAGTTAGAAACAAAAATGAATTAATTTGATGAATTATGGAAAAAAACGAGTCAATTTGGATACATATACAATTAATTGCGTACAAATGAACGAATTATAAATTTAAGCGGGAGTCAAATAAATAATTTTACAGAAATAATAAAAATTAAATGGTCCCAACATTTATAAAAACAAGTTAGAAACGAAAATGAATTAATTTGGTGAATTATGGAAAAAAACAAGTCAATTTGGATACATATACAATTAATTGCGTACAAATGAACGAATTATAAATTTAAGCGGGAGTCGAAAATAAATAATTTTACAGAAATAATAAAAATTAAATGGCCCCAACATTTATAAAAACAAGTTAGAAACAAAAATGAATTAATTTGGTGAATTATGGAAAAAAACGAGTCAATTTGGATACATATACAATTAATTGCATTCAAATGAACGAATTATAAATTTAAGCGGGAGTCGAAATAAATAATTTTACCAAACTAATAAAAATTAAATGACCACAACATTTATAAAAACAAGTGAGAAACAAAAAATGAATTAATTTGGTGAATTATAGAAAAAAAATGAGTCAATTTGGATACATATACAATTAATTGCGTACAAATGAACGAATTATAAAATTATGCATTGTCGAAATAAATAATTTTACAAAATAAAAAAAATAGTTGGGTAAAATATTTTAATAAACAACTTAGATACGAAAAGAAATTAATTTGGTGAAATATAAAAAAAATGACTTAATTTGAATACATATACAATTAATTGCATAAAAATGAACGAAAGTAGTTTGTGCCCTAGTGACGCGCGCCCCCTCCTCTTGCACAAGAGGTCTCGTGTTCGATTCCCCTTGGACGCAAAAATGGATTAATTGTTCAAGGCCTAATAAGACTAATATAGAAGGTTGACCGCATATAACAAGGAATGGGCCGGGTGGCCCAGTGGTCCGCGCCCGCCCCGGGTGCCCGGGCTCGAACCACGCAAGCCACTTTTTTTTTTTGTATAGGCTCGGTAATTTGCGACGGCGAAATTCCGTCGCAAATGTTGATTTTTGCGACGGAAAACTGCCCGTCGCAAATTATAACAGAAAAAAAAAATATATATAAACATTTGCGACGGAATTTGGCTGTCGCAAATGTTGTTGACCCGAACGGGTCTAACCCGAAAGATTTGCGACGGACTACTGTCCGTCGCAAATTCTGTGCGACTCGGCCGGGTCTGACCCGCCAAATTTGCGACGGATTTGTCCGTCGTTAATTTGCGACAGAGTGCAAAATCCGTCGCAAAAATTAGCTACGGCTGTTTTAGGGACGGATACGTGTCCGTCACAGAATCCATCGCAAAACATTGTTTGCGACGGATTTTCCGTCGCAAATTCCGTCGCAAAACAGTGTTTTTTTTAGTGATTTCTAATTACAAAAAGACCTAGTTAAATCTAATGAAATACCTAGGACCATCAACGCAATAGATATTTCTAATTAAAAAAAAAAACTAATTAATCTAATGAATCCGTTGACCCAAATTAACCAAGACAAATCTTGACCATGTTCTAGTTAAGCTCGAAGTTAATTAACCTATTCTAATTAATACAATAAAATACTTCTAACTACAAAAAAGACCTAATAAAATCTAATAAACCATTAACCCAAAGAGTTAGTTCTAGTGTGCACTTGAATGTATGACATGCACTTGAATTTAAAAAAGAAATATTCCAAACAGAATTCCGTATACCACAAGAAGTAATCAGTAATACCCAAATTGAAAAAAAAAAAAAACATAGTTTGTTGTGTTAATATATGTTTCGAAAAAAATATCAAAATTGAAGTCAAAATTGAGCATAAAATCCAAGTGCATGTCATGCACTTGAGTGCATGCTAGAATTTTTGTAACCCAAATTATCTAGGACCATTAATACTATAAAATATTTCTAATTGAACAAACTAATTAATCAAATGAATACATTGACCCAAACCAGGACAAATCTTGAACATTTTCCTAGTTAAGCTCAAAGTTAATTAACCTATTCTCTCTCTAATAGTACTATAAAATATTTCTAATTACAAAAAATCTATTTATCTGATGAATCCATTAAGGCATTAACCCCTTAACATATATAGGACTAATAATACAATAAAATATTTCTAATTAAGAAAACCTAATTAATCTGATGAATCCATTGACCCAAACTAATAAGAAACCAATAATACAATAAAATATTTCTAATTGCAAAATAATTAATTAATTTACTGAATCCATTAACCCAAACCAAGACACCATTAATGCAATAAAATATTTCTAATTACAACCAAGTTAATCTATTGAATCCACTAACACAAACCAAGACACAATTAGTGAAATAAAATATTTTTAATTACAAAAATGACCTCAATAATATAATGAATCCCATTGACCCAAACCAGGACACGCTGTTCTCATTAATACAATAAAAATATCTCTAATTAATCTAATGAATCAATTAACCCAAACCCAGGACCATTAATACAATAAAATATGTCTAATTAAGAAAAAATTAATTAATCTAATGAATCCATTGACCAAAATCAAGACACGATTGATTAACACAATAAAATATTGCTCATTGGAAATAATTAATTCATCTAATGAATACATTAACCCAAACCAAGACACCATTAATGCAATAAAATATTTTTAATTACAAATGAATCCATTAACCCAGATCAAGACACGCAATTCTCATTAATACAATAAAATATTTCTAATTAATCGACCCAATGAATCCATCTACCCAACCCAAGACATCTACCATTCCGCTTCCGCCATCCTAAAGAAACTCACATATTCTTTGCGTGTACATAATCCATCAACTTTCAATCACGATCCAGATCCAGCTGGTTCCTAATCCAATCAAGAGTTCTGTTATAAACCCTGAACCTGCAGGGTAAATTGCAAGAATGGTCCTATGAGAATTTGTACTTGACAGATTTGGTCCCATTTTTAGCAAAAAAGGTCCCATCCGTTAAATATTTAATAGTTTCCTACGAAAAATCGGATGTAAAAACCTTTTCAACTTGATTTTTGGAGGGAAATGGACCAGCTTCTACTATTAACAATCATTTCAATGTAAAATGCAAGTATGGAGGCGATTCTGCTACTTTAGTATTTCCTCTCCACTACATTTTCTTCGAATCCTCCGGCAAACCTGGTCGATTGGGGATGATTTTCTCTTTGCCAGATTTCCTCTCATGCTCGTTAATCCGTTACTTTTTGACGGAAAAATCGTATGTGACTATTTGTGCTAAAAAAAGGACCAAATTCATGAGAACCAATTCTTATGGGACCATTTCTGCAATTTCCCCTTAACCTCCACTTGCAAATGTTCGGCTTATGCTACAAATTGCAGGTCTGTGGAACAACTATATCGACGTACATACTCCTTGCTTGACGCCATTCCTCTAATTAAGTAGCACAACGATAGGGTGTAGTGAAAGTCGGAAGGTGAGATAATTATTTGTATGTGTTAAAGAAATAATATAAACGAATTAATTCCACACCTCTTTAGCTACAAATTCAAACTTTTAAATAAGATGAAATTCTTTCGTTATGTATGGGCGAATTATTTAGTACGGATAATATGGAGTATTGTACATAGGCGTATAACAGGATGTAGTGAAATTGATACAAGGGATAATCCATAAGAAAATGAATAAAAATTATTAATATTTTCTTTGTATTGGTGAGAAAATATAAAATTACTCTCGTCTTGATTAATAAGGTACATCCGTGCCCACCTCTGTGACTAAAGTCACATAATAACTTTAGATTTAGGGGTGGATGCAGGATTTGTTTCCAGTCGAGGCATAAAGAATCGATAAATAAAGTATATGCAAAATAAATATTAATTTATAATTAATTAAAATTTTGAATTACAACTAACCACGGTGGATTGATATACTTTGAAATCGATGAATAATAGTTTCATTAAATGCACAATTGCTTTTTTTTTTTTTTATTCAATATACACTACTAAATATCTTATTCATTCATCACTCATGATTACAAAGCCGATCCTTATAAATTTTATAGAGAATGTTCTTTCCACAATAACAGTTGTAACCGATTGAGTTGAGGCAAGTGTCACCCCTTGACTTTATATCCCTACACCCCTATTTTAGACCTGAACATATAAATCGTTGAATTCATTGATCCAAAGTTTGATACTTCCCCTGTTACAATTTAGATTATTCCAAACTACGAAAAAATATATTTACTCTCTAAAACTAATCACTTCTAAACATCAGTTATTTATATCTCACTGCACTACAATATTTGTCAATATATCCTTTAGCAATGAACTAAACTCCCTTTAATAAAAAAGACGAACTAATAAATTCTTAACTTTACACATTTTAACACTAATGAACAATTTTTTCATTAAAATGTGTGTTATTCGACGGGATAATTTAAATCGTAACGGATGGAGTAGTAACTTTAGACCTGAACAATCATTCCATTATTCAGGACTCAGATTGATCTGTGGCGCAGAAAGGAGGCGGCGCTAGCGCACACTGAACACAGCGGTAAAATATATTGAATGCCATATGCCCACGGCGGTGTAGAGGTAGAGAAGTGAAAATGGGGAAGATGTATTTTGGGCATCTTGTACAAATTAACTGATTCAAGCCATGATGTATTTTTGGTTTTCCACTCTATGTTCCTAAATAGTTTGGATGAATAATTATAAAAAATATCGAATGAATAATTATGGATTTACGGGTTAAAAATTCAGGAGTTGAAATATATATTGAAATATTAAAAGTGGCACAGATGATTGAATTGAATTCTTAAAGTAGGTCTTGTGTGAGAAAATATCATGGCATTGAACAATAAGAATGAGTATAACTAGGGCATTGACTCATTAACATTTTGGTAGGGGTGTGTGTTAATTTGTATTGTCTCATACAAATTTTTGCCAAATTCTTATAATGGGGTTGTATAACTGTGTAAAAGACAACAGTGTTCTTAACAATTATTTTTACCGGGTGACCAGGTCGATTGTAAAGGATTATGAGCTAGAAAACGACTGTAAAATACCTTTTTTTATTTTTTTAACAGAACTTAATTATTACCCCTGCCAATTACATGACATTACTGTCAAATTCATGTATAGGTTAGATAAACAATTACTGGTGAGATACAAGTGGTTGATGATATTTTTTCGCCTGCCATCGGATATAATTAAGAACATGAAACAAAAATATTTTTGATTTCGTAATTTTCACATTTTTCATAAATTGTTCCAAGATATAGTTAAAATTTTCAATTTAGTCCCGTAACTTTGTAAATTGTTCAATTCCATTTTTTTTTTTAAAATGACATTGTTTTTGTTTATTTTTTGATCCCATAACTTTGACTTTTTCGCAAATTGTCCGAAAGTATGTGCCAAAAATAATGAGGTTTAGCTAGCATAAATTCAATGTAAATTGAGCAATTTACAAAATTACAAGACTAAAATGAGTTTTCCTATAAACTATATATCTAGGACCATTTGGGTAAAGGGAAAATTAAGCGACCAAAAATGTTTTTAGATCTTAGAAGAATCATATAACAATCTAATGGCATAACAGTAGTTATAGCTAAAAACTTGGGCAAATACTTATTAAAGTTGTTATAAATAAAGACACCTCAATTTAATTAACACACGATATTACGGATAAAATTAAGACTAACACACACAATGCAAATGTTAGGAGTTGCCGATTTCTCCGCCACCAGCCCACGTGCATTTATTCATAGAGGTGGCGCCACCACCTATCGACGGTCACAGCAGGTCTCCGCAGCCTCAACTGCGGTGGAGTCCGCAAAACAAATTGCCCACTCAATGCCACCGGAAAAAATAGAACTATTCAAGTCACTCGAACCATGGGCCTCCGAAAATCTACTCCCACTCCTGAAGCCCGTGGAGCAATGTTGGCAGCCGAATCAGCTCCTCCCTGATCCCGCCAGGCCCGTAGCCGAATTCACGGACGAAGTTCGGGCCCTACGTGAACGTACCAAGGAGCTTCCTGACGAGTATTTTGTGGTATTGGTAGGCGACATGGTGACTGAGGAAGCAGTTCCGACTTACCAGTCGATGCTGAATACCGCGGATGGGACTCGAGACGAGACGGGGTCAAGCCCCACTCCGTGGGCTGTTTGGACTCGGGCTTGGACTGCTGAGGAGAACAGACATGGTGATTTGCTTAAGGCCTATCTTTATCTTTCGGGCCGGGTTGATATGACGATGGTTGAGAAGACAGTGCAGTACTTGATTGGAGCTGGAATGGTAACACTAATCTCTATCATTTCAATTTCTATATTTTAAACACTAGTTTTTTTTTTTTTTAATTATTGATTAGGAACACTTTGAAAATTCGCATAGCTAATTAATAATGTGTCACTATTGAGTATGTAAAATTTAAATGCAAACTACATACTATCTTTCTTAATATTTACTCTTGGGGTAAATTGCAAGGATGGTCCCATGAGAATTTGTACTTGATAGATTTGGTCTCATGTTCTTTTTTGGTCCCATTTTTAGCAGAAAATGTCCCATCCGTTAAATATTTTACAGTTTTCTATGGAATATATACTGGATGGAAAAACCTTTTCAACTTGATTTTTTGAGGGAAATGAGTCAGCTTTTGCTATTAACAATCATTTCAATGTAAAATACAAGTATGGAGGCGATTCTGCAACTTTAGTTCGTAGAGTTTTAAGAAGTTGGAAATTAATTATTTTTAAGTTGAGAATTATACGCGCCAGTTTTTGATAGAAAACTAACGGGCGTGTGGGCCTCATGCTCGTTAATCCGTTAATTTTCAACAGAAAAATCGTATGAGACTATTTGCGCTAAAAAAATGACCAAATTCATGAGGACCAATTCTTATGAGACCATTTCTGCAATTTTCCCTTTACTCTTGTTTCTAAGTACCGTGTATAGTACGTTTTTTATTCTTTTACATATATTTTCTAATTGTGGCGGACCGTAATTTTAGGGGGTGCAAAACAAGGATTGCATCTTTTCAGGTTAGCAAAATAAGAACCGTAATTTATAAAAATAGCAAAACAAGGACCATACTTATGAAAATAAGCAATTTAAGGCCAAAATAGTCAGGACTTCCCTCTCCCGGGCTAATTTTCCACTTGTAAGTCACATGCGGGCTCAATTTTTAACTGGGCTGGCATCCAAATGTGCGACTTGAGCTCGAAAGAAAACTGATAATCAGGCCAATTTGGCCTCAAATTGCTACTTTTAAAAGTTTCGGCCCTTGTTTTATCTACTAAAAAAATTACAGTCCTTATTTTGCCACCACTCCAAACTTACCGTCTTGAATTTTATTTTACCTAATATGTGTATTGTAATATATTTATTTTATTAAATAAAGGAATTAATAGTTTTTTCCCATTGACTTTATGCAATTTTTATTTAGTAAAAATAGTTTTTAAATATAGTTTTAATCCCTTAACTTTGTTTTTCTTTTTTAAATTTTAACTCTTTATTGGCTAGTGCAAATAACCTAACCAATCAAGGGGGCGAAAAGTTGAAAAATATAAAGTTAGTGGACTAAATTCAAGGGACGAAGAAAAGTCAAATCGAAAATATTACAGTGACTGAATTTAAATTTGGATAAAGTTAAGGGACAAAAAGCTATTAGTCCCTTTAACAAATTTAAGTTAAGAAACTTATTTAAATATTCGACATTTCCAATTCCATTCTTTATCTGCATGAACAAATCTACATTTTTGGGAGTATTGATCTTGTACATATATAAGCGGTGATACTTATATATGTTTCTTTTTAGTTAATGATGTTAGATGCATCAATTTGTTCCATCATTAGTTCATATATTGTGGGGAATAATTAATTTATACATGTCAGAATCCTGGATTGGAAAACAACCCTTACTTGGGGTATGTGTACACATCATTTCAAGAGCGTGCTACATTTGTATCACATTGCAACACGGCGAAATTAGCAACCGAGGGCGGAGATCCAGTTCTTGCAAACATATGCGGGGTCATCGCTGCTGATGAAAAACGCCACGAGAGGGCGTACGTCAGAATAGTCGGGAAACTTCTCGAGGAAGACCCGAATGAGACCATGCTTGCCATAGGCAAGTTATTGAGAAATAAAATTACAATGCCGGCTCACTTAATGTATGATGGTCAGGACCCACAACTATTCGAACATTTTGCATTCGTGGCCCACAAGCTCGGAGTCTACACGCCTACTGATTACGCGGATATTATGGACTTCTTGGTTGGACGGTGGGGTTTGGAGAAGCTCGAGGGATTGAAAGGCGACGGGAGGCGTGAACAAGAGTACGTGTGCGGTTTAGCGCCCCGAATTAGGAAATTGCAAGCGCGAGCGGAGGATAGAGCCCAGAAGGATGGGTTTCAGAAATTGAAATTCAGTTGGATCTTCAATAGAGAAGTTTAAGCATATCCTAGCTTTACAAGAATTGAGGTATTTAATTTGTGGGGATATTTGTATGTAGTACTACTAGTGATAATAAAAAAGTTCTGAATAAAGGACCACTAATTGGAATTTGGATACCTTCTTGAATAACAAGTTAATCATTATAAAAAAAAAGTACACGTGTCTTGATATAAAGTAAGAATAACGTATAAAGTAGGTTCTTTAGTGTAAATGGGATTTTCTTCTTTTATCAAACAAAATTAAAAGAGTAATGAAAGAATTCTCTATCATCTAGAAGCCCAAATTTATAAAGAGGTGCGAAATTAATTCATTTATATTGATATTTTTACACTCCTTCTCACTTATGGCCAAATTCTCAACTCTCCCAATTGGGGAGAAGGTTGGACGAGTGGACTATTAATATGGGTGGAGTTGCTTTTTCGGGGAATTGTTCGCAGGATTTGTGTGTGAATCCAAGGTTCCGATACCATGAATGAATTTCTTCTCCTCTAAAATTTTGAATTTGTATGTAGTGAGGTATGAAGTTAATCCATTTATATTAATTTCTCTTACTAAGTGCACCCTTATATTAATATTTTTGGAAAACTTTTTTTCCACTCGAACTATTATATGAGGAATTAATGAAAGAAGGTGAGAAGTAAGAAACAGGACTTGAGCAACCAAAATCGATTTTATGTCAAATTGCAAACCAAATTAATGTTCAAGAGTACAATGTATTAGTCCCAGATCATATTATGCGACGGATTTACGATGAACAAAAATTGGTTGCAGATATGAGTGTCGGACCAAATTTGGACAATTCAGTAAGTTGTGGGATCAATATTGAAAAATTAAATTTTTTTAGATCAAAATTGGACATTAGACAAGGTACAGGACCAAAAAACTATTTTCTCCGAATTTTAGCATTTATAATAGTTAAAGAGTGGAGAAGTAAATGACCACACTCATTGATCTCACTTTAGAAATAAACAATCAATTACATTGTAACTCGAACTCATAACTTCTCGATTATAGGTAGTTTTCACTTCAAAGAGGATTCAAATATGTCAGCTTATGACGCTCAAGTTTGTGTTTTGCCAGTGGTCTAGGTGCTTTTATTTGTTCACATCAATTATGAAATGCATATATATTCGTATTTTATTGGGAATAATTTTTTTTAGGCCAGTAGGTTGGGGGGGGGGGGGGGGGGGGTAGCAAAAGAAGGACCACTGGTCTTCTGGCTGACAATTTAAGGACACCAGATTTAAAATGTTGCAATTTGAGGCCAAATTGGCCCGAATTGACTCTAATTGGAGCTAATTCGGGCCAATCTGGCCTCAATTTGCAAAATTTTAAACCTATGGTCCTTAAATTGCCAACCTCAAGACCTACCGTCCTTCTTTTGCTACCCTCTAAGTTGTGGTCTTAAAAAATTAATCCCAAATTAGATCTAATTGGACTCATATTTCACGTACTCAGCACATGACACCCGATATTTGACTAGTTTATACTCGTGGAGCCCGTCCGATACCACTTTAAAAATAAATATTTTTTATTTATAAATATAAATATATATTTAAAACAAAAATTGGCAAAATAACTATTTTGAGATATGACCCCGATTTCGGGCTATTTTATACACGTGCTTGGAACATGGTCCTCGATCTGCCAAAACCAAGTCTGTTGCTTATGTGTAGTTCACACTATTCTACCTCAGCACCATTGATGGTCAAAAACTTGGGGTTGGACGGTCGAGGTGAGAGCCGGGGTGGGTAGAGACGACGGTCTAAACTTTGGGTGAAAATGATTGGGGCCTGGGGTTGGTATGAGGAAGAAACATTTATTTTTTTGTATTAATTTTTTTTAAATATATACTTATGTCTAGAAATGTAAATAGTTATGTCTTAAAGTGGTGTTGGACGGGTGCAATGTGTATAAAATATCTCGAAATCAGGGGTTAATTAGTGCTAATTCAGAATAAAAAATTACCACAATAATTTAACAACATATTATGTTCACTAACCGTTTTACCAACGGATTACCAACAGATTGGTCATATAAATAAATATTTTATTTTTTATTGGTAATCCGTTGATAATCTGTCGGTATTTTTTACTAACGTGATACTATTTCGTTGGCATATTTAGCAACGAGCATAATAACAATGAAAAATATTCGTTGTAAATCCGTTACTAAATGCAAATTCATTGATTAGCAACATAATTTTTTCGTTGCTAAAACGTGAAAATCTTGTAATGAAATGTAGTAAAAGAAGGACAGTAGGTCTTGGGGCTGACAATTTAAGGACCATAGGTTTAAAATTTTGCAAATTGAGGCCAGGTTGGCCCGAATTAGCTCCAATTAGAGTCAATTCGGGCCAATTTGGCCTCAAATTGCAACATTTTAAATCTGGTGTCCTTAAATTGCCAGCCCGAAGACCTGTGGTCCTTCTTTTGCTACCCCCCCTAACCTACTGGCCTTAAAAAAATTATTCCCTATTTTATTTTATATATTTAATATAATCAAATATTATTTTTAAATATAAATTAGTCCTATAAGTTATCCATATTTTTTTTTTGAAAAATTGTTTTTACTCCTATAAACTACCTATATTTTGATTTCAGCCCTGCTAACTTTTAAAATTTGAAAATACTCCTGTAATTTTCAAGAATTGCAAAAAAAAAAAAAATCTAATTTTTTTTAGGCCCGTAACTTTAATAGAAATTTATGAACAATGTGTTTTTAGTGTGACAATTTAAATACAATATGTTTTCATGGTATGGCGGGATCAGTATGCAATTTTATATACAAGTTGATTAACATATCATAAATATATAATAGCAAAATAACTTCCTAAAATAGTTTTGGCGCCAATTGTTTTCGTCCATCGATTGCTTTTTGTAGTTTTCGTATTAGCCATTGGATCGCTATGGACATTTATTATGGTATTGTTTTAATGTTTGCCTTTAAGTTGTATTTAGTGTGGTTGAATAATTCTTTCATTTTCATGGTTTTATTTTGGTATTGTTCTAATGGCTGACTTAATTCGTGTGACTGTTATATTTTTCGTTTGTCTATAATTATGTTTGTTTATTTCTCATTCATTCATCATTCGAACGTATCGCATTTGAGTTCCTTTTTTTTCTAGGAAAAATGTATCTTGGAGTAGATTTGTGGTGTTTTATCATCGACCTCGCGGGAATATTTTATATCTTTTTTTTTATGTTTTTTATTGTGTAGCTCACTTTAAGGAGTGTATCATTTGTCAACTACGGATTTGATGTGTTTGTATCTTTTAATTTATCAAGTAAAAGATTAGGTTTTTATTATTTCTGTATAGATGTATAGATTATTGTTCTTTTGTTTTAGACTGAATAGCTAGAAATATTATTTTGTCGAAAAAATAATTTCATTAATTCATTAATTTTTTAATTCATGGATTTCTGGTCGAAGATTTATTCCGAGATTTGAAGATTTTTTCGAATATATGAAGACCTCCGTTGCAGCTTTCAAGATATAAGGTTCCAATGTGATAATTAGAAAATCTACAATTTGAAGGTATTACAGATTGGATCAAATATTTGTTAGCAAATGTTTTTTTTTTTCGAAAATTATATAGTTATTATTCTTATGTACGTAATATAATTTTTTTTTTATGTATTTGTTTGTTGTTTTTTCAGATTTTTTAATGTTGTCAATTCTAATGAAGGATTCAAGTGTATTTTTATAAAAGAATATTGTTCTCATTTTTATATGTGTGTTTCACGTTTGTTGTCATTAATATTTGAGCAAATAATCATTTAACTTAAACCTTATTCCCAGTGATACTCACTATTTGATTCTTATGTATAATCTTGAAAGGTGTACACAATAAAACTAGAGATATTACAATCACGGTAAAATATCTAATCAAACATTTTTTTTATGTGTATTTCATGTATTTAGACATTCACTATCGAATAACTAAATGAGGCGTGATTTTTGGGTTAAAATTGAATAATGGCAATTTTCATTTACAAATTACACAAATCATGATATTATTGTAGTTTTTTTTTAAATCATGTTGTCGTATATTCATTATAATTGATTTCTCATATGAAAATTATTATTGTATTTTATATTTTAGTATAATGAATTTATGTTTAATAATATTAATACTAAACTAAGTGGGAATATGTGTAATGTTTACAAGTATTGTGTTATGATATTATATATTGCATAACCTGTGCAATCATATATTCGATTAAATTTTTAATTGTAAATTTGACTATAATTATAACCAATTTAAATTTATATTACAATAATGTGATTTTTTTTATAATATACTTTAAATTACACATATTTTAAATAATAGTTTTTATTCTACGTTTTCTTGAAACTCTAGCCTACATCATTTATATATGGAGTAATCAATTTTTTGCACCGTGTAGTTTATTTATTGAGTCTCATTTTTATGGTAAATTTGAATATAATTGCACAAAAAAATTGTGTTTTTTCTTTGTTGCATGATTTATGTATTCCCTTTTTGTTTTAATTAATAAGACTTTTATTTATTAATATTTAATTTCTGCACCATTCATCATCACTGTATATTTTTTTTATTTAGTTATTAAGTTAGATCAAAATATAATTTGTAATTGATTTGCTACAAATTAGTAACATTTACACAAATGTGGCCTATTTATACTCTTAAATAATCAACATCCTAACCACTATGTAGCTTTACAAATTCTAACGACACAAAATATGGTATAATTGCAAATTGTGGGATTGAATTTTTTATTATATGAAAATTAATTACTATTAGCTAGAGAATAATAATACCGAAATCGTAAGATTTTTTTTTAAAGAAGTTAATGTATATATGTTTGAGTATGAATTTTATCATATACGTAGTAACATTTGAACACATGTGCCCAATTTATACTCTCAAATAGTCAACCTCTTAACTACTTTGTAGATTTCTAAATCTAATAGCAAAATATATGGGATAATTGATTTTTTAATACATGTAAATTTATTACTGTTAATGACTCCTAACTGACTCCTAACTGTAGGTAGCTCAAGTGGTTGAGGCCACCACCTAAGATCCCAGAGGTCTTGGGTTCGAGATATGGAGAGGGAATTTATTTCCCTCTTGTGGTGGGGTGGTGTTCCCCTCTTGTGGTGGTTGCGGTTCCGGCTGCAGTGCGGTTGTGGTTCGGAGTTGCAGGTTCAGGTGGTCCCCCTCTTGTGGTGATTGCGGTTCCGGTCTACAGCGAGATGAAAAGATATTGCCATGTACCCGATGGTCGAAGGAACTATTGTAATTGATTATGTTAGGAAACTATTGTAATTGATTACCTTTAAAAAAAAAAGACTCCTAACTGTAGGAGTGTCTTTTAAGGAATTTAATGTATACATGTTTGTGTGTGTCTTATCTTATGCTTATACATTTATGATTATTTTAACATAAAATTTTATCAGTGTGTATCAAATAAATGACAAAGTATTATATGAAAATAATTCATTATAAACTTATCATGAAACTATATTAAAGTATCGAATATTTGACCAGAAGTATCGATAATCTCGCCAGATGAATGATACTCCCGGTGAGATTATCGATACTCCTGGTCAAATATTTGATATTTTAATACAGTTTCATGATAAGTTTATCATGAATTATTTTCATATAAAACTTACTCTAAATAAATTGATTTGTTTAAGTATCCATTATATTCAAACTTTTGGAATATTATAAAAAAAAAGTACTTTAAATTTGACAACATTAATACAAATTGTAAATTAAATTTGATATACATTAGTACAAATTTGATATGCATTAATGCATACTATTACACCAAATTATATATCTCCAAAGTTTTCCAAGTTTATATTTTTGTGTATTTTTTTCCCCTTAAAAATTTATTAAACAATCAATTGTTGTGGTTATAGAAGCCCACATACAATCTAAAGTTTATAAAAAATTTGAGCACAATAAGTTGTTTTCTTTGGCAAAGTAGAGTGAAAATATTTTGTACACTAATGATTATAAGAGTATTAGTTGTTTCCACTAGAAAAATATTAATTGTTTTCAGTTAAGGGTTTTAGTTGTTTTCACTGAAGGATTTTTGTTGAAGGATACAAAAAATATTAGTTGTTTAACTAAATAGTATTATTTGGTTAGCAATAAAGGGTATTAGTTGTTACACTAAAAAGTATTGCAAAATGATTCATAAGTAAACAGAGAATCAGAATAATATATATATTAAATAAATAAATATATGTTAAATGGTGGTAACGTGAATGTGAATATATATATATATATATATATATATATATTTTATACACGTGTATATATAGAGTATGTATAGAGAGAAATTGGTTCATACATATTAGTTGTTTTTACTAAAGAGTATTAGTTGTTTTCACTGAAAAATATTAGTTATTTTCACCAAAAAGTCTTAGTTTGTTTTCAATATACAACTAATACCCTTCAATGAAAGCAACTAATACCTATAAGTGAAAACAAGTAATACTCTTTAGTGAAAACAACTAATACCCTTAAATTATTCATATATGAATCTTTCTCACTCTATACTTTATCATATATACTCCCTTTGTCCCGGTATAAGTTTTTTTTATTTCTTTTTGTTGTTTTGTTTAAGAAAGTGTATTGTTTATTAATATATGGTGGCTCATGTGTTGACTTTTTTGTAAAGTACTGGGGAGTAGTCAAAAAGTATAGATTAGTTGTTTAAGGAAGTATTTGTTCATTAATATATGGAGTGTTGTTTTTGCTTTTTATTAAATAGGAAACTTATAGTAGGGCGGAGGGAGTATATAATAAGGAAGACATATTTAAAACACATGTAATAAGTAAGATTAAATAACTAATTTAATATTATATTTTTTCAAAATATATAAGCAACTTCAACATCTATAAATTAATTTTATCACGAACAATTTTATCATTCTTTTTCCTGTTGTGACCGTTTCGGACCGCGCATTGGATCCGGCCGGAAGAAAGCCTGAAAAGGCAAGAAGATACCCCGAGGTTGGGACCGACCTGGCCGGCCTGAATCCGACCTCAGCGGGCTCCGAACACGAGATTCCGGCCGCGAAAGCGAGGCCGGAAACCTGCTTGAGACGTCCGTCCACGTCGATCACAGCTACATCAAAGCCCTGCCGTGGCCGGTCCGGCCCGGCCATGATCAGTGAGGTCCTGCAGAAGACGCCCGGACGCGACCGACTGGCTGGAGCATTTTCCGACCTCGGTGTCCGCCAGGAGACCGGCATCCGATCACTTAAGGCCCCCGGCTGGCAAGTGGGATCTCGAGCACGTGACAGAATCAGGCAAGATCCTCTCCCAAGGAAGAAAAAGGCCGCCTCCGTACCCTACAACGGAGAATATTCCATCCAAATGAGGAAATCCTTCAGAGAATCGTCCTTTTTGGACACGCGTCAACACACTAGTGGCCGGCCACCTGCAGGCCCTGACACTTCAGAGCCCGCGCGTCCTCAGAGGCAGGAGGCATTTAATGCACCTGTCCCCCGAGAGGCCGGAAATGACCAACATACCCCTATAGTGAGAAAACTATAAATACCCCAACACTTGTAATGTAAAAAAAAGGTTGAATCACTCTCAGTATAATCAATACACATACTCATTCAAGTCCAGGGATTAACAACCCCTGGCAATTCTTGGTGTTCTTAAGTGTTCATATGCATTTAAAGTCTCTCTTCATCTGAGCGTTCATTTTAGCATTTAAGAACCCAATCATTTGGTGTTTTTACCAAAGCTCTAACAAATAGCCATCCAATCCCAGCAAAATATATTTGGTAAACAACATTTCCTACCATATTTTTTTCTCTAATGTTTAAAAGTATTCCCTCTGTCCACCAAATTTTTACCCGCTTTTCTTTTTGGTCTGTCCACCAAATTTTTACCTACTCTTCTTTTGGAAATAAACTACACTTACAAACAAATAAATGAGTCCCACAATACCCACCACAATACTCTTACTTTTTCTACTTTATCCACTTTTTCAATAAAATATCAATTTTCATTAAAGACTGTGTCCAACAATAAACGGGTAAAATTTTCGTGGACAGAGGAAGTATTATTTAATAATAAAATTGTATCAGTGATTAATGCTACAATAATTAAAAAAATTCATAATTTTAATTAAATCTTTAGATATAATGGTATTCTTATAAGTTCTAAATAACATCTTTATTGATGCAACACAATATAATTTTTTAAATGTTACAATATTTAAATATTTGCGCAGGAATTGTTGTTTCTAAAATACTATTGTTGTGTACACCATGCAATATTGATATATTTAAATTTAATATATTTTTCATCTTTTTTTAAGCACAGACCTGTGTCGAGTGAATTTTTTTTGTGAAGAATCAAGTTTATTGTGTTGAAGTATACCAACTTTGAAGAATTGTTCATTTTTTTATTGTGAATCCAGGTTTAACGGCTACACGGATCGTCGCATGATTCATCTTACTAAAACTTGCTATAATTTATTAGAATTTTTGAATTCAATAAAAATGATATATTGTTTTAAAAAGTAAAAATGGTATTGATGTCAGAGCATGAACGATTTTTGTTGCTTATGTATCAAGAATGAGTAATTGATATTGATCTTTTTAATTAAGTCGCTCTATTGATTATTTTATTTGTATTGTCAAATTTCAATGACAATATATTATTTTGTTGTTTTATCGAAAATTTATTATTTTATGTGGATATTAAACAATTCATTGTTGGATAACCTATATTTGAGTTTTTTTATTTTAATTATGACCCGAGGTATTTATTTTTGTCATGTTTATCTTAAATTATTTGTTTTTTTTTTGTGTTTATTACCATTATGAATATATATTTTATTTTTGAAATTTTAAAAATAACACTAACTTTATTACTATCAACCTATTTAAAAAAAATAATTTTAATTAAAAATCTAATATTTAAATTTTTAATTTTTAATCAAATTAAATATGAATTTTTAAAAATAAATTTATTATAAGCAAAACTATCTACAAACACTATTTTACTAAGTTCACTCACTTTTAATAATTTTATAATTTTTAGTAAATATATCCACTATAAAATAATAATTTTATCCAACATGTAATACATGCATACACATTCCTAAAATACTTCCCCACTATAAAATAATAATGTTATCAAGTATGTAATACATGTACCCACACCCCTAAAAATATTATCACACCTATCTCATTCGATTTCAAATACAACCACCAAATATACTCAGTCCCTCAATTTTCTAATACTGCGCTGAAATCTATATTAGTGTCTTTACACATGTGTAGACATTAGGCAAAGGGATTGACAATTAGATGTGAAAGAAACCAATAAAATAAGATAATACGTTGTTATGTATTATGATTTTTTTAAATGCTAATTAATAGAAGTGTCTTTTTCTTTGTATCATATTATATTCTTCCGTCCCCTATTAATCTTCACATTTTTCAATTTGGGACGTCCTATAATAATCTTTACACCCCAAATAAGAATATAACTCTAAATCTAAATACCCTTACAAGATTAATTTAATTTCAAAATTACCATTGTGGTTGACCAACTTTATGTGTGAACAGTGATGAAAAAATGTTACTTGATCATGTATAGACAATTTAAGTTTTTCTCAAAATATTTTGACTGAAAGTTAAATTGATCATTTTGAAGATAATGTTAAAAGAACATTGATGTTGGTGAAATCATAGAGCTTTCTATCGAATAAAATCTATTGAATTTAAATGTTGTTTGGTGAGATTTAATTTCTTTAGAGAGTGTATATAGAGTGAAATTAATTCATATATTAATCATTGAAGAATATTAGTTGTTTTCATTAAAGAGTATTAGTTATTTTCACTGAAGAGTATTAGTTGTTTTAACTAGAGAGTCAGTAAACAACTAATATTCTTCAGAGAGAATAACTAATACTCTTACGAGAGAACAACTAATACTCTTTAGTGAAAATAACTAATAACTCTTTAGAGAAAACAACTAATACCCTTCAATGATTCATGTATGAACAATTTTCACTTTATACTTTGTCTTCTTTAGATGCATATCAACATATTTTTTTATTGAATTTATAAATTTAATACTCCCTCCGTCCCATAATTATTTTCTACATTACTATTTGCACAGTTTTTAAGAAAATAGTTGTTTATTAGTATTTAAAGTGATAAAATACATGCTTTTGGTTAGAAGTGTATGGATAATATAATATTAAAAAGTATTATTATTATTATTTACTTTTTTTTGAAAAAATGGATGTAGCAATTGAGTATGGAATAGAGCTTTTTGACAATGTAGCAAACAACTTTGAGACGGAAGGAGTATGTCTTTCATCTTTCTTGTGTTTTAGTACATATCAATGTTGGGTGTAAATTTTTTGGAGAAAAATAGGGGTTTAATATTGAAGTATGTCAATACAGAAGAATTGTTAATGGTTTATTGGTGACACAGATCATTGTATTCTTCGTCTCATTAAAATTTCGTATAAGTTTATTAGAAGTGTTGAATTGCGTAAAAGAATATAATTACCTTAAAAGTATAATTGTATTGATGTTGAAGTAGTAATAATTTTCATTGTTTGTGTGTTAAAGTTGAGTAATTTATATTTTTCTTTTTAATCAAGTCACTGTGTTGATTTTTTTTATTTGTATTTTAAATTTCAGTGACGAACAAATATGTTTGAATGGTATCAAAGATTTTTATTTTGTATGAATGCAAAGATTTAAAAATATTTCATTGTCTGGTAATATAGATAAGACTAAGAGTTTAGTGATTTTTTATAATGACATGAGATACTTATTTTTATTATCTTTATCTTAAGTATTTTTTTATTTAATTATATTTGTGTGTTTGTTATTATAATTAATATAAAGTTGATATGTAAAAGTTTTAAAACATTGTTGACTTTATTATTATGCGTCTGTTTTTAAAATAAACAAGTTATTCAATTATGGAAATTAATAATTTTTAATCAAATTAATATTAAATTTTTATAGATACATTTATCCTGGGGCACATATATATACACCACTATTAGACTAAGTTCACCAACTTTTGAATTCACTCGCCTCATTGTATAATTATTATTAAATATACTCACTATAAAAATATAATATATTTGGATGCATATCTATTATTTTTTAATAAAAACGTAAATTTAATATATTTTTCGTCTTTTCTTTTAGCACATACCAGTGTTCAGTTAGTTTTTAATTATTTGCAGTATAATCAAGTTTTATTAAATTGGATTATACATATAAGAATTGAAGAATTGTTCCCCAATTATTATAAATTCAGGTTTATAAAGGACAATACTTCGTCGCATATTTCATCTCGCTAATGTTTGGTATAAATTTGTTAGAAATGTTAAATTGCATAAAAATGATAATTTTTTTTTTTTTATTATGATTTGATGTACTTACACACATATTTCTAAAAATACTCACCCACTAATCGCATTCATTTTCAAGACAACCACCAAACATACCCACTCCTTTATCACTTTAATCAAGCAGTGAAAACCATGATTGTTGTCTTTGTATAATAGTGTTTATTAGACAAAGTGGCTTAGAATTGAGAGCGAAAGAAAACCAATAAGCAAGATAATTTATTTTTTAAAACATAAATGTAATGGTCATTTTTTTATGACATTGTATTTTAACATTGATAAAAAAATGTTATTGGAAATTGTATAGGCAATTTAAGTGTTTTTCCAAATATTTCGGCTGAAAGTCAAATTAATCATTTTGAAGATTATGTTGGAGAAATCATTGAGGTTTCATGCAATAATGCTGAATTTGAATGTCTTTAGGTAATATTATATTTCTTTGAATACATATATTTAAAAAATTACTATTGAAACAGTAAATTTAATATATTTTTTTAGCACAAAATATTGTACAATGAAAATTTTAAAAAGAATTGGGTTTTAAAATATTCAAGTATGTTAGAAGTTAGAATTGAAGATTTGTACCTGGTTTATTGTGAATCCAGGTTTATTTGTGATACACATCGTCGCATGCTTTGTCTCACTAAAAATTGATATAAATTTGTTAGAAATGTTAAATTGCATAAAATAAAAAATATGTTTTTAAGTAGTACTACCTCCGTCCCACAAAAGTATGGCTTTCTGTTTTTTTTCAACAATTTTGTTTTCTTCACCATTTAATCGTCACTTAATATATTTACATGTCGTCACTTTTATTCTCTCAAATAACAATTTAACTTATAAATGGATCACACATACATCAAAATATCCTTACTTTATCTATTTTATCTACGTTTTCCTAAGATCTGGCAAAAACAAACGACCATACTTTTGGGGGACGGAGGTAGTACAATGATATTAGCTAGGGTTGGATTAAGGATGATTTACATTGTTCATGCACCAACGTTAAGTATTAATCTTTTTAAATAAGTTATATTTTTATTCATATTGCTAAATTTAAATGACGATATAATTTTTTTTTATTAGTTGGAATTTAAATTTGGTGTTTTTTATTGAGGTAATTATTTTTTATATTTTTTCTAAAATAATTTGCTATTTAATTTTGTTTATGTGTTAATTATTGTTATTAATATAACATTGATATTCTGAAAATTTTAAAAATAACATTGATTTTATTATTATGTAATTTTTTTTTTTTAAATATGATTAATGTCTTTGCACAAGAATATCTATTAGAGCATCCACAATAACAGTGAAGAATCTTATGTGGAATGCTACACTTCACTTAAAATGTAGGAAGGAGTTTCTTGATGGGGGATGATGTGGTATGGAAAGGGGAAATGAGTGTGGAGCATTCCTCACTGGGCAGAAGGAAAAGAAAATGAGTTACCCTCTCCCCTCAAACTTTAATGGTATATTTTTTAATTCAATAAAAATAGTCAATAAATAAAATAGGATATATAATTTGATAGGGTCCCACTAATAGTTACTTTTGGGGTAAGATACATGAAACTTTTGTGGTGTCAAACATGTGGCATATATGCACTTTGATTTTGAAAAAATAATACCCCAAACATAAATCAATAATACTCTAAGAAGCAATCATGAATACTTCTAAAAGTAATCAGCAATACTTCAATTGCAAAAAAAAAAAAAAAATACAGTTTGGCGTGTTAGTGCATGATTTGAAAAAAAAAAATCAATATTTAAGTTAAAATTGAACTTAAAATCCAAGTATATGTTGTACACTTGAGTGCATACTAGAATTTGTTAGAATTTGCTCCTTCCCGAAAATTGCTCAGTTGCATTGGCAATGCTCTTACGCACTGAAATTTAAAATTTACAGCGAAAGAAACCAAGAAAACAAGATAATTTGTTTATATGTATTATGTTTTTTTAAATCTTAATGTAATAGTTTTTTTTTTCTTTGTGCTTTATAATTTTTATCATTTTATGTTTGAACAATGATGAAAAATGATATAGGACTATGTATAGTCGTATAAACAATTTATATTTTCTTCCAAATGTTTCTGCTGAAAGTCAAATTGACCATTTTAAAGATGATGTTAAGTGTTGGTGAAATCATTGTTCTTTCTCTGAAATACAAATAATCAAGAATTTAAACGTCTTTTAGTGATTTTTTTTAGATGCATTTTTTTTATTTCTTACAGAATCTATAAATTAATATTATTTTCATCATTTTTTTCAAAATATATCGGTGTCTGGTGTAAACTCTTTAGATCAAAAATATATTTTATTATATTAAAGTATGTAAATCGAGACTGTAGATTATTCCTGGTTTATTATGTATTGTTTTTTTTTATTAAAATCAAATACAAATTATTAATTTTTAATCAAATTAAATATGAAATTATTTATGGATAAATTTATTATAGGTGCAACTATCAATACCACTATTTTACTAAGTTCACGCAACTCATTTCATAGTGTGTACTAAATAAATTTATCTAATATATAAATATTTACATTCACAATTCTAAAAATATTTATCTATCAATATTATTCAATATTAATACTTATCAAAGATACCCACTCTTCCACCTCTCTAATTATCCAGAGAAAACAATTGACTTTATAATACTTAACATGTCAAATGGAATAATTATTCCCGGTTTATTAAGAATACAGGTTTATCGGTGACATATATCGTCGTATACATTGTCTCGCCAAAACTTGATATAAATTTGCTAAAAGTGTTGGATTTTATAAAATTTTTTTTTTTGATAAATCTATTTTTTATAAGTATAATGACATTGATGTAGGAGCGACATCGATTATCGTATTCATATTGATCTTTTTAATTTAGTTATTTTGTTGATTTTTTTTATTTGTATTGCTTTATTTGAATGACAACAAAATATTTTTTTATTTATTATAAATTTATTATTTTATGTGGATGTTAATGTTTAAAAAAGTTCCGTGATTATAAATATCTATCTTAATTAATTTATCATTTAATTTTATTTGTGTTTTTGTTATCATTACTAATACTCCATATTTTCCAACTCTATCTTCACACTTTTTTGGAATTATGAAGGAGATTTCACTAAAGCGTGAAGATAAAATTGAGACGAAAGTAGTATAAAACTTTTATTTCAAATTTTTTTAAATAACACCGACTTTATTATTGGGGGAAATTGTTGAAGTAAGCCATTTGGTAATGGACATATTGGTTTTTTATCCACAAAGCTCTCCATTCGCTCCATTCTCAGTGTCAGCTCCACCATTTGCTCCCTTCTCAGTGATGTTATGGTTCTATCATTCGCGCACCCCAATGTTGCAACCGTTCCTTCTCTAAAATGCATCACCATCTCCCATTTGCATCTTTTTGTGGATTGCACAAGAAGCAAAATAGAAAACCAATACTAACAATCGCAATAGTGATTCATAGCTATTGGTGTCACCCAAAGGGCAAAACCCTAGATCTACGAAGGATGTACGATCGATAATCCACAACCTTTTTAAATCTCAAACTCAGTAGTTGAAAAAACCAGCGACACACCACGAACAGATCTAGAATTTGATTGTCATCTAGCTTCATGAATCCCGATCACTATCTAACTTTTTGGCTGTTTTTTGTTTCTTCTACAATCGAAGTAGAGATTCGAAGTGATTTCTTCTAAATTCTTCCTTACATTTGGACGACATTTGTAGTAGTGGATTTGAATGGAGCACTGGGGAAAATCTTTGGAGCAGAGGGAAACACAAGAGCAGTGTGGAAGAGAGATGAAGAATAATGCATTTAGAGAAGAACACGAATGGAACATACATGGTATTTCAGGGTATTTTTAACTCAAATGGCTACAAAAAAATGATCTTTGTCAATGTGGAAAAGATACAATATGACCATTGGAAAATGGCCGAAAATGAATTTCTCCCTTATTGTTATGTAATTGTTTTAAAAAAAAATTAAATGTTGAAATTCTTAATTCTTAATCAAATTATTTATTTATTTAGTTATATATAAATCTATACTAGGGTGCAAGTGCAACTATCTACAACCATTATTTTTCTAAGTTTGTCCACCTCATTCATATTTTTTACTAAATATATTCACTTAAATACTATTGATGTTATAACGAAAATGATCACATGTCCATCAAAGAACACAAACTTATAAGTCCACCGTCACTGTGATAATGACATATAAGCAAATGATTCACTATTATTTTAATTGTTTATAGAAGAAACGTGTTATAATGACTTCAGTTGTTATGCAATATTATATTGTAAATAATTTTTTATTGAACAAATTTAGATTATATTTATGATTAAGATGAGTCGATGGTAAAATTAGTCTCCATATCCACTAAAAATATGCTTGGACTATTCTTTTTTTTACCATTCAATCATCACTTAATTATCTCATATGTCGTAGATTTTACATTCATAAACAACCATTTAATTTATAAATGAATCACAAAATACACTAAAATGCTTTTACTTTACATGTTTTATCTATGTTTTTTTCTAACCTGTCAATACCCAATAACATACTTTTAGTTGATAGAGGGAATATAAAATAATTATTTATTTTATAATAAAATTATAAACTTTTTATGGTACACTTACATATAATTAAAAAAGGTTGTATAAAATTTTTATAATAAATTATTGTGGGAAGAAATTATTATTTGTAAAACATAAAATGTATAAAATTATAGTAAAAAATTGTAAACAATGTCTTTCGTGCGAAGCACGGGTAGACAAAACACTAGTTCTCATTAATACAATAATATATTTCGAATTAGAAATAATCTAATTATAATTTAATGAATCCATAGTGTTAATTAAAAGGAAATTTAATGAATTCAATAACCTTACGCCTAAGTTAATTAACCTAGGTCATTAATGCAATAAAATACCTATAATTAATTTTAGTAATCTAATGAATGCATTAATTAGCCCAAATCAAGACACCTACCCTTCCGCCTAAGTAATCTAATGAATCCATTAACCCATACGTACCAAGACACCACCAACGCCTGATTTAATTAACCTTGGCCATTAGTGCAATAAAATATTTCTAATTAGAAATTATTAGTTTAATTAATCTAATGAATGCATTAACCCATACCGAGACACCAACGTCTGAGTTAAGTTAATTAATTATCGTAGGCCATTAATGCAATAAATATTTCTAACTAGAAATTATTAATTTAATTTAATCAATCCAATGAATGCACCCAAACCAAGAAACCTACATTTCCGCCTAAGTAATCTAATGAATCCATTAACCCAAACCAAGACCAAAGCCTAAGTTAAATTACCTAGGTCATTAATGCGCACAATAAAATATTTCTAATTAGAAATTATTGATTTAATTAATCTAATGAATGCATTAACCTAAACTAAGACACATGCCTTTCCGCCTATAATCTAATGAATTCATTAACCCAAACCAAGACACCTACCCTTCCGCCTAAGTCAATTAATCTAGGTAGGTCACGAGCTTGCTAACGAATCAAATATCATTAAATAAGTATGTGTACCGCACACTACTTGTCATATTGGGTCATTTATGTGAGATCTCTTTTAGTATCACTGACTTATAATCTTATTAAAAATTTATACTTTTGTGTAATTTAAATGAAATGTCATTTATTATCACGACTTTATCCTTCAATAATATGGATATTGGGTACAGTAAAACTTATAAACATGTCTATATTGGAATCAATTCATTTACTTAATTTTTCAAACACTACCCTTCACTCATGGATTGCATTTAATATGAGTGGAGATGCTAGCGATAATCGAAATGATATTTGGATCTAGATGTGAGCCTTCTTGACTCTAATATTATAAAAGTATTATGTTTTGTGAAGTCATATGTGAAGTATGTAATCAGTAGAGTTTGAGCTTCAATCATCAGCAGAGTTGGAGTTAACCAAATTCAGTAAACTTAGATGAAGTCAGCTGAAGGTCAGTTAGTTCAGAGGACTTGAAGTCTCATGAGCAGTTGAGGTGAAGTCAACTGAGAATCTGTTACTCGCGAGAGTCATATCTAAGCTGAAGTGAAGACGGTTATATCCAAAAGGCGGGTTTGTTGAGGTGGTTACTTGCTGGGTTACTACTATATATATGATGTTTTGCACAATTATCTTAAGATCAATCTTTGCTTAGAAGAGAATAGGGTTTTGAAATCGATCTCTGTAACCAGTTTAGGCTTTCTTCATTACTGAGAAGAATTCCTCAAGCGTTTGTGAGATTGAGTGATTGTAACATTCCCTGAGTTTACATGGTGAAAGATCGAATCTCTCCGATCCCGTGGACGTAGGAGTTATCTCCGAACCACGTAAAATCCTGTTGTTCTTTATTGTTCCGTTGATTTCAATATTCTTGCTTGTTGTGTCATATTCAATTCCGATTACAATTTTTTTCTTGTGAATCTAAAACTTTGATTCAACAAGTGGCGCCGTCTGTGAGAAGCAATCATGGCTACAACTAAGTTCGATATTGAAAAGTTCACGGGGAAGAAGGATTTCAGTTTATGGAAGATAAAGATGAAGGCTCTCCTGGTACACAACGGTTTGTACGATGCCTTGTTGCCGTCTAATTAGGTGGCTTCTGGAACTAATCCGGTGAAGGTGGAGGAGAATAAGAGAAATGCACATAGTGCGATTATCTTGTGTCTTGGGGATAAACCGTTATCGAAGGAGAAAATCGCTCTTGAAGTCTGGAATAAACTGGAGCAGTTATATCAAACCAAATCTGTTACGAACAAGTTATACATGAAACAGAAGCTTCAAGTCTTCAAGATGAATGAAGACAAGAATCTTGGTGATTAGTTGGACGAGTGCAATAGATTGGTGGATGATCTGGAGAGTTTGGATGTTACTATTGATGATGAGGACAAGTCATTGATGTTGTTGAATTCTCTACATAAGTCTCTGGAGAATTTTAAGGATGCCTTGCTGTTTGGAAGACAAGATCAGGTGAAGTTTGATGATATTCAAACTGCTCTGAAAACCAAGTTTCTACAGATCCAGACTGAAGGGAAGAAACCTGCTGAAGGATTGAATGTTCAATCTAAGATGAAGAAGAGGTTTCAAACCAAGAAGAAGGATGGTGGAAAAGGTGTGAAGGGTGAGAAGAAATCTGGTTTTGTTGAAAAAAGAAAGTGTTTCACTTGTCACAAGGAAGATCATCTGAGAAACAACTGCTCTGAAAGAAGGAAGAAAGACAGTCAAGGTGATCAAGAAGGAGATGCAGCTGTGGTGGAGGTTGAAGGATATGATAGTGCTGAAGTCTTGATGGTTAGTCATGAGAGACTAAGTCAAGAGTGGGTCTTAAACTCTGGGTGTACTTTTCATATGTGTCCACATGAAGGCTGGTTCCTGGATCTTGAGAAGTTTGATGGAGGTCTTGTCCTTTTTGGTAATGATGAGAGTTGTAGAGTACAGGGATTTGGTTCTATCAAGATAAAAATATTTGATGGAGTTGATAGGATCTTATCTTAGGTCAGATTTGTACCCGACCTAAAGAGGAATTTGATTTCTCTTGGTACTTTGAATTCTAAGGGGTTTGAATTCAAAACTGACAAGGGTATCTTGTCTATCACTAAGTCTGGAAGAACTGTGATGAGGGGTAACATCAAGAATGATTTGTATTCTTTGATTGGCAGGACAGTTACAGGATCAGTTGAGGTCACCATGGAGTCCACTGATGCTAACCTGTGGCACAAGAGATTAGCACATGTTGGTGAGAAGGGTTTGGTGGAGTTATCTAAGAGGGGAGTAATTCCTGGGAAAAAGATAAGTAGGCTGGAGTTCTGTGAGAGATGTGTTATGGGGAAATCAAAGAAGAAGGCATACCAGAAGGGGAAGCATACCACCACTGAGGTGATGGATTACATACATTCAGATGTATGGGGACCAGCTAGGGTGTCCACTCATGGTGGAGGCAGGTATTTCCTTACCCTTATTGATGATTATTCCAGGAAGGTTTGAGTGTATATACTCAAACATAAGAGCGATGCTTTCTCTAAGTTCAAAGAGTGGTTGACTGAACTTGACAATGGGCTTGAATTCATCTCAGAGGAGTTTAATTTCAACAGTTTTGTAGGCTGAAGGGTATTACTAGGCAAATGACTTTTCTTGCTAACCCTCAACAGAATGACCTTGTTGAAAGGATGAATAGAACCATTCTGGAGAGAGTTAGGTGTATGTTATCTGGTGCATGTTTGCCTAAGAGTTTTTGGGGTGAAGCTGTTAACACAGTTGTGTACTTGATTAATAAAGTACCATCATCTGCTATTGACTTTAAGACCCCTGATGAAATATGGTATGGAAAAATATCAGATTATTCTAAGTTGAGAGTATTTGGATGTCTAGCTTATGTTCATGTGAAGCAAGATAAGCTGGAGCCTAGAGCATTAAAGTGTGTGTTCATTGGCTATCCAAAATGTGTCAAGGGGTATAAGTTATGGTGTTTGGAGCCTGGAAACCAAAAGTGTATTACCAATAGAGATGTTGTGTTTAATGAGTCTCAGATGAGATACAAGTCAGGTGGAGGAGATCCTACATCAGAGGAGGTGGATGGAGTCATTGCTGAACCCAATACTCAAGTTGAGGTGGAACCTGTTCCTTCAGATAAGGTTACCTCAACTGGTCCTAAACCAGAGCAGGAGGCAGAATAAGACAATGCATCTGCTGAAGATAACATGTCAGAAGAGGATGAAGTGCCTGAAGCTGATTTAAGAAATTATAGCTTGACAAGAGATAGAACTAGATGACAAGTACATCCTCCACTGAGGTATGGTCAGGCTGATCTGGTCTCTTATGCACTTGTGACTGCTCAAGCTATAGAGTATCATGAGCCTAAAAACTATAAAGAAGTCATTGACAGTGAAGATAGAGAGTCATGGATTACTGCCATGAAAAAAGAGATAAAATCTCTTAAGAAGAATCATACATACCTGGATTCTTGTGAATAAGTCACCTGGACAGAAACTAGTCAATTGCAAGTGGTTGTTTAAAAGGAAGCTTGAATCTGGAATGAAAGACTAGGTGAGATTCAAGGCAAGGTTAGTGCTTAGAGAATTTACTCAAATGGAAGGGATAGATTACAATGAGGTGTTCTCACCTGTAGTTAAGCATTGTTCTATCAGGCTACTTCTCAGTAGAATAGTCCAAGATAACCTGGAGCTACAACAACTTGATGTGAAGATAACCTTCTTACATAGTGAGCTTATTGAAGTCATTATATGCAGCAGCCCGAGGGTTTTGTAGAACCAGGATCAGAGGGGAAGATATGTTTACTGAAGAAATCATTATATGACCTCAAGCAAAGTCCAAGGCAATGACATAAGAAATTTAATGAAGTTATGTTATCCATTGGCTTTGAGAGAAGCAAGTATGACACTTGTGTGTATCTAGAGAAGCAAGTGAGAGATGTGATAACATATCTACTGATCTATGTAGATGACATGCTAATTGCTAGCAAAGAGCTTGCTGAAGATTCAGAATGTTAAACAAAAGTTGAGTGCAAGGTTAGATATGAAGGATCTGAGAAATGCTAAGAGGATACTTGGCATGGATATACTTAGGGACAGGACAGCTGGGATGTTGTTTTTATCTCAGGAGAGGTATATTCAAAGGGTACTGAAGAGGTTCAACATGCATGAAAGTAGACCTGTGTCAACTCTACTGAGACAACAATTCAAGTTATCTAAGGAGATGGAGCCCAAGTCTGAAGAAGAAAAGGAGTACATGATGAAAGTACCTTATGCAAGTGGTGATGGAAGTTTGATGTATACATTGGTCTGCGGTAGACCTGATTTAGCTTATTCACTGAGTATGGTGAGCAGGTACATGTCCAACCCAGGCAAATTACATTGGAATGCTTTGAAGTGGATATTCAGATACCTTAAGGAGCCATCTAATTTGGGGTTGAGGTTTGAGAAGATGACTGATATGAAAAATCCACTGATAGGTTTTGTTGATTCTGATTTTGCTGCTAATCTGGATACCAGAAGGTCCTTGACAGGGTACATATTTACTCTTTACAACACTGATGTGAGTTGGAGATCTGTGTTGCAGAGTGGAGTTGCCTTATCCACCACTGAAGCAGAGTTTGTGGCAGTCTCTGAAGCAGTTAAGGAAGCTTTGTGGTTAAAAGACATCATTAAGGATTTTGGAATTCAACAAAAATGATGTGGTTATTCATTGTGATAATCAAAGTGTTGTTCATCGGGTTAAACATCAAGTGTTCCATGAGAGATCAAAGCATATTGATGTAAGGTTACACTTTGTGAGGGAAATCATAGACAAATGGGTGGTCCAGATTCAGAAGATATCAACTGATGATAACGCTGCTGATATGTTTACAAAGTCTTTACCTAGCCTGAAGTTCAAGTTCTGTGTTGAACTGGTAAAGATGGATATATGGAAGGTGTCTTAGCCTTAAAGGTACCTGATGGAGAGGAAGGGAGGTTTGATACTTCAAATATAAGGTGAAGAATTGTGAAGTCATATGTGAAGTATGTAATCAGTAGAGTTTGAGCTTCAATCGTCAGTAGAGTTGGAGTTAACCAAATTCAGTAAACTTAGATGAAGTCAGCTGAAGGTCAGTTAGTTCAGAGGACTTGAAGTCTCCTGAGCAGTTGAGGTGAAGTCAACTGAGATTCTGTTACTTGCGAGAGTCATATCTAAGCTGAAGTGAAGGTGGTTATATCCAAAAGGTGGGTTTGTTGATGCGGTTACTTGTTGGGATACTACTATATATATGATGTCTTGCACAATTATCTTAATATCAATCTTTTCTTAGAAAATAATAGGATTTTGAAATCGATATCTCTGTAACCAATTTAGGCTTTCTTCATTGTTGAGAAGAATTCCTTGAGCGTTTGTGAGATTGAGTGATTGTAACATTCCCTGAGTTTGCATAGTGAAAGATCGAATCTCTTCGATCTCGTGGACGTAGGAGTTATCTCCGAACCACATAAAATCATGTTCTTCTTTATTGTTGCGTTGATTTCAATATTCTTGCTTGTTGTGCCATATTCGATTCCTTGATTACAAGTTTTTTCTTGTGAATCTAAAACTTTGATTCAACATGACTCATCTAAAATTTCGAACTTGTAGAAACGTGTGAAATTATTTTATTTATTTAATTTTCCTACCAGAGACAAAGATCAGGTTTTAAATCTCAATAATTTTTATTTTATTTTTTATCTTAAGTTTTAAAAAAAAAAATTAATTTTGTTAGATATATCTGCAACTGGATAGATCTAATTAAGTTTATTCTTTATATATATCTACATTTTCTTAGGTGATAGTGCTTTTACCACTTAAATTATTTCACTTTGTTATGAATTACCATAAGGGTTATTGAGGAGTTAAATTTGGCTCATGACTGAAGGGTTTTTTTTTTTTTTTTTTGGCATTCACGAATTAGATCAACAGATAATATATGATAGAGAAAATTGCACCTTGCGTCGCACTAGAATGCTACCAAAATACTTTTGCTCTAATGTTTAAAAGTGATAATTTTTTATGTAAATTAAAATGGTCCCAATTGTTAAACAAAAATGACCAATTTTGCGACCAATTTTATAATTTTGGGACAAATTTTGGAACCAAACACGTTAAGTACTTAACAATTGGGACTACATTTGCAAACAAAAGGACTGCATTTAAAACATGAGATCAAAAGTATTTTGAAAGTATTTCTATTGAAATAAAAGTGCAATTTTTCCCTGCCACTCAAAAAAGTAGAAGAAGCATAACGACCCAATGGCAGAACTGTAGTTATAGCCGACAACTAGGGCAAACACTTTTCACACTTCTTATAAATAAATCCACCTCAATTTAGAGATTATTAAACACGACTGAAATCAGCGTAAAAGGTTCAAGCACAGTCACAATGCAAGTCCTAGGAGTTGCCACTTTCACCGCCACCATCCCAAATGCATTTACGCATCGTGGCGGCGCCACCACCTACCGACGGTCACAACCGGTCGCCGCCACCGCAGCCGCGGCGGCATCCAACCTGAAACAAATTACCCACTCAATGCCCCCGGAAAAAATCGAACTATTCAAGTCACTGGAGCCATGGGCCTCCGAAAATCTAGTCCCACTCCTGAGCCCGGTGGATAAATGTTGGCAGCCCAATCAGCTCCTCCCCGATGCTGCGGGTCCTTTCGCGGACTTCATGAACGATGTTCGGGCCCTACGTGGTCGTACGAAAGAGTTTTCTGATGAGTTTATTGTGGTATTGGTGGGGAACATGATTACTGAGCAAGCCAATTCTACTTACATGGCGGTGCTGAATACACTGGATGGGACTCGAGACGAGACGGGAACGAGCGTCAGCCCGTGGGCCGTTTGGAGTCGGGCTTGGACTGCTGAGGAGAACAGACATGGTGATGTGCTTAAGGCGTATCTCTATCTTTCGGGCCGGGTTGATATGTTGATGATTGAAAGAACAGTGCAGTACTTGATTAGATCTGGAACGGTAATAGTAATCTCTATCTATCTATCGATATTATTTTCTATTTCTATGTTTTGATCTGTGCTTATTTTTATGGCAAAATCTGCAAAAATGTCCTCTATATATATTGCCCATAGTTATGAAAATACTTGTATTTAAACCATTTCTTAATTTTTTTCCTGTATGTTTTCGTTTCTTGATAAAAATGTCCCGATGCAGGCTAGCACCAATTTCTAACTGGTAGAAGCTGCAGTGGAGACATTATTTTGATGAAAGTTCTCTTTATGTTTCCTATTTTAAGGTATTTTTGAGATGTTTTGAAAATCTAATTTTGTTGACTTTCATGAATTGAAAATAGTTCTGTCACTTTTTTTTTTTTTTATGTTCACAATCTAGCAATCAGCTTTTTGACTAATTAGACTCGATTTACCCCGCCAGCATCAAATGAATTTTTACCTCCTACAGCCCATTACCAGCAGAGGCGGATACATAAGGGTACATGGCGATACACTTGTACCCTCAAATTGAAAATTTTCATACAATTTCGTATGTAAAAAAAAAAATTATTTGCACCCCCAAAAATTTACACATATCTATATTTATTAAATAATATTGTATTTAATATATTTTGTATCCCCAAATTTAAAATTTTGGATCCGCCACTGATTACCAGACCAAAATTTCAAATTAAAAGTTACATGACTATTTTCAATTCGTAAAATCGACAAGACTAGAATCAAAATAGGGGTAACTTGTAGGACTACAAAAACTATTTTTCCTTTATTGGAGTATTTAATATATGTAGGTTAACAAATTTATTTGCATATTCGACATTTCCAATGCCATTCTTAATCTGCATTAACAAATCAGCATTTTTTGGATGGTGGTATTTTATGTTTCTTTTTAGTTGGTGCTACATTAATCGTTCTAACATCAGTTAATATATTGTGAGGAATAATATTTTATACATGTACAACAATACACAGAATCCTGGACTGGAAAACAGCCCTTTCCTAGGGTATGTGTATCAATCATTTCAAGAGCGTGCTACGTTTGTATCATATTGTAACACGGCGCGACTAGCAAAAGAGAGCGGAGATCCAGTTCTCGCAAGCATATGTGATATCATCGCTGCCGATGAAAAGCGCCACGAGGGCGCATATATCAGAATCGTCGAAAAGCTTCTTGAGGTCGACCCGAATGAGACCATGCTTGCCATAGGCAAGTTGTTGAGAAATAAATTTACGATGCAAGCGCACTTAATGTACGATGGTCAAGACCCACAACTATTCAAACATTTTGCATCTGTGGCCCACAAGCTCGGAGTTTACACACCTACCGATTACGCGGATATTATGGACTTCATGGTCGGACGGTGGGGTTTGGAGAAGCTTGAGGGATTGAAAGGCGATGGTAGGCGTGAACAAGAGTACGTGTGCAGTTTAGCACCCAAAATTAGGAAATTACAGGCGCAAGCTGAGGATGGAGATTGCTTTGAGAGAGTGAAATTCAGTTGGATCTTTAATAGAGAAGTTTAAGCATATGGTGACTAGCTAGCTTTACAAAAATTCAGGTGTTTAGCGGCAATATTTAACAATAATAAACACGGGTTCACTGTTATTTGTAGCAAGGAATATACCACATTGAATATCCATGAAAGTTAGAGCATGTAACCGATTTGTAGTATTGTTAATTTTTCACCCTAATTAAGTGTTAATATTAAGAATCACCGTATAAATTAGGTCATGTCCATGTGTAGTGCTGTATTTATTTTATCAATTTCGGTCCTTTTGAACGACGTCGAACCAAAATTGTAAAAGTTAAAATGTAAAAGATTAAATTAAAAGTAGATAAAAAAAAGGACCAAAATTGATAAAAAATTGACACCGAAATGACAAAACTGAAAAAGTATCAAAATACATGACTAAAATAGGACATGATCTAAGATTAGATGATGACTCTTGCTATTAACTCCCCTAATTATAGTCTATTTTGATTTTAGTCACCATAAGTTTTGCATGTTGATTTTAATCCTCTAAGGGGCCGTTTGATTCACGGGATGAGATTGGACTAGATGGGATTCGATTAAATGACATTGGATTAGATAGGATTATTTGAGGAGGAATGTGTGTTTGGATTGAATGATTAAGTGGGTTTAAAGTGCAATATACCATATTTAAAGCATGAGACTATGGAGTCCCACCATCCCTAAGGGATTATTTAGTCCCTCATTTGATGGATTAGGTAGGTTAATGACTCGGACCCCAATTTTATCTCGGGCCGTAAACATGCGAACCAAACGCAATATTACATGGGATTGAGTGGAACTAAAACTTTAGTCCCACCCAATCCACCGAACCAAACGACCCCTAAGTTTATATTTTTCGTCCCTTGACGCCAGTGCAAGTATCTAACTAGGAATTGTTGACGTTGCACTACTTTGTCCTTTGAGTTTAGTCCTTTAACTTAGTGCTTTTCAATTTTTTTTTTTTCTCCCTTGACATGCTGTGTGTTACCCATATGTAATAGCCAGTAAGGAAATATATATTTGAATAATACAAACTTAGGAGACTAAAATCAAACCGGGAAAATTATGACGAATAAATTTTAAAAAACAGGTTATAGCTAGAGGATAAAAAAAAAAAAAAAATCCTCTATTATTAATGATAATATATAAAAAAAAAAAAAATTGAATTTGGACCAAAAGTTGGATTACGCACATGCATCCTCCTTGAAGCACAATTTTTCAGATGTGGTCTTAATATTGAAACTAATTCATCATTAACAAAAATATACATGTATCTTAATGTAGGTAAAGTATTATGTGTTAGTGATATATTGTTAAGTCATCTAAGCTAGATAATTTGAATAAATCATCAGAAGATGCACATCTATTGTAGTGAAGATTGTACATATTATCTTTGATATTATTTTCCTCGTAGGTAAATGTTAATCACGGTTTCGGATTCACAAGAAAACTTGTTTCCGGGAATCGGAATCAAATGCAGTAAGAACTAAATTGAAAATCACACAAGAACACCAGATTTACGTGGTTCGGAGATGAATACTCCTACGTCCACGGGATCCGAGAGGATAGACTTTTCACTAAGCAAGAAATGGAAGTTACAAGTTACAGAGCACTCAATCTCACAGTGTTTGCTCTCAAAGATGATCTCAAGTTCTCTGTTACTTCTCTCAGTTGGAAGCACTTATTTATATTTACAGAGATTGAGAAGAATCTAGACTCGATTCAGTTGTAACGAACTCATAAGTAAAGTAGTTATCCAGCTGGCTAACAAACTCCAATAACTGCTTCAGTTGATTCAGTTAGAACCGCCTTCAGTTAGCTTCAACTTGGTGTTTCGCGTCTTTGTACTTTATATCAGATGACTTGACCTCAGCTGACTTGATCACTTACCATCAGATGACTTCCGGTCTAGACATCCTCTGATGGGACTCCACTGTTAGACCTCATCTGATATAACTCTACTGATACCCCAAATAGACTAACTCCCACGGCTAACACTTCATCAACATAGCTCCTTATTGAATTAAGCTCAGTAGACTTCATACTTCACATATGACACTTCACAATTCTCCACCTCAGATGAGAAGTATCAATCCTCTCCTCCTCTCCTCCATGCTCCAGCTTGGGCCTAAGGAACATCCCATACACTCATCTTTACCAATTCAACACAAAACTTGAATTTAGTACCTGGTAAAGACTTTGTACACATATCTGCAGCATTGTCATCTGTAGATATCTTCTGGATGAGAACCACTCCTTTATCAATGATTTCCCTCACAAAATGCAACCTTACATCAATGTGCTTTGATCTCTCATGGAACACTTGATGTTTAACCAGATGTACTGCACTCTGATTATCACAATGAACAACCACAGCCCTTTGGTTTATGCCAAAATCCTTGATTATGCCTTTCAACCACAAAGCCTCCTTAACAGCCTCTGACACTGCAACAAACTCTGCTTCTGTAGTAGATAAAGCAACTCCACTCTGCAGAACAGATCTCCAGCTCACAACAGTATTGTAAAGTGTAAAGATATACCCTGTTAAAGATCTTCTGGTATCCAGATTAGCAGCAAAATCAGAATCTACAAAACCTTCCAGTGGACTCTTCTGGTCAACCATCTTCTCAAACATCAAACCCAGATCAGATGACCCCTTAAGGTATCTGAATATCCATTTCAAAGCTTCCCAATGTAATCTCCCAGGATTAGCCATGTATCTGCTCACCATACTCAATGCATAAGCTAAATCTGGTCTGCTGCAGACCAGAGCATACATCAGGCTTCCAACCCCACTTGCATAAGGTACTTTCATCATAGTCTTCTTCTCTTCATCAGACTTTGGTTCCATTTCCTTAGATAATTTGAACTGTTGTCCCAGAGGAGTTGACACAGCTCTACTCTCATGCATGTTAAACCTCTTCAGGACCTTCTCAATGTAACTCTTCTGGGATAAGAATAGTCTTCCACCTTTTCTGTCCCTAAGAATATCCATTCCAAGAATCCTCTTAGCATTTCCCAAGTCCTTCATATCAAATCTAGCACTTAGCTTCCTTTTGATACTCTGAATCTTCAGAAGGCTTTTACTGGCAATAAGCATGTCATCTACATAGATCAGAAGATAGGCTATCACATCACTACCTTGCCTTTCCAGGTATACACAAGTGTCATACTTGCTCCTTACAAAACCAATGGATAGCATAACTTCATTGAACTTCTTGTGCCACTGCCTTGGACTTTGCTTGAGGCCATACAATGATTTCTTGAGCAGGCACACTTTTCCTTCACTCCCTGGTTCAACAAACCCTTCTGGCTGGTGCATGTACAGATCCTCAATAAGATCACCATGCAGAAAAGCTGTCTTTACATCAAGTTGTTGTAGCTCCAGATCCTCTTGGACAACTCTACTGAGAAGTAGCCTGATTGAACAATGGTTAACAACAGGTGAGAAAACCTCATTGTAATCAATTCCTTCCCTCTGAGTGAATCCTCTGGCAACTAGCCTGGCTTTAAACCTCACCTGATCTTTCAAACCAGATTCAAGCTTCCTTTTAAACAGCCATTTACAACTGATTAGCTTCTGCCTAGGTGGCTTATCAACAAGAATCCAAGTTTGATTCTTCTTGAGAGACTCCATCTCTTATGTCATGGCTGTCACCCATGACTCCCTATCATCACACTCAAGGGCTTCCCTGTAGCTTTTAGGTTCCTGGTACTCTATGGCTTCTGCTGTAACAAGTGCATAGGAGACCAGATCCACACGGCCAAACCTTACTGGAGGATGTATTTGTCTTCTGGAACTGTCTCTTGTCAAACTATAATTTCTCAAGTCTGCTTCTGGCACTCCTTCTTCCTCCTCTACTGGTGCACTATCCTCATCTGATGACTCATTCTCCCCTGGTGCTTGCTCTGGGAATCGGAATCAAATGCAGTAAGAACTAAATTGAAAATCACACAAGAACACCAGATTTACGTGGTTCGGAGATGAATACTCCTACGTCCACGGGATCCGAGAGGATAGACTTTTCACTAAGCAAGAAATGGAAGTTACAAGTTACAGAGCACTCAATCTCACAGTGTTTGCTCTCAAAGATGATCTCAAGTTCTCTGTTACTTCTCTCAGTTGGAAGCACTTATTTATATTTACAGAGATTGAGAAGAATCTAGACTCGATTCAGTTGTAACGAACTCATAAGTAAAGTAGTTATCCAGCTGGCTAACAAACTCCAATAACTGCTTCAGTTGATTCAGTTAGAACCGCCTTCAGTTAGCTTCAACTTGGTGTTTCGCGTCTTTGTACTTTATATCAGATGACTTGACCTCAGCTGACTTGATCACTTACCATCAGATGACTTCCGGTCTAGACATCCTCTGATGGGACTCCACTGTTAGACCTCATCTGATCAACCTCATCTGATATAACTCTACTGATACCCCAAATAGACTAACTCCCACGGCTAACACTTCATCAACATAGCTCCTTATTGAATTAAGCTCAGTAGACTTCATACTTCACATATGACACTTCACAGTAAAGCTTTAGATTGATTTGTAATTACGTACTTATAGGATAACTAAAGCAATAACTAGTAGGACACTCAAAGCATTGTATATATACTCTTGAGAGTCATTCAATAAAATTAGTTTATCACAAATATCATTTCTTGAAAATTACGTGCAAAAGGTGCACCGTACACTGTTGGAAATTGGTTTTGGAATTTGGGTGATTGACCCAAGTTTGACCAATTTTAATTTGGTGTTCCATTTATGGAAAATGGAAACAAATTGCAAATTCATAATCTACGTTCGGAGTAGATGAATTTGGTGTATTAATTTGCTCAAAATCAATTTCGGGTGAATGAGATATTAATACACAAAATTGAGAATTTATCATGGGAAATTCCTAAAATTGAAGAGGAAAAAAGGGGAAGAAGGAAAAAGAGTTCCTTGTCCCACATTGGAAAATTGGAAGAAATGTTCCATATAAGTAGACTTATGTCATAGAAAGATAATCTTGACTAAGTCTTCTAAGTGGTGGTGCTATGGTCAGCCCGAAGGGCTAACCCAAAGACTTGGACTCACACCCGCACCCGCAAGGGCTAACCAAAGACTTGGACTCACACCCGCACGGGCTCGGGCACGCGCACGTCGCACTTAGTCACATTGGGCGCTTTAGAGGCGCACTTTGCACTTCGCATCATCGCAAGGAGCCTTAAATTTTTCGAGAAAAGTGGCTCGCCCTCAAGTAGGGGTGTAAATGAGTCGAGTCGAGCCGAGTAGTGCTGAGCTCGAACTCGACTCGAATGCAATACTCGAAGCTCGAAACTCGACTCGAACTCGATCGAGCCCAAATTTTTTAGCTCGAGCTCGACTCGTCAAAAAACTCGATAAACTCGAGCTCGACCCGACTCGACTCGATAACTTTACTATTTTACAAAAATAAAATATAAAACGTATTTTAGTCCATTTTTTGTCTATATCTTGCATATCGACTACATTTGAAAATTAAAACTCAAAGTTCACAAATACAATAATATTCATTAAAATTCAAAAAAATAAAAAACATTGTCAAATGGATAAATATTCCCAAAAAAAAAAAATTAAAAAAAAAATATTTCATGGGTCATGAGACGTGATTTTCATTCTAAGTTATAAGAACGTAAGCGTACCATTTGTATATATTTTATTTTATATTTAAAAATATTACTATATATAATATAATTAATAAATAAAATTAATGGCAAAATAGTAAATACTGTGCAAGCTCGATTAGGCTCGCGAGCCTCGCGAGCTGAGTAATTATAAGCTCGAACTCGAACTCGTGAGCTACTCGAGTAGCTCGAGCTCGAGCTCGACTCGATTAGATTCGAGTCGATTTCGATCTTTTTACGAGTCGAGCACGAGTAGCTCGCGAGTCGGCTCAACTCACTTACACCCCTACCCTCAAGGGTGATCCGCGGCTCGTGGGCTTGAACACGAAACCGGGTTCAAACCGGTTCGGTCGAGCGAATCGGTCTATGTCGGATGTGGTGTTGGCGGGTCGGACGCGGTTCGGATTTGCGAAAGGGCGCGTCCCATGGGTTTAGAATCAAGGGCCCGCGCACGCGGGTCGGCGCCAGAATGGCCGCCAAGACCCGTACGGACGCGTCCATTGGGTTCAAAATTCGAATCCCAGAAAAGACACCACACCTCTTCAATTAGTATAAATACACCCCCCAAAATGCATTTCACTCTCCAACATCAAATCAGCCTTCTAGCCTTCAAAACACACCCAAAGCATCCTAGTATTCTAAGATTGCATTAGAGTCGAGTCGAAAGTTCCAGATACCTATTTGCGATTCGCCGATAACTTTTGACTTGTAGTGCAACAATCGAAAGTTCAAAGTGGTTGTATCTTGGGAACGGTTGCCAACGATCATGGGGCAATAACGTCTTACGGAGAGCGAGTCCAACTCGTGCCTCGACTTACTGTTTAAGTCCGTGTTTGCATTTTCTTCATCTTCATATACACACACCTCACATTTTTTTAACATACACCACTAATAAAATGGTGGAAGAAAAACTGAGCAAAAGAACATTATGAAGAATAAACGTTCACTAATTCAACCTACAGTATAAAAGATCACAACAAATATCAACTTTGATTGAAAGGAAAGACTAAAAAAAAAAAAAAAAAAAAATTGAGAGCGAAAGAATGATATGTTGCAAAAAAGAAAGAAATGAATACAGTTAAGCTTAATTTCAACCTTGATTTATTAATTAGGGAAAATTATTTTTTAGAACACTATCTTAGGAGGGTTAGTAAAACTAAGGCACTATCTTTACGAAATTGCAATTTCTTTATGGGCTTTTAAAATTAGAACATTGTCTTTATGGTTTTGCTAAACTAGGACGCAACCAAGCCCGACTTGAGCCCTCACATGTGATTTGGCCCACATAAATTTGTCCAACTTAAAAGATAGTGTCCTAATTTTGCAAGCTCATATAATTAGTGTCTTAGTTTTGCAATACCTCAAAGATATTATCCTAAATTTGCTAACCTTATTAGACAGTGTTCTAAAAAAAAAAAAAATTCCCCATTGATTAAGGTATAACATGTACTCCCTCTGTCAACTAAAAATATGATCACTTGCCTTATTCGTCCATCCACCAAATGTATGTTCATTCCTTTTATGGAGGCATCACTTTATTATCAGTTTATCACCCTCACAATCAATTATTTTATTTATAAAATGTACCTCACAATATTCTTACTTTATTTAATGTTTCTTAAAACATGTGCTCAACTCAATGAACATAATTTTAACGGACAGAGGGAGTATGTGAATAATATGTTTAAGTGATGATTATTTTCATTGTGGTTAATTTCGCCAGTCTGCAAATTTTCACTACAAAAAAGATGGAGTTTAGCGACGGGAATTTTGCGACGGCAAGAATATCCGTCGCAAATTACTATCATTTGCGATAGATTTTTGTAAGTCGTCGCAAAAAATGAAAATCTGCGACGACTTAGGAAGTCCGTCGCAAATGATAGTAATTTGCGACGGATAAGCCGTCGCAAAATCTAGGGCCCACCGACTTGGTCTTGAACCGGCTACATTTGCGACAGAAAGGTCGTCGCAAATTTCAATTTTGAGTTTGCGACGGTCAATTCCGTCGCAAAACATACCCGTTTAAAGGTGACCGTTCGGGAAGCGACCCATTTGACTGATTTGCGACGGAAGAAGCCGTCGCAATTTTAAACTTTGTAATTGCGACGGACGAAAGCTGTCGCAATGCTTACATTTATATTCGCGACCTCTCGGGAAACGGCCCATTGACTGATTTGCGACGGAATGTCCGTCGCAAATTCGAGCCATTTTACGCGTCTTATTGGGAAACGGTGCGTTGACTGATTTGCGACGGCTTTTCCGTCGCAAATCAGTAAGAAACGGCGTCGTTTTGCGTTTGACGGGCAAAATTTGCGACGGACAGGCTTCCGTCGCAAATTTTTTTCCACTTATTTATACAGGCCCGCCGCGTTGCAGACGGAGAAAGAGAGAAAAGAAGAAGAAGAAGAGGAAAAAGAGAGGAAAATGAAGGAGAAGTCGGGTGCCGTTGCTGTAGAGCCAATCCGTCCCCACCGAGTTCTCGTTTCGTCATCTTCTACAAATAAACCGTAAGTTTTCTTCATTTTTACCGTTTAAAATTTAATTTTAAAGCATGTTTAGAGAATTGATTTTAGTTGAATTATTTGAATTATATTAGTAATGAATTGATTTTAGTTGATCGAATTTTAATTTAAAGCATGTTTAATTTTTTTTAAGTTTAGAATTGAATTAGTTGAATTGTTTGAATTATATTAAAAATAAATTGATTTTAGTTGAATTAGTTGAATTATAATTTAATTAGTTGATCGAATTTTAATTTAAAGTATGTTTAATTTTTGTTAAGTTTAGAATTGAATTAGTTGAATTGTTTGAATTATATTAGAAATGAATTGATTTTAGTTGAATTAGTTGAATTATAATTTAATTAGTTGATGAAATTTTAATTTAATTTTAAAGCATGTTTAGAAATAGTTGAATTTGTTAAGTTTAGAATTGATTTTAGCTGAGTTGTTTGATTTTAGTTGAATTGTTTTAGTAATTTGTTAATTTTTAATTGTTAAGCATGTTTAAATAATATTACAAAATAATTTTAGTTGCTTGATTTAAGTTTAATAATTTTACAAAATAATATTAGTTGATGATTGATTTTAATTTAGTTGAATGAATTTTGTTGAGTAGGTTGTTAATTGATTTTAAATAATATTAGTTGTTTGATTTTAAATAATATTAGTTGTTTGATTTTAGTTTAATATATAATTTATAAAATAATATTATTAGTTGATTGATTTTAATTTAGTTGAATGAATAATTCGTGAAATTTGTTATAGATGAGCGGACAAGGCAGTGGTAACGACAGTCAGCAGCCTCCGAGGGATGAGGAGGCGAGTCGAGGAGGACGAGGAGGGAGGAGACGACAGCCCTCACTAAGACCCGTGGTTCCACCTATTTTCAGGCCGAGGTCTCTATCAGAGACCTCTTCACAGCCTGGTGCGGGCTCCTCCTCCTCCTCACAGCAGACTGCTGAGGGCTCATCCTCCTCCCGCCAGCATCCGGTTGTTGAAGGACGGATGCCTGTTAAGCCATGTGGTCATATGTAAGTTTTAATATTTTATACTTAAATTTTTTTATTAATTAAAACCTAATTATTTTACTAACTTTGAAATTTTAATTTTACAGTTGGATTCCGGGTCCATAGGCTGCTAATCAGGTTTCCGACTCCATCTTTCGCGGTGGATTCGAGCCCACCGCTTACAGTTGGAGGTTAGTGTCTGATGCAAGAAAAAAGACATACTTCGAGGAGTTTAAGGTATTAATTTAATTTATTAATTCACCGTTTATTAATATCAAATATATAAACATATATTTACATTTAAATTGTAATTGCAGAAAGAATGTGTCTGGGCACCGGAGCACGATGAACAGATGTGGAGGAATTTCGATAAATATGTAATGGAAAGGTACAGAGACCTCCTTTACAGAATGAGGGAGAAGTGGTACAAGAAGGGAGAGGCCACCGACTTGGGGCTTGACAGTGAAAGACGGTCGATTTGGGACCAATTCCTCCGCTACTGGGATTCCCCTGCATTCCAAGAGAAGTCGGCGAAAAACAAGGCGAATCGGCGTAGTGACCCTGATGGAGAAGGGATGGCAAGACATCGGGCCGGTTCTCGGTCCATTTATGAGCACGGGTTGAGATTTGTAAGTTTCGTCTTCAATTTTGTAGTTTTTGAATTTATATTATTTTTTTCCTAATTTTTATGAGTGTTGTTAATTTTTACTATCTTTTTTTCTAATTAGGCGGCGGAGCAAGGACGCGAGCCCTCTCATTTTGAGAGATTGCAGCTCGCCCACCCATTCGTCGAGGAGACTGGGAAGTCTACCTACGGCCGTACCACCGAGATCCACGTAAGTATTATTTCAATATTAATATTATTATTTAAATTTTTAATATTAAAAGTATTTTTTATATTTTGTGTTCAATTTATTTAATTTTTTGTATAATTAATTTGCAGAGAAAGATGCTCGAGGATCTTGCCTCTCAGCCTCAGCCTGAGGAAACGACAGAGGGGTCGGGGTCGGGGTCGATGCCCCCCACACAGCCTTCTGTTGACGTTCAAAATGAATTGTACTTCAAGAACGTCAAGGCTAAAAAGGGGCGGTTCGCTTGATTGGGCAGCTTCGGAAAGAACTTTTTCCGACCTCGTGGCTCAGGCTCATCCTCCTCTCATTCTTCCATCGACTCTCATCCCAGTGAGGTCGAGAGGCAGCTTGCCACGGTGGTGGAGCAGATGAAGAACATGCAGAGGCAGCAGCGAGAGAAGAAAGAGTATGAGAGGCAGCAGCGAGAGGCGCACGACCGGTATACAGCTGAGGTGGAGCGGTATCGGGCCGAGCTGCAGGAGTATACAGCCGCCATGCAGGCGTGGTGGCAGATATTCGCCTCTGATTCAATGCCACGAGCGCAAATGCCTGCGCCACCGATGCCGCCGATCCCGCCGACCCAGCCATCGATGCCGCCGATCCCGCCGACCCAGCCATCGATGTCGCCGATTGTTAACCTGGGCGAGGATGAAGAGGAAAACGGATTTAATTCCGATTGTTAAAAAAATTTGATTTTTAATAACTATGAAGTACAATTTTTTTTTAGTTTGAATTGTTACTTTAATTTAATTTTTGAATTGTTACTTTAATTTATAATTTTGTGAATTTATTTGTTTGAATTTACTTTTATTTAATGGACACAACATTTATAAAAACAAGTGAAAAACGAAAATGAATTAATTTGGTGAATTATGAAAAAAAAAATTAAGCAAATGAACGAATTATAAATTTAAGCGGGAGTCGAAATAAATAATTTTACAGAAATAATAAAAATTAAATGGCCCCAATATTTATAAAAACAAGTTAGAAACGAAAATGAATTAATTTGGTGAATTGTAGAAAAAAAAATGAGTCAATTTGGATACATATACAATTAATTGCGTACAAATGAACAAATTATAAATTTAAGCGGGAGTCGAAATAAATAATTTTACAGAAATAATAAAAATTAAATGACCCCAATATTTATAAAAACAAGTTAGAAACGAAAATGAATTAATTTGGTGAATTGTAGAAAAAAAATGAGTCAATTTGGATACATATACAATTAATTGCGTACAAATGAACGAATTATAAATTTAAGCGGGAGTCGAAATAAATAGTTTTACAGAAATAATAAAAATTAAATGGCCCCAATATTTATAAAAACAAGTTAGAAACGAAAATGAATTAATTTGGTGAACTGTAGAAAAAAAATGAGTCAATTTGGATACATATACAATTAATTACGTACAAATGAACGAATTATAAATTTAAGCGGGAGTCGAAATAAATAGTTTTACAGAAATAATAAAAATTAAATGGCCCCAATATTTATAAAAACAAGTTAGAAACGAAAATGAATTAATTTGGTGAATTGTAGAAAAAAAAATGAGTCAATTTGGATACATATACAATTAATTGCGTACAAATGAACGAATTATAAATTTAAGCGGGAGTCGAAATAAATAGTTTTACAGAAATAATAAAAATTAAATGACCCCAATATTTATAAAAACAAGTTAGAAACGAAAATGAATTAATTTGGTGAATTGTAGAAAAAAAAATTAGTCAATTTGGATACATATACAATTAATTGCGTACAAATGAACGAATTATAAATTTAAGCGGGAGTCGAAATAAATAGTTTTACAGAAATAATAAAAATTAAATGGCCCCAATATTTATAAAAACAAGTTAGAAACGAAAATGAATTAATTTGGTGAATTGTAGAAAAAAAAAATGAGTCAATTTGGATACATATACAATTAATTGCGTACAAATGAACGAATTATAAATTTAAGCGGGAGTCGAAATAAATAATTTTACAGAATAATAAAAATTAAATGGCCCCAATATTTATAAAAACAAGTTAGAAACGAAAATGAATTAATTTGGTGAATTGTAGAAAAAAAAAAGAGTCAATTTGGATACATATACAATTAATTGCGTACAAATGAACGGATTATAAATTTAAGCGGGAGTCGAAATAAATAGTTTTACAGAAATAATAAAAATTAAATGGCCCCAATATTTATAAAAACAAGTTAGAAACGAAAATAAATTAATTTGGTGAATTGTAGAAAAAAAATGAGTCAATTTGGATACATTTACAATTAATTGCGTACAAATGAACGAATTATAAATTTAAGCGGGAGTCGAAATAAATAGTTTTACAGAAATAATAAAAATTAAATGGCCCCAATATTTATAAAAATAAGTTAGAAACGAAAATGAATTAATTTAGTGAATTGTAGAAAAAAAATGAGTCAATTTGGATACATATACAATTAATTTCGTACAAATGAACGAATTATAAATTTAAGCGGGAGTCGAAATAAATAGTTTTACAGAAATAATAAAAATTAAATGTCCCCAATATTTATAAAAACAAGTTAGAAACGAAAATGAATTAATTTGGTGAATTGTATAAAAAAAAGAGTCAATTTGGATACATATACAATTAATTGCGTACAAATGAACGAATTATAAATTTAAGCGGGAGTCAAAATAAATAGTTTTACAGAAATAATAAAAATTAAATGGCCCCAATATTTATAAAAACAAGTTAGAAACGAAAATGAATTAATTTGGTGAATTGTAGAAAAAAAATGAGTCAATTTGGATACATATACAATTAATTGCGTACAAATGAACGAATTATAAATTTAAGCAGGAGTCGAAATAAATAATTTTACAAAATAAAAAAAATAGTTGGGCAAAATATTTTAATAAACAACTTAGATACGAAAAGAAATTAATTTGGTGAATTATAAAAAAAATGATTTAATTTGAATACATATACAATTAATTGCAAAAAAATAAACGAAAGTAGCTTGTGCCCTAGTGGCGCGCGCCCTCTTCTCTTGCACAAAAGCTCCCGTGTTCGATTCCCCTTGGACGCAAAAAATGGATTAATTGTTCCAGGCCTAATAAGACTAATATAGAAGGTGGGCTGCATATAACAAGGAATGGGCCGGTTGGCCCAGTGGTCCGCGCCCGCCCCGGCCGCCTCGGGTGCCCGGGCTCGAACCACGCGAGCCACTTTTTTTTTTGTATAGGCTCAGTAATTTGCGACGGCCATATTCCGTCGCAAATATTTAATTTTGCGACGGAAAACAGTCCGTCGCAAATTATAACACAAAAAAGTATAAAAAATATATAAAAACATTTGCGACAGAATTTAGCCGTCGCAAATGTTGTTAACCCGATCGGGTCTGACCCGAAAAGTTTGCGACGGACTACTGTCCGTCGCAAATTCTGTGTGACCCGGCCGGATCTGACCCGCCGATTTTGCGACGGATTTGTCCGTCGTTAATTTGCGACGGATGGCTGAATCCGTCGCAAAAATTTGCTACGGCTGTTTTAGGTACGGATACGTGTCCGTCGCAGACCCCGTCGCAAAACACTGTTTGCGACGGATTTTCCGTCGCTAATTCCGTCGCAAAACAATGTTTTTTTGTAGTGTTTTCATATATTAAAAAATTAAATATTAAGACGACACATGGTAAATTGACACAATATTATATTTCGTCCATCCCACAATAAGTTTTTCATCTCTCCAAATTGAACGTTCGTCAATAAATTTTTCATGCCATTTTCTAAAACTCACCTACCCCACTTTTACTTTTCTTTAATCACATTACTCTCTCTATTTATAATCATATCACTTCACTTTATTTTCTCTATTCAACTCAATTTTATATTAATATTCTTTAATCTCTGTGAAAAAAATCCATAAAAAGTTTATCATGAGACGGAGGGAGTACTATTAGGCTAATTATATTGAGCCATTTAACTAATACATAAGGATTGTTGAAAATTTTGTATTTTTTTATCCCAAGATCGAGAATGGGTTCAAAACACTTTTAATATGTACCAAAGTGGTCCCTTTTTTTTTTATAGTTTTGGTTTCATAAATTAATTTTAAGGACTAGAATTGAAACTTTACGTCATTTTTTGGGACCAAAACTGCAATTTACCCATTCTCTTGGGACCAACACTGTAATTTTTTGCAACCAAATGGGACTAAGTATGTAAAAAAAAGGATCTTTTTGAAATGGACTCATTCTTTTGAGACCAAAAGTGTTGAAAACAGCTATGTACTAACAATGTAAAAAAAACAAAAAAAAAAAGGACCTTTTTTTAAATAAACTAATTATCTTGGGACCAAAAGTAGTAATTCTGCAAACGGCAAGTCAAGCTAGATATTAATCAACCTCGAAACAAACATCAACATTAATGCATCAATATATTAAGGCGAAATATTATATGAAAATAATTCATGATAAACTTATCATGAAACTATATTAAAGTATTGGATAATTGATTAAGAATATTGATAATTTCACTAGGAGTATCATTAATCTTTGTTGGCGGTATTATATTGTAATTATTGTAAATATTCTTGAACTCATATTAAAGATACTCCTGGTGAAATTAATTATGTATACTTTTGGTTAAATATTCAATAACTTAAAACAATTTCATAATAAGTTTATCATGAACCATTTTCATATAAAACTTACTCATATATATATATATATATATATATATATATATATATATATATATATATATATATATTAACTCCTTTCAATTCCCTAGGAGGTGACTTTAGAAATAACATAATTAATCATGAATCCATCGACCCAAACCAAAACACGTACGCTATTCTCATTAATTAGTACAGTCTAATGAATCCATTAACCTAAATCAAGATAGTACGTACTCTTCGATCCGTCTAGCTAGGTTAATTAACCATGAATGTTATCATTAATGCAATAAATATCTTTATTTAAATAACCTCATCAATCGAATAAGTCAATTATCTCAACCAAGGCGCCTATACCTAGGTTAATTAACATATTCTCATTAATGCAATAAATGTTTTAAAAATAACCTAATTTATCTAATGACTCCATTAACCCAAAACCAAGACACCTACCCTTCCGCCTAGGTTAATTAACCTATTCTCGTTAATGCAATACATATTTTTAAATAACCTAATTAATCCAATGCATCCATTAACCCAAAACCAAGAAACCCACCCTTCCGCCCAGTTAATTTACTTATTCTCATTAATACAATAAATAGTTTTAATTATAAAAAACCTAATTAATACTTTAGCACAAACCAAGAAACTTACGCTTCCACCGACGTCCACTATTTAGAGTGTTTGAGTTTGGTCTATTATCGAGCCAAGAACGAGCTTAATTATTGAATATAGGAGTATTATTTGTTAAAGGGTTTTTTTATAGCTTAAGATAGCTTGTTCGAACCTAAACAAGCTTAGTAATATCAACCTTAATTCATGCCCCCTCTATCACAAGTTAAGTGTTCCATTTTGCCATTTTGGATGTCTCAGATTAAGTGTTATATTTTCTTTTTAGACAAATTGTGTCCTCACACTAACAACTATCCCCATTTTACATCAAAATTACATCATTTACTTAATATTGAAAAACACACAATTTATCATTACCTTTCTACCTTTTTATTACATATCTATAGCCACCAACTTTACATTAAATACTGTACTTATTAAAACTTGTGCAATACTCAAATGGAACAGTTAACCTGAGACGAAGTGAGTTGTATTGTTCATCAATTAATTACAATATAGAATAATATATAATATATAATTATAAATTATAATTATTTACTTAGTTTTATAACTTTATTTAATTAAATAAGTATAATAACATAATTGAAGTGTGAAAACTATAATTGAAGTTGAACTATTAATTATAATTTTGGGGAATTGTGACTTTTATGTCCCCTAATTATAGCAATTTTAAATTCAATAGAAACCATAAGTTCCACAGTTTAATTTTTAGTCCCTTAACTTTGTATTTTTCAAAAATTTTATCCGTTTACCGGCTATAATAGGCATCAGTCAACAAAAAAGTTAAAAAATATAAAGTTAAAGGATTAAAATTAAAGGAAAAAAAATACATGGTTGACTTTGGCTTTTGTCCTATTAACTTTGAACTTTTGAATTTCGTTCTATAACTTTCAATTTTTTTGTTTTTTGTCCTATTACCTTCTATACCAGGTAACTCTTCCGGTAAATCTGACGTGACATTTTGAATTTCATCCTATAACTTACAAATAGTTGGTGACACGTCAAATTTTCTAGAAGAGTTACCTGATACAGTAGGTAACAGGACAAAAACACATTTTTTTATAAGTAATAGGGCGAAATTCAAAATTCCAAAGTTAATAGGAAGGAAAACAAAGTCAGTCAAAGTTAAAGGAGAAAAAAAATGTATTTTTCCAAAATTAAATGAGAAAAAAATAGAAAAATAAAAAAATTTGAAGACTAAAATCAAAATACAAAAATTATGGTGACTTAACTCAAAATAGGTTAATTAGGGGACACATATTATATTATACCAGAAGTTGTACATATATTCTATTGCTCCGCCTAACTCTTATTATATATATTTGTATGCAAGTTGGGAAAAATATTATTTTAGGACACCAACTATGGGCGGGTGCAAAAAAATAGGACACCATCCATGTTTTCGCCTCTTAAATTGGAGTTAAATTTCAGTTTGACCTCATTAACACAAAAGGTCTCAAAAGAATTAAAATTTTAAATATAATATCATAACTCCTCAATTGGTCCAATTTTTGTCATAAAGTCACCAAAATCTGATGTACGACGTTGTTTTGGGTACCTTTTTTAGACTTATTGCGGAAAATGCAAAATTTACGTGACCATTTTACACCTCATGTGCAAAAAAATGTGCCTCAAAATTACGTTGTAATTCAAATTTTGACAACTTTGGGACCAAAAACAGATCAATTAAGGAGTCATGGGGCTAAATTGAAAAGCTTAACTTCATTGAGACTTTGTATGGAAATGGTTAAAGTTCCAATTTGAGAGGCCGAAGACATTTGGGACCCGGACATAGTGGTGTCATAAAGAAAATCCCGACATGTATGTATATTTAACAAGAGTAAGGGAGAGCAATAGAAAGATCGGGCATAATTTCTGGTCTAATATAATCAGTCGTGGATTTTAAAGATTTATGAACAATAACGACAGATAACCTAAAAAGAAATGAAAGAGATGGAGCAAAGAAAATACTTGCTAGTTATTTTGAACTAAGATTTCTATATGTAAATGTAAAAATACACTTGATATCTACTTTTCCATTTACTATTTCATCTTATATTCCAAAATAATCAATGGATACCACATGTTTTCAATATCTTCATAATTAATTAGTACGGGCTTTTGTTGAATGTAATGAAATGAAACATTAATTGGAATAGGAGATCCTTCTTGGTAAAAATCTGAGGTAAAATTACTTACGTATATAAAACATGTGTATATTGAGTTTGAGATTTGTGAGAAATATTATTTTACTTCATTGAATATTATTGCAACTCTTTGGAGTATATATACAAAGTAAATTTACATACAAAAAAGAACATAATATGAAGAAAAATATCTACACTAAGGAAACGTGATAATTACAATAAAGAAATAATTAAGACGAATCCATTTCATGCCCATGATCTTTCGATATCTTTGACAGTGGACAAATCGGATGTGATATCTCTTATAAGTTTGAATGAGACGAGAACTAAATTTAAATCTCAAATAGACTTTTGAATCCTTATTATGTCATGTTTTCCCTTAATTAATTGAGGAAGTTTTGTGTGTAACCGGTCTCATGAGATATAATTCTATTTTAGTATTCACTTATTATTTTGCTTTAAAAGATGATTTGGGCAGGATCATAAGTTGAAAGTCATATAGGGAAAATATATATTTTTTCATCCTATAAATTTACCATTTTTTAGTTTTGACCCTATTGACTTTTTTATTTTGATTTATATCCTGTAAGTTACGCACTTTTGACTTTTTGGTCCTATTGACTTTTACATTAATTCTTATTTTCCATCTTGTAACTTACAATTTTTACATCTTTTTTGGGGGAAAATTTCACTTTTGGTCCCATAAGAATATTGTCAAAACACTTTTGGTCCCATAGTTCAGATTTGATCCTTTTTTTGTGCAGAAATGGTCCCAATCCTTTAAATATTTAACGGAATCCGTTAGTTGGTAAAATTGGAGGGAAAACACTTCTAGATCAGAATTTTTGGAGATAAATGACTTCTTTATCCAATGAATATTCTTCATATCTGACCCCAAACCTAAAATCTCTCAAGAATGCAGATTTGCAAAAAAAAAAAAAAAAACATGGCTATTATAAAGCTGTTGAGTGTAATGAAACTCGTACTTGATGAATTAAAATACCATAATTTCATTACCATAATGTCAAAAGTATTGTACGCATTACGCAATCCCATAACACCTAAATAAGGTCAAAGACTACCTTAACATGTTCATCATCTATGGAGTTCCACATATACGAAAATCATCTAAATAAGTTCATTCAACATCATCAAAACACAAAAATCACAAAAGACATTGTTTCATCTAAGACTATGTCATACCACCTAAATAAGAAACTGTTCCATCTAAGATAGAACAAAAACCAGCAATATTTTCAGTCTCAAATAAAATAAAACCATAGAAATATCCCCCAAAAGATAGAATTTTAAAAACTACATACTTTACTACTTTCCAAATAGCTTCTTGTTCTTGGACCCGTGAACCATTGAAGCTTGCAAGTTTGACATAGTGACATATTTTTTTTTCTCTAATCTTTACCACTGGAACACTTGTTGGTGGGACCTCATGGCTTCCTCTTTGAAAATACATATTCTCATTGGGGTGGAAAGTCATAGGAGCTGGTGCTCTAATGTTAGCCCTTAGAAAGTCATGACCCCCCTGTACATGTGAGGTACTCCACTTTGACTAGCTAGTGTTGGTGGTCTATGAGAAGTAGTTGTGTTTGTTGCTAGAAAGTGAGAAACCAAATTTTCCCCTGCTCTATTTCCTACAATTAACAACAAGAAAATTAAATGAAAAATTAATATATTACTTTATTTCCAGAAAAAACAACTAGAATAAATTAAAAGAAATGAAATAACTTACTTGCTCCGGATTGTCAACTACATTAGTAGTTACATTTTCTTAAAGAAAAGTGTTTTCTGTCCTTGTTTCATTTTCCTAATAATAAGAAAATCAATCTTAAAAACTGAAAAAAAAAAAAGGTATTAACACCCATGACGGTAAATTAGTATGGGATCAAACGTGCATAAAAAAGGACCAATTTTGCGTGAAAATATTCTTATGGGACGAAAAATGCAATTTTCCACCGTTAAAATTGACGGTAAATTAGTATGGGACCAAAAGTGCATAAAAAAGGACCAATTTTGCGTGGATATATTCTTATGGGACGAAAAGTGCAATTTCCCCCTTTTTTTGGTAAATAAAGGTCATTTTACAGGCCTTAATGTGTTGGAAAAGTTAATATCCTATATTCACAAGTTTGAAAAATTATTTTCCATAAAATACAATCCTCCCTAAGTTGCGAGCCTAAAAAAGAATTATTTCCCAAATTCAATAAAAGCAAAAAGTGGTAAAGTTATAGAAAAAAATTAAAAAAAAATACATTTTTCCTTATAATATTCTCCCTCCGTTCCACATCAATTTGCACAATTTGTCATTTTGGTAATTCCCACATCAATTTGCATACTACCACAAAAGGAAGCATTGATTTGCATGCACACTCACAAACATATACACATATTTACCCATATGTCGCTACTTTATTAAAAAAACACACATTTCATAAAAAATGTACAGCCCCTTAAGGTGCAAATTGATGTGAGACGGAGGTAGTATATGTGATTAAGTCTATTTCATATATAATTAAGTCTCACTCAAGTTTTTGTCTAATTAATTTTAATGCACCCGCATTTAGATCATTCGATCGGGGCATGGCACTTTGATGATATATAATTAGTAACAAATTAACCGATTGTCATTTTAATATAAAGTAATCGAGTTAAAATTAAATTGTGTCCCATAACTTTAAACTTTTTCCACAAAAGGTTCCAAATTTTTTGAATTTTCAATTTTGTCCCTTAACTATGTATTTGTTCCGATCAGCGGGGTTTCATCTCATAACTTTGACTTTTTCGGAAAGATCACAAGAAAATGTTGTCTATACGAAGTTGGTTGTGGAATTACAGCGTCTTTTGGACTGAATTTAGACCAATTAAGAAATTATAAGACAAAATTGAAAATCTCATGGCAAAATATTATGGAATGATACTCACGATAACTATTGCCGTGAACAATAATTTACTAATATTTTATATTGAAATAACTAATATTTTTTATGAAAATAACTAATAACACTTTAACTAAAATCTTTAGTGAAAACAACTACTCAATGCTATTTACTGATACCTGTAGTGTAATTTACTAATATTTTTCAAACAAGTTTCACAGTGAATACCATTTAGATAATATCTTCTCAAATCTTAAATATTTTGGAACCTTTTTCAGAAAAATCCATAGTTGTGGGACCGAAGTGAATTTTAACCCTAAAATAATCTAAGGTTATATATTTAGGAGTTAAATGTGATTTCATGAATATTTTATATGAACAAATAATGATGAGATATAAGTGGAGGCACTAGATGGCATTACATTTTCATGTCGGCCACGCAGAAAAATAGAAGAATGATAATAACGATATAATGGCAAAATTGTAGTTATAGCAAACAACTTGGGCAAACACATTTAGAGTTCTTATAAATAAAGACTCCTCATAAATAAACACAAGGTAATATCAAGCAAAAATATTCCACAAGGACAAGGCATAATGCAAACCTTAGGAGTTTCAAGTTTCTCCGCCACCACCCCACGTGCATTTATGAAGAGAGGTGGGGCCACCACTTACCGACGGTCACAACCGGTCTCCGCCGCGGCAACCGTTGCAATTCCCGAGCACCGACAAATCGCGCACTCGTTGCCACCGGAAAAAGTCGAAATATTCAGGTCACTGGAGCCATGGGTTATTGAAAACGTGCACCCACTCCTCAAGTCGGTGGAGAGTTGTTGGCAGCCCGAAGAGCTCCTCCCTGACCCCACCAAGCCCGTCGACGAGTTCATGGACGAAGTTCGGGCCCTACGCGATCGTACCAAAGATCTTTCGGATGAGTATTTTGTGGTGTTGGTGGGGGACCTGGTTACGGAGGATGGGCTTCCTACTTACCAGTCCATGCTCAATAATTCGGATGCAACTCGGGATGAGACCGGGTCGGACCCTAGCCCGTGGGCCGTTTGGAATCGGGGTTGGACTGCTGACGAGAATAGGCATGGCGATCTGCTTAGGACGTATCTTTATCTTTCGGGCCGGGTTGATATGTCGATGATTGAAAGGACTGTGCAGTACTTGATTGGAGCTGGAATGGTAAGACTACTCTCCATCTATCTATCTATATCATTTCCAAGTTCTATGTTTTGATCGAAGATTTGGATTTTGTATTGTATAGCACCATCCCTCGAAATAAAATAGTATAATTTGGATCCTGTGTTGTACAACACCGTATTGCATAGATCCAATTGGATCTAACTCACTATATTAAATACAATGTAAACTCAATTGGATATGCAATGTCATGGTGTTGTACAGTACAAGATCCAAATCCATTTTATCGTGTATTTAAAATCAATTGAGAGTACAGGATCCAAAAAAATCTTTCTTTTTTTTTTTCTTATTAATGATTTAGAATACTACCTATGAACTTCTCTTAGGTTGTCTTTAATTAGATGGAGGGATTTGAGCTATGAATTTTAAATCCATCACCTAAATCACTCTACTTGTTTGGATAACATATTTAAATAAATAGATTTTAGATTCCTAGCTATAATCCTATTTCAAATCCATGGATTTTAAAATGAAATTCAATCATTTTCAAAACTCTTGCATTTCAAATAACTCCATTCAAATGCAACATTAGAGTATATTAGTTTTGCGACTCACCCAAATGGATTGTGATTCACGTCATGTCCTTTTTTTATATTTAAAATCTTATTTTCAAAATTTCAAATTCAATCCACATTTAAGAATTTATAAACTGATAAATCATTTTTTTTTTCTTAAAGTATATGCCATTCTTAATCTGCATGAACAAATACATGATTTTTAGGAGTAGTGATCTTGTATAGGGTAAGGGGTAGTCATGTTTATTTCATTTTGAAATTGGTGCCACATCAAACTTTCTATCATTATTAAGGCACAAGACATCAACAATTTCCAAACTATCATTTTTTTTTTTTTGGTTTATAAGTTGTTATACATTAAAAAAAAAAAAAAACCCTTATTTGTATTTTATTTCATATTCATCTTATCTTGTTAAATAATATATATGTTAACTTTAATTAATATTTAGATGTATTTTGTGCAAGTCAATTCAATCCCAACTTTCAGATAATAGGAACCTAAAATGTTTTGCAAAAAATAATTTTATACTCCCACAAAATTTAGGGTAAATTTATTAATTGAATAATTTGATGGTTTATTTATTCTTCACTTAATTTCTTCATTATACCACTATCTCAATTAAAAAAAAAAACACTCATATTCTATCAATTTTTTCATCTTGAATTTCGATTCTTTCGATGCATTAAGCCTAATTATAAGTACATGTGCAACCACACACAGAATCCTGGACTGGAAAACAACCCTTACCTAGGGTACGTGTACACATCATTTCAAGAGCGTGCAACGTTCGTATCACATTGCAACACCGCAAAACTAGCGAAAGAAGCCGACCCAGTTCTTGCAAACATATGCGGGCTCATCGCAGGCGACGAAAAGCGGCACGAGAGAGCATACGTCAGAATCATCGGGAAGCTTCTAGAGGTGGACCCGAACGACGCCATGCTTGCCATAGGCAAGATGTTCAGAAACAAAATTGCAATGCCGGCCCACTTGATGGCCGATGGTGAGGATCCACACTTATTCGAACATTTTGCGTACGTGGCCCACAAGCTCGGCGTCTACACGCCTACGGATTACGCTGATATTATGGAGTTCTTGGTCGGAAAGTGGGGCGTCGAAAAGCTCGAGGGGTTGAAAGACGACGGGAGGCGCGAGCAAGAGTATGTGTGCGGTTTAGCACCAAGAATTAAGAAACTGCAAGTGCGGGCAGAAGAAAGAGCTCGTCATGATGGGTTTCAGAAATTGAAATTCAGTTGGATCTTTAATAGAGAAGTTTAAACATGTCATATGGTCACCATCTTTGCAAGGTGTTTAGTGGCATATAATAAAGATGGGTGCTTCGGATTTGAATTCAGTGTTGTACAGCACCATGCTTTCCAACACAAATACATTATAAAGTCAGCTGTATTTACCTCATAAAACCATACATGGTAAATTTAGCTGGCTTTACAATATATTTGTGTGCACATCACGGTCCTGTAAAGCACGGGATACGGATCCGGTGGTTCATTGCTATTTGTGGCATGGAATGCACCATTATATTAAAGTTTAATCTGTACCGAGTTAATTTTTTTAAGTCCTGTAACTTATTCCTATATAAATAAATCCTTGCAATTTATGTTTTATCGTTTTTGTCTTAGGTTGTATATTTTTAGCCCTTCTTGACCAACTTTCCTTTTTTATTTATATTTTTGCCGGAAATGCACGCGAACGTACACGTGGAATGAATTGGGGGCGCCGGCCAAATGTCCAATTTTGGTCCTTTTCTTGAGGAAAACAGTTTTTTAGGCTCATAATTTAGGTGAATTGTGTTTTTAAAATAATAATTTTTTAGTTCGACAAAGGTAGGACATTTTTTTTTTCTTTGGCAAATTTAAACCATTATTTTTTAATTTATTTTTTTGTAAATGTAGGTCATTTTTTTCCACATTTACGGCCTAAATTAGCAAAATTCATAACTAGCAGGCCAATATTTGCAATAAAAAAAAATGGTCTACTTTTAATAGAAAGATATTTAAAATGTAATTATATATTAATGTGGTTTGGTGCTGTGGGGGAAATGGGGAATAAGTAATAGGGTATTTTAGAATTTAGGGGTCAATGCATTTATCCCAGAGGTAATATTTAAATAGTGTATTTACCATAAAAAGGAAATTAGAGTGAATAACCTGGGCCCTCTATTTATTATGAGGCCCGTTAATTATATCTTTTTTAACCCATTAATTTAAGCCCTTGTCTAATATCTTTGTTAACCCATTAATTTAAGCCCTTGTCTAACAACTTTTTGTTTGGTCGACCAAGGTTATATACTGTTCTATCTTTAAATAATACACTCCACCCAAAAAATGTTCGGAAAAAACCCAAAAAATTTAACAATTTTTGAAAAACATTTCCGAAAGTGCAAGAAAAAAAAACACTAAACATATGAATTTTCAAAAAAAAAAATTAAAATTTCCGAACATTTTTTTGGGTATAGTGTATTAACAAAATATGGGACTGTATTTAACCTGGGCCGTTTGGTCTTTAATTTACACTACAAAAAAAAAACATTGTTTTGCGACGGAATTAGCGACGGAAAATCCGTCGCAAACAGTGTTTTGCGACGGATTCTGCGACGGACACGTATCCGTTTATAAAACAGCCGTAGCTAATTTTTGCGACGGATTTTGCTGTCCGTTGCAAATTAACGACGGTTAAATCCGTCGTAAAATTGGCGGGTCAGACCTGGCCGGGTCGCACAGAATATGCGACGGACAGTAGTCTGTCGCAAATGTTTCGGGTTAGACCCGATCGGGTCAACAACATTTGCGACGGCCACATTCCGTAGCAAATGTTTATATATATATATATATATATTTTTATTTTTCCTGTTATAATTTGCGACGGGCTGTTTTCCATCGCAAAATTCAAAATTTGCGACTGAATTTGGCCGTCGCAAATTACCTAGCCTATACAAAAAAAAAGTGGCTCGCGTGGTTCGAGCCCGGGTACCCGGGGTGGGCGCGGACCACTGGGCCACCCGGCCCATTGCTTATTATATGCGGCCCACCTTCTATATTAGTCTTATTGTTGGGAAAATCGGGGTGCCCGGTATCTATTCGGGATGAAATTTAAATACGAATTTAAATACAATTATTACTAGCATGAATTAATCCTAATTAATTCAAATAATAATTCCAACAACTAATTTTCATCATGCATGTTGAATTAATTTCACATATTAACTATGGCGGAATAAACAAGTAAATATGTGATTAACGTACCTCTTGTAGAATTGGCCTTTGGATTAACGGGACAATTACGATCTCGCTCTATCGACCCAAAAACCTTCTCAAGTATTTCCCTTTTGCCTCACTTGATCACCGGTGGGGAGATGCTTTCAAGTAATTTAATAAACTAAGGAAAAAGAAAAATATCTATGCTTTTGATTTTTCCAACACATGGAATTATGTACTTGGGGATGAAATAATCATCCCCTATTTATAATAGTGAAGTGGCCGAATTTTTGGGCTTATTTAGGCTTGAAAAAAATCTTTTCTTAGACTCTAAGAAATCTTGAATATATCTCATATATTCTTTTCTCCACAATAAAATATTCCACAAAAATCTCACTCTCCTATTAATATGTAATTTTCGAAAATAACAAGGATGGAATCTAAGATTTGGATCTTCTTGAATATATGAGATAATCTTGTATTCCAAGAATACTTATCTTCCATAATATCTTTCCAAGAAAATGAACAAAATCTAATCTCTCCTAAATACACAATTTTCGAAAATTTAGAGAAAAAATCAGCATATTATTTTCTTTTTATTTTAATCACCTTATCATTATTGGGCTACTTAATGGGCTACTTGAGGGGCCTTTAAGGAGAATTAAGATTGGACCTCCTAATGGACTTCTGAATTTCAATATTGAGCCCCAATATAATTCAATCCATTAATATTAATTATTACCACTAATAAATTAATATTGCACTATCCATCTTAATCCATATTATGATAATATGGGCTCCCGGTTATTATTTCCCGCGTTTAAGATTATCAAGTCCATTAATTAATTAAGCTTCTGA